>CM072801.1:115785714-120585714 GCA_037013495.1 Hippophae tibetana
GAAGAATTCTTTTTGTGAAGTAGCATGGAACGATGCTCCGGAGTCTAACACCCAAGATTCTTCCTTGCTCTCCAAAGAGCATATCAATGCATCGTCTCCTCCTGATGTGGAAGTAACATTTGCCTCTGCCTTCACTTGTTTGTCCTTCGGTGCACTTTTGCACTGATTTTTGTAGTGCCCGGTTCTTCCACAATTCCAACACTCGATGGTCTTCGAGCTATGGGAATTATTAGGATTCCTGGATTTGGACCTCCTGTCCTTTGATCTACCTCGGTAGTCTGTTCTGCCACGTCCATTCCCTTTGGTTGAATTTCTTCCTCTTGACTCTGTATGCAAAACTGAAGAAGTTGACGATTCACCTACCTCTCTACGTCGGATCTCTTCACTGAGAACCAGATCACGAACATCGTCAAATTTTAACTTATTGCTTCCTGACGAGCTACTCACAGCCGTGACAGTAGCATTCCAACTTTCTGGTAAAGAAGACAAAAGTATCAATGCTCGTACTTCTTCATCGAATTCAATTTCCACTGAACTCAACTGGGTTGTGACTGTGTTGAGTTCATTGAGATGTTGAGCTACCGATGCGCCTTCATTCATCCGCAAATTGAACAAATGCCTCATCAAGTGCACTTTGTTTGAGGCTGATGGCTTCTCATACATATTGGAGAGAGCTGCCATAAGACTCGCCGTGGTCTTTTCCTTTGCTATGTTGAAGGCAACATTACGGGATAACGTCAATCGAATAACTCTGAGGGCTTGTCTGTCTAGAAGATTCCAATCTTCTTCCTTCATAGCTTCTGGTTTCTTCCCTGAGAGAGGTTGATATAGATTTCTTTGATACAGATAATCCTCTATCTGCATTTTCCAAAACCCAAAATCTGTGCCATCGAATTTCTCGAGTTTCACCCTTCCTTCATCTGCGGCCATTGCTCCCACTAAAATCTGACTTCCTCTGGATCGTTTCTGACTATTTCTGTAAACCACCGTGTATTAGAACACCTACGTCAACGAACAAATATCGTCGACAAAATGTCACTATTCACGTAATTCACTATTCACGTAAATAGTAACCTTGCAGAAAATTGACAGAAATCACCACCAATAGCTCTGATACCAGTTGTTGGGAAATTACGCAAATTTCCGATAAGCCAGATTTATGAGAAAGCAAGAATAGAAAAATAACACACAAATTTGATAACGGAGTTCGGCCAATCTTGCTTACGTCTCCGGACCTGCTGCAGATCTTTTTACTGAAAGGGGAGAAATTACACAAGGTGTTTACAACACTCACAACTCACAACCCAATTACACCCAAGAAAATTACTCTCAATTTTCTCTCACAAAAGCTTTTCTCTCTAAGCTTTTCTCTCAATTGGAATGAACACTTTGGATGATTAATTCATTACAATTACACATCTATTTATAGAAAAATTCACTCCTTGAATTACTCATTAAATTAATGGTTCCTTAAATTGCTCCTTGAATTAAGCTCCTTGTTTTGCTCCATGAATTGCTCCTTGTTTTGCTCCATGAATTGCTCCTTGTTTTGCTCCTTAATTTAAGGAGCTTTATGATAATCTCCAACACATCAAATGTAATAAATCCTCCCCATTATCTCTACACTTCCCCACCACCCCCTAAATTCTACTAAGCTAATTAAGGCTCTAAATGCATCCTGTTAACTTGAATAAACTAAAGATTATGTTATTAGAATGTTTTTCTTTTTTTTTTCTTTTTGGGTTATTCGTTAAATTCTGTATTTTATTTTATCAAGAATAGTGTCCTTAACACAAAGAATAATGGTCAAAAATTCATGCATGTATGATCCTTCTTTAATTCCTTTAATGTATGAAACATATGTTATATATTTCCTTTATGTAATGAGAATGCCATAAATTGATGTGTTTATTATTTCTACAAGAATCACCTTGGATTATTATCCTCTTTACACTTTGAAGTATTAAAATTTTCTTTTTCTTATTAATGATCTTAATTTTATCTATAAATTATTTAATTGGTTGTATAAGAGAGAAATAAACAATTCTATCATAGAAACAAGAAGAAAGAAATTTCCAAAGCAAAGTTATCAAACTTGAATATTTGTACATGTACATCAATTTCCAACTTCACACCTTTTACAACCAAATTTAAGGTCATGTTATAAAAGTTTCGTAAAATTTTTACCCATTATAAAACTACCACTACCAAAATCAACTTTATGTTACAGAAGTGCCATCACCTTAACTTCACACACAGAGGTTGGGAAACAGTCACGTGAAGTACACGTGCAAGATTTTATTGGATGTTTAAATTTGTAGTGTACTGTATCACGTGATAATTAACGGTTGTTCATGCTAGTTGTTCTGACATAAACACCCGTTAATAAAAGAAACATATAGGAAACCAAATTGCACCCTTCCAAAAAGAAACATAATTTCTACAATTTTCTCTAACAGAAAAATGAAGCTTCACTGGCACAACTACACAAAAATCAGACTTATCTACATAGAATGTGCTATATATCAGATCAATACATATGCATCCATTATAAGGATAGGATTGCAAGAACTAATATAATAGTCAATGACAATAAGTCAATAAGCCACGACCACAATTTGTTGGTGACAAAATGAATGTGTCGATTAAATTTTTATACAGTTTCCTTTTCCTACATATACGTGTTTTGGGTCAACCCTCAATTCCTCAAGTAAGTGTTCTTGAACAGTTATATTTTCTTAAAACAATCAAATCACCCAACAGCAACCAATTAATAATCAAAATTTCAGTAATGGTAATCCATTATCATGATAGATACAGCTCCAATATTATTGACATCTTCATGCATTAAATGGTCGAAGTTGTACAATAAATTAAACGTACGTACGTACACTCTTCCAACTCCATCCAAGTAAAGAATCGCCTCCTTCAATTCCACTTCACTCTGTTTTCAACGATCCCATATTTGATTATTCATATTACTTCACCAGAAAAAAAGCATTCTTTTTATTCAACATGATTGAATCCTTTGTAAAATCAGACTCAGATTTCGATAGGATCAAGCTATAAGATAAAGAAAGTAATATAGAATTTTGTAGCTTTGAAGAGAATCTCTTTTTTGAGTATTGTAATAAACAAAGAAAATCGTTGAGATGGGGAGGATTGTAAGGAAATTTACAGTTCTAGCCATCTACGTAGTCTGGACACGCTGATCTCAATTTTCTTTTAGGTTACGAATTAGCACTTACGGAAGCGAAGATCGGGTCCAATTTTGGTTGCATAAATTAATAATAATGGATAACGGTAAAAGTAATAAGTAGTAAGAAAATAAATGGCACACAATGATTTAAGTGATTCAACTTTTCAATGTGAAAAATCTACTCCACTGACGACGGCACACCGAGGAAAATCCACTAATAATCAAAATGAAGATACAAACACCAATTTCTAGAACTTCACAAATTATACCAAACTCCAAAATCAACCCACAAAATATCCACTCTAATTTACTGGTAATATATAACAAGATAAATTAACAAACTTACTATTAAATCAAATATTACCATACACATAATATCAATAACTTACTTAAATTCAGTTTCTGCCTTATTCTTCTATCTACGACTGCACTGAAAATGGTGGTTGCTTGATAAAATAATAAGGACACTTCTTAGAGTAAAGCTATAGCTAATAATATGAGAGGGAGATGTGGAAAAACGAGGGAGATCAAAATCTTAGAGAGTTTGAACAATCTGATGGAATAAAGAAAACAATTTGTCAACTGCTGCGTTCTCACGGCTATACGCACAGAAAATTAACTAAGTAAACTTAGTTAATATATATATATATATATATATATAGCAAATGAATATAGGGTTTATTTAGTATTGGGTCTTGGGCCACATTTGTTTTGGGCCATTTAAATAACAAATCTCCACCTTGGCTCAAAACAGAAAACAAATTCTTCAAATGAAATTCCTTGGATTACCAAATAACCATCGTCCAAAGCCCCGAAGGGTGATCATCTTTTGCAAATACCAATCAAGTCCAAGCAATGCTTGAACTTATTAAATGGAATAGGTTTGGTTAACATATCAGCTGGATTCTCTGTAGTGACTATCTTATCGACAACAATAGCACCCTGAGAGACAATGTCACGAACGAAGTGATATCTGACATCGATATGTTTGGTTCTTTCATGATACATAGTATTCTTAGTCAAATGTATCGCACTCTGACTATCACAAAATACAACAGAAGTATCCTGTTGTAAACCCAAATCACAAACCAAACCTTTAAGCCAAATGGCTTCTTTCACTGCTTCTGCTGCTACCATATACTCTGCCTCTGTCGTAGACAAAGCAACTGTAGACGGTAAAATAGCCTTCCAACTAATGGCACAATGAGAAAGAGTGAAGACATAACCTGTCAAAGATCTTCTTCTATCCAGATCACCAGCATAATCAGAGTTCACATAACCAATAACACTGCAACCAGTATTAGAACTCCCATCATATACCAAACCAAAATTAGATGTACCTCTCAAATATCGAAGTATCCATTTCACTGCTTGCCAATGACCCTTACCAGGATTACCCATATATCTACTGACAACACTAACTACATGTGAAATGTCTGGACGAGTACAAACCATAGCGTACATCAAACTGCCAACGACACTAGCATATGGAACCTGAGACATGTACCGCTCTTCTTCTTCTGATTGTGGTGACAAATCCAAAGAAAGCCTAAAATGCGCAGCTAACGGCGTACTCACAGGTTTAGAATCTTTCATGCCAAAACGTTCAAGAACTTTTTCAATATAACTTTTCTGAGTCAAACAAAGCTTGCCCGCTTGTCTATCCCTGTAAATTTTCTTCGCTGTACCCAAATCTTTCATCTCAAACTCACCATTCAGTTGAGACTTTAATTTCTGAATCTCAGACTTATTCTTAGAAGCAATAAGCATGTCATCAACATAAAGCAACAAATAAATGGATGAACCATCATGAAATCTTTTATGATAAACACAACTATCATAATCACTCCTAGAGTAACCATGATCAATCATAAAAGAATCAAACCGCTTATACCACTGCCTAGGAGATTGCTTCAGCCCATATAAAGACTTTTTCAATAAACAAACATGATCTTCCTTACCTGGAACAACAAACCCCTCTGGTTGATGCATATATATTTGTTCTTCAAGCTCACCATGTAAGAAGGTTGTCTTGACATCAAGCTGTTCTAATTCCATGTCAAACAATACAACCATAGCAAGCAACACACGAATAGAGCTATGTTTCACAATAGGAGAAAATACTTCATTGAAGTCAATACCTTTCTTCTGACAATAGCCCTTTGCAACAACACGTGCCTTGAACCTAGCTGCTTCAACCTCAGGTATACCTTCCTTTTTCTTGAAGACCCATTTGTTTCCAACAATCTTTTGGCCCTTAGGCAGTTTCACCAATTCCCAAGTATGATTCTTATGAAGTGATTCAATCTCTTCATTCATAGCAACCAGCCACTGAGCAGACTCATCACAAGTGACAGCTTCATGATAACTAGAAGGTTCATACACCTCAATAGACTCTACCACAGACAATGCAAAAGAAACTAAGTCGACATCTGCGTACCTCTGAGGGCGTCGAATCTCTCTTATTCCTTTACCCTTAGCGATACTATATGGTTGCTCATGTTGCTATTCTGCTACATCATGAGTAGACTCATCTATCTCATCCACAGATGGCTGATCTAAAGTGCCCTCTTGCACTTGACTAGGAGCTCCACTCTCAAGCTCCACCTGCTCACTAACACCATGGTCTTTATCTGCAATAATAGACTCTTTTTTCTTTTGCAACATGGAAAACTCATCAAACTTAACATCTCTGCTAATCAAAAATTTAGGTGACTTGGGTTCAACACACCATAATCTATAACCCTTCACCCCAGAAGGATAACCCAAAAATATGCATTTCAATGCCCTAGGCTCAAGTTTACCATCATTAACATGAGCATAAGCAGGACAACCAAAAACTTTCAAATCAGAATAATTAGTAGGAGTACCAAATAATACCTCAAACGGAGTCTTCAACTCAATTGCAGTTGATGGAGACCGATTCACCAAATAGCATGCATGGTTACAAGCTTCAGCCCAAAACGATTTATCCAAGTCAGCTTGAAAGAGCATACAACGAGCCCTTTCTAAGAGAGTCCTATTCATACGTTCTGCTACTCCATTTTGTTGTGGTGTATGACGCACAGTGCGGTGTCTCACTATGCCATTTCTTTCACATAACTCATTAAACTGAATATCACAAAATTCCAAACCATTATCAGTCCTCAAATGCTTGATTTTCTTGCATGTTTGATTTTCTATACAAGCCTTGAATTTAACAAATTTTGAGAACGCATCATTCTTATTCTTTAGAAAATACACCCAAACATGACGAGAGAAGTCATCAATAAAAGTCAACATATACCAGGCACCACCCTTAGACACAACACGAGAAGGACCCTAAAGATCTGAATGAATATAATCAACAGTACCTTTCGTTTTATGGATGGTTGTACTGAACTTGACCCTGCGATGCTTTCCATAGACACAATGCTCACAGAAATCAAGCTTCCCAGTTTTCTGACCACAAAGCAAATCTCGTTTGCTCAAAATAGACATCCCTGCCTCACTCATATGCCCAAGCCGCATATGCCATAATCGAGTAGTGTCTGAATCTTGATCTGACGAGGATGAAACCGATACACTGCCAATAACAGTGCTACCCTGAAGCATATAGAGACCACACGACAATTGCCCTTTAATAACAATGAGAGCACCCTTACTAACTTTTAAAACTCCACCTTCAGCTACATACTTGTAGCCTTGTGAATCAAGAGTACCCAAAGATATCAAATTCTTTTTCAAATCTGGAACATGGCGAACATCTTTTAAAGTCCTAACAATACCATCATACATCTTAATTCAGACAGTACCAATACCAACAACCTTGCAGGACATATTGTTTCCCATCAGGACAACACCCCCATCAATAGACTGATAAGAAGCAAACCAATCTCTACTGGGGCACATATGGTAAGTGCAACCCGAATCAAGAATCCAAACATCTTCAGGAGAACCAATAGATACTGATAGAACATTTTCACCATCAGAACCAGAACTATCTGCAACACCAGCAACATCATTAGTACCAGAAGATGTTGCGAAAGATTTTCCTTTACCTTTGAGTTTAGGACAATTTACTTTCCAGTGCCCTTCCTGACGGTAATAGTTGCATTTATCTTTTCTTTTTCTAGATTTGGATCTAGACTTGCCTCTATTATTACTTGTGCCTTTTTCTTGATTTCTACCTCTGACAAATAAACTACTGCTATTATCATTGTTGCTTGTAGACACCTTTTTCTTCAACTCTCTAGAATTCAAAGCTGCTTTGACATCTTCCAAAGAAATAGTGTCTCGCCCATATAGCATGGTATCAACAAAATGTTCAAATGAATGAGGTAAAGAACATAATAGAACTAAGGCCTAATCCTCATCATCAATCTTAACACCACCATTTTTCAAATCACGAATAATTTTAGTAAATTCATCAAGATGATCGTGCAAAGGTGTACCTTCTGACATTCTGAATGTATACAAACGCTGCTTCAAATATAATCGACTGGTCAAAGACTTGGTCATATACAAATTCTCCAATTTAAGCCATAACCCAGCAGGAGATTCCTCATCACCAACCTCGCGTAATATCTCATTAGACAAGGATAACTGAATTGAACTCAAAGCATTTTCCATCAATGCATCTTTTTCTTCATCAGTCAATTTTTCTGGCAATTTATCCTTACCTTCAAGTGTCTTAACGAGCCCTTCTTTAACTAATACGGCTCGCATCTTCATACGCCAAAGACTGAAATCATTTCTACCATTGAATTTCTCAATTTCATATTTTGCCGCCATGACAGAAAACCCAATATTAAATAAACAGAAGTACAACCCAGAAAAATATGAAACCAATCAGATAACCAGAAGCTCAAAAATAAATCCAAAAAAGCAAACTTGATCAGTTCCAATAAATAACAGAATAACCCAATAGCTCTGATACCAATTTGTTACGAATTAGCACTTGCGGAAGCGAAGATCGGGTCCAATTTTGGTTGCACAAATTAATAATAATGGATAACGGCAAAAGTAATAAGCAGTAAGAAAATAAATGGCACACAATGATTTAAGTGGTTCAACTTTTCAATGTGAAAAGTCTACTCCACTAACGACGGCACACCGAGGAAAATCCACTAATAATCAAAATGGAGATACAAACACCAATTTCCAGAGCTTCACAAATTATACCAAACTCCAAAATCAACCCACAAAATATCCTCTCTAATTTACTGGTAATATATAACAAGATAAATTAACAAACTTGCTATTAAATCAAATATTAACATACACATAATATCAATAACTTACTTAAATTCAGTTTCTAGCTTATTCTTCTATCTGCGACTGCACTGAAAATGGTGGCTGCTTGATAAAATAATAAGGACACTTCTTAGAGTAAAACTATAGCTAATAATATGAGTGGGAGATCAAAATCTGAGAGAGTTTGAACAATCTGATGGAATAAAGAAAACAATTTGTCAGTTGTTGCGTTCTCACGGCTATACGCACAGAAATATATATATATATATCAAATGAATATAGGGTTTACTTAGTATTGGGTCTTGAGCCATTTTGGTTCATTTAAATAACATTTTAGAAAATATTTTAATAATCATCCATAGCTAGTACAAGTATATAACGTTGTCAGGTACAAGTTTATAGCGTCAGTATCATGGAAATTATCCATAGCGGCATAAGCACTACTACTATTGAGCAGTCTTGAACACAATTATATCACAAATCTATCATGCATGTCATACCTTTTACTTTAGTTAACTAATTATGTAAATAAAACTGAGCTCAGTTGGTATTTTAGTTCATTAAAATTGATACTTAAAATTGTGAGATCAAGCACAAAAAATACGTGTATGAAATTCGACTTTGATGAAAAACAAATACAACCATAATACTATAATTAACGATTTTCTAGCTGCATTTCCCAATAAAGTATACGTACTTTAAAAAAATAAAGAAAAATAATAGCTTGACTTTCCTTCTTGTTTAAAGGGCCTTAGAGCTAAAATTAGAGTAAAAGACCAACTAATTTCGAATGGAATATAAAGAACTATACTTGAACAAAGTTTAATATTAGGCAGGTAACTTTGCAGCGTGATAGAAATTAGAACAACTACTACTACACATATTGTAAGTCACGGTTCAAAGTTTAAACCACAAGCATCTTTGATCTGGATTTTTTTTTTTTTTTTTGGCTCTAACCTTAGCTTCCACTCGCTCGCTCACAAGCATGTGAATCTTCCTACTAGTGATGAGCTACAGGAAAACAAAATGGCAATTAGAAATAAAAACATAAAATCAAATGCTAGTGTACTATTGTTTTCAGCATGTTACTGAATAAGTGATTGCTTTATTGGATCTTCCAATGATAACTTGGCTGGTGTAGATCGTTCTGACTCAGATGAACGTACGAGGATTTGCATAATAATTATAACAAGGACCAAGAAAGCCAATGCAATTGCAATTCCTTCCCATGTTGATAGCAGGGTAGACCACCGAGCAAATTCGACAATGCCAAGAACAATGAGACAACCAGGAAATGAAAACCTATTCAAACAACAAAATGAAACATATCAAGAACAAACAAGAAGTGTAAGTGTTTTCTATTGAAAATCAACATCAACTCAATAAATAGAGTGGTTGAAGGATTTAAAAAAATAAATGTAATAGTTGAAGGATGTAGGAAAATAAATGGGATGGTTGAAGGACGTAGAAAAGAGAAATGTGTAGATAATATTTGTGTGCTAAAATTATTTCTTAGTTTTATACTTGTGTAGTGTAGATTGGATAGTAGGATTATAAATAGTCTACTTTGTATTTGGTTTATTAATTCCATCAAAAACAAATGAGTCTTTATATTCTTATTTTGAGTGTGAGTTGAAAGCTTTCTCTTTAAATATTTGTATTTTTCTTTAATTTGTGAGTTGTCTTTGAAATGTGTTATAGTATTTTTTATTATGGATACAATACAAGTAGTTTGTTTACTTGTTTAGATCCAATATTAGTAAATTTAAAATTATGTATTCTAAATTTTACTCAACATTATCTCATTTCATTGAAAAGAAAAGGTTAACCTAACAATAAAGACTTCTTATGCCGACCATGTCTTCTTGTTGTAGCTCACTGAATGATCCTTTATTAAAATATTTTTCCAGTAAAGCATCCTGAGGACGAGGGATAATTTGTAACTGAGAGACTGTAAATTTTGTAAAAATTCAAGAAAAACTATACATTCTCGCAATTTGCATATTATATAATAAGATTGATGTTCGAAACAAATATTGTAGGAAGGTAAACGTTTGTTCAAGAATATCTCAGTTCAGAATATTTGAAAAACTCGTCAAATTTTGGTGGTGTTAATACTTTACACTTTACATTAAAAAAAAGGAATACTCATGAGAGAAAAGACATTCATTACAAGTAAACATTCAATATCTTAAACTAAGTAGCATGTGGACTCGGATTAGCCCACTCAAAAGTCAGACTATCCAGATAAGCCCAATTGGAATACCTTGGTAACAAAAACATCTTTACACCATTGTGAAACACCATCATCTGTTTCTGGCAACTCCGACATCAAATGTCTTCTGATCTGTACCTTTACCTGAAAAAAAGAAGGATATAAAAAGACTGATTATGCAAAGAAATCAAATACTTTTTGCACTTTTGGTGATTACTATAATGATCCGACTCTACCAAACAGTAAAACAAAGTCCATTACTAATTATGTAAAAGCATACAGGATTTTAATATCTTCAAGATATTCTGAAGACTTATGACACATTTCATGAATTAAAGAAGCCGTACAGTTTTGCAAGTTGTATAAATTCTATCTTTTCAATTACACATGGATTATAGGATTTATGGTTTTCCAAACAATTCATGTACGCTAGCATAACAGAATTCAACAAATTAAACACTAAAACTCTGTAGGGATTTCTTGACCTACCACAGAAGTTTGCCCTCTAAATAGTCTCAACATCGTAGGTGGAGGCTGATTCTTGGGAATGGCAATTGTACAATCATAAATTGCTGGAACGAATGAACGCATATGACTCACTGCTGCAACAAAACCCTGTAACCATGCACAATCAAAGATTAGAACAGGACAAAAAAATTGCAGATACCAGGTCAATCAAAATGTTATACTATATATAGCAACAATTTATCTGAGAACCTTAACGAGAGAAGATTGGTTTTTGTTAGGAAAAGAAGGCACACTATTCACTAATAGCTTTCCAAACTTATGCTAAAAGATACAGGATGACAAAATCAAACTCTAGTCCAAGAAGAGCAAGTTACAAACAAGAAAGGCTTACACTAATTTGAATACAAAATGGAGAAAAACAAAACAAGAAAGACCCTTTTAATACATTTTGGGAATTTCAAATGAAGTTCACCTTGGTTCGTGGAATCAAGACATTCCTAGGAACAGGCAACCCTCTAGAAGCAGCAAATTCTTGTGCTAATGCCAGCTTATTGTCACGACCTTATTTTTCAAGTAGCGATCGTGTGGCACTTAGCACCGTCCGTTGCGCTAAGCCTGCCTTTGAATCCGAATGAAACTCCAAAGAGAATAGAAAGTGAGTTTGTAAAGAATGCTTTGTATTGCTCTAGAGAGAGTTTATCTTACAAGATGCTAAGAATTCCCAAAATTTCCCAAGATGAATACAAATGAAGACCAATGGGTCTATTTATAGTGTGATTCTAAGCTTAAGGCTATGCCACCACTTTCTAGATTCTTCTAGTTCTAGAATATACAAGAGTGTTCTTGTTTTATCTACAATATGCCACAAGGGTCTAGGACCTTCTAGACAACTCTAGAGTCTTCTAGGAATGTCTAGTTCCTTCATGCACGTTCTAGGATGTTCCGTAAGCTTCCAGCGACTTCTACATCCTTCATGAACCATCCGGCATGTTCTAGAATATTCCAGCCCATTCTAGCACCCTCCAACGTGCTCTAGAACATTCTAGGGTATTCAAAACTTGAGTTGAGTCCATCCAACTCTAGCTTATTCTAGACATCTCATGTAGAAAAGTCTAGATCCTTTAGGCAAGCACCATTTATTTGGACTTTTAGGGGCATTTTGAGCGGGACGTGACGCCCTCGTCGCGCCTTCAAGCTTTAACTTCTCTATGTCATCTTTGAATTGCCACAAAGAATTCTCAAGTTCCCAGCTTGCTTCTACATCCGAAGCGTTCTTCCATTTGACCAAATATTCACGATAACTTGGTACACCTCTACGCCGGATCAGGCGATCCACCAAGATTAAGTTCACTTCCCTGTCAAAGGAGGTTACCACTGCGGTAGGCACCCTCTTGGATTCTCCTCGACTCATGTCTTCCTTGTCTCCATGATAAGGTTTTAGCATGCTTACATGGAAAACAGGATATATTTTAAGCTTTGGAGGAAGTTGCAGTTTGTATGACACCTTACCGACTTGTTTAAGGACTGGAAATGGCCCTTCACACTTTCGAACTAACTCCTTATGAACCTTCCGTAGAGATTTGAATTGTTGGGGAAATAGTTTAACCAGGACCAAATCTCCTTCTTGAAATTCCACCATCCTCCTTTTCTTGTCAGCCAATTTCTTCATCTTCTTAGACGCCTTGTTCAAATAGGCTCGGGCCAACTCAGCTTGTTCATGTCATGCCTTGGCAAATTTGAAGGCAGTAGGACTCTTCCCTTCATAACTCGTGGCCAAGGCATGAGGAGTCATGGGTTGCTGTCCCATGATGATCTCAAAGGGACCCTTCGCGGTAGACTCGCTCCGTTGTAAGTTGTAAGAGAATTGGGCTACATCCAACAACTTCGCCCAATCGTGTTGGTTGGCACTAACAAAGTGCCTAAGATACAACTCCAGCAATGCATTGGCACGCTCTGTTTGTCCATCACTTTGTGGATGAAAGCTTGTAGAGAAGTTCAAGTCTGATCCCAATAGCTTGAACAATTCCGTCCAAAATTTTCCAATAAATCGTGGATCTCGATCACTCACGATATTGGATGGAATCCCCCAATGCTTCACAACATGTTTGAGAAACAACCGCACCGTCTCATCTACCGTGCAGTCCGTTGAGGCAGGTATGAATGTTGCATATTTGCTGAAGCGGTCGATGACGACAATGATGCTGCCAAAGCCCTCTGATTTTGGCAGACAAGTGATGAAATCCATAGTGACGCTCTCCCATGGTCTCTCTGGAATAGGCAGCGGTTCTAACAACCCTCCGGGTGCATGCTGCTCTATCTTGTCCTGTTGACACACAAGACAAGTCCGTACATAAGCTTCAACATCATCCCGTAGTTGAGGCCAATAGTAGATTGACTTGATCAAAGCAAGGGTGCGCCTCATTCCTGGGTGTCCAGCCCATAACGAATCATGGCACTCCTTGATAAGCTCTTTCCTTAAGCTCCCCCATTTTGGCACGAAGATTCTATTATGCTTGGCATAGAGTAGTCCGTCACTCAGCCAAAATCGTCTCGTCTTTCCTTCCTTGATGAGGGCAAGGAGGTTTTGAGCAAGGGCATCATGCTCCAACCCTTCTTTGATCCTTTCCAACAAAGGACTACTGGCCTACTCAAGGCTGCTAATTCCGCCTTACGGCTCAGCGCATCAGCCACCACATTGGCCTTACCAGGTTTGTACTCCAGCCTGTAGTCAAACTCCGCCAAGAAGTCTTGTCATCGAGCTTGCTTGGGACTCAACTTCTTTTGAGTCTGGAAGTAGCTTGTGGCTACATTGTCTGTCATGATAACAAAATAAGAACCCAACAAGTAGTGTCGCCACACCCTTAGGCAATGAATGATAGCTGGCATTTCCTTTTCTTGCACAGTGTAGCGACGTTCGGTGTCATTGAGTTTTCGGCTCTCATAGGCTATCGGACGCCCTTCCTGCATCAAAACTCCACCAATGGCAAAGTCTGAGGCATCTGTGTGCAACTCGTATGTCTTGGAGGGGTCTGGTAGACAAAGCACAGGTTCTTCACTAATGACCTTCTTCAAGTCTTCGAATGAGGTTTGGCATTCGCTTGTCCATTCCCAAGATTTGTTCTTTTTGAGTAGGTCGGTTAGTGGGGTTGCTCTCGCTAACTAGGACTTGATAAACCTTCGGTAGTAGTTCACAAGTCCAAGGAAAGATCTTAACTCGAGAACCTTGGCAGGAGGTTCCCATTCTTGGATGGCTTTCACCTTGGCTCCATCCATCGTCAGTTTCCCATCCTTTATCCTGTGCCCTAAGAACATCACCTCATCTTGGGCAAAAGAACATTTCTCCTTCTTGACATATAGCTCATTTTTCCTCAAGACCTCGAACACCTTCTTCAAATGCTCTAGATGTTCTTCCAAAGTTCGGCTATATATCACGATGTCATCAAGATATACTACCACGAACCGATCGAGGTAGGGATGGAAAATCTTGTTCATCAGAGTGCAGAAGGTGGCTGGTGCATTTGTGAGGCCAAATGGCATGACAAGGAACTCATAGGCACCATACCTGGTTACACATGTGGTCTTGGGCTCATCTCCCTTGGCTATGCGTACCTGGTAGTATCCCGATCGCAAGTCCAGTTTTGTGAAGTATCTAGCATTCCCCAATTGATCGAACAAATCAGCAATAAGGGGGATAGGATACTTGTTCTTGACTGTGATCTTATTTAGAGCCCGATAGTCGATGCACATTCGCAGCGAGCCATCCTTCTTCTTCTGAAAGAGCACCGGGGCACCAAATGGGGCTTTTGAGGGCCTTATGAAACCAACATCCAGCAATTCATCGAGTTGCTTCCGTAGTTCTGCCAATTCTGAGTTCGTCATTCGATAAGGACTCATTGCTGGTGGCCTGGTGCCAGGTTCCAACTCAATTTCATGATCTACCTCCCTCCTTGGAGGTAACCGTTTGGGTAATGCCTCCGGCATCACATCCTGGAACTTATCTAGGACAACTTGCACTTTCGTCGGCAAGTTTGGCTTTGGTGACGCCCCTTCATCGTCGTATTCCTTTAGGATGGCCAAGTAACTCTCTTCATCCCTCTTCAATCCCTTCTTGAATTGAAGCGCTGAGAGAGCTTGGGTAGTAGGTCTGGTGGTCCTCTCAGTCGGTACCACACACGCCTTCGCACCATCCATAATGCACATAGAGTTTGAGCAAGGCACCAAGAAAGCTCTTACCTGGTCCAAAAACTCCATGCTGAATACAACAGAAAAGTCATCCATGGGTGCCACTGATAAGTCCACGTGGCCAGTCCAAGCACCAAGACTGACCTTAACTCCACGAGCAACTCCATGCAATGGTAGTGCTGCCGAGTTAACTACTTTGAGAGATCCCCCTCCATTGACAACCTTCAGGCCGAGTCTTTTTGCTTCTTCCACTGAAACAAAATTATGAGATGCACCTGTGTCGACCAAAGCCTTGGCGACCTTCCCGTTGATGAATGCATCTACATACATCAAGCCTTTGGGGGTTTTTGGGGCGCTCTACAATGCACCAAGTAGGCGCAAAGAACCCATTTTTGCACCTTCGTCCGACTCGCCTCCATCTTGATCATGAGTGGAAGCAACTAAGGCACTCAAGGCCTTCCTTTTCGGACATTCACGTGCCCAATGCGGTCCGTCGCATATGAAGCACGTCACACGGGGCTTCGAGGCATTCCGATCCTCTTTCTCCTTCCCCTTATCTCGTGGCTTGAATGAGGAGTTGTCTTTATGGTTTTTAGAACCCTGACTTTTACCGTGGCTTCCCCCATTCTTTCCTCCAACAAACTTCTTATCTGTGGCTTTGGAGCTCTCTTTGTTTGTAGAGTAATCAATAAAGCTTTCTGCAATCGCAATGGCCGAAGATAGATCTTGGACACCACGTCGCTTGAGCTCAAGGTTAGCCCACGATTGGAGGTCGTCCATAAACAAGAATAGGGCATCCTTGTCAGATGTGTCAGGGACTTCTAATAGCAAGGTTGTGAACTCCTTCACATAGTCCCTTATGCTACCTGTTTGTTTCAATCGTCGCAAACGGCCTCTTGCCTCCTCCTCAGCATTAACGGGGAAGAACTGCATTTTGAACTCCCTTTTGAAATCTTCAAAGGTATCAATTGTGCAAACCCCTCGTTGCACATCTCCATGTCTCCGTCTCCACCACAACATCGCAGTGTCGGACAAATACATGGTTGCAATTCGGATCTTGCTGGCATGGTCCGTTATGCCAGTAGCCTCAAAGTATTGTTCCAGCCCCCATAGGAAGTTCTCAACTTCCCTAGCATTCCTAACACCATTGAAGGTCTTAGGCTTGGGAACGTCCACCCTCTTAGCTTCAATGACAGTGGTTGTGCTAGCTCCCGCGGCCATAGCCCGTTTACATAGAGCTAGATCACCACTCATGTCCTCCATTCTAAGCAAGACATTAGCAAGTTCTCTTTGGACGAGATCTCTTACCTTGACAAGTTCAGCCTTTAATCCATCAATCTCTTGCCTTAAGCCACCGTCGAGCTCATTAAGGGACATCTTGATCGCTGCATGTATCTCCACATCCTCGGCTTCCAAGCCATTGCAACGTTCCTCCAAGTTGTCCACCCTGTCGAACAGCTCCCCCAAGCTGTCCTACGCACTCCCCACACGTGCTTCTAAGCTAGAGAGTATGTCTTTCGACTTGGCTCGAGATTCTTTTGATGGTTTCCGGGTTTCCTCACGACCACGTTCCATAGGTGGAACATCGACGCTTGGTGTAGATGGAGCAACGTTCTTCATTATGCCAAAGGTAGAAATGTTTCAACCGAAAGCTCTGATACCAACTATCACGACCTTATTTTTCAAGTAGCGATCGTGTGGCACTTAGCACCGTCCGTTGCGCTAAGCCTGCCTTTGAATTCGAATGAAACTCCAAAGAGAATAGAAAGAGAGTTTGTAAAGAATGCTTTGTATTGCTCTAGAGAGAGTTTATCTTACAAGATGCTAAGAATTTCTAAGATTTCCCAAGATGAATACAAATGAAGACCAATGGGTCTATTTATAGTGTGGCTCTAAGCTTAAGGCTATGCCACCACTTTCTAGATTCTTCTAGTTCTAGAATATACAAGAGTATTCTTGTTTTATCTACAATATGCCACAAGGGTCTAGGACCTTCTAGCCAACTCTAGAGTCTTCTAGGAATGTCTAGTTTCTTCATACACGTTCTAGGATGTTTCGTAAGCTTCCAGCGGCTTCTACATCCTTCATGAACCATCCGGCATGTTCTAGAATATTCCAGCCCATTCTAACACCCTCTAGCATGCTCTAGAACATTCTAGGGTCTTCAAAGCTTGAGTTGAATCCATCCAACTCTAGCTTATTCTAGACATCTCTAGCTTATTCTAGACATCTCTAGGCCACTCTAGATCCTTCTCATGTAGAAAAGTCTAGATCCTTTAGGCAAGCACCATTTATTTGGAGTTTTAGGGGCATTTTGAGCGGGACGTGACATTATGCTGTGTAAAACGAGTTCCCTCTACAAAGAGAGCCATCCAAAAAGGCACGGGAAAATCCTCTAGCTGCCTAAAACCTGACTATAGATCAGAAAGTCATTAGATAAGAAAAATGATCGTAGCAATATATTTATTTATAAAATGTATTTATCAGCAAATGCACTCAAGGGTACCTTCAATGTGCTTTCATCATTAGTCCAGCGTCTTTCTAAGAATATATAACCACAAAACCACATAGACCAACCTATAATCTGCATAAGGAGACCTCAGCAATCAGTATGCAATTCTCACTCTGATTGATCCAAATTGAATATTTGTGTCATATCAACAAAACCAAAGAATATTGGTGAATAACTCACCGGGAGGATTTTAACTTCCCTCTTCATTATGGCCAGAGCACTGCCAAGGCAACCTGCACGCTGTTATTGGTAATAGGATCATGATGCAACCAAGAAATTAGATGGAAAATAAAGATAGAGGGAAAGGGAAAACATGCTTAAGATAGCATATGCAAAATAATATAATTGAACTGGTGACACTATTTATTGGATTAAATAAAAGAAGAAAAAATCAGCTCCAGCCACCTGAGTTAAGACCCATCCAATGAGCCAGTCAATGTCACTCCTGTGATTGCATATAACAAGTGCATGCTCTTTACCTTAACCAAAGTCGACAATAGAATCAGGGATATACTTATAAACAGATATGATATTACATTTTAAATAACATAAATGCTAATTGCACACATATTTCCACACAATTGTGCAATCATATTAATGCTTGCATGACACATGCACATCATAACTTCTTAATTTCCCACATGACATGCAAGTATCGATATGAGTGCATAATTGTGTGCAAATAGCATTCCTCTTTTAAATACTAGAACATACAATCTGATTAGTTATATTGTTGAGAATGCAAAAGCCTTGTCAACTCACCTAATAATTGAGATGTCTCCAAACCTGTATGCATCTCAACCTGAAGCTACAATCTGATTAGTTATATTGTTGAGAATGCAAAATCCCTCCAAATTCACATGGGATTCTCAACATTTCATATGCAGAAAAAGAAATACTACAAATGCTAAAACTTCCGATCTGTAATCTGATAGATGGAATGAAATTTCTAACGAAGTATGGCTAATAATATATAGAACACAGTTATGTGCATTATTAGAACATACATAAAAAAAATGCAGTATTGCTAATAGATTCAAGAGAAGGAGGAAAAGGAAGGGGAGGAAGCTAACCTTGATACCTGCCCACCAATCAATCAGCCAAATGAGTTCCAACCACAAAAGTTCAGCAATAACTTTGTTAATCCTTCTGTACGTATTCTTTGATACAGGACGCACAAGAATGAAGAAGAATGCCTACAAGTTGTATATATATACACGAGTAAAACTTGGGTTAGCAGATATTTTTATTAACTTCAGAAAGACAAAACTTGGACAAAAAGAGAACTTTAGAAAGAGTACAGTACCCATTATAAACCCAATCTTTGAAGATCATTACAAAGAAAAAAAAACTCCAATTTTGAAAATGATATAAAACCCAAATAATTATGATGACAAATTGTCTATTATTTTCCCTTCGCCCCAACAGAAACAAAAATGGTATTGCAAGTTACCCAAAAATGGTATCACCAAAGCTTCATCAACAACATTAATGATTACCTGAAAGAAATTAATAATGAAACCGGAGAGAATGAAGAGTGTGCCAATAGGAAGAACAACCAGCACAGCGGGGACGGCCATGACTTGAGATTGACCACCAGTTGCTATGACAATGGTGTTTAAGATAGATAATTTATGGTCATTGAAAGAAAAGGTGAAGACTTAAGAGAGCAAAATGTCACGACCTTATATTTTCAATAGCGATCGTGCGGCACTTAGCACGATCCGTTGCACTAAGCCTGCCTTTGAAACCGAATGAAACTCCAAAGAGAATAGAGAGAGAGTTTGCAAAGAATGCTTTGTATTGCTCTAGAGAGAGATTATCTTACAATTTCCCAAGGATGAATACAAATGAAGACTAATGGGTCTATTTATAGTGTGGCTCTAAGCTTAAGAGTATACCACCACCTTCTAGAGTCTTCCTAGTCTAGAATGTACAAGAGAATTCTAGAATTATGTACAATATGTCACAAGGGTCTAGGACCTTCTAGCCAACTCTAGAGTCTTCTAAGTTTGTCTAGTTCCTTCATGCACCTTCCGGGATGTTCCATAAGCTTCCAGCAGCTCCTACATCCTTCATGAACCATCCGGCATGTTCTAGAATATTCTAGCACTATCTAGCGTGTTTTAGAACATTCTAGGGTATTCTAGCTTGAGTTGAGTCCATCCAACTCTAGCCCTTTCTAGACTTCTCTAGGCAACTCTAGAACTTTCCATGTAGAATAGTCTAGATCCTTTAGGCAATTATCATTTATTTGGATTTTTAGGGACATTCTGAACGGGACGTGACAAAAAGATGGAGATAGTAACGGAAACGACCAGTTTTCAGGAAGAGAGTTTATTTGCATACAGAGTGGCAAACACAGCGTTAAATGCGCTTCAATCGTTCGTCACCTTCGTACGAATTACGAACCGCTGTTTTTGACTGTCACTATATAGTCGTACTTTTAAGCAGATCTTATTTTCGTCTATTTAAAAGTATAATTCAACTTTTCTCCAAATAGCTCGACATTTCACTAGAGTTAGTTTTTCCCGACTTTTAACATGAAGTTTTGTGTTAAAATTCTTGGAATTCAATTATTGAATTGCCAACATTTGGTTGGAGTTTGTTTTTTATTTTATTTTTTTATAACTTTTGAAATGATATTAGAATTAAAAATTATAAAATTATAAAAAATAAATTATTCAAAATTTATAATAACGAAAATAATATTTTATTAATATTAAATACTGTTTAATAGAATGAAATTTAGTATTAACATTGAATACTGATTAATGATGTTATCATTTTTTTTAATTTTATATTCAAATTTAATTATTAAATTGTAATAATAAGGATGAGAAATAAAAAGTGTATAAAAATATAGTTTTTATATACATTATCTCAATAATTCAGATCTAAATCTAGATCAGAAGCATTAATAAACCAAAACAACAAAAGTCCTAAAAACAAATCAAAACTTGCAAATGTACTCGATCAATATCCATAATATATCCTATATCTAAATCTAGGTGGACAAACATATTAACTGTACTAAATGTAATAACTTATTTAACAATGCGAAAAATTATTCAAAGAAAAGAGTACAATTCAAGAGAGAGAGAGAGCGTGTTTATATCGACTCGAACTCTCTATATGGTAAGAAATGTCAATATAAAAGAGATCTGGAAGAAAATATTTTGAAAAGGAGAAGAGAATAATAAACACCTAGGTTAATTTATTGGATAACAATTTAAGTAAATAGAATTTAATTTTTTTTTTCAGTTAATTTCAAAATTGGGTCTTTAAACATAACTTGAACAATTCCAATTTACTCCGTATATTTTATTATTAGAGTTGAAATCAAAGTTATTTTTCAATTGATTTCAAAATTGGATCTTTATACATAATGTGAACAAGTGCAATTTTTTGATTAAAAATAATTGTTCAAACTGACCTTATGATGTATCTTTTCATAAAATTAAGGACTAAACTGACACTCTTTTATCTGAAGTGTACATTTTCTAAATATCCCAACAGCAAATAGTGGGTTCATACTAAAGTTTTAGTTTCTTTGTTTATTTTATTTTAAAATGTGAACCGAAAAAAATAAGGCTTTATTCTCCTGAAATATTTTTTCTTGGGTTTTAAAAAAAGCATGATGACCCTTGGAGGTTTCACAATATTACCCTGTAACTCCAATTGGTCAAGTAAGTATTTAAGAGTAATTCTACGTCACCAATAACAAATACCACTTTAGATGGATTGTTATTGTTATTGTTATTGATTGAATTTCATTAAAGTACATAATATCGTTAGATTACATGATGGTTACAAAAAAGTCCACAGGAGTCACGACCACAGCCAAGTGGAGTTAATGGAGGTTTTAGAAGGAAATAATAATAATAATAATAATAATAACTTCAACATAATAGCACCATGAGATAAACATCGCAAACTGTATTCTACTCTATAATCTAAAAATTTATTGCAACATATCACTTTAAATGACAAAATGCATTTCCCTAATATACAATTATACGAGCTTTGTGATATAATTTAGCAATTGTGGGGATTCTGGCAAATCATATAAGGTTAGAATGTGCCCAGCCACTTATCTCGCAACTGTTGCAGCCACTTCATAGGAAAGCTGAGGTTTGCTTCTTGCTGAGACACCTTCCTACCGTGTTTGGTAGCAGTTGCAACTTCGGAATTTCCACATCCATTATTAAGTTCTGCAGAACCAACTTTTTTATCAGGCTCCAACATAATAACTTCCGGTTTCACTTTTATCTTAACCGGTTTCCCAAGAAGTGATTTGTCCTCCAATCTTGCAAGTTCAAGAGCTTTGGCGCATACAGGAAAACCTTGATCATCCCATGACTCCAAAATTATGCCAGAGCCTAAGCAAGCGTTTCCCTGATAGAAGGCTGCAAACTGACCAGCTGCAAGGCCTTGATCATCTTCGGATAAGTTGACAACTGCAACATCTTCACAGCCATCTTCACCTGATTCTATCATTACATTGCAATTGTAGAAACCAGGGCCATGTCTGACCTGAAATATTTGAAATACAAACGTAACTGATTTATATTTTGCCGTTTAAAACAAAATCTCTCCGAGAGTTAACAGTTAAGACAATTCGAGTACTATATTGATAAGTGTTTGATGAGAGAGAGAGAGAAAGAGTATGGTTTTCCCTTCATCACCTTGCACTGCAGCTGACAATTCAGATTTGGAGGCAATCCACTCAGCCATTTCAAGGAACCAACACGGAAAATGCGCCTCCTTTTATCGAATGAAAAGTAATTCCTTGACACAAAAATTACATTGTTCCTAACATCTTTCTCAACAACATACCTATTTAAGAAAAGATAGGTGGTGTCAATAAAATGTTTTTCTGTTTGTTTAGAGCTTTAGATGGAAATGGAAAGAAAAGAAGGAATGTTAGAATGTTGCTCCAAATGTTCAACATTGGACAACTTTATATGGAATTAGATAGTGTACGTATATGGTGTATCATATGTAGGATCATAATTCGATCCAAGAACATTTATGGAAGCATATAAATATGAACGTAAACACAACGGAAGCAAGATTTGTTTTTTAGTGCTATATGTGGATGATATTTTGCTTGTCCATTCTCAATATATCTACCATAATATTCACCACCTCTATCTGATCTTACGAGCTTTATTTGCTTTCCGCATTTTTTTTCTACCTCGGCCATAAAGATCTTGAAAGAATCTAATGTTTCACTCTTACTATAAAGCATGTAGAGATACATATATCGAGAAAAATCATCAATAAAGGTGATAAAATATTTCTAACCTTGTATGTCCATGTCTAGATAGCATATATCAGTATGTATGATTTCTAATATGCCTGAACTCCTATTGTCACCTTTCTTTGACTTGTTAGTCTGCTTCCTCTTAATACAGTTCACACATGTCTCAAAATTAATAAAATCTATAATACTAAGAGCCTCATTTTTCACTAATCTTTTAATTTTTTCTATAGAGATATGTCATAATATCCTATGCCATAATGTAGAAGAGTCCTTGTTAATAATACACATTTTAGTGTCAATTTGAACATGCATAGCGTTATGAGTGGTATAATTTTGTAAATTAATGCAGTAAAAACCATCAAACAAAATATCATTCCCAACACAATCAAATTTATAAAATAAACTTAAAGATGTTTTTGAACAGTAAAAGGAATAACCAGAAGGCACAAATCTTGAAATAGAAATCAATTTTCTAGAGAAACTTGGAACATAAAAAGTTTTTCCAATTCTAAATCAAAACCACTACTTAAAATTAAACCGCATGCCCCTACAGCCTCCACATGTGAGACCATCTTGTTGCCGGATAAGATATATTGCTCACTTTCTACTAGCTTCCTTAGGTTTTGCATACCTTGTAATGAATTTGCAACATGAATTGTAGATCCTTAATCAATCCACCAGGTATTAATATTAACATTAATCATATTAGATTCTGTTTGAGCATGGCTGGCAAATGTCAAGATATTCGCTTGGGGTTCAGCCTTCGCTGACACGAGTTTATTTCGCTCTCGAACCCGGTACCTAGCCCTTAAGTACCTTATTAGGAAGCAAGCTGGTACCATCTGGACTAGTAGTCCAAATGGTACCAACCAATGTCTTAATAAGGTACTTAAGGACTAGGTACCGAGTTCAAAGTTGGGGAAGAACGAAAGAAACACGTGTCAACCAAGGATGGGTCTCACGCGTATATCTTGACATGTGCGAGTCATGCTCCAACATTAAAAGGTGCCCTTTTACCTACCATCTTGTGGCAGGGTTTGATATATCTGCATGGCCCCCCAGAGCGTATCGTAGGTACACATTTTTTTCGCCTTCCCCAATGCTCGAACCCTAGATCTAGGCCTTAACTAGTCGCAGGAAGCACGTTGAGTACCATCTAGACTATTTAATGTTTGAGCATGGCTCGTACATGTCATGATATACTTGTGGGGGCCAACCTTAGCCGACACGCATTTATCTCGCTCTCTCCAGCTCTCAAACCCGATACCTAACCCTTAAGTACCTTATTAAGAAGCAAGTTGGTACCATCTGGGGCCCAACGCGTATATCTTGACATGTGCAAGCCATGCTCAAACAGATTCATAACAAACAAACAAGGTTCTTACCTTTATCCTCAAGTCATTTTTGGAATTTGATACATTCTTTCTTTATGTGTCCCTTCTTTTTTACTGAAGAAACATTTGGTTTCTTTCTTAATATCAACCTGAGGTGGAACTTTCCCTTTCCCCTTTTGATTGTTTTGAGATTTGTCTTTCCCGTATGTTGTAGCCAATATTGCACTTTCACCAAGCTCCATAACAAGCTTCCTTTCCTCTTGAACACACATGATCATTAGTTCATTGATTGACCATTTATTCTTATGTGTATTGTACGAGATTTTGAACAGTCCGTACTATTGTAAGAAAGTGTTCAGGATATAGTGCACCAGAAAGGATTCTGACATCTCAACCTCAAGATTCTTAAGTCGAGCCGCAATGTCCCTCATTTGATGTGCTCACTCACCCCTTTCATACTGGTGAGTCTTAAGGAAGAGAACTTCATGATAAGGGTGCTTGCCAAAGCCTTATCTAAAGTAACGAACTGATCATCAATGGCTTTTACCAGGTTCTAAACACTGTTATATTGATCAACAGAACCACAAATACTAGCAAAGATCTTGGTCTTAATGAACATCACGCTAAGGCGATTAGATCGCTCCCATTGTTCATAAAGTGTGATATTTACTGGAGTGTTGGTTTCAATAATTTTAGGTGGTTTGTTTTTCCTAATAGCATAGTTAATATCCATCCATCCTAGATGAAAGAGAATTATTTCATTCCATACTTTATAATTATCCCCTTTCAATTCAGGAATATCATAACAAATATCAGAGAAATTCACAGGTTGTGAAGCTACAATTCAAGATTATACGCTTATTAAAATTTTAGACCTAAATAGAAGTCATTTTCTATCAATATAAATCATGGAAAATATAAATCTAGTGACATAAAACTTGTCTGTGGGCTTAAGTTCTAATTCAATTAGATTGATCTTAACTTTACGATAAAACTATCAAATTATGTTCCTTTTCATAATCACTGTGGGTAAATTAAAAAATATAATTTGATATTTTATCCTAATTAATCACACAAAAATATAATAAAAATTCTTGTGAGATGTATTATTATATCACATATGATTAATAGCAATTAATATTTATTTTCTAAATGTGATCCTAAATAATTCTTATTATAATTTTAATTAATTAAAGATGTGGCTACTCCCTAATTAATTAAACTATATGAATCACTTAAACATCAAATCCTTAGGCTCAATTATTGCATAAAACCATAAACAATATTAATTTAATTTCAAATGTACAAATATTATCTAACTTAAGATTACATGCATAAAGAAATAACAATATATTATACAAGCAAAATAAATAATATAAGCACAAATTAAATTTCATAAAGAGTCATTAACAATTAATTTCATTATGCATAAATTATTTAACCAAATTTCATATGTATAATAAATTATAAAATTTATACATACAAATACTAAAACAAATAATTTAAGCATAATAAATTTAAATAAATTTTAATGTGCCAAAACATTATTTAAATAAATGTCACACGTATGATAAACCTAAGTTAAATAAATTAATCACATTAAAATTATATTCGGAATTTTTTAATAAAAATGAAATTATGAATATGTATAATAATAAGCCTTGTATATAAAATAACACTAAATCCGTCGTGCTCCAGTGGTTAGGACGCTCGACTCTCAGCAGCAAGACACGAGTTCGATTCCCATAAACAACAAAAAATTTATTTTTTTGCCCTGAAAAACAAGTCATTTTTCCCTGTAAGAAATCGTCTTCGACCTCTAGTCGGGTCACGCGACCCTGTTTCGACTCGAACGGAGGTTCAACAACTTCTTTCGATTCCGTCAACAAAAGCGGCATTCTTTATATCAAAATTCTCATAATTTGATTTCCAAGTGATTCACGGTCTCATTTTGAATCAAAAACTTCAAAATAAAAAGAAGTTAATACAAAAATTCCAATGAACACAAATGACAAATTGAAATAATTTTCTTCATGGTTTTTCACATTTTAATTCACAAAATCATTGAAATATCATTACTAAAATAATTTATAATTTTCATACGCATTAAAACTAAGCCAAATAAAAAACCCAATATTTCAACCCCACGACGAAACAGAGCAAAACAGGGGTGTTTTCAAAACTATTCGGATACCAAATGTAGGATTATAATTCGATCCAAGAACATTCATGGAAGCATATAAACATGAATGTAAACGCAACGAAAGCAAAAGGAATTGAAAACATACCTCCTGATCAAATTTCACCACTTACATGAGAATTTAATGAAGTTTCGGTTTAATGTTTCTAAACCTTTCTTTGTTATCACGATGATACAAAGACTAATTCACTGAAGATTAATTGAATTCTCTCTTAGATTTTTCACATACAAAGCAGGTTTAAGGACCAATCTGAATATAGAAGTACGTCTCAAGTGCTCTGTCTATAAGAGCAAAAGGACATGTGCTTAAGAGGCTACAGAACGTGGGTGATGGAGTGATGGAAGTTATGGACCAACTTCTTGTTAACTTCTCAGTTGGTTACCGAGAAAACAAGAGAAAAACTAGCATCATATACTATCAACACATATCTTTCAAAAGCACAGATGCTTATATGTCACAATAACAGCAGTATTATATGACGGTAGTTTAATCCAAAGAGTCAAAGACTATACTAAAGGATAAAAACCTATATAGTATCCCAAGTTCCATTTTGTATCCTAATAAAATCAGGTAGTATTGATGGTATTTGATGAAAATTACTTATCGAGTACAATAATAAAACACATGTGCAGAAGCTAGTCTGTTAAAACAGTTACACTAGTGTCATTTTTGCCTCCCATAAGAATATTTCAATTAAAAAAATGGATAGAAAAATAACCTTGAACACAATTTTACATCCAGCAGTTAAAGAGTTTAAAACCAATAGAGCATACCAGGGTCCCCCTGGGAGGCGTAAACCTTGACGCTGACCCATTGTATAGAACCAAAACCCTCTATGCATTCCTAGAAAATCTCCAGTTTCGGCTTCTAATATGACACCTTCTCTTTCTCCTATGTGTCTGGCTACAAATTCACTGAACTTTATCTGAACAAAAATAAAGTAACATTTGGATTCTAATAAGAGTCAGTCACTCGATAAATTTCTCTACATTATTTTGTGAACACTCTGAGCTTTTGCATTCAACTTCAGAAAAATAAACTCATTATGCAAACTAAATTATGGCAATGGAAGTGAATGGCACTTCCATACAAATAGTGAGACTAAAGGAGGATTCAACACATTTTAAAAACTGTACAAGCTAGCAAGTTAAAACGTTGATGGCAACAGGAAAGAGAAAAGTGGACATGACGCATAACCTTACCTTCCCAAGAAAGCATATTCCTTGAGAATCCTTTCTGTCTCTGTTAGGCAGATCGAGCTTAGTGGCAAGTTTGCGAACATCTTCCTGTAGATATATTCAAATAGAAAAGAAAAAAAGAATTAGATCTAAAGCATAAATAGAAATGTTTCCACGATAACAGCATATCATCATTTTTAAAAGTTAACACCGTGATACCTGTTACTTTAATTATTTTTATGAAAGAATAGTCTTCATGTGAGAAGAGAACAACCTTATGTCTTCAGCTACAGTTATGGTACTCATATAGAACAAAATAAAATATTCAATAGCTACTGCTCATGAGATATGATGTAGAATTTGATCATTTAAGCATGGATGTAAAGTAACCAGCAAATTTTATAGTGCAATCAAAATTTGTCATAACTAACCTTTGACATACAACCAAGAGGGAAGATTAACCGCTTAAGCTGAGCTTGAGAGAGATGTGAAAGGAAGTATGTTTGATCCTTCACCTGAAAGAAATCGGAGCTATTGATAACATAAGCAGATGGTATATAGATGAGAGATTGTCAACATAAATGCCCCACATCCAAATGCTGAGTAAAACATTATACAGTAACTCTGGCATAAGTGAAGTATTATAATGAAAGAAGACCCATAATATAGGCCGACCACCACAGTATGATCAACCAAATAAGCATCAAAGGTCCAAGAAACATTGTAACATGTGAGCAATCTTTAACTGCATGGTCATACCAACATTAATAATAAAGAATACAACTTATAGTAAGAAAGGCTCAATATAGCCTATTTTTAACACTAAATGTACAAATGCCTATATAAATTAACGCTCCTAATTTCTTGGACACATCTGGCTTTATGTACCATAGACAAATGTGTACCATAGATGAAGAAAAATGTTTGCAAACGTGTGTCTCGTATAGTTACCCTGTCTTTCGATAGTTCCAGAACAGAATCACCATCTGCTTGATCTGTAAATTGGTGGACAACATTTGCATAATGTCCAGAAGCCACATAGTCAAACTCCATTGAGCTGATGGCATCCATGAATGCACCTGGAAGAAAACATAAGCATAGGATCAAATATGTGCTCAACAGTACAATTGCTTCTTTAATTGTAGTGGGTATATACCAAACTTTATTCTTGTATTGCAAAGAATGTCAGGATTAGGAGTACGGCCACAGCGATACTCGACAATAATGTAGGACACCTGGAGTACAGAGCAAAAACTGTCATGAGTTTTGCATATAGCTAGAAAAGTATGGTAACTTTACATAGAAAAGGAATTTCTAAGTAAAAGACCAACTACAATTATATTATTAACTTATAGCACAAAAAATGTTAATGTATTATTATCATGTGTGAGATCAATGAGCCAATATGGAACAATGGAAAATTTGTTATGATTATCAGAATGTTGGATGACTAAACAAAAACCGCTCAGAAAAACAAACTATAGCAGATACACTGAGAGGGACAAAAGTTCATACCACGTGCTTCCAGTACTCATCTGTCAAGTGTACAACTTCTAAAGGGACCTCTACCTGAAAAGAAGTTTCACATCAAATAAAGTCATCTATGGAATAAATAACACACCTAACAACTTCAGGAGCCGAAATATCAGCAGAATTTCTGTTTCTAACCATACATGTCTTATCTCATTTATCGGTACTTATTCTAACATTTAAAAAAAAAGTGGAAAAAACCCTAACCGTTATTCTCTTATCTCTCTCTTCCAAAGTTTGTTTTCTATCCAAGAGAATCTCCTTTTACAAGAGCCTCTCTTAGGTAGATTTGCTTTCTTCATCTTCGTATTTTCATTACTTTGAATAAAAACATACATTTGTGTTTCTTCACCTAGATCTTATCCTATGGTGATTTTTTTTTATCTAAATAATAATCTAGGATGGTTTATGTTATGTTTATATTCGTTTTATTTGTATTTTATTGGAAGTCTCGATCTTTATCTAGATGTGTTATATTCAAGATCATAAAAATTACAAGATACTATCAAGATTCAATTGCTTATGAAAAACATCCCGTTTATCAATTAAAACAATAAAACACTCAGTTCGAGAACCTTACAATAGAGCAAATGACTAAGATTTGGGTTTTTCTCCATGCACCAACGAATATTATTAGTTTTGATTTATCAAATTTGAATATCGTTATACTTAGATGGATGAGTTTTGATCTAGATTGTATCTTTGATCTTTATTAATAAAATTTAATTTAAATTCCTAAAAAAAATACATGTCTTAAGCACAAAACTAGTGAACAATATCCAATTGACAACAAAATGTGAACTAATACAAAAGGCGGGCACTTCTATTTGTTCTCAGATGCAAATCACAGAATTTGAAAGTACGAAATAAAATATTGAACTTATGGGAAGATGGAACGATAAATAAAAAATACTACTTCATAACAAATTCGTTACTTTCCACTATTCCAGTAACATGTAATCATAGGATAGAACTAAACTACTACACGTTTTACAGCTCATGGACTCAAATGCAAAGAGAAGTAATTAACCTGATTACAGACAGCTTTTGCATACTTCAAATCTTTATCCCAGGGGCATTCTGACCAGAAGTTCTCAAAATCGTCCTACACAAAAATCACATCTCAGTACCAGCTTTCTACAGGATCTGAAAAGGTCAATTAACCTCGCACAAAAAAGAAAATGACAAAGCTCACAAGTATGATCATGACCTGCATAATTTTAAAATGCCACTGAAACTATATTATGACCGAGCCAAAAACATGATGACCCGCCCGTAAAATTTGAATATTTTCTGTTCAAATTTATAGGAAATCACAATATATACTGAAATATAAATAGCCCAGATGTTCAAAACCTTCCAATATCATTAAATTCTTCTTCTCCCTCAATTTTTCTATCACAAGCAAAGTTTTGCATCCAAATGCGTGAAAATTTATCAAAGGTAACCAAAACAAAAGGAACATACTTGGAACCAAATTTTGAGGTAGAAAGCCACACAAGAGTGACCAGCGGCGTGTAGGAGGCGAAGAGCAACACTGCTATCAACACCGCCGCTGAGAAGCACGGCAACTTTGAGGGGTTTATGAGGCATAGAACAGGAAAGATAAGGTGGAAAATCGACATTGGAGCTCTTTGAAGAATCCGGAGGTTGAAGTACTGTGGATGAGGCGGAAACAGATGCAGAGGCCGACACAGAGACAGAGAGGGGTTTTGGGAAGAGAAGTGTTGGGGATGTTAAGAGGGGAAACTGAGGTTGAAGAGAGGTGAATTTAGATCGAGAGACTTTGAAAGGATAAGGCCTAGGCAGGGCTATCACTCTCACCAGGCTCACTCTCGCCATCGTTCCATTCAATTGCCGATAAAGTTGTGCTGGCCTGGTTGCTGCTCGGAGGATAAGCTACTTAGACATAAATTTTTACTATAATGTTGGTGGTGGGTAAACGAAAAGAAATTAAAAATGATTTTTTTTATTTGATTATTTGGTTGTTCTAAAAATAAGTTAATAATGGAATGATTTTTAAAAGATAAATAATTACAATTCCTTATCCTCTTTAATCCTGATTTCATTCTTATGTCAAGATTTTTTTTTCAATTTTTTTTTCATCTTAAATATAACATTAAACTCAAATCTCAAAATCCAAAATACTAAATCACAAATCTCAAATACAAAAACCCTAAACCTTAAATCCTAAAACCCAAAATTTCAAATCCTTAAACTTTAAACCCTAAACTCAAAATCTCTAAACCTTAAATCAAAATCCTTAAACCTTAAAACACTAAAGCTTATTTAGAAAAATAATAATTTTAATAATATATTTTCTTTTTAAATAATAATTATTTAGAAAAATAATGATTTCAATAATGTGTTTTGTCTGATGAAAAAATAATAATTAAATAATATTATTTAAATTTTACTAAATATAGAGGTATTAAAGTAATTTACAGTGTTTTTATTTCATTCTAGTGACAAATCAAACACTGTAATACTGAATCCTTATTTGATTTCAATAGTTAAACCAACAAATATTGTTTTCTTTACATTCCATTCTATTTTAATTTTCATTATGTGAACCAAATACCACTTAATACTTAAATTTTATTGGATATTAATGTTATTTAGAAAATTAAATTATTTATTTAATTTTTAAAAAAATTATAAAATAAAATTAATTGTATAACATAATCTCTTTTATATATAATTTTTTATTTTAATTCTTAAAAATAAAAATAAATTATTTTTCTAACAATATAAATGAATATATATATTTTAACGTTTTATGAAAATAAACATATATAACAAAATAAAATTATAGGCTTAAAATTAAATAATATTGATATTTCTATAGATCAAAAAGTACAATTAAAATTAAGATCTATAAAAACATAATAGGCTAAAAATGTGTGTGAGATAATTAGTGATTTTTTAAAACAAAATAATATTTTTTTAGGGATTTGAACTTGTGAATTAAAATAAGGAGATATGTAAGTTTGATTATCATACCACTGAGCAAATCACAAAAACAAAAAAAAAATGTAAGTTTAGATGGTAAGAGTTTATAAGAATAATATAAATTTCAATGTCAAAATGTGAATTTTATACTAATTATCATAATTACTTTGTACTAGTTTTTGGTATATTTAGATAATAGTTGTTGATAACGAGGAAGTAATAGTTTTTCCACGATTTAATCATATTGTTAGAATTTATTTAAAAATATATTTAATTTTAAAAAAATTAAATGTTTACATAATTTTTCGTGTTATATTATTTAAAATATTTATATTATTTTTTATTTTTTAACTATTTAGTACATATTTCAAAGTAAAATAAAAAATATATAAAAATAAAAATAAATAAATCTAATCTAATCTAATTATTCCAAGTATAATATGTTTTTATATTAAAATATATTTTTATATAATTATATGTATATAAAAAATAATATAGTTTCTATTAGTCACAGATTATGTATCACAATAATCATTTGTCATACAACTTATCTATTGTAGTTTTTTTAGGAAAAAATTGTTATATTTTTACAAATATCTATTATGTCTTCTTTTTTCCCTCTCAACTATAATATTGGGTTTAAATTTTATCAAAATTTATATTTTGATTCCTTAATTTTTTTTCTTAATATTATATCTATTAACTTTTAAAATTTAATAATTTTAGTTAAATTTTAAAGATTATTGTTTGAATATGTTAAACTTTAAAAGTTAAGGACTTAAATAATACAAAATAAAACTTTTAAAAATTATGGCCTAAATATATTAAAATTTAAAAGTTAAATAATTAAATAATATAAAATTAAGTTTTTAATACTTTAGTTATGATTATTATAGTATAATTTAATATAATTTTTAAATTTAAAATGTGTTAAATTTTAAAATATAATGACTGTAATATTAAAAAAATTAAGAGATTAAATTATAAAATCCGATAAATTTGAATACTAAAAATAAGTATAGAATCTAACAAATTTGGATACTGATAACGTACTCTAACCTTTCTTCTTTTCACAACTTTAAAAATAAATAATTATTATAAAAATGTATAATATTAAGAAAAGAAATGCTAGAAAGTAGAGAGATCTTATTTACATTAACGGTGATTTATATAGATGGATACCCACGTATAAATAAAAAAAGATTATAAATTTTAATTAAGTCTAAAATAGCCCCTTAATAAATTACATAATTTTCTCCCGAAGAAAGCATTGACTTTCAAATCTATCTAGAGTATTTTATTATGAAAATGAATTGATGGTTATAGTTTATAACAATACTAAGATTAGAAGATTGCAATCACTTCTACCAACCAGTTTGTAGTTTAATAATGCATAATTTATTTAGAAGTTTAATGATGCTTAGTTTATTTAGATTTTATTTAGATAGATAAAAAGTTTGAAGTTTAATTTTAAGATATACGAATAAAGTAATTATTTTAAAAAAAATTACTTACATCAATTTAATCTCTTCTCGTTCTCTCTTCTTTATAGACTAATTTGATTTTTATTTCTAATAAATCAATATGGTATTTTGGTTAGGATGTTATCGACTCTATTGCATGACACAACAAGTTAAGCAACATTAAACGTTCTATTAAATATTCAACACGACACAACACAACACTTAAGGAAAAAATTGATATAGTACGATGGGCTCAAACGTGATGGTATGTTAGTTCGAAACTAAATTATATATACATATTACCAAATATGATAATAGTTTAATGAATAGAGTTAACATTAATACATAAAAAGTAGATAATTTAACTTTTATTATTAGCATTTTTTTTTTCAAATAATGAACTAAACTGGCCATGGGTTGTACCAACTCATTAAGCACGGCCCAACAGACCAAGCACAATCGACTTGTGTACAAGTCACAACCCAACACTACCCGCTAGCTAATAAGTGATAGGTCAACTTGGCACACTAATTCACGAACTAAGTCGTATCGTGTCTAACTTGAACTCTTTAACACTTCTAATTTTAGCTAAAAAAAATAATAATTTGGTATCTTCTTTTATTTTTAATCAATTTAGTCTTCCAATAGCCTAATAGTTCAAATTACATAATGTTTTGTGATAAGATGAAAATTACAGATTCGTATTTATGAATAAAAAATCCACTTAAAAAAATCAATTTAGTCCTCAAATCAATTTTTTACTTTTTTTCTTCCCCTCTTCTGAGTACAAGTGGCTTCACTTTTCCTTTTAAATGTAATAAAGATAGAGGAACAAAATGAGTCCAACTCATTAAAAATTTATTCCATAAACTTTAGCCCCTTATGCTCTCTTCTTCATTCTTTAAGCCTTGAAGAGTAAATTTTCATTTGTTTTTAATAAAAATTTCACCGAAATGATCACCCATAAAGAAATTTCAACTGCATGGTTAATGGGGAAAATATATATATACAAATGCATGCTGAAAAGGTGTTCCGTGATTTATATATCAGCATTATTTATATGCTGAAAAAATAATTGTATGTCCAAACTCCATCCAAGGGATACTACAAAAAAATTTGACCACTCTCCCATTTTTGCTAATAGTACATAAGAAATGTTAGGAAAAAAGAAATCCTGTTCACGAGTGCGAAGCGTTAGCTTCGATCCAACTAGACCCAGCCATTTTCTTCAACCCAATCAATCTCATTGAATCACGAACCATATTAGCATCATGCCATCTATTGGAGCCTGCATAAGTGTTTGATAACAGAGCTAAAGTGCCAATGCTCACTTTGTTACAATCAAGAAGGCAACGTTTTACTCTCTCAAACATCTCCTTGTTCCCATGAATATTGCAAGCATTGAGCAAGGCTCCCCAAACTGCAGCATCAGCTTCAATCGGCATTTCTTTAATGAAAGCTTCTGCTTCCTCTAGAAGCGCTGCCCTACCATACATATCAACCACACAGGCATAGTGTTGCATCTGAGGCACAATCCTATAAATATCTTTCATAGCATTGAAGAATATCAATCCCTGACCAACCATCCCTGCATGGCTACATGCTGATAACAACCCAACAAAGGTTATATCATCGGGAGGAACACTGTGAACTAGCATGAGTGAAAAGAACTGCAAAGCATACATGCCGTGACCATTCATGGCCATTCCACTTATTATGGTACTCCATGATATGATATCTTTGTTCTCAAGGGTGTTAAAAACCTGATTTGCCATGGCCACCCGGCCACACTTGACATACATGTTGATTAATGCATTACCTACATTTATAGTTGCTTTAAGATCATGCCTTGAGTTGACGTAAGAATGCACCCATTGACCCAAAACCAAAGAACCAGCCGAAGAACAAGCAGCTAATACATTGATGATGGTTGCCTCATTGGGTTGAGCTTCTCCTCCTCCAACCATTTCTTGGAAAAGTCTCACTGCCTCTTCACAACCCCCTCCTTGAGCATATCCACCCATTATAGTAGTCCAAGAAACCACATCTCTCTTAGTCATATTATCAAACATATACCTTGCTACCTCTAAACACCCACATCTCACATAAAAATCCAACATTGCATTATCTATGATAATGTTTTTCTGAGGTAAATTCCTCAAGCTGTAACCATGAATTGCTTTACCAAACTTCAAAGCCCTTAAACTAGAACAAACTGACATAACACTGACGAGAGTACAGGCATTAGGCTCTATGTCCATGGATGTAAACTTAAGAATGGCTTCCTCTTCAAAGCCACACTTAGAAAGACCAGAAATGATAGAAGTCCATGAAACCACATCTGGGAAAGAAATAGAATCAAAGATTCTGCAAGCTGATACTACATCATTTTCAGTCATGTAAAAATGAAGCAGGGAGTTTTGGATGAAGATATCAAAGTAGTGACCACATTTTAGGACATGGACATGGACTTCTAAGCCTTTTCGTTGAGCATGAAGCGATGTACATGCCTTGAGGGCATAAGTGAAAGTGTAATGGTTGTAGGATTTTGGGTGGCACAGCATTTGGTTGTAGAAAAGAAGGGCATTTTGTGGGTTGACAGAGTTTGCTAATGAACCCAACAATGGGTTTAGAATATGAGGTTGGGGTTTTTTGATTAGTTGGGCTTGAATTTGATTTAGTTTTTTGTGGATGAAGGTGACAAGAACTCGCGGCTCTATTCGCATGCTACGCGTACCATTTGACGAAAAAGGGTTAACTAGATGTATGTGTAAACTTCTATCTTTCAAGTTTTTTTGTTCTGCTTAATAAGAAACGAAATCTGAGAGATGTAATTTTACTTCACTGCGTAGCTAATCTGTGATGATCACAAAAGAGAAAATGTAAGGTTACTATTTTGAGCCAAAATTTACATCAAAGATTTATAAATTTGATTCTACAAAGGTCAGACAGGACGTTGAATTCAAGTAAAACGACCTCCGCTTATACAGCGGCTACACAAAGCCAAAATGGCCCATACACTGCTCATATTAGAATCTAAAATAAAAGATTGCAATATATGTGGGTAAGAGCGAGTCCTACCTGATGGACTATAACTCAACCAAGATGATTCTCGCAGAACCAAGATGCTTCGCATCAGCAGCGTATTTTCGGCCGGTTGAGTCCGGTGACTGTGATCAAGTGGAGGAAAACCGACCTTGGAAGAGGAATGGCTACCGTTTTGGGTAGTGTGTTTATTCTATGAAGATTATGCGAGTTGGGTTTGTCTACTTCCGAAGAATTTTGATGCTAAAGACTAAAATGTCCCTGATATTATCCGAGTATTTTTTTTCCCACATCGTGTGATGTAATTTTAAATTAAATTTGAGTGCAATTCACTCTATTTTTGGAATTCCATTATATATATAACTAATGTGTAACAAATAAAAACACTTTGTAAAAATAAGTACCCTTATTTTCGTTGTCATATATGTAGTGTTTTAGTTACATGTATACTAGGATATTGAAACTAAATACGATGAGTTGCAATTATTAAGCAATTATTAAATTTAAATTTTAAAAAATATTTGTTATATAGTATAAAAGATTATAAAGATATAATTTTATATATTTATGTAATTGGATGTATATCAAATCATAGTTTAAAAAATAACAATAGTATAACAGCTAAATCGTATTAAACACTTAGTTTTATTTGTTTAAATTTTTAATTTTAAAATTTTGTTTCTTTATTTTTTTCAATCTCAACTTAAAATAATAGTTTTTATTTAAAAAAAATATAAAAATATAAAATAAATTAAATATTAATTTAAATAAATTTTACAGTGAATCCTTTTATAAACAATAAAACTTGATAAAATGAATCCTTTTATAAACAATAAAACTTGATAAAATAAATTTATAATGAATCTTTTATAATGTAATTTACTTTGTTAAATATTTTATAAAGTTTATATAACTTATAAATAAGATGAAACATTTAACTTAAAAATTTCACCTCTAATGAATATAAGTTTAATAATATTTATAAATATTATATTAATATATTTTTTAATTAATATGTTACTTTATATATATATATTATAATTATCTCTCAAAGTATATTTTAATATTTTTTATTATATTATAATTCTACTTGTATTATTTGTTTTCTTTTTTTCAAGAGTAATGTATTTTTTGTGAGGATCCTATATTAACTTTATTTTAAAATTGTACATATATTAATTTTTTAAAATGTGACTTTTGATTATTAAAAATGTTATTTTTATAGTTTTTATTGTTAGATGTAAATATTTATTATATTAGTTTTTTGTATAAGCAACATAAAATTTCCAAAATTAATAGATTGTTTTCTAAAAAATGAAAATTTTGTACTATTTATAAATACTATATTGATATTTTTATTAATAAATGTGAGTTTTTTTGTACACTAATATATTATCATTAATTTTACATTACTATCATATAAATTAATACTAAACATTGTATGAATTTATTATAATATAATTTAATATATTTTATTTTAATATAATTATATTTAATATATTTTATTATAATATAATTTAATATATTTTATTTTAATATAATTATATTTAATATATTGTGTATCAAAACTACCATATATGATCAGTCACTTCGTATAGATGTTAAACGAGGAAGGTACTTATGTTATACGCATATTATTACCAGTGTTTTTAATAAATTGTAGTGGATATATTTAACGTAATTATATTATAATTATTTTGTATAATATTTAATGAAAATTTGTATAATATTTTTGAATAAAATTAATGATAAGTATTTTGATAAAATAATATTTAATTTAAGTAATCTTTAAAAATACTTTTAAAATTTTAAAAATTTTAAAAATATTTTTGAAATATAACGAAAGTAAATAGTAACAATTTTAAAATAAAAGAAGAAAAAATAAATCAAAAAAATAATAGACATTAAAACAGAAGACATCTTAGGATATTTTTCACAAAAAAATGTAATAAATAAAAAGAAATTTGAAGAAAATCAAAAAGAAAAGTTCAGTTTTAAAGAAGAAGATAGATTTAAAGATTCATCATTTTTATTAAGAAAATTATTTCTTATGAAAAACATAATTTATTATGGCATAAGTAATAAAAAAAATTAGTATTAAAATTACAGATACAAAAAGAATGTATAATATATTATTAATTGATAAAAAAACTATATTAAACAAGCTATCAAACATTTCTTATAAAGGTAAAGAAAAATTTGGATACATTCATTTAAGAGAAATTTAAATATTAATAAAAACTCATTTTAGAGAAGAAATAGATACACCAATAAAAATAACATTATTAGATAACAAAATAATAAATAGGCAAAATGACTTATTAGGAATGATCCATGGTAATTTAGGATACCAAAAATTAAAATTTATAGTATTTCCTAGATTTACTATTAGTATACATAATAAAAATCTAAATCAAGTATTAAGTCTAGCTTATGAATTTATGATATGAGAATTAATGAAAGAAGAAAATCATTCATTTTCAATACATTATCTAATAGCTTATTCTTTAACAAATAGTCATAATAATTCAATATATGGACAAAATGAATTTATAGAAATAGATAAAACTTTTAAGGAACTTGGACAAATAATAAAACCAAAATACTAACAGACTTTGAAATACCAGAAGAATGAAAATTAGATATCAAAGCAAAACCCTTGATAATAAAAAGAAAAAGTAATGTTGTTAAAAATAATAGCATGACAATATTTACTTTTATAGACTATGAAGGAGAAATTTCTAACAAAAAAAAAGTTAAAAAAACTAGAAAATGAAGTCAAAATAATGAATACATTACTTCATGATTGTATATTAGGGGAAAATAATATTTAGAGATAAAATAAAAAAAAATGCATTTAGAAGTAAATGGAAGTCTAATAGGCGTAGCAAAAAATCAAGTAACATTATTTGAAACTGTATAATTATTAACAGAGGAAAAATATTTAGTCCAAGAATCAAACACAAAATATTTATAGGAAATAATAGATATACAAAAAGAATTACTAAATGAAATAAAGGAATACGATTATAATAAACTACAACAAGATATACATAAGAAATTTTCAAAATTAAGAAAAGATGTATACAACATACATAGAAATAATGAAATAATAGGTTATAAATATGATCTCTTAGAAGGATTAAAAAAAGAACCGTCTAGGAGATCAGATTCTTTGATTCCTAAAAATGAGAAAAGAAAAAATGAAAAACAATATAAAAACAAAGAGATAATTCCAATTTAATGAAATATAGAAAAGAATTATAAAGAAAATTCATGGACCTTGAAAATAGGGATATAAGAACATTAGTTAGTTTATTGACACTAACCAATGAAGAAGAAACATAAAAATATTATAATGAAAAGCTTTGTACTAACAAAGAAAATGATGATATGATAATAATGAGTGAAATTTATTCTGAACCAGAAAATATGACCCCAAAAGATCATATGAAACCAATTTCATTACCAGTTTCTTACTAATAAGGAAAATATGACCCATATAGGGGAGAAAAAATAGGTAAAGAACAGAATAACCTGATACCACAGATAGGATAAGATAACCACCTAAAATGGAGGAATTGTTGTATTAGAGAACTAGAGATAATATTCCACCAGAATTCAAATTCTATGATAATTATAAGTCTAAACTTTTAGATTTAGACTATATAAGAGATATGAAAAAAAAACCTTAGATGAATAGGCTAGTGCCATGAGTGTGCTCATACAAACCTCCCAAACTACCCAAATAAACTCGTCAATCTGTAGGGTACTTATAGCACATAAAATGATAGAAAATGTTAAAGTTTGGTTTTCAAACTTAACATATCAACAAAAATTGTTAATGCAAGAAAATGCTTCCACAAGAAGAGAATACTTGGATACAATAATAAATGAACTATACAAAGAATTTATTAGAGAAGATCAAGGAAGAACTATCATTGAATTCAATGAAAATGAAATCAATGAAGCTAAATGGCATCTAACAAATATGAAAATTTGTAACATGTGTTACATAGATTTTTTTATTTATGAATATGAAATGTATTACCATAAATTATCACCCTCTATGCAAACAACTTATAAAGAAATATTTTTTTCAAAAATTACCTAGAACATTACATAAAACCTTAACATAAAATTAGAAAAAAAAAGGAATAGAGAATCTATACGAGATAATCTAGGAGGAAGAATAAGATAAGAAGCCTTAAAATTGGATCATTATTAAATGCCAAGAAAGAAAAAAATATAAACAGATAAGAGGAAATGATAAAATCTGATGTGATACAAGAGATTTTAGAATATCAAGAAAATATAGATGTAATATAAAATCTTATAAATAAAAATAAAAATATAAAAAATATAAATTCAGAAAACAAAATTTCCAAAAATATAAAAAGAGATTTAATAGAGAAAACTACAAGAAAAGATATTTTAGAAGAAAGAAGTATAAACCTTCTAAAAAAAGAATTATTGCTCTTTAGGAAAGAAAAAATGCAGATGTTGGATCTGTAATGAAGAAGGACATTATGTTAATGAATGTTCAAGCAGATTTCAACATAATTGACTTAGAATATGAACACTCAAATTGTGAATATTTTTCATCAGAAGATGAATGATTTGTATAGTATTACAAATCCAAATAGTATTTGCATTAAAGTAGGACTAAAATTTAAAGGCTATAACACTTATCATTTACATGCATATATAGATACATGAGCTAGTATACGTGTAGCCAGTAGATATGTATTTCCAGAAGACAACCAAAAACAAGTGCCAAAAGATTCAATTGTAAGAATTGCTAATAATAATACAATAAAACTTAATAAGGTATTAAAAGATACAGATATAATGATAGGAGAAGAAAAGTTTCACATTCCTACCATATATCAACAGGAAACAAGAGTTGATTTGTTAATGAGAAATAATTTCCTAAACTTATATCAACCTTTCACACAACATTTTGAAAAAATAAGTCTCACAACCTTAGAAGGATATACCATCTATATCTCCAAAATAAGAAAACCTTTAACTGTCTCAAACCCAACTTTTATGCAACATAAAAAAGCTAAAACGTGGTGAGATAGAAGACCAATAAAAACCTTATTTAGAAAATATTTCATTAGATATAGAAGAGAAACAAAAATCATTTTTTAATGAAATACAAGAAGACAAAGCCCTAACAGACATAATAAAACTATTAAAAACAATCAGTTTAGAAAATCCTTTGGATCCAAAAATAAATAAATCTAAAACAATAATCAACATAAAATTAAGAGATCCTAACAAGATCATAAGAGTAAAGACCAATGATTTATACTCCAAAAGACATGATTGAATTTGGAAAACAAATTCAAGAACTTTTGGAATTAAAAGTCATAATACTAAGTAATTCACTTCACTCTAGTCCACCATTCTTAGTTGAAAAAGAAGCTGAGAAAAGAAGAGGAAAAAAAGAATGGTAATAAATTTTAAAGCATTGAATAAAGAAATCATTGACAATGATACTTCATTCCAAAAAAGAAAGGACTACTATCATTAATAAAAGGAAAGAAATACTTCTCAAGTTTTGATTGCAAAAGCGAATTTTGGCGAATAAGACTAGATGAAGAATCTCAAAAACTAACAACATTTAGTTTTCCCCAAGGATAATTCCAAAGGACAGTTATATCATTTGGATTAAAGCAAGCTCCAAGTATTTTTCAAAGATATATGGATAACATTTTCAAGAAATTATAAGATATTTGTTGTGTTTATATATATGATAGTTTGGTTTTCAGTAATGAATTAAATAAATATTATTTGGATATTATCAATATTCTATAAGAATGTAGAAAAGAAAACATTGTACTATTTGAAAAGAAAGTAATACTTGCTTAACAAAAAATTAAATATTTAGGGTTGGAAATTGAAGATGGAAAACATAATCTACAACCCTATATACTAAATAATATTCAAGGTTTCCCTAATGAATTAAAAGACAAAAACTAATTACAAAGATCTTTAGGACAATTAACATATGCAGAAGCATACATCAAGAAACTTGCAGATATAAGAAAACTATTATAAGCAAAATTGAAAAAAATATCATATCTAGAAATGGACCGAAGAAGATACTCTATATATAGATAGAGTAAAAGCAAATGTAAAATATTTACCAACTTTATACCAGATGATAAGGTGATAATTAAAACAGATGCTTCCAAGAATATTAGGGAGCAGTTCTTAAAGAAAAAGTAGATGATAAAGATGAATATTTTAGTAGATATACATCAAGATCTTTCTAAGATTCAGAATTAAATTATCATAGTAATGAAAAAGAATATTTAGAAATTTGCAATATATGTTATAAGCTCCGGATTCATTATTAGAACAAATAACAAGAATTTTGGTTATTTCTTAAGAACTAATATTGCATGTGATTATAAACAAGAAATATTAGTTAGATAACAACAATAGTTCAACCATTACAATTTTGATGTTGAACATCTTCTAGGCTATAAAAATAGCTTAGTTAATGCTCTTACCAGAGAATTAGCACCTCTAACTATTTTTATGCTTTCAGGAATGGGACATTTGACATCAAAATCAAGATAAATGAAAATGAGATAAAAATCCTATAAGAACAATTTGAGTTGCTATATCTCGAGAAATCTCTTATGGAAGTAGGAAAGAAATAGGAAGAACTTAATTGTTCAAAACAACCTCTAGAGACCAAAAGCTCAAACGAGGAATCTTCATTAAAAAAAGGAAGAACCTAACAGTTCACAAAAGACTTTTGAGACCGCAAAGCTCAATTGGGCTGATGAGGTAGAGATTAAGGAAGAACAAAAAAAGTTTATGTGGTTTATAATGACCCAAAACCAGGAATTTATAACAATTGGGCAGAAGCTAGTAAATCTATTCTAGGAATTAGTGGGGTAACTTATAGAGCCTTCATCAACAGAATAGAAGCTGAAGGTAGCTATGCTAACTACAAAACACCATAACTAATAAGTCTAGAGGAGATAGTAAGAAATTATTCTACAACATTACAACAACAAGCAACAGCTCTAAGTAGGATGACAAATCTTGGAAAGATAGCGAGACCTCCAGTGGTATTTAGAGAAACATCTCCTCTAAAGACATCAAAAATAGTAAAACATCCAGTGCTATTAAGAGAGACATCCTCTAGAAACTCCAATCATTAAAGATGATAATGACCAATATAGAAATCTCAACAAACCACAATGGTTGAGTCTCTATAAATTGGCTAAAAAGTCTACCTAGGAACATATTGAAGATATAAAGTTCTATACTATAGGCAAGGAATTTCCTACATGAAGTAAATTCAATATCTTTGGAGGAGCTGGTCCAATATTTGTATAATAAAGCTTTTCATGCAGGATCAATAGAAAATATATATCCATGAATTAATTTAAGTATATTAAATTATTTCCTAGACAATTTTAAAAGAGCAATTAAGAATTTTGGAAAGAATATTACAACAGGTGATAAACCTATTTATCTTATATTTTTTAGTTCATTAATGGACTGAAATGAGAAAGGATATATTAGACCCTACTACTTCATTAAGATAGGGATTTTCAACACAAACAGAGAAGTTCCCAAACTAAGGGCACTTCTATAAAATGAATTCAACACAAAAGAACTTTGTGTACTAAGAAATCAAATGCTAGGCCAAATTTACTATGAACTTGAGAAGATTGACAATTCTATTGAGATCAAAGTAAATTATTCAACTAGTAAATTCATCATAATTTGTCATAGTAGTATGACTCTGTCAGAAGAAGATGGTGAAAAAATTACCAAATACGAAACCAATGTTAATTGCAACAACCTAGAAATTGGTCAAGAAACAAGGACGATATTCTGCTTCTATGCTAGAAAAGCCACCAAAGACTAGAAATGCATTCTCTGTGTCAAAGACCAAAAAGATGAAGATACGTCATCATCAATGTCATCAAAGGAACCGTCGTTAGAAAATGACAAAGAAAAATAAGAAAAAAATTGTCAACAAAAGACAAAAAAAGAAATAAAGATGTAGACCCCATATCTCAGTCGACAACATGTGCCAAGAAAAAAAGAAATGGATATCCTTTTAAAGTAAAAAAAATAGAAAAATTATTAAAGCAAAGGTAAAATAATAATTTTAGTCTTGTAAACAAGGATTCTTTGTACTATAAAAGGAACTCTTATTCTCATTTTAAGGGACACGCACGAATACACAAAAATTTAAAGTTTTCTACTCTGAAACACTTTAGTATAGAAAACTCCTCTATCTAGAAATCTCAAAACAAATAATGTTATACCTAGTAATTATAAGTACCTAAACACCCCTTCAAGATTCTTAGTTGGCCTTAAGTTGTAATAATTATTATCCTATGAATAAAACGGAGTTCAGTTACTCTTCTATAATAAGTCAACTATTAGACATCATTTATGCACGGATGCAGAAGGCTTACCATTGCTAGGAAGACGTTGAGGTTTGAGCAAAGTTGAGGCAAAGTAGGTGTAACAAAAGAAGACGAACAAAATGGAAGATTGTGGTAGACCCATCAAATTCAGATATAATAATTATAAATTTAGACCACTTAAGAATCTTGAATGTTTAAATATTTGCTTACAACAAAACATAATATTACTAAACACAGGGAAATGGAAACTATTTTTAGAAATAAACAACTAATAATTCCAAATAAAATCAAAGATAAAAATCTAATTCTATTATAAACATTTGATAAAGGTTATCTCTATCATTTAAATGAATATTTTAAATATTATGATTATGAAACTTGTCTTAAAAGTTTTAAAAGATTTAATAGCTTATTAGATATCTATACATATTATATTAAAGTTATCACAAGCATCATAAACCATTATGTTTCAAGGATATTAAAAAACTATTTTAGTAAAAAATATGTAAGAATAGAAAAAGAGGAAGAGAAATTCAACAATTTAATATTTGGATACTACTTATTTGAATATTATAAATACATTGTATGTACACAAGAAAAACATGTTTGTATACTACGAATATGACAAAATAATATACATTCAACACATATGATTTATCAAGATAATACTCTATAAACATCAAATCATTAGTACATAAATTAAAATTATTAGATTTAATAAATGAAAGAATAATTTTTTATTTTAAAAGAAAATTAATAGATTCAGAATTAGAATTAAGTAACCAATATAATGAAGAATATAATATATTATATAATTGTAATGAATATAGAAGAAAATTATATTTATATTAAAAAATAATAAGTTTTTTAGAAAAATTATTACCTTCAATAAATAGATAAAAATTATGAAATAAGTCAATATTAACTTCCGATTAAAAATTGTATTAATCCTCAAAAATTAATATCAGAATCGATAAATAATATTATAAATAGTAATGGATTAAAAATTAACACCAATAAAATTTAAAAATATTTTTGATATTTTATAAACATAAAGAATATAAATAAAAATATAACAAAATTTAGAAACATTTAAGATATTATTCCGTAAATTCTCTTTTCTAAATGTACCTTTAGGTCTCCTAAATGCCGAAATCAATGACCAAGGACAGCAAAGCAATATTTCTGCCCACGCCCCCACAGCCCAGTAACAGTCCAGGTAGGGTTATTTAATGTCAAATCTAATTTTAACACATCTAAAATTAATTTAATAAATTCGTGAATTAAAAAAAACTCAAATTCAATTAATTTATTAACTCAAATAAACTAGATTATGAAAATTTATAAACTTATTTCATAAAATATCTTTATAATTATAATAATATCATTATAAAATACATTTAAATGATAATATTTTATTTATTTTCTTAATTTATAAAATATAATATATATAATAATTTTTTTAAAATTACTTTATAAATATTTTTATTTTTATTTTTTAAAGGCCTAATTATTTTATTAGTTTATTCAGCAAATTCACACAAATCTTAAATTTTTAATCCTATTATTTAATCCCTAAATTTTCAAAAAATCATACATAGATTTAGATTATCTACTAAAATACCTAGTTATTAATCAAAATTTTAAGATTTATATGTAAAGTTTAAAAAAATTGAAAACTAAATTGTCATTTTTAAATATTTAAATATTTATATATAAATTTAGTTAAAATTTGTGTGATGAGTAATATAATTCAATTATTTTTAAAAATGCCAATAAGTTGGATTCTGATTTACTTAATTTCATTTATTTATAATTAATATAAATTTAACATAATTTATATAAAATTTAAATGAATTAAACTACTATCTAAAAAAATCGATAGCCTTTTTTCTATTCGAAAACCTGACAAGTTTCAATTCAAGTGGATTCAAATTTACCCACACTCCTGAAAATGAGATGGGTCCCATTCTTATTTTGTATGTTTTATTTTTACGCAAATGAGAATTCACATATTACCTTAATTGTCTGGTATAGCATAAGCGCCAAAAAAAAAAAAATATCAACAAAATTAACATGAAAATAATAACACCAAAAATTTAAATAATTTGGTTAGTTTATTTTACATCTAAGTCATAAATTAATTCAATAATATCATTTTTTATACAATTTTTTTAATTAAATACTCAATAATTAATAAATCATAATTCACAAAAATAATATTGAGAACTCAATATAACACTCAAACCTAAAGTATTATTAAACCCAATAATATGGCTTACATTGACCCAAAATAAATAACCCAAAACTACCCATAATATTCTTTTTTTAGGTGCACATCTCTCATTTTGCACTAAATACGAAGTCCTTTCGCTTTCATTTCATGCTACAAAAACATGCATAAGTATTAATCAATATAATTAAAGCCTTCAAACCAAATTAACCTCTTGGTTTCCTAAAGGTTTAACATCATTCGAATCTTTGGAATTTTTGTAATTGTCATTTTATTTCAAATATCTTCACATTAGTTTTTTTTTAACATTAACATCAATTATCAATTATGTTAAGTGCATACAATTTTATTTATGCTTGTTCTACCTTGAGATCAATTCTTTAACACCATACTTTTATCACCAAAAGCCATAATTTTTTCCTTAAACTTTACATGTTTCTTTTGCCTCATATTATCATCATTAATGCAAAATTTTAAGTTTAAATTGCCACCAATATTCATCTTACCATTAATAGTGGCGGTAGTTCCACCTCAAACAGGATCCTAATAAACTTGTACACTTTATTTCTCTTTTTTCTTTCAAAATAACTAAGAAACCTTTACCAACATTCATAAGCTCATTACTCATAGAAAAATCATAATCTACGATATATAACCTACTCAACGAAGTCAAATTTTTTCTCAAGTTGGGTACATATTTCATATCACTTAATGTCCGGACAACTCCATCAAACATCTTCATTTTCATAGTACCCATACCAATTATCTTGCTTCTTAAACCAGTAGCCATCACAACATCACCAGTATTATATGTCTTGTACCTATTAAACTACTTCTTATTTGGACACACGTAAAATGAGCAAGTAGAATCTAAAGTCCAATCATCCCAAAAACATCACAATTTGTCACATAGATTACATCATTTTTGGTATCACAAGTTTTAGTTACCTTTGCCTATTTAGCACTTTCCCTTTTCTTGTCATCAATGTCTCTTATAACCTTCAATCTTTCTTTGCAACACCTTTTGATGTGTCTTTTTTTCTGACAATAAAAACATTCAAAATTAGTTCTTGATAAGGTTTGAACCAACTTCCATATATACTTCAATGTCCTCTCCTAGATTTGTTCCTTCTTATATTCAAGTTTGCTCTTCAATCATTTTTCATAGCAAGACAATCTCCATATGCAAAACTAGCTAATTGCTTCTTATTACTAGTTTTCAAGAGAACTTTGATCACTTTATCTATTGCCAATATAGCCTTTCCCTGAAACAGTGAAGACACCAATACATCATATGAATTAGGAAGTAAAGATAAAAAAAATCATTACCTGATTGTTATCTTATATCTTCACATCAATTCGTAGCAATTCAGAAACATATCATATGAATCTATTAAAAACTCTTTTAATATCACCATTTTCATCCATCATCAACGTATACAATACTTTCTTTAAGTGCACTTTAAGAAACCCTTTTTGCACCCATATATACCTTCGACAATGTTATTGTCAGTCTCAAACTTTCTTGTTGACATATCTTCTATAAACTAGGACCTCTGAACCATTAGCTCTGATACCACTTCTTGGACACAACAAAAATGCAAAAAAAAAAGAACATAAGAAATTTACATACTTTAACAAATTAGCTTAATCCACACTCAATGTCAAAAATAAATTCACTAATATCACTTCTTGATACAAGAGTCTTAACCTATGATATTCAATACACCTTGTATCCCAATAAGAGTCATGTTAGGCCTGAGGTTCCAACCAATAAGGTTAACCTATTAGGAGGAGTAGTCCATCCCAATTATATATCCAATTTACTACTCATATATTTTTCAATGTAGGACTTGTTTGTACACCTAATAATTTCCTATCAAACGAGAACACATTACCCCTTACACTCCATTCATGCCTTAATGCTAAGGACCAATAATTTAATTGCATCCTTTAGATGAGCATATATACTAGGGGTCTACCATTCGTTCAAACTTGTGTCATGTGCACTGTCTGCACATATCTGCTTTCACCTTAGGGATCTACCTTATGTGCACTAACGCAATGTAAACTAGACCCTAGTTCTAATATCATTTTTTGGGCCTAAGGTTCTAACCCAAAAGGTTAATATACTAGGAAGAGTATCCCATAACAATTATATACCCAATTTTTTACTTATATTTTTACAATATAAGAATTGTTCGCATATGAAGATACTCATACATATAAACAATTGCATAAAGCCAATCATTCTTTAGACTCGAATAGGTGATCAAGACCTAGACAAGGGATGTAAATGCTAACCCATGAAATCTTTTTGTGAACTCTATTCCAATTCGATCAAGCAGGCTCACAAATGTGAATGAAGAAAATTACACAAGGAAAGTACAAACCTACATGCTCAATTCAACATCCAACTAAAATAATCAACATATATAAAAACAAAAATCTACATTAAACACACTAGTGATGATATACCTTACAAGCTCTTTTCCAGAATAACAGTTGCATAAAAACCTCAAGCATCACACAGTATGCAATCAAACACAATATAATAAACCAATTAAAGAGTCCAACACTTGGTACACAACCAGAGTAAGAAGATACAAACTTATCAAAGACTTATACCAAACAAGCATAAGTAATATAAATTAATTAAGAAGCAAGTAGATTAATTTAATATAGTATAAGAAATGTTTAACAAGCTATAAGTGTGCTGCAAGAAGGAAATGAAAGCATGAATCAACATATTACAAATAAGCTTTCTATTCATCTAGTATGTTAGAACATGCACGATATAAACTAAGATTATACTAATATACATACTGATCATGCATAACACCAGATATAATGAGACAAATCCACATAAAAACCTGTCTACGTGATAAAGTTTTTGGGTTTCTTATGGAAACCAATTGACAGCAAACAAATTTACTATGGAATGAAACAATTATAACCATGATAAAAATAAAACCTTATTACATTTATCAATCGGGATGATGGTATCCAAATTAGATAATCAAATATTAAACCTTTTTTTTTTTACTTTTTTAAAATTGCATCATTATAAATATAATTTCAAATAAGGTGACACACAGGGGATTATGAAAATTTAATCATTAGTTAGTAGTTTTAGATAAAATTCTAAAATGTCACAAATAAGATAAATAGGGATTTTAAATGTTTTTTGTAAAAAAAAATAACATATAAGAATAATAATATAATAAAAAGTATAAAAAATTTAATTAATAAGAAAAACATGTGATTATAGAATTTTTCTTACCACTAGATTACAGTTAAATTTATCATGTTATGACCCATTCAATTTTCAAATTCTATATTTATACATTTTATTTTTCTCTCTAAGTTTTTTGAATTTATCTCATTCTCTTGAAAATGGTATGTTCTGGATATTTATAGGAGTTTTATTTTGGAATTTATAGTCAGATTAAGTCTGGGTCTTTAGATGGAGTAAAATGGACGCATTAGAATATGCCATATGTCATTCAAAGGGATTAGGTATGAATAGTATGATGCAATGATGTGGGATTGTTTTTGGGATAAACGACGTGTCGCTTGGTATGGCTAAGGATTGGTCCAAACCACATGTCATTTGGAATGAAAGAAATGACTCGAGCCAAAGGCGTCGTGCGGTTGACCTTGATTCAAAATAGTGCCATTTCGGGAGCTGGTTTCCTAAGTGAATTCACGTCTTTTCTACATACATCTATAATGCTATATACATAAAAATTTCATTCTAAGTACAACCACCTATCAAATTAAATTCATAAAAAATCTCAAAAATTATAAGAACTCATATTTTTCATAAAATATAAAATATATAATTATAATACATGAGAAAAATAAAATAAGCATAAATCTAAAGAGAATAACGACTAAAAATATATAAAAATTATTATTTATTAAATTCTCGTACACCTACAATTTGCTAGTCTTCGAGCAAAGTCAATACCTATAATAGAGAAAATAAGTTTTATGACATTTTATTCCAAAGGCTAAGCAATATTATGGTTTTAAATTGTAATATATGGTATATAATGTCTTTAGTCATCCTTTGCGTTAGTTACTATATAATAATCATGTTCAAAGTGTTTATGTGATCAGCATCCATTACCAATAATCAAACCATGTAACTTAAACAAGTTGAAATATTATTTCTCCCTATAAAATATCATTATTCTCTTAAGATTATAATTGGATACCATAAGTTTTTCTTCAAAGTTATATCTCCACTCACCAAAATTATTCCATAGAATCAAAAGGTTTTTCATTTGGTTGTAATGTGACTAAGTATATTGGTTAAATAAAATAAAATGAAAAAACAGAAAATAAAAATTCATGAGTTCATGGAATAAGAGAAAGATATATATAAATAACATTATCTTAAGACCAAGTATGTCAATTTAAGACAGAGTCAGATTTTATAATTTTAAACCCAAACATCATTATTTGTTTTTTTTCCTATAATAACATATTTTTCTTTTTCTTTGTAACTTTTCTCCTTATAGTCTTTTTTATAGGGTATACATTAACATAACGGCTATTTTTTATGTGTTGAATATTTAATTAATTAAGCATATTTGATACTCTTAAATATTCTTCTAGCATTTTTATATAATACATTCTCTTTTTGTACAAATCCACTTTTTCTTAAACCATAGGTTATGGTCAATGTGTTTGGTTTAAAGGGTAAGAAGTGAGTATAAATAAATGACTCATGTAGGCTCAAATTGGTGCACTAAAAGGGTTGTCCTTATAGGACAATAACATTATGGTCATCACAATTTAGCCAAATGTCAATCCTATTACTTTAATCATTTTTCAAGAAATACATTTAATATTAGCCTTGATAAACTTAAATCAAAGGTTTAGCATCTTAATCATATTCATTAAAATCGTGGCAAAGTTTAAAGAATTTCATAACATTTTTTCACAAATTCAACCACATGGTTTTTCATATCACCAACTTAGTTATTATGCATGTAAGTTTTGAGTAAAGTTATCATAAAGTTACATTTACTTAAAAACAATTTGAAGACTATGTCATCATTTATTATCATTTAAAACTTAACATTATTTAGCTGCTTTCATCACACATATAAAAAAATAAAGAAATATTATATTATTAATTTTATACCTAATTATTTATTCTAATTAATATAAATATATAATAAATAGTCAACTAATTATAAATAATAATAATAAATAAATAAATAAGTTTTTTAAAAACATATTACACTAATGAAACAAACAATACAATACTACTAATACATACAAACATATATTTATTCTCCCCAACACCTAATTCTTACATTGTCCTCAATGTAAGCACATGCATCAATATAATGTAAAAATAACTAAAAGGGATAGAAAACAAATATAGTGGGTAACCTTCCACAAAGAGCTTGGTTTTACGTCCTCAATTAGACTCAATTGTAACTCAATTAAAGTCGTCTCTACCATCATCTAGGTACTTCATTACTTCAAAGGTATTGAAGCAAATTATCTCCCTATCAAACTCAAGCATTAACTCCCTATTATGCACATCTATCTTGGTGTGAGCTATTTTTCTTAATAGTCTCTCCAACAATAATGACGTGAACATGGTGTAGGAATAATTACTTATGTCCAATATATAAAAATCTATTGAGAAAATAATCTCAACTACCTGTACTAAGACATCTTCAATAACAACCTTGGGTATAGATGCTAGTCCTATTAGTAAGTTTTACAATAACACTTGCTTCTTTTAAAGGACTAAGATTTAATAAAACATATATATTATAATGTATAACATTAACAGATGATCCTAAATATAGCATAGCCTTTTCAAGTCTTTTATTACCTACCTTATTGAGATGGTGAAATTACTTGAGTCTTGATATTTGGGTGGGCATTTTCTTTGTAACACTGTAGAAGCATTTTTTTTCCTACACTTACCACTTCATTACTTTTTAGCATGTGTCTAGTGGTGCATAGCTTGCATACTTAGGCACTTTTTTGATAACATTTAATAGTGGTATGTTAACTTGCACTTTTCAAATTTTTTCCAAAATTTTCCTTTCGTGTTCTTTTTTCTTTGTGTTTCTAAACCTATTAGGAAAAGGCAAAAAGGTTCATAAGTAGCAAAGGGAGGTTTGGATACTACCTTAGGTGTTACCTTAAATTTTTGTGGGGTCATCTTCTCTTCTCTAAGTACTTTATTTTGTATAGTTCTATCATTTGATTTGACATTTTGGGAGACTTGTTTGGGTTTTTCAAGTTGTTTACCACTTTTCAAAGTAATGACATTGACAGTCTCCTTGAGGTTTATTATAGTTTGTGAAGGGAGCTTGCCAGATGCCTATGTGTCCAATCTTCCTACTGTTGTGGCTAGTTGGCTCATTTGTGTATCTAGGTTTCGAATTGAAGCTTGGGTATCATGCTAAATTTTAGTGCTATTAGTGGCTAAGGAAGCTATTAATTATTCCAGAGACTTATCTTAGGGTTGTTAGGAAAATTATGGCTTGGATTTGTATTTCTGAGGTGGTATGGGATTAGGAAATCCAGGTGGATTATTGGAATTGGCTTCTTGATTATTACATGCATAATTGAATTTGGATGATCACTCCATCTAGGGTTATACATATTACTATATGGATCATACTTGGACCTTTGTCTTGGATAGCTACCAATAGCATTTTCATATTATTCTTGAAGTGTCGAGCATGTATTTATAGGGTGTCCTATTATAGAGCATATACCATATAAATTCACTTATGCTACAACTAGTTGTTATATCAAAGCAATCAGATTATCCAATAGCTAGCCAAGGTGAGAAGAAGTAATTACTTCACTTACCTTTCACAGTGCATCATTTCTAGTACCAAACTGTAGAGAGTTTGTAGCCATGATTCATATCAAGCTTCATGCATCTATGTGTGTTTTATTCACCATGGCTCTACCATTTATATCATCAAACATATTTCTTTCTATAGGTGATAGTCCTTCATAAAAGTATTAAAGCAGAATTTGATCATTGATATGATGTTGTGAACAACTAACACCTAACCTTTTGAACCATTTCCAATATTCAAATAATGTTTCCCCACAATATTTCCTAATTCCACATATTTCTTTTCTTATTACTGTGACTCTTGAAGTTAGGAAATATCTTTCTAGAAATTACTTTTTCATTTCACTCTGAGTGGTGATCGACCCAGATGGGAGATGGTATAACCACTCCTTTGCATTGTCCGTCAAGGAGAATGGAAAGACTCTTAGTTTAACCTATTTTTCAATAACCCCTATTGGTTTCATGCTTGAACATACCGTATGAAACACCTTAAGATGCTTGTTCTGGTCTTTTCCTGCCAAAACTCTAAAATAGGTAGTAAGTGAATAACGCTATATTTAAGTTCAAATGCTATATCAAATGCAAGGTAATAAATGCATAATAGTTGTTGTACTAAATCAAAAGTAGCCAGGTCTTTAAGTGTTTGATTGTTCAACTCTATCCCTTTTTTAGATTTTGAATCAGTTGATGAAGATGACTCAATTAGTTTTCTTGATCTTAAATTATAATGTCCTTTTTCTGTGACATTTAATTAATTTTTGAGAATCAAGAAAAAAAATTGAGAAAATAATAAATAATAATAATGATAACAATACTAATAAAAAGAAAGGAAAAGTAAAAAATAAATAGAAAAAATGATAATTAAAAAGGGAGAGAAAAATAAATAAATATAATTAAACCTAAAATAAGAAAAAAATATAATGAAAATAAAAATAAAGGAAGAAGAAAGAAATAAAATTAAAATCAAAAATAAGAACTCGACATTAATAAGTAAAAATAACAAATCAATAACTCGTGTAAGATGCCAAAATTTTGATGGTATCAAAATTAAGTAATCAAATATTTAACCTTTTTTTTAAATTGTGTCGTTATAATTATAGTGGTAAGTATAGGTCATTATCTGCGGATGATTGAGATAATTTAATTCTTAATTACTAGTTTAAAATAAAATCTTAAAACTTCATAAATAAAAAAATGTGTATTTTTCAATGTTTTTGCAAAAAAATAGAATAACACACAAGAATAAAAACATAAAAAAAAGTACAAATTTTTTAAGTAATAAGATAAATATGTGATTATCGGAATTTTCTTGCCATAAGATTGCTATTAAATTTACCATATTATGATACATTCACTTTTAAAATTCTAAATTTATTATATAAATTTAAATAATCTTTTATTTTTCTCAATTTTAATTTTAGGAATTTAAGTTCGTTTAAAATTACTTACTTTTTCTTATTTTAAATTGATCAATAATTCGATTATTAATCAACCTAACTCACGAACAATTTAGAATTATAACTACTATATTTAATTCATTTATTACATTATAATCCAAAAAAATAATAACTAAATTAGATGAAATTAATATCTTTAACAGTTTATAAACAAAGAATTTAATTTCAATTGTAATAAAAATTATAACTTGTTATTTCAATTATAAAAATTAACAATTTCGTACTAACTTCATAATCTAACAATAAATAAAATTAAATATCAAGCTATGTGTACACCTAATTCAAGAATTAGCATGTTTTGATATTTAGACATAAAATTAAATACATCAAGAAATTAATAATTGATACTTTATTCATATTATAACACAATTCTTATATATTAAATCATAATTTAGAGCTTGAAATTACCCATAATCATAATGAATTATTTAGTTAGACATTAAATTTAACACATTTAATAAGATAACTAAATAATTCATAACATAAAGAGAAAGAAGATACAAGAATTTATTTATTTTGATGAGAAAATGAAGCCAATACACACCAATACCCAAACTTGTTTTTGAATTTAGGATTTGAAATTATCTATGTTATGATCCATTCATTTTTCAAATCATAAATTTATTATATAAATTTAAGATTCTTTTTATTTTTCTCAATTTTAATTTTAAGAATTTACGTTATTCGCTTAAAATTCTCTATTTTTTCTTACTATATAATTTATTAACAATTCGATTATTAATCAACTTAACTCATGAACAATCTAAAATTACAACTACTAGTTTTAATTTATTTATTGCATTACAATCCAAAAAAATAACAACTAAGTTAGATTAAATTGATATCGTTTGTAATTCCTAACATAAACTTTTAATTTTCATCCTAATAAAAATTACAACTTGTTACTTTAATAACAAAAATTAATAATTTCTTACTAATTTCATAATCTAACATTATTGATATTGATATATATTTGCACCCTCTGATAGATGATTTAAAGATGTTGTGGAATAATGGTGTAAATGTTTACAATGCACATAAAGAAGAACACTTTAACTTAAGGCGGGTCGTATTATAGACAATTAATGATTTTCCTACCTATGGGAACTATCAGGACATGCAACAAAAGGTTACAAGGGATGCCCTATATGTAGTGATGAAACTTCTGTAACTTATCTTGTTCACAGATGAAATATGTCTTATAGAAGACATAGAAGATTTTTACCATCTGGACACAGGTTTAGATACCAAAAGAAACTATTCGATGGTAAAAAAGATCATGATCAATCACCCTGACCTTTGTGAGGTGTTGAGATATTAAGACAATTGAATGGTATAACATTCAAACGATATGGAAAGATGAAAAAAAGAATACTCACTAACGTAGGGAAACGAAAGAGGTCAACTAATGAAAGGGGTGAAAATGAAAAAAAGGAGGAGAATCAGTAGACCATGATTGTTGGAATAAAAAATCAATATTTTAGGAATTACCTTATTGGAAAGACCTACACATCCGTCACATCTTAGATGTCATCTACATTGAGAAAAATGTATGTGAGAGCTTGATTAGTACATTAGTTAATATACCTGGAAAAACGAAGGATGAAATTAAAGCAAGATTGGATTTAAAGAAACTAGGCATACGACCTCGATTGGCACCAAGGGTGGAAAATGATAAGAATCAAACATACTTGCCACCAACATCATATACAATGTCAACAAAAGAGAAAGATTTGTTTTGTAAATGTTTGACGGGTGTGAAAGTTCCTGATGGTTACTCATCCAACTTAAGAAATTTTATGTCTATCACCGATAAAAAACTTTATGGATTGAAATCAAATGACTGTAAGATCTTAATGCAATAGTTATTACCAGTTACTATTAGATCAATTCTTCCAAAACATGTTCGATTAAAAATAATTCATCTTTGTTCATTATTCAATACATTATGCAAGAAATCTATATCAATTGGCGAGTTAAACACTTTACAGAAAGATGTTGTAGAGACGTTGTGTCTAATTGAAAAATATTTTCCTCCTTCTTTCTTCAATATAATGATTCACTTGTGTTTTCATTTAGTTTAAGAGGTTGAATTGTGTAGTCCTACTTACTTAATGTGGATGTATCCTTTTGAGAGATATATGGAAGTCCTTAAAGTATATGTAAATTATAGAAATTGACCTGAAGGATGCATGATGGAATGTTACATTGCTTAAGAAGTCATTGAGTTTTTTTTTGAATACATTAGTGGTTGCAATGAAATTGGGAATCCTATGGACATGTTGTTCTTAGAACATCACATGATCCAAGTAGGTAACCCTATATATGCTTGGTGGAAGTAAGAAATTGTTTATTGATCGCACTTGATGGGAAAAAGCACACCGAACCATTTTGGTAAATAATAATTAGGCACAACCGTATATAGAGTAAGTGATGTTTAACCTTTCCATTTATGCAAAAAATATTTTTTATTTAACTATTAATGATGATATCTAGTTGATATATCTTTAATAACATTACAGAATGCATTTAAACTTACTAAAGATCGATCCTCGTTATAAAAAAAGGAGGAGAAAAATGCTTGTATGATGAACATAAGCGAGAGCTTATTAATTGGTTTTGCAACCATGTAAGTGTCACATACAATAATTCATTAGTACTTCTATGCAATGTTTTAAAACTTTGCTTTAAACACATTTCATGTTTTTGTATGCATATATTCGAGTTGAACTCAACAAACCCAATCATAAAATAACAAAAAGTTTAGAATGGCTTGCACATGGTCCAAAATTCGACGTTAAATCATTTTCTAGTTTCATAATTAATGGATTGAGGTTTACGACTCAAGCAAGGGACAAAGTCCGAGTAAATCAAAATAGTGGTGTGAAGATGGTTGCATAAGCTATGCAATTTTCCAGTTCAAAAGATTGTAATCATGTACTCTCTGATAAAACATATTATGATATAATTCAAGAGATTTGGGAACTCGATTATGAGGTCTTCAATGAAACAGTATTCTTGTGTGATTGGGTCGAAGATGTTATCAATGTTGGATATAAAATAGATGATTTTGGATTTACCCTTGCAAATTTATCCAAGATAAGTCACACTGATGATCCTTTCATGTTAGCACTTCATACAAAACAAGTATTTTACATGAGCGATCAAATTGACACAAGATGGTCTGTTGTGTTAACGCCTTCACAAAAAGAGTTATATTATTGTGATTCTTTAGAAGATGATAAGCCTATACTTGATATATTATCCAATATTAGTCATTTCTCAAAAAAATTGCCTAATGTATATGATGATCTAGTTGATGATGATGATTCTTTGTCATGGACTCGAAGTGATTGTGAAGGAGTATATGTATATGTATACGATCGATTAACAACCTAATTAAATATAATGTATGTTCTATATTGTTCTAATAACTCTTGGGTGTTTATATATATGTATGGACTTAAAATTGTCAATTAATTTATATTTCATCATTGTTTGTAGATATTTCATGGATCCTAGGGTACCAGAGCTTGTAGATCCAAATGATCCATTGGGGCATTTGAAAAGAAAGAGTTGGGCAAATATACGTGATACTCCACTTAACCCAGATGATAGAGTACCTATTATATTTGATGCTACTGATAATCCAATAGGGAAAAATGGCCAACAATTGAAATCCTCTATTGGTAGACTTGTGAAGTCAAGCATACCAATCAATATAAAGGATTGGACTCAGGTTGACGAAGGTGAAAAGTTAAAAATATGGAAAACCATTTGTGTAAATCTCTTATATTTTATAACTAATTACATATATTATACCTTTTTTTGTATTATATCTAATCTTTATAGTGTGTTTTTACAGAATCGTTATAAAGTCAATGACACTTGAAAGAGTAAGTGTTATAAGATTGCAAATAAGTCGTGGAAGGAATACAAAACTTCCAAATTGGGCAGAAATTATGTGTTTCCATATTTGGAACCACTTGATGAAGTAGAGCTCTACAAAATCCCTGAAGGACACCCTTGGATTACACCTCAAGTTTGGAAAGACTTTGTGGATTATAGACGTACAAATGATTTTCAAATTATTAGGGAAGAACATCAGAATATATCAATGCATAATATTCTTCCTAACCGTATTGGGTGGTCTTCAAATCCTGAAGTTAGATATAGAATGATATTATTAATTTGTGTTAATTTATAAATAATTTTATATTTATTTTCCTCAAATTTAAGTTTATGTATGGTTAATAAATTTATTTAATTTATATAGGAAACTGAATTGGGTAGACCCATTACCCGATCTAAATTTTACTTAGAAACAAAGACTCCCAAAATGAAGAATTCAAGACCAATGACTAAGCGAGGAGAACAACAACTAAATAAGTTGGTTAGTAATTTAACTTGACATAAAGTCCTTATGATTTTTAATAATTGATGTAATAATGTATGATATGTTTGTTTGCTTTATTATTTGTAGAGAGCTGTTTAAGAAGAAATATCTAGAGGTGAAATAATCGAATAACCAGGGAGAGATGCTATATTTCATCCATTCGGACGCGAGCATCCTGATCATGTTAAGGGAGGTAGCCAATATGATGGTTATATAAAGTATTTTAACATTACAAAACAAAAGCCTCAGATGGTCAATAAGGAGAAGTACAGTAAAATTGTAGAACTCAACTCCTTTAAGGCCTCAATGTTAAGTGAGATTGCTACTTTAAAAGAATATCGATCACAACACATGTCATGCATGACATATTGGCTAGGCATGCAACCATCCATGCCAGGCATGCCACCAATGCAATCTCATGGCGCCTAACCTATATACAGTATGAGATATAGTCATCCTATTGGTCCTCCCTTTATGCAAGGAATGTAGATGCAATTAGGTAGTGGTTCATTTTCTCCAATGCAATCTATGCATTCTTACCATCACTCACATCATAATGAACGTTTTGATGAGAATGTACTTCCAATAGCTACCCTACATGGGAGTTCTCTTCTATTTGATGAATCATTTGTGGTAAGATTTTAAGTTTATGTAGATAATCTATTATTTTTATTTTTTATTATATAGTTTATTTATTATATATAACGCTTAAATTTTTTATAGAATATGAAATATTTTTTGAAACATCCTTCATCAACGAACTTTGTTGCTATTGGAACGGTACAACAATTGAGCGATGATTGGATGATTCATAATCAATATTTTCCAAATCATTGGCGAGTAGTAATTGATCAATCATTGCTCCATTATTGTCCACTACTTGTGCCTTCTGATGGTACCACAGTCTAAGAGGCGGTTGGACAATATGTGGCTTGGCCGTCAATTCAAGTTGTGATAAATTTTGACATGGTACTATTTTTTTACTTAAAAGATAACACTTTTTTACTACTATTATTTTTTATTCTTTTATTGTTACTAACATACAAAATACTTCTTCTTTGGTCTATTATACCAGACCTAGTAAATGCGGCACATTTAAGAGATACGAAACAAGTATCCCGTGCTAAATCTATGTCTAGTGGATAATCATCGCGCATTAAGTCATTCAAGAAGAAGCCTTGGAAAAAGTATAGTTGTGATTATGCTTTAAACTTTAGCAGATATCTTGGTGCTTTGATGACTATTGTTGCAACGGCATCTAGCATAAATGATGAATGGATTATGACACTTCTTATCGAAATTTCTGGTGTAAACATCGGCCAAACATATATATCGATCGAGTGCATATTGTAGCTATTTGAATATCAAATGATTGATTTAAGTATAATTCAAGTGTGGACAAGGTGAGTCTTCAATCAATAAATAACTTTCATTTATGTAGAATATATATAATTATATTTATATTATCTAATTATTTATATATATTTCTTTTATATAGGGCATGTTATTATCGACTTCAGCATAATCACTCATCACATTTAACAATGTTCTATGATTCTTTATTTGTCAATTAATATCAAGAGAATGATGTTAGCATCAGAGCTAAACAATTATGTGATAGGGCATTAACACTTAACAGAAATCAAAATTTGATAATCCCTTGGCCACTAAGCTTTAAAAAAGACCAAGATCATTGGATGTTGGTAATCCTTGATCTGTTCAATAATCATGTTTGGTACTGTGACTCAGCTTCCATAGAACCGAGTAAAGATACAAAAGCAATTGTTGAAATGTAAGAGTTATTATAGCTAGCTATTTTTCTTCTATTATTCTTTGTAATATTTAATAAAAAAAACTAACCGTTATAAAATTTGATATGGCATAGAAGCTGTGGAACAAGGGTAGAGGCATTGCCCTTAAAAAATCTCATAAGCTTATATGGGACAAAATTATGGTATGTACAATCGAATATTAATAATTTAATTAATTTTACTATTGAATAATAAAGATGTTCGAATATGTAAAATAATACACACTTTCTTTTTGTAGGTTCCACAACAAAATGATGGAGTCATGTGTGGTTACTATATCATGAAGTTTATGAGCAAAATCATCACAAATATCGAAATTCCAATTGAAGATGTGGTAATCTCTTTTACCAATATACATTTTTAACATATATGAGTTATTTTTTTTGCGAATTCATAAAATTACATTCTTATTTTGAATTTAAGTACATGTAGTTCTTTGGTTGGAACGAGACGGGCTATGACCCACAAATTTTTGATGATTTACGAGAAGAATAGATAGAACACATGGTTCAAATTATGTCATCATAAGAAGATTTAGGAGAAGATTCTGATGATCTTGAATAGCATATGACAACTTAATGTTAATTTTTATAATGCTTTAATTTCTCTCTTCCTGTATCTGAAGTCCCTTGTTTGATGGATATTTTGTTTGGTGGATGTTTATGTGGTCATGTATTTAGGGCAATGAATTGTTTTATAGACCTATTTTTTGCCCAAATTTCATATCATCTCTCTTGCCTAGTTCCCTTATAACAACATCATGATAGTCATTGGCCAGCCAAGTAAAGAAAAACCACCAAGAATCATCATTATAGAGTAATATCACGAGTTTACCAAAAATAACTTATATATGTTAAAAGATTAGTAGAAGAGATTACCACATTGAAACTCAAGTGATATAATAATAACCTTATCTCTTCTAAATCATATTAGCACTGTATTAATCTTTTGTATATAAATATGAAGCTATATGAAATCAAACTGGTATTTTTAATGCTATAATGAGTTCTAAATATGAAGTCAAGTGTAACTTTGATTTGTTACTTGGGTTGATTGAGTTTTGGTTCCTATAAACTTTTGGAACAACTGTTTTTGCCCAACCAACCCAAGTAACAAATTGGAGTTACACTTGACTTCATATTTAGAGCTCATTATAGCATTAAAAATACCAACTTGATTCCAAATAGCTTCATATTTATAGATAAAAGATTAATACATTGCTAATATGATTTCAAAGGTATAAGGTTATTATTATATTATTCGTGTGTCGATGTGGTAATCTCTTCTACTAATCTTTTAACATATATAAGTTATTTTTTGTGAATTCATGATATTACATTATTATTTTGAATTTAATTACATATATTTCTTTGGTTGGAACAAGTGGGACTATGATATGCACATTTTTGATGATTTACAAGAAGAATGGAAAAAACACTTTGTTCAAATTATAACATCAGGAGAAGAATATGATGATCTTGAATAACACAGGACAACACCATGGTAATATTTATAATGCTTTAATTTCTCCATTCATATGTCTTTGAAGTTTAGACCGCTTGTTTGATGGATGTTTACGTGCTCATGTAATTAGGGGAATGAATTGTTATATAGACTAGTTATTTTTTGCCCAATTTCCTTGTCAATATGCTGGTGATTCTAGGCCAACCAAGCTTGCTCTCCTTGAAATAAAATGGAAATATCACAAACTATAACACTTTGATGACATCATTATATTTTAATTTAAGTTAAATATATATGTATTGTATATACATTATTTTTTTAATAATAAATTTAATTATCAAGTAATTAATAATATTTAATTTTTTAATTATTTGTATTATTATTTCAATTTTGTTAAATAGATTTTGGTTTTTTTCTGCTATATGTGAATATATTTGATCAAATATAGGTTATTAGTAGAGTACAATATGAGTAAAATATGCAATATATATATATATATATATATATTAGAGTCGGTTTAACGCGTGAATTTACTTTGCCCAATTTTGTAGTACTGATGGATGCACCTGATTGTGCCACATGTCACTCAAAACCCATCTTCTTCCTAAAGAAAGAACCTTCCACTATTGATATGAAATCCATTTCTCATTTACAAATGAGTTGATTAGCATTAATGGTCCAAACAACATGTCGTTTGGAACGTAGTTGAAGGAAACGACATGAAGGCATCGTGCATCTAGCATTGATTCAAAATGGCACTGTTTTGAGCGATAGTTTCCTAATTGCATTCACGTCTCTTCTAAGTACATCCACGTTTCATTCTATGTACATTCAACTGTCAAATAAAACTCATAAAAAATTTATAAAAATTCTAAAAAAAAACCCAAAAATTATAAGAACTAATATTTTCTCATAAAATATAAAATATATAATTATAATACACGAGAATAATAAAATAAGCATAAATATAGAGAAAATAATATTTAAAAATATGTTTAAGTTATCACTTATCATAAGATCTCTGTCCAAACTATCTATTACTGCCCTCGTTTACTACCTCCACAATAACCTGATTCAATACACAACTATGGCTCTCCTCCAAAACCTATACCACCCAATATGGTATGATCAGAAATTGAAAGACTAGTAATGTGTAAGATGCATAATCAACTGAACCACCATCGAACACATACACCCAATAATCACCCATGGACACACAGTCCATCATAAATCTCAAATCGTCTACGTAAGACACACAATCAATCCATGTAACGCACACAATTAATGATTTGATATCTTAGCAAAAGATATTAGAACTCAAATAATTTAACTTAGCTCATTCTCACAATGAGGTTTTTCACATAAAATCACTCGCAAAATTGTCTATAGTACTCACCACTTATAAGTACGATTTTGCTTACATAGTCACGAATCACTAATATCGAATAACATTCAAGGTATTAGTGATTTGAAAATAGAAGAATGAATGTCAATTTGACATAATTGTGGTACATTTTTTATATAATAAAATAAGAGAAAATAGGGGTATTTATAAAACTCGACTGGCCACCTAATTAGCCATATCATCTCACAATTTTTTCATTTTTAAAAATTGCCTAGTAATTTTCATAAATACCTACACCCAAAACGAAATAAAAACATGAGCGAAAACGTCAGGAAGATAGTGTATCTAACAATACTCAATCTAGCATGCACAATACGGAAACCAATCATGTGGTGTGTGTAAACATGTTTTTATACAAAGTGTACCTAATTATGTGTGTGTGTGCATTATTGATCTGCAATAATTAATCTTACACATAGAAAGACATAACACTAAGTAAAAATAACAAGACATCATATTTTATATATATTACTCACTTTTTTATAAAAGAAGTTGAAATTTTCATAGTTAGATTAGATACAAACACCATAATTTTTATTAATGATAATAATGATATTAAAATATAATTAATTATAAAAAATTTAAAGATAATTATATATTTTTATTGTGAAAATAATAAAAATTAGCATAAAATATCATTAGCTTGATAAAAACATTTTCATTTCTAAGAATGTTGATCTAGACAAGTGCAGGTACAAATTCTTAACAGTCCTGCAAGACCTTATCAGTTATATTCTCAATTGGTTTTGCATTCAAAAATATAGGAAGATTTTATTGTTTTTTATACATTTTATTAACTAAGGTCGTTAGCGGTTAAGCCAATTTATAATTTATTCTCGTATTAATATATATAAAAAAATTATATCACATTTTTAATATATAAAATATGTTTTTTTTTATATTATAAGAAAAAATATATGTACACCATATAATATGCTATACAATTAAATCTATAATTTATCTTAAAAGTCATATTTGCTTACTGTTGAAATAACTTTTAGGTTTTTTTAAAGTGTTTTTTTTCCTTTACAAAACTGATCCGAGTTATGGTTTAATACAAAGAGAAATAACAATGTAAAATTTAGAACATTAGAGAATCAATATAAGGTTAAGAGAGGGACGAGAAAATTAAAAGAAAAAATATAATTCATCGTAATAATAGAAAAATACAAAGATATTTATAGGAACAATACAACCATAAAATTAATCCTCTTTAATATGTCTCTGAAGGTTTCTCCTTTTGCCTTTTTTTAGCCTCTATTCTGGTATATATTGAATACATAACTTAAACGCAGCTGTTTTATACACCAATTATTGATATTTTTAAAATATATTATGATTTGATATTTCATGACAATAAAATTTAAAATTAGTGTAATTTTTTTTTAAATACATATCCAATATAAAATAAAAGGAGAAAGCCACATATAAATCAACTTGAGTAGTACACAAATTAATACTAACCTTTAATAATTTTTAATTTTAAGTTAATTGATAAACATATCAACTTAAATAATTTATTATAAGTTAGATATAACAAGGAATGAATAACATTAACACTCCTATTTTCATATTAACTGTCTGATAGACTAATTCTTAAACTTATGTTAGCTCCCGACAAATGTCATTACATATATAGTTTCTTTTGTGAGCGGTCAGGTCAATTGTCTTTGCTTCCCACTGGAATTACGATAATTGATTACGAGATTTGACTTTAATATAACATGAGTTAGCTAGGGTAATGATAACTAACAGGCACATATTTTGTTTGAATAAGGGTCTACTGCAACATGATTCTGATTCCAGGCTTTTTATTTTTTTGTTGTTCTTTCCGTCTTCTCTTCTCATAATTTTTTTTTGGACATTCATTAGCAAATTCAAATTTGCCGCACATAGCTAGCTAGGTGTCCTAACTCACATGAGTACTTCAAGTTGATTGATATTTAAAGTTCATCGCTTTGGTTCTGTTTTCCTTCTTGAAAAGCGTAAATATATTTTGTTCCAGTATTAGATACTTCAAAATCTATTACATTGATTGCCTTTGTTAACTTTTAGACCTTCCACCTTTTTAACTTTATGGCGGTGAACAAATAATTCACTGAAAAAGAAAAAGAAAATGATACGATAATGAAAAATGTGTAAAGATCATTCATGGCATATAATGTTATATTATTTTTAAGACCACACCACACCGATCCTTACTTATTTTGAAGTCTACTTTTTGAAGAAATTATTTAATTCATTGGGCAGTTAAAGAAGACACTTGTGTGTTTCCCCTCTGCTAAAAAGTACACATTTTAATGGTGCTATTGGACTGGACTCTTATCATGCATAATTAGATTAGGGTTTCATTAATTTCCAATGAAATTTTGAAATGTGTTTTTGTTGATACAAGTACGTTAAAATAATGATGGAATAATATTATCGATAACCTGAAATGAACTGCTTGAGTTGAGTTGCAGATTAGGTCGTTCTCTTTAAAACGTTTTGTGGCTCTGTCCAATTTTGTGCAAGCAAACATAGCCACATCATCCCCAAGATAAAACATAGCCCCATCATCCCCAGAATAAAACAACCCAAAATCTTTTTCTTTATATCAGAACTTCACTGCACTGATAAAAACCGGAAGGCTACACCTGAAAAATTTGTTGTTCGTAAAACTGAAAAGTAACTTAGAATTGTTGTGTAGAAACTGAGAGCTGATGCCTTCTATTTATAGATTTCAGAAACCCTGTAGCCATAATGATAATAACGGTAATGTTTGGAGATGGAGAGCGTAACAGCTATTCTGAGTAAAGACAAGTAATGACTTTTTTCTATGTAAAGACGAGTAACGGCCATTTTCGGAGTAAAGATGAGTAACGGTCATTTTCTCACACACACGCACACAAACTCGGGCTCGGCTCGGCTTGACATGGCACGACCAGTCGGTCGGACGGACGGCGGTGCGCACATGTGTGTGTTATCACATTTGCCTAGGTCCTCTCCTCTTCCACAAAAGTGGGTACCCCTTCGGGCCCAATCCCAATAGCCAACTATTCACTATTTATACATCTTTTAAGTAATGTAAAAAAACAATGTGGGACAAAGTTTTGCTAAATTTTTAATAAACATTCATCTTTTCTAACAATCCCCCACTTGAATTTTATATAAAAATAATTTTCATCAAGCAACCAATGAAAATTATAAGATTATGCATAAGTAAAAAGGTGTCTATCGATTTGAACCTTTGCATAATGTTGATGCTTTAGAATATACTAGAGTAACTCGTAGTTTTGAACTATATCTCTAACAATCATCACACACACAACCTTTTCAAGGTGTAGTTTGAAAAGCCCGTGCTTTACGACCATGCACGTGTATCCCAATATAGTGAACGCTTTAGTAAATTTTGCCCAAAAAATTTCCATAGAAGTGACCACATCCACATTCACATAGGTGAGTCTATCAAGAGCACTCCTGTAGCTATGTACTCTACTCCACATAGAGTATATAAATCATTAAGAGTTTAACAATTAACTCATCCTTTTCTATCGCTTCAGGACTTCATGCTTCTAACAATATATAATGAGATTTGAAAATAGCATGATTCATCTTATATCACTTCATGACTTGTTATTACCCTTTGAACTTATTTCTTGGGATCTCCAATCTATAAGTTGGGTTACCATCACGAGTGACTCTTCATTCTAAGGGCATTAGTCCCATTCTTTTTGAGGTTTTGAAAACCTTCTCGCTCGGTAATCCTTTCGTCAAAGGATCTGCCAAATTTTCATCAGAACGTACTTGATCCACTCTTATAGCTCCCGTAGAGAGAAATTCTCTAACAATACTATGCTTACGACGTATCTATCATCTCTTGCTGTTGTAGTAACAGTTCTGAATCTTTGCAATTACCATGGTACTATCGTTGTGGATCAAGACAGCTGGTATCAGTCTTTCCCATAAAAGGGATCTTAGCTAACAGACTTCTTAGCTAGTCTACTTCTTCACTAGCAGTGGCTAGTGCTATCATTTCAGACTCCATTGTAGATCGAGCCAATATTATCTGTTTCTTAGACTTCCAAGAAACAGCTCCACTAGGTATGTTAAATATATAGCCACTAGTTGCTTTGGAGTCTTCTGATAAAGTGTTCCAATCTGCATCGTTGTATCCTTCTAAAACAACAAGAAACTTTTTATAACGTAATCCAAGGTACATAGTTCTCTTAAGGTATCTCATAACTCTTTCAATAGCATTAAAATGCTCTACACTAGGTCTACTAGTAAACCTACATAGTAGTCCCACAACATAAGTTATGTCTAGTCTAGTGCAATCAATAGCATAACGTAAGCTACCAATGATGCTTGCATACTCAGTTTGTCTAACACCGTCTCCGATGTTCTTGAACAACTTTACACTAGGATCATAAGGAGTACATGTAGGTTTGCAGTTAAAGTAATTATATTTATTTAAGATCTTCTCAATGTAGTGAGATTGATATAGAGAAATTCCCTTTTCAGACCTAGTAATCTTTACACCAAGGATTACACTCGCTTCTTCGAGATCTTTCATATCAAAATTAGCACTTAACAAAGTTTTCACATTGTTGACAACATGAATATTTGATCCAAAAATAAGCATGTCATCCATATATAAACATATAATAGTGAAAAATGGTATCTTCTAATTTATAATAAATGCATTTGTCACTTTCATTTATTTTGAATCCATGTGAGATAACTAGATTATCAAATTTTTCATGCCATTGCTTAGGTGCTTGTTTTAGATCATCAAAGGGATTTATCTAGTTTACAAAATTTATTTTCTTGACCAGGGATAACAAAACCTTCAAGTTGATCCATATAAATTTCTTCTTTTAAATCACCATTTAAGAAAGTAGTTTTAACATTCATTTGGTGTACTACTAAATCATGGATAGCAGCAAGAGAAAAAAGTACACGTATGGAAGTTATTCGTGTGACTGGTGAAAAAATATCAAAGAAATCTAAATTTTCCCTTTACCCTTTAACTACAAGACGAGCTTTGTACTTTTCAATAGTACCATCGGGTTTTAATTTCATTTTTTAGTATCCATTTACATCCAATGGTTTTGCAACCAGGAGATAAGTCAACTAAATGCCAAGTCTTATTATAATCAAGAGAGTCCATTTCATCATTTATGGCTTCTTCCCATAAGATGGCATCTAAATAAGATAATTTTTTTCTTTAAGAGTTTGGGGATCTTCCTCTAAGGTATAAGCATAAAAATCAGACACAACATCCTTAAGGGTTCAAGCTCATTTACTTCTTCTAATTTTAGTGTTTAATTCCTCATTTTGTTCACTAGTTCTAGTTATGGGTAAACTATTAGAAGACGAGTCCCCACTATTTTTAAATTTAAAGGGAAACCTATGTTCATAGAAGTCAGCATCATTTGATTCTATAACTACATGATCATTTAAGTCATAGAATTTATAAGCTTTACTATTCACAGCGTATCCTATGAATACACACTCATATGCTCTACTAGCAAGTTTATTTCTTTTAGGATCAGGGATTCTAACATAGGCTAAACAACCCTAAGTTTTAAAATAAGTTAAATTAGGTTTCTTATTTTTCAAAATTTCATATGGTGAAATTTTATTTGTAGATTTAGGCACTCTATTTAGCACATAGCAAGCAGTTAATAAAATTTCTCCCTACCAATGAGAAGTAGCACCAGAGTTTAATAAAATTGCAACAACTAATTGAGTAAAAGTTCTATTTTTTCTTTCAGCTTTGCCATTCATTTCAGGAGAATAAGGTACAGTTTTTTCATGAATAATTCCATGAGTTTTATAAAAATCATTGAAGATATTGGAATCATATTCAGTGCCTCTATCACTTCGAAACCTTTTTATTTTTATGTTAAGTTGATTCTCAATCTCAGTCATAAATATTTTAAACATGTCAAATGCTTCCTTTTTATTTTTCATTAGATATACATAAGTGTAATCTGAATAGTCATCTATAAAAGTTATAAAATAACGTTTTCCATTTCTTGTTAAATTTTCATCAAGTTCACATATGTCAGAATGCATTAATTCTAAAGGTTCAGATTCTCTAACTACTGATTTATGTGAAGTTTTGGTTATTTTAGCTTGACTACAAAAATCACATTTTTCAAAATCTCTCAAAGATTGTTTAGGAATTAGTTCTAAGGTACTCATGTTCTTGATTATGCGTTTATTAACATGACAAAGTCTAGCATGCAAAATATTAAAATAACTCAACATATAAGCAGAAGAAGAGGTTTATTGATTTCAACATTTAATTTAAACATGCCATCAATGGAGTACCCTTTCCCAACAGATATATTATTTTTAGTTATAGTATATAAATAAACCCTTATAGTTTAAGTAAACACAGCTTTGTTAAGAAGATAGTCTGAAACTAAGTTCTTTCTCATCTTTGGAGTATGCATGACATCCTTTAAGATGATAGTCTTTCCAGAAGTAAACTTCAATACCACCTCACTAGTACGAGAAACTTTAGTGGAGGGTGAGTCACCCAGTAACACTTTCTTATCCTCAGAATTAGAATAGGACTTGAACATGTCACGATCATAGCAGACATGGCGAGAAGCATCGGTGTCCACCCACCACCCCTCGGATCCACCAACAAAATTGACTTTAGATATCATAGCAATAAGTTGATCTTCGTTAAGGTTCGCCTTTGGGGCAGGACGATTCCTGTTCTGGTAGTTCCTAGCCAAGTGACCAGGTCTATTACAACTATAACACATGAATGTGTTATTCCTTTAGGGGGTTGAGGTCCATTCTGGGGAGGATAGTTTCTATTTCTATTTTGGTGGTTGCAGTTTTGGTTATTATTACGATTCTAAATTTTCATATTTCTACCTTTAGGTTTCAGAATTACAGAGGAGGGTTTCTTATTGATACTGTTATTTGAGACTACAAGTACTTCATCTCTTTGGTCTTGTTTTCGGGCTTCTTATTATATTCTTAAACGGGTTATAAGACTTTCTAAAGAAAATTCCTTAGTTTTATGCCTAAGTGTATTCTTAAAATCTTTAGGGGGTAATTTATCTATAATAACAACTACTTGAAATTGTTCATCTAAAGTCATACCTTTAGAAGTTATTCGTGTGCTATCTTCTACAATTTTTGTGATTGAGCTTCCACTAATTTTCCATCAATAATTTGAAACTTCATGTATCTATTGACATCATACTTCTTAGTTCCGGCTTCCTCAGTGTTATACTTCTTTTGAAGTGCTTCCCAAATTTCTTTAGCAGACTTATCAGAGTTATAATAACCATACCAGTCATCAGCTAAACCACTAAGAATATAATTTTTGCACAAAAAATCATTTTGCATCCATGTGTCTAAATCCTTAGTTGCAACTTCAGTAGGAGGATTAGATTGTATTGGTTTTTGAGTAGTAAGAGCAGAAATGACTTTTTTCATGGTTAAGAAAAATAATTTTTTTTGTCTCCATCTTTTAAAGTTTAGTCTCTCAAAATGGAATGGTTTGTTTAGATCAGTAGTTAACATTTCAGTAGACATGGCAGATATAATTCGTCTTAAAATTGTTGATACAAGTACGTTAAAACAATGATGGAACAATATTATCGATAACTTGAAATGAACTGCTTGGGTTGTGTCGCGGACTAGGTCGCTCTCTTTAAGATGTTTCACAACTCTTCCCAATTTTGTACAAGCAAACACAGCCCTGCCGTTCTTAGGATAAAATAGCCTATAATATTTTTCTCTGTCTCGAAACTTCACTACATTGATGAAGACCGGAATGCTACACCTAAAAAATTTATTGCTCATAAAACTGAAAAGTAACTTAGAATTGCTAAGAGAATTTGTTTTCTTAGTGAGATAAGTTTGCAGATTGTTATGTAGAAACTGAGAGTTGAGGCCCTCTATTTATAGATTTTAGAAACCATGTAGCCATTATGATAATAACGGTAATGTCTGGGGATAGAGAGCGTAACAACTATTCTGAGTAAAGACGAGTAATGAACTTTTTCTATGTAAAGATGAGTAACAGTCATTTTTGGAGTAAAGTCCATTTTTTCACATACACGCACACGGACTCAGTCTCGGTTCGGCTCGGCACGACCAGTTGATCGGACAGACGATGGCAATAGCGGTGCGTGGACACATGTGTTTTATCACATTTGTGTAAGTCATCTCCCTTTCCACAAAGTGGGTACCCCTTGGGGCCAATCCTAATAGCCAACTATTCACTATTTATACATCTTTTAAGTAATGTAAAAAAGTAATGTGGGACAAGGCTTTACTAAATGTTTTATAAAGATTCATCTTTTTCAACAGTTTTAGTCTATCCCATCCATCACCACTATCATCGTGATCTAATATCTCAAATGTTCATAGGGTTTAACATATTTTCACTTATATCCTTTAGGTTTATAAAATATCCTTAAATTTTAATGGTGTTAATTTTTCATCCATTATTATTTAGAATACTATTCCTTGGCTTTGATATCAATTTTTACGGATCGATCAATTTTTAATTAGGGGTTAATATTAACCTAATTGATGGTCTTTGTTTATTTATGAAAGGTAATAGTTTGTCTAAAAAGTTTATTATTTGTTGGTATAAATCTAATTTTCTTCCATATTCAACACAATTGCATAATGTATTATGTTTTTCATTATGTTGATTACTTATTTATAATATTGAATCTATTAATTGTCTTTTAAAATTAAAAATTATTCTTTCATTTGTTAAATCTAATAGTTCTAATTTATGTATTAATGATTCGATTTTCATAGAGTATTATCTTGATAAGTCATATGTATTGAATGCATATTATTTTGTCTTATTCGTAGTATACAAACAACTTTTTCTTGTGTACATACAGTATACTTATAATCTTCAAAGAAATAATATCCAAACATTAGGTTATTGAATTCCTTTTCATTTATTCTTACATATTTTTTATTAAAATAGTATCTTAATGTCCTTGAAATAGGATGATCTATGATGCTTGTGATAGTTTTAATATAATCTATGTAGATATATAATAATTTATTAAATCTTTTAAAATTTTCAAGACAAGTTTCATAATCCTCATCTTTGAAGTATTCATTTAAATGATAGAGACACCTTTATCAATTTTTTTAATATAATTAAATTTTTATCTATGATTTATTTGGAATTATTAGTTGTTTATTTCTAAGAAACATTTTCCATTTCCTGTTTTAGCAATATTATGTCTTGTTGTAAGCAAATATTTAAACATTCAAGATTCTTAACTCGCTTAAATTTTTAATTATTATACCTAAATTTGATGGGTCCACAGATAACTGTATTTTATATAGTTATTTTCATCTATTTTATTAATTATAATTGCTATGTTCTTGACATTTTTGGTTAATTTTAGTAAAATAATTAAATATTTACCTTTTATGTTTTAAGAAATACATTTTTAATAAAATTAAATAATTTGAATTAAAACCGTACTTAATTGCTAATTTATGTCCACAAATATAATTTCAAATAATAGAGTTCTTAATTGTGATTTATAAAAATCAAAAATATAATTTAAATTTAAATCGGACTTAATTTTAATTATTAAAAGTTTTTAAAAAAATTAATTTAAATTAGAAAAGGGCTTAATTGTAATTAAAGAAAGTGTAGAAGTTAATTTGAATTAAATTTATGGGTCAAAATGCAATTAATAAAAAGTTGAATTTCTACGCAGGAGAAGAGCCACTCATGACATTCACAACGCCTAACACACACCGCTTGACCATCCCATCAACGGTCAAGATTGGGCACGTGAAATACAGACGCAACAAAAGCGAATGGGCCGGAATTTCTAAAGCGCGCAACTCGGCACATGTGGGGCCCACCGACCGCGTAGACTGGCGTGCAGAGTGGGACCCACATGTCGGCTGCGCAGAATTTTCCCGAGGCACATCGCTCACCGTTGGATCAGTTGAACGGTCCAGATTAAAGCACGTGGAACCAAGTTGTCGCGCACCGAGCCGCTCGTCTACAAATCCCGTCCGACACGGTTCATCCAAGTAGCGTGCACCCTCGCGTTTCAACGACAAATAAGCAGCCACGTATCTCCTAAATACTCCAACCAATAACATGATGACACGTGGCATGTTTTTGCTAAAATAAAAATGCAAAAACGACGCCCATTTTCAGCCGTTAAACACGTTCCAGTGCGAGGAAATCTCGTGCGTTGCGGTCCATCCGTTCTCCATGTGCCCGGCCTGCCCATCCAATGAAAAGCTGCCACGTGTCTATGTATTTCTCTTAGCCAATCACATGGCGACACGTGGCATGCGTAACAAGAAAAAAAATCAAAAACGCAAAGAATGGTTTTCACGCGTGTTGTTATTTTAATTCGCCCATTCATTTTTGTCCCCCACTGATAAAAAAATAATAATAGAAAAAGGAATAATTGGAAAGTGAGGATATATTTTGTACACGGAAATCATTTAGGGAGTTTTTTTTTAGTTTCAGTTTTCTTTCATTTTTTTTTTCAGCTCGCAGTTTTTGTTTTTTATCTCTCTCTTGAGCATTTTTCATTTTTCCTCTCTGCGTGTTTGGTTTAACATGCAAAACGTTTTATTTTTGACATTTTGTGTTGTATTATCTTAGGAAAATTACAGAGAAAGAAGGCGACGAAGAAGAAGGAAAGGGAAGAAATTATTTTTCATTGAGGAATCGTGAAAGAGTTTCTCCTAACCTATTTCCTTTTAATTTTTGTTTCTCTACAATGTTTTATTTTTGTGGTGTTGTAATTTTAATTTCTACTATGAACTAATTTATTTGTTCTAGGATTGCAGCGTATCGTAAATTATGAAACTCAAATTAATTATTTTTGAATGATTTATGGAACTGTTTTAAGTTGTTTATTTTATCTGTGTTTAATGCTTTTAATTATCGGAAGATTAGTTAACTGATATATGACACTTAAATAAACTTGAAAAAGGAATTGTTGTGTGTTGCTTGTGATAAAATAACGTATATACATAAGGGATAGAAATATAATTTTATTGTATGTGTAACTGTTTGAGAACTCAGAACTTAATAAATCTGGTTGAATTTAATTCTCATAGGAATATAGTGAATCATTTTAACTAGATGTGTCTGTATGGAGCTTGAAAGAGATATATGGATAAATTAGGAGTTCTTGGTTAACAACTTAAAACATGAGAACATAAATCAAGAGAGAATAAAATATTCAAGTGAATTAATTTGGGTAAATTGCAATCCTAGAATTTTCATTAAAACTGTTAAAAAGGAAAAATTATTGGTTAAGTCAAACTGCATCAAATTATTGATTTTTTGGATAAAATCAGGTTTAAATAATTTTAGTAATTAACGAAAGTTGGTAACAATTCTCTGTGGGAACGATAATTTATTTATCATATTATTACTTGTGACCGTGTATACTTGCACGATTTAATGTTCTTAAAATAAGACAACAAATTTTTGGCGCCGTTTCCGGGGATCTATTTTACTTATTTTTGTTGATATTAATACCATTTAATCCGATTTTAGTTCAAAAAAAAATATTGGGATTTATTGCTTGCTGTTATTTTCTTAGATTTGTGTGTTTATTTATGTTTTTATTTTTATTTTTACTGTATTAGATTTATTTATTTCTTATTGTTGTTATATTTGTGGATTAAGTGGAACGTTGTATGCGACGCATAAGAAATCTTGACATAGTTCCGTTAGATCTAGAAATCCATAGAACTATTTTGAACTTAAAGAAAAATAATAAACAAGATACCTTAAAACATCTAGTTATGGATCATGAAATTCCAGAAGTAGAAGAACCAAAATCCTTAAGAGATTATGCCGTGCCTATGGTTGGCAGCATTTATTCAAGCATAAGAAGACCATCAATTCAAGCTAATTTTGAAATTAAGCCTACAATAATTCATATGATTCAAACTTCGGTTCAATTTGGAGGTTTAACCCATGATGATCCAAACTCCCATCTTGCAAATTTTCTAGAGATTTGTGACACTTTTATGCATAATAGAGTCACTCATGATGCTATTTGTTTGAGACTTTTTCCTTTTTCATTTAGGGAAAAGGCTAAAACTTGGTTGAATTCATTGCCATATGGATCTATGACTACTTGGGAGGATTTGGCACAAAAAAGTTTGGCCAAATATTTTCCACCGACAAAGATTGCACGGATGAGGAATGAAATCACCACTTTCATGCAGTTCGACTCAGAGTCATTACATGAAGCTTGTGAGAGGTACAAGGATCTACTTAGAAGATATCCTCACCACGGATTACCGAAGTGGCTTCAAGTTCAAACATTTTATAATAGTTTGATGGGTCAAACTAGAAATATGATTGACGCTGTAGCAGGTGGTGCTCTAATGGGGAAATCAATTGATGAAGCCTACAACTTATTAGAGGAAATGGCTTCAAATAGCTATGAGTGGCCATCAGAGAGGATGTTGCCTAAGAAAACATCTGGAATTCATGAGATTGATGTTATGACTGCTTTAACTGCACAAGTATCCGCTTTGGTGAAAAAGATGGATACTATGGGTGTCCACTCTATTCAGAGTCCTTTTGTTGCATGTGAAATTTGCAATGGAAATCATGCTAGTGAGAAATTTCCTCACAATTCTGAATCTGTCAATTTTGTTTCCAATTATAATAGGAATCAAAACAATCCCTATTCCAACACTTACAATCCCGGGTGGAAGAATCACCCAAATTTTTCTTGGAGTAATAATCAAGGTCAATCATCTTCTATGAAGCTCACTCATCCTCCAGGTTTTCATAATCAAGTCCCACAACAAGAGAGAAAGCTTTCATTGGAAGACATGTTTGCTCAATACATGGCTAAGAATGAGACTATTCTCCAGAATCAGGCAACGTCTATTAGAAATCTCGAAGTTCAATTGTGTCAACTAGCTACTGCTGTCAACAACCGCCCTCAAGGAGCTTTACCTAGTGATACCAAAGTCAATCCAAAAAGGGAAGGAAAAGAGCATTGTAAAGTAGTTATATTGAGAAGTGGAAAAGAGTTGGAAGAAATACACAAGCCCATTTCTCCGCCAACTCTTATTGTTGAAGCTATTGACCCAAAAAAACAAGAGAAAGATGATGAGAGGGTGGAAGAGAATGAATTAACATAGAATCTTGTAAAAAAACCATTTTTAGATAATCTCAAGCCTTACAATCCACCAATTCCATTTCCTCAGCGCTTCCACAAGCAAAAGTTGGATAAACAGTTCTCCAAGTTTCTTGAAGTATTTAAGAAACTTCATATTAACATTCTTTTTGCTGATGCCTTGGAGAAAATGCCCAGTTATGTGAAATTTATGAAAGACATTTTGTCTAAGAAGAGAAGGTTAGGTGATTTTGAGACATTTTGTCTTATTCGTAGTATACAAACAACTTTTTCTTGTGTACATACAATATACTTATAATCTTCAAAGAAATAATATCTAAACATTAGGTTATTGAATTCCTTTTCATTTATTCTTACATATTTTTTATTAAAATAGTATCTTAATGTCCTTGAAACAGGATGATCTATGATGCTTGTGATAACTTTAATATAATCTATGTAGATATATAATAATGTATTAAGGAATTATTCATTTAAATGATAGAGACACTGATGAACGAAAACCGGCATCGCCGATCTCCGCAAATACTTTGGTTTTAATATTTATAAAACTCTCGCAAGTGCACGAATCATTTCGTAGAAAATGATAAGTATACTCCCAAGGTCGATCTAAGGAAGGAATGTATGTGGTTTTTAACTTATTATTCAATCTTTTAAAAACGAAATTAAATCCTAAACATCCTGTCACGATAGTTTGGTTTTTGTGTTCCTAATCTAATAACATAAAATAAAACATATATACAGATTAATTAAATATAATCTAAAATCATAAAAATAAACATAGATACAAATTCAATAAATAATTATCTAGAAATAAACATATATACGGATTCAATAAATGTTCATGCAAATTTTTATCATTTATTTTAGCGGAGTATTTATGGATATAATAACTAAATTAATTATGCTTGCTCATATTAACTAGGTTATTAAAGATATAAATTGACATTTTATTGATTCTCTCTTTTTTATATAAATACCACCTTTGGTGGGGTTAGATATTCTTTGTTAACTAAACAAATCAATTAACACCTATGGGTGGGGTTGATAACTAATATGCTTAATTAAATTAATTCCTTTTTCTAAGAGATTGAAAATGAACCATTTAAATGCCACCTTTGGTGGGGTTAGACAGTTTAAACTTTATTCAAGGTGTCCAAATTAAACCTAAGAATTTAATTATCCGAGTACTAACTTTCAAGTTTTAAAACCACTATTGAAAACATGTTGTCAATACATTTTCACATAATAATTCTTATAAAAACTTTTGAAATAGAGTTTCACTCTAACTACCGGGCGATTGTACCAACAAATAAAAGAGCACTACTCTAAATTAGACCGGATAACTAAACCTTAAAATCTAATTTTCATTTTTAAGTTTGTAATGAAAAATAATATATTTCTCTCTAACATTCTTAATATAAAATCTTGAATAAAAACAAAATCAATTCATTTTAGAAATTTTCGCCTATTTAATATTTCGCAAGCATAACAACGTCGTTATTACATCATATTTACTAAACAGCTAGCATAGTTAAATTTAACCACAGACAAGTTGAATATAACATGTAAGAATAAAGCATAAAAATAACTGTAAACAAAATAAAATCCTTACAGAACTTCGACGCTATTCCCGTTGCTAGAAAACCTCCGAGCGGAATTTGCACTTCCATATATTGAATCAAAAATCTAAATTATTACAAAAACATTACAAGTTCCTCTCAAAAAGAGAAGAACACTAAACCTAAGAGAATTGAACTAAAAACTAAGAGAAAAACTAAGAAAAGCTTAGAAACTAAGAAAGAAACTAAGAGAAACTAAAAACTAAGAAATGAGAGAAAGAAAGAAGAGAGAAGTGAGTTTTGAAGGTGTGATTTGAAGTGAATGGAAGGGGGGTATTTATAGGTGAGGATGGAGAGAAAAAATGAGTAAAAAAATGTTAAAAAAATATTAAAAAATGTAAAAACGCGTATTGGAATTGCTGATGTCATCAATGACGTCAGCATGACGTCACAGGGGCGGCTGCACGTGAAAAATGGGGCGAAAACGCGTTGGGCGCGCGGAGGGGGGCTGCTGGGGCGCTGCGCGCGCGCGCTGGGGCTGTCGCTGCGCGCAGCTCGGCGCGCGTGAACAGTGCCAGCGCGCGCGGGCGCGCGCGGAATGGGCGCTGGGGCGCGCACGGCTGGGCTGCGGCGCGCAATTTCCGTCTTTTTGACATTTTTGACCTTTTCGACCCATTTCGTCCGATTTTTCCATGTTTGTTGACCTTTTCTCACTTATTTGTTGATATATTTGTGATGTATTGCTTCAAATATTCCTCTTTGAGTCTTTACATTGCGTTTTTAAGCCAAAATACCTGAAAAACAATAAAAATACCCGTGATTCCGAAAAAGACAAATTTATATAAATATATGATAAAACATATAAATATATGTATTTTTAATCAATTAAGGTACATAAAATCATGGTTATTTTAGTGCTTTTTGAGCACTCATCACAACCCCCAACCAGCTTCTTGCTAGTCTCTTAGCAAGAGAAGCGATAAAAGCTAAAAATTAAACTATCCTAAATCACTTTCGTGGATTGAAACGGTTGCATTTAGCCTATGCAACAAGCCGTTAAACCCCTAGGTTGCTCTAGTGGACGAGTTTGAGTCTCGTGAGGGTTTTCAGTAATGATACCCACAAACATTGAACTAAATGTAAAGATAAAAACAATCAAATCAAAAATTAAAATTACAACACAATCAAAAATTAATTTAAGAGTAAAAGAACACAACATATCACAAAAATATCTCATACTTTTTAATCTCTTTTAAGATCATAATTGAAATCTCAAGCATAAGTTATTTTAATCTCTTTAAACAATCATGATTTTATTATAATAATTAGTCGAAAATCATTTTCATATTTCATTTCAAAAATGTATCAATTTAATTTTACCCAATTTCAGTGTCATGAATCAGTATTCGCTTCGACTCTATTCCTCACAAGTCAATACTCTCAAAGCACTGAATCCTATGGGTTCAAACACTCATACTAATTTATATGCGAAAGAGTTGATGTATAGAAATGAACTAATATGTTCGCATATGTATAAAGAATAAAGGCTCAAAGTGTTATTTTAACATTGATCTCATGAAAGGAATCGAATGTATAAATTATAAAGATATCATATACAAAAATTATTTTCATGCATAAATCAAACTCATTAAGAAAGAATTTCAAGATATATGCTTTTACAAATGAAGAAATTGCAATGACTTTTTAGGGAATTACTTCCTATATCTTTCTTTTGTAATTAGCCTTTACTCACAACTTTGTAGGCAATGTGGGTCATAGTGTGTAGATGATACTATTTTTTATCTCTCTATTTTTTTTTTCTGTAGATATTTTTCAATATATGTATTTTTTTTAGAGAGTCAACCCATGTACAGATTGTACATTTTTTTGGATTTTGGTGAGTGGTTAATTTTGTGTCTTTTCTGTTTGATCTCGGTTTAGGTAACCCCAGATATGTCTTTTTGTTTTTGTAGCAGTCATGCATGAATGAGATATAAGCATATACTATCAATTTCTACTCAAATCGTTTAATCTAAACGAAAAATAATAATAAAAAATATATGATACTCTATTAAGATGAAAAAAATTCATACATTCAATGCTAATACCTATAGAGATCATCTAAACTTTTTGAATAAATAAGAAATGTGTTTGGAGTAGAAAAAATATATATTTCACTCTGAATAAAAGAAATTAGGCTCAAATTATATCTCACAAGGGTAGTCTCCACTAAAACAAAATTCATAAATACCGATTTTGGGTTTAATCTAATTTCCACATTTTATCAAGAAATACTAGTTATGACAAAAACTAACTAATTATCAAAAATAATTACACAATATTTCATGATATGTTTTCAAAAATTAATCTAACAGTACCAAAGACTTAACTATTTACTTAAATTTGATTTAAAGAACTGATAAATTTTTGTGAGAATTTTTTTATTTTTTTATTTTTATATATATAGCATGGTAACTTTTCACCACCCCCAACCTAGAACTTACATTGTCCTCAATGTAACAACTGCAAATTAAAGATAAAGAGAAAAGAGGAGAAAGATTACCTATTTCTTGAGAATGTGTAAGTAGTAATGAAGAAATGCAGGTGCATCCATCATATTCATCATTAAAGTGTATACAGACAGATCGCTGTGAACTCTTAACATCTCAACAAATATTTTAGTTTTAACAAATTTAAAAATTATTCACATACAAGTAAACTAAAATAAACAATAAAATTAAGTAAATAAAACAAATAACAATAAAAAAAATTACCTAACATGATGGGTTGCCTCCCATCCAGCGCTTAGTTTAACGTCTTAGCAAGACGTATCTTTTTGGTGCTAAGGGTTACTCAGCCAAATGCAATCCATTTCAGCAATGTTGTTCGGTTCTTCCACATAAGGCTTGACACGATGGCCATTAACTTTGAACGTTTTTTGTGTCTTGGAGTCCAATAGTTCTACCACTCCATGTTCAGATACCTGAACTATTTTGAATGGTCCATCCCATCTTGATCTTAGCTTTCCTGGAAACAATCTCAAACGAGAGTTAAATAAAAGAACTTTCATTCCAGGGTGAAAAGTTTTAGGAACTAGCCTCTTGTCATGATAGCGCTTAGTACGCTCCTTGTATAATTTGGCATTCTCATAGGCTTCATTCCTAATTTCTTCCAACTCATGAAGCTGGAGTACTCGTTTTTCACCTGCTTTATCTAAATCCATGTTTAGCTCTTTAATTGCCCAATAAGCCTTGTGTTCAAGTTCAACTGGAAGGTGGCACGCTTTCCCAAAGATTAACCGGTAAGGGCTCATCCCAATAGGTGTTTTGTAAGCGGTGCGGTATGCCCATAAGGCATCATTTAACTTAAATGCCCAATCCTTCCTTGAAGGACGCACAGTGCGTTCCAGTATTCCCTTGATTTGCCTATTACTTACTTCCACTAATCCGGAAGTTTGAGGATGATATGGAGTAGCTACCTTATGTGTGATGTTGTACTTGTTTAGTACTCCATCAAAGAGTTTGTTACAAAAATGGCTACCTCCATCACTTATTATAGCTCTAGGCGTTCCGAACCTACTGAATATGAAATCTTTCAAGAATTTCACAACAACATTAGCATCATTGGTTTTGGTGGGGATAGCTTCTACCCACTTGGACACATAATCCACAGCAACCAAAATGTATTGAAAACCATTAGATGGGGGAAAAGGACCCATAAAGTCAATCCCCCATACGTCAAAGAGTTCAACAACTAAATTAGATGTCAAAGGCATTTCATCTCTTTTGCTTATGTTTCCTGTTCTTTGACATCTATCACATTGTGCACAAAACATATGAGCATCTTTAAAAAGAGTGGGCCAAAAGAATCCAGACTGTAATATCTTACGGGCTGTCTTTTCTCCTCCAAAATGACCCCCACAATGAAGTTCATGACAAAAAGTCAGAATGCTCTTATGTTCTTCTTCAGGTACACATCTCCGGATGACTTGATCTTGACCAATCTTGTATAAATAAGGGTCATCCCAGAAATAGTCCTTAATAGTTTTAAAAAACCTTTTCTTCTCCTGATATGAAGTGTTAGGTCGCAAAACACCAGTGGCAAGATAGTTTACAATATCAGCGTACCATGGGTTCGGACCTATGAAAAATAACTGTTCATCAGGAAAGGTTTCAACTATATCGTCATTACTCTCATCTTTAAGAGAATTAAAGTCAGAAATTAACCTAGACAAATGGTCAGCTACTAAGTTTTCACTGCCTTTCTTATCCTTGATTTCTAGGTCAAATTCTTGTAAGAGTAAGACCCACCTGATTAATCTTGGCTTGGCATTTGGTTTACTCAATAGGTATCTTAAAGCAGCATGATCAGAATGCACAATCACTTTAGATCCTACTAAATAAGACCGAAATTTGTCTAAAGAGAATACTATAGCCAAGAATTCCTTTTCAGTGGTGGTGTAATTCATCTGGGCATCATTGAGTGTTTTGCTAGCATAGTAGATGACATGTAAACGCTTTTCCACTCTTTGTCCCAGGACTGCTCCTATTGCATAATCAGAAGCGTCACACATTATTTCAAAGGGTAAAGACCAGTTTGGTGCCATTATAACAGGGGTAGATGTGAGTTTATCTTTCAAGGTATTAAAGGAAGTAAGGCAGTCATTGTTGAAATCAAAATCAGCATCTTTGGATAGCAAGTTACATAATGGACGACTTATTTTAGAGAAATCTTTAATAAATCGTCTGTAGAATCCTGCATGTCCCAAGAAGCTTCTTATCCCCTTCACAGATGTAGGGGGAGGTAGTTTGGATATCAATTCAACTTTTGCCTTATCAACTTCAATACCCTTGTTTGAAATTATATGTCCTAAAACTATCCCTTGTTGAACCATAAAATGACTTTTCTCCCAACTAAGGGTTAGATTGCATTCAATGCATCTTTCTAAAACCAAAGTCAATTTATGTAAGCAATCATCAAATGAGTTCCCAAAGACAGAGAAATCGTCCATGAAAATCTCAATGAATTTTTCCACCATGTCCGAGAAAATGGATATCATGCATCTCTGGAACGTGGCAGGGGCATTGCATAACCCAAATGGCATTCTGCGAAAAGCAAATGTCCCAAAAGGACATGTAAATGTGGTCTTTTCCTGATCTTCTGGTGCTATGGGTACTTGATAATATCCAGACAGTCCATCCAAAAAACAGTAAAATTCGTGCCCAGCTAATCTTTCCAACATTTGATCAATGAATGGAAGAGGAAAGTGATCCTTTTTCGTATATAAATTTAGTTTCCTAAAATCTATACACATTCTCCATCCAGTGATTATTCTAGTGGGCACTAATTCACTTTTGTCATTCTTAACAACTGTTATCCCAGATTTCTTTGGTACCACATGCACTGGACTAACCCACTTACTATCTGCAATAGGGTAGATAATCCCTTCTTCTAATAATTTAAGAATTTCCTTCTTAACTACCTCTTGCATGTTTGGGTTTAGTCTTCTTTGGGCCTCTCGTACAGGTTTAGCACCGTCCTCCAAGTTGATCTTGTGCATACACATTGTTGGACTAATGCCTCTTATATCCCCTATACTCCAACCTATAGATTTCTTAAACTGTTTAAGCACTTTGATGAGTTCCTTTTCTTGTGGTTTGGTCAAGGTTGAAGAAATTATCACTGGATAAGTTTCCCCTTCTCCCAAAAACACATATTTTAAGTGCTCAGGTAAGTCTTTGAGTTCAAGTTCAGGTGGATTGGCCTCTTTAATAGATGAAGAACTGGGTAGATTTAAAAGTGTACTAGATTTTGTCATCACTTCATTATTGTCTAGTTGTTCAAGGTACCCCTTTATTTCCTCATCTAAATCTTCTTCAACCTTTTCAAGTGTAAGAACGGTTTCAAGCTTGTCTTCTATTCTGGTTCGGAAAAAGGTGTTTTGGACAAGATTATCCAAAGGATCAACATCGAATATTTCATCGATGGCAGAAATAGAAGGGAAAGGTGAAGAATCAAAAACTTTAAAATGAACAGTCTCTCCTAAGACTATCATTGTCAAATTTCCATCTTGGACATCAATAATAGTTTTAGTAGTTGCCATAAATGGTCTACCAAGCAGTATTGTGTGCTCTCTGTCCAATGCTGGATTTTCTTGCATATCCAGAACCACAAAGTCAACAGGTATTATCAGTTTGTCTACCTGTACCAAAACATCCTCAACTATTCCCTCTGGATATTTAAGAGATCTATCTGCAAGTTGAAGGGACATAGTTGTGGGTTTTAAATCCCCTAGATTGAGTTGTAAGAATATAGAGTAGGGCATCAAATTTATACTAGCACCTAAATCAAGCATTGCTTTAGCAACCTTCCTATCCCCCATAGTTATGTTTATAATAAAACTTCCAGGGTCTTTCAACTTAGGGGGTAGTTTGTGCTGAAGTACAGCGCTAGAAATTTCTGATACTACTACTCGTTCATTCAGTTCATACCTCCTTTTCTTAGTGTTCAACTCTTTGAAAAATTTGGCATATGAGGGCACATTCATGATCACTTCTAATAATGGTAAATTGATATTTACTTTAGAGAGCATATTAAAAAGATCAGTGAATTGCTTATCTTGTTTGGATTCTTTCAACCGGTGGGGAAAAGGTACTTGTATCTGGTGTGGTTCTGTTGTCTTTTGAATTTTGGGGGTGTCAGATGACCCCCCAATGAGTTTTTCAGAAGGCTTGTTAAGTTTAACACTTGTGTCTCCTTTTTGCGAGATTAGAGTATCGCCTTCTTTGTTACCTGAACTACAAGGTAGATTGTTAGAGATTTCAGGTAAACTAGTATTGACTACCTTACCACTTCGAAGGGTTCTAACATCCTTTGCTTGTTCTGGTTGACTGGGCAACTTTCCTGGTTCTTTCTTTTGCATTTGTTCAGCCAGTTGCCCAACTTTAGATTCAATCCTTTTAACTGAAGCCTCCATGGTGTTCAACCTTTGATTAGTCATCAATTGGTTGTCACGACTAACTTGAATAAAAGCATTCAAGCTATCTTCTAAGGTTGGCTTAAAAGATTGGCTTGGTGGGTAAGGGTGGTTGTTATCTGACCTTAGTGTTGGATATTGGGTGTAGGCTGGGTGATTATAGGTGTTTGGATGATATCTTTGAAAAGATTGAACTTCCTCTATGGCATCGACACTAGAATCACAAGTATTTGAACAATTATGAGTACCATGCCCAATTGAACAACACACTTCACATACCTCTTGATTTGAAATTTGGTAGGAAGTGAGGAATTTCACTTGTTTAGTCAATTCAGCAAGTTGCAAGGTTATCTCATTATCAGAGCCGACTTCATTGACCTTTGCTTTCCTTCTACCACCTCTTTGTTGGGAATTAGAACCCAACAGCTCATAAAGATTATAGGTTTCCTCTGCGGTCTTTTCTCCTACAGCACCTCCAGCAGCATTATCAACCATGTATTGACTCTGTAGTGTCAATCCATCATAAAAGAATTGGTTTTGTAGCTGTAAGGGAAAGCTATGATTTTGACATTGCATGAAAAGGAGTTTGAATCGTTCCCAAGCTTCATGAAAGGGCTCTTCATTCATTTGAGAAAATGTTGCTATCTTTGTTCTTAGATCAACAGTCTTTTGATGGGAATAGAACCTACCCATGAAAATTTCATAGACTGCCTCCCAAGTTTTAAGAGAACCTGACTGTAGAGTAATGAACCATGACCAAGCTTTATCTTTGAGAGTGTAAGGAAAACACCTCATCCTAAGTTGATCTTCATTAATTGCATGTAGTGGAAAGGTTTGGACAATAGCATAGAATTCTCGAATGAAATTTAAAGGGTCTTCATTAGGGATACCGTAAAAGGAAGGCAACAAAGAATAATGAATCTTTTTCAATTCATAATTCCTTGCAGCCTCTTGTAATTGGATACCGGAAGTTACATTGCCAATGATTGGCATTGTATATTCTTTCATCTTTTTCCGCCTATCTTCAGCATCTCCCATGGTTGTTTGTAGTTGAAAATGATCCTCCTCCTATTGTGTATCAACATTTTGCTTTTAGTAGATATCTCTAAGAAATATTTATAACTTGATAAAACGTAAAAGCAAAAAGTGCAAGGAACCTAATTTTTTTTTTTTAAATTTAAGTGAATGGACAGAATTTTTTTTTGAAACAAACGAATTTTATTTCATCTGAATTTTTATTACACGCAAACTAAAACAAAGGAAAATACAATAATGGGTGACCTCCCATACAGGACTAAAATTTATCGTCTTCTAGTAAGACGTTGCTTGGAGATTGCAGAATAAAAAAAACTCAATGTCTCCTCTTCATTGAATTCATTTAAGTATCAAATTAGTCTTTGCCTTTTTGCAAATGTTCAACTAACTGTTCAACTTGAACTTCCACCTTTTTGATAGAAGCTTCCACAGAGTCCAACCGTTGATTGGTTTTAGATTGATTATCCCTACAGACTTGAATAAAAGAATTCAAGTTGTCCTCCAGGGTTGGTTTATTGGGAATGCTTCTTGGAATAGGTGGGTGGAATTGCTGACCTGCCTGGTTTGAGCCTTGAGTGAAAGGAGGGTTGTTTTGCCTCCAAGAGAAATTTGGATGACTTCTCCACCCAGGATTATAGGTATTTGAGTTGGGATCAAACCTTGGTCTCTGTTGATATGCTCCCAACACATTGACCTGTTCAGGTCCAGTTGTTTCTCCTTGATATGGACAGGCTTCAGTACCATGTCCCATGTTGCTATACAAACCATATTGATCATTATTGGTGTTGGTTTGTGTAGCGAGAAGGGCAACTTGCTTAGTCAGTTGAACAAGTTGTTGTTGAACTTCATTACTGGAGTCGATTTCATGAACTCCAGCTTTTCTCACTCGGGAGCTTTTCTGTTGGAAATTAGCACCCAACATCTCAAAGAGGTTATACGTCTCTGAGGCAGTTTTTTCTCCTATTGCTCCTCCTGCAGCGTTGTCGACAATGAACTGACATTGTTGTGTAAGTCCATCGTAAAAGAATTGGTTCTGCAACTGCAGGGGAAAGCTATGATGGGGACACTGAGTGAGAAACATCTTGAACCTATCCCAAGCTTCATGGAATGGTTCTCCATCCATCTGAGAGAAAGTAGCAATCTTTCCTCTCAACTCTGATGTTTTTTGATGGGAATAGAATTTTCCCATGAATTTGTTGTAAATGTTACCCCATGTCATCAGAGAACCTGGGGGAAGTGACATCAACCAAGCTTTGGCCTTATCCTTTAGAGTGTAGGGAAAACATCTCATCCTAAGTTGATCCTCGTTTAGAATACCGAGGGGGAATGTTTGGACCGTAGCATAGAAATCTCTCATAAAGGAAAGAGAATCTTCATTAGGTAACCCATAAAAGGAAGGAAGCATAGAAAAATGAATATTTTTAAGGTCGTAATTCCGAGCAGCCTCCCCCAACTGGATAGCGGCAGTTGCCGTGCCTATTACCGGTCTTGCAAACTCTTTCATTGTGGTTTCCCTAATATGTTGGTTTTCCTCCATTTCTTTTGGTTCTAGTAAAGGATTAAGACTTGGTTCTATGTTTGGCTCAAAAACAGGTTGATGGGTAGAATCCAGTTTTGTTGACACTTGTTTAAATTTATGAAATTTATTTACATATGGTGTAAGGGGGTTTCCTAAGGATCTCCTACCACGCATAGACTATTGTAAACGTAAATTTAAAACTCCTGTCAACAAAATAAAAAATTTAGATAAAATTTACATGTTATTTTATACAAAACACTAAACAAAACTAGTTAAACCCTAAAAAAAAAAAAAAAAAAAAAGAAATTTTTCATTTTTTTTTTTCATTTTTTTTTTTTTTTTTTTTGTAACATAATTAGTATTAACCAAGAGTGCTCCCAGGAAAGAATGGTGGTGCAAACGGCACCTTAAATACCATTCTCCTAGCCAGAGCAACGTTCCCAGGAAAGACTAGTGGCACAAAGGCTTCCAAGAACTAGTCTCCTAGACAGAACTCCCTTAGATTTTTACTTTTTATGTTATTTAGTTAATTAGGTATAAATTCAAGTAATGTTTTTTTTTTACTATTTATGAACGGTAAATTTTTTTACTTCAAATTTCAAATTTCTAAATTATTTTACAAAAAAAATTATTATTTTTTTTTATTTTTTATTTTTTATTTTTTTATTTTTTTATTTTTATTTTTTTATTTATTATGAATTTTGAAATTTGATTATTATTAAAATATCACAATTATTTACAGCACAAAAATGTTTTTAAAATTTTGATAAATAATTTAAAAACGCTATTCCTCCCCGGCAACGGCGCCAATAACTTGATGAACGAAAACCGGCATCGCCGATCTCCGCAAATACTTTGGTTTTAATATTTATAAAACTCTCGCAAGTGCACGAATCATTTCGTAGAAAATGATAAGTATACTCCCAAGGTCGATCTAAGGAAGGAATGTATGTGGTTTTTAACTTATTATTCAATCTTTTAAAAACGAAATTAAATCCTAAACATGCTGTCACGATAGTTTGGTTTTTGTGTTCCTAATCTAATAACATAAAATAAAACATATATACAGATTAATTAAATATAATCTAAAATCATAAAAATAAACATAGATACAAATTCAATAAATAATTATCTAGAAATAAACATATATACGGATTCAATAAATGTTCATGCAAATTTTTATCATTTATATTAGCGGAGTATTTATGGATATAATAACTAAATTAATTATGCTTGCTCATATTAACTAGGTTATTAAAGATATAAATTGACATTTTATTGATTCTCTCTTTTTTATATAAATACCACCTTTGGTGGGGTTAGATATTCTTTGTTAACTAAACAAATCAATTAACACCTATGGGTGGGGTTGATAACTAATATGCTTAATTAAATTAATTCCTTTTTCTAAGAGATTGAAAATGAACCATTTAAATGCCACCTTTGGTGGGGTTAGACAGTTTAAACTTTATTCAAGGTGTCCAAATTAAACCTAAGAATTTAATTATCCGAGTACTAACTTTCAAGTTTTAAAACCACTATTGAAAACATGTTGTCAATACATTTTCACATAATAATTCTTATAAAAACTTTTGAAATAGAGTTTCACTCTAACTACCGGGCGATTGTACCAACAAATAAAAGAGCACTACTCTAAATTAGACCGGATAACTAAACCTTAAAATCTAATTTTCATTTTTAAGTTTGTAATGAAAAATAATATATTTCTCTCTAACATTCTTAATATAAAATCTTGAATAAAAACAAAATCAATTCATTTTAGAAATTTTCGCCTATTTAATATTTCGCAAGCATAACAACGTCGTTATTACATCATATTTACTAAACAGCTAGCATAGTTAAATTTAACCACAGACAAGTTGAATATAACATGTAAGAATAAAGCATAAAAATAACTGTAAACAAAATAAAATCCTTACAGAACTTCGACGCTATTCCCGTTGCTAGAAAACCTCCGAGCGGAATTTGCACTTCCATATATTGAATCAAAAATCTAAATTATTACAAAAACATTACAAGTTCCTCTCAAAAAGAGAAGAACACTAAACCTAAGAGAATTGAACTAAAAACTAAGAGAAAAACTAAGAAAAGCTTAGAAACTAAGAAAGAAACTAAGAGAAACTAAAAACTAAGAAATGAGAGAAAGAAAGAAGAGAGAAGTGAGTTTTGAAGGTGTGATTTGAAGTGAATGGAAGGGGGGTATTTATAGGTGAGGATGGAGAGAAAAAATGAGTAAAAAAATGTTAAAAAAATATTAAAAAATGTAAAAACGCGTATTGGAATTGCTGATGTCATCAATGACGTCAGCATGACGTCACAGGGGCGGCTGCACGTGAAAAATGGGGCGAAAATGCGTTGGGCGCGCGGAGGGGGGCTGCTGGGGCGCTGCGCGCGCGCGCTGGGGCTGTCGCTGCGCGCAGCTCGGCGCGCGTGAACAGTGCCAGCGCGCTGCGCTGCGCGCAGCTTGGCATGCCAGCGCGCGCGGGCGCGCGCGTAATGGGCGCTGGGGCGCGCGCGGCTGGGCGCTGGGGCGCGCGTGGCTGGGCGCTGGGGCGCTGGGCTGCGGCGCGCAATTTCCGTCTTTTTGACATTTTTGACCTTTTCGACCCATTTCGTCCGATTTTTCCATGTTTGTTGACCTTTTCTCACTTATTTGTTGATATATTTGTGATGTATTGCTTCAAATATTCCTCTTTGAGTCTTTACATTGCGTTTTTAAGCCAAAATACCTGAAAAACAATAAAAATACCCGTGATTCCGAAAAAGACAAATTTATATAAATATATGATAAAACATATAAATATATGTATTTTTAATCAATTAAGGTACATAAAATCATGGTTATTTTAGTGCTTTTTGAGCACTCATCAGACACCTTTATCAATTTTTTTAATATAATTAAATTTTTATCTTTGATTTTATTTGGAATTATTAGTTGTTTATTTCTAAAAAACATTTTCCATTTCCTGTTTTAGCAGTATTATGTCTTGTTGTAAGCAAATATTTAAACATTCAAGATTATTAACTCGCTTAAATTTATAATTATTATACCTAAATTTGATGGGTCCACCACGATCTTTCTTTATGTTCGTCTTCTTTTGTTACACCTGTTATGTCTTAGCTTTGATCAAACCTTAATTTCTTCCTAGCAATGGTGAGCCTTCTACATCCGTATATAAATGGTGTCCAATAGTTGACTTACTAGAAAAGAGTAACTAAAATCCATTTTATTCATAGGATAATAATTATTACAACTTAAGGCTAACTAAGAACCTTGAAGAGGTGTTTAGCCGCTCATAATTATTGGGTATAACATTGATTTTTAGATAGAGGAGTTTTCTATGCTAGAGTCTTTTGTGTATTTCAGAGCAGAGAGCTCTGGATTTCTGTGTATCCGTGTGTTTGGAAATGATAATTAAGGGTTCGTTTTATAGCACAAGGAATCCCTCTTTACAAGACTAAAATTGTTATTTTACCTTTGCTTTAATAATTCATCTTCTTTTTTACTTTCAAGGATAGCCACTACTTTTTCCTCGGCACATATTGCCAACTAAGGTATGGGATTTATATTTTTATTTCCTTTGTTGCCTTCTGACGTCAGTTTCTTTTCTTATTTTCTTTGTCATTTTCTATCGATAGTTCTTTTGATGGCGCATCTTCATCTTCTCGATCTTTGATGTAGAGAGTGCATCTGTGGTCTTTGGTAGCTTTTATGGCATAGAAGCAGAATACCTTCCTTGTTTCTTGACCAATTTTCAAGTTGCTATAATTAAAATTGGTTTTATATTTGGTAATTTTTGCCCTATATTTTTCTGACAGAGTCATACTACTGTGGAAAATGATGATGATTTTACTAGTTGAATAATTTACTTTGATCACAATAGAGTTTTCAATCTTCTAGAGTTCATAGTAAATTTGGCCTAACATTTAACCTCTTAGTACATAGAGTTCTTCTATATTGAATTCATTTTCTGGAAGTGTCATTGGTTTGGAAACTTCTTTGTTTGTGTTGAAAATCTCTATCTTGATGAAGTGGTAGGGACTAATACATCCTTCCTTATTCAAATTCATTAATGAACTGAAAAATTTAAGATAAATAGATTTATCATCTTCTTTAATCTTCCTTCTGAAGTTCTTGATTGCTCTTTTAAAATTCTCTAGGAAATAATTTAATTTACTTAAATTAATTCCTAGATATATATTTTTCTATTAATTATGCACGAAAAGCTTTATATATATATATTGGATCAACTCCTTCCAAGATATTGAATTTACTTTCTACAGAAAACTCCTTGTTTATAGTATAGAGCTTTATATCTTCAATATGTTCCTGGGTGGACTTTCTGGCCAAGTTATAAAGACTAAACTATTATGGTTTGTTGAGATTTCTATATTGGTCTTTCTCATCTTCAATGATTAGAGTATTTCTAGAGGATGTCTCTCTGAATAGCACTAAATGTTTTACTATTTTTGATGTCTTTGGAGGAGATGTTTCTCTAAATAGCACTGAAGGCCTTGCTATCTTTCCAAGATTTATCATCGTGCTTAGAGCTGTTGGTTGTTGTTGTAATGCTGCAAAATAATTTCTTACTATCTCCATTGGAGTTATTAGTTTTTATGTTTTGTAGTTAGCATAACTACCTTTAGCTTAGATCCTATTGGTGAAGGCTCTATGAGTTACTCCACTAATTCCTAGAATAGATTTACTGGTTTCTACCCAATTGTTATAAATTCCTAGTTTTGGGCTATTATAGATCACATAAAAATTTTTTGTTCTTCATTTTGTACCTCATCTACCCAATTGAGCTTTGTGGTCTTAGGTATTTTGTGAACTATTAGATTCTTTCTTTCTAGAAGTTTCATCTTGAATTTTTAATGAAGATTCCTCTTTTGAGCTTAAAGGTTGTTTTGAATAATTAAGTTCTTCCTATTTTTTCCTATCTCTATAAGAGATTTCTTAAGATATAGGAACTCGAGTTGGTCCTGTAGGATTTTTATCTCCTTTTCCTTTATTTTGATTTTGATGTCAAGATATTTCATTCTTGAAAGCATAAAAATAGTTAGAGGTGTTAATTCTCTAGTAAGAGCATCTACTAAGCTATTTTTATGGCCTGAAAGATGTTTAACATCAAAATTGTAATGGTTGAACCATTGTTGCCATCTAACTAATCTTCCTTGTTTGTAATCACCTACAATATTAGTTCTTAAAAAACAACCAAAATTCTTATTATCTGTTCAAACAATGAATCTGAATCTTATAACATATATTGCAAATATCTCAATGACTTTTTAACAGCTTAATATTTTTTTTCATTACTATGATAATTTAATTTTGAATCTTGGAAAGATCCTAATGTATATTTACAAAGATATTCATCTTTGTCATCTACTCTTACTTTAAGAACTGCTCCCTAATATTCTTATGAAGCATCTGTTTCAATTATCATCTTATCATCTATTTCAATTATCATCTCCCTAAAGTTGGTATATAAATTTTTTTACCTTTGCTTTTAATTTATCCATACATAGAGTATCTTATTCGGTCCATTTTCAAGTATGATAATTTTTTCAATTTTGCTTGTAATGGTTTTCTCATTTTTGCAAGTTTCTTGATGTATGCTTCTACATGTGTTAAACATCCTAAAAATCTTTGTAATTGGTTTTTGTCTTTTAATTCACTAGGGAAACCTTGAATATTATTTAGTATATGAGGTTGTAGATTATATTTTATATCTTCAATTTCCAACCTTAAATATTTAATTTTTTGTTGAGTAAGTACTGACTTCTTTTCATAAAGTACAATGCCTTCTTTTCTACATTCTTGTAGAATATCGATAATATCCTAATAATGTTTATTTAATTCATTACTAAAAACCAAAATATCATATATGTAAACAAAATAAATATATATCTTGTAATTTCTTGAAGATTTATCCATATATCTTTGAAAAATATCTGAAACTTGTTTTAATGCAAATGGTATAGTTGTCCATTAGAATTGTCCATGAGGGCACCTAAATGACATTAGTTTTTGGGATTCTTTATCGAGTCTTATTTTCCAAAATCCACTTTTGTAATCAAAACTCAAGAAGTATTTCTTTCCTTTTATTAATGATAATAGTTCTATCTTTTTTGGAATGAAGTATACATCATCAATGATTTTTTTATTCAGTGCTTTAAAGTTTATTACCATTTTGTTTTTCCCTCTTCTTTTCTCAGCTTCTTTTTCAAATAAGAATGTTGGAGTAGAGTGAAGTGAATTACTTGGTATTATGACTTTGAATTCCAAAAGTTCTTGAATTTGATTTACAAATTCAATCCTGTCTTTTGGAGTATAAATCATTACTTTTACTCTTATGATCTTGTCAAGATCTCTTAATTTTATGTTGAATATTGTTTTAGATTTATTAATTTTTGGATCCAAAGGATTTTCTGAACTGATAGTTTTTAACAGTTTTCTAATGCTTGTTAGGGCTTTATATTCTTGTATTTCATTAAGAACAGAGTTTTGTTTCTCTTCTATATCTAATGAAATAGTTTCTAAACAAGGTTTTGGTGGTCTTCTATCTCATCATATTTTCACTTTTTATATTGTTGCATAAAAGTTGGGTTTGAGACAATTAAAACTTTTCTTATTTTTGAGACATCGATAGTATCTCCTTTTAAGGTTATGAGACTTATTTTGTCAAAATGTTGTGTGAAAGATTGTTATAAGTTTAGGAAATTATTTGCTATTAACAAATCAACTAATTTTTACTGTTGATATATGATAGGAATGTGAAATTTTTCTCCTCCTATCACTATTTCAGTAACTTTTAATACCTTATTAAGTTTTATTGTAGTTTTATTAGCAATTCTTACAATTAAATTTTTTGGTGCTTGATTAGTGCTTAAAAAACACTAAAATTATCATGATTTAATGTACTTTAATTGATTAAATAGATTTATATTTGTATGATTTTATCATATTTTTATATAAATTTTTCCTTTCGGAATCATGAGTATTTTTTATTGTTTTCAGGTATTTTAGTTCAAAAATAACTTAAAAACTCGAAGAAAAAAATACATCACAAATATATTGAGAAAATAAATGAGGAAAAGTAAAAAAGATGAAAAAATTGAACAAAATGGGTCAAAAAGGCCAAAATCACGCGCGTAGTCGCCGCAAAAAATGCGTGCACTGCACCCATTTGCGATAAGTCCTGCACGTGCAACCGCCCATTGTGCCAATTCTCGCGTGTACCAGCGCGCACACCATTTGATCCGCGTCGATTCTCGTGCACAACATCACGCCCACCCATGTCCTGCGCGTGCCAACCACCCATCTGCTACACCGATAACCCATATGTTGAGAGTTTTACGCCTCATACGCACGCCAACCTGTTCAAACACGTCAAAATTCAAATTTTGAAATATTTCCCCCCCTTTTTTGGCTTTTTTCCCTCATCTATAAAAGGACCCTCTTCCCCATTCCAAAACACACCATTTTCTGAGCTCTTTCTCTCTCTAATTTTCTCTCTCTAGAAAGTTTTTTTATTTTGTTTTATTTTTTATCTTTAAAGTTATTCTCTTTTTAAGAGGAATTAGTTATGTTTTTATAAATTTTTAATTTTAATTCAATAAGCAGATATGCAAATCCGTTTGGAGGTTTTTGAGTAACAGAATTAACATCAAACAATTGTAAGGATTATTTTAAGGTATTATTTTAATGGATTCTTTACGGTTATCATTTTATGTTTTATTCTTATATGTTATATTTAATTTGTCTGTGATTAAATTTAACATGGATGACTATTTGTAAATATGATATAATTATAACGTTATTATGCTTGCAAAATATTAAATAGGTAAAACATTTTTATAAAATAAATTGATTTTGTTTTTATTCAAGATTTTATATTAAGGATGTTAGATAGAAATACATTATTTTTCATTACAAACTTAAATCTTAAAATTAGATTTTAAGGTTTACTTATTCGATCTAATTTAGAGTAGTGCTATTTTATTTGTTGGTACAATCACCCGGTAGTTAGAATAAAACTCTATTTCAAAAGTTTTTTTATAAGAACTATTATTCGAAAATATATTGACGACATATTTTTAGTATTGGTTTTAAAACTTGAAAATTAGTACTTGGAAAATTAAATTCTTAGGTTTAATTTGGACACATTGAATAAAGTCTAATTATTTGACTCCGCCTAAAGCTATGATCAGATGGTTTGCTATTTTCTTAGAAATAAAGTTGAAATTTAATATTTAATTAATTAATAGGCCCCGCCTAAGGATATTAGTTAGTTAATATTAATTTATATCTTTAATAACTTAAATAATACAAACAAACATAATTAACTTAATTATTATATCATTAAATACTCCACTCTTATGAATGATAAAATTTGCATTATTGTTTATTGAATTTATATCTATGTTTATATTTATTTTTATGTTATTAGATTAAGAAATAAGCAAACCAAAATATCGTGACAATATATTTAGGATTTAATTTTGTTTTTAAGATTTTGAATAATAAATTAAAAACCACATAAATCTCTTCCTTAGATCGACCTTAGAAGTATACTTATTATTTTCTATAAAATAATTCGTGCATTTGTGAGAGTTTTACAAATAATAAAACCACAAAGGAAATTTCGCAAGATCAGTATTTGTAATGCCAGTATTGCGATTCATTCACCCATCAACGCTTGTTTCTAGTTGTCTTCTGGAAATACATATGTACTCGCTACATACATACTATCTCCCATATTTATATATCCATGTAAATGATAAGTGTTATAGTCTTTAAATTTTAGTCCTACTTTAATGTAAGTACTATTCGGATTTGTAATACTATACAAATTATTCATCTTTTGATGAAGAATATCCATGGTTTGAGTGTTCATATTTTGAGTCAGTTATTTCTTCCTCAATTTCTTCCAATAGATAGATACTATAAATATCATCTATATTAGATTTTGTGAGTATATTGAACTATTATGATTGTTTGTTAAAGAATATGCTACTAGATAATGTATTGAAAATGAATAATTTTCTTCTTTCATTAATTCTCCTCTTTCAAATTCATAAGCTAGACTTAATACTTAATTTAGATTTTTATTATGTATATTAATAACAAATCTAAGATATGCTGTAAATTTTAAATTTTGATATCCTAAATTACCACGGATCATTCATAATAAAGACATCTTGTTTATTTATTATTCTGTTATCTAATAATGTTATTTTTTTTGGTGTATCTATTTCTTCTCTAAAATGAGTTTCTATTAATATTTGAATTCTTACTAAATGAATGTATCTAATTTTTTCTTTGTCTTTATAAGTAATTATTGATAACTTGTTTAATATAGTTTCTTTATCAATTAATGGTATATTATGCATTTATGAGAATTAATATTACAAATGCAAAAGGAATGCATAATATACCATTAGTTCTCATTTCTTTATTACTTATGTCATAATAAATTATGTTTCTCCTAGAGAATAATTTTCTTAATAAAAATGATAGGTCTTTAAATTCACCTCATTCTTTAAGATTTAACTTTGCTTTTTGAATTTTTTCAATTTTTTTTTACTTATTATCATTTCTTGTGAAAAATATTATGAGATGTCTTTTGTTTCTATATCAATTATTTCTTCTTTCATTTTAGGAATGTTACTATTTACTTATGTGAAATTTAACTTCCGTTATATTTCAGATGTATTTTTGAATTTTTTGAAACCTTAGGAGTATTTTTGAAGATTACTTAAAACTTGGGAGTATCTTTGATATTAATCTCTCTAAATCACTTATAATATTTTTAGTGTTGGAGTCAGAATTGTTTTAGACGTAATTAAGTAGAATATATTTTTGAGTATCAAATATTAAATATAAAATTTATAAACTAAAAACAATAAGTTGTAATTTAATAATATGAAATTTATTTTAACATGTTAGAATATTTAGAATATTTAGATATCAAGTCATATATAGTTAAGTTATATAAAACATTCAAAAACTATTATATGAATAATTCATATTTATTTAAATCACAACCACAACCACAATTATATATAATTGATGTTTTAAATATAGAACAAGTTATTACTATTATTTTATTTATAATTATATATGCTGAAAAATTTCTCAATATAATTATTAATTTTTTATATTTTTATGTTAGAAAAAGTTAATAGTTAGTGAAAATTAGTATTTCGTAGTCAATAAATTTTATGAATTAAAATAGTAGATTAAAATAAAATACGTGTTAAAAATAATTATCATTAATGTTAATTATATATATATATATATATTGATATTTATTTTGTGTATATGGTTTAAATTTTAAATTATGATGTTTTTTAATTTTAGAATCAAAATAATTTAAATAAATATTATATTTTATAAATTTAAGAAGAAATAGGTTGTAATTGTATATTAAAAAAATAATTTTTGTTAAAGAATAAAAGTAATCATTTTTAATCTTCAAACATGTAAAAATAAATTGTGATTGTTTTTTATATCTTATGAATTTATCTTTAAATTTTATTAAAAAAAAATAAAAAAAAATTATATATAAACTAAAGGTTAATAAATTATTTTTATCAAAATATTAATCTAAACTTAAACCCAAGCTAACGTATTATATAGTTATGCTAGTGTTACTAATAGTTCTTAAACATACATGAATATAATGTTTTTTTTAATGCAAATATTTCTAACAATTTTTATGTATTTACATATTTACTGTATTTATATTGATTATCATAGAATTTTACTGTAGTCTGTTTGGCATGTAGCTGAATCACAGTTTTCCTTCAAGCGTGTAACTCCAAATGGCCCTGTTTGTTAACTGCTCATTTGACAAGATTGCATCACTAAAAATTAAATTAAACTTTCTAGCTTGCTTTAACAATAAATATTACGCTATATATGTCATTTTTTTTTTAATTTTAGGGTAACTTTTGTATGATTTTAGTATAAAAATTATACTTTTTTATGTTCAATATACTACATTAAATATCATATTAAAATGCATGTATATTTTTTTATTAATTTATTCATAACAATTACTATATGGAATAAATAAATAAATAAATTATATATTATTATTAATTATTAATAAAAATAAATTTATAATTTATATTTTTATGAAAATATACTAATTTATTAACTAAAATATTATATGAATTAAACATTATATTTATTTAAAAACCTGACACAGTTAAAAGTATATATTAAATGGATATTAATTCTCTAAATTATATTTAGTATTATGAATTTTTTATTATTTTCAAATGTCAAATTTTTGTAGTAAATTTTTTATTAACATATACTTAATTTTAATTTACTATATATAATAAAAATTAAACAATACTATTAAGCAAAAAAAATGTATTGAAATAAATTTTAGTAAAAAATATATAAGTAAAATAAAATAAAAATTAAAACAATATTTTTTATATTCTGTATTTTTTTTTATTAATATTTAAAAAACAATAAAACATGATAAATATTATGTTACCAAACCAAATATAATGATATACTATTGATACCGCTATTTTAGTGCAAAAACATAAAAAAAAAAAAAATTTAGCAACTTTTTTTGTTATAAAAGTTTATATATTTTAGTGGGATATGGCAAGTTGGAGTTCTATAACATTCAAATGCTATCTTAATTATTATAACATGCATTAGTTCGCTATATATTGAAATTAATTAACAAGATCGAAGAGACATAATATTCTCTAGCTTTGAGAATTATTGTCTATGCATGGTCTTAATTGCTTCTATTAGCTGCAATTTATTTAAAGTCAATGATTTGTTGTGCCATTTCTTTCTCCTTTTTATTTATTTTCTCTCTTTCCACATGTTTCATGTTTTTTGCGAACTACGTACTCACTCTAATTAAATAAAATGCATATTAATTTATCCGGCCAGCAAATAATTAAATTAAAAGTAGAAACGTGAATAATCTTTTAACCTAAAAGCCATCACCATATAGATCAATGAAAGTTTCAAATTATATATGTTAAAAATTCATTAGTAAAATAAAATAAAAATTACAAGCAGAAACTAAAAATCAATTATTTTATGTGTTAATTAACTGTTCTTTAATTAGCATGCTTCTCAGATGAAATAATTGAAATTAAATATATTAATCACCTTTATTAAAATTAATACACTTTAATCAATTTTATTAATTTTGATTTTTTGTGTTAAAAAATTAAGTTAGATTGAATTAAACCTTATTAAAAAGAGTTGTTAATTACATCAATTTTGAAATTGATTTAATTAAAATATAAACAAATATAATTTTTTTCGTTAATTTAAAACAAATATTCTAAAAATAATCATAATTACACTTTTTTCGTGAAAGAAAGAATACCCAGTTTTGAGTTATATATATATATATATATATATATATATATATCTAGAAAATATTAACTGGCTGTCTAGTAATTCCATTGCGCGCGCATATTTGCTAGCTAGCTAGCTGGATTATTAACAACCACGTACAGGTGCATAATAGCTAGATATCTTTGATTTCTTCCAAAATCATATTATGGAGCTAATTTTAATTGTAAATATAAATCATGGTGATTAACCAGTACTAATTAATCCATATATGTATATATATAAACAAAAAAAAAAAAAAACAAACAAAATATATTTGAGATATATATTAATCGTTTTTTGCTCTCTCTTAGTCTGAGATATTTAAACAGACAAAAATTCGGTGACAACTCATAAGAAGATTGTGAGATATTCAGTTACCATGCATCCCTTTCCGAGTGATGCATCATACATATACCATACCTATGGGAAAAGCTCCAAATCTCCTCTTTTGTAACCTTTCTACTCTATCATATGAAGAATTACTATTTTAAGGTCACATTTCTACTGGTTGGAGTTTTTTTTTTTTTGAGTCACTATTAAATAAAATATTACACGATTGATATTCGAACTTAAGTCTATAATTACTACATGGAGGTAGTTAGTCATACTGCTTAAATCAGGATTTCTTACATTTATCTCAAATAAGTATACATTGAAACTTTAATTTAAACCTTTGAATGCATACATATATAGCTTATGTGATCCGTAAGTGAAATTGGTTGATCTGAATGTGTGTGTGCCACGTGGATAATGGTTCCATTTTGTTAATAATTTTTTTTTTTTAATTTTTAATTCTTTAGTTTGGCTTGGTTAAGTTACAAGTAAATATATATGTACATCAATTTTTTAAATAATATAAAAAATATATTTTTTAAGTTATTTATAAAAATATCATAATTAAAGAGAGTTAAAAATAAAAAAAAATTATGTATCAAAGATTATGATATATAATTAAACCAATTAATTATTGTGTAATATTATATTCTGTTTCAGAGTTCTCTATTATTCATATACATATGTGTGTGATGATTAGCTTACAAATGAAGAAAATTGATGATAAAAGAGACAAGCTGATGGAGACAAAGACAAGATGACCACCCATCTCTCTCGTGCAATCATGCTCCTTAAGGTCCCCTTCCAAACCGTTTTATACTCATATGCATCAACCAAATCAACACATAATTTAATATATCACAATTTTTTATTAGATAAAATTACCGTAAATCTTACTTAACAACAAATGTGATAAATAGATTATTCTAAATTAATATTTACAAATCTTTGATTATCTCTCTCTTCCCTATATTCTAAGCAAAACCCCACAACCATCACCATCATCATTCCCACCACATGAAGTTTCTATATATATATATATATATATATATATATATATGATATCTCTCTTTTATTAATTTAATTTTGCCTCTATAAAGTCGTGACAGATTTATATCAAACCAGTTGAGAATATCAACAAACGTACAAGATAAACAATATTACACTAATTAATTAGATCTCTCAGAAGGCATATAACTAGCTGCTAATTCTGATTAGTACACAGTCTCTTAATTAATTATCTCATATGTCAAAAATGAGGAAGCCAGATCAACCTTATTATGATCAGAAGAACAACAACAAACTGATGAAAGGTTTGTGGTCACCAGAAGAAGATTATAAACTGATGAAGTATATGTTTAATAATGGACAAGGTTGTTGGAGTGATATTGCTAGAAATGCTGGTTTGCAACGTTGTGGGAAGAGCTGTCGTCTCCGTTGGATCAATTACCTCAGGCCTGATCTCAAGCGTGGAGCTTTCTCTCCACAAGAAGAAGACCTTATCATCCATTTACATTCCCTTCTTGGCAACAGGTTTCATTTGCTTAATTTAATTTACATATTTCCTAATTATTATTAGTTATGTCAAATTTGAGATTTTTTTTTTTTTTTTTTATCTTTTTTACAAAGTAACAAACGTTTCCAAAATTATTTAGTTATGTTAATTAAAACAGGTTATTTTTATTTTTTATAACAATTTAGTCTTTTTATTATGAAAAAAATATACCATAAAGACAAATTATCAAATTAAAAAAAATTAAACAATTTTTTAGAAATTATTGTTTATGCAAAGATAATTTATGAAATTGATTTTGTAATAACCAGTTAAAAAAATAATAAAAATAAAAAATGAATTATTTCAACATAAAAAGATTAAATTATTACAAAAATAATAATAAAATAATTAAACTATTATTCTTAACATAACTAATTACTTGTCTCATCACCCACCATCAAAGAGCTAATATAAATATGTTATAGTTCAGTTAGTTTATTAATTTATTAGATTAAGATTAAATAAATTGTGTAATTCATTTAATAACTCTAATTCTATAATTTTTACACAGTACTGTGTCTCCTGTATATCAATATATGTTATGAATATAAATCGTCACTTTGCACTTGCTATAAATTGATACTTTTGTTTAATATTGGATATCTATATATCCTTTAAGTGATCTATGTTGGTGTATTAATTTGAGCTCAGTCTTGATTAGTAGCTACCAGTTAGTATTTAGTACTACTAATTAGCATTACATGTTTTAGTACTCTCACCTACCATTGTGAATTAAGAAACAGCAGCAGGCAAAAGTAATTTATTCTGAATGAGGTTGATTATATATAACTAGAATTATACATATATTTTTCATAATAGCAGAGGTTAAATTAATTATTATGTTGCTTACGCTGTACAGCAGAGTACTTTTATGTATATCCAGATTTGATAATTAAGAATCAAAACAAAGACAACACCTATTAATTAAAAAATGGAATTTACTTCTGCAGGGAATTAGAAAATTGTACATTTTTTTTTTTTTTTTGTCAAGATTAGAAATAGCACTTGTTTTTGTCAAGATTAGAAATAGTATGTTGATTAAGAGTAGATGTTCACATTGGATAATATTAGGTAATGATTTGATATCTCACATGAAGTTAATTTTTCTTCACTTGTCAATTAGAAACTTTAATACGAGAAATGAAAGTCAATAAAGACACGCCTTTGTGGTTTCTTTTTTTTTTTTTTTTTTTTTGTATATACCTTGGAGTTAAAGACACTCCAAATCTCATAAGTTTTTGTTTAATTTAAGTAAAGTTTCCATGCAATCTTAATCCATGTGTTATTTAAATAAAAATGGTAGAAGTCCTCTGATTTTAGTTTCTATATAATAAATTTAAATTTGATTTTTTAATTTTATAACTTTGAAAATATGGATCAATTAAAAATAAATAATATTATTTTAATAATTTTTTTATTAAATTTTTTTTAAAAAAAAACAATAAAACTAACACCCTTAAATTTATAATTACAAAAATAACATCAATGATACTAAATCATGTTCATCTAAATTCAAGAAAAAGATATTATTTTTATTAATATAAGTTTTAAGGATATTATTTTTGATAAATTTTTTATTTTTTTCAATCAAATAATTTAAATTCTAAGATATAATTGAAATTTATATAAAAGTATTATATAAAAATATTAAGAATAATAATATTTGAATAGAAAATTATTTAAATATATATTTTTATTTTAAATAAAAATCAATAAAATATTTAAACAAAGAGTAAAATAATCAATAAATATTTTTAAAAATTACAGTGAATATTGGGTCCCACTTATATATATCAAAAGAAAAGAAAATTTTTGAATTGATAGAATTGTATCCAATTCAAAATTTTCCTTTTTATTTTTTATGTTATTTTTTCGATGCAAAAACTTAAATTTTCATCAACGACCGATACACTGGGGTTCTAGTTTTGCCGGACATATAGCATGATTCATGTCAAAATATATTAAACCTAGTAATAATATGACATTTATTTGATACCCATGCCAAGACTTCAGTTCAGCTGTCTATGTTTACACTTAAGTTGAAGCCCACTTCACAAATACCTTTTTAATTATATATGTAGAAAAAATTATTGAACAACCCTTTAATTCCTGTTTCTTAATTTTATCTACATCTTGTTAATTTCTTGAAGGTGGTCTCAAATAGCAACACGCTTGCCAGGACGTACTGACAATGAAATAAAAAACTTTTGGAACTCAACAATAAAGAAACGCCTAAAGAACAACAATATGTCTTCCACAACCTCCTCATCACCAAACACAAGCGACTCATCATCTGATCACCCAAAAGATATAATTTCCATGGACATTACACTCAACAATAGTACTGTGTTTCCAACGACGTCGTCGTTTATGCAATCTATGGTCCCATTAATAATGCCCATGAAGAAAGAGCAAGCTGACCTTAACATGTTTGATTCAAGTGGATATTTGAATAACAATAATATGGAGAACTTGATTGGGATGTGTGATGATGGTAATTGTTTGGGAGATTATCAAAATGGTGTTTTTGGAAGCTGTTCTTATGATAATAATGGATCAATAGGGGGTGATCAATTTCTAGTAACAAGTACTGATCGAAGTCTATACGATCATCATAGGGACACTAATAATAACTACTTTAATAATAATAATAATAATATAAGTAGTACTATCATCAATAACAAATACAAAACTGAAAACTTAGTTGGGTTTGAGAGTTATTTTCAAGAAGATCACCAGCTGGTAATTGGGGATTGGAACTTGGAGGATTTGTTGAAAAATGTTTCTTGACTTCCAAGTTCAATAATATTAGCTTTCCAAAATTTTGGTTAATTTGATCTTTATCCACTCTTTGAATTTTTTATATAAAAATTAATTCCTTCTCTTGAATTTCCTCTGAAAACATTATCAGTAAAAATCTTAGAGATAGGCCAGAATTATACAGTACTCCAAAAGCCATAAAAGCCTCTGGTTTTGCTTTGCAACCAGGTTACGAAAACCATGTACTTATATATTCTGTTATAGTAATGTGAACAACAAGTTGATAGGGTTTAATTAATTAACAGCAGCAGTGAAATTGATTATGACAGTCCTGAATGTTGTATCTATATTTTTTTCTGTCATGATGTGATAAAGTACGTACTCGATGATTTCGTCATTTTCAGTGATCACTTTGGGTTAAGTACTTGCATGTGAAGGATGTTCTATGTACGTATAAATATAATATTTATCGTTTTCTAATTACCTTAATTTTTTTAGAAAAAATTGTATAATCAATTTTTAATATTATGATATCAGAATTTGAATCATTATATTTAAAGTCCATTAAACTTGATGTTGAATCTGGTTTGTAATTACAAGGTATTATTTATATTAAAATAAAATATATTTAAAAGTAATATTGATCATCCTATAATTAACTTATAAGAGAATTAGTTTTCTCAGTACTCATAACAGGGATACTACAAAATTGGTGTATATAAAGCTTTACTTATACATTTTACATTTACATGTACAAATTAAAAGCTTTACTTGTACATTTCACATTTACATGTAAAAATTAAAAAAAAAATTTGAGCTCGTAATTTGTTCTTAATTAACTATCGGGTGATTAAGTAGTTTGTAAATTCCAATGTATACTCAATACGCTAGCCATGAAATAGATACGTGGAATATTGTGATTTCTTCAAAATGAAATTTATGATCATTTCTAACTAAAATGCCCACTTATAATAAAATCATTAATAAATGAGAAAACTTAGGCAAAAAGTTTGAGTTACACTAATATGATAATCTGATTTAAGTTATTTATATTTTACAATTTATCTCGATGTATTTGCTCACAAATTTTTATTTTTTGTTTCTTATTTTTTTTCTCATTTAACCCCAAACAGAAATTCATCATTCATGTTGTTCACTTTCTCTGATCTTTGTTGAGAGAGTTATTGAATTGATTTTGGCTTAATGTCTAATGTTATATTTATACATTGAAAGGAAGAAACTAGCCGTTACTAAACTAGCCGTTATTAAACTAGCCGTTAAACTAGCCGTTATTAAACTAGCCGTTAATAAACTAGCCGTTATTAATCTAATTATTCTCAACACTCCCCCTCAAGTTAGGTGTGTAGATATCGGTCAACCCTAACTTGCTTAAATTTTCTTCAAATGATTTTAAATCTAAACCTTTGGTGAAGATGTCCGCCAATTGTTTTTCACTTCTCACAAATGGAGTTTCAATTTCCTTTGCTTGAATTTTTTCTCGAATGAAGTGGCAATCCACTTCGATGTGTTTTGTTCTCTCGTGAAACACTGGATTTGATGCTATATGTCGCGCCGCTTGGTTATCACAAAACATCTTCATTGGTTCTTGAATTTTAATTCCGATATCCAAAAGAAGTTGTTTGATCCAAGTTAGCTCGCTTGAGGTTGATGTCATGGCTCGATATTCTGCCTCGGCACTTGATCGTGCCACAACATTTTGTTTCTTGCTTTTCCATGTGACTAAATTTCCGCCTACAAATGTGCAAAAACCAGTGGTTGATTTTCTATCAAAGCTACCAGCCCAATCTGCATCGGAGTAGCCACACACTTCATTAGAATTATTACGTTTCATGAGAATTCCTTTACTAGGTGTCCCTTTTAAATATTTTAAAATTCTATGTATAGCCTCTAAATGTGGTGTTCTAGGTGTATGCATAAATTTACTAATTTGGCTTACTGAAAAAGAAATGTCTGGTCGGGTTACCGTTAAATAAATTAATTTTCCTACAAGTCTTTGGAATTGGCTTATGTCTTCTAAGGGTTCGCCATCCTCAATATTTAATTTGCATTTACTATCTATTGGTGTAGATGTTGGTTTACTCCCTAATTTACCAGTTTCTTTCAATAGGTCAAATGTATATTTTCTTTGTGAAATAAAGAGTCCCTTGGGTGAATGTGTTATTTCTATTCCTAGAAAATATTTTAATAAACCTAAGTCTTTGATATCAAAATTCTCCTTTAATTTCATTTTCACTTTTTTAATTTCTTCCAAATTATTTCCGGTAATTATTATATCATCTACATATACTAGAATTATGGTTGTGAATGTACCATAATTTTTGGAAAATAATGAGTGATCGGCATTACTAATTTTAAAATCACAAGAAATTAAATAAGAGCTTAGTTTTCCATACCATGCTCGTGGAGATTTCTTTAGTCCATAAATAGATTTTTTTAACCTACACACTAGACTAGAATTGTTTTCTTTTTTATGACCAGGTGGAAACGTCATATATATCTTTTCTTCAAGTGTTCCTTGGAGAAAAGCATTCTTGACATCCATTTGATGTAAGGTCCAGTTTTGGTTTACCGCTATGGAAAGTAAAATCCTAACGGTATTCATTTTGGCCATGGGTGCAAATGTTTCTTGATAGTCTACACCATAGGTTTGAGTGTAACCTTTTGCCACTAATCGTGCTTTGTACCTTTCAATAGTACCATCACTATTAAACTTAATCTTATAGACCCATTTGCATCCTACGGGTTTCTTTCCTTTGGGTAGTTGTACGACTACCCATGTTTCATTTTTTTCAAGTGCTCGAAGTTCTTCTTCCATTGCTTTGCACCATACCAGTTGGCCTATTGCTTCCTCATAGTTATTTGGTTCATTTTCTTTGGAAATTGAGGTCAAATAAGTCCTATATTGTGGTGTAACATTTTCATAAGATAAATAATTTTGGATAGGATATTTTACCTCATATGTTACAAAATCCCGTAATCTAGTTGTAGGTTGTGGAGTCCGATTAGACCTTCTCAATGGTATTATTTCGATAGTACCATCTTCCCCCTCACTTTGAGAAGTTTCTTCCTCTTCATTCTCATTGATTATTTCATTTTCATTTTCTACTACTATATTTCCTTCTTCAGAATAAAAAAATGGAAATGTAAATTCATTTGGTTCCTCTTGGTTATTAGTCTCCTTTTCTAGTGTTTTGTAATATGGCTCATTTTCTTGGAATGTCACATCTCTTGAAATGTAATGTTTTTTGTTAATCGGATCATAGCATTTATAACCCTTTTTTTGAGATGAATACCCCAAGAAAATAGCTTTGATTGATGTATAATCTAACTTGTGTTGTTTATTTTTGTGCACATAACATGTACATCCAAATACTCTTAAATGATAGATATTGAGTTTTTCTTGGTAGAGGATTTCTAGTGGGCTTTTGAAATTCAAATTGGTACTTGGCAATCTATTAATTAAATATGTTGCGGTGAGAACAGCATCCGACCAAAAAATTATTGGAACATTATTTTGAAACAAAAGTACTCTTGTTACTTCAAGTAAATGTCGATTTTTTCTTTCCGACACACCATTTTGTTGGGGTGTGTAAATACAAGTTGTTTGATGTAAAATTCCTTTTTGCTTGAAAAAATTTGTAAAATTTTGATTTACAAATTCCGTTCCATTATCACTTCTAAAAGTTTTAATCTTTGCATCATATTGATTTTCTACAAAATTATAAAATTCTTGAAATTGAGAAAATACTTCACTTTTATTTTTTAACAAGTGTAACCATGTGGTTCTTGAAAAATCATCTATAAATATAACAAAGTATTTATAACCATTAAATGACTCAATTGGAGCAGGGCCCCAAACATTAGAATGTATTAACTCAAAAGGTTTTTTGCTTTTACAATTGGATAAACTAAATGGTAACCTTGTGTGTTTTCCTAATTTACAAATTTCACAACTACTACAATCTAGTTGTTTGAAATCAAAAATACATTTTAAAATCTTATCGGAAGGTTGTCCAATTCTCTTATGCCAAAGAGTGCCTAATTCTTCTTCTTTTTTAATATTGAAGTTGCGTTTTTCTTCACTCAAAATATAAAGCCCATTTTCTAGAAAACCTTCACCAATGATATTCTTCGTTATCAATTCCTGAAAAATCACATTTTTGGATGTAAATGTAATTTGACAATTTAAGTCTCGTGTGATTTTACTAATGGATAACAAGTTAGATGTACAATTATTCACATGCAAAACATTTGAAATTTTTCTTGAAAGGAGACTAATTGAACCATTTCCTAAAATTTCCATTTTTTCACCATTTGCAACGATTACAAATTGTTTAGTCTCAATTTTTTTGTAATTATTGAGTAAGTTTTTATTTCCAGTTATGTGATCAGTTGAACCTGAATCAAGAATCCATTTGAAATTTAAAGAATTTTGAGTAAGGTTTGTAATCATACCAGAGGTTTTTTGAGATTTTCCTTGAAACATCACGGATAATTGTGTATACAGCTGCCTCATTTGATCCATATCCACCTCACATTTTATTTCTTTTTCAGCCTCGTTTGTACTCATATCCTCTTTTTCCTTTTGTGCAGAGCAACCCATTTTCTCTCTGCTCTCTACCCGATTTTGTCGCTAATCTCCCCCTCTGACGAAGCCTCCACCTCGCCTTCCCTTTTGCCGGAGATGAGGGTTGAGACATGATGAGTGCTCAAAAAGCACTAAAATAACCATGATTTTATGTACCTTAATTGATTAAAAATACATATATTTATATGTTTTATCATATATTTATATAAATTTGTCTTTTTCGGAATCACGGGTATTTTTATTGTTTTTCAGGTATTTTGGCTTAAAAACGCAATTTAAAGACTCAAAGAGGAATATTTGAAGCAATACATCACAAATATATCAACAAATAAGTGAGAAAAGGTCAACAAACATGGAAAAATCGGACGAAATGGGTCGAAAAGGTCAAAAATGTCAAAAAGACGGAAATTGCGCGCCGCAGCCCAGCCGTGCGCGCAGCCCAGCGCCCCAGCGCCCAGCCGCGCGCGCCCCAGCGCCCATTCCGCGCGCGCCCGCGCGCGCTGGCATGCCAAGCTGCGCGCAGCGCAGCGCGCTGGCACTGTTCACGCGCGCGCAGCGCCCCAGCAGCCCCCCTCCGCGCGCCCAACGCGTTTTCGCCCCATTTTTCACGTGCAGCCGCCCCTGTGACGTCATGCTGACGTCATTGATGACATCAGCAATTCCAATACGCGTTTTTACATTTTTTAATATTTTTTTAACATTTTTTTACTCATTTTTTCTCTCCATCCTCACCTATAAATACCCCCCTTCCATTCACTTCAAATCACACCTTCAAAACTCACTTCTCTCTTCTTTCTTTCTCTCATTTCTTAGTTTTTAGTTTCTCTTAGTTTCTTTCTTAGTTTCTAAGCTTTTCTTAGTTTTTCTCTTAGTTTTTAGTTCAATTCTCTTAGGTTTAGTGTTCTTCTCTTTTTGAGAGGAACTTGTAATGTTTTTGTAATAATTTAGATTTTTGATTCAATATATGGAAGTGCAAATTCCGCTCGGAGGTTTTCTAGCAACGGGAATAGCGTCGAAGTTCTGTAAGGATTTTATTTTCTTTACAGTTATTTTTATGCTTTATTCTTACATGTTATATTCAACTTGTCTGTGGTTAAATTTAACTATGCTAGCTGTTTAGTAAATATGATGTAATAACGACGTTGTTATGCTTGCGAAATATTAAATAGGCGAAAATTTCTAAAATGAATTGATTTTGTTTTTATTCAAGATTTTATATTAAGAATGTTAGAGAGAAATATATTATTTTTCATTACAAACTTAAAAATGAAAATTAGATTTTAAGGTTTAGTTATCCGGTCTAATTTAGAGTAGTGCTCTTTTATTTGTTGGTACAATCGCCCGGTAGTTAGAGTGAAACTCTATTTCAAAAGTTTTTATAAGAATTATTATGTGAAAATGTATTGACAACATGTTTTCAATAGTGGTTTTAAAACTTGAAAGTTAGTACTCGGATAATTAAATTCTTAGGTTTAATTTGGACACCTTGAATAAAGTTTAAACTGTCTAACCCCACCAAAGGTGGCATTTAAATGGTTCATTTTCAATCTCTTAGAAAAAGGAATTAATTTAATTAAGCATATTAGTTATCAACCCCACCCATAGGTGTTAATTGATTTGTTTAGTTAACAAAGAATATCTAACCCCACCAAAGGTGGTATTTATATAAAAAAGAGAGAATCAATAAAATGTCAATTTATATCTTTAATAACCTAGTTAATATGAGCAAGCATAATTAATTTAGTTATTATATCCATAAATACTCCGCTAATATAAATGATAAAAATTTGCATGAACATTTATTGAATCCGTATATATGTTTATTTCTAGATAATTATTTATTGAATTTGTATCTATGTTTATTTTTATGATTTTAGATTATATTTAATTAATCTGTATATATGTTTTATTTTATGTTATTAGATTAGGAACACAAAAACCAAACTATCGTGACAGGATGTTTAGGATTTAATTTCGTTTTTAAAAGATTGAATAATAAGTTAAAAACCACATACATTCCTTCCTTAGATCGACCTTGGGAGTATACTTATCATTTTCTACGAAATGATTCGTGCACTTGCGAGAGTTTTATAAATATTAAAACCAAAGTATTTGCGGAGATCGGCGATGCCGGTTTTCGTTCATCAAGACACCAGCATTCCTCACGCTTGTGTCCTTCCTTCTTACAATAATCGCAGCGAGTGAGTGACCAGTATTCCTCGCGCTTATGTCCTTCCTTCTTACAATAATCACAGCGAGTGAGTGTTTGGTCTCCCCGACGTTCTGGCCTAGGGTTAGATCTGGTGACGAAAGCCTTGGCTTCGGGGTTGTCAGATAGTTGAGTACCCATCACTATTCTTCTTATCTCTTCTCTTTCAACCATCCCAACAACCTCATCAACAGATGGCAGCTCACCCATGAGAAGAATTTGTGAGCGTACCCCCTCATAGCTTGAATCGAGCTTGGCGAGGAAGGTGAAAATTCCATCCTGCTCCTCTCTTCTTTTGATTTCATCAAGATCGGCTGTGAGAGGTCGATACACTCTAATCTCATCATTCTTTTTTTGGATTTGGCTGAATAGTTCGGTGACAGATTGATTTTGTTGTTGTAACTGTTGAAGTTCTTGCTGAAGTTGATAAATAAGAGAGTAATTTTTCTTCTTTTCGAACATTGTCTCGGCTTTAACCCACATATCTCGAGCTGTATCTAGATATGTCATGAGATCAGAGATATGGGGTTCCATGGTTGCCAGTAACCAACTCATGACTAGATTGTCACTCTTTCTCCATTCTGAAATTTCCTTTCTTTCTTCAACTGTTGGGTGTGTTGGATCTTCGGCTTTTGGTTTTGATTTCTCACCAGTGACATGCTCAAATTTGTCTCTGCCGATTAGACCAAAAGTCACTTGACGTGCCCAAAGATGGTAATTTTTACCATTTAGCAGCACACCTGTAAGTGTCTCTATATGTTGTGACATTTTCTAGATTTCTTGAACTTATATAGTTCTTGTTTGTGGGATTGATTTGGAGCAAGATCAAATATGCTCTGATACCATGTTCACTTTCTCTGATCTTTGTTGAGAGAGTTATTGAATTGATTTTGGCTTAATGTCTAATGTTATATTTATACATTGAAAGGAAGAAACTAGCCGTTATTAAACTAGCCGTTAAACTAGCCGTTACTAAACTAGCCGTTATTAAACTAGTCGTTAAACTAGCCGTTATTAAACTAGTCGTTAAACTAGCCGTTATTAAACTAGCCGTTATTAAACTAGCCGTTATTAAACTAGCCGTTAATAAACTAGCCGTTATTAATCTAATTATTCTCAACACATGTCATGTTATAAAATATGTTACACATTATTTATAGATTTTTTCAAACGCTTGTGTAATCGAACGAAGTTGGTTACAGGCCACTTTGCGCCTCCAATTGTTTTTTTTTTTTAAATATGCATTGTGAATTTTCTCAAACTTAATTAAAATATACTGTAAAAAAATCGCGTATATTAAGCTTAAAGGAGGTGATTTCCATAAATTATATATATTATATGGTCAGTTTGCTCTCATTGTAAACATGCATCGATCTTTAGTATAATTTAAGTAGTTAGTTATGATCTAAAATGAAGGGTTGGGATATATTACAAGAGTAATCATTACTCCTTTATATCTTCGAGAGTCATCAAGCCAATAACAAAGACATTTAATTATCGTTTTCAAAAACAATCAATGAAAAGAAAAAAAAAAGTTCAACCAACGTTATCCTAATTAAAGTGAAAAAAAAAACTTATTGGGTTATGATATGAATGATGAAAATATTTTCCACGTTCTTTAATAATTTTTTTTATAATATTTATGTTTTAGACATCTAAATGTCATATTTATTATCATAAAATAATTTTGACTGTTTTCAAAAAAATTAAATAAAATATCAGTTAATAATATAAATATTATCGGTAAAATGTTAAATGATATCGATAAAATATCCTTTATGATTAGTTTTATTATTTTTTAAAATATTTTACCATTAAATATATTTATTTAATTATTAATCATAAATTTTATTAACTTAAACATCATTTTGAATACTTTAACTATTAATTTTATAATTTTATAATTTATTTATCAAAATAAATATAAAATGTATTTATATTTATATATGTTAAATAAGACAATTAATTTAATAAATAAGTATTTAATTATTTTGATAATTTTGAAAGTTTATTAAAATTTTCATGATTATACTTGTCTATAATTTTCGTGATTCTTTTATATTTTTATTAATAACATAGTATCTTCGATATATTAATAAAATTTAAATTTTGATAAATTGAATCACATATATTTAAAACGTTGATCATATTAGTAGTTTCTATAAATGAAAAGTTATAGAGAAAAGTACTACCACTATGGAAAATTAGGAGGGATTTGATTAAAATAATTAAGAAAAAGAAAATTAAAAATTTGTGATTAATTTATGGCGACCATTTAGGCTTTACTGTTAATTGACACAAATGAAGAGACTACATTCAAATGATTCCCTCTTAGATTTTAGGCAGAGAGCATGTATAACTAACACTAATTGTGTTGTGTGTCAAATGATTCAATTTGAAAATAGAATGGATTGGTATTCATTGAAAGCATTGAGATGATGACGCATATGTCTCATCTAAATGAGATCACATTGAAAATTAGCATTTGAGATTGAGAAAATGGTAAAATAACACTCTACTCATATAATTTTCATTAATATAAGTAATTTTACTTTTATAAATTATATTTATTAGTTATTTTTAAAATTGTTTGTAAATTTTTATCTTATTATTACATGATCTTGTTAATTTTTTAAAATCATTTTTTTAAAAACAATACTTAAATAGGATCGAATTAAATGTTATTATTGATAGATGTTTTGAAAATAAAATAATTAAAATTATCAGACCATTAGTCAAAAGTGAGAAGCATTATTTATGTTCTAGTACATCTATTATGTACTTTAAAAAGTTACTTCTATTATTAATATTAAGTATTAATGAATTTCAAATTATAATAAATATATAAATAATATAATTATTTTAAAAAAATTAATCACAATTATAACTAATATTAAGTTTGATTGAATACATATTTGTGTATGTATCTTTGCTTATGTCAAAGAACTTGAGATACAACTTATGACAACCAATACACTAACTGGAATAAGCTACTTATAGCTTGGTGGGAAAAGATAGATTGTCTAAGAACATGCTTATCCATAATTATGTTTATTTTTTATTATTACAATTTTATTTTTCTTTTGTATAAATAGGTTGTAAACATTCGTTTATTCATCATCAATAAAACCATTTCTTACATGGTATCAGAGGTTAGGAAATAATTCCCAGAAAATTCAGCTCATAGAATTTTTTTCTTTTTTTCCTCGTTCAATTTTTTTTTCCAAAATCAATTTCGATTCACAAAATAATTTTAATTTCATCCCATTATATTATCCAGAATAATTCGAGCAATCTGCAATTAATTTCAAGCCAAACTAACACCTCACACGCCATCCCTGAGTTCATCGGCATTCCACGCGCCTCACTGGAGTCATACGCGCCAACACGTGCCAATTGCTGAGGAAGACGACTCCAATGACACGTCATTTGCGCACCTTTGAAGCAAACGACGCGTCGTTCACCCGATTCGGTCCTCCATCCGGCACGATCTAATTCGGTCTTCATCCGATTCAATACTCCACTGTTACAGCTGCCGTTGCAGCCACTCCAAACGCCGATTCACCCACTTTTCGACCAGTTTTTCGACTGAAATTTCTGGTTCTGTAATCCTTGACTCATTTTCTATAAGATAAAACATATTTCAATTCATTATTTGTTTCATAAATAGTCATTATTGTCTAAAACACACTTAAACCTATCACGTTCTTTTGATTTATTTTACTCAACAATAATTTCTATAACTACCAATACCAACCCTACTTTACCAAAGTGGTATGATGACCCTAACCATTCATTATATCTACACCACTCAGACTAACCAGACATGGTTCTAGTAGCTTAATCCTTAAATCAAGAAAATTATCACATTTAGAGTCATGCGATGCTCATGGCTCTAATAACCAAAAACAAAGAAGGATTTATTGACGGCACAATCAAAAGACAATCAACAAACTTTGAAGCATAAATCAAACAATGGACTCACTGCACATTCTTGTCAAAGGATGGATCCTCAACACCATATCGCCCAAAATTGTAGAAAGTATCATGTATAATGATACTGCATATGGGCTATGGGAAGAATTAAAGGAACGTTTTTTGCACACCAACATCGTGCACCTATTCCACATTGAGCAAGAGATCCATGATTGCATACAAGAAGGTGTAAGCATTGGAGAATACTATACCAAATTGAAAAACTTATGGGATAGTCACGATGCACTATGTCTTCTTCCACATTGTGGAGGAAATCCCGAAAGGGAATTACAAGAATATCAACAAAAGCAGCGAACCATAAAGTTTCTCATAGGACTTAACACGGTTTACACATCAGCACGTGGACAAATCTTGCTCATGGAACCTTTACCTACAGTAAATAAGGTATATTCACTCATAGTTCAAGATGAAAAGCAGAGAGTTGTCTCCACGCAAACCTTAGGAAGGATTCCAGAAGCTACCGCACTTGTTTCCAGAGATAGTCGTCCACAATATCCTCACAAAAATTACCCACCAAGGAACCCACATCTCAAGTGCAATCGATGCAACAATATAGGCCATAATTATGAGAATTTCATAAGTCACCTCAAATGTGATTTTTGTGGTCTCAATGGACACAATTTTGAAAACTACCGAAAACGTCTCAAATGTAATTTCTGTGGTTTGAATGGACATGACTTCCCCTCCAAAGCTCATCATACTAACTTTCAGGAAAGCTACTCCGACACAAAGACACCATCCCACAACCTTACATCTACCCAATATCAAGAGTTCCTTACATTTCTCAATCAATCCAAATCAAGTAGCATGGCAAGTCAAGTGACTACTTCTTCAGGTAACACATTATGTACAACTATTTTCCATTCAGAAACTCGTTGGATTTTTGATACAGGGGCAACTGATCACATGGTCTGTTCCCAAAACCTTATGAGCTCTAGCATTCCAGTCACTAATCGGCATATGCATTTACCTGATCATTCTCTTGCCCGTGTCACACATATTGACACTGTACATTTCTCAAATAATTTCATACTCTATAATGTCTTGTGTGTTCCCTCCTTCAAATTAAACTTAGTTTCAGTAGCCAAACCAACTCAAACTATATTTTACCATGTCACCTTCACTAATAGTATGTGCTTTGTTCAGGAAAAATGCTCAGGGAAGACGATTGGGATGGGAACTGAGAAAGTAGGACTTTACTACCTGACTATTTTTGAAAAGGTTGGATGTTTCTCCATTTCAAATACTGCTTCCACCAACTCTCATCTATGGCATCAATGACTTGGTCATTTATCTAATAATAGTTTGTGTGTAATTTCTCTTTCCATCAACACCCATTTTTCTTCCATTAGTGATTGTTCTATTTGTCCATTAGTTAAGAAAACACGTAATCCATTTCCTCTAAGTTCCATCAATACAAAAGCACCTTTTGAAATGATTCATGTCGATATTTGGGGTGGCTATCACATTCCAACACTTAATGGAGCACGTTATTTCCTCACTATTGTTGATGACTACTCAAGATGCAAATGGGTTTATCTCTTACATGCTAAATCTGATACACGCACATTTCTTACCACCTTCATTAATCTTGTTGAAACACAATTTTCATCCAGAGTTAAAAGCATTCGTAACGAAAATGGACCAGAATTCTCTATGACCCAATTGTTTTCTACCAAAGGAATCCTTCATCAAACTAGTTGTGTCTCTACCCCTCAACAAAATGGTGTTGCTGAACGCAAATACCATCATCTTCTCAATGTCGCTCGTTCATTTCTCTTCCAAGCCAATCTCCCTAAACAATTCTGGGGAAATGTCATTCTTACAGCCACATACCTCATAAATTGTACTCCAACACCTATTCTCAAGGGTAAAACACCATTTGAAGTCCTTTTTCACAAAATTCCTAGGTATGAACATCTTCGTGTTTTTGGTTCTCTTTGTTTTGTGTCTACACATCATGATCAACTCACCAAGTTTGATCCTAGATTGCATAGATGCATATTCATTGGGTATCCATCTCGGATAAAAGGTTATCGTGTCTACCATCTGGAAACAAGCAAGACTTTAGTGTCTCGTGATGTTATCTTTCATGAACATGTATTTCCTTATCTCACTTCCATTGTCAACACTCCAACTCTATTCACTCCATCAGAAAATACTATTTATGATGAAATACCTAACATTCGTCAATCAACCCATCCAAATACATCACTTCATCATACACCATCTATCCTTCCAATAATCGACTCAAACATTCTTCACCTTCAAAATTCATCTCCAGAAACATCATCATCAACTTCTCCACCACACATAACTCCTCCAACACCAGTCATACATAGGCTTCGTCGATCCACCAATGTTCCTAGCTACCTTCAAAAATATCATGTAGAAGTTTCCTTGAATTCTCGGTCCTTCCATTCGTCTCACTCAGCATCATCCAAAGACAAAGGTACTTCTCATTCCTTATCTCATGTACTTATCTATGACCAATTATCACCTGCACATCATATCGTTACTACTTCTATTTCCATTCTCAGGGAACCAACCACATTTACTGAAGCTTTCAACGATCCAAAATGGCAGCTTTCCATGAAACAAGAACTTGATGCTCTTGAAACTAATGGCACTTGGACGCTTCAATAGCTTCCTCCAAACAAGAAACCAGTTGGTTGTAAATGGGTCTACAAAATCAAGTATAATCATGATGGCTTTTTGGAACGATACAAGGCTCGGTTAGTGGCCAAAGGATACAGTTAGATTGAAGGTTTTGACTACCAAGAAAATTTTGCACCAGTAGCCAAACTTGTCACTATTCGGCTTCTTCTTATCGTTGCTGCTATTCAAAATTGGCATCTTCGACAACTCGATGTCAATAATGTTTTTCTCTATGGTGATCTTCATGAAGATGTCTACATGTCCCTTCCACCTGGATTCAGATGAAAGGGGGAAACACGAGTATGTAAGGTACACAAATCTTTGTATGAACTCAAACAAGCCTCACGACAATGGTTCATCAAGCTATCAACAACACTTAAGCTAGCTGGTTTTAACCAATCCAAGTATGATCACTTACTGTTCGTCCGAACCCGTGGTAATTCCTTCTCTGCTCTTCTTGTCTATCTAGATGATATAATCATAACAAGAAACAATATACAAGACATTGAAAAAACTAAGAATCATCTCATGAGACAATTCAAGCTTAAAGATCTCGGTGAATTAAAGTATTTTTTGGGCATAGAAGTTTCACGTTCCAGGAAGGGAATTGTTTTATCACAACGTAAGTACGCACTTGAAATATTGGAGAACATGGGTTATCTTGGTGCCAAATCTGCCAATTCACCTATGGAACAAAATTTATCCCTCAGCAAGGTTGAAAGGGAATTCATCATTAATCCCACATCCTATTGAAAACTTGTTGGGAGATTAATATACTTGACCATCACAAGGCCTGACTTAGTGTATGTCGTGCACATTCTCAGTCAATATATGGATAAACCATGTCAACCATAGTTGGAAGCAGCTCAACGAGTGCTACGATATGTCAAGAACATACCAGGGCAAGGCCTATTTTTCTCAGCAACTAGTTCATTACAACTAAATTCTTTCTGTGACACAGATTGGGCAAGATGCACAGATACGCGACGATCAACCATATGATATTGTATGTTTCTTGGAAACTCACTAATTCCTTGGAAGACTAAGAAAAAAAATACGATCTTACGATCAAGTACAGAAGAAGAATACCGCTCTATGGAAATAACATGTTGTGAAGTAACCTGGTTACGATACATTTTGGATGATTTGGGTATCAAACACTTCTAACCAACCAAGTTATATTGTGAAAATCAAACAGTCCTTCACATGGCATCAAATCCAGTGTTTCATGAGCGAACCAAACATATAGAGATCGATTGCCATCTAGTAAGAGAAAAGATTCAAGTTGGAATGATCAAAACTTATCATATCTTTACATTAGAGCAAACAACAGATATATTTACCAAATCCCTGAGTTTTCCACAGTTCTCAAGCTTAGTTAACAAGTTAGGAATAATTAACATATATTCCAAGTTGAGGGGGAATGTTAAAGAACTTGAGATCCAGTTGGTGACAACCAACACACCAGTTGGTGACAACCAACACACCAGTTGGAAGCAGCCACCAACAGTTTGGTGGGGAAGGATAGACTCTCTAAGAACATGTCTCTCCATAATTATGTTTATTTTTAATTATTACAATTTTGTTTTTCTTTTGTATAAATAGGTTGTAAACATTCATTTATTCATCATCAATAAAATTATTTCTTATAACTTATTCAGTGCAACCCTTGTCTAAATGTGAAGGTGTCAGTGTTTTGGGTGGGATAAACCACTTAGCTGTTGGTTTGAGAGAGAGAGATCATTGAATCCAAATTTAGTAAGCATAAAACTAACTCAATTATCTGAGATCTCTTAAATATTACTAATATTGGATAATGATTTTGGTATAATATATATAATTTTAATAATACAATAAAAGTATATAAAATAATTTTTTAATCTTATAATTAATTATATTTTAATGTTATTATTATTGATAAATTTTTTATTAGTGAAAAATAATTTTGACAATAAAAATATAAATTGTGATAATAATAGTTTGAATGATTATTGTTTAAATTTTTTTATTAAGATTATCATAATCATTAACAACTCTCAATTATATGAAATAATTAATAAATCATGTTAGAACAAATTTAATATAATGAAACAAATATTACATAAACATATATTTATTTATGTCTATAATAAAATAGACTATATATTTAAATTCTGTGATAGTTTCGTGTAATTAGTCGCATTCATAAACTTAATTAAACCAAATCATGTTACATGTAATAATTGTATTAAAAATAAAAACGCCCAAATCTTTAATCATTTAAACAGTAAACTATTAGAGTATTAATGGATAATCACGTGTTATATTATTAAAACAATAAATTGTTTTAATGCATTTATAAAGATTGATTATTTAAATAATATCATAACCCTTAACATATTAAGTTATTGTATCAACCAATTGATATATTAGCGATGGATTGAGTGAAATTTTTAAAAGATATAGTTTTAAAGTAATTGAGTTTTTTAGTCATAAAATGTCATTTTTGTTGCGACATATTAATTAGTGATGAGATATAAAAAATTACGTACAAACGGTTGTAGTTTAGTGACATCAAAATATCTTATAAGATATATAAACGAAGGTCATGGTTTGTATTTTCATATTTTACTGTAAGTTGTGTAATATTATTACAAAATAAGTATAGAAAAATCCAAACAACAGAACCCCACAACCACAGGACAACCTATTGAAGTTCTCATGCATGTTGGATTAATGTCTTCATTATTGGATAACCTTTTTATTAATAAAAAATAATTTTACCAATAAAAATTTAAAATGTGATAATATTATAATATTTAATATATTAAATTATTGTATCTATAAATTGATTTATTAATATCGAAGAATTTAAAATATGAAATTTAAAAGTAATTGAGAGTTTTTAACTTAAAAAATGTTAATTTTATTGTGATATATTAATTGTTAATGGGACATAAAAAAAAATTAATAATTCAATGAAACCATAGTGACCAAACCATGATATAAGATATGTAAATGGAAGTTAGGGTTTGTATTGTTAGGTGTGTAATGATATTTTAAAAGAAGTAAAGAAAAATGCAAACAAAGAACCCCACAATCACAAGACAAGTTAGTTAATTCAAGGGTATGGTGGCCTGATCAAGGCTCTTGCAGTGGGCTGAAATATTGAACTTTGGACTCAAAATCAAGTTACACGGTATGCCTACAACATAAATAAAGCTACTTCAAATTTATAATTTAAAACAATGAAAATTTGAAAAATAAAGTTACGTCGCCTGAGAGATTCGAACTCTCGCGGGGAAACCCCATGTACTTAGCAGGCACACGCCTTAACCACTCGGCCAAAGCGACGCTACGCTAATTAATGTTTTGTTATTATTTATATTTTAAGTTTTACAGGACACATTTAAAAATATAAGATTCATTACCTCTCATGTACGAATGTGTTTGATATATTAGTAAATTAAAATATATTATTTTAATAAATAAGAAATATTTATTACACTTATTTGTAAAATGTCACGACACTTTCGTAAGTATTTACACGTTGGTCAAATGAAAACTTTGTTAACTAAAATAATCATTTTAATTTAAATGCATAAATATATATAAAATTCTAATTTTTATAAATTTTATTATTTTATGACTTATTTTTATTTTTTGAGATTTGTTCTCTTTCACTTTTCATTTGAAATTATTTAAAAATAAATTTTAAATTTACTATAACAATCTTGATTGATTTATTAATTTTTTTTATATTTGTTAAAAATATTTAATAATTGTATTGTATTCTATATCTTAAGGAATATACATGATGTCTTTATATAAGAGTTATAGATATACCTAAAGTAAACTCGATATACATTAACAAATATATATTAATATGTTAATAGATATACATTAACAACTCTCCTCAAACTCAAGGTAGATCTGAAACCAGCTTGAGGTTGTCAACTAAATTATGAGTGTGTCCCTTAGGAAGTGTCTTAGTGAAGATATATGCAAGTTGATCATTGGAGGAGACGGGGAAAAACTTGAGAGCACCATGAACAAGATGAGAACGAATAAAGTGGCAATCAATCTTAATGTGTTTAGTCTGTTCATGGAAGACATCATTGTGAGTAATATGAATGATACTCTGATTATCACAATAAATGGGAGTAGTAGAGGATGTAGACACACCCAAATCCGTAAGAAGCCATAATAGCTAAAGGAGCTGAGATGTGGTATCAACAAGAGCATGATATTCTGCTTTAGTACTAGAACGGACCACGAAAGTTTATTTCTTACTTCGCAAAGAAATGAAGGAAGAATAAAGGAGAAAGCAATAACCTGTAATGGACTTGTGATCAGTATGATCTATTTCCCAATCAGCATCAGAGAATGCATGAAGTACAAGAGGATACTGAGTTGAGTAGAAAAGGCCATGGAAAAGAGTGCCTTTTAAGTATCGTAGAATGTGCAGAACAGTAACATAGTGAGTCGATCATGGAGCAAACATATACTAGCTCACTTGATGAACAACATAAGAAATGTCTGGACAAGTAACTGTAAGATAAACCAAGTTGCAAACCAATCGTCTGTAAAGAGAGGGATTTGACAATCGTTTCCCCCCCCCCCCCCCCCCCCGAAGATGTCATATATGCATTAAGTTCAACTAGAGTGTCCACAGTCTTGTTGTCATGAGTCCAACTTGAGATAAAAGGTCAGATGCATACTTGACTTGAGTAATATAAAGACCATATATGTAATGAGTGATCTCAAGACCCAATAAATAGCTGAGATGTCCAAGGTCTTTCATCTCAAATTGTTCACTAAGAAAATCCTTGAGTTCTTGAATGCCATTGAGGTCATCACCAGTTATGATCATATCATCCATATATAGGAGAAGCAAAATGGTGCAATTGATATACACTCTCACATTTATTCTTAGATAGGTGTAGATTTATATCTACCATTTTTCTAATAATTTTGGAATAACTATTTTTAAATTTATCAAGTATCTTGTCAACATAATGACATTGGCTTAGAATAAGACCACTTGATATCTTTGAAATCTTAATTTTCATAATTACATTAGCAGGTCTCATGTCTTTCATGTCAAACCTTGAATTCAATATATTCTAAGTGGATTTGACCATCTAATTATTATTACTCACAATTAGCATGTCATCAGTGTAAAGATACAAGATGACATAGCCATTTTTAGTGTCGTTGACATATGCACATTTGTTGACTTTAAATCTACTTATCCTCAGGATATTATCAAACTTTTTATGCCACTGTTTTGGTGCTTGCTTTAAGTCATATAACGACTTCACCAATTTAAAGACATTTCCTTCTTTCCTTAGGTTGAAAAAACTCTCAGGTTATTTCATGTAGATTTCTTCGTCTAACTCTCCATTGTCTTTACATCCATTTGATGTATCTCAAGATTTCGCAAATTTGCAATAGCAATTATAATTCTTATGGATTTTATTCTCATCACATGAGAATAAGTATCAAAGTAATTAAGGCCATGCTGTTGTTTGTATCTCTTAATTATAAGCCTATCCTTGTACTTTTCAATTGATTTATCTTGTCTATGTTTTCTCGTGAAAATCCATTTGAATCCTATTGTTTTACCACATGGAGTCAAATTAACTAGTTCTCAAATGTGATTTCATAGAATTGACTCAATTTTACTATTAATGGTCTTTTTCCATCAGAGACCTTTAGAAGAGCTTACAACCTCTTCAATTGAAAAACCACTTCTTTTTTGTGCATATCTAATGAAGATGCAATCTATTGTTTTTGGACCAATCTTCTCCTTCTTAGGTATAGGTACGATAATTTTAACAAGACACCCCACACTCATAAATATTTATAGGAAAGTATTATTCCTTTAAATAATTCATACAGTATCTTATGTGCATTTTTTAGGATACATTTTTTAAAAGTTAGCTCACAAAATAGCTTTCTCCTATAAATTCTATAGTAACCCAGAACTTAATAGCATCGTAATCATCATTTCTTTCAAGGTACGATTCTTATGCTCAAAACACCATTTTGCTGAGGCAAATAAGGGGCTGTGACTTCATGTATGATTTTTTTTTGTGCACAAAATTCACCAAAAGGTGTTTCATACTCACCATTGAGATCACTTTTGTAATACCTTGACTTTCTTGTTGATTTGATTCTTAACTTTCGTTTTATCTTCATCTTTACTTTTAAGCAAATAAACATAGTGTTATTTCGTACTATTGCTGACAAACATAATAAAATACTTGTTACTATCCCTTAAACTTGTAGAAATTGAAAGGATCGTTCAATTGGAATAACTATTCCATTAGACACATTATGTCCAAGAAACCTAATATTGGTTTTGAAAAGTGTCATTTTCTTGGGTAATAGAGCCAATCCACTCTTTTTGATGATATGAAAGATGGTTTTGATATGTCTAATATGTTCTTTGACATCTTTGGAAAATATAAGTACATCGTCGATACACATTACACAAAATTCTGAAAAAGGATTGAATATTTCATTCATAATCCTTTGAAATTCAGAAGGTGAAATTTTTAGCCCAAATGTCATAACGTTTCATTCATATTGTCTGAATGTTAAAATGAATGTTGTTTTATTCCTATGTCTAGGTTTGATTTGGATTTTCCAGAATCCTAACTTCATATCAAACTTAGAAAAGATGGATGATGAATATAATTTTTGAAGAAGTCTTTTTTATTTAGAATAGGATACCTAATCTATTTTCGGGCTTGGTTCAAAGGTTTATAGTTGATAACTATTCAAGGGGTTCCTCTTTCAATTTCGGTTGGTTTGTTGACATAGAAAGCCACACAACATCACAATGATCTGGATTTTGATATTTGTTTCTTAGATAAAGGATCGATAATCTCTTTTCTGTAGAATTGTTCAAGGTCATTATTCATTTGAATAGGCCTTGCTTTTGTGGGATTATCCCTTTCATTGAAGGTTGGTTCATGTGGTAAATCTACCATATGTTCTTGTCTTTTCTAGAAAGCACTGGGTAAGTCAGAACAAACCTCTTTTTTTGAAAGAGTTTTATAGTTTGGAGATCTTATCTTATATCTTCATAATTTGAAGTTCTTTCTCAACGGTATGAGATTGAACTCTAGATTTGAGATAGAGAAGGTCCTTTTCTCAATGCTTAATAAGAACGGAAATATATTTTTGATGGATAGAATTGGCTTTAATGAGGTTGAGATTCCTAGTTTTTGGTTCTTCGATGAAGGGAAAACTGATGGTTTTCTTCTCAATTGTGAATGAAATCTTGTCATTTTTGACAAGATATGGAGTAATTATATTCATAAAGGGTTTTCCTAATATTATTTGATAGCCTATATCAGATACAATCACAAATGAAGTTTTGATAAGAAATGATTTGTTGAGGATTGCAAATTCCGTTTTACCAATGATATGCATTTTTGATTTATTTTTTGAGGTAAGTTGTTCTTCCGTAGATTGATAAAAATATTTAGGAAGAATTGATAGTTTGATACAATTGAGATCAGCGTCTGTATCAAATTAGGCTATTATCTCAAGTTTTGATTGATCAGGGAGTACAAGGGTTATAGATATCTTGTATTTCCTAGTGGTGATTTGCCTAAGAATTTGAAGAACATTCTCAGGAACTCTTTCTGAGTTCTTAAGTTCTTGGGTATTTGGTTCAAGTTCATCATCTGCCTCACTCATAAAATTTGAGGTTTTAACTTCTGTTTTATCAAGTAATTTAAACTTGAGGTCATATTCTTTATGTTTTTCCCTAAGCTGGTAGAGTTCTAGCTTAATGGTTTTGATTTCAGCTTTTAAGTTTTGAATTTGAATTTCTATCTTTAATGTTTTGTTCTTATGTTCCAAAAAAACAATGAGGTTGTAAAAGCCTGTGCTCGTAGATGGAAGTTCAGAAAGTTTTGGTAATGGTTGGGTTTTGGCTAAGGAACTAACCAAGTGGTCCATATATAATTTTGAAATTTGAGGATCATTTAACTTAAGGATTTTATTATGAAGTTATTCATCTTTTTTCATAGTTAATACATTAATATTTTTATTGGAGGTATCAAAGTCAGTGGATGCTAACTTGTTTATTTGGAGATTTGAATCTTCTTAGTTATCTGACCATGGTTCAGACTCAAATAATGATGATTCATATACCATTAAGGTAGAGATTTTGTTTAAGGTGTCTTCTTCAAGGTTTAATTCGTGAAGTTTTTTCCACATCTTACAATATTTAGCAGTATGGGCTTTCTTACCGCTATTATAGCATGTAAATCCTTTAAAACTTTATAGGGTTTATCATGGGGTTTTAATTCCTTATTAAAATTTCTTTTATAAGGTTTTTTTTATAAAAATCCCTTCTCTGTTTGTCAGAGAATGGTTTTATGTGTTTTGAAAATGTCTTATAAGTTTTCTTATAAGGCATTGTGATAGTTTTACTGCAATTTCCATAGTAGGTTTTGTTAATAGAGAAAGTGTTATCAAACTGTTTACAAAATGATCCAATTTCTCTTCTAGAGATCTTAAGCTCATGTTTTATTTGTTTTTGGAATTTCAAATCTTCGCAAATCTAAAGACCCTAGTTTTGAGCAAAATTGATTAATTCTCCATAGGTTAATTGATCATAGGGAATGATATGATTCCCATATGTCTCGTGGATTTGTTTTTTGGTTTTCTCACCTAAGAGGGGAGGAAGTCAAGCTAGGAATTTTTTCCTTCCAGAATGGTTGTGTAGAGTTATCTCTTAACATAACTTTGCTCAGAAATATATTTTTATGATTTTGAAAACCACTCATCTTCTTACATTGTATGTTTGAAAGAAGATCTGCATTTTTGTCCTTTAGATGGGATGAATCTCCCATAAAATAGTGTGATATTGTAAAGAGTAATGTGGAGACTACCTCCTGAATATGAGCTCCATGTTGATCAAGTGTGGGTTCACCATACTCCGTAGTCAATATTGCATAGAAAATATCTGACTTTTGTCATTTTAAAAGATAATGATGCCACTATCCTTTCAGTTGGTCTAAGAAGCCAGTTATTAATAACTCAACAACTAACTTATTAGTTGTACAAATTTGTGTCTTTTATGCATTTGACGCCATTTTCATTTTCTATAAGAAATTTAATATTTCTTGTTCGATCATTCCATCTATATTTCAAACATAGATAGATGACATGTTATACTTTGGTTAGGTAACCTGACTAGGCTGGGTACCCATGGTATTTTGGTACCTAACTGGACTAGGTTCTTGCCAAGATAATTTTTATAGTTAGGAAGTCAGTTCAGGAAGTAATTCCTAAATGGATTCCTCATCAGAGGTTATAGGTCCTAGGTTGCTAAGAACACTAAGACTCTGCATTGGGTTATTGGTTGGTTTTGAATTTGGTGGAGACTCAGGTATAACCGGACCTAGTTTTGTATTTGAGGCTTGGTCTTCTAATTGGAGTTTAAGGATGTTGCTCCATTTTTGAAGTTTCTCAAATTTTGATGATATTTATTCCTAGACTGGTTTGGAGACCTGAAAGGGTTTGAAGATAGGGTTTTCAACTTTACTATTTACGGCTTGGTAGGAAGTAGAGGAAAGATCAGTCTTTTGATTCTTCTCTATCCTGGTGAGCTATTTACCTAAAGTATTTAGGTTGATATTAGTAAAGTTGTTTTGAGTAAACATGTTTTTGAGGTTGGTTGCTTGGTTCTCTTAAGGGTTCTTAAGAGGAAAGGCTTCTACCTTACTATCTGTATAGGGAAAGGTAATTGGTCTTAGCGGAGGATTTTCTACCTCGATTGATCTATCTGAGGTTTCCCACATGGGTGATTTCTTTTTGGTGTTGACCATGTTAATTGAATTAATTGGTTCAACTGGTTATGATATTTCCCATTCATCATTCAATAATATATTGAAATCTTCTTCTGTGATTCCTTTAGTACTGATTTCTAAAAAGGGATACGTTTTGGTCATGCTAGTTGTTAAGCTAACAGGTTCATCTAATAGTCTGTCGAAATCCTCTTCAATGATTTCTTTAATACTTATATTTGAAAAGTTTTTGGTTGTGCTAGTTGGTAAGCTAATAGGTTTAATTGTTGTAATAAAGTATTCTATGTTAACCGTTTTAGGGCTATCTATAGTGACTAGTGATGTTTCTACTAAGCTAACTAGTTTAGGGTTAACTATAGTTTTTGAATTTCTAGATTTTGAAACAATTTTGAAAGGGAAGGATTGTTCTTTGGTTTCCCAATAGATTTCTAACCATTCAAAAAATAATATGTTTTGTTGTTGTTTCTGGACATACCTAACATGTTTTCTAAAGCTACTAGCCCTAGCACTTTCTGAGTATGTTTTAAGAAACCATTTTTTGATATGTTTGTTACAAGGAATATCTATGTCTAATACCTGATGTTTCAAGGTTAATACATTTACCTCATTAGTCCTAGCTGGTATGGTTGAGGCTTGGGACAGAGTTGGTGATGAAGGAAGGATATGAGATAAATAAGGCGAATCACTAATCTTAGAGGTTTTGTCAAAAGTGTAGACTGGTCTTGGTACTGGTGTACTAAAGTCTATAGCCTTGAGTTTTACCCTAGAGAGATCTGAGGTAGAAAACCTAGGCTTGGTTTTGAGTGGTAAATCCACAGATGAAAAGTTATAGATACTTGCTGTAGAGACAAAAGAGTATCTCAAACTAGTAGATATATCAAAACTAAGTTTGATACTACTATTTTTATATTCTACAATTTCCGAAGTTTTGTATTTTAGACAGGTTCTTGGGTTTGATGAGGTTTAGACTCTGGCTGAGTCACACCTTTGAGAAGCCACCTATCTGGAAATATGAACTGGCTCAAAGTAATAGGTTTGGAAATTGTTTTGTTAGACCTAGAAAGATCCATTTGTAGGAGAATGGTTTCTCCCTTTTTTGATTGTTGGATATGCCTGGGATCCTAGACAGACATCATGACTTTGTAACAAACCATATAAATTAAGGCTACTAGAATGGATCCTAGTAGTACCCTAGAGTTATGGGTTTGGATATATATATATATTGATTAAATGTAAAGTTGAGATTATAAGTTGATGGTGTAATTTGTTAGACTATTTATTAGTATGGGGTTAAATTAAATATATGAATTGATGTATGTATCAATTTAAAATAAAAAGAACTCTTTTAGTTCTAAATCAATTTAAGAATACATATATTTAACCTGTATACAAAGCTGAACAACAACTTGAAATGAATATAGTTGCTCTTTTTTGTTGAAAATCAACACCAACTCAATAAATTGAGTGGTTGAAGGATGTAGAAAAATAAATAGATAGGTTAAAGGATGTAGAAAAGAGAAGTGTGTAGAATGTGATAATATTTGTATGGCTAGAATTATTTTTTAGTTTTATATTTGTGTGGTGTAGATTGCATGGTGAGGACTATAAATAACCTACCATGCATTTGGTTTAATCATCCAATAAAAGAAATAAGTTTTTGTATTCTTAGTTTGAGTGTGAGTTGAGAGCTTTCTCTTTGAGTGTTTGTATTTCTCTTCAATTTGTGAGTTGCCTTTGAAAGGTGTTATAATGTATTTTATTGTGAGTATAATACAAGTAATTTGTTAACTTGTTTGGATCCAATATTAGTAAATTTAGATTTGTATATTCTAAATTTTACTCAACAATTAGTATTAGAGCGGGACGGTCAATGATCATTCTTAGTGAAGCTATCTTGAGTTGTGAGGAGTTTGGTACTCTACAATTAGTTAAGCTTGTTAAGTATAGTTGAAGTCTTGCTAAAATGATGGGTGACCTTCAAGTAGTTGGAGGAATCAAGCTGCTCAACAGCAAAAACTATAACACATGGACAACATGTATGGAGTCTTATTTACAAGGTCAAGATCTATGGAGGGTTGTTTGTGGTGACGAATTTATAAAACCTACATCGAAGGATGCAAACAACATCTTGCGGAAGTGGAAAATTAAAGTAGGCAAAACGATGTTTACTTTAAAGACCACAGTTGAAGAAGAAATGTTGGATCACATTCTGGATGTCAAAACACCGAAGGAAGCGTGGGACACTCTTGTTACGATCTTTTCAAAGAAGAATGATACAAGACTACAACTTCTTAAGAACGAGTTGTTATCAGTGGCATAATGTGACATGACAATTTCCCAGTACTTTCACAAGGTAAAATCGTTATGCTGCAAAATTTCATATTTAGATCCAAAAAATCCTATTGGGGAAACTAGGATAAAGAGAATAATTATCCATGGTTTGAGATCTGAATATCGAGGTTTTTTTTATTGATATACAAGGATGGCCGACACAACCATCTCTTGTTAAGTTTGAGAATTTGATGGCCGGTCAAGAAGCTATGGCTAAGCAAATGGAAGGAGTCTCAGTGAAAGGTGAGGAAGAAGCGCTCTACACCAACAAAAGCAGAGGCACTTTCAAGGAAATGAAGGCTTTTGTTTAGGGGAGATTGGAAGAATTACAGTAACAATAGAAAATTTGATGGTGAATGTTACATCTATGGGAAGATAGGTCACATGGTAAAAGATTTTTGGAGTAAGAAAATGCCTATTGAAATTAATATAGCTACTTCCAATTTTAAGGAGCAGGGTTGGGATGCCGAAGCATTATTTGCTACAGAGGAAGAAAGAATTAGCTTTCATGGTTACAACTATGAAAAATGTTCGCAATACTACTCCTGAGAAAAGTGAAAATCATGATATGCTTATTGAATGGGATAAAAAGACAACTATTATTGGTTAAACCAACAATCAAAGGGAAGAGACAGATACCTCTGCTTGGGGAAGAAAGGCAAAAAATGCTCTGAGATTTGATAATCCTATTCTGCTTTCACCATAGTGGCGTCTGCCAAAGCTAGAAGATCTTAAGCCGATAATAACAACTGTGGGAAACCTTTCCACCTCAAATACTTCCTTTGGAAATCGCTCAAACATCCAAAAGTTATCAAGAAAAAGTGAGGAGTGAGGAGGTTCATTATATCCAGAAGAAAAAGGATGTGTTCAAGCCATCCTTACTAGATATGGAAACTGGTAGTCATGATCAATGGTGTGATGAGGAAAGAGACACCAATTTCTCTTTGCGTAAATATCGCTGGAGAGATGGAGATAAAGAGCTTGGTGACAACCGTAGGATGGACCATTAGATAGAAAATTCAAACACAAAGAACTTTAGAGAAGGGCTTTTTATTCCATCTGACTGGTGGACAGATTTGGGTAATAGGGATTTTAACTATGAACAAGGCACATCTTCTACAAAGTCTAATGGTGACAGAAAATCAGATAGATCGACAGGGAGATCATGTTATGATAGCACAAAAACTGATGTTGCAACGGATGATGTTACTGATTATGAGATTCGATGAGAGGAATACGATGAGATCCAATCACATCCTTCGTTAGAGAGTAGATCTCTAGAGTCATCTCCAAGGTCGAACGGTCTGATAATGGTGACGATGTCATCAATGGCACCTTCTAAACAACAAACGAGTCAAAACAACCTAACCCTAGCCTTACCAATTCCATAACAACAACAAAAGAGGAATGGTAGTGGAGAAGTTGGAAGAGAGGATTGTTAGAATGAAGGTACTATGACAGTGTTGATCGATGCTTAGGGTGAAAGGTATGAAACTGAGTATAGGAAATCTCAACCAAAAGCATTGGAAAGAGATTACTGATATTGTGAATAATATAGGGGACTATTCAAAAATTCCTAAGACTGATATTCAATGTAAGAATTGAATTGATATTTTGAAGAAGAAGTATAAGAGTGATAAGGCTAAAATTGCTGCAGGTGGAGGCCCTAACAAGTGGTGTTTCTTTGAACTACTTGAAGAGTTAATTGGTCATTTGGATCCAAACGTCAACGATGACATTCTAAAACAAGTATTTATCTAATTTGGTGAGTTAATTCATAATAAAATACCAGTTGGAAAAGCATGTGATTTTGTACAGCTTACTGATAGAAAAAATGTTGAGGATACAATTGAGAGTCTGAACGGTAATTGGTAAGCAAATCATTCATCTTTCATGGGGTCGCACCTCAAGAAACAAGCAGTGGAGAGTGGGTTAAAATAACCAGTGGAATTAGAAGGCACACCCAATAATTGGAAGGAATTAGATGCACAGTGACATATGAATGTGAAGAATGTTTTTATTCATGTAGTGTTGGTGTTAAGGGAAAGTGTTAAAAATCAACACCAACTCAATAAATTGAGTGATTGAATGATGTAGGAAGTAGAAATGTGTAGAATGTGATAATATTTGTGAGGCTAGAATTATTTCTTAGTTATATTAGTTTTATTTTTGTGTGGTGTAGATTACATGGTGATGACTATAAATAGTATACCTTGCATTTGGTTTAATCATCCAATAAAAAAAATAAGTCTTTGTATTCTTAGTTTAAGTGTGAGTTAAGAGTTTTTTCTGAGTTTTTTGTATTTTTCTTCAATTTATGAGTTGTCTTTGAAATGTATTATATTGTCTTTTATTATGTGTATAATACAAATACTTTATTTACTCGTTTAGATTTAATATTAATAAATTTAAATTTTATTCAATATTTTTAAATTAATTAATAGTTACCATTTGAAGTATCCACTCGAGGAAGCCATTTATTTCATTTCAACCTTCGATCTTCACTTAGGTATTATGCACTAAAGAAAAAAAAAATCGCCATTTTAATACAACGAATGATCAACTATAAACCAAACCTACTTAAATTTTATATTGGGTTTTACATATATATGCTACTAGATATCAAATATTCACATATCACAAGTATGTGGAACGGGGGATCCACCACCTTTTACTTAGAGACAAAATCCATGACCATGACTCCATGACCCAGTCAGCCTTGCACCACTTATCGGAACTGGATTCCACATGGGCCATAAAAACCTACGAGCCGTGAGCCACTAGAAAACCTTTTTTTTTTAAGCACAAAAAAATCATGTTTAAGAAAAAGAAAATTATTATATATCATTCAATGTGTTAATGGAAATATAATTAGACTCAAGGACGGACCCTAAAAAGATAAAATTTTATAGTTTTAAGAGAAATATTACGCTTAATTAGAGGAATGCATTGTATATTGTAGAAAAACTATATATAAAAAGAAAATGAATGAAAAAATATTTATTTTCATAAAAAATATAAAATTTGTATAAATAATAAAATAGTTACCATATTTAATTAAACAATATTAAGATAGTTATATTTTAAAAAAATCTATTTAATACAAGTTTTGGTATTATGAGGTCAGTTAATTATAAACCGAAAAAATAAATCTTATTATTTTAATCAATAATTTTCTATTATATTAATTATTACATTAATTACTAACATAAAAAACTGATTTTATATTTTGTAGTTAGTTATTATTGTATTAGGCATTTACTCCTGTATAAGCAACAAATAAAAAGGAAAAAAAATAGATATGATGTGTATAAATTTTAAAAACTATACCAAAAGGTCACTATGGGATAAACGGTTTTAAAAGGATGTTTCTCACTTAATTTTATTGCTAGTAGCACTTCTTTTAAATAATATACGTATATATAATATTTATAAAATTTATAGTAATAAAATAATATTATTTATATTTAAATAATATATTTTATAATAAAAAATTTAAAATTAATTAAATCCATTTAATAATTAAATTTATTTAATTTAATATTATTATATATTATTTTTATTACTTTAAATTTTAACTATTATTTTAAGTATTTTTTCCATTTTCTTTTCGACCTTAACTTTTTATAATCATTAGCAAATTTTGTTCTAGTGGAAGATGATCCCTAATGCGTTGCTACGACTAAATATTATTATTTTGTTCTTCGAAAGGAAACTGGTAGGCCAGACTTAAAGAAGCAAAATACGAAATTTTATTTGGAGATTAATGATAGTTGTCTACTTGTGTTAAACATAAATACATACATTACATTACATTTCATTATTATAATATTTATATATGTTCTAATTTTTTAATCATGATTATGGTTACATTATAACACTACTATAAAATCGGTATTAAAGTCGATTAAAAACCGACTTAAAATTATAAGACTTAAAATTTAAAATCGATTCACGCATTAAACCGACTTTAAACTTAAAATCGATTTAACAGTTAAACTGAATTTAATATATATATATATATATTATATATTTTACTCATTTTCTACTCTACTAATAACCTGTATTCGGTCACATATAGTAGAAAAAACCAAAATCTATTTAACATAGTTTAAATAATAATACAAATAATTGAAAAATTATATATAATTAATTACTTAGATAATTAAATTTATTACAAAAAAATAATTTATATCTAATACATATATATTTAACTTAAATTACAAATAAAATGATGTTATCAAAGTTTCATCGATTTTGTGATATTCTCATCTTATTTTAAGGAGAGCAAGCTTGGTTGGCCTAGAATCATTACCATAGTGACAAGAAAATTGGGCAAAAAATAGCTGGTCCATATAATAATACATTCGTCTAAATATACGAGCATGTAAACATTCATCAAACAAGTAGTCTAACCTTTAGAGACATATGAATGAAGAAATTAAAGCATTATAAATATTACTATAGTGTTGTCCTATGTTATTCAAGATCATTATATTCTTCTCCTGATGTTATAATTTGAACAAAATGTTCTGTCCATTCTTCTTGTAAATCATCAAAAATATGCATATCATAGCCTCAGTTGTTCCAACCAAAGAAATATATGTAATTAAATTCAAAATAAGAATGTAATATCATGAATTCACAAAAAATAACTTATATATGTTAAAAGATTAATAGAAGAGATTACCACATCGATACCCGAGTGATATAATAATAACTTTATCTCTTCGATATCATATTAGCAATGTATTAATCTTTTGTCTATAAATATGAAGCTATATAGAATCAAGTTGGTATTTTTAATGATATAATGAGCTCTAAATATGAAGTCAAGTGTAACTCCGATTTGTTACTTGGGTTGCTTGGGCAAAAAATAGTTGTTCCATAAGTTTATAGGCACCAAAACCCAACCAACCAAAGTAACAAATCGGAGTTACACTTGACTTCATATTTGGAGCTCATTATATCATTAAAAATACCAGTTTGATTCTAGACAGCTTTAGATTTATAGACAAAAGATTAATACAATGCTAATATGATTTCGAAGGAATAAAGTTATTATTATATCACTCGGGTGTCGATGTGATAATCTCTTCTACTAATCTTTTAACATATATAAGTTATTTTTTTTAATTCAAGATATTACACTAGAATGATGATTCTTGGTGGTTTTCCTGTACTTGGCTAGCTAGTGACTACCATGATGTTGTCATAAGAGAACTAGGCAAGAGAGATGAGATGAAATTTGGGCAAAACATAGGTCCATAAAACAATTTATTCCCCTAAATACATGAGCACATAGACATTCTTCTCATAAATCATCAAAAATTTGTGGGTCATAGCCTGTCTTGTTCCAACCAAAGAACTACATGTATTTAAATTCAAAATAAGAATGTAATTTCATGAATTCACAAAAAATAACTCATAGATGTTAAAAATGTATATTGGTAAAGGAGATTACCACGTACATCTTCAATTGGAATTTTGATATTTGTGATAATTTTGCTCATAAACTTTATGACATAATAACCACACATGACTCCATCATTTTGTTATGGAACCTACAAAAAACAAGTGTACATGATTTTCCATTTTCGAATATTTTTATTATTCAATAGTAAAATTAATAAAATTATTAATATTTGCTTGTACATACCATAACTTTGTGCCATATAAGCTTATGAGATTTTTTAAGGGCAATGCCCCTAAACTTGTTCCATAGTTTCCATGCCCTATCAAAGTTTATAACGATTAGTTTTTTTATTAAATATTACAAAGAACAATAGAAGAAAAATAGCTAGTTATAATAACTCTTACATTTCAACAACTTATTTTGTATCTTTACTCAGTTCTATGGAAGCTGAGTCACAGTACCAAACATGATTATTGAACAGATCAAGGATTACCAACATCCAATGATCTTCGCCTTGTTCAAACCTTAGTGGCCAAGGGATTATCAACTTCTGATTTATGTTAAGTGTTAATGCCTTATCACATAATTGTTTAGCTCTAATACTAACATCCTTCTCTTGATATTGATTGACAAATGAAGAATCATAGAACATTGCTAAATGTGATGAGTGATTATGTTGAAGTCGATAATAACATGCCCTATATAGAAGAAATATATATAAATAATTAGATAATATAAATATGATTATATATGTTCTACATAAATGAAATTTATTTACTGATTGAGAACTCACCTTGTCCACACTTGAATTATACTTAAATCGATCATTTGATATTCAAATAGCTATAATATGCACTTGATCGATATATATGTTTGGTCAATGTCTACACCAGGAATTTCTATAGGAAGTGGCACAGTTCATCCATCATTTATGCTAGATGCCTTCGCAACAATAGTTATCAAAGCACCAAGATTTCTGCTGAAGTTTAAAGCATAATCATAACTATACTTTTTCTATGGCTTCTTCTTGAATAACTTAGTGATGATTGGTCACTATGCAGAGATTTAGCACGAGATACTTGCTTTGTATTTCTTAAATGTGTTGCATTTACTAGTTCTGGTATAATAGACTAAAGAAGAAGTTTATGTATGTTAATAACAATAAAATAATTAAAAAATAATAGTAGTAAAAAAGTGTTATCTTTTAAGTAAAAAAATAGTACCATGTCAAAATTTATCACAACTTGAATTGACTGCTAAGCCACATATTGTCCAACCACCTCTTGGACTGTGGTAGCATCAGAAGGCACCGGTAGTGGACACTCTTAGAGAAATGATTGATCAATTACTATTCACCAATGATTTGAAAAATATTGATTATGAATCATCCGATCATCGCTCAATTGTTGTACCGTTCCAATAGCAACAATGTCCGTTGATGAAGGATGTTTCAACAAACATTTCATATTCTATAAAAAAAATTAAACGTTATATATAATAAATAAACTATACAATAAAAATAAAAATAATAGATTATCTATATAAACTTAAAATCTTACCACACATAATTCATCAAATAGAGGAGGACTCTCATGTGGGGTAGCTATTGGAAGTACATTCTCATCAAAACGTTCATTGTGATGTGATTGATGGTAAGAATACATAGATTGCATTAGAAAAAATGAACCACTACATGATTGCATCTACATCACTGGCATAAAGGGAGGATGAATAGGATGACTATATCAAACACTGAATATAGGTTAGGCGCCATGAGATTGCATGGGTGACATGCCTGGCATGGATGATTGCCACCTTTTAAAGTGGCAATCTCACTTAACATTAAGGCCTTAAAAGAGTTGAGTTTTTATTCAATTTTACTGTACATCTCTTTACTGACCATCTGAGGCTTTTGTTTTGAAATGTTAAAATACTCTATATAACCATCATATTGGCTACCTCCCTAACATGACCAGGATGCTCGCATCCGAATGCATGATATATAACATCTCTCCGAGACTGTTCGATTATTTCACCCTTGGATATTTTTTCTTGAATAGCTCTCTACAAATAATAAAGCAAACAAACATATCATACATTATTACATCAATTATTAAAAATCATAAGGACTTTGTGTCAAGTTAAATTACTAACCAACTTATTTAGTTGTTCTTCTCCTCGCTTAATCATTGGTCTTGACTTCTTCGTTTTGGGAGTCTTTGTTTCTATGTACAATTCAGATCGGGTAATTGGTCTACCCAATTCAACTTCCTACATAAATTAAATAAATTTATTAACCATAACATCAACTTAAATTTGAAGAAAATAAATATAAATTTTTATAAATTAACACAAATTAATAACATCATTCTATATCTGACTTGAGGATTTGAAGACCTCCCAGTATGGTTAGGAAAAATATTATGCATTTTTATATGTTGATGTTTTTCCCTAATAATTTGAAATTCATCCATACGTCTATAATCTACGAAGTCTTTCCAAACTTGAGGTGTAATCCAGGGGTGTTATTCAAGGATTTTGTAGAGCTCTACTTCATCAAGTGGTTCCAAATATGGAAACACATAATTTCTGGCCAATCTGGAAGTTTTGTATTCCTTCCATGCCTTATTTGCAATCTTATAACACTTGCTCTTCCAAGTGTCATTGACTTTATAACGATTCTATAAAAACACACTACAAAAGATTAGATATAATACAAAAAAGATATAATATATGTAATTAGTTATAAAATATAAGAGATTTACACAAATGATTTTCCATATTTTCAACTTTTCAGCTTCGTCAACCTGAGTTCAATCATTTATATTGATTGGTATACTTGACTTCATAAGTCTACCAATAAAGGATTTCAATTGTTGGCCATTTTCCCCTATTGGATTACCAGTAGCATCAAATATAACGGGTACTCTATCATCTGGGTTAAGTGGAGTATCACGTATATTCACCCAACTCTTTCTTTTCAAATGCCCCAATGGATCATTTGGAGCCACAAGCTCTGGTACCCTAGGATCCATGAAATATCTACAAACAATGATGAAATATAAATTAATTGACAATTTTAAGTCCATACATATATATAAACACCCAAGAGTTATTAGAACAATATAGAACATACATTATGTTTAATTAGGTTGTTGATCAATCGTATACATATACTCCTTCACAATCACTTCAAGTCCATGACAAAGAATCATCATCATCAACTAGATCATCGTATACATTAGGCAATTTGTTTGAGAAATGACTAATATTGGATAATATATCAAGTATAGGCTTATCATCTTCTAAAGCATCACAATGGTAGAACTCTTTTTGTGGCGGTGTTAACACAACATACCATCTTGTCTCAATTTGATCACTCACGTAAAATACTTGTTTTACATGAAGTGCTAATGTGAAAGGATCATTAGTGTGACTTATCTTGGATAAATTTACAAGGATAAATCCAAAATCATCTATTTTATATCCAACATTGATAACATCTTCGACCCAATCACACAAGAATACTATTTCATTGAAAACCATATAATCGAGTTCCCAAATCTCTTGAATTATACCATAATATGTTCTATTAGAAAGTACAACATTACCATCTTTTGAACTGGAAAATTGCACATTTTGTGCAACCATATTCACACCACTATTCTAATTTACTCAGATTTTGTCCCTTGATTGAGTCGTAAACCTCGATCCATTAATTATGAAACTAGAAAATGATTTACATCAAATTTTGGACCATGTGCAAGCTATTCTAAACTTTCTGTTATTTTATGATTGGGTTTGTTGAGTTCAACTCCAATCTATGCATACAAAAACATGAAATGTGTTTAAGGCAAAGTTTTAAAATATTTTATAGAAGCACTAATGAATTCTTATATGTGACACTTACATGGTTGCGAAACCAATTAATAAGCTCTCGCTTATGTTCATCATACAATCATTTTTCTCCTCCCTTTTTTATAATGAGGATCAATCTTGAGTAAGTTTAAATGCATTCTGCAATGTTAATAAATATATATCAAGTAGATATCATCATTAATAGTTAAATAAAAAATAATTTTTGCATAAATGGAAAGGTTAAACATCACTTACTCTATGTACGGTGATGCTTCATTATTATTTACCAAAGTGATTCAGTGTGGTTTTTCCCATAGAGTGCGATCAATAAACAATTTCTTACTTCCACCAAGCATAGGGTTACCTACTTGGATCATATGACGTTCTAAGAACAACTTATGTGTAGGATTCCCAATTTCATTGCAACCACTAAAGTATTTAGAACAAAACTCAATGGCCTCTTCAGCAATGTAATAGTCCACCATGCATCCTTCAGGTCGATTTCTATTATTTACATATCATTTAAGAACTTGCATATATCTCTCAAAAGGATACGTCCACCTTAAGTAAGTATGACCACACAATTGAACCTCTCGAACTAAATAAACATATAAATGAATCATTATATTGAAGAAAGAAGGAGGAAGATATGATAGTCATGTGATTTCAATCCATAAAGTTTCTTATCGGTGATAGACATAAAATTTCTTAAGTTGGACGAGTAACCATCAGGAACTTTTACACCCTCCAAATATTTACAAAACACATCCTTATCTTTTGTTGACATTATATATGATATTGGTGATAAGTATGTTCGATTCTTATCATTTTCCACCCTTGATGCCAATTCAGGTCGTACACCTAGTTTCTTTAAATTTAGTCTTGCTTTAATTCCATCCTTCATTTTCTCACGTATATTAAGTAATGTACCAATCAAGCTATCACATACATTTTTTCTCAATGTGCATGACATCTAAGATGTGACGAATGTGTAGGTTTTTTCAATAAGGTAATTCCCAAAATATTGATTTTTATTACAACAACCATGGTCTACTAATTCAGTAACATTTTCATTTTCTCCCCTTCTATTAGTTGACCTCTTTTGTTTCCCTACCTTAGTGAGCATTCTTTTTTTCATCTATCCATATCGTTTGAAAGTCATACCATTCAATTTCCTTAATATCTCAACACCTCGCAAAGGTCGGGGTGCATGATCATGACCTTCTTCACCATCGAATGGTTTCTTTTGGTATCTAAACTTGTGTCTAGATAGAAAAAATATTCTATGTCTTTTATATGACATTTTTCGTTCGTGAAGAAGATAAGTTGCAGAAGTACCATCACTACAAATAGGGCATCCCTTGAAAACTTTTGTTACATGTTTTCCTAACTTCCCATAGGCGGAAAAATAATTAATTGTCCTTAAAAGAACCCCATCAAGTTAAAGTATTCTTCTTTATGTGCATCGTAAACATTTACACCATCATTCCACAACGTCTTTAAATCATCTATCAAAGGCTGTAAATATACATCAATATCAACACCAGGTTGTTTTGGTCTTGAGATCAATAATGTGAACATCATGAATTTTCTTTTCATACACAACCAGGGAGGAAGGTTGTATGTTACCATAATTACTAGCCAACAACTATATTTATTACAAAGGGAACTATGTGGATTAATTCCATCAGCAGCAATGACAAGACGAAGATTGCGCGGATAAGATGCAAATTGAGGGGATAAATTATCTACTACTTTCCAATTTGGAGAATCATAAGGATGACGTAGCACCTCATCATCAGATGGATTATCTGAATGCCAAGTCAATATCTTTGATGTCTCTTTACTTTTGAACCACCTTTGAAAGCGAGGAATTAGAGGAAAGTACCAAAGAACCTTTGTGAGCACGCCTTTCTTTGGTGTTGTCTCATTTGTAGCATGCTTCTATCTTGATTCTTTACACATCGAACAATCATCTAATGTCTAATATTCTTTTCTATAAAGAATGTAATTATTTGGACAAGCATGAATTTTATGATATTCTATGCCAAATCGACTAAGAGATTTCTTCACTTCATACATTAAAGATGGAAATTCAATACCCTCAGGAAACATATCTATTAGTAGATTTAGTAATTCTGTGAATCCCTTATCAGAAAAACCATGTTTTGCCTTCACATTGTACAAATGAATCAATCTCGACATTTTAGTGTATTTATTGCATTTTGGTTACAACGGTTTTTCGGCATCTTCTAGAAGTTTTTTAAAAGTTTTGGGATCATCCTCATGAAGTTCATCTTCAATACCATGAAACATATTTTCTGTCTATACATTATGATAAGATGTATGTAATCCACTCACATTCTTATTTATCTCTTTCCCATGAGTATTATCAATATTTTTTCCATGATAATATCAATATTTATAACTCAACTACGAATAAGGTGATACTTAACCTCGTCAACTTCATGAAATCACTCATTTTTACATTTAACACATGGATATCGAATCATACTAATTTCATTATTACTATTTCTACAAGCAAATTCCAAGAAACTTTCAACTCCATAAATGTAGTCCTCCTAAATTCTACACTTTGACATCCAAGATTTGTCAATTTTCTATTAATGATATTAAGCATATTAAATATGTATCCAATCAATATATTTCAGGTATTATTATATATGAATTCTCTAATTATTAGAATATATACCAAAACATACATAATACAAAAATTTATCACTTTAATCATTTTAAAATTGTATTACTTTTACTAAATAAAATATAATTATTTATATGTAAATAAATTTATCAACAGTAAATATTCTAGTCCCTCAAACCCACAACATCCAGATATTATTTAATTTCCTCTGACCCACCTAGAAAATCAGCCAAACAAATAATAACATGCATAATACAAAACATAAATAATATAAAAATTTATACAAAAAATAATGCAAAGTGAATAATAAGTGCGTAAGATTAATAGAAATACTTACAAGAGTAAATGAAGTGATAAAATGAAGGACATTAAGAAAACAAATGGTGTTATGTAAGTGAGAAAATGGGTATAAAAAATTTGAGTATTTTGCTCAAAACAATAGGGGATTTGGAAGATAATTTGGAGAGGAAGAAAACCCACTAAACGGTGTTGGAAATGGTGGTCGTAGGTGGCCGAAAAATGCAAAAGAATGGAGGAGGTGAAGCTTGGTTTTGAGTTTTTGGTGCTGCAAATTAAAAATGATGTTTCTTATGGAGAAGAAAGAAGAGAAAAGGAAAAATCCATATACGTCGGTTGACGTGTTGAACCGACGCTGCATGAGAACGCAGCGTCAGTTCTACGTGTCAATTGACGCTACGTAAAATTATTCGTTAATTTTTTTATTTTAACAGTTTTTAAAATTGAAATTAAACAATACAATTTTTTTATTTTTTTGGTCAATTATCTTTTATGATTTTAACTATAGACCTTTTATATTTTTTAAAAAAACTTTTACGTATTGTGTTTTTTATGCAATCCAAATTCGATAACTACGTATGAAAAACATATACATAAGTATCCAAAAAATACACAAAATTCTATAAATTATATAATTTTAAAAACCAATTGACTAAAAAAAGAAGAAAAAATTATACTATATATCCAAATTTAATTTTAAATAGTTCAGATAAAATAATAATTGACCAAAAAAAATAAAAAACTTATATTGTATAATTTCAATTTTAAAAACTGTTAAAATAAAAAAACTAACTAGTAATTTTATGTAGCGTTGGTTGACACGTAGAACCGACACTATGTCATCATGTAGCGTTAGTTTTTCACCGAACCGACTTTAAATTGATTATAAGTCGATTTTCTTCGAAAATTGACTTTACATATCGACTTAAATGCTACATTTTGTATTAGTATAAGAACCAAAATCTAACTGATAGATACCATAAAACTAAGGCCATAGGGTATGTCTATGGGCTCGGTCTTATAACAAACCGATTCCATAGAGTATTTCTGTGCTCTCGGTCTTTAAAAAACCGAGAACATAGACATATTATTTGATCACAATCTTATAACAAAATGATATCTATTAGCTTAGTTATACTTAAACTATGACCATATATATCTCAATTAACCTTATTTTTCAATATAAATTAAACTAAATTGATAAATTGAAAAAATTAAAAGTTATTATATTAAATTAAGAGTAAAATTACAAGTTAAAACCGACAACTTTTATTAAAATGAACATTATTATATATCATAAATATCCGACGATTACAAGTGACATAGATCATTAGATACAGTTCGAATGCATCAATAAAACTATATCTATCCTTTTGAAGATTTCTTGTGCTTTCTTTTCTACTTTGCTTCACGACTATTATTATCAAAAGAAGCATTATTTTCTACTTTTTGATGTGCTTACTTTCTTTTTGTCTACAGACAATAAGGAGTAGATTATTAGGACAAGTTTACCGAGCAAGATTCCAGGTATATTATTGTTGGGAAATTACACAAATTCCCGATAAGCCAGATTTATGAGAAAGCAAGAATAAAAATAACACACAAATTTGATAACGGAGTTCGACCAATCTTGCTTACGTCTCCGGACCTGCTGCAGATCTTTTTACTAAAAGAGGAGAAATTACACAAGGTGTTACAACACTCACAACTCACAACCCACAACCCAATTGCACCCAAGAAAATTACTCTCAATTTTCTCTCACAAAAGCTTTTCTCTCTAAGCTTTTCTCTCAATTGGAATGAACACTTTGGATGATCAATTCATTACAATTACACATTTATTTATAGGAAAATTCACTCCTTGAATTTCTCCTTAAATTAATGGTTCCTTAAATTGCTCCTTGAATTAAGCTCCTTATTTTGCTCCATGAATTGCTCCATGTTTTGCTCCATGAATTGCTCCATGTTTTGCTCCTTGTTTTGCTCCTTGTTTTGCTCCTTGTTTTACTCCATGTTTTGCTCTATGTTTTGCTCCTTAATTTAAAGAACTTCATAGCAATCTCCAACAATCTCCTACTTGAAGACTGATTTCAATTTGTCTTCACACCTTGATCAATGCATCAGCTTTTCTAATCTTGTTACTCTAACAGATCAACTGAAGTTGAGCACAACTTCAATTTCATGGCAAGCTCCCACTTGCTGGCATCTCGAGTCTGACAAGCTTCATCATAGCATTTAGGCTCTCCTTCATCAGTCAGCAACATATAGTTCATGTATCTCTTGTTAGACACATGAGGTCCAGAAGACCTTCTCAATACAGGAGCTATAGTAGTAGGTTGTGGTGTGTCAGACTGTTGCGCACTGCTCTGTCCAACGAGTTCCTCTGGCTGAGGACTTTCTACAATTGGTTCCTTCACGGAACTATCTGGGACATCATCTGCATCTACAAATACAGACTCATTATGCTTTGATTCGTTGGTGTTTGTTTTATGCATGTCCTTATACATCACTCTTTCATTGAAAATCACATCTCTACTACAGATCACTTTCTTGTTTTCGTCATCCCAAATGCAGTAGCCAAACTCATCCTCATCATAACTGATGAATGTGCATTTCTTGGACTTGGGATGAAGCTTATTCCTACCTTGATCACTTATATGCACAAATGCTACACAACCGAAAACTTTTAGATGTGATAGTTTCACCTCCTTTTTGCTCCATACCTCCTCTGGTATTTTGTGCTCAAATGGAACAGATATGCCTCGGTTGATCAAGTAAGTTTTCGTGTTGACTGCTTCTGCCCAAAACTGTTTCGGTAGACCTGACTGTATACAAATTTTTCTGGCTCTTTTTGTCAACGTTCGGTTCATATGCTCAGCTACACCATTGTATTGAGGTGTGTCTGGCACAGTTCTTTCCATTTTGATCCTATGCTCATAGCAGAAATTTTTGAATCTGGTGTCTTTATATTCACCACCATTATTTGTTCTGAGTTTTTTGATCTTTAAACCCGTCTCATATTCCACCATAGCTTTCCATCTTCTGAAAGCCTCAAATACTTCAAACTTATGCTTTAGAAAGTAAACTCATACCTTCCGAGAGTGATCATCAATGAATGTCACGAAGTAGTGTTTCCCACCAACGGATGAGACAGTCGTTGGTCCCCAAACATCAAAGTGAATAAGCTCTAGCCTTTCCTTCTTTGGGGTTCTATAACTTGTCTGAAAGCTGACTCTCTTTTGCTTTCCAAGTATGCAATCTTCGCACATGTCTATCTCCGTAGACTGTAGACCTGCAAGTTTTCCCTTTGAGTTCATAATCTCCATCCCCTTCTCACTCATGTGGTTAGTCTCTGGTGCCACAAATTTGGTGTTTCATTGCCTACTACAACTGCGATTGAACAATGTGCCTCTGCTGTCATGTAAAGAGTGCCACTTTTCTTGCCTCGAGCAATTGTCATTGCACCCTTTGAAATATTCCAATCATCACCATGGAAGATCGTAGTGTAGCCTGCACTAGACAACTGCCCCACTGAGATTAAGTTCCTTCTGAGATCGGGAATATGCCTGACATCCTTCAGTTCCCAAACAGATCCTTTCAACTTAATCTTCACTACACCTTTTCCAATAATAACATATGGTTGATCATCACCAAGATATACCTTTCCAAGGTTTCCGGGGACATTTCTCGAAGAATTCTTTTTGTGAAGTAGCATGGAACGATGCTTCAGAGTCTAACACCCAAGATTCTTCCTTGCTCTCCAAAGAGCATATCAATGCATCGTCTCCTCCTGAGGTGGAAGTAACATTTGCCTCTGCCTTCAGTTGTTTGTCCTTCGGTGCACTCTTGCACTGATTTTTGTAGTGCCCGGTTCTTCCACAATTCCAACACTCGATAGTCTTCGAACTATGGGAATTATTAGGATTCCTAGATTTGGACCTCCTATCCTTTGATCTACCTCGGTAGTCTGTTCTGCCATGTCCATTCCATTTGGTTGAATTTCTTCCTCTTGACTCTGTATGCAAAACTGAAGAAGTTGACGATTCACCTGACTCTCTACGTCGGATCTCTTCACTGAGAACCAGATCACGAACATCATCAAATTTCAACTTATTGCTTCCTGACGAGCTACTCACAACCGTGACAGTAGCATTCCAATTTTATGGTAAAGAAGACAAAAGTATCAATGCTCGTACTTCTTCATCGAATTCAATTTCCACTGAACTCAACTGGGTTGTGACTGTGTTGAGTTCATTGAGATGTTGAGCTACCGATGCGCCTTCATTCATCCACAAATTGAACAATCGCCTCATCAAGTGCACTTTGTTTGAGGTTGATGGCTTCTCATACATATTGGAGAGAGCTACCATGAGACCCGCTGTGGTCTTTTCCTTTGCTATGCTGAAAGCAACATTACGGGATAACGTCAATCGAATAACTTCGATGGCTTGTCTGTCTAGAAGATTCCAATCTTCTTCCTTCATAGCCTCTGGCTTCTTCACTGAGAGAGGTTGATATAGATTTCTTTGATACAGATAATCCTCTATCTGCATTTTCCAAAACCCAAAATCTGTGCCATTAAATTTCTCGAGTTTCACCCTTCCTTCATCTGCAGCCATTGCTCCCACTCAAATATGACTTCCTCCGGATTGTTTCTGACTATTTCTATAAACCACCGTGTATTAGAACACCTCCGTCAACGAACAAATATCGTCGACAAATGTCACTATTCACTATTCACGTAAATAGTAATCTTGTAGAAAATTTACAGAAATCACCACTAATAGCTCTGATACCAATTGTTGAGAAATTACGCAAATTCCTGATAAGCCAGATTTATGAGAAAGCAAGAATAAAAATAACACACAAATTTGATAACGAAGTTCGGCCAATCTTACTTACGTCCCTGGACCTGCTGCAGATCTTTTTACTGAAAGAGGATAAATTAGACAAGGTGTTTACAACACTCACAACCCACAACCCAATTGCACCCAAGAAAATTACTCTCAATTTTCTCTCACAAAAGTTTTTCTCTCTAAGCTTTTCTCTCAATTGGAATGAACACTTTGGATGATCAATTCATTACAATTATACATCTATTTATAGGAAAATTCACTCCTTGAATTTCTCATTAAATTAATGGTTCCTTAAATTGCTCCTTGAATTAAGCTCCTTGTTTTGCTCCATGAATTGCTCCTTGAATTAAGCTCCTTGTTTTACTCCATGAATTGCTCTATCTTTTATTCTTTGTTTTGCTCCTTAATTTAAAGAACTTTATAGCAATCTCCAACAATTATGTTTTTCTAGAAGCACTATTTATTCCTACCCACTCCATATTCACCATATTTGATAATTATCATCGTCACAATTGGAGTGCCATCTATGTTATCCATATTTTCAATCTTTGTCAATACTTCATGTCCATGTACAACCTTTCCAAAAACTGCATGCTTCTTAAAAATATAATGTCACAACTACATCATGAGAAGAAAATAGTTAAATTAGATAATGAAATTTTCATATATCAAGAACAACATTGAGTCTGACCACAATTCAAATGTAAATAAAATTTAGACCACATGCAAGAAAGTTGATAAGCAAACTTGTCAAGATTATGATTATTTGTTGTGAAGTCCATGATGGATTAGCGTGTGCACCGCCAAAGGCCTCCTGTTGTAAAATCGTACATTAAAATTCTCCAGAATAACACATATTTGAAAAGGTCAAAACAATTTGAAGTAGTGGTAACTATTAAGGTAAGACAACACCTTATAAATTATAAAATTTATGCCATTTAATGTAAATCTAGTTATGACAATGATGACTTCAGCGAGGGAAAAAAATTAATGACAGTCAAAGATTTTGGCTTAAGGTAATATAACAATTTATTTTAATACAAACTATAAATGAAGTTTTTAGAAATTTGAAATACGAAAAGAGAAAAGAAAGGGAATCAGCCCAACTATAAATGACAGTCAAAGATTTCGACTCCCACCCGTTTTACTCCTATTAAAAGAAGAAAGGGAAAAAAAGAAAAAGAAAAAAAAAAAGGAGAAATGTATAACTTGTGAAAGAGAAAAGGAAGATTAATTATAGGGATGATGCCATCTACAACATGCAGAGTAATTCTTAGTTTCTCAACTGCTGTAGAAATATCAAAATTGAAAGTGGTGACCAGTTTGCATATTATTTGTATAGAAACTTAAGTGTAGCAGTGGATTTGTACAAACCCTTGGAGCAGCTTTAGCACTTCCACGAGATTGCTACTCATGCTTCTGGACTAAGCCATAACAAAAGCAGAGTCAAAAGCCAAAAAAATAAAAGGATCCGATGATATTAAGCATGCACTGGAAGAAGAAAAAACAAAGGTGGTCTTCCAATGGCTAATAAAGGTAGCATTAGATAGATAGCAACAGATCTTTATTTAACAAAGGAATTCAATGGTGCATGGCCTAAAGCTAGTTTGTCTACCACTACCAGTTCATGCAGCAAAAGTAAACTCAAATTACTTGGCAACATAGAAAATTGCATTCTCAAGCATTAACAATTTATTAGCGCAGCCAATCGCAAGGGCATCACCAGAGTCACTACCTCCAATGACAATTGAAATTAAAAAAATGGTATTTTCAAACCAAACATAGTCCTCAAGTCTTGAGCAATGGCCTCACCCTGCTTGCACAAAAAGAAAATAATTGGTGAATAGATAATCCAGGAAAAAAGATACACATGTAAGACTTAACATACGGTTGCTTGTATACCTGGCCAAGCCGCTCAGATTTAAGATCTACATATGCACCAGAAGTATTGATGAAAGTTATTATTGGAAAGCCATAGTGATCTGCATAATACATCATCTTTAGAGCTTTTCTGTAGCTATTTAATATAAAACCATGATTAGTCTCAAAGGTAAAAAAATTTAAAAATCCAACATTTTTCTTTTCCATTGCTATTAAACAGCCTCACTTTATCATCTTAAGGATAAAAAATTATATTACATACCCATGTGAAGTAGGCATTCCAAAGTTGCAATGTTTTTCTTTATATTTCTACCCTCTTGGTGACCCATGGACATGTAGCTCTAACCCTATATAATTGCTATACCAATACCAATAGAAGGATCGTCATATCTTGCCCGACCTCCATAGAGCTCCACAAACTGACATAAGATATAAGAGACAGCTAATACATTTGTTTTCAGCACTATATCAACACACTAAAAACTCAATAGTTTGAACACAGACATATATATATAATATTTTTCAATAAAAAAATAGTAATTGAAAAACAAGTAATATTATTTTTTACTGCTTATATAGTGCCCCTGAAATAAACATCTAGATCCTCCAATGCTTTCATCATAATATGCAAGGTTTAATTGCATGACATAACTTCCTTTATACACAGAGTCTTATTTTCAACCCCTCATGAAAAAATATATGTTCATTTTTCTTATAACGTAAATGAATATATGTTTAAATGAACATATGTTTTTAATGTTGTTTGAGCATAAGGTACTACCCGACCTTTATAATGCCCGAACCATGAAACACATTACCCGAGCCTTAAGTCATGCTCGCGCCTTGAAGCTGGATGTTTCAAGCAAGTTTACAAGTCTAAAGCATCTAAGAATCGATCATCAGCTTGATCTTATAACATGGTCAACCCTAGATGAGTTTATGCTTTTACTATTATACCCTTTTGACACGTTGTAACGTGTACCCCTATGTAATTGATGCATGTACATTTAGTATCATATATATATATATATATGAACCTGATATCAAACTAGCCCAATCCACTCTCATTCTATAACATCTCTCTAAATCGAATCATTCTCAATATTTTGGTGCCCATTGAGAGGCTCAAAATTTAAAAGTCGAGCTCATTTTTTTGACTCCATATTTTCAAGGATTCATCCCGAGTTTTAAGAGAGAAATCTTGAAAACTAAAGCATTTCACCCTACGCCCTTACAAATGACATTCACCATGGTTGGTAATCGAGTTGATGAAAAATTAAGGCTAGCTAATAAGCTAGCACTCATGGATAACGTCGTACCTACACATAAGGAGGTTCAGGCTGAACCTCGTGCTAACTATCTAGAAGAGTTCGACCCTCACAGAGAATTGTTGCAACAACTCATTGAGCTCAAGGAAATTAGATAAGAAAATAGGGCACTATGTTCTCGAACAGAGGTAACTTCACAAGCAGGTCAAGCTGATAATTTTAATGAGGAGATTGATCTAGTACCAAGGATAAATAAGCCTAGAAGAGTGGAAGATGTAGGGGAAGAAGTCCTACATCACAATGTTCGAGCTAAGGAATAACTAGCTTTATTGGGACAAGATGCAACTCGTTATAACAATGAGGAATTGCTTGACGAAAAAAGGTTGTGGGAAGTATGCTTCCAAGCTTTCAAGGAAGCAAATAGAAAATAAGGTCAAACTCTCAAGGAAAAAAATAGGACAAAGGTAAATCTCACTATGATATTGATAGAGATTGTGAAAAATTAAGTATTTTCTCTTTCTCTGATGAGATAGAACACAATGAACATCCCACTAAATTTAGTGCTCCTAAATGGTATGATTACTAAGGAATGGAAGATCTTGTAACTCATGTCATGCACTTTAAAAAAATCATGGCCCTAGTAAGTCTCACTTAGTATGATAGTGCACATAAGAGGTTCAATAACTTGATACCTTATACTATAACTTTCTTCACACAATTTTCCAAGTTGTTCATCACTAATGACACAAGTAATAAGCCTATAAGGAAGAAGTCTCATTATCTTTCCTCAACCACTCATTGTAATGATGAATATGTAGAATAATATATGAGAAGATTCAGATAAGAGAAGTTAGAAATCATAGATTATCCTAGTTTGAGAGCGATAGAAGCATTTAGGTGGGGTTTATTAAGAAATTTAGTTTTGTTTACTAAATTGACAAATATTATGTCATACACTATGGAAGAGGCTTATGGTGAGTCTAGAAAACTTGTTAACCTTAAGAGAAAGCTAAAACTTGTAATAAAAGGCAAGTTAGTTGTGAAAGGTACTCCGAAGAAAGAAAGAAGAAGAATAAGTCCAGACAAAATGGTTCAAAATAAAATAGTCATTAACAAAAATAAATTCTTCAACCCAAATCAAAAAGGAAGAGGTCAATGGTCTAGAAATTCTGGACCTTGGGGTAGAGCATTCTTACCTTTTAGGGAGCCACTACTAAGAGTAAGCTTGACTCAAATTTTTTTAAGATTGGAGAACGAGCAATGTCAGATTTCCACCAAAGATGGCACCTCTAATAGACACTTCAAAATGATATACCTTTCATAGAGACATAGGGCATGAGACATAAGATTGAAGACACTAAAATAAAGAAATTAAAGATATGTTATCAAGGGGATATCTGGGTGACTGTATAGGGAGTGATAATAGAAGGATGGACCTTTGGCCTTAATTGGAGGTAATGAGATTACCTACGCCACCTACTAATAGAGTAGAGTTAGGTAATGATAACAATGTGAGAACTATAGAATCTATACATAGAGGACCTCAACTTAATGGAGTTTCCAATAATGCAAAAAAAGGTATGCCTAAGAAATGTGTGAGACTCCCATGTTTATAATTTACATGAAGGATTACCCTCTACCTCAATCATTTTCACAAGTAATGATGAGACTTAATCTCCTCATGAAGATCTTTTGGTAGTCACATTTCATGTAGGGTCATGTGATATTTTTAAGATCTTAGTTGATACTGAGAGTTCAGTAGACCTTCTTTTCCTCCCAACAATGAAGTAACTAGGGGTAAGAGATAGTGACATTACCAAGAAGGAGTTACCTTTGGTAGGATTCAACAATAATACCACATATGTTGTGGAAAAAATGGTGCTGCCAACCATGGTAATTGGTTCAATAGTTATGACAAACTTTATGGTGATTGATGTAACTGCTCACTACAATGCAATATTGGAGAGGCCCTGAATATAAAAAATGAGAGTCGTCTCATCAACTTATCATCATGTTATCAAATATCCAATTAAGGAGCGTATAAAAGAAATAAAGGGTGACCAGGAGAAAGCCATAAGTTGTTACAATGATACAATGAAAGATGTAGTGCCAAAGTTGCAACCATAGAACTTGTTCTCAAAACAACGTATGAGAAACTGCTACTTAGTAGGTTTAGTTGATATTGATAGCATCGAGACCATACAAGTCAATCATGAAGGAGAATATCACTTCTTGAGAATAAGTACAAACTTAACAGTTAAGGTCAATGAGCAAATGTTACATTTCTTAAAATCAAACATGGATATTTTTGCATGGAAATCTGGGGATATTCCCGGTATTGACCATAGGATTATAACACATAAGTTAAATGTTAACCTCAAGGCTAGACCTGTCTAACAGAAGAAAAAAGATTCCCAAGGAAAAATAATGAGGTGATTAACATGCAGATGGCCATACTTAAAGAAACAAAGATTGTTAAGAGGTAGATTATCTAACATGATTGTTGTTTGAGCATAAGGTATGACTTACTACCCGACCTTTATATTACCTGAGCCATAAGTCACATTTTCCAAACCTTGAATCATGTTCGCACCTTGAAGCTAGATGTTCCAAGAAACCTCACAAGTTTGAAGCATCCAAGTATCGATCATAAACTCAATCTCACAATATGGTTAATCCTAGATAAGTTTATGCTTTTACTATTTCACCCCTCCAACACGCTGTGACTTGTACCCCTTATGTAATCAACGCATGTACATGTAATGTCCTATATAAATGTGAACCTGGTATCAAACCATCCCAATTTACTCTTATTCTCTAACATCTCTTTATTTTCTCTCTCTAAGTTGGATTATCCCTAAAATTTTGACACCTACCATAGAGCTCAAGATTTAAACCCCATATTTCTCAAGATTCACCTCGAGTTTTAAGAGAAAAACCCCAAAAGCTAAAACACTTAACCATGCATCCTTTTTAGAGCCCGTGCCTTTAGAAGTTCATGTGCTCCTTTGGCTAGAGAATCGAGATAACCATGCGCTGGGATCAAACTCCATTACTCAAATAAAAAAAGAAAAAGGGTTAGAATCTCAAGAAGAAATTTAACTAAGCATGAGCTAAAAAAGGCACCAGATGATATCTACCATCATCGTCTGACGCTATTTTAAATCTACTACTAAAGTCAGTGAATAGAGTCCTACTTTGAGCTATTGCACAACACTTACGAATTATTCTTGTTAAGGGAGGGATAAAGTCTGGCCTTATCAACCCATGTGCCACAAAGCACACTGTTGTTAAAAGCTTTTTCCAAGATGTACACTCGGGTAGATAGTTTCAAATGTTGGAAAGCATTTCCTTGGCCTTGGGGCTCAATATGTTTATATAGGAAGCCATTTTCCTAATCACAAGCTTTGTATCTATCCAAGAACTCCTTATGCGCCTCTCATCAGAATCAACTATCTCCTAAAGAGGATAAACATAAAATATATATTGTTTCCAAATTATTTTCATTCTCTAGAAGGATCATATGTAAACCATTCTCATGTTAGTAAGATTTTGTTTCAACATATATGCATCATTGAACTCGGGCATTTTCAGCTCCATCCCAAGCTCTCTGCATATAAGGATAAGGAAAAGTAGATACCTTAACTCATTAGGCATTAGTCAACCTAGCATGCCTAATCAAAAATTTCCTAATGAAAGAATACAAGGTAAACCTAATCCCAAGCTAAAGAGCCTTCTTCTGAAAGGCTGTCTAACCTTTAAGAGGGGTCACACTATCCAATACACCCAAGTTGTGGATCATTATGTTAACAAAAAAAGGTATGTTGTATGTTTTCCTAAGCCTCTCCTCATCCCTTGGATTCAAACCATAAGTTAAAACTTTGGAATTCCAACCTCAAGCATTTCTTTGTCCTTAGATGAGGTACTCTTTTTCATGATTGAGCTCGAGCTCACACTTTTTTCCTAACTTGAGTAAGTTGGATATTGGAGACTCACCTAAGAATTGGATGAACCCGAGGAAAGTGAAGGTAAGACTATTCTACCTGTTGCCCTAGTTTTTATTTTTGTATGCATGTTTTGCCATAAAAGAAGAAAAACAGACCAAAAGAAAGTAAGATACTTGTATATAAGGGGTTACCTAAAGTCAAAGTTTTAAAAAGTAAGAGGTTGAGAAGTGAAATCGAGAACCGACTTGAAAAGAAAAATGAGAATTGAGTAGGTACAAAGAAATATCTTTAAAAAACCAAGACAATATATATAATGCCGAGCTTATAATTTTATTACCCGAGCATGAAAATAGTTAGGTGCGAGGTGAAGTGACAAAACATTTTTTAAGAAAATTTGGTTCAAAATTTTTGGGAATTATGAAAATGAATGCCTTGCATCCTTCTTAATATAAGGATCTAGATTTTATCTCTCCAATTAACTCACAATATAAAAGGTTTCTAAAGCATTTATTGGACGTACAAAACCGTTTTAGATTCAATGTATCGTTTCAACTGCCTAGCTTCCTACTCTTCCACCTCAATTGAAGAACCGAGCTAAAAGAGCTAGGGAACTTGATGTTTGAGCATAATATATAACCCGTTGTTTGATCTTTATGGTACCTGAGACATAAAACACATTGTCCGAGCCTTGAGTCATGCTCGTGCCTTAAAGCTGGATGTTCCAAACAACCTTACAAGTTTAAAGCATCCAAGGATTGATTATCAACTCGATTTCATAAGGTGGTCAACCCCGAGCAAGTTTATGTTTTTTATTATTATTTCCCTCTAACATATCGTGATGTATACCACGTAATCGATGTGTATACATGTAATATCCTATATATATATATATATATATATATATATATATATATATATATATATATATATATATATATAAAATATTACAATTCACTCTTATTTTCTAATATCTCTCTAAATAAGATATCTTGAATAAATATTATAAAATAATTAACATATTTTTCTACCAGCAGAATTGAAAGTAAATAACGAGCATATATAATATCATAACTCAGAGTCAGAAGTGATCTCTAAGGTAATAATCTTTTTTAGTCGTACTTGTTTAGTTAATTTTATCACAATCAGTAATTTTACAAAAGGGATATGGCTCTTGATGATTTTTTAAATATATAAAAAATCAATTCATTAAGTTTTGGATATTCACATATCCCGTCAGCCGGATGAAACTTGAAACTTTTTACAATTTGTTTTTCGGTAATTACCTAATATATATTATCAAATTTTATAAAAATTCACAAAAATAATTTGAGTTAAGTTTATTTCATAATTATGATCTTTAAAATAAAAAAATTACACATTTTATAATCACGTTACAAACATATGTAACATAGTTAATGTATAAATGATTTAAAAAGTCTTGATTGCGAAATAAGCCTAGACTAAAATATATAGTAATTTTTTGCAAAATTCTTTTTTTTTATTGTAAGTTTTTTCTTCTTCTTTTATTCTTTTTATTTTTTAATTTCATGAATGCATAAACCTAGCTATGCGGTGGAACAGGGACAATATTGGTAGGATTCAACCTTGCTTCCTCTAATTTGAGATAAATAATCTTTTTATAAACTTTGAACATTTGTCTAATTGTATGGGATAGTTTCACGTTATAATCAACTACCTGTTTATACCTACTTATTTTTCTTTATTTTTAAACCTTAATTGTCTAATTATAGATTTAATACATCCTATATATTCCGTCGTTTTAATTGTCTAATTATAGATTTAATATTGCATCCATTTTTATTTCAGTTCGAAGTCGATTAAAATATTAAATAATGTTTTAGTAAAGATCAATGGACTGAATATTACTTACTCACAAGAAGATCTAAATTGAATCTCACTAATTGTCTAATTACCCATCGAGGGAAAAAATATTATAAGAGTTATTAGTATAATAATATGTGCGTGGACGTATGTATATTCGCTCATTTAAGATAATTAAATGATAATTTGGTTTTAAAATCAGGATAAGTGTTAAAGAAGCTCGTTTCATCCCGGGTTCTTATTGTTTGATTTGAAGTGCATTACAAACTTGCATGTGAATAGTTTCACGTGTTATTCATTTTTGAAGTTTATATATATATATATATATATATATATAGATTGAAAGTAGTTATATATTTTTTGGAATATATATATGTACTAAATGCTAACATAAATATTTCAATTTTTTTCCTTAGTGATTAATAAAGTAGAAAATGTTTCCATTAAATGAATGAACATGTAAATGTGATTATTATATGATAAGGCAATATAATTCAAAATATGAGATAATGTAATTATAAGTATTTCCTATAATGCATGCATATAATAGAAAATATGTAATGAAATGTCTCCAAACTTACTAATGCCGAAAAGACAACTAAATCTTCTCAATTTTTATCTTTTTGCAAGCAATAAATGACAAATTGGCTTGTCTTAATCATCAATTTCGATAAGTTTTGTAGCAATTAACATTGTGTACAGGACCAACTTCCTTTGCAATAACCTTTCTTCATAATATATAAATGTTTGGTTGCTCTTTCATCCAACTTGACAAGTAATTTGAAAGATTTGTTTTCTTGGAGAACTAACTGTCTAAATGGTTTACTTGAATCCATATGACATTTTCAAAAAATTAGATTTTTTTTTTATGATTATATTTTCAAATAAGAGTTGAGAACTTATAATTTTAGTTTACATTTCCTTTTGACTCTATGAGTTCAACAACACTGCATTCAGTTAGTGTTTGAGTAGTTTCGAATAATGTAACTGTGAGTGTTAATGTTTATTTGTCCACCAGAATTCTTTATGAGTATCTGTCTTTAATGAAACCTAATAATTATATTCTATTTTTTAAAAGAAATATGTATACATTATTAGTTTCGATAATGTAAAAAGTTTGACGTACAACACCTAACAAAACAATTAGGATTTTCTTTGCAACATGGATGTTAGACACTTAGTGTAAATTTCTTCATCTTCCAAAATATAAATTGGATATGTAAAGTACATAGTTATTATTGTGTTGTATTTTGTACCTTAATGCCTTAATGTGTAAATTTCTTCATCTTCCAAAATATTAAAACTTACTTCTGCATTCATGAATTTCTTTGATGGTGATGCATATGGACTTTGTGGTTTATTAAACACATTATTTGCTATTCTGTCAAATTGACGATGAATAGGATATATATATATATATATATATATATATAGAATATGATTTTTAGATCGAACTTTATAAGAGATTGAGATTTTATAGTTAAGGTATAAAAATGAAAATATACTTTTATTTGAGATCATTTGTTGCTGGAAGATTTAAATTGATATGATTTAATGATACACCTATAGAAATTATTTATATGAATGTTTATTAAAAAAAAAATTATATGTATGTTATTTGTTATTTTACATATAATTAATTATATTTAAGAATATTAATGCATAGAAGAATAATTCTGACAAAAATATGACATCAATAATTATTTAATTTAATTTATGTGAAACATTAAAGTTTAGAATTATTTATTTGTTCTATGTAATTATATATATATTTATGTTGAAATTCGCAGTAACAATTATTTTGATGCATGCTTATTATTTATATATGGTTAGTTTTAGAGAACAATTGTTAGGTTTTAGTCTTTTAGAGAGATATGGATCTAACGGAGTGTGAACCAATTGTTTCTCTTTTTCGTGGTGATGATAGTCTTATTAACCAATTGAAGAGGGTTGCAGACAAATCCAATCAAGAAAACAGAGATAGAAAACTAAGTCTCTTTGAAAATTAAGCTAATTAATGTATTTGATGGAATCATTGGTATCTTGAAACCCTAGCTATAATAAAATTCCCCATCCATCGATCTTTCAATATTTATCTTCCAGCTGAATTTTTTTTTTCTATCCCATCTGATCTGTTCCCATAGAGCTCTTCCATTTGATTCTTAAAGGTATATTTCATGTCTATATTGATCAAATCTATTAATTTATGAGGTGATTTTGTGGATCTCTTTGTTATTTTTCTCGAATTTATCATGAATTTGAAATTATATATTCAGGTAATTTAATTTTGATTTTTTCAGTTATTTGTTTTGCCCTCTTTTGCATTCATTTTCTTTTATTTATTTATTGTGATTGTGATTGTGAATTTATTTATAGATTGTTTTTTTTTTAAAAGAAAAAATCCTGCATTTTTATGAGCTAATGATTGTTGGAAATTGAATACTTCCTCTTTGAGGTAAGTGCTTACACACATCTATCTCAATCAAAATTATAGTTATTTTTTGGTACACATTCCCAATAGAGCTTTTAATATCTTGATGCAAAGGTACGTGAATATATTGTTTAATTCTATTATTTTAAATCTGGTCAAAATATAATATTGAAAGTTAATCCGATAAGTAAGTCATCTAATAAAGATGGTTTTTACTATATTTTTTTTTCATTTCCATTGTTAAAGGTACTTGCGAATATAGTGTGCAAGAGACTATTATAATCTTACAATAATACAACTTACGAGATTATAATATTGTAATAACACCCTTCTTTCAATTAGAAATTATATATATATATATATATATATATATATAAGTATTAGATATCAACTTAAACTTAAAGATAGATAAGCTTAACAATCATTTATATAAAAGTATTAGATATCAAATAAAAAAACCTTAAAATTAAAATAGATGAGCTTAATAATTATTTATGTTTTTTAACATTTTATCTTTTAAGTATAAACAACATTTGTCTTTATAAAGGCTTAATTTTTCTCAAAAATAAATTTCTTTATCTTTCTTACAATGTCTCTCAATTTTTTAAATTTTAATTAATTTTAAGGTTATCATAATAATTCAATTCTAATATTTTATTACTCGGATACCATATAGAAATGTCAAACATAATTTTTTTAAAAAAATTCATGCTTGTAGAAAAAAGAAAACCTAATAATCATTATATATAAATATATATACACCATATAAGTTTGTGTAAGTAAGTAGTAACAACATGCATGCTTTCATTGTAAAGTATACATGAAAATTAATATCGGTGTTTATTTGATTAAGAAAACGCTAAATGTAATGAAGCTCAAAACAATTTGATCATAATCTTACAATGATATAAATAATTGTAATGATGCGATAAATACTCTAGTTCTAGTGAGAGAAATTAGATAAGTTTTGAATATAAAAATAAATATAGGATAAATAAATAAAATGAAATAAACTATATTGTAATATCATAATAATATATATAGAAACTTAGAAGCATTAATACATGTTTAACAATAGAGTAACTTTGCTTGCAATAAACTTTAATCAATTAGTGAGTACGTGGAAATAATATACTTAGAGATAAAAAAAAAGGAAACACTATATATTATAATCATTACTTCATATGAAGCGTCTCGGAAGAATTGTGTGAAACTATTATATATAGTGCATAAAACACTGAATATATATGAAGTATTTTTAAAAGAGGTGGAAAGGTTTTAGGGGAGTAACGTACAACCTTAAATAATTGTATTAAGACAATTATTAAATAGCGTGAAAGGATAGAACAGTCCCTTCAAGTTCCATGGGTAGAATCAATTATTAATTATTTTAAAGAATGTGAAAATTTTACTCAATTTTAACAACTAATTAATTAATATTTTATGTAAGTTATATAAAAAAAATTATTTATATTGTTAATAGCCATCATTCATCAAAATACTAAATGTCAATTATAAGGATATAATGATAATTTTCTTTTAGAAATACAAACTCTCTCTGTTATAAGATTAGGTACATATTACTGTAAATGAATAATTATTATTATTATTAGTTTATTATTGATAATCACTTTTGAAGTTACATTCAATTTAATGAATGCTTAATATTTAATTATAACATTAATTGATTAGTCATGCGGTTAACATCATTAGATTGTATCTTCATCAGAATCCTTGTGCACACTTGATTATATTCAAAAGTGATCATTATTTTTAAGAATATGAAAATGCAACTTATTTTTACTGCTGATTAATTAATAATTTATGTTTATATAAGGAAGTATATTGATATTTATGGTATATCTTATAAATTATAATTATAATTTTCTTTTAAAATTACAAACTCTTATATATATATATATCATTTTTATAAAAGATATAACACCAGTGTCACGTGTTTTTAAATTTGAAAAATTGGTATATTATTATAATTTTCATTATATTAGTTCAATATCATTATACTTATTATCGTAATACTTGTGACTGAAAATGTTATAAATTAGTACTTGCGAAAACGAAGATCGAGTCCAATTTTAATTGCATAAATTAATAATAATGGGTAACGGTAAATGTAATAAGCAATAAATAGTACACAATAATTTAAGTGATTCAATTTTTCAATGTAAAAAGTCTACTCCACTAACGACGATACACCGAGGAAAATCCATTAATAATCAAATAGAAATACAAACACTAATTTCCAGAGAGTTTCAACAAAATACACTAATATCCAAAATATACCAAAATATTTTCTGCAAAGAATCACCAAACAAACCCAGCAAATAAATTTCAGCTTTATTTGATATTACTGAACAAGAGAGAGCATGGAGGTGGCGAAAAAACTGTGTTGTTCTCTGTCTTTTGTCTCGCGGCTGTTACTTTTCTTTGGTTGTTGGTCTACACGCAGCTTCTGTCTTCAGCTGTTGGTCTTCACGCAGCTTCTGTCTTCAGTTGATGTTGTGTATTTTTCTACAGCTCCTGGTATTCCTCTTTTCTGAATCTACTCTCTGCTTTCTGCACTACCTGCTATTGTTTTTCTACAACTACAATTCTATTCTCTCTGGCGGCTATCTATATTAAATTTGGTAGCTTTCTCTTTGCAGTAGCTTCTATCTTTTCAATCTCCAACCACTGCTCTTTCTCCCTCTCAGATGGCTTCTGCTCTCTCTTCTCCACGAAGCAAAGGAAATGATATATATATATTACAAAAGTGGGCTAGGGTTTAATAAATGGGTTTGGGCTTAATATTGTTTTGGGCCACTATTAACAAATCTTCACAATAATTTAAAATAGAAAACAAATTCTTCAAATAAAATTCCTCGGATTACCAAATAATCGTCGTCCAAAGCCCCGAAGGGTGATTATCTTATACAAACACCAATCAAGTCCAAGCAATGCTTGAACTTATTAAATGGAACTGGTTTGGTTAACATATCAGTTGGATTCTCTGTAGTGACTATCTTATTGACAATAATAGCACCCTGAGAGACAATGTCACGAACAAAGTGATATCTGACATCGATATGTTTGGTTCTTTCATGATACATAGTATTCTTAGTCAAATGTATCGCATTCTGACTATCACAAAATACAATAGAAGTATCCTGCTGTAAACCCAAATCAGAAACCAAACCTCTAAGCCAAATGACTTCTTTCACTACTTCTGCTACTGCCATATATTCTGCCTCTGTCGTAGACAAAGCAACTATAGACTGTAAAATAGCCTTCCAACTAATGGCACAATGAGAAAAAGTGAAGACATAACCTGTCAGAGATCATCTTCTATCCAAATCACTAGCATAATCGGAGTCCACATAACCAATAACATTGCAACCAGTATTAGAACTCTCGTCATATACCAAACCAAAATTAGATGTACCTCTCAAATACCAAAGTATCCATTTCACTACTTGCCAATGACCCTTATCAGGATTACCCATATATTTGCTGACAACACTAACTGCATGTGAAATGTCTGGACGAGTATAAACCATAGCATACATCAAACTGCCAACGACACTAGCATATGGAACCTGAGACATGTACTGCTCTTCTTCTTCTTACTGTGGTGACAAATCCAAAGAAAGCCTTAAATGAGTAACTAACGGCGTATTCACAGGTTTAGAATCTTTCATGCCAAAGCGTTCAAGAACTTTTTCAATATAACTTTTCTAAGTCAAATAAAGCTTGCCTGCTTGTCTATCCCTTTAAATTTCCATGCCCAAAATTTTCTTCGCTGCACCCAAATCTTTCATCTCAAATTCACAACTAAGTTGAGACTTTAATTTCTGAATCTCAGACTTATTCTTAGAAGCAATAAGAATGTCATCAACATAAAGTAACAAATAAATGGATGAACCATCATGAAATCTTTTATGATAAACACAACTATCATAATCACTCCTAGAGTAACCATGATTAATCATAAAAGAATCAAACCGCTTATACCACTGCCTAGGAGATTGCTTCAGCCCATATAAAGACTTTTTCAATAAACAAACATGATCTTCTTTACCTTGAACAACAAACCCCTTTGGTTGATACATATATATTTGTTCCTCAAGCTCACCATGTAAGAATGTTGTCTTGACATCAAGTTGTTCTAATTCCATGTCAAATAATGCAACCATAACAAGCAACACACGAATAGAGCTATGTTTCACAACAGGAGAAAATACTTCATTGAAGTCAATACCTTTCTTCTGACAATAACCCTTTGCAACAACGCGTGCCTTGAACCTAGCTGTTTCAACCTCAGGTATACCTTTCTTTTTCTTGAAGACCCATTTGTTTCCAACAATCTTATGGCCCTTAGGCGGTTTCACCAATTCCCAAGTATGATTCTTATGAAGTGATTCAATCTCTTCATACACCTCAATAGACTCTGCCATAGACAATGCAAAAGAAACTAAGTCTGCATCTGTGTATCTCTAAGAGCGACGAATCTCTCTTATTCTTTTACCCTTAGCGATACTATATGGTTGTTCATGTTGCTCTTCTGCTACATCATGAGCAAAAACATCTATCTCATCCATAGATGGCTGATTTGAAGTGCCCTCTTGCACTTGACTAGGAGCTCCACTCTCAAGCTCCACCTGCTCACTAACACCGTGGTCTTTATCTACAACAATACTCTTTTTTCTTTTGCAACATGGAAAACTCATCAAACTTAACATCTCTGCTAATAAAAAATTTAGGTGACTTGGGTTCAACACACCATAATCTATAACCCTTCACCCCAAAAGGATACCCCAAAAATATGCATTTCAATGCCCTAGGCTCAAGTTTACCATCATTAACATGAGCATAAGCAGGACAACCAAAAATTTTCAAATCAGAATAATTAGTAAGAGTACCAAAGAATACCTCAAATGGAGTCTTCAACTCAATTGCAGTTGATGGAGACCGATTCATCAAATAGTAGGCATGGTTACAAGTTCAGCCCAAAAGGATTTATCCAAGTCAACTTGAAAGAGCATACAACGAGCTCTTTCTAAGAGAGTCCTATTCGTACGTTCTGCTACTCCATTTTGTTGTGGTGTATGACGCACAGTGTGGTGTCTCACTATGCCATTTCTTTCACAGAACTCATTAAACTGAATATCACAAAATTCTAAACCATTATCAGTTCTCAAATGCTTGATTTTCTTGCTTGTTTGATTTTCTATACAAGCCTTGAATTTCACAAATTTTGAGAACACATCATTCTTATTCTTCAGAAAATACACCCAAACAAGATGAGAGAAGTCATCAATAAAAGTCAACATATACCAGGCATCACCCTTAGAGACAACACGAGAAGGACCCCAAAGATCTGAATGAATATAATCAACAATACCTTTCATTTTATGGATGGTTGTACTGAACTTGACCCTGCGATGCTTTCCATAAACACAATGCTCACAGAAATCAAGCTTCCCAGTTTTCTAACCACAAAGCAAATCCCATTTGCTCAAAATAGACATCCTTGTTTCATTTATATGCCCAAACCACATATGCCATAATCGAGTAGTGTCTGAATCTTGATCTGACGAGGATGAAACTGATACACTGCCAATAACAGTGCTACCCTGAAGCATATAGAGACCACGCGACAATTTCCCTTTAATAACAATGAGAGCACCCTTACTAACTTTTAAGACTCCACCTTCAGCTACATACTTATAGCCTTGTGAATCAAGAGTACCCAAAGATATCAAATTCTTTTTGAAATCTGGAACATGACGAACATCTTTTAAAGTCCTAACAATACCATCATGCATCTTAATTTGGACAGTACCAATACCAACAACCTTACAGGACATATTGTTTCCCATCAAGACAACACCCTCATCAATAGACTGATAAGAAGCAAACCAATCTCTACTGGGGCACATATGGTAAGTGCAACCCGAATCAAGAATCCAAACATCTCTAGGAGAACCAATAGATAATGATAGAACATTTTCACCATCGGAACCAGAACTATCTACAACACCAGCAACATCATTAGTACCAGAAGACGTTGTGGTAGATTTTCCTTTACCTTTGAGTTTCAGACAATTTACTTTCTAGTGCCCTTCTTGACTGCAATAGTTTCATTTATCTTTTCTTTTTCTAGATTTGGATCTAGACTTGCCTCTATTATTACTTGTGTTTTTTTCTTGATTTCTACCTCTGAAAACTACACCACTGCTATTATCATTGTTGCTTGTAGACACATTTTTCTTCAACTCTCTGGAATTCAAAGCTGCTTTGACATCTTCTAAAGAAATAGTGTCTCGCCCATATAGCATGGTATCAACAAAATGTTCAAATGAATGAGGTAAAGAACATAATAGAACTAAGGCTTGATCCTCATCATCAATCTTAACACCACCATTTTTCAAATCACAAATATTTTTTGTAAATTCATCAAGATGATTGTGCAAAGGTGTACCTTCTGACATTCTGAATGTATACAAACGCTACCTCAAATATAACCGGCTAGTCAAAGACTTGGTCATATACAAATTCTCCAATTTAAGCCATAACCCAGCAGGAGATTCCTCATCACCAACCTCGCGTAATACCTTGTCAGACAAGGATAACTGAATTGAACTGAGAGTATTTTCCATCAAAGCATCTTTTTCTTCATCAGTTAATTTTTCTAGCAATTTATCCTTGCCTTTAAGTGTCTTAACGAGTCCTTCTTTAACTAATACGGCCTGCATCTTCATATGCCAAAGACTAAAATCATTTCTACCATTGAATTTCTCAATTTTCATATTTTGCCACCATGACAGAAAACCCAATATTAAATAAATAAAAGTACAACCCAGAAAATATGAAACTAATCAGATAACCAGAAGCTCAAAATAAATCTAAAAGAGCAAACTTGATCAGTTCCAATAAATAACAGAATAACCCAATGGCTCTTATACCAATTTGTTACGAATTTAACATTTGCGAAAGCCAAGATCGGGTCCAGTTTTGGTTGTACAAATTAATAATAATAGGTAACGGCAAAAGTAATAAGCAATAAATGGCACACAATAATTTAAGTGGTTCAACTTTTTAATGTGAAAAGTCTACTCCACTGACGACGGCACACCGAGAAAAATCCAATAATAATCAAATGGAGATACAAACACCAATTTCCAGAGAGTTTCAACAAAATACACTAATATCCAAAATATATCCAAATATTTTCTGCAAAGAATCACCAAACAAACCCAGCAAATAAATTTCAGCTTTATTTGATATTACCGAACAAGAGAGAGTATAGAGGTGGCGAAAAAACTATGTTGTTCTCTGTCTTTCTGTCTCGTGGTTGTTACTTTTATTTGGCTATTGGTCTACACGTAGCTTCTGTCTTCAACTGTTGGTCTTCACGCAGCTTCTGTTTTCAGCTGCTGTTATGTATTTTTCTACAGCTCCTGGTATTCCTCTTTTCTGAATCTGTTCTCTGCTTTCTGCACTAGCTGTTGTTGTTTTTCTGCAGCTGCAATTCTATTCTCTCTGGCGGCTATCTATATCAAATTTGGCAGCTTTCTCTTTACAGTAGCTTCTATCTTTTCTATCTCTAGTCGCTGCTATTTCTTCTCCACACAACAAAGGAAATGATATATATATTACAAAAGTGGGTTAGGGTTTAATAAATGGATTTTAGCTTAATATTGTTTTGAGCCACTATTAACAAGAGAACGTTTTTAAAACTTTGTCATCAACATTTTAATTACATGGTAGTTAAGTGTACATGAAGTCAATTGATGAAAATTGAAATGTTAGATTAAATTTATTAAATTTAATTAGTGAATTGAAAAATTATGAATTAAGTTAATTATAATTTCTTAAGTAGGTTAGAATATATATTGCATTAATTGGTGCATTTAAATGTATGGTTGGAAACAAAAATAACAAGTTTTATCACCGCAATACAAAAATCAACCTTGATGCAATAGGTCGCATGCATAGTCATATATATGTTCGAGATAAATATTATTTTAAAAAATTAATTTAATAATTAATTTTACTAATTTTATTAATGTTTAATTAAATCTCACAAACATCTTTGTGTGTAAATATAACTAGGAGAAAGGCTAAAATTATATTAATTTGGATACACTTTTGTGCATATACATTAATTCTCATGTCACTACATTAAATGTCTAACATTTTCTATTCTTCCTGTGCTTAAAAAGAATTTATGGGATAAATAAAGAATTAAGAAAAAGATGGAGAGACGTAAACGCTAAGAGAAAAAAGTAAGAAATCTTTAATTCACCTTCACAAAAAGACAGATTCCAATAAATATGAAAAGGAGAATTCCTAACTAAATTTAGGTGATTTAGAGGCAAATAATAGTTGCCTTTAGATGCTTTGGAATAGTCGTTTCAACGTATAATCTTCATGTTGTGTTGTCGTTTTTGACATCCAGTGTTAAATAGTTTATCAACTATATTAAAAAAAAAAAATTGTGTTCAATAGTCTACTTAAACATATTAAAAAATTAAATTTTTAATATGTTTATAAATATGTGAGTTGTATTGTATTAAAAAAAATATATAGTAAAAATTTAAGTTATTGAAAAATGGGTAACAATTATTTCATTATTGCCCTATTCTTTTTTAAATGTTTTTTACTTTTTATTTAGTATCTGAATATATAACAATTTTTTTACGTGAAAATTTTCATTGTACTGTTATAATAACAATAATAATAATAAAATTATAATAGTATTAATTATGTCTTGATAATTTTAAAATTTATTACTCTTAGCTTTCATTTTTGTCCAAAATAATAATCACTTAATAAGAGAAAGACAGTTGGCTTCCAACCTTCCATTAATAAGCATACAGTGTCATTTCGATAAATTTGATGCAGATCGGCGTTTTTTCTTGAACCTGGTAAAGCAACATGATCAAATGCCTGTGTTTTTTTTTTTTGGTGACGGTTTAATTTTTGAGAAAACGGCTAAAAATAAAATATATAAAGCATCTTTTTATGGAATAGAAAGGAGCCTACCTTATTGAAATTACACATCTGGTCTACCTCTTGGCCAAGACTAAGAGTACACTACTCTACATGAACACAACAATTTCTTTGCACTCACAAAACTAGTTTCTGCTGTTGATTTTAAGGTACTTACTATGAAGATTTTTCTTCTCTCTCTGGACTTTAGTACAAATTTATAGCTTCCTGGTTTTAAGTGAAATTTAAGTGTGTGAGTACTTTGATGCTAAAATTTTTGAATTGTAATTGTTATGATTTCAAAATTCTAAGTGGGTTTGGTTGAAAGTCTTTTACTTTGTAATTTCTTCTGTATTTAGGAATGATTATGAAATGGTATTGTTTTGTTGTTTGTAATTGGGATTTTTCTGGACTCTGTTAATGTCTCTGATCCAAATTAAGTTTAAATTCTGTCAAGAAATTCACAAGATGGAACCTTTACTCTGCAGAGAGAGAGAACAGCTAGACTGACTTCATTGGACCTCTGTTAAGTTAAGAGGTGATATTTACTAGACTTTTTAATTTATTTTTTTAATATTTATGTCCCATTTTTGGTGGATATTCTACCATTTTGAGAAGTTTCTATAAAGTTACTGACATGGTATTTAGACTCAACTTGTTTACCGAGCTTTTATTCTTGATTAATTGGTTTTCAAAAGTTGGTGAGCTTTCTAAACAGGTAATGATTTTTTTCCAATTTAATCTATAAAGTAGTTGGCTCTGCTAGACTTGTTAAGACTTTTTGGTTGAAGCAACGACAAGTACTAAACAAGTGTTTGTGAATTCTTGTAGAATCTGATTTGGCACCATTGCTTGTGCCAGCCTACTTTAGAGAAAGTAGTATACTGCTATATACTGGAATAAGAAGATAGTTTGGTGAACTAGGTTTCAAGATTCTATATGATGGACATAGAAGATGATCTATATTCATATGAAAATGAAAAAACAATTCCTATTTGCATTTTGTTCAAGAACGCCAGGTACTTTTTTAAGTTAATATATTTTGTGATTTTTCTAACTATTTGTGAGGCCTATCTCTTTTGAAATAGGTTAGTTGATTGGGTAAACTCTCTCAAGATAGAGGGAGCACACTCAGTGTTTTGTCCAAAAAATAGAAGCAGAATTGAAGACGAGTAGGTGTGATTGTGCCTAATTCTATTTTGTTCCTGCAGAAATGTTCTTAAACTTGACAAGCTTGGTCTAGAAATAGCACAGATTGCATTACCAGCTGCGCTGGCTTTGACAGCTGATCCAATTGCTTCTTTAATTGACACAGCATTCATTGGCCAAATAGGTATTCCATATACCCTCTTCTGTTGTTTTTTTTTTCTTTTCTTATGCTCTTCTATTAGAGCATATCTATACCATTATTATCAATATCAAGTGATCAGTGTTTAAGTTCAGACAGATTCTATATCTTGCTTTCTTTTTGTTAGAAAAAATTTAACATGACCTGACTTAATCAACCTAGGTTCTGTGGAACTTGCTGCGGTAGGAGTTTCCATTGCTTTGTTCAATCAAGTATCAAGAATTGCGATATTTCCACTTGTTAGTGTCACAACCTCTTTTGTTGCTGAGGAAGATACTCTTGGGAGTGTTAGTTCTGAAGCACCCGAGACTGATAGCTTAGAGCCAAGTTCAATGACAAACACAGAAAATAAACAACTGATACCACAAAATGGTATATATGCTTACCCTTCCTACATAAAGCTATGTTTTTGACTTTTAGTATCATTAGGCTTTGTTAATATTTTAAAGCTCAGTGTCGAAACATTTGAACTTATCTTTTATATTACAGGACTCTCCTGTATAATTCAATTGAGCTACATATCTTTGTTTCATTTCATTTTCTGCATCAGAAAGATCAATTAGTGGAAGCTTAGATGTACAGACAGTTGAGCATGGAAGAAGGCATATTCCCTCTGCCTCATCCGCAATGGTTATTGGTGGAGTTCTCGGTCTCCTCCAAGCCATATTCCTCATATCTGGAGCTAAACCTTTATTGAACTTTATGGGAGTCAGTTCTGTAAGTTTCTTATGATAGAAAAAGAACTTTGTGTAAATTTGTTCAATGCCAAGTCCTGGTTATTCTGTTTTTTGATAGTTGCTAACAGTAGAGTGCTACGTTATCTAGGATTCACCTATGTTAAGTCCTGCTCAGCAGTACTTAACATTGAGGTCACTTGGTGCTCCTGCTGTTCTTCTATCACTGGCTATGCAAGGAGTCTTCCGTGGATTCAAAGATACAAAGACGCCTTTATATGCCACAGGTAATGTTCATGACATTGAACAATTTGTCTTATACTTACCATTTTAAACATTATCATCATAGAATGAACTGCTTTACCTTAATCTGCTTCGCAATCTGTGTTAAAACTCAGTGGCAGGAGATGTAACAAACATAATTTTAGACCCAATATTTATGTTTGTCTTCAAACTTGGTGTTAGTGGTGCAGCTATAGCCCATGTGATTTCTCAGTAAGTTCATTCATATTTATGCTTTTCTGGATTAAAATGTCATGTCACAACTGTATTGGCAAACTTGTTTTATAATTCTACTTGTAATTATTTATAGGTACTTAATCTCGGTGATACTCTTGTGGAGCTTGATGGGCAAAGTGGATCTCTTACCCCCGAGCATCAAACATCTTCAATTTGGTCGATTTCTCAAAAACGGTAAGACTTCATCTCGAAACTATTGCATCAAAATGTTTTGGCTCAATAATTGTAAAAAGAGATTTCACCCTTTTACCTATAAATCCAAAGCCTATATGTTTGAACTTATTGAATATGTTATATTTGTACACTTTAACATTGTATAGTTGATTCTCTACAAGTTCCTTTCTCTTTTCTTTTATGGTTGATCCTCAGGTTTCCTATTATTAATGAGGGTCATTGCTGTGACATTTTGTGTGACTCTGGCTGCATCATTGGCTGCACGGCAGGGGCCGACATCTATGGCTGCATTTCAGGTCTGCTTGCAGATTTGGTTGGCAACTTCTCTTCTTGCTGATGGACTTGCTGTTGCTGGTCAGGTACAGAAAAAATTTATTCAAATAACTGCTTCAGTTAATGCTAAAATTGGTGGTTGGTTTGACTTGTATTTTTCTGTCTTAATTCTAACAAACTAAAGTTCACTGCTTGTATATGCTATCATCCATAGTAAGTTGCTTCCTTGTTATTCAGGCAATACTTGCAAGTGCATTTGCCAAAAAAGACCATAACAAGGCAACAGCTACCGCATCCCGAGTATTGCAGGTAGTAGATGATGTCATACAGATCAAACATGCATTACATGCATGTCATTTTGATTTCTAAACATATAACTAATTACATTAAACTGCAGCTCGGATTGGTTCTGGGTTTGATGCTAGCAATTACTCTTGGAGTTGGATTGCAGTATGGAGCTAAGTTATTTACAAGTGATGTCAAAGTCCTCCATCTCATTAGCATAAGCATTCCGGTATCCTTTTTTTTATTTCTTTTTCTTTTTTCTTTTTTGTCTGCAATTAAACTGTTACTACTTAAGCTTTACTCTTTTCCATCTCTCAAATGCTATATATATATTGAAGTTAAAATGCATGTCTTCGATTTCATGCCAGTTTGTTGCAGCTACTCAACCTATAAATGCCTTGGCGTTTGTATTTGACGGGGTTAATTTTGGAGCATCTGATTTTGCATATTCAGCCTGCTCAATGGCAAGTCTTCCTTCAACCCATCTTCTAATTCTATTATTACTTTGTGAAATTAACAACACATAACACAAGATTCTTAATATATATATATATATATATATATTAATTTGTGGTTTCAGGTTCTGGTAGCTATTGGCAGCATCATATGTCTATTTATTTTCTCATCCACTATCGGGTTCGTTGGAATCTGGATTGCTTTAAGCATCTATATGAGTCTTCGGGCATTTGCTGGATTTTGGAGGTTAGTTTCAAATGGTGTATAGAATAGGTCAATCTTATTAAAGCAGAGAACTGATTCTAAAATTATCATGCTTGTCATATAAGCTGCCTAAAAGTATATATAATACACAAAGCATATATTCTGATCAGGTAGGCTTCCCTTAAATGGAATACGATTCAAGACAATTAAAAGAAGTTTTAATTATATATCATAATCTTATTTATAAATGAAGTTTCATTTTTAACCACCCTTATTCAAAAGTGTAATAATGTATATATTTTTTTTTTATAATGTAAAAATCATGTCTTTTTTTTAAGATTAAAAATGAAATCAGTTGAATGACTAAGTCATATCAAAATGGGAGAGAAATGTTTTGTCTTTTCAAATTGGAATTAGGATCTAAGCCTACACTTGCTTTAAAAAAAATGTTCGACAATTACTGATAAGCACACTGTGTTTGCAGGATAGGGACAGGAACTGGACCATGGTATTTCCTCAGGAGCTAATAATTTGCCTCGGCTATCTACGGTTTTGACATCTACCTTTATACATAGTTTTTTTTTTTTAATTGCCTGCTTGAAATTGTAACTTTCTATATTTATCTGTATAGAGGAACTCAAGAATAGTCAAAATACAGATATAGGAATATGATGAAAAAACTGAAATGTTATAAATTGTAAATGGTGTGCCTTCAGAGCCAGCACCCGGGGCTGGGGCTGAGTTAGATCCAACCTCGATCGCCATACGACTATGCCAGTATATCTAAAAGAAAGGATATTTATCGGGAAAAAATAATAATATTTTTCTACCGAAAAAATAAATAAATGCCAACCTCACGATATGAGGGCTTTTTTTTTTTTTTTTTTAATGAAAAACAATATGACCATTAAGTGAGTCGCTATTACACCAGTATTAAAGTTTTATTTTAAATATTTTTTATCTATATTTTTAAAGTTATATTTAAATGGTACTTCTATTAAAAAAATTACCAATTTAATATAATGATATTCAATTAAAAACTTTTTACATTGTAATAATACATGCTTAATAGTTAAAGTATATTTTTGAATAATCAATAATTAATAATCTAATTTTTTTATCTCAATATCATTTAATTAATTGATTATATGAAGAAAAAAAATCTAAATGTTATACATATATTATTATATATATGAAAAAAATTTAATTAAATGATAAATTATATCAAATGGATAAATTTTTTAAATGAAGTACCGTCAAGATACTACCATAAAAACAATAAAAAAAAAACTTATTAAAAGTAAAATCTTAATAGTGATATACTAATAAGTGAATGAATATAATTTAAGGGTATGCTCACTGTTCACGGTGTGGGAATGATTGACTAACGAGTGTATTAATTTATTGTTTTTGAAAAAAATTATTCATTGATAAATTATTATTAATATGATTTAGTATTATTAATAAATATAATTTTATCTATATAATTATATTTAATAAAAAAATTATCATATTAATTATAATTGTAATATATTTATTATATATAAAAGTGATTGTTATTTCTGATTTGATAGTTTGTATTTTTTTATATACATAAATTCGTGTTTTATGAATATTTGTTCATAATAATCAATTTAAATTATATCAAAATATATCATTTTTGGATCGAATTGAGTGATGATTCATCTACAAAATCAATACATCTAATTGGATCATGATAGAGACATCTGGAACCAGAATCAATTCAAATCTAACTTTTTTTAGAACTATAATTTTAAAATTAAAATTATATATTTTCAATATAATTTTTTAATTTTTACAATTATTTATTTGAAAAAATTTACATTTGAGTAATTATTTTTAAAAAATTTATCTTACATTTTTATAAATCTAATTTTTTCTCTCTTAAATTTTTATAAATTTATCTATTATTATTTAAAATTTATTAAATTAAAATTAAAATTTATCATGTTCATAATTATTTATTTCTTCTTATATATATTAAAAATGATATTATTTTTTAATTTATTATAATTTACTTAAAAAATAATAAAGTTTCTAAAAAATATAAAAGTATTTTCTTATAATATATAATGTTCTTTTATTATTATTTTTAATTTATCAATAAAAATAAGTAATGTAATAGATTAAATAATATTTTAGTTTAGAAAAAAAATGAAAAAAAAATTGAAACAATTGGGATCTGATAGTTAATATCTTTAATATATCTAATCTTTATATTAAAATATATCAAATTAAATAAAAAAAATTAAATAATGAATCAAATTAGATAATCACGGAATCAGATGTGATTCCATCTTATCCCTGATCCTTGAGATGACTAGATTTTCACTACAAGAGTATCTTACATTTTTAAAATATATAAATAATACATTTCTTAATTTTGATTCGAGATTAATAGTCCCTTTACTTAATTTCCACTTTATAATTTTCAAAAGTTGCTATTTCTAACCGATCCATAAAACTAATTACGTACTTAACACATCGTAAATATCTCATTTAAACCGGTGTATTTGTGAAATTCAACAAACTAAAATTATATTTTGAATTTCGTGTAAACTTAGAACTCAAAAAATCTTATATTATGAATTTCCTTCTAATATAATAATATACATTCATTAAAAATATTAAAAAAAACGATTTAATATAATTATGTATCAATCATTTTAAAAAAAGTATTATATGACTGATAAATCAAATAAAAATATTTTAATAAAGCATGTAAGGAAAATAAGTGAATTAATTATTATTTTATAAATTAAAATTTATGAAAGCAAAGCAAATCACATCGAACAATACACGGATTCACATTCTCTAGAATTCAAGCCATGTTTAGTCGAAAATATTTGACAAAATTATAGAAATATAACAAAGCATAATCATGAGAACAATGCTAAACAACGTTTACACTTTAATAACTTAATTTTTTAAAAGATTTAATCCCTTAATTCTACTTATTTTTATACTTTACTTATTAATTTTTATAGATTCTACTTTTTAACTTTTTGATTTTTTTTCTAAGATTTGATCCCGATAAGAAACTAAAATGTAAAATTTATAAAAATTAAAAAATTAATAATGTTGTTTCATGTTCGAAGTTTTTGGTAAATAATATTAACACATATTTTACTAGAACAAATATAATGCATTCTAAGATACGATGAATTTAAATATTTTAATTGAGATAACATTTACACATTCATATAATTGTTAGCAGAATCATAATAACAATACGAACTTAATTAAACTCTAAACAGAAGAATGAAACACATTCTCCTTCTTTGTGTGAATCTTTTAAGAAACAAATAAATATAACTCAAAATAAAACATGCACAAAATTAACACAATCAATTTACTTGGAAAAACCTTTCTAGTGTAACAAGAAAACAAACACGTCACTTCTCTCCAAAACTTCCACTATCAAGAAACAATTATACAAAAAAAATTTCTAGATAAAATTAGAGTCAAACAATCGACAACATAATCAATAATACAACTTCTTATAAACTAACAATTATTTTAAAAAGATGAGAGATCTAATCCAATTTCGTAGTCATTATTTACGGTCCAAATTTTTTCAAACCGATGAACCAAATCTAAATCACACCGTTCAAATTGAAGAATATTGAGTCATGAACGTTATTGTAAAATTTCAACTCAATCAGACCACAAACAACTTCTATTAGAACACTTAATAAGGCTTGTTAGATAGCAAAAATTGAAAAATTATTCTATATTTTTTTACTACTGTGGCTGAAAATTTTCTGTTGAAATTCATACTCAATAAATACTAAATGGATTTATCAAAGAAGTAATCAAATTGATAAAATTATCTATTAGACTCTTTCAATAAGATAAAAAAAACCCAACAATAATGACAATCTTCTATGTAAGACACATATACATTAATAGGATCGAATTCACACACTTTCGGAGCACTTAGGTTTGAACCCACAAGGAATATATGCAACAATTGGTTATGTTGCCCCCGAGGCTTAGACCATACCTTTAAATTGAACAAGGAATCATCCGCCTGACCTTTATTCCCTGATGATATTTTCAAATTTGCCATGCATATCAAAGAAATAGCCATATCTAATCTCTCTCTCTCTCAGCTTTTCCTTAAATCATTATCATTCCAAAAAGTAGTTCCACATCATATCTCACAATCAAAGATCAAAATTCCTCTCCCCATTATCTAATTCTAACTGTTCCAATGAGTGACTGAATAGAGGCAATAGAAAAGGATAATAAATTACCTTTCAACCCAAAACAAAACGATCCACATCCAACTATGCACCAGACTGAAACCACTTTATCATCCGTATATTTCATGCTTTATTCAAAAAATATAGAGAGAGAAAATAAAGAAAAAGAAACAATGACGTTAATAATAATTGATAATGAAGAATGGATAATGTTACATCATCAAGGAACAAATGCCTCAATCTTTTAGTGTGCCTTAACAGTCTATAATAATTCATTTACAGATGAATCACATCCATGAATGAAAATATAACCTAATTTGTCGAGAAGAACAAGTCATCACAGCATTTTTATCAACTCAAATTACAAAAAATAAAGAATTAGCTTCAATTCAACTTCTTTTGAAACAAGTACGTGAAAACAACGTAAGAACAATATTAACTTTGAAATAAACTGATTGGATTGAGTCGCAGACTAAGATACTCTCTTTAAGACGTTTTGCAGTTCTATAAAAAATTATGCAAGCAAACACAACCCCGTCGTTCCCAAGATAACACAACCCCGTCGTTCTCAAGATAACACAACCCCGTCGTTCCCAAGATAACACAACCCCATCGTTCCCAAGATAACATAACCTCGTCATGTTAAGGATATTGGAGATAAAATTAAGGAATAATTTAAGGAGTGTTAACTTCTTAATTCAAGGAGTAAATCAAGAACCTTAATTCAAGGAGTAAATTAAGGATTAATTCAAGGAGAAAAACAAAGAATCTTTAATTCAAGGAGTAAAACAAGGAATCCTTAATTCTAGAAGTAAATCAAGGAATGTTTAATTCAAAGAGTAATTCAAGGAGTAAATCTCCTTATATATAGCTATAGAATTGTAATGAAAATATGAAAGAAACAATACAACTTTAAGAGAGCTTGTTTTATTTAGAAAGACTTTTAGGCCTTGGCGTTTTCAAAACCAATTTTCAACATGGTATCAGAGCAAGACTCGTGGCGGTGGAGGAGCCACCATGCACTACCACCCGTGGTAACAAAGTAAGACCACCACCGTCTGTCGACACAGTAGATATGAGGGGGAGTGTTGAGGAAATAATTCTCACATCGACCAGGGAGAAGGCAGCAATGCTGCTTATAAGACTGAGGCACCCATTAACCTATAAGTTGGCTTTTGGGTTAAGAGAAGGGTCTGGTTAAATAAGATTGGTATCAGAGCATGACCCATGGCGGTGGAGGAGCCACCCAGCACTACCACCCGTGGCAACAATAAGACCATCATCGTCCGTCGACATAATTGATGTGAGGGGGAGTGTTGAGGAAATAAGTCTCACATCGACCAGAGAGAAGGCATCAGTGCTGCTTATAAGACTGAGGCACCCCTTAACCTACAAGCTATCTTTTGGGTTAAGAGAAGGGTCCGATTGAATAAGACTTTTTTTCTCTTTTTTTAAGTTGTATTGTTTCTTTCATATTTTCATTACAATTCTATAGCTATATATAAAGAGATTTACTCCTTAAATTACTCTTTGAATTAAACATTCCTTGATTTACTCCTTGAATTAAGGATTATGTGTTTTACTCCTTGAATTAAGGATTATGTGTTTTACTCCTTGAATTAAGGATTCCTTGTTTTTCTCCTTGAATTAATCCTTAAATTCATGATGACAACTCCTTAATTTACTCCTTGAATTAATGTTCTTGATTTAATGTTCTTGATTTACTCCTTCAATTAAGAAGTTAACACTCCTTATATTACTCCTTATATTTCAAACAGTCCCCACGAGCTTGGTATGCCAAGCTAAGCTCTGTTCTCACTAGTGTTGGTTTCAAAAACAGCAATGTTGATTCCTCACTATTTGTTCGCACAGGAGATATGAGAAAATTGGTTGTGTTGATTTATGTAGATGATCTTATAATTATAGGTGATAATGCTGATGAGATTTTTAACCTCAAATAGTCCCTCAGACAAAGGTTTGCAATTAAAGACCTTGGGATATTGAAGTACTTTCTTGGTATAGAAATGACAACCTCGCACAAGGGACTCTTTTTTAACCAAAGGAAAGTTCCCACATTGAAACCAAGCTCTTAGCGATGATGGATTAAATCTCTCATACAACTTCTACCTACCTGATGTGGAAGAGGAATATTGTGGTAAAAGGAAAGATCTTACATTGAAACCAAGCTCTTGGTGATGATGGATTAAATCTCTCATGTAGCTTCTACCTACCCGATGTGGAGGGAAAGTATTGTGGTAAAAGGAAAGGTCCCACATCGACAACAATATTTTTTTTTGCTATCGTAATCAACATTTTTGTTAGTAAACCAAGCTCTTGGATTCTTATCAATTTCAACGACTTATGTGCAAGCTTAGATCCATAAACCTTATGGATCCAGCTTTAGGGAGAGTATTGGAGATAAAATTAAGAAATAATTTAAGGAGTAATATAAGGAGTGTTAACTTCTTAATTCAAGGAGTAAATCAAGAACCTTAATTAAAGGAGTAAATTAAGGAGTAAATCAAGGAGTTGTCATCCTTAATTTAAGGATTAATTCAAGGAGAAAAACAAAGAATCCTTAATTCAATGAGTAAAACAAGGAATCCCTAATTCAATGAGTAAATCAAGGAATGTTTAATTCAAAGAGTAATTCTCCTTATATATAGCTATAGAATTGTAATGAAAATATGAAAGAAACAATACAACTTTAAGAGAGCTTGTTTTATTTACAAACGCCTTTAGGCCTTGGCGTTTTCAAAACCAATTTTCAATAATAAAACAGCATAGAATTTTTGTTATCTATCTCGAAACTTCACTGCACTGATGAAGACCGGAATGTTACACCTATGAAATTTCATTGCTCGAAAAACTCAAAACAATTTAAGATTTTTTTTTCTTTTTCTTTCTGAAAGCTTTTTTTCTTAATAAGAGTGTTTAGAAATTATTGTGATAAAACTGAGAGCTGAGACCCTCTATTTATAGGTTTGAGAAATCACGTAGTCATTATGACAATAACAATCATGTCTGAATAAATAAAAGTAACGATCATTTTCAGAGTAAAGAAAAGTAACGGATATTTCTGAGCAAAGAAAAAATAACGATCATATTTTAAGTAAAGAAAAATAACGAACACTTTTTGAGTAAAAAGATAATAATCATTTTTCTGAGTAGAAAAATATTTTTTTAAAAGAAAATTTCCAAAAAATAAAATGTCACCTCACACACGCGCTCAGACTCAGCTCAGTCGGTCGGACGGTGATAACACACGCACTTGTGGTATCATATTTTCTTAGATCATTTTTCCTTCTATAAAAGTAGGTGTCCTTTGGAGCCCAAATTTAATAATCAATCATTTTCTATTTATATATCTCTAAAATAATATAAAATAATAATGTAAAATAATTCGAAAAGTTACATTATTTATTTTATAAAAATTCACTTTTTTTCATCAGCGTTACCTTACATTAAAGATCAAATTATATTGTTAATAATAAATGCATAAATATAAGGCGAGGCGAGAAAGCTAAACCTGGTCAAAATCTTTCTAAATAACCCATAGGGGTTCTATCCCATTACTCCATTCTGTCACCTTAATCTTGATTAATCAATAAATTATAACCGATACATCTGTTGACTTGCATTCATACTGTTACTGTTGACTTTTTTGCTCCAGAATACTGAAAATAAATCCATAACCAAGTTCAAATGCCTCAAACTTCCATAGAAATAATAATAATATATTGAGAACAAGCTGTAACTTCCCAAACTTCGCTGCTAAATTAAAATGATCATTAGATCCTGAATCTGGTAGTGACCTATATCTTCAATTGGCATTTAGCATCGGTTTAACACGTTAACCGATGTTATATACGTGAATATTTTTTTTTCCCATTTGACACAATATTTTTAGCATTGTAAACACCCAAAAACCCAAAATTGACCATCACTCTTTTTTCATTTTTTCTCATTTTTTGGCCACCTACGATCACCAATTATAACGACATTTAGTGAGTTTTTCTTCTCTCCAAATTATCTTCTAAATCTCTTATTTTTTGAGCAAAATATTCAAAAAAAAATTATACTTATTTTCTCACTTACAAAACACCATTTTTTTCTTCATTTTTTTTATTTTGTTAAGTCATTTACTCTTATAAGTATTTTTTATTAATCCTACGCATTTATTATTCATATTTTTTTTATATTTTTTATATTATGTTTTATTTATGTGTATAATTTTTTGTATTATATATGTTATTATTTTTATTATGTAGTTTTTATAAAAACAATTCATAATAAAATAAATTTATATATTTATGACTATGATTTAAGGTTGGTGTTTAATTTATTTATTTTTGTTAATATAAAATGGAAAGACATGATTCAACAATATTGTATTAATTAAAGTATATGTGATTTGAAGTAGTGTAGTTATTTAAAAAAAATCTTAATCATCACAAAATTGTTATATAAATTTTGTTTTATATTTCTTAAATTTGAAATCAACTCAAATGATGTGGCATATTATTATTAATAATTACAATCAATCTCATATAATTATATTTATGTGTATATATTTGTTATGTTTGGTTTTTATGTATTTATTTTTATATGATGTTGTGATATATATTCTAATAATTAAGAAATTCATTTATAATAATATCTAAAATATATTGATTGGATACATATTTAATATGCTTAATGTCATTAATAGAATGGACAAATCTTGGATGTCAAAGTGTAGGATTGAGCATGATTACATTTCTGGAGTTGAAAGTTTCTTGAAGTTTTCTTGTAGAAATAGTAATAACGAAATTAGTATGATTCGATATCCATGTGTTAAATGTAAAAATGAGTGATTTCATGATTTTGATGAGGTTAAGTATCACCTTATTCGTAGTAGTATTCTTTTGAGTTATAAATGTTGGTATTATCATGGAGATGCTGAAAATCGTTGTATACAGAATGCAAGAAATACAATAAAATGTCGAGATTAGTTCATTTGTACAATGTGAAGGCAAAACATGGTTTTTCTGACAAAGAATTCACATAATTATTAAATGTACTAATATATATGTTTCCTGAGGGTATCGAATTGTCATCTTCAATGTATGAAGTGAAGAAATCTCTTAGTCGATTTGGTATAGAATATAATAAGATTCATGCTTGTCCAAATGATTGCATTCTTTATAGAAAAGAATATGAGACATTAGATGTTTGTCCGATATGTAAAGAATCGAGATGGAAACATGCTACAAATGAGACAACACCTAAGAAAGGCATGCTCGCAAAGGTTTTTTTGGTACTTTCCTCTGATTCCTAGATTTCAAAGGTTGTTCAAAAGTAAAGAGACACCAAAGATGTTGACTTGGAATTCAGATAATCGATCTGATGATGGAGTGCTACGTCATCCTTGTGATTCTCCAATTTGGAAAGTAGTAGATAATTTATCCCCTCAATTTGCATCTAATTCGCATAATCTTTGTCTTGCCATTACTGCTGATGGAATTAATCTACACAGTTCCCTTAGTAGTAGATATAACTATTGGCCAATAATTATGGTAACATACAACCTTCCTCCCTGTTTATGTATGAAAAGAAAATTCATGATGTTAACATTATTGATCTTAGGACCAAAACAACCTGTTATTGATATTGATGTATATTAATTTGTAGCCTCTGATAGATGATTTAAAGATATTGTGGAATGATGGTGTAAATGTTTATGATGCATATAAAGAAGAACACTTTAACTTAAGGGAGGTCTTTTATGGAAAATTAATGATTTTCCTGTCTATGAGAACTTATCAGGACATGCAACAAAATGTTATATGAGATGCCCTATATGTAGTGATGGCACTTCTGGAACTTATCTTGTTCACGGATGAAAGATGTCTTATAGAAGACAAAGAATATTTTTTCCATTTAGACACAAGTTTAGATGCCAAAAGAAACCGTTTGATGGTGAAGAAGGTTATGAGCCTACACCCCGAACTTTACAAGGTGTTGAGATATTAAGGCAATTGAATGGTATGACATTCAAACAATATGAAAAAAAAATAATACTCACTAATGGAGGGAAATGAAAGAGGTCAACTAATAAGAGGGATGAAAATGAAAATGTTACTAAATCAATAGATCATGATTGTTGGAATAAAAAATCAATATTTTGGGAATTACCTTATTGGAAAGACCTACACATTCGTCACATCTTAGATATCATGCACATTGAGAAAAATGTATGTGAGAGCTTTATTGGTACATTACTTAATATACTTGGAAAAACAAAGAATGAAATTAAAGCAAGACTAGATTTAAAGAAACTAGACATACTACCTAAATTGGCACCAAGGGTGGAAAATGATAAAAATCGAACATACTTGTCACCAACATTATATACAATGTCAACAAAAGATAAGGATATGTTTTGAAAATGTTTTGCGGGTGTGAAAGTTCATGATGGTTACTCATCCAACTTAAGAAATTTTGTGTCTATCACTGATAAGAAACTTTTTGTATTGAAATCACATAAACAGTTGCTATTAGATCAATTCTTCCAAAACATGTTCGATTATCAATAATTCATCTTTGTTAATTCTTCAATACAATATGAAAGAAATCTATATCAATTGATGAGTTAAACTCTTTATATAAAGATGTAGAGACTTTGTGTCTACATAAAAAATATTTTCCTCCTTCTTTCTTCGATATAATGATTCACTTGTGTGTTCATTTAGTTTAAGAGGTTCAATTGTGTGGTCCTACTTACTTAAGATGAATGTATCCTTTTGAGAGATATATGAAATTCCTTAAAGGATATGTAAATAATAGAAATCGACTTGAAGGATGCATGGTAGAACCTTACATTGTTGAAGAGGCCATTGAGTTTTGTTCTGAATACTTTAGTGGTTACACTAAAATTGGGAATCCTACGCACAAGTTGTTCTTAGAACTTCACATGATCCAAGTAGGTAACCCTATACTTGGTGGAAGTAAGAAATTGTTTATTGATCACATTTGATGGGAAAAAGCACACCGAATCATTTTGGTAAATAATAATGAGGCATAACTATATATAAAGTAAGTTATGACATGTTTGATACATTATCACTTAAAATAAAATTATTTTCTATTTAACTATTAATGATATCTAATTAATATATCTTTAATAACATTACAAAATGAATTTAAACTTACTCAAGATCGATCCTCGTTATAAAAAAAATGAGGAGAAAAATGGTTGTATAATGAATATAAACGAGAGCTTATTAATTGGTTTCACAATCATGTAAATGTCACATACAAGAATTCATTAGTACTTCTATACAATGTTTTAAAACTTTTTTTAAACACATTTCATGTTTTATATGCATATATTCAAGTTGAACTCAACAAACCCAATCATAAAATAATAGAAAGTTTTAGAATGGCTTGCACATGGTCCAAAACTCGATGTCAAATCATATTCTAGTTTCACAATTAATGGATCGAAGTTTATGACTCAAGCAAGGGACAAAGTTCGAGTAAATCAAAATAGTGGTGTGAAGATAGTTGCATAAACTATGCAATTTTCCAGTTCAAAATATGGTAATCATGTACTTTCTAATAGAACATATTAAGGTATAATTCCAAAAATTTGGGAACTCGATTTTGAGGTCTTCTATGAAACAATATTCTTGTGTGATTGGGTCGAAGATGTTATCAATGTTAGATATAAAATAGATGATTTTGGATTTAGCCTTGTAAATATATCCAAGATAAGTCACACTGATGGTTTGTTGTGTTAACGCCTCCACAAAAAGAGTTCTACCATTGTGATTGTGTAGGAATATATGTATACAATCAACAACCTAATTAAACATAATGTATGTTCTATATTATTCTAATAACTCTTGGATGTTTATATGTATGGATTTAAAATTTTCAATTAATTTATATTTTGTCATTTTTTGCATATATTCATAGATCCTAGGGTACCAGAGCTTATAGATCCAAATGATCTATTGGAGAATTTGAAAAGAAATGGTTGAGAGAATATACCTGATGCTCCACTTAACCTAGATAATAAAATATATAATCTATTTGGTACTATTGGTAATTCATTAGGGAAAAATGGCCAACAATTGAAATACTCTATTGGTAGACTTGTAAAGTCAAGTATACCAATCAATATAAATGATTGGACTAAGGTTGACGAAGCTAAAAATTTCAAAATATGGAAAACCATTTGTGTAAGTATCTTTTATTTTTTAACTAATTACATATATTATATCTCATCTTTTGTAGTGTGTTTTTACAAAATCGTTATAAATTCCCTAACACTTGGATGAGCAAGTGTTATAAGATTGCAAATAAGGCGTTAAAGGAATACAAAACTTATTTGCAATCTTATAACGTTGAAGGAATACAAAACTTCTAGATTGGCCAGAAATTATTTGTTTCCATATTTGGAACCACTTGATGAAGTAGAACTATACAAAATCTCTGAAGAACACCCATGGATTGCACCTCAAGTTTGGAAAGACTTCGTGGATTATAGACGTACGTATGAATTTCAAATTATTAGGGAAGAACATCAAAATATACAAATGCAAAATGTTCTTCCTAACCGTACTGGGAGGTCTTCAAATCCTAAAGTTAGATATATAATGATATTATTAATTAGTGTTAATTTAGAAATATTTTTATATTTATTTTTCTCAAATTTAAGTTGATATCATGGTTAATAAATTTATGTAGGAAGCTGAATTGGGTAGACTGGTTACCCAATTTGAATTGTACATAGAAACAAAGACCCTAAAACAATGAAGTCAAGACCAATGACTAAACGACAAGAATAACAATTAAATAAGATGGTTAGTAATTTAACTTGATACAAAGTCCTTATGATTTTTGCTAGTTGATGTAATAATGTATGATATGTTTATTTGCTTTAATATTTGTAGAGAGTTTTTCAAGAACAAATTTCCAAGGGTGAAATAATCAAACAGCCAGGGAGAGATGCTATATATCATACATTTAGACGCGAGCATCCAGGTCGTGTTAGGGGAAGAAGGAAATATTATGGTTATATGAAGTTTTTTAACATTCCAAAACAAAAGCCTCAGATGATCAGTAAAGAGAAGTATTGTAAAATTGAGGAAGAACTCAGATTCTTTAAGGCCTCAATGTTAAGTGAGATTGCAACTTTAAAAAAATATTAATTACAACACATGTTAGGCACGTCAGCATACTAGAATTAGGGCATGCTCTATTGGCCAGACATGCCACCATCCATGCCAGACATGCCACCCATGAAATCTCATGGCACCTAACCTATATCATGTATGAGATATAGTAATCCTATTAGTCCTCCCTTTATGCATGGAATGAAGATGCAATCAGTTAGTGGTTCAACATCTCCAATGCAATTTATGCATTCTTACCATCTATCACATCACGATGGATGTTTTGATGAGAATGTCCTTCCAATAGCTACCCCACATGAGAGTCATTCTCTATTTTGATGAATCATTTGTGGTAAGATTTAAAGTTTGTGTAACTAGTCTATAATTTATATTTTTTATTATATATTTTATTTATTATATATAACGCTTAAATATTTTATAGAATGTGAAATGTTTGTTGAAACATCATTTATCAATGAACCTTGTTGCTATTATATATAACGATCAAATGATTCATAATCAATATTTGCCAAATTATTGATGAATAATAATTGATCAATCATTGCTTCATAATTGTCTACTACCTATGCCTTTTGATGCTACCACAGTCCAAGAGGCATTGGACAGTATGTGGCTTAGCCGTCGGGTCAAGTTGTGATAAATTTTGACATGGTTCTATTTTTTTACTTAAGATAACATTTTTTACTACTATTATATTATTATTCTTTTATTGTTACTAACATACATAATAATAATTCTTTAGTCTATTATACTAGAATTAGTAAGTGTGGCACATTTAAGAGATACAAAGCAAGTATCTCATAGTAAATCTATGTCTAGTAGGCAATCGTCATGCACTAAGTTATTCAAGAAGAAGACATGGAAAAAGTATAGTTATGATTATACTTTAAATCTCAGCAGAAATCTTGGCGTTTTGATGACTATTGTTGCGAAGACATCTAGCATAAATTATGGTTGGACTGTGCCACTTCTTATATGAATATCAAATGATCGATTTAAGTATAATTCAAGTGTAGACAAGATGAGTCCTCAATAAGTAAATAAATTTCATTTAATTAGAACATATATGATTATATTTATATTATCTAATTATTTATTTATATTTTTTTATATAGGGTATATTATTATCGACTTCAAGATAATCACTCATCAGTTTTAGCAATGTTCTATGATTCTTCATTTGTTAATCAATATCAAGATAAGGATGTTAGCATCAGAGCTAAATAATTATGTGATATAGCATTAACACTTAATAGAAATTAGAAGTTGACAATCCATTGGCCACTAAAGTTTGAACAAGGCCAAGATCATTGGATATTGGTAATCCTTGATCTATATGGCAATCATGTTTGCTACTGTGAATTAACTTCCATAGAATTGAGTAAAGATACAAAAGCAGTTATTGAAATGTAAGAGTTATAGTAAGTTATTTTTCTTCTATTGTTCTATGTAATATTTAATAAAAAAAATAATTTTTTTAAACTTTGATAAGGCATGGAAGCTGTGGAACAAGAGTAGGGGCATTGCCCTTAAAAAAATTAATAAGTTTATATGGGACAAAGTTATGGTATGTACATGCGAATATTAATAATTTAATTTGTTTTACAATTGAATAATAAAGATATTCGAATATGGAAAATCATGTACACTTGTTTTTCGTAGGTTCCACAACAAAATGATAGTCATGTATGGTTACTATGTGATGAATTTTATGAGCAAAATCATCACAAATATCAACATTGCAATTAAAGATGTGGTAATTTATTTTACCAATATACCTTTTTAACATATATGAGTTATTTTTTGTGAATTCATGATATTACATTCTTATTTTGAATTTAAATACATGTAATTCTTTGGTTAGAACAATTCGGGTTATGACCCATAAATTTTTGATGATTTACGAGAGAAATGAGCATAACACATGGTTCAAATTATATCATCACAAAAAGAATCAGGAAAAAATTCTGATGATCTTGAATAGCATATGACAACATTATGGTAATTTTTATAATGCTTTAATTTCTCTATTCCTGTGTTTGAGGTTTGGGGAACTTGTTTGATGGATCTTTATGTTTGCTCATGTATTTAGGGGAATGAATTGTTATATAAACCTATGTTTTTGCTCAAACTTCATCTCATCTCTCTTGCCTAGTTCCCTAGTATAACAACATCATGGTAGTCACTGGCTAGCCATGTACAGGAAAACCATCAAGAATCATCATATCTTCAAGAGTAATTGCTATTTCACCCTAAGGAAATACAAAAGTACTAGTTTATAGGCACCAAAACTCAACTAACCTAACTAACAAATCAAAGTTACACTTGGCTTCATATTTAAAGCTCATTATAGCATTAAAAATACCAGCTTGATTCCAAATAACTTTATATTTATAGACAAAATATTAATACAATGCTAATATGATTTTGAAGGGATAGGGTTATTATTATATCACTCCGGTGTCGATGTGGTAATCTATTTTATTAATATTTTAACATATATAAGTTATTTTTTATAAATTTATGATATTACATTCTTATTTTGAATTTAATTACATATAGTTTTTTGGTTGAAACAAGTCGGGCTATAGGGGTTATTATTATATCACTCTAATGTCGATGTGGTAATCTCTTTTACTAATATTTTAACATATATAAGTTATTTTTGTGAACTCATGATATTAAATTCTTATTTTGAATTTAATTATATATAGTTCTTTGGTTGGAACAAGTCGGGCTATGGGGGTTATTATTATATCACTCTGGTGTCGATATGGTAATCTCTTTTACTAATCTTTTAACATATATAATTTATTTTCGTGAACTCGTGATATTACATTCTTATTTTGAATTTAATTACATATAATTTTTTGGTTGGAACAAGTCAGGCTATGAGGGTTATTATTATATCACTCTGATGTCGATATGATAATCTCTTTTACTAATATTTTAACATATATAAGTTATTTTTGTGAATTCATGATATTACATTATTATTTTAAATTTAATTACATATAGTTATTTGGTTGGAACAAGTCGGGCTATGATATCAAGAGAAGAATATAATGATCTTGAATAACATAGGATAATAACATGGTAATTTTTATAATGCTTTAATTTCTCTATTCCTATGTCTCTGAAGTTTGGCCTGCTTGTTTGATGTATGTTTATGTGCTCATGTATTTAGGGGAATGAATTATTATATAGACCAGTTGGTTTTTGCCCAAACTCCAAGCTTGTCACTATGCTGGTGATTCTAAACTTTGTTAAACCGATTTTGATTTTTTTTTGCTATTATGTGATCGAATACAGGTTTTGAATAGAGTAGAAAATGAGTAAAATATGTATAAAAAATACAAAATTTAAAGTTGGTTCACGCGTTGAACCGACTTTAAATGTAGCATTGGTTCACACATTGAACTGAATTTAAACGCGCCAGTTCATGTGTTAAACCGACTTTACATTTAAAGTCAATTCAAAGCATGAAACGACTTTAAATTTTAAGTCTAACCATTTTAAGTTGATTCACTGAATAAACTTTAAATTTATTCAAAGTCGGTTATTAGGCGACTTTAAAGCTCAATTTTGGCATAGTGCCATTAAACATCAGGCTTCTTTGCATTACACCCAATAAAAATTGGTTTATGAAAACAAGATGGTTCTTCTACCTAGACTGACCAATATACTTTCGCACTAGATGTTTCCTGTTGTGACCACGAATTCTTGGGGGAACCAAAAAAAATATTTTATCTTAAATCGAGAAACGATGGATTCAAGATCATGAGTAGCAAAACACTGTAATTATTGTTGCTTCAGATGCAAAATAGTAACAGATCCCCCATAGCCTATTAAGGATAAAGGCTCAATGGTTGGGGTGACATCATTATTGGCACACAGGGAAATGTTGTATGACTTCTTAGTGAGCAATTTGAAAAAAGTCCCTCGTGGATTAGGAATCATGGTGAGTGTTGTATATTGAGATATAAATAAAACCCCTTCTTCTACCTTGAAAGTATCCCAAAATTTGTATATCTTTCTCTCTTCTACCTTGAAAGTATACCAAAATTTGTATATCTTTCTCTTTTTTGTAAGGGTAATTGATTATCTCATTTTTTTCCCAATTAATTGTAATTTTGGAATTAATCTAATTTGAAGATAGTGGAAGTGGTTAACGATGTCCAATGACATAGGTAAGATTTATATTGAACCTCGTTAAATTTTTGCTGTTTTTATTTTTCTTATTTAATATCTACTTTAGTTTCTTTTAGCATTATATTTCTAATAGCATTATTTTATCGAGATAGTTTGAGTTCTATTCATTTAAACCATAGTATTTGTAAATAATAATTACATAGAACAAGTAAAATATACATGATTTTTCCAACAATTGGTATTAGAGCCGAAGGTTTCTACCTAGGCATTTGCTTGTTTTTCGTTTGTTTGCTATTGGAATATAGTTGCTAGTTGTTGTAATTTGAAAAAATTACGGAAGAAAAGTCTCCTTCAAACAAAGGTCAGCCATCCACGTCAGGCAGAAAAATTGTGATGAATTCAAGGTTTTAGGTGGAAAATTTTGATACAACAGGTCATTTCGACATATGGCAAGACAAAGTTCTAGATTTTTTGTTTCAACAAGGTCTAGACATCGCCATTGAAGAAGAGAAACCAGATGGAGCAAATAAAGTTGAGTAGAAAAATATCATATGATTGGCATATAGTAAAATCCGTGTATGTCTCAAGAGAATAAAAGTACATGTTCATGAAGGAGACATCCGCAAGTAAGTTGTGAAAGGCGTTGGAGAACAAGTTTGTGAAGAAGAGTAGACAAAATCGACTTTATTTTGAAGAATAAGTTGTTCTGTTTTGATTACCTTTAATGTACCACAATAAATAACCACATATTACTTCTTTTAATCAACTAGTAGCAGATTTGTTAAATATGGATGAAACTTTTAAAGATGAAGATTTAGCCTTGATGTTGTTTGCCTATCTTCCTGATGAGTTTGATCACCTTACTCATTAGGAAGGATAAAGTGTCTTTTGAGAAAGTTTTCACTACTTTCTATAGTTATAAAATTAGAAAGAAAGCAAGAATGAAACAATAGAGGCATTGTCTATAAAGGGGCATCCACAAACATAACAGAGAGGAAGGAGATGTAGATCTCTTTCTAAAGGAATGATTGGTAAAGATGAATATGCCTTTTGTCACTAAAAAGGCCATTGGAAGAAAAACTATTCGAAGATACAGAAGAAAGGAAAAGTTATGATGTCTGATGCATGTGTAGCTAAAAGCAACTCAAATTCAAATTTTGCATTGGTTGGTTCATCAATAGCTTCCCATCTTGGGGATTGGATTTTTTTATTTAATATGTACCTTCCATATGTCTCATAATAAGGATTGGTTCTATAATTTTGAAGAAATATATGGTGGAGTTGTTTTCATGGATAATGATTATCCGTGCAAAATTTTGGGGATGACAACAATTTGTTTGAAGAATCAATAGGGTTTAACCAGAATCTTGACGAATGTTCATTATGTTCCAGATATGAAGAATAATATCATTACTCTGGGAGTTTTAGAATCAAAAGACTTCACTGTGGCCATACAAAATGGAACATTGAAGATTGCTTCTAGAGCACTTGTGGCGATGAAAGGTATTTAGAAGAATAACTTGTACTACTACCTTGGCAATACTGCTATTGGGACAACATCAACAACAATTTTGGAGGAAGAAAGATGATTCAGAAACTGGCAAGAAATGACATATGCATTTGAGACATATTAGTGAAAAAGCTTTACAGATTCTTGTAAAGTAAGGCCTATTAAAAGGCACGAGAATCGACAAGTTGGAATTCTGTGAGCATTCTGTATTGGGGAAGTAGAAAAGAGTAAGTTTTTCCACTACATTCCATAATACAAAATGCATCTTAGATTATATTCATACGGATGTGTAGAGGCCAACAGGAACTCCATCCATGAGTGGAAAACATTATTATGTCACATTCATCAATGACTTCTTGAGAAGAGTTTGGGTGTATCTCATGAAGAATAAGGATGAAATGCTAGGAGTTTTTCTCAAGTGGAAGAAGATTATCGAGACTCAGACTGGTAGAAAGATCAAATGCATGAGGTCTAATAATGACACTGAGTTTACAAATGATCCATTTATGAAAGTTTGTGCAGAAGAAGGGATAGTGTGATACTTCACTATTCAAAAAACACCACAATAGAATGGAGTTACAGAATGTATGAACCAGACTTTGCTAGAGAAGGTTAGGTGTATGTTATCAAATGATGGGTTAGGCAAGCAGTATTAGGCTGAGGATGTGACATATGCATTTCATCTTGTCAACCGTCTACCATCATCTTCTTTAGTTCTAAGGGATATATCTATGATTCCTTGAAATGAAAAAGATAATCTTCAACAAAGATGTTACCTTTGATGAATCTGCCTTGTTGAGAAAGGCAACTTAAAGGATCAATAACACTTTGCAGCAGATGAAACAAACTCCGAAACAGAAGGAGTTTGAAAAGAGAATCGTTGACCTAGTTGGTAGAGATAAGACAAAAACTAATCATCCATTAGCAGAAGATGAATCAGATAAAGAAAATGTTTTAACCCAAGAACCTCCACAACAACAAGAAGACACTACAATTGATAAATCACGATAACAAAATCTCAAGGTAGATATGAAAGATCTACCTGCTCAGTTTAAAAATATTGTGATATGTGTACTTTTAAAAATATTATTTTAATTTAGGTGTTAGTATTTATGTATTTTTGAATTTGATTAAGTATAATTATATTAAATTAAATTTTATTATAATTAATTTATCTAGTATTTGATGAAAATTTATATAATACAATTGAATAAAATTGATGATAAATATTTTAATAAAATAAATTATATTTAAAATAATATTTTCTTTATTTTATTTAGTTTTCTTATTTATCAAAATAATTTAATTATAAAAATTTATTTAAATAAATATTTTATTTATTTATTTTTATTTTTATTATATTTTAAAAATAAAAAAATATTATTTTTAATATAAGATAAAAGAAAAAAGTTAATACTCATAATTTTAGAATTAAAATTTTAGATACGTTAAGTAAAGTACTGGTACGTTTTAAATCCATGTATATTAATAATATTAAATTTTTATATAATCATATAATTTTAATTATATATAATACATTTTTATTTTATAACTAATCACTTAATTATTTAAAAATTATAATAAATTATTAATATCAGACATGTCCTTAGTTACTTAGGAGTTGGTCTATTTTCATCCAGTCTTCAACGAAGTATACCATTTTGTGAGGAATGTGAGAATTATATAGGGTACTTGAGACTAAGGTTAGAATGGGTTCAATCCCACTATATTTAGGGTTAACATATTTTTTAAATCACGTGTGTAATTTATGTGTTATTTATCATTAATTTCTATTACTTATTTGAGGTTGAAGATATATTTATAATATTTTAAGAGTTTAATACTAGGAATATAATAAAAAAAATTAATAATATTTTTTTAAGAATCTAAAATTTAGTGGTAGAAATATATTTATTAATAAAAACATGAAAAAAAAAGTTCTCATCACCCTTGCTATCTCTACCTCCTCTTTCTTCGTGGGTATCGACTTTTTTTTTTCCTCTTTTTTAATAAAATATAGAAAATAGGGATAATAAAGGGTAAGAGATGGGCGATGAACAAGAAACTTTTTTAAAAAAATATATATATATATATATATATATATATATATATAAACTTTTTAATATATATATATATATAAACTTTTTAATATATATATATATATATATAAGAAAAAACATATATTAATACAAAATTCATAGAAAAAAAAATAACATATAAATTAATCACTGATATACGAACTTATAGGTATTGAGGTCATAAGAAAAGGTTGTGAGAACTTAAAAGAATCATGAAGTGGATAGAAAAAAAAAACCCTAAAACGTATATTACAATTCGTCAAAATTAGGATTTTTATTTTTTAGTGAAAGGTAAAATCTATTATTCAGTATGAATTAAGCATGGGATAGTAAAATAAATTCATATTTTAAAATATGAGATGAAATAACGATGAAGATTGCATTTTTATTTTATTTTTTAAAATTATATATTTTATTTTAATAAATACTTAAAAAAATTAATATTTTAAGTTTTTTTTATAAATTTAGTTACATTTAAAATAAAAATAATTATAAATATTGCATTATATATTTTATATTTGATTTTTAGGTTATATTTTTATTATACTAAAACATCGATAATTTTTCTTTTATAAAAAATATTCAAATTCTAAAAATTTAAAACTTATAATTTATTGTTATTATTTCAAACTAATTTCTAGCATATTTAAATTCTAAAAATTTAGAACTTATAATTATTTTATAATTTATTTTTATTATTTTAAACTAGTTTCTAACAAGATATTTTTAATTCTTTATTAACTCAAAATTTTACTTTTTCTATTACAAAATATTTATTATTGGCTTGTTTCTATTATAATTTTTCCTTTCTAATAAACAAATGTTAAAAAATAAAAAAAAAGTATTTAAAATATTATATATATATATATATATCTTTATTTTTTATTTGATAATCCTTCTTGGAAGAATTTTAATTAAAGATAGAAGATAAATTTTAAATCATAGTTGAAAAATAAATATCGGATCCCCTGCCATCCCATTGCCAATCTTAATCAAAAGTTTGTTAAGGTAAAATTTAATGGATGAGAAAATAAAATAGAGTTCATATTTGAATTACACATCCTTAGGAGGCGGTATTCGGTGGTTTTCATTTATTTACGAGTAACCTACTAAGCAAGTATGAAGAGAGTAGTAGTGGTGGGTGTAACGATGGAAATAATTTGGTATCTAAAGAAAACAGTGGATTTAGAATATGTTTAGAAGTGATCTAATTCTATGATTGTATCCATCAAATCATATAGATACATCAAATTTGAATTGTTTCAACTTGTAACATCTTTTGAGTACATAATAATTCCATCCATGATAGTAACTTTTAAAAAACATGGTGATGTATTCTTTTAAATAGTATACACGGTAAGATAATATATCATATTTTATCGTAAAAAAATTATTTATTATAAATTTATGATAAATAATAACTGATATGATATAGTATTATTGATAATTATAATACAATAAAAATTTATTACGTGATATATGTAAAAAGAGAATTATATTATGTTTTTTAATTTTTCTCTTTGTTATATGTTTTATATTATATTAATAAAATATATGTTTTAGAATGTGTTTTAAAAATAATTATTAATGTCGATTTTAAAAACTAAGCATAAAATAATTGTATATATTAGTCAATATATATATAATTGTAAAACTAAGACAATATATATATATATTTATGAGTGATAATAGTAAAGAAAATAATTGAAGTACAAAAAATTAAATAGATTGATTAAAATAAATGTAAATTATTTTTATTTATAATAAAAGTAAATTATTATTTATTAAAAATTGGTGGATGAGTTGGTTGAAAATTAGTATAGAGAAGAAAAATTAGAAACGGAGAGAGAAGAAAAAAAGAATATGATTGGTCAAAAAAAAAAAAAAGAGAAAAAAGAACAAATTTGACAGAAAAATTGTTAAATAAGTTATAAATTAAAAATCACGTAAAATTATTTCTAAATTATAAGAAGAGATGTGACACAAATCCCCTTTAGTTTATAAAAAAAAAGCCCCTGTAACATATTTTTCACTATTTTTGCCCCTTTTAGCAAATATTCTTTATTGTTTGTCTAAACATGACAACTGATAGCTTTCACCCAGATCACCGAGCCCACCTTAGCTTTAATTTCTTCCAGCACTTCCCACTCGTCGGACCTCCTCACCCGACACACCTCGCGTGATGAACAAGTCAAACTCAAGGCTCTCTAAAAACTTAAGAATTGCATCATTAACAACCGTACCAACAAGCTTTTTTTTTTTTTTTTTTTTTTTGTCAAGTTCAGATTAGTTCAAGCCATAGCCCGCATTCTCTCTTCTAGTTTTAAAACCATAGTTGATAATGTCTCTTTTAGCTTCTTTCTCCGAGCCTCAGTTGTGCTTGGGAGTTTTGCTTGTGGCCTTAATTCCTACGTTAAATGCATTCTTGATTCCAATGCGTTTCTTTCTTTAATTTTTTTTTATTATAAATTTCATATCATATCAATAAAATATATGTATGTAAGTATATTAGTGTATTTTATATAAAGTTTATTTTTAAAAATATATTAATAATGTTATTTTATTTAAAAATTAGTATGTCTGTTTATTATCTTAAATTATTTTTTAAATTTAAAATAAAATATAAATACAAGATATGCCATAATTAAAAATAAATTAATATCAAAATATGTTTTTATTTTAAAATAAAATGTGATTTTATAAAATTATAATTGCTTCACATTGTAACAACTATTATTAACAAAATATTCCTAAATCTAAGTTACTTTAAGCCATTAACTTATTATGTCTGACACTCAAATCTAAATTTTCAAATTTTATGTCGTTAGTGCATATCTTTTAAGAAGTCTGATATTAGATACAGACAAAATAACGTTCATTATAATTATAAATTATTCAATCCAATAAAAAATTATAATTAAAAAAACTAAAATAGTAATAAAAAAATATACATATATTTAAAAATTACACAAATTTATCTAAATTTATAGTTATTTTTCTTCTTTGTTATAATCTACCAATTAGATTTACTAGAAAGAGATTTGCTTCTCATATATTTTTCATAAAGATAACCGTGGGAACAATTCAATACTGTTAAATTTTTAACTTAAAATATTAATTTAACTTATATATATTAGTTTATTAGATAAAAAATTGAAACTGAATTATAAAAATATTTTACTAATTTATTTAGTTTGGTTTGATACATTCGATTTACGGCTTAAACATACTTATTTTTAAATAAATTTAAATTTTTTATTGTACATTAATATTAAATTAATAAATATTATTTATTATTTAACTAACTATTTAATTACAAAATTGTGTATTAACTTTTAAACCATAATTATGTATCAATCTTACTTATTGAGTGAGTGTTGATTCATTTATTTATAAATACATGTTTTTATTGATAGTTTTTCATTCAAAGTCAAATCAATTGATATTTTGTGATTAGTTTTTCAATTTTTTCAATTTTAATTTAAGTATATAAAAACTTTTAAAAATAAGTAAATGTTTGATAATGAAAAGTAATTTAGATTTTCTATTTAGTTAAAAATATATAAAAAATTTCAAAAATAAGTAAATTGTTGTTTAAATTTTATCTTAATTCAAGTATATAAAAACTTTAAAAAATAAGTAAACTTTTGATAACGAAAAGTAATTTAGATTTTTTATTTGCCTAAAAATATATAAGAAATTTTAAAAATAAATAAATTGTTAATAATAAAATATAATTTAGATTTTTTTATCATAATTTTTTATAAAAATGAATATAAGTAAAGGATAATATAAATTATTTTAACTTATCAAATGAAATTTATTTAAAATATAAAATTAGATTAGTTTAATTATCAATTTATAAACTTAAAACTTTAACCATTCAATATACATTGAGTTTTATCTTTTTAAAATCAAAATCAATTTATTTAAATCTCTAAAATATAAAATTTTATTCATTTTAGTTCAATTTTGATATAATATATTGGTTTATAAGTTGTTATATTCATCCTTATTTAAAAGATATCAAAGTTAGAAAAAAATACATTATATCTTATTTAGAGAAACTTTAAATTAATAATTATAATATTTGATGAGTTAATAAAAAGTTAATATATTTAAAATAATATTTAATAAAACATAATTGATTGTTACAAGTTTTACAATTTGTCGTTGTTTTAATTTATAAAAAAAAGCACATATAACATATAATTTTGCCCCTTTTAGCAAATCCGTACATGACAACCGATAGCCTCTACCCAGATCACCATGCCTACTTCAGCTTTAGTTTCTTCCCCATCTTCCCACTGGTCGGATCTCCTTACCCGACTCACATCGCCTGATGGATAAATCAAACTCAAAGCTCTCCGGGAACTTAAGAACCACATCATCGGCAACCGTACCAAGAAGCTTTTCTTTGTCGAGCTTGAATTAGTTCCAACTGGAGCCGACATTCCCCCTTCTAATCTTGAAACCATAGCCGATATGGTTCTTCTAGCTTCCTTCTCCAAGCTGCAGCTGTGCTTGGGAGCTTTTTTGGGTTAGTTTTTCTTATTCATCTCAATTTCCAGGAGACTAGAAACAGTTTTTTCTTATATATTTTTACTTAAGATTACTTACTTTTATATAAATATAAACTAATAAAATTTAACCAATTTTTCAGAATTCCGTAAAACATCTTTAAAACTAAGAACTCATGTTTATATCATGAAAACATAAAACACTCCACTTATGAAAACAATATGGAATTCTTCACTCATGAAAATATATACCGTTGAAAACAATCTTGAAATTAAAAGAGTAACAACAACTACTTCTAACACCCTCACTTAAACTGATTTTCTGTTGAAAAATAGTTTAAGGTTTTCTTAATTGGTCTTCAATTTCGAGTAATCCTCCTTTATTAGAGGCTGAGGATTGAACACATTCTAAATAACTTCCTGATTTTCTCAAAATTTGGTTGTTTGAGAGGTTTGGTTATAATATTTGCTACATGTTCTGAACTCTTGCCATACTTCAACTCAATAACCTCATCTTAACATAAGTTACGAAGATAATGAAATCTAACATCTATGTATTTGCTCTTTCCATGCATTACTAGATTTTTAAACAGTTTGATAATAGACATGTTATCACAATAGATTATCATAAGGTTGTCTTGTTTTATTCCTAGGACTTCAAACATTTTCTTCATTTAGATCCCTTGGCAGGAGTTTGATGTTGCTGCCACATACTCAGTTTTAGTAGTTGACAGGGTGACTATAAGTTACTTCTTTGAGGACTATGAGATAGCTCTTGAGCTTAACATATAAGTATGACTCGATGTGCTCTTTCTATCATTTAGATATCCTACATAATCATTATCAGTGTCACTATAGACATTTGAGTTGTCACCTTTCTTATAGAACATTCCATAGTCTAGTGTCCTCTTCACATATCTTAGACTTCTTCTTGCTATATTCAGGTGAAACTCTATTGGATTTTCCATGTATCTACTTTATCAGCCTTACACCATATATGATGTCTGGTCTAGTTGAAGTAAGATACATGAGACTTCTAATGATTTGTTTGAAGAAAATGTTATCAACCTCTCTTCCTCCTTCATCCTTGTTAATTTTTATTCCAGGTTCAACTGGAGTCTCAATGGCTCAACATTCTACCATCTTAAATCTTTCAAGCACTTTTTATGTATATTTCTTTTGGTAAGTGAAGTTACCAAAAGAGTTTTGAATTATTTCTATCCCCAGGAAGTAGTGCAGTAATCCTAGATCTGTCATCTTGAATTCTCTCTTCATTGAGTTTTTGAACTCATCCAACATTTCTTGATTGTTTCCTGTATAAATTAGATCAACAATATAGAGTGACACGATTAGAAGTTTACCTCTAGTTCCAACCTTAGTGTACGATGTATGTTTTGAGGGACATTTCCCAAAACCTAACTTGGAAAAATAGGTGTCGATTCTGCTGTACCATGCCCATGGAGCCTACTTCAGGCCATAGAGTGCTTTCTTAAGTTTTAGCACTTTTTCTTCTTTTCCCTTTTGAACAAAACTAGGTTGTTCAACATAAATCACTTCCTACAATTCTCCATGGAGAAAAGCAAACTTTACATCCATCTATAGAATCTTCTAGGATTTCTTGGCAGCCAAGGATATGAACATCCTTATAGTTTCATGCCTTGCTATAGGTGCAAAGACTTCATTATAGTCTATGCCCTATTTTCTGTTTGTATCCTTTAGCCACAAAAAAGGCTTTATACTTGTCAACCTCTACTCTTTCATTTACTTTTGTTTTGAACACTCACTTTACCACAATCTGCTTTTGCCCTTTAGGTAAATCAGTAAGCTTTCAAGTGTTATTCTTCTCTATTGACAGTATCTCACTTTTCATTGCCTCCTTCCATATATCTTCCTTCATGGCTTCATCAAAGGTGATGGGATCATTACCAACAAACAAGGAAAATTTGGCAGTGTCTTCATTTGAATCACTGAAAGTTGTCTCATAATCCATCATCCAGTAAGGCTTTGTCAGTGTTTGAGGGTTTTTCAGATTGTAAACCCTCCCTTCTTTATATTCTTTGTCACTTTGAGCTGATGTGTGAGCTTAAGGCTCCTGTGGTGATGTTAGTGGCCGAGGGATTTGAGTCTTAATCACCTGAGTTGTCTTTTCATCATTTGTTTCACTTTCCACTAGCACATTCTTTGGTGTTTTTGGTTGTTCTTTCCAATTCCACCTTTTGTCCTCATCAAACACCACGTCGCAACTTATCACTATCTTTCCTAAAACTGGGTTAAACAATTTATAAGCTTTTGACAATTCATTTACCCCTAGAAATATGCATTTCTCAGTCTTGTCATCCAGTTTTTTCCTCTCTGGTTAGGTATGTGTGCATATGCTATGCAATCAAATACCTTGAAATGATCTACAATTGACTTCTTTCCATTCCATGCTTCTTCTAGAGTTATGTTCTTAACAGAAAATATTGGACTTCTGTTAAGAATGTGAATTGTCCAACAAATAACTTCAGGCCAAAAAGCTTTGGGAACTTGTCCTGTTTCGTGTAAACTCCTTACCAGATTGACTATGGTATGATTCTTCCTCTCACATACACCATTTTGTTGTGGTGTATAAGCTATGGTCACCTGTCTCCTAATTCCTTTCTCATTACAGAACTCAAAAAACTCCTTAGAATAGAATTCTCCTCCTCGATCTATTCTTAGACATTTGATCCTTTTTCTGTCTGTGTCTCTACTAGAGAAGTAAAGTTTTTGAAAAACTCAAAAGCTTCTGACTTTTCTTGCAAGAAATACACCTAAAATTTTCTGTTGTAGTCATCTATGAAGGTTATGAAGAATCTTTTACCTCTATTAGATGTAGGGGACATTGGACCACAAAGATCTGAATGAATGAACTCCAGGATCTTGTAAGCTCTTGTTGATTTTCCTGTAGGAAACATATCACGACCATGTTTCCCTGTGATGTAGTTCTCACATGTTGTTGAGGAAGGCATTGTGATTTTAGATAGTCTTTCCACCATATGCTTCTGTGTTAAGGTTCTGAGGTTGTTGAAATGAAGATGCACGTATCTCTCATGTCATCTCCACATTAAAACATTTTCTTTGGCCATCAAACATGTTTGCATTGATTTAATTTTAAGAGAGAAGAGTCAATTTCTTATGATCTGCACCATTGCAATTGATCCACGTTTGGGATCATAAATCTCACATTCTCCCTTTTTAGTTGTGATCGTGTTACCCTTGTCTTGCAACTTGCTAGCACTTAGTAGATTTGTTTTAGGTTAGGTATGTAAAATACATTAGATATTACTTCAATGAACTCATTCTTAGTTCTTATCTTAATATCACCCTTTTCTTCAACCTTCACAGTTGATCGATTACCAAAACTAACAAAAGTGGTGAAACTCTCATTTAGAACAGAGAAGGATGACTTACAACCGCTCATATGGTTGCTACAACCTGTGTCCACGTACCAGGTATTTTCATCTGTGTCTTCCATTGCATGGAAGACATCAACAAAGTCTCCTCCTCTTTCTCCTTTTCCTTTTTTGCAAAGTTAGATCTCTCACTCTTCTCTTTGATCATTTTTATAATGGCCTAAGTTTTCACATCTGTAACATTCAACCTTTGATTTTTTGAAATGTCTCTTCTTCTTGTTTTGATCATCATCCTTCGAGTCTGAGAAAATGATTTAGTTTCTTCTCTGCTCCACTCCCTATCTTCATCTTTTCTGTACTTTCTGTTGTAAGAGAGTTGTCCTCGACCTCTTCCATGTCCACCACGACCTCTCCCTCTTCCTCTCATATTTGAAGACTCATTGAAGGTGGAAACCTTCAATCTCTTCATTTCTTCAACTGCACTGGTCTTGATAATTCTTCGCTCATGCATGAGCAAGGAACTCTACAGTTAATCTATGAACATATCTTTAACTATATTAGACTCCTCAATTGAGCAAACCACATAGTCGAACTTGGGAGTCAAGGACCTTAGGATTTTCTCAACCATAATGTCATCTGTGGTTTTCTCACCGTGAAGACGCATCATGTTTGCCACTGTCATCACGTTTCCAAAGTAGTCATTTATTGTTTCTCCTTTCTTCATTTGTATTTTTTTCTCGTATTTCAAATTCTTCGTACAGTGCCTTGGGATTTTCTCAACCATAATGTCATCTGTGGTTTTCTCATCGTGAAGACGCATCATGTTTGCCACTGTCATCACGTTTCCAAAGTAGTCATTTATTGTTTCTCCTTTCTTCATCTGAAGAGTTTCAAAATCTCTTCTGAGAGTTTGAAATTGTGTTTGCTTCACTCTGTTAGAGCCCTTGTACTTCTTTTTCATGGAATCTCAAATATCTTTAGTTGTGTCCTTCTTAAGGATTGTCTTTAAAATAGACCTATCGATTGCCTGAAATAAGTAATTCTTTAACTTCAGGTCCTTCAATTTCAATGCATTATTTTTCTGTTTCTGTTGAGCAGAAACCTCTAAACTGTCCACATTAGTCTCTTTAAGCCCAATTTCTATAAGATCCCAAAATCCCTTGCATCTTAAGAAATTTTTCATCAGCATATTCCAGTGATCGTAGTGACCATCAAATCCGGGAATAGTTGGTTCGACAAAACTACTATTTTTTGTAGCCATTTTGTTGCTACAAGGTTTTGGGCTTCCCCCATCTTGGCTCCGATACCAGATGTTGAGTTAGTTTTCTAAATCTCTTTCTTATTCATCTCAATTTTAAAGATTAAGTTCACACACATTTTGGAGACTAAAAACAGTTTTTTCTTATATATTTCTACTTCAAATTACATGCTTTTATATAGAAACAAACGGTTGAAATTTAAGTATTTTTAGAATTTTAAGAGTGTAAAACACCACTCCTTAATACTAAGAACTTATGCTCACACCACTCATGAAAACACTCACACTCACGAAAACATGGACCGTTGAAAACAATTCTAAAATTAAGGGAGTAACAATAACTACTTCCAACAAGTTTCACTTGTGGCTTTGATTCCGGCATTCGAACATTTCTTGATTCCGGCGCGTTTCCTAACCTCTTTAGGCTTATCTCTCATCCGGAGGAAAAGGTAATTATCTTAATTGTTACTTGATTCATCTATTATTATGCTTGGATTCCGAGAATTCAATTGCAAATTTATGTGTGTGGAATTCTAAGAATTATATAGGAAGATTCGATGAATCTTGAATTGATCCCCTCACATGTGACAATTGAATTGCTCAGCTGTGTTGTTTCCTACACTTTTTCTCAACTCAGCTTGTAGGAGTTGGGAAACATTAGTGTTCAAATTGATCCCCTCACATGTGACAATTGATGGCAATTTTGGTAAATAAGAATTACAAAATTTTTGCTAAACGAAATTACAAGGATTTAAAAGCTTTTATGCCATGTTAGTTTGTATTCATTGCCCCTTTTTGCACCATGCTTGTTTGATAGGATATTGTCTACATAAATCATGAAAACATGTATGTTCATAACACTTTCATCTCATGTTTCCCCCATTCAATTTATTCTTATGAATATATGAGTCTTGTGTATGCACAGTTTATGGAATATGAAGCATCTATCAGTAGTTTTTGTTCTTATTATGTTTCCTTTGTTTGTTATGTAGGTCGTGGATGCTGGTGCACGTTCCTTGAGGATGATTTATCAATCAAAACTTGCTCCAAAGTATGATTTTCTTCAAGAGAAAAACATGGACTTTCTTCTTTTGCTATTGAACAGTGAGAATGAAAATGTTACTGGATTGGGAGCTAGCATAATCATACATTCTTGTGAGACAATTGACGAGCAAAAGGTTTTGTATCGTAATGGAATTTTGGAGAAGCTTTTTAGCTTTTTTGGAGGTTCTCTAAGTCAGAGAGATGCTAGTTTAGAGGCTATAGTCACAATTATCAATAATAATGTTGAAGCTATTTTGGAGTTTGTGGAATCTGACACTGTAAGATCCTTGAGTTCTGTGATTGAGTTAACTAAAGATAGGTATCCTCGGACAAGATTACAGGCTTGTACGTGCTTGATTGTTATAAGGAACACTTCACCATGCTATTTGCAAGACGTAGGAGTTAAAACCAAGCTGGTACATATTTTACCTGAGTTGCTAGATGATGCTGGTCAAGTTGGAGATGAAGCTCCCTATGCTTTTTGTAGTTTAATATCAGAAAAGGAGGATCTACAAAAAGTAGCTTTGAGACAAATGCTATTGATAAACTCTGTAATTACTTGCAAAGGGGTGCCCTACAGCCTAAACGTTTCCAAGGAACTTTGCTGTTACTCGCTGATCTATGCTCAAAGTTGGAGTGCTGCAGGTCTAAGTTTCTTTCTTTGAAGGTATGTTCACTATTACAAAAAGGGGCATTAAAGTCGGTTCGCTGAACCGACTTTAAATTAAATGACTTAAAGTTTAAAGTCGGTTCATGCGATGAGACTTTAATTTTATTTTTTTTTAAATTTATTCATTTTCAACCTGTATTCGAGCAGAAAAAAACCAACATCAGTTTAACAAATAGTTCAAATAATACAAATATTTGAAAAATAAAATATTAATTAATAACAGAAAAATTACCATGGTTTTGTTCTATTTTATTCAAGATCGTCATATTCTTCTCCTTATGTTATAATACAAACCTACATATATAATACAAAAATCTATACACATAAATAATAACACATAATAACAGAAAAAAATATGAATAATAGGGGATCTAAAAGATTAGTTAGAGAGAAAGAAAACTCACTAACCGTTGTTGGAAATGGTAGTCGTAGGTGGCCGGAAAATGAGAAAGAGTGGAGGAGAAGTGGAGGAGGAGGTTTTCAGTTTTTTAGAGTTCTGCAATGCTGAAAATAGTTTTTGTCTGGAAAGAAAGAACAGAAAAGATTTATCCACGTGTGTAGCGTCGGTTGACGTGTCGAACCGATGCTATGTTACGTGGGTAGCGTCGGTTGACGTGTCGAACCGATGCTATGTTACGTGGATAGCGTCGGTTCCAGGTGTCAACCGACGCTATGCTACGTGGATAGCGTCGGTTCTAGGTGTCAACTACGTAGTGTCGGTTGACGTGGCGAACCGACGCTACACCTGGACGTAGCGTCGGTTGACGTGGTGAACCGACGCTATCCACGTAGCGTAGCATCGGTTAACACCTAGAACCGACGCTACGTCCACGCATAGCGTCGGTTCGACACATCAACCGACGCTACGTCCTACGTGGATAGCGTCGGTTCGCCACCGACCGACTTTAAACCAATTTAAAGTCGGTTTTTGGAAAAAACCGACTTTACGTATCGACTTAAATACCCATTTTTGTAGTAGTGGTTGCTTCACAAATTAACTCGTATTTTATTTGTCTATTTTGCGCTCTTCTTTTAGTCCATCATATTATTTATATATCATTCAGCAACACTTCACATTAATTGGCTTTCATAGTTTGAGCATTTGAATGCCTAATTTTAAACTTGATCTCTGTTTAAAATGCAGTTTCTTTTACTTCCCTCCTATAGAGTTTGATTTTATGAATGAAGAGCAATTTTAGCCCGTGAAAAATCCATTGGTTGTTATTTTTATGCGGGATGCAATTATTGGGGGACTTTTCTCCTTATGTCTTCTTATTTTAGCGAGCTTCCATATGCTGAAGTTACATGCCTTAACCATTGAAAGAATATATCCTTAAAAAATTTGTTGACATGTATGTTTGGTGAACCAAAGGACATTACATTTTCTAATCTTTAAGAAAGCAACTATTTTTTGAGAATATAGTAGGACTTGGAGAAGTAAAGATGTGATTTTACTGATATTTTTATTATCTTGATTTATTGTTGGGATTTAAGAGATATGGCACCACTTCATGTTTGAATATAGAAGTGGCTCACATACTTCTGCATTCCTTAAAGATTCTCAATTTGTTTGGATCTCGCTCTTACAAATTCTCAGTGCCAGTCATTGTTGCTTATTTCACATTATGTTCATTTTCTAAATATTTGAAGATGTTTCTAGCGGTAAGGCTATTTAGCAAGTATGTCTGTGCTTTTTGCCTTTTTTGTATATAGTTTTTCAATAATTTGTAACTTGATATGCCTTTTAATGAATACAAGCATTGGATTTGTTAACCAATGCGCTAACTGATGATAGTGCTGACATACTACTGCAGCATGCATTTGCGTAAGAAGTGTCTACCGGTCAATCAAGGTATGCATTATTGTACTGATTTTATTACATTAGAACTTCAGTTGATATATGTATTGGATTTTACCGAAAACTAATTGTTATTCAGAATTTATGTGCAGGACATTTTATGAATGAAACAGTTGTTATTCCATTGGTTGAGCTTTTACAAGACCCCAATATTTCTGTCCAGATACCCTAATTATTGTTGATTAGTTGATTATCATGTATTTCTTGTGATAAAATTATTGTACTGATTTTATTACATTAGAACTTCAGTTGATATATGTATTGGATTTACCGAAAACTAATTGATATTCAGAATTTGTGTGCAGGACATTTTATGAATGAAACAATTGTTATTCCATTGGTTGAGCTTTTACAAGACCCCAATATTTCTGTCCAGGTACCCTAATTATTGCTGATTAGTTGATTATCATGTATTTCTTGTGATAAAAATATTGATAATGAACTATATAGTACATGGGTGAGAATTTGTTGTGAGTTTTATTTAACCTTTTTTTGGGTTGAGAATGTGTACCTGTTCCTTTTGTGCTTTTTGAGAGCCACTAACAGAAAGAAAGAAAAAAAGTTGGATTGAAACTTTTCTGTAAGATGAGACATCCATTTGGTTTTGAATTGGTTATCGATTTTTAGTGCTGACTTTGAGTGCAAGAATTATTACAGCTACCACTCAAACTAATAAGTAGATATTACTGTAATCTGTACCATTCTTTTCACACGTAGATTAAACATTATATATCTGATTCCTTTAATGCTATGCTTCCAGGTTGTTGCTCTCAATACTATTGGCAATGTGGTTGTTGATTTAACTACAAGAAGGTCAGCATTTATTGGATGCGACGGCATGAGGCATCTTATTCAGCTAGCAAAATCAATGGATTCAACTGTGAGGTTGAATGCTTGGTGGGCTTTGGGGAACTTGATGTTTCTAGCTGACAAAACATGTAAAGAAGTTGTCTTTTTGGATCTAACAGCATCTTTATTGGCAAGCCTTGTTTGTGGTAATCACTATTGTACTTGTGACAATTCAAATACTTCTTTTTCCACGGGGATGATATATGTTTGAAAATAAACTATATAAATTCAGGTTATTCTGCAAACTCCGTGCCGATTGTCCAAGAGCAAGCTCTTGGCCTTGTTGAAAGTTGTTATAAATTAGCACTTGTGGAAGTAAAAATCGGGTCTAATTTTGATTACACAAATATATAATTATGCATAACAATAAAATAATAAGAGTAAGAAAATAGATGACATACTTTGATTTAAGTGGTTTAATTTTTCAATATGAAAATCTACTCCATTGATGACGACATATCGATAAAAATCCACTAATAATCAAATAGAAATACAAACACCAATTTTCATAGAGTTTCACAAAATATACCAAAAACTTAAATACACTCATACACTCACAAAATAAATCTTTCTAATTTACTAGTAATATATAACAAGATAAATTAATAAATTTATTACTAAATCAAATATTATCATACAAATGAGATTATTGTATGTAACTTCAGGTTCGCATAAAAGGAGAAAAAATTTGATGGAGTTGATAATGTTTTCCTCCACACAGATTACTGTCAGTAGCTTCACCTTGTGACTGAAAAAAAGGTTTCTACACAGGAGCTAGGTGCTACGTTGTTCTTCTCTGACTGCTTAACAAAACTAAATATTATATATATATATATATATATCAGTGCAGCAGAGAAGAGAAGGAAAAAAGTATAACTCTCTAGCGTCAGCTTCTCTTAGTACTCAACAAAGAAGGAAACAATGATATATATAATAAAAGGGGTTGAGGGTTTTGTTTGGGCGTTAATGTTTTAGGCTATTAAATTTCAACAAATCTCCACATTGGCTCAAAACAGAAACATGTTCTTCATATAAAATTTCTCGCATTATTAAATAATTGTTGTCCAAAACCTCGAAAGATGATTATCTTCTGCAAACACCAATCAAGTCCAAGAAATGCTTGAACTTGTTAAATGGAACTGGTTTGGTTAACATATCAGCTGGATTCTTTGTAGTGACTCTTATTAACAACAATAGCCCCCTAAGATTCAATGTCACGAACGAAGTGATATCTGACACTAATATGTTTGGTTCTTTTACGATACATAGCATTCTTTGTCAAGTGTATCTCACTCTTACTATCACAAAATACAACAGAAGTATCTTACTATAAACCTAAATCATAAACCAAACCTCTAAGCCAAATGACTTCTTTCACTGCTTCTGCTACCATATATTCTACCTCTGTCATAAACAAAGCAACTGTAGATTATAAAGTAGCCTTCCAAATAATGGCACAATGAGAAAGAGTGAAGACATAACCTGCCAGAAATCTTCTTCTATCCAAATCACCAACATAATCGGAGTCCACATAAATAATAACACTGCAACCAGTATTAGAAATTTCATCATATACCAAACCAAAATTAAATATGCCTCTTAAATACCTTATCCATTTCACTGCTTGAGAATAACCCTTACCAGGATTACCCATATATCTACTAACAACACTAACTGCATGTGAAATGTCTGGACGAGTACAAACCATAGCGTACATCAAACTACCAATGACACTAGCATATGGAACCTGAGACATGCACCACTATTCTTCTTCTGATTATGGTGACAAATCCAAAGAAAGCCTGAAATATGTAACTAACGGTGTACTCACAGGTTTAGACTATTTCATACCAAAGCATTCAAGGACTTTTTCAATATAAATTTTCTGAGTCAAATAAAGCTTGCCCGCTTGTCTATCCGTGTAAATTTTCATGCCCAAATTTTTTTTCGCTACACTCAAATCTTTCATCTCAAACTCATCACTAAGTTGAGACTTTAATTTATGAATCTCAGAATTATTTTTAGAAGCAATAAGCATGTCATCAACATAAAGCAACAAATAGATAGATGGACCATCATGGAATATTTTATGATAAACACAACTATCATAATCACTCATAGAGTAACCATGATCAATCATAAAATAATCAAACTGTTTATACCACTGTCTAGGGGATTGCTTCAACCTATATAAAGACTTTCAATAAACAAACATAATCTTCCTTACCTGGAACAACAAACCCTTCTAGTTGATTCATATATATTTGTTCCTCAAGCTTACCATGTAAGAAGGTTATCTTGACATCAAGTTGTTCTAATTCCATGTCAAACAATGCAATCATAGCAAGCAACACATGGATAGATCTATGTTTCACAACAGGTGAAAATAATTCATTAAAGTCAATACCTTTCTTCAAACAATATCTCTTTACAACAACACGTGCCTTGAAACTAGAAGGTTCATGCACCTCAATAGACTCTGCCACAAATAATGCAAAAGAAACTAAGTCTACATCTGCATACCTCTAAGGGTGTCAAATATTTCTTATTCCTTTACCCTTAGCAATACTATATGGTTGCTCATGTTTCTTTTTTGCTACATCATAAGCAGAATCATCTATCTCATCCATAGATGGTTGATCTAAAGTGCCATCTTGCACTTGACTAGGAGCTCTACTCTCAAGCTCCACCTGGTTACTAACACTGTGGTCTTTATCTACAACAATAGACTCCTTTTTCTTTTCCAACATGGAAAACTCATCAAACTTAACATCTCTACTAATCAAAAATTTAGGTGATTTGGATTCAACATACCATAATCTATAACCCATCATCCCAAAAGGATATACCAAAAATATGCATTTCAATGCCCTAGCTAGGCTCAAGTTTACCATCATTAACATGAGCATAAGCAGGACAACCAAAAACTTTCAAATCAGAATAATAAGCAAGAGTACCAAAGAATACCTCAAATGGAGTCTTTAACTCAATTGTAGTTGATGGAGACCGATTCACCAAATAGTAGGCATGGTTACAAGTTTCAACCTATAATGATTTATCCAAGTCATATTGAAAAAGCATACAACGAGCTCTTTCTAAGAGATTTCTATTCATACATTCTGCTACTCCATTTTGCTGTGAAGTATGACACACAATGTAGTGTCTCATTATGCCATTTCTTTCACATAACTCATTAAAATAACTTTCACAAAATTCCAAACCATTATTAGTTCTCAAATTCTTGATTTTCTTGCATGTTTGATTTTCTATACAAGCCTTGAATTTTACAAATTTTGAGAACGCATCATTCTTGTTCTTCAAAAAATACACTTAAACATGACGGGAGAATTCATCAATAAAAGTCAACATACACCGAGCACCACCCTTAGATACAACACGAGAAGGACCCCAAAAAGCTGAATGAACATAATCAATAATACCTTTTGTTTTATAAATGGTTGTACTGAACTTGACCCTACGATGCTTTCCATAGACACTGTGCTCACAGAAATCAAGCTTCCCAGTTTTCTCACCACCAAACAAATCTTGCTTGCTCAAAATAGACATCCCTGCCTCACTCATATGCCCAAGCTACATATGTCATAATCGAGTAGTATCTGAATCTTGATCTAATGAGGACGAAACTGAAACACTTCCAATAACAATGCTACCCTGAACTATATAGAGATCACGCAACAATTTCCCTTTAATAACAATGGGAACACCCTTACTAACTCTTAAAACTCCACCTTCAACTACATACTTGTAGCCTTATGAATCAAGAATACCCAAAGATATCAAGTTCTTTTTCAAATCTGGAACATGGCGAACATCTTTCAAAGTCCTAACAATACCATCATGCATCTTAATTCGGACAGTACCAATACCAATACCAATAACCTTGTAGGACATATTGTTTCCCATAAATACAACACCTTGATCAATAGATTGATAAGAAGGGAATCAGTCTCTACTAAGGCATATATTATAAGTGCAACCCGAATCAAGAATTCAAACATCTCCAGGAGAACCAATAGATACTGATAGAATATTTTCACCATCGGAACCAGAACTATCTACAACACTAGTAGCATCATTAGTTCCAGAAGACGTTGTGGTAGATTTTCCTTTACGTTTGAGTTTCGGACAATTTACTTTACAATGCCCTTCCTGATGACAATAGTTGCATTTAACTTTTCTTTTTCTAGATTTGGATCTAAACTTGCCTCTATTATTGATTGTGCATTTTTCTTTATTTCTACCTCTGACAAATAAACCACTACTATTATCATTGTTGCTTGTAGACACATTTTTTCTTCAACTCTCTGGAATTCAAAGCTACTTTGACATCTTCCAAAGAAATAGTATCTCATCCATATAGCATGGTATCAACAAAATGCTCAAATTAAAAAGGTAAAGAACATAATAGAACTAAGGCATGGTCTTCATCATTAATCTTAATACCACCATTTTTTAGATCACAAATAATTTTAGTAAATTCATCAAGTGATCATGTAAAGGTGTACCTTCTGACATTCTGAATGTATACAAACGTTGCTTCAAATATAACTGACTTATCAAAGACTTGGTCATATACAAATCTTCAATTTAAGCCATAACCCAGCGGGAGATTCCTCATCATCAACCTCACATAGTACCTCATTAGAAAATGATAACTGAATTGAACTAAGAGCATTTTTCATCAATGCATCTTTTTCTTCATCAATCAATTTTTTTGACAATTTATCCTTACCTTCAAGTGTCTTAACAAGCCCATCTTTAAATAATACAGTTCACATCTTCATTCACCATAGACTGAAATCATTTCTACCATTGAATTTCTCAATTTCGTATTTTGTCGCCATGACAAAAAACCCAATATTAAATAAACAAAAGCACAACCCAAAAAATATGAAACCAATAAGATAACCAGAAGCTCAAAATAAATCCAAAAGAGCAAACTTGATCCATTCCAATAAATAACATAATAACCCAAACATCTAATACCAATTTGTTATAAATTAGAACTTGTGGAAGCGAAGATCAGGTCCAATTTTGATTGCACAAATATATAATTATGGGTAATAGCAAAATAATTACACTGAGAAAATAGACGACACACAATGATTTAATTGGTTCAACTTTTTAATATGAAAAGTTTACTCCACTAACGACAACACACCAAGAAAAATCCACCAATAATCAAATGGAGATACAAATACCAATCTTCAGAGAGTTTCATAAAATATACCAAAAACCCAAATAACCCCCACAAAATAAATCATTCTAATTAACTGGTAATATATAGGAAGATAAATTAACAAAATTACTATTAAATCAAATATTATCATACAAATGAGATTACTGTCGACAACTTCAGCTTTGCATAAAAGGAGAGCAAATCTGATGGAGCTGATAATGTTTTTCTCTACACAAATTACTGTTAGCAGTTTCACCTTCTTCTCTGTTAGTGAAAGAGAAAGTAGAGATGTGGTTGGAAAAAGGTTTATGTGTTGGAGTTGGGTGCTACACTTAGGGGTGTGCAAAAAATCTGATCTGTTAATTTTTTTACGGTTTCGATCCGACCATTGGATCAGATTGGATGAAAAAAAAATCCATCCGTTAAGTTCAGATTGGATGACAGATTTCACTACGATTCATCTGATCCCATTCGATCCGACCAAAATTAATTAAATATATATATATATATATATATATATATATATGTTTTAATTTGGTTTTCACACAAGCGCAGCCATATTCTCTCATCTCATTCTTTGTTGGCTTATTGCTCTCCACCTCTCCCCTCTACTCTACCGCTTTGCCCTTCGCTCTATGCCAATCTTCGCGTGTCACCGTCGCCGACCCTCTCTGCATTCTTCATTCTTTGTTCTTCGTTCTTTGTTCTATGTTGTAAGTTACCTCTACTAAATTATGTTTTTCATTGTCTAAATCGGTTTATTTGGTGGTCTTTTCAAATGATTTATTCCTCGTTAGGTTTCTTGATTCTGGTCATCGTCTTGTCATTTTTTATGTTCTTCTTGGTTGGCTTTAACATGACACTTTCGTATCATGATTCACGAAGGATTTTTGATTTAATGGTTTCACTTTTATTTTTTAATTTATGTTTAGATTTGCTGACCTTGAATGCTAAAGTGATATTAACTAGTTTAGTGTTATGATATCTCTGAATTATTCAAAAGTGGTTTCATATAAGAATGACACAGTTCAATATGTTTGAAGCATGCTAACTCTTCCACTGAGTTCCCTATGACTCTTTTTTCCTATGTAATATCTGGATGTATTTTTGCTTTTCATTATTTATTTTGTTCTTCTATGAGATATGGGAAATTGTATTACTTTGATTGCAAATATGTTTCTATACATTTTTCTGCTTTGAAGGACCATTTTAACATTGTTGTAGCATTTCCAGGGAGCATGTGCTACGTTCTGATAATTTAATTTGATGAGGGTTGGAAAGTTTGTTCTGTTTACTATGTTATGCTAGTATGAAGTTTGCCTCTGACATTGAGAATGACATTAGTCTATTCTTTTTTATCTTTCACATGTATTTGTGGTTTTCATTATATAATGTAATCTAACTCATCCTTTTAATTTCCACTTTAGTAAAGCTTTACACATATCAAATAGACTTAAATTAAGCTTATCTTTTTAAATGTGGGTATAACTTTCACTATCTATGATGACATCTCCTAAAAACACTATAATTATTCAGAATTCTTGCATTTTTTCCAAGCAAAAATTGTGCATTTTTATGTTTAAAAACTCATCACAGCCCTTCAATCCTGCATGTCTTCTTGTAACTTTTTCCTTACTCAAATTTTTTTCTTTCAAAACAAACAAAGAGACCTCATTAGGGTGAGATTCAAGAGTAAAATAAAAATTCCATTTATATCATTTATAAAGCATGTCTAACAATCATTCAATGGATAAGATTACATCACCAATAATTAACATTTGTGAGTCCCTTAATGATATTGAAGCAATTGAAACATGTAATATTATTTTAATTTTCATTATTAATTGATATCATTCTCTTAAGATTTATGTTTTAATATTTTCATCACTTTCTATTGTCTTCTATTTTGTAGTATGATATATTATTATTTTATTTCATATGTATTTCATATATTATTTAGTTACCAATTTACTAATATTTTTTAAATTATGGCTAATAGTTAATGATACACTAAAGTTTTTTTCTATTACTCTCAAGATTCAAGACAAGATTATTTTTAAGATGATCGGTCGATGTTAAAGAGTGAAATGATCAAATGATCAACTTAATTTAGGTTTAGATTATTGTGAATTATCTTTTTGTTTATTGTTTGAATATATTATTAAATTTATTAAAATGACTATTGTAATCATTATTGACGTATTTTATTATTTTTGTTTTATATAGGTTTGACCATTTTAGTCTTATTTTAACCTTTTTATTTGGTTTTTTAAGGTTTCTTTTAACTCAAATAATTTTATGTTATGATTTATGTGAAAATTTAAATGTTTTATTCAAACATATCAAAAATAAAATTAATTAAGTTTATTGGTTGGATTGATCGGATTCAATCCAAATAGGTTATGGATCGGATTGTATCGGATTTGAAAGGTCATCAAATCAATTGCGAATTAAGATGTTTCAATCCAATCAGATGATCAGATAGGACCGAATGAGTATAAAATCAACGATTTTGATCTGATAAATACTCCTAATTACGTTGTTCTTCTCTGGCTATTCAACAAAATTAAATAATATATAAATAATGATATATATAATAAAAGGGGATGAGTGTTTTGTTTGGGCCTAAATGTTTTAGGCCATAAAATTTCAACAGAAATCTTGTTGATGGGTGCTTAAATGCTGTTGAGTTTATGTTTGCTGAAGATGCTATTCTATTGGAAGCTATTGGAAGGCAATTAAAGAATGCTTCTAACGCTGAAATCGGGATACAGGTTTAGATCTTTATCTTTTGGTTCTAAAAAGTAGCTTTTAACTTTTTTTATTTGAATTTTTTTTTGTTTTTTTGGATAGGATTTGGTAAATTTTAAGCTGAAAATTGATTTTCTTTGATATTAAAGTTAGGATTTATTATAGTTGAGTGATGTTATGTTGCCAATAACAGAAAATGTTATCAACTATATTAACTATAATAAATAAAGGAATTTTATTTTTGTATGAAATATTGTTAAACTCCATTACCTTTAATAAAAATACATTTTAAATCTGTATTTATTAAGTGTGACAATAGTAGTCTATATCTTTAAAAAAATCACAAAGTTATTTTATAAAGGTAATGTGTTTGTGATATCTAAGTTTTATAAAGATAATGTACTTTTGTCTCCCTTTTTATAAAAGTAATGAACTTTTGTATCATTTTTTGAAGTTGTGTTGTCTCACTTAACAAATACAAGACTAAAATAATTTCCTGTAACAGATTTGGGCTAGGCTATCATTTTTCCTTTTACTCTTTATGAACCATCAAACATGGAGCGTAAAAAAAATGTTTTGACTTGTGAAGTAACCTGTCTACCTTTGTTTTCTATGATATCTCTTCATTACAATGAAGCACAAGTTATATGATGCTTACTTTTCTTAAATGTTGTTCACTAATTCTAATTCATATTTTGTATTTAGGATCTCTTTTCCAAGTATTATGTATTCTGTAACCAACTTAAAAGTTTTGCAACTTTTTTTAACACTTTTACATGTAAGGACTCATAATGTTATCTTATTCTTAGGTGGGAAAATGAGTTAGACACACAAATTTTGTTAAGATTTATTATTTATTTATTTAAATTTGGTAGCTTAGTTTGTCCTAGTCTTTAGGGATTTAATTAGTTAAAAGGATTGTGCTTTTGTGGCCGTAGAAAGTGTTTTTTAATTGTCCTATTTTATAGGAGTTTAAATTAGTGGTTAATTTGTTTGTTATTTCTTTATCTATGTAATGCCTATTTATAGGCTAATTTCATTAATAAAATAGTGAGCAACTTTTTCAACAATATTTTACTTTCTTTATATCAGTGGTATCAAAGCCAAACAAAAAACAAATTGCACAAACAATGGCTTCAGAAACAAATTTTGTGCAACTAGCAATTCCACGTTTTGATGGTCATTATGACCATTGGAGCATGCTAATGGAGAATTTTCTACGATCAAAAGAGTATTGGCCGATTGTTGAATCTGGAATTGAAGAACCAACACCAAATATTGTCTTGACAGACGTCCAGAAAACAGAGTTAGAAGCGAGAAAGTTAAAAGATTTGAAGGCAAAAAATTACCTTTTTCAGGCAATTAATCGTCCCATCTTGGAAACAATTCTTTGCAAAGAAACTTCCAAAGATATTTGGGATTCTATGAAAAAAAAATATCAAGGCTCTGCTAGAGTGAAGCGTGCACAACTTCAAGCTTTGAGAAGCGATTTTGAGACTTTACAAATGAAGAATGAGGAATCTGTCACCAGCTACTGTTCCAAAACTATGGAAATAAGCAACAATATGCGTTTTCATGGTGAGAAGATGGACGATGTCAAAATCGTGGAGAAGATATTGTGTACCCTAACACCAACATTTAATTATGTCGTGTGCTCCATTGAAGAATCTAAAGACATAGATACATTCTCTCTTGATGAGCTACAAAGCTCTTTGCTGGTCCATGAACAGAAGATGAACCGAAGTTCACCTTCAGAAGAGCAAGCTTTGAAAGCCTCTATCTCTACACATTTCTCAAACTTTAGAGGAAGGGGTAGAGGTAGAAGTGGAGGAAGGGTAGATCGAGGCAATAGAGATGGCAGCAGGCATGATCAAGATAGACGAGATCAATCATTTGACAAATCCAAGGTAGAATGCTTTAGATGTCATAAATTTGGCCATTATTGTTCCGAATGTTATACTAAACTGCCTAACAAGAGAGAAGAAGGAGAGACATCAAATTTTGCAGAAAATAAGGAAGCTGAAACTCTGCTAATAGCTTATCATGTCAATGAGGAACCTGAATTAGATGTTTGGTATGTGGATACAGGTTGTAGCAACCACATGTGTGGAAGTAAGTCTTTGTTTTCTTATTTAAATGAAGACTTTCGTTCTACTGTTAGTTTTGGTGATTCTTCTAAAGTAGAAGTAATGGGAAAAGGTGAAATAAATATTAGAACCAAGAATGGTTTTGTTGAAACAATTTCCAATGTTTTTTATGTTCCTGACTTGAAGAGTAATTTGTTAAGTGCTGGCCAGTTGCAAGAAAAAGGTTATGTGATAACTATTCAAAATGGTGCTTGTGAGATATATGATCCTTCAAGAGGAGCAATTGCTGTTGTTCAGATGAGTTCAAACAGGTTGTTTCCTTTGAAGATTAGAACAACTCAACAGAGCTTAATAACTGAAGTAAAAGACCCTTCATGGCTTTGGCATTTTCGCTATGGCCATTTGAATTTTGGCGGATTAAAGACTCTCCAACAAAAAGATATGGTAACAGGACTCCCTCAAATTCATATACCTTCTTAAGTTTGTGAAGAATGTGTTGTTAGCAAACAACATCGTTCTCAATTCCCTCAAGGAAAGTCGTGGAGAGCAAAACATGTCCTAGAGCTGGTACATTCTGACATTTGTGGACCGATAAATCCATCTTCTAATGGGGGTAAAAGATATTTAATTACCTTCATTGATGATTATACTAGAAAAACATGGGTTTATTTTTTGCAAAATAAATCAGAAGCTTTTAGTGCATTTAAAAGCTTCAAGGCACGAGTTGAAAATGAAGCAGGAAAAGCCATTAAAACTTTTCGTACTGATCGTGGTGGGGAATACAACTCTAAAGAATTTAAAGGTTTTTGTGATGATCAAGGTATTCGAAGGGAATTCACAGCTGCTTATACACCACAGCAGAATGGTGTATCGGAGAGGAAAAATAGAACCATCCTCAACATGGTGAGAAGCTTGCTAGTAAGAGGGAACATTCCAAAGAATTTTTTGCCAGAGGCAGTAAATTGGAGCATTCATGTGTTGAATAGAAGTCCAACCTTTTCTGTTCAAAACATGACACCTGATGAGGCTTGGAGTGGGCGAAAACCAGCTGTAGATCACTTCAGAATTTTTGGTTGCATCGCTTATGCACATATCCCGGATGAGAAAAAGAAGAAACTTGATGATAAGGGTGAAAAATGTGTTTTTCTTGGCATAAGTGAAGCTTCCAAAACTTACAAATTGTTCAATCCACTCACAAAAAAGATCGTGACCAGTAGAGATGTCATTTTTGATGAGAATAACACTTGGAATTGGAGTAAAAATTTTCCACAGCAGCAGCCAATGCTAGCCTTTTTTGATGGAGAGAATGAAGAAGAAAGGCAGCAGCCTTTACAACAACAAAATTCAACAGCTAATGTCCCTGAAAATTCACCAGCTGCTGCCACTCCACCAACGGAAACAGAATCTACTGATGCAACAGCTGAATCACGTCTACGTCGTGTTCGAAAGAGGCCCGGATGGATGACAGATTTTGAGGTACCCAAAATTGACCAATGAGAGGATCCAATTACTTACTTAGCTCTTTTTTCAGATTGTGATCCTACAACTTTTGAAGATGCTGTCAAAGATTCAAAATGGCGAAAGGCGATGGATGATGAAATTTCTGCTATTGAAAGGAACAACACTTGGGAGTTGACTAATCTTCCAAAAGGACACAAGACTATTGGTGCGAAGTGGGTTTATAAGACAAAATTGAAGGAAAATGGAGAAGTTGATAAGTACAAGGCTCGACTCGTTGCAAAGGGGTACAAACAAGAATTTGGCATTGACTACAAAGAAGTGTTCGCTCCAGTAGCAAGGCTTGACACTATTCGATTGGTGTTATCTACCGCTGCCCAAAACTCATGGCCTATCTACCAGCTTGATGTAAAGTCAGCATTTTTGCATGAGGAATTGGAAGAAGAGGTGTATATAGATCAACCTCTGGGATACATGAAGCAAGGTCACAAAAACAAGGTATACAAGCTAAAAAAGGCATTATATGGACTAAAACAAGCACCTAGAGCTTGGTATAGTCGTATTAATGCTTACTTTGCTAAAGAAGGTTTTCTTAAATGTCCTTATGAACACACACTCTATATTAAATTTGGAGCAGATGGGAAGATAATTATTGTATGTTTATATGTTGATGACCTTATTTATGTTAGTAATGATGGAGTCATGCGAGCTGATTTTAAGAAATCTATGATGAATGAATTTGAAATTTCAAATTTGGGGTTGATGCACTATTTTCTTGGCATCGAAGTAGTGCAATCTCATGCTGGTATATTTATTTCACAAAAGAAATATGTCTTGGAAATTTTAGATAGGTTCCAAATGAAGGATTGCAATCCAGTTTTAACTCCATCTGAACCTGGTCTGAAACTCACAAGATATGGAACAGAAAAAAAGGTGAATGCCACTCTTTACAAGCAAATTGTTGGGAGCCTCATGTATTTAACGTCGACAAGACCAGATATTATGCATGCTGTTGGTATCATCAGTCGATACATGGAGAATCCAACTGAAGTTCATCTCTTATCAACAAAGAGAATTTTTCGTTATTTGAAAGGTACCGTAGACTTTGGAATATTTTATAAAAATGGTGGAAAATCAAGTTTGATTGCTTTTTCAGACAATGACTATGCTGGAGATATTGAAGATCGAAAAAGTACTTCTGGTTTTGTTTTTATGATGAGTTCAGAAGTTGTATCATGGTCATCAAAGAAACAACAAATTGTGACTTTGTCAACTACAGAAGCCGAATTTGTTACAGCTGCTTCATCCTCATGTCAAGCTATCTGGTTGAGGAGATTGCTTGAAACACTTCAAATTCAGAAACAAGGTCCAACAACAATCCATTGTGATAACATTTCAGCAATCAAAATTTCAAAAAATCCAGTTTTGCATGGAAGAAGTAAGCATATTGATGTTAGATACCATTTTTTACGTAATCTTTGCAATGATGGTATAATTGATTTGGTATTCTGTAAAAGTGAAAATCAGGTGGCTGATATTATGACTAAACCACTTAAGCAAGCCGACTTTGTGAAACTTCGAAGAATGCTTGGGATATGCTCTTCAAAGGATGTTGTTCAAGGGAAGACTTAATAAAATTGCTAAAGTTTGTTTATTCTTAAACTATCTCTATAGATATCAGTTTAAGGGAGGGTGTTAAGATTTATTATTTATTTATTTAAATTTGGTAGCTTAGTTTGTCCTAGTCTTTAGGGATTTAATTAGTTAAAAGGATTGTGCTTTTGTGGCCGTAGAAAGTGTTTTTTAATTGTCCTATTTTATAGGAGTTTAAATTAGTGGTTAGTTTGTTTGTTATTTCTTTATCTATATAATGCCTATTTATAGGCTAATTTCATCAATAAAATAGTGAGCAACTTTTTCAACAATATTTTACTTCCTTTATATCAAATTTGAAAGGTATTGGCTGTATTGCATGGTAAGGAGAGATATGGGTTATAATGTCATCTAGGGAGGCAGTGTTAGATATGGAGTAGGGATTTTCTTTTTGCCTTTATTGTTCTTATTGTTCTTTTTAACGTGTTAGACTTTTCTCATAGCCAAAAAAGTAATTATGATAATTAATAAATAAAATAACGTATTTGACTTCTTTAAAATTGGTTTCATGTAGGAAATGTATGTGCTATGCAATGTTCCCAGTGGGAATGAATTTCATAAAGAAGCAATCATGCACCAATTTGTTTCAAAAACTGACAATGGGACTCAATCCTTCGTAGTAATTTTTTTAAAGAGCAATGACAGCCAGCTGTGCAAGGCTTCTATCTTGGCTGTTGCAAATCTCACATTTCCATAAGTCTTGGTGCCTTTGGTCGTCTTGTAAAACTCCGCAACGCTGGCATAGTTTCTCAAATAAAGGACATAGTGTAACATCGTAACGTTGTAGTATTGATGGTGCAACATAAAACACCAATGTGATAACAGTTCGGTTTCATAACCGTACGTCGGTTACGAAACTATACGAGGTTTTTGATGGGAGATCCTTTATAAAGACATTGTGTCCTCTCACTACTCACTGATTATCATTCATATACACCATCAAAGACATAGAGTAAATGTGAGAAACCAGTAAGAGCATCAAACCAAAAAAACCCATTGAAATTCCCGTGAAGAGGTGAAATTTGATCAATGACAGGATGTATGTTTTCAATCTATTTTTGCTTCCGTTGTGTTTAAATTTTCCTTCATATGGTTTCCTAAACTTTCTAAATTGAATTATGATCCAACATTTGATATCAGTGTCATTTTGAAAACACCCATATTTTGCTTAGTTTCACGAGGAATTAAGAATTTGGGTTTTTTATTTTGCTTGTTTTTGAAGCATATGAAAAGTATAAATGATTTCATTATTGATTTTTCAATAATTCTGTGAATTAAAACTTGAAAAATGATGAAGAAAATAAATCGAATTTTCCATTTGCATTCACTAGAATGTATAAATTAACTTTTTATTTAAAATGACATTTTTTTATTCAAATTGAGATCATGAATCACATGGAAATTAAATTCTAAGAATTTTGATAAAAAGAACGCTAGTTTTTATCACCGTAATAGTGATATACAATCGAGTATCTATTCAAGTCAAAATCGGGTCGAGTTGATCTGGTTGGAGGTTGAAGACAACCTTTACAATAAACAACATATCATTTCTAACTTAAAAAAATAATATTATTAGGGGGACTCAATCTGTGGTCTTCTACGTGAGGCATAAACGTCCAAACTATTGAGGTGCAACGAATCTGATGTTCTTTATTGTCTTAGACTTTTATATACATTAGGAATTTATTTTTTTTAAAATGTTAAAGTCGAGAATCAAACTCTTATTTTGCTACTAAGCATAAATGAGGTTGTCCACTAGACCAGGACGCCTTTGTTTAATTATGTACTAGGATTATTTTTATATACATTCAAAATTTAATTTTTATTAAAAAAGTCAAATATAATTTTAATGTGATTAATTATTTAACTTAGGTTTGTCATATGTAGAATATTTATATACATGTGAAATTTATTTAAATAATTTTTGGGCACCTTAAAATTTATTTAAATACATTATGTTTAAATTGTTTGTTTTGGTATTTGTATGTATAAATTTTGTAATTAATTATACATATGAAAATTTGGTTAAATAATTTATGCATAATGAAATTAATTGTTAATTTCTTTATGGATTTAATTAGTGTTTATATTATTTATTTTTCTTTGTATAATTTATTGTCATACATGCAATCTTAAGATAGATAATATTTTCATATTTGGAATTAAATTAATATTGTTTATGGTTTTATGCAATAATTGAGCCTAAGGATCTAACTAATATTTAAGTGATTCATATAGTTTAATTAATTAAGGAGTAGCCACTTAATTAATTAAAACTATAATAAGGTTTATTTAGGATCACATTTATAAAATAAATATTAATTTTAATTAATCATATGTGATATAATAAATCTTATCTCACATAAATTTTTATTATATTTTTGTGTGATTAATTATGATAACACATCAAATTATATTTTCTAATTTATCTAGAGGGATTAGGAAAAAGAACATAATTTGATAGTTTTATCAAAAAGTTAAGATGAATCTAATTGAATTAGAATTAAAATTTTAATCCACAGACAAGTTTTATGTCACTAGATTCATATTTTTCATGATTTACATTGGTAAAGAATGATTATAATTTAAGTATCAAATTTTAATAAGCATATAATCTTTAATTGTAGCTTCTCAACCTGTAAATTTCTCTTATATCCACTGTAACATTCTCGATCTAAAATGGGATAATTATAAAGTATGGAAGGAAAAAATTCTTATTCATCTAGGGTGGATGGATATTGACTATGCTATTAGGAAAAATGAACCACCTAAAATTATTAAAACCAACACTCCAGAGAATATCATGCTTTATGAACAATAGGAGCGATCTAATCGCCTTAGCGTGATGTTCATTAAGACTAAAGATCTCTGCTGGTATTCGTGATTTTGTTGATTAACATAACAATGTTCAAGACTTGCTAAAGGTCATTGATGATTAGTTCATCACTTCAGATAAGGCTTTAGCAAGCACCCTTATTATGAAGTTCTCTTCCTTAAGACTCACCAGTGTGAAAGGTGTGCGTGAGCACATTATGCAAATGAGGGACATTACGGCTCAACTTAAGAATCTCGAGGTTGATATTTTAGAATCCTTCATGGTGCACTATATCCTTAACACTCTCCTAGATCAGTAGGAGCCATTCAAAATCTCGTACAATACACATAAGGATAAATGGTCAATCAATGAACTAATGACCATGTGTATTCAAAAGGAATAGAGGCTATGGAATTTTGTGAAAGTGCAATGTTGGCTACAACGTACAGGAAAGGAAAATCTCAATACAAGCATAAAAGAAAAGGGATAATTCCACCTCAAGTTGATATTAAGAAAGAACCAAGTGTTTCTTCTATAAAAAGAAGGGACATATGAAAAAGAAATGTATCAAATTCCATAAATGGCTTGAGAATAAAAGTAATCCAATCTCGTTTGTTTGTTATGAATTTAATATGGTTAATGCTAATATTAACACCTTGTAGACTGATTCTGGATCAATAATCCATGTTGCAAACTCCTTACAGGGTATGCGAAATCTAGGGAAGCCAGTGGGAAGTGAGCAATACATCTTATCTGATAACAAAAGGGGTTAATATGTGAAGGCTATAGGAATATGCAATTTAATTTTAAGTAGTGGTTTTATTTTAGAATTAGAAAAGACCTTTTATGTTCCAAGTTTCTCTAGAAACTTAATTTTGATTTCAAGACTTGTACCTTTTGGTTATTTTTTCACTTTTCAGAAACATCTTTCACTTTATTTAATAAATCTGATTGTGTTGGGAATGGTATTTTGTCTAATGGTCTTTACTGCATTAATTTATGAAATAATTCCACTCATAACGCTATGCATGTTCAAGTTGGCACTAAAAGGTATATTATTGACGAGGACTCTTCTACATTATGGCATAGAAGAGTAGGACATATCTCCATAGAACGAATTAAAAGATTAGTGAAAGATGGGGTACTTAGTACTCTAAATTTTACTGATTTTGAGACATGTGTGGACTGCATTAAGTGAAAGCAGACTAACAAGTCAAAGAAAGGTGCCAATAGGAGTTCAAGCATATTAGAAATCATACATATGGATATACGTTATCCAAACATGGACATTCAAGGTCAGAAATGTTGTATCACCTTTGTTGATGATTTTTCTCAATATATGTATCTCTACATGCTTCATAATAAGAGTGAAGCGCTAGATTCTTTCAAGAGCTTTAAGGTTGAAATAGAGAAACAATGTGGAAAGCTAATAAAGGTTGTGAGATCAGATAAAGGTGGTGAGTATTATGGTAGATACACTGAGAATGGACAAACACCTGGTTTGTTTTCTAAGTTTCTTCAAGAAAATGGGATAGTTGCCCAATACATTGTGCCTGATTCACTATACTAGAATGGTGTAGCAGAAAGGAGAAATCGACCATTATTGGACATGTGCGGAGTATGCTTAGTAACTCTAATATTCCTAAATCCTTGTGGATTGAAGCTTTAAAGATGGTTGTGTATATATTAAATCGAGTTCCAACAAAGGCTATCTCAAAGACGCCATTTGAATTATAGAAAGGTTGGAAACTGAGTTTGCAATATATACGCATTTGGGGTTGTCCGTTTGAAGTAAGAATCTATAATTCACAAGAAAATAAGTTGGACCTAAGGATCATAAGTGAGTATTTCATTGGATATGTCAAAAGGTCTATGTGATATAGGTTTTATTGTCCATCTCATAGCACTAGGTTTATAGAATCAAGAAATTCAAAATTTCTTGAGAATGACTTGATTAGTGGGAGCGATTGATCCCAGGACATTGGTCCTGAGAAAGATCTTCAAATGCTCAATGTACCACTTCAAGTAATGGACTGGTCATTTTTGTTAACAATGCACCTTAAGTACAAACGCGTGTTGAAGAACCAGTCTTGGAAGTACCATAAGTTATTGATCCTGATCTAGTAGATGTTGAAGTTCAACAAATGCCTAAGTTGTTGAACAACCAGCTAAACAACATGATCCTACTCCTCATGAGAATGTTAATGCAACATTAAGAAGATATACTAGAGTAAGGAAATCAACGATTCCTAGTGATAATGTTGTGTATCTACAAGAGTGTAACTATAATGCTGGAACTGAAAATGATCCTGAGACATTTTCACAGGCCATAATTTTTAAGGTTTCGAACGTATGGTACAATGCCATGAAAGAAAAGATATATTCTATGACGTCTAACCGAGTCTAGGATCTCGTCAAGTTTCCTGATGATGTGAAATTCATTGGATGTAAATGGGTCTTCAAGACAAAGAAATACTTACAAGGAAACATTGAGAGACATAAAGAAAGACTTGTTGCCAAAGGATTCGGTCAAAAGGAGGGAATCTACTACAAGGAGACATTCTCTAATGTATCTAAGAAAGACTCACTTTGTGTGATCATGGAATTGGTTTCCCATTTTGATTTGGATTTGCATCAAATGGATGTGAAAACGGTTTTTATTAATGGTAACCTAGAGGAAGGGGTTTATATGAAACAACCTAAAGGATTCTTCTCTAGTGATGGTGAGCATTTGGTTTGTAATTTTAATAAATCCATACATGGATTAAAACAAGCTTCCCGTCAATGGTATTTGAAATTCTATAACATCATCACTTCATTTGATTTTGAAGAGAACATCATGTATCAATGTATATACCATAAGGTTAGTGGGAGTAAGATTTGTTTTTTGGTGCTATATGTAGATGTGTTTTGCTTGCAACCAATGATAAGGGTTTACTACACGAGGTAAAATAATTCCTTTCTAAAATTTTTGATATGAAGGATATAGGTGAGGTTTCTTATGTCATTGACATTAAGATATATAGAGATAGACTTCGAGATGTCTTGGGTTTATCTCAAGAAACCTATATCAATAAAGTTTTAGAGAGATTCGGATGAAATATTGTTCACTGAGTATGACACCCATTATGAAGGGCAATAAGTTCAATTTGGACCAATGTCCAAAGAATGATTTTGAAAGAGAACAGATGAAAACCATTTCATATGCTTCAGCCGTTGGAAGCCTTATGTAAGCTCAGGCCTACACTAGATCTGACATTGCATTTGTTGTTAGGATGCTAGGGAGATATCAGAGTAACCTAGGTGTTGACCAGTGAAAAGCTGCAAAGAAAGTGATGAGGTACCTGTAAGGAACCAAGGACTATATGCTCATATACAGATGATAACTGTATTTTATATAGTTATTTTCATCTATTTTATTAATTATAATTGCTATGTTCTTAACATTTTTAGTTAATTTTAATGGAATAAATTAATATTTACTGTTAGTTTCTTAAAGAATATATTTTTAAGAAAATTAAAGAATATGAATCGAAAAAGGACTTAATTACAAATATTGAAGTTTGAAAATATAATTTAAATTAAAGGAATGCTTAATTGAAATTAACAAAAGTATAAAAGTTAATTTAAATTAAATTTGAGGACTAAACTACAATTAAGGAAATTTATTTTCTACGTAGGAAAAGGAAGTCACTCGCGCCGTCACCAACACGCAACACTCACCGTTTGATTAGAAAATCAACAGCTACAATAAGGCGAGTGGATTCAGATGTGACAATCTCGAGTGGATGTGGGTTTTCAGGTGACATGTTGCTCGCGCTAAGTGGGACTCACGTGTCTCGTGTGCGTTAATCATGTGCGGTGCAACCACGTGGAAGCTCTCCCTCCAACCATTTAAAGTCTGCCACGTGTCCCACTATTTATTGTAGCCAATCATGTGCTAACACGTGGCATGTTTTTGGTGAACACAAAAACGCGGAACTAGTGCACACATTCCAGTAGCTTTCTGTCCCCCACGTGTCTCAGTGTCGTTTATCCCATGCAACACATTCTATGTACGCTCGTTCTTGACACCATATGAAATGTTGCCACGTGTCCCACTATTTCTTGCAACGAATCAGATGATGACACGTGGCATATGGGGTTTAATTAAAAATAAATCAGAAACGGTGCCCTTTTTAGTTATTTTAATGTCTCCCACGCATATATTAAAATAACAATTTCGATATCCCTATGTTCATATGCATGTCTGAATTATCAAAGAAAAATATAAATCGTGTGTTTAAAAATATATATTTTATGATGTATTTTTTATAAAGTATTGGAGCTATAAATAGGAGATTATTGTGAAATATTAGGAGGTTCATTTTGGGGTTCGGTTTGAGATTTTAGAATTCTGGATAGTGTATATTGCTCATGGATAGAATAACATGTATATATGAAGGATATGAATATACCTTTATCATATGTGTGGCCATTTGAGAACTTAGAACATAATGAATCTTGGTGAATTTAATTCTCATAGGAATATAGTGAATTAATTTAGCGAGATGTGTCTATATGGAGCTCGAAAGAGATGTATGGATAAAATTAGAAGTTCTTGGTTGAAAAATTAAATTTACTAAAAATATAAATCATGAGAAAATAATATGATTCGAGTGGATTAATTTGGTGAAAACTACAATCCTAGAATTTTCTTACTTATTGTTATAAAAAATCAGTTTAGTTAAAATTTCATAAAATTTCGTTTGTTTTGGATAAAATCAGAGTGAAGCAATTTTAGTACTTAACAAACTATAGTAACAAATCTCCATGGAAACGATAATTTACTTATCAAATTTTATTACTTGTGACCGTGTATACTTGCACGTTTTTATGTTCTCCATAAGAGACAACAAGTTTTTTTGAACCGACAATCTGGAAGTAATTGGCTACTTCGATGCGGACTTCCCTGGCTATGTTGATTCATAAAAATCATAATCTGTTTACATTTTCATGCTTGCCGATTGAGCCGTGTCTTGGAGGAGTACGAAGCAATCCTTGACTACTACTTCCAATATGGAGGCCGAGTTCGTGTCATGTTTTGAGGCCACATCACATGGTGTATGGTTAAAGAGTTTCATTTCCAAGCTTAGAGTAGTTGACTCTATTTCTAGGCCATTAAGATTATACTATGACAACTCAGCTGCTGTGTTTATGGCTAAGAATAACAAGAGTGGTAGTCGTAATAAGCACATAGACATTAAATACTTGGCCATAAGGGAAATTTTTAAGGAAAAGAAAGTGGTCATTGAGCACGTTAGCACTGAGTTGATGATTGTTGATCCTTTTACTAAAGGCATGTCACCACTAAAATTTAAGGATCATGTGAAGAAAATGAGAATTGGTTCCACTTTGTAAATGTGTATATATATAATTTATTAATGAAACTCTTATATATTGTGATATCTTTTATATTCATGTGCATCTTAATTTATTTGAGAAAATATATATTTTATTGGACCAAGAATAAATATAGGATTTATTCATTAAGTTTTGTTATCACATAAAGTATAATACTTGAGAAACTAAATACATTCTAATACATGGAAGATAATACCTGCTCTTAGAGAACTTGTTATAAATAAATTTAAATAAAAAAATATTTTTTATTATTTTATGACTATTATTTCATAAATTATGTAACTGTCATTTTCATAATTATATGGCTGTTACTTTTATGATCATTCTTTTTGTAATTATGTGATCGTTACTTTTATGACCGTTATTTTTGTAATTATGTGACTGTTACTTTTATTACCGTTATTTTCATAATTATGTATCTGTTATTTTTTACCGTTATTTTCATAATTATATGATTGTTACACATAATTTTTTCAACTATAAATAGGGGCAATAACCCTCATTTTAGAAAAGAACTTAACAATTTAAAAAAAACAATTCTACGATTTTTCATAACAAAATCAAAGAAAAAAAATTTAGAATTATTTTCTCAGATTTCTGAGCGACATAAATATTTAAGAGATGTAGTATTCTGGACTTCATCAGTGCAATGAAGATTCGAGACAGAAAAAAGATTCTGGATTGTTTTATCCTAGGAACGACGAGGTTGTGTTTGCTTGCACAAGTTTGAGAAAAGCTACGAAACGTATTAAAAAGAGCGACCTAGTCTGCGACTCAACCCAAACAGTCCATTTCAGGTTGTCGATAATATTATTCTTATATAGTTTTTCACATATTTTTTCTAACAATTTTAAAATGCATTCTATCTGTCATGTCTACTGAAATGTCAACTGCTGATCTCAACAAACCATTTCGTTTTGAAGAATTACATTTTAAAAATTGGAGACAAAAAATGTTATTTTTCTTAACCATGTAAAATGTCGCTTTTGTTCTTATTATTGAAAAACCAACATTGCCTAATTATCATATTGAAGCTACAATAAAGTATTTAAGCACCTGGATAGAAAATCATTTTCTATGCAAAAAAAAATTATTCTTAATGGATTAGCTGATGACTTGTATGATTATTATAACTCGATGTCATCTGCTTAGGAAATTTGGGAAGCACTTCAAAAGAAGTATGATACTGAGGAAGCTGGAACTAAGAATTACGATGTTAGTAGATACATGAAGTATCAAATGATTGATGGAAAATCTGTGGAAGCTCAATCACACGAACTACAGAAGATAGCACACGAAATAACTTCTGAAGGTATGACTTTAAATGAGCAATTTCAAGTAGCTATTAATATAGATAAATTACCCCATGCTTAGAAAGATTTTAAGAATACACTTAGATATAAAACTAAGGAATTTTCTTTAGAAAGTCTTATAACTCATTTAAGAATAGAAGAAGAAGCCCGAAAACAAGACCAAAGAGATGAAGTACTCATAGTCTCAAACAACAGTACCAATAAGAAACCCTCATCTGCAATTTTGAAACCTAAAGGTAGAAATATGAAAACTTGGAATCATAATAATAACCAAAACTGCAACCACCAAAATATAAATAGAAACTATCCTCCCCATAATGGACCTCAACCCCCTTAAGGAATAACACATTCATGTGTTATATGTGTTATAGTTGTAACAGACCTGGCCACTTGGCTAGGAACTACCGGAACAGAAATCGTCCTACCCCACAGGCGAACCTTACCGAAGATCAACTTATTGCTATGATATCTAAAGTCAATTTTGTTGGTGGATCCAAGGGGTGGTGGGTGTACACTAGTGCTTCTCGCCATTTTTGCTATGATCGAGACATGTTCAAGTCCTATTTTGATTCTGAGGATAAGAAAGTGTTGCTTGGCAACTCCCACTCCACTAAAGTTGCTGGAACTGGTGAGGTGGTATTAAATTTTACCTCTGGAAAGACTGTCATCTTGAAGGATGTCCTGCATACTCCACAAATGAGAAAGAACTTAGTTTCAGGCTATCTTCTTAACAAAGTTGGGTTTACTCAAACTATAGGGGCTGATTTATATACTATAACTAAGAATAATATATTTTTTGGGAAAGGGTACATCACTGATGGCATGTTTAAATTAAATGTTGAAATCAATAAAACCTCTTCTTCTGCTTATATGTTGAGTTCTTTTAATATTTGGCATGCTAGACTTTGTCATGTTAATAAACGCATAATCAAGAACTTGAGTACCTTAAAACTAATTCCTAAACTATCTTTGAATGATTTTGAAAAATGTGATTTTTTTAGTCAAGCGAAAATAACCAAAACTTCACATAATTCAATAGTTATAGAATCTGAACCTTTAGAATTAATACATTCTGACATATGTGACCTTGATGGAAATTTAACAAGAAATAGAAAACGCTATTTTATAACCTTTATAGACAAATGTTCAGATTACACTTATGTATATCTAATGAAAAATAAAAGTGAAGTGTTTGACATGTTTAAAATATTTATGACTGAGATTGAGAATCAACTTAACAGAAAAATAAAAAGGTTTCAAAGTGATAGAGGCACTGAATATGATTCCAATATTTTCAATGATTTTTATAAAACTCATGGAATCATTCATGAAAAAATTGCACCTTATTCTCCCAAAATGAATGGCAAAGCTGAAAGAAAAATAAAACTTTTATTGAATTAGTTGTTACAATTTTATTAAACTCTGGTGTTGCTTCCCATTGGTGGGGAGAAATTTTATTAACTGTTTGCTATGTGCTAAATAGAATGCCTAAATCTACAAGTAAAATTTCACCATATGAAATTTTGAAAAATAATTAACCTAATTTAACTTATTTTAAAACTTGGGGTGTTTAGCCTATGTTAGGATCCCTGATCCTAAAAGAAATAAACTTGCTAGTAGAGCATATGAGTATGTATTCATAGGATACACTGTGAATAGCAAAGCTTATAAATTCTAAGACTTAAATGATCATGTAGTTATAGAATCAAATGATACTAACTTCTATGAATATAGGTTTCCCTTTAAATTTAAAAATAGTGGAGGCTTGTCTTCTAGTAATTTACTCATAACTAGAACTAGTGAACAAAATAAGGAATTAAACACTAAAATTAGAAGAAGTAAACGAGCTCGAACCCTTAAGGAATTTGGGTCTAATTTTTACGTTTATACCTTAGAGGAAGATCCCCAAACTCTTAAAGAAGCATTATCTTCTTTAGATGCCAACTTATGGGAAGAAGCCATAAATGATGAAATTGACTCTCTTGAGTATAATAAGACTTGGCATTAGTTGACTTACCTCCTGGATGCAAAACCATAGGATGTAAATAGATACTAAAGAAGAAATTAAAACCTCATGGTACTATTGAAAAGTACAAAGCTCGTCTTTTCGTTAAAGGGTATAGGCAAAGGAAAAATGTAGATTTCTTTGATACTTTTTCACTAGTCACATGAATAACTTTCATACATGTACTTTTTTCTCTTGCTTCTATCCATGATTTAGTAGTACACCAAATGGATGTTAAAACTGCTTTCTTATATGGTGACTTAGAAGAAGAAATTTATATGGATCAACCTGAAGGTTTTGTTATCCCAAGTCAAGAAAATAAAGTTTGTAAACTAGATAAATCCCTTTATGGTCTAAAACAAGCACCTAAGCAATGGCATGAAAAATTTGATGATTTAGTTATCTCACATGGATTCAAAATAAATGAAAGTAACAAATGCATTTATTATAAATTAGAAGATAACATTTGCACTATTATATGTTTATATGTGGATGACATGCTTATTTTTTGATCAAATATTCATGTTGTGAACAATGTGAAAACTTTGTTAAGTTCTAACTTTGATATGAAAGATCTCAAAAAAGAAAGTGTAATCCTTGGTATAAAGATTACTAGGTTTGAAAAGGGAATTTCTCTAGATCAATCTCACTACATTGAGAAGATCTTAAAGAAATATAATTACTTTAACTGCAAACATGCATGTTCTCCTTATGATCCTAGTGTAAAGTTGTTCAAGAACACCGGAAATGGTGTTAGACAAACTGAGTATGCGAGCATCATTGGTAGCTTACATTATGCTACTGATTGCACTAGACCAGACATAACTTATGTTGTGGGACTACTATGTAGATTTACTAGTAGACCTAGTGTAGATCATTGGAATGCTATTGAAAGGGTTATGAGATACCTTAAGAGAACTATATACCTTGGACTATATTATAATAAGTTTCCCGTTGTTCTAGAAGGATACAACGATGCAGATTGGAACACTTTATTAGAAGATTCCAAAGCAACTAGTGGCTATATATTTAACATAGCTGGTGGAGCTGTTTCTTGGGAAGTCTAAGAAACATACAATATTGGCTCAATCTACAATAGAGTCTGAAATGATAGCACTAGCCACTGCTAGTGAAGAAGCAGACTGGCTAAGAAGTCTGTTAACTGAGATCCCTTTATGGGAAAGACCGATACCAGCTATCTTGATCCATGACGATAGTACCGCGGCTATTGCTAAGATTCAGAACCGTTACTACAACAGCAAGAGACGACAGATACGTCATAAGCATAGTACTATTAGAGAATTTCTATCTACAAGAGCTGTAAGGGTGGATCATGTACATTCTAATGAAAATTTGGTAGATCCTTTGACAAAAGGATTACCAAGAGAGAAGGTTTTCAAAACCTCAAAAGGAATAGGACTAATGCCCTTAGAATGAAGAGTCACTCATGATGGTAACCCAACTTATAGATTGGAGATCCCAAGAAATAAGTTCAAAGGGCAATAACAAGTCATGAAGTGATATGAGATGAATCATGCTATTTTTAAATCCCATTCTATTTTGTTAGAAGCATGAAGTCCTAAAGCGATAGAAAAGGATGAGTTAATTGTTAAACTCTTAATGAGTTCTATACTCTATGTGGAGTGGAGTACATAGCTACAAGAGTGCTCTTGATAGACCCGCCTATGTGAATGTGGAAGTGTGGCCGCTTCCTATGAAAAATTTGGGCAAAATTTACTAGAGCATTCACTATACTGGGATACACGTGCATGGCCGTAAAGCATGGGCTTTTCGAACTACACCTTGAAAAGGTTGTGTGTGTAATGTTGTTAGAGATAAAGTTCAAAACTACGAGTTACTCTAGTATATTCTAAAGCATCAACACTATACAAAGGTTCAAGTCGATAGACACCTTTTGCTTATGCACAATCTTATACTTTTAATTGAACGGTTGCTCGATAAAATTATTTTTACTTAAAATTCAAATGGGGGATTGTTAGAAATGAATTTAAATAAAAAAATATTTTTTTATTATTTTATGATTGTTATTTCATAAATTATGTAACTGTCATTTTCATAATTATATAGCCGTTATTTTTATGAGCGTTATTTTCATAATTATGTGACTGTTACTTTTATGACCGTTATTTTCATAATTATGTGATCTTTACTTTTATGACCGTTATTTTTGTAATTATGCGACCGTTACTTTTATGACCGTTATTTTCATAATTATGTATCCGTTATTTTTTACCGTTATTTTCATAATTATATGACCGTTACACATAATATTTTCAACTATAAATAGGGGCAATAGCACTCAATTTAGAAAAGGACTTAACAACTTAAAAAAACAATTCTACGATTTTTCATAACAAAATCAAAGAAAAGAAAATTTAGAATTATTTTCTCAGATTTTCGAGCAACATAAATATTTAAGAGGTGTAGTATTCTGGACTTCATCAGTGCAGTGAAGATCCAAGACAGAAAAATGATTTTAGACTGTTTTATCCTAGGAACGACGAGGTTGTGTTTAGCGCACAAGTTTGGGCAAAGCTGCGAAACGTCTTAAAGAGAGCGACCTAGTCCGCGACTCAACCCAAGCAGTTCATTTCAGGTTAACGGTAATATTGTTCTTACATAATTTTTCACATATTTGTTCCAACAGGACTTATCGCCACGATTCATGTATTTTGTTACTTAAGAGAATTTAGCTTAACGTTTGCACCAAATGGGAGAATGTAACATCGTAACGTTACAATATTGATGATGCAATATTAAGCACCAATGTGCTAACGGTTCAGTTTCGTAACCGTACGTCGGTTGCGAAACCATACGAAGTTTTTGATGGGAGAACCTTTATAAAGGTATCATGTCCTCTCACTACTCACTGATTATCATTCATATACACCATCAAAGATAGAGAGTAAGTATGAGAAACCAGTGAGAGCATTAGATAAAAAAAACCCACTAAAATTTCCATAAAAAGGTTAAATTTGATCAATAATAGGAGGTATGTTTTTAATTTATTTTTGTTTCCGTTGTGTTTAAATTTGTGTTTATATAATTTCCTAAATGTTTTTAGATCGAATTATGATCCAACACATGGTCAATGATCCTTGCCTAGACGTAAAGGTTGGTAATCGTATATCCAAGCTGGATAAACACAAGCAGGTTTATCTATTTATTTATTCCATCAATTTTCAATTATTTGCTTAATTATATCTGATTCTATTTGCTGCAGCTTCGTGTAACAACAGCACTTGGACAGTTTTTGACATTTGGTTATGGCTGATCGATTTTTTTATATCCTGGAACCGGACAAAGGAAAAAAAAACTGCTATTGCATCCTGGTTTCTAGCCATGACATGCTTGTAAGCAATTGTTCAGTCTTCCATATGCGGCTTACAAGTAGATGGTATGCTTCAATTAGAGTTTACACGACTTATTAAGTCATATTCTAAAGATTTTGAAAGAGCAAGTTTTTGTATGTCTATTGTAATTCAGAAAAATTCATATTCATTCAAAAAGGCCCAGCAGTTAAATTTTTTTATGGTGACTTCTAATAACAGCTGGGTTACTTGGCTTCAACTCGAAGTTGGCCTGTTTTACAGAAGCAATTTCAATAAGACTGCCAGGCAGTTTCTGTTGCAGCAGTCTTGAGATTGTATAGGACTTTTTTTACTTCAACCTGATTATGGGACTATTTGCTGCTGGATTTACGCAACAATTTTTCTATTACCTTTTGAAGCAACAATCCCTGAAGTGGCTTTAATAGTAGGTTTTGATGGATCACTTGTTTCTTCTGTTGGTATGTTTCCTCTTTCAGGTGCTGGGCATTTATCTATTTTTGCGTACAGAGCAGTGCAAAAGCTCTCTTCTTTTGTGGTTATTCCTAGTCCTGGTCAGATAACCTTGAAGATTCTTGTGTGTACTTCATACATCATGATGTTGGTTTACTTTACTTTTTGATCACCAACTTTTTTGATCCATATATGTTCATACAGAGTGTAATATGTACACGTGGTTTGTGTATATCTTGTAAGCTTGGGCACAGATATATTCAGCCCCGTATATAAAGACTAGTTTGCTAGTGACTTTCATTTGTTGATTATCTTATCTAAGCTCTACGGTACGAGTACCAAATGACGTTTCTTCAATATTATTTCAACTAAGGTATGTGCCCTAGACATGTAAAATTTCTTGAAGCTATTTGTCAAGAACCAAATGGTAGTGGATTGTCAAAGGACGCAAGTGGATGATAGCTATTCAAAGTACAAAAATAAATCAGGTCCTTCTACGTTTAAGATTGATGATTTGGCCATGTTAATTGTTTATATATGTAAAAATAGTGTCCCTGAGCCACTGGTACAAAGGTCAAAAAACCTTTTTATATTTGGACAACCATATGTATGCACCAAATTTAATCGTCTCCATACGCTTTGAAATCCGAGAGAGCATAAACCGATAAGGATAGCATTCTGTAATGTATATACAATTTATATGTAAAATACACTAATAAAGAATATTTGTTAATAGGGAAGAAATAACATAAAATGAAAATATTGTGAACCAAATTGAATGACGTGATATGAACAAAACAAAACAAAAAAAAAAACACCTAAGAAGACTAAGAAGAGTATTGGGTAAGAAAAACTATAATCAACGAAGGTAGAAACTTGAAAATCATCCAATCTTTTCTGAGTTGGAGTCATCCGAAGGCCATATGACAGTCTCTATAAGCCGTTCACGCATCAACTCCAAGTTCTCATCAGATATAATTTTGTACATTTCAGCATGGTCACATTTCTACATTAGAACCAGAATACCAAAGTTTAGAAATTTTTGCTCTATGAATAAAGTTTCAGTTCTATGAGCTCCTTGGAATTAATTTTATAGTTCATTACCTTGATCCATTTACCATAGAGGTGAAGCCGAGTGACCATCACTCTTTCAGCAAGTTCATGCTTCTCCTGTCAATTAGCCACCATAAATAATAATAATAATAATAATAACAATTATTATTATTATTAGTATACACACTACTTTAAGAACGGAACAGGTGAAGAGCCAGAGTGTCTTCAAATGCTAGTAAAAGGTATTTTCAAATCTATTTACTTGTGAAACTTTATATTTGTCTTTGATAATTTTTTGACAAACAAATAGACTTAAAAAATATATTTTTACAACTAAAAAGACTTAAAAGCACCATTTATAAGCTAGAAGACCAAATACAACTTTTCACCAAAGTAAAAATACCCTCACAACATTTTTTTTCCATTAACAAAATACAAGAAACCTTAATCTAGTCATAATTTAGTCGAACTACTCTCTTTTTTTCCCAGTTCCCATTGCTGTATTTATAATAGCTACCAAATTCCAAAATATATACAAGATTCTAGAAACTACCTTCCCAAGCGTGCGTATGAATCGCTTTCCATCTCCAGGTTTGTTTGCCAAAATAAAACTGTCCAGATGAATACGCAAAGAATTGTAATGTTTTTAGAATGTTATGAATGACTTACGATCATGTGTGTGGTTGATAATATATATACAGCCAAACTGGCAAAGGCAAATAAAAATTAATGAACTTACTCATAAAACCACCTATACTGAGTTGGGTTCATCTCATACAGCTGGTTCATAACCGTCCTCACAGCCTTTACTGTGAAATAGTTGAGTATTTGCTACAAGTAATATCATAACTTTGATAAGCACTATCACTAAATGGTTAATACGTGTGTGTGTGTGTGTGTGTGTTATGTGTTAATATTAAAAAGTGTCTCAAGCAATTTTTTTGCAGATAAACTAGTTGGTCTAACCGTTTTAACATCTTCAAAGCTATCATCGTACTGACCAGCAACTTCATTGACGATCCTGAAGCTCCGATTCTTGTTCTGTTTCCTAGAATTCCGATTGACAATACCTGGAAGATTAATTTTTACAGAGAGCCACCTGTCATGCCCAGAATCAATAAAAGAATTGCTCAATTCTAAGGACCCAACTGGCTTCACAATACGTCTTTTCTGCAAAACCAGATCTCCACTACTTTTGAGATTCATATTAGTTGTTGTAAATAGAGCATCCAAACATAAACATGGACTAGTATGTGAATCCACAACTGATAAAGCCCCCACCATCCTCTCTCACAATTAGGCTAATTAATTGACACTCTTGTAATATTTGTTATTACCCAGATCAGATATAACACTCAAGATTATTTTTTGATGAAAGAATCAAGAAAATATGAGTAACTAAGTAAGCAATAAGAAGAAAGAGGAAGTGGGTATCAACAGAAATCGGGGATTAGCAACTCTATTTAAAGATTCGTGAACTTTTAGAGAATTGAAATGGAATGGTAAAGGAGAAGTTAATTATAATTGAAGGAAAGTAGAGGATTTTAAAGGTGTGTGGATCGTAACAAGACAAAGATTTTGAGGTCCAAATTTCTCCACAAGAAAGGCTAACTCAAAAGGGAAACCCATTTTGCTTTTTCTTTTTCTTTTTTCTCAATTAATTTTGTACTGCCTACACACAACAAATGTTACACGCATAGCTTCTCCGCATTGTTGGGATTCTGCCACGTCTAAGAATCATATTGGTTATTCCGTTTTTGAACAGTATGCGCAGTTATTGTGTAATTACTTGGCCATTCGAACCATTGGATCATTTGGAATAAATAAGGGAGATTCCTAAACCTGAAGGATCCGTGAAAACATGCTTAAAAAATCTATGATTGATTGCAGCTTGCGAGGCTAAAACAAACACAAAAAACGAGATACTCATTGTTTTGAAAGACAATTTTTTTTTCTCAACTAATTTTAACAAGTGTATTTGTATTGAGATATTATTTATGATTAATTAAGTAACTCTTATTTTTGTTGGTATTAAAATAAAAATTTTATTTTAAAAATATTTACTATTAAAGTATAAATATAAATTTTAAATTTATCATAATATATCATTTTTTTAAAATCAATTTCGTATTATTATTATTATTATTATTATTGTAATTAGTAATAATGTATTATTTTATACAAATAAAATATAAGATTGTTATAATTATTTTTTAAAAACAATTACGAAAACTTGATAATTTCAATAATGTCTTTTTTTATTGTGAATATTTTTAAAATTTAAATTACATTAATTGTTTTAATTTAATTTACTAAAAATAATAATTAAAAGTAGTTAACTTTGCAACACAAAAATAATAATAACTTTGGGGTGGACTTCATTGTAAGAAAAATGCATAGCTTATCAATTTATAAACTTTAACATTAAAATTAGTTAAACTTAATATTTTTAAAACTAAAATTATCCTATTTGAACTTATAAAGTAAAAAAACCAGTTCAATAAGGCTAGATTTTTATTGGAAGGGTTGTTTTATTGTTATCATGCTCACCCTTATTAGTGTATATAGTGCCACATTTCCTAAAAAAAAACGTGGTAATAGCTTTAGTCTCTCTTTTTTTTTAAAAAAAAAAAAGCCATTTTTATCTTTTATAATTGTTGGGGGTTCTTTGAAGTAGGTACTCTTAGATAAAACGTGGATGTGGGTAGCATTGATTGTTTTTTATTGTTGCCAAGGTTAAAAACAGAGGATCGCTCATAAAGAATGTTGATTCTTGCCGCATCCAGTATTCACTCCTAAATATACACCCTCAATTATAAAAGATATTAAATAAGATAAACAAAAAGAAATTCAATCACATCCCACATCTTTCTCCATCATACATACATATTTTCCCGGCCAACAAAAATTTTGCGTCGATATTGCCATTACCGTCAGCACCGTCCCTTGAAGTTTGTGTCTTTACACTGCTGCTCATATCTCACGTTACGTCAGAAAGTATGTTTTTCTCCGAGTACTAAAAACGAAGAGAAATTCAGAAGTATTCATGTTTTTTTCAACGGATCAAGTACTATAAATATTAGATGTTCTGCCAAACTTGTCAAACATATGCAAAATGTTCAATAGTGCTTGCCGAACGTATGCAAAATGTTCAAATGGGTTTGCCGAATATAAGTAAAATGTTTATATGGTATGTAATGCATAGTTAAATTTTGTATATTAATAAAAATATCGCCTATATATAAACTTATAATAAAAAAACAAGTGTATTATTAATGAGTAAGAATTAAGTAGTTTTAAATAACCTATATTGCATAATGGTTTGCCTCGTGTTTACCCCGAATAGGTTATGTTGTGGCCCAATAATTCTTCGTTGTGACATAGAACAAACTGTGTGAATATTGATTTTAAATAGTAAGGAGTGAGTCGCGGCCCAATGTATTCCATTTTTGGTAACTTTACTTAATTGTTTTCATCCCCTTGCAAACTAGTTGTATTTACATGTAATCTTTATATGTATTGTTTTTTAAATTTTCAAGGTATAAATGAGTACTTTATGTATGATTCTTTATGTGGTGATCAATTTATCAATTTGAAGTTAACAAATACTTGAAAGATAACTGAATATATTCATAATTTCAAACATATAGATTTACTTTATTATGATAAAATCATGTATTTTATTACACTTAAGTGTAAATAAAGTACAAAATATTAGTACTTTTAAAGCTTTTATCAATATTTCAAACATATGTAAAATATTAAGTAATATATATGTATAATGTTTAAACATATTTATATACACTATTACAGAGAAAAAAGTTTGGGAAGAGAAGAAGTCAATAAGTGGGGAAGAAAAGAAATTTATAGCATATACGATAATCGATAGGACAATAGTAGAAGCAATTGACAATGACACCAGCTCAAGGTGACGATAGCATCAATAACGATGTAAACTTAGTGTGGGTGGAGAAGTTCAATATGGATGTGAATGAAAAAGCAATGTGTGTTAGTATGTTGTTTTGTCTTCAGAATAATATCTCAAATGCCCTTAGGGTTTGACATATCTTTACTTATGCTTTCAAGGTTTATAAAATATCAAAAATATCCTTAGATTTTAATGATGTTAATTTTTCATCAATTATTATTTACAATAATATTCCTTAGCTTTGATACCAATTTTTAAGGATCAATATAATTTTTAATCGCGGTTAATATTAACCTAGTTAATGATCTTTGTCTATTTATTGAAAGTAATAATTTATCTAAAAAACTTATTATATTTTGGTATAAATCTAATTTTCTTCTATATTCATTAAAATTGCATAGTATATTCTGTTCTTCATTATATTGGTTACTTAATTCTAATCTTGAATCTATTAATTGTCTTTTAAAATTAATAATTATTCTTTTATTTGTTAAATCTAATAGTTCTAATTTATGTACTAATGATTTGATATTTATATAATATTATCTTAATAAATAATATGTGTTGAATGCATATTATTTTGTCCTATTCGTAGTATATAAATAAGTTTTTTTTTGTGTACATACAATGTATTTATAATATTCAAAGAAGTACTATCCAAACATTAAGTTGTTGAATTCCTCTTCCTTTATTCTTACATATTTTTAACTAAAATAATCTTTTAATGTTCTTGAAACATGATGATCTATGATGCTTGTGATAGTTTTACTATAATCTGTATAGATATCTAATAAGGTGTTAAATCTTTTAAAATTTTCAAGATAAGTTTCATAATCCTCATCTTTAAAACATTCATTTAAATAATAGAGATAAATTTTATCAAATGTTTCTAATAGAATTAGATTTTTATCTTTGATTTTATTTGGAATTATTAGTTGTTTATTTATAAAAAAGTTTTTCATTTTCCTGATTTAGCAGTATTATGTTTTGTTATAAGCAAATATTTAAATATTTAAGATTCTTAACTACTTAAATTTATAATTATTATACTCGAATTTGATGGGTCTACCATGGTCTTTCCTTCTATTTGCTTCTTTTGTTACACATGTTATGCCTCAGTTTTGCTCAAACATCAACGCCATCCTAGCAATGGTGAGCCTTCTACATCCGTACATAAATGATGTCTAATAGTTGACTTACTAGAGAAGAGTAACTAAACATCATTTTATTCATAGGATAATAATTATTACAACTTAAGGCCAACTAAGAACCTTGAAGAGGTGCTTAGCCACTCATAATTTTTGGGTATAATATTATTGGTTTTGAGATTTCTAGATAGAGGGGTTTTCTATGCTAGATTTTTTTTGTGTTTCAGAGTAAATAGCTCTAAATTTTTGTGTATTCGTGTGTGTTTTGAAATGATAATAATGGTTTCTTTTATAGAACAATGAATCCATGTTTACAAGACTAAAATTATTATATTTAACCCTTACTTTAATAATTTGTTTTCTTTTTTACTTTAAAGAATAGTCACTATTTTTTTCCTTGGCATATGCTGCCGACTTATTTCCTTTGTCATCTTCTGTCAACAATTTATTTCTTTATTTTTCTTTATTATTTTCTACTGACGATTCTTTTGATGATGTTAATGATGACACATCTTCATCTTTTCTATCTTTGATACAGAGAATGCATCTATGGTCTTTGGTGGCTTTTATGGAAAAGAAGCAGAATACCTTCCTTATTTCTTGACCAATTTCTAGGTTGTTATAATTAAAATTGGTTTCGTATTTGGTAATTTTTTCATCATCTTCTTCTGACAGAGTCATGTTACTATGGAAAATGATGATGACTTTACTAGTTGAATAATTTATCTTAATCTTAGTAGAATTTTTCAATCTTCCTGAGTTCATAGTAAATTTGGCCTATCATTTAACCTTTTAGTACACAAAGTTCTTTTGTGTTGAATTTATTTTCTAGAAGTGCCCTTGGTTTGGGAACTTCTCTATTTGTGTTGGAAATCCTATCTTGATGAAGTGGTAGGGACTAATACTTTCCTCCTCATTCTAGTCGATTAATGAACTGAAAAATAAAAGATAAACAGGTTTATCACCTACTTTAATCTTCCTTCTGAAGTTCTTGATTGCTCTTTTAAAATTCTCTGAGAAATAATTCAATTCACTTAAATTAATTCCTAGAGGCCTTGCTATCTTTCCAAGATTTTTCAATCTACTTAGAGTTGTTAGTTGTTGTTGTAATGTTGTAGAATAATTTCTTACTATCTCCTCTGGAGTTATCAATTTTAGTGTTTTGTAGTTGACATAACTACCTTCTACTTCTACTTCTATTCTGTTGGTGAATGCTCTATGAGGTACTCCACTAATTTCTAGAATAGATTTGCTGGCTTTTGCCCAGTTGTTATAAATTCTTGGTTTTATAGTTACGACTGTCATTCATCGAGTCCTCTATCATCAGGTCACCAACTTCCTTGACCTTCTGGCACTGGGTAGGCTTCAGCCCCTATACATAGTCTTATGACTTTGTGGAAACCTGTGTTTTTGGTAAATAGTCACCCGGGCTTGGTCATTACGACCCTCTTTGTGATGAGGCACCCATTTTTCCAAAGTTATTGGGCCATTATAGACCACATAAAGTTTTTTATATTCTTCTTTTTCTACCTCATCTGCCCAATTGAGCTTTGTGGTTTTAGAAGTTTTTTGCAAACTATTAGGTTCTTCCTTTTTAGAAGTTTCATCTTGAATTTTTAATGAAGATTTCTCTTTTAAGCTTAGAGGTTTTTTTGAACATTTAAGTTCTTCTTGTTTCTTTTCTGTCTCACTAAGATATTTCTCGAGATATAACAGCTCGAGTTATTCCTATATGATTTTTGTCTCTTTTTCCTTTATCTTGATTTTGATATCAAGATGTTCCATTCTTGAAAGCATAAAAATAGTTAGAGGTGCTAATTCTCTGATAAGAGCATCAACTAAGATATTTTTATGGCCTGAAAGATGTTCAACGTCATAATTGTAATGGTTGAACCATTGTTGTCATCTAACTAATCTTCCTTGTTTGTAATCACCTACAATATTAGTTATTAAGAAATAACCAAAAATTTTGTTATCTGTTCTAACAATGAATTTGAACCTTATAACACATATTGCAAATTTCTTAATGCCTTTTTTAATAGCTAAATATTTTTTTTCATTACTATGTTAATTTAATCTTGAACCTTGGAAAGATCTTGATGTATATCTACAAAGATAGTCATCTACTCTTGCTTTAAGAACTGTTCCCTAATATTCTTGTAAAGTATCTATTTCAATTATCATCTTATCATCTGGTCTTGGATGGTATAAAGTTGGTAAATTTTTTACCTTTGCTTTTACTCTATCCATATATAAATTATATTACTCGGTCTATTTCTAGATATGATATTTTTTCAATTTTTTTTGTAATGGTTTTCTCATTTATGCAAATTTCTTGATGTATGCTTCTGCATATGTTAAACATCCTAAAAATCTTTGTAAGTGGTTTTTGTCTTTTAATTCTCTAGAAAAACCTTGAATATTATTTAGTATATGGGGTTATAGATAATATTTTTCATCTTCAATTTCTAATCCTAAATATTTATTTTTTTGTTGAACAAGTACTACTTTTTTTTCAGAGAATACAATGCCTTCTTTTCTACGTTCTTGTAGAATATTGATAATATCCAAATAATTTTTATTTAATTCATTACTGAAAACCAAAATATCATCTATGTAAACACAACAAATATCTTGTAATTTTTGAAAATGTTATCCATATATTTTTGAAAAATACCTTGAGCTTGTTTTAATTCAAATAGTATAATTGTCCATTGGAATTGTCCTTGGGGGCAACTAAATGCAGTTAGTTTTTGGGATTCTTCATCCAATCTCATTTGCCAAAATATGTTTTTGCAATCAAAACTCACGAAGTATTTCTTTCCTTTTATTAATGATAGTTGTTCTTCCTTTTTTGGAATGAAGTATCCATCATCAATGGTTTCTTTATTCAGTACTTTAAAGTTTACTACCATTCTATTTTTTCCTCTCTTTTTTATCTTTTTTTTCAACTAAGAATGATGGACTAGAATAAGGTGAATAACTTGATATTATGACTTTTAATTCCAAAAGTTATTGAATTTATTTTCCAAATTCAATCCTATCTTCTGGAGCATAAATCATTGATTTTACTATTATGATTTTGTTAGGATCTCTTAATTTTATGTTAACTATATTTCTATATTTATTTATTTTTGGATCCAAAAGATTTTCTAAACTGACTGTTTTTAATAGTTTTATGATGTTGTTAGCGCTTTGTCTTCTTGTATTTCATTGAGAAAAAAGTTTTGTTTCTCCTTTATATCTAATGAAATATTTTCTAAATAAGGTTTTATCTGGTCTTCTATCTCAACATATTTTTGTTTTTTATGTTGTTGCATAAAAGTTGAGCTTGAGACAGTTAAATTTTTTCTTATTTTGGAGACATAGATGGTATCTCCATCTAAGATTGTGAAACTTATTTTTTTGAAATGTTGTGTGAAAGGTTGATATAAGTTTAGGAAATTATTTTCTATTAACAAATCAACTCTTATTTCCTATTTATATATGGTAAGAATATAAAAATTTTCTCCTCTTGTTATTATATCAGTATCTTTTAATATTTTATTAAGTTTCATGGTAGTATTATAGCAATTTTTACAATTAAATCTTTTGGCGCTTATTTCCAGTTATCTTCTAGAAATACATATTTACTGGCTACATACATATTAGCTCATGTATCTATATATGTATGTAAATGATAAGTGTTATAGCCTTTAAATTTTAGTCCTACTTTAATGTAAGTACTATTTTGATTTGGAATACTATACAAATCGTTCATTTTCTGATAAAAAATATCCACAATTTGAGTGTTCATATTCTGAGTTAGTTATTTCTTCTTCAGTTTCTTCTAATAGATAGATACTATAAGTATCATCTTTATCATATTCCTCGATTGGTTCTAATTTCATTTTGAAAGCTTCTTCTAAATTTTTTGTTTTTTTGTAGAAATTCTTTTTTATGTTGAAGTCTACTTGGACATTCGTTAGCACAATGTCCCTATTCATTATAGATCCAACGTCTTCATTTTTTCTTTCCTGGAGGGCAATAATTCATTTTTTTCAAAAGGTCTATACTTCTTTCTTCTAAAATATATTTTCTTGTAGTTTTCTCTATTAATATCTCTTTATATTTTTGGAAATTTTGTTTTCTGAATCTATATTTTTTATATTTATATTTTTGTTTATAAGATTTTATATTACATCTATATTTTCCTAGTATTTTAAAATCTTTTTTTATCACAATAGATTTTATCATTTCCTCTTATCTGTTTATATTCTTTTCTTTCTTGGCATTTAATAATGATCCAAACTTGAAGGCTTCTTATTATTCCTCCTAGAGTATCTAATATAGTTTCTCTATTCCTTTATTCCAAATTTTCTATTAAGGTTTTATCTAGTGTTCTAGGTAATTTTTGAAAAAAAAATTCTTTATAAGTTGTTTGCATAGAGGGTGGTAATTTATGGTAATACATTTCATAATCACAAATAAAAGAATCTACACAACACATGTTACAAATTCCATATTTGTTAGATGTCATTTAGCTTCATTGATTTCATTTTCATTGGATTCAGTGATAGTTCTTCTTTTATCTTCTCTAATAAATTCTTTATTTATTTCATTTATTACTGTATCCAAGTATTTGTTTCCTGTAGAAGTATTTCCTTACATTAACAAATATTGTTGATATGTTAAGTTTGAAAACCAAACTTTAACATTTCTTGTCATTTTATGTGTTATAAGTACTCTATAGGTTGAAGGCTTTGTTTGGGTAGTTTGAGAAATTTGTATGAGCACACTCATTTCACTAGCCTATTCATCTAAGACATTCTTCCTATCTCTTATATAGTCTAAATCTAGACGTTCAGATTTATAATTATCATAGAGTTTGAACTCTGGTGAAGTATTACCTCTAATTCCCAAATGCAACCCTTTCTCCATTTTAAGTGGTTGTCTTCTTATATATGTGGTATTAAGTTGTTATGTTCTTTGCCTATTTCTTTATCCCCTATGTGGGTCAGATGTTCCTTCTTGGTAAGGGACTAGTAATGAAATTGGTTTCATATGACCTTTTGGGGTCATATTTTTTGGTTCAGAATCAGTTTCACTAATTATTGTCATATCATCATCTTCTTTGTTAGTATAAATTTTTTCATTATAATGTTCTTCTATTTCTTCATTGGTTAGTGTCAATAAACTGATTAATGTTTCTATATCCCTATTTTTAGGGTCCATGAATTTTCTTTCTAATTCTTTTTTACATTCCATTAAATTGAAATTATCTCTTTGTTCTTAAATTGTTCTTCATTTTTTCTTTTCTCATTTTTAGGAATTAGGGAATCTGAACTCTTAGTTGGTTCTTTTTTTAGTCCTTCTAAGGGATCATATTTATGACTTATTATTTCATTATTTCTATGTATGTTGTATACATTTTTTCTTAATTTTGAAAATTTCTTTTGGATATCTTGTTATAGTTTATTATAACCACATTCATTTATTTCTTTTAGTAATTCTTTTTGTGCATCTATTATTTCCTATAAATATTTTGTATTTTTTCTTGGACTAAATCTATTTCCTCTGTTAATAATTGTACAGTTTCAAATAATGTTGCTTGATTTTTTGATATGCCTACTAGGCTTCCATTTACTTACAAATGCATATTTTTTATTTTATCTCTAAACATTATTATTTTTTTCCTAAGTATATAGTCATGAACTAATGTCTTCATTGTTTTGACCTCATTTTCTAGTTTTTTAACTTCCTTTTGGTTAAAAGTACCTCCTTCATGATCTATAAAAGTAAACCTTGACATGCTATTATTTCTAACAACATTACTTTTTCTTCCTATTATCAAAAGTTTTTCTTTGATATCTAATTTTCATTATTCTGGTATTTCAAAGTCGGTTAGTATTTTTGGTTTTATTATTTTCCCAAGTTCCTTAAAAGTTTTATCTATTTCTATAAATTCATTTTGTCTATATATTGAACTATTATGATTATTTTTTAAAGAATATGTTATTAGATAATGTATTGAAAATGGATGATTTCATTCTTTCATTAATTCTCCTATTTCAAATTCATAAGCTAGACTTAATACTTATTTTTATCATGTATATTAATAACAAATATGGGATATGCTGTGATTTTTAACTTTTGGTAACCTAAGCTACCATGGATAATTTCTAATAAGGCATATTATCTATTTATTATTCTGTTATATAATAATACTATTTTTATTAGTGTATATTTTTTTTTTCTAAAATGAGTTTTTATTAAGATTTGAATTTCTCTTAAATGAGTGTATCCAATTTTTTTATCTTCATGAGAAATTTTGTATAACTTATTTAATATTATTTCTTTATCAATTAATAGTATATTATATATTCATTTTGTATCTGTAATTTTTATTTTTATTTCTTTATTATTTATGCTATAATAAATTATGTTTTTACTAGAAAATAATTTTCTTAATAAAAATTATGAATCTTTAAATCCATTTTCCTCTTTAAGATTTAATTTAATTTTTTAAATTTCTTTTTACTTATTATCATTTCTTGTGAAAAACATTATAAAATGTCTTCTGTTTCTATGACTATTATTTATTGGTTTATTTTTTCTTCTTCCATAAATGTTACTATTCATTTCTCATAGATTTAATTTATTTTATGTTTTAGGGGTATTTTTAAATTTTTTAAAATCTTAAGAATATTTTTAAAGATTCTTTAAAAGTTAAGGTATCTTTGATACTAATTTTTTTCTTCTCATCTTTTAACTATTATTCTAATTTATTTATTTATTTTAATGATTGAGGTTTGTATTTTGTAGAAGGTAGCATTGTAAAGAATTCTACTTGAAGAAAGGCTTGAGCGCAAACATTAAAATGAGGGGAAAAAAGGGCATTAACCCCGAAGAGAAAATACAACACACTACGTCGTTTGCACCCTTCCCCTTCTATTATTACCTGATATGATTTTGTTTTTTTGGGTCTAAATGCTTCACTTGCATATGCTCGCACAAACAAGACGAGCTTCCGAGGGAGATTTTGAATTCGATACGAATAGTCTGTTTCAAGGAAAGTCAGAGAGATCATCGAAGGATTGCTACAAAAAAGAAGGAAACCAATACATACATTAAGACATGTTCTACCGAGGGTTAGTGACTTTTCTATTCAATAATCCTTTTGTAGCTCTAGCCCGTATATTAACTTGGCTTGTTATTCTGATTCAGATTCTTGTTTCTTTTCTTTATTTCCGTCCTATTTTTAGTTTTGGAACATTGTTTTTCCCAATTTGGTAATTGTCTTCCTTTTTAGTTTCATATTGACAATTTTTATGCATTAACACCACAATCTGTTCATTTACCTAGCTTTTTGGGATACTTTCGATTTTTCCTAACTTTTCAGTTCAATAGTTATATAAGGATGGGCTGTTTGGATTGGGCTTGAAAATTTTGCGACCAAAGAGAAGTAGGCCACCTTTGAAAAATTAGTTCATGCATTTAGTTAGAGCCTATCTTTGTTTTCATTTTTCTGTTCTGCCTTTGTTTTGTTTTGGCTTGATAGTTTACTCAGGTGAAATTAACCATGTAACGAGCTGGGATGTGCTGTAATGAATTCAAAACCCATGTATGGTTATGCCTATTCTATCTTTCTTTAATTTGTGTTTTTTCCCTCCTTAATAATTTGCCACTTGGAAGTGCAAGGAGTTTTCTTGTATTCTTTCCATTTTCCATTTAGGATTGTTTGAGCATAAAGTATGACCTCATGTCCGATGTATCATAGTGTCCGGACCTTGAACGTTGCCCACACCATAGCCTCCAAAGCAATGGCACTCAGAGTACGACCTCGAGCCAGGATAAACTACGTGATTGCACCTAGATTAGTTGCAGTATTTTACTAAATTAACCTTCTGACGCTTCCTTATGTAATCGACATTTAGTCCTATATAATCCTATATATATATATGATCATGGTCTTAAACCACACACATTCATTCATATTTATTGCATCTCTTTTTTTTTCCTCTAAAATCGGATCATCTCTGTTGAGAAAGTGGCTTAAAAGCCACAAAATCATTAAAAGGGAAGAAGAGAGAATGCAAAACATTTTGGCTTCAACAGTTGGAAAGTCAAAAGTTTTGTTAATTAAGTTGGTTGAGACTTTAAGGCATATCGATTGTCTTCTCATTTCATAAGTTTGGAACCTAAACAGACAAATCAATTATGCAGTCTTTATATATTATAGTTTAATTTTTGGGTGGTTTTGTGATGTTGAGCAAGCACCCACGACAGAGAGTTTTATGTGATATGATACAGTAGTGTGTATTTGAGAAGACAATGCATCCATTTTGCAGAGAAGAGAAAATTATTTGTTTACTCTTTTTGCATGTGTAAGATTTGGGTATAATGGGACTTAGGGTATGAGTGTCATTTTTGGGTTACTAATATTATTTTTGGGATACAATATGTATTGGGTTATAGGGTTAAGACTCTTATATCAAGAAATTATATTAATGAAATACCATTTTAATTTGTTGTGTTTATTTGTTCTTTCGCTTTACCTGATTTTATAATTGTTTCCTCTGTGCCCAGCAATCCCCAACAAAGCCTTTTTGAGTCATTAAGGGGAACCAATTCAACTCTATATGAACTTAAACATGTCTGTTTAGGGCCTTAGGCTGGTATATATATTCATCAAATGCTTGGGATCTGTATTTTTAAAATAAGCCAGAGTTAGGTTACTTGATTGAGTGTTTGAAAAGTTGCATAACTTCGTGTTTATTAGGAGGCTTCAGAACTGGTGTTCCTTTTGGCAGTTGAGCTAGCATTTCATTGAATGATAATGATCATGAGCTGCTACTATGCTATATGCAATAATGGATGCACATTATGATGAAAGGAGACACGTACCACTTTTCACTTGATTAAAAATATAATTTTTCCTTTAAATTTTTTATCATTTTTATAAAAATTAAATTATATCTAGCATGTAGTGCCCTTCTTTAACTAAAGTTTTAAGTTGTATTTTAAAGTGTAAAATATTTTAAGCTTAAATTATATGCATAAACTAGATTTTTTATAAAAAATTATAACCAATATAATTATAAGAAGAGTAAACTAACAAATGTACTATCAAACTTAGGACGTTTTGTACAAATCTACCATTTAACTTTGGGCTATAACAAATCTATCACCTAATTATTTATTAGTATTACAAATCTTCCACTTTTGTGACAAATATACCAAACAACTCTTTATTAGTGGCAAAAATCCACCATTGTCCAAAACATATTAGAGTAGTAGTAGATTTGTAATAGTTATAAGGAGTTTGATGGTAGATTTGTAACACTTAAAAGATTTTGTTGGTAGATTAATCATGACTCAAAGTCAAGTGGTAGATTTGTATAAATGTTCCAAGTTCAATGGCACATTTGTTTACTCTTACAAGAAATCCCACATTCGTATACTTCATTGCTCAAAGAAATTTTAATTTTAGCTCTAATATTTATTTTAGTTTTTATTTGTGAGTTTTGTATGCTAACTATGCATTATTAATTTTTGACCGGTGCATCCTCAAAGTTTGAGTCATGGATCTACTATTGCTATATGTTATGGAGTGGGGCAACGGTGAGGGTTGAACATGTGTGCCCAAGCATCAGATTCATCTCTTTTTAACATCTCATCATATTTTTACATATATCGTTGGATTGATGATAAAATGGAATCTTGGGTGTCGCGATATGTAATGTCCTGGTTCGTTCAGGTAAAAATAAGGGCTTATAATGCATTAGAGTTTTTTTTATTATGAGTATAGGTTTCCAGATGACCGGATGAGATGGTGTAGTGAACAATTAGGCTCTTTTTTTTTCTTGTTTTTCTTAGTAATCCGATATAAAAAATGAAGAGTCTGAGAGAATGGTGTTTTTATCTTTTTGAGTGGAAGTCAATGGTGTTTAAAGAATTAAAATTGATTGATTGACTGTCTTGCATTTCTCTTGGTACATGGGATGGGATGTTATTTTAGAAGTTACTGTTTGGTTTGGAACGTTGTTGACATGTTGTTCTACTGGTTAATTAGGATTTGTTTTCAGCTTTTGTTTAAAACGTCAATTGTATACACTAGCTGATTGACATTAAACACTATCATCTTGTTTCATGTGTAAGTGCATAACAATTATATTCTCATGTTTTTGAAGCCTATGTTTACATTGTATCTGATTGTATTAACATGTTTATGTTACATTGGTATAAGTTGGAAATGGCAATATTTAAGTGATCCTAAATTTAACTCATATGTAAGCCCATTAGAGATGCTAAGAACACCTAATTTTGCACCCATAACCTTTATATTGTACCATGTGTCATAATTGTTTTGAAAATTGAAAAAGTGATTTAATTTTCTAGATAATATTGACACGTAACAAAATCTAATTGGTGTAAGTTCAAAAGTGGGTGCAAATTTATGTGTTCTTAGTATTCATCAAACCCATTATTATAATATCTTTAAGAATTTTCTTAAAGATGATGTACATGTGCATCCACATGCTTTGCACTGTATAACCAGTGGTTGAATGTAACTCCTTTATTTGCATCTTTAGTTTCGATTGGTTTTGTTGATGATGAGTTTTTATTTTTATTTTTAAATGTAAATATGATGAACTGTGTTACAGTAAATACGGCGATGGAGGTGAGGGACGTGAAATGGGAGCAAAGCGTCAGCGATTAGTTGAATCAGGGTCTTCATTTTATGGGACTTCCCCTGGTTCAAGTTTTATGTACAATCCAACTCCATATGCATACATGGCACAACCTCCACCCTTTCCTGTTGTCAAAGTGCGTGGTCTTCCATTTGATTGCACTGAAGCTGATGTTGCAGAGTTCTTCTATGGTCTGGACTTAGTTGATGTTCTTTTTGTTTACAAGGGTGGAAAGTTCACTGGGGAAGCATTTTGTGTGTTCGGGTATCCTCTTCAGGTTGATTTTGCCCTTCAAAGGAATAGGCATAATATTGGTAGGAGATATGTTGAGGTGTTCCGAAGTAAGAGACAAGATTATTATAAGGCAATTGCACATGAAGTTTCAGAAGCTCGTGGTGTTTCTCCTCCCTGAGGCACCACTAAGTCCAAATTTCATGATGAAGGGAAGGAGTCAGCTGAACATACAGGAGTTTTGCGATTGAGGGGATTACCATTTTCAGCTGGCAAGGAAGATGTTATAGACTTCTTTAAGGATTTCGTTTTGTCAGAGGACTCCATCCATTTTACAATGAATTCAGAAGGGAGACCCAAAGGGGAAGCATTTGTCGAGTTTGCAAGTTCAGAAGATTCTAAAGCTGCAATGGCCAAGGATAGGATGATGCTAGGAAGTCGATATATAGAGTTGTTCCCATCATCACCCGAGGATATGGAAGAATCTCTTGCCAGAGGTCGTTAACGTGTTATATATTTGCCAGCAATTTGTTGTTTAGAGTTTTGTGTCCCCTTGTGGTTTGATCTTATTGTTTATGAATATTTCTGTTCCACTTTTGAGTCATAAGTAGTATTATTTTTCTTCCCTCTTCTTTTTCTTCTCTTTGTTTGGGAGCATTTTAATTTTAAAATTACACAAGAAGTAATTGTTTCAGTCAGATTGTAACCAAGATTTTTTCTTTGTTTCACTTCTTATTAAGTTATTGATTAATGGGCGTGTGATAATAGCAATATGGTCAAGGCATATAAAATTAATAATGTCTCACAGAGAACAGATTAAATCGTGATCGATGGGTAGAAGGATTAGGTATTCATTTACTCCTAACATTTACTGAATGATGCATCTCTCAGTACTTTTCCTTCTAAATGATACAGTCTTTTCCATTGTAAAGGCATTTGTAGTTGGTAATATCAATTACTTTAAGGTGGTTGTGATTCCATTAAGCAATGGATAGACTTGAATTCCAGTATGATCTTGATTTTATTGAATCTCTGTACACCTTTCCGTGAGAAATGTTATTCAAATTTAGCCGGGAAACCAGAATGAGCTCCATTCTAGCAGGTGAAAGTTCAATGCCTACGAGAAGTATATGTCAGGCATTGGCTTTGGCTTTGGCTTTGGCTTGAATAATAGTTTTTGAAATTGATGCAGTTTTTCAAACTGTTGATCACAAATATAAAACAGCAATTACTGAAAACACTTGAATTGGAATTTTCTCAAATTGAGATGTATATGTTATTACCTCTTTCAAGCTTGTCTGACCCTAGTCTTGGGTAATAAAATACATTTTCAAGAAATCATTATAAAAAAATTTAGGAAAATGATTTTACTCTATTAATTATAACAGTGACATGTGATAAATAGTAATATATTTTTAAAATTCACGTTTTATTTATTTTTTTAACATTTATGATTTATTATGATCTACCCGTCGTAACACATGTCACTCCTTATCTAAATAGTGGTATCTAATATCACTCATAATTTTATCACATGAAAAAAATCATATTTCAAAGCGTTAAGAACAATCAAGTAATTGATGTCAAAGCTATAACTTTTCTTGACAATCATATTTAACATTAAAAAAATTCTTTGAAATTCTAAAACTCAAAATTATTTATTTTAGTTTCATAAATTACTTTGGAATGAGTTTTTTTTTTTTAATTATAATTAAGCAGCATTTTCAAGTTATTCTTTGAAAGTCAACCAATTTTTTTAACTGCCATAAAATATCAACTTCATTTACTGCCTCTTAGAAGATAAGGTGGTGGCTGATTATAAATATACACGTACCAATCTCAATATGATTTATGCTTCACCAAATTAAAGTTAAAATTCTTTGGGAAACTTCTAAGTCTAATAAAGAATTAGAAAATCCATCGAATTTAAACCTCCTCCTTTTTTTTCTTTTTTGATAGGGGTATTCTGAGAGCAAATTTTATTAATATCAAAGAGTAATAATTTTATTTTAAAATATTAATGTTATTTATCCTGAAAACATCCATTCTTATTTTTACTCAACTTTTTACAGATTTGGAAAATTTTCAAACTAGTAAAAAGTTAAACTTTCTACTAATTGTTTGAAAACTATGAATTTGGATATTTCTAGCACTCAAAATTATTTATTGTTTTTAAAATATATGATAACATAAAATTTAAAATTAATATAATTTTTTTAAAAATAAATAAATACTCAATAAAAGATAGAGAAAAGAAATAAGTTAATTAACGATTAATATATTCTAAGAATAATGAATAATAACTTTGTAAATAAATTTATTTATATTCTTACAATGAATCACAAAATTTTAATTTATAGGTATATTATAATATTTGAAAAAAAAAAAGAAATTATCAACTATTCTCGTTTAAAATTAAGAAACTTTTTAATTTATAGATAAATTATAATATTTTTCTAATTAAAAATATATATATATTAAAGTAATTAAAGCGGAGGAGTTTAAGTATTATTAGTATATCACTATTAGAACAATATACATATATTTCTCAATTTTAACTTCAGTTTATAATATTTAAATTTCTATTAAAAAGAAAAATAATAATGTTCAAATAAAATATTAATAATCCTATATTCATGTCAGTGCATTGAATTTGTTTGTTGCAAATTAGATCAACCGAGACACGTGTTGTAACTTGTGAAACCCGTTTTAGGATGCTCTGAGGGGTACTGTAATAAGAAAAATGCAAAAATGAGAAGGAAAAAAATAAGGTGGCACGGAATCAGACCAAGCACTAGAAAATCATATATATATATATATTTTTTTTTATACAAAGCACTAGTAAATCATATGAATATCCAAATAGCTGTGTATTTTTTATTTTCATAAAAAAAAAAAAAAAGTATTTGTATCATCATTTAATCACCTAGCCAATATAAACGTAAATTTTGGGTTGGTTAGGATGAAACACAGTCAAGCTATTTAAATACGAGGATATATCTAATTTCAAAAGCACGATTCATACATGTAGCATCAAAATACCATTAAATTATCCGAAAGCTGGTCACAAAGCTGTCTAATTTTCCAACCCATTAAAAATATTAGTATAAGGAAAAACCCATTAAAAAAGTAAGCATTTTATTATTGTTAGATATAGAAATGCATAATTTACTAATAAGAGCCTTAACTATTAACTGCCCTGGGCACCTGCCAAAAGTTATTCCTTTTCTATGTAATCCCAATGCTACACACTTGTACATGAAATTTAAAATTTTTACTCAAATTTTAATTTTAACTTATGAATAAATCTTGTAACTTACGTGAAATTATAGGTTACGAAAACATTAATATTTTGCATGACTAATTGAAAACATTAATAATACAAATATTTTTAATTAATTGTTCGTAAAAATATTTTTATTATTATCTTTGTCAATTAGTTATGAAAAATATTTTTATCGTGTTCCATCAAAATTGTTGAAATGTTATGATTTTTATTACTTATTTTTTAAAGACATAAATTTAATAATTTTTGTTTTTTTCTTAATTTTTAGTAGGAAGTGTTGAAACTAATTTTTAACTAACAACAAAAATCATTATTTTAACTTTAGTTAATTTCATTAAGGAAAAAAATAAAATTCCTTAACCAAAAAGCCAAAATGACAGTTTGGGGGGGAAAAATGGTTACTATTACAAAGGATAAAAAGGATACTAATATTTAAATTAATGTATTAAAATGAAAAAATTTTAATAACATGAAATATTTGAGGTATTAATATATTAATTATGATATTTCTTAGTTATCATTACATTCAAAACTATGATTTAATTATCAAGTTTTTAAAATTTTGCATATATTTATTAATTTTTAAATCATATAATATATTTTCAAACTTTTAAAACTCTAAACATAATTCTTAAAATTTTAAACCACGGGATTTATTTTACATTTTAGTAGCTAAGCTATTATTAATTTAAGAGTGAATTTTAAGATTTATGTTTGTAATATTGCTCTTAAACCCCTAAAGCTAATAATATTTTCAAAGTGTTGAACTTAAAATGCATAAGAACTCCCACTTGAAGAAAGTGACAGACTATATATAGAAGTTTTTTTTATTTATTTTTAATCATAGATGATTTGTTGGCTCGTTTCTTATCAATTTAAGTTTCGGAAAAGGTCAATTAAGTCATTATACCAACATACCGTGGTAGGAGATCCCGAATTAAATCCTCCAACCCCAAATTATTGAATTAAAAATACTGTACATTAAAAAATGTACAGAATGTACAATTAATTGAAGAAGAGTGTAGGACTACATACAATATATATTTTCATCTCCATTACATTTTGGTACATACTCTTAGGGTTCTATTCATACTTAATTACATTATCATTATTATTTGTATCATTCTTCGTATATATATATAAAAAAAATTGTTGGTATATTTTTTTTCATATTTTTAAGAAAAATTAATGTATAAAATGAAATAAAATTTACACATACAATTTAAAAAATAATACTTAAACATGCTACTAACACTCATTTTTCATACAATACCTTTGTTAGAATACCTATACCATCCAAATAATAGTTTTTTTTTAATAAATAAAGTTATATAACATTTAGCACAAAAATAAAATAAAATAAAATAAAGTGATATCATTTTTTAGTTAAAACTATTTAAGTTGCTTTGAGTTAACAACCTAAATTAGCAGTTATCATATAAAATATTTGTTAAAAATAACTAAAATTTAGTGAGTTAATGCATTTCTTTTAAATAACCAACTAAAGTATTATATTTATATATGGATTTCTTAATTACTTAATAGTAGATTGTAGGTGCGAGGGAAAATGAAGATATCAAATAAAAAGAAAATTTAATTTATTTATCATGTTTATAACACACGTGTCTATATATATAAATTTAATTTATTTATCATATTTAACACACAATATATATATATATATATATATATATATATATATATATATATATATATATATATATAAAGCTCTTATACATGTTAATCATATTATTTTTATAAAATAATTAATATATGTTTAAATAACTTTATAAATACTCTAAATACTTTTTTATAACATGAGCATTTTTTTTCACAATTGAATATATTTTTTTATCAAATTTTCTATATACAAAACTTATTAATTAATTAATTGTTCTAAATTAAAATGAGAAAGTATAAAAGTGATAATTTAATTAGTTGAAATATATGTGGTATGTATTGTTATTACCTTCTTAAAAATAGATCAGCGGTATAAATCTTGAATTGAGTCGCAATTAGTATTTTGATTCATCATCTATTAATTATGGATTATTCAAAAGTTGTGATATTATTATTAATTTTAATGAATTTTTTTCGTGAGGGAAAAAAAATTTCCAACAACAAATTATTGGGTTGACTGGCAACAATTGAATATGTTATTGTATAAAAAAAATTAAAGTTTAATAAAATTAACACAAAAAGTTAAACTAATCTCTCACTAAAAAAAGAACAAAACAAAGAGGGTCTCAACCAGTATGTACTATTCGGGCAACGGTCAGTCCTGCCCGTATAATCTGATGAATATAAAGATGTAACCATGATTCAAGTCCAAAACCTCTCATTCCACTTTTTAGGGTTTTAATTAGGGGTGGATTTTCTAATCTTACACCCATGTGGGGTTCTCTTCTTTTGCTTATTTACTCTGTTTTTTCTGTTTCTTTTCGTTAGTTTGCAAGTGTTTTGTTGGGTTTGTCATGATTTACTGAATGTGTCTTTGACTGAGTTTCAAGTAATGAGAAAGCAGAGTCTTTTGCTCGACCTTTTGTAGAATACTTGCCCAATCCCTATCTTCAACTGGGTGTCTGTAGAAATGTTCAAAAGATCATCTCTGTTCCTTCCACATTTTTAGTCAAGTTACAAGTTCAGGATACTTCATAGACTTAAATAAGTTGTGTAGTAGGAGTTTAATTCTCTTCCTAACTTGGTAAAGTTTTCAACTTTGTTCATTTCGTAGTTTTAGTTTTGTGGTCTCTGTCAAAATGGCACCAAAAGGAAGAAGAAAATCAACGACATCAAAAAAACAGAGAAGAACAAATTTGAAGAAGAAAGTTGTTACCACCAAGAAGCAAGAAGAAAGTCAAAATTATACTTCTGAATCATCATCCACTAGGGAAAATGATTTTGGGAAGAAGAACAATAACGAAGTTCTTGATTTTGAAGGTACTGTTGATAATGTTTGTTCAAGTGGCTGTTCAACACCAAAAGGTCATAAATTTCGAATACCAGAAATTCTAACATGCCCACCAGCTCCAAAGAAGCAAAGACTAGTTTCAAATTACTCCTTTAAAAGGTCTCCAATAGCCTTCTTTGCTCCACCTGATTTAGAGCTTTTTTTCTACTATGCACTACGCGGTATTTCTGTTTGAAAACCAAAAAAATATATATATAAAAAAATAAAAGTGTGTTAAAGATCATCTGGGTTAATTAGTTTATTAAGAAATGATATTATTTAATTTATTAGAGTAATTTTAGTTTGGTTTGGTTTGTTTTTGTTTTTATCTTGTATTATTGTATTGTATTTGATGATAAGCTTTGTAGTGTGAGAAAGTGGGTATCAAAAGGCAGTGATTAGGTTTGCTTTTTTATTTTATTTTATCTCCCCTCAATTTGTAGGGTATTACTAATCAGTAGTAAACGCTAAGCTGGGCTTGTCCAATTAGATAATATATAGCTTTAATGCTTATTTTAAATATTGTATTTCTGACCTACTACTACTACTACTCGTTTGGTGAGTACTGAGTAGTGTAATGGGTGTTTTTTTTTTTTTTTTTTTGTGGGGTTTTAATTTTAGTGTGGTTTGTAATAATTAGTATACATGATGACTGTGTTATAAAAAAAAACTCTTCTTCCTTAGACTATACGTCTTTTAATGTTTGACCACTTATTATGGTTTTACATGTTACAACTTTATTATATATGTAAATAGGATTATTCCCTTAATAATAAATAAAATTTGACTATAATGAAATCAAAAGGTCCCCATTTAACTTTTAAGTAGTAGATGATCTGATGACATGAAATGAAACAAGTTTAAACAATAGGGTCTCTGTCACCCATGTCTAGTCTGCAAAAGACTTCCATAAAAGCCTTCCTATTTTAGACGGCAAGAAGAAGATAAGATTAGCTTTTGGAAATTCGATAAAAGAATTTCTTTAAAAATTTACACAGCAAAAGACAAAGATCGATGAATCATGACTTAGGGATAGAAATTTAATTCGTATTCCGTAGATGATTTTAACAATGACTATTTTCAAGAATATCGACCATTTTTCTTTTCCTGAAATTAATGGAAAATTCAAAATTATTATTCATTGAAATTAAATACATACTTGTGTTATTTTAATTTTATTAATAAAATACAATTTTGGTATTAAAAACACTAATTATTTGGTAATTTTTTTTCTTTTACACACATAATAGTTTAATTAAAAATATTTATAAAAGAATCAAGTAATAAAAAGAGAAACCAATAATATTTTGTAGAATAAATATGACATACCCATTGAGATTTTTAATAATTTTTTTTATAGTTTTAAAATTCGTTGGTATTTAATTAACATTTTTAAAGAATTTATAAAAATTTAAGTGTATTAATTGAATTAAGATTTTATATAATAAATTAAAAAAATATTGATTTTCAAAACGTACATTTTTTATTTTATTTTCATAAAGACTTTTTAATTAGAATTATTATATGTTAATTAGGTAATCTCTACTAATTCTTTGCTCTATCCAACAAATTTTAAGAATTTTTATTTTTATATTTTCTATCAAATATTCTCATTATCTTTTCAATATATAATTCATAAAAGTCTACATTTTAAAAATGAATACAATTCACATATAATACTGTCATGACAACAACCCCATCTCTAATCAATACTTTGAAGTTGGATCTTATTAAATTTTAAACGACATTTATTTTTTCCCCCCCTGAAGGAAATAGAAAACTGGAAACAGAAATGGGTACTGTAGTGACTAGCTAGTAGCTAGTGAGTTTTTTTTTTTTTTTTCTTTTCAAATTTTGTGTTTTTAATGGGTACTGTATATAAATAATAAAAGAAGGGTGAGATCTCACATGTGGGATAGTAAGATACCTACCTGTGTGTCTGTTCTGAGTCCATCACAGACGAGAGAATCCAATGAAAGGAAACGGTTCGTGCGGCTTGTAATAATAATCGTCTATCTTCGGGAATCTCAAGAAATTTCTCATCATTTTTACATCACTTTTATCCACAACTAATATAATATAATATAAAAATAAAAAGGGAGCGTCTTTAACAGTACCCTTTACCTTCACATTAAGTCATTAATTACGTGTTTTAATAACTGTTAAAATTAAAAAAAAAAAAATTATTTCTATAAAATTTTGATATATGATATACACTAATTTAAATGAGTGCAACTATATTGTAATAACTATTTTTCTTTAACGAATCTATCATAATGTTAAAAATATAAATTTTCACACACATTAATTATAATATATCATATTATAAAATAATTTAAAAATAATATAATTATTTATTTTAATTATTAGATGATACATTATAATTAATATTAATAAAAATTTATATGTGTTTTATTATTTTATCCAAATATAATGACAATAAAATATAAATACAATTTTATTAATACATTGTTAAAGTAATTATAATAATATCAATGCTTAATAATTTTTAATTAAATTTTTTATTTTTTAAGTGTTATACCTACATTTTAAAAAATATGTCAATTTAATATAATTCTTTATTTTATTAATAAATTTTCACACTTTCATAACACATGCACTTTTAATGAAAAATATTTATAGTATTTTAGTTTCTTTATGTCCCTGAAATATTAGTAATATTTTTCACATCATTTTTAGATCTTTAAATAAATATTTTAATGTTTTTTTGACTCATTAAAAGCATAAAATAAAAAAATAAAATGATTCAAAAAATATTAAAACATATATTTAAAGACTTAAAATGTTAAAAAAAATAAATTATTAATATTTCAAAAATAAAATAAATAAAAAATATAATAAATACTATTAATTAAAAATAAATATGCTACATAATTGTGAAAAATCTTTAATAAAATATAAAATATATTATATTAATACTTTTTAAATTATAAATATTACTTACCTATCATCTAAAAAATAATAAGAATATATCAAAAATAAAATTAAAACATTAAATAATAAAAATATAAAAATAAAAATAAAATATTAATAAAATATGAAGCCCCCAAAATATTCTTTTTTATTCTAAACATTTTCCTAACTAATTTGGACGCTTATTGTATTATGGAATTGGCAGGCAATCATGACGGTAATAGGTGATGGCCAGAGTGCCATGCCACCCTGACTTTCTAAAAACATTGTTCACCTTTTTTTTTTTAATATATATATATTTAAAACAAATCTACCCTAAATTAAATTATTTATAACATTTAATTTTTTAAACTAAAAATAATATATTTTAATTGTTTTAATTTTATAAAAAATATTATTTAAAAATAAATTATATTATTTTAATATTTTATTTAAATATTATTATTTTCTATGAAGCGATTAAATGCTATTAAAAAAATATTTAACAATTATAAAATCACAAATAATATAAAAGATAATTCACAAAATATTTATTAATTATAATTATTAAATTTTTAATTTTTTTTTTTAAATTTTATGATTTATTTTTCTTAAATTATTTATCATAAATTTCACTTTTATTCTTATTAAATATTTATATTTTAATCGCTTTTTAATTAATTGGTATAAAATAATAATATTTTAAATGAAAAATTATTAAAATAATATAAATTTTTTTTAATTAATTTTTTTTACAAAACTAAAATACTAAATAATATTATTTTTAATCTAAAAGATTAAATAATACAAATAACTTGATTTAAAAGATTTTTATGAAATGTAACACAATATTTTTTTAATTATAAAAGCAAATATTTGAATTTTTATTCCAAAAAAATATTTAATTCCCTCTTAATCACACCAAATATCACTTTAAAGTTATCATCTAAACAGTCGTTAATAGAGTATAAAATTATGATAGTTGCATAAAGAATATATTTGTTCATAAAACTTTAAGTCAGTCTTGTTTACTTATATATAAAACTAGTTTTGTATGATATATTTATACAGATTGATGATTCAAATTTAATAAATATATAATACTATTAATTAATTATTGTTATTTTAAAATTATTTATTTTTAAAAATAAAAAAGTCTTTAAATATAACTTTTTTTAGGTTGCTTTTATTATAATAAGATGAAAAATTGATTTAATTTTTTTATATAAAGATTTTAAAAAATACTCTTAAAATAAAGATTAATTAATTTTTTTAATATAAAATAATTATTATTTTATTACCAAATAATTAATTCATTTATTACTTTAGTGAAAAAATATATACAATAATTATTATTTTATGAGAAGTAATAGGTGTGATACTTTATGATATTGTCATACAATAGTAATAATTTATTTAAATATTAAAATAAATATAACATGACAACACATATAAAGTTAACATAATAAATAAAACTTGACGAAACTTAATACATACTTTTATGAATATTTTTTGTTTATAAATAATATAAATTAGTTAACTATTATCTTTAATTAATATAGGATATAATATCATCTCAACCTAAAAACATAATTAGTTCAACGTAATTATTATTCATAAAATAGTAATTCAAGATTTATAATGTAAAACTAATTCAAATAAAATTATCAAATACAAATTATATACAAGACAATAAATAAATAAATAAATAAATAATAAACCAAAGAAGAGCCATAAAATAAGATAAAGACTTTATATATATTAGTTTTTGAACTATGTTATGTACCAGTACATAAAATATAATTGCATTAATAATTATTTATTTTTAAAAATTATTAAAATTAACATATAATTTATAAAATAATTGGTTAGGTAATGCATTTATTTTAACTCATATCATGTGTTAATAATTGATTTAAATATTCATATTATTTATAGGGAAACCTAAAGGATGTTATATCATTAAAATTTGATAAGTATATAATAGTGTTGATCGTAAAGCAATAGTTCACACTGTTTTGCAATTTTTTATTAAAACAAATTGTCTTTAAACGCAATTTTTTTAAATGAAGGAGATATACATTCAATATTTATTTATGTATTAAAAAATAGATAGAAATTAAAAAAATAAAAATTAATTAAAATGGTACACAAGAAAAGTAAAAAAAATAACTATTTATAAAAAAAATGTATTTATTTTAGAAACATTTTGATATTTATTTATGTGTAAAAAAATAGAAAAACAATGAAACGGGAGAATAACCAATATATTATTCATTGGTTATTCCATCTATTTATTTTTAATTATAAAGATTTTATTTATTTTAAAGAAATTTTAAAATTTATTTGTATGTATAAATAATAAATATGTTTGTTTTAAGAATATTTTGTCATTTATTTGTGTGTAGAAAAAAATATGGCAACAATGGTGCTGGAGAATAACCAATATATTGTTTATTGATTATTCTCACTTTTTATATATAGACATAGATAATTATAAAAATATATTTATTTTAAAAACATTTTGATATCTATTTATGTGCATAAATAAAAAATGTATTTATTTTAGGGATAATATTTATTTATATGTATAAATAAAAAGTGTTTATTTTAAGAATATTTTGGTATTTATTTGTATATATAAATAAAAAAATATATATTTATTTTATGGATATTTTGATATTTATTGGTATAAAAAACTATGAAAAATTAATGTTCCGTTCATAAGTGAATTGATCGAATATTCATTAAATGAATAATCATATTTTTAAAAAAATTATCACCTTTAATGTAATAAAAATAATTATATTATACAAATTATTATTCATGAAAAAAATTACTATATAGATATTTTAGTATTTATTGGTAAAAATACAAATAAAAAAGATAAAATATATATTTATTATACATACATTTTGTTATTTATTAGTATAGAAAATTTAAAAGAAAAAAAATCAATAGTGGATCAAACTTTTTCCTTTGTATATATATTTTAGTTTTTATTTGGTATAAAAAATTAAAAAATAAATAAAATATATATTTTTAATAGAAATACTTTCATAATTATTAGAGTGAAAAAACTAAAAAAACTTTTGTATATGTATTTTCTACCTTTTCTTCAACCCCTTAATTTTCAATTTTCGTTCAATCCCCGGAGGCAATTATGCATGGAACAATATAATTGGGTCACTTCAATTGGTAATCCTAATTACATATATAATCAGTACTATTATTATTATTAGGGCAATACTTCTAGCACAACTATATCATATATTAGTCATCTCATATATAATGTAAAACCCATACATTATATGTTTGGGAAGAGTACGTGCAACAGTTATTAAAGATTTTTCCTACACGTGCATTTAGTTAGGATTCTCAGAGGTGAGGACCCCCTCCTTATTTAAAATTTATTTTTTATTTTCATTTAAAATTCAAGAAATTTTTAATGAAAAATATGGACTTCTAAATAAAAAAATCCAAATAATATTTTAAATAATGATTTTTAAACTTTTTTGTAATTTTGTAATTTTTATTATAAAGAAACAATTACATAAAAATTAAATCAATAATTATTTTTTAATTATGAGAAGAAAAATAAAATTTCAAAACAATAAATAATAATAAAAGGTAAACAATATTTATATGATAATGATAAAAATAAAATATATGTAATAATAAATAACTGGGCAAAGTATCACAATAATTTTCAGGTAGTTATGATTAATGTTAAGTTGAGACATTGTGTGTAAACTTAATAATAAAAATGAAAAAAAATTAATATTACTTTCAATGATTATAGTAAAATTTATAAATTTTTCAATCAAATTATTATAAAATAATATAAAAAATATTATGATTATTGTTTTAAAAATTTAAAAATTTAAATATTTTTTGAATATTACACCACAAATGTTATATGTCAAATGTATTTTTTCAATTAAAATAAAAAATAATTAAATTATAATAATACTAAATAACATAACTTAATATATACACGTACAGATAAAAAAGATAAAAGAAATTAGACAACATAAAATATAATAAATATAAAAAAAATCAAGTATATAAAAAAAAAAAAAATCAAGTATATAAAAAAATAAATAAAATCAATATTAGATGGTATAAATAACAATAAATATTTATATAATTATATGTAATGTAAAACGAAATAGTTAAATTATATGTAAAATAAAATGAATTATTTTTTAAAAAATTACTTAGAAAATTAAACTAATAAAATTTAAGAAAAAATAAATAAAATTACACCTTTAAATATTGTAATTATAAAAATTTCACATTTACGTCTAATTCAAATATTTTTATTATTAAAAAAATGACCTATAATTTTATATTGAATGTCATCTAATTGAAAACTGTTCAAGTTAAATTACGATTATTTAAACTAATTTAATATTGAATTCTATCTAATTAAACTCATTTACTATTATTTGGATACTATTTTTTGTTATTATATATAAATTTTAAGTGTTATTTGATGTAATTTTTATAAGATTATGGAAAGATATTAAATATTTATTATTTTACTAGAATACCGTTAATAAAAATTGTATAATAATATAGTAAAAGTGAAATATATATAAAAAATATAAATAAATATTTAATATAACAAAATAAAAGAAAAAATAATAATTAAATAATAAAGGAGACATTGTTACATATAAAGAGACAAATTTATAAACACAATAAATAAACTTTTTTATCGAAAAGTTGAAGGGGCACGTGCCCCTCTCACAATTCACATACATATATCTCCCTTCTTGATAGACCATTATGTTACATAATTTATCATATTGTATTTAAGAAAAATATGGAAGGATAGAATCAATTTTTAAATATTTTTTAATTAAAATTATTACATGTGATACATATAACTTTATTAATATATATTATAATTTTTATTTTTATCATTCAACAATAACAATAACCCTTTAATACGTTATTCTTTCTATATTTTATTTATTTTTAAATTTTAATCTTTGTTTTATACTGAATTAAATAATAATATTTTAATCATCAAATAATAATATTTTATTATAATTTTTATTAAAATTTGATTTTTTTGTCATTCTATTATTACTTTCTCAATAACAACAAGACAACAAACTCTTTTTCTATTATAAAGGATTAATATTGATAGTTTCATATTTAACCTAAAAGATTTTAATAATCTTTTTTTTAAATAAATAATATTTTTATGCTAATCAATTTTGATAAAACCTTATTACAAAATAAATTATAAAATAATTATAAGATTTTTAATTTTTAAAATTTAAGTAAATAACTTAAATAATTTTTATAATAGAAAAATTATTGTTATTTTAAAAGAACAAAAAAAAACTTAAATGTAAAATATAAAAATTATGATATATTGTTTAAGATTAGTTTGAATTTTAATATAATTAAATTTATAAATAAATTTATATATTTAATAATATATTTTAATATTTAATTCTCTATCTTTATTTATAATCAATTAATTTGAAAGAAAAAAAATTGTTAAACACATAAAAATTTACAATCTTATATTTCATACAACTATTGCACATATATTAGTAAATACTTTGTTGGTTTTTGGGAGGCATTAACATATATTTATATTTAATAAAATAATAAGATATAATAAATTTATATTTAATGAAAAGATGTATATATATATATAAAGAATAAATTTTAATTTTAAGTACACATAACTTATTATTAATTAATTTTGTTTTTCTAAAATTAATAAGTTAAAAAATATCTTTTATAATTTAAAACACTAAAACCAACATTAATTTTACAATATTAGAGATTCTATGAACCATATATCACCCTATTATATAATATTAAATATATATAAAAAATGAATTTTATATATCCTAATTATAATTAATATATTAATTTTTAATTAAATATAATTATATAAATTTAATTATAATTATTAATATTATATCTTTTATAATTTATATATAATTTTTATAACATAAGGTGGTACGTGTGCGAGACAAATAGAGAAAAAGTGAAAGGGCCTCGGAATGAGGAATGAAAAACTGGGATCAATGGCCTATTCATTTGTTGAAAAAGAAAAAAAAAAAAAAAAGGTGCCTACTCATTAGTTTAGTTTAATTATAATTATAAAGTAGCATTGGTATCTCCCCTAGTAATTATTATCTTTTTTAATTACGTTGATGGAATTATCTAAAGTAATATATAATTGATATTTTTATTTAGTAGTAAAATAATTTAAAACTAAAGTTCATAGTTTAAAAATTAAGTGTTTTTGATAATAAGGTCTATTAATATGATTATCTAATTAATATTTTATAATAATGCTCTATGTTATTATTTTATAAGTTTCATAAAAAAAAAGTTAATATATTTAATTGTATATTAAACTTTAATTCATTAGTTGCATGTATATATATATATATAATATTTTTAATTCATTAGTTGCATATTAAACTTTTTCTAGAATCCGAGGTTGCCCACTGCTTTCACAAAGAAGATAAACTCGTACGCTCTTTCTTTAACTTCAAAGGTCAAACTAGTTATAGCAGCGATTTGCTTAATTCTGCTTCTTCTTCCTTTTTTATTTTTTATTTTTTTCCTTTCCTCTGCAAAAAGTAGTGGTAAATAGGAAGATTACACAAAAACACATTAATTATAAGAAATTCAAATTTTTATTTGATAACATTTTTTTTTGTTGTGTGTGTAGAAAGTAGAAATCAAGATACTTTATGAATATGATAGTTTTTAAATAAAAAGTTCTAAAAAATTGTCAATTTTTATTTTTATTTTTATTAATATATTTTGAGGTGGAGAAGATTTTTATTTATTTATTTTTCCATTTACTGACAAAAAAGTTATATTCCATCTCAACATTTTTAGTTATGTAAATTAACGGAACAGAGGAAGGAGTAGGTGGATATTAAATTAAAGAATCTAAAGAGAGGATCCTATGCTTTGGTTAAAAGGATAATACCTAATTATGTTTATTTAAACCCCAAAGAAACAGCTAGGTCGGTGCCCCTGATGTCTGATATTTTATTATTATTTTCTCTATTTATTTTTAAATTTTAATAGTTTATTTTGATGTAATGATTTGAAGTTAATAAAATATATATTTTAATTATTAGATTATATATATATATATATATAAACTACACAATTAGCCCCAAATTTAGTTACATCTTGATCCCTTCAACTCTTTCTGCATGATAAAGTTCTAATTAATTTTTTAACTTAAATATACTTTGTTAAAATTAATTTAAAAATTATACTGAAATTATAACAATATTTACATGTTAATTTTCTCTCTCCATATTATCCAGTCACCTATTTTTCAACTTTAATATATTTAATTTAAATTTAAAATTTAGGCTGAAATTTGGTCAAAATCATGTGTCAAAATTAAAAAAAAAACGTAAAAGACTTAATAGTATTAAAAAATTGAATAATATGAAGAAAAAAATTACGAACAAATTGTATAATTTAACCATAAAATTTAGTGTGATTTACCTACTTATTATGAAAAGACTCATCATTTTCTTATTTTAAGTTATAAGTTTAAATAAAAAAAATATTATATGATAAAAAAAATCATAAAATTAAGATAATAATATTGTTACAAAATAAATTGTTATTGTTACAATTATTTTATATTAATGAAAACTTTATATTAATAGTAATACTAGAATGTAATTAATTTTAACCATATATTAATCATTTTTTATACTTTTCTTATGGTAATAGTAAAAATAATTATAGCAATATTATTACTCATTTCATACTACATATTTCCATTTTATTTAACTTATTAATCATAATTTTTTTTAAATAACAGTATATACTCACACACTTACATACAAAATTGTTTAATTACTGATATTTGTCTTTCATTTACGCAACAAAAAATATCACACAAAGAATACCAATGAATGATAAATATGACATGATAATATGTAATTAAAGTTTCTATATATGTGAAGTAAATTAAAATGATAAATATGACATGATAATATGTAATTAAAGTTTCTATATATATGAAGTAAATTGAGTCAAATAATATCATTAATGTTGTTATAATGATATGAGTTTATTGCGTTTATGGGTGTGTAACGAAACTCATTAATTAACTTGGTCTAGTTTATTGCGGTTATGAATGCATGCTTAGGAAACTCATTGATAAATTTTGGTCGTTTGTTTTTACCATGAATAAAGGAATTATTGTCTTATTGATCAAACTCTTAGTCATTCTTCAACCTACTATCCTAGACACTTAATGGACAATAAACTTAAGAACTTTAAAGACTTTACATAAGAAGTTATGTATAAGAAGCTAATCCGTGTGTTTTTAAACGATCGATAGAACAATAAAATTTAAGTCTACTTTTTTTTTTTAAATTACAAGAAAATAACTTTTTAAATTTATAATAATAAAAATAATATATTAAAAAGCTAAAAAATATATTATGATTAAGAATAAGTGATAGATACAGTTATATTAATAACGATAATTATCCTGCATAAATTTTGGGTATATTAGATAATAACTTTCGGTTATGATTGAGTAGTAATTTTTTCATGTTTTTTTATTTTTTAACATTTATTCAAAATATATTTATTTAAAAAAAATTAATGTTAACATAATACTTTTTCTACTGTATTATTTAAATATTAACATCAATTTTTATTTTTTAACTATTTAGAACATGTTTCTAAACAAAATATAAATATATAAAAATAATAATAAATAAAATTCAATCTAATTATTTCAAATATTATATATTTTATCATTAAAAATATATTTTTATATGTAATATATATACACACACACAATATTAATACATATTAGGTTTCGATTAACTATATTTTCGATATTATAATAACCATCATCGTCTTATACCTCATGAACTACGATCATTTTTAGAAAGAAAAAAACTTTAATTTTTTTTTACGGATGATCACAATTTCAATTATGCACATAATATTTATAATTATGATGTAGAAATAAAAAAATACTGTGTAATTTCCTCACTACAAAATTAAATGTTTTATGTTATATTATAACAAGTACATAAAGTTAATACATCATAACATATAACGGATTTATCTAACATAAATAAAAGAAAAAAATGTATATATAAATTAAATTTATATATTTAAAATATATTTATTTAAAAAAAATTAATGTTAACATAATACCTTTTTTACTGTATTATTTAAATATTAACATCAATTTTTATATTTTAACTATTTAGAACATGTGTCTAAACGAAATAAAATATATAAAAATAATAATAAATAAAATTCAATCTAATTATTTCAAATATTATATATTTTATCATTAAAAATATATTTTTATATGTAATATATATATATACACACAATATTAATACATATTAAGTTTCGATTAACCACATTTTCGATATTATAATAACCATCATCGTCTTATACCTCATGAACTACGATCATTTTTAGAAAGAAAAAAACTTTAATTTTTTTTATGGATGATCACAATTTCAATTATGCACATAATATTTATAATTATGACGTAGAAATAAAAAAAGCTACGGTGTACTTTCCTCACTACAAGATTAAATGTTTTATGTTATATTATAACAAGTACATAAAGTTAATACATCATAACATATAACGAATTTATCTAACATAAATAAAAGAAAAAAAATGTATATATAAATTAAATTTATTAACTAAAAAATATAAGCAAATTGGATACTCAAACACTTCAAAATTTATAAATGTTAAAATTAAAACTAAAATTAAAAAAACATATTAAAATGTAAATAAGATGTGATTTAAGATTTTAAGTTGAATAATATAATTAAAAATATATATTGATTAACAATATAAGATTTACCACTAAGAAAAAGAATAAACACCAAAGGTAAAAAGAAATATTAAAATTTTAAGATTAAGCTTTCATAACACCTATAGTCATTTTTGCTCTCTCTCTTTTCTCTTAAGCCCTCAATAATTTAATTTGTTTTTTTACTATAAGAGATTTATTTTACATGAGCCCTTTATTTTTTTATTAGTTAATTTAAATAAAAATACATAATTGTGTTTTTTTTTACATAAATCTTGCTCTATTATGATTTTATTTTATCTAAGATGATTTATGACATATTTGTACTTGTAAGGTTTATGTTTTGTTGTCAATTTAGATATTCATGTGAATATATCTAATAGTATTATTTTTTCGGGCTAGATTGAGTTCTATTCATTTAAATTATAAGTGAATAGTAACTATTTAGAATAGGAAAAATATACTCGATTTTTCTAACAATTGGTATCAGAGTCGAATGTTTCTACCTAGGCATTTTTTGTATTCCTTTTTTTGCTATTAGAATATAGTTTCTAATTGTTGTAATCTGAAGAAATGCCAATAGAAAAGTCTAACTTCCTCAAATAAAGGCCAATCCTTCATGTCAGGTAGAACAATAGTGATGAATGCAAGGTTCGTGGTAGAAAAGTTTGATAGAACTGGTTATTTCGGCATGTGGCAAAGAAAATCTCTAGATGTTTTGTTTCAATAAGGTCTAGACATCACCATTGAAGAAGAAAAATCAGATGTAGCAGATGAAGTCAAGTGGAAAAATATCAACTCATTAGCATATGGTACAATTCGTTTGTATCTCTTAGAGAACAAAAGTACAGGTTTATGAAGGAGACATCCGCAAATAAGTTGTAAAAGGAGTTGAAGAACAAGTTTATAAAGAAGAACATACAAAATTGGTTCTATTTGAAGAAGAATTTTTTCTATTTTTAATATGTTCCACTTACCACAATAAACAACCACATTACTGATTTTAATCGATTAATAGCAGATTTGTTAAATATGGATGAAAATTTTAAAGATGAAGATTTAGCCTTAATGTTGTTAGCCTCCCTTCCTGATAAGTTTGATTTCCTTATTACAAGCTTACTCATTGGGAAGGATAAAGTCTCGTTTAGGTAAGTTTTCACTGCTTTATATAGTTATGAAGTTAGAAAGAAAGATAAAAAAGAAATCAAGAATGAAGCAGCAGAGCCAATGTCTGTAAGATGGCATCCTCAAACTCAATAGAAAGGAAGGAGAGACATATCTCATTCAAAAGGAAGGCTTGGTAAAGTTGAATGTGCCTTTTGTCATGAAAAAGGCCATTGGAAGAAAAACTAACCAAAGCTATAGAAGAAAGGAAAATTTGTGTCGTCTGATGCATGTGTAGCTAAAAGCAATTCAAATTCAGATTTTGTATTGGTTGGTTCATCAATAGCATCACATCATGGTGATTGGATTTTTGATTCAACGTATACCTTCCATATGTCTCTTAATAAGGAGTGGTTCTTTAACTTTGAAGAACTGGACAGTGGAGTTATTTTCATGGGTAATGATTATTCATACAAAGTTTTAGGAATTAGTATAATTCATTTGAAGAATCAAGATGATTCAACCAGAGTCTTAAAAGATGTTTATTATGTCCCAGATATGAAGAAGAATCTCATTGTTGTGTGAGTCTTAGAATCAAAATGCTTCATTATGACTATGTAAAATAGGGCATTGAAGGTTACTTCTAGAGCACTTATGGAAATGAAAGGTGTTAGGAAGAATAACTTATACTACTACCTTGGCAGTATGGTTATTGGGACAACATCAATAACAATTTCGGAGGAAGAAAAAGATTCAAAAACTATCAAGCTATGGAATATGCGTTTGGGACATGCTGGTAAAAAAACTTTATAGATTCTTGTAAAGTAAGGCCTGTTAAAAGGCGTGAGAATTGACAAGTTGGAATTCTGTGAGCATTATGTATTGGGGTAGCAAAAAAGAGTAAGCTTTGGTGCTACACTCCATAATACAAAATGCATTTTGGATTACATCTATATTAATGTATGAGGGCCAACAAGAACTTCATCCATGATTGGAAAAAATTATTATGTCACTTTCATTAATGAATTCTCCAGAAGAGTTTCGGTGAATCTCATGAAGAAGAAGGATGAAATACTTGGAATTTTTCTTAAGTGGAAGAATATGATCGAGACTCAAACTGGTAGAAAGATCAAGCGTCTAAGTTCTGATAATGGCATTGAGTACACAAACGATCATTTTATGAAAGTTTGTGAAGAAGAAGGGATAGTGTGACACTTCACTATTCAAAAAACACCATAACAAAACGGATTTGCAGAATGTATGAACTGGACTTTGTTGGAGAATGTTCGATGTATGTTATGAAATGTTGGGTTAGGCATGTAGTATTGGGCTAAGGTTGTGACGTATGCATGTCATCTTGTCAACTGTCTACCATCATCTTTTCTTGAAGGCAAAATGCCTATGGAGGTATAGTTTGGAAAACTTGCTAGAGATTGCGATTTCTTACATGCGTTTGGTTCTATTGCATACTACCATGTAACAAAATCAAAGTTGGATCCAAGAGCCAAGAAAACTATTTTTTGGGGATCCCCTCTAGTTCTAAGGGATATCAACTATGGTTCTTTGAAACAAAAAAGATAATCTTCAATAGTGATGTTACTTTTGATGAATCTGCCTTGATGAGAAAGGTAACTGAGAAGATTGAAGGCACTTTACAATAGGTGGAGTTTGAAAGCAAAATTGTTAATCTAGTTGGTGGAGATAATATCAAAGTTGATCCTCCATTGGCAAAAGATGGATATGGTGAAGAAGAGGTTTTTACCCAAGAACCTCTACAACAACAACAAGAAGATATAGTTGATAGGCCATGAAGACAAATTTTAAAGGTGCTTGCTTGATATAAAGATATGAAAGATTTACCTACTCAGTTTAAGAATACGGTTGCCTCTATACTTTTGGTTGTGCATGATGATGTTCCTTCCATATATAAAGAAGCAATCAGAAGCCCTAAAGTTGGAAGATGGAAGGAAGCCATGGGTAAAGAACTTCTGTCCCTTCAGAAGAATAAGACCTGGAAGTTGACACAATTACCCAAGGGAAATAAGGAAATTGGCTACAAATGGGTGTATACAAAGAAAAAAGGATTTGCTAACAAAGATGGTGTTCACTACAAGACAAGGTTTATGGCTAAGGGTTATGCTCAGAATTAGGGAATAGGTTATAATGAGGTATTTTCTCCAATTGTAAAACATTCCTCCATTAGAATTTTGTTAGCCTTGGTAGCACATTTGGATTAGGAACTAGTTCAACTTGATGTGAAAACCCCATTTCTACATGGCGAATTGGAAGAGAAATCTATATGTCTCAACTATAAGGGTTTAATATTGTTGGTAAAGAGAATTGGTTTTGCAAGTTGAACAAATCATTGTATGGATTGAAGCAATCTCCGAGGCAGTGGTACAAACGATTTGATCAGTTTATGTTGCAGCAGAAGTATACTAGAAGTACACATGATCATTGTGTGTATTTTTGCAAGCTACAAGATGATTGTTTCATCTATTGTACGTGGATGATATATTGATTGCATCAAAGAGCCAAGTAGAAATTGAGAAGTTGAAGGCTCAATTAAGTCAAGAGTTCTACATGAAAGAACTGGGAGAATCCAAGAAGATTCTTGGTATGGAGATAATAAGAGACATGAAGAAAGGGAAGCTTAGTTTGATCCATAGTTAATATTCGAAGAAGGTATTACAAAGTTTTGGTATGAATGAACAGAAAAAACCTAAAAGTACTCCATTTGTTCCCCATTTCAAGCTCAATGCTCAATTATCTCATAAGAATGATGCAAAATGAGAATAAATTGTAAAGGTACCATATGCAAATGCGATTAGTAGCTTGATGTATGCAATGGTGTGTATGAGACCTAACATTTCACATGTGAGTGGTGCTATAAGTAGGTACATGCATAATCCTGATAAAGGACATTGGTTCACTGTGAAATGGATTCTACGATATATTCTAAATATTATAGATGTTAGTTTAGTATTTCAATAGGATAATATTGTTGGTCAATATGTAGTCAAATATTGTGATTCCGACTATACATGAGATTTAGATTGGTGTCGGTCAACTACTAGTTATGTGTTTACTCTTGCTAGAGTACCAATCATTTGAAAGTCCACTATGTAGTTCACAGTTACTTTGTATACTACAGAGGCAGAGTATATGGCAGTTACAAAGGCTGTGAAGGAAGTTATTTGGTTACGAGATTTGCTTGAAGACTTGACAGTTGGTCAAAAACATATTAAGATATTTTGTGACAGTTAGAGTGCTATTCATTCAACAAAAAACCAAGTCTATCATGCACGTATAAAACATATTGACATTCATTACCATTTCATGCATGATTTTATTGAAAAATGTGGAGCATTAGTTCGGAAGATCAATACTAAAGAGAATCCCACAGATATGATGACCAAGGTGGTAATGACAATCAAGTTTAAAAATTGTCTGGACTTGATTAACATCCTACAAATTTGAATTGGTAATGACATCGTTGATCTAGAAATTGAAGAAATCATTTAAGAATCACTAAGTCGCTAAGGTGGAGATTTGTTATATAGCTCTTTAGTTAGCAAATTGAAAAAGTCTCATATTTATTAGGAATGAATATGGGTGTTGCATTTTGGGATATAAATAAAGCCTCATCCTCCACTTATAAAGTATCCCAAAATTTTTAAATTTTCCTCTCTTTTGTAAGGGTAATTGATTAACTCATTTTTATTTCCAATTAGTTGTAATTTTGGACTTCAACCATTTGGAGATAGTGGAAGTGATAAACGACGACCTTGGACATAAGTAATATTTATACCAAAACTCATTAAATTTCTAGTGTTTTTATTAATTTGCTTAAATATATGCTTTAATTTCTTTTAGTATTATATTTACAATAGCATTATTTTGTCGGGCTAGTCTGAATTCTATTCATTTAAATCATAAGTGAATAGTAACTACTTAGAATAGAAAAAATATACCCTATTTTCTCAACAGATTGTCCAAAGGTACTAATTACACCCACAATACTTATAGACTTTACCAACCGTTGTATCATTCCATCATTTGAACCCACCACTTTTGAATCCATCCACCAAATTTTCCATTATACTATCAGACAAGATTCATCCTATAGATTTTCCACATCATAGTTCTCCCTAAATTACAAGAGAAAATGATATTTGGGACAAAAATTTCACAAAAAATAAAATTAGTCCTTAAAAGTAGTATAATTAGGGACAAAAGTTTGATATTTGTCCCTGATAATGTTAACCATAAATTTAAAAAATAAAAAATAAAAAGGACAAAAAGTTAGGAATTTTTTTTGTCACAAAATAATAATTAAGGACAAACTTTAAATTGGTCGTTCAAAAGATGGTAGGAATTTCCCACCAAAATATTTTTGACAAAATATTAGTCCTTGTAAATGGAAAAAATGGTGAAAATTTTATTTTAAATTTTAAGATAAAATTCTATCTTTGAAAATCAAAATTATTAAGAGAAAAAATTTACAATGTATTTAGAACAAGATTTTTGTTTTTAAAAAATATTAAATTTTGGGATAAAATACGAAGAACTATTAGGGACAAAAATTTAGTGGTAGAAAATTATAAAATTTAGGATAACAATTGCAATATATTAGAGACAATTTTTGTTCATGGATATAGTTAAAACATTACCATAAATATTTTGATTTAATTCTTCACAAGATAAAAACAAAATGATTGAGTTATTAAAAATAAAAATATTTATGTCGTTTTACGATACATTATTAATTTTTAATGTTATATTGTAATTTTAAAATATACATTCTTATACACTTTAGTTATTTTTATACAATAAAAGATGATAAATTTTCTCTATTAATTTAATTTCATATATTTTATCTCTTTTACAAGATATATTAAATTTTTATATCAATTCTTTTTCTTTTTCCCTCACTCTATTTATCCCTTTCCCTATCATTTTTTCCTTCCCCCTCTCTCTATTTTCCCTTTCCCTCTCTCTTTTCTTTTCCCTCGCGCACCGCCCTTGCCTCTCTTCTTCCTTTTCCCTTGTCAAGCACCTCCCCTCGTAGGAAATTTCTTTTGGTTGTCGCTTGTGACCCATCTCCCATCGTACCCATCTCCAGTTGTACTCACCTCAATGGAACAGTAAATCTTATTCGTAATGTATTTTCTGACTCCAATTTTAATGACTTAAGACTCGAATAACTCGTGATTGTTAAAGATCTATGATCGTGCTACCAAATACGCATTTAGGGATTTTTTGCTTTTGTTGATTCAACTTAAATGCACAGACAAAGGTAAGAGAAAGGTTAAGCTCTTGTTAAAGCTTCTTTGGGATTCTTAACCTGATTATTCATCTCTTGAAAATTCTGATGATTTTTCTTGTAGCGATGTAGTTTTAAATACAAGATTTGTATCGAACATTCCTTGGTAGAAATTCTTTACAACATTTGCTTGATACAATTCAAAACTCCATGTACTCTATATGTCTCTTATTGCTTGGAATGCTATTAGCTACTCATTTCTTTTCCTATTGTTTCTTCTACTGTGTTGTTGCGTGCCACTCATCAGTTTTAAGGTTAAAGAAAAGGTAATTTACTCATTGTAATTTTCATTTTTTAAACAGTTTGGGCCATTCCTTTTTCAATAAGACTGATTCCTAATGGTAAATGTTTCTCATGTTGTGTTGTCATAATTGGAAAATTAATATGTAATTTTGGGTTAACTATTGTTTTGTTATTCCTCCAACTTCCTTTCTTTGACTATCTGAAGACATGATTCTATTTATTTCACCTAAAGCTCTAAAAAAGTTATGAATGTAATAAAGATGATAATGATAAGTTCTGTGCCTTCTCTCTTATCCGGTCTAATCTGAGTATTGGCTTTGCTTCTCTTAAATAAGAATTGAGACACTATATTATGCGTGAATAATTTAAGAACAAGATTTGTTTCTTGCACTATCATGTCAAAGTATTATTCTTGTATGATTTCAGGTTAAATTAGAAAAGTTAGTTTAACTAGTTCTTTTGGTTTGTCCTCCCTTCTTTCCTCTTTCCATAAGTGTCTTTCAAACTTCGACTATTTATTAACTGGTTGTGATGGTGCATCTTCATGTATGACATGGGAATTGAAAAAATCTGGAATGGATTTTATTACCTCTATTATTAATGGAGTTGACTTAGTGCCTTCATTCTCAGCTGGTTCAGTGGATGATTTATGTGCTTAGGTTATATTTTCTTTCTTATATTTTGTCTTATTTAACATTTTAATCTATTCTAAATATTAGAGTAACATTTTCTTGGCATATTGACATCATAGGTAAAGAATGTGAGTACTGTTAAGATTTAGTTAGTTAATTCATATGATGAGTTGTAATATGGATATGAGTTGTTTTTATTGCAATATTTTAACTTTTGATAAGGTGTGTAAGACCATAAGAGTGATGATTGCTTAAAAACAACAAAAATTACCATGATTTAATGTACTTTAAGTGATTAAATATATTTATATTTGTATAATTTTATCATATTTTTATATAAATTTATATTTTCGAAATCATAAATATTTTTATTGTTTTTCAGGTATTTTCATTCAAAAATAACTTAAAGACTAGAAGAAAAATATTGGAGATAATACATCATAAATATATTGAGGAAAAATTCAGTAAAAGATGGAAAAAAAATGGATAAAATGGTCAAAAATATAAAAAGGCAAAAATCCTACGTGTAGCAACCTATCCACGCCAAGTCCCATGTGCATGCCCAGTATTTGTCGGCACACGTCTAGCACATGCACGCACACAACCAACACATGCCCACACTTATTCGGCACATGCCCAGCCAACACATGCTCGATGCATGCCAACATACTCTAACCACCCGTCTGTCAAATGTTTTGTGCCCCATACGCGTACCAATCTAGCTAAACTCGTCCAAATTCAAATTTTGACATATTTTCCCCCCTTTTGGCCTTTTCCTCACCTATAAAAGAACCCTTTTCCCTCATTATAAAACACAATTTTCTAAGCTCTTTCTCTCTCTAGAAAGTTTTCATTTTTTTAGTTTTTAGTTTTTAAGTGCTTATCTTTTTTAGAAGAACTAGCTATGTTTTTATTGATTTTTAGTGTCTGATTCAATAAGCGGAGATGAAAATCTGTTTGGAGGTTTTCTAACAACAAAATTAACATCAAATTGTTGTAAGGATTCTATTAAGGTATAATTTTAATATATTTTTTACATTTATCTTTTTATGTTTTATTCTTATATGTTATATTTTATTTTGTCTGTTATTAAATTTAACATGACTGACTGTTTTGTAAATATGATATAATAATAACGTTGTTATACTTACGAAATATTAAATAGGTAAAATATCTCTATAAAATAAATTGATTTTATTTTTATTTAATATTTTATATTATAGATTTTATATTGATTTTAACTTAACTTAATTGACTTAGATTATTACTAACTTAATTTATTAATTTAATTAACTTATATTTTAACTTAACTTAATTAACTTAGATTTTATTAGCATAAAAAGTAAAGATCTAAGGGAGTTCTGTCTAGGAGACTAGTTCTTGGAAGCATTTGTGCCACTAGTATTTCCTAGGAATGTTGTTATGTATAAGAGGATGGTTTTTAAGGAGGTTTTGCCCCACAATTTTTTCTTGGGAGAACTCTTGATTATTACTAATTATGTTATTTAACTTAGTGATTATAATAAAATAAAAAAATAAGAAAAATAAAAAAGATAAAATAAATATGAGGTTATCTCCAAAATTTAAAAGTTTTTAATCACAATCTATGATAAAAGGAGGTAGTTGCTTTGTTAGATCTAGGTACAAATGTGTTTTGAAGTCTTAGCTATTTGATTTGCACCTAGAAGTGGGCTATCTAAACTCATAATTATGTCCCTAGATTTAAGTAAACAAAAATTTGAAAATCCATGGGGTATGACTGAAAAAATATTGGTAGAAAACCTTGTCCTATATGTTGGTTTGATTGACTCAATTATGTGCGGACATTGAGTTTACTTAAAATAAAATACCCTAAGTTACATCTTGCTAAGATGTTAAACCAAGCACTGGATGAGAGATAACCCATATTTTAGGTAATTTTTTTATTTGTTTTGTTTATTTTAGTTTAATTTTAGAATTGTTAAAACTAAAAATATTTGTTGAGATATTACAAGTTCACAGCGATTTATCTGTGTAAACTTTAATGATGAACATGATTTATGAACTTGAAATTTTTCATCACCACTTGCACATTCTTAGGAAATAGGTCATTTTTCTTCTCTTTTCTCTTTATCTTTAATTTACAACTGTTACATTAAGGACAATGTAACTTCTAGGTTGGGGGCGGTGAAAAGTTAACATGTTTATTTTCAAAAAAATTTACATTCACATTTTCATTTTTATTGTATTTGATTTTTTTTCTTTATGTGATTTAGTAATTTTTTTGAATTTTAGGATTAGTTTTTTTAAATAAATAAATAAAATTTCACAAAAAATTATCATTTCTTTAAATCAAATTTAAGTAAATAGTTAAGTCTTTTGCACTATTAGATTAATTTTTGAAAACATATCATTGAGTATATGATAATTAGTTAGTTTTTTTCATGACTAGTATTTCTTGATAAGGTATGAAAATTATATTAAACCCAAAATCGGTGTTTAGGAATCAAATAGTAGAGTCTATCCTTGTGAGATATAATTTGAGCCTAATTTTCTTTATTTTGAATGAAATATATTTTTTCTACTCCAAACACATTTCTTATTTCTTCAAATTATTAGATGATCTCCACAGGACTTAGCATTGAATATGTAAATTTTTTACATCTTAATGTAGTGTTATATATTTATTTTTCATTGGATTAGATTAAACAATTTAAGTATAAATTAATAGTATATGTCTTTCTCCATTCATGCATGATTTCTATTAAGAAAGAGATATATCTAGGGTTACCTATACAAATACAAATAGAAAAGTCAAATATTAACCACTCATCTTACCGTATAAAAAATATACAATCTGTACATGGGTCTCACTCTCTAAAAAAATGTATTCTCTTATAAAAAAATAAGAATATAAGGTAAAGAAAAAAAATAGAAAGAAAGAGAGAAAATAAAAATGAATAGTATAATCTATATACTATGACCCAAAAGCCTAAACAATTGTGAGAAATAGTTTAATGCAAAAGAAAATATAGGAAGTAATTCCTTAAAAAAATCAATGCATTTTCCTACATTTTCTAAAAGGCATATTACTTGATCTTTTTATTTGATGAATTTGATTGATGCATGCAAGTAATGTATAATATTTTATAAATCCTTACACTTGATTCTTTTCATGAGATCAATATTAAAATATTAAAATGATACATTTTTCATATGAAATATTAAAATGATTTTCAACTAGTTATTATAATAAATCTTGAATGTTTAGGAAGTTGAAATAATTTATACTTAAGATTTTAATTATGAAATTTAAAAGAGATTATAAGCATGATATATTTTTGTATTTCATTTTTTCTTAATTTAATTTAGTCATTTTACTTTATTTTCAATTAACTTCTTATTTTATTTGTTTTATTTTATTTTCATTTTTTGTTCATGTTTGTGGGTATCATTATTAAAAACCCTCGTGAGACTTAAAATCGCCCATTATGGCAACCTAGGGGTATAAAAAGCTTGTCGCATACACTAAATGCAATCGTTTCAATCCACGAAAGTGATTTAGGATAGTTTAATTTTTAGTTTTTATTGCTTCTCTTACTAAGGGACTAGCAAGAAGCTAGTTGGGGGTTGTGATGAGTGTTTAAAAAGTACTAAAATTACTATAATTTAATATACTTTAATTGATTAAATATAAATATATTTGCATGATTTTATCATATTTTTATATAAAATTATCATTTTGGAATCACGGGTATTTTTAATATTTTTTAAGTATTTTCATTCAAAAATAAATTAATGACATGAAGAAAAATAATGGAGGTAATATTTCAAAAATATATTGAGAAAAGAAATGAGAAAAAGTCAAAAAGATGGAAAATAGTCAAAATGGTAAAAAAGCCAAAAACCTACATGTAACAACCCATCTACGTCATGTGCTGCGCACACCAGCGCACGCAACCACCCATCTTCACCAAATCCCACCGTCAACAGTCCATCCACGCCAACTCCCGCATACAGCAGCCCGCGCCCATACCTAACACATGTCCAATACACGCCCGCACATGGTCGGCACACGCTGTGCCAATTTCTGCACGTGCCATGTCTCACATACACCAACACACTTCTCGTAGTGTCCCGCATGCACTAACCATCCATCTACCACGCCAACTGCCTGTCTGCCAAATTTTCGCGCCTCATACGCGTTCCAACCTATCCAAACGCATCCAAATTCATATTTGGAAATATTTTCCCCTTTTTTTTGCCTCACCTATAAAATGATCATCTTCCCTCATTATAAAACACACTATTTTTTGAGCTCTTTCTCTTTCTAGAAAGTTTTTCATTTTTTTTAGTTTTTATTTTTAAGTTCTTCTCTTTTTGAGAAGAATTAGCAATGTTTTTTTTTTTATAGATTTTTAGTGTTTGATACTTTGATTCAATAAGTGGATATGCAAATTCCTTTGAAGGTTTTCCAGCAACAGAATTAGCATCATCGTGTTGTAAGGGTTCTATTAAGGTACAATTTTAATGGATTCTTTACAATTATCTTTTTTTATGTTTTATTTAATTTATCTGTGATTAAATTTAACATGGATGATTGTTATTAAATATGATATAATAATAATGTTGTTATGCTTGCAAAATATTAAATAGATAAAACATCTCTATAAAATAAATTGATTTTGTTTTTATTCTAGATTTTATATTATGAATGTTAGAGAAAATATATTATTTTTCATTACAAACTTAGATTTAAAAATTAGATTTTAAGGTTTAATTACTCTGTCTGATTTAAAGTAGTGCTCTTTTATTTGTTTGTACAATCTCTCGATAGTTAGAATGAAGTTCTATTTTTAAAAGTTTTTATAATACTAATTATTAAAAAATGTATTGACAACGTATTTTGAGTAGTGGTTTTAAAACTTAAAAGTTAGTACATGAATAATTAAATTCTTAGGTTTAATTTGGATACCTTGAATAAATTATAATTAACTGACTCCGCTTAAAGTTGTGATTAGATGGTTTGCTATTTTCTTATAAATAAAGCTAAAATTTAATACTTAATTAATTAATAGACCCCGTCTAAGGATATTAGTTAATTAATATTAAACAAAAATATTTGGCTCTACCTAAGGACATTTTCATAACAAAAAGAGAAAATCAACAAATATCAATTTATATCTTTAATAATCTAAATAATATTAGCAAGCATAATTAACTTAATTATTATATCCTTAAATAATCAAATGTTATGAATGATACAAAAATTGCATTATTGTTTATTAAATCTATATCTATGTTTATTTTTATGTTGTTAGATTAGGAAACAAACAAACCAAAATATCGTGACAAAATGTTTAAGATTTAATTTCGTTTTTAAGATTTTGAATAATAAATTAAAAATCACATATATTCTTTCCTTAGATCAACCTTGGAAGTATACTTATTATTTTTTATAAAATGATTCGTGCACTTGCGAGAGTTTTACAAATTATAAAACAAAAAATATTTCGCAAGATCAATATTTACAATATCAATCTTGTGCTAATTAAATTTTTGGCGTCATTGCCGGGAAATTATAAATGTTTTTAAATTATTTATCAAAATTTTAAAAACTTTTTTTGCTGTTAATAATTGTGATTTTAAAAAAAAATTAATTTTAAAATATTTTAAAAAATATTTATTTAAATAATGAGCTCTAAAAAAACTAATTAACTTAGATATTTACATGAATTAATTTATTAACTTAATTAACTTAGATTATTACTAACTTAATATGGATATAAGTTGTTTTTACTACAATATTTTAACTTTAGATTGGGTGTGTAAGACCGTAAGAGTCATATATTGTCCTTGGTGCTGATATCTTCCATTTATGTTCTTGCCTTTTATTATCGTCGTGGTATATCTATTGAAATCTATTTTCAGTGGTAAATCTCAGGTAGTAACCTTAGACTATTCTCCTTTTCATTATCTATCCTTGTTTTTCATTAAAATTTTAATTTTGTATTTTGATTATCTTTTATATCTATATACTCTTACATTTTGTTTATCCAATATTTACTCTCACACGTACTACTAGAAGCTTTTACCATGAAAAATGATTGTTGTACTATTGGCACCCTTATAGGCTATCGATTAGACTTTAAATATATTACATCGATACATGAATATATTTATGTGTTATTATCTATAAAGATGGAATGCAACATGTATATATATAATTTTAACTCTACATTTGTTGTTTGTCAATTGCTATTGTATTGGTGAAATAAAAAATAATTGTTGCAATTTTTGTAGAACAATATATTTTGAGATTATATTTTTTTGTTATAATGTTGTTCACAAATATGTTTTAAGACATAAAATTTGTCACAAATAAGTTTGGACACAATATTGTCACAATTGTATCCCAAAATTGTCAATTTTAGACAACAAAAACTAGTCACAAAAACATTATTAAGAGAATCAATATGTTTTAGGGACAATTTTTTTTGTCTTATAAAATAATTTTCAAACACAAAACTTTAATTTTTAAAGACAAATATTTTGTCATTAAAATATTTTTAAGCAAGCTATATATTATTTTCAAGGACAATCTTGTAGAATTTAGGGACAAAAATATTTATCATTAATTCCTTTTTTTTTGTGGACAAAATTGAATTTTGTTCCGGTATACTTTATACGACCCCCACTTTAAAACAAACGAAATTGACAAATTTTTTGTCCCTAATTCTAATTTGAGACAAAATCTTAGTTTTAAAGGAAAAAAATATTTGTCCCAAAAAAACACATTTTCTTGTAGTGCTCCTCCATTCACCACCCTCAAGCCCATTCATCGATTTGATTTGTCTCACGTCCACTAGTTTCACGGTCTACATTTGTTAACACCACCCCATCTCCATTCATCACCGTCAATCGCCATCAGCCATTGCAAATCTTCTCTAGATGAGTTGTAATTTTTTTTATCTCTAGAGCTACCCCTTTTTGTAATGTTTGCTAGCGGTTATTCTCTTTGATTTTCTTGATCTTATCTTGGTAGTTTCAACAATGGATGCATATGGTGATCATGAAGATGATTATGATGAAATTTTATGTCATTATGTGCTATTTAACGTTGCCCCAAAGGTTGTGGAGTGTGATGAGCAAAAACCGGCATCGCCGATTCTTGCCAATATTTTGGTTTTAATATTTGTAAAACTCTCGCAAGTGCACGAATTATTTCATAGAAAATGATAAGTATATTCCCAAGGTCGATCTAAGGAAGGAATGTATGTGGTTTTTAATTTATTTTTCAAACTTTTAAAAACGAAATTAAATCCTAAACATCCTGTCACGATATTTTGTGTTTTTTGTGTTTTAATCTACTTACATAAAAATAAACATAGATTCAATAAATATTTATGCAAATTTTATCTTTTATAATAATGGAGTATTTATGGATATAATAACTAAGTTAATTATGCTTGCTCATATTATTTAAGTTATTAAAGATATGAATTGATATTTATTGATTCTCCCTTTTTTATATGAATACCACCTTTGGTGGGGTTAGATATTATTTGTTAACTAAACAAATCAATTAACACCTATGGGTGGGGTTGATAACTAATTTGCTTAATTAAATTAATTCTTTTTTCTAAGAGATTGAAAATGAACCATTTAAATGCCACCTTTGGTGGGGTTAGATAGTTTAAACTTTATTCAAGGTGTCCAAATTAAACCTAAGAATTTAGTTTTCCGAGTACTAACTTTCAAGTTTTAAAACCACTACTGAAAACATGTTGTCAATACATTTTCAGATAATAATTCTTATAAAAACTTTTGAAATAGAGCTTCACTCTAACTACAAGACGATTGTACCAACAAATAAAAGAGCACTACTCTAAATCAGACCGGATAACTAAACCTTAAAATCTAATTTTCAGGTTTAAGTTTGTAATGAAAAATAATATATCTCTCTCTAACATTCTTAATATAAAATCTTGAATAAAAACAAAATCAATTCATTTTAGAGATTTTCATCTATTTAATATTTCGCAAGCATAACAACGTTATTATTACATCATGTTTACTAACAGCCAGCAGAGCTAAATTTAATCACAGACAAATTAAATATAACATGTAAGAATAAAGCATAAAAAATAACCGTAAAGAAAATAAAATCCTTACAGAACTTCGATGTTATTCCCGTTGCTGGAAAACCTTCAAGCGGAATTTGCACTCCCATTTATTGAATCAAAAAGCTAATAAATTATAAAAACATAACTAGTTCTTCCCAAAAAAGGGAAGAACTATAAAACTAAGAGAAATTAACTAAGAAAAGCTAAAAACTAAGAAAAACTAAAAAAACTAAAAAATCTAAGAAAAGAGAGAAATAAAGAGAGAAAGAAAGAGAGAAGAGAATGTGTTTTGAGGTGTGTTTAGAAGTGAAGAGAAGAGGGGTATTTATAGGTGAGGATGAGGAGAAAAAGTGAGTGAAAAAATGTTAAAAAATTGTGAAAACGCGGAGTGGTAATTGCTGACGTCATTAATGACGTCAGCATGACATCATAGGGTAGCTGCGGGCAAAAAATGTGGCGAAATGGCAGCGGCGCGCGCGGAACTGGAGTAAGGCGCGTGCGGGAGTGGGAAGCTGCGCGCGCGGGGCTCGACGCGACTGGGCGGCGTGGTGCGGTGGCGTGATTTTCTCCTTTTTGACCTTTTTGACCCATTTTGTCCAATTTTTCCATATTTTTTGACATTTCTCCATTTATTTATTAATATATTTGTGATGTATTGCTTACAGTATTTCTCATTGTGTCTTTAAGTTACATTTTTAAGCGAAAATACTTGAAAAATAATAAAAATAACCGTGATTCCGAAAAAGATAAATTTATATAAATATACGATAAAACATATAAATATATAAAATTTTAATTAATTAATGTGTATAAAATTATGGTAATTTTAGTGTTTTTTTAGCACTAATCAGAGTGCAGCACCCTCCTATAAGTGAATCACTTTCTTTCCATTTAATTTTGTTTAGTTTTTAGTATTGTTTAATTTGCTTGTTTGGTGATGTATTGTATTTTTCTTTTTTACCATGTTATGGGGATAGTTATCAATGGTATTGTCGTGCTTGGATTTGTGATTTATTGTGGGGGAACTATCAAAATATAAGCCAATTGGTTTTGGTTTGGAAAAGGAGGGTTAGTACTATTGAGGTACATATTATTATTTTGGTAATTTTTAAGTTTTATTTTTAATTATTATGTTTGAATTATTTATTTAAATTATTAATATATATTTTGATTAATTTTAATAATAATAATAACTTATTTGTTAATATTATTATTAAATTAATTAAAATAAATAAAATAAGATACGTCTAAAGATATCGAGAATAAGAATAAAAATGAAAACAATCTTTAAAACATAGTTTGATAAGTGTTAGTTTTCGTTGTTAAGCTGGGTTAGGAAAGAAATGGGGGTACTATGAGTGTGCCTTTGTGCTTGTATCCTTTTCTTGTGCTCCATTTTAATGAAATTTTATCTTATAGAAAAAGAAAATATAATAATAATGAATAGTAGCTTAACTCGTAACCTTAAAAAACATTGATTTGATCGCTTTTCTTTCTTACTTATTACGTAAAATAAAAGGTTTAGTTCGAACGGTGGCAAATATTGTTTTAAACAAAACTCTCCGAACTTTACCAATTTGGCATAAAAGTATTGCTTTTGTTAATCTCGAAAATAATCTTCTATTTATTTACACCAAGGACTTTAATTTAAATATATATTGATTATTTATTAAAATATATAATTAGAAGAGATCCGTCTAAGGTTGGCCAATGGCCATTACTCTCTGTCTGTGTCTCCTTAAATGCTTGCTTTGCTAATATTATTCGACTGCTTTGGTAAAAATCTGTGCCCAGCTTTTTTCTAAATAACTTTGTTTAAGCCTTAATGTGCGAAACAAAGCATTGTGCCAATGCCCTTTCCAAGATGATTCATAAAAAAAGAACCTCAATACCTTCGGTAACTTTTGGACCAGAGCAACATAAAATTTTGCACCCTACTTTACTTGCCTTTGATAACCTCATCAATCTCTAATTATCAATTTTATATGTTTCCCTCTTAACCAAGCTTTATATATAGTAGTCCACAGGGTTTACTCTTAACGGAAAATCGTTGATAGGTAATAAAAGATATATAATGGATGATATGGTAATTCATATCAATAAAATATAAAATAAATATAATTTTAATTTTTTTTTAAAAGTATTTAATATTTAATTTTTTTTTACTTCTAATTTTTGTTTGCTTGATTTGATTTATTTTGGATGTCATCGACAAAAACCTCATGAGATTATATCTCGTTCACTAAGATTACGTAAGGATTTAAAGACTATCTTAAATGCAACAACTAAGAAGTGATTTAAGTTAACTTAACTGTATTAATCTACGAAAGTGATTGATGTTAGTTTAGGATATACTTGTTTTTTTTCTTTTTGATAACCTTTTTAGATCACTTAACTTGGTAGGGATCATACAGAAGTTGATTGAAGTTGTGATAAGTGCTTAAAAATATTTTTATTTGGCAATTTATTTGAATTAATTTAGATAATTAAGTTTAATATCGTAATTTTATTTAATTATATGACAAAATGTGTTTTCAAAATCACGGGATATGTTTTGATGTATTTTAATAATTAAAAGATATAAATAAAATAATTAAAGTTGAAAGCATGAGTCCAAAGTAACAAAAAATAAAAATTCAACACCTAGAACATAATTACTAAAAAATGGAGGACCAAAATATAAATATTATACACAAAATACATTAGAATTTATCTAAGAAAAGAATTATGGAAAACATAATCGACATCAGGTTAGTAATACTGATGTAGATACTTTGGTTTTATATTTGTAAAACCCTTGTAAATGTACGAATCATTTTATAAAAAATGACAAGTATACTTCTAAGTAGTGGTGTCCAAAAATCAAATTGAATCGAATCGAATTTAATCGAAAAATTAGACCGAACCAAATTTAACCAAAAATTGGACTAAAACGTTTTATAAATCAAACGGTCTAGTCCAATTTGTATCAACTAAAACTATTTTCAAACGGCCAAATCTAATTATTGTAATTTTTAAACCGATCGAATCAAACGGATCGATCACAACTATTACTACAAAAAAAATTATTTGAATTTCTATCAAATATAACATAATTATACGACAAGCTAAGTGAAATTTTCATAAATTAGTTCATTATATACCTTGGTAATCTTATATAAAAAATATGTAAACTGCTTAGGAAACTAGTAAAGAAGAACAAGCCATCAAGCATAAATTGAATCCAACATTATTAGTTCTCATGAATCTCTTTCCAAAGGAATATTTTTACCATATTTTATGCCTCCAAAACTAAAGTATTGTAGATATCCTGTCCATAAGCTAATATTGTTGATGTTTGTCAATGTTAAATTTCTTCAACTTATGTCATCATTTAAATATGAGGCCATAGTTTCATGGGATGAATTTATTTTACTTAAATTCCAAAAAAAAAAAAAAAAATCAACATCCCTATATTTTAATATACTTGGAAGTTTCAAAATAATTTAGATTCAATATTTAATTTCATTAGAGACTGTAATTTTTAAGCAATATTTTTTCTCTTTTTATATACGCCATCCTATATTATGTTATTTTCTTACACACTAATTATCATAGAAAACTACCATTGTCTGTCTTTTAGGCAATTTTTCAACATTCTTTAAAAGCGTAACTTGTTTTATAAACTAGATCTTTGAAAACCGTTAATTAAATTAGACCAAACCGTTATGTTACAACATTTTTATGGCCAAGCAGTTCGATCCGATCCAATTTATGAAATATGAACAGTCGGGTTTATTTTAAAAAAAATTACTCAAAACCGGTCCGGACCTAACCTAGACACCCTACTCCGAAGGTCGATCTAAGGAAGAAATATATGTAATTTTTAATTTATTATTTAAACTTTTAAAAACGAAATTAAATGCTAAATATCTTGTCATAATATTTTGATTTTTTGTGTTTCCTAATCTAATAACATATGTTTGGAGAGAATTTCAAGTGTTCAAGATTTTAGAGATTTGTAATGAGAAGTAGAAATATAGATAACTGAATTGGATCTTGTATTCTCCCCATGGAAAGAGTATATATATATGACATTTCATGTATATGGTAGGTTATGTGATCTGTGACCTATATACATGATAATTACATGATTTATTAAGCGTTACATATGAACTAACTAAGTAGAAGGTAGGCCACCATAAACGTTTACATTGGTATGTCACTATATACAAATAAATGAAGTTTGTTATATGCAGATCGCTTTAGATTTCCAAGTAGATTTCACGGGTGGCTCACAAAAAGGGATGATCGAGGTCACATCGAGATCTTACAATTTTTCCAGGTTTTGATCTCTAAGACCTCATAAAATAATAACGAAGTGCTCTAATTGACTAGGTTCTACCCTTTATCGAGCTCATTAGGCCAGACCATTGTTAAGCCATCCCTCAAACCTCTATATCCCTTAGTGTGTTGCCTACATTTATTAGGTCGTATACCTATTACACATTTAATACAAAATATTAACTTCCCTATTCTCTTGATTTTGAGAAGTCAAGGGAATAATATATGGTCGTCTATTTAAATAATTCACATTAATCGATTCGACATAACTTATTATATAACAACCACTTAGACGGTACAACTTCCAATCGCGAGGTTGTTTAATTACAAATAATATTCCTTTAATTAATTTTATTTTTTGATTGAAACCTTTCAGCTTTTTGGTCTCCCTTTATAAATAGTGGAGAAATTTACATTTACCCTACCTATTTTAAATTCGTAAATTTACCTTCCAAGAATTTTAGCCCGCTAATCAATTTGACGTGTTTTTTTATGAAAGGTTGTTAAAAAAGTAATTGGTAGGGATTTCAGTTGGTTTATATAATGACGTCAATTGAAAATCAGGTCATTTTTGTATTGTTAATTCTTGATTCAAACGACCTTCACATTATTTAGGTACTTTCATTTTCTTTTATCTTCTTTTTTTATATCTCATAAGGGAAAAGAAGTGAATAAGTCTTCGAAAAGAGACTTATCCAAAGGTATATCCCCAGGATCATGTCGTGTACCTATAGGGTTGCTACAAACTAAATGACATGAAATAACAAAGAGTAGTAATAATAGGCCCATCTCAGGAACTATTAAGGAAGGTATTCTCCTCTCCCTACTTCCTTGGGATCCAAGGTGGTGTCTACCTCATCTTCACGGGGTCTAGTTCTTGTTATCAAGATCCGTGTGTCGGCATCTACCAAAGTACCACGTCCTAAAAAGAAAAGGGAAAATAAGGGTGAGCCTACCCATAGAACTAAAGATAAGCATCAGATTGAAAAGATGCCTAGTGTTCTAACAACAAAGGATCTGGAGGATATAAGGAAAGTATATAACCTCCCAATTCATGTCTTGAACAGGAGAGATACAAAGAGGAATGAGATGGACTACATAAACTAGTTGAATATTGGAAACATAGGGCACTCGAGAAAAAACAGACATAAATTTCCTATTATAAAGGAGTGTAATGTTCACGTGTGTAATAATGTTTTTAATAATATTTGTAATACCAGATCACGTGATTGGTTCGGTAATCATTAGAACTCTTATTATTTTCTTTATAAACCTATCTTAAACACAAAGAAGGTTGGTGTCAAGAAACACATATACTTGCACTATAATATGATAAAAGGATTATAGTTGGCATCCCAAGTAGGGGGATCAAGGAAAGCTACCTCCAATCATGAGGCATAGAACGTATCCTGCATCTCAAGTGGGGGTCAAGGGAATCCACCTCTAATCATGAGGCATAAGACGTATCCTGCATCCCAAGCAAAAAGGTTGAATGACGACTTCCAACTTGCGGACCTAAAATAAGGTGCTCGCGACATGCGACAGAGAAGGGTGAATGTCTATTCCTTGCATGTGTTCCTTCGAGTATATTTCACATCTCATGTGGGGGGGTCAAAGGACTCCACCTCCAATCATGAGGCATAAGACGTATCATGCATCTCAAGTAGGGGGTCAAGGCATTCCACTTCAAATCATGAAGCATAGGATGTATACCACATACCAAGCAAGAAGGTCATTCTACTACTTCCATATTTAGGTTTCATTAAATAAGAAATAGGAGGTATGATACAAGGGTGAGCATCCATTTCCTTGTATTCCTTTGGATATACTTCGCATCTCAAGTGGGGGTCAAGGGACTCCACCTCCAATCATGAGGAATGAGATGAATCCTGCATCCCAAGAGAGAAGGTCGTTCAATTACTTCTAACTTGGGGTTTCATTAACTAAGCTCAGAAACTCAAGTTAGATCAAATGACAATTGTATTTTTCAAATATGAAACATCAATCTTATACATAATATTTTTTGTGGAGTTCTCCATTCCAGCTCAGTGCCTTTTTTATACCATCATGTTCTATAAAGTAAGAGCTCGCAGGGACGATATTGTATACTTGATATGGACCTTCCCATGTTATGGAAAACTTTCTTATGCTAGTTTTGACTTTATTTCCAAACGCTCTTCACAAAACCCATTCCCCTATACTAAAGCTCTTGTGCTTAACAAACTTGTTATACATCTTTTGAGGTGCTCTCTTTTGTAACTCGAGACGTATCAAGGATTCTTCTCGCTTCTCTTCAGCTAATTGATGAGTGCTCAAAAAGCACTAAAATTACCAAGATTTTATGCACATTAATTGATTAAAAATATATATTTACATGTTTTATCATATATTTATATAAATTTTTCCTTTTCGGAATCAAGGGTATTTTTATTGTTTTTCAGGTATTTTTGCTTAAAAACGTAACTTAAAGACTCAAAGAGGAATACTATAAGCAATACATCACAAATATATTAATAAATAAATGGGAAAATGTCAACATATATGGAAAAATTGGACAAAATGGGTCAAAAAGGTCAAAAAGATCAAAAATGTCAAAAAAGAGAAAATCGAGCCGCCGCGCCCCCCAGTAGCCCAGCCGCACCGAGCCCCGTGCGTGCCGCCCAGAAGCCCAGCCGTGCCGCACGCAGCACGCCTACAACGCGCACGCGCACCTTGCCCTAGTTCCGCTCGCGTCTCTCCTGCTCCCGCGGCGCCCTTGTGTGCCTAGCTACCCTCTGTGCGCGTCGTTGCCCATTTCGCCACATTTTCGCGCACAGCCGCCCCATGACGTCATGCTGACATCATTAATGACGTCAACAATCACCACTCCGCATTTTCACAATTTTTTAACATTTTTTCTCCCGCTTTTTCTCTCCATCCTCACCTATAAATACCCTCTCTTTTCTTCACTTCTAAACACACCTCAAAACACATTCTCTTCTCTCTTTCTTTCTCTCATTTCTTAGATTTTTTAGTTTTTTTTAGTTTTTCTTAGTTAATTTCTCTTAGTTTTAGAGTTCTTCCCTTTTTGGGAAGAACTAGCTATGTTTTTGTAATTTATTAGCTTTTTGATTCAATAAATGGGAGTACAAATTTCGTTTGGAGGTTTTCCAGCAACGGGAATAGCATCGAAGTTCTGTAAGGATTTTATTTTCTTTATAGTTATTTTTTATACTTTATTCTTACATGTTATATTTAATTTGTGTGTGATTAAATTTAACTCTGCTGGCTGTTAGTAAACATGATGTAATAATAACGTTGTTATGCTTGCGAAATATTAAATAGGTAAAATCTCCAAAATGAATTGATTTTATTTTTATTCAAGATTTTATATTAAGAATGTTAGAGAGAAATATATTATTTTTCATTACAAACTTAAATCTGAAAATTAGATTTTAAGGTTTAGTTATCCAGTCTGATTTAGAGTAGTGCTCTTTTATTTGTTAGTACAATTGCCCTATAGTTAGAGTGAAGCTCTATTTCAAAAGTTTTTATAAGAATTATTATCTGAAAATGTATTGACAACATGTTTTCAATAGTGGGTTTAAAACTTGAAAGTTAGTACTCGGATAACTAAATTCTTCGGTTTAATTTGGACACCTTGAATAAAGTTTAAACTGTCTAACTCCACCAAAGGTGGCATTTAAATGGTTCATTTTCAATCTCTTAGAAAAAGGAATTAATTTAATTAAGCAAATTAGTTATCAACCCCACCTATAGGTGTTAATTGATTTGTTTAGTTAACAAAGAATATCTTACCCCACCAAAGGTGGTATTCATATAAGAAAGGGAGAATCAATAAATATCAATTCATATATTTAATAACCTAAATATTATGAGCAAGCATAATTACTTAGTTATTATATCCATAAATACTCCACCATTATAAATGATAAAATTTGCATAAATGTTTATTGAATCTATGTTTATTTTTATATAAGTAGATTAAAAACACAAAACCCAAAATATCGTGACACGATGTTTAGGATTTAATTTCGTTTTTAAAAGTTTGAATAATAAATTAAAAACCACATACATTCCTTCCTTAGATCGACTTTGGGAGTATACTTATCATTTTCTACGAAATGATTCGTGCACTTGCGAGAGTTTTATGAATATAAAACCAAAGTATTGGTAAGAATCGGCGATGCCGGTTTTCGCTCATAACTAATAGAAAGTCCATATGTCTTAAATAATCATTATCATTTTGTGTGATATTGGATCTGAGGGTAGTTTCTTATATCTCAAGGGGTATGACCGTTTTAGTGCCATAGATGAAGGAGAAATGAGTTTCTCATGTTGACATTCTGGGAGTAGTTCTTATGGCCCAAAGAACACCGGGTAGTTCATCAATCCATTTTCCTCTAGCTCCTTCCAAGAATTTATGTAATATATTTATAAGTGTCTTGTTAGATGATACAGCTTGGCCATTCGCTTACAGTCAGTAAGGGGTGGAATGAGATAATTTGATACCTCTATCATCACAAAAAGATATTTATCTTTGTCCAGTGAACTATCTACCATTATCGACTACTAGTTCACGAGGTAGTCTATACCTGCATATGATGTTACGCCATATAAATTTCTCCACATCTGTTTCTTGGATTCAAGCTAAAGGTTCTACCTTTATCCATTTAGAAAAATAATCAGTCGCCATGATGAGGAACTTTCTTTGGCTTGAGGCGATAGGAAATGGTCCCACAATATCTAAACCTCATTTCTAAATAGCCAAAGTCTAACAATAATAACCCTGTTGGACAATTCTTGGTGAAAAAGTTCTTCTGCTAGAATAGGCTTCACATTGGTCGTTATGTAAATCACTCAGGACCATCAAAGCTTCTGTTACGGGTAAGCATTTCAACCATGGTCCACCATAATTCTTTCAATATAGTACCCCTTGAATAACGACGTAAGTTTTTTTCTTTCATTGTAAGCTTGCAAGCTAGATGCTTATCTTCTAGAAGAATCCTGTTGACAAGGTATTCTATATATAGGTTCAACCAAGAAAGGTGAGTCGTGAACACGGTGTCCAACTGAGTTTGATCTTTAACTTCAATTGTGCCAATGCTAGGTTTTGAAAAATAGGATACCATGATGACTCTCTTCAAATCCGCATTCACCGCCGATGCTAGCGTAGCCAAGGAGTCTCTATGAGCATTTCCTCTTCTAGGAATTTGCTTGATCTCAAAAGTTTCAAATGCTGCCTTTTCTTTCTTCACCTCTTGCACATAAAGTTTCATTCTTTCTTCCTTAGCTTCAAAATCATCGTTGAGTTGGTTTACTACCAAGCGTGGATTGCTATGGATTAATACCCTTTTAGCTCCAAGGGCTCTCAACTATTGTAACGCCAAGAGTAGGGCCTCATATTCAGCAATGTTGTTGGTTGCTTGGAAAGTGATACGAAGGGAGGTGCTTCTTCCATGAAGGTTGACTCAACCGTGTGTATAGGAGTACACTCCATTGTATTATTTTGTGTCCATTTAACAACAAAATCTGTGAAGGCTTGTACTTTGTTAGCCACCGGGGGCATATAATGTGTCTCAAATTAACTCAACTCAATATCTATTTAGGAAAGACGACCAGAATGATCCGGTTTACCCAAAATATTTTTCAAGGGGTGTGAGGTGAAGACCAATACCCTGTGGGCACCAAAATATTTTTCAAGGGGTGTGAGGTGAAGACCAATACCCTCTCTCTTGACCATCAATATGGCACTGACAGTTTTGTCCGTGAAGAACATTTATATATATAAGTCTTCTCCTACCATAGGATTAGCCAAAAGAGGTTCTTTCCCCAAGTAATCTTTAATGGACTAAAAGGCTTGCTCGCATTCACTATCCTAGAGGTATTTTGCGTTCTTTTTCAACAATTGTAAAAATGGAAAAAACTTCTGTGCACTTAGAAATGAAGTGACTTAAAGCTAGGATACGTCCGTTCAAATGTTGGAGCTCATTGAGGAAGCAAGGGAACTTCATATTGACTAAAGTCAATATTTTATCTAGATTGTTTTCTTTGCCTCTAAATTTCACCAAGTACCCGAAGAATTTCCCCGAGGTGATCCCAAATATACATTTCTTTGGGGTAAGACGTATTTTATAATTTTGAATTATGGTAAACACCTCTTTAAGATTGGAGATGTGATCTTTAGCACATTTCATTTTGACCATCATGTCAAGCCACATATACCTTCATATTTCGACCAATTTGGTCTTGGAACATCTTGTTCATCACTCTTTGATAGGTAGCATCGACATTTTTCATACCGAACCACATCTTGGTGTAGGAAAATAATCCTTCTTTCGTGATAAACATTCTTCATCTCTGGGATGTATTCGAATTTCATGATAGCCTGAATAAACATACATAAAGCTCATTGATTCAAACCCATCTATGGCATCTACCAATTGTTCAATATTAGGCAAAATGAAGCAATCTTTTGGGGTCGCCCTATTCAAATCGGTGAAATCCACGCACATCCTATGCTCACCTTCCGCTTTGTTCACCAATACCACATTTGACAGCCAGTATGGGTACATGACCTCGAGAATCCGATCCATACTTTTCAGGGACTTGATCTTCCTTTTGATAATCTCATTTTTGTGTCTAGCGAATCTCTGTTTTCTTTATTAAACTAGCTTTTTAGTATGATCCTGAAATAATTCATGAGAGATAATACTTGGTTCGATTTTAGGCATGTCCTTGGGTTTCCAAGAAAACATGTCCATATTATCCTTTAAGAAATCAATGAGAGCAGCTTTTAACGAAGAAGATAGCTCAGAATTGATTTTCATGGATTGGTTTTTCCCCTTTTCCTCAATGTGAACCATATCATATTCATCATGGACTTCCATTGTAGTGTGGGCCCATGTCCGTAGTTTCTAAGCCTCATTGGAACAACATTTGATCTTTAATTTTTATTTCAAAGGTTGAGGTAACATGTTCTTCATAGTAGCATTGTAGCAACTTTGTGCCTTATCTTATTCTCCCTTAATTTCTCTTATCCCATCGACAGTAGGGTACTTAATAAGTTGATGATATGTAGAAGGCACCACTTTAATTTTGTGTATCCATCAGTGGCCCAACATTGCATTATAAGATGTAGGGGTGTTCAATATTTGTCAAAATTATAATTTTTTTTACCGACACCGATAGGCGTATGGTCTCTACCGACATCGTTACACTGCCATTAAATCCGATCAGTGGCATTTGATGTTGGGTAATCTCCTTAGGATCTATTCCTATGTCAAGAAAAATGGATAGGTATAATAAGGCAAATGAGCTACCATTGTCGACTAGTATTCGACGTACCTTACAATGAGCAATTTTTATAGTTATCACTAAGGGGTCATCATGAAGAGGTAGGCACTCTCGACCTTCGAAAGTGATTGGATAAATAGGGCCTTCCGATCTCAGATTGTAAACCAAATGTCATGTATCTCGAGCCTCTTGAGCATACCTTTTCATATAGTTACTAGTATAGCCAGCCATGGTAGCTCTGCCATGAATAATGTGTATTATTCGCACTTCCCTTGTTGGAATGGGAAGTGCTCTATTTGGTTCCCTAAGAATTGGGTTAGTTGGTGCCCTGACCCTTTGGACAAAGTTATCTCTTTGAATATTTTCTTGAGGACTCCTGGTTTTGTCGATAATGTCCCTTAGGTACCCTTTTGAAAGTAGGTGCTCAATCTTCCATTTTAGATGTGGACAATCTTATGTCCAATGTCACGTGTCTTTATAGAACATGCAATACTTATTGGGGTTTCTAGGCGGAGCTTTCATGGTAGGTGCCCAATTGACATTGTTAAAGCATTCCATTCGTCGCACTACTTCTTCCAACGTAATCCGTAGGGGCTGTCCTCTAAAGAGAGATAAAGCAAGACCCTAAGTCTCCAAGTTGCCTCTCAACATGAGAGAAGTGGGCTTAAACCAGGGAAAAATCAAACGTTTGTACTCTTTTCTCTTATTAGGGGTGGACCTATTCACGTTTCTATTGGCTAGCCCTTTGTTTGATCTCATTTCCCTTTCCACATTAACAAATTTTTGAGTTTCCTCATAAATGACATCCAAGGAGCATGGTTTAGTTTTTGTAAGCTCAATAAAGAGGCCATTATCACGCTTGATTCCCTTTCAAAAGGCCTCGATAGCTATGGAATCAGGGCATTGATTATTTTCTATCTTCTCCATTTTGAATCTTCTCATGTACGCTTCAATTATCTCATCTTCCTCTTGTATTATTGAAAATAAATGGTGAGACTCCTTTTTGATTAGAACGAATATTTTGACTAGAGTGCAAAGCTAGCAACACTCTTAAGGGGAAACTCCATGAACCACTATTAGGTCGAGTCTTGGAAGGTGGTTGCAAATAGTTTGATTCTCGCTTATCCTCGGATAGGCTCACAACTACCATGGTAATTTTGAATTGAAGAACGTGTGTCATCGGATCTTTGGTTCCTTTATATGTGGGACACTTGGGAGCATTGAACTTCGGGAGAGACAATATTAACTCAATGACATCCAAGAAAGGTGACGTTGATAACTGATTACAAACATTTTCAATCTCACCCTATGACTTTGACTTTTCCAACCTTTTGAGCCTATCATTCACTCTCATCCACATATTTTACTCCACTCGAGTTATAAAGATGAATTGGTTGAATTGCATGTTTATAAGTGGGTGGATTCACTTAGGAGGTCCTCACAATGAGATGATGATCATAAACTATTTGGGGATGTTATTCAATATATGTGTGTTAACAAGAAACATAGGCATGGGATATACGTTCCCTTCTAAAGGGTTGATGTACCACATGAGGACTAGGTGTATAAAATGAGCTTTCTGTGTCTGAACACACGTTTTGTTCCAATTGAGATCTTGACTTGTTATTCTCCCTTTGGCATTCTATGACAGTTTGTTGCAGTTCTTTTATTTTCCTTTGAAACTCTTTTATCATTGCATCTCTTTCAAATAAAGCATTGTTGAAGCTACAATTGGGATAAGTACCCAAATGTCACGTTACTTGTGTGGGCCTATTCACATTACGAAAGGTTGAAACTTAGTTTTCATTAGCTAAAGCAGTTACTAGGTCGTGATTTGTCAATGACCTGAAGGGTGAAGAGGGAGGCGTTTTATCGTTAAGATCAAATTCTTAAGCCAAAGGGATAAGGTTGTTTATATGTTCGTTGATCATAGGTGAACAATCCATTTGATGATTTGTAACTCCCAAAAACACAAGTTAATTCTCTTAGTAAATGATCAGGTCTAAAATGCTATCTATAGGTTAGAAAGATTTAAGTTCCCATAACCGACGCAAATTTTTTGGAGAGACTTTCAAGTGTTCAGGATTTTAGAGATTTTTAATGAGAAGTAGAAATATAAATGAATGAATTGGATCATGTATTCCCCTCATTGAAGAGGTATATATATATATGAAATTTCATGTATATGGAAGGTTATGTGCTCTGCGACCTGGATACATGATAATTACATGATTTATTAAATGTTACATATGAACTAACTAAGCAAAAAGTAGGCCGCCATAAACGTTTACATTGGTAGGTCGCTATATACAAATAAAGAAAGATCGTTATATGTAGGTCGCTTCAGATTCCCAAGTAGATTTCCCTGGTCGCTCACAAAAAGGGATGACCAAGGTCACATCGGGATCTTATAATTTCGCTAGGTCTTGATCTCTAAGACCTCAGAGAACAATTAAACCAACGCTTTATCGAGCTTGTCGGGCGTAGACCATTTTTAAGCCATCCCTAAAACCTTGTTATCCCCTAACAAGATGCATACAATCATTAGGTCACATACATGTTACACATTTAATACCAAACAACATAAAAAAAATTAAACATAGATATGAATTCAATATAAAATTATGCAAATTTTTATCATTCATAATAGTAGAGTATTTATGAATATAATAATTAAATTAATTATTCTTTCTCATTTATTTAGTTAAAGATATAAATTGATATATATATTGATTTATATATATATATATATATATAAATACCATCTTTGGTGAGGTTAAATATTATTTTTTAATTAAATAAATCAATTAATACCTATAGGTGGGGTAGATGATTAATTTGGTTAATTAAATTAATTTTTTTTTAGAGATCACAAATAAATCATTTAAATGCCACCTTAGGTGGGGTTAGACATTTTAAAATTTATTCAAGATATCCAAATTAAACCTAAGAATTTAGATAGAGTACTAACTTTCAAGTTTTAAAACCATTACTAAAAATATTTTGTAAATACATTTTTGAAATAGAGTTTAACTCTAACTACGGGACGATTGTACCAACAAATAAAATGGAACTATTCTAAATTAGATCGGATAATTAAAAATTAAAATTTAATTTTTAGATTTAAGTTTCTAATAGAAAATAATATATTTCTCTCTAACATACTCAATATAAAATCTTAAATAAAAACAAAATAAATTTATTTTATAGAAATGTTTAACCTATTTAATATTTTGTAAGCATACCAATATTATTATTATATCATATTTACAAACAGTCATCGATGTTAAAATTAATCACACACAAATTAAATATAATATCTAAGAATAAAACATAAAAATAATTGTCAAAATTCATTTTAAAATTATACCTCAAAAAACTCCTTATAGAACTTTGATGCTAGTTTTATTTCTTAAAAACCTCTAATCAAATTTGCATTTCTGTTTATTGAATCAAAAACTATAAATTTATAAAAGCATAACTACTTCTTCTCAAAAAGAGAAGAACTTGAAAACAAAAAAAACTAAGAAAATTTTCTCAGCTTTTTAGAGAGAGAAGAGATTTTAAGGGATGATTTTTACAATGGGGGAGATGGTCCTTTTATAGGTGAGGAAAAGACTAAAAAAGTGAGAAAATATCTCAAAAATTGGTCTTTAACTTGTTTGGATAGGTTGGCATGCGTGTGAGAGCGCTAACATACGCAAATGGGCAAAATTTACGATGGGACGTGTGTTGACGCGTGTAGGACTTATGGTAGATTAGCGCGGGATTTTTGGCAGATAAGTGTTGGTACACGCGGGACTCGGCATAGGCGTGCACTAGTTGGGCAGTTTTGTCCATTTTTCTATTTTTTTGACTTTTCCTCATTTTTCTCACTTATTTGTATAATAAATGAATATTACACTTTAAATATTGTGATGTATTTCTTACAATATTTTTATTTGAGTCTTTAAATTATTTTTGAAGTGAAAATACCTTAAAACAATATAAATACCCGTGATTCCGAAAATACAAATTTATATAAAATTTAATAAAATCATACAAATATAAATCTATTTAATCAATTAAAGTAAATTAAATCATAGTAATTTTAGTACTTTTTAAGCATTTATTAGTCACGGTATGAAAAAAGGACACCGTAGTAGACTCCTCTTGTGCTATAAACTCGGAACGTAAATTGGTCACATATCGTAGCATGGATATCTAAGTGCATCACAACCTTGTCGTAAGTGAATGTGAATGCCCAATTTTTCATTTCTTTTATCCCACTTATTCTCCTTTAAACATAGTAGTATAAAAAAGATAATTAGGGTTTATAATTCATTATATGTGACGGAGGTAAAAAGAATAATAAGATTTAAGAAGACAATTAAAAGAGTTGAATATGAGTATCAAATACCACAATCTTAAGAATTCTTCTCCTTTATTTTATCTGTTATCATGAATACTATTATGATTTTAATATTTTTCATGAGTATCTAATTTCTTATTTGATTGTGGGGTATTTCAAAGTCCAGATATGGATTGTAATTAATTAATAGAATTTGTTATATTCTAATATTTTATTCTTTTTAATTATTTATTAATTCTCAACTTAAAGATTTATATGAACTTTCTTTATTATTCAAATATACAATTGAATAATTACATAAATTCATCATTAATCAATTTAAACAACTAGTGATAAATTTCTTGTAATAAGAAATAATAATCAAGATAATTAAACCGAGTTTATGAGTTTAACTTTGATCCAATATGCTTTTTGAAATTAAATATTTTTGATAGATTAAATTTAAAAAACTTATTTTAAATTATCTATTAAAAATAGTTTGAGTTTAAAACTTATTTAATTTAACAAATAGGTAAAAAGATACGAAATTTTTTGAACTTTTAAATGTTTTTAAGTTGATTTACAATATATACTAATGGTCTAGAATGATCATGCAATCGTCTTTTATTCATATTTTTATTGTACTTTTTATAACCTATTTTTATTTTATTAATTTTAATTGATAGATTAAATTTACTTTCACAACAATAAAACCCAAATTTCATAAACAATAGTGGTTTTTTAAAATCTTATGTGAGAAAGAACTCTTAATTGTTATATGCTAAACTACAATATTTTAAAAAATTTAAAATATTAAAGTAAGATTTAAATTGAATGTTTTGATAATGAATAACATCTTTTCCTCTAAGATCATATGTAATTTTTTTCTTTTTCTTTTTCTTTTTTTATATGCTAAACTACAATATTTTAAACAATTTAAAATATTAAAATAAGATTTAAATTGAATGTTTTGATAATGAATAACATCTTTTCCTCTAAGATCATATGTAATTTTTTTTATTTTGTTTCCTACCTATATGATAAAATAAAACGGCTAATATTTTGGAGAATTAGTTTAGGAATAACTATGGCCAAAAAGAGTTATTTTATCTAAGAATTTTTTTGAAAAGTGTTAATTAAATTTTCCAAAAATATTCTTATTTTCTTGAGTAAAGCCAAATTGTCCTTATCAATTCGAAAAATTTGACCAATCTGATCAAACCCGAAAAAATTGAGAAGTTTCGATCCAAAATCGAATTGGATTCGGATTGGATTTTATCAATCCGCTCGGATTCAGATTAAAAATATTCAAATTCATATAATCTCATCCGATCTGATATATTTAATAATATTATATTAATAAAACATATTTAATTTATTACTATCTTTCACGCTCTCGGCCTCTCATATACAAAAGTAACAAAACCCTAATCTAAACATATTCCTCAACTTTTAACCCTATTTCTCTCTCAAACGCGATCGACGGCGCAACGTTTTATCTCATGCCTGATGCCAACGAACAGCCGCCAACCGTTTTCCCATTTCCCAGCCCGATGCCAACATTCGTTCATCATCTTCCTTTCCAAGCTCGCAGACTCTCAATCACTGTTCATCAATGTTCTTCAACGGAAGGTTAGATTCGTTTGATGGTTTTCTTTTTATGAATTTTGATTTTAAATTTCATTTTCTCCAATGTTCAAATGCACTATTTTGTGATGTGCTATTGATATTGGTTCATAATGTTTTGGCTATTCTATTTTTGGATTCTTGTCAATGGCTGAGTGGATGTTTATATTTGCGACCACTTTCCATTAACAGAAAGTCTATGTTGTCTCCCTTTGCAATAACTATCTTGTTTCTTGTTGTTGCATTTCACAAAGTGGCATTTGTTATTGGTTATGTTTTAATTAGAATGATATTTCATAAGGATTCTGATGTGAAAGCATTGCAAAGAACTTTATCTTATGAGATAGGTTGACCTTTCTCTATTTCTAGAAGTATACTAATCAAATGATGTATTACTCAAACTAATTAATTTTGTTTTTGTTGCTTCAAGAATGCAAAGCAGACTGGCACTTTCCCTTGCAAATAGGTTTTTTTCAAGATCCACTTGTTGGTGTACCTCTAGCAATCTTCGTGAGTCATTCAACACGTTTATATACTTTAAGCAACGTTTTTTTGTTGATACTTTTGATATTACAATATTTTCTCTACAAGAACTCTTCAATTGAATATTTAATGGCTTAACTATGATATTTTCATCCTAATTTTTAGCTTATGCAAACAATTGACTAAACATGGCATGGTAGGTTTAGGTTGCATATTTTTGAGTACTTGTCAATCAATTTCATATGCTAGATAAGAAAATGTAGGAAATGAAAACAACATAATCTTTTTTTTTCAACATGGATCAGAAAGTTTTCTGAAGCTATTTTGTGTTAGGGGTATGATAAAGTTTTCTTGTTTTGTGTACTGAAATCCATACTTACCATTTATCTATTAATGATTTGTAGCACTTGTGATTGATGAAGTTTTTATTCTTACAATGTTTGTTTTTCACTTTCTTCTTAGGTAAAGAGGAAAAAAGTAGAATATCTAAGACAAAGAACAAAGCTACATAGTTCGGTCCAAGTTAAATGTAATAGGATGCATAAGCAGGCTTATCATCTTGCTAGAAAGCTGGCAAGGTAATTAGGACCATGCACTTTCCACTAGTTGTTGATTAAACCTAACTTTCCCATATTGGAAAGGTGACTGATTGATATGTTTCTGATGTTGGGCTCTATTATATGATAAATTTTGCATTACAGAGTGGTCAACTAAAATTTTATTTTTTTGTCAGGTGTTGGAAGCAGTTCCTTAAGCATAGAAGGTATATCTTATACTTGGCAATGGCTTATGATGCGTTGAAAATCAATGAGGAATGTGTCAAACTAATGCCTTTTGACGAGCTTGCTCGTTGTATTGAATCAACTGATATCCTTCAGACTCTACAAACTTTACTTGATCGATTTGAGTATCTAATAAAGGTTTCTATGGCTGTTACTGCCACTAATCATCCATCCAATATTGATCACCTTCTCAAATCTCAAGGGAGACTGGGAACTTCCCCTAGACTATGGAGGAATCCAGTAAGGATTTTTCTCTACGCGTACATGATATTTAGTCATTCAGATGCAGTTTTCAATGGTCAGGGAGAGCATGAGAAAGCTCTGGCCAAGGTTGTAGAAGTATTTGTCTCGGAGTTTGAATTTTTACTGAAGCTTTTGCTAGAGGAACCTCTTCATAGTTCTATTATAGAGTCTAATTCTACATCGCCCAAACATTGTACCTATAGGTTTCAACTTGTAGTTTACTATATAAACATTGTACCTTTAGGTCTTAACTTTAAGTTAAATTATGTAATTGATGTTAAATTATTTTCTTTTTAATCATTATTGTTGAATTATTTTTAATATAATTTATTTTTGAATTTATGTGGAAAATATTTTTATTTTAAATTTTTCTTTGATTTTATGAATTTTTCATTTTATAGGTTTAAATTATATTGGATTCGGATTGGAATTTAGAGCGGATCGGATCGGATTAAATAATTTATAATTTGCTTCTTTATGTAATTTTTCATTTTTTAGATTTAAATTAAAATTTTGACCCTATTCGATCAGATTCAAATTTGTTCGGATTGACATTTAGAGCGGATCAGATTCGGATTGAATAATTCATAATTTGCTTCAGATCGAATCAAATTTGGATTGACATAAAATTTTCGGTTTCGAACCGATGCTCAGCCCTATACGCAGGTACATTTTTTTTATATAATTATTCTTTAATTAATTTATAAAATCAGTACTCACAACCATAAAAAAATTGTTACAATTTGAGGATAATTTTTTACCCGCAGGTATCGATTTGGGACGACTATTAGAAAATACTCATAAAGAACCATTTTCTAAAAAATTTAAAAAATTTCTTAATAAATCGTAATTATTAAATAATATATAATTTAGTTCAATAAATATATAAATTAATTAAATAAATATAATTAATTTTGAGTACGAGTAGTCATGGTTATTAGTATAATCGTATTTGATTTTTATTGTTATTTTATGTTTAATTTTTACTCAAAATCGTACCCATTTTCAAAATTTATCCAATAAAAAATGAACGGTTTTTTGTCCATTGTTAACTATATATATTTGTTTTAAAATAAATTTTATTATTCTTTTAAGGAAAATGAATGCTTTATTGAGCTCTTAAGAAAGCATTAAGAAGTATAAGTCAAAGTTAGTTTTTTTTCCATTTGGAGTGCAATTATCTCATTTTTAATATCTCCTAATATACATCAAACTTAAATTTTAAATGTTTAACATTTATAAAACTTAATAATTTAAATTTTTATTAAATACCTTGGTACAAATTAGTTGAAAATATGTGCATTTTATATAAAAAGTTCTTACTTTTGTTCACATGATTGATAATGAGATATTGAAAATAGGACATCCCAATTGCACTCTTTTCTTTTTTAAAAATGGAAAATAGAATTACAATAAAACTAAATTCTTCCAAAACATAGCCAAAATATCTCCTGTCTTGCTCACAAATTAGGTCATGTGGGATTTGGATGTGTTAAATGTACTCCGAGAGATAAGATGTAGATAATATGGAGTATGTATTCTCTGTTTTCTCTTATTCTTTACAACACTATAATACAATCTATATATAGAAATACAAAGTGTCCACTAATTCTAGGAATAGAACAGCTGGTAACAATAATGAAAATACAGCTTGATTTACACTAACTCTACAGCCTGTACAACACTAATAATATTCTCTGAAATTCTACACTCCCCCTCAAGTTAGGTAATAGATATTAATCATTCCTAACTTGCAACTCAACTCTTCGAAGATTGTTCGAGGTAATGCTTTGGTAAGGATATCTGCAATTTGATGTTTAGTAGATGTATATAGTAGGTCCACAATTTTTCCATCTATATTTTCTTTAATGAAATGACGATCAATTTCTACATGTTTGGTTTGATCATGATGAACTGAATTTTTCGCAATTCTTATTGCAGCTTGATTGTCACAATGCATGCTGATAGGTTCGAGAGTCGTGAAGTCCAGTTCATTGAGTAGCCTTCTTAACCACATTCCTTCACAAATCCCATGAGCCATGGCTCTAAATTCAGCTTCTGCACTGCTTCGAGCGACTACTGACTGTTTTTTACTTCGCCAAGTTACAAGGTTTCCCCATACGAATGTACAATATCCAGTGGTAGATCTGTGATCCACTATAGAGCCTGCCCAATCAGTATCTGCAAATACTTCAATTTTTCTAGTGATATTCTTACTGAAATATAATCCTTTTCCTAGTGTCATCTTGAGATACCTGAGTATACGATAGACTGCTTCCATGTGTTCTTCAGTAGGACTGTTCATAAATTGACTTACAACACTTACTGAAAAACCAATATCTGGTCTAGTGTGAGATAGGTAAATGAGTTTTCCCAATAATCTTTGATAACGACCTTTGTCCACAGGTGTACTATTTTCTTTGATTCCGAGTTTTATTGTAGAATCCATCGGCGTTTCTGCTGGTTTACACCCCATCATTCCAGTTTCTTTGAGAAGATCAAGTACATACTTCCTTTGAGATATAGATATGCCCCTTTTTGTTCGTGCTACTTCCATCCCTAGAAAATATTTGAGATTGCCTAGATCTTTGATCTCAAATTCCTTGGCAAGGAATTCTTTGAGTTTATCCATCTCAATTGTAGAATTACCTGTTAGAACAATATCATCTACGTACACAATTAGGATAACTATTCTGTCATTGGAGAAGTGTTTGACGAATAATGTGTGATCTGATTGGCATTGATTGTACCCATATCTCTTCAGAACTTTAGAGAACTTATCAAACCAGGCACGTGGAGACTGTTTCAATCCATATAAGGATTTCTTAAGTTTGCAGACTCTATTGGTTGGAACATGAGATTCAATTCCAGTAGGAATGTCCATGTAACTTCTTCTTCGAGATCACCATTAAGGAATGCATTCTTGACATCTAATTGGTAGAGAGGCCAATCCAAGTTAGATGCTATGGAGAGAAGAACACGAATAGTGTTGAGATTTGCTACAGGTGTAAAAGTCTCCTGATAATCAAGCCCATATGTCTGAGTGAATCCTTTAGCCACAAGGCGAGCTTTGAGTCTTTCTACACTACCGTCTTCTTTGTGTTTGATTGTAAAGATCCATTTACACCCAACAGTTTGTTTTCCCGATGGTAGTTCTGTGATCTCCCAAGTCTTGTTTTTCTCTAGGGCATTGAGTTATTCACGAATAGCTGTCTTCCATTCAGGTATCTGAAATGCTTCATGAACAGAATTTGGAACCTCTATTTGATCGAGGTTGCTGATAAATGCCTTATACCCTGGTGAGAGATTTTTATAGGAAATAAAGTTGTAAATGGGGTGGTTTGTGCATGATCTTACACCTTTCCTTATAGCAATTGGAAAATTCAAATCATTAGGAGGTAATTCAATAATATGAGGTTCAGTGGTGTTACCTTGTGAATTGTCGGATTGGCCTGTACTCGGGTTGGATTCCTGGAATGGCTCAAGATATGCTCGGTTCTCTGCTCTTTCTTGAGTTGTTTTCCTTCTAGAGTAGACAAGAAGATCATTGTTTGGGACAAGGAAGTTTGGATCTGTTGGTAGAGAAGTTGAGGATTCATTGGGAGTAGTAAGAGTATTTATTTGAGATATTGATTCACTTTCTAGAGGTTACAGAATAGGATTTGTGGGAGACTGAGTACTTATGATATTCGAAAGCTGGTATTCATTGCCTATGTTCTCCCCCTAAATGACAGATTTGGAATAGTACGGATATTGTTCAAAAAATGTGACATCCATTGTATTATAGAATCGTTTTGTGATAGGAGAAAAACATTTGTATCCTTTCTGGTATGATGAATACCCTAGGAATATGCATTTGATGGCTCGAGGATCAAGTTTGCCACTATGATGTACATGGACATAAGCAGAACATCCGAAAATTTTAAAGGGAACATGGGACACGATTTTGGTGTGTGGGTATGACTCAAGTAGAGTATTGATAGGTGTTTTAAATAAGAAGACACAAGATGGCATCCTATTGATAAGATAGGTAGCTGTAAGAATAGCATCCCCCCAAAAATGTTGAGGGACATGAGTTGTGAACATGAGGGATCTGGCGACCTCGAGAAGATGCCTATTCTTTCTTTCAACCACCCCATTTTGTTGAGGTGTGTCAACACATGAGCTTAGATGGACAATCCCTTGAATTAACAGATAATTAGTAAGGGTGGAAGTGAAGTATTCTTTAGCATTGTCGGATTTCAATACCTGGATTTTTGTTTGAAATTGAGTTTGAATCATGGTATTAAAAATTTTAAAAATTTGACATGCTTCAGATTTTTCTTTCATTAGGAATAACCAAGTGGTTCGAGTATGATCATCCACAAATGAAATGAACCAACGTGTCCCTGTGATGTTTTTGATTCGAGAAGGTCCCCAAATATCAGTGTGAATTAATGAGAAAGGATGTGATTTTTTATGTGGAAGATGAGGATATGAAGTTCTAACATGTTTTGAAAATTGACATACTTCACACTGAAAAACTTCTGAATTTTTATTTCTAAATGATGAAGGAAAAGGTTTCTGTAAATACTTGAAATTAGGATGACCTAAACGATAGTGATTCAACATGATTTCACCATCTTTATTGGACTTAAGATTTAACAAAGCTTTATTCTGATTAGAAACTTCGGATACAACTTGGTGGGCTTGTCTTGTTGAAGGTTCTTCACTGCTGAGGAGATAGAGTCCCGAGCATTCCTTAGCACTGCCAATCATCTTCCCCGAATGCAGTTCCTGAAATTCACATAGGTTATGAACAAATTTAGCCATACAATTTTTATCACGGGTGAGTTTAGTAATTGATACAAGATTACAATCAAGTGTAGGAACAAGAAGGACAGAATCTAGAATAAAGGAGTTTGAAATTTTGGCTGAACCAATTCCTCTTACTTTGGATACCGAACTGTCAGCAATTCGGACCGTGTGTCCAGTCTGGTAGAATTTAAGATTTATGAGAAGAGAAGCATCACCCGTCATGTGGTCTGAAGCACCGGAATCAACAATCCATGGTCTCATAACCTATTTCACATTAAGAGCATTGAGGGTGTTACCTGATTGAGCTATAGTGGCAGATGATGTGGTCAAGGATTGTCCAAATAATTTCTGGAGGAGATCAATCTGTTCCTTGCTAAACAGAGCAGATTCAGGTGACTCATTGCCTTGAGATTTAGAGGCAATTTTTCCATGACTTTCTTTGTTGATGTGCTGTGTGAACGGTGGTTTCCAATCAGTGCGCTTACCATGAATTTTCCAGCAGGTTTCCTTAGTATGACCAGGTTTACGACAATGATCACACCAAGGTCTTCCACAACGAGGACGATTTTCTGTATTATAAGAGTGCTGATGGCCTCGAATGGCAAGTGCAGATCCTTCTCTAGTCACGGAAATGGTAGATTGAGAACCCATCATTGTAGATTGAGGACCCATCATTACTTTCTTTCGACTCTCTTCTTTACGGACTTCAAAGAAGGCTTCACGAATACTGGGCAAAGGTTTTGTGCCGAGAATTCTGCCGCGCACATCATCAAGATCTTTATGGAGTCCCAGTAAAAATTTGAAAACCCGTTTCTTGTCAATAATCTGTTTGTACAAGATGCTGTCTGCTGGACAGGTCCATTCGTGAACCTCAAAGAGATCTAATTGTTGCCAACATCGAGTGAGAGAGTTAAAGTATTGTGTAACTGACAACTCTCCTTGGCGAAGATCATGGAGGATGCTCTCGATCTCAAATAGTTCGGACATATTATAAGAACTGGAATAAGTGTCTTTGGCTGCATCCCATATTCCTTTGGTGGTTTTGTAGAGAAGAAAATTCTCTCCAATTTCGTTTGTCATGGAATTGATCAACCAAGACATCACCATATTGTTTTCAGATTTCCATGTTCTGTATTGTAGATCGTCTTTGTTTGGAGCTGCGGCATCGCCAGTAAGGTAATCATCTTTCATTTTTCCACATATAAACATCATGACGGATTGGGACCACTGAAGATAATTGTGCCCATTTAATTTGTGACTGGTGATGGGCATAAGACTATTGTCCGTGGAACCAAGAATTATAGGTTTTCCCGTGGCCATTTGTTGCAATTGTAGATTATACGTGGATTGAAATTTGTGGGCTGTTTTTTTTTTTTGAATAACCTGCTGGACTGGGTCGGGTATGGTTTGACCGGGTCGGGCTGTTATATATTAAAACAACTTACTCCTACGGGAAACAAAAAAAAAAGCAGAATGTGACTGCAAGACTGAGACTTACTATAGATGGCGATGATGATGATGATCGGCGCCGACGATGAGGAGATGGTCGGCGACGATGATTGAGATGGAAAGCAAGCGGCAGAAAATGGATTTCTACTTGTCTCTGGAATGCAAGCTACTGCAGAAAATGGATTTCTGCTTTCTGGATTTCTGCTTTCTGCTTTCTGCTTTCTGAATTTCTACTTTCTGCTTTCTGGATTTCTGCTTTCTGTTTTCTAGATTTCTGCTTTCTGCTTTCTGGATTTCTGCTTTCTGATTTCTGGATTTATGGATTTCTGGATTTATGGATTTCTGGATTTCTGGATTTCTGGATTTCTAGATTTCTAGATTTTTGGATTTTTGGATTTCTGGATTTTTGGATTTCTGGATTTTAGAAATGATGAGGACAGAAATGAGTGTTCCTTGGACAGAATTGATATAACATAAAATTGGATTTCTGGATTTCAGAAATGCCTGATACCATGTTAAATGTACTCCGAGAGATAAGATGGAGATAATATGGAGTATGTATTCTCTGTTTTCTCTTATTCTCTACAACACTATAATAAAATCTATATATAGAAATACAAAGTGTTCACTAATTCTAGGAATAGAACAGCTGCTAACAATAATGAAAATACAGCTTGATTTACACTAACTCTACCGCCTGTACAACACTAATAATATTCTCTGAAAATCTACGGGATGAAAATATGATCATTCAGTTAAACGTAAACTAACAATGTAGAAATAAAGATTTATAATAACCGTAAATTAATATGGGAATATATCAAGAGAAAATATAAAACAAAAAAGAATAATCTTTTTTTTTAATTCGATCTGTAACTGTAAGTCTATTCATTTTCTAATTTTATGGTGGAAAACTTCGACGAAATTAAGTGCTGACAATATCAATATAAACATGTTAGAAAATGCTGATTTTGTAAATTTTAATATTTGTTAAATTACAAAAGTATACCTGACTTATTGTTGATGTATATAATAAGACAATGTTTACACAAAGTAATCAATATTGATTTTCTTTAAAAAATTTAATTTACTTCAATAATTGACGCAATATGTTTATTTATTTATTTATAGTTATTATAACTTTGTTCATGCTGTATCTCCATCTCACATGTTATTTTTCGTTATGATGTAGCATTTTTTGTTTTATATGATTTTCAACTAATTTTTTTTTGTTTTCTTTATTAATATTAATTATAATGCACAAGTCACAAATATAATATTTAAATGAAAAAATAAAATTTAATTTCTTTTATTTTTAATATTTTATAAAGATTAAATTTTTAACTAGAGACTTCTGTAAAGAAAGTTCACTTTTTTTTACTAACCATACTGGAAGTTAGTGTCTTAAATAGGATAAACATGTGATAGCATTCGAACGAGCGCACCTTCGTTTCTTGAAGCAAAAACAATTAAACTAATTTTAATATTCTTTTTAGTTTAAATGATAAATAATTATTTTGGGTTATGAGGTTTGAAAGTGAGAGTTTGTTATCTTAATAGTATCATGATTTTATTTTAAATATTTTTTATGTAATAAGTTAATAATATTCTATTTAAAAATTTAATTTATTATTTAATTTAAAATTTTTTGTATGTGTTGATATACATAAGAAATTAGGAGGGTATTTTCATCTCTTCATTTGGACAAATAATTTTTTAAAGGTAAAAATAATTAGAAAATACAAAACCCATCCCAACCCCAAACACCAAGCACTCAATCATACATGCGAGAGTACGTAGCCAATTGAAGTTTAAACAATTATGTTTTAATTTTTTATTTTATTTTTATATTTTAATATGAATTTTTTTGTTTTGTAAACAGTTTGAACTGTTTTTTAAACTTAAAGAGTTTAGCATAAATAAATATGCATCAACTTTAAACATATATAGTTTTTATAGTTTAAACATTTTTAAAGTAGTTTTTAAGTTTAAATAATTTAATTATAAATTGTATATTATTAAAGAAATTCAAAATATGATTATTTTGTTTTCATAATAAATAATAATTTGTATAATATTAAATATGATGAAATTTGAGCGAAAAGTTATCCAATGTATATTTAATGAGACTAAAATAGATTGAAAAATAGATATTAATAATCCATGGATAAAAAAGACAAATATTCTAGAAATACCATTTTTTAAAATCATATGTACTAATCATACGTCAAAATTACATTAAATTAATGCTTTTTAAATGAGGTATTTGTATCACATAAAAAATATGGATAAAAAAGATATTAAAAATAAAATTATGATATTATTATGAAAACAAATCCTACTAGTACTGTTATAATAAATAAAATTTTGTTTCTTTAAATTTTCAAAATATATTTCAATATGGTTAATAATGGATGTTTTTATCCAGGTATGAGATATATAGAATCATAGGAATAATCAAGCAGCTGATATTATAGAGACGGGGAAAATAACGATCTTGTCTGAAATTTTGTTTATAAATATGTTTTAGTCATGATATCATTGAATAAGCATTTTTTACTTTAGTTATTATAAAAAATGAGTAATTTTTTTAAATTAATCCCTTTTATTACTTTTTAAGACCATGAATACTTATTTTTAATAATTAAAAAATTTTAAATCCTTATTTTTAATAATAATAAAATTAAATTGATTTATCTCATGTGGTTAACAACAAGAAAAATAAAAGGACATTTAACAATGAAGGCTTAATGTGAGAAGAAGAAAAAAAAAGTCAAATATTTGTGTTTTTTGTCTCCGCACAATATGTCTTGAATAGTTTAAGGGATTGATGTTTTGGCTCTATAAAAAACTTTTGCCTCAATCTCAATATTCAGAACAAGTTTAGAGAAAGAAAAATATAGAGCCTCAGCAGAAAGAGTTTTCTAAGAGAAGAAAATTGAGAGTTAATTTGAAGATACATAGTTATTATATTTTTGTGAGAGATTTACCTAAAGGTGAAGTTTGTAATCTCATTTTATTATAGTGAAAGTTTTAAGTGGCCTATGGGTCCGTAACTGTTACTTTCATTTTGGAAGTTTTTTTAGTTTAAAAGCCTTTGTGTTATTTTTATTCTATTTTGATTTGAGAAATTATGTTGGGTTTGTGGAATTTATTTCTATACGATTATCAATTTTTCCCAACAAAGTGGTATGAGAGCATTGTGGTTACTATTCACATATATGGTACTGTTCTATAGGAAGGTATTATTCATAAAGTACTATTCACAAAATACGATTCATCATCAAAAAAGTACGAAGTTCGACGAAACGTGTTGACTGACGATTCAAATGGAGGAGAGCACATGTAACATGATAAAGTTGACTGCATTTAATTATGTAATTTGGAAGCCAAAGATGGAGGATCTTTTATACATTAAAGATCTGTGGAAGCCAATTAGCCAATTAAAATGCCGAAGGAGAAAGTAGTGTCTACAACTTTGATGGATGAGAAATCCGACGACAAGACACCAAAAATAACCAACACAAACATTGACTGGGTTGTGCTAAACCGAAAGTGAGTTGCTAATGAACACGATGCTTACGTTCTTTGGCAAAAGTTGGAGAAAATGTATGTGAGGACAACCACACAAAATAAAGCTAATCTGATGCGACGATTAGTCAATTTAAAGTATAAAGACGGAAGCAGCATATCAGAACATATGAGCGAGTTCCAAGGAATTGTAGATCAACTCAACTCTATGAAGATGACCGTAGATGATGAGCTACAAGCATTGTTGATGCTGAGTTCTCTACCAAAAAGTTGGGATACTCTAGTTGTGTCAGTTAGCAAATCAACTCCTAACGGCAAGCTTACCATGGATATGGTAAAAGACAGAATGTTAAACGAAGAGTCTCAACAAAAAGATGAAGGATATACTCCTAACACTGATGCATTTGTCATGGAGGAACAAGGCAAGTAAGAATGACACGTGAGAAGTAAAAGTAGAAATCCTCGTAACCAAAGTCAACAAAGAGGACGGTTGAAGTCTAGATCAAGGCATGACAAGAAGTGTCATCATTGCGGCAAGCCCAGACACTTCATTCGAGAATGTAGAAGGTTAAAGCTGGAGCGATCCAGAAATTAGGAAGCAAAAACCCAAACAAATGACACCACAACTGTCACTGAAGAAGTTTTCATTGTTCGAGATGTTGATTATGTCAATCTTGCAAGTCAAGACACTACTTAGGTAGTTGAATCAGGCCCTTCCTATCATGCTAGCTCACGACGGGAATTCTTCTCAGCCTACACTCAAGGTGAATTTGGACGTGTGAAGATGGGAAATGATGATGCATCGAAAATTGTGGGCATTAACAACATTTATCTAGAGACTAATCTTGGATGTAGATTACTTCTGAAAGATGTGAGGCATGTTTCTGATATACACCTTAATTTGATCTCTACTGATATGTTTGATGATGATAGATACAATAATTATTTTGATGAAGGAAAGTGGAAGCTCACCAAAGGGAATTTGGTAGTAGCTAAAGGTAAGAAAGATACATCACTCTACCTCATAGATGCCAGACTATGTAGAGGAGAAGTAAATACCACTAGGAAAGAAGTTCCCACCGAGCTATGGCATAAGCGACTAGGCCACATGAGTGAAAAAAGGTCTCATAATTTTTTCCAAGAAGGAGCTCTTGCTAGGAATGAACGGTACACCCTTGCGAACTTATGTTGATTGTATTATGGGAAAACAACATAGAGTTTCATTTCATAATCTCGCACCATCTAGGAAGGAAAATATTCTAGATTTAATATACACAGATATTTGTACAATGAGTTGTAAGTCACTAGGAGGTGCTCATTATTTTGTGACCTTTATTGATGACCATTCTAGAAAAGTGTGAACTTTTGCTTCGAAAACTAAAGATCAAGTGCATGAAGTTCTCAAGCAGTTTTATGTAAAAGTGGAGAGAGAAACTAGCAGATGTTTAAAGTGTACATGCAGACAATGACAGTGAGTATCGTGGACCATTTGAAGAATATTGTAGAAGTTTCGACATCAGGCTAGAAAAATTAGTACCAAAGACACCTTAACACAACGGTGTCACGGAGAGGATGAACAGAACCATTTGTGAAAGAGTCACATGTATGCCCTCAAATGCAAAACTGCCAAACTCCTTTTGGGGGGAGGCAATGAGGACAACAATTGACTTAATCAACTTTTCTCCATCAGTTCCACTGAACTACGACATACCAGAAAGAGTTTGGACGGGGAAAGACGTTTCTTACAAACACTTGAAAGTATTCGACTACAGAACATTTGTTCACATCCCAAAAGATGAGCGGTCCAAGTTGGACGGAAAAGCAAAGCAGTGTATCTTTATGGGATATGCCTATGAAGAATTCGACTATAGATTTTGGGATCCTATTAGCAAAAGGATTGTCAGAAGCAGATACATGGTGTTTCTTGAAGACCAAATAATCGAGGAATTCGAGAAACCACGGTGAGATGAAATTCTAGTTAATCTAGAACCAATCTCTCCACTAACAAATCCTGATGATGGGGGAGGTACACCAGATACTGATGATGTTAATCCACCAGCTGGACGTTCAGAACTAGAATAAGTTTATGAACAAGTCTAATGAAAAGTACAGACAAGGAGATCCACTCGAGTACGAAAACCAAGTCGTAGATATTCTCCTAACAAATATGTGATGCTCACTAAAGGGGGAGAACTGGAAAGTTATGACGTAGCTATCATTGATCAGCATAAGACTGATTGGTTGAAAGCTATGCAAGAAGAAATGAAATCTTTTCATGAGAACCACACATTTGACTTTATGAAACTACCATAGGGAAGCAAAGCTCTCAAGAACAAGTGGGTGTATAGAATCAAAAGCGAAAAAGGCAGCTTGCAACCATGTTACAAAGCAAGATTGGTTGTGAAAGGATTCAAGTAGAAGAAAGGCATTGACTTTAATGAAATATTCTCACCAGTAGTTAAAATGTCTTCAATCCAAGTTGTTCTTGGTTTGGCAGCTAGCCTTAATTTGGAAGTTGAACAACTTAACATAAAGACTGCATTCTTACAGGGTGATCTTGACGGGGAAAACTATATAGAGCAGCCTCAAGGTTTCCAAGTCAAAAGCAAAGAGAACTTGGTATCCAAACTAAAGAAGAGCTTGTATGGTCTAAAGGAAGCACCAAGATAGTGGTACAAATATTTTGATTCATTCATGGAGAAAAATGAATACAACAGAACAACAGCTGATCACTGCGTCTTTATCAAGAAAGTGTATATCCGAGTACCTAATAACATTTGGAGGGGGAGCTATTTCATGGCAATCACGATTACAAAAGTGTATTGCCTTAAGTACCACAGAAGTAGAGTACATTTCAATAACTAAAGGTTGTAAGGAGATCCCGTGGATGAAAAAGTTCCTACAAGAATTGCATCATAACCAAGAATGTTATGTCCTTTATTGCAACAGTCATAGTGCAACTCATCTTAGTAAGAACTCAACCTTCCACTCAAGGTCTAAACACATCGATGTAAGGTATCATTGGATTCGTGATGTGTTGGAACATAAATTACTGCAAGTTGAGAAGATCCATACCAATGATAATGGGGCAGATATGATGACAAAGACCCTCACTAGAGAAAAACTTGTTATCTGTAGAGAGATTACAGGTATAGAAGAGTCATGTCCCACATAAGTTGGAGGGAGAGATTTGTTAGTCCATCTCATGTGGGCCGATAACAAGAAAAATAAAAAGCATTCAACAATGAAGGCTTGCGGTGAGAAGAAGAAAATAAAAGAAAAGTCAAATATTTGTGTTGTTTGTCTCCACACAATATGCCTTGAATGGCTTAAGGGATTGATGTTTTGGCTCTATAAAAAGCCTTTGCCTTAATCTCAATATTTAGAACAAGCTGAGAGAAAGAAAAACATAAAGCCTCAACAGAAAGAGTTTTTTGAGAGAAGAAAATTAAGAGCCAATTTGTGAAGTTTTACCCACAAATTTACTTCATAAATTGAAGATATATAGTTATTGTAATTTTGTGAGAGATCTACCTAAAGGTAAGTTTGTAATCTCATTTTATTATAGTGGAAGTTTTAAGTGACCTACGAGTCCTGTGATTATTATTTTCATTTTAGAAGTTTTTCTACACTAAAAACTTTTGGTGTTATTTTTGTTTTATTTTAATTTGGGAAATTATCTTGTGAAATTTATTTCTTTACAAATATCATTTTTTTCCAAAAAATATTAAAAGTAAAGTGCATTTAAAAAAATGATATTTAGTATTCGACACAAACCAAGCATAGTAAACAGCTATAGCCTTTCCTTAAAAAAAAAGCATAACAGATAGCGAGATATTGATAAATCATACTGTGTTATATAATTTTTTTACAAGAAATGTATCATATATTAAGTATGATTGGAAATTTAGATTTTTTGTAATAGTGCATCGATAAGGTTTTTATTTAAATTAAAATATATTATTAATATTTAAATTTTAATTAAATTTATATATAAGTCTTTAAGTTTTTAAAAAATATAACCTAGTTATCAAACATTTCAAACTTCACACATAGTCCTTAAGCTTTTAAATCATACAATTTAATCTTAAAATTTTTAAAATTTTACTAGGTCTTAAATTTTTAGTTCACAAGTATTTATTTTAGTAATCAAGATAATATATAAATGTGAAATTTTAAAAAAATTGCCTAAATTATATGACTTAAAATTTAAATTTAGAGATATATGTGTGAAGTTTTGAAAATTTAGGACCGAATCGTACTTAATATATGTGTGAATTTAGTTAAAGTTTGAAAACAAATAATGTAATTTAACCTTTTATTTTTCAATTCTTACTATTTTCGAGTACATGTTTAAAAATATATTTTCAAAAGCACAAAATTCACTCTAGAAACTCTAGCATCTTATTACTACTATAACACCAACAAATTATGTTATACCTCGTTAAAAAATTTATATTGTGTATTACTATAGAATATATGATCAAATTAACTTGATTTTGAATATTTTTAATTTTAAGTATAAATTAATTATGAGTCAAAAATAAAAAAAAATAGTGTAAAGGGTATGAAAAATGAAAACTCTTGTCATAATAAGAAGAGAACTACTAGTAATACCACCTCTAACCACTAAATACATAATCTATATCTTTTAAAACTTATAAAATAAAAGTAATAATTTGTAAACTTTTACAAGATAAAAGTCAAGAAATTGTAATCCTTATAAATAAATTGTTTTTTGTTACATTATCCTTAAAATGGAATAACTAATAAAAAATCAAGAAATAATATAAATATAAACACAAGAGATCTAAGAATGTTTCTCATAAAAAATGATAATTAGAAAAAACAAATTGAATAAAAATACAAAAGTAAGATTAAATCTTAAAGAATGAGATGAATTTAAAGATTCATTATTCTTAAGACTAAGAAAAATATTTTCAAGAAAATATATAATTTATTATAAAAAAAGTAATAAAAAATGAGTATTAATATTATAAATATAAAAGGAATGAAAGTATAATATATCATTAATTGACAAAAGAATCATTGTGGATAAACTATCAAAAATCCCTTAGAATGATAAAATAAAAATATGATACATGTATTTAGGAAGAATCAAAATATTAATAAAAGTACATTTTAGAAAATCAATTGATACACCAATAAAACTAGCACTATTAGTTAATATAATAATAAATAAGAAATGTGCTTTATTAGAAATGATCCATGAAAAACTAAGATAAGAGAAATTAAAATTTACAATATGCACTAAGTTTACTATTATTATTAATGATAAAAGCTTAAACCAATTATTGAGTTTAGCTTATAAATTTTAAAAAATGAGATTTAATGAAAGATGAAAATCTTCCATTTTCATTATATTCATATTTCATAGCATATTCATTAACTACAATCATAATAGTTCAATACAAAAATAAAGTGAATTTATAAAAATAGATAAAAAAATTCAAGAAATTAGATAAATAATAAAACTAAAAATATTGACGGATTTTAAAATACTTGAAGAACCTGTAACAAAAAAAATATATTAAGAGTTGCCATCTCAACATGGAAGCAAGAAAAAAAATAACAAGATTAAGAATCAATGATCCCTAAGTCTATATTCTCGTACCATACAAGACAAAGAAAATTTAAGAAGATGATTATCAAATTCTCATTAAAATGAATCAATGTATACATCCTATACTTATAGAAAAAGAAAATATAAATTCTATGTAAGCTTTACAAGCTATACAACTCAATTATGTAAGCCTTACGATTCAGTTACAATATATTTTAATCTAACCAATCATTGCATTTTCTAACTAACTTTGCGTATGGATAATTTTGACAATATGTTACTAATCTTTCCTTTAATAGAGCAAGCTGAGCTAGTTCAGTTCATTTTACAACGTTAGGTACATACATATAGTGGTAGATTTTAAAAGTTACCTATGTATACAGTAAAAAATAATACTAATTACTTTTTAATTATTATTTATTTTTATTAAAAAAATATTATATATATATATATATATCTTATTTTAATAAAAATATGTTCAAATTATTGAATTTTATTGATATATTAAGTATTTAAAGATTAATATTTAAATTCAAGTGGGACATAGTTATATTTTATGTATTAATTTATCTACAATTTTATAAATATTATATTAAATTTTTTTATCCAAGATAATTTTATATGAATGTTTTATTATATTATGTCGTATATCAAACTTATTTTAAAATTTGAAAATGAGAGGAAAATATAAAAAATGTTAATGTAAAAATGAATATAAAATTGTATATTATTGGTATTCTTTCGTTTCAATAATTAGCATTTTATTCAAAGGAATGGTTACATTGATGGGAAATACGGGTTCAAAACAAAACTAAATTAGAATTTTGAATGTCACGAGAAAGACGTGACAATTAGCAAGATCTCTCCTCTCGGAAAGAGATCTTTCCTTTGGGAAGCTTCCTTCGGATAGGGATTTGATTTTTTTTTTGTTGGGGAAGTTTAGATAGCGTAGATAAAATAGTTTATTATTTTCTCTGTTTTTTTAAGTTGGTTCTCTACCGTTGCTCAAATGACATAATATATAACTTTTAGTCGTGTTTATCTAACATGTGTTTGAACATGGTTAGCACATATCATGATATACGTGTGAGATATAACATTGACTAACACACATTTCTTTCGCTCTATCTAACTCTTAAACTTGATACATAATTCTTAAATACCTTATTAGGAAACAACTTGATACCATTTGGACTACCAAAATGTTAAGATTTAATGTGTTTCCAGAGATAAATTAGAGATAAGTTAAGACAATTGTGTGAATCTTCATGAGGGGTCCATCTATTTATTTATAGATACAGGTGTCAGTCATATAACGTGTACATGTATTTACATGTCAAAAGGACATAATTGACCTAAAGTACAACATGTCAAGAGTCGAGGTCGAGTTAAGCTCGGACTGTCGTGTGAGCTCTATCTGCAATTGCACTCAAGCTGTCTTACAGGTAGGACATCTGAGGTACTTTACATTCCATCTTTGACTGGTGACTTGACTTGGGCAGTTTGCGAGGACCGAGAATTAGGCCTATTAATGTATATCTAGTAACAGATTAATATATATCATATCTCCTAATGTATATCTAGTTACTTTAGGCATATCTAGTTTACTTGTAACTCTTATATAAAGGCACCATGTATATTCTTTAATACACAAGAAATAAAATACAATCATTAAGTATTTCTAATATGGTATCACATCTACAACTCTAACCTTTCTTTTAGTAATTTTGTCTCTTTTGGTGTTACTCCACCCTTATTGCTTCTACCGTCACAATAGCTACTGCAGTCACTCACCATTGAACCTCCAACATCTTTCAGTTATTGTCCTTAGGTTCTGGACCTGCTTTTTCCATCGTTGAGGAGTCCCGTACCACATGGACCACTACAATCACCGCCTCCTCCGTGCATCTTACTCTGATAACCTTTTTATAGGTACCATAGTGATCAGGATGCCCTGATCTACACAACCGTGGAAGCCTCACCACCATCAGAGTTAGAACGTGACCTCATGCGCCGTATAAAGGAAACACAACTCTTCCCCACGCGCTCACGCGCCGTCGTGCATCTTGCTCCGATAACAATTATACAAGTTCTTTAGTGATCAGATCACCCTGATCTACACAATCGTGGACGTCATCACTACGTCACCTAGGGTTGACGTCATCACACATTGACCATTGATTGATCGTTGAATTTTTCATATCAAGTTCTCCCTACCGAGTTTTTTGCGTAAACTTTGTTTTTGCAGTCTATTTTTGCATATTGTGTTTTTAAATGGATAAAAAAGATGTTTTTCTTCCTTGCTCCATCAACACTGTATTAGAGGGGACCTGAAGTTACTTATCTTGGTCTCAAGCTATGCGTAGTTTTCTTAAGGGTTGCATGCTATGATATTACTATACTGGTACAATTATCATTCTTGTCAAATGAGCAAGTGAAGAAGATGTTGCCTTCCTTGGTCACATGATTGAATGGGATAGTCACAACCACATGATCCTCACATGGATTTGGAATACTTCCATTCCCTCTATCTCTAATATGTTGGGTAGTTTTAATGATGCTAAATTAGCATGGGATATGTTGGCTAAAAGGTATTCCACTACTCACAGATTCATGAAATATCAGTTAGTAGTTGAATTGCATCAACTTCGGCAAGAATTAGGGAAATCCATCAATGACTACTATGATCAACTTCGCTTCCTTTGGGACCAAATTGACCTTTGTGATTTAATATGGATATGCTCAACAGATGCTCATCAATATGCTATAGTTAGGAATGAATTTCGTCTCTATGAGTTCCTGATGTCATTTGACAAGGACTTTGAGCCCATCAAAGGTCAGTGATGAGTGCTCAAAAAGCACTAAAATAACCATGATTTTATGTACATTAATTGATTAAAAATATATATATTTATATGTTTTATCATATATTTATATAAATTTGTCTTTTTCGGAATCACGGGTATTTTTATTGTTTTTCAGGAATTTTGGCTTAAAAATGCAATTTAAAGACTCAAAGAGGAATACTTGAAGCAATACATCACAAATATATCAATAAATAAGTGAGAAAAGGTCAACAAACATGGAAAAATCGGACGAAATGGGTCGAAAAGGTCAAAAATGTCAAAAAGACGGAAATCGCGCGCGCGCAGCGCCCAGCAGCAGCCCCACCGCGCGCCCAACGCGTTTTCGCCCCATTTTTCACGTGCAGCAGCCCCTGTGACGTCATGCTGACGTCATTGATGACATCAGCAATTCCAATACGCGTTTTTACATTTTTTAATATTTTTTTAACATTGTTTTTACTCATTTTTTCTCTCCATCCTCACCTATAAATACCCCCCTTCCCTTCACTTCAAATCACACCTTCAAAACTCACTTCTCTCTTCTTTCTTTCTCTCATTTCTTAGTTTTTAGTTTCTCTTAGTTTCTTTCTTAGTTTCTAAGCTTTTCTTAGTTTTTCTCTTAGTTTTTAGTTCAATTCTCTTAGGTTTAGAGTTCTTCTCTTTTTGAGAGGAACTTGTAATGTTTTTGTAATAATTTAGATTTTTGATTCAATATATGGAAGTGCAAATTCCGCTCGGAGGTTTTCTAGCTACGGGAATAGCGTCAAAGTTCTGTAAGGATTTTATTTTCTTTACAATTATTTTTATGCTTTATTCTTACATGTTATATTCAACTTGTCTGTGGTTAAATTTAACTATGCTGGCTGTTTAGTAAATATGATGTAATAATGACGTTGTTATGCTTGCGAAATATTAAATAGGTAAAAATCTCTAAAATGAATTGATTTTGTTTTTATTCAAGATTTTATATTAAGAATGTTAGAGAGAAATATATTATTTTTCATTACAAACTTAAACCTGAAAATTAGATTTTAAGGTTTAGTTATCCGGTCTAATTTAGAGTAGTGCTCTTTTATTTGTTGGTACAATCGCCCGGTAGTTAGAGTGAAACTCTATTTCGAAAGTTTTTATAAGAATTATTATGTGAAAATATATTGACAACATGTTTTCAATAGTGGTTTTAAAACTTGAAAGTTAGTACTCGGATAATTAAATTCTTATGTTTAATTTGGACACCTTGAATAATGTTTAAATTGTCTAACCCCACCAAAGGTGGCATTTAAATGGTTCATTTTCAATCTCTTAGAAAAAGGAATTAATTTAATTAAGCATATTAGTTATCAATTTATATCTTTAATAACCTAGTTAATATGAGCAAGCATAATTAATTTAGTTATTATATCCATAAATACTCCGCTAATATAAATGATAAAAATTTGCATGAATATTTATTGAATCTGTATATATGTTTATTTTTAGATAATTATTTATTGAATTTGTATCTATGTTTATTTTTATGTTATTAGATTATATTTAATTAATCTGTATATATGCTTATTTTATTAGATTAGGAACACAAAAACCAAACTATCGTGACAGGATGTTTAGGATTTAATTTCGTTTTTAAAAGTTTGAATAATAAATTAAAAACCACATACATTCCTTCCTTAGATCGACCTTAGGAGTATACTTATCATTTTCTTCGAAATAATTCGTGCACTTGCGAGAGTTTTATAAATATTAAAACCAAAGTATTTGCGAAGATCGGCGATGCCGGTTTTCGTTCATCAGTCAGCTTCTTTATTGCAGTCATCATCCCTCTCTTGATACTGCTATAAACGAGTTGGTTAGAGAAGAAGCTCGACTTGCAACCCTTCAAGCCCAGAATAAGTTCCATGTTTTGGAAATTACTCCTTCTGCTCTTGTCATTGAGCAACCTCAACCATCAGGTGATTCCTCTGGCTCTAACAATTGTTGCAGGCAGAGCAATAAGAAGTTTTGCAATTATTACAAGCATTATGGCCATACCATTGAGACTTGTTACCATCGCAACAAATCTACTATTGTTTTTGCTAATATTGAGCCTACTCCACTGATGTCTTCCAATTCAGCAGAGTCCTAGTCTTCTGGATCCACTGTTAACCTCTCCCCTACTGAACTACAAAAGATCATAACTCAGGCTATTCGTATGATTGGTAATGCATCTTGTTCCACTACTCTCTCATTTCTTCCTGGTAAGTCTCAAACTTGGCCTTTTGATTCTACATGTTGTAATCACATGACACCTCACTCATCTTTATTCTCCAAACTTTACCCTACATCACATCCTCTTGATATTCATATAGCTGATGGTTCCATCATGCATATGAATATTCTAGGTTTTGTTTCAACCTCTAATCTCTCTATTCTTGGGGTCTTCCATGTACTTGACCTATCCTATAATTTATGTTCTATGAGACAATTAGATGAACTAGGATATTGCCTTATTTTTGACTATTTTGGGTGGATTGTGCAGGATCTGAGGACGGGGCAAGAGCTTGAGACCGGTCCTAAGGTCGGGCGTATATTTCTCGTGACCAATCTTCATCTTCCACCTGTTGCTCATGTCTCTGTTATTGCTGCAATTTCTTCCTTCCTTTTCTCACACTTTGATATTCTTGTCTTGGTCATGCCTCATCCACTCAGGTACAATAGTTAGCTTCTAAAGGTCTGTTGGGTTCTATGTCCAAAGACAATTTTGATTGTACTTTATGCCAGTTAGGAAAACAATCAACTTTACCTTTCAATAATAGTGAATCTATCTTTAATAATATTTTTGAGTTAATTAATTCTGATGTTTGGGGACCTTCTCCTAGTAAGTATCGGTGTATCTCGATATTTTGTTGTTTTTATTGATGATTATTCTCGTTATAGTTGGATCTTTTCTATGAAATCTAGTTCTGAAATCCTACCAATATACAGTAACTTTGCAAAAATTGTTGAAACGTAATTCTCCATACATATCAAAACTTTTCAATCTAATAATTCTCTTGAATATACTCAAAATTCTTTTCAAGCTTTGTCCAGGAACCACTTAACAAAATGGTCGAGCTGAAAGAAAACTTCATCATATTCTTGACATTGTCCATGCTCTTCTTCTTTCTACCAAAGTTCTTACCCTATTTTGGAGTGAAGTTGTTCTTCATGCTGTTAATGCCACTAATTGCATTCCAAGCGTTGTCATTCATAATCAGACTCCATATGAATGCCTTTTTGGGTCATCCCCTGACTATCATTACCTTTGCTCATTTGGATCTGCATGTTTCGTTCTTCTTCAGCTTCATGAACACAACAAACTTGAGCCTCAATCTAGACTTTGTTGTTTTCTTGGTTATGGTGAAACTCAAAAAGGGTATTGATGCTATGATCCTATCTCATATCGTCTTCATGTTTCACATAATGTTGTATTTTGGGAACATCGCTTATTAAAGATGAGTCTCATATTCCTTCTACAAATACTCTTGATCCTCTTTTGGACTTATCTATTCAATCTTTAGATATTTTTTATGATTCTCCTAGACATTTTGTAGAAGAACAGGTTGATGACGAGCTACCCCATTTTGAGCATAAGTCCCCTACTCCTACTCTGCCTGAAGATCCTCCACAAGACATTCCACCTCGCCAATCAACCCGAGTAAGATCCATTCCTGCATATTTACTTGAATATCATTGTTACACTTCCATTGCTACACTCTATGAGCCTCACACCTATTGTGAGACATCTACTAACCCTTTATGACATATTGCAATGAAAGAAGAAATTGATGCATTAACCAAAAAACATACTTGGGATCTGGTTACTCTCCCTACTGGTCAAGATCAAGACTCACTCTGATGGGTCCATCGAGCTCTACAAGGCTCGTCTTGTTACAAAAGGTTTTACACAAGAGTATGTGATTGATTATGAAGAGACTTTTGCTCCAATTGCTTGTATTTCCTCTGTTTGTACCCTCTTAGTTGTTGTCGTTGCTAGTAAATGAGACCTTTTTTAGATGGATGTTAAAAATGCATTTCTTAATGGGGATCTGTATGAATAATTCTATATGCAATCTCCTTCTGGTCTTTCTATCGAAACAAACAAGGTTTGTCGCCTTCGACGTGCACTTTATGGCCTTAAACAAGCTCCATGAGCGTGGTTTGCCAAGTTCAGCTCCATCATTCTTTGCTTGGGTTACACTGCCAGTCCTTATGATTCTACCTTATTTCTTCGTCATAATAATAAAGGCGCCATTTTCTTCTCCTATATGTGAATGATATGATCATAATTGGTGATGACCTCAGTGGCATTCAAGAACTGAAGGATTTTATTAGTTAGCGGTTTGAGATGAAAGACCTTGGACATCTCAACTATTTCTTGGGTCTTGAGATCACTCGTTCCACAGATGTTCTTTATATTACTCAAGACAAGTATACATCTAACCTTTTATCTCAAGATGAACTCACTGACAGCAAGACTGTTGACACTCCAGTTGAACTTAATGCGCATTTGACACCCTCAGGGGGGGGGGAACCATTGTCTAATCCCTCTCTTTACAGAAGATTGGTTGGAAACCTGGTTTATCTTACAGTTACTTGTCCAGACATTTCTTATGTTATTCATCAAGTAAGCCAGTATTTGTCTACTCCACGATTGACTCACTATGTTGTTGTTTTATGCATTCTACGATACTTGAAGAACACTCTCTTCCATGGCCTTTTCTACTCAACTCAGTCTCCTCTTGTACTTCGTGGATTCTCTGATGTTGATTGGGCAGGAGATCCCACTGATCGTAGGTCCACTATAGGTTATTGCTTTTTCCTTGGTTCTTCTTTGATTTCTTAGTGAAGTAAGAAACAAACTTTTTTGGCCCGTTCCAATACTGAAGCAGAATATCATGCTCTTGCTGATACCACATCTAAGCTTCTTTGACTACGATGGCTTCTTAAGGATTTGGGTGAGTCCACATCCTCTACTACTCCCTTTTATTCTGACAATCAGAGTGTCATTCATATTACTCACAATGATGTCTTCCATGAACGGACTAAACACATCGAGATTGATTGTCACTTTATTCGTTCTCATCTTGTCCATGGTGCTCTCAAGCTTTTCCTCGTCTCCTCTAACAATCAACTTGCATATATCTTCATTAAGGTACTTCCTAAATGATGCACTCGTAATTTGGTTGACAACCTCAAGTTGGTCTCACATCCACCTTAAGTTTGATGAGAGTTGTTAATGTATATCTAGTAACAAATTAATGTATATCATATCTGCTAATATATATCTAGTTTACTTGTAACTCCTATATAAAAGCATCATGTATATTCTTTAATACACAAGAAATACAATATAATCCTTAAGTATTTCTAACAAGGTTGATCCAGATGTCCAAACACCATGCATTAGAAACTCATGACTTGTAAGCTTTATGAGGTTGTGTGGAACTTGATCTACTATTACCATAAAGCATTTTGTGGTCGGTTTAGTTTTATTTTTAAAACGATTTTGAGGTAAGCACACAATGGGTTTTCAAGCAAAGAAACAAAAGGGACACAATATGGGTTACTTCTATGTTGGGTTGGTGGTTGCATTTCTACTCTAAATGACTTTATATTATTCTCTTAGTTATTTTGGTAGTTCTTTTATCTAGTCTTGATATCCAAGTGGACTTCTATTATGTTTTGTTCCTAGTAAACTCTTTGATGGAAGTCTTCGACGAAGCTTAGCACCATAAGTCTGAGTTTTTCATCAGTGTTTTCTTTCAAATTTTGCTTCCTATGAAATATATAATCATTTCCATAAAGGGCTTTAATTTTAACTTTTGAGAGGTTTGATTATGCCATACTACAGTTATCCATCTATCTTATTCTTCTTCTTCTTGATATTTTATTTTAATAAGTTGAGAAAGTTATACACGTTTTTAACATGATAGAATATTGTAAATTCAAAGTCACAAATAGCATCAGAAATGAGCGCTCATTCTCGGCTTCCTAGGCCCAAAGCAGTAGTCTTTCCTGGCCGAATCAAGGATTTGGGGCTTCTTGCTACACTATTTAACTATTCAAAAAAAAATCTTTTTTTTTTTCTTTTTTATGGTAATATATATGAATAGAAAGATAGATGTATCCATCTGTCCTACCCTATCCTATCCTATTTAGATTTCATGCTCTTAAAACTAATCATTAAAATGACACTCAAGATCATTGTTAACATTTTCATCCTGAATATTTAAATACTTCCCTTAAAATCATTTCAACTAAATCATTTTTTCTTAAAAACCATTTCTCAGATAAATATATTGAAACGGCCGGTATCTTATAAAGTTAGTTATGGTTGATATTATATTTGGTAATTTTTTTAACCTATAAAAAAAAAACTCTACGATAATGATAATATTATTATTATTATTTTAGAAAGGAGCAAATTTTTCAATGAAATTGTAAAATACCAGTTTTTAAAAGGTTTTATTTAATTCAAAAAATAAAAAATTAACAATCTTTTAAGTTTTAATTGTGTCAATTAAAATAATTACTCTTAGTAATGTCTCACAATACAATAATATAAAAAAGATAAAAGACTTAAATATATTATAAATTTAAAATTATTTGATTATACTGATGGAACAAAAAGACAAAAACGAGTATTCTTATTATATTAATAAACGATAGCCATAAAAAATTAGTAGTGTTTTCTTTACTATAAAATGGGTAGACTTAATTAATGATATACATGGGAAGTAAACAGTGATTTTAGTTTTAAAAAAATGTTACGACTCAATTACAATAAATATTGAATCTTTAAATAAATATAATTAAGTAATAATTTTAATAAAAAAAATAAAATATCAATAATTATTATTTAATTATCCTAAAATAGATAAATATTAACGATGATATAATAAATATATTTATATAATTAAGAGATATGATAGATTAACTTAATTTATTCTCTATATATTTATTATTGTATATATATATCTTATGATTTTTCTCACACACTAGATAATCATAATTAAATGTTCTCTTTTCTCTTGGTTAGAAAACAAGACTTAATCATAATTAAATGTTCTCTTTTCTCTTCATTAGAAAACAAGACTTAATCATAATTAAATGTTCTCTTTTCTCTTCATTAGAAAACAAGACGTAGATATCATTTAACTTCAATAAAATTTATTTATTGATTTAAGTATTGAAGAACCAAATGTTATCACCATCACTATAATTTGAGATACTAACGAATTGTTATATCTTTCAAACTATATAAAATGTGATACTCTAATTATTAAATATTAATTCATGAATTGATGAATTAAAATTCACAACGATCTAGCAAACTCATTTAACAAATAACTTTTATAAAAAAAATAATTACTATAATATAATTATTAAAAATACACTTAAAATATAGTATTTTTATTATTTACTTTAAAAATATATAATTAAAAGATAATACCTAAGCTAATATTTTTCTTAAATAAAATTAAAATTATTTTTATTTTTTAAACTTATAAATGAATCTAGTCATGAAGTGTTCAACTCAACTTATTTAGAAATGAACAAAGAGTCATCATATTCATTTAGATTTGATCAATTAAGTGGTTTGGTTGTATAATTTAAAAATAACATTTTATTTAGATTTCTATTAAAAAAATAATCAAGGAATGATAAAATTAATTTTTAAACAATTTTCTAATTAAACTTGTCACATAACTTACTTGACTTTATTAATAGAGACTAAAGTTGTTATTATAATTATTATTCCTACCATTCAACCATAATTCTAACACATTATAATATCATTTTCTATTTGCATGATCCATTTTGTATTTTTAATCTTCGTTTTATTCTTATATAAATAATAATATTTTAATCACATATATCAAATAATAATATTTTATTGTATATTTCACTAAAATTTTACTTTTATTATTCGATCTATAACTCTTTTCTAGTAACAAGAAAGACAAATATTTTATTTTCTATTCTAAATAATTAATATTCATTTGAGGATTAATACATGAGATTTTGATTACCATCAATTCATAAATTATTTAATTATTAAATTTTATCACACTCAGTAAAAAATAAATTTGATTTTCTTATATTTTAAAGTCATACATTAAAAAATTAAATATATATATATATTTAAAAAATTAAAATTATATTCTATATATATAAAAAAATTATGATATAATTAAATTTAAAAATTATCCGAAATAAATGTCTAAATTAATTTTAGGATATGGGGGTGTATTAAAAAAATTAAATTTAACCAAAACATCTCTTGGAATTGCTAGGTTTTATTTACTAATTTAGTTTGATAAACTTTTGTTTTTGTTTTTGGTAATGACGTTATATATTCACAAATATATTAATATTTATTTTATATAATATATAAAAATTTAAATTACAGATTTAAATTCTTGAAAAAATATTTATATATTTTAAAATAATAATAATTATTTTTAATTATTGTAATTTATTTAAGATTTTATTTTATCAATTAAATAATAAATTATTAATAGTTAAAATATTTACAATTATTTATATTATAATATTACTTTCTTAAAGAAATAATTATTTCAAATTTTTATTTTTATTAATAAATTAATAAATAAAAAATAAATGAAATTAACTTATATATATATATATAAACTCATGTCCCTATAATACTCGCAAACAACGTACATCAATGTATAATAACGAAATTGGTAGGTATAACTTTAAACTGTCTCCTTAAACAAAGCAAAGGGAATTATAATTTACTTTTTCCAAGTTTAGAATCGACAATTAACGAAAACAAGAAGGAAACTCGCCCTTCTTCCTCCTTTTCCCAACGAAGTAGCTTTGGAACGGTAGAGAGGTACACATTAATTATTTAAATTTAATAAATATATAATAATATTAATTAATTATTTTTATTTTAAAAAAAATTTTATTTTTAAATCTTTAAATATAATATTTCTTTAAGTTGCCTAACAAGATAACAAGATAACAAGATAAAAAATTGATATTAAAACTTTATATAAAAAAGGTTAAAAATAATCTTAAAATAAATAGTTAATTAATTTATTATTTTAATAAATAATAAATATATAATAATTATTATTTTATGAACAATAATTGTGATACTTTGGAACAATACACACTACCTAAATATTAATGATATTTTATTTAATAAATAAATAAAATATAATAAGATAATATATTTAAACTTGTGGCAATTAATAAAAATTAATCGAATTTAATAAATATTTTTACTTAAAAACAATATAATTTGATTGGTTATTTTTTAATTAATATTAAATATAATATAATTTTAAAATGAAAAAATATGGTTAATTCAACACAAATATAATATCTAAAATAATAATTAAAAGTTAATATTTTAAAATCAATATAAAATAAAATTATCAAATATAAATTATACACCTATTATTTATTATAAAAATATTTTGAGTGTAGTATTAAAAAAAGAGTAAAATTAAAAGGATATATATATATATATATACGACATTGTTATTTAAAATATTTTTATTTTTATTTACTAGTATTCCTCTATATATATATATTGTTTAAATAGAAATAATAAATTTAATTAAAATATTAAAATATTTAAATATATGAAATAATTATCTTTCTATATGAAATTTTATTTTTAATATCTTAAAAATATATGTTTATTTCTCGTATAACATAAATAATTTTTTTTTAATATTATAAGAAAATGAACATATGTTTTTTTACACTGGTTTATATATACATCATAATAATATTTAAGTAACTTCTAAGAATTAAATTGATAATAACTTATATTAAATAAGATAATATAATTATAATTTTATGTGTTAAGTAGGTGATTTAAATTTTTTAATCAAATTGATATTATTATTGAAATAGTTTATTAAAATCTATTCAATAATATAATTAATTAATTAAAAAATAAAAAAATAATTTTTTATATAAAATTAATAATTAAATGAATATTTGCTTATTTATTTATTATATAATATTATTGTTTAAATAAGATAGGAAGATTATATATATGATCTTTTTATCTTGTTTAAAAAAATTGAGAAATTATATAAAATAATTCTTACATTATTTTTTATTTAGTTGTTTTTATTTTAATCTTATTTCATATTCAATATAGTTAGTAATTCGATGATTATTAATATATTATATTTTTAAAATATTATTTAAATTATTTAATATTTAAGATTATATATAAGTTTTTAGAAAATAAGAAGAAAGAGAACAATAAGAAAATTATAACTTCGAAATTGATAATAATAAATTAGATTAAATTTAATTGAGTATAATTGTGAATAAATTTAAATAGATGATATTGATATAAAAATAATAAATTTTAAAGCGTATTACTCTGTACTTAAAAAATGAAAAAAATAAAAACAAATTCATAAAACGACAAAATGCAGGTTGGAATTGGCACTTGTCATGCAGTGAGGTTATTTAGTTATTTTATTTTTCAAGAAAGTAGGCAGTGAGATTGGGTCCTACCACCGGTAAGTAATCAAGTACTTATTTATTATTTTTGAGTATTTTTCACTAATTGTTTATTATATAAATTTTAAATTTTAAATTTTAAATTTTAAATTTAATCGAACTAAAATATTAACTAATTTTTTTTATACTCTAAAAACAAATTTTTCATCTAAGAATTCAAGTAATCTTTTTCAAATATCAAATTAACAGTGACACGTGGCCTATACCGCTGTCTTCTTCCTACTTGAGTGGTCCTAGGAGCCACGCGTCCCTGGACTTTGTTCATCAAGTGCATGTCTTTGGGCCATTAATTTATATCCCATTTCTTTAGGTTTCCCTTATGATATAAACGAAAGAGCCTTCGATAATCTCACTCAATATGACTTCTGTGCTACCACTTATACGCCGGGAACCTGTTATTACCGGTTCCTAGACTAACTAGTTTCCAGCCTCTAGAATCGCTAATGGAAACTGGACAAATGAGTTCCCGGTTGCTAGTGATCCAAGTGTCGGGCTAAAGATACTTACTTTTAAGTTTGTGGGCCTCTTGGTGGGTGACGCAGTCAGAGACTTGCTTGGGGTGTAGAATTTATATAGGAGAAGCTGTTCGAGTATGGTTCTAATATTATGTACATGGTATGACTATGGAGTGAAAACATTTGAAAGGAAAGTTGATTGACTCTTTTGAATTGTCTGAGATTCTGAGAGTCCCAAAATATAGGGTTTGATTCCTATTGGTTTTTCTCCTCAACAGGTAAGTCTTTAATTCTGTTGTTGAGTGCTTTTATTGCTTTTCTTTCTAAGCGAGATTTTTGGTTTCTATATTAATTATAATTGAATTTTTGATTATTTACTTAGATTTTTTTTCTTCTTCTCGAATTTAAGGTCTTCTTGTTGAATCTTTTGCTTGTAGTTTTTGGATTTTGTTCTCTTTGTATAACTGGTTGTTTGCATGGAATAATTGTGCGGGTATGTTTTGTTTTTTGAATAGAGGGAATCGAATTTCTCGAAATTGGGGCAGTGATATGTTGATAGATTTCTCTAGCGTCGTATCTGATGTTTGATAAATCGGAGGAAGGAGTTATATCATTTATGTAATTTGGCTGAGAAATTTAGATAATTCTTAGTTATTTATTTATTTATTTTTTTTTTGCTAAACAAGTTTATTTACTTCTTTGTGGATAGGACACACGGATTTGAGATGAACTTTTGGGTTTAAATTTTGCGGTTGCGTATCTGTTGCGTGTGTGGTGTGTTTTCCCTTGATTGCAAGACAATGTATGGGCGAATAGTATATACTAATACTAAACCAAGTCTAATTAGCCTTTAGTTTTTAATTAGTTAGTTGTAAATGGTTATTTCTTGCAAATTAAATATAACTACCACGGGAATGAACTTAAAATGAAGAAACGAAAAGGAAAAATGATTGAGATTACTATTCAGATCAATGCTCATTCTTGTTTGCTAGATTTGAAGTATATGATAAATTGAGATATTTGAATTTCTTTTGTGTGGTTGAGGGTTGAAGTTTTCATTGGCTGTGGTGGAAAAGAAAATACATGGAAAATTTTAGTTGACTGTTCCTTTGCTCTTGGCCCTTGAGAAGGTTGTGTGGAAGTTATTTTTGGCATGTGGATTGTTCTTGGTAATTTGGATTCATGTTTTGCTTGTTCCTTGGTCAATGCTTGTATGCATGATTATATTGAAAGGTCTTGTTGCACTTTCTTTGCAGTCATTATCACTTACCTTTGTAGTAAATACAATTATGTGACTCAAAGCTGTCTGTAGGATATATAAGGTATGCCGTCAAAATCTCAAAGTACAAATCAGGTGGGAGGTGATCCTCACAGCATTCCACCAATTGGAGTTTATTCTGAACCATGGTGGCATGGTGTTGGGTATAATCCTCTTAACCCATCCACGACGGGGACAAACGTATCCCATTCATCTTCTCTGGAATACCCAAATGGTGGTTCAGAATCTAATGACGACCAATCTTTGTCAAATGATGGGCCAATTGAGGAAGATGATGATGATGACACTAAAGAGTCACAAATGAACACATTGCATAGATCAGGTATTTTTTTCCAGTTGTTCTACCTTTCTGGTAAGTTTCTGTGATTTTCTGTTCTTATAATGATAAATTCAAGATACATGTAGTAAATCCTGATCCTGAAATTTGATATCCTCTACCATTGTTACTAAGCAAGATGGTGCTTTCACTCTCAGTTGGAAATTATGGGCTAGAAAACCAAAATTTGCAGCACGCTGCTTCTACAGTACCAACAGATCGTGATGAATGCCTGACACAGCCTCCACAGCTTGAACTTGTTGGTCACTCTATTGTATGTGCCTTTTTACCTCATGAAGTATATCTTCTTTATCAATGGTCTAACTTTGGTTATATTTGAATGAACCTTTTTACGATTTATGTAATAATAAATTTTGATTCATCTTGGTTTAGAAAGGATGTATTGTTTTATTTCATTGATTTATCAGGCATGTGCGTCAAATCGGTATCAGGATATTTATTATGGGGGAATGATGGCAGCTTATGGGCAGCCTTTGGTATGCAAATTTCCTTTTTTGGCAGTTTCTTCATGGCTCTTGAAGATTAAAATGCATTTCTTTCTTTCATGATGATGGACATGGATAAAATGTTGTATAGAGGAATGACCTATATTCAGCCAGCTTGGATCTGTCTAACAGCTTGTCTAATTAACTCTGCAACTGTAGGGTTATCCTCCTTTCCATGGAATGCCACAGGCTAGAATGCCTTTACCCCTTGAAATGGCTCAAGAACCCGTTTATGTGAATGCAAAACAATTCCAAGGGATTATGAGGCGTAGGCAAGCACGTGCCAAAGCAGAGCTGGAGAAGAAGCTTATAAAAGTTAGGAAGGTAAATGAACTACGTACACAACATTTTGCAAATATTCTGCCGTCAATTCTATTATTTTTATTTCTTTAACCCTCTTTACTATTGACTGATAGGTTTTAGTTGACAACAGATATTGTTATCGAGATATTTACAAATTACAATATCACAAATGTGGGCACTTATGTTTTCTCTACATGCATATGAAGATGCAGAATTTGACTGTATTTTTTTTTTTGGTTGTGTTAACACGTGATATTTTGTGTGATTTTAGCTGTTATAATATGACATCTTATAGTATTCACTTGATTCATGTAACTGCATATTTTTCAGCTGTGTTGCTCTCAGTATCGTTGAAAGATATGTTACTGTTTTTCAATGGTTACTGATTTCTCTGTATTATTATTTGTTTTCTACAGCCCTATCTTCACGAATCTAGGCACCAACATGCTATGAGAAGAGCAAGGGGTAGTGGGGGTCGTTTTGCAAAGAAAACTGGTGCTGATACTTCAAATACTGCCACAAAAGATAAGGACACGGGTTCTGGTCCAGCCCATTCATCAATGTTTGCTAGTTCATCAGGATCTGAGCCCTTTGTCTCAGACTCAAATGAAACCTGGAACTCCTCCAATTTTCAGCAAGAAGGGATAAGGATGCAAGTAAATGATGAAAATGCAGCACAGAATTATGTAAATGAAAGTAGCTACTACCTGAATCAGGGTGTAGTCCAGAGTTCAACTTATCACATGCATTCAGGTGAGAGTTCAGAGGAGGGCGACTGTTCAGGCCAGCAAAGGGGAAGCATATCTTCTAATCAGGTTGCGCAACAGCGTCTTGCCATCCAGTGAATCCCTGGCATGGGATGTGGGTACCAAGATGGACAATTGGAACCCCTTCTAGCATCAGGGTACATCCATGATGGGTTATCTGTTGATGACATTCTTGGCAATTTATTTGCCAGGCGGCAAATCATTCTTGGCTTTTATTGTGTGCTTGTGGGTTGTGTCATGGATGAGAGAAGAAACAATGTGTGAACTGCTTGGCTTGGCTTCTTGTGAGTACTAAGAGATTTCGTTGCATTTCTCTTTTCAATTTTACAGGGATAATGTTAAGTAAACTTAACTAGAAATGAATAGAAGGCCTGAGAGCCTTATAATCAAACATGACTGTTTAATGTAAAAACCGTGGTTGCATGACAGAAACGCTTTATTGTTGATTTTGCTGCATCGAAGTATACGTGGTGTCTTTAGTTGTCCTTTTGCTGTGATGGTTGCTTTTCAATCATTGGTAGTGACAAAAATGCTTCAATCTATGAGGCTAGAAAGTTGCCTTTCTGTTAAGCGCTCGGGATACAAGAGACCCGTTGAAGTTACTTGTCTACTACGTATAACAAAACGGCTCTATGTTGCAAAAGTAATGGATTAATATATATATAAAAGTTGGCTTTGTGAGTTGAGTTTCTTTCTATTTTTTTTTTTGTTAGAAGGGTAAGCCTTCAATAGGAATGAAAATTGCACGATTATCATAGCAACGTTTCACCATGTCTAATCCTAAATCACACCGCACGATTGGTAGCGATATTCAAAAATGATTTGGAGCCAGAGTAGAGAAATTAGACATTATAAATTTATAAAAGTGTAATAAATTAAAATTATTTAATATAAATAAAAGGATAAAATGTTTTACGATATGAATAAAATAAATGTAATAAATCAATAGTATTTTTTATGTTAATTTTTTATAATAAAAAATATAAAAAAGTTTACATATTATATATATACAGTTTTATATTGATGATAAATAATTTAAGTAAATAATATGGTTTTATTACTATGATAAAATTATAGATATATATATATATATATGTTAATAAATATGTAAATTTGAATTAATAAATATATATATGCGCGCGCTTTCATGTATTTACTTTCATATTATTTATTTTCATTTTACTTTTATGCTTCTAGAAAGATTCAGAATTGTAAACCTTTAAACCCTGACTTTACAGTCTTTTCTAACTTCTAGAGGTATTTGACATTGGGAAAAAACTTAACTCTGACCTCACGTCTGGAAAACAGTTTAAATAGTACATCAAGGAAAATATACATTTTAATTATTTTGTTATCTAAATAGATATTATTAGCCCTCTAAATTTGAAAAACAGTTTACTTAAGTTCCAAATAATTTCAATTAAAACGCCAAAAGTGTAATTTTTGCTAAATTATAAGATTAAAAGGCATAACGACTCACTATAAAAAGGAAGAAAAAAAAACATGTTGTGGGTGAGACTCATACGTGGAAAAAAGGGGCAAGTCCTCTCATGAAGGTCGCCATTCTTCTCTTAAGAAGAAGAAAAAGGTTGATGTTAATGAGTTTTCCCATGGCCCCGAGCCTTTGAATGTTTGCCATCCCCTATCATTCTTGCAGTAGCATTATGTAATTCTAACTCCCTACTTGGGTTCTAAAGAGTCTAGAAATCCTTTAGGGATTTGAAGAAAGAGAAGGATGTCCTTGACGACCTTACTATTGATGTTGAGTGGGTCGTTCTGAATCAAGGTTTGACACCAAAGTACCTCGATCGTTGTATGAGCCACTTTTCTACTAATACATGTAAGAAGCAGCTTGAGGCTATTTGTGAGAGGGAAGATTCTAGTGAGGTCATCCATTGTCAGATATGTCAGGTGCGTTATATTTCGTTTTTGTTTGTGATATTTAGCGTGAGTGTGAGCTCGAGCTTTAATTGTGTGACCTCGTTTCTATATTGTAGTTGATATTACTCTATGATTTTGACAAAGCTCATAGCGTGGGCTATTTAAAAGCCAAGCTAGTTTAGGAAAAGTAGAGTTATGCGTCTACGCGTTCAAAGTACATTACGTTGTTGGCCAGATCAACAAAGTAGAAGGGCGAGGTGATTGATAAGGATGAGAAGTTGAAGAGGGCCGCCTTTGAGCTTAATGCGTATTCCTGACCCGTTGTTGAGCTCGAGGAGGCTTTGAGGCAAATTAAATAAAAGGCTAAGAAAGTGTAGAGAAATGTTGAGGGTTCTTCCGAGGAGGTGCTCCATCAAGAAAAGGCCGTTGTAGATGCTATGGCTTAAAAGCTTGAATCTAGTGTTGAGCGAGTGTACCAGATTGCAATCAAAACCTTCAAGATGGAGGCTAAGAAAAAGGGTTTGAGCAAGCATTATTATTGCATTGAAGACATTTCTGTCATGTCGCCTTATACGCAGGCTCATTCCATTGAAAGGAGGGGGAAAGATTGGACTCCTCTGATGGTGAGGATGGTCCTGAAGTCCCTGAGGAAGAGGCAGAGGATCGTTGATTTTCTTTAAGCTCGATGCCACTTTTGTTTGTGTGGTTGTGAGCTCTCACTTCATGTAAAAAAATGAGTAAATGAAAAATCAACTTTATTTAGTGGAGTAAATCAACTTGCCTCTTTTATTGTGTATTTATGATGTTGACCTACCTATTGTTTTTTTTATATATATTTTGGGAACTTAGATCAATTCCTTTGGGGACAAAGATCAATTCCTTCTTCTTCTTTTTTCTATCAGCCTTCATCCCTTATAAAAAGGTTTGAGAATACTTGTTTGATTCTTACATTTAAGAATTTTTATCAATTCCTCTAACTTTTTTACTCATGTTTTATGGATTTTGACCAAACCAATAAATGCTTTTTTTGAGCTTTTCATGTTGCAAATGGTAGGCTTGAAGATGAGGTTAGGGCACTTAAAGTCGAGGTGGTTAAACTTGAATGTAATGCCAAAGAGATCAAGACTGAGCTCGTTTCTTTTTGGGAGCAACTAATCCAAACTCATTCTCAAGAAAGGAGGACCTTGGCTAGTATTATTGATCTTCTTGATAAGGAATCATATTGGGAAAGCTTCTATATGAAGCGATCTGAAAGATTTTTCCTTAAGGTTACCAAAGATTTGGAAAGAAGATTGCTCCTGATGATGACATCACACCTCGAGCCTATGACCTATGTACTTCAGAAGATTATTAAGATTCAAGTCGAGCTATTGCCCTTGGTTGAAGAAACTGATGATCTAAACACTGGTCGCATGTCCAAGCATTTAAAGAGTTTTTAAATCTATGTGTACGTTGAGTCTTGTATTAGTAACTATGAAAAGAGTGGTGATTAATTTTTTTAAATAATGAACATTGTGAGTGGCACATATTTATGTATAAAGACTATTTGGTATTTTTTTTACATCAGAGTGCTGACATAGTTCTTGATCGAGGTGGATAACTCAACTTCTTTAAGTTCCAGGGTGCTCTACTTGATTTGTTAATCTAGGTGATCAACCCTTGGCTCCGATTTATGGGAGAAAGCTTGACTTGGTTCCTGATTAAGGTGCTCATCTCTTTTATGTCAGAGTGTCAACTTTGTTCCTGACCGAGATGGACAAATCGACCTCTTCAATTGCCAAGGCACTTTACCTAGGCTCCAATTTATAAGAAAGAGCTTGAATTGGTTCCTGACCGAGATGCTCATCTTTTTTAACGTTAGAACGCTGACCTGGTACCTAACTAAGGTGGATAAATCAACCTCTTCAATTACTAGGGAGCTCTACCTAATTTGTCAATCTACATGATTGACCCTTGGCTTAAATTTATGGGAGAGAGATTTATTAAAGGATCATCTGTTGAAGCTTTTTATTTCATAGATGCATATGAGTCATTGTTACAAAAAAGAGAGGTAGGTTAACACATGTTTTAGAAGTGGTATCTTTTCAAGTGTCTGGCATTCTAGCTTGTACCTTCCTCAATGCGTTTGATGTTTTTCATTACGTAGACCCTTCCTGGTGTTATTTCAATTATTTGATAAGGTCCTTCCCAATTGGCACCCATTTTACCAACCATCCATTCCTTTTTGTTGGGGAAGAGCCTTTTGAGAACCCAATCGCCCTTGGAAAATGTTTTGAAGTGCACCATTTTGTTGTAGTATTATGATATTTTTCTTTTTTGCTCGGTCATCCTTCTTAAAGCTTTATCCCTTTTTTCTTTTACTAAGGTCAATTCAGTTGTTATAACTGCATCGGTTCCATAGACTAGGGAAAATGGGTCTCGTTAGTACTCTTGCGAGGGCTTGTCCTCACAACCCATAACATGTATGGTAGCTCCTCCACCCATCCTCCTTCTATGCTTTCTAATTTTTTATTTAATAGGTTGATGATTATTTTATTGGAAGACTCTACTTGACCATTCTCCTGAGGATAGTATGGCCTTGAGTGGCTCATCTTAATGTTGTATTTGAGAACGAATGCTTTGATTTTTTGACTAGTGAATTTTCGCCCATTATCTGTAATGAGTTCCCTAGGGAGGCTAAAATGACAAATTATGGAATTCCATATAAATCTAATTACCTCTTCCTTTCATCCTCTCGTATTCTTCCTAGAGGTTCTACTCGATCCATTTTGAAAAATAATCAGTGGCAACAAGGAGAAACGTTTTATGGCCCATGTCTACAGGCAGGGGTCCTACTATATCCAATCCCCATTTGTAGAAAGGCCAATGACTCACTACCCCTACCATGGTATTTGGGGATGTGTGGATCAGTGGGGTAAACCTTGGTGCAATTTTTCAACATAGTGGGCCAATAATAACCCTATCTCATAATTCGTTGTGATAATCTTCTACCCCCAGAATGCGAATCGTAGTCTTCTTTGTGTGTTTCACACATCATCCTTTCAGCTCCCTCTATAGCTATACATAAGAGGATAGGGTCGAGTGAGGTTTTTCGACGATCATATACCAACCTACCTTGGCTTCAATTTCCTTTGTAGCCGTGTGATCTTCGGGTAAGTCCCAATTTTCCAAGAAATTGTAGATTGGGGTGAACCATGTGATAGAGGGAGTGTCCACACATCCAATCCTTCTTTTGGCTACTTCCATTGATGCCTCTGCCAGCACTGTTACTGATACCACTCGGTCCGCTTTGTCTCCCTTATTAACGCCAAGGTTGCTAAGGCATCGACGTGACTGTTCTTATTTTTTGCTATTTGTTCAATCTTAAACCTGGAGAATTTTGAGCATTTTCATTTTAATCTCTCTAAGTACTTCTTCATCTTTCTGTCTCTTGCTTCAAATGTTCTCAAAAATTGATTGACTAGGAGCCTAGAATCACTATGTAAAGTGATTCTATCTGCACCTAACTTTTTCATGGTCATGACTCCAAATATGGAAACTTTATATTCCATGACATTATTGGTTGCTTGAAAATCAAGCCCGATTGCATATTCAAAGTAGTTGTCCTCCTTATCCATTATAACCACCCCTAGTCCTACCCCCTTAAAGTTGTGCACCCCATCAATAAATACCTGTTAGGTCGGCACCTCTTTCTAGTCTACCTTATATACTTCCACTATCTTTGTTTTGTTAACGACCTTGGGATTATCAGTGAATTCAGCCATAAATTTTCCCACAACCTGCCCTTTGATGGTCGTTATAGCCATGTATTTGGCATCATATTCTCCTAACTCTATGACTATATGGGTCAGTCTCCCCACAACCTCTAGTTTCATTAGGAAATTTTTAAGAGGGTGTGAGGTGAGTACCACGATTGTGTGTGAGGCAAAGTAATGCCCGAGATTTCGTGCAATAACCTTGAGAGCAAAGGCAAGTTTATCTATGATGGGATATCTATTTTGGGTCTCTATTAAAATTTGGTTGACATAGTAGATGAGGTGTTGAATTTTGTTCCTCTTAATTATTAGCACGACACTACATGTTTGGGGTGTGACAACCAAATATAGATAAAGAATCTCTCTTGGTAGGGGGTTGACTAGGACAAGGGGATCAATAAGGTACTTCTTGATTTCTTCAAAGGCTATGTTGCAATCCTTATTCCAAAAGATAGTCTTGTTCTTTCTTAGCATCTTAAAGAAGAGCATACACTTATTTGTGCATTTAGTAATGAACCTGCTCAGCACCCCTAGTCTTTCATTCAATTGTTGTATTCCTCTGAGACTATTGGGTGGTTTCATGTTTACTAGTGCTTGTATTTTGTCTGGATTGGCCTTAATCCTTCTTGTTGACACGAGATTCCCTAAGTTTCATGTCATACCTTTATATCACTTCGAATATCTCTTGTAGATCTTTGATATGGTTCAGGGGTTGAGTTGAATTTACCACTATGTCATCAATGTATGCTTCTAAATTCTCCCCCAACTATTTTTTGAACATTTTATTGATGAGACTTTGATATGTTGCATCTGTATTGTTCAACCCGAATGATATTCTTGTGTAGCAGAAAGTTCCCATTTCCATTATAAAATAAGTTTTCTCATCCTCTGAGTGCATTCTGATTTGGTGATACCCGAAGTATGCATTTAGGAAACGCATTAACCCAAGCCCGGAAGAGGTGTCCAGTAGTTGATCAATGCTTAGAAGGGGGAAATAGTTCTTAGGGCAGGCCTCATTTAGGTTAGTGAAGGATATATACATACGAGATTCTTCATATGCTTTCTTCACTAGTACCACATTTGAGAGCCATGAGGGATACTTGACCTCTCTAATGACCCCAACCTATTTGAGGGTAGTTACATGGTGTTTGATTACCTTATTTTATCTCTAGGGAATTTTCTTTTTCATTACTGGATGGGTCTAGCTTCTGGGTTGACATTTAGCCAATGCGTTATAATGCTTGAATCAATTTCTAACATTTCTGTTGGGACCCATGCAAAGATATCTGCATTAGATATGAGGGACTGTGAGAGTTACCCCTTGAGCTCTACCATCAAATCCTCACCTATTTTCATAGGATGGCCTTTTCCCTCAACATCCGTCGAGAGGTCCTTCACTTTATTTAAATAGACTTACTTCATCACGCCATTATTTCTTGGTCTCTTTTAAGGGAGACACCTCAATGATTTCTATTTGGGGGCATTCCTTTTTATAGTGGCATTATAACAACTTCTAACTTTCTCCTAATCTCCTCTTACCTCTTCGAGGCCTTTGGTTGTAGGGAGTTTGATTACCTAATGGAAGGTGGATGGGACTGTTTTCATCTTATGTATCCACGACTTTCCCAAGATGACATTATAATGTGTAGGGGCATCAATGATCACAAAATTGGTCATTATTATTATCCCTTTTGTCATGATAGGTAGGATTATCGTTCCTTTTACATAAGTGGTGCTATTGTTGAATTCTACGAGAGGAAGCTTTGTTTTGATGATGTTAAGGTCCTTTACTCCAAGAGCCCTAATAGTGGTCAGAAAAAGGAGATTCACTAAACTCTCAGTATCAATCATTATTCGACAAACATCATAAGACCTGATCCTCAAGGTTATCACCAAAGGGTCTTCGTGATGGGACGAGGTTTCATCCCTATCTGTGAAAATGATTTCTATAAGAGGTCTTGCTTTATCTAAGGTGTATACATGAGGGTATTGTGTAACTCCTTTGAAAATCTTTTGCACGAGTTGTTAAAAACCCTGCTAATTCCTGGTCATCCATGTATAGTATGTATGGTTTTAATGTTGGGTTCACCACGGGGCTCCATACTACTGCCTAATGAGTTTGTTGGTTGAAACATCCTTCTTTCACCTTGGTGACCTCTTTTGTCTTCGTTTTCTACAATGAGGTCCTTAAGATGTCCCCTAGCCAATAACTCTTCTACCTCATTTTTCAAGTTTCTACATTATTTTGTGTCATGGCCCACATATATATGGAAGGCACACCATTTAAACACGTATATATAGAGAGCATGCATCTTGGGTGGCCATCTGACTTCAGTCTCCCTCTCTATTCTTTTTATAACTTCAGTTAAACCAACCCTGAAAGGAACCCCTTTGAAGGAAGACAATGACATTCCCCAAATTCCTCTATTTATCGGCTAGTGTCTAACCTACCTGTTTCCTGTAACAAAATATTTTTTTTTGTTATTTTGATGTGCTCGGTTTGGACTCATCCTCCTTTTGTCTTTATCTAGGACTATCTCTACTTGTGTTCGATGGTTCTTGACTAGGTTAAGCCCTTTCTAACTTGACACACTTTCTTACCTCCATATAAGCTCCCTCTAAGGTGTGTGACACTGTCTTAGTTAGTTCCATGAATAGGTCAGAGCTCTTCAATAGGCCTTACCTGAAGGCCTTTATAGCAAAAGAGCTAGGGCAGTAAGAGATTTCCAATTTCTCTTCTCCGAATCGTTTTATGTATTTTTCTATGGATTCTCCTCCCCCTTGGATAATTGAGAAAAAGGTGGTGAGATTCCTTCTTCAAGGGTTTATTGCAGGTGTAGTTCATAATGAACAACTTGGAGAACTGTGGGAAAAAGGATATGGATATGAGGGACAAGTTATTGAACCATTTCTACGCACCTTGGCAGAGGATGGTGGCTAATAATTTACACATCATTGTGTCTTTTTTTGCGTGGGTGAGACTCATAGATGCCATGGTTGTTTTAAAGTGTTGAACATGTGTTATTGGATCTTTTGTTCCAAAATAATCAGGGTATTTGGGAGCATTGAACTTGGGTAGTGGTTCATCATTTTCAATTGCATTAGAAAAGAAGGAGACATATAGTTTCTCACAATCTCTGTCCATTTCATAAGGGGTTTTCCCTTTCTCATGTTTTTCTCTTGCCACCTTCAAGGCATGATCAAAGCCCCACTATGGGCGTCAAAATGTTGAGCTTTAATGTTATAGAGAGAGATTAGAGAAAAAGTTAAGACAATTAGATGAATGTGTGGATCATTATGAGAGATCTATCTATTTATAAAATATTTATGGATACAGATATCAGTTACATAATGTGTACATATATTTACATGTCATAGGGGTATAATTAACCTAAAGTATAACATGTTAGATATATAGGTTGGGTTTAGCTCGTATTGTCCTTGAGATCGGTGTGTGATCAAGCTAGGATTGTCATTGAGCTCGGGTTGTTTCATGGGTAAGACATCTGTGAAGTTTCATCTTTCGTCTTTAAATGTTTACTTGATTTGCATAGATGTCCAAACAAGTATTATTATATGAAAATGAGTTTTATATTCAACTAAATTAATCAATGGAATTCATCCACCGGCTAGTAGCAGCGTTAAGCATTATTCCCTTTGTCTTGCTTTTGGAAGTTGAGCTGCTACAGTGTTTTACATTGTTGACACTTGAGTTAAAAATTAAGTATTTACTCAATTTTTTCTCGTAAGATTGTTCTAGAACATTTAGTTATAACAAATAACAATTGACAATATAACAAATTTACATAAAAGAATAGAATGCGTATTAGACAAATAATCCTATTAAAGTTTCTAGAAGATATAAAATGGAAAGTTAATAAAGGAAAGGGATTGACGAGAAAATAGAAGGCTTGAAAAATAACTAAAGAAAATTTCTAGTTTTCTTTGGGTTGGAAAGAAGAAAGGAAAAATAAAAATAAATAAAAAAATAGGACAGAGAGGGACAGGACAGAGAGAAGGGTTCCCTAACCTATTTTCTGCCTCCTTTGTTGTCCTTTTCCTTATTGAATCTCAGCGAAAAGTAGAAATTTTGGATTTGAAGAGAAAGAAAAATAAAGGGTTAAGAGAGAGAAAGAAAGTCTCTTCAAAAGAGGTTTTCTTCTTCTCTCAAAAATCCCCGACTCATTCACATGTTTCATCCCTCATTTCACATTTTTCATCTTCATATATCCTTTATTTCTTGCAATAACTAAAGCTCTTTATATTTAGAAAAAAAAAAAAAAACCTCAAGCTCTTTGTCTCGAGAACATTTTGGTTTTTCCCAGCCTCAACAAACTGCTCAAATTTCAGGTTGGTTAGACTCAGCCAACAATTTATTGTGTAGCCTCAAATGTTTCTGCTTTCTGGGTTTTGTCTATTGTTTGGCAGATTTGACCCCATTGCCTCCTTATTTTGAGGATTTTATTTCTTGGTTCTTTTTTTTTTAAAAGTAAATTTGTTTCCGTATCTGACAAAAAAAAGCCCAAAGTTGTTGGATATTTTTTCTTTTGTTAATAAAAGCCCTTTGATTCTTCTCCATGTAAAGTTTTTTCAGTTTCAGTTCTTTGATTCCTGTTTATTTATATATAATGATTTGGAATTCCTAATATCTCTTTATATATTTCCTTTTTTATGCTCAGATTTGTATATCTTGACCTTTCTGCTCTATTGGGTTTTCTCGAATCCAAGAGAAAATCACTAAAAGTTATAGAAGTTCAAAGCTTTGATTAATGGGTAACTGTTGTGTAACTCCTGGAACTCATTCTCAAAAGCAAAAGTATAAGAACAAAAAGAAAAGTCCCTTCTTTATTGGTGATTATAAGGTGACTAATGGTAAAGAAGGAGAAAAGGAGTTATGTGTATTGAAAGACCCGACGGGTAGAGACATTTCATCCCATTACGAACTGGGTCAAGAGCTTGGCAGAGGTGAATTTGGTGTCACATATCTATGCATTGAGGAATCTACTGGTGAAAAATATGCTTGCAAGTCGATATCAAAGAATAAACTTAGAACTTCCGTGGATGTTGAAGATGTGAGGAGAGAGGTTGCTATAATGAAGCATTTGCCTAAACACCCAAATATTGTGCAGTTGAAGGACAGTTATGAGGATGATGAGGCTGTGCACATTGTGATGGAATTGTGTGAAGGTGGTGAATTGTTTGACCGCATTGTTGCTCGGGGACATTACACGGAAAGGGCAGCTGCCTTCATTATGCGGACCATTGTTGAAGTTGTTCAGGTACAATTTCTATTACTGTAATTTGGTAATTTTGGGTTTACTGTTTGATAAATGTTTTGATCCTTATTATCTTCGATTGTGTTGACATAACATGTCAATATGATATAGCTTTAGTATAGGGAAATGTGATTGGAATTGTGTAATACTTGTTTATATCCTTTTAACCGTTTTGTTTTGATTTTTCATATATTGTGTTCTGTTTTTTGAGACATCCATTAATTGGTCTACCATGTTGAATGCTAATATCAAAATCCTCCCCTTAACCACCATGTAACCATATGTGGATTGATAGCTGCTGCTCTTAACATGATTCTTGGCTTAGACGTGTCCAACATGGTAATGGCATGACAATGCTTTATCATTGAAGCCTGACTAAGGTTACCACAGGATTGTTCTACATTTATTCATATATGATAATGTTAAGTTTGGGGCTTTTACCCATGATGGAAGAGTTACAAGATACATGTTTTGGAAGTTGAATATTACCTTTTATATTGCTTTACATTTTTTGCTGTCACTAAATGATGTTTCTATTTTCATTTTCGAAACTAGTTCTTTGATTAGTGTGCTTCTCTCACATGCAATTTACTTTGCAGAATTGTCATAAACATGGAGTTATGCATCGTGATCTCAAACCAGAGAACTTCCTGTTTGCAAATAAGAAAGAAACATCACCCTTGAAGGCAATTGATTTTGGGTTGTCAGTGTTTTTTAAACCTGGTATTGCATTATATCCATGATGCCAATCTAAAGCTTCAATTCTCAACTACATTTCAATTTCTTGCACTAGAATTTATTCTGTTCTGTAGTGAATACTTTATGCCCAAAGTTGTTAGTTTTTACAGGTGAATGCTTTAACGAGATAGTTGGTAGTCCTTATTACATGGCCCCAGAAGTTTTGAAACGGAATTATGGTCCTGAAGTTGATGTCTGGAGTGCTGGAGTTATACTGTATATTTTACTTTGTGGTGTTCCACCTTTCTGGGCAGGTTTGTGTTTCAATTATTGAGGTCCTTACTTTCATCTTTTAGCACTTCCATATTATTTAAAAGTGAATTTTATATTTAAAGCGGGAGGTAGCGGTCCTATCTTATAGTTTCAAATCACTTTTACTTATTACAGGTAGTTTACTAACATGGGTGTATCATGTATGGATGTGTACTTCCTCGAGTTTTATCATTTGTATGTTTTCTTAAGCTTGAAATGATTTGTTCTGCAGAAACTGAGCAAGGAGTAGCACAGGCAATCATCCGTTCTGTCATTGATTTTAAGAGGGACCCTTGGCCTAGAGTGTCTGATAATGCAAAGGATCTTGTGAAGAAAATGCTTGATCCTGACCCACAGCAACGGCTTACTGCCCAGGAAGCGCTCGGTAAGTAATTGTTATATAATTTCTATCAATTTCATTCCAGATTTGTTAAGGTTGCTTTGTTACAAGTTTCCAACTTTTCTGCAGAGCACCCATGGTTACAAAATGCCAATAAGGCTCCAAATGTCCCACTTGGTGAGACTGTGAGAGCTAGGCTCAAACAATTCTCTGTAATGAACAAGCTCAAGAAGAGAGCTCTAGGGGTAATGTTTTGACATTTCTCTGTAAAATTCATTTCTTCTTTAGAATTGAAAATGTTACTTTAATGCAATTTTGTAAGGCTTTTCTTGATACGGTATTATTGGCACTATGAACCCAATAGTTCCTTTTTATTAATGTATTAGCTCTTGACCCTCTCATCTACAGATAATAGCTGAACATTTATCAGTAGAAGAAGCAGCTGGGATAAAGGAGGCATTCGAAATGATGGACACTGGAAGTAAGGGGAAGATAGACATTGAAGAGCTGCGGGTTGGGTTGCACAAGCTTGGTCAGCAGATTCCTGATCCAGATCTTCAAATATTGATGGACGCTGTAAGTATCAACTTTGCCTTTCCCAACTTACATGTCCTTCAGAGTCATCTCTTTTTAACCACCGATTAAATGATGGCATGCCAAACTCAGCATCAGTTACCTTTAATCTTCCAATTTGCAAAAGTTTAATGGCTAAATTTTGTGTACATCCTAAAAGTAGCTAGTAAGCCTCCCTTTTTTCCCATCGTGATGACTTAAGCTTCTGTGATAATCTATTGCCTGCTAATACTTGTTTAATCTGTGTCCCTGGATCCCCTTCCCAAACCCCTAAAATAAAAACATTTTGACAGAGTTCATTTTTTTTTTGGGGTGGGGGAAGCCTTTAAACCTATGAGTATCTTCACAATTTTTGGAGTAAACTAATGAATGTTCTTGTGTAGGCTGATGTTGATGGTGACGGTGCTCTGAAATATGGGGAATTTGTTGCAGTTTCAGTACACCTTAGAAGGATGGCCAATGATGAGCACCTACATAAAGCTTTTGCATTCTTTGATCAAAACCAGAATGGTTACATAGAAATTGATGAGTTGCGAAGCGCTTTAAATGATGAGATTGAATCTAGTAGTGAGGAAGTCATAACTGCCATTATGCATGATGTAGATACTGATAAGGTAAGTGTTATAGGTTATACTTTTACGGTTATATTGTTCATCTAACAAAGTACTCAACCTTAATCTTTGCTATAAGAAGGCAAAAATGTGGCTGATACTGCTTAGTGTTTATGACCTTTTAGCCATCCCTTGACCGTCTCGTAGAACATAGCCGTGTATTTTAGCATCTTTGTCGCATACAGTGCCCTTGTCTTGTTGCATTTTGGTGATGTTATTGATTTACCTTGGCGTGGCTGTACTCTTTTGTTAGGATGGGCGCATAAGTTACGAGGAATTTGCTGCTATGATGAAAGCTGGTACAGACTGGAGAAAAGCATCCAGACAATATTCACGGGAAAGATTCAACAGTCTCAGCTTGAAGTTGATGAGGGATGGATCTTTACAATTATCCAATGAGGGTAGATAATGAGCCCTTGAAATCACATTATGTCAATGGGAAAAATAAAAATAGAAAAAAGAAACAACATTCCATTCAATTTTGTTGTATTAATGAAATTATTACTCTCTTTTGTCCCGTTCCATTTTTTCCATGTACCTTGCAATATTTGGTTTATTTTCTCTTTCCTATTGTTACTGTTATTGTCATCTTTCTTTATGTACGATATTCAGTTAGCAGCTCAAAACGTGTCTGATGACTGTTATAAAAATACAAAAAAAAAAAGAGGAAAGAAAAAAAGGGTGTCTGATGACAGTTACTTCCACTTTGAAGGTTAAATGTGTTACTCCTAAATGCCCTAAATTTTGCATTCTCTTTAAAAATAGTCCTAAATGCCCTAAATTTTGATAGTGTTAGTGTAAAATAGGAGGTTGAATTTTTTTAATATAAATATATATATAAATTAAATATAAATTGATTGGAATGGAATGAAATGTAATCAGAATTAATTTCATTCAATTTTATATTTAGTTGGGTTGAAAAGTGGGAATGAAATAGTTTATTAAAAGAGAAGAAATCAGAATTTATTTTCCTCTTTAAAAAATTATGGTTTCATTCACATCTCAATTTTTTTTTCAATTTTATTATAATCCTAAATATAATCTTAAACTTTAAATCTTAAACTCTAACTCCTAGATCTTAAATCTTAAACCTTAAACCCTAAATCCTAAATCTCAAATCTCAAAGTCCTAAACCCTATTTAGAAAAATAATAATTTTAACCCTAAATTTTAATCCACAAATATAACCCAAAATACTAAATCTCAAATCTTAAAACCCAAAATCCTATTTAGTAAAATAATAATTTTAACCCTAAGCCTTAACCCACAAATATAACCCTAAATCCTAAACCCTAAACCTTTAGAATAATAATAATTATAACCTTAAACCTTAACTCACAAATATAACTATAAATCTTAAACCCTATTTAGAAAAATAATAATTTTAATCTTAAACCATAACTCATAAATATAACCCTAAACTCTAAATCTCAAATTGTAAACCTCAAACACTAAACCTTATTTAGAAAAATAATAATTTTAATAATATATTTTATTTTTAATTAATAATTATTTAGAAAAATAATGATTTCAATAATGCATTTTGTTTGATGAAAAAATAATAATTAAATAATATTATTTAAATTTTATTGAATATAGAAATATTAAGTTAATATATAGTTTTTTCTATTATAAACCAAATATTGTAATACTTATTTCTTTTTTGTTTCCACTAGTCAAATTAAATAAAACTATTTGTTTTTCATTCTTATTCCCATTTTGATTACATTATGTGAACCAAATGACACCAAAAAGTAATAGCAAAGAATTTATTAAAATAAATAAATATTGATATAATAAGTTGGTTTGGTCCAATTTATTAAGAGCTTAAATAAATATAGGTATCAATTATGATAAAAAATTAGTAAATAAAAATTATATTTAAAAAATATTAATTTATCAATAATATTTTTTTATTGATTACTAAATCATAAATATTAAATCTTAAATCATTAATCTTAAACTATAAATCATAAATCGATTAAATTTATAATTATTTTGATATTTTTAATATAAAAATATATTTTTTAATTTTTTAATTACCAAACATATTATTTTTATTTTTTATATTAATTATTAATACCATAAACCTAACTAGCAGGTGATTTACAATGCCAAGCCAACTTCTTTTATATCTATATTATTCTATTAATTTAGATTAATGATTTGTATAACATAATAACATTTTATAAATAATTTTTTTTATTTTCTAATTATATATATTTTATTATTTCACAACACAAAAATAATATATTTTTTTATATATTTTAAAATATAATGTATGTACATTTTTACAATATAAAAAATTATTTATTAAGTGTAATGGCTATGAGTGTTGGTTATTTTCGTAGATAAAATATTTACTTATAAAATTGTTTTTAGGCCTACTATTAAGTCTATCTAGAAAAGCTTAACAAATACTCGAATTTTAGATAATCGTACTTCATGTATATCTTTTATAATTATGACACATAAAATTGCATTCATACATTTAATAGCACATATTCATAAATCTGAAATTATTTTTGCTGCTAAAATATAAAATAAGATATATGCTAAAATGTTTGATAAGATATAAGTTAAATTATAGGCTAAAAGATATCATAAAATATACTTTAAAAAAACTCTTTTTTAAATAGGAGTCTTCATGATTAATGAGTTTATTTTAAAAGAATTATTTTTAAATATGAGTCTTCTTAATTATTGAGTGTTACTAATACTATTTGTAATAGAAAATATATTTATTAATTACATAAAAGTATTCTTTATTAGTGAGTATTACTAATCCTATTTGTAATATAAAAGATATTTATCAATTACATAGGATTAAGGGTTTTAATTTTCTCAATAAATAAAACTCATTGGTTCTTTTTTCAATAAAATCACACAAGAGCATTATTTTCTACTACTTAATTTCTCTATCTTGTTTTACAAATATAAGATAATAATTCTTTAAGCTTATTTATTTAGTTACTCTATGAAATATAGATGGTTATGTTTGATTGATTAATAATGAGTACTTAAAAAAAATACTAAAATTAACATGATTTAATGTACTTTAATTGATTAGATAGACTTATATTTGTATAATTTTATCATATTTTTATATAAATTTATCTTTTCAAAACCTTGGTATTTTTTATTTTTTTTAGGTATTTTGTTTCAAAAATAACTTAAAGACTCGAAAAAAATACTCGAGACAATGCATCAAAAATATGTTGAGAAAAAATAGGAAAAATTCAAAAAGATTTCAAATTGAACAAAATTGGTCAAAAATGTCAAAAATATCGAAATCCCGAACGCAACCACCCATTCAAGCCGAGTCTCAGGCGTGCACACACCTGCACGCAGTCGGTGCATGCCCAGCACAAGCCCGCATGCACGCAGCCAGTACACGTGATGAGCGAGAACCAGCATCACCGATTCTTGCCAATACTTTGGTTTTAATATTTGTAAAACTCTCGCAAGTGCACGAATCATTTCGTAGAAAATGATAAGTATACTCCCAAGGTCGATCTAAGGAAGGAATGTATGTGGTTTTTAATTTATTATTCAAACTTTTAAAAACGAAATTAAATCCTAAACATCCTGTCACGATATTTTGGGGTTTTGTATTTTTAATCTACATACATAAAAATAAACATAGATTCAATAAACATTTATGCAAATTTTATCTTTTATAATAGTGGAGTATTTATGGATATAATAACTAAGTTAATTATGCTTGCTCATATTATTTAGGTTATTAAAGATATGAATTGATATTTATTTATTCTTCCTTTTTTATATGAATACCACCTTTGGTGGGGTCAGATATTCTTTGTTAACTAAACAAATCAATTAACACCTATGTGTGAGGTTGATAACTAATTTGCTTAATTAAATTAATTCCTTTTTCTAAGAGATTGAAAATGAACCATTTAAATGCCACCTTTGGTGGGGTTAGACAGTTTAAACTTTATTTAAGGTGTCCAAATTAAACCTAAGAATTTAGTTATCCGAGTACTAACTTTCAAGTTTTAAAACCACTACTGAAAACATGTCGTCAATACATTTTCAGATAATAATTCTTATAAAAACTTTTGAAATAGAGCTTCACTCTAACTACCGGGCGATTATACCAACAAATAAAAGAGTATTACTCTAAATCAGACCGGATAACTAAACCTTAAAATCTAATTTTCAGGTTTAAGTTTGTAATGAAAAATAATATATTTCTCTCTAACATTCTTAATATAAAATTTTGAATAAAAACAAAATTAATTCATTTTAGAGATTTTCACCTATTTAATATTTCGTAAGCATAACAACGTTATTATTACATCATGTTTACTAACAGCCAGCAGAGTTAAATTTAATCACAGACAAATTAAATATAACATTTAAGAATAAAGCATAAAAAATAACTGTAAAAAAAATAAAATCCTTACAGAACTTCGATGCTATTTCCGTTGCTGGAAAACCTCCAAGCGGAATTTGCACTCCCATTTATTGAATAAAAAAGCTAATAAATTACAAAAAACATAACTAGTTCTTCCCAAAAAGAGAAGAACTCTAAAACTAAGAGAAATTAACTAAGAAAAGCTAAAAACTAAAAAAAAACTAAAAAATCTAAGAAAAGAGAGAAAGAAAGAGAGAAGAGAATGTGTTTTGAGGTGTGTTTAGAAGTGAAGAGAAGAGGGGGTATTTATAGGTGAGGATGGAGAGAAAAAGTGAGTGAATAAATGTTAAAAAATTGTGAAAACGCGGAGTGATGATTGCTGACATCAACATGACGTGGGGGCGGCTCGGCCGAAAATGGGGTGAAATGGGCAGCGGCGCACGCGGGAGCAGGAGCTGCGCGCACGGGAGTGGGCGGATCTAGAGCAAGGCGTGCGCGGGCGCGCGTGGGCATGGGCGTTGGACTGAAGCATGGCGCGCGCGGGGCTCGGCGCGGCTGGGCGGCACAATTTTCTCCTTTTTGACATTTTTGACCTTTTTGACCCATTTTGTCCAATTTTTTCCATATTTGTTGACCTTTCCCCATTTATTTATTAATATATTTGTGATTTATTGCTTCCAGTATTTCTCTTTGAGTCTTTAAGTTACGTTTTTAAGCCAAAATACCTAAAAAATAATAAAAATACTCGTGATTCCGAAAAAGACAAATTTATATAAATATATGATAAAACATATAAATATATATTTTTAATAAATTAATGTGCATAAAATCATGATAATTTTAGTGCTTTTTAAGCACTCATCAACACACTGTGCCGATTTTCGTGCATGCCAGCACATATCCGCATCGTGTCTCATGCATGCGAAACGCCCATCTTTCACAAATTTCGTGCTCCACAAGTAGGCCAACCTGTCCAAACGCATCCGAACTCAATATTTGAAGTATTTTCCACCTTTTTTTGGCATTTTCCTCACTTATAAAAGGACCATCTTCTTCAATCCCAAAACATACAATTTTCCCAACTCTTTCTCTCTCTAGAAAGTTTTATCTTTTTTAGTTTTAAAATTCTTCTCTTTTTGAGAAGAATTAGCTATACTTTTATAGATTTTTAGTTTTTGATTTAATAAACAAAAATGAAAATCTGTTTTCAGGTTTTCCAGCAACAGAATTAACATCAAAGTGATGTAAGGATTCTTTTAAGTTATAAATTTTAAAATGAATTTTTTATAGTTATTTTTTATGTTTTATTCTTATATGTTATATTTAATTTATCTATGATTAAAATTAACACGACTGACTATTTGTAAACATGATATAATAATAACGTTGTTATACTTGCGAAATATTAAATAGGTAAAATATTTTTATAAAATAAATTGATTTTGTTTTTATTTTAGATTTTATATTAAGGATATTAGAGAGAAATATATTAATTTTCATAACAAACTTAAATCTAAAAATTAGTTTTGAAGGTTTAATTATCCTGTATGATTTAGAATAGTGCTCTTTTATTTGTTGATATAATCGTCCGGTAGTTTGAACGAATCTCTATTTCAAAAGTTTTTATAAGTACTATTATTCGAAAATGTATTGATAACATATTTTTAGTAATGATTTTAAAACTTGAAAGTTAATACTCAGATAATTAAATTCTTCGGTTTAATTTGGACACCTTGAATAAAGTTTAAATTATCTAACCCCCCAAAGATGACATTTAAATGGTTCATTTTCAATCTCTTAGAAAAAGAATTAATTTAATTAACCAAATTAATTATCGACTTTACCCATATGTGTTAATTGATTTGTTTAATTAACAAAAAATATCTAACCTCACCAAATGTGGTATTCATATAAAAAAGAGAGAATAAATAAATATCAATTTATATCTTTAATAACCTAAATAATTTGAGCAAGCACAATTAACTTAATTATTTTTTCCATAAATACTCTACTGTTATAAATGATAAAAAATTGCATAAATGTTTATTGAATCCATATCTATGTTTTTTTATGTTATTAGATTAGCAAACACAAACTAAAATATCGTGATATGATGTTTAGGATTTAATTTCGTTTTTAAGAGTTTGAGTAATAAATTAAAAACCATATATATTCCTTCCTTAGATCGACCTTGGGAATATATTTGTCATTTTCTATAAAATGATTCATGCAGTTCCAAGAGTTTTACAAATATTAAACAAAACTATCTACAAGATCGTCATTGCATGTCGATCTTGTCTCATCAATTAATAAGCTTAATTAGTTTATGATATTTTGATCATATGTTATTATAACTTCTTTATTTTTGTTCTTGAATTGTTAGATCAAATAATTGTGTTTATCATATCATAGTTATTTGATTTGATTATTAATATTTAAATAAGATATTTTTATTAAACTTGTGCTTGATCATTTTGCTCTAGGATTTGCTAGTTGATTTATTTAAGTGACATATGTTTTGATTCATCTACTTAGGATTATTCATTATTAAATCTATTCTAGAACACATATGAACACTTGTGTTTTTGTACTAACTATTTTGCAATTAATTCGAGAATGTATCCGATTGTCGGGAAGCTTATTGGAACGTTGGTTTGAAAACCGCTCAAGCTACTATTGAAAATTGTGAAAACAGAGCAAGGGCTCATAAATAAGGCATATTGGGATAGTATCCTATAGAGGGTAGCATAAGACCGAGTTTTTACTTGAACATTTTCTTTTCATAATGAAAGGTTAGATGGTATGATGGATCAGTGGTTTTTCTCTTAGGTCATGGTTGTGGCCTAGGTTGTTTCCACCTAAAAATATCGTGTGTTATTATTTTATTTCTGCACTTTATTCTTACATGCGATTGCATGCCTAGTCATTTTGTTTAGGTTATTAAGTTATAAATTGATAAAATTAAAAATAACCTATTCACCCCTTTTAGTTAATTAGGTCCATATTTTATAAACTTTCAATTAGTATCAGAACAAATACTAGACACAGTTAGTGAGTTTGATCCTTAGGGATACATATTCCTACTTATGGAAAAAATGAAAGAAGGTGTGTCATTTGTTAGACCCTCACTCTTTGATGGGTATAATCCCCCTTAATGGAAGGCTCACATGCAAGTGTTCCTCAAACAAGATGAAAAATTTGGGATATTATTCTTGATTGTTGGGAACCACCTTCGGTAATGAAAGATGATGTAACAATCATAAAGCCAAGAAGATGCTGGGCCATTGAAGAATGCACCCATAGTGGGGAAAACCAAAAAAAGGTCTAAGCTCAATATTTTCTACAATGTCAATGGATGAGTTCTGTCGCATCTCCAACTGCGAGACTACTAAAGATGCATGGAATGCACTTACTCTTGCTCATGAGGGAACTTTACAAGTAAAACAAACAAAATTGAGATTTCTAACTTCTCAATTTAAATCCATTAAAATGAGTAACACTGAAATGTTTGGTTAATTCTATGCTCGCTTTTGTGATATCACGAATGCTTGTTCTAAACTTGTTAAGAAAATTCCATAACCAATACAAGTACTCAAAATCCTAAGCTCCTTAACTGCAAACTATAAGATGAAAGTTACAGGAATAGAGGAAATTAAGAATATGGACACACTAAACATTGATGAACTTGTCGGGTCAATCCAAACCTATAAGCTTACTCTTGATCGACCCAAGAAAATCAAGGATGTGTCATTCAAAGGCTTCAAAATGAAAATCTATGATAATGATGAGGATATGAATGATGAGTCACTAGTATCGCTATCATGAAAATTGAAGAAGTTCCTAAAAAAGAAGGGTCAATAGAATAATCAATCTAACAAGGGACAATCTAGTTGTTTGAGGGACCAAAAGTGAAGGAAAATCATGCCTTCTAGCTTTGATGGAAAGAAAACTAAGCCCACTAGTCCTTAATGCTTTACTTGTGAAGTCTTTGGTCATATTTCTATAGAATGTGTAAACAATACAAAGAAAATTGGAAAAGCCTTTAATGCTACACTCAGTGACACAAAAAGTGAGCAGGATAATGTTAGTAACTTAGAAGATGATGACACTAACTATCGTGCCTTCACTGCAACTACCAAAGCACACCACAATGACTTCGACCTTAGCTCGTATGAATAAAATGAGGAAGTAAACTCTTCTTTCTTATTGTCTAAGTTTCAAGTATCGAGTTATGAGGAACTATTTATGAATTGTCTAGGTGCTAGGAAATAGAGGGATAAACTACTTTTAGAAGTAATTAAACTTAATAATATCATCATTTTTCACAAAACAAATTTATCTGAACATATTACTGCTCTGAATCTGAGTCTTACAAAAACCAATCAAGGAAACAAAGAGCTCAGGCAAGAATTTAGTAGTGCTAAAGATACAGTGAGGAATTTGACATAGGTGTTGAAATATTGACCAAATTACTAGACTATGGAAAGCTACATGGAGATAAGAGAGGTCTTGGATACATATATTAACATTCAATACCTTCAACATCAAATACCACAATTATAAGGTCCTTAAATTCTACTCCTACTATTACTACTTATGCACAAAGAACTATTGCACCTGTGGTAGAAAAAGTTGTTAAGTTTGTGCATGTCTATCATCATTGTGATAGGAAAGGTCATGTAAGACCAAAATGTAGATTTTTGATGAATGCTCCTGAACTTAATCATTCTTTTTATGTTTCACATAGTAGGACCTCTAAGCATCATCCATCTATGCATGCTACATTATTTTCAAGAGGTAAGAAATACTTTTAATGCTAGGACTCATTATCATTATCCTACTATGCATATTTCATCTTGATTTGGGATGAGCGAACAATACAACTAAGTCCAAGAACACATCTATGAAACCTAAGTTAGTTGAGTCCTAACCCAATGATATATAGAAATCAAAATGCAATAAAATGTGGGTTAGAAAATGTTGTTTTTTCCTGGTCACTTGGTTGTTTTTATTCTTTCATCTAAGTATTTTTGTTAGAGTGCTTAAATGATCTTAAGTGAGAAATATCTATTGTCTTTAATTTATTTATTAATTAAACTTAAGAGAGAGAGAGATAGAGAGAGAAGAGAGAGAGATGTAGAATCCATATCTGGCCAATAAGGCATTGAACTTATTCTACATTTACAAACATATATATAAAATTATTTTTAGTGACTTAGTTTATTTTATATTTTTTTTACAATTTTGACTTATGCATACACATATTCTTTTACATGTGATGATCGATGTTGACATGAACTTATTCGCATACTCATGAACAAACATATATGCTATGCTTGAAGTTTATGAATTTTTTTTGAAAAACTCTAGGACTTTAACTAATCTTAACCGTAACATTGTGTTAAGTTATATTTTTTTCTTTCTAAAATTTTACCGTATGGAGACACCTAGTATTGAGAGAGCTACCTACTATGATGTGTGAAGCGATTGTAGTGAGCGGAGAAGGCTATCTCACAATTAGTGTGAAAGTCATCATGCAAGGTTTATGACTTGTGCAAAAAGAAGTAGTAGAAGGAAAAAAATTGCAAAAAGAAACTACTTATAAACTTGTTCTTGGAATGCACAAAAAGAAAGAGCCAATAGAGGTTAGAAAAAATATATGTGTCTCATTTATAAAATAAAAATAATAATTAAAAAAATAAAAAAAATTAAGTCATCTTTTGGTAGATATATTTTTATTTTGGGAGATTAAATACTCGATTGTAATTTTATATTATATGTGATATTTTTTTCTTTTGATTCTTTTTTGATTGATCATAAATGAATTAATTGATATATTTGTGGAGTTTACTTTTAAGTAAATTTCAATATGTCAGTATAAGTGCAAACTGTGCCTCTTTTACTCTACTTCCTTATTTATATAATAAATAATCAAAATTTTAGATAAAGAATGATGAGTTCTCAATTGATTGTGTGCTCGTTTGTGATTAAATGAGTTTAATATCGTGTGTGGCTATTTGTGAAAATTAAAAAAATCATATTATTATTCATTTACATCTTCTTTTTATTTATTGCCTTTTTAATTGGTTTTTAAGTTAGAGAGTCATAGAACTTAGGGGGAGTTTAAACCATATTACAGTTCAACATTATTATGCTTTTACATTGCTATATCTTTAGGAGGAATTTAGCTTCATTGTTTTGTCCAATGTTTTTTTCCTTCGCGTATGTCAAAAAGGAGAGAATATGTTTCACTTTTATGTTTTATTTTGTTATACATATAGGGGGTGGACATATTTAGTTAGTCTTATGTTAAGCTTGATTGGTATGTGTGCATGCTCGACATGATTAATCTTGATACTTCTCTTTTTTATGTAAATTGAACTAATGTACAATGAGGTTTTCAAGTCAAATTATCATATGCTTGTTTATGTCATTTCAATTATTTACATGCTTGTCAGGTTGTAATGAAGATGGATTCATCAGACCATAGGATAATTCCACTATAGATTATAAGACATCATTGTATTTTATCTTATTTCTATAAGTGTCATGTAGTGAGAGAGAGATTTTTTCACTTGAAAATACCAAAGGGGGAGTTTGTAAAAATACGAGTGTTAACTATTTACATGAATAAAATATTTACATGTAAACTTGTTTTTAGGTCTACTATCAAGTCTATCAAGAAAAGCCAAACAAATACTCAAGTTTCAAATATTTGTACTTCATATATATCTTTTATAACTATGACACATATGATTGCATTCATACATTTAATAACATATATTCATAAATCTGAAATTATTTTTGTTGCTAAAACATAAAATAAGATATATGTTAAAATGTTTGATAAAATATAAGTTAAATTATAGGCTAAGAGGTAGCATAAAATATACTTTAAAAATACTCTTTTTTAAATAGGAGTTTTCATGACTAATGAGTCTATTTTAAATAGAAATCTACTTTAAAATAACTTTTCTTTAAATAGGTTTTTCTTAATTAGTGAGTGTTACTTATCTTATTTGTAATAGAAAATATATTTATCAATTACATATGAGTATTTTAAAGTAGTGAGTATTACTAATATTATTTGTAATAGAAAAGATATTTATCAATTATATAAAATTAAGGGTTTTAATTTTTCTTATAAATAAAACTCATTACTTCTTGTTTCAATAAAATCACACAAGAGCATTATTATCTTCTTCTTAATTTATCTCTCTTGTTTTGCAAATATAAGATCATAATGTTTTAGGTTTATTTATTTAGTTAATCTATTAAATATTTGTGGTTATGTTTTATTGATTAATAAATCTAATTAATTTATGATATTTTAGTTAAATAAGATGTTAGAATGAATGAATTCTTTAAATGCAACATTGAAAATTAAGTTGATGAAATTTTCATAACAAACCAAAAGTTATAAGATAACTCCAGCCGAACAGATAAGTTGAAAAACAAATATAGTTTTCGTGAGATTTTTATGAAAATTTTGTGTTATATGGAATTATTATTTAATTTTATACTTGTTTTTAAGTATAGAAGTATTATATGTTTGATTACTCACTAATAAGAGACGAATTAAAATATCACATTATCATTTTTTTAAAATAATGAATAATTTTTAGATAAATTATATTTTTCATTTGCGTAATCCATGGAGCATTAAAGTCATTTCGTACCACTACCCTATAAATAACATTAAAATTATAAAAAAGAAGAAGTTAAAAATAAATTAAATACAAAAGTTAAAAGATCATGATAAATTTCGCATTAAATACTACTCTAAAAATCATTGCATACTTCGCATTTATCTATTCATTTATCTATTCATGATGTAATAAAAGAAAAAGAAAAGTTGTTACACATAAGTCAAGATACAAGCCTGGTTAAAACGATCCGTCTCAAATGTGCTTTGCATTAAATTAGGGTAGAGTTATTGTAATATTTAGTTTATTTTTTTATAATATAATTATTATTAATTTTAAAAATTATCAAATTTTTTAATAAATTTTAATTAATAAAGAATAAAAATATTACAGATAAAATAATATTTTTGATAAATTTTAAATTTAAAAATAAATTAAATGTGAAAGTAACAAAATAAAATGCGGTAATAATTATACTATGATAATATATTATTATAATTATTATAATAAATATAAATAAAAGGTAATGATATTGATAGAATGTAAACTATTAATATCATGAGAATATTTTATTAATTACAATTTTATTTCAAAGTAATGACACTATATAATTAATATTGGAATAAAATAAATATTTTATATATTTTTATTATGATAATAGAAAAAATTATTGTAACAATATCAATACCCTAAATAAATTATTTATTTTATTCATATGTTTAATTACACTTTAATGTTATTATTATTGGATAAATTATTATTAATAAAAAGTTATTTTCAGAATAATAATTTGAATTATAATAATATCGTTACCCTTAATTGTATTATGTGTATTAATGTATATATAAGAAAATATTTTGATCATCTTTAGTTTGTATAATAAAAAAATGTGATGAGAATAAGATAGTAATAGAAATTAAATTTAATGAGAATAATATTACTATTATTATATTGCTTAGGCACTCTAATCAAATATATTAAATTAGAGTTTATAAAATTATAAATGAAGTAAAATTAAATAATTTTTTTATTTTTAAATAAAAATAATAATAAATACTTATACAAATATATGAAAAAAATTATGTATTTGTTAAGAGTATATGAAGAATGAATATTCCTTTTATTATTAAAATGATTTACATTTAATTTTATATTAATAATAATGTGTAACAAATAGAAAAATAAGAGAATAGGAGATTATAAGATGAAATTAGGATAAAATATTATACTAATAGAAATCATAAAATAAAATGAATAATTAAGGAAATAATAATAATCAAATCATATTGAATATAATTCTAATATATTTATTTATAAGTGATTATTCTAAATAAGTTAATATTAATCTATCTAAAATTTAAAAGAAATAAAAAAATAAAAAAAATGCAACCTTAAATATGATAAAAGTCTAATAAAATCCAACTATAGTTATTAAAGTTCAAATAAAAATAAATACAATCTCAAACTAATAAATTCCTAATAAAATATATCTCGATATATATTAATAATTACAATAATTTTATTTTTAGTCTATCAAATTAAATATATAAATAGTTTGAATTATTTTATTCATATTAGTGTTAACTAAATATTTCTTTTTGTTTGAGGAATTCTACTTGTTGCTAGTGGAGCTTGATTCTACAGCATGTCAGTTTTTTTTTATCAATTGTTATACATGAATATTGTTAATATATATATATATATATATATCAAGGATATTATATTTATAATTTACTCTAAAATGATAATTAATTATGTATTTTTTTTGCAAATTATTTGATTTTATTGTTATATAAAGTAATAAATATAATAATAATTATTTTTATAATTTTTTAGTTTTATTTTATTTTTTTAATTGTTTCAATTATAATAATCTTTATTTAATATAATTAAAAAATTAAATTAAAAAATTACTTATATCTTTATATAGTTATTTTTATACTAATAAAATTAAATTATTAAAAAATAAATATTATTTTTATAATAAATAAGAAAAGTTAACATATATTTTTAAAGGTATAATAATATAGAGATATTGTCAATTACTTCTGTTAATCAGATTAGAGGTGAGCATCGGTTCAAAATCGTAAATTTTAGGTCAATTCGAATCCGATTCGATCCGAACCAAATTATGAATTATTCAATTTGAATCTGATCTACTGTACATGTCAATCCGGATCCAAAAATTATTTAATCTGAAAATTATTCAATTCGAATCCGTTTTAAATGCCAATCCGATCGGATATGGTCAAAATTTTAAATCTATTAAAAAAATTACATAAACAAGCAAATTATGAAATATCAATCTGATCTGAATTGCTATAAATGTCAATCCGAAAAATAATTCAACAAAAATAATCAAAAAGAAAAAATTCAACATCAATTACATAATTTAACTCCAAATATACATAGTAATAATTTAACTCCAAAAAATTAAATATGAATTACATAAATTAACTTCACTCTCCAAACACTAATAACAACAAGAACTATTTTTTGATAATCATTCAATATTTAAGTCACCAATACCATCAAGAACATCTGTATGATGAAAAATTAAAAAGTTAAAAAAATATACATAATTAATGAGCTAATAAACATAATAATATATATTTGATAACAAATAAATCTATATATATATTTGAAATATTTATTTGAAAGTTTTATGCAATATACCTGATTCTAGAGCTTCAATTTCATCAAATGATTCTTGGATATTAATGATTGGAGATGAACGAATCCAATTTTGAGTGCAAATCAAAGATTGTACAATTTTAGAAGATAAGGAACTCCTGTATGGACTAATTGTACGACCACCAGTAGAGAATGCAGATTCAGATGCTACAATAGATATTGGTATGGCCAATACATCTCGAGCTATCAAAGACAAAATCTTAAATCTTGAGGAATGAACATTCCACCAACTTAAAAGATCAAATTTCTCATCATCCATATCAACCAATGCTTCTTGTAAGTATTTTTCCACCTCAGATTTTTTTTCCATAGTATGAACTTCTTTTAAATGTTTTCTCTTACGAGAAGCATAAAGTTGGAATGCATATGCTTCTAAACCAAAACCTTATGTACCCATTTCTAAAGGTTGAGAAGATTCTTCTGTGTTTGAGGGAAAATAAGCTTTACGATACTCCTCGTACATATCTTCCAAAGTGTTTTTTTACCCTTTTTGAACTCATTGATGCCTCAATCTCATCCCCATTACACAATTCTAGAAAACTTAGATGTAAAGAACACTCTTTATGCCTAGGATCAAGTAAAACATACACAAATAACATCATATTCATTTTAGATATTCCTCCCCAATATTTGTCAAACTTTACCTTCATATCACTAGCCATCTTCATCATAATGTAATCCTCACATTTACTCCACATATCAAGTTAATCATGAATAAAACAAATACGATCCAAGAAGAAATTAGAAGTCACATATAAAGACCCAAAAAACATTAATGTAGCTTCATAAAAAACTTTCAAAAAATGGACAAATTGTCTAGCATTATCCCAATCCATTATAGTTGGAACTTGTTTAATTTCACCTCGACAAAACTCTTGATAGTATCCTAAATCAATGATCTCTAACCTTTCAAATACTTTTTGAAAATAAGTTGCTAAATCCAACATCAAATACGTTGAATTCCACCTTGTTGTAAACAAACGAGTTTTTGAGTAGAGAGTTTTTCCATTTCAGCAGCACTCTTAAATTTTTGTAGTCTAATTGGTGACCCTCTCACGTATTTTACAACAACACGAATCCTATTTATTGATATGCTATAGTCTTTCAAACCCTGCTCAACAATTAAATTCAGAATATGTGCACCACATCGTATGTGCAAGTGTTTTGATTCTAAAATTGCATTACCTCAACCATTAACACATTTTTTCAAATAAATAAGTGCAGTATCATTAGAACTTTCATTATCAACTGTAATACATAATATCCTATGAATGCCCCAATCTAACAAACATGCTTCAATCACTCTACCAAGTGTATCACCTTTATGATTTGGAAATTGACAAAAGTTTAAGATTCTCTTTGTAAATTCCAGCCATTATCAACAAATTGAGCAGTTAAACACATATAACATAAATTCTGACAAGATGTCCATGTATCAGTGGTAAGACATATTCTTTTACTAGTTCTATTCAACAACTCTTTCAATTTTACTCTTTCAGTAACGTACAAATTCAAGCAATCTCTTGCAATAGTCCATCGAGAAGGGATTTTAAACAAAGGTTGTAGCTCTTCAATAAACTCCTTAAATCCTTCACCTTTTACGATAATAAATGACAATTCATCTTTTATTATCATCCTTACCAATTTTTCTCTACATCTTTCAACATTAAAACTGTGAGGTATAAGACTTCCTTCCTTATGGAAAGCTAAAGTTTTTTGTTTCTTAAGAACTCTACCGGGAAACTTATCACATCCAATGGAAATGTGTGCAAGTAAATTTGACGTGCCAGATTTTCTTGACACATATTTATATTGTTTCTTACAATATTTGCATATAACTTTGCGATGTTGCCCTACCCCTTCTATAGTAAAATGAGCCCATGCTTCACTACTAGATCTAGAAGAAACTTTTTTACCTTCTTCTATAGAAGCAATGCATAGGTAAGGAATTGGAGTACTTACAAAATCTTCTTCTTTAGTTGGTTGTGTTGTACTTTCATCTTTATTTACTTTTTCAATCACATAAAGTGTATTATTATCTTTATTTAAAGTCATCTGTATAGTTGTAGAAAAAAATATTAAACATTTGTAATAAATAATTGTAAAAATGTGCACATAGACGTGGGGTGATGTTGGACATGTTTGCTTTCGTGTGATTTAAAATATGTATTGAACATTTATATATAATATAACTAAAAATTTAATAATACGAATGAAATGTTCAATTAGCATGCATCATTTATAAAACAATGTTGTATGATATTGATTTTTATAATTATATAAATAACCATGATATACTACAATGTTGACATTTGTTCCACCAAGCCATGATAGACCTCAATATTTTAAAAGTAGCTTAAATTTTTTTTAACTCAATTAAAGCATTTAGTTGTAATGAACTAGTTGTTGAGAAAAAGAGACCTTGCTCTGGTGTGTTCTTGACATATCGTAGCACTCGTTGAGCTGCTTCCAAATGTGGTTGACGTGGTTTATCCATATATTGATTGGAAATGTGCACAGTATAAACTAAGTCGGGCCTTGTGATGGTCAAGTATATTAATCTCCTAACAAGCCTTCGATAAGATGTGAGATTATTGATGAATTCCCCTTCAACCTTGCGGAGGGATAAATTTTGTTCCATAGGTGAATTGGCAGATTTGGCACCAAGATAACCCATGTCCTCCAATATTTCAAGTGCGTACTTGCGTTGTGACAGAACAATTCCCTTCCTAGAACGTGAAACTTTTATGCCTAAAAATACTTTAATTCATCGAGATCTTTAAGCATGAGATGATTCTTAGTTTCTTCAATGTCTTGTACATTGTTTCCTGTTATGATTATGTCATCTACATAGACAAGAAGAGCAAAAAAGGAATTACCACGAGTTCGGACGAACAGTGAGTGATCATACTTGGATTGGTTAAAACCAGCTAGCTTAAGTGTTGTTGATATCTTGATGAACCATTGTCGTGAGAATTGTTTGAGTCCATACAAAGATTTGTGTAGCTTACATACTCGTGTTTCCCCCTTTCGTCCGAATCTAGGTGGAAGGGACATGTAGACATCTTCATGAAGATCACTATAGAGAAAAGCATTGTTGACATCGAGTTGTCGAAGATGCCAATTTTGAATAGCAGCAACGACAAGAAGAAGCCGAAAAATGACAAGTTTGGTTACTGGTGCAAAAGTTTCTTGGTAGTCAAAACCTTCAATCTGACGATATCCTTTGGCCACTAACCGAGCCTTTTATCATTCTACAGAGCCATAGGGATTATACTTGATTTTGTAGACCCATTTGCAACCAACTAGTTTCTTGTTTAGAGGAAGCTATTGAAGCATCCAAGTGCCATTAGTTTCAAGAGCATCTAGTTCTTGTTTCATGGAAAGTTGCCATTTTGGATCGTTGAAAGTTAAGGTGGTTGGTTCCCTGAGAATGGAAATAGAAGTAGCAAAGGCACGATTTGCAGGTGATAATTGGTCATAGGTAAGTACATGAGGTAGAGAATGAGAAGTACCTTTGTTATTGGATGATGCTGAGTTAGAAGAAGGGAAGGACCGAGAAGGCAAGGAAGCTTTTACATGATATTTTTGAAGGTAGCTAGGAACATTGGTGGATCCACAAAGCCTATGTGTGACTGGTGTTGTAGGAGTCATGTGTGGTGGAGAAGTTGATGATGATGTTTTTGGAGATGAATTTTGAAGATGAAGAATGTCTGAGTTGATTGTTGGAAGGACAAATGGTGTATGATGAAGTGATGTATTTGGATTGGTTGATTGACAAATATTAGGTATGTCATCATAAATAGTATCTTCTGATGGATGGAATAGAGTTTGAGTGTTGACAACGAAAGTGAAATAAGGAAATACATGTTCATGAAAGATAACATCACGAGACACTAAAGTCTTACTTGTTCCAGATTGTAGACACGATAATCTTTTATCCTAGATGGATACCCAATGAATATATATCTATGTGATCTAGCATCAAACTTGGTGAGTCGATCATGACGTGCAGACACAAAACAAAGGGAACCAAAAAACACGAAGATGTTCATACCTAGGAATTTTGTGAAAAAGGACTTCAAATGGTGTTTTCCCCTTGAGAACAGGTGTTGGAGTATGATTTATGAGGTATATGGCTGTGAGAATGGCATCTCCCCATAATTGTTTAGGGAGATTGGCTTGAAAGAGCAATGAATGAGCGACATTGAGAAGATGACAATGTTTACGTTTAGCAACACCATTTTGTTGAGGGGTAGAGACACAACTGGTTTGAGGTAGAAAACAACTGGGTCATAGAGAATTCTGGTCCATTGTTGCTATAAATGATTTTAACTCTGGATGAAAATTGTGTTTCAACAAGATTAATGAAGGTGGTAAGAAATATACGTGTATCAGATTTAGCATGTAAGAGATAGACCCATGTGCATCTTGAGTAGTCATCAACAATAGTGAGGAAATAACGTGCTCCATTAAGTGCTGCAATGTGATAGCCACCCCAAATATTGACATAAATAATTTCAAAAGGTGTTTTTGTATTGATGGAACTTAGAGGAAATGGATTACGTGTTTTCTTAGCTAATGGACAAATAGAACAATCACTAATGGAACAAAAATGTGTTTTGATAGAAAGAGAAATTACACGCAAACTATTATTAGATAAATGACGAAGTCATTGATGCCATAGATGAGAGTTAATGGAAGCAATATTTGAAATGGAGAAACATCCTACCTTTTCAGAAATTGTCAGGTAGTAGAGTCCTGCTTTCTCAGTTCCCATCCCAATCATCTTCCCTGAGCATTTGTCCTGAACAAAACACATACTATTGGTGAAGGTGACATGGAAAAATGTATTTTGAGTTAGTTTGGCTACTGAAACTAAGTTTAATTTGAAGAAGGGAACACACAAAATATTATGAAGTATGAAATTATTGGAGAAATGTATAGTGCCAATATGTGTGACACGGGCAAGAGAATGATTAGGTAAATGCACATGTCGATTAGTGACTGGAATGCTAGAGCTCATAAGGTTTTGGGAAAACAGTTGCACATGATGTGTTACCCGAAGAAGTAGTCAATTGACTTGCCATGCTACCTGATTTGGATTGATTGAGAAGTGTAAGGAGCTCTTGATATTGGGCAGATGTAAGGTTATGAGATGGTGTCTTTGTGTCGGAGTAACTTTCCTAAAATTTAGTGTGATGAGCTTTGGAGGGGAATCCATAACTTGTATTTCTCTTATCTTGAATTTCTTCTTTCTTCTGACACATGTTGATGTCATGTCCATTCAAACCATAGAAATTACATTTGAGACGTTTTCGGCAGTTTTCAAAATTGTGTCCATTGAGACCACAAAAATCACATTTGAGGTGACTTCGGAAATTCTCAGAATTATGACCTATATTGTTGCATCGATTGCAATTGAGATGTGGGTTCCTTGGTGGGAAATTTTTGTGAGGATATTGTGGACTACTATCTCTGTCAACAAGTGCGACAACTTCTAGCATCCTTCCTATGGTTTGGGTGGAGATAGCTTTTTGCTTTTCATCTTGAAAAATAAGTGAATATACCTTATTTACTGTAGGTAAAGGTTCCATGAGCTAGATTTTTCCACGTGCTGATGTGTAAACCGTGTTAAGCCCCATGAGTAACTTTGTGGTTCGTTTCTTTTGTTGATATTCTTGTAGTTTCCTTTCGGCATTTCCTCCACAATATGGGAGAGGACATAGTGCATCATGACTATCCCATAAGCTTTTCAATTTGGTATAGCATTCTCCAATGCTTACACCTTCTTGTATGCAATCATGGATCTCTTGCTCAATGTGGAAGAGGTGCAAGCTGTTGGTAGGTGAAAAACGCTCCTTTAATTCTTCCCATAGCTCATATGCAGTATCATTATACATGACACTTTCTGTAATTTTAGGCGATATGGTGTTGAGGATCCATCTTTTGACAAGAATGTTGCAGCGAGTCCATTGTTTGATTTCTACTTCAAATTTTGTTGATGGCCTCTTGATTGTGTCGTCAATAAATCCTTTGTTTTTGGTAATAAGAGTCATGAGCATTGCATGACTTCAAATGTGATAATTTTCTTGATTTAAGGATTGAGCTACTAGAACCATACCTGGTTGGTCTGGGTGGTGTAGATATAATGAATGGCTAGGTTCATCATACCACTTTGGTAAAGCAGGGTTGGTATTGGTATTTATAAACATTATTGTTGAGTAAAATAAATCGAAAGAACAGAATAGGTTTAATTGTGTTTTAGACAATAATGACTATTTATGAAACAAATAATGAACTGAAATATGCTTTATCTTATAGAAAATGAGTCAAGGATTACAGAACTGGAAATTTCAGCCGTAAAACTGGTTGAAAAGTGGGTGAACCGACGTGTGGAGTGGTTGGGACGGCAGCTGCAACTGGAGCGCTGAACCGGATGAAGATCGAACCGGATGAACGACGCATCGTTTGCTTCAAAGGCGCGCAAACGATGTTTCGTTGGAGTCGTCTTCCTTAGTAGCTGACGCGTGTGACTCTGGCGAGGCTCGTGGAACGCCGATGAACTCAGGGAAGGCGCATGTGAGCACATGAAGTGTTATTTTGGCTTGAAATTAATTGCAGATTGCTCAATTTTTTTTGGATATTATGATGAGATGAAATTGAAATTATTTTGTGAATCGAAATTGATTTTGAAAAAAAAAAAACAGAATGAGAAAAGAAGAACAATATTTCGGTGAGCTAAATTTTCTAGGAATTATTTTCTAAGCTTTGATACCATGTAAGAAATGATTTTATTGATGATGAATAACGTAATAATTAAAAATAAATACAATTATGAAAAGACATGTTCTTGGACAATCTATCCTTCCCCACCAAACTGTTGGTGGTTACTTCCAACTGGTACGTTGGTTGTCACGATCTCAAGTTTTTTAACACATATTTATAAAATTTTATAGCTAAATAAAAAGAATGTTGATCAAAAATAATATTTCATTAATAAATAAGAATTTCATATTATTATATGTAAAATATAAATTATTACAATAATTATTAAACTAATAATATAAATAATTTAATTATACTTAAAATTTGTAATTTAAATTTAAATTTATTATATTCAATTACATAATTAATAAATATAGTTGAGATTTTATAAATATTAAATTCAAATTTCAACTTATTATAATTTATTTATTAGCATATAATTTCTAATATCCATAAAAAACTTTAACCTTACCGGGTTCGTTAGCCACAGTATTGAAATGAGAGATGGAGATCACGAATGTGGCTTTTATTTCTTACTACGGATGTGGTGAGATGGGGGCAAAGAGGCTATCTTCACCCCCAATTTAAATATTGTGATAACGGGACAAATTTTTCCATGTTTGGATTTTTTATAAGTATTGAAAATTTTTCATTAATAAATAAATTGAATGATGAATAACGTAAGTACCTTTAAAATTCTCAAATACATTTATTTATTATGTCATTAAATTTAAAATATAAGATTAAGATAATTTTCAACTCCATTGTGTCGCCCAGTATGTCCTCTATCGATGTCAAAATTTGATTTTTCCAATGAATTTCAGTTCTTATCGAACTTGACATTCCTAATACTTACCTGCTTTTGCGTACTTTGTCTGCGCGGGATCAGACTTCACTCAATAAAAACAAAAATGTTCTTGTGTTATGCACGTGAAGGCGCACCATATCAGTCCTCGTGTGTCGTTGGATATGAATATGATTGGACTACGTATTATTATTTTGTTATCTATTTTTTCTTATATTATTAAAAGATGTTTAATATCTAAATTTATCTATTAATATCTTTTGTTAAAAAATATAATAACTTAAATATTTTATCAAATAAAAAAGTAGAAGATAATGTTAACGTTTAAGATTATCTTTTAAAAAAATGAATGAAAATTTTATTTTTTAAAATTTTGAAATAAAACTTACAAATATATATATACAAATTCATGTATTTTCGTTATAATTTTTTTTAAATTGTAAATTCAATAAGAATTATGAAATTTTTAATTCTAAAAAATAATCTAATATACGATTATTATATTATCTTTTGTAAATGTAATACATTTATTTATTCTCATATTCTATATTTTTTTTCATTAATAATCTTAGTCTTATAAAGATACACCCAAATTGCTTGTGTAACAATTGTAACATGTAATTTTTTTAATTCTATTCTAATTAACCTATTAATTTATTAAAAATTTGATATTATATTAAATTTTATTTTAATAGGTTTAAATTAATAATTTGATATTATATTAAATTTTATTTTAATAGGTTAATTAAATGTATGAATAAACTTAATATTTATAAATTCTTCTTTGTATTATCTTTTATATAATTATTTATTTTAATAATTCACTTAAGATAGTTTTTTTTAATTCTTTACACCAAATCTTCTTAAAAAAAATTGGGTGATAATTTTTTATTTATTAACTGTAAAAATTGATTGAGGACGGCAACTAAAGGGCGGCATAGTTTTAAGAAATACTGTTGTATATTTCTTTGAGTATTATTGGCTACTTCTATTAAAATGTTTATTCTTATTAAAAAAAAAATCATTACTTATTTTATAAAATTATTTGAATAAAATTTTCGGTTGTTATAATTTTGAATGACAAAAAAAAAAAAAAAAAGGTACGAATAGGTGAATTTGGTTATTTAATAATATAAAGGAGAATATATATCAAAATACTAATATATATACTATCCATCCTGATCTGATTTATGGACGAGTTCTTTAATATGGCACTAATGGTCATTTAGCAAAGTGCACGTTGATTTCATGGTTTTAATACGAAGCATTTTAATAATATTATTTTTAAAAAGTATATATTTTATTGTTAAAAATGTATACTTTAATATTTAAAAAAGATGTACATAAATCATATAATTAGAAATATAAATTAAAATAAAATGTGAATTAAATTTATGGTATAATTAATTAATTTTTAAAATCTATTTCATTTTTTCTCATAATTTTTAATAAAATGATATAATAACAGTTATTATTTAAGATATCACATTTATACTTAATGAACTTAAATGAAACAATTAATAATATAAAAATAATATATAATTATTTATAATATAAATTTAATTAAAAAATAATAAAATATATATTTAAATAAAATATACTCATTAAAAATAATAAATAAAACATAACATGAAATATATTATTTTACAACTTTATCCCTAACTTCGATCTTTTAAAATTACAATTCACATTTAGAAAAAAATTAGGAGAATAAATCAGTATAATTAAAAATAAAATAACTAAACCGACTATTTTATAAAAACTATGGCACTTACTGTACCACCGCAGTCTGGTTTCTATTATGATGTGTGGGTAGATGGGAACAGATTATAACTACAGAACCTCCTGAAGTGACAAAAGCTCGAGATGATTATACACATGAAAAAACTTTCCTGACTTGCCTGAGCCAATCTACGGAACTTAATTCTTGCCCAGGAAATTCAAAGTTGCAGTTACTGTGCCCACAGACAACGCAGTGGACATCATATTGTTTGATATTAGCAATGCATGGAAGGATTCTATCACTAGAACTCTTGGGCAGGCTGGTCTACTGGTAATTGTATTTATCAGCACATATATACATGCTTGTAACCTGTCTATCTATATTTTTAGATGTTTGAAACTCACATATCAAGAAAGCTGATAGAAACAAAATTAATATGTGGGCCAAGCTGAGCACAGATAGGCATGCGAGCGTGCATAGACGGGTGCATGTGGGCATCAAGGCAGTTCCTAACGTGAGGTTCCAACTACCAGAGTTGAGATGATGCACAGCGGAAGAAGGGACCACCCAAATAGTTAGAGAGGACCACCAATCCGTCAGGAAAATGAGCTCACTCATCCTCCCTCTGACAAACACTCACTTGTCACATATTTTTTGTTATTCTTTCTACATTCCTTATGTTATTTTCTTTAATCTTTGTAAGCCTATATGCAATCGAGGAATTATAAAAATCAAACAAGAATCATACAAGCTACCTCTCTTCTATACTATTCTTCTTCTTCCTCTAGCTATCTCACTTTCAAATTACTCGTATCAATGGTATCAAAACCAATTTTAACCATGGATACACGAGGGAAATCAAATGTTGAGTTTCCACCTTACAAGTTGTACTCACCAAGTTACAAGCTCTACACTTAACTTGTCTCAACCTAGAGATCAACCTCTTCATAAGAGAGGAGACTCTGCTTCCTCACCCCACACTTCCCAATCAAGTGTAGATAAACTCACCCCATGTGAAACTATCCTTCCCTAGATTTGCTGGTGAAGACCCCAATAAATGGATCTACAAGGCTGAACAATATTTTCAATTCACCAACATTACCCAGACTAACAAGTGTAGTTAGCTTCTTTCCATCTAGAAGGCATTGCATTGCAATGACATCGATGGTTGACCAAATTTCGTGGACCACTCACTTGGGAAGAGTTCACCAATGCTACTCAACTTAGGTTTGGACCAACTGATTACGAGGATCCTTCAAAGGCCCTGACTCACCTTAAATTCCCCTTAACTCTTATTCCTTAACTTCCCTTTAACTCTTAAGGAATAAGAAGGTGCTAGTATTAATAGATAGGGATAGCACTATAACTTCATTGACCAAACTCTAGTTTCTCAGTTTGGCTTAATTGTAGCTAAGAATAAGAGGCTGGAAGTTATGGTATCCAATCGTGAAAAGATAGAATGTGTTGGACAATGCAACAACCTTCCTATCTCTATTCAAGGTTATATGATTTCTACATATTACTATGTACTAAAAATGGCAGCTTGTCAAGTAGTGCTTGGGGTTCAATGGCTTGAGACTCATGGCCCAATTGAGATGGACTACAGAAGGCTCACCCTCAGCTTCAAAGTATATGAAGAAAACCATACATTCCAAGGGTTACAACAAACCAACAATTCAATTCTAATTGAAAAAGAATGTAGTAAGTTGTAAAATATCGGATTGTTTTTCCAAAATTTTCCTATCTGTGCCCACAATCATAAAAACAAACCAACATTCCTTGAGATGAGACAATTGGTGACAGAATTCTCACACATATTTGAACTTCCTACTTGCCTTCTACCTAAACGTCTACAAGATCATCGCATACCCTTGAAACCTAGTGCAAGGCCAATCAATGTCTGGCCATATTATTATCCCTATTACCAAAAAACAGAAATTAAAAAGATGGATAAAGAGCACCTTCAATTAGGATTGATAAGGCCTAGCAACAGCTCATTTTATTCACCAATTTTGTTGGTAAAAAAAGCTGATGGCAGTTGGATATTTTGTGTGGACTATAGAGCTTTGAATGATAGCATAGTAAAAGATAAGTATCCTATTCTTGTCATTGAAAAGTTACTAGATGAGCTTTATGGAGCTCAGATTTTTTCTAAATTAGATTTGCGATCCAGGTATCATCATATACGAGTCCATGAAGAAGATATTCCAAAAATAATCCTTTCAAACTCATGAGGGGCATTATGAGTTCTTAGTAATGTCATTTGATCTCACTAATTCCCTAACTACCTTCCAAGGCCTAATGAATGATCTCTTTCAACCCTACCTTCAAAAGTTCATTTTAGTGTTCTTTGATGACATTATGATATACTCATGATCGAGGAAAGATCATCTAGTGCACCTGCGAGTGGTCCTCCAACTCTTGGCTACTAACAACCTATATGCCAAAGAAAAACAAATGTAGGTTTGGAGTGTCACAAGTGGAGTATTTGGAACATGTGGTCTCAGATCAAGGTGTCTCAATAGACCCTTTAAAAAGTCAAGCTATCATTGATTGGCCTATTCTAACCATAGCTAAAGGAGTCAAAGGATTCCTCGGGTTAGCAGGTTATTATGGGAAGTTTATACACCACTTTAAAAGCATGGAAGCTCACTTAATTTGTTTGTTGGGCAAAGAAGGGTTTCAATGGGATGAGGTGGTTGATAATGCCTTCAAACAACTGAAGGAAGCATTAATAAGCCCACCAATTTTGAGCTTTCCAAATTTTTCTCGACAGTTTGTAATTGAATGCGATGCAAGTGGAATTGGGCTTGGTTCCATCCTTATCTAAGAAAACAAACCAGTGGCATACTTCAGTCAAGCACTAAAGGGATCAACATTGGATTTATCAACCTATAAAAAAGAAATATTGGCTATCATCAAGGACATCAAGGTATGACACCCTTATTTACTAGGGAAACCCTTCACCATACACACTGATAAAAAGAGCCTTAAGTACCTATTGGAATAACACATTACCACCCTAACACAAGCACGATGGCTTCCTAAACTCATGGGTTATGAGTATGAAATTGAATATAAAAGAGGGTAGGAAAACCAGGGAGCAAACTCTCTTTCACGAGTAGTGGAGTTCCTCTTCCTAAACATATCCCAACCACATGCAGATTGGTGGTCACAACTTCAGAGGGAAGTACAACAAGACTCCTACTATACAGACCTGCTAGCCAAATCCTCTCTTGCAACTACTCACAAACTGCTCAAACGAGATGGCATATGGTTTAAGGATAACAAGGTGTATCTGAGCCCCAACTCCTCTCTCAAACCCCAAATAAAAGCTGATTGCCATTCCACACCCATTAGGGGACATTTTGGATTCCATAAAACCCTCTCCTACATCAAAAAAAGCTTTGTGTGGCCAAAGCTATGCCAAATGTTGAAGAAGTTCATCAGTGTGAGCCTTGTCAACGGTTCAAAACTGACAGCATGAAACCAACAGGCCTACTTCAACCCCTTCCTATACCTACTAGGATTTGGGTTGACATCTCAATGGACTTTATTGAAGGATTTCCACCTTTAAAATGTTATACAGTTATAATGGTGATCGTGGATTTTTTGACTAAATATACCCACTTTGTCACTATGAAACACCCTTTTACAGCTACCATTGTAGCTAAAACATTTGTGACTAATGTGGTGTGCCTGTATGGTATGCCAACCACCATCGTCAGCGATCATGATAAGGTGTTTGTTAGTTTCTTATGGCAATAATTGTTCCAATTATAGGGAACTCAATTATGCATGAGCTCCAGCTATCATCCTCAATTAGATGGGAAGACTGAGGTGGTCAACCACACCCTCGAGAAGTATCTGTGCTACTTTACTGGGGATTAGCTACACAAGTGGTTCGAGTGGGTTCTATGGGTAGAGTATAGTTACAACACTTCTATCCACTCCTTAACCAAGATGACTCCTTTTGAGGCGGTCTATGACATTCCACCTCTCCACTTATTGACCTATATCCCTAGAACTGCCCAAGTTCCAGCTATAAACGAGCACCTATGTGCCAGGGACACTCTTCTATAAGAATTAAGAAGAAACCTTCTACATGCTCAAAATCGTATGAAATGTCAAGCTAACAATCACAGGTGAGAGATCTCTTTCCAAGAGGGAGATTATGTGTATATGAAACTACAACCCTACAGATAAACCTCAGTGGCCTTTCGTTCATCAAGAAAGCTAGCTCCAAGATTCTTTAGTCCTTATAGAATCATTGCATGAGTGGGACCTATAGCTTATCAGTTTCCACATACATGATGTATTCCATGCCAACTTATTGAAGACACATGTTGGCCAAATGGCTAGGCACTCCAACAGAAGAAGCCACGTGGGAAAATGAATGGTGGTTCTCTAAGACATACCCTGATTTCATCCTTGTGGACAAGGATTCTCAAGGGGGAAGAGTTGATAGAGGAAAAACTAATATGCGCGCCAATCCGGGCACATATAGGGGTGCGAGCGCGTAGAGATGGGCGCACGTGAGCATTAAGACAGTTCTTAGCGCGAGGCTACAACTACCAAAGTAGAGATGATTCACGGTGGAGGAGATGACCACCCAAACCGTTAAAGAGGACCACCAATTTGTTGGGAAAATATGCTTACTCACCCTCCCTCTCACACATATTCACCTGTCACGTATTTTCTATTATTCTTTTTGCATTCCTTCTGTTATTTTTTTTAATTGTTGTAAGGCTATATGTAGCCGAGGAATTATGGAAATCACAATAAGAATTATACAAGATACCTCTCTTCTCTACTGTTCTTCTTCTTCCTCTAGCTATCTTGTTCTCAAATTACTCGTATCAGAAGCTTCCTGCATTCATTCCTCTAGCTATCTCGTTCTCAAATTACTCGTATCAGAAGCTTCCTGTATTCATTCCTCTAGCTATCTCGTTCTCAAATTACTCGTATCAGAAGCTTCCTGCATTCATTCCTCTAGCTATCTCGTTCTCAAATTACTCGTATCAGAAGCTTCCTGTATTCATTCCTCTAGCTATCTCGTTCTCAAATTACTCGTATCAGAAGCTTCTTGCATTCATGGACACTGCATCTCTTTAGTGATTTTAAAGTCCTCTACATTCTTAAGATGTTATGTTTTATTTCCCTTGTTATTTCATTTTTCTACCTCTTTCTCATCTTCTTTCCTTCTCGAAAGCTTACCTCAGTTTGATTCATTTTGTAAAAATTTTAGGTCATACAATTTGTATATTGGAAATGGTACTGATTCTTTATGGTATTGTGCAGCTTCCTAAGTATGTAGATCCCCTCAATTTAACAACAATGATATGTCCTGTCTTTCCACTTTTGCCCACTAGTTGTCCAAATGGTTATACCCGACCATACATGGTTGAATTTGGATTGGTTGGAGATGGTCCCAACAATTATCAGGTAATTCTATTGCGTCACTTTTGTTCATCTTTCTCAAAATGAAGTAGCATCAATTCATGTTGATTTATGAATAAAAAAAAACTGAAATAAGTTTAACTTGGAGAAACGCCTAATCAAACCTCTTTAGCAAGAAGCTTTAGGAAAAAGGTCAAAGTTCAAGATTTTGAGAAAGTTTTTAAGCCATTATTTTATCATTGGAAACACAAACGACAATCTGAAGAATCATTTGGCTTCAAGAATTGGTTGACAAATGAGAGGGTTCTGAGGTGGTGGCTCCAGCACGCCATAATTTGGATCTTTTTGCTGATAAAGAGACATACGAGGCCATGAATAAACTTGCAAGACTGCAGAACAAGAGCGCACATCAATTAGCCAGTCATCCGTGATTTTGTTGCATCCCAGCCAGATGGGAAAGGTGAATGACTTTGCTGAGGAAATCAAATGTAAGATTGTCGCAACCTGGCAAGTCGCTATGGTACACGAGCAAAACATTCCCCATTCTCATTCTGAGTTGTTACTCTTCCGTAAAAGCTGGAATGAATACAAAGTAGGTATCGACCTTTATTGAAAGTTTGCACTTTTAGTTAATTGTTGTTGGATATGGATTTTGTTAAATAATTTGTGGATTCGTATCCATTTTGCTCAGTTGGAAGTATTTCTTCGATTACCCTTTTTCGTGTTGGTCTTGTATTTCTTTCGTTATGAAGAAGCAGCTGATTTCATCAGTGCATGACTCTGTCCTTATTATATTTGGGATTATCTTAATCATAATGATAAGTATCGAATTATTTTGTGATTAAGGAGGTGCTATCGTCCAAATTTCCAACATAAAAAGCTCTCTTCAGTCACAGGCTAAATTCCAAGTTTTCATTCGAAGGAGCATTAATTTTACCAATCTCATCTCCTTACACTCAAAGGGTGCTCGATTAAACTAAAAAATTCCAAGTTTGGCTTAGATCCATGTAGCCAAATTTGGAAGGATTTATTTTAGCTTGTTACCATAACCCTCGGTTGGGCACCTTTGTGTCTTTTGAAGGATTTAAATATAAAAATGACACATTTAAAGAATATCGTTGCACTTAAAGAAGCTTTATTCGGGAGAAGCTAGATATATGATCCTTTGAGTTTAATCGCACAATGAGCAAAATGAGAAAGTGAATATAATAACATTAAACCCGAATAATGATTATAAAATTAAACAAGAGTTTTACAATTACAATACATAAATTACAATTACAAGACATAAATTACATAATTAATCAAGTGATTGATCATGATCATACCTAGCTCACCTGCGGCAGATACGAGCTGTAGGCATAGTTACACAAACAGTAGCATACTTCTTCTTAGCTTCTGGGGTGCCTGCCTTTGGCTCTCCTTCTGCCATTGCTATCTTAGCAACTGACATTGCAGCAGCTGCAGCTGCAGCCAGCACCAAATCCCTCCTCCCACTGCTCTCAGCTGCTTTGCTGTTGTTGATTTGCAAGCTGGGTTTCTCTCCTTCACTAGCTGTGGAGGCCTTAGCCACTACAAGACAACGGCGAGTGGTTGCTTGTTTAGTGATGGTTAATGCGGAGCCACTTAGGAATGAAGAGGCTGTCATGGTTGTGGTAGCCATCTGCAACTTAACCTTATTGCCACTCGTTTGTTACTACAAGCTTTGAGTTTTAATTCTAATCTCTAGCTATGTTTAAAATAAAGCTATTAAATGACACGGAATGTGTACCTTTGAAAAACATCATCCATTTCCTTATCGACTTAAATGTTTTGGCAAATGAATAAAAGCCACGTGTTTCTTTCTTTAATTGTGTACTCATATTTATATGATGTGATCTAGAATTCTTTCCTTTGTTTTTCTTATCTAACCACTGACCACATTTTATAGGCTTCCGGAAGTTCCCATAAACTAGTATTTCTTATATATTCTGTTATCTAGGGCCAAATGTGGTCAGTTTTTAGCAAAGACTATCAGATTTTACTAAATGTGATGATTTATATACTTTGATTCAAAACACAAATGAGTTTAAAACCATGAAAATAGAATTATAAACATGACATAAATTATTCCATATTGACATAAAAATATTCTTAGAAACTCAATCATAATTCTAAATCTAAAAGTTAGTTTGTGAGTTAAAGGGTTGTCCAGACTTATAAGCAGTACTGTTGTTTTACTCTTAGTCAACGTGAGACTTAAACATCCCCCTCCACATCGACTAGAGTCCGGATTTACGGCACGGTCCGGATTTACCGTACGAGGATCGATGTGAATACGAAGAAGTGAAGAGCCTAACTCTGATACCATCTTAGAAACTCAGGCCTAACTCTAAATCCAAAAGTTAACTTGTTAGTTAGAGGGTTACCCAGAATTATAAGCAGCAGTGCTGCCTTACTCTTAGCCAATATAAGACTTAACAAACATGATAAAATAATTTTTTTCATTCTAAATTTTAATAATAAAATTGATGAATCAGATTATCAATAATTGTCTACAAAATTGAGACTAAAATTGTTCTTTTTAGTTTTATCAACAATTAAAACAAAAAAAAAACTTAAATTAGGAATAGCTAAAACCTTTATCTTACCTATATAAACAAATTAACAAAAATAATTGTCAAAAATAGCTTTTTTTTCTTCTAATTATTATAAATAGAGAAAAAAATTCTTATTACAAATACAAAAACCTACACTATTTAGTGTCTCAAACATTTTCATGCTAACAAATGAAAAAGAAAATCATTTTGATAAACAGGTAAAAGAAAATAGAAAATTTTAGATATCCTTAGTTAAATTTTGTCAAATAAATATTAATATTCAAATTAAAATTGAAATTTCTTAATATATTGGTCAAATTCAAATAGATTTTGACCAAACGGTCAATACTCCTGGATCAAAATCATGCAAACAAAATAATTATTTTTTACTTAAAAAGTACTAGATATTAAGATATTTTTGATAACGAAAATATCTCAAATTTGTTTTTTTTATTATTAGAATATTTTTGATAATATAAAAATATCTTAAATTTATTTGTTGATTATTAGTATATTTTGATATTTTCAAAATCAACCTGTTATTACTGATAATTAATATGGTAAAAATGTGAAATGTATAGTAGAATAAATTAATAAATATATCATTAATATAAATTTAATAATTAAATTTAAATTGTGATAAATTTATCATCAAATATCTTATAAATATTATAAATTTATCACTATTTATATGTTTTGATGGTAGATTCATACAATTAATAAGAAGTTCGATAATAGATTTCTAACACTAATAGAATTTTATTAGTAATTTTGTCACGTTTTAAAATTAAATGATATATTTTTACAAATAATTTAAATTAGATAATATATTTATTAATTTATTTTAAATCATATTCAAAACTTTACTTTTGATAATCTTTGGTTTCCTTGTGAGAATGCATTTGTAAGAATTATAAATATTATTTATTTTTGTGGATAATATATTTATTTTTGAGCTTGTTTTTAGGTTGTTATTATGTCTATTAAAAAAAGTCGAATAAATGATCGAATTTTAAATAATCGTAATTTAGTTATATCTTTTATAATTATAATACATAAGATTGTATTAATGCATTTAATAATAATTATTTATGATATTAAAATATTTATATTAATTTTTAATATATTTATGTAATTATTAATTAAATATTTTTAGATATATTTTAATATTTTTAAAATGTGTTTTAAGAAATGATTTTTTTATAATATAAAAAAAGAAAAAGTTAAATATAACATAACTTGAAAAAGGTAATTAGAATATAACATAGGTATTCGTAATTAATATATATATTACTGCGAAAACCAAATATGTTAGAGCTGTAATCAACCAAAGTGCTGCAGAAAATTATTAAGAGAATACATATATCCTGTACTAAGTGCTATTCTTCGGTGGGGTGCAGCCAACTAAGAGCTCGGTCAAAGGTAATAATATATATATATTTTTATTTGGTGTTTGAAAACCATTTTACTAGGTTAAACAAGTTGATTTTTAGAAATACTTAATGATTGTATTCTATTCTATGAATAAATAAATATACATAATATTTTTATATAAGAGTTATAAGTAAACTAAATACAGATATACTAGAAGTAAAGAGATATACATTAACATATATATATATATATATATATTAATATATTACTAGATATACATTAAGAGTGATATTATAAATATTTAAAGATATTGATGAAGTGGGCATGGAAAATCAATTGCTAGGTTAATTTGACTAGTGGAAAATTAATCAATATATTATAAGAAATAATAAATTGTGATTAATTTGATTGTTTTTACTCTTATATTTGAGCTTGTTTATTTCATATTTTTCATATTCTTAAATTTTATTTGGTGATTAGTATCTCAGATATTTAAATATAATAATTATTTGATTTAATTATTAAATTTTATAAAAAATATTTTTTAGTGAATTTGGACTTAATCTTTTTGTTCTAGAATTTTTTAGAGTATTTGATTTAAGTGACATATATTTTGAATTATCTAATTAGGATTATTCATTCTTAAATCATTTCTAGAACACACACGTTTACTTGTGTTTTTATGCTAACTCTTTTGCAGTTGATTTGTGAACGTATCTGATTGGCGTAAAACTCATTGGAACGTTGGTTTGGAAACCGCTCATGCTAATTTCAGAAACTGTGAAAACAAAGCAAGAGCTGGTAAGTAAAGTACATTATGATAGTATCCTAAAGAGAGTAGCATAAGATTGAGTTTGTACTTGAATATTTGATTTTCATAGTAGAAAGTTAGGAGATTCAATGGACCGATGGTTTTTCTCTTAGATCATGGTTGTGGCCTAGGTTGTTTCTACCTAAAAATATCGTGTGTTATTCTTTTATTTCCGTACTTCATTCTTATATGCGATACCTGGTCGTTTTGTTTAGGTTATTAAATTATAAATTAATAAAAACTAAAAATAACCTATTCATATTCTCTAGGTTAATTAGGTTCATATCTTATAAACTTTCAATTAGTATTAGAGAAAACACTAGACACACTTAGTGGGTTTGATTCTTAGGGATACATACTCCTACTTATAAACTAAATGAAAGAAGGTGGGTCATCTATTAAACCTCCACTCTTTGATGGATATAATTACCCTTACTAGAAGGCTCACTTGTAAGCTTTTCTTAAACATTATATTCTTGATGGTTAGGAACCACCTTTGGTAATGAAAGATGATGTAATAATCTTAAAGTCAAGAGTGACTGGACCACTGAAGAACACATTCTTAGTGGGGCAAAACAAAAAGGTCTAAGCTCAATCTTTGCTACTGTGTCAATGGATGAGTTCTATCGCATCTCCGACTATGAGACTGCTAAAGATGCATGAAATGTACTTGCTCATGCTCATGAGGGAACTTTCCAAGTGAAACAAACAAAATTGAGATTGCTAAAATCTCAGTTTGATTCCATCAAAATGAGCAAAATTGAAACTTTTGGTCAATTTTATGTTCACTTTTGTAATATCACTAATGCTTGTTCTAATCTTGGTGAGAAAATTTCACAACCTATACAAGTACGCAAACTTCTAAGCTTCTTAATAACAGACTACAAGATGAAAGTTATAGCTATAGAGGAAAGTAATAATTTGGACACACTATACATTGATAAACTTGTCGGTTTATCCAAACCTATGAGCTTACTCTTGATCCACCCAAGAAAAACAAGGATGTGGCATTCAAAAGCTCCAAAAAGGAAATCTTTGATAGTGATGAGAATATAAATGATGAGTCATTAGTCTTGTTAGCACGAAAATTTAAGAAGTTCATGAAGAAGAATGGTCAATTGAGTAATCAATCTAACAAGAAACAATCTAGTCGTTTGAAGGATCAAAAGTAAAGGGAAACCAAGCCTTCTAGCCTTGATGGTAAGAAAAGTAAGCCCAATACTCCTCAATGTTTTACTTGTGGGGGCTTTGGTCATATTTCTAAAGAATGTGCTAACAATAAAAAGAAAATTGGAAAAGCCTTTAATGCTACACTTAATGACACAGAAAGTAAGCAGGATAATGCTAGTAACTTAAAGAATGATGACACAAATTATTGTGCATTCACCGCAACTACTAAAGCACACCACAATGACTATGGATTTAGCTTAGATGAAGAAAATGAAGAAGTAAACTATTCTCTCTTGTTGTCTAAGTTTAATGTATCAAATTATGAGGAACTATTCATTGATTGTCTAGGTGCTAAGGACAAAGAGATAAATTACTTGTGGAAGTAACTAAACTTAATGATATTATCAATGTTCACAAAAAACAATTCTCCAGCTTAAAGAAATATTAAAATGAATTATCTAAGCAATATTAATGACCTGAGTATAAGACTTGCAAAAACAACTGAGGAAAACAAAAAAGCTTAGGCAAGAACTTAGTATTGCTAAAGACATGATGAGGAATTTGACAGTTAGTGCTGAAAAATTGACCAAAGTCCTAGACTATGGAAAACCACATGGATATAAGAGAGGTATTGGATACATAGATGAAAAGTAAACACCTTCATCATCCAAAACTCAATTTGTAAAACCCATTATTGCTCAAGAAGGGAAGGTAATTTATACACCTTATCACTCTAAGCAAATTCAGTTTATTCCCATGTGTCATCATTATGGTAGGAAATGACACATTAGACCTACGTATAGATTTCTCTATACTTATGATTCTATCATGAGTACAAATGTTTCTAGGAAACCTCAACAATTTTCAAAACGTAAAGTTTTTATGGTAAGAACTACACAAAAAGAGGAGCCTAAGAAACTAGTAACTCAAATGTCCAAAATTAAAAGAAGATAGGTTAAGAAATTTGAGTTGCACTACTTTGTAGCCCACATAGCATTTACAGCTAAATTAAATACTGCCTAGTATATTGATAATGGATGCTTTAGACAAATGAGTGAGAACTGTTCTTTGTTTAAAATCTTTGAGAAATATAATGAAGGGACAGTTTACCTTTGGTGATGGTAAAACATCTAAAATTGTTAGAAAAGACTCTATTAAAATAGAGGGTATCCCTAAACTTAATGAAGTTTTATATGTGGAAGGACTCAAAGCAAACTTGATTAGCATAAGTTAAATATGTGACAATGATTTTAATGTGAAATTTACAAACAATCACTGTATTGTAACATGTCAAAAGGGTGGATGTATGATTAAGGGAATAAGATCACATGACAATTGTTATTGTATTGATACATCACTCACAGTAACATGTAACCTAGCTAGCAATGACTTAACTACCTTATGGTACAAAAATCTAGGTTATATGAATTTTAAAGATCTATTAGATTAAGTAAAACTGAGACTGTGCATGGTTTACTTGTTCTCCCAAAAATTGAAACACTTGTATGTGGACCATGTCAATTAGGTAAACAAACTAGGATCGCTCATAAGAAGATCAAAAGTATCAATACAACCATAGTATTGAAATTGATACATATGGACCTCATGGGTCCTATAAGAGCATAAAGTATTAGAGGTAAGAAATATATCATAGTTGTAGTAGATGAATTTTCTTGCTACACTTGGGTAGACTTTCTTAAAGATAAGTAATATGATTTTGAGTTCTTCATCTCATATTGTACAAGAGTGTAGGTTGAAGTAGGTGACAAAATAGTAATCATCAAGAGACTGAGAACAGACTATGGAAAAGAGCTTGAAAATATCAAGTATTATGACTTTTGTAAAGAACATGGTATCTTTCATGATTTCTTTACTCCCATCATACCCATCAAAATGGAGTAGTTGAAAGGAAAAAATAGGATATTTCAAGAGATGGCAAGAGTAATGCTACATGTTAAGGGAGTCTCCAAAAGGTTTTGAGTTGAAGCTATAAAAACCGCATGTTAAATTATAAATAGTGTATATCTTCACCCAAGTACAAACCAAAGTCCTTATGAGATATGGAAAGGTAAAAAACCCTATTTGAAATTCATGCATGTTTTTGAAAGTAAATGCTACATACTTAGGGATTGAGAACAATTGGGCAAGTTTGATTCAAGAAATGATGATGGTATATTTCTTGGTTATTTCATAAATAGTAGAGCCTATAGAGTCTTCAATTACAGAACTAATGTTGTTATGGAATCCATAAATTTCATTATAGATGATGCATGTAAGCAAATTACGAGTGAAAATTTTGGTAATGAAGAAAATTTCACAACACCTTAATTAACAATGACCAGTGATACAATTGGAACAAAAGAAGAACAATTATAGGAAAGAGAAGAAAAGAAGGAAGAAGCATTCATGAATGATAAATCCAACCCGAACTTCAAAAAATAATCATATTAAGAATATAATTGAAGATCCTAATGCAAGCATGGTAACAAGAAGAAGACAAATAAGTGAGGTAACCCATTTATGATATATTTATCAATTTGAACAAAAAAATGTGAATGAATCCCTTAGGGATGAATTTTGGATAGATTCCATGTAGGATAAGTTAACTCAATTTGAAAGAAATCATGTGTGGATATTAGTGCATAAGCCTAAAAACAAAAATGTTATTGGAACAAAATAGGTGTTCAAAATAAATCTGATGAACATGATATTGTTGTTAGAAATAAGGTTAGGTTAGTAGCTCAAGGCTACACACAAGTAGAAAGAGTTGACTTTGATGAAACATTTGTACCTGTAGCTAGATTAGAGGCAATTAGGATTTTACTTGTCACATGAAATTCAAGTTATATCAAATAGATGTTAAGTCTGCCTTTTGGAATGGATTTCTGAATGAGAAGGTATATGTGGAACAACTAAAAGGATTTTTTTATCCAAAATTTCCAAATCATGTTTACAAACTTAACCAAGCTCTTTATGGTTTGAAACAAACTACTCGAGCATGTTATGAGAGACTTACCAACTATCTCTTGAATAAGAGATTTATTCGAGGGGGAGTTGATAAGACTTTATTCATTAAAAGGAGTAGTGATGAGATCTTTATTGCTCAAATTTATGTGGATGACATAGTTTTTGGATCCACATCTAGTACACTTGTGGATGATTTTGTGAATGTTATGCCAAATGAATTTGAAATGTCCATGGTACGTGAAATGGCTTTATTTCTTGATTTGCAAATCAAACAATCTCATAATAATATATTTATTTCTCAAACCAAGCACGCTTGTAATCTTGTTAAAAGGTTTGGTCTTGAAACTAGCAAGCCATTAAGGACTCTTTTAAGTATCATCACAAAAATTACAAAGGACACTCACAGTAAAAGTCTTAATCAAATCCTTTATAGGAGTATGATAGGTAGTTTACTTTACCTCACTACAAGTAGGCCTAGCATATATTTTAGGGTTGGTGTGTGTGCCCATTATCAAGCTTACCCTAAGGATTCACACTTAGAGAATGTAAAGAGAATCATCAGGTATATCTCAAAAACAAGTAATTATGATCTATATTTTACTACTGATACTACTTGTGAAATAAGTGGTTATACAAATATTGTATAAATTATTCTACAATTTTGACTTATGCACACACATATTCTTGTACATATGATGATTGATGTTGACATAAACATTCACACATTCACGAACACACATGTTATGCTTGAAGTTTATGAATTTTCTTAAAAGACTCTAGGACTTCAACTAATCTTGACTGTTAAACCATGTTGAATTCTATTTCTTACTTTCTAAAACTTTACCATATGAAGGCACCTAGTATTGAGAGGGCTACCTACTTTGATGTGTGAAGTTACCATAGTGAACGGAGAGGGCTATCTCACAACTAGTGTGAAATTCATCATGCTAGGTTTATGGCTCGTGGAAAAGAAGAAGGAAAGATTGTGCAAAAGAGCAACTATTTATAAAACTTGTACTTGGAATGCACAAAAAGAAAGAACCAATAGAGGTTTTTTTTAAAAATATATCATGTGCCTCATTTATATATAAAAAAATTAAGTCCTCTTTTGGTAGATATATTTTATTTTGTGAGATCGAAGACTCGATTATAATTTTACGTGATAGGTGATGTTTTTTTTTCTTTTAAGTCTTTCTTGATTGGTTATAAATGAATGAATTGGTATATTTGTAGAGTTTAAACGTATACATAGCTTTTAAGTAAATGTCAATATGTTATTATATGTGTTTGTGTGCTTGTTTGACTCTTCTACTCTACTTTCTTATTTATATAATAAATAATCAAATTTGAGTTAAAAATATTGATTTCTCATTGGGTTGTATACTTGTTTGTTATTAAATGAGTTTAATACCTTATGTGGTTATTTATGAAAATTTCAAAAAAAGAAAAATCAGTTATTTATTTATTTATTACCTTTTTAATTGGTTTCTAAGTTAAAGAGTCATAAAACTTAGGGAGAGTTTAAAGCACACCACACTTATGCAATACTCTACTCTTACATTGCTATATCGTTCGGAGAAATTTAGCCTCATTGTTATCTCGTATGTCAAAAAGGGGGAAAGAATAATGCATTTTACTTTCATGTTTTTATTTTGTTATGCATATAGGGGGAAAACATATTTACTTAAGCTTGATAGGTATGAATGCATACTACATGACTATTCTTTACACTTTGCTTATTTCTATGTAAACTGAATTAATGTACAATAAGACTTTCAAGCCAAATTGTTGTATGCTTTGTTTATGTCATTTCAGTTACTTACAAGCTTGTTAAGTTACAGCGAAAATGGATTCACCGGAGCATAAGATAATTTCACTATGGTGTCTAGGACATCATTGTATTTTTATCTTATTTTTATAAATGTCATGTAGTAAGTGAGCGGTTTTTCCACACGAAAATGCCAAAGAAAGAGTTTGTAAGGACTATGAGTGTTGACTATTTTCATGGATAATATATTTACCTATAAACTTGATTTTAAGCATGCTATCAAGTCTATCAAGAAAATTTGAACAAATACTCTAGTTTCAAATAGTCGTACTTTAAGTATATCTTTTATAATTACGACACATATGATTGCATTCATGCATTTAATAACATAGATTCATAAATTTTAAATTATTTATAGTACTAAAATATTTATTTAAACTTTAATAAATTTATGTAATTATTAATTAAATATGTTTAGATATGTTTTAATATTTTTAATATATGTTTTAAGAAATGATTTTTTTATAATAAAAAAAAGAAAAAGAAAAAGCTACCAAAAAGTAAAAGAATCTCGTTATTATCTGCATAAAACATGTAGGATGGGTTGATCAAAGTAGTAATATATATAATAAAACTTGGTAAAAATTAATTAGAATATCAGATGTCCAACAGTAATCACTTGATAAATGATAATAATAATATATATATTACTACAAAAACCAAATATGTTAGAGGTACAATCTACCAAAGTGTTGCCGAAAACTATTAAGAGAATACATATATCAGAAGCAACTGTACTAAGTGCTAATCTTCGGAGGGGTGCAGCCAACTAAGAGCTTGGTCAAAGGTAATAATATATATATATTTTGATTTGGTGTTGAAAACCATTTTACTAGGAGGTGATATTATACACATTTAAAGATATTTAGCAGTGGGCATGGCAAATCAATTGCTAAGTTAATATATAAATAAGAAATTGTGATTGATTTGCTTGTTTTTACTCTTGTATTTTAGCTTATTTATTTCATATTTTTTATATTCATATAGTTTATTTTGTATTTTGAATATTTAAAGATAATAATTATTTAAACGATCATGATTATTTGATTTAATTATTAAATCTTAAAGAAATTATTTTTTTTAGTAAACTTGAGCTTAATCATTTTGCACTAAAATTTTCTAGAGTATTTGATTTAAGTGACATATATTTTGAATAATCTAATTATGATTATCCATTGTTAAATCCTTTCTAGAACACACACATTCACTTGTGTTTTGTGCTAACTTTTTTGCAGTTGATTCGTGAACGTATCTGATTGGCGAAAAACTCATTAGAATGTTGGTCTGAAACCGTTAATGCTAATTTCAGAAACTGTGAAAACAGAGCAATGACTAGTAAGTAAAATATATTGTGGTAGTATCCTAAAGATTGTAGCATAAAACCGGATTTGTACTTAAACATTTGATTTTCATAGTGAAAAGTTATAAAATTTGGTGGACTGGTGGTTTTTCTCTTAGGTTATGGTTATGGCTTAAATTGTTTTCACTTAAAAATATCGTGTGTTATTTTTTTATATCCGTATTTTATTCTTACACGTTATTGCATGACTAACTACTTTTTTTAGGTTATTAAATTATAAATTAATAAAAATTAAAAATAATCTATTAACTCTCTCTAAATTAATTAATTTCATATCCTATAAAATTTGAGCTAAATTTAGCAAAATTGATATGTTATATTAAAAACATCAAATTATAGATACACATAAAAATAAAAAAAGAGAATGAGAAAATAAAACTTAAGTTTGGCTTTGATGTGTTGTTTGACATAAGAATACAAGTATCAAATATGTGATAATCTTTCTTATGGCTATTGAATGTAAAATATTCTCAATATTTTTTTCTTGGTTACATATGAATATTTTTTTATAACTTTTTATTTATTTATTATAGCTTGAAATTAATTTCAATTGAGTTAATTGGGTATATGTTTAATAAATATATTTTTTCGTTAATTTTAATGACATTATATTAATTAGATTAATTTGATTATTTTCATTAAATTATAGGACTTAATCGGATCAACTTATTAATTATAAAATTAAAGTATATTTTTTTGTAATAATTATGAGACTAAATTGACATTTTTATGTAAAGACTAATATTTACTAAAACAATTGAAGAAACAATATGATTCAAATTTAACTTTTGATTTTTAAAATAAAATGAAAATTTTACTCTAATAATTTACTTTATTATTATGTCAGAATTTTTTATTAATAAAATAATTTTTTATTATTTTAAAAGTGACTAAATTATCTCTCAAAAATGACTTAAGTATTATTTATGAAAATAAAGTGATTAAAATATTTTAATAACACAAACAAAATAACTCTGAATATATTTGATCTATTTGCAAGGACAAAAATGCATGATAAATGGGAATTTTTTTTCTTCTAAATTTTAATAATGAAACTGGTAAAATATCCCAGCCAAATAAATCAGATTATCAATAATTGTGATCTACAAAACTGTGACTCGAATTGTTATTTTCAAGCTCATCAACAACAACAATAATAGTAATAAAAAAAAAATTAGGAATAGGTAAAATATTTATCTCACTCACACAAATTAACAATGATAGTTATAAAAAAAATATCCTTTTTTTTATTATTACAAATAAAGAAAACCTACCCTACTTAGATGTTAATACTAATTGTATGTATTTGATGTATAAATTAAAATAAAGAGAATGATTTAGTGTATTTGAATTTTTATTTATTTATTATATTTTGTGTGTAAAAGTGATATTGGACATATTGGGGTTTGGGTTTGAGTGTTATTTTGAGATCCTAATCTTATTTTTGGAATATAGAGTAGATTAGTATTCTTATGTTAAGAATTAATATTAGTAAATTTATTTGTGATTTTGGTATAGATTAGACTAATTTATCAAACTAGGTAAAATTTATTGTGATTATTTTTCTTTTATTTTTCATGCTTTTGTTATATCTAATAAGTGATATGAGAGTGAAAGAATGGAGGTCATGAATTGAGAAACATGGCAACATCAATAAGGATTGAAATAGAAAAATTTAATACAAAAATTAACTTTAACATTTAGTAAAACAATGTGAAGGATACACTGATGCAATAAGGTCTTTTTAAGGCATTAAATGAAACGAAGCTAGAAGATATGAATGAGGATGATTGACAAAAAATTAAAGCAAAGACAGTGAGTACTGTTCGGTTGAGTTTGATTTTTGGAGTGAAATATAATGTTATAGAAAAATTGAAAAAAATGTATACGTAAAAATCTATTACAATTAGATTGTACTTAAAAAATAATAATTATATGTCATGAGTATGGAAGAAGATGATGATATTAAAAGCCACATAAAAAAGTTCAATAAATATATTTTTGAACTTCTGAGTATTGATGTGAAGATAGATGATGAAGTCCAAGTGATGATATTAATTGCTTGTTGGAAAGGATACGTTGACACTAGATGAGGAATTAATAATATTTTTGAAAATTAGTAATGTGATTAAATCGATAGTTCTTAAACGTGAAGATGTCCTTGCTACATGAGAAGATTCAAAAATAAGTTCATCAATTAGAGGAAAAAGCAGACCTTGAGGAAGAGATTCTAGTAGAGATGAGAATCTTTCATATCTCATATCATAGATAACATTGAATTTTTTTATTGTCATAAAAAGGACACGTTAAGAGGTTTTGTAAAGAAAGATTTAAAGATATAAGAGATCTTGATAAAAAGATAAAGAAAGATGAAAAAGAGATAAATTTCATTGAAACTTATAATTCTTATTATGATGTTATATGTGTGACTACAAGTGAAGGCTCTTTGAATGATTAAATTTTGGATTCTTCATATTGTTTCCATATATTTGCAAATAATTTTTTTTAATAGTTATAACTCTTGTGATTTAAGGGTTTTGATACTTGCTAGTTATACGGAATCATTTTCTTCTTCTTTTATTTGTACTTATTGTATATTCAATTTTTTATTATTTTGAGGAAATAGATTTTTCTAACCTGAGTTATAAACATATCATTAAATTTTGATTTATTATTTTCATATCATTAAACTTAACAATTGTTACAAAAATACAATCAATTTTTTACTACTTTCATACAATTAAACTTTATGAAATATTTAAAAAACACTATCGATATCGATTAGTTAATGACAAATTACACGTATGTTAATGATATTTAAGGTTTCACTAAATAGTTACATATGAAGTTATTTATTAGAAAAATGATAGCAATGATCCACTAAGTATGATCAACTTATACAAAATTCATAAATTTTTAGATGTAATATTATAAATTTACTAATTATTTAAAAGCGAATAAGAAGTCTAAGATTTCAAAAGAGTAAGTAAAGCATGTGAATACACATGTATGTATTTTTTTTAAAATTGATATATGTTTCCTAATTCAATTGCAGCTTAAATTTTTTAAAATTGTATAGGTTTAAACACATAACAATTCATTTAAGAACATATAGCAATTAAAAAATACATATGAGTGTTGATGTGTATAATCTTTTTACATTTTTAAAGTTTTAGACTTTTAATCAATTTTTAAATAGTTAGTAAATTTGTAAAACCTGGTCTAAATGTTAGTAGATTTTTATAAGCTTTGGTTACTATTTCTCATCCTTATTTATATCTAATTAGTAGCTGTTGTATATAAAAGTTTTGCTAGTTTTTTAAATCATTCTCTTATCGAAAATAAATATATATATTGAGATTTTGTAATATTTTTCATATTGAATTAAGACATGCGAATTTGCTTTAGAAGTTGAAAGTCTTAATCTTTATATTTAAAAAAAAAATTAGACAATACGAATATACATTACTTTAAAGATAGATATTTAACATATATAACTATTTTTATAATATAAAATTTGAGTATTATTATTTCATTATTATTTTCCGTACAATTATATATATTAATATTAATTAACACAATGAAAAATTTATATTTTAATATAAATACTTTTGTTTTTGAAATGAGGATTCAGAACAAAAAATGTATTTGTGAAACAATCTTGAATAATATTAAGATAAGAAAATAATAAAAGTATAAATTGAACTATATAAACCTAATTTGAATGTAAAGTCGTAACATCATGCTTTCCAAACTATTGTCATTTGTTTGACTTCTGTGTGTTTAATTTAATTTTCATTATTTTCACTAAGGAATGTTGGCTAATGTGTATTTTCAACCACATGTATTTGGTAAAGATAATTTTAATTTAAAATTTTTGCTAACTAGTTATGTAGAGGCAATATTTATATTGTATCTAAAATGAATTTTTTTTTTTTGTGTTGCAATTAGGTTTTTGTTTTTTGTTTGTTTGTTTCACAAAATAGTTATTTTTGCTAATAAGTAATTCACGATAGATTTAATAATTGTGAATTAAAAATTAATTTATATACCTCAAATTGTTAGACAGGTGTTGTGAAATAAGAACTACTTGAAATATTAAAATGTTAATGTACGGCCATTTAAAAGTTGCATCGATATGTATTACAAATGTGATTTTATGTATTTTACTAAAGAAGGGATATAATAATACATTTTTGTCATTGTTAACTATTTTTTAATAACAAAATATTTTAATATGCAAGTTGGATTAGAAGACTTTCATAAACATTTTTATCTTTAATAAATTGAAAAAAAAAAACATTTATGCTTGTTTTGCTACTTTCCTAATGACAATAAGAATTTTTGGAAATAAGATTTTTGATATTGAACAAAATGGTTTAACATTAATTGTTTCTAATTAGCTAATGCTTTTAAACTTTTCTTAATTCACTTATATTATGACATTAATTATTTTAAAATTTACTACTTGTAATATAGTTTCTTTTGCGTCGGTTTTAATAAAATGCTATGTAAAATATACTTAAAAACACTTTGTTTCAGTTTTCTAAAACAAACGATGCAAGATAAGTTGCAAAAAAACAAAAAAAAAAAAACAAACTCTACGTTGGTTATTGGAAAAAGAGATCCATGTAAATCTATATCTGTTCTTTACAACAATCGACGCCAAAAAATTGAAAAAAAATCTATTATCTTTAAATTGTGTGTATTCAGAAAAGACACTTTGAAATTAAAAAATACATATCAAGGGTCATATACAACTATGCTAAAAAAATCAGGTATATTTTCTTTATCTTAAGTAGTTACTATTTAATTATGATTTAAATGAATAAAACTCAAACTAATCCAACAAAATAATGTTATTTAAAATATAATGCTAAAATAAACTAAAATAGATATTAAAACAGAAATATTAAAGTCATTATCTCCAAATGAATGAATTCCAAAATTACAACTAATTAGACAAAATTAATTTAATCAATTATCCTTACAAAACAGAATAAGATTTACAAATTTTTGGAATGTTTACAAATGGTGTATGAGGACTTTATTTATAGCTCAAAATACAACATCCATCTTCATTCCTAATCAATGTGAGACTTTTCAAATTTGCTCACGAAGGAGCTATATAACAAATCTCCACCTTAGTGATTTAGTGATTCTCAAATAATTTCTTCAATCATTAGACCAGTGACGCCAGTGCCAATTCAGATTTGCAGGATATTAATCAAGTCCAGACAATGTTTGAACTTGATTGTCGTTGCCACCTTGGTCATCATATTTACAAGATTCTTTGTAGTATTGATCTTCTGAATAAGTACTCCACCTTATTCAATAATCTCTCACACGAAATGATAATGAACGTCAATGTGCTTTGTACGTGCATGGTAGACTTGGTTCTTTGCTAAATGAATAACACTCTAACTATCACAAAACACCTTAATATGTTTTTGACCAACTCCTAAGTCTTCAAGTAAACCTCAACTACTATAAAATGGGTATTTAAGTCGATATGTAAAGTTGGTTCGTGTAGAATCAATGTTATCCATGTAGGACGTAGTGTCAGTTGACGTGTTGAACCGATGCTACACGTGGACGTAGTGTCGGTTGACACCTGGAACTGACGCTACATCCACGTGTAGTGTCGGTTCGACACGTCAACCGACGCTACGTCCTACATGGATAAAAATTTTCTCTTCTTTCTTCCCCAAATAGAAACTATTTCAAGCGCTACATAACTCTCAAAAATCCAAAACCTCTTCCACTTCTCCTCCACTCTTTCTCATTTTCCGGCCATCTACGACCACCAATTCCAGAGTCGGTTAGTGAGTTTTCTTCCTCTCTAACTAATCTTTTAGATCACCTATTTTTTAAGCAAAATACTCAAATTTTTTATACTCATTTCTCACTTACAAAACACAATTTTTTCTTCATTTCCTTCATTTTGTCACTTCATTTACTCTTATAAGTATTTCTATTAATCCTACACACTTATTATTCATATTTTTTTTCTATTATTATGTGTTATTATTTATGTGTATAAATTTTTTTTATTTCTGTTATTACGTGTTATTATTTATGTGTATTATATATGTAGGTTTGTATTATAATATAAGGATAAGAATATGATGATCTTGAATAACATAGAATAACATAGAACAACACCATGATAATTTTTCTGCTATTAATTAATATTTTATTTTTCAATTATTTGTATTATTTAAACTATTTGTTAAACATATTATATTTTTTCTACTATCATTTAGTAATCGAATACATGTTTTAATTTGAGTATAATAGAAAATGAGTAAATTTTGTAAAAAAAAATTAAAAATTTAAAGTCAGTTCACGCGTTTAACCAACTTTAAATTTTAAGTCAGTTTTTAACCGACTTTAATACCCCTTTTGTAGTAGTGCTCGTAACCAAATAGCTTTCTTCATAGCCTCTATAACTGCCATATACTCTACCTCTATAGTAGATAAAGTAACTGTGGACTGTAAGGTAGACTTCCAACTGCCTAGAGCTCTAGCAAAAGTAAACACATAACCAATAGTTGACCGATGCTTATCTAAATCTCCTACATAATCGGAATCACAATATCCGACTGTACATTGGCCAACTGTATTATCCTACTAATACTAAACCAACATCTACAGTATTTAGAATGTACCATAGAATCCATTTCACAGCCAACCAATGTTCTTTACCCAGGATCATGCATGTACTTGCTTATAGCACCAACCACATGTGAGATGTCAAGTCTTGTACACACCATTGTATACATCAAGCTACCAACCGTATTTGCATATGGTACCTTTGTCATGTATTCTCATTTTGCATCATTCTTAGGAGATATATGAGCACTAAACTTGAAATGAGGAACAAGTAGAGTACTTACAGGTTTTGTCTGTTTATTCATACCAAAATGTTGTAATACCTTCTTTAAATATTGACTCTAGGTTAAACTAAGTTTTCCCTTCCTTCTGTCTCTACTTATCTCCATGCCAAGAATCTTCTTGGCTTCTCCAAGATCTTTCATCTTGTACTCTTGACTTAGTTGAGCCTTCAATTTCTCTATTTTTGTTTGGCTCTTCGATGCCATCAACATATTATCGACATACAATAGGAGATAGATGAAAGACTCATCTTGTATCACTGCCTCAGAGATTACTTCAATCCATACAATGATTTGTTAAGCTTACAAACCCAATTCTCTTTACCAGTAACATTAAACCCTTCTGGCTGAGACATATAGATTTCCTCTTCTAAGTCACCGTGTAGAAACACGGTTTTTACATCAAGTTGAACTAGTTCCAAATCCAACTGTGCTACCAAGGCCTACAAAATTATAATGGAGGAATGTTTTACAACTGAAGAAAATACCTCATTGTAATTGATTCCCTCCTTCTGAGCGTAGCCCTTAGCCACCAACCTTACCTTGTAGCAAATTCCATCTTTGTTATGAAATCCCTATTTATTTGCATACACCCATTTGTAACCAACAGCCTTCTTAACTTTAGGTAGTTGTGTCAACTTCCATGTCTTATTCTTCTGAAGGGACAAACGTTCTTCGTCCATGGCTTCCTTCCATCTTTCAACTTCAAGGCTTCTGATTGCTTCTTTATATACAGAAGGAACATCATCATGCACAACTGAAAATGCACAAGCCACTGTATTTTTAAACTGAGCATGTATTTCTTCAAAATCCTTGTATCGAGTAGGCACCTTGATATTTTGTCATCGGGGCCTATCAACTATAGTTTCTTCTTGTTATTGAGAAGGTTCTTGGGTTAAAACATTTTCATCCAATTCATCTTCTGTCAATGGAGGATCAACTTCTGTCTTATCTTGACTAACTGGATTAACAATTCTGATTTCAAACTCCACATGTTTCAGATTTTGCAACACCTACTCCAAAGTGACATCAATATTCTCAGTTACCTTTCTCAGCAAGGAAAATTCATCAAATTTAACATCTATACTTAAAGATTATCTTTTTCGTTTCAAGGCACCATAGTCGATATCCCTTAGAACTAGAAAGGATCCCCAAAAAAATAGTTTTCTTAGCTCTTGGGTCCAACTTTGATTCCGTTACATGGTAGTATGCAATTGAACCAAACACATGTAAGAAATTGTAATCTCTAGTAGGTTTTCCAGACCATACCTCCATAGGCATTTTACCTTCAAGAGCAGATGATGGTAGACGGTTGACGAGATGACATGCATATGTCACAACCTTAACCCAATATTGCTTGCCGAACCCATCATTTGACAACATACACCAAACCTTTTCCAGCAAAGTTTGGTTCATACGTTATGTAACTCCGTTCTATTATGGTGTTTTTGAATAGTGAAGTGTCACACTATCCCTTATTCTTCACAAACTTTCATAAATGGATCGTTTGTGTACTCAGTGCCATTATTAGACCTCATATGCTTGATATTTTTACCAATCTGAGTCTCGATCATCTTCTTTCACTTGAGAAAAATTCTCAGCACTTCATCCTTCTTTTTCATGAGATACATCCAAACTCTTCTAAAGAATTCATCAACGAAAGTGACATAATAATGTTTTTCACTCATAGATAGATTTCTTATTGGCCCTCATACATCAGTATGGATCTAATCCAAAATTCCCTTTGTATTATGGAGAGCAATGCCAAAGCTTCCTCTTTTCTACTTCTCCAATACACAATGCTCACAGAATTCCAACTTGTCGGTTCTCGCACCTTTTAACATGCCTTGCTTTACTAGAATCTATAAAGCTTTTTCACCAGAATGTCCCAAATGCATATGCCATAGCTTGATACTTTCTAAATCTCTTTCTTCCTCTGAAACTACTACTGATGTTGTCTCAATAACCGTACTACCAAGGTAGCAGTACAAGTTATTCTTCCGAACACATTTCATCGCCATAAGTGCTCCAGAAGTAACCTTTAATGCCCTATTTTGTATGGTCACAGTGAAGGCTTTTGATTCTAAGACTCCCACAACAATGAGATTCTTCTTCATATCTGGAACATAATGAACATCCGTCAAGAACCTGGTTGAACCATCTTAATTCTTCAAACGAATTATATCGATCCCTAAAACTTTGCATGGATAATCATTACCAATGAAAACAACTTCACGTCTAGTTCTTCAAAGTTAAAGAACTACTCCTTATTAGGAGACATATGTACAAACCAAGTAACAAATCAAAGTTACACTTGATTTCATATTTAGAGCTCATTATAGTATTAAAAATACCAGCTTGGTTCCAAATAGCTTCATATTTATAGACAAAAGATTAATAAAGTATTAATATGAGTTCGAAGGGATAAGGTTATTATTATATCACTTGGATGTCACTATGGTAATATCTTTTTTATGGTAATATTTATAATGATTTAATTTCTCTATTCGTATGTCTCTGAAGTTTAGACTGCTTGTTTGATGGATGTTTACGTGCTCATGTATGTAGGGGAATGAATTGTTATATGGATCAGCTGTTTTTTGCCCATTTTCCTTGTCACAATGTTGTGATTCTAAGCCAACAAAACTTGCTCGCAGAATCCAATTACACTTTGACGACATTATTTTATTTGTAATTTAAGTTAACTATATATATATATATATGTATTGTATATACATTATTTATTTTTGTAATAAATTTAATTATCAAGTAATTAATTATATTTAAATTTTCATTATTTGTATTATTATTATATTTTGGTTTTTTTATGCTATATTGAATACATGTTAATATAGTGAAAAATGAGAATAAAAAAAATCAATACAGGTAAAGTCGGTTCACTCGAGTTCAACGAGTGAACCGACTTTAAGTTAGTCAATTTAAAGTCGATCTTTAAACGATTTAAATATCCATTTTTATAATAATGATATATTTTATTTAAAATCGTTTTTTAACATCTTTAAGTTCTAAAAATTATTAAAAAAATATTAATAAAGACGTAATTATCTTATAAGCTTGAAAGCGGTACATTATCATAATCAAAATATTATCATTTGTCTTAATTAAGGTCTTTATTATCGTGATTTGCACTATTATATTTTGTACGAATACTATTTAATATTTAATATAATTTAAACATGTAATTTAAAAAAAAAATTATGAGTTTTAATTTTAGATTACTAAACGATTCATTCAAATTTGTTATGTTTGAATAGTTTGACATTTGTTTTTTATTTTTCAAACTATGCCTATATATTATAATTATTTATTTTATGCTTAAAATTCAAAATTAATTAATAATATTATTTTCATGTGTCTTTTGATTATTTTTTTCCAATACTCTTTATGATTTGCATATTTTTATTTTTATTTATATGCATTATCTTTTAATTTTTCATAATATTTTTCTATTAATATTTTTTATTAATAACATTTATAATCACTTGGCTCATGATTTAAATATTTCTTTTTTTATATAAAATAAATTTATAAATTATTTATACAAGAAATATTAATAAAAAATATTTAGTTTTATAAAGTTTTAAACAAATTTCGAATTATAACATCTTCAATTACAAAATAAAAGTAAATAGAAAAAAATGTAATAAGAATTTATGATTTTTTTTAAATAAAGCTATTAAATAGTTTTAATATAATAATATTTATTAGTCACGTGCATTTTACTAGTTTATATTTATGAGCTTTTAAATGAAATTCCTCCCCCAAAACATTTATAAAAAAACACATTTTTTGTATGATAGATATCCATATTTTTGTATTTTAAGATTTTGAGGGTGATTATTTGGGTAATTTGCATAATTATGTGGTACACCATATTAATTTGATATTTTATTTTTAGATTTTAAAAGAAAACCAAAGATGATACATATAATTTAATTGAATATTACAAATTATTTTATAAATAAAGTTTTATTTCTAATAAGGTAAATTGTTTTTGGAGGAAGTTAAAAATGAAATGATGTAATAACTTATATTTCAAAAAGTATTATTGTAATAGGAGAATCCCAATTAATCTAGCGGAATTTACAAATTAATTATCTCGAACGTTTTCACTCGTTTTGATTCAGTAATACTTGCTATATAATAATAATTTTATAACTAAGCAATTACTTCACCCTTCGTACAACTTCTGTATCTGATTTCTGTAGTGTTCATGTGAGCCCTATGTACAACATCACAACAATCTCTTCCTCCTACCTGAAATATAGATAAGACGAGAGAATATAAGGGTTAAAAATCCCTTTTTTTTTTTTTTTTTTTTTTTTGAAATAGCAAATACATTCTAAAAGTTTGAAAAATAACAATTATACTCTTTTTTTTCACACGATTTCTTAATTTTTAATAAAGTTATTTACAAGAAAATTAGTAAAAATTATAAAATTTAGAGGAATATATTGTAATAAAAAATAGTAAAAGATGTGTGATAATTACATATAATTTTAAATTTGAAATTGAAATTTGTAAAAATTGCAAGGAATTATATGATAATTTTCCCACAAATAAGTTATGTTTTATGATTAAAACGTATGAGATAATTTATAAAAATACCTAAAATGTTTAATTTATTATGTCTATAATGTATGAATAAAATAAAAATATGTTTAACAACATGCATTTTTAAAGTTATAATTATACTAACAATATATAGATAATGATATAATTATATATAAAATTATACCTATTTTTATCTTTATCCATATATTGTATGCATAATTATAACAAAATAAATATTTTAACTATTTTACAAATCATTCCTACTTACGTAGATAAAACTTAATTAAAGATACTCTAAATTAATCCTTATACCTTAGATAACAAGACATCATTTAGAATTAAGTTACTCATAGTTTAAATAAAAACTTCATTAGACGAATTTCGTTCAACAACAATCAATGATCGGTCAATCTTGCTCAAAATTGACTCGATCTATTTTGTAATTTTTAACTAATAAAAAAATATTTAAAAAAAGAAGAAAAATGTATTATTTTTTTAAAAATAAAACTAAATTCTTTTTTTACCTCCAAGTGTGTCGTGGCAGGCGAAAAAACAAGAATTTTAAAGATGGCTTCTGCAGATTGATTAGCATTTGATGAACAAACAGGCAAATCACGAGGAGATGATCTAACATAAGTAGTAAGAACTTGGTCTCCTTTAGTAAAGTAATGAATGGAATGAAAGAAAAATAAATGAGGAGCTTCACATGGAATATTGTTGTAAGGCCATCTAGTATTGAACATGTAAAGTGGTGGTCTTTCATTTTTCCAAGGCCTGAATGTCTCAAGGGGTCTTCTTAAATAGCTACGTGGAAATATATCTTCATATATATGAGCTGAATATCCCCATGAAATAGAAAATGACCAATTGTTTGGTCTGTAGTAACATATAGTTTGCTGAAGTAGACGTGATTCGTCTACTTTTGCTGCCTTCATTAGATGGTTTATGGATTCAGAGCGGTTCATTGAAGGAAATATTGGATCTATGGTGTCAAGGTGATGAAGGGATAGGAATGGAGTTTGTGGATGTGCTGATAACAGTCCTGATATATCATCGTGTAGATCAATCTGCAAATTTAACAGAAACATAATCATTTATGGATTTAATACATAATTCATCTAATAATTTTGAGTGTATAAATGACTCAATTATTCAACTAATTTCACTTAAAAGTAACATATTTTTTTTCTTAAAAAGTTAAAAATGAAATTTTATGTACGAAGGAGATTAAGACATATAATTAAACTTAATTTTGAAGAGTGATCAATATATATAAGTTTTATACCTGGTGAAATCCCTTTTGAAGAGTGAGAGGAACACCTAAGTCAGCTAAACAAGAGTGTAACATGTAATCACTGACCCACAAATGATGATATCTCTCAATACATCCATCTAATTTTGTAGCCAATGTTTCCATTAAATTGTAACTCAAAGCATAGGCAGCTCCTCCAAATGCCATGTCAAATGAGAAATCAGTGTTTGATTTAATACATTCAGAATTAGTTCCAATGTAGTAACTTTTAGTATGATCATACTTGTTTAGAACTTCCACTAAATTTTCAAGGAAAAGAATGGTATCATCATCTGCCATAACATACCATCTAACATTTTTATCACCTTGTCTAAATGTCTCCAAAACGGTGCGTACAATTCTTACTTGAAAGGGTCTAACCATTTGTGGGTACACTTTCAATTTGGTGATATCTTCATTGACCCTAAAAGGAGGAGAAGCTAAAGACCAAGGAAGGAACTCTTGGGTTGGTTCTCTATCTAGAAAAATATATCCCCTACTCACATTTGGTCTCCACCAAGATTCGATGTATGATCTTTTGTATTTCCATGTGTTCATGGACCCAACAATTCCAAACACTATGTGACTAATATTGGTTGGAGAAATTGTATTTTTTAAATTAGGAGTTGAAGTTGCCCATTTTGGCTTAAAGGTTTCAAATAAACTTGAAGGTGATTGGTGATTAGTGTCAAAGAAAAAGATGTAGAAAAGGAATAAAAGAAGACCTGAAATAGAAATAGATTTGCATAAAGCTCCAAGAGAGGGCATGCTCATTTGTTTCATTTAGTTGTAGTAGAGGTAATGTTGGAGTAGAAGACGTTTCATATTGAAGAACTATATATGAGTGTTGGTTCTTGGAAAGAAAAAAAAAACAAAAAGAAAAGTGTGAGAAAGAATATAATTGAAGCAAGAACGGACCTAAACCATTTGAATTTTTGTTGTAGTTTTAAAAGGGATTTTGGACTAGGAAATTATTTTTTGTTTTTGATTTGTTATGCGCTATACATGTAATGTTGCTTGTTTTTCATGCTCTAATATATATTTTACTTACATTCTAAATCCTTTGTGGTAGGAGGTTTATTTATGAATTTCGTGAGGTCTAATAACTTGGTATTCTTAATCAAAGGTAATTTCAGTTTTATGAACCCACCTTAAAGTAACACAATTCTTGATATGATACGTGAATTCATCACCAAGTATTTTTATATTTTCAGTGAATTCCTTATAATATAATTATCTTAATTAAATAATTTATCTTACATAAAGCTATCAATTTTTTTAGATTTAATTATATAACATAACTTCATTTATAAATAAACTTTTATTTTTAACCATTATACACATGTTTTTTTTTTGTATAAGATAAAAAAATTATATTAAAAATTAATGTATTTGTAGAAAGATTAAAAGTAAAATCACGACAAAATTTTATCATGTCAATTCTAATAAATGGTTGTAACACGAAACTTGAACATGATTATTCATCCGAAATGAATTGGTGCAGGTGTTTTCTACCTCTTCACGAAGGAAAGCAATATTTAGGTGAAGTTGTTCCACATTTTATGCCCTTTGAGAATATCTAGGCTAAAAAATGTCAAGTAAAAGCATGCTTAATGTATTGATTAATATTCACAATAGAAGGATAGAGGAAGCGTTACAAAATTAATCCCTTTTCTTATTGCTTTCTTTACAAAACCTGCCCTTTCTTAAGGCTAAGCAATTGATTGATAAGTCTTTTCGTTAACCGAACAAAAGAATTCTTAACAATCCATTCAGAAAAATCTGGATATCACATGGTTTGCTCTGTGAAGTGAAAACACGCAAAGAATATGGGAAGGGATAGGAATGGAATGGAATTTATATATTTTGACACTTAAATGGTAAGATATCTCTTTGACTCTCTTTAAAAATCAATTCATCTTATTTTGAGTCTTTGAGATATGGTAAAGTTGACCAATTTATAATGTGAGTATATATTATTGAGTAATTTTGTATATCACAACTATATTATAATCATAATTGATATAGTAGTTTTTAATTGGAGACAGTTATACGGGCATAATTGTATTTACTAAAAATATTGTGTTACATCACTTGTGATTTATTATAAACTTATGATAATTATATTTTTCTATATTATTAGAAGTTGTACTAAAAACTTAAACTAATGGAAAAAAAATGACATTATTTTTATACATTCTATCAATCCCCGTAAATATTGGTTATATGCATCATGTTAATTAAATATTTTCAATTCAATAATTAATGTTATATATAAGATTAAAAGTTTATTGAAAAATTAAATCTTCCAAAAACTTAGACCTAGTTTGATAATAATTTATGATTTATAATTAAATAATTGGTTTTAAATTTTTACTTAATAATTAAAAAAAATCAAAAATCGCTTACAAGTTATTTGTTAATACTTTATTTAAAAAACAACTTAATAAATTTTTTTTTGTTATTATTTATAATTTTATGTTTTTAATCATTTTTTCGAATACTTATAAATATAAAATTTATAAGACTTGATTTATTCTCTAAAAAATGTTTGTTCAAAAAAGAAAAAATCAAAAATATAATTCAAAAATCTTATTTTTAAAGATTTATGAATCAGTGTATTATTTTTTTTTGTAATGATTGCTTAAAAAAGTGAATATGAAAATAAAAAATTGTTACATAATATAACTAATTGAAAAATCACTTGAAAAAATCAAAAAACCAAAAAACCAAAATCCAAAATCGTTATCAAATAAACCCTTAAGTTATTGGAAGTAGTATCAATAATATATATATATATATATCGTGTATTAGTGTTTATTTACAGGTTATATCTATTTTTCAGTCAAAAATTTACATACTTTTTAATACTAAATTTATTTGATAACCAATTTATTTATCTATAATGATAATAAAATCAATACTTTTTACATTAACAAAATTACTAATAATTAATTATAAATTAAAAAATATGAAATTGGAGTATTAGGTTTTACTTGAATTGTCACAGATTAGTTGATGTTTGACTTGAAGATGTTTGACTTTGAGTTGCTTTGAGTAACGGTAAATCTTTTATATCCTAATGTTCAGGCGTCAAATAGTATCAATATTGAAGCATCGTGTTCGTATCTGTAATCTTTGCCATACTATAAACAGTTAGAACGCAATCGTATGAATGTGTTTCTACGCATTAGTGGTTTCCTCTTGGTGCTAAGTTGTAGCATGAAAAATTCAAAATTCATGTAACAACCAAATATTTTAACAATTTTAATTGTAACTTTTAATAAGAAATGAGTGCACTAAATATATATATATATATATATATATAAGTTTTATTAAAATTAGGAGATATTATTGTTTGGTATTAAATATGTAACGAACATACGACCTGATGAATATAAATACCCTGTTAGGATAAAACGAGAATATAAAAAGCTAGTTCTACAAAATACTTGTGCCCAACGAACTTAGAAAAACACGCCAACTCAATCTACAAAGCATCTCGTCATCAAGCAACGAGGTTTGAGATGACAAGACTTAGTAAAGTTATGATATCCCTGATATCGAGATCGTCATCAATGAACGACCTTTATATAAATACATTTTATTTGTAAATGCTTGTAACGAACGATCTTGATTCTTTAAATTAGTTTGTAGTAACCAGGTCGTTATTACGCACACCGCTATGTACATAAAGGTGCTTATATATATATATATATATATATATATATATATATATATATATCCCTCAAATGAGAATAAGGGACGAGGGATATTCAGAAAAAATACAATTTGTATCTCACTAAAAATCAGTAAAATTAGATACCTAAATTCTCTCCAAAGGTAACATTTTTTTCCAGCATTTGAGAATTATATTCTAAGAGAATTTATTGGTATCGTCTAATATCTAGATGGATCATCCATTCACTATCCAACCAAACGAACTTGTCCCACAGGTCTCAAGACCAAACGACCTCTTTCTAGAAGCTTTAGAATGTGACAATAATAAGCCGCCTCATTCTTCACCCGCCAGGTCACCATCAAACCATGCCATGAGGCGCACTTCGGCTAGCAAAGTACAATCGTCAAACTTGCCTTGTAATCCTCCTTATGAAGGGGATGCAATGATACGAGGACTTCAAAAACAAATCATAGAATTACAACAAGCTTTTATCGAGTGTCAAAAGGATAATAAAGAACTAAGATCTCGATTAGAACGAGACACCTACTCAGAAACAACAAGTTCCCTTTTCACACCTTGAGATTCTCAGATGGTGCATCAACCGCTCAGAAGAGAATACGCGACTCATACTTCAAATCCTCATCAATGTTTGGTAAGGGAATGTCCGAATATGGTTTCTGATCCTCCCCTCATAGGCGGGACATCTCACCCAAATTTTCCAATATATAGACCAAAAATTTAGTCCAATCCACCGCGCAATTCGAGTGGAGAATTAGAAAAAATGTTAAAAGACATGGAAGAAAAAATGTGGATCAAGGTTAATGATAGATTTGCGAGTCAAGAAAAGACAAAACCTTGGGGTGATATAGAAAACGTTTATAATCAACTATCCACATGTCCTTTCTCTGACACCATTGAATTAACAGTACCCCCTCTCAAATTTAATGCTCCCAAATGCCCCGTATACAAAGGGACTAAAGATCCTGTTGCGCACGTCCTTCAATTCAAAATGGCTATGGCTGTAGTCAGCCTATCTAAAGATAAAAGAGAATCCATACATTGCAAGTTATTTGCAGCTACTCTTCAAGATTCAACCCAACAATGGTTTATGGAACTACCCTCCAAGAGTATTGCTAGCTTTGACTATATGATCAGAATATTTATTACTAATTACGCTTGTAACAAACCTATCAAGAAGGAGTCACATCACTTATTCTCGATTATCCATGAGAAGGTTTAAAATGGAAAAGATGAAAATTACTCAATTCCCTGATTCAATAGCCATAGAAGCTTTTCGGAAGGGCATAAAGCGTGATAACGGCCTTTTCATAGAATTGACAAAATCCACGCCACCCTCGTTAGATGTAGTTTATGAAGAGACTCAAAATTTTGTTAATGTTGAAAGGGAGATGAAGTTGAGCAAACCATCGGTAAATAGAAACCAAAAGTGACCCTCTTTCACTAAGAACGAAGAAGATAGAAAACCTGTGGCTGACAAGCGTACCAATTTCTCCCGTTTCAAACCTGCTTTTAGACCAAAGCATAATCCCAACACTTGGAATTGAGCTTTATCTCCCTTTTGTGGCCCTCCCTTATGTGTGGCGTTAGTGGAAGTGGTGCGTCGTATTGAGCGCTTCAATAATGTAAATTGGCCTCTAGTTATGAAAGCTCCTCTTAGGAACCCCAACAAATATTGTACATTTCATAGAGACACGGGACATTGGACTCAGGAATGTCGTCATTTAAAATGGGAAATTGAGCACTTACTTTCAAAAGGATATGTAGGAGATATAATTGATAAAAATAAGAATCCAAGAGACGATATTCGGAGGGAAAATTCAGATCAAACGATTAAGACAATGGAGAAATCAATTCCGATTCGAAATGAGTCAAATAGAGGACACCCTATTCCATTAGGGGATATACAGATAATACATACCATACATGGTGGTCTCACCATGGCTGGTCACTCTAACAATTCCCGAAAAAGATATGCAAGAAAGGCTCGAGATACGGGACATTTAATATATGGCATGAGATTGGAAGGACCGTCGTATCCTATTACTTTTGAAGACAAAGAATGCTTGAATCCTCATGACGATCCTCTCGTAATCACAATGAGAATTGCTCATTGTGAGATGCGTAGGATATTAGTCGATAATGGTAGTTCATTTGATCTTTTTATACTTATCTACTCTACTTGATATGAACATAGACCCCAAAGAAATCACCTCAAAACAGATGCCCCTTGTCGGTTTCAATGGTAGTGTGATTATGTCGGTAGGAACCATTCGCCTACCAGTGTTAGTGGAAGGGTGCATAGTCTTAACAACTTTTATCGTTTTAAACACTCCCACATCTTATAATGCTATTTTGGGACTCCTATGGATACACAAGATGAAAACAGTACCTTCAACTGATTAAATATCCTACTGCCAATGGGATACGATAAATTGAAGGGGAACAAGATAAGGCACGAAGTTGCTACAACGCTGCCATGAAGAATGCATTACCTCAAGCTTCGAAAAGTGCATTACCCCAAGCTTTGAAATAGCAACTAAAGAATGAAAGTCACTTCCATAAACTCAAAAAAGTTCATACAAATGAGCGAACTACTATGGAGGTTCACGACAAATACGATATAATCCTTATAGGAGAACTCAAAAAAGTTCATACAAATGAGTGAACTACTATGGAGGTTAACGACGAATACAATATAATCCTTATAGGAGATGTTGGGAGTGAAAAATATGTTAAGATTAATGGTGCGCTATCTCCTTCATTTAAAACTACCCTCATATACCTCTTGGAAATTAACAAAGATTTGTTCGCTTGGAAACTTGAGGACATGCCCGACATAGATTCATATGTCATCTCCCATGAGTTATGTTTAGATCATACCAAAAAACCGTCTAGCAAAGAAAGTGGAAGTTTGCTAGAGAAAAGAATGAAATCATCAAAAAGAATATTAACTCCTTGAAAAATGTAGGTTGGATTCGAGAGGTTCGATACCCCACATGGCTATCAAATGTGGTGTTAGTAAACAAGACCGGAGGCGAGCACAGGATGTGTGTGGATTTCACAGATTTGAATAAAGCAACACCAAAAGATTGTTTCCCTTTGCCAAATATAGACCAATTAGTAGATGCCACAACTGGATTCGAATCAATGAGTTTTTTAGATGCTTATTCGGGCTATCACCAAATTCATATGCATCCTAGGGACGAAGAGAAAACAGCGTTCATCACGGAAGAAGGGACATTTTGTTACACAAAGATGATCTTCAGTTTAAAAAATGTTGGTGCCACATATCAAAGAATGATGAATAAGATGTTCCAAAACCAAATAGGCCGGAATATGGAGGTATACGTTGATGACATGTTGTTAAAAACTAAATGTGCAGTAGACCACATTAGAGACCTCCAAGAAGTATAATTGGTATAATTCGAAATTATAAGATGCGTCTTAGTCCAAAAAAATGTGTGTTTGGCGTAGCCTCAGGGAAGTTTTTGGGATATTTAGTTACTTCAAGGGGAATCGAAGCCAACCTGGACAAAATCTCGGCTTTAATCAACATGAAATCCCTAACGTGTCTTTAGAAAGTCCAACAATTAAATGGGCATATTGCAGCATTAAGCCGTTTCATTTCTAAGTGCACCAAAAAATGCCTACCGTTCTTTCGACTGCTTAAAAAGAACACGGAGTACTTATGGGATATCGAGTTTGAACAAGCTTTCCAATCCATTAAAGATTACTTGGGGAGAGCACCTCTTTTAGTTAGTCCAACGGTGGCTGAAAACTTATACATATACATATCTTTTACGGACAAAGCTTCTAGCACGGTATTAGTGGTCGACCGTGGGAGAACTCAATACCCTGTTTATTATGTGATTCATTCATTAACAGGAGCTCAACAACGATATCCCTCTCTATATAAAGCGACTAATACTATAAGAATGACGTCTCGTAAGCTCAGGCATTACTTTGGTTCACATAGGGTAGTAGTCATTACTCCTTACCCCTTGAAAAAATTTTTAGGCAAACCCGATTTGTCCGGTTGTCTTTCTCAAATAGCTATTGAGCTCAATGAGTTTGAGATACATTATAAACCTTTGGATGCGATCAAAGGACAAGCCCTAGTAGATTTTATTGTAGAATGGACGAATGAGAATACCCAAGAATGCAATTCCGTACATGAGATACTGCGGCCAAATCTCGTAACAGAAACATCGTCTCTGGAAGGAGAATTATGGAGGGCATATGTAATTGAAAAAATTTCATATGTACAATATTACACCTACGATATTTAAAAGATATTTTTGAATAATCAATTAATTAAATATTTTAAAATACCTTTTGAGTATCGTTTAATTAATATATTATTTAAAAATACCCTCTGAATATGAACAAGTGAAAACAAAATCTTTAATTAAATAACAAATTGCACTAAATTAATACTTTTTTTAATAAGGTACTATTAAGGTAACACCTTAAAAATCTAACTAAATTATTACATTTTTTTTCAAATAGAATACCACTAAAATACCATCTCAAAGATTTAAATAAAAAATATTAAAAATAAAATTATGATATTACTAAAATAAAAAAAAATGCTGAATTCATTTTTTATTTTTTTGGCTTTTCTAAATATTTGAATTCATGAATGAGAAATAGGGTGTGAACGTTCATTTATTTGATATAAAAAATTGAATTAATTCCACGTGGAAATACTCTTTCTATTATTACCCGTGCAATAAATACTTACGGGATGTCATATTGTTTTATTTGTTTTTATATTTTTTTCCTACATATATATGAGTCCTTTTATTACGTGAAATAGATAAATTTAACCTCTTTATTTATAAATAAATTAATTTAATTTTTTAATTTACAAAAATAAGTCATTTTAATGTAAAAAATATAATTTAATCATGAAATTAAAGTATATGATTTTAAGTAATTATGAAATTAAAGTATTCATTTTTAGTAATTATGAGACAAAATATAATTACTTCTCATAATAACAAAATTTATCGTGATTGATCTTGTTTAGTATTAAATATGTAATAGATATACGACCTAATAAGTACAGGTATCCCGTTAGGGTATAGCGAAGATATAAGGCTAGTTTAACAAATGATTTAGGCCCAACAAGCTTGGTAGAGCGTACAACCTAGTCGACAAAAGTACCTCATTATCAAATGGCGAGGTCTTGGATGTCAAGACCTGGTGAAACTATGATATCCCGAAGTGATCACGGTCATCCCTCTCCATAAGCGACCTACATATAACGACCTCCATTTATTTGTGTGTAACACTTGTAGCGATTTGCTTTCTATTTTTTACTACATATGTAACCATGTATACAGGTCGCTTATACGTATCTTGCCATGTGCATAGGATGTCATACATATATATACCCCTTAAATGAAGAGAATATAGGATATATTCATTTGTCCATTTTTTCAGTTCTCTCTGAAAATCACTAGAATCCCTAACCAGAAAATTCTCTCCAAACAATTAGGGCCATATGTGTGAAATCAAATGTTTCTAGTCCATAGTTGGCATTTGAGACCTTCGTTTTATTCCAAGGATAATTATCTTGTTTTAGGGACATTTACTTACATACAAAAAATGGACATGAATGGGTAGTGAGCTGAAATAACGATCGCTCACACAATCCACGTTGATGGATTTGACGCTGGGAACAGGGAAACCTGATGTCAGAGCGTTGGTCCAAATCACCCAGGTGAGAGCTAGTAGGTTGGTATGATTGAGCCAAGAACGAACTAGACTTGACATGAACTAATGAACGGATAAGAACTATCACCAATTGAGCATACCTCAACTGATCCTAACCAAAACTAGATAAACAATTCGTGGGATGACCAGTAAATGTACAGAGTGGGAAATGGCATAAACTGTAAGTGGCGCTAATACATAAGATTGAGAATAGGCTATATAAACGCTATTGTATGGTCTCATCTCTATCACGAACAACCACATATCAGTGCGCTATGAGCGACTTGAAGAAACGAGTTGGAACTGAGTTGTGGGTTGTAAACTTTTGAATGAATTGGAAATGGACTGCGCAAATCTGTGCACAATGAACGACCTGTAGAAATGGGCTGAAGAGATGTGAGTTGTGCAAACTCTTGAACGAATTGGGCCTAGGTAAGCCCAATTCACGTAAAACAACATCATTATTTGCTCCAATTGAGTCTAATGAAGCATAAATATACCACTTTTTGCAAGGTCTCATAAGCTAACATGAAATGGCAGACATGATCTAAATCTCTATAACTCAACTTGAGCATGTGAAACACAGCGCGGAAACTTTTCTTCATTACGATTTAACAAGGCCTCTGTATTGTTCCACCTTTTGATGAGTGCTTAAAAAGCACTAAAATAACCATGATTTTATGCACATTAATTGATTAAAAATATATATATTTATATGTTTTATCATATATTTATATAAATTTGCTTTTTCGGAATCACGGGTATTTTTATTGTTTTCAGGTATTTTTGCTTAAAAACGCAACTTAAAGACTCAAAGAGGAATACTTGAAGCAATACATCACAAATATATTAATAAATAAGTGGGGAAAGGTCAACAAACATGGAAAAATTGGACAAAATGGGTCAAAAATGTCAAAAAGGAGAAAATCATGCCTAGCCAAGAGCCCCAGCGCCCATCCCCGCGCGCCCCAGCAGCCCCCCTCCGCGCGCGCCGACGCCTTTTCGCCCCATTTTTCACGTGCAACCGCCCCCATGACGTCATGATGACGTCATTAATGACCTCACCATTTGCACTACGCGTTTTCACCATTTTTTTTTATCATTTTTTCACTCACTTTTTCTCTTCATTTTCACCTATAAATACCCTCCTTCCCTTCACTTCAAAACACACCTTCAAAACCTCCAAATACATTATTTTCTCTCTTTCTTTCCCTCTTTTTAGTTTTCTTTAGTTTTTCTTAGTTTTTAGTTAATTTCTCTTAGTTTTAGAGTTCTTCCCTTTTTGGGAAGAACTAGTTATGTTTTTGTAATATTTTAGTTTTTTGATTCAATAAATGGGAGTGCAAATTCCGCTTGGAGTTTTTCCAGCAATGGGAATAGCGTCGAAGTTCTGTAAGGATTTTATTTTCTTTACAGTTATTTTTATGCTTTATTCTTACATGTTATATTTAATTTGTCTGTGGTTAAATTTAACTGTGATGGCTGTTTAGTAAACATGATGTAATAATGACGTTGTTATGCTTGCGAAATATTAAATAAGTAAAAATCTCTAAAATGAATTGATTTTATTTTTATTCATGATTTTATATTAAGAATGTTAGAGAGAAATATATTATTTTTCATTACAAACTTAAACCTGAAAATTAGATTTTAAGGTTTAGTTATCCGGTCTGATTTAGAGTAGTGCTCTTTTATTTTATGGTACAATCGTCCGGTAGTTAGAGTGAAGCTCTATTTCAAAAGTTTTTATAAGAATTATTATCTGAAAATGTATTGACAACATGTTTTCGGTAGTGGTTTTAAAACTTGAAAGTTAGTACTCGGATAACTAAATTCTTAGGTTTAATTTGGACACCTTGAATATAGTTTAAACTGTCTAACCCCACCAAAGGTGGCATTTAAATGGTTCATTTTCAATCTCTTAGAAAAAGGAATTAATTTAATTAACCAAATTAGTTATCAACCCCACCCATAGGTGTTAATTGATTTGTTTAGTTAACAAAGAATATCTAACCCCACCAAATGTGGTATTCATACAAAAAAGGGATAATCAATAAATATCAATTCATATCTTTAATAACCTAAATAATATGAGCAAGCATAATTAACTTAGTTATTATATCCATAAATACTCCACCATTATAAATGATATAATTTGCATGAATGTTTATTGAATCTATGTTTATTTTTATGTTCTTAGATTAAAAACACAAAAACCCCAAAATATCGTGACAGGATGTTTAGGATTTAATTTCGCTTTTAAAAGTTTGAATAATAAATTAAAAACCACATACATTCCTTCCTTAGATCGACCTTGGGAGTATACTTATCATTTTCTACGAAATGATTCGTGCACTTGCGAGAGTTTTATAAATATTAAAACCAAAGTATTGGCAAAAATCGGTGATGCCGATTTTCGCTCATCACCTTTCATAAAGGATAAAAAAATAAATCGAAAGTGACTAGAGAGAGACCAAATAAATTGCTTTGGGTATTTACTATTATGATCTAGTAATTTGTATACATTAGGAAACACTACGATATTGTAGAAGGAAATTGAAGTAGGCCTTTGCACTCTATTATAGCAACGATCTGATGGGATACGTGCTGGTTTGGATCAACTGGACCTGATACGAATTGCTAAAAAACTGACTAGGCATATACGATTGAACTGTAGTGATCTAAGGAAGAACAAACAAGGTCCTTATTGGTTGGAGCTGGCGAACTGAAAGAGGACGAATAGATGCACGATGTCGTTCAACAGGATGTTGTGGGCTCGAAAAACACACAGTGAACGACCAAGAAAGATATGGGTTGTTGGGACTGCAAAAGCGAATCACGAATTGGGGTAGTTGCTAGCACACACAATTTGGGATTATCTGACTCGGACTGTGAATCCAAATTGGACAATCTGTTATGATATCTACGCGAATAATGCAAGCAACGAACTGCTACTTGTTTCATTCCTAGCTCATTTCGTGCCATTTTTTTACATGAATGGATTGAGCTGGTGAATTTCATTATTGTTAGAAGATGTAGTGGTAGCATGACTCAGATCAAGCAAACCACGAGCTAGAACTTTGAAAAGTTACCATGCTTAATTAGAAAAAAAAAAGATTTAACAATTTAAAAAATAAAAAATAAAAATAAAAAAAATTAATTTTTTTTCTTTTTAATATTTGTAAAACTCTCGCAAGTGCACGAATCATTTCGTAGAAAATGATAAGTATACTCCCAAGGTCGATCTAAGGAAGGAATGTATGTGGTTTTTAATTTATTATTTAAACTTTTAAAAACTAAATTAAATCCTAAACATTCTGTCACGATATTTTGGGGTTTTGTATTTTTAATCTACTTACATAAAAATAAACATAGATTCAATAAAAATTTATGCAAATTTTATCTTTTATAATAGTGGAGTATTTATGGATATAATAACTAAGTTAATTATACTTGCTCATATTATTTAGGTTATTAAAGATATGAATTGATATTTATTGATTCTCCCTTTTTTATATGAATACCACATTTGGTGGGGTTAGATATTCTTTGTTAACTAAACAAATCAATTAACACCTATGGGTGGGGTTGATAACTAATTTGGTTAATTAAATTAATTCATTTTTCTAAGACATTGAAAATGATCCATTTAAATGCCACCTTTGGTGGGGTTAGACAGTTTAAACTTTATTCAAGGTGTCCAAATTAAACCTAAGAATTTAGTTATCCGAGTACTAACTTTCAAGTTTTAAAACCACTACTGAAAACATGTCGTCAATACATTTTCAGATAATAATTCTTATAAAAACTTTTGAACTAGAGCTTTACTCTAACCACCGGGCGATTGTACCAATAAATAAAATAGCACTACTCTAAATCAGACCGGATAACTAAATCTTAAAATCTAATTTTCAGGTTTAAGTTTGTAATGAAAAATAATATATTTCTCTCTAACATTCTTAATATAAAATCTTGAATAAAAACAAAATCAATTCATTTTAGAGATTTTCACCTATTTAATATTTCGCAAGCATAACAACGTTATTATTACATCATGTTTACTAACAGCAAGCAAAGTTAAATTTAATCACAGACAAATTAAATATAACATTTAAGAATAAAGCATAAAAAATAATTGTAAAGAAAATAAAATCCTTACAGAACTTTGATGTTATTCACGTTGCTGGAAAACCTCCAAGCAGAATTTGCACTCCCATTTATTGAATCAAAAAGCTAATAAATTACAAAAACATAACTAGTTCTTCCCAAAAAGGAAAGAACTCTAAAACTAAGAAAAACTAATTAAGAAAAGCTAAAAAATAAGAAAAACAAAAAAAACAAAAAAATCTAAGAAAAGAGAGAAAGAAAGAGAGAAGAGAATGTGTTTTGAGGTGTGTTTAGAAGTGAAGAGAGGGGAGGTATTTATAGGTGAGGATGGGGAGAAAAAGTGAGTGAAAAATGTTAAAAAATTGTGAAAACGCGTAGTGCAATTGCTGAGGTCATTGATGACGTCAGCATGACATCATGGGGGCGGCTGCGTGCGAAAATGGGGCAAAATGGACAGCGGCGCGCGCGGAGGGCAGGTGCTACGTGCACGCGCACGCGCGCGGATCTGGAGCAAGGCGCGCACGGGAGTGGGAAGTTGCCCGCGCGGCTTGGCGCGGGACTGGGGCGTGTTGTGCGCGACTGGGCGGCGCGGCGTCACGATTTTCTTGTTTTTGACATTTTTGACCCATTTTGTCCAATTTTTCCATATTTTTTGACTTTTTCCCATTTATTTATTAATATATTTGTGATGTATTGCTTCCAGTATTCCTCTTTGAGTCTTTACATTTTTAAGCAAAAATACCTGAAAAACGATAAAAATACCCGTGATTCCGAAAAGACAAATTTATATAAATATATGATAAAATATATAAATATATATATTTTTTATCAATTAATGTGCATAAAATCATAGTAGTTTTAGTGCTTTTTGAGCACTAATCAAACTTTCATTGGTGCATTAAGGGAATCACGCACTGGGTTTTGGTCGCTCAATGGGCTAAAGAAGATAACAAAGGCAAGTCGCGTGCTACTAGTGCAGATTAAGATTTATGAGTAGCAGGCTATCAAAATTGGGTTGGCTAGAAACAAACTGGGCTTTCCAACTAGGCCAATATCTATAGAAGAACTACACTTAATCGGTTACCATAAACGATGAATTAGATATACTTGCCCTGAATTGATGAGTGGATTTGCTTTCAATCTAAAACTGACCCTAAGCCACCAACCCATAAGCTAAGTTAACGACTGGAGAGATAGAGGAACAGGCTTGAAAGATATGGGTCATTAGGCTAGAATGGTGAATTGCGATCTGAATAGCTATCAGTGCATACAAGACACTTGGGTTGTTGGTCTCACACGAACTGTGAATCAAAAGTGGACGATCTGTTATGATATCTAATGAGCTGGTATGGTTCTGGCCGCTAATGGGTTGATCTGGTCATTCTTTGGTATGAACTAGTGGATGGACTTGAGAGAAACTCGTGAACAATAATGACCTAAAAAAATTGAATTAGAGAACGCACATCTCCAAGCGATGTCTTCTTTTGGGTGGTGGTGTTCTTGAACTTCTGGTTTATAATTTTCAAGCTTTGTCGTTAAAATTGATAGACTGGAATTGTAACACAAATAAATTAGAATTGGTGCAACCTAGGGGGAATAGACTGAACCCACTGAAAAGAAATTCGTCTAAAGAAGAATGGGTTAGAGCTGAATCGAACTGGGCTTGGGATGGTTGAGACTCAGGAAGTGAAAAACGGGTTGGGCCTAAATTAATTGGAATTAACTACAAATATATATATATACATAGTTCGTCTAATAAATACTTGAAGTTATATCAACCATGGTCTAAATATGGTTAAGACGTCGATTTGAAATATATTTATGAGAACATTTGGGTTTTCAATTTGAATTTAAATAAATGAGCTAAATCAAGCCAAGGTTTACTACCAGAAATGGTTGAGTGGGATTGCGATATGTTACCCCTGTCTTCACTTTATAACTTATGGTCGTCAGAGCCTTTTACTTTCTTTACCACGCTGCCAATGACTTTGATATTTCTACAACCCATAGGTTAATTTCTATTGGGATAACACTTATATATGGATTAAATAGCCAACAACAGAAGCGATTATGGTATGATTCAGGCCCGATACATTTTTACTAGCAAAGGCATGGCAGCAATGCCGGACAGAGTTACATCGAATAAAATTTTTCTTCCAGAGACCCCTCGTAGTGGCTTTATCGCCACGATTTTAAGGACTAGATTTCAAACAAGTTAAGGGAAGCTTATGCACACCACGCAATGTGAGTTTATATGATATATGAACTGATCATTACATGCCCTTCTTTATTTGATGTAGGGGTTGACCTTGGCGAATGAGGTAGAGTATGGTGCGCTTCAGGATATTTGTAATCCATGCATCTCGAAAAGAAATTATTAGAGGATCAATACTTCATTCACATATGACAATACTTCGATCTTCAAAGACTATTTAACGACGTCCATTAACCAGTCGTATTATTTATCCCATCATGACAAGAAATATTGTTGATGAAATTATTATAAAGTAGGACTATTCACTCCACATATGGCGTATACCACCAATTCATTATCCAAATATTGATGAAGTTATTATGAAATTCGCATCGTGTTTTCTTTAGGCACGTAAGGTCAATACATGATCTCCCATGTTTTGAGTATTTAACTATCAGTATGTCAAAGTATTGACTTTCTTCTTGCAAGGAAACTTTGGAGCACATGTGGGGTAGGGTTTTCACCTTCGTATGTCACGTATTTTGCAAAATATTAAAGCAAGCAATTCGTCAAAGTTTAGAGCACATATAGGGTACGGTTTTCACCCTCGCATGTCACCTATCTCACGAAATTTATGCCCCGTGATTGGAGGATGAGTCCCTTGACCCCCACCCGGGATGCGGAATACTTCCTATGCCTCGTGATTGGAGGAGGAGTCCCATGATCCCTCTACTCGAGATGCAAAATATGCTTGCAATTATGTTTTGGGCGTCTTATTTCGTACCCCACGTTGGGATAAGTCATTTGACTTTCTCAATTGAGATGCAAGACACCTTATGCCTCGTGATTGGAAGAGGAGTCCTCTAACCCCCCCACTCGAGATCCAGTCTATCTTATGCCCTATGATTGGAGAAGGAGTCCCTTGACCCCCCAACTTGGGATGCGGGATATGTCTTATACCTTGTGATTGGAGGTGGAGTCCTCTGACCCCCTCACTTGAGATGCGGAATACGTCATATGCCTCATGATTGGAGGTGGAGCCCGTTGACCCTTCCACTTGAGACGCCAGATGTGTTTCAACATGGTAAAAATATAGGTATTATTAAATGATCTACTTATAATCTGAAATACGTCTTAAGAAAGAGACTTGAGTTCCAGGGCAAACTACTCCTCTTATGGAAGCGCATGTGAGGGGTTTGATATTTCACCCTCGCATGTCACATCTAACTGTGGTTCCATATTTCACCATGGCATGTTGTATCTGAATGTGGGCTATTAATCTCTTTTGACTAGTTCCACTACTTCCTTCGAAAGGGACCTTAGTTTACTCCAATACTTCGGTATTAAAGCAATATATACATAACAATTAGTATATTTTTCATTGAGGTAGAGCACTTAGGTCCCTTGTTCTTTGGGGTAGTTAGGGTATATGAGTCATTTGTCTGCTATAAGGCGATGCTTTATTCCTAGTTTGAAAATGCCATATCAGTGTAGTATGGTGCAATAAAAGCCTCGCTTCTCAAGCTACGTGACAAATAAGGGCTTAGATATATGGATTCCAATAGCAAGGCCATCCACCTTCCTTATTCGTAAGGATTATTTAATTGTTCCTCTGTAACAATGGAGTGGCATAGTAGCATTTTCCTAGCGACCTTAGAGTCGAGACCTGAAGACCAAGATCTTCAGATCAAAGTAAATGACCTGGGTCACCTATGCATACAAGACCTAATCCATTAACTCTTATATGATGGCTTGATTAGGTAATGTTTATATAACGATTAGGTAGCACTTAAATGATGACCTGATTTTAGATTTAATAACAAAACCTGAGGAGAACCTGAAGGGTTTATCCTTTCAAACTTGGATTAATAATAAAAATACTCTTAACAACTCGATAACCTCACAAATAGGGGAGTAAATATAACATTTTGTATTATATAAGTATCAAGTGCGCTACCTAACAACCTATATCACATCGCCATAGGATAACCCACTTATTTTCTCTTTTGAGACATGGAAATTATTAAAAGGAAGAAATTACTTAATGTGAATATTGGTCGTTTGAATCTCGACCTAAAAATAGAGAATGGAATGGTTCTCCCTTTGACGACCTTAAAGAAATGAACTAAAAAATAGACTAAGTATTTTTCTAAACGGGTAGACAGAGCGGAATAATAGGAAAACACTTAACAGGTCAAAATTCTCTAAAAATAAATTTGAGTTAAAACGTATGGTAAAAGTAAATTTCTTCACTATTTATAAAGTGAACGGGAAGCTGAAAGGTTTAACTAAAAAATAAAATTAATTAAAGAAATATTGTTTGTAGTTAAATAACCTCACAATCAAAAATTGTATCGTCTAAGTGGCCGTTATATACTTAGATACATTGAATCATTTAAAGTGGTTTATTTAAATTAAAATCAACAAACAAATATTATTCTCTTGACTTCTCAAAATCAAGAGAATATGAGAGTTAATGTTTGGTATTAAATATGTAACATACATATGACCTAATAAGTATAGGTACCCTACTAAGGTATAGCAAAGATATAGGGATGACTTAACAAATGGTTTGGGCCCAACAAGCTTGGTAGAGCGTACAACCTGGTCAACAAAAGTACCTCGTTATCAAACGGTGAGGTCTTGGATGTCAAGACCTGGTGAAACTATGATATCCCGACGTGATCACGGTCTTCCCTTTCCGTGAGCGACCTGCATATAACAACCTCCATTTATTTGTGTATAACATTTGTAGCGATCTACTTTCTGTTTTTACTACATATGTAACCATGTATACATGTCACTTATACGTACTTTGCCACGTGTGTAGGATGCCATACATATATATATCCCTTAAATGAGGAGAATATAAGATCCATTCATTTGTCCATTTTTCCACTTCTCTCTAAAAATCACTAGAATCCCAAACCAGAAAATTCTCTCCAAACAGATCTAAAAAGAATAGGACTAAATTAATCCATTTCACAAAAAAGGGACCATTATTACACCTTATCTTATTTTTTTCTATCTCATATTTGTTCTTAAAAATTGAAATATAATCAATATTATTTTTTGCTTTAATATCTACTTAGACGTAATAATTTTTTTTGTTTTTTTAATTATATTGTTCAAATTAGGGATGAGCAAATACTTTGACCAATCTGTTTAAATTGAGAAATTCAATCCAATCCTTTGGATTCGAATAAGATTATATTGATAAATTTTATAATCCGATCGGATTCTGATTGACATATTTTATAATCCGTTGTATCTAATTCGGATCGAATTACTATTAAATTATAAATAAAGACATTTTATTTTATAATATGTATTTAAATATTATACATACCATAATTATATTATATTATTATTTTAGTTTAAAATAAATATAAATATTTATAATAATTTAATAATTGTACAATCATATTTTTTATTATTTAAATTTTTTTAGTTGTGATTATAAATAATAATATTTGTTACAAAAATATTAATTTAAAATTTAAATTTGTATATGTAATGTTTTATATATGACAACAATTTATAAATAAATTTTAATATTAATCTAACCTTATCTAATCTGAAAAAATTTGATCTTCTTGGATTCAAATTGGTTTGAATTGATTATAGTATCAAATCATATCCAAATTCAAAATATTCAAATCCGTTCATTTCAGATCAGATTCGGATTGATCAAAAACAAATAATTTCAATTCGTTGTTCACACTTAGTTCAAACTAAATACAATAACAATAATATTATTTTCAATAATTCAATTTTATTAATTTTTTAATACTTCAAATTATATTTATCATTCATAATTGTCATAAAGTACTTCTAAAATTGTAAGTGCAATTAATATTTAGTAACTATGTTTTAACAAAAAAAAAATATTTAGCAACTATAATAGCAATAGCATGCAAGGAATTAATGATTTTCTATTGAGTAATTTCCTTAAAAGTTTAATAGGTTAGATAAATAGAAGATTAAAATTTTATTAAGTTTGTAAAAAAATATGTGGTTTGACTATTAAGTGTAATATTTTCTTTATTTAATAAAAAAATTTAAAAACTTCGTGGATAAATGAGATAATTTATTTGAACATGTATATGATTTTGGATTGAGTCTCAATTACTATAGGTGAGTAGTGTAATTATTTAAAAAAATCAACTAAAATCACTAGATTAAAGTGTACATTTATCACATATAATTATAAAAATATATGTGTGTGATAAGAATAATAAATTTGTTAAAAGTTAGTGAATTAAGGTATATAAATTTTTTGGAAAAAATTGACACCAATCTTAATAATAATTTTAACGGTAAATTATACAGTTTAAAAAAAATATTGGTACAAAATTGGTATGGCGAGGAATAATGAATAATTTCTTGTAGAAAGAAAGAATAATGTGTGACCATGTGGATATTTAGTTAGTTATGGCCTTACGGCGGACTCATATACTTCTCTCCATCCCCATTCACGGCTTTCTACTGCCGTCAACACAACATCAGGTATACCAAAGGTAAATAGTCCCTCTTCTCTCAACCACTTACGCCCCATCAGCCTATGCTCCACAATTTACAAAATCATTGCCATCATTATCGCAAGAGGTTAATTGATAGGTATCATCCCTAATATAATCAGTATTTATCAAAGTGCTTTTCATAAAAAAAAAAACAGATGTATTACTGATAATGTATTAATAGCACATGAATGTTTTCATCATTTACGGTCTAGAAGAGTTGGGAAGAATGATCATGTTGGCCTTAAATTGGATATGAGCAATGCTCAGGAAATTTGGTTTTGATGAAAGTTATGTGCAATGGATATACGCTTGTATTGCATCCGTCAGCTTTCCTTGTGTAGTTGCCGGTAAATTATAGGTTTCTTCAAAAAGGGTTAGTTAAAGAGATTCCTTTTTGAGGTTCGGATGACTCTACCAAAGTAGTCATTATAATATTTTTTTTATTTAATATTTTTTTATTTTATTTAATAAATAGTAATTTTGAAATAAAAGATATTAAAATATAATTTTTTAGTGAATTGGGTAAAAATATAACTTTTAAATTTTTTTGAGTTTTTTTATGACTTTTTAATGCAGGACTAATCAAGAGTTTCTAACTGGCCTGTCATGCAAACAGAGGAGCTGATTAGGCAAGTCATGTAGACGCCATGTAAGGAGGACAAATTGTATGCCACATGTCAACACGATGTTCATTCCGAGTTCGGAGATCGATCAAACAGCCCGCCACGTGCGTCATGCCATCAATTTATGCAAATTAAGTTGCTCCACATGTCGCTAACTTAGCAAGCGTTGACTCCGATCGGTCTCCCCTACCACATGTCGTGCTCTGATTCGCTCAATGAATTTCGTGTGTCACGTGTCGCTTTGTGACTAGCAAGCGCTGTCAACTTTTCTTGTTTTGATCTCAACCCTTGATTTGAAACTGATTTGACTGTACAAATCACACCTGGGTTATATTTAAGCCCTTAATTATCCCATAAACCCTAAGGGGGCGTTATGAGCATAATTTTGGTCAATTTTTGGAGCTAAAAAGAAAAAAATCAAGAGAGGATACAATTTTGGTGGAAATTTAAGAGGAGATTAACACTATAATTCAAGAGATTGATTTTATTTCTTCTACTACTCTTTCCATTATCAATTTTTATGTCTTTCTTTATGAAAAATATGAGTTTTAGAATACAATTATGTGTAGTTAATTTATTAATCTAAGGATCTCATGAATCCAATTTTTACCATGTGATGATTTAATATTTTACTCAAATTATAAATTTAATTTAATTATATTATTTAATCTGATTTTTATGCTATTAATTGTTTAGCTAACAATTTATCTATAAAGTCAATTAAATAAATTTTAAAGAATTAATTAATTGTTTGTCTTGATTAAATAACATACATATTTTTTAGGTAGAGATATATGATTCTTATATATGTAATCTATAATTGATAAACTTAATGAGTAGTAAATTAATTACTATATGGTGTGTAATTTACTTGATAGAGAAATACATGTTAAGTTACATTCAATTGATCATGTAATTAATTAATAATTATATTATGTGTATTTTAGCAATTCACATGTTTAGAAAATTAGAGGATTAAGTATTCTTATATATTTTCTCATATATCTTTTCAGTTATCAAAACTGATATAGTTAATTATTGTTATTTAATTTTAGTTTTTTTAATTTTACTTTCTTAAATTATAAAAACACAAAAAAATTGATTTTTATTTTTTTATTTTTATAAATTAATTTATAATAAAATAATATCTATAAGAACGATATTTTTTTATTATTATATTACTTATTATCATATATATATATATATATATATATATATATATATATATATATATATATATATATATATATATATATATATATATATATATATATATATATATATATATATATATATATATATATATATATATATATATATATACTTGCGTATTTATTTTGCTAAATTTATATTATCATCAAATTCTTATTTATTTTATGTTCAAAGGCTCATGTAACAGACTCATTCAAGGTCTCGTAGGTCCCTCAATTTCACACTTGTTTCTTGCAAATGACTATAATATTCTGTAAAGCACAAGTGGGTGGGAGGGGGATTCCAATTTTGGTTGGAAAAAAAGAAAAAGAAAAATGCTTTGTTTTATTTGTGACGGGGTAAAAGAAAAAATTAGTTCCTCTACTTGTATGTTCTTTTCAATAGCGGGAAGGGTGTTAAACTGTCCGTTATCCGTTAACTACTTGACCTGTTAGCCCATCGTGTCTCCATAACACGAAACAATACATCACACAAGTAAAAAAGGCACAAGGCCCTTGACTTGTATTGGAATTGTAAGATGTTGGGTTAAAATTGAATTATACATAAATTAATATTAAATAATTAAATATATTTATATATTTATATATTATTAAATAAAAGTAACATTCATATATAAGATATGGAGAATTCAATTCTTACTAACAACATTTTTCCCCACGAGTTATGTCGGCCCGTTAAGCATGGTACAATAAGGCTCATGGGTCAAAAGTAGAGACACCACACGTGTACAAGCCATAGGTTAACACGATCCTTTAATTAAAAATTCACTGTACACTAATTAACAAGTTAGGTGTAAAAGTTATGTCTTATATTTTTTAACAAATGAACACATTAACCATAATAAGTACTGTAATTGTAATTATTCAAAATGAGCACTTTGGTTCCAAAATTTATGACTAATAATCTTATTATTATCAAAATCAAAAGCTTTTAATCCTATAATTTATTAACATGAATAATTTTAATTTAATATCTGACTTTCGTAAATATCAGATTATAGTTATCGAACTTAAAATTATAAAATTAAAGTATTGATTTATATATAATAAAAAGGCTATTATCATATTTTTTTTTCAAAATTTATAGAATCTCTTGTGTTTAATTTAATAATTATTAAACTAAGTCATTTAAATTAAATAATTGTGTAATATATGATGTCTAGAAGGATGGGAGGTGTTCTTGAAATTAGCACATGGTATTTTACCAGTAAGGAGTTGTCTTATAAAGAAAGGGGTTGAAGTTCCATCTATATGCCCATTGTGTACAAGAAAAGAACAAAGAGTGCAATATTTATTGTTTAAATGTCATGTTACTCGCCTGGTATTGAAAAAGGCTAAAGTCGATATTCCTTTTAAAGAGATTAATATCAGAAATACCTTCAAGTTTTAAGAATATTTAAAAATATTTCTAATATTTCAAAAAATTCAAAAATACCTTTAAAATATAACGGAAGTTAAATCTGAATAATAACGTTATTAAAATAGAAGAAGAAAAAATAAACCAAAAAATAATAGATAGAGAAAAAGAAGACATCTCATGATGTTTTTCACAAAAAAAATAGTAATAAATAAAAAGAATTTTGAAGAAATTCAAAAATAAAAATTAAATCTTAAAAATAAAGATAGATTCAAAGACCCATCATTTTTATTAAGAAAATTATTCTATGAAAAAATCATAATTTATTATGGCATAAGTAATAAAGAAATAAATATTAAGATTATACATGCATGCAAAAAGAAAGTATAATATACCATTAATTGATAAATAAACTATATTAAATAAGCTATCAAGAATTCTTTATAAAGACAAAGAAAAAATTGGATACATTCATTTAAGAGTAGTTCAAATATTAATAAAAGTTTATTTTAGAGAAGGAATAGATAAACTAATAAAATAGCATTATTATATAACAGAATAATAAATAGTCAAGATGTCTTATTAGGAATGATCCATAATAATTTAGGATACCAAAAGTTAAAATTTACAACATATCCTATATTTGCTATTAATATACATGATAAAAATCTAAATCAAATATTAAGTCTAACTTATTAATTTGAGATAGTAGAATTAATAAAAGAAGAAAATCATCTATTTTCAATACATTATTTAGTAGCATATTCTTTAACAAATAGTCATAATAGTTCAATATATAGACAAAATGAATTTATAGAAATAGACAAAACTTTTAAGGAATTTGAACAAATAATAAAACCAAAAATATTAACAAACTTTGAAATACGAGAAGAATAAAAATTAGATATCAAAGAAAAACCCTTGATAATAGGAAGAAAAAATAATGTTGTTAAAAATAATAATATACCAAGGTTTACTTTTATAGACCATGAATTAGAAACTTCTAACCAAGAAAAAGTTAAAAAACTAAAAAATGAAGTCAAAATAATGAAGGTATTAGTTCATGATTGTATATCAGGGGAAAATAATATTTAGAGATAAAATAAAAAATATGCATTTAGAAGTAAATGGAAGCCTAGTAGGCGTAACAAGATATCAAACAACATTATTTGAAACTATACAATTATTAACAGATAAAATTGATTTAGTTCAAGAATCAAACACAAAATATTTACAGAAAATAATAGATATATAAAAAGAATTATTAAAAGAAATAAAAGAATGTGGTTATAATAAACTACAACAAGATATGCACAAGAAATTTTCAGAATTAAAAAAAGATGTATACAACATACATAGAAATAATGAAATAATAGGTTATAAAAATGATCCCTTAGGACTAAAAGAAGAACCACCTAGGAGATCATATTACTAGATTCCTAAAAATGATAAAAGAAAAAAATGAAAACAATCTAAGAACAAAGAGATAATTCCTATTTGATGGAATATAGAAAAGAATTAGAAAGAAAATTCATGGACCCTGGAAATAGGGATATAGAAACATTAGTAAGTTTATTAATCAATGAAGAAATAGAAGAAAATTATAATGAAAAACTTTATGCTAACAAAGAAGAAGATGATATGACAATAATGAGTGAAACTGATTCTGAACCAGAAAACATGACCCCAGAAGGTCATGTGAAACCAATTTCATTATCAGTCTCTTAACAAGAAGGAACATCTGACCCACATAGAGGAGAAATAAATAGGTAAAGAATAGAACAACCTGATACCACAGATAGAAGAAGACAACCACCTAAAATGAAGGAAGGGTTGCATTGAGAAACTAGAGTTAGTATTCCACTAGAGTTCAAACTCCATGATAATTATAAGTCTGAACTTTTGGATTTAAAATGTATAAGGGATAGGAAGAAAGCCTTAGATGAATGGGCTAGTGGCATGAGTGTGCTCATACAAATCTCTCAAATTACTCAAACAAATTTTTCAATCTGTAGGGTACTTATAGCGTATAAAATGACAAGAAATGTTAAATTTTGGTTTTTAAACTTAAAAAATTAACAAAATTTGTTAATACATAGAAATGTTTCCACAGGAAAGGAATACTTGGATACAGTAATAAATGAAATATATAAAGAATTTATTGGAGAAGATAAATGAAGGACTATCATTGAATCTAGTAAAAATGAAATCAATGAAACTAAATAACATCTAACAAATATGGAAATTTGTAACATGTGTTACATAGATTCTTTTATTTGTGAATATGAAATGTATTATTATAAATTACCACTCTCTATGCAAACAACTTATAAAAAAAATATTTTCCCAAAAATTAACTAAAACACTACATCAAACCTTAATAGAAAATTGGAAACAAAGGAATAGAGAAACTATACTAGATACATTAAGAGAAAGAATAAGAAGTCTTAAAAATTAAATCATTATTAAATGTCAAGAAAGAAAATAATATAAATAGATAAGAGAAAATGATAAAATCTGCTGTGATACAATAGATTTTAGAATATTAGGAAAATATGAATGTAATATAAAATCTTATAAACAAAAATATAAAAGATTTAAAAAATATAAATTGAAAAAACAAAATTTCCAAAATTATAAAAAGAGATTTAATAGAGAAAACAACAAGAAAATATATTTTAGAAGAAAGAAATATAAACCTTCAGAAAAAAAAAAGAATTATTGCCCTTCAGGAAAGAAAAAATACAGATGTTGGATTTGTAACGAAGAAGGATTATGTTAACGAATGTCCAAGAAGACTTCAACATAAAAATAAATTTCAACAAAAGCAAAAATCATAGAAGAATCTTTCAAAATAGAATTAGAACCAATCGAGGAATCTAATATAGATGATACTTACAGTATCTATCTATTGGAAGAAATAACTGACTCGAAATATGAATATTTAAATTGTGGATATTCTTTATCAGAAAATGAATGATTTTTATAGTATTACAACTCCAAATAGTACTTACATTAAAGTAAGACTAAAATTTAAAGGCTATAACACTTATCATTTACATGTATATATAAATATAGGAGTTAGTATGTGTGTAGCCAGTAGATATGTATTTCCAAAAGACAACTGGAAATAAGCACAAAAATATTTAATTGTAAAAATTGCCAATAATATTACAATAAAACTTAATAATGTATTAAAAGATACTTATATAATGATAGGAGGAAAAAAGTTTAACATTCCTATCATATATCGACAGGAAACAAGAGTTAATTTGTTAATAGGAAATAATTTCTTAAATTTATTTCAAATTGTCACACAACATCTCGACAAAATAAGTCTCACAAACTTAGAAGGAGGTACCATATATGTCTCCAAAATAAGAAAAGCTTTAACTATCTCAAACCAACTTTTATGCACCAACATAAAAAGCAAAAACGTGGTGAGATAGAAGACCAGCAAAAACCTTATTTAGAAAATATTTCATTAGATATATAAGATAAACAAAACTCTTTTCTCAATGAAATACAAGAAGAGAAAGCCCTAACAAGTATTAGAAATAGATTAAAAGCAGATAGTCGGAAAATCCTTTGGATCCAAAAATAAATAAATCTAAAACAATAGTCAATATAAAATTAAGAGATCCTAACAAGATCATAAGAGTAAAACCAATGATTTATACTCCAAAATACATGATTGAATTTGGAAAACAAATTCAAGAACTTTTGGAATTAAAAGTCATAATATCAAGTAATTCACCTCATTCTAGTCCAACATTCGTAGTTGAAAAAGAAGCTGAGAAAAGAAGAGGAAAAAAGAAAGTGGAATAAACTTTAAAGCACTAAATAAAGAAACCATTGGTGATGGATACTTCATTCCAAAAAAGAAAGAATTACTATCATTAATAAAAGGAAAGAAATATTTCTCGAGTTTTGATTTCAAAAGTATATTTTGGAAAATAAGATTGGATGAAGAATCCCAAAAATTAACAACATTTAGTTATCCCCAAGAACAATTCCAATGGATAGTTATACCATTTGGATTAAAACAAGCTCCATGTATTTTTCAAAGATATATGGATAAAATTTTCAATAAATTACAAGATATTTGATGTGTTTACATAAATGATATTTTGGTTTTCAATATTGAATTAAATAAACATTTTTTTGGATCTTATCAATATTCTACAAGAATGTAGAAAAGAAGGTAGTACTTGCTCAACAAAAAATTAAATACTTAGGGTTGGAAATTGAAGATGGAAAACATAATATACAACCCTATATACTAAATAATATTTAAGGTTTTCATAGTGAATTAAAAAATAAAAACCAATTACAGATATTTTTAGGATATTTAACATATGTAGAAGCATACATCAAGAAACTTGCATAAATGAGAAAACCATTACAAGAAAAATTGAAAAAAGATCATAACTGAAAATGGAACAAAGAAGATACTCTATATATGGATAGAGTAAAAGCAAAGGTAAAAACTTTATCAACTTTATACCATTCAGGACCAAATGATAAGATGATAATTGAAACAGATGTTTCACAAGAATATTGGGTTGAAATTCTTAAAAAAAGAGTAGATGAGAAAGATGAATGTCTTTGTAGATATACATCAAGATCTTTCCAAGATTCAGAATTAAATTAATATAGTAATGAAAAAAGAATATTTAACTGTTAAAAAAGCTATTAAGAAATTTGTAATATATGTTATAAGCTCTAAATTCATTATTAGAATATTTAACAAGAATTTTGGTTATTTCTAAAGAACTAATATTGCAGGTGATTACAAATAAGGAATATTAGTTAGATGGCAACAATAGTTCAACCATTACAATTTTTATGTTGAACATATTCCAGTCCATAAAAATAACTTAGTTGATGCTCTTACGAGATAATTAGCACCTCTAACTAGTTTTATGCTTTCAGGAATGGAACATCTTGATATCAAAATCAAGATAAAAATTCTATAGGAACAACTCGAGCTGTTATATCTTGAGAAATCTCTTATGGAGACAAGAAAGAAACATGAAGAACTTAATTGTTCAAAAGAACCTCTAGAGACCAAAAGCTCAAACGAGGAATCTTCATTAAAAAAGGAAGAACCTAATAGTTCACAAAAAAATTTGAAACCATAAAGCTCAATTGAGCAGATGAGGTAGAAAAAGAAGAACAGAAAAAATTTATGTGGTTTATAATGACCCAAAACTAGGAATTTATAACAAATAGGTAGAAGCTAGCAAATCTATCCTAGGAATTAGTGGAGTAACTCATAGAGTCTTCACCAACAAAAATAAAGCAGAAGGTAGTTATGTCAACTACAAAACACCAAAACTGATAACTCTAGAGGAAATAGTAAGAAATTATTCTACAATATTACAACAACAACCAAAAACTCCAAGCAAGTTGAAAAATCTTGGAAAGATAGCAAGACCTCTAGTGCTATTTAGAGAAATATCTCCTCCAACGACATCAAAAATAGTAAAGGATTCAGTGCTATTCAGGGAGACATCTCCTAGAACTACTCCAATAATTGAAGATGAAAATGACCAATATAGAAACCTCTGTAAACCACAATGGTTAAGTCTCTATAACTGGCCAGAAAATCTACCCAAGAACATATTGAAGATATGAAGTTCTATACTATATACAGAAGAACTCTGTATACTAAGAGGTCAAATGCTAGGCCAAATTTACTATGAACTCAAGAAGATTGAAAATTCTACTAAGATCAAAGTAAATTATTCAACTAGTAAAGTTATCATCATTTTTCATAATACATAGCATAGCACTATCAGAAGTAGATGGTGAAAAAATTACTAAATACGAAACCAATTTTAATTGTAACAACCTAGAAATTGGTCAAGAAGCAAAAAATGTATTATGCTTTTATGCTAGAAAAGCCATCAAATACCATAAATGCTAGCTTTGTATCAAAGACCGAGAAGATGGAGATGCGTCATCACCAACGTCATCAAAGGAACCGTCGGTAGAAAATGACAAAGAAAAATAAGAAAAAAAACTATCGATAAAAGACGACAATAGAAATAAAGATGTAGATCTCACATCTTAGTTAGCAACATGTGTCAAGGAAAAAAATAGTGATTTAAAGTAAAACAGTAGACGAATTATTAAAGCAATGGTAAAATAATAATTTTAGTCTTGTAAAATAGGGATTCCTCTGCTACAAAAGAAACTTTTATTCTCATTTAAAAAAACACGCGAATACATAGAAATCTAGAGCTCTCTACTCTAAAACATTCTAGTATAGAAAGCCCCTCTATCTAAAAATCTTAAAACTAATAATGTTATAACCAGTAAGCGGCTAAGCACCCCTTCAAGGTTCTTAGTTGGCCTTAAGTTGTAATAATTATTATTTTATGAATAAAATAGAGTTCATTTACTCTTCTCTAGTAAGTCAACTATTGGACATCATTTATGTACGGATGAAGAAAGCTCACTATTGCTAGGAGAACGTTGAGGTTTGAGTAAAGCTCAGACATAACATGTGTAACAAAAGAAGACGAACAAATGGGAAGATCATGGTGGATCCATCAAACTCAAGTATAATAATCGTAAATTTAAGCCAATTAAGAATCTTGAATGTTTAAATATTTTCATATAATAAGACATAATACTATTAAAATAGGAAAATGGAAACTGTTTTTAGAAATAAAAAACTAATAATTCCAAATAAAATCAAAGATAAAAACCTAATTATATTATAAACATTTGATAAAGGTTATCTCTATCATTTAAATGAATATTTTAAAGATGAGGATTATGAAACTTATCTTGAAAATTTTAAAATATTTAACATCTTATTAGATATCTATACAAATTATATTAAAGTTATCACAAGCATTATAAATCATCCTGTTAAAAGACTATTTTAGTAAAAAATATGTAAGAATAGAGGAAAAAGAATTCAACAACTTAATGTTTGGATACTATTTCTTTAAAGATTATAAATATACTATATGTACAAGAAAAACCTATTTGTATACTACGAATATGACAAAATAATATACATTCAATGCATATGATTTATCAAGATAATACTCTATGAACATCGAATCATTAGTACATAAATTAGAACTATTAGATTTAACAAATGAAAGAATAATTTTTAATTTTAAAAGATAATTAATATATTCATGATTAGAATTAAATAATTAACATAATGAAAAACATAATATACTATACAATTGTGATGAATATAGAAGAAAATTAGATTTATACTAAAAAATAATAATTTTTTTAGAAAAATTATTGTCTTAAATAAATAGACAAATATCATCAATTAGGTTAGTATTCACCCCCGTTAAAAATTATATCGATATGCAAAAATTGGTATCCGGAATAATATTCTAAATAGTAATGAATGAAAAATTAACACCATTAAAATCTAAGAATAAATTTGATATTTTATAAACTCATAAAAATAAGCGAAGATACGAAAAAACTCAATAGCATTTGGGATATTATTACCTTTAAAAGATTTTGCCCATGACAGCTTGAGCATTTTTTTCAAATACCTAAAGTCAAAGTTCATTTCCTAATTTACCCTTGATTCCTTGAAGCTTTACATTCATTACTTCTGGCTATGGATGTAATACAACATGGTTTCATAAACATTGTGAAAATTCAAATCCCATTTTCCCAAGAGAGCCTCATGCTGCCTTACCTTGGATTTTAGCTGTTTTTCTGCCAAGTGTATACCCTTTATTCAGCTCTTATCTTTCCCATTCTGCAGAATGTTCTCAAGATTTGTCTTGTTCATGTTCATACGACCATCAGCATCATATGGTCTTCATTGCCACGTATTAGAATACTTATATTAGAAGATAGGGGAAAATAAAACCTATACAAGTCTAGACATTTAGAAAATCAATGAACCTTGGTCACTACGATACAAAGTTAAGCAATGTCCTGTGTATGGGTATGTTGATACTTCTTGTCAATCCAAAGAGTATAATACTACAGATAATGTATACAGAAGCCTGAGAGAGTCAGACTTTGTATTTTTATCTTGATTGTCTGTAATCATGAATAGTTGCTAATTTAAAAATTGACTGAAAATGTTACAATTTTATCAAAACTGTTACTCCGGTAGGATCATCTTATGAATGCTGCTAGTGGAGAGGAGAGTTAAGGCCCTCTTGAGAAGACAGCGAGTGGGAAGGTTGGTGTCTATTGGAAGGGAAAGATGGAATTTTCCTGAAAGACGGCCTCTTTTCGAGATGATGTAGTGTTCTTTTGGCATAGATTGTTTGAAATAATGGTGATGCTCTCTCCTTGAACTTGAGGATGATGAAAAAGAGAACTCGATACAATACTAGAATGGCGATGATCGCAGCTAAGTCCCACCATTTGGAGTGATCTATTCGAATCCCAAATATATTGTTGATAACATACTCTCCTGACAGCTTTGGATTACCAGGAACTAGAGGTTCAAACTCAAGTCCAATCAAGTCATTTTTGTAGGAACCCTGCAGTAATAACAGTATCAAGTTAAAATTGTGCTGAATAGATAACCCTAAAGAAACGTTTGCATCTATCACAAGAAGCTACCTGTATTGCCCATGAGCCATAACTCAGATACGAAATTGGATATCGCCAAAATGGCTTCGGAAGATCAGGCAGCAAGCGGAAGAAGCCAGAGGTCATCATTAGGATGCCCTGCATAATCAGTCATAGGATGAATACCTTGAACACCAGAAGCAAAAAAAATTACATTTGAAATGAGAATGAAAAGGCTGGAGGAAAATATTAAGCATTGCATCTTACCATAATTCCAGAACCAGCAATAATTCCCATGAGGAAATTGGGGACTAGCGAAGCTACAACCATCATAAGGCTCTCTATAACAGAAATGCAGCTAAAAATAACAAGACAGTAGTACACATAATGAGAAAATTCCGTCCGAAATTTCACCATGTAATAGGTTATTGTCCCAGTCACCAGAGAAACAGCAACCAAGAATGGGAATGAAGAAATAAAGTTGGACAGAATGAACACTACAACTCCATAATGCCCATTAAGCCTTTCCCGGTAAAATATCTGTTTCAAAGAAAGCAAACATCAATAGCCTGAAACTAGTATCATATCACATCCGCCGACTAGATATTCGTAAAAACCAAAAGTATTTCTCTAAGGGCTGATATGTGCATAGTGTACACGGATAAGTTCTTTGTTGGATTGCTTACCTTCATTTCTTCGATGAATGATGGGAAACCTCCAATGGACATAAATGTCATGAAGCCTATAACAAATGCACCACAAGCTCCTCGGGCAAAGATAGCAGTGTAGCCATTGCCGACATCAAAATAAATGGTACCAACACATATAGATACAGCTATATAGACAATTATCCTTAACCAGTAATATCCCACATCTCTGGACATGTTCACTGATGACCTTCGTATCAGTGTTGAAAGTTGCTTCAACCAACTGGCTTGGCTTCCACATTTTGTGTCATATTCACCACCTTCCTGCAAAGCATGAATTTTAGTTTTCATATTTAGTGTCTTGTATGTTTAAACCTACATGTTGGATTCTAGCATGTCAAAGCAAGAGGATCATATTCAATTTCTATCATGAAGCCTTCAATAGATCAATCAAAAATTTCATTGAATGGAACAAAACTAAATCTTAAGGTTCAAATTTTACCATTGCAGAGAGTTCTCGAATTCTAGTTCTTGCTTTTGTTGAATACCGTGAACGCCTGTATTTCTCAACAAGCCTTGCTTTGATTTCTGCTGTTGCCAGATTAGCTAGAGGATCAGAGATTTTTGGGACATCCTGAAATAAGACAGCAAAAGATGGCAACTAATGAGCAAACATAGCTTAAAGAAATAAAATAAAATATATATATATATATATATATATATATATATAAAAGGAGGATCATTGTATGGGGAAAGAACATAACTTAGGGGTTATCAAAACGGGCCAAGTGGACAAAGCAACAAGTTCTTCAGAAACCTCCTAATGTTAAAGAGTGGTTTGACTATATGCATTTGAATAGGATTATTTCCCAGAAGACTGTTGAGTACGTGTTTACATGAGAATACTTTTACACTCCATATTTGATACCAAATATAAATGAAAGAATGGGATATGCCATATATGATGGCATTCTGTCAGAAGGCAACTTACACGCTGTCTTAGAGATCCCTTCAGTGTGGCATTAACTTTGTCAAAATCTGAATTTACACAACGTAAGAAGTGATCGGAGGGGTTCCTTCTGCTTGGACATGGAACACCTGCTTCAGCAAAGAACTACAACAGATATTTGTAAACCTTAAGTCAACGTTGAGTTTATGGCTGCAAAAGTTTCATGCTTGTTGAAGTAGAAAAGTCTAACTAGCTAGATCAATTAAGTATATCCTCTGGAAACTTTTATTTCGCCAACTGAATAATTTATTATGAAACTAAAAAGAATTTAGTTTCTTTAGTTTAAGGATAATTTTTTTTTCTTTACAATGTTAGAAGTTGATGCTAAAGGAAACATGTTATCGAAAAAAGTCAAAAGATAAAAAAGTAAATTTGCATTCAACTTAAAAATCTAAGCTGGACCTAAATAAAAAAACAACGTGATACTTAGACTTTCTTACCTCCACAGCCATCTTTGCATCTCCAAAATATACAGTTTCACCTCCCGAGAGCAAGAAAAGATCATCAAAGAGTGCAAATACCTCACTGCTTGGCTGGTGAACAGATGAAATTACAGTTCTTCCATCACGCGCAATGTTTCGAAGTGTCAAAATAACAAAGAAAGCAGAGGCACTATCAAGACCACTTGTAGGTTCATCAAGAAAGAGTAGACGAGGCCGCATGAGAATCTCAAGAGCAATGCTTAATCTCTTCTTTTCACCACCACTGATACCCCTTAAATGCCAGTTCCCAATTAACCGATCAGCACAGTCATGAAGGCCCATTTCCATGATTGTTCCTTCCACAATGTCATTGACCTCTTCTTTGGTCAGAGTATTTGAAAGCCTCAATTGGGCTGAATATGTTATGGTTTCTCTAACTGTGAGTGTTCCCAATAATACATCTTCTTGCGTCACATAAGCCTGATACATATGTGCGTATTGATCAAGAGAAAATTAAGCTCAAAATAGGACAACACTCAATACTAATTGAAGATGATTAGATGGAGACGTGCAACTAATTCATTCATAGCACAGATTTAAAACCCATGTATTATAATGAAATATTACTTACAACAGCACCATAGTCGAGCCTTTTCTTGCTTCCGTTGAAAAGTATATTGCCTGTCATGACCACGTTTCTTGAGAGTCTACCTGTGCCAAAACCATTTATACTTCTAGCATAATCTGATAGGAAACGAAATAAGAAGACATAGAGCAGTTGGAATTGGTTCACTGTTTTTATTGTTGTTAATTATTTTCCAGCATAGCTGTTTTTCTTCTTAAATTTAGTTGCATTTAGGACCAAGATGATTCTAACGTTTGTAAGTAGCAAATGGAGTATGCTGTAAAGGTGACATACTTGCAACATTTGTTCATCCTATACTCTTATTTCACAGAATCCTTTGGGTTAAAGATTGTATGTGAAGGATATGATTCCCTCTCAAGGCATTAACAATTACCAAAAGAGCTTGCTTAATTCAATGAAAACCTAAAAATAATGTTTTTTGTTCAAGACTTAAAATGATTTCCACCACTTTACAGCTTTCGCAACAGTTACTGAACCACACTAAAACTACTGAAACGAAGTGTTTTAATTACTTTTTACGTATTTTTCATTACTTGGTTTGTTACCCCTAATAAATGCATTGAATTTGATCGTTCAAGTGATATTCAATGAGCATTTAATCTTATCTTAGTTATCATGCTACCATAGCAAGAAGTATTGAAGGCATGAATACAAAGAGACCCATAATTGTAAAAGATGGTAGCTGGATTTCAGCAGTCCATGCCCATAGGAAAAATGGTCCCTGCTAAAAGCATAGGACCAGTAGCATTGAAATAGCCCATCAATGTCGACTACAATTTTTTTATATAGCTCGATTGTATAGTTGGAGAGAAGTTGTTTGCTAATTTTGTTAACATCCTTTTGGCCTTAGATTAGTGCTAATTTATAGGCATTTTTAGATATCAATTCCTCAATATTTACATATATTTATTATTATAATGAGTTAAAATTATTTATTTTGTATTTATTTGAAAAATATTAATTTTCTAATTTTTTTGAAGATTTATCTGGATCTTTTATGGATTTTTTTTGAAAATTTTTAAATTAGGTGAATAAATTTTAAAAAGCAAGTGGATTTACTTAAAAAGATCTAGCCGAGTCAGCATTCATGTGGTAAAGCGTGCCGCATGTTCTACAGAGAGTGCACCACGTGGCGCCACGTCCTCTGCAACACCAGCCAAGAGCGATCCATCGCCTCTTGTGCAACCTACGCGTATAGCGCACTGCCCTTTCAGCACCTGTTACATCTAGCGCGTGTTGGTCACGCTCTTTTGACCCTAAACTCATTCTGATTCTATTTTACACACTAATTCTCTTTCGATTATGATTAATTCCATCACTTCTATTTGCATAATAGTTAAATTTTTTTCCCTTACAAATACAAAATAATACATCATAAGATACATACTATATCAGAATTAATATACAGTATAAGAATTGCACGGAAATTGAGAGAAAAAATAAGGAAAAAATCCAGATTCAATACATCTTTGCATAAGCTTTCAAGAGAGATTTAAGAACAACTTAGAATATTGATTTTTTAGTTTTTTGGGCTCTAATAATTTATCCAAAGCAGATTCTTTTCTCTACCATTTCTCTTCTTTATTATAGAGTATTTAGTTATTGTTATGGATTTGTTAAATTTTAAGTGTAGTTAAATATTTAATGTGATTGTGTGCAATTTAAAACACTAAATTATAGTTTAATTAATTTTATTTTATAATAAATTTTAATTTTAATTCTTGATTTTTATTGTGTTTAATTATATATTAGATGCCAAAATTATGAATGTTATGAATTATGGTGATCAATTACTTCTTTTTGTTGTATGAATATGTTTATATTAGTCTATGATATTAGTATATATATAATTGTTAATATTATTATTCAAAATATTAAATATATTTGTTAAAAGTTAAAAGATTATTATAATTTTATTTAGTTTTATTATTACTTTTTTATATCTTAATGGAATGAATGAATTAAATGGATTCTTTTAAATTATTTAAGATTTATGCTAATTTATGATATTATTCTAAGTTAATTAGAAAGTAAAAGAAGTGTAAAATTTTAAGTGTTACACTTTCGAAACTAAAATTAAGAATTTAATAATATTTATACGTTAATAAATTAATTTATCCTGCATTGTTAGTATCTTCCATGCTCGTACCTGACATATTAATGGATTGCTACTAACACGAACAACTTATACGATCTAAATTTAAAGTCCTAACTCAGACAGAGTTCTTCCAGCACAGTACATAATAAAACGTAGATGGGATATGTAATAACTATAACACTGAATCACTGGGAATGGTGAGTAGAAGTATCAATCTATTTTTCTGGGTCAACCAAGAAAGGGAGGAGTTTTGACGAAAATGGAGAAACATTTGGTAGTTTAATAATTTATGGAACTGCGTCACTAAAAGTCGAGTCATGTAAAACATGCTCTGCTGCAATTTAGGTTCGTAGTTTACGCAGTCAACAACAGTCTAGAGTATAAGTTGTATCATCAAAACAAGCTTTGCGTATGGACTCACTAGGAGCAGATCAGCAACATTTAGGCTCAAAGACAATTTATACTTCTGTAAAAGGAATAAAGAAAGACACAGAAGAGAAGAAAACTCCATCTTTCATAAAGACTAAAAGTAAAAGAGTGTTGGAATTATACCCAAAAAGTCCAGGGAAAACACAACTTTCATATACCGGAAGAAGATGACGTGTTGAACCAAAATCGTACAAATCTTTTGTACTTCACCTCTAAAAGGAAAAAAAAAATAGAGGCTTTACCGGAAAACATATAAGCAAACACCTAGAGTGCACTTTCGAAAAGAGGAAAGAATTCCAACAAAATCTATCTGCCTCCAAGATAAACTATACACTAATACTCTGTTTTCGTGGATACTATACATGAAAGATTAGGATTGAGGGAGATATAAAAAAGTAAAAGAGTTACCCGCTAAAGAATCAAGAAGGGTAGATTTTCCAGAGCCAGAAGGACCCATAATAGCCATGATCCTACCAGGTTCAGCAAACCCAGTAAGGCCATTGAGTAATCTCTTGGTTGGTCCTTTACGAAAGTTAGGGAGTACCACAGATAGATCTTCCCACACCAGATAAGCACCTCTAAGCCCAGTTCCATTGCCAACACTGCCATGAGTAACACTTGCCGATTCAATCTCCATATAGTGCAGCCAAATGTCTTTTGGCTGAAGGTGAAGAAGAGGGTTGCTAATACAAAAATGAATATTATGAGAGAGGTCAGGAGGATGAGAAGAATATGGACTTTTACAATGTATTTAAGGATGTGATTATTATCAGACACCAAACAACTAACTATAAATGCTGCCATTAATGGTGTGGTGCACGAAGGCATCATGTGGGTGGGTGGAAAAGTGTGGAAAATAAATGTGAAGCTGCTACTAGCCTTGTTAGCTTGACAGTCATGAGTCATGACACTAGTGTGAAACTGTGAACGTTCTTTTCAAATTGCCAATTATCTCAAAACATAGTTAGGTTTGTGTTAACCCTTATATATCCTTCTAATTAGTCACATATTCGTTGAAATTATTAGAAATAATTATTACCCATAAAACTTTTTATGTGTAATTATCTATCATTAACAATTTACAAATATAAAAAAAAAATTATGTAATAAAACTCACATTTTTAGTTATTTTTGTTTATATATAATTACTGTATATTTTGTTATTTAATAATATAATGATACTCAAAAAATAAAACTATATTTGTAAATAACATTAAGCAAAAAACTTAAAATTATAATCTAACTACTATTTAAATTTCATTTCTACTTAACAACATACCTTACTTGATAACTTACTTGACGTTGATCTCTATACGACTATACATGTTTTCATTGTATATAACTATAAATGTCAAATTTTATTTGTACACGTACTTAGTTATAAAAAATAAAAAGGGAAAAAAACAATAAATATATCATACATATTATACAGGCACTTTTTTATATAAAATAAGAAATAAACAAAAATTAAATATCATATTTTTAAATACAATTAAGAAATCAATTATGACTATTGATTATAGTAATTTATCTACGAAAAAATACTTTTGAACCTTTTTAAAAAGTTCAATATTATTTTTTATCTTAATACTTGATCGAATTAATCAACACAAAGGTTAATCAAAAACCATAAAATTATAATCTATTGAAACTTGACGTAATAAAACTAAAATTTTCAATATCTAACCATTTATTTACTATATTTATTTAAAAAAATGTTATATATTGTAATATTTTTGTCACCAATAATGTTGACAGCATAGTTATAGTCGATATTAAAAGAGCTAGGACTTAACCTCATATAAGGAACAGTTTCATCTTCATCATTATCTTCAAAAAGCTCCAGTAAACCTTCCATTGAAATTATTTTCTAACTAAATAACTAAAATAAAAGGGTTTTCAAAAATAGTAATAAAAATTACAAATAAAGAGTAAAATGATAAACTTCACAAGGATTTGACTATTTTGAGAGCAAAAGTTTTAAGATCAAACTAATATAGAGCCTTAATGCGGGGAGGAAAAGTCACCATAATTTCTCAACTTTTCTTGTCTTCAAATTTTTTTTCTCTTAAAGATAAATATATAGTCACAATTGATAGATTTTCATAATGGTAAGAGTAAACTAATAAATATACCATTAAATTTAAGTTATGTATATAAATCTATCATTTAGCTTTGAATTGTAACTAATCTATTACAAATATTTTAATAGTGTTACAAATTTATCATTTTTGTGAAAAATCTATCAATCAAACTCTTTATAAGTATTACATACCTATAATCAAATTCTTTATTTATTGTAATCACCAAAAATATAACGATAACGATAGATTTGTAACATTTATAAAGAATTTGATAGTATATTTATTACGATATAAAATTAAGTGATAGATTTATACATGTGTTTTAAATTTAGTAGTATATTTTTTAATTTACTATAATCTTAATTTAGTAAAGATCATTATGTATATCATCTCATCTCAGGTTTTCATATCTATCTATCTATCTATTGCCTAATTATGGTGTTACATGCTCCTACTTGTACAAAGTATAGCTTTCTCCAAATTAGAGAAAGAAAATAAAATAAAATCTAATCTACCAATAATAGTTAGGTATTACTTTGATTTTTGATACCGATTTAATCATAATTAACATATCAATTTTATTGGTGATCATCAGTTAATATTAGTTTTTGTTATATACCCGATATTCCCAAAAATTGGCATAAAAGCCAAAGGTGTGTACCTAAGCATTTGTTTATATTCTGTTTGTTTGTTATTGAAATATAGTTGCTAGTTGTTGTAATCTAAAGAAATGACGGAAGAAAAGTCTCCCTCAAACAAAGGCTAACCATCCACGTCAGGTAGAACAATGATTATGAATGCAAGGTTCAAGGTGGAGAAGTTTGATGGAACTGGTTATTTTGACATGTAGCAAGGCAAAGTTCCAGATGCTTTATTTTAACAAGGTCTAGACATCGCCATTAAAGAAGAGAAACTAGATGAAGCAGATGAAGTCAGGTGGAAAAATATCAACCAATTAGCATATGGTACAATCCATTCATGTCTCTCAAGATAAAAAAAGTACAAATTCATGAAAGAGACATCTGCAATTAAGTTATGGAAGGTGTTAGAGAAAAAGTTTATAAAGAAGAAGTTGTTACGTTTTGAATACCTTTCAGGTACCACAATAAATGACCACATTACTACTTTTAATCGATTAGTAACATATTTGTAAAATATGGATGAAACTTTTAAAGATGAAGATTTAGCCTTGATGTTGTTAGCCTCCCTTCTTGATGATTTTGATCACCTTATAATGAGCTTACTCATTAGGAAGGATAAAGTATCTTTTGAGAAATTTTACACTATTTTGTATAGTTACAAAAATGAAGCAGTAGAGGCATTGTCTATAAGAAAGCATCTGTAAACTCAATAGAAAGGAAGGGGAGGAATATCTCATTTAAAAGGAAGGCTTGGTAAAGATGAATATGCCTTATTTCATGAAAAAGGCCATTGGAAGAAAAACTGTTTGAAGTTACAAAAGAAAGGAAAAGTTGTATCGTCTGATGCATGTGTAGCTGAAAGCAATTCAAATTCAGATTTTGCATTGGTTGTTTCGTCAATAACATCTCATCATGGTGATTGGATTTTTTATTCAGTGTGTACCTTTCATATGTCTCCTAATAAGGAGTGGTTCTTTAACGTTGAAGAATTAGATGATGGATTTATTTTCATGGGTAATGGTTATCCATGCAAAGTTATGGGGATTGGTACTGTTTGGAGAGAATTTCAAGTGTTCAGGATTTTAGTGATTTGTAGTTAGAAGTAGAAATATAGATAACTAAGTTGGATCATGTATTCTCCTCATTAAAGGGGTATATATATAACATATCATGTACATGGCAGGTTATAAGCTCTACGACTTGGAGACATGGTGATTATATGATTTTATAAGCGTTACATACGACTAATTAAGCATAAAGTATGCTGATATTAGCGTTTGCATTGTCATGTCGCTATATACAAATAAAGGAATGTCGTTATATTCAAATCGCTCCAGATTCCTAGGTAGATTTCCCAGGTTGCTCACAAATAGGGAGGACCGAGGTCACATCGAAATCTTACAATTTCACCAGGTCCTAGTCTCTAAGACCTCATGGAACTATAACGAAGTGCTCCGATTGACTAGGTTGTACACTTTATCAAGCTCGTTGGGCTCAGGCCATTGTTATGCCACCCCTATAACCTCACTATCTCATAGTAGGATACCTATATTCATTAGGTCATATACCTATTACACATTTAATACGAAACATTAACTCTCACATTTTCTTGATTTTGAGATATCAATGGAATAATCTGGTCATATATTTTTAATTCAAATAACTCACATCAATTCAATGTATCTAAGTACAGAACGGTCACTCAGACGATACAACTTCCAATCGTGAGGTTGTTTAATTGTAAATAATATTCATTTAATTAATTTTATTTTCTGATTAAAACCTTTCAACTTCCCAATCTCCCTTTATAAATAGTGAAGAAATTTAATTTTACCCTACCTATTTTAACTTAGTAAATTTACCTTCAGATAATTTTAGCCCACTAATCAGTTTGACATCGTACTTTTTTCAATAAGATTGTTAAAAACTTACTTGGTAGGGATTTCAGCTCGTTCATATAATGAGATATATCCCCTGATAAGGTCGTGTACCTGTGGGGTCACTACGAACCAAACGATCTGAAATGACAGGGAGTAGTGATAATAGGCCTATCCCGAGAACCATTAAGGAAGGTATTTTTTCTCTCCCTACTTCCTCGAGATCCAAGATTGTGTATGCTTCGTCTTCCGGCATCCAGTTCCTGTCATCAGGCCATGTCAACATCTACCAAAGTACCACATCCTAAAAATAAAAAGGAAAATAAAGGTGAGCCTACCCATAGAACTAATGATAAGCATCATATTAAAAAGATGCCCAGTGTTCTAACAACAAAGGAATTGGAGGCGATAAGGTAAAAATATGACTTCCTAGTTCGTGTAGGCATAATGCCAGTACCTCTCCACCTATGTGATCCTGATGATTATCCACCAGGGTGGTGGGTGATTCATCTATAGGCCTTTAAAATAGGTCTCAACTACCCCTTCCCTAAATTGGTAGCTCGTGCTTTGAGCACCTTTAACATAATTTTTGCCCAAATAAATCTAAATGGGATGGTGACCCTTTTTGTGCCTCTCCATGGTCGTTGAGGAACACAGAATAGACCTCACAAGTGATGAGTTGAGGTGCTTATATTGCTTAAAGAAGAACGGGTTAGACAAAGGGAGGACATATATATCTTGCGTCATTGGCCACAGGTTGCATCTAAAACTCCTCGATAGTGACGAGGTGGATTTTCCTGTTCGGTATACATGGGATCATCATTTTAACACTTGCAACCTCAGGCTAGTAAACTTTTAAATAAATTGGATATAAGTGGTAAAGAGAAAATTAGACGAATCGAGCTACATAACACATTTTGTGAAGGCTATCACAATATCTTAACTTTAGCTAGATTGAAGAAATCTAGGGTGTGGAAAGATTATTCAAATGAATACCAATGTCATTTTTTATTTATGAGGTAATTTTTTAGTTCGCAATTTCTTGGTAAAGTTAATGACATATATTTCTTTTTACAGGTATGAACTACTCTCATATTGACTTGGAAGACTTATTTGACACTTCGAGTGTTCAAGATCTGGCTCCTACATACCCCCGTTTGGATATGTCCTTTTCACCAGCTTGGGACGAAGATCCCTTTGCAGAAGAGCTAGAGGTCATTCCAATCACTGAGGTTATGATGCCTCAAGAAAATTCTACTAATCCGAGCTTGTCATCACCTTGTAGACATGAGGTTTCAAAGAAGAAAAAAGTATGGAAAAGTACACCCCAGGAATGGAAGCCATAGACATGGACAACTTCGAATTTGATAAGGTTTTCCTAAAATATGTTGTAGTCTTAGACACATTGGTCACCTACTTCAGTGAGTGGATTTTTGGACGAATAGATCTTAAAAGAGATTTGTTCCAACATTTTGGTGCTGATACCGAGAGGTCGCAAGTTAGGGCGGCCCGTATGAGCAAAGGAGGCACCAACACGGAGTTGATAGCAGATTGTCTATTCAAGGTAAATTGTTGACATTACTACTCAGTAGCACTTTTTAAGAATAAAACGTCTAAATCATATCATATGTAGGCGGTGTGCTTAGCGAGGGAAGGCGAGCTGTCCCTCAGGGGCTATAAGTACGAGGTTCAAGCTAGTCGCTTACAAATAGCTAAATATGAAAATGCTACTAAAGACAAAGATGTCTTAATGGCCGAGAAAGATGGGAAAATTTTAAATCTTAAGAATGAGCTCTTTGATAAGGTTGAGAAGATACGAAAAGCTTACACTTATTACTTTGAGAAGGAGAAATCTGTCAATAATGTCAAGCAGCTCGCTATAGAGAACGAGGAGAAAGCTTGCACTCTTCAAGACTAATTAGGTGTTATGTCTAGTTAGGTAAGCTTGTTGTCTACTATGGTAGATGCTTTTAAGGTGGAGTGCACCAAGGCTTATCAAAACGACGTTAGTTTCATGGTGAGTAGTCTAAGGACCCAAGCTAAAAAAATTGGATTTGATTGTGCCTTACTTTTCTTTGATATGAGTTTTTCAAGGTAGTAGATACAAGGCACCTGCAACCGTGACTCCCAATGTAATGAATATTTTGGGAATTTACATTGGCTTTATTAAATGTGGGTCTTTACTTCTATATATTTTTTTGATTAATTTACTAGTTCCCATGTAGTATTTGCAAAATTTGCACAAAGACGTTAATTCTGAGCATCTAAGGTGGCATTTGGATAATCTTAATCGAGGATATCACTAGGCGACCTAACAAAATTCATAATTTTATCATAAGCCATTGGCATATACGGATGGATTATAGCAAAGTAAACTTGTATAACTTGTTTGAAATAGGGTCATTGTTGTTTGCAAAAGCATGCCCCATTATAGGGGAATAAGTTATTTCTTGTCGTAGCGAGAAGGTGGATTAGGAAACTTCGCTCGCTACGTAAGTCATGACTGACACAAATAAATGAACTATCTCTCTTACCCATAGCAAGGAGGTTAACCAAGCCTTCCCCAAATTTATGAGGGAATAAAAAAGTAAGAAATGCAAAACACTCCCTAAGCCAGCTTAGGATGAGATGTCTTCTTTACCTCTGCGCACGAGCAAATTACGCACTAATAAATTACCTCTGAAGGAGGGGATATCCTTATTAAGGGAGGATATTAACCCTTTGCAAAGTATATATCCTTTGAAAAAAGATAAGGGTGAGACTAGTAGTATTAACGATATCTTCAAATATGGAATGTTTAATACTTTCCATGCACAAGAGAAATTATATCACCATTTGAGTAAGGAATGATCTATCATATGATAGTGAGGCATATTCTTGATGTAAGTATATTATTGTTAATATAAAGGTTATATGAAGATCACAATTTTATTATTAATCTATGGGGTATGTCTTTAATCCTAGGTCATAGCTTTGGAAAGGGATTCAGAAAAAGAAGCTAAAATGTGTCGAGAAATAGCTGGATTTATGGATCAAGAATTATGTGTGTTGAAAAAACATTGTAGAGGCTTAGAACAAGAGTTAGCAAACGCTCGTGAATATTTGAAATTTTCGCATCTCAAACAGGAGAGATACAAGGAGAAACGAGATGGACTACACAAACTAGTTGAATATTGGAAGGATAAGAAGCTTGGGAAAAAACAAGCATACAATTCCTATTATAAATGAATGCATTATTCATGTGTAATAATGCTTTCAAAATATTTGTAATACCATATCACATGATTGGTCCGGTAATCATTAAAACTCCTATTATTTACTTTCTTTACTTATATGATGAAGATTGGTGTCAAGAAATGCTTATACTTGCACTATAATATGGTAAGGATTGTAGCCGGCATCTCAAGTAGGGGGTCAGGGGACTCCACCTTCAATCATGAGGAATAGGAAGTATCTCGTATCCCAAGTGAGAAGGTCGAATGATGACTTCCAACTTAAGGGAATAAAATAAGATGCCTGATACATGTGATGTGGAAGGGTGAATGTCTGTCCCCAACATATACTTTTTCGGGTATATTCTGCATCTCAAGTAGGGGTCAGGGGAATCCACCTAGAGTTATGAGGCATAGGATGTATCTCTCATCTCAAGTAAGGAGGTTAGGAGACTCCACCTCCAATCATGAGGCATAGGATGAATCTCACATCCAAAGTGAGAAGGTCATTCAACTAATTCCAACTTAGGGGTTCATTAATAAGCTCAGCAACGCAAGAAAGATCAAACGATATGGTATTTCTCATACATAAAACAAAAAGAAACTTTATACATAATATTTTTTTAGGATTTCTCCATTCCAACTTAGCACCTCATTTATACCATCGTTATCTATCAAGTAAGAGCACGCAGAGGTGATATCGTATACTTGATATGGACCTTCCCATGTTGCAACAAAATTTCATGTGCTAGTTTTGATTTTTTTTCCCAATTCTCTTTGTAAAACCCATTCCTTTATACTAAAGCTCTTATGCTTGACAAACTTGTTGTATGCCTTTTGGAGTGCTCTCTTTTATGACTTGATTCGTATCAAGGCTTCCTCTTATTTCTCTTCAACTAACAGAAGGTTCTCACCTATTAAATGGTCATTATCATCTTGTGTGTTACTAGATCTAAGGGTGAGTTCTTGTATCTCAAAGGGTATGATTACTTCAATGTCGTAGACGAGGGAGAAAGGAGTCTCTCCTATTGACATTCTAGGAGTAGTTCTTATGGCCCAAAGAACATTGGGTAGTTCATTAACCCATTTTCCTTTGGTTCTTTCCAAACATTTTTGTTGTATATTGATGAGTGTCTTGTTAGAAGATTCAGGTTGGCCATTCGCTTGTGGTCGGTAAGGGGTGGAATGATATAATTTGATACCATTTTCATTGCAAATTGATATTAGTCTTTGTCTAGTGAACTATTTACCATTATCGGTAACTAGTTCACAAGGTAAACCATATCTGCATATGATGTTACACCATATAAATCTCTCCACATCCATTTATTGGATTTGAGCTAAAGGGGTATGCCTCTATCCATTTGGAAAAATAATCAGTTACCACGATGAGAAACTTTCTTTGGCTTGAGGTGATAGGAAATGGTCTAACAATATCTAAACCCCATTTCTGAAACGACCATAGGCTACTAATAGATTTTAGGTCAACGCTTGGTCGATGTGGCACATTGGCATGCCTTTGACACCTATCACACCTTTAGACGTAAGATATTCAATCTTTGAGAAGGCTAGGCTAATAGTAACTTTGTCGGATAATTCTTTGTGAAAGAGTTCTTCTCCGAGAATGAGCTCTACATTGGCCATTATGTAAATCACTCATGACCATCTGGGATCCTATCGTGGGTAAGCATTTCAACCACGAGCCAAGTGCTAGTCTTTTGGGAGACTATTGTTGACAAGGTATTCTATATATGGTTTCAACCAAGAAAAATGAGTCGTAGACATGACGTCTGACTGAGTTTGATCTTTCACTTCGCTTGTGCCAATGCTAGCTTTTGACAAACAAGATACCGGGATAACTCTCTTCAAATCTAATATAACCGCAGACACCAACATGGAATTTGCTTGATCTCAAAAGTTTCAAAATTTGTTTTTGCTTTCTTCACCTTTTGTAAATAAAGTTTCATTTTTCTTCCTTAGCTTCAAAATCATCGTTGACTTGCTTTACTACCAGACATGAATGACTATGAATTAATACCTTAATAGCCCTAAGGGCTATTAATTGTTGCAATGCCAAGAGTAGGGCCTTATACTCCACAACGTTATTGGTTTCTTGGAAAGTGATATGAAGTTATTTTTCTATTAAACCTCCCATTGGGGTGAATATTAGAATTCCAACTTCTGCTCCTCGCGAATTGCTTGCGCCATCTACATACAGCTTTCATAACTCTAACTTAGGGAAGGTATTTCTCCCATAAATATTGATTATATTGTATGTATAGGAGTACACTTTGGCATATTCTCTTGTGACCATTTTGCAACAAAATTTTCAAGGCTTGTCCTTTGACAACTATCAAAGGCTTATAATGTATCTCAAATTCACTCAACTTAATGGCTATTTCAGAAAGACGACCAGAATGATCCAATTTACCCAAAATATTTTAAAGAGAGTGGTGAGGACCACAACCATATGGGTGCCAAAGTAGTGTCTAAGTTTGTGTGACATCATTCTTATTGTGGAGCTGCCTTGTCTAGAGGAGGATATCATTGTTATGCCTCTATCAACGAGTAACTGACATAGTACATTGGGTGTTGTATTCCCTCTCTATCGACCATTAATACGGCACTGATATCTTTGTTCGTGGAGGACATGTATATATAGAAATATTCTCTTGACATAGGATTAGCCAAAAGAGGTGTTTTCCCAACGTAATCTTTAATAGACTGAAAGGCTTACTCGTATTCACTATCCCAGAGGTATTCTCTGTTCTTTTTCAATAATCAAAAAAATGGAAAACATTTTTCGGTGCACTTGAAAATGAAACGACTTAAAGATACGATACGTTTGTTCAATTGTTGGACCTACTTGAGGCACCAAGGGGACTTCATATTGACCAAAGCTGAGATTTTATCAAGGTTGGCTTCTATGCCTATGGATGTCACCAATTACCATAAGAATTTCCCTGAGATGACCCCAAATATACATTTCTTTAGGTAGAGACGCATTTTATAATTTCAAATTATGGAAAACACCTTTTTAATATCGGAGATATAACCTTTAGCACATTTGGTTTTTACCATCATGTCATCAACATATACCTCTATGTTCCAACCAATTTGGTTTCGGAACATCTTGTTGATCATTCTTTGATAGGTAGCACTGGTATTTTTCAAACCAAACAACATCTTAGTGTAGCAAAATGTTCCTTCCTCTATAATAAATACTGTTTTTTCTTCATCTCTGGGATGCATTCAGATTTTATGATAGTGTGAATAAGCATCCATAAAGCTTATTGATTCAAATCATGTTATGTCATCTACCAATTGATCAATATTGGGCAGAGGGAAGCAATCTTTTGGGGTTGCCCTATTCAAATCGGTGAAATCCACACACATTATATGCTTGCCTCCCGCTTTGCTCACCAATACCACATTTGATAACCAGGTTGGATACATGAACTCGCAAACCCAACCTATACTTTTCAAGGACTCGATCTTCCTTTTTATAATCTCATTTTTGTCGTTGGAAAATCTCTACTTTCTTTGTTAGACTGGAATTTTAGTATGATCCAAGCATAATTCATGGGATATAATACTTGGGTTGATCCAGGCATGTCCTCAGGTTTCTAAGAAAATAGATCCATATTATCCTTCAAGAAATCAATGAGAGTAGCTTTTAACGGAGAAGGTAGCTCAACATTAATTTTCATGGACTGGTCATTCCCTATTTCCCCTCTATGAACCACGTCATATTCACTATGGAATTCCATTGTAGTATGTTCTCATTTCCGTAATTTCTTAGCCTCGGTGGAATGAAATTTGTTCTTTAATTTCTATTTTGAGGATTGAGGTAACACATTTTTCATAACAGCGTTGTAACAATTATGTGCCTTATCTTGTTCTCCCTTAATTTCTCTTACCCCGTCAATAGTAGGGTATGTAATAACTTGATGATATGTTGAAGGCACCGGTTTCATTTTGTATATCCATGGGTGGCCTAAAATTGCATTGTAAGATGAAGGGGTGTTCAAAACAATGATGTTCGTCAAAATTATAACTCCTTCTACCAACACCAGTAGACATATGGTCCCTACCGACATCATTACACTACCATTAAATCCGACCAATGGAATTTGTTATTGGGTAATATCTTTAGGATCTATGCCCATATCAAGCAAAGCGGATAAGTATAATAGGTTGAAAGAGCTACCATTTTTTACTAGTATTCGACGTACCTCACAATGAGCAATTTTTACAATGATCACTAATGGGTTATCATAGGGGGTCAGGCACTCTCGGCCTTCAAATGTGATTGGATAAATAGGGCCTTCCGATCCCAGACTATAGACCAAAAATCTTATATCTCAAACCTCTCAATAATATCTTTTCTTGGAGTTACTAGTACGGTCAGCCATGGTAGGTCCGTCGTGAATAATGTGTATTATTCATACATCCCCTAGTGGAACAAAATATGCCCTATTTGGTTCCCTATGAATTGGGTTGGTTCGTGCCTTGACCCTATGGTCAGAGTTGTCTCTTTGAAAATATTCTTGAGGACTTCTGGTTTTGTCAATAATGTCCCTTAGGTGGCTGCAAATAGTTTACAGTACATGATTCTCTATTGTCCTCGGATAGGCTTATAGCTACCATGGCCATTTTGAATTGAAGAATGTGTGCTATCGAATCTTTGGTTCCTTTATATATGGGACAGTTGGGATCATTGAACTTCGAGGTAGGAAATGTTAACTCAATAACATTTGAGAAATGTGATGTTGATAACTGATTGCAAACATTTTCAATGTCACCCAATGACTTTGACTTTTCCTACCCTTTGAGCCTATCGTTCACTCTCGTCCACTTTTTTTGTTCAATCTCCTTTAATTTTTTTTTCCAATTCATCACTCTAATTATGAAGATGAATTGGTTAAATTGTAGATTCATAAGTGGGAGGATTTACTTGGGGGGCCTTATAATGAAATAAGGATGATAAACTATTTGGGGATGTTGTTCAACATTTATGTGTTAACGAGGGTCATAGACACGGGATATACGTTCAATTCTAATGGGTTGTCACACTATCTTAGGATCAGGTGTGTAAAATGAACTCTTTGTGTCTAAACACACATTCTATTCTAATCGGGATCTTAACTTATTATTCTCCCTTTGGAATTCTATGAAACTTACAATTCTCTTATTTGTCTTTAAAGTCTTTTTATCATCGCATCCTTTTCAAACTAAGCATTTTCCAAATTGCAATTTAGAGAAGTACTCAAATGTCGTGTTGCTTATGTGGGCCTATTCACATCTCTAAAGGACTAAACTCGGTTTTCACTAGCTGAAGTAGTTACCAGGTCGTGATTTGTCAATGACTTGAAGGGTGAGGAAAGAGGCACCCTATCATTAAGGTAAAATTCTTGAGCCAAAGGGACAGGATTGTCTATCTGTTTGTTGATCATAGGTGAAAAATTCATTTGACGACGTGTAAATCCCAAAAACAAAAGTTAATTCTCTTAGTAGATGATCAAGTCTCAAATTCTATCTACAGACTAGAAAGATTTAAGTTTCCACAAATGGTGCCAATTGGTTGGAGAGAATTTCAAGTATTCAGGATTTTAGTGATTTGTAATGAGAAGTAGAAATATAGATATTTGAATTGGATCATATATTCTCCTCATTAAAGAGGTACATATATGACATCTCATGCACATTGCGGGTTATGTGCTCTACGATCTCGATACATGATAATTATTTGATTTTATAAGCATTACATACAAACTAATTAAGTAGAAAGTAGACCGCCATTAGCGTTTATATTGGCATGTCTCTATATACAAATAAAGGAAGGTCGTTATATGCAGATCGCTCCAGATTCCTAAGTAGATTTCTCGATTCGCTTATAGATGGGAAGGACCGAGGTCACATAAGGATCTTACAATTTCACCAGGTCCTAGTCTCTAAGACCTTGCGGAATAATAACCTTGCAATTATATGAACCTACTACTTTGACATTAGCTCGTTATTTTTGGTTGCTATGCTACACATCTACTATGGAAGATAGTAGTCTTGTGGTTTGGAAAAGAACTAAATAACACAACATGGTCCAAGTATTCCACCAGTGCTAAACTTTGTGCGAAGCTAACAACAAGCTGAAAATGTAATCTTTATTCTATCATCATAGATGAACAGTTATTTAGGTCATCACCAAAAATGGCTTCAATTTCTTATTCCAATCTATTAGATCTTGCTTCTGGTTCACTATCCCCAACTCTTGGTCGAGAAAAGAATAGGCTTCCACGAGTAGCTATTGTTGCTACAGTATTATCTGAATTAGATATTGAAACAACACTAACAGTGTTGGGTCAGATGCTCCTTCATCTATTTCCCACAGACGGTGCCAATTTTTTGGAGAGAATTCTCTATGCTAGGGATTCTAGTGATTTTTAGAGAGAAGTAAGAATATTGACAAAATGAACGGATCATGTATTGTTCTAATTGAAGGGGGTATATATAACATCTTAGGTACATGGTGGGTTATGTATTCAACGACATGGATACATAGTAATTACGCAATTTGATAAACATTACATACAAACTAATAAGCATAAAATAAGTCGGCATAGGTGTTTACATAGGTAGGTCACTACATATAGATCATTCTAGATTCCCAAATAGATTTCCCAAGTCACCCATAGAAGAGGAGGACTGAGGTCACATTGAGATCTTACAATTCCACCAAGTCTTGATCTTCAATACCTCGCAGCACAATAACAAAGTGTAATTGTTTGGCTGGGTTGTATGCTTTATCGAGCTCATCGGGCCTAGGCCATTGTTAAGCCATCCTTATAACCTCGTTGTATCATAGCGGGGTACTGACATACATTAAGTCACATACTTGTTACACATTTAATACCAAACAGGTACAATTCGTTTGAAGAATCAAGATGGTTCAACTAGAGTCTTGAAAGATGTTTATTATGTTCTAGATATGAAAAAGAATCCCATTGCTATGGGAGTCTTAGAATTAAAAGGCTTCACTATGACCATCTAAAATGAGGCATTGAAGGTTACTTTTGGAGCACTTGTGGCGATGAAAGGTGTTCAGAAGAATAAGTTGTACTACTACCTTGGTAGTACGGTTATTGGGAAAACATCAGTAGTAGTTTCGGAGGAAGAAAAATATTCAGAAACTACCAAGCTATGGCATATTTATTTGGGACATATTGGTGAAAAATCTTTACAAATTCTTGTAAAGCAAGTCTGTTAAAAGGCGTGAGAACTGACAAGTTGGAATTCTGTGGGATTTGTGTATTGGGGAAGTATAAAAGTGTAAGTTTTGGCACTGCACTTCATAATGCAAAAGGCATTTTAGATTACATCCATACTGATGTATGTTGGCTAACAAGAACTCCATCCATGAGTGGCAAACATTATTATGTCACTTTTGTTGATGACTTCTCCAGAAGATTTTAGGTGTATCTCAGGAGAAAGAAGGATGAAATGTTGGGAATTTTTCTCAAGTGGAAGAAGATGATCAAGATTTAGACTGGTAGAAAGATCAAGCATCTGAGTTTTGATAATGGCATTGAGTACACAAACGATCCATTCATGAAAGTTTATGAAGAAGAAGGGATGATGTGACACTTCATTATTCGAAAAACACCACAACATAATGGAGTTGTAGAACGTATGAACCAAACTTTTCTAGAGAAGGTTGGATCTATGTTGCCAAATGTTAGGTTAGGCAAGTAATATTAGGATGTGGTTATGACGTATACATGTCATCTTGTCAACTGTCTACCATCGTCTGCTCTTGAAGGCAAAAAACCTATCTAGGTATAGTCTGGAAAACCTATTAGATATTATGATTTCCTACATGTATTTGATTCTATTGCATACTATCAAAGTTGGATCCAAGATACAAGAAAACTATTTTTTTTATCCCTTATGTATCTAAGGGATATTGACTATGGTTCTTTGAAAAGAAAAAGATAATCTTCAGCAAATATATTACCTTTGATGAATCTACCTTGATGAGAAAGGTAACTGAGAAGATTAATGGCACTTTGCACTCTCAAGCAAATGGAACAAACTTCAAAACAGGTAAAATTTGAAAGTCGAATTGTTAATCTAGTTGGTAGAGATAAGAGAGAAGCTAATCCTCCATTGGTAGAAGGATGAATCAGATGAAGAAGATGTTTTAACCCAAGAACCTCCACAACAACAAGAAGAAACTACAGTTGATAGGTCATGATGATAAGATGTCAATATGCCTACTCGATACAAAGATATGGAAGATCTGCCTATTTAGTTTAAGAATACACATTTGTGTTCTCTTCTACCCTTTGGGCAGGCATCTTACTCAGGTAGGTAAAACCACTTGTGGTAATTGAGAATGATCCTATCTGTCTGTCCATGGTGAATCACGGAATCTTTCCAAAAGGACGATTATAAATGTCCAAAGCCCAATGTAAGAACCACCAACTAACCTACTTACCTCATTTCTATGTTTCAAAAATGCCTCCGGTTTCATAAATAGGGAACCCCGCCTCTTAAGTAAATAAAGCATGGAAAAAGTGCGCTCTATAACTAGCTCCAATTGAACATGTTGAGGAGAAGAGCCGGTGGCATGTGCACTTTCAGTTATGCATGATGGTATTCCTTCCATATATAAAGAAGCAATCAAAATCCTTGAATTTAAAAGATGGAAGGAAGCCATGGACAAAGAACTTTTGTCCCTTCAGAATAATAAGACATGGAAGTTGACATAACTATCTAAGGGCAAGAAGGAAATTAGATGCAAATAGGTGTATGCAAATAAAGAAGGATTTCCTTACAAAGATAGTGTTCACTACAATACATGGTTGGTAGCTAAGGACTACACTCAGAATGAGGGAATCAATTATAATGAGGTATTTTCTCCAATTGTAAAACATTCATCCATTAGAATTTTGTTGGCCTTAGTAGCACATTTGGATTTGGAACTAGTTCAACTTGATGTGAAACCCACATTTCTACATGGTGACTTAGAAGAGAAAATCTATATGTCTCAGTCATAAAGGTTGAATGTTACTGGTAAAGAGAATTGGGTTTACAAGCTAAACAAATCATTGCATGGATTGAAGCAATCTTTGAGACAATGGTACAAATGATTTGATCAGTTTATGTTGTAGTAGAAGTATGCTAGAAGTACATATGATCATTGTATGTATTTTTGCAAGCTACAATATGAGTATTTCGTCTATCTTCTATTGTACATCAATGATATGTTGATGCATTGAAGAGCCAAGCAAAAATTGTGAAGTTGAAGGCTCAACTAAATCAAGACTTCGAGATGAAAGAACTGGGAGAAGCCAAGAAGATTCTCGGCATGGAAATAAGCAGAGACAAGAAAAAAGGGAAGCTTAGTTTAACCCAGAATCAATATTTGAAGAAGGTACTACAACATTTTTGTACGAATGAATAAAAAAAAACATGTAAGTACTCTGCTTGTTCCTCATTTCAAGCTTAGTATTCAATTATCTCTTAAGAATTATGTAGAACAAGAATACATGGCAAAGGTATCGTATGCAAATGAGGTTGGTAGCTTGATGTATACAATGGTCTCTATGAGACGTGACATTTCACATGTCATTGATACTATAAGCAGGTACATGTATGATTCTAGTAAAGGACATTGGTTAGCTGTGAAATGGATTCTGCCATATATTCTAAATATTGTAGATATTGGTTTAGTATTTCAGTAGGATAATACTGTTAGTCGATGTGTAGTCAGATATTATGATTTCGACTATGCAGGAGATTTAGATAAGCGTCAGTCAACTACTGGTTATGTGTTTACTCTTGCTAGAACACCAGGTAGGGAAAGTCACAGTTTCTTTGTCTACTATAGAGGTAGAGTATATGGCAGTTACAAAGGTTGTGAAGGAAGCTATTTGGTTACGAGGTTTGCTTGAAGACTTGGAAGTTGGTCAAAAACATATTAAGGTGTTTTGTGATAGTCAGAGTGTTATTCATTTAGAAAATAACCAAATCTATCATACACGTACAAAACACATTGACGTTCATTACCATTTCGTGTGAGAGATTATTGAAGAAGGTGGAATATTAGTTCAAAATATCAATACTACAGAAAATCCCGCAGATATGATGACCAAGGTGGTAACGACAATCAAGTTCAAACATTGTATAGACTTGATTAACATTCTATAAATTTGAATTGGCAATGGTGTTGTTGATCTAGAGATTGAAGAAATCATTTAAGAATGACTAAGTCGTCAAGGTAGAGATTTGTTGTATGGCTCCTTAGTGAGCAAATTGAAAACGTCTCACATTGATTAGGAATGAAGGTGGGTATTGTATTTTTGGCTATAAAGAAAGCCTCATTCTTCACTTCTAAAACATCTCAAAATTTGTAAATATTTCTTTCTTTTGACACCCGAGGACATAGGTAGCATTTATAACGAATCTCGTTAAATTTCTAGTGTTTTTATTTATCTGTTTTAATATTTCTCATTTAGTGTTTTTAGCATTATATTTACAATAATATTATTTTTTCGGATTAATTTGAGTTCTATTTAATTAAATCATAAGTGAATTATAATTATTTAGAATAGAGAAAATATATTCAATATTCTCAACATAAAGAAAATAATTTAATTTTTCATATTTATTTTAGAAAATTACATAAGAGAGGAAAAGAGGAGAACTCTTTAGTTTCTTTCTCATTCTCAAATTTTCTCAAATCTGATTCCTAGCTTTTCTGAAGTGTTTTCCTATAATGCAATTTTTTATTTTATGTAAACTTTATGATAACTTTATCATCTAAAAAAATACAATATTTCAAATATACCCCTTAGAATTGGGCTAAAGCAATAAAAGATCGTACGATTGGTGAAGGATTGTTGTCATCTTTATTAGACACTAGTACAGTGGATTGAATCTTACCGTACTTTAGTTAGAGTTTAAATTTATTTAACTAACTTTTTATTATTTTATTTTTTTATAGAAAATTACATGGTGTAAATAAAATTTAATTTTTAATTAAAACTATAAATATTATTATGTTAATTATCTTTATAAAATTTAATTAAATATATTAATTATAAATCAAACAAAAATAATAATTTATTTACAATCACAGTATTGTAATGTGTAAGTTTTAGTCTCTTTGATTCTCATTCTAAATATTTTTACTTTACACTTCAAAATTAATATGTTCCAGGTTATTCTGATCCCAACAAACTTTTGGCAAAATCTATAAACAAAAAATCAACGTATTTATTTTGTTTACTTTTCATTTCAATTTTGATTGATTTCTTTTACGGATTAATAAATATACTCATAGTTAATAGTTATCTTCGCCTCTTTGTTGATCTATGCATCTAGCTACCTCGTCAACTTGAGCTATATATTCATTTACTGGAAGGACCTCCCATTTAGGGAGAGTTCTATTCGGTAGGTATCTTTACTTTTTTAATGTGTTCTTTTGCTGATTCTCTTCTTATTATTTGGAGAGAATATTTTGTCTTAACAAATTATATTCTTGTTAGATATTTCATACTTTTCAACAAAATATCTTCCTATAAAATAAATATTTGCAATGTATTAATGAAGCAAATATCTGCTGGCAGTATTAATTAAATCCCTTTTTTTAATTACCTCACTCTACAACACATATGTGGCGAGTATGAACGGAAATGTTTTTGATATAACTTTCTCCTAATCGAATTATAAAATATAAAGTTTAGAGACGATATTTTACTCATAGACAACAATTCAAGACTGTTGTTAAAAAATATCTACAATTATACCTTTCTTAAACCCATGTGACCTATCTCGTGAAAGAGAAATCAATATTAATTAAAATAAATATATAATTTAATTTAATAAATATAATTAATTTTAGATATAAATAGATACGGTTATCATTATAACTGTACTCAAATTATAACTATTATTTCATGTTCGCTTACTATCTGAAACCATATACATTCTCAATATTTATTGAATAAAAACCAAATCAACGATATACATGATTACAAATAACCGAATCCGCAATTATTATTTTTTGACATTCCTACTCCATAACACATATACAACTATTACTACATTCATAAACTTGTGAGATTATTTACAATTTATTTTTTTAAAAAAATGATCCTATCAGATTTTCCAATCAAAAGTGAAAAAAATATATAAAAACAATAACACATATAATTTATAATAACATAGGTAACATTCTAATAATATTAAATGATTTAATTAATTGAATTCAATATTAAATTTCAATATAAACGATATCTAAGTAAGAATTCAATAATATTAACTAAATATAAATTATATTATTTTTGTGTTTTAAATTTCAAAAATTACAAATATTATTTCTCAAAAATAACAATTATAATAGTATATGTTTATCGTGGAAAGAGTGTCTACACGTCATTATAAATACGGAGAGATATCTAACTAAACGACGTTCAATATTAAATTTATGAATAGAAGATTTTTTATAATAAAAATATATTAACTAAATATAAATTATATTATTTTTGTGTTTTAAATTTCAAGAATCACAAATATTATTTCTCAAAAATAACAATTATAATAGTATATGTTTATTGTGGGAAGAGTGTTTCCACGTCATTATAAATATGGAGAGATATCTAACTAAGTGGCGTTAAATATTAAATTTATGAGTAGAAGATTTTTTATAATAAAAATATATCATTATAAATACGTAGAAAGAGTATATAAATGTTATTTATAAAAGAAGAAAATAGCATGATGACAACATAATAAAGATAATATTTGAAATTTTTTATTTTTAGGTGATAATATTTAGATAATTTAATCTGTACTATGCCAAAAACGATTTTTAAAGTCGGTTATTAACTGACTTTAAATACGATGATTTAAAATGTAAAGTTGATTCAACGCGTGGAACATCGATTTTATATTTTTAATTTTTTTTACAAAATTACTCATTTTCTATTCTACTCAAAATTTGTATTCGATTACATAATAGAAGAAAAAATCAAAATCTATTTAACAAATAGTTTAAATAATACAAAAATTAAAAAAATTAAATATTAATTAATTACTTGAGAATTAAATTTATATACAATACATATATATTTAACTTAAATTACAAATAAAATGATGTCCTCTCTTTTGTCATGGATTTTGTGATATTCTCACCTTATTTCAAAGAGAGGATGTTTGGTTTGCTTAGAATCACCACCATATTGATTAGGAAATTGGACAAAAAATAGCTAGTCTATATAACAATTCATTCTCCTAAATACATGAGCACATAAACATTTATCAAATAAGTGGTCCAAACTTCAGAGACATAAGAATGAAGAAATTAAAGCATTATAAAAATTACCATGGTATTATCCTATGTTATTTAAGATCATCATATTCTTCTACTCATGTTATAATTTGAACCATGTGTTTTGTTCATTCTTCTCTTAAATTATCAAAAAAATTCATATCATAGCTTCGCTTGTTCCAACCAAAGATCTATATGTAATTAAATTCAAAATAAGAATGTAATATCATGAATTCACAAAAAATAACTTATATGTGTTAAAAGATTAGTAAAAGAGATTACCACATCGACATGAGAGTGATATAATAATAACATTATCCCTTTGAAATTATATTAGCACTGTATTAATCTTTTGTCTATAAATATGAAGCTATCTGGAATCAAGTTGATATTTTTAATACTATAATGAGCTCTAAATATGAAGTCAAGTGTAACTCTGATTTGTTACTTGGGTTGGTTGGGCAAAAATGAGTTGTTCCATAAGTTTATGGGCACCAAAACTCAACCAACCCAAGTAACAAATTGGAGTTACATATGACTTCATATTTAGATCTCATTATACTATTAAAAATATCAACTTGATTCCAGACAGCTTCATATTTATAGACAAAATATTAATACAGTGCTAATATGATTTGAAGGGATAAGGTTATTATTATATCACTCTGGTGTCAATATTGTAATATCTTTTACTAATATTTTAACATATATAAGTTATTTTTTGTGAATTCATAATATTACACCAGAATGATGATTCTTGGTGATTTTCCTGTACTTGGTTGGCCAGTGACTACCATGATGTTGTCATACAAAGGAACTAGGTAAGAGAGATGAGATGAAACTTGGACAAAAAATAGGTTCATATAACAATTCATTCCCCTAAATACATGAGCATATAAATATCCATCAAACAAAACATACATCAAACAAGCTACCTAAACTTCAAACACATGAATAGAGAAATTAAAGCATTATAAAAATTATCATGATGTTGTCATATGCTATTCAAGATCATCAAAATCTTCTCCTAATTCTTCTTGTAATGATATAATTTGAACCATATGTTCTTCTCATTCCTCTCGTAAATCATCAAAAATTTGCAGGTCATAGCCCAACTTGTTCCAACTAAAGAACTACATGTATTTAAATTCAAAATAAGAATATAATTTCATGAATTCACAAAAAATAACTCATATATGTTAGAAAGGTATATTGGTAAAAGATATTACCACATATTTAATTGTAATTTTGATATTTGTGATAATTTTGCTCATAAATTTCATGACATAGTAACCAAACTCCATCATTTTGTTATGGAACCTACAAAAAAACAAGTGTACATTATTTAACATATTCGAACATCTTTATTATTCAATAATAAAATTAATTCAATTATTAATATTCACTTGTACATACCATAACTTTGTCCCATATAAGCTTATGAGATTTTTAAAGATAATGCCCCTACACTTGTTCCACAGCTTCTATGCCCTATCAAAGTTTAAAACTGTTAGTTTTTTATTAAATATTACAAAGAAAAATAGAAGAAAAATAGATAGCTACTCTTACATTTTAACAACTGATTTTGTATCTTTACTCAATTCTATGGAAACTGAGACATAGTACCAAACATGATTTCCATATAGATCAAGGATTACCAATATTCAACGATCTTGGCCTTGTTCAAACTTTAGTGGTCAATGGATTATCACTTCTGATTTGTGTTAAGCGTTAATATCATATCACATAATTATTTAGCTCTGATGCTAACATTCTTCTCTTAATATTGATTGACAAATAAAGAAATATAGAACATTTATATTTATTGGTATACTTGACTTCACTGGTTTACCAATAGAGGATTTCAATTGTTGGCCATTTTCCCCTAATGGATTACCAATAGCATCAAATAGAACGGTACTCTATCATTTGGGTTAAGTGGAGCATCGAGTATATTCGTTCAATCCCTTCTTTTCAAATGCCCTAATGGATCATTTGGACCTACAATCTCTGGTACCTTAAGATCCATGAAATATTTGCAAACAATGATAAAATAGAAATTAATTGACAATTTTAATTCCAAACATATAAACATACAAGAGTTAATAGAATAATATAGAACATACATTATGTTTAATTAGGTTGTTGATCGTATATATATTCCTTCCATGACGAAGAATCATCGTCATCAACTAAATCATCACATACAATAGGAAATTTGTTTGAAAATGACTAATAACTATGCCAAAAATGACTTTTAAAGTCGGTTAATAACCGACTTTAAATACGATAACTTAAAAATATAAAGTCGGTTTAACACGTGAACCGACTTTACGTTTAAAGTCGGTTTAACACGTGAACCGACTTTACGTTTAAAGTCAGTTCAACGTGTGAACCGACTTTACGTTTAAAGTTGATTCAATGTGTGAACCGACTTTACGTTTAAAGTTGATTCAATGTGTGAACTGACTTTACGTTTAAAGTTGATTCAACGCATAAACAGACTTTAAATGTAAAGTCGATTCATGTGTTGAATCGACTTTAAATTTTTAATTTTTATTTTTTACAAAATTTACTCATTTTTTATTATACTCAAATTAAAACATGCATTTGATCACTACATAATAGCAAAAAACCCAAAATTTGTTTAACAAATAGTTTAAATAATACAAATAATTAAAAAATTAAATATTAATTAATATCATAAAAATTACCATGATGTTGTCCTATGTTATTCAAGATCATCATATTCTTCTTCTGATGTTATAATACAAAACCTCCATATATAATACAAAAATTTATACACATAAATAATAACACATAATATACATAAAAAAATATGAATAATAAGTGCGTAGGATTAATAGAAATACTTACAAGAGTAAATGAAGTAAAAAAATGAAGGAAATGAAGAAAAAATGGTGTTTTGTAAGTGAGAAATGGGTATAAAAAATTTGAGTATTTTGCTCAAAAAATAGAGGATCTAGAAGATAAGTTAGAGAGGAATAAAACCCACTAACCGGCATTGGAATTGGTGGTCATAGTCGGCCAGAAAATGAGAAAGAGTGGAGGTGAAGTGGAGGTTTTGGGTTTTTGAGAGTTATGTAGTGCTTGGAATAGTTTTTGTCTGGGGAAGAAAGAAGAGAAAAGGAAATATCCATGTGTGTAGCGTCGGTTCTACGTGTCAACCAACATTATCCACATAGTTCGTAGCGTTAGTTGACTTGTTAAATCGAAATACACGTAGAATCAAAGCTACATCCTATGTGTAGCATCTGTTTAACATGTCAACCGATGTTATGAACTACGTGGATAGCATCAGTTTTTCAATGAATCAACTTTAAATCTTGACTTAAATGACCACTTTTGTAGTAGTGAATATTGGATAATGTATCAACATTTCATCATCTTCTAAAGCATTATAATGGTAGAGCTCTTTTTATGAAGACGTTAACACAACAGATCATCCTGTGTCAATTTGATCGCTCATGTAAAATACTTGTTTTGCATGAAGTGCTAACATGAAAGAATCATTAGTGTGACTTATCTTGGATAAATTTACAAGGGTAAATCCAAAATCATCTATTTTATATCCAACATTGATAACATCTTCAACCTAATCACACAAGAATACTTTTTCATGGAAGACCTCATAATCGAGTTCCCAAATTTCTTGAATTATACCATAATATGTTCTATCAGAAAGTACATGATTACCATTTTTTGAATTGGCAAATTGCATAGTTTGTGCAACCATCTTCACACCACTATTCTAATTTACTCGAACTTTTTCCCTTGCTTAAGTCATAAACCTCGACCCATTAATTGTGAAACTATAATATGATTTGACATCGAATTTTGGACCATGTGCAAGCCATTCTAAACTTTCTATTATTTTATGATTGGGTTTGTTGAGCTCAACTCGAATCTATGCATACAAAAACATGAAATGTGTTTAAAACAAAGTTTTAAAATATTGTATAAAAGTACCAATGAATTCTTGTATGTGACACTTACATGGTTGCGAAACCAATTAATAAGCTCTTACTTATGTTCATCATACAACCATTTTTATCCTCCCTTTTTTTATAACAAGAATCGATCTTCAGTAAGTTTATATGCATTCTGTAATATTATTAAAGATATATGAATTAGATATCATTAATATTTAAATAGAAAATAATTTTATTTTAAATGAAAAGATTGAATATGTCATTACTTACTCTATGTATGGTTATGCCTCCTTATTATTTACCGAAATGGTTCAGTGTGCTTTTTTCCATCGACTATGATCAATAAAAAAATTCTTACTTCCACCAAGCATAGTCTTACCTGTGTGTAGGATTTCTAATTTCAGTGCAACCACTAAAGTATTCAGAACAAAACTCAATGGTCTCTTCAACAATGTAACGTTCCATCATGCATCCTTCAAGTTGATTCTATTATTTACATATCCTTTAAGGACTTGCATGTATCTCTCAAAATGATACATCCATCTTAAGTACGTAGGACCACACAATTGAACCTCTCAAACTAAATGAACATAAGTGAATCATTATATTGAAGAAAGGAGGAAAATATTTTTCAATTAGATACAAATTCTCTACAATATCTTTCTGTAAAGAGTTTAACTCACCAATTGATATAGATTTCTTTCATATTGTATTGAAGAATGAACAAAGATGAATTATTGATAATCAAACATGTTTTGGAAGAATTGATCTAATAGCTTCTGGTAATAATTATTGCATTAAGATATGACAGTCATGTGATTTCAATTCATAAAGTTTCTTATCAGTGACAGACACAAAATTTCTTAAGTTGGATGAGTAACCATCAAGAACTTTCACACCCGCCAAACATTTACAAAACACATCCTTCTCTTTTGTTGACATTGTATATGATGCTGGCGGCAAGTATGTTCGATTCTTATCATTTTCACCCTTGGTACCAATTCAGGTCTTATGCCTAGTTTCTTTAAATCCAGTCTTGCTTTAATTCCATCCTTCATTTTTTCAGGTATATTAAGTAATGTACCAATTCAGCTCTCACATATATTTTTCTCAATGTGCATGACATCTAAGATGTGATGAATTTTTAGGTCTTTCCAATAAGGTAATTCCCAAAATATTGATTTTTTATTCCAACAACCATGATCTACTGATTCAGTAACATTTTCATTTTCACCCTTTTTATTAGTTGACATCTTTCGTTTCCCTCCAATAGTGAGTATTATTTTATTCGTCTTTCCATATCGTTAAAATGTCATATCATTCAATTGTCTTAATATCTCAACACCTCACAAAGGTAGAGGTGCATGATCATGATCTTCTTCACCATAAAATGGTTTCTTTTGGTATCTAAACTTGTGTCCAAATGGAAAAAATCTTCTATGTCTTCTATAAGACATCTTTCATTCGTGAACAAGATAAGTTGCAGAAGTGTCATCACTACATATAAGGCATCTTATATAATCTTTTGTTGCATGTCCTCATCAGTTCCTATAGGTAGAAAAATCATTAATTGTCCATAAAAGAACCCCTATCAAGTTAAAATGTTCTTCTTTATGTGCATCGTAAACATTTACACCATCATTCCACAACGTCTTTAAATCAACTATCAGAGGCTGTAAATATACATCAATATCAACACCGGATTGTTTCGGTCTTGAGATCAATAATGTTAACATCATGAATTTTATTTTTATACGCAACCAGGGAGGAATGTTGTATGTTACCATAATTAGTGGCCAACAACTATATCTACTACTAAGGGAACTATGTGGATTAATTCCATCAGCAGCAATATTGACAAGACGAAGATTACTCAGATCGTATGCAAATTGAGGGGATAAATTATTTACTACTTTCCAATCTGGAGAATCACAAGGATGATGTAGCACATCATCATCAGATCGATTATCTGAATGCCAAGTCAACATCTTTGATGTCTTTTTACTTTTGAACAACCTTTGAAAGCGAGGAATCAAAGGAAAGTACCAAAAAACCTTTGCGAGCACGCTTTTCTTAGGTGTTGTCTCATTTGTAGCATGCTTCCATCTCAATTCCTTACACATCGGACAATCATTTAATGTCTCATATTCTTTTCTATAAATAATGTAATCATTTGGAAAAGCATAAATCTTATGATATTCCATGCCAAATCAACTAAGAGATATCTCCACTTCATACATTGAAGATGGAAATTCAATACCCTTAGGAAACATATATATTAGTACATTTAGTAATTCTGTGAATCTCTTGTCAGGAAAACCATTTTTTTTCCTTCACATTGTACGAATGAACCAATCCTAACATTTTAGTGTATTTCTTGCATTTTGGATACAACGTTTTTCCTGCATCTTCTAGAATTTTTTTAAAGGTTTCAAGATCATTCTCATGTAGTTCATCTTCAATACCATGAAACATATTTTCTGTCTGTACATTATGATCAGATGTATATAATTCACTCACATTCTTATTTATCTCTTCCCCATGAGTATTATCAATATTTTCTCCCTGATAATACCAGCATTTATAACTCAAACGAATACTATTACGGATAAGGTGGTACTTAACCTTGTCAACATCGTGAAATCGCTCATTTTTATATTTAACACATGGGCATCGAATCATACTAATTTCATTATTACTATTTCTACAATCAAATTCCAAGAAACTTTCAACTCCATAAATATAGTCCTGCTTAATTCTATACTTTGACATCCAATATTTGTCTATTTTCTATTAATTACATTAAGCATATTAAATATGTATCCAACCAATATATTTCGGATATTAATATATATGAATTCCCTGATTATTAGAATATCTATCAAAATATCATATAAAAATAAATATCCACGTGTATAGCATTGGAATAGTTTATGTCTAATGTAGGGGAAGAAAGAAGAGAAAAGAAAAATATTCACGTGTATAGCGTCGATTGACGTGTAAAATCGACGCTACACATAGAATCAATGTTACGTTTTACATGTAGCGTCGGTTCTACACGTCAACCGACACTACAATCTACGTGTTTTAAGTCAATTTTTCAACAAACCGACTTTAAATTCATTATAAGTCGATTTTTATCAACAATTTTATAAGTCGATTTTTATCAACAATTAACTTTAAATCTCAACTTAAATGACAATTTTTGTAGTAACGCTTTTAATTCAAAAGAAAAAATTAAAAGCTATTTTATACGAGGGTGGGATTATTATCATTTTTATTTTATTATTTTCATAATTTATTTATTGTTAAATTTAAAAATTATTTAAAATATTATTTTATCTTTAATATAGTTAATTTGTGTAAATTACTATGACAATAAAAAATTAATTATAACGATTTCATCACTTTCGTTATTTAATAAACGACTGAAAAAATGTCAATTATTTAAGGTGGCTAAATATACTACATGCTATTTTTTTTTTAAAAAGCGTTTTGGTCAAGGGGTCGGCATGCCAGCCAACCAATCATGCTATTGAGGCAAATATAGGTGGTCGCTGAGTCAAAGGCCGCTTTGATATATGATGGGAAAGGTGTTATTCATTTTTTTTCTTCTTCATATTTTATGTTAATTACGTTATTTTCTCTCAATTAAATATTAAATACTTTTTAAAAATAATTATATTAATATTAAATTTTATTATTTTATAATATTATATTATTACATAATTTAAAAATAATGAATAATTTTTATATAATAAGGTTGTAAATTTTAGGAACTAGTTAGCCTGAATTCGAAATTTTACGTTTAGGTTGGGCAATGATGTCTCATTTATATTTTTAGGCTTGGTAGGTTTGTCGGGTCAAGCTTTTTAAATTAAGAGACAGTTACGTTTAAAGTTTTTTAGTATTTTAATTTTATTTGTTATTATAAATATCAATGGTTAAATTTTAAATTTTAATTTTTTTTTTAATTTTATAATCATCATTATTTATTATTAAAGATAATTTATAAAAATAATATCAATTAAAAAATATTAAAAAAATAATGTAAATGAAAAAATTGACAATTTATCATTGTACTCACTATTTTAAAATAAAATAACAAAATTATTTTAAAAAATAACAAAATAAATAATTTATTCTTCTTAATGCATTAAGGGATTTATACTATCATTCACCTTTAAACTAAATAAAAATCATGATAATACTTTATAAATTTTCAAACTTTGTACAAATTTAAACATAATTACTCCATAAATTTACTCATATTTTTTATATTCATGCATAATTATTTAAAAATAAATTATTTTTTAATTATTATTATAATTCTACTACGTATATATCACAATATAAGCGTAACAATAGTGTAAATATTTGTGTTAATAATTAGCACTATAATCTCAACCATACAGTATTAAATAGCCGGCTGCTTCGTCATGCATGTGTTAAAACTTAAAATATGAATTAATTAAAACGAATGTTTATATTTTATTTTGAAATTTCATATATAGCTCATAAATTACCATTTTGTATTTCCATTAAATGGAGTTCACATGGCATTCGGCATTCCTTTATTTAATTAATCATGCACGTCCTCATGAATATTAAACTCAGAACTCATTACTTCCTACTGATTAAAATATTATTTTAAAATTTTAATATCATATAGATTTCTGCGAAAATTTAATATCATATAGATTTATGCGAAATTGAGTAACGTGACAAACATAAATCAAAGTATAATATTTATAAAGTTATAAATAATTTTAATAATTTAATATATTTATATTCAAATAAATAATTAATTTTTTTTAAAAAATCTTTTTATGCCCTTTAGCTTCTACTTATAGACCTGGATTCCCGTAAGACCCGACATGTATTTCATCTTATCTTTTCTAGTGTTACTTAACTTTTATAGCTTCCGCTGTCACAATAGCTGTTGCAATCATTTATCGTTAAATCTCCGACGTCTTTCAGTCGTTGTCCTTAGTTTCGGGGACTACAGTCGTCATTGTTAAGGAGTCTCGCACCACACAGACCACTGCAATCACCGTCGCCGCCGTGCATCTTGTTCCGATAATTTTTCTGCATATACCACTGTGATCGACTCGACCAAATCTACACAACTGTTGAAGTATCGCAACCATCGGACACCGCACGCTCTCTCATGCACCGCTCAAACTATCTGCACGTCCTTTCACGTGCCACCACTGAAACCAAACACCGTCGTGAATCTTAACTCGACGACCTTTCTGTAGATACTACTGTGATCGCCGCTACCAGATATACACAATTGTGGCCGTCACATGCTGCCAACAAAAACCGCGCATAAATCTGACTCGCCACACACACCACGCTCTGGTCTGTGACGTCATCAGCGACTTGCCTAGGGCTGATGTCATCATAGCATCTAACTGACGTCACAGAGCCGTGCTGACTGTTAACTTTTTGTGCGCTCGAGCTGACCGTTGACTTCGCTGCCCGTGTTGTCCGTTGACCATGACTTGTTGACCGTTGACTTTCCCCCAAATAGGTCCTCCCTACTCAGTTTTTTGCGTAGACCTCATTTTTGTAGTCTGTTTATGCATATTGTGTTTCCAATGGATAAAAATGATGTTTTTGTTTCTTGTCCTATCAATACTATATTGGAAGGGACTAAGAATTACTTGTCATGGTCTCAAGCTATGCGCAGATTTATTAAGGGTCGTATGCTCTGGCATTATTGTACTGGTGCAATTATCATTCCTGTTAAAGAAGCAAGTGAAGAAGATGTTACTTTCCTTCGTCACATGATTGAATGGGATAATCATAACCACATGATCCTCACATGGATTCGGAATACTTCCATTCCCTCCATCTCCAATCTGTTAGGCAGCTTTGATGATGCCAAATCAACATGGGATATGTTGGCAAAAAGGTATTCCACTACTCACGGATCCATGAAATATCAACTAATAGTTGAATTGCATCAACTTCAACAAGAACCAGGGCAATCCATCAATGACTACTTTGATCAGCTTCGCTTCCTTTGGGACCAAATTGACATTTGTGATCCAATTTGGGCATGCTCAATAGATGCTCATCAATATGCTACAGTTAGGGATGAATTTCATCTCTATGAGTTCTTGATGTCACTCCATAAGGACTTTGAGCCCATCCGAGGTCAGCTTCTTAATCGTAGTCCTCATCCCTCTCTTGATACTGCTGTAAATGAGTTGGTTAGAGAAGAAGCTCGACTTGCAACCCTTCAAGCCCAGAATAAGTTCAATGTTTTGGCTATTACTTCTCCTGCTCCTACCATTGAGCAACGTTAGCAATCAGGTGATTCCTCTGGCTTTTACAATCGTTGCAAGCAGAGCAATAAAAGGATCTGCAATTATTGCAAGTGTCATGGCCACACCATTGAAACTTGTTACCGTCGCAACAAATCTACTGTTGTTGTTGCTAATACTGAGCCTACTTCACTGATGCCTTCTAGTTCAGCAGAGTCCCAGTCTTCTGGATCCACTATCAACCTCTCATCCACTGAACTACAGAAGATCATAACTCAGGTTGTTCAAATGGATGGTAATGCATCTCTTTCCACTACTCTCTCAGTTTTGCCCGATAAGTCTCAAACTTGGTTTTTTGACTCTGCATATTGTAATCATATGACACCTCACTCATCTTTATTCTCCAAAATTGACCTTGCACCACATCCTCTTAATATTTATATAGCTGATGGTTCCACCATTCATGGGAATAGTCTAGGTTTTGTTTCGACCTCTACCCTCTCTGTTCCTGGGGTTTTCTATGTACCTGACCTATCCTATAATTTATGCTCGGTGGGACAATTAGTTGAACTAGGATATCACCTTATTTTTGACTATTCTGGGTGTATTGTGCAAGATCTGAGGACGGGTCAAGAGCTTGGGACCGGTCCTAGGGTTGGGCGTGTGTTTCCCATAAATAATCTTAATCTTCCACCTGTTGCTCCTGCCTTTGTTGTTGCTGCAACTGTTGTAGTTTCTTCCTTACCTTCTCTCGCACTTTGGGACTCTCGTCTTGGTTATGCCTCATCCACTTGGGTACAACAGTTAGCTTCTAAAGGTCTATTGGGTTCTATGTCCAAAGACAATTTTGATTGTACTTCATGTCAGTTAGGAAAACAGCCAGCTTTACCTTTCAATAATAGTAAATCTATCTCTAATAGTATCTTTGAGTTAATTCATTCTGATGTTTGGGGACCTTCTCCTGTTACTAGTATTGGTGGGTCTCGATATTTTGTTGTTTTTATTGATGATTATTCTCGTTATAGTTGGATCTTTCCAATGAAATCTCGTTCTGAAATCTTACCAATATATAGTAACTTTGCAAAAATGGTTGAAACACAATTCTCCAAACATATCAAAACTTTTCGATCTGATAATGCTCTTGAATATACTCAAAATTCTTTTCAAACTCTGTTACACTCCTATGACACTGTACATCATCTAACCTGTCTAGGAACCTCTTAACAAAATGGTCAAGACGAAAGAAAACTTTTTCATATTCTTGACATTGTTCGTGCTCTTCTTCTTTCTGCCAAATTTCTTGCCTCATTTTGGGGTGAAGTTTCTCTTCATGTTGTTCATTCCATTAATCACATTCCAAGCATTGTCATTCATAATCAGACTCCGTATGAGCGCCTTTTGGGTCATCTCCTGACTATCATTACCTTTGTTCATTCGGATCTGCCTATTTCGTTCTTCTTCAACCTCATGAACACAACAAACTTGAGCCTCGATCTAGACTTTTTTGTTTTCTTGGTTATGGTGAAACTCAAAAAGGGTATCGATGCTATGATCCTATCTCACATCGTTTTTGTGTTTCCCAAAATGTTGTCTTTTGGGAACACCGCTTATTTGTTGAACTTTCTCACTTTCGTTCTTCCCTAACTAATTCAAATGTCTTAGAAATCTTTCCAAATGAGTCTTATGTTCCTTCTAAAGATACTCCTAATCCACCTATGGACTTCACTATTCAATCTTCAGATATTTTTGATGATTATCCTAGACAGATTGTAGAAGAACAGGTTGATAACGAGCTACCCCACCTTGAACATAGGTCTCCTGCTCTTACTCTGCCTGAAGATCCTCCACAAGATATTCCACCTCGCCACTCAACCTGGGTAAGATCCATTCCTACACATTTACTTGACTATCATTATTACACTGCCTTTGCTACACTTCATGAGCCTCACACCTATCGTAAGGCATCTACTAACCCTTTTTGGCATATTGCAATGAAAGAAGAAATTGATACATTAACCAAAAACCATACTTGGGATCTGGTTACTCTCCCTCCTGGTCAATCTGTGGTTGGTAGTAAGTGGATCTATAAGATCAAGACACGCTCTGATGGGTCCATCGTACACTACAAGGCTCGTCTTGTAGCAAAAGGTTTTACACAAGAGTATGAGATTGATTATGAAGAGACTTTTGCTCTAGTTGCTCGTATTTCCTCTGTTTGTACCCTCTTAGTTGTTGTCACTACTTGTAAATGTGACCTTTTTCATATGGATGTCAAAAATGCATTCCTTAATGGGGATCTGCATGAAGAAGTCTATATGCAACCTCATTCTGGTCTTTCTGTTGAAACAAATAAGGTTTTTCACCTTCAACGAGCACTTTATGGCCTTAAACAAGCTCCATGAGCATGGTTTGCCAAGTTCAGCTCTACCATCCTTCGCTTGGGTTACACTGACAGTCCTTATGATTCTGCCTTATTTGTTCATCGCAATGATAAAGGCACCATTTTGCTTCTCCTATATGTGGATGATATGATCATAACTAGTGATGACCTCAGTAGCATTCAAGAACTCAAGGATTTTCTTAGTCAGTAGTTTGAGATGAAAGACCTTGGACATCTCAGCTACTTCTTGGGTCTTGAGATCATTGGTTCCACAGATGGTCTTTATATTACTCAAGCTAAGTATGCATCTGACCTCTTATCTCAAGCTGGACTTACTGACAGCAAGACTGCTGACACTCCAGTTGAACTTAATATGCATCTCACACCATCGGAGGGGAAACCATTGTCCAATCCCTCTCTTTACAGATGATTAGTTGGCAGCCTGGTTTATCTTACAATTACTCATCCAGAAATTTCTTATGTTGTTCATCAGGTGAGCCAGTATCTGTCTGCTCCACGATCAACTCACTTTGTTGTTGTTCTACGTATTCTACAATACTTGAAATGCACTATCTTCCATGGTCTTTTCTACTCAACTCAGTCTCCTTTAGTACTTCGTGCATTCTCTGATGTTGATTGGGTAGGAGATCCCACTGATCGTAGGTCCACTACAGGTTATTGCTTTCTCCTTGGTTCTTCTTTGATTTCTTGGCGAAGTAAGAAACAAACCTTCGTGGCCCGTTCCAGTACTAAAGTAGAATACCGTGCTCTTGCTGATACCACATCTGAGCTTCTTTGGCTATGATGGCTTCTTAAGGATTTGGGTGTGTCCACATCCTCTACTACTCCTCTTTATTGTGATAATCAGAGTATCATTCATATTGCTCATAACGATGTTTTCCATGAACGGACTAAACACGTCGAGATTGATTATCATTTTATTCATGCTCATCTTGTCCATAGTGCTCTCAAGCTTTTCCCCGTTTCCTTCAACGATCAACTTGCAGATATCTTCACTAAGGCACTTCCCAAAGGACGCACTCGTAATTTGGTTGACAACCTCAAGCTGGTCTCACATCCACCTTGAGTTTGAGGGGGGCTGTTAATGTATATCTATTTACTTTAAGTGTATCTATATTTAGTTACTTTATACATATCTAGTTTACTTGTAATTCTTATATAAAGACATCATGTATATTCATTTGAATCATAGAATAGAATACAATCATTAAGTATTTCTAACATATGTTAAAAAGAGTTTTTCATATTTTATAGAAAAATACTTTTATTTTATGTTTTAATTATCACAATTCGCTTAAATATGGAGTGCTTGATTGCACTTTCAACTTACAATCCTATATTTTAAAACATGAACTAATAATGATAAATTGATACTTTGGAATAATTACAAGTTAAGAAATACATTATGTTAAAATCACTTATTATTAAGATATTTTAATTATTTAATTTTATAAAAATATATAAGTTATTTAATTGTTAAAATTGAAATATTTTAGACACGTAATAAAAATGTTATTTTTTATGATAATAAATAAATATTTTAATTATGAAATTGTATAATTAAATTATCATAATAATTATATAATAAAATATCCTAATAACGTATTAAAAATGAATTTGAAAATTGGTCGGAATACATAATTATTCTATTTTCTTTGGTTTCTCGAGATTGCATATTGTCATATCACTTCCGTCTACTGTTCATCTTCCAGTTTTTTTTTTTTTTTAAATGAGAAAAACACTGTCGTTTATCATCCTGTTTCTTTCTTCTTCTTTTTTCAAAGAAAATAATTATTTTGATTACTATTATTTTGTAACTTTCTCCCTTAGACAACTTTTGAAAATTTGGACCCAAATTTTTTTAATGAAAAATATTTTCTATTCTATTAAAAATACCAAATGAGATTGAATGATTCAATATTAACATTAAAAATCACATTATTTAGTTTGATCATGAGCTAGAAATTAAATTATTTGCAACTCCACCGCAATATTAGTCACACCCATCACCATCAGCTCACTTCATGCATCTGTTACATTGTTACTTTAGATGACATCAACTAAACCAAATTAATTATTTATTTCCATATAAAAACACCAACTAAATAATGATAATAATATTTAATAGTAATAGTTTGGAAAAGAGGCCATATAATAACTCTACCTAAGTTTATGGAAGTGGAGTTTGGTAAAGCTATATTATGATCACAATCTCACAATTGTGGAATATTCTCTTTCTCAAAAAAGAGTGATAAGTGAACCGTGTATCCTTTTTGAGGTATTCTAATTCCTAAAAATATAATAAATAAATATTTTAATATCGTATTATAATGATTATTAAAATATTTTTACTAACTTTCTATTTATATAAAATTATACAAAATTATTATCGAATTTTAATTATTATTAAATAAATATTATTGTCGTTAAATTTATTAAAATACTAATATAAAAAAATTTAATGATAATTATATTTGTAAGATTTATAAGCGTTAACGATATACGTAAACAAAACATTTAAATGTAATTTAGCTTTTAGATGAGTATTTCAAAAACGTCTTTCAAGTCGAAGAAACTATCGAGTTTCAATTTTTAAGTATATCTTTATTCTTATGTGCGTTAGATTTTATATTAAACATATAGGAACATTTTACACTTAAGTTACTCAATCGATCAAGATATGTCTAGATCGTCTCGATGGAGGCAAGTAAATCGATCGATGATCGTTCTACCTTATTTAAAAAATCCTTGATTTAATTTTTAATTGAAGTAGATCGATCAAAGTTTAACATACATCAATCAAGTATTAAATCAATTGAAAATCAATCTACTTATGTCGTGATTTATTTTTTAATACTTTAAATGGAACGATGATTGGTTAGATTGATCGACCTTTTGGCTCGATCAATCGTACTGTCAAGGTTTAAACTTTAACCTAATTGTTTACTCAAATCAAACATTTTAATTATAATTTAATCTCTATTATTTACTGATCTATAAATTGTTTAATGGGCAAAATCATAATTAAAATTTAACCTAGTATTAAATCTTCAATATTTTCTATATAAATAAACTAATGCTTTATATTTTAATTAACCACGAGAGTATCCATCTTTTTATCTTAAGCTCTTTCTTTTAAATTGTTTTGCAAAAAAAAGAACATATTTTTTTATATTTATTTCTTTAATTGATTTGTTAAATATTAGTAGTTGTGTTTAATTGATTAATAAGCCTAATTGTTTTATGATATTTTGATTAAATGTTCATATAGCTTTTTCTTTATTTTTTCTTGAATTATTAGATCGAATAATTATGTGCATAATAACATAATTAGTTTATTTGACTATTTAACTATAAAGAAGCTATGTTTATTCAACTTGTGCTTCAACTTCTCTTATAGAGTTTGTTAGTTGATTTTGTTTTAACTAATATTTTATTGAATCATCTAGCTAGAATTTTCATTATTGAATTTTCTCTAGGACACATATTGCACTTGTATTATTGTGTCAACGTTTAGGTACTAATTGAACGGATTTGATTGCTTGCGTAACTCAAGTTATCAAAACGTTAGTCTATATCCGAACACGTTTATTGTGAAGACTGTGAAGTAAAGCAACAGTTTGTAAGTATATTACTGAGGGGATTATATGGGATGGTAGTTCTAACCCTAACCTTTTACTGAGACCTTATTTTCATAATGGATAATTAGGTAGTTTGGTGAACCAGTCATTTTTTTCTTATTGTTTCCACCTAAAATATCATGTATCAATATTTATTTTATTTATATGCGTATGTCTGATCATCTTTGAAATTTAATTTGGCATATTTTTATTAATTATCTAATCACTCCTTCTAGCTAATTAAATCTATAACATAAAAACTTTTAATTAGTATCAGAATGGGTCATTAAATATACTTAGTATGTACCTAGGACTTTATTATGAATCATTTAAGAGAGGATTCATCTACAGTCTAAAGGTGAGAGTGTCTGGTACTCTATTGTTTATAGTTTGGAACAACCTACGGTTACTAAAGATAATATAGTCACTCTTGAACCTAGGAATGAATGAACCATTGAAGATAAAATTACTAGTAATTGGAATAAAAAAGATATTGATGTTATCTTTAATGCTATATTTCCAAATGAGTTTCATCGTATCTCTAATATTGATACTGCTAAGCATGCTTGTGATATTTTAGAGGTTTCCTATGAGGGCACTCCACAAGTTCAACAAACTAAACTTTGCATGTTTGGTACTCAATTTAAAAACCTTAGGATGGAAGAGTCAAAGACCTTTTTTGAATTTTATGTTAAATTATGTGGTATTACTAACACCTCTGATGATATTAAAGAGAAAATCAATGATTTCAGAATAGTTTGAAATATTTTTTGCTAATTACCAGATCGTTTTCATGCAAAATCACTACCATTGATGAAAGTAATGATGTAGACACCATCAAAAATAGGGAAATCATTGGCTCACTTCAAACCTTTGAGATGATTTTTTTAACACTTCTAAAGAACAAAGGTATCACTTTCAAAATCATCATGATTGATAATGGTGAGAATGATAAAGAATTGAAACTCTTAGCCAAAAGACTCATGAAACTCTTCAACCAGAGTAATTCATATAGTAATTGGCAATCAAACCGTTCAAGGGATCAGAACCCAAGAGAACTCAAACGTATGAGTTCTGAAGGTAAGATAACTACACCTACTGACCTAAATGTTTTGAATGCAATAGGACTGGTTATATTACAACTGAGCATGCTAACAAAAAGAAAAGAACTGAAAGGGCTTTCAATGTTATCCTTAGCAACTCAAAAAACGACAACAATAATTATAATGAATCAAAAAATTATGGTATCAATTACTTGACATTTACTATAACTATTGATAGACACTCTAGTAAGTCTAACATTAAGTCAGATGATGAGAAAAATGATTTTAAATTCCTACTCAATAAATTTAGCATAAATAATCTTAATAAATTATTTATAGACTTAATTGGCAATAACTAACAAAAGGATAAGTTACTTGTAAGAGTAACTAAACTAAATGAAAAAAAATTAAATATTTTAAAATAACTTCATTAATTATAGAAAAATAAAAAATTGAATTGTCTGAATAAACTAATATTTTGAATACGAGTCTTACAGATCTCAAAGAGAAAAATAAGGATTGTGTCAAGAATTGGGCGAATCAAAGGAAGTTATGAAGAGATTGACTATTGGAGCTAAAAGAATAATCAAAGTTCTTGACTACATGCCATCATCTTCAAAATAACTAAGTTTGTAAAACCCTCCAACCACTTCTTTACATGCTACTCATTCACCTCCAACATCAATGATCATACTTCTAAGGGATTCTAACTCTACTATTAATATTAATAGTTATTTCCATGCTTCTAGTTATAGGACTTATAATTATCATCTATCTATGAATATTATGTTCAATAGTTATATTAGAAAGCATGAAGTTTTTGGTTCAAAGAGATAAGTGAAATTTAACACATTTAATTCTCTGATAATTATCATCATCATACCATGCATGTTGTATCTTCATTTAGGATGAATGTGAAATCAAAAGGTAAGTCCAAGAAAATGTTTATGAAAACTAAGGCAATTCATGATTTCAAACCCAAAGATATAGAGAAACTAAAATTCAAGAAATTTTGGGTTATAAAATATTATCTTTTTTTTCTATCACTTGACCATCCCTTAATGTTCACCTAGGTACTTTTGTTTGAGTGCTTAATTGATCTTAGTGAGCATCTTTAGTTTTTTTTTGTTTTTTTATTAATGTTTCTTTAGTTTAAAAAAAATAAAAGGAAAAAAAGAGAAATACACATGCTTTAACATTGACATGAACATTACATAGCATTCTCATATTTATTTACTGTGCATTATGCAAATGGATATTGTGACTTGTGTATTTACATATTTTTCACATCTGGTGATCGATGTCAACACGAACCTACTCACACACTCATTGAAAACATATATATGTCATAATTGAAGTTTATGATTAACATTGTGAGATTTTAGGGCTTGAGATAATCTTGACTAATAAATTATGGTTGAATACTATTTTTCACTTTTTAAAATGATGTTATAGAGAGATACCTAATTTTAAGATAGCTATTTATTATGATGTGTGAAACTACTATAGTGAGCATAGAGGACTATCTCACATCTAGTGTGAAAATCATCATACTAAGTTTTGGGTTCGTATATATTTCCTTAGAAAGATAATAATAATATTAAAGAAAAAAAATCAAAAGTTGTTACATGCATAAAAAAGAGAGTAACAAATATTTATATAAAAAGAAAATAAATAATCAATCCCTTACAAAAAAAAAAATACAAGAGGACAATACAAAAAAGAAAAAAAAGAAGTTAATTAAGTTTTCTTTTTATAAGTAAGATTTTATTATGTGCAAGTATGAATTTAACTGTAATTTTTTCATGATAGGTGATAATCTTTTCTTTGAATCTTTTATAACTAATCATAAATGAACAAATTGATATCTTATTACAATTCCAACACATATTTTATTTTTGGTGATTATCAATATGTTACCATATAGATTTGTGTATTTGTGTGTCTTGTCTACATATATATATATTATCAATGGATAGTGAACAAAATTAATTTCATCTTTTGTGTATTTTTGTGTATACTGTTATAATCATATTTAGCTAAGTCTACTAATATCAATTAAAATAAATAAATTATATATTTATCAATTTTTATAAATTTTTATTTTATTCTAATTTATTTAAGAAAGTCGTAAAACTTATAAGGTGTTTATTCATTTTTGAAAAATATATTATTTTAACTATTTGTTTTTATTGTTACTGAGCTTTTTAGAATGCGTACTCCTCTTTTCAGTTATTAAATATACTACTTACTTGCTTAACCTACTTGTCATTATTTCATGATTATATTATTATTCGTATGACAAAAAAAGATAAAGTTATTGAGCATTAATTGAAATATATATAAAGGAGGAGAGCTAATTTAGAGGGGAGTTATTGATTGAAAATTTTATTTGAGATAGGGGGAGAATACATTAAGTGTTCAAGTTTATTCACATAAGAGAAGTAATATTTAAATATTCTATCTATTATTACTCATCACTTATGTCTATTTCTTTATTTTTTATTATTATATACACTGAACTAATTAACAATAAGTATTTCAGAACAAGTTGTATGCCTCTTTGTGTTTTTATTTTTCAGTGTACATATGAGTTGTCAAGATTCAAGCGAATATGTGTGATGTATTAAGAGAAAGATTTTGTCATGCGAATATATCAAAAGAAAATATTGTAAGATTTATAAGTGTTGGCAATATTCGTAAACAAAACATTTAAATATAATTTAGTTTTTAAGCAAGTCTTTTAAAAACATTTCAATCCAAAGAAACTATCGAACTCTAAGCAAATACTTCTCGGATATAATATTTTGATTAAATGTTCATATAACTTCTTATTTATTTTATTCTTGAATTATTAGATTGAATAATTATGTGTGTAATATCATAATTATTTGTTTTGACTCTTTAATTGCAAATAAGTTATATTTATTAAACTTGTGCTTCAACTTATATTCTAAGGTTTACTAGTTGATTTTGCTTTAATTGATATTTTATATTAACATTTAGCTATGATTCTTCATTATTGAATCTAATATAGGACACATATTGCATTTGTGTTATTGTGTTAACGTTTCAAGTACTGGTTGAACCAATTCGGTTGCTTATGTGACTCAAGTTATCGAAATATTTGTTTGAATTCAGACACTTTTTTTATGGAGACTGTGAAGTAAAGTAGCGGCTTGTAAGTAGATTATTTTGGGACATTATCTTGGGGATAGTTTAAGTCATAGTCTTGTAATTGATCGTTATTTTCATAATAGATAGTTAGGTGGTAAAGTAAATTAGTGATTTTCCTTTTAAGTCATTAGTGTGACTTAAGTTGTTTTAATCTAAAAAATCGTGTATCAATCTTTATTTATTTTCACATTATTTTATGTATACATAATTATTTGTATGGTCATCTATGAAATTTAATTTAGTGTATTTTTGTTAATTGTTTATTTATTTATCTAATTAATTGGATTTGCAATATAAAAATTTCTCATTAATTTTTTTAACAAATTTAATAACAATCATATTTAATAAAATTTAAATTCGTTGATAATTTTATGACATTTGAAAATTTAATAGTAATTTAGTAACCACTATTGTGATTACGTGCTAAAAAAATGATACAAGGCATCGACGACAAAAAAAAAAAAAAGTCGTTTAGGTAAGAAAGTCACAAATATGCCGTGGAGAAAAAACTTTAATTACCATTGCTTAGGTAAGTAGGTTTTACCTTTCAAAGTTCAAACCTAATTATTATTTATTATTTTTTTATTAAAATATTGAGTATTAACAGTTATATTAATTTTAGGGTGGTAAATAATTTTTCTTGTTTGTAATAAAATTAAGATATTAAAACAGAGGAATAATAAATGCAAGAAAATTTGTAATTAATTATAATGTGTAATTTGATAAAATAATTTTAAAAATAATTAACTCAGTCTTTTTCAACAAAATTCTGGTTAATTATTACCAAAGCTCAAAACAGAGGAAGTTATGGCCAAGAATCTATTATCACTAATAAGTAATAACTACCCTCCTCCCCAAATTGGACACCCCACCCCGAAAAAAAAAAAAACCCACACTCTATCTCTCAGGCAGAAATGGATGCTCGTAAAAATGACCACTTTATCTTTCAAATTATGAAAGTTATTCATTTGAACAATTAGTCTATTACTATACTATTGCCCTTTTCGGCTATGGCCCAAAATAATATCTGCTTCACAAAACATAATTACAAAACCAACCAACTTTTTTCTTGTCACCATCCGTGTATCTTACTTCTCAAGAGTTTCTGTTATATTTATTCCTACTGATCAAATCGATCTTTAGTCACCATGTTCTTGGTTCCTTTAATATTCTTCATCTGGGTTCTTTTTTCTGATTCAGTAATTACTGGTTCTGCTTATTGGTGCCCATATGATTTTGTCAAACATCAGAATCGAATATTTGAGCAAAAAACAGATAGGTTTTGGGAATTCCAAGAACAAACCAACACTTGGGTTGAAATTGAATTGCCTTATGATCTGGTTTCTTGTGTTAATGGAAATTGTAATAAGGTGGGTTCGATTGTTGGAATTAATAATAACCAAAAAGAGCAGTGTCCCGATAAAGCTTCTTCTGATGTTCCAGAAAGAAAGGAAATTTCAAACAAGAAAGAAGATGGTTATGGAGGATTAGAGGATAGTTTTGATATGGTTTTGCCTTTGAGAAAGACTATTTCTTTGACTAAAATGTCTGAGATATCAATTTGGGTCACTGGTGTTAGTGGCTCTATTTATGAGAGGTTTTGGAATGGGGTTCAGTGGGTAATAGCACCTCATGATTTACCATTATCAGCTGGCCCTGCTATTTCTGTTTTCATTGTGAATCAGACTACTCTTGCTCTATCTGAATCAGGAAATCTATATCAGGTAATACAAAAGATCAAAAGAAGGAAAAAAAAAAACAATTTTGATTATTTTATATCAGATCAATTCTGATTATCTTGATCTTGTGCTTTACTTGGAGGAAAGTGATAGTGTTTTAAGTCGAAGAAGACAGATTTTAGTTGTTTAAATCGGTCGTAGATATCTGATCAGCTAACTTGTCATGTTTGTGACCAAAAACAGATGACTTCTCATGTGAAATACTCAGGGTACACGTTGGCTTGTGCTTTTAATAAAAACGATTTCAGTCAAAAGCCATTTTTGGAGAAAATGCTTTGTAAATGAATCACATAACTTGTGTCTTCTATCATGAAGCAAAAAATGTAATTTTATTATGAAAAAAATTTAAACTATTGGTTCTGAAGAACTTTTGTGCCGTGTCAAAAGCACTTTTACAAGATCTGGAAAGCATTAGCAAATATAGAAATGTGAAGTGTGTTGTTTAATCTCATATCGTGTCTAATTTAGTGTCTTTAATAAACTCATGATATAATATTGTTTCATTTCATTTAGATATCATCGTATATCATTTCATCTAATTTAAGTTGTAATTCTAATGGACCCAACTTTCATTATATGTAATATCATTTTTTTATTAAATTTATATTATAAATTATCATGTATTATATTTTTTTATTTTTTTATTAATTTTGTATTTTTATTTCTCTTTAGGTTTATTAGAGACAAATAAGATATCTAATTAGTATTGTTTTATTACCATTTCATTAAAAATCAAGTAAGACATGAATCTCATTAATAATTCATCCCAATATATACATTTAAGCATACATAACTTTAGAAAATTGGAACTGTTTCAAAGTATGACCCAAGTTAGACGAAGGTTTAGGAATTTTCACAAGTATTGTGTCTTCAAGTAACCTTTTTCTAGTAACGTTTTCAAAATTGTGATAATTGTTTAATACTAAAAAGAAACCAGAAGAATGAAAACCACTTCACCTTATTTACTCTGAAGCTGTAAGATCATATTGATTATTTCCCTTCTCTCTCTGTCTTTTGCTAATTTCAGATGGGACTCACTGAGACTTCCCAACCAGTTTGGATCAAACTCACACCTGCACTCCATCAGAGCTCAGATGAAGGAGAACAAAATCCTGAGGTCTTAATAAAGTCTGGTGTTGTTTCACATGATGGGAGGTAAGTTCCTAAATATTTGATTTAAAGTGCCTTTTCCAAAATAAGAATATAGCAAGTTCAGCTATTCTAATCACTATTCTCTGTTTAATTTTGTAGGAAAGTTTATTTCTATACTAAGAATAGGACACTGTTAGAACTCAGTGAGGTTGAGCCTCCAAGGTAGATTACTTGTACGAATAGAAGTTAAAAGCATCAGCAACAATGCTAGTGCCTTTGTATTTGAGTTTTCAGTGTTTATTTAAACTGTAGATTCGATGGGGAGACTAATTTCACTTGGACGTTTGTGGTATAAACATAGAACAGATGGGTATTATATGGGCGACCACCCGGCGCAAATGTTGCAGCTATAGCTGATGTTGGTACTGTAAGAATAGATGTAGTTTTTACCATAAGGTAATCAATCTCTCTATTCCCAAGGGCTTAATTGAATTCATAAGGAAAAAAAAAACAATTGTGTCTGTTCTCAATTGGAGATTATCAAGTAGAACTAAAAGTGATGATATATTATACAATGCAGTTCTATGGGTGATCTTTATGAATATGATAGAGGATCAAAACCTTCATGGAAGAAGCATATAAGGAAAGAAAGCTTAACAGAAGATGCTTCTCTGAAGCTAGAAAATGGGGTTACTTTACATGGCTTAAGTGGAGATCAATCCATATCCATTTTTCTATTAACAAAGGTAGCTTATGTTATTAGATTAAGCTCTTTTCATTTTCTTTTCAATTTCTTTTCAATTGTGCCTCAGTTCTCTTAACCTGACTCTGTATATTAGAATGGTAACTTGGTAGAGAGAAGGCTATACCAAAGAAAGTGGAAGTGGTTTGTCCATGGAAGTCCAAAAGATAAACACCTGACATCTATAGCAAAAGTGATACAAGATGACTCAAATGATAAATTTATCTCTTTGTTTTTGACATCATCTTCTGGATCCATATTTGAATACCAAATATCAAAGAGAACAGGTACTGTACTGTTATAAACTACTTTTCTAGATTAATCTTTCTTGCATCTTCCTGATGTAAAATTACATTAGACTTTTTTGTTCTTTACATGAGGATATATCAGTACCTAAGGAGTTTAAGCAATCTGATAACTGCATATGCAAACTGTATTGATATTGAATTTGTTTGCTTTTGCTTTTGAGATTCTTGAAAATCACTTCTGGTAATTAAAAAAACACTTCTAAACCATGTAGAAATTTTTTTCTACGAGTACTTCTAGGGCTCACAAGCATAAAAATGTTTTTTTCCTGAAAGAAGCACAAATTATGTGTTTCTTCTTGAAAGCACATTAACCTAAAGCCATTTTTAACTCAAACATTTTTTAACAAAAACACAAGCAGGCAAACCCTTAATCTACAAAGATAATAGGACATGCACAATTGAATCAACCCAACTTCAAGACTACCCTAAAAATGCTACTCTACTAGAAACATTATCATTCATGATCTTTGGGTAAAAGATATAAGGTTTATCGTAAAAAAAATTCTCTCTTGTTCTCGAAGAAGTAGGCTTTTTGTACGACCCATTCATTTTCCAATTTCTTCCCCCTTCGTGTTTTTCTCATCAGTCTCAATCAGGATTGCTTAATTTCTCAAGCTTTTGTGCTGTTCTTGTCTATCCGAGAGGCATTTGTTGTCTTCTCTAGACTTTTTTGCTTCCCAAGGTGCAACAGGGTGCTTTCTTGGTGTGTCTAGGTGTGTCTGGTTTTCTGGCCTTGAAGCGTTTCTCCTATAGCACTTTGGTCCTCTGGTTTTGTTCAAGCATGGAGGATGTTCTTAATGGCTAGAATCTTGATTTTACTCTGGAGATTAAGACTTGCTTGTTAAGGAACAGGACTCGTGTGATTTGGTGCTTGTGGCTCGTGTTATTACTGATCATTTCATCAGTTCAGATGTGCTATTCAGAGTATTTCAACGTGTATGGGCAAGGAAGGGTGGACTTGAATTAAGGCCCTCGATCGATCAATGTTCATGTTCTATTTTGAGAAGACTGATGATATGGAGCTTGCACTTAGTAAGTCACCGTAGAACTTCAATAATTCTCTGGGGATAGTGAAGAAATTGGAACCTGGTGTTCAGCCGTCACACATGAGTTTCAAAGCATCTCCTTGTTGGTTACAAGTGCACAATTTGCCCCCAAATTGGAGGAAGACGTCTATTGTGACGAGGATTATTGAAAGAGCAAGTAAAATTCTAGTGTTTGATGTGTATTCCCTAGAAAACATTTTTGCAAAGGCTGTGAGAATTAAGATGGAACTTAATCTCAAAAAACCCCTTGTGCTTGGTGTTAAGATTCCCGTGTCTGCTGGTAGAGCTAGTCCTACGGTTGTTTGGATTGATTTTAGGTATGAGAAGTTACTTATATTCTGTTATTATTGTGGCTTAATTACTCATGACGCAAAGGCATATTTGTCTGGTAGCGGTTTCATTGTGGGGTTTGGGGTAAGCATGCAAGGTTTGGAGATTGGTTGCGCTCTGATTTAGTCTTATGCACTCTTGAGCATGTTAAGGGTGTTATGTCTCCCTCTGGCTGTGTTAAAAGTGATCTTGGTGCTAGTCTTAGCTCGAGTGATAGGAATTGTTCGAACTCTGTGGCTCCTGGTGTAGTTAAGAGTACAAATGGCTGTGTTCCTCCAGGTGGTGATGAGGCTGCAATTAGATTGGGCCTAACTGTGGACATTGGTTCATACTAGAAAAACCAATCCTAGTATGGCTAGGAAGGAAAAAAGATCCTCTGTGAGTAGTGGTAAGCTAGTGGTTTCTGGTAGCAAACATCTGCGTAGGGAGATTGAAGATTCCTCTAGTCTGTCTTGTGGCCCAAGTGACTCTAGCCAGCTTTCTCATTATGATGTTTAGGATTGGTAGCTGCTAGGGTCCCTTTTTTTCAGTTTTGATTTTGCTTGTTTTGCTGTTTTTGTGGTAATGTGTTGCCATTTTTAGTTTGCAGTTTAGGCCTTGTTTCCTTGGTTGGTGTTTCTTTGTTTTGGTTAGTTTGGTGTACTATTGTCATCTGTCAAGGTTGATGTACTTCTCTATTTGCTAAAAGTTTCTACTGGATAGTGATACTTGTTTGATAGTTAAGGTTTGTCGCCTTTAACTCTCATTCTCATAACTTAGCTATTATAGATAGGGTTTGTTTCTTTTGATGTATGCCACTTGTCTTCTTATGTTTCTCTTTAGTTGTAAGTTGTACTTGTGTTCCTGATTGAATAAAATTTCTCTATTTTTGGCCCCAAAATAAAAAAAGAAAAAAGAAGATACATTACCAAATACCAACTCAAATAACACAAACACCTTCTCAAAACTTTTTCTAATATTAAATTTTAGCTTTGTTCTAACAAATATAGGTAATGTAAACAGATTGGAGTATATGAGAATCTGACAGATACTGAAAATTTATCATAATTTGTTACAGGTATTGCTCAAGAAAATCAAGTTTCAGAACCATGGATTAACCACTCACATCCACAACATGCAAAAATTGCAAGAGGTGTCTCTGGACTGCAGTTTCAAGCTGGCAGAATACTTTTCCCACTGGATGATGGAAGACTTGGAGAACTGCATCGACCCGGTATAGGCGGTGAAAGTTCAGGACCATCCCACCAATCAAACTTCAGAAAAAAAGCAACAAATAAATATGTATGGTCAATACTTGATGCCCCAGAATCTGAAGGCTGGAATGCTGAGTATTGCACAGATGAACATGGACCAGCAAATTGTATGACAGGTACTAAATATGAGACTAGTAATTTAGGCACTACACTACGGATGATAAAAAGGAAAAAAGGAAGCCAAACAAATCAAGATTACTTTCCTCCAGGTGCAACATCTATGGGACTAACAAAATCATTAGATGAATATAGTTTCCCGGATAATTGGATCAACACAAACTTTCATCTGCGAGTAATGGATGGAGGAAGATCACTTTTCCTCATAACAGACAACGGTTTTACTTTCGAGTATCTTAATACTGAAAATGTATGGATTTGGTTAAGGCACGAGCACTCAACAGCTATTAAAGGTGCACTAGGAAACTATAATGGAAGTTTGTATGTTGTTGACTCATATGGGAGCTTGCTTATTAGAGAACGGAGCAGCACCCAACTTTCATGGATAAACTGCACTGCTTTGAGGAGAGGAAGGCAAGTAATTGGAGGCCCTCCATGGGATGCAATGCCCGGTCGAGCTATGAAAGTAACACCAGAAGATTCACTCTTTTTTGTTAGCAGAAATGGAAGATTACTACAATTTACAGTAAGTTTTTTGCTACTTTAATAGAATTACAATAAAAGAAACATAATTTTAAAGTAGTAGATGCCTTTTGTAGGTTGCTCTGAGGAAATTCAAATGGAAAGATTGGCGTAACCCAACAAATATCAAAATTGCATGCATAGTAGATCAAGAGCTGTTCAGAGAAAACATAGTATTTGTGATGGGAATGAATGGAAGATTGTATCAGTATAACAAAGTGACTGAACTCTGGCATGAACATTACCAATCTCAGCATTTGATACTATCTAGAGTTCCAGGAACTGCTATGAGACTCTCATCAAAATCTCTAACAGGCTCACTTTTCATGCTATCAGAAGATGGTGGACTGATTGAATATCACTGGAATACATTAGAAGGGTGGAATTGGGTAGAACATGGAACACCAGATAAAGGTGTCAGTTTGGTTGGTTCTCCTGGTCCTTCCTTCGAAGGTAATCAAATATTTTTGATTGGTTCAGACGGGAATGTATATCTTCGCTACATGGACCAAAGGTCATGGAAATGGAAAAATTATGGCTGCCCATGTACAGGAAGTTCGATTTTCGATGATCAAACCCAAAAGGGTTTGGGTGATAATTACAAGAAACAAGAGTTTTGTGTTGATCAAGATTACTTAGTAGCCAGCAGCTTGGAGGACTCTGAACTAAGCAGTGACTGTGATCCAAGGGTCAATATCTATCTTTACATTCTATGGCTTGTTTAAGCTGATTACAAATATTAACAAGCAGCTTTATATTTACTTGCAGGTTTCATCCAAACGGCCTATTCCATTCTCCGAAGATTCAATAGTCTTTATGTTGAGAGATAACAGAGTAAGAACTAAGAAATCACTTTCATTAGCAGTGGCTACTAACATCATAGATATTAACATTGATTAAAAATGTAATCAAATTTGTAAAAATTCATAAAAATCATGGGTTTTTCAATCCAAAAAAGTTAAGCTCAAGGATATTGATGCTCCTTCTTTTTGTATTTTTAACCTATTTTATTTCATTTTAAAATTCTATAATAACCATGAACTTTTCGATCCGAAAAGATTAACCACGATATTATACTTATAAATGATATTACAATCAATGAGGAATTTCATTTTCTCAAAGAAAATTAAGCTATTTCTTCAATTATTATCTCATTTCTCACTTGATCGTTTGGCTTTCTTGTTTTTGTGACAGCTGGCCAAAATGCGACGAATAGAGGGCACACATTGGATATGGTCTAGAACCATAGGAACTCCAACAAGTGTGTGCCTTGCAAATTATTGGACTACTTTGGCATCCTGAAAAGAATTAAAACGTAACACATGAATCAAACTCATGTCAATAAACGAATGAATGTACAAAATACGAAACTACTCTAGAGTCTAGACTAGCCACTGTGCGTAAAATACGCACCAGTAGTAAGGCAGTAATACTGTTAAAAAGAAAGTCTCCGAATTAGCTTATTGTACATTGAGAAGTGAACCTTCTTCCTCCTTTTGCCCTCTTCTTTGCTGTAATGCAGAGGCCTTAGAATTTTCATTTCCCGGTACAAGGATGGAAGTGGTAATCGACATAGTAATTATTAATAAGGGTCTGTTCTCTCTTTTCTTTTTTCTTTTCTTTTTTGATAAGCTGTTTGGTTCCTTTTCTTTTACTCTCTTTTTGAATCTCAAGTTCTTATTTAATCATTATATTTCAACGAACATAAGGTTTTTTATTATTGGAAAAAAAAATTGCAGCTGAACGGATTTTTGTAACTTTATTTTTACTAAAAAAAAAATTTATTTTCATATCGGCTACAAAGTAGAAAAATAGAGAAATTCGATATCTTATCGATAATATTCAATATCGTTATAGTTTAATATGGACATGACTATCTAGTATCATTTTAACCAAATTATCGTACTTTATCGAATGTTGTAAATATTATTTACGATATAAATATATCGATTTTTATAGTATAATTTTTACCAAAAATCAGATATTATCAATTATATAACTATATTGATTTAGAGTTTTTTTTTTCTTTTTAATGAAGGGTTCTAGGTAAATAAAATTATTTAAAATATTTTTTTTATCAAAGGAGATTTTGATTTTGTTTGATTTTATGATTTGAAACAAAAAATGAATGGTTTTTATCATCACTAGATGAACCACAAATATATTATAAGTTTTTCTTCCTATAAAATTAATCTTGTTGGTCATTATATGACAAAAGTGAAGAAAAATATAATGATAAACATGATAATACATTGAATTGTGACAGTGACATTGAATTGGTCATTATATGCCACAAAAGTGAAGACGATAAGTGTAGGGTTTTTGGTCTAGAAATAGGTGCTATTAAAAAGTAATACACGATGAGACATCATGAAAGTTACGATGACATGTCAGATTAAATAAGAGAAATATAACTGCAAGTTTATTTTCATTGAACATTAATACGAATGAAGTGATCTTTAAAATAGCATGTATGTATATAATGCTTATGAAATCCTTCTAAACCTTTAACAATAATTTATAAATTATTGAATTAACTCATGGTTTCTTATTCATAAATAAATAGAAGAAAAAATCAAATTAAATACTCATAGCATTTAATTATTATATTTAAATAGCCTCTAGAGAATATTTTTTGACATATAGATATTAATTTATTAAAAATACTACTTTATTATATGCAATATATTTAATTTTCTCTATGTTAAGTTATTATCTAAAATTTCAATATTTGTGGATAATTTTTTATAATCTTTTTACTTTTACATGAATATTTTGATAATTTTTTATAATCTTTTTACTTTTACATGAATATTTTGATATTTTCTTAAAATTAAATTATCAATATATTCGTAAACATTGATACTTCAATCCTTTATTATAGTGAATCTATATCTTCCTACATCATACCGACTCCTTCCTACACTCATCGAAAGTTCTCTAGAGGCCAACAATGATAGTCAAAACTCCATTCATTATTCTATTTTTGTTATAAGAAAACATATTCTATTTTTGTTACAGAAATATTTTAATCTTAATATTATATGTGTAAAATACATGGAAGGTGATTTTGATAGGAAATATATATATATTGATTGCAAAATCCTTACTAATGTGGTAAATAACTAACAGAAATCATGTGTTTCACTTCCACTAATATTTACTAAACAAAAAAATTATGTACAGAAAGGGTGGTAAAACAGTTTATGATTTAAAACAAAAAAGAAACATATCAAACAACATTTACCATTTACACTTTCCGTTATCAAAATAGTTGTCGAGAATTCTTATAATAAAAAATTGTTATATCCTTTTTTTCGATAAAAAAAATGATATTTCAATCCCATTAAACTATGAATTAGCTTATAACTAAAACGAACTATGATAACAACGTTTTTAACCTTCATAGTAATAGAAGCATAAATCAATCCCACAAATCTCTTCTTCTTCTCCACACACAAACACAAAGGGCGCTTGTAGATTAAAATATAATGAAAAAATTATAGTAATAAAAGCATAAATAAATTAATATTGTTATGGGAAACAACTGAAAAATCTCTTAATTAAAGACGTACTCTCAAATGTCTTTTCTGTTCGGTCTAACAGTTTCATTAACAAACTTCCTTAACTGGCCATAAAGGAGTTTTTTTCAAATTAAAAAGATACCACAACAACACAACTTCAATAAGCTAAGGTAAAATTAGTAAGTAGAATCTTATATTATCTGTCATCAAAATTCATAAGTATCCAACAGATTAACAGAGTACAACAATATGGAGAAAAAGAAAGGTTAAAAATCTAGGGACAGCTTACAAAAGCATTATCTTCACCCGTGCCTTTAACAATGTCACCACTCAACTAAACTGTTTCAGGGTCAATGAAAAATGAGGCATCCTAACCAAACAAAGATGCAAGCCAGAGCAGGTCAATTGCAAGCATCGGATCGGTACAAATATGGAACCCCCTCATGCAGAAATTATAATCTCTCACAATGGAACACACCACATTAGTATCTCCTTCTGGGACTCCTTGAGTGACGATCTCGTGATGGCCTGCAAGTATGAAAATGTTGGAAATGCATAAGCCTAATCAAATGTGACTGAGAGTCAGGGAGTATAAAATATATTTGTTTAAATTTAAACCAACTTAAAAGTTTTATAATATTAACATCAAGAATCAGAGGCAAGCCAGAAGAAACAAAAAGGCATAAATGTAAATCAGGTCTTTAACAAAAGTTAGAAGTCCCATTTCAAAAGGTTTTTTATTTATAAAAAAAAACGAAGATTCAACCCTAGATTTATGATGCCTAACATATCTTGAGCAAGTAATAAACAAACTAATTCTCAAATAGCATAATTCATATAGATTAAGCTAGGGGCGGCAACCACTCCTGCCAAGAAAGGTCTAAACTAAGCCCTAGTATCAAATTCTATACTACCAAAACATAATAGCTCAATGAGATTTTTGGATGGTATTTGATATCCAATATGACAAGGGAAACCTTTAAAAGCTACATTTCTTGAGATCATGCATAAATATCTAAACGACAAATTTCTATTGATTGGTAGGAATCTCCATAAAATATCATCATTATACTTCAAATAGATAGATTGAAAAAACACACCTCACATTCTTTTTCCTCATAGACTCAAAGAATGATCCATTGCTAAATGCCCAGTCAACAGTGAGAGTTTGGGTAAGAAATTCAGTTCCATTCATTCGGGATATTGCAGCTTGTGCTTCCCCAAAATCCTCATACTCAATAAGTACATACCCCTAGAATAAACGAATAATCTACATTAACTGAACACTCACCCCAGAAATGTTCATAAGGAAATAGCATCACCAAGAGCAAATGCAAAACACAAGTAAAATTCATTTCAAACGGGTGTAGAAGTTGCCATTAGTAGATGTAGCAAGTAGCAACCAAAACTTGAGAATGATTGCTTGGACAGAAAGCACTAGAATCATGAATGAATTAATTCAGAGAAATTTTGCCCTTGAGTACGAGATCGTAAGCATTTTTACTTCTTAACCTCAATATTATTCCTACTCCAGTAGTAAGATCAATGTAAGAAATGATTTCACGTCATCGCCATGAGGTTGATCCAGCAATACATAAGGAATAATAAAAGAAATAGATAAAATAATATAAACAAATAAAGAATTGAAGAGACAAAATGACATGTCTTGCCATCAAAACTAACCTTGACAAACCCGGTTCGACGATCAAGATTCAAATGCAAATTCTTTATCTCACCAAATTCACCAAACGCATTTTGAAGATCATCCTCTTGGGCCTCCTCGTGAACTCCGGTTCCCAAAATAATCCATCCTTCAATAGCTAAGTTTTTTTCCCAATAAAATAAAGAATTTCACGTTTAAGCCATTAGAAAACAGAGAAACAAAATGCAAGAAGATAGCAGAAGCAAAATCTCCTTCATATACAGCCGCAAGCATTCTATTGCATCGAGTGATAAGAAATCGTTTCTCTTTCACTCAAAATCCCTAACCTAAAAACTCTAACTCTCAAATCCAGAAACCCTAGAATTCCAACCTCCAAAACAAACAAATAAGAGTAACCAATACCCCCACCAACATCGCTAAACTTACATCGCTGAGGCTCGAGACCGTCGGAGGTCTTGAGGGAGTCAAAATCAGAACCGGTGAGACGGCTATTGCGCTCGGAATTAGGATCTGCACGGAAGCCACGGCCCTTCGTCTTCTTAGGGGGGCCCGACGAAGAGATACCGCCGCTGGTGATGGTAGATTTGAGCTTCGGCATAAAGGCTCGGGGTGAGGTAGAGGCGTCGGCATCTCCTGTACCGTCCTCGTCCATGAGGTCGTCGTCCTCAGGCTCAAAGTCCACAGCTTCTACGTCTGCGCTCGACATACTTAATTCTCTCTCTCACGACCTGTCCCTCAATTTGTGACTTTTTTCCTGCAAACAAGAGCCTCAGAAGGATCGAAGGGATTTTCGGTTTTTTTGGTTTCTAGTTTTTGGAAAAGTACGATTGGCTTCCAGAGAAAAACTGATGATTACGAGCTGGTTAGTATGGTGCGTTTTATGAGTTTCGACCATGTATTAACATCTCACCATTCTTGATTATGTACACAAAGATTTCTAATATAACAGTGGATTAAATTACTATACTAAATCCTAAGAGAAAGCTTTCTAACCAGTGGACTCGTGATTATCAACTACTTCACCAACAACTTAAGAAATATATTGAAGCCATGAACATAAGATACAACGAGAATGTTGACAAACATTGCATTGTTAAAGAATATATAAAAGGAGAATTAATAATGGTTCATCTCAACCTGTGTTGGTTCTTGTTCTAAGTATTAACCCAAAAAAATTGGTCTTTTATGCACTACCAAGGAAATCATTAGAACATCTCCTGTACTTTCAACATCTCTAATCTTCATATGTATCACTTAACAGAAGATGTCATCGTGGAACAAGTAGATTCGAAGATTAATTCTGTCGAAGTAAGAGACTCTAATGCAGAGCATTAACATTGTTTTTTTATTGTTAATAATAATAGTCATTGGAGGCTATTATAGTATTTTCCTTCTTTTATATTACATTTTTCATTCGTATTAGAGACTAGTAAGGATAACTTGTTATGTGGTAATTGTGAGTGTATTAATGGTTGTTGTTAACAACCATCCACCCATGTACCCCATGTACAGGACGACCTTGGCCACACAGCTCCTACTCACCATGTGCGAGCTTATATGCTAACTGCAGTGAACCTGATAATTAGTTAGAATCTTGACATATTTGTTATAGAGCTTGTAACAATTATCAATTTTTTGAGCAGAATTGCTTGTAATCCTTCAAATTAAATCTAAAAATTGTTTTGATGCACCTTAAGCATTTTAGCTAAGAGTTACACCCTTAAGTCAATTTAACTCCCAAAAACAATGATTTTATATAAATAATATATTAAATTGGATACAAGTTAGACATCACCCATTAGTTTATACTATATGTTAATTAATGGATTGAGTTATGATATGTTGAGTCAAACCTTTTTAACACCTTAGAAAATCATTTTACCTACAAAAATTCAACAATATTTTCACCAAATTAACGTCGAGAATGGTTATTATAAATTTGAAAATAAACGTATACTAATATTATATTTATATATATATATATATATATATATAGTCTTTTTAGTATTAAAATTATAACACTTTGAGTTAGTTAAAGTTTACAAATTCGTGATAAATTATAAGTGATGTGTCTCAATATTATTACTAATTATATTTAAACTTGTATAATTATATCAAATAAAAAATTATCACATCGAATATGATTACGATATATTTATAATATATAAAAATATTCTTTGAGTTATTACATTAAAAGTTATAACTATATTATCGACGTTATATAAGTATAAAAATGTATGATTTTTAATGATTTTTGTTAGTTGAGTTGTCGTTTCTACAAGAGACATGATTATTACATTTAAAAAAATCTTTGAGACGAAAATATTACAAATAAATAAATATTTTTTAAAAAAACTACATTTTTGCTAAATAAAAATCACTAAAATTACCTAACATTGAAGAAACGAATTTAACTTTTGCAACGTTAAGGTTCGAAAGTTACACATGCTACGAAAGAAAATATAAGATGTGTTTGGTAATTATTTTTATTTTTGATGTATAATTTTTTAAGTAGTTTTTTAATCATATATGTTAGATAATGATTCCTAATTTTTGGTTTTTATATTTTTAAATAATCACTTTTAAAATATAAGGTGATTAATAGATTTTATAAAAAGTATATTTTAAAATTTAATTTTTTTTTTTTTTCTAAATTGTAAATCAGATCTTATGATTTTTAAATTAATAAATATTGGAAGAAAATAAATAAGAACATAAATTTATAAATATAACCCAATAATTTCTTAATTATTTAAGTTTTTGAAAAAAATTAAAATTTAAAAAATTTACGGAATAACGTATATGTGATTTTTGATTGTTTTTCCTAAAAATTATTAAGTATAAAGTATTATCCAAAGATTACTTTAAAAAAAATCATAAAATATTTATTTAATCATAATGAGTAATGATCTTATTACAAAAAAATATTATTATTGTTATAACAAAGTGTATAAAATATCTATTTTATACCTACTATTAAATGAAACTTATTACTACTATTATTAAATAAAATTATTATTAATGAAATATTTTGTGACAATAATAATTTTTATTATGATCACTAGTTATTATAAAACATAAATTATAAATAAATATTATTATCAAATATATTCAAAATTAACTCTTATTTTTATTCAAATCACATATTTTATTTGTGGTACGAGCCTAATAATTAGGAAAAAGTATTAATTGTTTATGAGATAATTCTTTATATCCCTAAATATCCTTTTAAAATAAATTAAATGATTTATTAATTATTATAAAACCCATATAATTTATGAGCTGAAATTAGATGACAAAAAATGGCATAGTTGGAAGCTAAACTGAGTAAAAGTAAAAAAAAAAAAATTTTAATGCAATACACACATCTTTTCAACATTTTTGTTTATGGTTTCAGATTGAAATAATCCTGTAGTTTTAATTAATACATTAATTTTATAAATTTTAAATTGAGTAAATTTAGTTATAGAATTCAAAAACATAATCAATTAAATTTAAATTTTAAAAAATGGAGAATGTTTTAGGAGTAAAATCAGAAATCATTAAAAAATAAAAATTAATTAATTAAAAAACCAATAAAAATTAAAAAAATCTCTCCATATTCATCCCCTGTCTCATTATACTGACATCATTTATTTTTGGAGCATGTTTATTAAAAAAAATTGGATAGAATATTTCATTTAAGAAAATGTTGTTAGATCTTACATTAATGATATAAAACATGAGATATAAAGAGAAAACAATGAAAAAAATTAGACAAATTAAGGTTAATGATTCAAATGAATAGAAAAAGAGAAAAATAACAGATAATCTAAGAAAAACTAATATTTTATTTAATTAGGCGAGCTATCTAAATGGTTTTTTTATTTAGAATAAATATGTAATTTAGTTCATTTATTTTAAAAAAGTGTTTTTTAATTCCTTTGTTTGTGAAAATGTTTGGTTGAAGTCTTTTTTTTTATTTGTGAAAAATGTATCAGATAAGGGTAATATTAATTTTTTATCCAATTTTTTGTTAAATATTAATGAATAGAAAATGTGTTATGTATGTTTATATTTTTTGATAGGTATATACATAAAAGGTTAATATTTAATTAAAAAAATTACTCAAATTTTTTAAGAAAAATATTCTTTCAAAATTAAAAAAAAAATTTAATAAATCTTAAACAAAATTTTCATTGTTAAATATCTAAAGTCATACATTATACAATGAAAATTTAATTTAAGTTTTAACAATGGATTTATTAAAAAAATAGATTAATTTTTTAATTAAAAATTGTTTCATTAGATATATGATTATATAAAAATAAAAACATATATGTATCATTTGTAATATTCAGTTATATTTAATAAAAAATTAAATAAAAAATTAATTTATCTTTATCTAACATACTTTTTATAAAAATAAATTTAAAAACATATTTTCTAAAAAAAACTAGAAGTAATTTAAGATCTAAACAAAAGGAGTTCCACGATCTTTTCCTATTTAATTTGTTCTATGAAATAATAAAATAATAAATTTTATTTATAAAATAAAATAACAAATTTAATTAATTAAAATTAAAAATCGAAAAAGAATGAAGAGGTATTGTTTTTTAATTATTTTTATGTAAAAAAATAAACGAACTTAAAATATTATAAGATTAATATGTCACTTAAAGTCATTATATGATAATTTTAATTCAAAACTCTTTTTTAATTTATTTTGATTTTAGGTCAAAGTTACAATTTATCTTCTTGAAGAAAATTCGGATATTGAATTTATAAGTTTTTAAAATATACGATGTAATTTTAAATTTTTATATATAGATGTTTAAATTTTTAAATCATATCATTTATTTTTTAAAATTTTAAAATTTTATATATTAATTTAAAATTTTTGTTTTATAAATATTTATTTTAATAGTTAAACTAAATTTTATGTATAAATTTTTAAAATTTAAGAAATAAATTATAAAATTAAAAATTTACTTTTAAAAATTTGAAACAAAAAGTGTTTTTTTTTTTTAAATTTAACAATCTATTTCTAACAGCTTCGTTTACCGAATCTCAGTTCCTTGCGAAGAGAGAATGTCGCATAATCAATTTTGGGGATGGATTTTCGTGTTCATCGGCACTGCTTTCTTTATAGGATTTCTCTATGCGGCTATAATCTCCAAACTTGTTCCTCCATCAGACAACCCTGTAATCTCCGCCATACAAAACGACTGGTAAGTGTCGAAATGATTATCTCATTTAGTTTAGATTTTTCTGTATCGCTTTCGGTGCGAAACTGTGATTTCTTCTCAACATACCTGGTGTTCGACGTCTTTTTCTGTAGTTTTATCAGCATAATTAGTTTTTTGGGTTGTGGGTATCGCAAATTGTTGCAGTGGGAGCGATAATCATAGATGTTAAATCCAAACAATGTGGAAGTTTACCCCTTTTGGGAAGCAGACCCATTTTTTGTATGTTCATTTTGTGCAATCCAGTTGAAAATTTAGATTACTCTTAAAGGTAAAAGATGTATGTTTGTTATTTGAGAAATGCCTTGCATATGTAATCTACTAATGTTTACCTTTCTTTTCAACTTGATTGCCGAATTAACAGTTTCTCAGATGTTCGGCTAACATGTTTCATTTTGTTTGTTACTAGTCAATTTGTGGAATTTCTTTTCAACTTTAGCTGGAATCTTCTGTCTGCTGCTCTTATTTTAGCTAGTTTTGGTTCTTGTTTAATAGGTATTATTGCTTCTTGGTGCCTTTGACTCTCCCTGTTCTTGTGGTCGCTGTGTACTTCCATTGGCTCAGTATGAAAATGTTCAAACACGCTTAATTTCTTTTGAGGACATCAGGTTGATTTGCAAACTTCATAGTTATACTTTTGAAAGAGCTGAGAGCTAACAGTGATTTGTTCCTTTTACTTCAAGTATTCTTCATAGACAATATCCATCAAATTTGTTTGGACCATCAACCCTTTACTTACACACCGACTGTTATCGACCAATTCTAGGTACATCCATTAAAAGCTCTTAACCAATCTTTTAAATTTTAAATAGAATTACAAAATTAATTATTTCGTAGTACATCCCACAGACATGACATTTAGCAGCAACCCTTTTGCTGTTCAACAACTCTCTCTCTGTTCGGAAGACCATCATTGTCCATGTTTTGAGTAAGCAACTTTGAAGTGTGTTCTTTCACCTATTGTTACTTCAAGATTATCATAAATCTATGATTTAAGGTGTAGAGGATTGACCTTTGAGTCTTTAAGCTGTCAGCCATGACTGTGTGTGGATTTGTATGTAACTCACAAGGTGGGTGCTCTATAGCCATTGTCAAAACACTCATGAGAGGGTGTATTGACTTTGTCGAACTACTTGTGGAATTTCCTTTCTCTGCGGTTTGTTTGCAGATACCACTATATCTATGGAACGCATGACCACAATCTACTAAATCTCATCATGCTCACACTGGTGGCCATGTCTGCGAAATCCTTTGCAGAGGATACCTCAAAGTTGAAAAATGGGAGATCAAAAGTGCAAGTGACGACAAGAGGTGGTTGATCATGTCATAGATCGGTAATGAAGGTAGGGGATCGCTGGCAATGGTGGTGCTGTTGGTAAGGTACGGGATGTCCCATGATTCTGTGATAGTGGGATGTGTTAGTGCATGCTGAAAAGTGGGATGATTTGCATTTTTTTTTTCTATGTTTCTTTTCTTGTAATTATTTTTTAAAGTGTGATGTGTAAGATGGTTTTAACTCTTAAGGGATGTACTCAGAATAGGCCTTTGTTTATTTATAAGTTTCTCTTATGAACGTTTTAGACTTTAGTATAAACTGCTAAAGTCATTCAGTCAGAATGAGGTTATTCAAATTATCATCTGTTTAAATAATGCTCAAACTTAGCTAGTCTTCTTGATCCATCTTTGTATTTTTCCCATAAATTATGTAATTCTTTTGTTTGCAGCTATGAAGATATAGGAGCTGAATGTAATTATGTTACTGTATGATTAGGACTTGGTGCTAAATTTCAGATTTGACTAAAGAAACTCATTAGTTTCATTAGGATCTCGATTAAGTTACTTGTGATTTCATGGCAAAGACAAGTAGACAATGGACAAGTACATCTTAGATGCTTTTGTAATCACTTCATCAAATTTCTCTGTTTTCTTTCTCCCCTATTGCTAAGATTTTTCTTGATTTTCTTTAGTGTTTGTTTATATCTCAGTAAACTTCTTTTTGGTTTTAGCAGAAGGTGCCATATTTGAAATACAAAACTAATGTGTGAGGTTTTATAGATGAGACTAAAATGCAATAGGTTTTACAGGTGTCTGTAATGTGCCATATAGTTGCCGACTTGCATCATCCAAAGAAATTGCTGCTCTAGCAACTTGCAAGCAGAGCTATTGCTTCCAGCTTCTACTTGCCATTACCAATCTTTCAGTGAAACATTTAGTCCAAAAATGAGGTATCAAGTTGTTCTTCTCCCTTCCTATGTACCAAAATAAAAGTTGTTTCTTCAGCAGAGCATTAGTATAATGCCATAATGGTACTGGTTTCCACTTGCCATCCATTGTATCTCTTCTGCTCTTTCTTTATTTTCGGACAGCTAGTCCCGACATTCATCTGCCGTGAGCCTGAGAAAGATGTATACAATTAAGTTGGTTCAAATCTCACAGGAGAAGAATTATGTTGGCATGAAAATTGATTGGAATCTGAAACTGTTGACATCACCTGAACTGCCTATGTTATGTTGTTCCGTTGCTAATTGCTCTTCTGTTTTCTCAGATTGTTTCCTCTTTGTCTATTGATCTGTTTTTGTTTGATAGCGTCAGTAAGCACAAGATTAATACTAAAGATACATAAATTTATATACTTTTTAGATTTTTTTCTACATGTCAATATTAAAAAAATTGAACTATTTTGTCAATTTTCAAAACATCAAAACAATATTACACATGATATAATATAAAAATTATGGATCTAAAAATGTGTGTAATATTAAGTGATTTTTTCCCCCTCACTTGCATTACTTATAATGTCACTCTTTTCTTGCTAACTTCAAATTTTAGATTAGTAGAACAGAGTCGGCCCAAGCCTGTCTTCATAGTTCATACTTCATACTATACCTCAAGTATAACTCAAGTATAACGTGGATAAGATTTCAAAATCTAATTACTATTTGCAATTTGTTTTTCTTTTAGGCTTTTTAGGTCGTATTGTTACTGTCATTTTCTAGGAGATTTTTAATAGATACGAAAGTTATATCATATACGATAAAGAAAGTGAACAATAATATTGTTATGTGTGGAGGACAAAACTTGTCTGGGGGCCAAACAACAACAACAACAACAAAAAAGTTAGGACGACGAGCAATATTGTTTTCAATTATTATTCTTCACTCTATTTTAGGCCTTTCATTTCATTTTATTTAATTTTTATATGGATTGGAGTCCCTAGGTAGATGGAGATATCATTTCCAATTTGACTTTGTTGTACGACGTGTGGATACGGTTGATGGTCATTAATAAAAAATAATAATAACAATAAAGTGAAAGTGAAGTCAAAAAGAGATCCTATCATTAGACCCAAAACCGATTTTGTTTTAATTATTTTTTTGAAGTTTTTCAAAGACACTTTAAAAGACTTTGTGCATTCCAGTAGTTCAGAAAGCATTAATAATCAAAATGAATAGCATTGTTCTTAATAACCTGATTATTTTCTTTTGTTCAGAATAATTCTTAATGATTAATCTACCCAAAAAAAAAGAAAAAAAAAACTTAATGGTTAACTAGGCTAAAACATAAAACTGGAGTTGTTTTTTCCCCTCTCATGCTAATGCAAGTAGGTTTTGAGATTTGCATCAGATTTAATTTACCATTATTTTATAATGTATTTTTTTGAAAATATTTATACACATGTATCTAATGAAAAATATTCCAGTAGTATAGTAATTATGTAAAAATCAGTCTTTTATTTCTATTATTTTTAAGTTTGATGCTTTTAGTGATTTGTAAAGCATTTCTAGCTCGGCAATTAATAGTAAATTTGTGAATATTTTATCTTTAAATTTAGAGATATAAAGTGGGATGTTTAATTTTATTTCATGTATTATTTGGTGTCTCTGATGGATTCATGATATAATATATATTTTTTAATTTAAATATCATTTTATCTCATTTTTTTTATTCTTGTCTCATTTAAGCCCATTAGATATAAATGATATATCTTAATAATTATCGTTTTATTATTATCTTATTTAATCAAAAATAAAATAAAATAATATGATATAAATTTTGATGTTTTATATACTATATAATAAATCTTAATTTATACATGTACTAGTTTATGCCTTCTATGCACAGGTTACTACTATATGCAAGACTCGATTTATAAATTTTCAATATGTTTAAATAAGTTTTAGGTTGATAAGCCACGGCTCGTTAGCTTTGTGTATATAGTAAATAATAATATCTTTATTAAACGCTATGAGCTTTAAAGCTATAAAATTTAGCAAACAAAAATTAAATATAATTTACATGGATTATTAAAACTTTGAATAAATTAGTTAAAAAATATTTTAATTTATACTTTTTATAAAAATAACAAAAAATAATAATAATATAGGGATAAAAATGAAAATATTAATTAATTTTAATTTTTAAATATTTAATATCAATATATGTATTCTTTTTAAATAACATGCTTATTTATACATTAATAAAATAATTGTTTATAAAAATATTAAAATAATTTTAAATAAATGAGAACATAATCATTAGACAAATTGAAGAAATAATTCAATCAACAACATTTGTTATAAACAAAGGAAAATAGTGTGATTAATATTGTAGAATTAAAATGAATATAACTTTCAATAAAAATAAAAATAATAAATTATTAATTTTTTGAAATCAAGAATTGTGTGGATTATAATAGATATATAAATTCAAAGAAAATTAAGATAAAATATACTTTTATTTAAAATACAAGTCAAAATCTCTTTAATATCAAATCATTATGAGATTTTAAAAAAATTAAATTGATATAAAAATATATTTTTATAATAATTTGATATATATATATATATTCATATGACATAATCTAATTAGATCATTTTAGTAAATGATTTCGTAATCTTTTCATAATTTCACATTTAATTATTAGCTAATATATAACTTGATCTATATAGTATTCGACAATGCTCTAATTATAATTGATAAAAATAAAATATTTACATAAAATAACATAAAACATCAAACAAAATATATTTTAAATAAATAAACAAATCAACTCTCCTTTTATCAACCCAACCAACAACTCTCCCTTTATATATATTTACAACTTTATAAATATATATATATATATATATATAATTTTCAAATAAAAAATATCAAATAAATATTTCTCCATCGATTCTTCTTTATATATATATATATATATTAATAAACATGTATATCTCATACTTTTATATAAAATAGAGAGTTGTTTAAAAGTATTTATTTGATATTTGTTTTTGACTTTTTCTCAATTTTATATTATCTATTAACTTTTTTATAAAAAGGATTTTTTATGATATATATTTGAGATATTATTTTGTACGATGATTTTTTAATATATATAGTTACCTTACTATTATATGAAAAAGAGATTTACTCTTTTTTTCATCTTATTGGATACGATATTCTTTTTTTCCAATATTCAACCTCCCCATGATCATTTCTGTCCATGATGTTAATGTGCTTTTGTTTATTCAATGTTCTGTATTTCTTCTTCAATTTTGTTTCTAATATTTTGTTTTGATCCCATTCTTATTTACCTCCTAGGCTCCTCCCATGTTTATAATTAGAGGCTTGCTATTCGGTAGAGGAAATCTTAAGATATATATTGCAAGTTGTTTCTAGTTTCTGAAATATCAAACAGAGAGTTCATTAATTGACCATTTAATAACTACAAGATTACAAGCTTTCATCTTATCCTCTTGAAAAGTTGGTAGCTTAACGTAAACATTTTATGGTTTTTGGTAAAACGTACTTCAGATTTCAAACCAACATCAAAGTGGTGGAACGTTGAAATTAGCCATCCCGTTTTTATTACTTTTTAATTCATCTCATTTTGATTTGTTAAGTGATTCCTTTTTGCTGGTTGCTTCACCTGTTTGGATTCAGGAATGTGAAGAAAAATGGAGAAAAGTTGAAGAAATCAATGTTTGAAGAAATAATCAGAAGAAGAAATAAACGTTTTTTTCGTATATTTTCTTAATTTGTATCGGATATTTACATTGTTTATATAGACAAATATCAATTACTATTTCACCAACCACCATGATTGAATTGCATGATTTACAGCTTGATTTGTAGGCAGTATATTGGAAAAAATGTTTGGCGTCGGTGCAGTGTTTGTTGAATTGTGTTGCAGTGTTTGTTGAATTCAACACTCCCTCTCAAGTTGGTGCATAGATGTCTTTCATGCCCAACTTGACTGAAACTTCTGTGAATACTCGATATGAGACTGCTTTAGTGAGGATGTCAGCCAATTGATCTTCTGACTTAATTTTTGGCAATTCCAATGAATTTTCTTCTAACTTTTCCTTAATAAAGAATTTGTCAACTTCAACATGTTTTGTACGATCGTGTTGAACTGGATTATGAGCAATATCACATGCTGCTTTATTGTCACAAAATAACTTAATTGATTCTTTAGCAGGATATGTCAAATCTTTTAAGAGAGATTGTAACCACAAGGCCTCACAAAGCCCAAGTGTCATTCCTCTGTATTCAGCCTCTGCGCTTGAATGGGCCACAACATGTTGTTTCTTACTTCTCCATGTTACAAGATTTCCCCCTACAAAAGTGAAGTAGCTTGATGTAGATCGTCTATCATTTATTGATCCAACCCAATCAGCATCAGTATATACTTCAATTCTAGAAAACTCTGAGTTCTTAGTGAACAATACTCCTTTTCCAGGAGCAAACTTTAAATATCTCAAAATACGAATAACTGCATTTATATGTTGTTCTCCAGGATTATGCATAAATTGGCTGACAATACTTAAAGCATAGGCAATGTTTGGTCTTGTGTGTGCCAAATACATCAACCTTCCAACAAGCCTTTGGTATCTTTATTTATTTGTTGGAACTTGATCAACCTTGATACATAACTTTAATCCTTCCTCTACTGGTGTATTAGCTGGTTGACATGCCGACATACCAGTTTCTTTTAATAAATCTAAGGCATACTTTCTTTGAGATAAGAAGATTCCTTCTATTGATCGAGAAACCTCAATCCCAAGAAAATATTTTAAGGAACCAAGGTCTTTCATTTCAAATTCTTTGGACAAATAAGTTTGTAACGCTTTCCTTTCTTCAAGATCATTTCCTGTTACTATCATATCATCAACATATACAATAAGTGCAGTGATCTTACCATACCCTTTTTTTAGAAATAAAGTATGGTCTGAATTGCTTTGCTTGTAGCCAAATGCCTTCATTGACCTTATGAACCTGCCAAACCATGCTCTTGGGGATTGTTTCAATCCATACAGTAATTTTTTTTAATTTGCACACTTTTTCTCCATGGATTGTGGATTTCTTGATTCCTGGTGGTAAATCCATGTAGACTTGTTCAATTAAATCTCCATGTAGAAAGGCATTTTTTACGTCAAACTGATATAATGGTCAATCTAAATTTGCAGCTAGAGATACCAAGACCCGAACAGTGTTAATTTTGGCTACAGGTGCAAATGTTTCTATATAGTCGATCCCATATGTTTGAGTGTATCCTTTTGCCACCAATCTTGCTTTATAGCGTTCAATCGTACCATCTACTTGATATTTTACTGAAAAAAATCCATCGACATCCAACAATTTTCTTTGTTGGTGGACGATCGACAAGCTCCCAAGTTCTATTTATTTCTAAAGATCTTAGTTCTTCATTCATAGCATCTTTCTATTTTTGGTCAGCTAAAGCTTCCTGCACACTGTTAGGAATAGATACAGGAGATAATTGATTCACAAATGATACGTTTGATTTTGACAAACGATGTTTAGACATATAGTTACTCATGGGATATTTGACTTTACTAGAAATCTCAGGTTCATACATGGCTTTAGGAATTCCTCTATTAGGACGTGATGGAAGTATTTTTCTGGCTGGTTCAATAGTTGGAACATCCTCTGCAAACGATTGGTTAGGTATATCAGCAGCTTGTGGAGAAGGAAACTCGTACTCATTTAGTGGTAGTAAGGAACTTGCTTGATGATCTTGAAGTTGATGAGGACTTGATTTCATTTCCCTTGAGTCTTTTCTATATTGAGAGTTATTACCATCTGAATTCAAGTTATTTGTATTTTCCTCACATATAATTTGTCTTTCTTCATAAGGAAGCAATTTATATGTAAGGGTCTGAATTTCAGCATGGTTGTACTCCCCCTGAAATTCAGGTGTAGAGGAGAAATACATTGTATCTTCATGAAAAATAACATCCATAGTAGTAATCATTTGTTTTGTAGAAGGATGATAACACCGATACCCTTTTTGTTGTATGGCATATCCTATAAAAACACAACGTATTGCTCGTGGATCCAACTTGCTACGTTGTTGTTTATATAGGTGTACAAATACCACACAACCAAAGACATGAGGAGGTAAATTGGGAACATTTGGTGCAACAATTGCTTCAGTGATGGCTTGTAGTGGTGTTTGGAAGTTAATGGGACTGGAAGATACCCGATTGATTAAATATGCAGCAGAAGTAATTGCTTCTCCCCAATAAGATAATGACATATTAGCTTCGATCAATGAGGCACAGACAACTTCCAACAAGTGTCGATTTTTTTCTTTCTACAACTCCATTTTGTTGAGGTGTATCAACATAAGTAGTTTGATGAATAATGTCTTCTGATTGAAGATATTCTTAAAGCTCAGAACTTTTATATTCTCCTCCATTGTCACTTCTTAGAACTTGAATCTGTGTTTTATATTGAGTACGAACCATTTTATGAAATTTTCTAAATAAGACGTTTACCTTACTTTTAGATTTCATTAAACAGACCCAAGTCATTCTACTAAAATCATCAATAAATGTAACAAACCAACGTGATCCTCCCAACGTGAGTACCTTAGAACTAATTCTTAAACTATCTTTGAATGATTTTGGAAAATGTGACTTTTATAGTCATGCTAAAATAACCAAAAATTCACATAAGTCAGTAGTTAGAGAATCTGAACCTTTAGACTTAATACACCCTGACATATGTGAACTTGATGAAAATTTAACAAGAAATGGAAGACGATATTTTATAACTTTTATTGATGACTATTCAGATTATACTTATGTATATCTAATGAAAAATAAAAGTGAAGCAATTGCCATGTTTAAAATATTTATGACTGAAATTAAAAATCAACTTAACAGAAAAATAAAAAGGTTTTGATGTGATAGAGGCATTGAATATGATTCCAATATTTTTCAATGATTTTTATAAAACTCATGGAATCATTAATGAAAAAACTATACCTTATTCTCCCGAAATGAATGGCAAAACTGAACGAAAAAATAGAACTTTTATTGAATCAGTTGTTGCAATTTTATTAAACTCTGATGTTGTTTCCATTGATGGTAGAAAATTTTATTAACTGTTTGCTATGTGCTAAATATAGTGCCTAAATTTACTAGTAAAATTTCACCATATGAAATTTTGAAAAATAAGAAACCTAACTTTAACTTATTTTAAAACTTGGGGTTGTTTAGCCTATGTTAGAATCCCTAATCAAGAAATAAACTTGCTAGTAGAGCATATGAATGTGTGATCATAGAATATACTGTGAATAGTAAATCTTATAAATTCTATGACTTAAATGATGCTGACTTCTATGAATATAAGTTTCCCTTTAAATTGAAAAATAGTGTGGGCTCGTCTTCTAATAGTTTACCCATAACTAGAACTAGTGAACAAAATGAGGAATTAAACATTGAAATTAGGATAAGTAAATGACCTCGAACATCTAAGGATTTTGGGTCTGATTTTATGCTTATATCTTAGAGGAAGATCTCTAAACTCTTCAACAAGCCTTATCTTCTTTAGATGCCAACTTATAGGAAGAAGCCATAAATGATGAAATGGACTCTCTTGGGTATAATATAACTTGGCATTTAGTTAACTTACCTCCTGATTGCAAAACTATAGGATGTAAATGGATACTAAATAAGAAATTAAAACCCGATGGTACAATTGAAAAATATAAAACTCGTCTTGTAGTTAAAGGGTATAGGCAAAGGGAAAATGTAGATTTCTTTGATACATTTTCACCAATCACACGAATAACTTCCATACGTGTACTTTTCTCTCTTGTTACTATCCATGATTTAGTAGTGCACCAAATGAATGTTAAAATTGTCTTCTTAAATGGTGACTTAGAAGAAGATATTTATATGGACCAACCTGAAGGCTTTGTTGTCCAGGTCAAGAAAATAAAATTTGTAAACTAGATAAATCCATATATGGTCTAAAACAAACACCAAGTAATGAGATGAAAAATTTGATAATCTAGTTATCTCACATGGATTCAAAATGAATGAAAGTGACAAATGCATTTATTATAAATCAAAATATGACATTTTCACTATTATATGTTTATCTGTGGATGTCATGCTTATTTTTAGGTCAAATATTCATGTTGTAAATAATGTGAAAACTTTGTTATGTACTAACTTTGATATGAAAGATCTAAAAAAAAGTGAGTGTAATCCTTAGTATAAAGATTACTAGGTCTAAAAAGTAACTTTCTTTATATCAATCTCATTACATTGAGAAGATCTTAAAGAAATATAATCATTTTAACTACAAACCTACATGTACTCCTTATAATCCTAATGCAAAGTTATTTAAGAACACTGGAGATGTTGTTAGACAAATTGAATATATGAGCATCATTGGTAGCTTACATTATGCTATTGAATGCATTAGACCAAGCATAGCTTATGTTGTGGGACTACTATATAGGTTTACTAGTAAACTTAGTATAGAGCATTGAAATGCTATTGAAAGGGTCATGAGATACCTTAAGAGAACTATGAACCTTGGACTACATTATAAAAAGTTTCACGTTATTCTAGAAAGATACAACGATGCTAATTGGAACACTTTATCATAAGACTCCAAAGCAAATAATGATTATATATTTAGTATTGCTAGGGAAGTTGTTTCTTAGAATTCTAAGAAACAAACAATATTGGCTTAATCTACGATGGAGTCTGAAATGATAGCACTAGCTACTGCTAGTGAAGAAGCAGACTGGTTAAGAAGTTTGTTAACTGAGATCTCTTTATGAGAAAGACTGATACTAGTTGTCCTAATCCACTACGATAGTACCGCGACTATTACAAAGATTCATAACCATTATTACAATGACATGACAAATACGTCATAAGCACAGTACTAAATTTCTCTCTACATGAGTTGTAAGAGTGGATCAAGTACACTCTAATGAAAATTTGGCTGATTCTTTGAGGAAGGGTTTACCAAGAGATAAGGTTTTCAAAACCTCAAAAGGAGTGAGAATAATGCCCTTAGAATGAAGGGTCACTCAGGATCGTAACCCAACTTATAGATTAGAGATCCTAAGAAATAAGTTCAATGGGTAATAACAAGTCATGAAGTGATATGAGATGAATCATGCTAATAAAAAGTCTCATTCTATATTGTTGGAAGCATGAAGTCCTAAAGTGACAGAGAAGGATGTGTTAATTATTAAACTCTTAATGAGTTCTATATTCTATGTAGAGTGGAGTACATAGCTATATTAATACTCTTGATAGACTCACCTATGTGAATGTAGAAGTGTAGCCATTTTTTATAAATATTTTGGGTAAAATTTACTAAAACATTCACCATATTGGGATACACGTGTATGGTCGTAAAACACGGACTTTTTGAACAACATCTTGGAAAGGTTGTGTGTGTAATGTTGTTAGAGATAGATTTCAAAACTACGAGTTACTCTAGTATATTCTAAATCATCAACACTATACAAAAGTTCAAGTCGATAGACACTTTTTACTCTTGCACAATCTTATACTTTTAATTGATCCATTGCTTGATGAAAAACTATTTTTATATAAAATTCAAGTGAGGGATTATTGGAAATGAATTTCAATAAAAACAATGATGAGAATAAGTGTCAAATTTTAATCTCTTAAACATTTGTACCACATTGCTATTTTACATCACTTAGGAGATATATAAATAGAAAATGACTAATTATTGGGTTTGGGCCTCAAAGAGCACCCACTTTTGTGGAAAGGGGGAGTACCTAGGCAAATGTGATTCCACACACACGTGCATGCCTCCGCCTCCATCGTTCGTTTGATTGACCGATTGTGCTGTGTCGGGCTAAGCCGAGTGTGAATGTGTGTGTGTGAAGTGAGGTGACATTTAATTTTTGAATTTTTTTTATTAATTTTTTTTTCACTCAGATCTACTTAGATATGACTGTTACTTTTCAACTCAGATATGTCTGTTACTTTTTCTACCTAACCATGACCGTTTTTTATTATAATTGTCACACATTTTCTCAAACTATAAATAGAGGATCTTAGTTCTCAATTTATACAAATCATTTGAAAATAACTCTTACAGATGAAAAAAGAAGATGCTAATTTTTTTTGAGTTTTCCGAGCAATATAAACTTTAGAAATGTAGCATTCCGGACTTCATTAGTGTAATGAAGCTTCAAGATAGAAAACAAAGATTCTTGATTGTTTTATCTTGGAGATGACGAGGGTATATTTGTTTGCACAAGTTTAAACAGAGCCGCGGAACGTCTTAAAAAGAACAAACTAATCCGCGATTTAATTCAAATAATTTATTTCAATATATCAATAATATTATTCTTATATTTTTTTTCACGTAATTATTCTAATAATATATGCTTTAACCTACTTAGCAAGCTTTAATAGCCTCAAAATGGAGCTTTAATGTGAGAAAAAGTCTAGATTTTGAAGAAAAATAATATTTTTAAATATTTTTTAAATAACTGTACAAAACTTGTGATCTTGCACAGGTTAATTTTTACTATAGGTGTGGTTTAAAATTATCTCAATAAAATGATAATTTATATTAGTTTAATAAATGTAGAAAAAATCATATAAAATAAAAAATAACTTTAATTAGATATATCTAAGTATACCTTTGCAACAACTAAAAAGTATCTTACTTTTATTTTTTGTTCCTACATTAAAATTCTAAGTATATCTCTAATTGTAACTAATATTATGAAATTGTATGAAAGATATATTAGAAAAATAAAGCATGTAATAAAGAAAATAGAATTACAAAAATATAGTTAACTTACATTTTAGGTGCATGTGTTCGAATTCAAGCTTTTTATTATAGTTTCTAATCTGCGACGGAGTCACGTGCAAGTAAAAGGAATTCCTTATTTTTTTTATAAAGATTATTTTTTGTTGTTGTATACGTATCTTTATATTTAAAAAAAATAATAATAATATTTTCTTTTAAGTTTATTATTTAAATATTTTTTTCTTTTTATTATATTAGGTATTTCACTTATATTTTTTTTATATTTTATATTTTATTATTATATAATTTTTATTGACTGAATATTATAATGATAAATATTTTTTACGTATATATATTTATTTTGTGTGAGATTACTTTTTATTCATTTATAATTTCACCATTTTGGTTATCCCTTTTTAGTTTATTCTTTTACTTTGAACTCAAGAGCCACATGTTTTGATAACAGCAAGGATAACGTGGTTGACGCAAGCAAAATTGTTGTTATAGACGGTAAATGTTATTATGTCAATTTTTTTATTATCAATTATTAAATATTTTTTCCATAAAAAAAATTATATCAATTAATTCAATCAAATATTAAGAAAAACATAAAATTAAGAAAATAGACTTAAAAATATTTATCTCATAAATTATTTAATACATCAATTTATATGTTTTTACTTCTCAATTAAAATTTTATTGTATAGAAAAATTTAAATGAATTTTTTAAAAAAAAGGAGAATTATTATAAATAATAATTGATGTGTAGATTTATAATTTGTTAAGGTATTTAAATCAATTTTTTTTAATTTATAAATCTTGTTTCATAACAATTTGATAAAGGAAAAACAAACTTTTTGATAAATTAATGTAAAAAAGATAAACTTTTTGTGTTAATTGTCATCAAGAACTGTTTCGGCAAAAATGGATTGATGTGGAGCCCAGCTCAAGCCCAAATAAAGCAACATGTGCTATTCGATCCCCATCAAGTTTTAAAGCAGATACAAACACACCTCCAATTTTGGCCTCGTTTTTGTCCAATTCTACGAAAGCTAAAAGAAAGATATAGGTCATTTTACTGTAATTTGTGAATATTTTAATAATTTTAATTTTATTATTTTTAATTTTTTTAAATATTTATTTTTAAAAAATACCAAAAATTAAAATAAACTTTAAATAACTAAAATATTTAAAAATTTAAAAATAATATAAATAAAGTAGATCAATTTAAAAGATATTATTGTAAAAATAAAAAAAAAAGAGTACATTTTTTTTATTGTTTTTACGATGTATTTAATGTTAATATTTTAAATTAGTAAAAAATATTTTTTAAATTTTATTATATTTATTCTGTATCAATTAATTATTTTTAAAAATATTTTTATTAATTTTTAAATTTGATATTAAATGGAAGGTGGAAACGAAAAAAAATCGGTGACAATATCTACATTCAAATAAAATCATCAATTTTTAATTTTTTTTATACATTGATTTTTTAAAAAGATGTTTTAATAAAATATGCTAATAAAGTAAATTTTATACGTATTATTTAAATAATTGTACGAATAAAAATCAAAATATTGGTAGCAATCGAATCAGCTCACTCTTCCATGGCTAGCTGCTAGCTTCTGCAGCGTTTGTACTGGCACCAGAAAGCTGTGGTTCTAAGTTGAAGAGAGAGTAGCAGCACCAAAAGCAGAGCTCCTTTGAATTGATTCTCTATCTCTACCTCTCTTTCTTTTTCTCTTCCTTCTCTGTTCTTCCCCAATAATCTTCTTACACATTTGCTGGGATGCTTATCTCTTCCATAACTTAACATTTCTATTGTTTCGCAACGAAGTTCAAGCTTTTTGTTCCTGCTTAGTTGACCTCTTTTTTATTACTTACTAAAGTATAACATTCATATGAACTCCATGGATTCATATGAAGCTACTAATTTGGTTTTCTCTAGAATCCAAAGTTTGGAACCAGATAATGCAACAAAAATTATGGGTTATCTATTGTTAAAAGATTATAGTGAAAAGGAGATAATACGCTTTGCTCTTGGACCAGACACTCTTCTTCATAGCCTCATATTTGAAGCCAAAACCCAATTGGGAATTCCCTCAAAGTCCCCATCAACACCATCCACATCTTCTTCTCCTTCACCTTTTAATCCCATCTCGAGGCCCAATCCTTTGTCTCTTTCCTCCTCTTCTTCTTCCTCTCGGAGAATTACGAACAATGCCTTTGACCTCACAAACCCATCTTCAAATACTAGGCCTCTTTCTGGGTTTTCAGTTTCTCGCAGCCCAAATAACCCCCCAAGCCCAAGTTCGTTTCCTTCTTACGCTAGTGTGTTGAATAGAGATAGTGAGACTGGTTCTGGGTACTTATCAACATCATCCAAAGTATCTCCTTTATCTACAGGCTATAATAATTATAGCGTCACTCGTGATGAGTTCCTTCTTCAGAATGGTTGTTCTTTCCTAAACGATTCAAAGGTTGATGATTTATACGTTTCAAGGCTCAATTTCGCTTCAAACCTAGATACCAATTGCAATGATTTACTTAATAACTACTCGGCCACTGGAGTGTTGCTTGGGGGAGAAGATTTAAATTCTAGTTTTGGATGGAAACCCTGTTTATATTTCGCTAGAGGGTTCTGTAAAAATGGAAACACTTGCCGGTTCCTCCATGAAGATTATACAGCTGATGGTGCGGCCATTGTTGGGTCCTCAAGCAACAATCTTAATGAGCTTGAACAGTGCCCAGAGTTCCTCAGACTCAAATCATCTGCCCAGAGACAGAAACTGAGCTCAGATTCACCTTTTGTGACCGACACTTCTTTCCCTTACAATAGTTACATGAATTTGCTTATGAAACAAGAAGTTGACAACCCAAGGTATATGCATTTAGTCAATTGAATGCATTTGAGTTTTCGGTTCTCTTCAATCTTGGTATTTAGGGTATTTTTTTGTACTTCTCACACCTATAATACTGCTTTTAACAGTAAAATGGGCTTATGTACTAAACAAAAAAGAGAAAGCACATTTTGTTGATTTTGACAGAAGCATTAATAGTCTAATAATATGATTCTTTTGAAAACAATTTTTAGTTTTGACAGAAGAGAACCTAAATCAATAAGAAAGAATAAAGCACATTTTGTGTTGTTTGACAGAAATGCTAATACTGTGATTCTTTGGGATTTTTTTTCCCTTACTGAAAACACTTAGACATAAGCCCAAGCAATTGAGTAGTTTTATTGCTTGGTGATAAATTTTGGGTTTGGATGATGGTTCAGATCAGCAACACCTGCATTTGCTGTAGGGGATGAACTTCAAAAGTTTGGACGGTGTAGGATTGAGAGGAATGAATTCTCAGGAATGAGTTTGGTAGGAAATGTGAGCCCGGCATCTAGGCAGATCTATTTGACATTCCCAGCTGATAGTACATTCAGAGAAGAAGATGTCTCCAATTACTTCAGGTATGGAAATTTATAAGATAATAGCAACTTAAATTTAGCATTGAAAACTTACAGTGTAAATATGTCAAGTTACTTTCTCATTTTGTAATTTGTGGTTTTTCAAGCCTATATGGACCTGTTCAAGATGTGAGGATTCCATATCAACAGAAGAGAATGTTTGGATTTGTTGCATTTGTGTATCCTCAGACTGTGAAGCTTATTTTGGCCAAAGGGAACCCACATTTTGTGTGTGATTCACGTGTGCTTGTTAAGCCTTACAAGGAGAAAGGAAAATTACTAGAAAAGTATGAGCAAATTCACTATTTATGTTTCTTGTTAATTTGAAGTTAGCCCACTTCCTTTATTTATGTATTTCTTTTAGTATTGTTCATATTCGCAGGAAGCAATATCAGCAACAGTTGGAGAAGGGAGACTATTCTTTATGTTCAAGCCCAACTACACTTGATTGTAGAGATTCTTATGACCTTAGTCGTGGTAAGAAATTATGAGATAAAAGTTTTGGGTGGCAATTTAGGATTATGCTAATCAATTAAAGCCATGTTTTTTTACATGTTTGAAGGAGCAAGAATGTTCTATAATGCCCAAGAAATTTTACTTATGAAAAAATTGGAGGAAAGGGCTAGTTTTCAGCAAGTCATTGATCTCCAGGACAGAAGACTTATGAATCTGCAACTTCTTGACTTAAATCACGATAATTATCACCGTCATCAGTACCATCATGGTCTTTCCTCTGGGTCTTCAATTCCCTCTACTACTATGTCTCAAACACTTAACCATCAGGGCTCGGACGGTTAGTGATAAACTATATGTTGGTATAAAATGAGACTGATATTATTTCAATTGTAAATTGGAGTTTATTAGTGGTTGGTTTGCCTTGTTTTATTGCAGAGAGTAATGTTAGCACAGTTAGTACCATTCCCCAAACTGATGTTATAGATGGTGATCAACTACATCAACAGAAGGTGAATTTAGCTTGCAATCCGAGTAGCGTTAATGAGGATAAAATCGGCAATGAGTATTTTAAAGATGAAGAAAGTGAGCTCCACACAAGGTATGGAACTTCATGTTTTGCTTGTAATTATTATTGCCATTCTGGGTTACATTTTTGTCAACTTCTGTTAAATTTTCAAATTTTTCATGAGTTTATATGCCTCTTGATTATCTAGATAATTTTATTTTGTTTCAAGGGCAGAGTAGAGCATCTCCTTCCTGACAACCTCTTTGCTTCTCCTGAGAAATCAGCTGGTGACAACACCACCGATGCTGGAAGCATAAAAGACAACAATTCTTCGTCGTCTTCTTCCAACAATAACTCAGACTTATCCTCCAGTTCTACTTTAAATGTAGCATCCCCTAAAAGTGCTTTTTCCAAATGCCCAGGTACTGTTACTTTACCTTGCTAAACCCACACATAAAGAACTACTTTCTAGTCTAAATGTCTATAAAAGGAGGAACCACCCTGCCTGTAGTCGAGGTAGTTAGGTGGTACTTGGATTAACTACTACATCCATAGTTCGAATCTTGCTCGACACATCTTTTTGGTGATATCCTATAGATCCCCTTGCTAATCATGTAATATTTAAATAAAATCTATTATGGAGAAAAGTTAATTATGAATGTGTGTTTCTTTGATTTCAGGTCATCTTCTGAGCATGGAACCCCTAGAATGTAGTTGACAGAGATAAGGATAGACACTTTGCTAGGGTGAGAATAATTATTAGTTTTCAAAGTTAAAAATTGTTATGGATTGCCAATCACTTGCTAGATGATTTCGTACTAAATTTCAGTTGCCTATTTCGTGTTGTGCAGATAAATTGAGAAGAACACACCAAGGAGAATCCTCTAGTTGTATAGTCAAAGAAACCCAGTAAGCAAGATGTCATCAAAACCACCTTCATCATCATTAATACATACTACTTACAATGAAATACTAAATATTATGCATGAAAAAGGAAAACAGATAAACTGATCTATGGAAGTGAGATTCTTCTACTATTTGTACCATCCTCTAGTATGCTGGAAACAGCTAACTACAAGTAGCAAACCAATGGATAGTTCAGGATAGTGAACTAGAGATAGACAAGTCTTTATATAACATATTGTAATTTACCCCTGGCTAAACTATATGTTTTATTCTCAAATTTTGACTAGGTTCTCACATAACTCATTAAAATTTTAAGTTTCATAAACTTTTGAAACTTATACGTCCTTAAATTTTTAACCTATGTTTTAGAAGTTATGAGATCTGTGTAAATTTGTTCAAAGTTTTGGAATTTAAGCATTTGCTTTTTTTTTTTTCCCGTTTCATATTAATGTTACCGCTCATTTTCATCGATGAAAGATCTACAGAGAGAAGTGAAAGATATATTTTGCAGAAGAAATAGACCCCAGTGAAAGAAAGTTTAAAGGTACTGTAGCAGAAGCATAAATTTGAAAAATTATACATTGATTTTGGATCATTATTAGATTATTAAGAAATACCAATAAGAAATAAGATTAGTAGGAAATACCATATCAGTTATTCTTATACTAATGTATAATTTCTTGCATAACTCCACTGCGGTAAATCCCCACAAAGGGACGTGAGTGGGAATGACTGAAGTGTGGGGTAAAAGCTGAAGGCTCTGCACTTTAATATATTTTTATTGCAGCATGATCTCCGATCTCCATTAGATTATGAAAATGGACAGAAGATTTAGATGAAGGGAAAGGAGAGAAAACATAAAATTATAAAAGAAAGGGGCCTAAAAGAAAAAAGGTTGGTCTTTTTTCATGTGATTAAAGGCCACCTTTAGGAGACTCTTTTGTCTTATTGTGTTTTCTTTTAGATGGACATGAAGGGTTAAGGACAACACTATCTATCACATGGGTTCTGACACATAATATGAATGGGGCCTATGTACTGCACTCTTATTTCCCTTTCACCATTTAACTCCATTCTGATTAAGAAATTTACAGTATTGATACTTTTTATATTTAGGTATGATTTCAAATCATGCTTTTGCAGGGTTCAAGCTTTGCCTATGGTTTTTTTTTTAGTTATTTTATTCGTGGTGACTTTAGAATTTCTCTCTCGTACCCTTACATTAGTGTAGGAATCGGAAAAGGAATGGGGCAGGGAGTTTATATGTTTTTTACAAAATAAATATTTTAATCCTGTGTTTTTTAATTGAACGTTTATCTTATGATTTTTGAAAAAAATCTGTATTTTAATCTTTAAATTCAAAATTACATTTACTCTTTTTTTCATAGATTAAAGTGCATCTTTTAAAAGTTAAAGTGTATTATTTTAAGATGTAAAATGTATATGTATAATGTTAAGAGATTAAAACACTCTACTTGAAATCTATAAAAGATTAAAGTAGTCTAAAATTACTGTAAATTAGGAATGGATCAGGAATGAATGGAATGGAATAGGATTTCATCATCTCCTTAAGAATCATCTTAAGAAATATGATTATATTTTTATGTAATTTTTTCTTCAATTTTATCCCAACTTATAATTATAAATCTAAAATTTTAAAATTTTATATCCTAAATCCTAAAATCTATACCCTATATTTTAAATGTTAAATCTTAAATACAAAATTTTAAGTTATAAATTTTAAATTTTAAATCCTAAAATCTTAAATTTTAAATCTTATTTATAAAAATAATAATTTTAATAATATATTTTATACGATGAAAAATAATAATTAAATAATATTATTTTAATTTTATTGAATATATGTGTATTAAGATAATATATAATATTTTTTATTTTATTCGTAAATTAAACACTATTAATTTTTTGATTTTAATGATTAAATTAAATAATATAATAATAATATTTTTTTCATTTATATTCAATTTTATTTCCGTTTTCATTTTTTTCTTTTTGCAAAACAAACATCATCTGAATTCATTATATTAACGTTTGAATATGATGATTCAATTTCGAATTATTTTGGTGGTGTTGTCATAAAATAATCTATTTTTTCTTTTAGGAAAAAAAAAAAAAGTTGTTACCAGGAATAGTCTGCTGTCAATTCATAGAAGGACGTGCACTCTTGTTTTATTTGAAGCTAATAAAAGAACCACACGGGTTGTCTGGAAAAAGGATTTTTTTTAATAATAATTGTGCGTTCACAATATAATGAGGCGCTTTGAATCTAATCCTTTTTACGGAGGGGGAAAAAAACCGTCATAGTTTCGAACCTCCAATTTTTTTTTTTGTAAAAACATGGATTATATGATGTGATTTTATTACATGGTGTAATAATAATAATTATTTTTATTGATAAATTATAATTAAATATTTATTCATAATTGGTTGTTAGGATACTCTATTTTTAAGAATTTATTTAAATATATATTTAACTAAATTTAATAATTATTTAATTGATTGAAATTTATTTACTTAATCTTAATTATAAAAGTTAAATTAGATACTTATTTAATTAAATATACAATTATTCAACGAGATTGATTGCACTGTGACTCATTTCGTTGAATAGAGACATATATTTAATTAAAAAGATATTTATTTGATTAGTCGAATTTTGATTAATCAATAATTATAATAACAGTATATTAAATTTTAATAGTCACCACCATGATTCCAATAATTTGTTAATATGTATTTGAATAATTAATTATACATATTTTTTTACTTTATATATTTGATTGAATAATTTTTTAATTCTATTATTTAAAATTGAACGCGTTTTCTTAAAATAAGTTATTTACTTTTTAGTTAGACAACTAACCTAATTTGTTGTGTTATGTGGTATGAGATTATTTTAAAAAATATTATTATAACAAAAAAATTGATTACATGTATAAAAAATGAAATTGTTAATGATTAAAATTATTAATAATTGATAATATATTTAAGAGAAAATATTAAATATAATATGTTGTATATTCCTATTATTATATATAAAATAGAAGAGTTAATGTCCCCGTTATATATTAAATCCTCGCTATATTTAGGATAATTAAATTACTAAAATTATTTTTTCATTGCTATAATTAAGTTGATATTGCTACCGAATATTTATAAGGTATATGATTTAGTATCTATGATACTTTATAAAATTACTATTATATTATTAAAATTACATTTTAGTGGTTATAATTAAGTGATAAAATTGTTATTAATATAAAATAATTTGATAATAATAATTTATATTGTTATAATATGTCTAACCTATTAAAATTACATTTTAGTGGTTATAATTAAGTGATAAAATTGTTATTAATATAAAATAATTTGATAATAATAATTTATATTGTTATAATATGTCTAACCTATATTCATATAAGTTATATGATTCCATGTTTGTAATACTTTATAGGGTGAAAAGTCAAACTAATCGTCATTGGAGCCGTACCTTTATTTTCAAAATAAGATGTTATGCTTTTGTTCCTATAAAAATGAGTTTTTAGAGACCATTCAAGGACAACTTGATTTTATGGTATAATATATTTGAAGGATATATGAGTCATTTAAATGTTTTTTTTTTTCATCTCCAACCGCTTTTTTCTTGTTTTTTTTTCAATTTTTTGTTCAAGTCAATTCAATTGTATTTGATAAATCTTTATCTTTTTCCTGGTAATAATAAGAAAAAATTTAACAAAGATAATTTTTAAATTACAAGTCAATTCAGTTGTATTAGTTTTATTATTTGATAACTTTAAATATTAGTAATAATCCGAACATTTAATACCATTAATACTATTAATTATCAAAATATTTGAACTTGTGTTATATTAAATTTAAGTAAAGTTTATACAAATATGTTTTAAAAACAATTATAAAATATTTTTTACATTTAAAATTATTGATCAATAATATCCATAACCATATATGGATCAAAAATACCTATAAAGTATATGGTAAATTATAGGACAAGTGAATAAAAAAAATTAAATTGTTAAAAATAATAGTATTTAATGTAAATAAAATAATTAGTAATAATATAATGAAATTACTTATTTTTATTTTTGTTTGGAGAGAATTTCAAATTTTCAAGATTTTACATGATTTGATAAATGTTACATACGAACTAGTAAGTAGAAAGTAGGTTGTCATATGTGTTTACATTGATATGTTTATGTATATAAATAAAAGTAGGTCGTTATATACAAATTGCTCTAGATATCCAAGTAGATTTCTCGGGTCGCTCACAGAAAGGGAGTATTGAGGTCATGTTGGAATCTTACAATTTCATCAGGTATTGATCTCTAAGACCTCGTAGATCAATAACGAAGTGCTCTAGTTGACTAGGTTGTGTGCTTTATTGAGCTCGTCGGGCCCATGCCATAGTTAAGCCATCCCTATAACCTCCTTATCATATAGTGGAATACCTCTATTCATTAGGTCGCATGCATGTTACATATTTAATACCAAACATTAACTCCCTTATTCTCTTGATTTTGAGAAGTTTAGGGAATAATATCTGGTCGTCGTTTTAATTTACATAAATCACATTAAATTATTCAATGTATCTAAGTATATAGTGGCCATTTAGATGATATAATTTTCAATCAAGAGGTTGTTTAATTATGAATAATATTCATTTAATTAGTTTTATTTTTTGGTTAAAACCTTTTAGCTTCCCGCTCTTCCTTTATAAATAGTGGAGAAATTTACTTTTACGTTACTTGTTTTAACTTAGCAAATTTAACTTCAGAGAATTTAAGCCTGCTAATTAGTTTGATGTTGTGTTTTTCCCGATAAGATAGTTAAAAAATTACTTAGTAGAAATTTTAGCTCATTCATATAACGACGTCAATTGGAAATGAGGCCGTTGTTGTATTGTTAGCTCTCGATTCAAACGATCTCCACATTATTTAGGTACTTTCTTATCTTTTATCTCCTTTTTTTATGTCTCATAAGGGAAAAGAAGTGAATAAGTTTTCAAAATGAGACCCATCTAAAGATGTATCCCCTGAATCAGGTCGTGTATCTACGGGGTCGCTACAAACCAAACAATCCAAAATGACAGGAAGTAGTGATAACAAGCATATCCTAAGAGTCATTAAGAAAGGTATTCTCGCTCTTTCTACTTCCTCGGGATCCAAGGCGATGTCTACCTTGTCTTCACAGGGTAATCCATATTTGTATATGATGGTACGCCATATAAATCTCTCCACATCCATTTCTTGGATTTGTGCTAAAGGTTCTACCTCTATCCATTTAGAAAAATAAGCAGTCGTCACGATAAGAAACTTTCTTTGGCTTGAGGTGATAGGCAATGGTCCCACAATAACTAAACCCTATTTCTAAAATGGTTATGGGCTAACAATATATTTCAGGTCAGCACCTGGTCAATGTGCCACATTGGCATGCCTTTGACACCTATCACACCTTTTGACGTAAGAGATGCAATCTTTGAGGAGGGTAGGCCAATAATAACCTTGTCGTATAATTCTTAGTGAAAAATTTCTTCCCCTAAAATGAGCTCTACATTGACTGTCATGTAAATCACTCTAGACCATTTTAGCTTCTGTTGCAGGTAAGCATTTCAACCATGGGCCACCAAAATTCTTTTGATATAATACTCCCTAAATAAAAGCGTAGTTTTTTTTCTTTCATTGTAAACTTGCGAGCTAGGTTCTTGTCTTTTGGGAAAATATTGTTGACAAAGTATTCTATATATGGGTTTAACCAAGAAAGGTGAGCCGTAAACATGGCGTCCGAATGAGTTTGATCTTTAACTTCGCTTATGCCAATGCTAGGTTTTGACAAACAGGATACCTAGATGACTCTCTTTAAATCCAAATTCACCACAGAAACCAACGTAGCCAAGGATTCAGTATGGGCGTTTCCTCCTCGAGGAATTTTCTTGATCTCGAAAGTTTCGAATGCCACTTTTGCTTTCTTCACCTCCTGCATATAAAGTTTCATTCTTTCTTCCTTAGCTTCAAAATCATCATTGACTTGGTTTACTACCAGGCACGAATCACTATGGATTAATACCTTCTTAGATCTAACGGCTATTAATTGTTGCAACGCCAAGAGTAGAGCATTATATTCGGTAACATTGTTAGTTGCTTGGAAAATGATATGAAGGAACTATTCTATTAAATCTCCTATTTGGGTGAATATTACGATTCCAACTTCTGCTCCTCGCGAGTTGCTTGCTCCATCTACATACATCTTCCATAACTTTGACTTAGGGGGAGGTGCTTCTCCCATGAAGGTTGATTCTATCGTATGTATAGGAGTACACTCCATTGTATTCTCTTGTGTCCATTCTGTGACAAAATATGCGAGGGCTTGTCCTTTGATAGCCGCCCAAAGGACTATAATGTATCTCAAATTCACTCAATTCAATGGCTATTTGAGAAAGATGGCAAGAATGATCTAGTTTACCCAAAATAAATTCAAGGGGTATGAGGTGAGGACCACCACCCTGTGGGCACCAAAGTAGTGCCTGAGTTTCCATGCTATCATTCTTATTGTGAAGGCTGCCTTATCTAGAAGAGGATATCGTTATTGTGCCCCTATCAACGAGTGACTCACATAGTACACTGGGTGTTGGATTCCCTCTCTATCGACCATCAATACGACACTGACAACTTTGCTTGTGAAGGACATGTACATATACAAATCTTCTCTTACCATAGGATTAGCCAAAGAGGTGCTTTCTCCAAATAATCTTTAATGGAGTGAAAGGCTCACTTGCATTCACTATCCCATAGGTATTTTGTGTTCTTTTTCAACAATCGAAAAATCGGCAAACATTTTTCGATACACTTAGAAATGAAGCGAGTTAAAGTTGTGATACATCTATTCAACTGTTGGACTTCCTTGAGGCAGTAAGGGATTTCATACTGACCAAAGCCGAGATTTGATCTAGATTGGCTTCTAAGCCTCTAGATGTCACCAATAATTTTCCCAAGGCTACCCCAAATATACATTTCTTTGAGTTGAAACCTATTTTGTAATTTCGAATTATGGCAAACACCTATTTAAGATCAAAGATATAATCTTTAGCATATTTGGTTTTGACCATCATGTCATTGACATATACGTTCATATTCTGACTGATTTGGTTTTGGAACATCTTGTTCATCATTCTTTGAGAGGTAGCACCTACATTTTTCAAACCGAACGACATCTTAGTGTAACAAAATGTTCCTTCTTCCATGATAAATTCCATTTTTTCTTCATCTATGGGATGCATTTGGATTTTATGATAGCCTGAATAAGCATCCATAAAGCTCATTGATTCAAACCTAGCCATGTCATCTACCAATTGATCAATATTTGACAAAAGGAAGTAATCTTTTGAGATTGCCCTATTCAAATTGGTGAAATCCACGCACATTCTGTGCTTACCTCCTGCTTTTTTCACCAATAGCACATTTGACAACCATATTGGGTACATTACCTCGTTAACCCAAACCACACTTTTCAGTGACTCAATCATCCTTTTGATAATCTCATTTTTGTCTCTGGCAAATCTCTACTTTCTTTGTTGGATCAGAGTTTTAGTATGATTCAGGCATAATTCATGGGAGATAATACTTGGGTCAATGTCAGGCATGTCCTCGGGTTTCCAAGCAAAAAAATCCACATTATTCTTCAAGAAATCAATAAGAGCAACTTTTAATGGAGAAGGTAGCTCATAACTTATTTTCACGGATTGGTCGTTCACTATTTCCCCTATATAAACCACATCATATTCACAATGGACTTCCATTGTAGTATATTCTTAGCCTCGTTAGAATGGCATTTGTTCTTTAATTTTTATTTCGAAGATTAAGGTAATGCATTCTTCATAGAAGCATTGTTGAAACTCCATGCCTTATCTTAGGAGTGGTCCTACTCACGTTTTTGTTGGCCAACCCTTTGTTTAATCTCATTTCCCTTTCCACATTGACATATTTTTGAGTTTCCTCATAAACGATAGCCAGGGAGCGTGGTGTAGTTTTTGTCAACTCGATAAAGAGGCTATTATCATGCTTAAATTCCCTTTCGAAAGGCTTCGATGGCAATGGAATCAAGGCATTGATTAATTTCCATCTTTTCCATTTTAGACCTCCTTATGTAAGCTTCAATTGTCTCATTTTTCTCTTGGATTATTGAAAATAAGTGGTGAGACTCCTTTGTGATTGGTTTATTGCAAGCATAATTAGCAATGAATAATTTGACCAAAGCATCAAAGGTAGCAATACTTTTAGGGGGCAACTCCATAAACCACTGTTGAGCCAACTCTTGGATGGTGGCTACAAATAGTTTATAGTACATTGATTCTCGCTTATCCTCGGATAGGCTAACAACTTCTATGACCATTTTGAATTAAAGAACGTGCACTGCCGAATCTTTGGTTCCTTTATATGCGGGACCCTTGGGAGCATTGAACTTTGGAAGAGGCAATGTTAACTCAATGAAATCCGAGAAAAGTGATGTCGATAAATAATTGCAACATTTTCAATGTCACCCCATGGCATAGACTTTTCCTACCTTTTGAGCCTATCGTTCACTCTCATCCATATTTTTTCTTCCATCTCCTTTAATTTTTGGTCCAATTTGTCACTCGAGTTATAAAGATGAACTGGTTGAATTGTTGGTTTGTAAGTGAGAGGATTCACTTGGGAGGTCCTTGCAATAAAATGAGGATCATAAACTATTTGGGGATGTTTTTCAACATTTGTGTATTGACTAGGATCATGGACACATGATATACATTCCCTTTTAGAGGGTTGACGTACTATCTAGGACTAGGTGTGTAAAAATAACTCTTTGTGTCTGAACACTCGTTCTGTTCTAATCAGAATCTTGACTTATTATTCTCCCTTTGGCATTCTATGAAAGCTTATTGCAGTTATGTTGTTTGTCTTTGAAGTCCTTTTATCATTGCATGTCTTTCAAATAGAGTGTTGTCTGCACTGTAATTTGGAGAAGTACCCAAGTGTTGCGTTGTTTGTGTGGGCTGTTCACATTACGAATGGTCGAAACTCGGTTTTCGCTAGTTGACATAGTTACCAAGTCGTGATTTGTTAATGACCTGAAAGGAGAGGAAAGAGGCACCATATCCTTAAGGTCAAATTCTTGAGCCAAATGGATGGGATTGTCTATCTGTTCGTTGATCAAAGGTGAACAATCCATTTGACGGCGTGTAAATCTAAAAAACACAAGTTAATTCTCTTAGTATATGATCAGGTCTCAAGTGCTATCTACGGATTAAAAGGATTTAAGTTCTCACAAACGACTCCAATTGTTTGAAGAGAATTTCAAGTGTTCAAGATTTTAATGATTTGTAATGAAAAATATAAATATAGATAATTAAATTGGATCATGTATTTTCCTTATTAAAGGTGTATATATATATATATATATGACATCTCATGATTACATGATTTGATAAATGTTACATACGAACCAGTAAGCATAAAGTAGGCTATCATATGTGTTTACATTGGCATGTCGTTGTATACAAATAAAAGCAGATCGTTATATATAGATCGCTCCAGATACCCAAGTAGATTTCGTGAATCGCTCACAAAAATGGAGGACATTGGTCACGTTGGAATCTTACAATTTCATCAGGTCTTGATCTTTAAGACCTTGCACATCATAGTACATTTTCTTGTGACAAATATTCTCCATGATATGTTTTAATATTTAATATTTTATTTGTTTATTATTTTATACCATAAATTATGAATAAAAATAATTATTTAAATATTTATTATTGTTATTTTTATTAAGAATAAATATTTTTCAAAATATTAATTTCATCCTAAAAAATTTAGCTTAAAATTTTCATATAGATTTTATTGACCATTCACAAAAGTTAATATATTTGTAATGTATTATTGAATAACTAAAAAACTAAGTATTTTAGTTAAACAAAACGAATTTATGTAACCATTTATCCCTTTATATAATATAATATTATATATTTTATGGATAATACGAAGGGATTTTTATTTTTATTGATAATATATATGATTATATTTAGATTTTATGATCTTAATATCCATTGAGTATGATATGATAATTTAGTTAGTAAATATCTATCTGGATAGGTTAACCTAAAAATCAATTAGATAATTAGGGATAGGTTAACCTACAAATTAATTAGAGCCTATAATCAAATTGAGTTTATATTTTTTTTAAATGTTGGTTAGCCTAAAAAGATAAGGAAATTATGATATGAAATTGGTAGATTTGGTTATAGATTTTAAAAATGATAAAATCTACTTAATTGAAACGAATTTATAATTTTAATATTTTTTTAATTTTTGTTATTATTTATTTATATTTATATATTATAGTTTTTATTATTATTAAATTATTAAAAATATTATATTAATATTTTATATAAAATGTACGTAAAAGTAAAAGTCTAAACCTAATTTAATATTATTGTTCTCTACTAATTTCACTTTAGTTTTAAAACTTTCTTTTTTTTCACAATATATAAAAATTATTGCTGAGTATTTCTTATTCGTGTTTCAATTTCAAAGGTAAAAATATAGAAAGTAATAAAAAGTTATCGTTTATTAACTTTCTATCATCACATGTGTTTTACGTTTACTTTGTCATGCTTCAAATAATTAAAATTAAAAACGACTCAATTCTTTATTTACGTATCATTAACTAGAATCATCAATTTATTTTTAGGGGTAAGATATCAAATAAACAAAACATTCTGACGGAAAATACCTTCATGTTTTATCTATTTCAGTCGTACAAGGACATTAACTATATTCAAAACTACTAAATTAGCTATATTTAAAATGATATTTTAAATTGATTTAAATATTAATTTTTTTTGGAATCATAAATAAGCTAAGGTTTTTATTTTTTTTAAACTATGAAGTTCTTCTACTTATAAATGGTTAAATAACTAACCTAATTTATGTAATATATTTTTAATAAATATAATAGGTTTATAGTGATTAACCGAATTGAATTAATTAAATTAAATAGGTTGATAATATGTTTGATTAGTTTTGATGGTAGATCATTGGTTTATGAAAATACTTTAACACAAGATTTTATTTCAATGAGAATTTGATTATTCATCACGTAGAGAATCCTCGTTAAATAGTTAAAAACGTCCAACTCATAATCGGCAAAATTATAGGTTTAATTTCAATGGCCCACGTATATAATAATTTATAATTATATCCAATATATTTAATATTGGGTATATTATTATTTTTATGTATACGTTTATGAGTATAATTATGATAAAATAAACATTTTCGTATTTTTATAAATTATCATATATATTATGTGTATAAAACATAATTAATTTGATTAATTTAAAAAAAAATGGATTGAACCAACTTAGTTGATCCCTAATTTAAAGTAATAATTTTATGCCTTGTATTTTCTTATAAATCTCATAAATCTATTATATATATATATATATATATATCAATTTTTAGTCTAAATTTTATATCATTCAGTAATTTTATTAAAAAAATAATATGTGTGTCTTTATTTTTATAAAATAATATGTGTGTCTTTATTATTATAATAATATATTAATATATAGTTAATACATTTAAAATTTAATTATATAACGTAATTTTATTTATAATATTTTATTGGGGATGTTACCACTTGCCATGTACCACGAACATGGAAAACATGAAAAGAAATCTATCTTTAAAGCTTTTTATCGCCATTGAATCACTTACCCCACGTTTGGTTGGAAGGAATGGAATAGAATCAAAATTGATTCCTTCCATTTTGTGTGTTTGGTTGGACGGAATAGAGGACGGAATGAAATCTGATTACTAAAAGAGAAGGAATCACAATTTCTTCTCCCACCTTTGGTAATCATTATTCCATTCCCATCTAAACTTTTTTTTTCCAATTTTACCCTCACCTAAAATATAACCTTAAATTCAAATCCTAAATTCTCAAACCCAAAATTTCAAAACCCTAAATCCAAATCTTAAAATCCTAAAACCTTAAACCCTAAATCCTAAAACCGTAAAACCCTAAACCTTAAAACATAAATCCCAAAACCCTAAAACATAAATCCCAAATCCCTAAACCCTAAACCCTAAATCCTAAACCCCAAATCCCCAAATCCCTAAACCATAAACCCCAAATCCCTAAACCCTAAACCCTAAAACCCTAAACCTTAAAACATAAATCCCAAAACCCTAAAACATAAATCCCAAAACCCTAAACCCTAAACCCCAAATCTCCAAATCTCTAAACCCTAAACCCTAAACCTTAAAACATAAATCCCCAAAACCCAAAACCTTAAAACATAAATCCCAAAACCCTAAACCCCAAATTCCAAATCCTAAAACCATAAACCCTAAACCTTAAACCTTAAAACCCTAAAACCCTAAACCCTAAATCCAAAATTCTAAAACCCTAAACTATTTTTAGAAAAATAATAATTTTAACCCTAAACCTTAACCTACAAATATAACCCCAAATCCTAAATCCTTAAACCTTAAATCACACATCGTAAACCTCAAAACCCTAAACCCTATTTAGAAAAATAATAATTTTAATAATATATTTCTTTTTAATTAAGTAATACTTATTTAGAAAAATAATGATTTCAATAATATATTTTGTCTGACGAAAAAATAGTAATTAAATGACATTATTTGAACTTTACAGCATGTAGGGGTATTAAGGTCATTTACAGCTTTTTTCATTTCATTCCAGTGGCAAACCATACACTATAATCCTGATTTTGAGCTTGATTTTAGTGGGCAAACCAAACAAAATTGTTTCCTTTCCATTCCATTCCGATTTCATTCCACGAACCAAACGCCACCTTAGTTTTTGACTAACAAATTCTAAATGCGTTGAAAATGACAATTTTTTTAAGTGTTAATTTAAAATAAACGCATAACTTTATTATGCATAATCACACTATTTTATTTTTCTGGAAAATTTATTTTCAAAATGATTCATTTTTTTAAGATTTCTTAGAGATTCACTTTTGACTTTCCGTGATTTCATTATGCTTAATAATAAAATAATTTTTTTATTAATAATAATTAAAAAAAATTATTCTTTAATTATTTTTTAAAAAAATTTATCCTATTATCAATTAAATTTTAATTTATATAATTAAAATTAAATTTATTGATGGTAAATATATTACTATAAAAATATACTTATTGCAAATATATTACTATAAAAATAAGAATATATATCCTTTATTAAATGAAAAAACTACTAAATTATCAAAGTCGATCTTACAACTTTACAATTATAAAATATGTCACAGAATTAAATGACTACATATACTAGGATACATTAAGAGATGAATTGTTAAAATGATGATATATTTATATAAAGATATAATAATTCATACAAAATATTTTATATATTTTATATTTTTATATTTTTATTATTGAGATTTAAAATAATTTTTCTTTTATTTCTTATAAATTTCAATATTTAATATAATAATATAAAAATTTATGTAAATAATTGTGTTTTTTTTATGAATTTTATTTACATCCATTTAAACCTTAAACTATGTATCCTTTAATACATATCTTTCAACTATGTAAATATGAAGATATGTATTTATAGATTTTGAAGGATGTATTTATTTTTTTATTATTTTTAACAATAAATAATTGTGTCTGTTATCCCTCTCTTTATGTAACGCCAATACATAGGAGTTTATTATAAAATACAATTTTGTGAGACTTATTATATTTATAAATAATATTATATATTAACCTTTTGAAAAATATCATAAATTTAAATATATACCTCACAAACAATAAAGTTATCTAAAATTATATTCTTAAAACTCATAACAATAAAAATAATACCTTTATTTTGAATTAAGAGATTATGAATTTGTAATGAGGATGTTATTTTTGTTATCATAGATTTTAGGATGCTAGTTTTATGATTTTTCAAATATTTTAAGATTGGTATTGCTTGCTCCAAAGGCCAAATTGACATTATCTATAATTAAAACAATACTCAAATTTATAAGTATAAAAATAATACTTTATATTCATCTCATGTATTTTGATTACTAAAAACAATCTACTACATCATTTTACATTATACAACGTTCAAATTAAAGTATGATTATTTATATCTGTTTAATGTTAAACATAACTTAATTAGACATCATTTAATATTATTAAAAGTTATATTTTGTTGTTACAAGTTTTAAAAATGTTACATATATTTTTTAATTTTCCTAAATGTTTTTAATGATAGTAAACTTTTCATAAAAAAAAAGAAAGTAACAACTTCTAATGACAACAAGATATTTTTGGAAAAACAATAAAAATAATATTTTAAAAAATTGAAATGATAAAAATAACACATCTTGTGATTAGTTCTGTAAAATTTATGAGTGTGGACGATATTAGTGAATAATGTTTTTAAGTGTAAACTAATTTCAATGGACATTTTTATTTCCATTATTCAAAGCCAAAAAACACATAATAGTTTTAACTTAATGTACTTCATATAGACACTTATCTCTTAGCACGTTGTTGTGTGTTTTACAACACAAAAAAAAAAACGTGCAAGTATACACGGTCTCAAGTAATAATATGATAAATAAATTATCGTTTCCACAGAGAAATGTTACCAACTCTTGTTAATTACTAAAATTATTTAAACTTAATTTTATTCAAACAATCAATAATTTTATGCAGTTTGACTTAATCAATATTTTTTTTTCTTTTTAACAATTTTTATGAAAATTCTAGGATTGCAGTTTACCCAAATTAATTCACTTGAATATTTTATTCTCTCTTGATTTATGTTCTTATGTTTTAAGTTATTAACCAAGAACTCCTAATTTATCCATATATCTCTTTCAAGCTCCATACAGACACATCCAGTTAAAATGATTCACTATATTCCTATGAGAATTAATTTCAATCAGATTTATTAAGTTCTGAGTTCCCAAAAGTTACACATATAATAAAAGTATATTTCTACCCCTTATGTATATGCGTTATTTTATCCCGAGCAACCCACATAAATTCCTTTTTCAAGTTTATTTAAATGTCACATATCAGTTAATTAATCTTCCGATTATTAAAAACATTTTCAGCAAGTAAAATAAATAACTTAAAACAGTTCCACAAATCATTCAAAAATAATTACTTCAAGTTTCATAATTTACGTAACACTGCAATCCTAGAACAAATATATTAGTTCATAGCAGAAATTAAAATTACAACACCACAAAAATAAAACATTGCAGAGAAACAAAAATTAAAAGAAAATGAGTTAGGAGAAACTCTTTCACGATTCGTCAATGAAAAATAATTTCTTCCATTTCCTTCTTCTTCATCAACCTCTTTCTCTGTAATTTCCCTAAGATAATACACAACAAAAATGTCAAAATAAAATTTTCTACGTGTAAAAGAGACACGCAGAGAGGGGAAAATGAAACTTCTTAAGAGGAAATAATCAAAAACAAGTGGAACAACTCGAAAATCCTTCACAAATTTGAGAGAAAACTCTCTGCTCAAAAATAAAATGAAAGATGAAGAAGGAGAGAATTCTGCAAAAAGAAAGAACAAAAAAAAACGAAAACCAAAAAAAGAAAACAAAAACAACGCGTACAAAATGAAAAAATTCCCGTTAAATATATCCCCCCACTATTCAATTATTCCTTTTTTTTAATATTAGCGGGGGACACAAATAAATAGGGGGGAATAAAAAAATATCACGAGTGAAAACAATTTTGCGCGTTTCTAAATTTTTTTTTCTTATACGCATGCCACGTGTCGCCATGTGATTGGCTGCGAGCAATTCAGAGACACGTGGCAACGTTTCATTGGACGTGCATGTCGTGCTCATGGAAAAACGATGCAGCGCAACGCACGGGAACATGTCGGGTAGCGGCTCGGTGCGCGACAACTGGATCCACGTGTTTCAATCTGGACCGTTCAACGGATCCAACGGTGAGTGATGCGCCTCAGAGAATTCTGCGCAACCAACATGTGGGACCCACCCTGCACGCCAGTCTGCGTGGCCAGTGGGCCCCACTCGGGCGCCGCGCCGCGTGACATGAATTCTGCACCCACTCTCCTTGGTCGGGTTTGAAGAACACGCGCCCATCCTAACCGTTTCTACGTTGATCTGACGGTCCACATTGAACCGTGGATGATGCTGCGTGGAATTCTTCACCTGCGCAGAAAAAATATTTTTATTTAATTGTATTTTCACCCACAAATATATTTCAAATTATATTTTAAACTTTGTTTAATTGCAATATAGCCCTTTTGGTAATTTAAATTAAATGTTTAAACTTTCAATAATTAAAATTAAGCCTAATTTTAATTTAAATTATATTTTTGACTTTTACAAATTGCAATTAAACACTCTTTTATTTGAAATTATATTTTTGGATATAAATTTGCAATTAAGTACGTTTTCGATACAAATTATTTAATTTTTATTAAAATATAAAAAAAACAATAAATATTAATTTATTAAACTAAAATTAACTAAAAACATTAAGAATATAGCAGTTTTAATTAATAAAATAGGTGAAAATAACTATATAAAATACAGTTATCACACGTTATAATTGAATTTACACATAGGAAAATATGTTATATATGTAGGTTGATTGATCAAGTCTTATGGTCGATCAATCAAAAGATAAGATCGATCGAGTATTGATTATGTACGATTTAGTTGCTATCAAGTTGAAATCTAATTGGAGTAGATCTATCGAAGTTAGGCTCGATCAAGGGTTGATTGTGTCCAATTAATCTTCTCTCCATTTTTTATTAATCATTACTAGATTGATCAAAAAAAGATTTTGATCGATCGAGCGAGTAAGTTTCCAAATTGAAATCCTTTTGTTTACTCAAGCAAAACTTATATATTACCATATTATCAGTATTTATTATTATTCTATGAAATCTTTTATGTATAAAATGGTCATTGTCTTTTGACCTACATTAAAGTTTCAATTACCTTATTTAAATAATGTAATGTTCTTTGTTTCAAAACAATCACAACTATTCTATTCATCTAGTTATTGTGTGTTTTCTCTTTCAAAAGTTTTATAAATACTACATTATATTTCTTTAGGCTTATTCTTGATTTAATCTATTAAATATATTATATAATTATATTTGATTGATTCATATATCTATTTGTTTTTATGATATTATGCTTTGAATTTTTGTTCTAGGGTTTGCTAATGATTTAATTTATCTGATTTACATCTTGAATTTTATAGCTAGGGTTTTCAGATGCTTGCTAAACAAATTTGATTATTCATATTTGAAAGTTTATAAAATATGGACCTGATTAATCAAGAGAGAGGTGAATAAGTTATTTTTAATTTTTATCAATTTATAAATTAATAACCTAAACAAAACGGTCAGTCATGCAATTGCGTGTAAGAATAAGGTACAAAAGTAAAATAATAACACACAATATTTTTAGGTGGAAACAATCTAGACCACAACCATGACCTAAGAGAAAAACCACCAGTCCACCGGACCACCTAACTTTCCATTATGAAAATCAAATGTTCAAGTACTAACTCGGCCTTATGCTACCCTCCCTAGGATACTGCCCTAATGTACTTTACTTATGAGCCCCTATTCTTTTTTCACAGTTTTTCAATGTTAGCGTGAATGATTTCTAGACCAACATTTCAATAAGCTCCCTGCCAATCAGATCGTTCATAAATCAACTGTAAAAAAATTGGTACAAAAAACATAACTGTATGTGTGTGTTCTAAAATGGATTTAACAATGAATAATCCTAACTAGATGATTCAAAATATATGTTATTTAAATCAAATTAACTAAAAAATTATAGAGAAAAAAATTAAGTATAAATTTAATAAAAATAACTTCTTTAAAATTTAATAATCAAATCAAATAATTATGATCACATAAAATTATCTAATTAAAACATGTAAAAATCTAATAAAAAAATCATATAAAAATAAAACATATCAAATAAATTTATTAATAAATATCTCTAATATGATATTAATTTGATATTAATCAATCTATTTAATTTTTTGTGTTATAATTATTTTCACTATTATCATCACGCACAAATATATATTTATATATTGATTACTGTCGAAAATATCACTTTTATATATATATATATATATTAACTATGCTCTCACCGTCAATTATATATATATTAACTTTACTTTGTCTCATGAACTTATGAATATACCATACCTTTTTTCGATGCCCGCGTGAATATGCATTTGTTTGAATACTCGTATTTATTACTTTGCTGTCGCCTCCATGCATTAATTCATTTTTTCTTCTACTTTTGTTTCCTTTTTTTTATTCCACATTTTGTGATAATTCTTCTTCACCTACTATGGTTCGTGGCAATTTTTTTTTGACAGCTTTTTTATTTTTCATCACGTTAATTCAACCCTAATATATCTATATAATAATAATAATAATAATATTAGAGTTAAAATATATTTTGGATTTAATTTTTCAAAATCCATAAAAAAATTAATATTATAAAAAATTATTTTTTAAAACACATCTACAAAATAATTTCATAAATTGATTTAAGTTTAAATAAATATTTTAACACCAAAAATAATTTCAGATTTATGAACATGTACTATTAAATGTATGAATGCAATCATATCTGTCATAGTTATTAAGGATATATCCGAAGTAAAATTATCTAGAATTCGAGTATTTGTTCAGTTTTTCTTAATAGACTTGATAACAAGCCTAAAAACAAATTTACAGATAAATATTTTGTCAACGAAAATAGCTAACACTTATAGTCCTTACAATATGATTCGAAAGATTGTAATATGTGTTTCAGTTCGATTGTCTAAACCAAATACGAATAAAAAAATACAAAATAAATACAAATCAAATTAAATTTGGGTCTAATTTAGGTTAGTTCAAATAACAGAAAAAATTAGGGTTGGTTTAGGGTCTCTTCGTTAACACGAAAATAAAAAAAATAATTATAATTATTGTTATATATTATTAGCATCACTTTTTTTATATGATGAGTATGTTACTACATGTTATGAAAAATTCGTTGTATTTCTTTTACTATTTTAATTTTAATTTTAAATATCTTCATATATTAATCATTAATTTATTAACAAAAATTATATAATGTCTTATCAACAACAAATATGATTAATTATATGAGCATTTATGAATTATATTTAAAAATGAGATATGATATAGATATAGATGTGCATTTATGAATTAGTTTTGATTTAAACTAAAAATGAAACCAATTCAATATGATTGGTCATTTAAAAATGATAACCAACTCAAACTAATAAATTTGAAAACTAATCTAATTCGAACCAATTTTATTAGTTTAATTTGGATTAATCAAATAAATTTTTCACCTTTCTTGCTAATAGATTTTGTTTATTAATCTTTTTTAACTCTTGTATTATAATTTTTAATATTTTTAATGTTAATTTTATTATAATTCTTAAATTTAAATATGTAGATTTTAATCACTTATTTATTATTATTATTCATACCAATAATAAAGTATAATAAGAATTTAAAAGAAAGATAAATAGACAATAATGAATAATGATGACTTATCCAACAAAATTCAATAATTTTGAATTCAAATTGTACATTATTCATGCAATTTATATTCTAAAGATAAAATATAAAATGTAATATAGTTACAAATTATAAGGGATAAATAAATAATTACTATAGAATTAATATCGGACATATATTAGTACTCTACAAACTTTACAGATTATCATTTTGCTACGAGATTTTGACAATACTAAGAAGAATACGTTTTGCAAAGTAGGAAAAAGGAGGTTGCTGTTTGATTTTGTGGTTGTGGTGAGAATTAAGGAGACTATTACTGCTAGAATGAAGCAGCTCGTAGATAAGAAAAATGAAAACTCAAGTAAGAAAATGACACAGTAATGAGACAAAGAGGGCGAAGAAGGAAACTAAAAATCTAAGAAGATAAATATTAAAAATATTAATTATATGAAATTTATAAAGTCTAAATAAGAATATAAAAATAAAAATTATAAAATAAATGGATTTAATTTTTAATTATTTTAAAAAAATGTGAACAAAATCTACCTAATATTAATAGATTTTATAAAAAGAAGAATCAATATAAATTAATCAAATCCTAACACCAAAAATATTAAATTTGATTAGTTTTGGTACATTTTGCACCTCTCTAATCACAGTTTATTTTGAATTCATAAACAATTTCGTGTAAAGTAACTATGAATAATTACTTTGAAATTAAAAATATCTATAAAAATAATTTTATCTTATTCATAAATATAGTAAATGATATGATTTTAAAGAAATCAATAAAAAAGATATTATGACGATTTAATAATAGTGAGTGTATTCAAATCTATTTTAAAAATCAAAGATATTAACAAAGAAAGCTTAAACTCATTAATATCTTTGAAATGTTTAGTAAATGAAGTCTATGTATAACCACTCATATAGTTCATTTTTGTAATGCAATTTAGGATTTAATATCATAAATACCTCTAAGTTTTAAGGAATTTTCAAAAATACATTTAAGGTTTTTAAAAAATTCAAAAATATCCCTAAAATATAATGGAAATTAAATCTAACGTGAGTAAATAGTAACATTAAATATAAAAAAATACCCCTAAGGTTTAAAAAAATTCAAAAACACCTTTGAAACATAACGAAAATAAATTTAACGAAAGTAACATTCCTAAAATAGAAGAAGAAAAAATAAACCAAGAAATAATAGACATATAAACATGAGACATTAAGATATTTTTCACGTGAAATGATAATAAGTAAAAAAATTAAAGATATTCAAAAAACAAAGTTAAATCTTAAAAAAGAAGATAGATTTAAAGACCCAACATTTTTATTAAGAAAATTATTCCCTAAGAAAAACATAATTTTTATGGCATAAGTAATAAATAAATGAGTATTAAGATTACAGATGCAAAAATAAGGTGTAATATACCATTAATTAATAAAGAAACTATATTAAATAAGGTATCAAAAATTCTTTATAAAGATATAGAAAAAATTAGATAGATTCATTTAGGTAGAATTCAAATATTAATAAAAACTCATTTTAGAGAAGGAATAGATACAACAATAAAAATAACATTATTAGATAACAAAATAATAAATAAGCAAGATGCCTTATTAGAAATGATCCATAATAATTTAAGATATCAAAAGTTAAAATTTACACATATCCTAGATTTTCTATTAATATACATGATAAAAATCTAAATAAAGTATTAAGTCTAGCTTATAAATTTGAGAGAGGAGAATTAATGAAAGAAGAAAATCATCAATTTTCAATACATTATCTAGTAGCATATTCTTTGACAAATAGTCATAATAGTTCAATATACGGACAACATGAATTTATAGAAATAGAAAAAACATGTAAGGAGCTTGGTGATCGCCACACACAAAATGTATGCAATGAATACGCAAGTATATGTATCGCAACAAGTAATATAATGATAAGAAAAATTCGTTTTCACGGAACTTATTTTATTAGAAACTAATTTTTAAAACTAAAAAGATAAAAATCAATTTTTTTTTGTGTTTTTATATTTTAAGGAAGCAAAATTAAAATAACTAAAAGTAAATAGAAATAATTGATTAAATCAAATTTTATAACTAAAAAGATATATGAGAAAATATCTAGGAATACTTAATCCCCTAATTTTCTAAACATGTGAATCGCTAAAATCTCCTAATTTTCTAAATATGTGAATCACTAAAATCCTCCTAATATAATTATCAATTAATTACACACCATATAGTAATGAATTTAATCACAGTCTCGTGGCAATTAAATTGTACACTACTCATTAATTTCATCAATTATGAATCACATATATAAGAATTATACATCTTTGCGTAGAAACTATGCATGTTATTTAATCAAGACAAACAATTAAATAATTCTATCCAATCGATATTTAATTACCTTTATAGATAAATTATTGGCCCAACAATTAATAGCATACAAATCAGATTAAATAATATAATTAAATTATAATTATAATTAGGGTAAAATATTAGACCATCACATGGTGAAAATTGGGTTCATAAGATCCCTAGATTAATAAAATAACTATACATAATAGTGTTCATAAAACTCATATTTTTCATCAAAAAAGACATAAAATTGATAAAGAAAATAATAGAAGAAGAAATACAATCAATTTCTTGAATTGTAGTGTTAATCTCCTATTTAATCACGACAAATATTGTGTCTTATCTTGAATTTTTCTCTCTTTTTAGCTCCAAAAATTGACCAAAATTATATTAATGGAGGTCACTTAGGGTTTATGAAGTGATTAGAGGCTTAAATATTGGTCAAGTGTGATATGAATCATCAGATAAGCTTTAGATCAAGGGCTACGATCAAAACAAGCAAAACTGACAGCTCTAGCCAATCACAGCTCAACACGTGGCATCATAATTTTACTCAGTGAATTAGGGAGCGACGTGTGGTAGGGGAGACCATTCAGAGTCAACGCTTGCTGAGTTAACAACACATGATTCGCGGAAATGGATGGCATGGTGTACATGTAGGATGCGTGGAGTAATGGCGTAGCTGATGAGTGCTCAAAAAGCACTAAAATAACCATGATTTTATCCACATTAATTGATTAAAAATATATATATTTATATGTTTTATCATATATTTATATAAATTTGTCTTTTTCGGAATCACGGGTATTTTTATTGTTTTTCAGGTATTTTGGCCTAAAAACGCAATTTAAAGACTCAAAGAGGAATACTTAAAGCAATACATCACAAATATATTAATAAATAAATGGGGAAAGGTCAACAAACATGGAAAAATTGGACAAAATGGGTCAAAAGGGTCAAAAAGGAGAAAATCGCGCCCAGTTGCCCAGCCCAGTGCCCCAGTGCGTGGGTACTGTTCACCCGCGCCGAGCTGCGCGCAGCGCGCCCAACAGCCCCTTCCGCGCGCGCCGACGCCTTTTCGCCCCATTTTTCACGTGCAGCCGCCCCCATGACGTCATGCTGACGTCATTAATGACCTCAGCATTTCCATTACGCATTTTTACATTTTTTTAACATTGTTTCTCTCCATCCTCACCTATAAATACCCCCATTCCCTTCACTTCAAAACACACCTTCAAAACCTCCAAATACATTATTTTCTCTCTTTCTTTCTCTCTTTTTAGTTTTTCTTAGTTTTTCTTATGTTTTCTTAGTTTTTAGCTTTTCTTAGTTAATTTCTCTTAGTTTTAGAGTTCTTCCCTTTTTGGGAAGAACTAGTTATGTTTATGTAATTTATTAGCTTTTTGATTCAATAAATGGGAGTGCAAATTCCGCTTGGTGATTTTCCAGCAACGGGAATAGCGTCGAAGTTCTGTAAGGATTTTATTTTCTTTATAGTTATTTTTATGCTTTATTCTTACATGTTATATTTAATTTGTTTGTGATTAAATTTAACTGTGCTGGCTGTTTATAATCATGATATAATAATAACGTTGTTATGCTTGCGAAATATTAAATAGGTGAAAATCTCTAAAATGAATTGATTTTGTTTTTATTCAAGATTTTATATTAAGAATGTTAGAGAGAAATATATTATTTTTCATTACAAACTTAAACCTGAAAATTAGATTTTAAGGTTTAGTTATCCGGTCTGATTTAGAGTAGTGCTCTTTTATTTGATGGTACAATCGCCCGGTAGTTAGAGTGAAGCTCTATTTCAAAAGTTTTTATAAGAATTATTATCTGAAAATGTATTGACGACATGTTTTTAGTGGTGGTTTTAAAACTTGAAAGTTAGTACTCAGATAACTAAATTCTTAGGTTTAATTTGGACACCTTGAATAAAGTTTAAACTGTCTAACCCCACCAAATGTGGCATTTAAATGGTTCATTTTCAATCTCTTAGAAAAAGGAATTAATTTAATTAAGCATATTAGTTATCAACCCCACCCATAGGTGTTAATTGATTTGTTTAGTTAACAAAGAATATCTAACCCCACCAAAGGTGGTATTCATACAAAAAAGGGAGAATCAATAAATATCAATTCATATCTTTAATAACCTAGATAATATGAGTAAGCATAATTAACTTAGTTATTATATCCATAAATACTCCGCCATTATAAATGATAAAATTTGCATGAATGTTTATTGAATCTATGTTTAATTTTATGTAATTAGATTAAAAACACAAAACCCCAAAATATCGTGAGAGGATGTTTAGGATTTAATTTCGTTTTTAGAAGTTTGAATAATAAATTGAAAACCACATACATTCCTTCCTTAGATCGACCTTGGGAGTATACTTATCATTTTCTACGAAATGATTCGTGCACTTGCGAGAGTTTTATAAATATTAAAACCAAAGTATTGGCAAAAATCAGCGATGCCGGTTTTCGCTCATCAGTAGCAACACGGTTTGATTAAGCCCAAACTCAGATTGAATGTCATGTTGACACATGGCACATGTTTCGTCCTCCTCACATGCGGCGTAACATGATTTTTAGGATGTTTAACATATGTCGAAGCATACATCAAGAAACTTGTAGAAATAAGAAAACCATTACAAGCAAAATTAAAAAAAAGATCATATCTGGAAATTGATCGAAAAAGATACTCTATATATGGATAGAGTAAAAGCAAAGGTAAAAATTTACCAACTTTATATCATCTAGGATCAGATGATATGATGATAATTGAAACAGATATTTCACAAGAATATTGGGGAGTAGTTCTTAGAGAAATAGTAGATGATTAAGATGAATATCTTTGTAGATATACATCAAAATCTTTCCAAGGGTCAGAATTAAATTACCATAGTAATGAGAAATAATATTTATCTATTAAAAAAGCTATTAAAATTTTGCAATATATGTTATAAGCTCCAGATTCATTGTTAGAACAGATAATAAGAATTCTAGTTATTTCTTACGAACTAATATTGTAGGTGATTACAAACAAGGAAGATTAGTTAGATGGTAACAATGGTTCAACCATTACAATTTTGATGTTGAACATCTTCCAGACCATAAAATAGCTTAGTTGATGCTTTTACCAGAGAATTAGCACTTTTAATTATTTTTATGCTTTAAGTAATGAAATATATTGATATTAAAATAAGATAAAGGAAAAGGAGATAAAATCCTACAGGAATAACTAGAGCTGCTATATCTCAAGAAATCTCTTATGGAGATAGGAAAGAAATAGGAAGAAATTAATTGTTCAAAACAACCTCTAGAGGCCAGAAGTTCAAATGAGGAATAATCATTAAAAAAGGAAGAACCTAACAGTTCACAAAAACTTATGAAACCACAAAGCTCAATTGAGCAGATAATACAGAAAAGAAGAACAAAAAATATTTATGTGGTCTATAATGGCCTAAAACTAGGAATTTATAAAAACTTGGCCGAAGCTAGCAATTCTATTCTAGGAATTAGTGGAGTAACTCATTGAGCCTTTACCAACATAATAGAAGCAGAAGGTAGTTATGTCAAGTATAAAACACCAAAACTAATAACTCTAGAGGAAATAGTAAGAAATTATTCTATAGAAATACAACAACAACCAACAGCTCCAAGCAGGTTGAAAAATCTTGGAAAGATAACAAGGCCACCAATGTTATTTAGAGAAATATATCCTCTAGAGACATCAAATGTAGTAAAGCATTCAATGCTATTTAGGGAGGCATCTCCTATAACTACTCCAATCATTGAAGATGAAAAAGGACCAATATGGAAACCTCAGTAAACCACAATGATTGAGTCTCTATAACTTGGCTAGAAAGTATACCCAAGAATATATTGAAGATATGAAGTTCTCTACTATAAATAAGGAATTTTTTACATAAAGTAAATTCAATATCTTGGAAGGAATTGATCCGATATTTGTGTATAAAGCTTTTCATACAATACTAATAGAAAATATATATCCAGGAAATAATTTAAAGGAATTAATTTAAGCGAGTTAAATTATTTCCTAGAGAATTTTAAAAGAGCAATCAAGAACTTCAGAAGGAAGATTAAAATAGGTGATAAACCTATTTATCTTAAATTTTCCAGTTCATTAATGGACTGGAATGAGGAAGGATGTATTAGTCCCTACCACTTCATCAAGATAGGGATTTTCAACACAAATAGAGAAGTTCCCAAACAAAGGTCACTTCTAGAAAAGGAATTCAAGACAAAATAACTTTGTGTACTAAGAGATCAAATGCTAGGCCAAATTTACTATGAACTCAGGAAGATTGAAAATTCTACTGAGATCAAAATAAATTATTCAACTAGTAAAGTTATTATCATTTCCCACAGTAGCATGGTTCTATCAAAAGAAGATAGAGAAAATATTATCAAAAATGAAACCAATTTTAATTACAACAACCTAGAAATTGGTCAAGAAACAAGAAAAGGTATTATGCTTCTATTCCAGAAAAGCCACCAAAGATCACAAATGCATTCTCTACATCAAAGACTGAAAAGATGAAGATGCATCATTATCAATGTCATCAAAGGAATCGTCGGTAGAAAATAATAAAGAAAAATAAGAAAAAAATTGTCGGCAAAAAATGATAAAATAAATAAAGATGTAGATCCCACATCTTAGTTAGTAGCATATGCCAAGAAAAAAAAATAGTGGCTATCATTTAAAGTGAAAAATAGACGAATTATTAAAGCAAGGGTAAAATAATGATTTTAGTCTTGTAAATAGGGATTCTTTGTGTTATAAAAGGAACATTTATTCTATTTTCAAAATACACATGAATACATAGAAATCTGGAGCTCTCTACTCTGAAACACTCTAGCCCAGAAAACCCATCTATCTAAAAATCTCAAAACCAATAATGTTATACCCAGTAATTATGAGCAGCTAAGCACCCCTTCAAGGTTTTTAGTTGGCCTTAAGTTGTAATAAGTATTATCCTATGAATAAAATGTAGTTCATTTACTATTCTCTACTATTGGACACCATTTATGTACAGATGCAAAAGGCTCACCATTTCCATGACGACATTGGGGTTTCAGCAAAACTGAGACATAACATATGTAACAAAAGAAGATGAACATAAGGTAAGATCGTGGTGGACCCATCAAATTAAGATATAATAGTTATAAATTTAAGCCAGTTAAAAATCTTGAATGTTTAAATATTTGTTTACAACAAGACATAATAATGCTATAACAAGAAAATGAAAACTATTTTTAGAAACATTTGATAAAGGTTATCTCTATCATTTAAATGAATATTTTAATTATGAGGATTATGAAACTTGTCTTGAAAATTTTAAAAGATTTAACACTTTATTAGATATCTATACAGATTATATTAAAGCTATTACAAGCATCATAGAGCATATATACGATTTCAAGGACATTAAAAGACTATTTTAGTCAAAAATATGTAAGAATGGAATAAGAGGAATTCAAAAAAATAATGTTTGGATACTACTTCTTTAAAGATTATAAATACATTGTATGTGCACAAGAAAAACTTGTTTGTATACTACAAATAGGACAAAATAATATCATTCAACACATATGATTTATCAAGATAATACTCTATGAACATCGAATCATTAGTACATAAATTAGAACTATTAGATTTAACAAATGAAGGAATAATTTTTAATTTTAAAAGACAATTAATAGATTCAGGATTAGAATTAAGTAATTAACATAATAAAAAATATAATATATATGTAATTGTAATGGATATAGAAGAAAATTATATTTATACAAAAAATAATAATTTTTTTAGATAAATTATTGCCTTTAGGAAATAGATAAAGATCATTAACTAAGTTAATATTAACTCCCGATTAAAAATTGTATCGATCTTCAAAAATTGGTATCAAAGCCTAGGAATAGTAGTCTAAATAGTAATGGATGAAAAATTAACACCATTAAAATCGAAGAACATATTTGATATTTTATAAACCTTAAGGGCATAATTGAAGATATGTCAAACCTTAGGGATATTTAAGATATTATTCCTACAATTTAACCTAATTTTTTCCCTAAAGAATTTGACTTAAATACACGTATAGATAACATTATATTTATGTAAGTTAATATGATTTTCTAAAGTAAAAAGTGTGCAAAAATATTTATATATAATAATACAAGAGATCTACTTTTTATTTTTCAAATTGGCGTAATAGGTTAGTTTATTATTTCGACAAATTCAAATGTGGTATTTATAATTTTCCTTTTTAGTTTTAGTGTTTTCCATTTTAGTATTTGATACTCATCCTTCTTAACAACTTAGCAATTTCAAATGCTAGTTGAAATTAACATGTTTTTCATTTCCTTTCTATGTTATTTTGTATCTCTCTCTCATTTCCATTCTACAAAAGAAATACTTGGTCCGTTTCATACTCTACATGTAATAGGTACACCATCCTAATGACATATGTCACCTTTGTACAAAAGACCTTAAGTAGTCTGTATATGGCGACCTAGATTGGTCATCCGAGTGCACCCCGCAACTAACAATGCCTAAGAAACATAACCTCATGATTCAAAGTAAGCGGCACCTGATTAGTTAAACCAACATTGTGCAGCTTGTTAGTAGCCCTTCCAAAGAGCTCACCGTCCTCATAAGAGGTGTACCATGTGACCCAATGATAGTGACCTAATTCTATGTATAATTATGTGTATGTACTATGGTATTTCTAAACAGGGTGCCTACTAATGTAACCTCGACACCTGTCTCTTAGATGTTTTATATATCTCCTTGGTGTGATGAATAAATGATCTAATCATTATTCATAATTCACACTTCTCTCTAAAATACAACACTAGAATCTCTCCAAATAATTGGTACCATTATGGGGCTTTAAATCTTTTTATTCCTTAGTTAGCATTTGAGACCTTGTATCTTACACCTTAGAGAAACAACTCGTGTAGTTGGAACATTCAATTCGCTTAATATGGCCAACCTATTATGTCATAATAAGCAAGCTAATAGCCTCACTCACCCAACTCTAGAATTCGATCAAAATGATCAATACATTATTCCTTGCCAATCAAAATGTCATAGGGTGATCAGGAACATAGTTGCATATGGTCTTTAGTCGATGATGGTGGCCGACCATTACCCCTTAATAACACAATTGGACCAGCTAGAACAATTTTTTGGGCTACAAGTTCGATATGATATAGCTCCGAAAGTACATCTCTTGAAAAGGATGTCATGTTAAAAAGTCTCCAAAGATATATAACAAAGCTGAAACAAGCGTTCACTAAGTCTCAAAGAGATAATGAGAAACTTCGGTCGAAGTTGGTACATAAGGATTATTCGAAAGTATAAAGTATGTTCCATACTTCTAGCGCCCTTATAATGGTCAATCACCCACCTTGGATAAGGCATGCATAAAGAGATATATACCAGCAATGACCTATTGAAGTTGAAGAACAACACCTACTTACAACTCTAAACCCTAATCTCGTTCCAAGGTCTGCATATATGAACCCATTGATTCTTGAACATTTGGCACAATATGCACCCCATCCACTCCTAATATGTTCGAGTTTGAGGAATGCTACTACCATGGGATTCCTGACACCACCCAATTGTTCGAGCGGTACCCTTAAGGAAAAACTTAGAGACATAGAGGATAAAATATTGGTAAAAATGGATGATCAATTTAAAAGACATGAGAACCTAAGGCCTTGGGGTGACATCAAAACTATGTGTGATCAGTTGTCCATGTCACCCTTTTCAAATGTCCTTGAGTTGAAAACACTACCCCTAAAATTTACTTCCCCCAAGTGCCCCACTTATAAAGGGACCAAAGACCCAGTGGCTCATATTATTCACTTCAAGATGGCTATGAGCGATGTGTGCCTCTCGGAGAATAAAAGAGAAGCCATGTATTGTAAATTGATCGTAGTAACCTTCCAAGATATGGTGCAACAATGGTTTGTTGAGTTTTCATCCACGAGTATAAAAAGCTTTGATGCGTTGGTAAAAGCATTGGTTTTCAATTACATATGCAATAAGTCAATAAGGAAGGAATCACACCATTTTTTTTTCAATCATCAAAGAAAACAAGGATACCATTAAAGCCTATATGAGGAGCTTTAAGATGGAGAAGATGGAAATGTCACACTTTTTTTTATTTCATTTCCATTGAAGCCTTCTGTAAAGGAATCGAGTGTGATATTGGAATGTTCATCGAGTTGACCAAGACCACCTCGGATAACTAGAAATAGTCTACAAAAGACCCAAAAGTTTGTCAACATGGGGAGAGTGATGAATTCCACCAAAAGGGTGGTAAATAGAACCGTAGCCAAGCCTATTCTAGTTAAAATGGAAGATGATAGAAGGCTTTATGGAGACTAGGAACTAGAGAAGAGTGTTTCTGCTTTTAAAGGTCCCTTATTGTGTATCTCATTGGATGATGCTATACAATGCATGAAACATATTAATAAAATCAATTGGCCATAACCTATAAAGGCTCCACTGAGGGACCGCAATAAGTATTCTGCATTCCATAAGGACATAGGTCATTAGATCAGGGACTGTCAACATTTTAAATAGAAAACCGAACATCTACTCTCAGAAAGATATTTGAAGGATGTGTTCGATAGAATTGGGGGTTTGTGGGAAGAAAATATTGGAGTAAATAACCCTACTAATCAAAGCATTTTAATTCCTCTAAATCCTACTCCCAGGGGTGAGAATAAGCCCAATCAGCCTCTCTAAGTGGATGTTTTCATAATCCACACCATACATAATGGGCCAACCATGTTGGGTTATTCCAATAACTCATGAAAGAGGTATGCTCGGGAAGCCAATGACACAAACCAACTAGTATTCAATCTAAAGAATGAGGGACCCATCCATCCTATAATCTTTGAATAAGGGAGGTCTTACCACCCCATGACGATCCTTTGGTTATCATTGTCAAAATTGCACACTGTGAAGTGCACATGATTCTAGTAGATAATGATAGCTCATTGGATCTACTTTATCTATCTACATTGTTAGATATAAGGATAGATCCCAATGAGATAATGCAACAATAGATTACATTGTTGGGTTTCAATGGTAGCATGAGCATGTCGAAAGGGACCATACGTTTATCGATATCTATGGAAGCAGAAATCACCCTTTCAAATTTTGTGGTGTTGAATAACCCCACATATTACAATAAATTTTTTGGTAGACCTTAGATCCATAAGATGAAAGCAGTCCCCTCCATGTATCATCATCTCATCAAGTATCCTACTATTGAGGGGATAAAGAAGATAAATGAGAGTAGGACAAGGTGGGGAGTTGTTACAATTTCACCATGAAAAGTGCATTACCCCTAATATTGAAGTAGTAGTTAAAGAATGGAAACCATTTGAATGAGGGGGATGATGCCAAAAATGGAGAGACAGAACATGGCAATAACCCTTGATAATTATGAAATAATACATAAAGGACCCAAGGGTGGATAAATCTGTAAAAACTAGTTCTAAGCTAGCCCCTGAGTTGAAAGCTTTACTCATTGAATTCTTGAAGATAATGTTGACCTTTTTGCATGGAAACCAAAAGACATGCCAAACATCAATCCTAAAATAATTTCCTATGAATTGTGTGTCGATCACACCAGAAAACCAGTTCAATAATGAAAACAGTTTGCCCGTGATAAAAGTGATATCATCGTAAAGAAGGTAAAATCTTTAAAAAGTGTAGGTTAGATTCACGAGGTAGATTACTTAACTTGGCTATCGAACGTGGTGTTGGAAATAATGCAATAAGCCATTATAGAATGTGCATTGATTTTATAGACCTTAATACTAAGACACCAAAGGATTGCTTTCCATTGCAAAACAATTATTAGTTGGTTGATGCCACGACTGGTTTTGAAATGATGAGCTTCATGGATGCATACTTAAGCTACCAAAAAATCCAAAACCATCCCAGATATGAAGAAAAAATAGTTTTCATCACAAAAGAAGGGTATTATTGTTATACAAGGATGCCTTTTGGTCTAAAGAATGCGAGAACTACTTATGAAAGGTTAGTCAATAGAATGTTCAAGAATCAAATAGCCCAAAATATGGAAGTATATGTGGATGACATGGTGGTTAAAAAAAGTACGCCAAGAAACATATCTATGATATGTAGGAAGTTTTCGCTATAATAAGGGGCTATAAGATGTGGTTTAACTCAAAAAAGTGTGTCTTTAGAGTAACCTCAGAGATATAAGCTAAGCCTGACAAAATATTGACCCTAATAAACATGAAATCTCCAAGCTATAACCACACTTAGCCATTTCATTTCCAAGTGTATAGAGAAATGCCTACCATTTTTTCAATTGTTAAAGAAAAATAAGGAATACGTATGGGATACAGACTATGAACAAGCTTTCCAATTCATCAAAGAATATTTAGGGAAGGCATCTCTTCTTGCTAATCATATTGTAGACTAGGTGTTACACATGTATTTAGATTTCACAGACAAAGCCGTTAATGTTGTACTAGTGGTCAACAGAAAAGGAAGACAACACCCCATATATTATATGAGCCACTCCCTAATAAGAGCATAATAATTGTATCCTCTACTGGATAAGATAGTGTTCACTATAAGAATAGAGGTACGTAAGCTTAGATACTACTTTGGAGCACATAATATAGTCATCCTCACGTTACATCCCTTGAAGAATATCCTGGGCAAGCCAGATCAATTGGGTATCCTTTCTCAAATTCTTATTGAGTTGAACGAATTTGAGATACATTATAAGCCCTTGTCGACAATCAAGGGGTAGGTTCTCATTGATTTTATCACAGAATGGACTCAAGAGTCCATATCTAAGCAAGATGCTATAGTGTCAGTGTCTATAATGATAGTACCAAGTCCTTATCTTTGGAAGACTAATGAGTGCTTAAAAAGCACTAAAATAACCATGATTTTATCCACATTAATTGATTAAAAATAAATATATTTATATGTTTTATCATATATTTATATAAATTTGTCTTTTTCGGAATCACGGGTATTTTTATTGTTTTTTAGGTGTTTTGGCTTAAAAATGTAACTTAAAGACTCAAAGAAGAATACTTTAAGCAATACATCACAAATATATTAATAAATAAATGGGGAAAGGTCAACAAATATGCAAAAATTGGACAAAATGGGTCAAAAAGGAGAAAAACCCGCCGCCGCGCCGCCAGTGCCCAACTGCGCGCGCTGCTACTGTTCATCTGCGCAAAACTACGCGCGCGGCTACTGTTCATCTGCGCAAAACTGCGCGCGCGGCTACTGTTCATCCGCGCAAAGCTACGTGCACGGCTACTGTTCGCGCGCGCGCCGACACCCGTTTCGCCCCATTTTTCACGTGCAGCCGCCCCACGTCATGCTGACGTCATCAAATGATGTCAGCAATCACCAATCCGCGTTTTTACATTTGTTTAACATTTTTTTCTCTACTTTTTCTCTCCATCCTCACCTATAAATACCCCCCTTCCCTTCACTTCAAAACACACCTTCAACACCTCCAAATACATTCTTTTCTCTCTTTCTTTCTCTCTTTTCTTAGATTTTTAGTTTTTCTTAGTTTTTAGCTTTTCTTAGTTAATTTCTCTTAGTTTTAGAGTTCTTCCCTTTTTGGGAAGAACTAGTTATGTTTATGTAATTTTTTAGCTTTTTGATTCAATAAATGGGAGTGCAAATTCCGCTTGGAGTTTTTCCAGCAACGGGAATAGTGTCGAAGTTCTGTAAGGATTTTATTTTCTTTACAGTTATTTTTATGCTTTATTCTTACATCTTATATTTAATTTGTCTGTGATTAAATTTAACTGTGCTGGCTATTAATAAACATGATGTAATAATAACGTTGTTATGCTTGCGAAATATTAAATAAGTGAAAATCTCTAAAATGAATTGATTTTGTTTTTATTCAAGATTTTATATTAAGAATGTTAGAGAGAAATATAATATTTTTCATTACAAACTTAAACCTGAAAATTAGATTTTAAGGTTTAGTTATCCGGTCTGATTTAGAGTAGTGCTCTTTTATTTGATGGTAAAATCGCCCGGTAGTTAGAGTGAAGCTCTATTTCAAAAGTTTTTATAGAATTATTATCTGAAAATGTATTGACGACATGTTTTCAGTAGTGGTTTTAAAACTTGAAAGTTAGTACTCAGATAACTAAATTCTTAGGTTTAATTTGGACACCTTGAATAAAGTTTAAACTGTCTAACCCCACCAAAGGTGGCATTTAAATGGTTTATTTTCAATCTCTTAGAAAAAGGAATTAATTTAATTAAGCATATTAGTTATCAACCCCACCCATAGGTGTTAATTGATTTGTTTAGTTAACAAAGAATATCTAACCCCACCGAAGGTGGTATTCATACAAAAAGGGAGAATCAATAAATATCAATTCATATCTTTAATAACCTAGATAATATGAGCAACCATAATTAACTTAGTTATTATATCCATAAATACTCCGCCATTATAAATGATAAAATTTGCATAAATGTTTATTGAATCTATGTTTATTTTTATGTATGTAGATTAAAAAACATAAAACCCAAAATATTGTGACATGATATTTAGGATTTAATTTCATTTTTAAAAGTTTGAATAATAAATTAAAAACCACATACATTCCTTCCTTAGATCGACCCTGGGAGTATACTTATCATTTTCTACGAAATGATTCGTGCACTTACGAGAGTTTTATAAATATTAAAACCAAAGTATTGGCAAGAATCGGTGATGCCGGTTTTCGCTCATCAAAGACAGATGTTGATAGAGCAAGTAATTCAAGAGAAGAGGGATTAGAATAGTGATATTCACTCCATTTGCAGGCTTAAAAGAGAAATGTCTTCGTATCACTTTCATGGAAACCAACAATGTTACCAAATATAAGGCATTACTCCTAGCTTTCTACCAAATGATGATTTTAAGAGCTAAGAGGGTATTGGTGCATAGAAATTCATGACTTGTGGTAAACCAATTCAATGATAAATTTGAGGCCAAGGAAGAAAGGATGAAGCTTTTTGTCCAATAGGTGAAAAAAGCAAGGGAAGCTTTGAAACATTCAAGATCAAACAAATACCACAAAGGGAAATGCACATGCAGAATCCCTAACAACTCTGACATCATGGATGAGGTAGGAATTGAAAAATGTGATCCATGTATCATGTTTGTCAAGGCTAAGCATAATGGTGGATGAAGGCAAGGATAAAAGTTAGTCGAGTACCAACTCCTCAACACACACCTCTTGGAAAGCTATGTACTTGGAATATCTCACTCATGATACCCTACCTAGGAACAAGGACGAGGCATTCAAGGTCATGACAAAAGCAAGAAATTACACCGTTATTCAGGGGGCATTCTATCAAAAGAATTATGGTGGACCATGGATGAAGTGCTTTCCTACTCTAGAATCCTATTAGTTTTGAGCGAATTGCATGAGGGATGATGTGGGGCTTACTTAAGGGGAAGAACCTTTTTCTCAGCGAATCAATAGGTAGGGCTGCTATTAGCCTACTTTTCTCAAAGATTGTATCGATTATGTCAAAAGATGTGACCGGTGCCAAAGACATGCAAAAATCCCACAATAACCGGCTAGTGACCTAAAATCCATTGTCAGGCCATGGCCATTTCAAAAGTGGGGGCTTGATATTTACGGTCACTTACCCCTTGTCCTACGCTAAAGAAAATTTCTAATAGTGGTAACTGATTACTTTTCCAAATGGATAGAGGCTGAACCATTGGAAAGAATTCAAAAGGTGGACATACAAATTTTTTTTGGGTGGAATATCATATGTATGTACAGTTTGCCTTAAGCGCTGGTCACAGATAAAGGCCTCCAATTCACAAGTCAATAGTTGATGTATCTTTCCAATGAAATAGGCATCAAGTTCTCACATTTCACACCTTATAGACCATATGCAAACCATCAAGTAGAGTCATAAAAAATCCCTTATCAACATACAGTGGAAATGGTTGGAAAGGGTAAAAGCAAAATGGTTAGATGAGTTACATGGAATTCTTTAGGTTACAAGAATGAATGCTAGGGTAGCAAAGGAGGAAATTCCATTTTCTCTCATTTATGGCATATAAGCAATCAACTCATTTGATGTATAAGAACCTACCATTCGGTTGGACATAACGTAAGAGGATAGTGATTTCCAGAAGAGATTACCTCTTGTTAGTAGAAGAATAAAGAGAGAATGTTCTGATATGCATTGAATCACAAAAAATAAAATTCCAAAGGTCATACAATAGATCTATTAAACACAAGAACTTCAGTGTAGATGATTTGGTCTTACAGAAATCATTGGGGAATGAAATTGAAGGTACCTATGGAAAATTTACTGCAATGTGGGAGGGCTAGTACCAAATATATGATATCACTCCAAGAGGTTCTTATCGGATATAGCGTAATGGAGTTAGGAAAGAGTTAAACTGGAATGGGGAACATTTAAAGAAATATTATGTATGAAACTTTACTTTTGATATTAATATAAAATGAAGTTTGTTTCTAGATCATTCATGTGTATTGTATTGTCTCTGGATCATTCAGATGTATTATGTTATCTCACAAAAAATTAACATGATAACTCCCAAGTATGGAGTAAGGCAGCCAAATGGACCCTCTCACTTGGGATACAAGATAAGAGGTGTGTCATCCATCTTAAGAAAAGTTCTTAAGTTCACCAAAGTGAACATACTCTTTAAGAATTGCATGTGGGGGTAGGATTCATTTTCACCCTTACATATGTCATATATCCTTAAATATTAATGCAATAACCCCTAAGTATGGAGTGAGGAACCCAAAAGGACCCATCCACTTGGGATGTGGGATGAAAGGCATGTTGCTCATCCTATAAAAGGGTCTTGAGTTCACCAAAGTGAACCCTTTTTTGGGAAGTGCATGTAGGGATAGGATTCAATTTCACCCTTACACGTACGGAGTGAGGTGACCAAATGGACCCTCCACTTGGGATGTGGGATAAGAGGTGTATCGCCTGTCCAAAGAAAGGTTATAGAGTCTACCACAATGAGGCCTTCCCTTTGGTAAAAAAATGTATGAACCCCTTGCGTTATTATTTAATTTCAGGTACATTTAGACAAAGGAAAAATTACAAAGTTAAACAATCTTACAATTAATAAGGACTTTATTTATTAGCAAGGATGTAATCTGATACTTTCAAACACAAAAGCCTTACGAGTATTCTTCTTTAGCACCCTTAATATTCGCTCAGTTTGCACAATTCATCCTTTTCTTCCCCATATTTATCTCTTTAATTGAGTGATTTAACCAATTTAGTACACATGTCTTTTAAATCTTGTTACATGGCTTCAGGTTGAATCTTTAATCTGTACATTTCTTGGTCTATAAACTCAGCGTTTTCTTGACACATATATGTTTCTTCCTCTAAATCCTTGGCAATAGATATTCCCTACAACAAGTAAAAATGAGGTTAATTTACACATTACCAACATTATACATTACTAAATTCCCCGAGAGGTCACTCACATCAAGCACACATATGGCCATCAGATGCCAAATCATCCATTTTCCACGATTACAGATGACTCTATGAAAATAGAGTCATTAGTGCACTTTTTTACTTAATATTTACTTGTTTTATTCAAAAAATAGTATTTTTTGGGTCATAAATAATAAAATGTAAACTTTTTAGTGAAAAAGGGATAAAAATATAATTTTTGGAAATTTTTAGGATTTTATAAGAATTTTTATTAATTTTTAATGCAGGATCAACCAGGACCTACCACGTGGCATACCACACAAGCAAGGGAGTAGACTGTGCAAGCCACATGGATTCCATGCAAGCATGGAGAGCGAATCGTGGTATGCCGCGTCTGAGAAGGATGAAACGTGTGCCATGTATCAACACGATCTTTAATCAGAGCTGTTGGTTTTTCTTGTTTTGATTGTAGCCCTTGATCTAAAGTTGATCTGATGGTCCAGATCACACCTGACTAATATTTAAGCCCTTAATCACCTCATAAACCCTAAATGGTCTCTCTTAGCATAATTTTCTTCAATTTTTGGAGCTAAGAAAAGAGAAAAATTCAAGAGATGATACAATTTTGGTGGAGATTCAAGAAGAGATTAACACTACAATTGAAGAGATTGATTGTATTTCTTCTTCTACTCTTTTCTTTATCAATTTTTATGTCTTCCTTTATGAAAAATATGAGCTTTATTAACACAATTATGTGTAGTTAATTTATTATTCTATGTATCTTATAAACTTAATTTTCACCATGTGATGATCTTATATTTTACCCCAATTGTAATTATAATTTAATTATATTATTTAATCTGATTTGTATGCTATTAATTGTTTGGCCAACTATTTATCTATAGAGACAATTAAATAGATTTGAGAGAATTATTTAATTATTTATCTTGATTAAATAACATGCATAGTTTTTAGGTAGAGATGTATGATTTTTATGTATATGATACATAATTGATGAACTTAATAAGTAATATGCAATTTAATTGGCATTAGAGTGTGATTAAATTAATTACTATATGAAGTGCAGTTTACTTGATAGATGAATACATATTAGGTTAGATTAAATTAATCATGTAATTAATTGACAATTATATTCCGGGGATTTTAGCGATTCACATGTTTAGTAAATTGGAAGATTTTAGCGTTTTTCTAGATATTTTCTCGTATATCTTTTTAGTTATTAAATTATTTAATTAATTATTGCTATTTACTTTTAGTTATTTAATTTTTCTTCCTTAAAATATAAAAACACTAAAAAAATTGATTTTTATTTTTTTAGTTTTAAAAATTTGTTTCTAATAAAATAATCTCCATTGGAATGATTTTTCCTTATCATTGCATTACTTGTTGCGATATGTATACTTTCGTATTCATTACACACACTTCATGTGTGGCGATCAAGTTTTTGGTGTCGTTGCCAGGGACTATAAATATTAGAAATTAATAATAATTTTATTTTTTTATTTTACCTATTTTTCATAATTTATTTTTATTTATTTTAATTTTAATTTTAATTTACTTATTTTATTTTAGTGACTTATTTATTTATTTATTTATTTTAGTTAATTTATATTATTTATTTTCTTTATTTATTCTTTAATTTTAATTTATTTTTTTCGTTGTTTATTTTTTTATTTTATTTAGTTTTTATTTTGACATCTTTAGTATTGGAGAAATATAGTTGAGTCTATATGAACACAGATCATGATGTTTCAAATGCTATAAATAGTTGGACAATTCAGTAGATTACCAACAAAGGATCCTCATCTTCATTTCAGGCTGTTTATTGAAGTTCTAGATTCATTTAAGTTCAATGGTGTGACCGATGAGGCATTTAGGCTCAGATTGTTCCCTTACTCATTGCAAGACTATGCTCGAGCTTGGCTAAACTATTTGTCACCTAATTCCATTACAAATTGGAATGGTTTGGTGGAGAAATTCTTGATGAAATACTTCCCACTAACAAAGTATGCTAAACTTAGGAATGACATTACCTCCTACCAATAATATGAAGGAAAATCTTTACATGAAGCATGAGAAAGATTCAAGGAACTACTAAGGAATTTTCCTCATCATGTTATTTCTTCTTGGATTCAAATGGAGACTTTTTATAATGGTTTCAATGCTCAAAGAAGAACTATTGTTGATGCATATGCTAATGGAGCTTTGCTAGCCAAATCTTACAATCAAGCTTACGATTTACTTGAGAAAATGGCTAGTAATAATTATCAGTGGCCAATAGACATAATGGAAACCATAAGAAGAGTAGCTAGAGTGCATGAGGTAAATGATATCACGACACTTATAGCTCAAGGGTCATCTTTGGTAAATCTTTTAAAGGTTCAAAACTTACCATCGAGTATAAACCAAGTCCAAAATTCATGAGTGTCGTGTGTGTTTTATGGAAGAGCTCATTTGTTTGATAATTGTCCAAATAATCCTGAATCCATATGCTATGTGGGTAATGCGAATCAAAACAATAATCAAAACTTGAACACATATAACCCAAGATGTAGAATGATAACTATATTTTATATAGTTATTTTTATCTATTTTATTAATTATAATTTCTATTTTCTCGACATTTTTAATTAATTTTACTGGAATAAATTAGTATTTACTGTTAGTTTCTTAAGTAATATATTTTTAAGAAAATTAAAGAATATGAGTCGAAAAGGACTAAATTGTAAATATTGAAGTCTGAAAATATAATTTAAATTAAAGGAGTGCTTAATTGCAATTAACAAAAGTGTAAAAGTTAATTTAAATTAAAAAAAAGGTTTAATTGTAATTAACAAAAGTTTAAATGTTAATTTGAATTAAATTGGAGGGCTAAAATGCAATTAAGAAAAGTTGATTTTCGATGCAGGAAAAAAAGGCCACTCGTGCCATCACCAACGAGCAACACCCATCATTCGATCAGGAAATCAATGGCTAGGATCATGCATGTGGATCCAGACGTGACAATCTCAAGTGGAAGCAGGTTTTCAGGTGGCATGTTGCTCGACACTGAGTGGGGCCCGCCTACTGCGCAGGCCGGCATATAGGGTGGGACCCACGTGTCTGCTACATAGGCAATTTGCCATGAGACGCGGTCTACAAAAACTTTGTGTGCCTTAACCATCCAGCGAATCATACAATGCCACGTGTCTCAAATATTCTTGTAGCTAATCCGAAACGGACACGTGGCACATATTGGTTAAAAAAAGCGTAGAATCAGTGCACGATTTTGCAACTGTTTATGTGGGACCCACGTGTCTCGCGTGCTGTGATCCAGTGCGGCACAACCACGTGCAAGCTCTCCATCCCACCATTTAAAGGCTTCCATGTTTGTTACTATTTTTTGGATCCAATCAAATGCTAACACGTGGCACACGTTTTGAATTAAAAAGAAATGAAAAATGGCGTACGCTGTCCACTATATTCCGTGATTTTATGTTCTCTAAAAGAGACAACAGAGAACCCATTCAAAGTTTTCTTGGATTAATAACAATAGTCAAGGTGGTAATCAATTCAACCATCAATCATTTTCACCATCTAGTTTCCAACAACCATAACAATTACAAGCCTAAGAAAAGAATCCACCTACTAAGGACAATACAAATGCCTTAATGAGAATGATGAAAGACTTCATCCAATCATTTAATACAAAAATGTCAACTCAAAAGGCTTTAATTTCAAATTTGGAGAACCGAATGGGGCAACTTACTCATGCTATAAGTCATAGGCCTCAAGGTAGCCTTCCAAGTGATACATTTGTATACCCAAGAAGAGAAGGTAAGGACCAATACAACACCATTTCCTTGAGAAGTAGTTGTAAAACTTCAAAATAGGTACATAAGATAGAAAAGGATAAGGAGAAATAGTAAATTAACAAGGATGGAGAGTAACTAGTGGATAAAGATAGCACTGAAAATGAAATAATTCAGTCAAAGAAAAACAACCTTTACAAGCCCACTATTACTTTTCCTCAAAGACTACAAAAGCAATAGTCAGATATGCAGTTTTCAATTTTTTTGGAAGTTTTCAAGAAGTTGCACATAAATATACCATTTGTAGAGGCACTTGAACAAATGTCGTCTTATGCCAATCATAAAGGATATACTATCAAAGAAAATGAGGCTTGGAGGTCATGAAACAATAACCCTGACTAAAGGTTGTAGTGTTATCCTTAATAAAAAACTACCACAAAAACAGAAAGATCCAGGTAGTTTTGACATCCCTTGTACTATTTGGAACATTTGTTTTGGCAAGACACTATGTGACTTGGGTTCTAGTATTAACCTCATGCCATTATCGATCTTCAAGAGATTGGGAGTTGGTAAAGCAAAATCAACTTCGGTAATGCAAAATTCACTTCAGTAACACAAAGTTCACTTCAGTAACATTACAAATGGCAGATATGTCGATTAAGAGACCTCAGGGTGTGGTAGAAGATTTGCTAGTAAAAGTAGACAAATTCATCTTTTCGGCAGACTTCATTGTGCTAGACATGGAAGAGGACCATGGCATTCCTATCATACCATGTCGTCCATTCTTAGCAACCGAAAGGACACTCACTGATGTACAAAAAGGTGAACTTATAATGATAGTGTAAGATAAACAAGTAATATTTAAAGTTTTTTAAAGAATTTGAACCCCATGATATTGATAATACTAATGAATGTTTAAGAATAAATGTTATTGATTATAGGAATAGCTTAAAATAATATGTTGAGTCACCCAAACTTAAGACTTTGACACATACTAGTGTAAACAATGACATAAACTCACCAGAAAACAACTCAACCTATTATAACTTTGAAAGTATGGCATCGAAGGTTGATATTGTGGACTGTGTGAACTTTTTGGAAGACACATCTCTCATGTATGTATCAAAGGAGATTATCGAAAATTTTGAGATAGGATCTAAAACTCAAACCATCAATTGAAGAACCACTAAGTTTAGACCCCACACTTCTACCCTCCTATCCCCAATCAAGTATGAAAGTGAAATGGTCCAATGGAGAGGTGAAAAAGATGTTAGAAATACATAAATTGGATGAGTTACAGTGGAATGCATATAAGAATGCCAAAAGTTCAAAAAAAAATGGCATGAGAAGATAATTGATTGTGTTTGTAAACCAGAGCATAAGGTATCATTGGAAAAATCAAAACTCAATCTGTTTCCAAGAAAACTCAAAAGTAAATGGACACAAAAGGATGTACCTTAGGAGTTGATATGACCGTCTAGTCAAGGACGGTAAATGTCACGCTGTTTGGGAGGAAACCGAACGTTATTTTACTTATATTTTTATTGTTTTTGTTTTATAGGTGAATAAATGTGGAGAGCAATGGTGCAACAAGAATGGACATTTTAACAACATATGTGGTGTGCCAAGACTAAGGGAGTTTTCTTCCCTTTTACCTTTTCATATTTATATGTGCATATTAGGAAAATGTGTAATTTAAGTTTGAGGGAGGGAACTTCATTCTCTACATTAGTATTTGATATGAATTTAAAATTTTAGGATTTTTTTTAATTTCTAGGTTGCTTTTAATCATGATTTGGGTAGAAATTGATAAATATATGGAAACTAAATGCATACATGCTTGATATAAAACATATGAACTTATTGATAAAAATTGGTTGTCATGACTAAGGTAAGGAATGTAACATATTTGTTAAGATATTTACATTAATCATGTGATATGCTTGTTAGTTTTGATTGGATTGATTCAAATTTTTATGCACATATTCATGATTGATTTTGGTGTCTTATTGAGAGAAAATTTGTAGTGAGTTATGGGAGTTGATGATATCTACTAGGTTTTAGAATTTATTTGATCATCCCTTGAGGCGAAATCTTAAATAGTATTTAGCAAGAGAAATGATTTAGGTCTTATTTGGATCGATTGAGCCTTTCAAGCTAACCATTGTTGATATATTTAGTCACCCATTTGAGCCTAAAAAAGAACCTTTCATATCTTTTAGCCACATTTATTTTGTAACTAATAAGTATTACCTTTACCCTTGCATCTTTAGCTTGTATGAAAAGAAAAAAAATGAAATCATGTGTTATGCTATAGCGTAAGGTGAAACGTAATGCATTCTATAAAAAACAGAGAAAAAAAAGAAACTCACGACACAATTATCCCTCTAAAGAAAAATAAAATAGAATTGAAAAGAGCCTAAATGTCTTCATTTATCGACTCTCACCTAAGGCTTACATTACAAACATGTAAAGTCCTTATTGATCTTTAGTTAAGTGCATATTTATATTAGTGGAGAGGGATGTGAAAAATAGACTTATGAGACTTGTTCTAAGATTGAATTGATTAGCATGCTTATATAGGTTGATTTCATGAGTGCATTGGATGATATCATGTGCAATACACACACACGAATCAGTTTTTCAAAAACCTTGTATATCCTTCTATTGATGGAACGTTGATTAATGAATATATGCATGAACTAATAGAAGTATAATTATGAATATACTACCCAAGTTATTTTGTTTAGTTATACTTGGTTTTACTTGAAAACAAGAAAAAAGTTAAGTTTAGAGGTGTGATGAATCTATGAAACTAGAGTCATTAGCACACTTTGTTACTTAATATTTACTTATTTTATTCAATAAATACTATTTTTGGGTCAAAAATATTAAAATGTAAACTTTTAGTGAAATGGGTAAAATTATAATTTTTGGAATTTCTATGGATTTGTTTATGAACTTTTAATGTAGGACCAATCAAAAGCTACCACGTGGCATGTCACCCAAGTAGGGGAGCTCACTATGCAAGCCACGTGGATGCCACATAAGCATAGAGAGTGAATCACGCAATGCTGTGAGCGAGGAAGATGAAACACGTGCCACATGTCAGCACGACGTTTAATTAGAGTTCGAGCTTGGTCAAATTGTGTCGCTACACCATTGCTCTATGCATTCCACCTGTGCGCTACGCCATCCATTTCTACGAAACACGCCATGCCGCATGTCACTGACTCAGTAAGCATGGACGCTGATCGGTCTCCCCTACCAAGCGTCACTCCCTGATTTGTCTAATGAATTTTTTATGCCATGTGTCACGCTATGATTAGTTATAACTGTCAGTTTTGCTTGTTTTGATCATAGCCCTTGATCTGAAGTTGATATGATGGTCCATATCACACCTTACTAATAATTAAGCCCCTAATCACCCCATAAACCCTAAGTGGCCCCCATTAACATAATTTTGGTTAATTTTTGGAGCTAAAAAAAGAGAAAAATTTAAGAGATGACATAATTTTGGTGGAGATTCATGAAGAGATTAATACTACAATTCAAGATATTGATTGTATTTCTTCTTCTACTCTTTTCTTTATCAATTTTTATGTCTTCATTTATGAAAATATGAGCTTTATGAACACAATTATGTGTAGTTAATTTATTATTATAGTGATCTTATAAACCCAAATTTCACCATGTGATGATCTAATATTTTACCTCAGTTATAATTTTAATTTAATTATATTATTTTGTTTTATTTGTATGCTATTAATTTTTTGGACAACAATTTATCTATAGAGCCAATTAAATAAATTTGAGAGAATTATTTAATTATTTGTCTTGATTAAATAACATGCATAGTTTTTAGGTAGAGATGTATGTTCTTATGTATGTCATTCATAATTGATGAACTTAATGAGTAGTATGCAATTTAATTGGCATGAGTGTGTGATTAAATTAATTACTATATAGTGTGTAGTTTACTTGATAGAAGAATACATGTTAGGTTAGATTCAATTGATCATGTAATTAATTGATAATTATATTGGGGGGATTTTAGCAATTCATATGTTAAGAAAATTGAGGGATTAAGTATTCCTCGATATTTTCTCATATATCTTTTTAGTTACCAAATTTAATTTAATTAATTATTGCTATTTACTTTTAGTTATTTTAATTTTGCTTGCTTAAAATATAAAAACACTAAAAAAATTTATTTTTATTTTTTTAGTTTTAAAAATTAGTTTATAATAAAATAATCTCCGTGGGAACGGTCTTTTTATCATTATATTACTTGTTGCAATACGTATACTTACGTATTCATTGCATACACTTCGTGTGTGGCGATCACTTATGAGCTATATAAATGGTGGACAGATATGAGGGCATCCCAAAGTGATGATACAACTTGTCTTGAACTCTAGGGTTATCAATTATCCTACTTTTGAAAAGGCTACTCAGTCTTATACTTTCATCCTGTTTGAGTTTTGTAGGGAAAATACTTTGCAACAAGATAATGTCTTCCCCCAATAGGGAAAATTCTTAGACAGGGATAGACCTTGTTGACAAATCCCTACCTATCTTAAGAAAATAAAATTAAAATAATTAAAAATAAATAATAATAATTAATTAAATTAGAATTTGTAGGTAAGAAAATATCTAGAAATACTTAATCTCCTAATTTTCTAAACATATAAATCACTAAAATCTCCCCAATATAATTATTAATTAATTATATTAAATCTATTCTAGCATGTATTACTCTCTCAAGTAAACTACACATCATATAGTAATTAACTTAATCACATTCTCATGTTAATTAAATTACATACTACATAAGAATCGTATATTTTTGGCTAGAAACTATGCATGTTATTTAATCAAGATAAATAATTAAATAATTCTGTTAAATCTATTTAATCGTCTCTATAAATTAATTGTTGGCCAAATAATTCATAGCATAAAAATAAGATAAAATAATATAATTAAATTGAAATCATAATTAGTGTAAAATATTAGATTATCACATGGTAAAAAATTGGGTTCATAAGACCCATAGATTGGTAAATTAACCAAACATAATTTTGTTCATAAATCTCATCTTTTTATTAAAAAAAGACATAAAAATTGATAAAGAAAGAAGAAGAAGAAGAGATACAATCAATATCTTAAATCTTCACCAAAATTATATTTCCTTTTAAATTTTCTATGATTTTCTCTCTTTTTGGCTCCAAAAATTGATAAAAAATATATATATATGTTAATTTTGGCTCCTTAGGGTTTAAAGGGTGATTAGGGGTTAAATATAACTCAAGTGGAATCTGAACCATCAGATAAGCTTCAAATCAAGGGCTGAGATGAAAAAGATGAAAATTAACAATGTTGGTGAATAAAAAGACGACACGTGACATATGGAATTTTATGGGTGAATTAGAACTTGACGCGTGGCTAGGGAGACTAGTCTCAGTCAACGCATGTTGAGTCAGCACCATGTGGCGATCTAAGATTTGTGGTTATGGCTTATGTGATGCATGGGTGGAAACAATAGACCTTTGACCAAGCGACAAACTCGGAATGAACGCCATGCTGACACATGACATGATGTTATATCACTCTATACATACGAATTTTTATGATTGGGCCTCTCTACTTGAGTGGCACCCCCATCAAAATATGTTACTAGGGTGTCCAAAACCATGTCATCCCTTAGAACGACTTTGTCAAATTTGAAGTCGTTCAAATCCATAGCCTCGAAGTCAGGAGTTAGATCCTCAACGACTTTCCTCTTTTTAATGGCCTCGATTCTATGGGGAAAGGAGGAAGAGTTGGGTATGCTAGGCATCGTAGGTGGATGAGGCATCTTAATAGGCTCATTTAAAGAAACGGAGTCCCTAGTAAGAGATGTCGAAGTAGGAGTAGGTTGTGGGTGCATGAGTACCAGGTCTTGCACACCAAAGATGTCAATCACGTCCTCAAGATCTACATTCGAGTTATCCACACTTACAAAAACAATTAAAAAAAGAGATTAGTAGCATTCCAAGTTACAATGAATGGTATTTACCTTGTTATAAAATAATGACCCGAGTACTCGTCTGTATAGTCCCTCCAAACCCTAGATTTTTTCAAACGGGTTACAATTAAAATTTCCTTATAGCTCTCATTTGAGGTATTTTAAAGCTTGGTACTTCTTATCTTTTCTTTCCCATCTGAGCCTAACTTATTTATCAATTCACTTGCATGGGGTTGAGATGTGCTAAAGTGATACTTCTAGGAATGGGGGATTGATAAGTCAACCCTTTTGCCCCAAATGTCCCCAGTAATATAAAAATACTTTTCTTTCTAACCTGAAGTGCTATCAGAGAGTTTCAAGTGTAGCCTATGCCTAACAACACACGATATGTATGCTCTTCTTTTATCTAGATCGTTTCTCTTTAAGAAAAACATATAACTAATTTTGTCACTTGTTAGATTCACCCTGTGTTCAATAGCGACAATGAAGAGACACAAGAAATTTTTCCATCTGTTGGGATTGACTTAGATGAGGTTGTTGTCAAAAGTGTTGAGGGCACAAGCTATCATTATAGGGAACGGGAACTAGAGTCCAATTTTGAAGGAGTCAAGTGTATCACCTACCACCCTATTAGGAAATCATCGATGTCATATAAATGATGAGGTACCGGCATCGGACCTACACGGGGTGAGATATCGTATTTATGGCTTATTTCAATCAGGTCATCAATAGTCAGCATGTAGGGCATCTTTTCTATCTTATGCTTATCCTTAGTTCGGTGGGTAGGTTCACCCTAGTTATCACGTTTCTTCTTGCGACGGGATACCTTGGCTACTGTAGATACAAGGAAGCGAATGACAGACATGAAGCTCTACGAAGATAAGAAGTAGAGTGGGATCCAGATTAAGAAACATGGGTTAGAATTCTCTCCTTGGGTACCCAGCCTTTGATAGTAGGCCTTATTTCATGACCTATCGAAGTTTTAGTAGATCATTGAGCTTGTGCTGAGCTCATTACTAAGGGAGCTAAATCTTGAGATCCTTCTTGCGGTGTACCCATCCTTAAAGGCCCACTTTTGGTATAGCTGATAACTGTATTTTATATAGTTATTTTCATCTATTTTATTAATTATAATTGCTATTTTCTTGACATTTTTGGTTAATTTTAGCTAATAACCGTACTTAATTGCAAATTTATGTCCACAAATATAATTTCAAATAATAGAGTTCTTAATTGCAATTAATAAAAGTCGAAAATATAATTTAAATTAAAATCTGGCTTAATTTTAATTATTAAAAGTTTAAAAATTTAATTTAAATTAGAAAAGGGCTTAACTATAATTAAAGAAAGTTTAAAATGTAATTTGAATTAAATTTGTGGATCAAAATGCAATTAATTAAAGTTTAATTTTCGCGTAGGAGAGAAGAATTCCACGTGCAGTCTCCCACGCACGCAACGTGGACCATCAGATCAGAGAAGAAACGACTAGGATGCGCGCTTGTTCTTCAAAGCCGACCAAAGCGAATGGGTGCAGGTTTCTCGTTCACCCCACTCGATGGGCCAAGTGGGGGCCACCTACCGTGTAGGCCGGTGTGTAGGGTGGGACCCACATGTTTGATGCATTACTATCGTTGTCCTTCACATTCGCGCGCCTCTTTTCCCGTGCGGTCGATCCACATGCGCCAGGTTATTCTACGAATCATAAGCTACCACGTGTCCCACTTTATCTTGCTACCAATCATGTTCTGACATGTGGCATATTACGATGAGAGCGAAAGTGCAGGATCACGCTTGCATTGCAGCCGTTGTCTCCCACGTTCCTCGCGCCATTATCCCGTGCGACGACATCACGTGCAATCGTAGGGGATATTATGATAGAGTGAAAGAGTTTTTTTGGGAGTTTTTAGTTTGAGATTTTTAGTAGTATTCGGGGGTGGACTGTGGAACACGCAGAAGCCATTTTTGGCTTCTGTTGTGTTCTACGTGTGCCAAATATTGACGATCCAAAATGATTTAATTTTTCTTTGTTCTTCATCTCATTTTCTTTAAACTGCTGTAATTTTATTTTTAATTTATGAAGTAATTGAATTTTTCTAGGGTTGTATTTTATCTAAATTTATGACGCTTTGATTTTAATTATTTTTGAAAGATTTATAAGACGTTCGATTTGTTTATTCTATTTTGTGCTTAATGCTTTTGATTATTTACGAATTTTATCAAATGATCCGTGACACTTAAATAAACTTGGAAGAGACATTTTTGTGTATATTGCTCATAGATAGAATGACATATATGATGAAGAATATGAATATACCCTAATTGTATGTGTGGCCATTTGAGAACTTAGAACGTAATGAATCTTGGTGAATTTAATTCTCATAGGAATATAGTGAATTAATTTAACGAGTTGTGTTTATACGGAGCTCGGAAGAGATGTATGGATAAAATTAGAAGTTTTCGGTTGACAAATTAAATGTACTAAAAAATATAAATCAAAAGAAAATAACATGATTTGAGTTGATTAATTTGGTGAAAAATTGCAATCCTAGATTTCTTTTATTTTGTTATTAAACTCTTTTCTTAACTTTTTACAAATCAACAATCATTTTGGATAAAATCAGAACGAAATAATTTTAGTAATCAATAAACTGTAGTAACAAATCTCCGTGGGAACGATAACTTACTTATCAAATTTTATTACTTGTGACCGTGTATGCTTGCACGTTTTATGTTCTCCAAAAGAGACAACAATAGCCTAAAGAGACATCTTTGGAAGACAATGAGTGGGTTATACTTTTTTCCTTTTTTTAGAAGACATGGTTAATAATAAGCAAAAGAGGAAGAAATTACCTAATGGGTGAATTTTGTAGGTCTGATGAAGAACGACCTAATGATAATAAAATGGACTAGTTTTCAAATGAAATCGCTAACTAAATAGATTGAAATTCAATTCAAGTGTTTTTCAAACGAGTTGGTAGCAAAAAAGAGTAGTAAAAAATGATATATCGAGCTGAGATCCTCTAAAGAAAAATTTGGCTAAGTTAGAAACTTAAATGGGTGAAATGTAAAGATTTTCTTACTAGTTATAAAGGAGGGATGGAAGCTTAAAGGTTTTCCCATTAAAACCCAGATTAATATTAGGAATATTTCCTATACCTCCCATAATCCTAGGAAGTAGAGGAGTTGATGTCAGGTATAACACACATAAAAGGGGTTGCTATTTAGATAACCTTAATGGCCTTGCTTGTTAAAAGCCTGTTATATTAGATATCTTATCAACTGTGACCTAATCATGCGGATGCAGAGATCAAGTAATGAAGTATTCCCTTGACTTCTCAAAGTTTAGGGAATATGAGAGTTAATGTTTCGTACTCTATATATAATAGATACACCGCCTTAGCTACTTAGGTCACCTTTCTACATTAGACCTCAAGAAGCCTGTGTATGACGACCTAGATTGGTTATCCGAGTGCAGTATATAACTAACGAATCCTAAGAAACATAACCTTATGATTCAAAGCAAGCGACACTTGATCAATTAGACCAGGATTGAGCAGCCTGTTGGTAGCCCTCCCAAAGAGCTTACCATCCCAATGAAGGGTGTACTATGCGATATGAGTTTAGTATGATAAATCTTCATCAGATGAGAAATCATAGAGAAATTGAAAATTTTCAATCGGGAAGAGAAAATGCCTCTTATTGTGCAGATAAAGGAATTTCACTCATATAACTCCACTAAATCACCTATTCGATTTTTTTTATAATTTTATACAAATTAGTTTTATACTCGTGCAAATACACGAGTACGAGGATTTAAATTTAATAAATATATAATAGTATTAATTAATTTATTTATTATTATTATTTTAAAATTATTTTTGTTAAAAAATAACAAAAAATAAATGTCTATGATGAGATAAAAAATTATTGTTAAATTTTTATATAAAGGTGTGAAAAATACACATAAAATAAATAATTAGTTAATTTGTTACTTTAGTGAAGAGTACATATACAAAATTAATTATTATATTAGTAAAAAAATAATTAATTTAATACTTTAGTAAAAATATACATAATGATTATTTTTATTAAGAATAGGTATGACAATTTTGGAGAGTAACATATATGATTAATAATTCATTTAACAAATAAATCAAATATAATAGAATGATATATATAAACTCAACATGATAGATAAAACTTGATCCAACTTAATAAATATTTTTATAAATATTTTTTATTTAAAAATAAAGTAAATTAGTTAATTATTTATTAATTGATATTTAAATATAATATGATATTGATACGAAAATACATAATGTTAAACATAATTATTACCCATAAAATAATAATTAAAAATTAATAATATAAAGTTAATAAATAATAAATTTATTGAATATAAATTATATAATTATTATTTATTATAAATATATTTTAATATTTAATAATGTACGAGAGAAAAAAGGGTAAACTAAACTAAAGAAAGAAGAAGCAAATAAGCAAATAAGCAATAAGAATAGAGAAAGACACAGGATGCGAGAGAGAAAGGAAGGAAATTTATAAAAAAAAAAAAAAACTACAGAACCACCAAAATCGAAACTTTTTTATAGACAAAGAATTCTCTCATATATTGATCGTGAAATTTTTAGTTGAAAATAAAATAAGAAAATATAACATTATAAGTAAATACTTTATTTTGATCATTTATTAACCATCGAAACAAAAAAAATCTAATTATATTTTAATCATTAATTTAATATCTATTAAATCTAATTTTAATTTTTTTTATTTTTCATCATAATTTTTTTAATTTAAAATATAAAATATATAATTAAATATAATTTTTTTAATAGTGACTACTTATCCATAAATTCTCCAAAATTCTAATAAAGAATTCCGATCTCATCTTGCAAATATTTAGCATGAGGACATGGTTGACAATTATATTCACAATAATTTCCCATGTGATAATATTAGCTCAAGTTTTTTTTATTTAGTTTAAATAAAACTTAAAATATTATGTTATAACAATAATTTATAGGTCATCATTTCATTTAAATATTAATGTGTAAATAATAATAGAGATGAAATAAATATTTTATATACTTAATATGACAGTAATAAGAATAATTGTTATAATATAATTACTTATATTATATATATAAACTAATAAGAATTACAAAGAGTTTAAATTAGCATAGCTTAACAAATTACATAATCCCTCTGAATTAGTTATTCAAGATAAGATGTACAATATTACTATTATAATTAAGAACCATTATCATGGATTCTCAAATCATGTAAGAAGATATTTCAAATTTTAGGTGATTGTTTTTTTAAAGTAAATAAAAAAATATTTAAATTATAGAGTTTACAAAAATTATAAATTTATTTACTTATTGAATTCTCAATAATTTTATGAGATTAGAATATACATAATTTTCATATATTTTCATAAATGAAAATAAAAAAAAATTAAGTATCAAACTATTTATAAAACTTATTATAAAAAGTTTAAAATTTATATATAATGCATCGAGATTTAAATTTATATTTAGATGGTATATTATGTTGAATTTGAGTTATAAATCATACGATAATCTTGATTTATAGATGAATTAATATACATTTAGTAGGTTATTGTGTAACAAATAATAAGTTGAATTTCATGTGTTAAAAGGAAACTTTTGAATGCAACTTACATCTTTAAATAACTAATTTTTCAGATAATTTTTTATGGTTGCAATAATTTATAACTCTTAAGTGTTTATAGTTGAGAGCATAGGTTACATAAAATAGTATAAGATAATTATCCTAATAACAAGTATGTTTTCACACAGTACAATATTATAAAAATAAAATATTAGTGTCATAAGTATTTTATATAAAATAATTAATAAATTCAAAATAAATTATAATATATATTATTTTAAAATAAAATTTAAAAATATTCATATAACATATCATATTAATTGTTCATAAGATATTGTATAATTATTATAAATAATTGAATAATCAATATATAAAAAGGAAAAAAATTACTATAAAAATAGTAAGACAAATGTTAAAAAATTTCATGACAAGAATTAACAAACTTAGTACGTAGAAAAAATTATAACAATAATTATAATTTTTTATTATTTTATAGGTTAGTCCTAACACAATCATAACTTAACATTAATTATTTTAAATTGATTTAAATTAGACTTAAATTTAACTTATTCATGTTAGATTTATATTAGATAATTAAATTGAGACATAAATTATAACTCTTACTTAAAAGTCTTAAATAACACATTTTTAAGTATAAAGTTTAAATATATATAGTTAAACTAATAACTTGTATATTATTTATGATTAATATGATTTTAAAATCATAAAATTAAACTCCATTAGAAATATGCGTAATATTTTTTAAATTAAAAAAAATTAACTTAAAAATACATTTTCAAAACTAATATCATCACTTCAATCAACCTAACATGTAGAAGTTTGACCATTCTGGGCCAGGCACGTTATTATGTTCTGAATGATTTAACGGGAAAATTAGAAACAAAAAAATGTATTAGTTTTTCGTACTTAAAGTCTAATAAAATTTGTAATAAATCATAAATATATCGATAATTATATTTAAATTTAAATATTTTTATTTAATAAAAAATATTATATTAATTATAATTGTAATATAAAAAATATATAAATATGATCTTATAAATATATTTATATATTTAAATTTATGTATCTATATTTAATACTAATTATAATATATAAAATATAGATATAATTTGAATGTAAAAGAGATACAATCCTATAGATACATGTATATATTTGATTTTATGCATTTATATCTAATAAAAATTTAATATATTAATTATAATTATAATATATAAAATATAAGATCATAATGTAAAAAGAGATAGAATCCGTATATTTGAATTTTCATATTCATATTTAATAAAAAATTATTATATTAATTATAATTATAATATATAAAATACATATACGGATACAATCATGATGTAAAAAGAGATACGATCCTACAAATACATGTGTGGGGTTGACAATTACATTTGATTTTAAAGTGGATCTGAAATCTGAAATCTATATTATCGTAGGAATAGGTAGAAAAAAAAAAGTGAAAAGTGAGTACATCTTATGAATTCTACTGCTATCTACTCTTCCTCCGTCCAAAGTGAAGTGTGAGAGATTACAGTCAGTCTGAGAGAGAAGAGTAAGCACAGTGGGGGAGTGTCGGAGTGAGCGGGAAGAGTAAGCACAGTGAGGGAGTGAGAGTTTCACTCTCAACTCTCTGCCAGTGCTAGGTACACTTCAAGTCCTACTGATTCTTAATCTTCCACAGCAGAAGTTATATATTTCGAACTCTTTTTGTGTGTGTGTGTGTGTGTGAGAGAGAGAGAGAGAGACTGGAGAGTAGCAAACTCCACATACCCATTTCTCTGAGACTAGAACAGTAGCAAAGCCCAACATGGATGATGAAGTTATAAAGATTATTTATGCAAAGGTCAAAACTTTAGACCTAGAGAATGCTTCTAAAATAATGGGATACATCCTCTTTCAAGATTTTGCCAAGAGAGATCTGGTGCGTTTGGCCTACGGACCTGAAAGCATTTTGCACTCTTTGATTGTTAGGGTTAAATTACACTTAGGACTTTGCTCGAGTAGTTCATCTACATCTTCTCCTTCACCCCTTAATCCTATAGCAAGACCTTGTGCCAATCCATTTTCTCAATCCTCGCCGAGAATTGCAAATGAAAACCCATCTTCGCCTGGATTTTCAAACAATCATTGCCCAAGGACTCCAATGTCTTACAATAACATCAGTAATACTGGGTTATTTTCAAGTGGTGTTAATGGTGCCACTAGTAGTGGCTTCATTGATGAACATCAACTCAATGAATATCTTTCTTTCCTAAATGAGTCTTCTAGAGCTGAAGATTTGGTTGAGCCAAGAATAGAATTTGGTAATAGTTGTGATGTCCATTCCCATAGGAGGAGTTATTCGGCAAGTGACGTGTGTATTGGGTCTGAAGAATCGGGCTTGGGAGCTGGAAGTGTTTTTAAGCCTTGTGTCTACTATGCTAGAGGGTTTTGCAAGAATGGAAGCCATTGCAAGTTTATACATGGGCTTGGTGATGCACTGGAACTGGGCTCGCCTAGTAACCTTGATGGCTATGACCAGGATGAGATCATAAGGCTTAAAGCTGCTTCTCAGCAACAAAAATTAGCTGCTAATTTGACTGGAGTTTCATCTTTACCATTTAACAAAAATATCAACTACCTTTTGCAGCAACAGAATGATCACCACAGGTATATGATATGAAGTTACATGTAATCTATTAACTCATAGCTTGCTCTGGCATATGTTATGCTTTTGAATAGCTTCTTTCATTTGTGTTACTTATTGTTATATTGTAGAGCTGCGGCTTCAGCAGCCCTGATGATGGGAGAAGACTTTTACAAGTTTAGACTGTGTCGATCAGAAAGGAATGATTTTCGGGCTTCCATAGACAAGGCAAACTCTGCTTCAAGACAGATTTACTTGACATTTCCAGCTGAAAGCACCTTTAAAGATGAGGATGTTTCCGATTACTTTAGGTAATATGTTGCACTGCCTTTATTTAGTGCGTTTATATATATTGAATTGAGTAGCTATTTTTAGCATGGTCATTGTATGCGGCTCTTGTTTATTCTCTTTCTCTGTAAATGGTTTTTCAATATAGTACTATGTTTCAAGGTTGCCTTGTCTCTGAATTTTGAAGTTTTGATGGTGGTGTTGTGTGTCCAATCCTTTGGCTGCCAATAGCTCGTCATTTCAAGTTTCAAGTCACCTTCTTTACCTCTTTTTCCTGATTATGATGATGGAAAAATAAGAGTAACCCTTCTTAGATAGATTACAGGGTCTTACCATTCTTTGAAAAAAAAAAAAGCTCTGCAGAATTTTTACCATCAGTTGCAACTTGCAAACTTACTTTGCATACTCGCAGCACCTCCATTCCCATGTAAAGGGGCTAATTTGTCACATGATCAGTTGGGTGTCTTCTAGATATTAATGGTTTTAAAAAGACGGATAAAGGCTGATAAAATTATAAAGCTTTGTGAATTAAGAATTAGCTGGTAGCACTTAACATTAAAGCTGTTGTTAAAATTCCAAGCTGACTACAATGTTTCTATTTTGGGCTCTTTTACCCAAGTATCGAATAAATATGGGCAGTCATGATTAATTTGGCCAACTTTCCAAATGTTTTCAGCATAGCTTATTTTGTTTCACTGTTTTTTACTTTTTTATCAATTGGTTTTTTTCTGTGCTATTTTAAACTCAAGGAATTAACTGAATAGTTCCCTTGTACATTTTGAAGCAAGTTTGGACCAGTGCAAGATGTAAGGATTCCATACCAGCAAAAGCGGATGTTTGGATTTGTAACATTTGTCCACCCAGAAACTGTGAGGTTCATTTTGTCCAAAGGGAATCCCCATTTTATATGTGATTCACGCGTCCTTGTCAAACCCTATAAGGAGAAGGGAAAAATCCTAGAAAAGTATGTTTGTGGGTTCTTTTTCTTTTTGCTGCCTGAGTTTGTTCTGTTTACTAGATTACATATCTAATTTTTTGTTCGATGCAGGAGGCAACAGCTTCAACAACAGCCACAACTTGAAAGGGATGACTTTTCACCATGTTTGAGTCCCTCCACAGTTGATTCTCGAGAGCCTTATGACCTCTCCCCCGGTAAAGTGCAAATGCATTTGTTTCCTTAACGTTGAAACCTTTTTTGCAACCACTCTGTTCTTTGTAGCTGTTCTCTTCTCTTTCTCTCTCTCTGTCCCTTCCTGCCTTCTCTCAGTTGCCTTCACTGATAAATCTCTTCAAAATTCTGTCACTGAATATTTTTCTTTTGTTATAGGTGGAAGAATGTTCTACAATGCGCAAGAAATGTTATTGAGGAGAAAACTAGAGAAGCAAGAATTGCAGCTAGCAATTGAACTCCAAGGGAGAAGGCTGGTGAATTTGCAGCTTCCAGACATGAATGATCGCCTACATTATCACCAACGTAGTCTATCTGTTGGTGCTCATGTACCCTTAACTCCCCAGTCTCGTGCTTTTCTTCCATTTGATAGCATTAAACAGGAAATTCCTGAAGGTATGTTGATTGATCATTTGGTTGTAGGTGCTTTGTGCGAATTGTAATGTTAATATTTCAAGATATACAATTCATATTTTTCCAATATGCATTTTGTTTCTGCAGACTTCATTGGCAATCCAGCTGCCACTATTCCTCTGCCCAGTGCAGTTGCTGAAAATTTGCTTGAGCAGGAAGGCATTCCAACTAGTGTTAACAACAATGGCAGCAGGAAAAATGATGAGCAGGGCACTATCCTTGAAGATCCAGGCATTACTAAGTGGTATGTAATTCTCACTGACATTTTTTCTACATGCATAGCTGCTTTGCAGTTCAGCAGATCGTTTTTAGTATTCTTAGTTTTTTTTTCCCTTTCTTTCTAATATTGTATCATTTGGCTAAACAGCATGGAGGAGGCCCTTCCGGATAGTCTGTTTGCTTCCCCTACAAAGTCAGCTGCAACAGCAGAGGCTAAAGAAAGCACCATATTTCATTCTGAGAACAACTCATCATTGTCCATCACTTCTACTGGATGCGTAGCCTCGCAGTAATTATGCTTATTTAAAATTCCGGGTTTTTTGCTTATTTTCTTCAAGAATTGAGGGAAGTTTACTTGCATTAAGATGTATTTTTGACTTGAGATTGCTTGTTTTGGAATGAGTTTTTTGAAGTATAGGTAGCACAGTGGGCATGGCTGGCAGTATTGATTTTTGTTAGGTCAGTTCTCTCTATCCCCTGTCTTATTCTCTTTCTTTCTTTCGTTCATCCCTTTCCCCTAACAAAACACTGATCATAGCATACTCAAATGCAGGATAGTAGAGAAGCACATACAAGGAAGAAACTCTCCTAGATGTATAGCTGATTTATACCTACATCAAAGAGTAGTAGAATCATAATGAAGATCTCAACGGGTCTCAACCATTATCAATCTATAAATACTGCTAACAACAAATACCTACTTCCATACATAGAGGACCAATGAGATTATGTACTAGAGTAGGACCCCTCTACTATTTTGCATTTTTACCTAGTTTAGTATCTCTACTTGCTTGTGTGTAACACATAGACTAGAGTTAGTTACAAACTTACAATGTCTGCAACTTGTAATATTATCCACATTTTTCTTTACTATCTTCCCATGGTGAGGTGAACTTTAAGTAGAACCAAAAAGAAGCGAAGACTACAACATGTAGGTATTTTACTTTGGAAGCAACAAATGGGAAGTCTCAAAGAGATTGGAAGAATCGAGTGGAGGACAGAAAAACTTAGTTACCTGATCCCCATTTATAAATTTATTTATTTTTAACCCTGGTTGCTTAGTGAATTATCACATAACCAATGAAAGTTAGCGTTTGAGAACAATTAGAGATAAAAAGAAGAATTCAGTTTGTGATTTAAAGTTGTTATTACTTTTTAACTTTAGGGGACACTTTATATGACATTGTTCAGTGAGACCCACATGTGGGAAACGAACAGCTCTTGGCACATGGGTGCTGACATATTTATTATATATAAAATAAGTATGAGGTTATTGCAATCTGTTTTTGTTTTGTTGTAATGTTTGTTTACGAATCCCTGTCTTACAGAGCTGGATCCCTTTATATTTTGGGGCATGAGATTTACATGGGGATATAGCCCTAAATGTGTGTGGCTTGTTTTACTGCAATGCAAAGTGGGCCTCCACTCACTGTTGAACAAATGATTTCATGTCCTACACATTTTTTCTTTTCTTTTTGGGTAAAAAAAAAAAAAAACTGGGTGGGATGTCACGATCAAGTTACCGATTCATTCACTATAAGAGATATATCAAAGTAGAAGGGTGTTTTGCAAGTTTATCATTGATACACATGGTTTCAAACTTCAACCAATGTATTTCAGTGTCCAACAAGGGTACGCTGTCCTCTTAAATTCATATCCCTCTCCTTTAATTACCATTTGTTTTGGTTGCAAATTTCTATCTATTATTGGCTTCTAAAAGTGTGGAAGTTCATGTATGACGTGATAGATGTACTTGTGGGATTCTTAACAAGTATGATTTTATATCTTAGGATTATTTTTGTTTTTGTTTTGATATTTTTTTTATCCATAATCTTAAGTGAGACATGTAAAATATCTATATTTAGGTTATTAATATATATATTTTTGATCTAAATTCAATAGTAATCTTAATGAACTTGAATAGTTAAGAATTATCGATTACTCTTAAAATTGATCAAAATATGTATCAGTGATTTAAATATAGATATTTTATTTGTTTCATTTAAGAATAATAAAAAAAAAATCAAAATAAGAATTGAAGTAATCATAGGATACCAATCCCTTATTTTTAAGTGTTTGATTAGAAACATTAAGTAGTATGAATAAATAAATTATCAAATTGTCTTTTAGAGGGGGAAGTTTTTAAGAGTAATGTTGTTAACCAATGAATTTAACAAATCATGAAATCATTTATATCAATATTGTATATATTATGGTAATTTAAAATTTAAAAGTAATTATTAACTTATAAAATAAAAATAAAAAATAAATTTAATGGTATTAGATTTATTGGTTAACATCCTTATTATTTTGGGATCCTAACCCTTTAACCAAAGTGATTTACAATTAAAAATAGGATTTTATATACTAGTAAAAGGAAATTTTTGTCCAAAGGGATGACAAAATAAGAAGAAAAACATGTTCTGCTTTTATCACATAGTCACATTCTCTCATTTAAATTGATACCTCATCTCAATTTTGTTTGAATTGAAGGGCTCTAGGTTTATCTACAATCTCATTAGAGCCTTGCTTATTCTATTTAACATATACAACATCCTTTGATTTATAATTTAAAAAAAACATTTAGGAACTTCTTTCTCACTCTCTTAATTTTTCATAATCTGGTGAAGCATTTTTCTGTATTTGATGTTGAAGATTTCTTTTTGTTCGAAGCTCAAAGGTTGTAGATGGACGTTAGTTTTTAGAAAAATTTATTTCATTGGAAGTTTATTTTTCAAATCGAAACAAACTTGGTACTTTGTTGTTTTTTGAGAACAAAAGAAATCAAAATTTCCTTCAATTTCTACTGGACCCTTCGGGTTAGATGTTGTTGGGAGAATTAATAATATATTAGTGATTCTAGTGAGAAGTTAATAACAAGTTAAAACTAAGATCTTTTATTCATCTTATGAGTGAGATATATATAAGTACATATGAGCTATGTGTCAATATTACATGGATTGTCACTCTATTCAAGGTATTAGAGTTAATCTAAACATGATAATTTTATAATAAAAATTAGGTCGTTATAATCCAGATTGTTCATGGTGTTAGAGTTAACCTAAACATGATAATTTTACAATAAAAATCAGGTCTTTATGATCAAATTGCATATGACACCCCTTACATGGACGCCTCGTTTCTACTAGTTCGTTTGATCCCAGTATGATCAGATATTGCCTTAAAGTTCATGTATCAAAACAACACAATATTTGAGAAGTCATGATTAATTTGAATCATGAAAATATACGATTATAGGCACCTTATTTTAAGCTAAAACACGCATCATATTAAAAAGTTATTAGGGGAAAAGAGACCAAAATGCCTCTCAATATCAGGACCTCTCTTAAATTTTCATCAAACATAGCAAACATATAAGTTTCTATAGCTACAGGTCTTTTTGGACTCCCTTTATTGACATGATTAATCAAATTCTTGTAGTATGTCACAACATTTGTAACGGTTGCACCATTATCACCAACTGATGGCCAACCAGTCTGTGATACAACAACATTCAAATTAAGAGTACCTACCTTTACAAGAGCTGAGTAAATAGAATCCATTATTGCTTCAAACAAGTTTTGGTATCCAAGATTAGTATTAGGATCTCTTACCACCACTCCTGGTGAAATGAATAAGGCATAGTCAAGTTTAATGCTCTGTGGGTTATATTTGTGTTGGCAAAATAGGTATAAACATTAACAAGAAGTGTTGATCCATTGTTAACTAAAAATGTTTTGATTGGTTTAATGAATGAATTTGCAGCATCATTAAATATGTCGTCTGATGTAGGATACGATTTTCCAAACAAAGTAATGGCTATTGTTGTGGTAACTTTGATTTGATTTTGCAAATTGACTATTGATATTGTATTTTGAATGTATCTCAAAACAGGTAAAACATATTGGGTTACTGCATCTCCTGGATGCACTTCATTGTTGTGCACAGAAGCAATAAATAACGGTATATGAATATATCAAAGCGGTAAAAAAACACACAAAATTTATGTGGTTCGGAAATTCGCCTAGGTCCACGGGAGGCAACATATATTATTGAACTAAGTAGGAAATATACAGAATACAGATACAGATTTCTTCATTAATAATATCTCTCAAGTGTTTCCCAAACTCATAGAAAAAACTCTCAAATTCACTAAGTATTTTCTCTCTTTGAGTTTCCTTATGCTCTTTCTGTTTTTTTTTCTCATTTTTGTCTTGTTCTTCAATGCATGAACTCTTCCCTATTTATAGATGAAGCAAGGCTCCCTTTCTCTAAATTATGCCATAATTTAAGCCTTAAATTAGGCCACTAATTTCCTTAAATCATGCCACAAATTAGGCCACTATTTTTCCTAAATTATGCCACTAATTTGTTACTTTTAGAGCCAATATTCAACAATATTCACCTTGGTGAAATAGTTCATAACGCTGCCTCCAAATGCGCCCTAGGTGCTCTAAGTTCGAGAGATGTTGATAAAGTTCAAGCAGTGTTGAAACTTGATCCCTGTAACCACCTTTGTAAGCATATCTGCAGAGTTATCTACACTTCCAACTTTCTGGAGTATAACATTCCCTTCATCAACAATTTATCGAATAAAATGAAATCAAACATCGATGTGCTTGGTAAGACCATGATGAACTTGGTTCTTTGCCAAACAAATGGCACTCTGGCTGTCGTAGAAAACCTCCACGTTCTTTTGAACAATACCCAAATCCTTGGTCAACCCGAGAAGCCAGATAGCTTCTTTGAATGCTTTTGTTACAGCCATATACTTTGCCTCTATAGTAGACAAAGCTACAGTTGACTGCAATATTGATCTCTAACAAACTGGTCCTCCTGCCATTGTGAACACATAACTAGTTATAGATCGACGCTTATCTAGATCTCTAGCATAGTCAGAATCCACATATCCAACTAGGTGTTTTCCTTCAGTCTTGTCTCTCTCAAACTTCAAATCAATATCCATAGTACCATAGATGTATCGTACACTACTACATAAATAGGTTTAACCGACTTTAAATTTAGAGACTTAAAATGTAAAGTTGGTTCACAGGATGAACCGACTTTACCCGTACATTTTATGATTTGTTTTTATTTTTATTTTCATTTTTCATATTATTCAATATATAAATATATATAACATAAAAAAACTAAAATATAAATAATAATACAAATAATTAAAAATTTAAATATATTTAATTACTTGATAATTAAATTTATTACAAAAACAAATAATGTATATATAATACATATAGTTAACTTAAATTACAAATAAAATAATGTCATCAAAGTGTAATTATTATGCGATCGAGTAAGCTTGGTTGGCTTAGAATCTTGATTGGCATTCACAAGTATTATGACAAAAAAACAGCTGATTCATATAACAATTCATATTCCCCTACATACATGAGCACATAAAACATCCATCAAAAAAACAGTCTAAACTTCAAACATACGTACAACGACATTTGACTAACTCATAGTAGCACTTTATTAATTATTTGTCTATATATATGAAGTTATCTAAAATCTCTACTAGTATTTTATAATGCTATATATAATGAACTCTAAATATGAAATCAATTGTAACTTCGATTTCTTACTTGACTTGTGTGATTTTTGGTGCCCTTAAACATATAGAACACGTTCATGGGCACCAAAACTCATACAAACCAAGAAAAAAATCAGAGTTACGTACACCTGATTTGTCCATTTAGAGCTCATTATATCATTAAAAATACTAGCAAAGATTCCAGATAAATTCATATTTATAAACAAATGATTAATAAAGTGCTAATATAAGTTCGTAAGGAAAGTAGGAAAGATAGATGAGATGTAGTTTGGGCCAAAAATAGGTCCATAAAACAATGCATTCTCCTAAATACATGAGCATATGATTAATCATCATCAAACAAGTGATTTCAGACACAGGAATAGATAGAGAAATTAAATCATTAAAATTTTTACTGTTATGTTGTCATATGCTATTCAAGATCATCAGAATCTTCTCATGATTCTTCTTGTGATGATATAATTTGAACCATGTGTTCTGCCCATTCCCCTAATAAATCATCAAAAATTTGTTGGTCGTAACCCGTCTTGTTCCAACCAAAGAACTACATGTATTTAAAATCAAAATAAGAATATAATTTCATTTATTTACAAAAACAAACTTAAATATGTTAAATTTTTTTATGTATATGGGTAAAAGATATTACCACATCATCAATTGGAATTTTGATATTTGTGATGATTTCGCTCATAAACTTCATGACATAATAACCACACATGACTCCATTATTTTGTTGTGGAACCTACAAAAAAAAGTACATGTACATGAATTTTCATATTCGAACATCCTTATTATTCAATTGTAAAATTAATAAAATTATTAATATTGAATTGTACATACCATAACTTTTACCCATATAAGCTTATGAGATTTTTTAAGGGCAATGCCCCTAAACTTGTTCCACAACTTCCATGCCCTATCAAGGTTTAAAACGATTAGTTTTTATTAAATATTACAAAAAAATAGAAGAAACTAATATGTAACTATAACTCTTACATTTCAACAACTGCTTTTGTATCTTTACTCAGTTCTATGGAAGCTGAGTCACAGTACCAAGCATGATTATTGAACATATCAATGATTACCAACATCCAATGATCTTGGCCTTGTTCAAACCTTAATGGCCAAGGGATTATCAACTTTTGATTTCTGTTAAGCGTTAATACTCTATCACATAATTGTTTAGCTCTGATGCTAACACCCTTCTCTTGATATTGATTGACATATGAAGAATCATAGAACATTGCTAAATATGATGAGTGATTATGTTGAAGTCGATAATAGCATGCCCTATATAAAAGATATATATATATATATATAATTAGATAATATAAATATAATTATATATGTTCTGCATAAATAAAAGAAAAATAACTATATTGAGGACTCACCTTGTCCACACTTGAATTATACTTAAATCGATCATTTGATATTCAAATAGTTGCAATAAGCACTCGATCGATATATAAGTTTGGCCGAGGTCTACACCAGAAATTTCAATAGGAAGTGGCACAATCCATCCATTATTTATGCTAGATGCCTTCCCAACAATAGTCATCAAAGTGCCAAGATTTCTGCTGAAGTTTAACGCATAAGTATGACTATACTTTTTCCAAGGCTTCTTCTTGAATGACTTGGTGCACGATGATTGGCCACTAGTCATAGATTTAGCACGAGATACTTGCTTCGTATCTCTTAAATGTGCCGCATTTAAGAGTTTTGATATAATAGACTAACAAAAAAGTATCATATATGTATTTTTTTTGTAACAATATAAGATATAATTAAATAATAGTAGTAAACAAGTGTTATCTTTTAAGTTAAAAAATAGTACCATATCAAAATTTAGAACAACTTGAATCGACAGTCAAGCCACATACTGTTCAACCGCATCTTGGACTGTGGTAGCATCAGAAGGCACAAGTAATGGACAATCATGAAACAATGATTGATCAATTACTATTCGCCAATGATTAGGCAAATATTGATTATGAATCATCTGATCATCGCTCAATTGTTGTACCGTTCCAATAGCAACATAGTCCGTTGACGAAGAATGTTTGAACAAACATTTCATTTTTTGTAAAAAATTTAAGTGCTATATATAAAAAATAAAACATATAATAAGAATTTAAAAATAATAGATTATATACACCATAAATTAAAATCTTACCACATATGATTCATCAAATAGAGGAGGACTCTCATGTGGGGTAGCTATTAGATGTACATTCTCACCAAAATGTTCATCTTGGTTTGATTTATGGTAAGAATGTGCAGATTGCATTGGAGAAAATGAACCACTACTTGATTGCATATGCATTCTTGGCATATAGTGAGGACCAATAGGATGGCTATATCCCATATTGGATGTAGTTTGAGCGCAATGAGATTGTATGGGTGGCATGACTGGCATGGATGGTGGCATGCTTGGCATGGGTTGTGGCATGCATGGCATGGAAGGTGGTATGCATGGCATGGATGGTTGCATGCTTGGCCAATATGGAATGCCCTGGTTGTAGCATGATGCCATGGCTGACATTTGTTGTGATTGATGTTCTTTTAGAGTGGCAATCTCACTCATCACTGAGGCCTTAAAGGAGTTAAATTCTTCTTCAATTTTAGTGTACTTCTCCTTACTTACCGTCTGAGGCTTTTGTTTTGGAATGTTAAAATACTCCATAGAACCATCATATTGGCTACCTCCCCTAACACGACCAGGATGCTCGCGTCCGAATGCATGATATAAAGCATCTCTCCCAAGCTCTTCGATTATTTCACCCCTGGATATTTTTTCTTGAACAACTCTCTACAAATAACAAAGCACACAAACATATCATTCATTATTACATCAATTATTAAATATCATTCAAACTTTTTATCAACCGAAATTACTAACTAACTTATTTAATTGTTCTTCTCCTCGATGACTCATCGGTCTTGCATTCTTCGTTTTGGGAATCTTTGTTTCTATGTACAATTCAATTCGGGTAACAAGTCTACCCAATTCAACTTCCTACATAAATTATGAAAATTTTATTAACAATGACATGAAATTAAATTGAGGAAAATAAATATAAAAATATTTATAAATTAAGACAAATTAATAATATCATTCTATATCTAACTTCAGGATTTGAAGGCCTCCCAGTATGGTTAGGAAGAATGTTATGCATTTGGACATTCTGATGATCTTCTCTAATAATTTGAAATTCATCTGAACGTCTATAATCCACAAAGTCTTTCCAAACTTGAGGTGTAATCCAGGGGTGTCCTTCAGGGATTTTGTAGATCTCATTCTCATCAAGTGTTTCCAAATATGGAAACACATAATTTTTTGCCAATCTGGAAGTCTTGTATTCCTTCCAAGCCTTATTTGCAATCTTATAACACTTGCCTTTCCAACTGTCATCGACTTTGTAACGATTCTGTAAAAACACAGTACAAAAGATTAGATATAATACACCTAATATAATATATATATTAATTATAAAATATAAGAGACTTACATAAATGGTTATCCATATTTTGAACTTTTCTGCATCGTCAATCTCAGACCAATCATTTATATTGATTGGTATACTAGACTTTGTCAGTCGACCAATAGATGATTTCAATTATTGACCATTTTCCCCTATTGGATTACCAGTAGCATCAAATAGAACATGTATTCTATCATCTGGGTTAAGTAGAGCATCAGGTATATTCGCCCAACCCCTTCTTTTCAAATACCCCAATGGATCATTTGGATCTACAAGCTGAATATCCATGAAATATCTGCAAACAATGAAGAAATATAAATTAATTGACAATTTTAGGAACACACATATATATAAGAGTTATTACAACAATATAGAACATACATTATGTTTAATTAGGTTATTGATCGTATACATATATTCCTTCACAATCACTTCGAGTCCATGTCGAAGAATCATCATCATCAATTAGATCATCACATACATTAGGCAATTTATTTGAGAAATTACTAATATTGGTTAATGTATCAAGCATAGAGTCATCATCTTCTACATCATCATAATGGTAAAACTCTTTTTGTGGAGGCGTTAACATAATAGACCATTTTGGATCAATTTGATAGCTCACGTAAAATACTTGTTTTGCATGAAGTGCTAACGTGAAAGGATCATCAGTGTGACTTATCCTGGATAAATTTACAAGGGTAAATCCAAAATCATCTATTTTATATCCAATATTGATAACATCTTCGACCCAATCACACAAGAAAACTGTTTCATGGAAGACCTCATAATCCAATTCCCACATCTCTTGTATTATACCATAATATGTTCTATCAGAAAGTACATAATATGTTATATTAGAAAGTACAGGATTAGAATCTTTTGAACTAGAAAATTGCATAGTTTGTGCAACCATCTTCACCCCACTATTTTGATTTACTCGGACTTTGTCCCTAGCTTGAGTCGTAAACCTTGATCCATTTATTGTGAAACTATAAAATGATTTGACATCGAATTTTGGCCCATGTGCAAGCCATTGTAAACTTTCTGATATTTTATGATTGAGTTTCTTGAGTTCATCTCGAATCTATGTATACAAAAACACAAAATGTGTTTAGAGCAAAGTTTTAAAACATTGAATAGATCTAGGAAGATACATGTATGAATTTTTGTTTGTGACACTTACATGGATGCGAAACCAATTAATAAGCTCTCGCTTATGTTTATCATACAACCATTTTTCTCCTTTTTTTATAACGATGATCGATCTTCAATAAGTTTAAATGCATCCTGTAATGTTATTAAATATATATTAAGTTATATATCATCATTAATAGTTAAATAAAAAATGATTTTTGCAATCATGAAACAATGAACATCACTTACTCTATGTACAGTTGTGCCTCATTATTATTTACCAAAATGATTCGGTGTGCTTTTTCCCATCGAGTGCGATCAATAAATAATTTCTTACTTCTACCAAGCATAGGGTTACCTACTTGGATCATGTGACGTTCTAAGAACAACTTGTGCGTAGGATTCCCAATTTCAATGCAACCACTAAAGTATTCAGAACAAAACTCAATGGCCTCTTCAGCAATGTAGCATTCCACCATGCATCCTTCAGGTCGATATCTATTATTTACATATCCTTTAAGGACTTGCATATATCTCTCAAAAGGATACATCCACCTTAAGTAAGTAGGACCACATAATTGAACCTCTCGAACTAAATGAGCACATAAGTGAATCATTATATCGAAGAAAGAAGGAGGAAAATATTTTTCAATTAGACACAAAGTCTCTACAATTTCTTTCTGTAAAGAATTTAACTCGCCAATTGATATAGATTTCTTGCATATTGTATTGAAGAATGAACAAAGCCGAATTATTGATAATCGAACATGTTTTGGAAGAATTGATCTAATAGAAACTGGTAATAACTGTTGCATTAAGATATGACAGTCATGTGATTTCAATCCATACAGTCTCTTATCGGTGATAGACACAAAATTTCTTAAGTTGGATGAGTAACCATCAGGAACTTTCACACCCTCCAAACATTTACAAAACACATCCTTCTCTTTTGTTGACATTGTATATGATGCTGGTGGTAAGTATGTTCGATTCTTATCATTTTCCACCCTTTGTTCCAATTCAGGTTGTATGCCTAGTTTCTTTAAATCCAATCTTGCTTTAATTCCATCCTTTGTTTTTCCAGGTATATTAAGTTAAGTACCAATCAAGCTCTCACATACATTCTTCTCAATGTGCATGACATCTAAGATGTGACGAATGTGTAGGTCTTTCCAATAAGGTAATTCCCAAAATATTGATTTTTTTTTCCAACAACCATGGTAAGTCGGTTCAAACTCTTTTTCATTTTCACTCATTTCATTAGTTGACCTCTTTCGTTTCCCTACCTTAGTGATTTTTTTTCATCTTTCCATATCGTTTGAATGTCATCCCATTCAATTGCCTTAATATCTCTATACCTTGCAAAGGTCGAGTTGCATGATCATGATCTTCTTCACCATCGAACGATTTCTTTTGGTATCTAAACTTGTGTCCAGATGGCAAAAATCTTCTATGTCTTCTATAAGACATCTTTCGTCCGTGAACAAGATAATTTGCAAAAGTTCCATCACTACATATAGGACATCCCTTGTAACCTTTTGTTGCAAAAGTTCCATCACTACTTCCAGTATTACTATTTCTACAAGCAAATTCCATGAAACTTTCAACTCCAGAAATATAGTCTTGCTCAATTCTATATTTTAACATCCAAGATTTGTCCATTTTCTATTAATGATATTAATTAAACATATTACTTAATTATGTATACAATGAATATATTTCAAGTATTATTATATATAAATTTCCTAATTATTAGAATATATATCAAAACATACATAATGTAAAACAGTTATCATTTTAATCATTTTACAAAACCATTTCTATACAAATTAAAAAATAAGCAACATGTTAGCATGAATATATAAAAACCAATCACGCAATTTGGTTGATTCTAATTTCTAAGCATGTTACTATATCATAATTAAAAAGTAATATTAATTATACGTATATAAATAAATTTTTTCACACATAGTAAACCTACAACATTTCAGATATTATTTCCACATAAAATAAGTCAAACATTATTACAAGTAAAATAAAAAACATACCTAAATCAAAAATTTATATAAAATATAAAACAAACTGAATAATAAGCTGCAAAATTCTACTTAATAAAATATAAATAAATTTATCCATGCGTAGTAACCATCAAACCCACAACATTTCAGATATTATTTCCACATAAAATAAGTCAAACATAGTAACAAACAAAATAAAAAACATACCTAAATCAAGAATTTATACAGAAAATGGGTATAATTTTTTTTTTAATATTTTCATCAAAAAAATAGAAGAACTGACAGATAATGTGAGAAGAGGAATATAACTTACAAAATGACGTTACAAATGGTGGTCGGAGGTGGCCGGAAATTTAGAAAGAAGGTGGCGCACGGTGTAGATTTTGAGAGAAAATAGAGAAAAGTGAGGAAGAAAATGGAGAAGAGAGAGGAAGAAAATTGGATTCTGCGTAAAAATGACCCGAATGTGGATATATTAGGTGGATAGCGTCGATTGACCATATCAACCGATGCTACGTCCAACGTGTAGCATCTATTGACATGGAGAACCGACGCTACGTCACGTGGATAGCGTCGGTTGACGTGGAGAACCGACGCTATCCACGTGACGTAGCGTCGGTTCACCACATCAACCGACGTTATCCACATGGATAGTGTCGATTCTTCACATCAACCGACGCTACGTCTAACGTGGATAACATCGGTTCTACACCAAACCGACTTTAAATTCAATATAAGTCGATTTTTTCCAAAAACCGACTTTACACAGCGACTTATATACTCCTTTTTGTAGTAGTGGTGGAATCCACTTCATTGCTTACCAGTGTCCTTTACCAAGATTATGCATGTATTGACTTACCATACTAAAAGCGCGGGAAATATCAGGTCTAGTGCAAACCATTGCATACATCAAGGCACTAACGACATTTGTATATGGAACATGTTCCATTTGCTTTTTCTCATCGGTGGTGCTAGGTGACATCAATGCACTCAACTAAAAGTGAGGAGCAAGCGGTGTACTTACTGGTTTTGTTTTTTCGTCAATGTCAAACCTTTGTAGTACTTACTTTAGATACCGAGTCTGTGTCAGACAGATTATGCTTGCAATTCTATCTCTTATGATTTCCATCCCAAGAATTTTCTTAGCTTCTCTAAGATCTTTCATTTCAAATTATAAACTCAACAGAGCCTTCAATTTGTCAATCTTCACCTTGCCCTTATATGCAATTTATAACTGTATTTTAAATAGTTATTTTCACATATTTTATTAATTATAATTGCTATGTTTTCAATGTTTTTAGTTAATTTTAGTTTAATAAATTAGTATTTACTGCTTTTTATATTTTTTAATAAAAATTAAATAATTTGTATCGAAAACGTACTTAATTGCAAATTTGTGCCCAAAAATATAATTTCAAATAAAATAGTATTTAATTACAATTTATAAAAGTCGAAAATATAATTTAAATTAAATTCGTGCTTGATTTTAATTATTAAAAGTTTAAAAATTTAATTTAAATTAGAAAAGGGCTAAACTGTAATTAAAGAAAGTTGAAAATGTAATTTGAAATAAATTTGTGGGCCAAAATCTAATTAATTAAAGTTTAATTTTCTGCGCAGGTGAGAAGAACCACGCGCCAATATGCACGCGCAAAACGTGGACCGTCCGATCAAAGAAGAAACGGCTGAGATTCGCGCGTGCTATTCACACCCGACCAACTCGCATGGGTGCAGCTTCTTTCACGCGGCACGGCGCCCAAGTGGGGCCCACTGCCGCGCAGGCCGGCGTGCAGGTGGGGCCCACCTCTCTAACGCGTCCAGCCGCTGTCCCCCACGTACGCGCGCCTCTCATCCCGTGCGCTGATCTCCGCGTGCAGCCGGATTTTTCTCCAATAAGAAGCTGCCACGTGTCCACTCTGAATCCTAACCTCGAATCAACAACTGCCACCTGTCCCGTTCTATTTTTAGCCAATCAGGTGATGACACGTGGCATTTTATGATGAGCGCGGAAGCGTAGGATCAAGGCCGTGTGTAGCCATTTTCTCCGTGCTTTGTTGTCTCCTGCGCTGTTTCCCGCATCCAATGAGAAGCTACCACGTGTCCACGTTAATTCCTCTCAGCAAATCAGACACTGACAAGTGGCACGCATAATGAATTTAGAAATGCAGAATCGGTGCCCCTGTCTCACGCGTAATTTATTTAATATTTTCGATTCGATTTTCGATACAATTTTGTCCCCCACACGTTTTAATTTATTATTTTTCCCACACTTTTCTGTCCCCCCGCGTGTATTAAATTTTAATATTTTTGATGTATTATTTTGGTTATAAATAGGAGATAAGATGATAGTGTTGAGAAGTTTTTTTCGAGTTTGTAATTTTTGTAGTGTTTGTGTGTTGGCTGTGGAACACGCAGAAGCCATTTTTGGCTTTTGTTGTGTTCTACGTGTGCCAAATATTTGTTCTAATTGATGTTTTAATTTTCCTTCTTCTTCATCTTAATTTTCTGTATGTGTTGTAATTTTTATTTTAATTTTATGAAGTAATTTAATTTTTCTAGGGTTGCATTTGATCTAAATTTGAAAAAACAGAGTCCGCGATTGAATTCAGAATGATCCAATTAGGTAGGAATATGTCCAACTCAACTGAAAACGGATGAAAACTGGACAAATTCGGTCCAAACATCACTAGTGACTGAGTTGACTCAATTGCTGGTAGCATCACTCCGGCAGCTTCTGGTGGTGATTCTGACTTCCGATTTGAGCGATTCTTTCACCGTTGTATTCATCTCATCAAGAGCTTCGATTTGATATATAATACTGCTATATTTGGCTCTGATACCAATTTTTTGTACACGGAAGCAATAAATAGCAGTATATGAATATATCAAAGTGGTAAAAGAACACACAGAATTTACGTGGTTCGACAATTCGCCTAGGTCCACGGGAGACAACATATAGTATTGAACTAAGTAGGAAATATACAGAATATAGATACTGATTTTCTCACTAATAATATCTCTAAAATGTTTCACAAACTCAAAGAAAAAACTCTCAAACTCACTAAGTATTTTATCTCTTTGAGTTTTCTTATACTCTCTCTATTTTTTTCTTATTTTTGCCTTGTTTTTCAATGCATGAACTCTTCCTTATTTAAAAATGAAGCAAGGCTCTCTTTGCCTAAATTGTGCCATAATTTAAGTTTTAAATTAGGTCACTAATTTCCTTAAATTATGCTACTAATTTCCTTAAATCATACCACAAATTAGGCCACTAATTTTCTTAAATCATGTCTTAAATTATGTCACTAATTTCCTTAAATTATGACATAATTTAGGAAAATTAGTGGCCTAATTTGTTACTTTTAGAGCCAATATTCAACACTTCATTTCCTACGACAATGTTTCAAATTTTGTCATCAAACCAATAGGCTCTTACATTGTTTTGAACTCAATTGTTTGCAGCTTCACGATTAGAAAGGGCTTCAAGCTTATCATTTAGGATTATTAAGGTGAGTTCTATGTTTGAGCCTTCAAGGGCTTCAAGTGTTGGTGGATTTGGTTCGTAAATTTACATTCTTTCTATTTGATTGCTTTGATATAGTGTTATAACAACTCTTTCTGAAGATAGATCATTTCCATTTCAACCATAACAGACTCAATGGATTGTGCATCTGCATCATCATGACCAAATTTCATGAGTAATTTTTTTTTGATAAACTGTAATTAATATGATTCGAACACGTAAAAATAACATATACTCATCTCTTTGACTGAAATAATTGTTTTTTAAGAACCTTACTGATTAGATAACAAAAATAATTTTCAGAGTATATATTATAATTGTTAAGTCCCACATTGGCTAAGAGTAAGGCAACAGTGCTGCTTATAAGTCTGGACAACTCTCTAACTCACAAACTGGCTTTTGGGTTCAGAGTTAGGCCTGAGTTTCTAAGATGGTATCAGAGCTAGGCTCTTGGCTTCTTCGTACTCTCATCGACCCTTGTGCCGTAAATCCGGACCGTGCCGTAAATCCAGACTCTAGCCGATGTGGAGGGGGGATGTTAAGTCCCACATTTACTAAGAATAAAACAACAGTGTTATTTATAAGTCTGTGCAACTCTCTAACTCAAAAACTGGTTTTTGAGTTCAGAGTTAGGCCTGGATTTTTAAGAATAATGACAAAAAATCATAAGGTTAATAGGACACCATAACACACAAAACATAATGCATACAGCAAAAGGAGTGGCTAATAACCTTATATTTTTAAACCAAACATAAGAAAAAACAAATAACCAAAAATATTGAAGCATTATTAATGGCTTCGTCACTCATTGCGTAAGAAAAAACCATAATTGAGAGATCATATAATGCACAACTATCTTTTTAGTCAGGTCAATATTGCAACTACCATTTCACAACACTGATATATATATATAGGCAATTCAAAGTGCTTTGGGAGCTGTAAGTAAATTATTCATTTTCTAGTAAACTTCACCAGACTTTTATGTTTGGAAATCACTCAACTCAATAACATGTAATTAGGGGCGGCTAATATTTGGCGGATCAGCCTTCATAGGCTCCGGCCGAATAAGGGTCACAAATTTTTTGTCAACAATTTATTTTTAAATATACATATTATTAACCAATAAAAAAAATCAATTTTTAGGTTTTCTAACTTAAAAGTGGAACGTTTTAGATGATAAATATGCTTCAATTAATTTTCACTAATCATTTATTAATATTCTTTACAATTTCTAAATTAATGGAGATTGAGAAAAACAAAAACACTATGGTCAACGTTTAATTATTTTAATTTATGGGAAGGAGATCGAATTTACATCAAAGAAATTATATGACACATAGGCTTGTAAATATCTCCCAATGAGGTTTATATGGGGATGATTGGATTGGAAGTAAGGATGTAAAAAACAAAACGAGAAATGAGTATCAATAAATTATAAGTAATGTATGTATCTTATTTTAATTTTTTTTATATATATTTAATTAAATTTAACCTTAAATTAATTATAGATAATGTATTATATATTTTATATTTCATCTTTAAGTTTTTTTTATTCTATTAAAATATCAATAATTATTTTTATGAAAATTATATGAACTATTTATTTAACCGTTAGTTTGCAATAATCTATAAATATTGTTTAGTATAAAAAGATTATATATTTATTTTTACATATTTTTTTATTTTTTCTTCTCACATAGATATTAATATTTTTATTTATTAATTAAATTTTATTTTTTTCATTATAAAATATTTATTTTTAACTTAATATTTTTATAATTTTTATAATAATTAAAAATTATTAAAAATAAAAAATAATATTTAAAATATTACTTTAATTTTTTGGAATCCTTTCTTGATATGTCATTACAAAAATTTTAAGTAAAAAATGAAAATAAATTATAAATATGAATGGGGAATAAGAAGGAGGTTCTAGTCCTCGTCACACTTCGTTGATGACCCTAAACACACACCTTTAACCACCTTAATTGAGGAGATTGAACTTAGAATAACTTGTTAAATAATTCAAATTTGATGGTGTGTATGCCTTTTGTTTCATGTGAAGATAAATATTGTACATACTTTTAAACTTAGAGTTCTATTAAAATAAGAAATTGGTTTCAAAATTTCCCTTTAGAAAAATATATGTCGTAGTTCAAACAAATTTTTTTTTTGAGAAAAATAATTAATGTATTAAAGATACAAGAAATTTCAAAATACATAATTAATTATAATAAATAAATAAATTACAACTTAGATCGTTTTGATATTTATATTAACAATATTCACCTCTTCTTTTTGTATAGATTATTTTATAGTTTTTTCACTAATTATATATATATATATATATATATATAACAAAATTATAGTTAACAATTTACTACTTAAATTAATTAAGAAGAAATTTAACTTTTTTTAAATATTTATTATTCATATTCTTATTTTAAAATTATCATTTATTTATGAAAAAAATGATAATATTGTAAAACTCATTTTGTTATTGTTACAATCTATTTAATAGTAATTTTAGTAAAATAACAATGTTTCTTATAATTTTATTATAATTAATATTAAATGAGTTATGATATTAATATAAATAATTGTGATAATAACATAAAAAATAAATAAATCATATTTTATAGACAGTTCTAAATAAAATCAATTTTGGATCACCTATTTTAAATTCTATTATAATATCTATCTTATTGATAATATCTTGACATATTATTTACAACATTTTCTCTAATGTACAGTTCTTAGACACTTTTAATTAATGGACTTTTTAAATGACCTATCATAATCTTATTAATAAGATATAAATTAATTCATATTTTTAAGACAGTAGATATCAAACCTAAATAACCATGTATATTTTTATCTTTAAATATTTGTCTATTTTGTATATAAAGTACAGAAGCTCCATTTAATTGATTTTTTCCCATATGTTTGAATAAAACATATTGTGACTTAGGATATTCATCTGAATTAAATTAGTGGTTAATTTAAGATTTTAATATTACTACAAATAATTACATTATCTCTTTTAATTTTTGATAAATAAAATTTTATGTGTAATATTTATATAAATATAAATATAAATAAATTTTATGTATAAATGAAATTATATTATATGGATTTAAATTTTAAATTTTTATTATCAATAATTCATTATAAATTAAATAATTAAAATATATTATAAGATATACATAACATCTTTAATAAAAAATAAATAATAAACAACATAATATTTTTATTGTACATATGGTAACCTTCCAGAGTAAAAATGACAAATATGTCACTCTCATAACTTACTATATCATTTAAATTTATTTTAATCATTTTAATATAACATATAAAAGGATCAGATTTAAATATTGCAATAGGATTTCAGACTTTGAGCAGGCATAGGCGCTAAAAGATTATGTTACTTGTGATATTTTTAACATTTAAAATTAATATACCTTAATTATTTCAATTTATAAATTTAAATTACATTAATTATTATTTATATAAAAATAATAATTTTATCATGAATCACACAATGGATCATAATGGATATGTAAAATGTGTTGCGTTATTTCATATTTTGTTTTTAATGAATTCATGGTGTAATATTATCTCATTTTACTTTATCTTATTTAGATTTAATTTTAGTATACTTAACTTTAAACATATATTGTATCATTTTTTATTAAATTTATATAATACATTATTATTTATCATATTTTTATTTATCTTATTTAAATTTATTAAAGACAAATAATACATCTAAATTAATATTATTTTATATCTTTAAAAATTAATTGTAAATAAGATATAATAAATTTTATAAATTAATAAATTATTTTATAAGATTTATTAACATCTCATAGAGGAAATAAGGGTATTGATTGAGGAGTTTGAAATGGCTGCTTGTTTTATTCATACAATAAGAGATAAACATCACAAGATTTTGAGCAAGAACAAAAGAGGAGTAGAAGATTTTTGTCTTTTTATAGTGGAAAAGTCTTTTTTTCTAATACTTATTTTTTGAAACCAATCGGCCTAATAAAACCGAAACCTCATAAAAGCACTTGATACTTCATAAATAAAATAACATAATAATAATAAAATACTTTAGCTTGTTTTTCTCTCTAGCTTTAATTTTAGTACAAAAGTTGGCATCTTCCGGGTTATAAATCTTCAACTTGTGGCCATCCCAAACCGTTGGTTCTTTAGCGGTCGTTTGTAAATTTGTATAATTTTTGTTTCTTAAAACTAAGCATGGAGAAAAAAAATTAATAATTTAAATATAAATTATAGAATATTTATATACAAAACGGTAGGATAATTTTTAAATTTTTAATAGTTAATAACTTATAATTTAAATATATTTATATTTAAATACATATAATATCTTTTTTCAATTAGAATCAAATAACTAAAAATAATAATAGGATATTTTATTCCTTCTTATTTTTACTTATCAAATTTAAAACATATATTATTAATATAAAATTTAAATATTAATTTAAATTAATAACTTCAAATTACCATATATATTCGATATAAAAAATAACTGATTAAAAATAAAAAAAAACATAAAAAAATGAATATCTTAATACCTAATATTATTTTTAACATTTATATATTTTTGATAGAAGATAAGATTCTGAAAATCCAATAAAAAAAATTCATTACCTTTTAAATAAGATAATCATTAATAAACTAAAATTTTATACTATTTAACAATGATAGTACGTTTTTCTAAGGAGAAGAATCTTGTAAACATTTATCGGTTTGATACAAAGGATAAAGATAATAAAATAAAAGGAAGGAATCGTTGTATTAGTTTTTCCAACCTCCAATTCATAATTATGGTTATACATGCATGCTTAGATAGAGTTTCACTAATATTTCACTCACTAATAAGAACATACTTTTCTCCTCAAATTCACTAAGAATGCAGCACTATCATCCGTCATCTAAAATTTTGCATTGCCTGTAATTATAACATCCAACCCTACTATTTTTATTAATTATTAGTTACTTTTGTCAAAACTGTAGGGGTATACTTCCTTTCCATGACTCAGTCTTCTCTATTCTTTTCATCATCATTTTCATAATCTCCCTCCTCACATCCTCTGATAAATCAACAATAAGATTGTTTCCAACCCTATTTAACCAACTATTGAAGTTTTTAGTCATGTTATTAGTAACATAATCTACCCTAGTCTCTTAATTGAATCCATGTCTTGCCTATGCAATTTTTTAAATTCCATTTAGATAATCATTAGCCATTTGATCTGTTATCTTGATTTGCTTCATGTAATCCTCAAAATCAATTATCGTTGTTGCCTTTGCAGCTACCCGAATAAAAATATCATTTTGACATCACCACACATTGACCTCTAAAATAAGCATAGATATACTTACAACAGAATATACAAATGAATTTGGGAACACTTCTTTGATAGCATTAGTACAATCTTTCATTCTATCATACATAAAACAAACAATTCTCAATTCATCCCCACCAGTATAGTCACTTAATGATGTCAAAAACCACCTCCATGAATCACTGCATTCATCTTCACACCATGCTAAAGCTAATGGGCACAAACCATTATTAGCATTCAAAGAAACAATAACATTCATCAATTCAAATAAACAATCTTCAACCATTCATAAATCCTTCTTTTTGAGTTATATAACTTAAGAAATATCTATGAAATTATGGGTTTCTCCTTGGCAGAGGAGTAAGGGTCCCCACAATTGCCATAAAAATTGGGTATATTTGGAGTAACACATTACAATATATAACTCATAATTTCTTAAAAAGATCCTATGTAATCTCCTACAACACCTTGAAGTGCAATGTTTCTTAGCCTAACAAGGTTAGGTCATTGACTTGAATACTCATTTTCTATTGTATTCAACACCTAAAACATGAATGCTAATCCTTGGATTTGCCCACACTATATTATGAAATTGCTTGGCTAACCAAAGGGATGTTGCTTCATGTTGATTGTCCACTATTTGAAAATTATGGGATTCATTATAAAAGTCTTCAAATCACTTCCATGTGCAGCATGTAGCATCCACTTGAAATTGATATCCCACGTAATATAGTCTCTCTTTACTTATCTATTTTATATCCCTTTACTAAAAAACTAACTTGTAGCATGTACTCTTTAAGAATATCCCTAAAATGGTCAATGTCCTTAAAAGTGTCTCAAACTTTAAAATCAATACTATCATCACCTTGTCTCTTGAATCCCCTCACTTCATATTTCTACTAACTCTCCTAATTAATTTGCCCTTTGAATCATCAAAATATGTGTCACTTAAGTGATGTCCATCATCATCGTCATTTTCATCAAAAGTATCATCACTTCCTTCTATTTCTTCATCAAATCCCCCACCTTCTTCTTCGTTGTAATTAATTTTAACTTCACTAGCTTTTGCTTTGTTTTCTTCTTCAACTACATGTTCTTCTTCTTCTTCACCATAACTACTCCATCCAAGTTGCTCATCCTAATCCCTAGTATAATTGTAGTCTTCAATGATTTCCACCTCTCATTTTTTACTTCTTAATCTATTTGAACATTTTCAACATTAGGAGGGGCATCTACTTCTTGGGTAATACATGTATTTGGAATATCATAGATAGGGTCAAGAAATGAGTCTAGACAAAACTCATAGGTTATTTGGGCTTGACATGAATTTTAAAAAGTTTGAGAGTTTTTTGTCATTTGATGGTAATAATCATTAAAGATTGGATCAGGTCTTTTAAGTTGAGATTGAATTGGAATAATTTGTGTTTGTGGTTGGGTCTAGGATTCCATTGGATCTTATGTCTCATATTCTGTTTGAATTGGGATGGACTAATGTGTTTGAGGCTAGGTTTAGGGTGCCATTAGACCTTGTGTTTTAGATTCTATTTGAATTATGATGAACTAATATATTTGAGGCTAGTTTTGGGGTGCCATTAAATCTTGTGTTTTAGATTGGGTTTGAATTGGGATGGGCTGATGTGTTTGAGGTTGGATTTGAGATGCCATTACATCTTGAGTTTCAGATTCAGTTTGGGGTGAATTTGGATCATGAGATTCAAGTTTAGGTTAGGGTGCCATGTATTCATGTCATCCAGTTTGGGTTTGAGATGTTGTTGATTTTCTTTGAATTTTTAAGAAATAGTCGTAAGATTGATTTTAGGCTTAATGTCCAATGTTATATTTATACAGTAAAAAGAAGAAACTAGCCGTTAGAATTCTAATTATTCTCCACACTCCCCCTCAACTTAGGCGTGTAAATATCGGTCAACCCTAACTTGCTTAAATTTTCTTCAAATGATTTCAGATCTAAATCTTTGGTGAAGATGTCTGCCAATTGTTTTTCAATTCTCACAAATGGAGTTTAAATTTCCTTTGCTTGAATTTTTTCTCGAATGAAGTGGCAATCCACTTCAATGTGTTTTGTTCTCTCGTGAAATATTGGATTGGATGCTATATGTCACGTTGCTTGGTTATCGCAAAACATCTTCATTGGTTCTTGAATTTTAATTCCAATATCCAAAAGAAGTTGTTTGATCCAAGTTATCTCGCTTGAGGTTGATGCCATGACTCGATATTCTACCTCGGTGCTTGATCATGCCACAACATTTTAATTCTTGCTTTTCCATGTGACTAAATTTCCGTCTATAAACATGCAAAAACCGGTGGTTGATTTTCTATTAAAGCTACCGACCCAATCTGCATCGGATTAACCACACACTTCATTAGAATTATTATGTTTCATAAGAATTCCTTTACTGGGTGTCCCTTTTAAATATTTTAAAATTCTATGTATAGTCTCTAAATGTGGTGTTCTAGGTGCATGCATAAATTTACTAATTTGGCTTACAAAAAAAGAAATGTTCGGTCGAATTACCGTTAAATAAATTAATTTTCCTACAAGTCTTTGAAATTGGCTTATGTCTTCTAAAGGTTCACCATCCTCAATATTTAATTTTCATTTACTATCTATTGGTGTAGATGTCAGTTTACTCCCTAATTTACCAGTTTCTTTCAATAGGTCAAGTATATATTTTCTTTGTGAAATAAAAAGTATCTTGGGTGAATGTGTTATTTCTATTCCTAGAAAATATTTTAGTAAACCTAAGTCTTTGATATCAAAATTCTCCTTTAATTGCGTTTTCACTTTTTTAATTCTTCCAATTTTTTTCGGTAATTATTATGTCATCTATATATACTAGAATTATGGTTGTGAAGGTACCATAATTTTTGGAAAAAAATGAATGATTGACATTACTAATTTTAAAATCACAAGAAATTAAATAAAAGTTTAGTTTTCCATACCATGCTCGTGTAGATTGCTTTAATCCGTAAATAGATTTTTTTAATCTACACATTATGTTAGAATTGTTTTCTTTTTTATGACCGGGTGGAAGCATCATATATACCTCTTCTTAAAGCATTCCTTGGAGAAAGGCACTATTGACATCCATTTGATGTAAGGTCCAATTTTGGTTTACCGCTATAAAAAATAAAATCCTAATAGTTTCATTTTGGTCACGGGTGCAAATGTTTCTTGATAATTTATACTGTAGGTTTGAGTGTAACTTTTTGCCACTAATCATGCTTTGTACCTTTCAATAGTACCATCACTATTAAACTTAATTTTATAGACCCATTTTCATTCTACAGGTTTCTTTCCTTCGGGTAGTTGTACAACTACCCATGTTTCATTTTTTTTGAGTGCTCTAAGTTTTTCTTTCATTGCTTTGCACCATACCAGTTGACCTATTGCTTCCTCATAGTTATTTGGCTCATTTTTTTTTGAAAATTGAGATCAAATAAGTCTTATATTGGTGTGTAACATTTTCATAAGACAAATAATTTTGGATAGGATATTTTATCTCATATGTTACAAAATCTCGTAATCTAGTTGTAGGTTGTGGAATTCGATTAGACCTTCTCAATAGTATTATTTCAGTAGTACCATTTTCTCCCTCACTTTGAGAAGTTTCTTTCTCTTCATTCTCATTGATTATTTCATTTTTATTTTCTACTACCGTATTTCTTTCTTCAGAGTAAAAAAAATGAAAATGTAAATTCATTTGATTTCTCTTGGTTATTAATCTCCTTTTCTAGTGTTTTGTAATATGACTCATTTTCTTGGAATGTCATATCTCTTGAAATGTAATGTTTTTGTTAACTAGATCATAGAATTTATAACCTTTTTTTTAGATGAATACCCCAAGAAAATAGCTTTGATTGATGTATAATCTAACTTGTGTTGTTTATTTTTGTGCATATAACATATACATCCAAATACTCTTAAATGACAGATGTTGAATTTTTCTTGGTAAAGAATTTCTAGTGGGATTTTGAAATTCAAATTGGCACTTGATAATCTATTAATTAAATATGTTGCAGTGAGAATGACATCCGACCAAAAAATTATTGGAACATTGTTTTGAAACAAATGTACTCTTGTTACTTCAAGTAAATGTCGATTTTTTTTCTTTCCAATACACCATTTTGTTGGGGTGTGTAAATACAAGTTGTTTGATGTAAAATTCCTTTTTGTTTGAAAAAAAATTGTGAAATTTTGATTTACAAATTTTGTTTCATTATCAATTCTAAATTTTTTAATCTTTGCGTCATATTGATTTTCTACAAAATTATAAAATTCTTGAAATTGAGAAAATACTTCACTTTATTTTTAACAAGTGTAACCATGTAGTTCTTAAAAAAATGTCTATAAATATAACAAAGTATTTATAACCATTAAATGACTCAATTGGAGTGGGGCCCCAAACATTAGAACAAACATCAAAATGTATTAATTCAAAAGTTTTTTTGCTTTTACAATTGGATAAATTAAATGGTAAGCTTGTGTGCTTTCCTAATTTGCAAATTTCACAACTACTACAATCTAATTGTTTGAAATCAAAAATACATTTCAAAATCTTATTGGAAGGTTGTCCAATTTTCTTTTTGCCAAAAAGTGCCTAATTTTTCTTCTTTTTTAATATTGAAGTTTTATTTTTCTTTACTCATAATATAAAGCCCATTTTCTAGAAAACCTTCACCAATGATATTCTTCGTTATCAATTCCTAGAAAATCACATTTACATTAAAAATTACATTTTTGAATGTAAATATAATTTTACAATTTAAGTCTCGTGTGATTTTACTTAGGGGTCAGCAAAATATCTGATAAATCCGAAAAAACCGATAAAAATGAGTGGTTTTGATCTGAAGTCAGATTCGGATTCGGATTTGGATTCGAAATATTTAAACCCGTATAATCCAATCTGATCCGATATATTTAATATATTATTTAAATATATATATATATATATATATATATAATAATTAATAAACCTAATTATTATTCTAACCTAACCTAACTTAGTCGTATATATGATTCTTAACCTAATATATTTTCCCAGCTACCTCCCTGCCTACATCTCTCTTTCTCCTTCCCTTCCTCCATTGCTATTTTCAGACTTGAAGGATTCTCTGCTTCTCTACTGCTGCTACTCTCTGCTGCTGCTGCTTGTGATTCTCTACTTCGTTGATGTTCTTTCTTCTCTGCTTCTCTGCTGCTGCTCTCTTCTCTGCTCATTGCTTGCTGCCGTTGTTGCTCCCTGCTCGCTACCGCTGCTGCTCCCTGCTCGCTACTGCTTCTCCCTACTGCTCGTTGTTTGTTGTTCTTCATCACAGTACAAACAAAAGGCTGTGTGTGATTTACTGTTTTCTTATAATAATTTTTAAGAGTTATGAGATGAAATTACAAGTCTAAGTGAAAATGTGATTGTGTTGGGAGATCTATTTTGGATGAATTTTTTAATGATTTCATGTAACTTTTCGATATCTAGGCACACTAAATTGTCAAAGGCGATTTGTTCTGATTTTTTCTCCAAAAACATTGTTTTTCATGCTTTAATTGAGTTACAAAAAATTTTAAGCTATTTTTAAAATATTGAGGTCTATCGTGGCTTAATGGAACAAATGTGAACATTGTAATATATCATGGTTATTTATATAATTATAAAAACCAATATCATACAACATTGTTTTATAAATGATGTGTGTTAATTGAATCTAAAATTATTTAAGTATACAAACGTCTAGTCGGGTTCAATTAAACTGAGTCATTTGAACTTTGATTTGAATGGCCTAAGCACAAAATCGGCATAACAATATCAATCTTGTAGATACTTTAATTTTATAATTTGTAAAATTCTCGCAGGTATAAGAATCATTTTATAGCAAATGATAAGTATATTCTCAAGATTGATCTAAGGAAGGAATCTATTTGGTTTTTATTTACTATTCAAAATCTTACAAATTAAATTAAATCTTAAACAATCATGCAAAATTTTATTATTCATAACAGTAGAATATTTAAGGATATAATAATTAAGTTAATTATGCTTGTTCATATTATTTAGGTTATTAAAGATATAAATTAATATGTATTGATTCTCTCTTTTTATATAAATACCACATTTGGGTGAGTTAGATATTATTTGTTAATTAAAAAAATCAATTAACACCTATATGTGTGGTCGATAACTAATTTGATTAATTAAATTAATTCTTTTTTAAAAAAATTGAAAATTAAACATTTAAATGTCACCTTTGGTGAGGTTAGACATTTTAAACTTTATTCAAGGTATTTAAATTAAACCTAAGAATTTAATTATCTGAGTACTAACTTTCAAGTTTTAAAACCATGACTAAAAATATGTTGTCAATACATTTTCGAACAATAGTTCTTATAAAAAAATTTGAAATAGAGTTTCGCTCTAATTACCGGGCGATTGTACCAACAAATAAAGAGTACAATTCTAAATCAGAGCGGATAATTAAATCTTAAAATCTAATTTTCAGATTTAAGTTTGTAATAAAAAATAATATATTTCTCTCTAACATCCTTAATATAAAATCTTGAATAAAAACAAAATCAATTTTTTTACCTATTTATATTTCATAAGCATAACAACGTTATAATTATATCATATTTACAAACAACCAACCATGTTAAATTTAATCATAGACAAATTAAATATAACATATAAGAATAAAACATATAAAATATAATTGTAAAGAATCTATTAAAATTATACCTTAAAAGAATCCTTATAGTAATTTGATGCTAATTCTTTTGTTCAAAAACCTTCAAATAAATTTGTATTTCCGCTTATTGAATCAAAAACTAAAAATCTATAAAAAATAGTTAGTTTTTCTAACAAAGATAAGAACTTTAAAACTAAAAACTAAAAAAACTTTCTAGAGAGAGAAAAATTTGAGAAAATTGTGTGTTTTACAATAGGAAAAAATGATCATTTTATAGGTGAGGAAAAGTCCAAAAAAGATAGGAAAATATTTCAAAATTTGAATTTGGATGCGTAAGGATAGGTTGGAATGCATGTAGGGCCCGAAAATTGCGGCAGACATGCGTTTGGCACACGCGGGACATGGTGTAGGAGTAGGTTGGTGTACGTGGGACACAACATGGGCGTGTGATAGTACGCGTGAAAATTGGATCGGCATGTGCTGGCTGCATGTGTTGGCAGTGCCCGTTCGGGCATGTGTAGATGTGTGCACATGTTGGTATGCACGAGACTTAGCATAGATTGGTGGCTACGCGCGGGACTTGGTATGGATGGGTAGTTGGGCACGGGATTTCGATCTTTTTGACATTTTTGACAGTTTTGACCTATTTTGTCTAATTTTTCCATATTTTTGACATTTTCTCAATATATGTGTGATGTATTTCCTGTAGTATTTTTCTTCGAATCTTAGAATTATTTTTGAACTAAAATACTTGAAAAACAATAAAAATATTCGTGATTTCGAAAAGACATGCATTAAATCATGATAATTTTATTTATTTTTAAGAACTCATCAACTATATACCTAATAAAAAATAACATTAGTTCTTTCTTAGACCTTTATGAGAGATTTAAGGAGTTTTGTAATAATTGTTTTTAAATATTATGGTTTAATTACAATTTTAGCTTCTTCTTTTTTAAGTTATGAAACAATTTGGTTTATATTATTTGAAATAAAATAATTTGATACCTATTTTTTTAATTATTAAATAATGTTTTTTGTTTAATAAAAGATAGATTATTATTCAATTGTAAAGAATCAATACTAAAGACACATGTCCCAATTGTAACTCATTATATCTCAAGTAATATAATTACTAGAAGAAGAGTAATCTAATCCATATCCCTAAATGCACTATAAAGTGCTAATTATCTATTAAGTACTTTCATTACAACATAAACAAGACTAACCAAAATACATTTAAGTAATATACCACAAAACATCACAAATAAAAACAACCATACTAACACACATCGAAAACACAAGCAAAATAATTCAAACACCATAACAAAAACAAAACTATTAGACTCAATAGAAACAAGGCAAAATAAAATGAAACCTAAATAATTGAACTAAAAAGCAAATGAAAATACAACTAGAAATAGAAAAAAAACAAACAAACTAAGTTTGGCTAGTCCAAAAGCAAATCATACAAAGCATCATTAGAGCATACATTATTGCCTTAAGCTTTCACATTGGATACATCCTCCAATTCCATACGAGCCCTCTTATCATTGCTATCAACCATTAAATTCCCAACCATACCATCATAACCTTTCTGTCTATGCAAGCCTCGAATAATTGCTATCTTAGCTTGAACTAGTTCTTCTATAACGACGTTAAGATCCTTATCACTTGAGCCACCAACAACATGATTATTCTTATCCTTCTTATGTAGTTTACTACCACCACACATCTGAACCAGCATCAATTGCACCTTTAACATGAGCAATGAGTAAGAGTATTCAAATTCAAATTTGCATGCAACCACTCACCAAAATTGGAATGTCTTTCTCAAAACCAATATTCAATCTACCACCAGACATATATATATTAGTCTCATATGTAAGAATACCACAATGAAAGCAAAATCATGACAAACATTTATACATTAGGTCAATCCATACCATTTTAGAGCCAAACGTCTTATCAAAAATTGAAATCTACATACCAAAAACAAGTGCATGTCTAAGATCAAAGCTTATTTTGACCCTCACAAACCTAACTATGCCATTGACAAGTGAATATTGATTAACTCCAAAACTTCACCTTTTTTAAACAATTTTCTTTATAATAGGAACTTTCTTCCAATTAGGCGACATATTATGAATTTATATCCAAATTTGCGAGAAATAAAATCTCATGTAAGAAGGACACATACCTAGCTCAATCTTCTTTATAACCATCAAAGCATTATTGAAATTTCATGTCGCTTTTTTCAAAATTAGCTCTAAATCAGCTACCTTTTCAAAATAAAAGAAAAAGGTAGTATGATCAAACACTGTAATTTCAATCTCACCACCTTTCTTGGCCCAACTGTTAAAAAAACTTTCATCAATTGACATAACAATCTGTGAGCATTCGAGCAACAATGACCAACTTCATCGATCCTTGTTCCTCATTTATAAGCTTTTAAATTTCAAAAATCTGATCATTCAAATCAAGAAAAACTTTCACCATAACTAGTTTAATCTCATAACAAATACAAAAATCTCACAATCATGACAAATTAAAAAATATTTTCCAAATAGCACAATAACTCTATACAAGAGATTAATAATTAATGATAATTTAAGTTAGAGGATGATTTATCGGAAGAAACAAGGAAATCAAATAAAGTGATACAAGAAATAATGAAAAAAATTTAAAATGTGAAAGGAGAAATAAAGAAAGAATTGTCACGAGAATTATGGAATAATTTAATTCATATTATTTTATATGAATTAATTTAAAATGTTGTATGATTTAAAAAAATTAAGTAAGAATGTATTTAATCCCAAATATTGTTATTTATTAAAGAAAAAAAAAACAAAATGAACCTTTTTCGAAAATGACCCCTGAGGGTCAAAACCAAAGGAAAAGGAATAACACATGAAATGGCAGGCAAAGAAGAGAAATCTCCTCATCACCCGTGAAGCTGGGTGAAAACAGCCCTCCCTCCTCTCCTTTATTTGTTGTTGCTTAAAAGTTAAAACCGAAGGAACACAACTACGCCTAATAAAAAAACGCAAAAAAAAGAGAGAGAGAGTTAAATACTTGTTTGTATATTATTATCGTTTTTTTATTTACTCTTCGATCAAAGTTTGATTGATATAAATCCCACCATCCTCAACCGTCCAATTTGATGAATCCCTGTTTGACATGTCACCGGCGTTGATCAATCAAGCTCCGGCATATTCTCAGAACCCTAGCTTTACCCACGGTCAGAGTTCTCATCCTTCTAGTTTCAATTGTCCCGAGTTTTCTCAGGAAAATCCCTTCAAGTTTCATCAAAGTTATTCAAGCACCATGACACCAACAAATGCCGGTGATGATACTTCTGGATTTCCCTGTATTTCACGATCGCGCTCTGATATCTCCAGACCGAGGCGTCTGAAGGTTAAGAGAGGATCGAGTTCGCGGAATTTTAGGTCGACGATTATCTCCGAGAGTCAGGATAGTCTTGAGGTGAATCAGTTTCGAAATATTCGGGAGAACTTGGTTACAGCTTCATCCAGGTCCGAAACGGGGGCTTCGGTTGCTGCGGAATCTGGGTTTGGTAAGATTCGCAATGACGCATTTGTGTTTGGAACGGATAGGAATCATATGCGTGCCAAATTTAAAGACTTGAATTCTGGTGGAACTCTTATTAGAGGAGTCGCTGAGGAGTTGAAAAATTTGAGAATTAAGAATGACAATGATTCCAAAGGTGGGGTGTTGGATTCAAATTCAAGTGATAAGAGCGGCAAAGAGACGTTTGTGTTTGGAGCAAATATGAAAGATTGTGTGAATATGAATGACTTGGATTGCAGTGTAACTAATAGAAAAGGAATCGTTGAGGATTTGAAGAATTTGAAAATTGGGAATAGTGTTGAGTTCGTCAATGCCAAAGGTGGTGTTTTTGATCCGAATTCAAGTTGTAAGCCAAATTCTAATGTTGACTGGGAACGTGTTGATCTTGCGTCTAGGACTGTTCATAGTCACAGTTCTAGCATTGATGAAAACATTAAGGTTAAACTCCCAGATGATATGAGTAAGTTGAAAATTGAAAGTCACAAGAACGAGGATAGTAGGGAGACAGTTAAAGATGGAAAATTCGTTTCAAGTGCCAAAGATAAATTGGGAAGCAGCAACAATGTTACTGGCTTTTTGGAAAAGAATTTGGAATTTGAACTCCCAGATGAGTTGCAGAAGAAATTGAATCTGAAAGAGACAGTGCAAATAGGTGCCCCTAACAGCATATTTAATGATGTTGATATGAATAAGTTTGAATTTGGACGTAGTAGAAAGGATGGTGATCCTTCTGTGAAAAGCATAGAAAGTACACTTCATAGCCATATGGAGAATCTGAACATAAAGGACCACTTGAGTACCAATAATGAGAACAACCTTGCCTCCAGTAAAACTGTGACTGTAAGATGGGAAACTATTATGTCAAGAAACAAGAAGAGTTCGTCTGATGCGAGTTATGTTGGTGATATTTTATCCTTTAATCTTGATAAATCAAAAAAAGAAGAACACACTTTTCATCAAGGAACACAGGTCAAGCATCCAAGTGGTGGTAGTGAAGCTCCTTCAGACCAACCTGAGGATGGTTTGAGAGTGAGAGGAAATGCTGCAGTATCATCTTTATTCTCATCTTCCGGTACTAATTTGGAAAGAATTGGAAGTAATTTTGAAGTGCCTGAAAGGAGAGATGAGTATACCTTTTTGAACAATCGAAGTTTTTTAGAGACGTCCTTTGAGTTTAAAACACCAAACCAGAAAACGAATATAGCTGATAATTCTATTGAGAAATTGGAGTTAGAGGCAAGAACGAAGAAAAGAGGTGGAAAATCAGGACACCCTACCAAAGTCCACCTGTCCCATGGGCAAGCTTTTGTTGTAAGAGGAAGCAGTTCTAAGGAAAATCTTGAGGCTTCTGACTCTTACTCACCCATGGATATTTCTCCCTACCAGGAGATATTGGCTGATAATCAATATTCTAGGGAAACTTCTATAACATCTGATGAGTGTTCTAGTTGCAATTTGCCAACTGACTCAGTACCAACAAATTCTGTAGATGCTGTTGTTGAAGATGTTCTTATGGCAACACAACGTTTAGATATCAATGAAAGAGACGCAAAATGTGAAGAAACAAAAGATGAATTTTTTGAGTCTCACTTTGATACATGTGTTGGTGCTGATGGTCCGCCAGAAAGGTCTGTGTCTATGGCTGAAACTGAAAGCTATAAATCTGCAATGGAGGATGTAGATTGTATTAGTGATAACATTGCTAATTCTGTTGAAATCGAAGCCACTTCTAGCTCAAACATTAAGACACATTACAGTGACTGCAGGACACAGTTTTGTTTTGCTTCTAGCTCAGGAGATATAAAAGGCTCTAACTTCACTTTTTCTGCATCTTCTTCCACACATGGTCAATCAACTGCATCAAAACGTCTCAACAGAAAGAAAAGTTTGGCAAAACTTGGTCAGGATGTCAATCTTACCATTCCATTCTCTGGATCTTCGTTGCTTTTGTCACCAGGCAGGAATCAGAGAGGAGATCCATCACCTAGGCCACCCAAATGTGGTGATGATTGTGTGGTGGATAAAGGTCAGGCTGTCAAGCAAGAGTCTATTTCTACTTTTTCTGCAGCAGTTGCAGCTCAGGAAGCATGTGAGAAATGGCGTTCAAGGTTAGCATCAATTTCAATCTACACTATTGGTGTCCCTACATTTAATTTGATGTTTGATTGTTCATCTTCCTGCCATAGGGTAGGGGGTTTGTATATGTTGTAGTTTAAGGGTGATCTTCTTTATTGTTAACATATCAGGGGAAACCAAGCCTATACTGCTGGTGAGCTGTCTAGAGCAGAGGACTTTTACACCCAAGGGGTGAATTGTGTATCTAGAGGAGAGACATCTAAAAGCTGTCTCAGGGCTCTGATGCTATGCTACAGCAATCGTGCAGCAACACGCATGTCTCTTGGAAGAATGAGAGATGCTCTCAATGACTGTGTGTTGGCTGCTGAAATAGATCCCAATTTTCTCAAGGTGCAGCTTAGGGCTGCCAAGTAAGTACTTTGCATCTTTGATGGCTTAGACTTGTTTGACCATTGAAACTTAATTGTCATTGATCTCATACCATTTTTCACTTTTGGATGATGTCTCCAAATGTAGATGGGTTGCCCTAATGGCATACATTTTACCCCGTTATTTTATTTGCATGAACAATTTTTGCAGCGTTTATTTCGTTAAATTCCATGATGCTGTTCTATAGTTGGGCCTAGTTGTGGCTATCCCTAGTGTTGATTGTTTATATGTCTGACTGGATATGACATTCCCTGATCCCTGCTTTTCTATGTTTTGCCTTTTATCCTAAAAGTTGTTATCTGGCCCTGGGGGAAGTTGAAGGTGCAATACAGCATTTTAAGAGGTGCCTGCAGCCAGGAAGTTATGTCTGTGTAGACCAAAAAATTGCAGTTGAGGCCTCTGATGGCTTGCATAAGGTTCAGGTATTGTTATTCACTATCATAAAATGTAAGATCTTACTTTTGCTTCCATCGTCCTGCTATTTGATATTCACATTCATTAACAAAATGCTTCAATCAAAAAGGAAAAAATATTGCAAAACACTCTATACAGTGAGGTCAGTGCAATTTTCATTTAATTGTAAAGTACAGACTCCGAATAACTTCTTGGTGACGATTATATCTTCTTGAATGCACAAACAACAAATATATTGCAAAAGTTTTAGTTTTCCTTCACCAGAAGGACATTTGGGGTACTTAGGAGTAAATGGATAAAACATGTTGAATTCTATAGAGATACTCCATCTTTGGATATAATGTCTAGAAAATTCAAGATACAAACAAATAGTGTGGGTCAGTGGTGGGAAAAAAAATACAATTGATGTATGTCAATTGAATAGGGTATAAGCTGATGTTTCCCATTATCTGGAGATCAGCTTGCCTGCTGGAACTGCATATTGCTTCTATTGTATTGAGAGTTACCAGTGGTACGGCATAGTATTTTGGGAAGTTTGTAACTGCAACATGCTTTCCTGCTGTTACTTCTGAACCTGGTGTCGTCTATTTTTCTGTTCCTTTGATCTCTTTAGTAAAACTTCCTAAGTTGTTACTGGATTTTGTTTGACTGTCTTACTATCTACATTGTCTTACATGTCTATAGTTTTTCTATATCAAACCTGATTACTGTTTTTGTGGCTATCAGAGAGTGTGTGAGTGCATAAATGCTTCAACTGAACTTTTGCAAAGGAAAACATCAAATGATGTAGGGAGTGCTTTGGAGTTAATTGCTGAAGCTTTGATAATTAGTCCGTTCTCAGAGCAACTACTAGAAATGAAAGCAGAGGCCCTTTTCTTGGTTTGTACTTCTTTTTCTGTAATTGTGTGGATACATTTGTCATTTAAAAAACTCATGAAAAGCCTGCTAAGCCATGTTCCATTTAAGTTATTATTAGGCTCATAAGTATGGTGGGTTAACTTTTGCATCATGTGGCAGATCCGAAGCTACGAAGAGGCTATCGGGTTGTGTGAGCAGACTTCTGATTCTGCTGAGAAGAATTCTCATCACTTGGGTGCTCGTGAAAATTTTGCTAATTTGGACCGTGATAGACTCTTGAAGTACTTTAACTTCAGGTTTTGGCGGAGCCAAATTATTTTGAAATGTTATTTTTATCTAGGAAGGCTTGAGAATGGTCTTGCTTCATTGGAGAAACAAGAAGAGAAGCTGCCTATCACATATAGGTACAAACTCTGCATCAATACAATATTTGTTTTTAAAGATCTTTTCATTTTAGTAATTAAAATAAAGCCGTAAGCCTTTGGGCATGACCTAATTCTAATTCCGTGTATCCAGGAATGAAAGCAAAATTTTGGAATCATCACTGCCTCTAGCTGTCACTGTATGCAAACTCTTGCGTCATAAGGTATCGTCTCTTTTCATATCTTCACATTGTGCATCCAAATTATCTGTCCTACAAAACTGTGAAATGTGCGAAGTCAATTTTTTTTAGAATTTGTTAAAAAAATATTGTTTTATCACATGAAAGCATAATCTTTATGATATATTTTAAAGCTGTGTGGAAAAAACTCAGTGCGGTTGAGTGATAAATGGTGGCTATCTTACATTAATTCTTTATAATCAAAAAATGAATTGAAAATTACATGTTAGAAATTGCATAGTTATCAAGCGATAAATACTGGAGATTTTGACAATTTATGTTTAGAGAGCCAAATGATTTAAGTAGAATACTTCATTTGTAAGAGAAAAATGGAACAAGCAGGCTTTAGTAGTCATGGGGAAAATTGTGCTTGTTGAAAAAACATAGAAAACATTGAAGTGGGAAACAAAATCTCTATTTCATTCTACAGTTTCTGATACAAATTTGCCTAATGTGAGGATCCAAAGGTGTTCAATTACAATGCATGCCACATTTCTTATTGTTGCTGTTGTTTTGTTGGATGAATATAATTGCAGCCACTAGAGAGTAGAACCGATTTTTCCTAAAATATTTTGCAATTGTTTTTGACACTGTACTTACATTGAGCTGGAATGGGATAAACTTAATTTTGATACTTTGTTTCACTTTTTGTATTAATTTTGTTTGTCTGGTCTACCAGCTCTGCCCTCCGAGCTTTGAAAGCAATATTTAGTTGAAAATTTAATATATTCTCATTTTTACAGCAATTTGAGACTGATGTTTAGCTAAACCCTCTTGAACATGAAATAGGACGTCATTTATAATCAGGGAGGTTCAAACTATAAATACTGTGCTGGGACAATTAAATTTTTTGTGCCTGCATGGGTATGAATAAGAAGTATTTTTTCGTATAGTTGCACTCGACATTCTTTGCTTTTTCAGACAATTTTATCTACGTGCTACTTTTTGTAAAGGTGCTGCTTTTGAGTTGATATAATTCTTTTACTGCAGGCTGCAGGGAATGAAGCATTTCAGGCAGGAAGGCATATAGAAGCTGTTGAGCATTATACTGCTGCTTTGTCATGTAGTGTGGAATCACGTCCTTTTGCGGCGGTTTGTTTCTGCAATCGCGCTGCTGCATATAAAGCACTGGGCCAGATTACTGATGCTATTGCAGATTGCAGCTTAGCTATGGCTCTTGACAGAAATTATAGAAAGGTGTTCTATTATCTAATTACTTCTGTTTTCTTTATTTATTTTTTGATTGTTATGAACTTTGTTACTGAAGTTTATCTTGCTTTGATTGATCACTTCCAAAACTTCATATATTTTCATACACAGTTTGGTTCCTTATGAGGTTTAGCCTTCCTTTGGTTTGCATCTTTAATTTTTGTTACTGCTTTTGTGAAATGGATGAGATCCCATGGGAAATTTTTTATTGTGTTATTCACAGAAAAGGGCTCAAATAGATATTTTGCCAAGAGTGATCAGAAGAGCCTCGTAGCTTCTTTGTTTTAATTGACCTTGGCTTTTTTTGCTTTTCCATTAAAACCTTATAAAAAAGTTGGCATCTTAGGAGTGCCTGTAAAGTTGTTTTTTTCTTGGGGACATGGCTTTCAGAATGATGCTCTCTATTATCACTACTTCGTTCACTTTTACCCATCTTTTGGTGCCCATAGTTTGTCTTAGTTATTTGTCTCCATTTTTACTAAGAAATCCAGGTTAGTTTGCTAATAGTTTTAACTTTTAGCACTTGTTATGTCCTGTGTTTGGACATATGAAGGTAAACACTTTGATTTTCTTTTACAGGCTATTTCTAGAAGAGCTACTTTGTTAGAGATGATCAGAGATTATGGACAAGTGGTTACTGATCTTCGGAGACTAATATCTCTCCTCACCAAACAAGTAGGGGAGAAGACCAGTCAGTTAGGGGGATCTGACAGATCACTCAACTGCACAAGTGACTTGAGACAGGCCCGCTTACACCTTTCTGAAATTGAAGAAGATGCCAGGAGAGACATACCCTTGGATATGTATCTCATTTTGTAAGTTTTTCTTTCCGTGATATTTGCGATTCCTTTTACTAGAAAGACCTATATCAATAACTAGATCCAAAGTCTTAAAGAGGTTCGACCTCAGCTATATGATTTTTGTAAAGGATTTATCTTTCCTCATAATATGTCATAAGTTTTCCACATTTCGGAGATTTTAAGTAATTGCTAGAGCTTTTGGTTTTACCTTAATCTCTGTTCCCTGTGTCTAGAAGATCTCAATATATGTTGTTGAGTGCCTACAAGATATTTTCAAATTCACAAACTTCAGATTACTCATTCTGTTTCTTGTTTATTTTTTGACAAAATGTATTGCTGTTAAGAGACGCTATGAGTTCTTAGGTTATTTGTATAAATCAATTTTGCTAACTGATTCGATATAATGGCAGGGGAGTGGAACCATTTGCTCCAGCATCAGAAATTAAGAAGGCTTACCGTAAAGCTGCACTTAGGCATCATCCTGACAAGGTTTGTGGTATTTTCTTCTTTGTTGTGTGGCTAGTATGGATCCTCTAACCACGTTATTTAATCAATTTAGGCCAGTCAGTTTTTGTCAAGAAGTGACAATGGTGATGATGTACTCTGGAAAGAGATAGCCAAAGAAATCTACAACGATGCTGACAGACTTTTTAAAATGATAGGAGAGGCGTATGCAGTGCTTTCAGAACCTACCAAGGTCTTAATTTGCATCCTTACTATGTTTGTTTTGTATGCAGTTTATGTTTCCCCCCAAGGGAGTTTCAGGCAACAATGCATGAACTACATGGGAGTTTTTAGATTCGAGCCGTAAGAACCGCCAACTAAAAAATAAAAGATTGCAGTTAGAAATGTGTATATGTGGGGGAATCTAAAAGGGATGTAAAAAAAAATGATGCTCATGTGACAGCATGAACCTCTAGAACCAACAACCAGAATAATAAATATGAAAAATGAATAGCAGGACGAAGAAGTTAAAACAAAAATCAGGGGGTGAAAATTAGGGTTGAAATAAAGAACAGTGTCTTTAGAAAGGAATTATCGTAAATATTAGTAGTAGCACATATAATGGGGAGCAAGGCATAGAGTATTCAGATAAATGTTGTCCCTGACCGGGCGGACCTTATCAGGATATTAGTTTTTTATTTTTTTTAGATCTGGATAATACCATTGCTTCTCATAAATGATAATTATGAGAGTACTTTTTCTTACGAACTTAAAGATACTCTGATCACCCTTTTTCTAGTGAATGTAGGTATTGACAAAATGCATAGTCATCTGAACTGAACTGCTCTGTTGATATGTTGATTTATCGAAGATAGCCTATTAGTAATTCCGTTCTTTATGCATGTTTGGTTTTCATGTGTTACAAATCTACGCAGAAGAGGTCACCCGTGAAGAGGGGAATTGTTTTTTTGAAAAAGACGGAACTTTAGAAAAAGCAGATAAATACATTTTTTTGTAATGAACTTGACTTTTTTTTTAATACTTTGCATGCCTATTCAAGTTTTCTATTCATTTATTTCCCTTTTTTGCTGCTAACATGTGTTCTTCTATAATTCCATAGCGTGCTCGGTATGACTCTGAAGAGGAAATGAGGAATGCACAAAAGAAGCGGAATGGAAGTAGCTCTTCCAGACCACCTGCTGATGTTCAAAATTTTCCATTTGATAGAAGTGGTAATAGGCGACAGTGGAATGATATTGGGAAATCATATGGTAAATCAGCCTCTAGAGGGGCAGAAGCGACTTGTTCGAGTAGGTATACGTGATAACTTTGTGAAAACATTCCTGAGATACTTCAATTTCCACGGTTTTATGGTAGTGCCCAGTCAGTCGGTAGATGGGTGTATTTTTGAAGCTGCACATGAAGTGTAGCTTCCATTTGATTGCTTGCAAGATGAGTATTTCTCCAAGTAGCATATGGGAGGTAATCATCACAGAAGTGGAACAGCTTGAATAATGGACCTTGTTTGTGTTGGAAGCAGAAACAAAATTTATGTTCCACAATAAAATGTTTGGATTTTAGCTGAAAAAGCCCTGTGGCATGGTCTGAAGGAGAGGACTAGATGAGATTATGTTTTCGGGAGGGAAAAGATAAGCTTTTCATATGGACATTGCTTGTGGTTTTTTAACTGATGTTGTGCAGATGAGTAACACGCAAAGAGGGTAATTGATACATTTGACAGTCTGATGGTTCTTGCCTGGAAGAAGTGGCAAGAAAGCAAAGAAACAAACTTTCATGGGTTAGAAATGAGATTATCATAAATTTTCTGTTGTACTTTTAATATTTTAAACTCTTGAAAGAGTGGTTTTTAAAAAACTACAGGTAGGTTGGGTGTTTGGTTTTCAATTGTACAGTTACTGTTTGTGTTTGGCAACTGAAATTTGATCCAAATTATTTTGTTTGTTTTCTGTTGTTATTAACAATTTTGAATGAAAAGCGAGTGTATAACTTCCCATAAAAATGGACTAGGACCTCAATTTTGCCTTGTTCATGACAAGAAAAGGTAACCTAGCTCACCTTACTTTCATATTTTAACCTCGTAGCACATATTAGTTTTGATGTGGGTTGTTCCTTTAAGTTAAAAGTGTCATGTAATTCCTTACTTTGAGAAAACTGGTCAAGTAAATGTAATTATATTATTTTAATATTTTTTTATTAAAATCTTTTATGTATTAAAGAAAGAATAAAACACTATTCTTTAATATTGATAACGTGTTAATGAAGATGAATTGTTTTTTTTTTAACAAAATTTTTATTTATTGTAATTATTTTATTTTAATATTTTATTAATTTTTAACTGTAAAGAAATTTAAATAGTTTATTTATAATATTTTATATTAGAATATCATTGTAATTTATTTTTTATAAATAATTTTATATTAAATTTTATTTTCATTCTCGTATGTTTTAATCGATGTTTTAATCGAATTTTAACCATATACAAATTAAATCACAAATACAAATTTTATAGTGAAGAGAGAGAATTCGTAAATCTGCAGAGGGACAAACAAACACGAAGGGGGGGATGAATGACGACATCGAAGAAAGGAGAAAAATTACAAAATAATATACGCCCACCATGGGGCTCGAACCCACGACCACAAGGTTAAGAGCCTTGCGCTCTACCAACTGAGCTAGACGGGCTTGTTGGCATCATGACAAATTTAATGTCAACTTAACCGAAAATTTGTAAAAGGCTAAACAAAAGTTACCTCAAGACAAACTTTCAAATAAAAATTAAATCAACAAATATGAAGCAAAATTGGATTACTATCAAGTACTACCATATCTGTTTTGATAGTGGCTGGCAGAGAAAACATGACATGAGAATGTTGATTGACAATAAATTGTAACATAACCTTGGCCTGATATAGTTCTATTTAGTATTCTAGTAGCTTTGTATTTTTTTTATATCCATTTTAGGCTTAAGCTTTTATGATAAGCTCATCAGGCTTCAGCCTTTAATCCCTCTTAACTTTCTAGTATAATTACCAAGCTTAACATCAATAATAGTTCAATTAAATACATATTCCCTCCTAAAAGTTAAAAGAAGTTAACAAATTTCAATTGTTATACAAATAATGATAAGAAAATTGTAATTATCATTAAAAGGATTATCATCAATTATTAACTTCAACATCTTTAATTATATATTTTTATTTGAAAAAAAAAACTTTATAGCATCAAGTATTGATGTTATTTATCTTTTAACATTTGTCTAATAATTTCTTCAAATAATGAGTTACACTTTATTAACAGAACTATTAGATAAAATTATTATTAATAATTAATAAAAAAAGGTGTGGTAAAGTGTTCGTGGGAATATCATCACCCATAATTATATTCTTTAGAAAAAAAGTTTAAGTATGATTAAAAAAACTAGACATATACTTGCTATTTTTTTTTTTGGTATATATTATATATCTTTAAATAAATGGTTAAAACAAAAGTAAATATTTTTATTTTCAAGATATTTTCATTAGTTTAGTGTGAAATTATGCCTCAGAACTCTGCCAAATAGAACTCAATAATTAAGGATTTCCAAAACATTGTGTTGAAAGACATTCTTAAAAACATCAAATATATATATATGGAATGATTTTTAGATCACCAACATTCAGTAATAATTAAAGTACTAAAAAATAAGTAAATAAAAAATAAAAGTTGGAAATAATAAATATACTTACTTGACCAAAGCAACAATACAAAACACTTAGAATTTGAGAAAATTTTATAATTTAAAAAAATTAATGTTATTGTCAGAATGTGTAGTTAACAATTATGTTACGAGTAAAAAGTATTTAGAATATATTTAGAAATATTGATGGATCAAAAATAATAGTAGCCTGGTTAGTTTTATTGAATGGTCTAATTAAATTATTAAAACCAAAAGTTCATTTTTGACGATTTTTTTAGGAGATTTCACTTTTTAAGTCTTATTTATAGGAATAATGTTGCATTTATATATATAAAACCTTTGTTTTACGTAGTTGTATATTTAAAGAGAATCCCAATATTAATGGAATTTAATTAAACTCTAAATAATGGAATGAAACATATTTTTTTTTCTTTGTATGAATCTTTTAGGAAATAAATAAATAGAGTTCAAAATAAAATATACACAAAATCAACATAATCAATTTACGTGAAAAAATATTTCCGATGTAAGAAAGAAAGAACCACAACACTCAATCTCCAAAACTTTTACTATCAAAAAATAATTATACAAAAGGTGTCTCTAGATAAAATTATAGGAAAATAATCAACAACATCATCAAGAATACAATTTCTTGGAAACTAACAATTATTTCAAAAAAATGAAGAAATCTAACCCAATTTCGTAGTTACTATTCACGGTACAGATTTTCCCAAATTGGTGAGCCAAATCCAAATCTCACCTTTCAAATTGAAAAGTCTTGAGTCATGAACATTCATGAAAAATTTCAGCTCAATTGGACCACAAACCACCTTCCATCAGAACACTTGATGAATGCTTGCTAGAGAAAGAAAAACTAAAAAATTGCTCTCAGTTTTTCTGCTTTCTTTTATGCTTTTCTTTTTTATACTATATCTTGAATTCATTCCACGACAAACCTTAAATGGATTTATTAATGAAGTAATCAAATGGACAAAATTATCCATTCTTTCTCCATGAACTATGAAATCACATGGGTTTTTTGGGCTTCTCCAAATAAGAAGAAAAACCTAACAAATCTCATTATTTTCCGATTAGATAGAGGGATCTGCCACCTCAACAATTGAACAAAAAAATTCAAATTTTTCCCTTGACATTGCTTTTGTCAGAATGTCAGATCCATTCTCATCAGTATGGATTTTCTCAAGTTCAAGCAACTTATTGTTAAAAGTATCCCTTATTTAATGATACCTCACATCAATATGCTTTGATCTTGAGTGAAACGCTTAGTTCTTCAGCTAGGTGAATAGAAATCTGATTATCGTAGAACAACACATATTTTTGCTACTTGAAACCAAGTTCTCTCAAGAACTGTTTCATCCACAACTCCTTACAAGCTTTTGTTGCTACAATAAACTGTCTCTGTTATAGAAAGTACGTACAACATACTTTTTCAATCTTGACTACCAAGAAACTGCTCTACTAGAGAAAGTAATTAGATAACCTGAAGTAGACTTACGAGAATCTTCATCTCTTTCCAAATCTAAATCAGTTTATCCAACTAACATTGGTTTTCCACTTCCAAAACTAAGTATTAACTTGAAAGTACCTCGAATATATCTCATAATCCACTTTATTGTATCTCAATGCTCTCTTCCTGGATTTGAAAGAAAACGACTAAAAACTCTAACTACAAGAGCTATGTCTGACCTTGTACACACCATTGCATACATTAAGCTTCATACTGTTGAGACATATGCAACCTTTTCCATATCTTCCTTCTCTTTATCTATTGAAGGGCCTTGATTTGATCTCCACTTAAAATGGTTAGATAAAGGAGAAGAAACCACTTTAGCTTTATCCATATGAAACCTTTCAAGTACCTTGTTAATGTACCATTCTTATGACATGTACAACTTCTTTCCTTTCTTGTCTCGACTAATTCGAATACCAAGAATTTTTTTTGCGGGCCCCAAGTCCTTCATGGCAAAGGACTTACTCAATTGCTCTTTCAAATTATCAATCCTTGAAGAATTTCTACCAACAATCAATATGTCATCAACATAGAGCAATAAAATGATAAAATCATTATTAGAGAATTTCTGCACAAAAACACAATGATCAGAAGTAGTCTTCTTGTAACCATGCTCCCTTATAAATGACTCAAACTTCTTATACCATTGTCTAAGTGCTTGCTTTAACCCGTAAAGGATTTTCTTTAACCGACATACATAATTCTCTTTTCCTTTTACCTCAAAACCCTCTGGTTGCTTTATATAAATCTCTTTCTCCAACTCACCATGAAGAAAGGAAATTTTCACATCCATTTTCTTAATTTCTAAATCCAAACCTACTGCTAGACCTAGAACAACATGTATGAAAGATATCTTCATAATAGAAGAGAAAATATCATCAAAATCAATACCTTTTCTCTAACTAAATTCCTTGATGACCAATCTAGCTTTGTATCATGGTTGTGAACTATGATATTCTTGCTTCACCCTGTAGACCCACTTGTTCTTCAGAGCTCTCTTACCCTTAGGCAACTTTACCAACTTAAACGTGTGATTTTCATACAATGACTGCATCTCATCCTCCATAGAACCAACCTAGTATGCCCTATTTCCATCTTCCATCGCTTCTGCATAACATTGAGGTTCTCCCTCATCTGTCAATAACACATACTCATTTGTATCATACCGTGTGGAAAGACGTCGGTCTCTAGTAGACCTCTTAATGGAATTTCTGGTTTTGGCAACTGATTAGTAGTTTGATGATCTATTGCAACTTGCATAGGAGCATCTGAATCATCTGAACCCTATTAGTCATCTTGAACATTTTGTTCCATCTGTACTGATAAAGGAATCCGATCTAGGTTAATAAAATCATAACTATACTAATGGACTCCTTTTTCTATCTTTTCAACATCTTGTATAGTTTGATCTTCTATAAACATAACATCACGACTCATTACCAGTTTCTTATCAATTGGATCATAAAATCTGTAGCCAAATTCATTCATACCATAACCAACAAAGATACATTGTCGTGTCTTCACATTGAGCTTAGATATCTCATCTTTTGGTATATGCACAAATGCCTTGCAACCAAAAACATAGAAATGATCATAAGAAACATCTTTACCAGTCCAAATTCTGTTTAGTACATCAAAATGAACAGGAACATATGGTGTGATATTAAGAACATGTACAACTATATTCAAAGCCTCACCCCAAAAAGATATTGGCAACTGAGCCTACAAAAGAAGATATCTTACTCTTTCAACCAATGTCTTATTCATTCTCTCAACTAACCCATTTAACTGAGGATTCTTGGGAGGTGTCTTTTGATGTCAAATTCCCTTATGCCTGCAATACTCATCAAAATAACTTGAATACTCTCCCCCATTATCTATTCTGATACACCATAATTTCTTCCCAGTCTGTCTCTCAACTAAGGCTTGAAACCGTTTAAACACATCTAATATCTTTTCTCTTCAAAGTGTACATTCATATCTTTCTTGAACAATCATCTATGAATGTCACAATATAACTGGCACCACCCAAAGTTCTTGTCTTCATAGGATCACATACATCAGAATGTACCAAATCAAATGAACGGCGAAATTAATTTGACCCTAGGACAAAAAAAATGATTAATCAGTTTCACTATGTTTCAATACAATTGTTCTTTCCAATAATCTCTCACCTTAAGCAAGATAATAGTTTTGCAAGTAGAGTTCATAAAACTTAAAGTATGTATTGTTTTCTTGAAAGAGGGGAACTCTTGAAAGAAACCCTATTTTTCTTCCCTATCAAACAATGAGTACATCTTTTTAAACAAAAATCATTCATTCCAAAAAGAAGATTTGTTTTAGTCAATACTACCAAGTCTTTCTCACTTATGTGAGCAAGTCTCTTCTGCCATAATTCTACTGTGAACTCATTTGTCACAGCATTAATAATTCCTTTGAAAGATTTTGCTTGTAATATATACAAACTAGAATGTTTGTTTCCACGAGCAACAACCATTGCACCTTTAGTAAGTTTCCATTGACCATTACTAAAAGTATTGAAATAGTCTTCATCATCAAGTTAACCTACAGTGATCAAGTTCAAACGAATTTCAAGATTATGCTTTACCCCTCCAAGAAGTAACCTTGTGTCATTATTCATCTCCAAACACACAGATCCAATACCAATGACTTTAACCAAGCCATCATTACCCAACTTCACTGTCCCAAAGTCACCTACTGTATAGGATGTAAAGAAGTCCTCTCAAGACGTAGCATGAATGGAGGCTTCATTATCAATAACCCAATTGATCTCGTGACATGCAACATTGACAACATATTCATCATAAACAATGAGAAAGTCTTCTGAACAAGCGGTGGCAACTCGATCATTTTCCTTGCCAACATTACCCTCTTGTTCTTTATCCTTCTTCTTGTTATCCTACTTCAACTGTCTACAATATTTCTTGATGTGCTCTTTCATGCCACAATGATGACACTCAACATTAGCAAACCTATTGGACTTGCTTCTTCCTTTTTCTTTGCTCTTGAAACCTCTACTTTTACTCTTGCCTCTTTTTTCTATAACCAAAATCTATAACTACTAAGAAGACCCATGTGATTTTATTTTCATTTCTTCATTAAAAACATTGCTCGTAGCCAGATACATGTTGATTACACTATTTGGAGCTGAGTTACTTAATGACATTCTAAATATTTCCTAAGGGTCTGACAATGTACCCAATAAACATAACCCCTGAATCTCATCATCAAACTTGATACCCATTCCAACTAACTGATTGATTATTCCTTGGAATGTATTCAAGTGATCTGTCAATGGAGTTCCATCTTGGTACCTTAAATCCATCAACTACTTCATGAGAAACATTTTATTATTTCCTATTTTCCTAACATACAACTCCTCAATTTTATTCCAGAGTGATCGTGCATATGTTTCCTCACTAATATGATTCAAAGCATTATCATTTACCCACACATTTGTCAATGTAACAATGTTCATTCTTCTTCAGACAACTTTTCTGACTTTTCAAAGGCAAACATTGGTAAATGAAACTGTTCGATATAAAAGAGATCTTCTATTTTTCATTTCCAAGTTTTATAATTAGAACCATTCAAAGTAATCATTTTACTTAAATTTTCTTCCATTATTCAACACAAGAAATTCAACAATAATAACTACAACTCTGATACCACTTTATTAGAAGAATAACAATATCAATGCGAACTTAATCAAGCTCTAAACAGAGAAATGAAACATATTCTCCTTCTTTGTGTAAATCTTTTAGGAAAAAAATAAATAGATCTTAAAATGAAACATGCACAAAATCAAAACAACCAATTTACCTAGAAAAACCTTCTCGGTGTAGGAAGAAAAGAACCATGACACTCCATCTCCAAAACCTCTACTATCAAGAAAAAATTATACAAAAGCTCTCTATATATAAAACTAGAGGCAAACAATCAATAAAATCATCAAGAATATAAATTCTTAGAAACTAACAATTATTTCAAGTAAATGGAGAAATCTAACCCAATTTTATAGTCAATGTTCACGACCCAAATTTTTCCAAACCGGGAAACCAAATCCAAATCCCACCGTGCAGATTGAAGATTCTTGATTCGTGTACCTTCCTGCAAAATTTCAGTTCAATCGGACCATAAAAGACCTTTAATTGGAGCACTTGATGAAGACTTGTTGGAGAAGGAAAAACTAAAAAACTGCTCTCAAATTTTCTACTTTTCTTTTTGTCCTTTATTTCTCCATGGGTCATGAAACCATATGGGTCTTTTTGGGTTTCTCCAAATAATAGGGAAACCCCAACACAATATATATATACAATACCATTGCATATATACTCAGAAATATAGAAAGAATAACATAAAACTTTAAGAGAATATGTGTATAAAGAAAGAAATAAAATAAAATATCTTAAAAATTTAGAATACAAATGTTAAATAAAAGAGGTTAAAAATGAAATTAATAAATGTCATATATGATTGCACCATTAATTATCAAAATATAACTTTAATATTAATTTTATGAAAATAATAAAATCTATCTAATCTAATGTTTGAAAATCTATGAAATTTATAATTTATAGCAAGCTACACGATTAGTCTTCATAATCATCATCCAGCTTATTGAACACATCAAAGTTTCTTTTTAACAATATGAATGTTAAATGAGCAATTATTCCAAACTTATGAAGAGCATTTTAGGAATAGATGTGGCGTTCAGTTTACAAAATGAAATCAAAATCGAAATGTGAATGAGAATGAAATAGAAAAAATTTTGTTTGGTTTGACCACTAGAATCAAATAAGAAATGAGTGTTACAGTGTTTGGTTTATAAACGGAATGGAATGGAAAATACTGTATATTACCTTAATACCCATATATTCGGTCAAGTTTAAATGATATCATTTAATTATTATTTTTTTGTCACACAAAATACATTATTGAAATCATTATTTTTCTAAATAATTATTACTTAAAAAGAAAATATATAAAATTATTATTTTTCTAAATAGGATTTAGGATTTGGGGTTTAGAATTATATTTGTGGGTTAAAGTTTAGGGTTAAAATTATTATTTTTCTAAATAGGGTTTAAAGTTTCAGGATTTGGAATTTGAGGTTTAGAGTTTAGGGTTTAGGGTTATATTTATGGGTTAAAGTTTATGATTAAAATTATTATTTTTCTAAATATGGTTTAGGGTTTTGGGTTATATTTGTGGGTTAAGATTTAGGGTTAAAATTATTATTTTTCTAAATAGGGTTTTGGGATTTAGGTTTTGGGTTTTGGGTTTAGGATTTTGTGATTTGGGATTTAGAGTTTAGGGTTTTGGATTTTTGGATTTGAGTTTTGGGTTATATTTGGGGTTGAAGTAAAATTAGAAAAGAAATTGAAATAAGAATGAAATCATAATGGGAGACTCTTTTAGAAATCAATTTCATTCCTGACTCATTTTTCAACTCAACTAAACATACAAATAGAAGAAATCAATTCTAATTCATTTTCATTCCCTTCAAACAAATATACCAAAAAAGATATCTCTCTTTCTCTTTTAAAAAAAATTTAATATTTCATTCATTCAAATAATAAAATAATAAAATTAAAATACATTAAATTATTATAAGAATCAATAAAATCATTGTAACAAGATTTTAGCTTTTTTTTTCTTTTAACATATATATTTCTTTTTATTGATAAGATGATAAATCTTTAATTAAATTTTATCACTTATGTAACGAGATATTCAAGTTTTAAAATGCATAAATTCATAAACACAAATAACTAAATCTAAATATATAAACAAAACAACTCAAAAACATGACAAACATGCTAAAATCTCTACTAAATCGAAAATGACTTATGCTATTGTGTAGCTCCCCTGGAAGTGTTCAAATAACACTCTATATATATATATATATATAAACTAGCAAGTAACTTCATCTTTAAAGTATTAATATTTACATAGTTAATTAGCTTAAATCCTTTATAATATTCATAGAACAAGTTAACAACTAAGGTCATTTTTAATTTGAATACATTTTTGGCAAATGATAATAAGGAGTAATGGTGTTCATGGTCCGGTCCGGTCCAATTTTGCCTAAAAAAAATTCAACCAAATCGGACCGTTCATATAGTTGAAACCGGATCGGACCGGACCATTTAGCTATCTAAAATGTTATAACCGAATAGTTTTGGTTCGGTTTGGTTAACGGTTTTGAACAATTAATAATACATAAATATGATTCAGTTTAATATGATATAATTTAATAGGATACAATTAAATGTGATGCTCATTTATCATCATACATAGATAAATATTATTGTTAAATACATAAATCACTAAATAAATACATAAGATGTTATCAAAATCTAAAAAAAAAAAATTAGACATGAAGAAATGAATTCCAAATATCTCGTTTACATAGAATTCTTAAACATATACAAACATCCAAACTCACAATAAACAACAATATATAATTAGATAATAATATTTAAAACTTACCCATTATTAATCATTAACGATTATTGTAGTGTCTTTACTGAACTCTACAATCAAACAAAATCAACATCTTCATAAATCTCTAGGTCATCATTGTATTATGGTAAGAGGATATAGTCATTATTAATGGAAGAACGGAACCAATTTTGACTACATACTAATGTCTCTACCATTTTAGGATTCAAAGAACTCCTAAATGGATCAAGAATACGTCCTCTTGTGCTAAAAGCTGATTCTGATACAACAGTTGAATTGAAGTCCAACAATCACTAGTAAGACAAACTCTTTGCTTTTCACTTATGAAAAAGTTCCTTAAACTTTTTTTCTCATCTAAATAAAGTTGAAACACATCTCTAGAAATTGTTTGACGAGATGACACATGAAACTTAGGACAAATTTTAGATATAAAATCTTTAAATCCCTCACCCTCAACAAACCTAAAAGACAATTCATCAATAATAATCATTTTTGCCAAAGCAACTCTAGCACGTTTTGCATCAAATGATACAACAACTAATTTATGAGTTGTCGTATCATCCTCTCCTTTTTGTGTTTGAAAACTTAACATCTTTTGTCCTTTATCTATTTCTTTAGGAATCTTCTTACATAAATTTTTGAAGTGATATATCATTGAAGTAGTTCCATTTCTCGTGGGATGAGCAGCATAACTTTTTTTACAATAATGACATGTAGTTCTAGGATTTTTCACATCATAGGGTAAAATATATGAAAAATGATTTCATATTTCTGACCTAAATTTTTTTAGTTTCTTCATATCAGATTTGTTATCAGGGTGAGCATTACTTACTTCTATTCCCTTTTTTAAAGATGAGTCATTTAAATTCTATTGTGGATTTTCCATTTCATTTGGATGAATTTCAGGTTCTATGTCTTTACTCATAGGCATAGTAAAGTCTGTAAATTGACTTGGTCCAATAAACTCATGTAAATCATCACCTATATATAGAATATATATTAGTACATATTCTTAATATATTAAAATATTACTTTTTGTACTTAATCAAAAATCATTTCAAAACTAAAATAATATCAGTCACCAAAGTGTACAAAGCTGGTAATTTTGTACAATTGAATGCTAATAAAAACTTTGTTTTTTATTATTTATTAACTTTTTCGATTAGTTACATTTAAAATATAATTATCTGCATAAATATTTAGTTTATGGTTGTATATATGATATAAGACGTTAATGATTTAATAACACAATTTGGTATTCAAAAACTTTATGCAATCTATAACAATATTAATTTAAACATTGTTTATTTACATTTTAAAAATTAAAAACTAATATAATTTAATAAGAACCTATAAAATTTATATTATGTTTGGATTCCTAAAAACTAGCCCATAAAATTGCTAAGTGGTCTCTTTTGGGATGTAGAAAAGAAGTTTTATTATACAAGATTTTCCCCAAGTATTTGTAATATAATCAACTTAGAAGCTTGTAATTATAGTTAGTATTATAAAATAAACTAATTACTAAAATATATTGATAAAACATGTATATCCACAACAAAAATTCATAGTGTAAATGTGTAATGCATATATGCAGTGACGTGTCACTATTAGACTCGATATTAAATTACAAAATTGAAATGTTGAAATAATTGTATAACTAATGTAATATATCAAGTTTCGTGAGAAAAGCGTTTGTCATATTGACACGTAATAAATTGAAAAATAAATAAGTGAATCTAAAATCTACTCCCACTATCTTTACCCACCTACCGAGTTAAAAAAAAGAAAAGAAAAAAATAGAGCTTCAAAACAGAGAAAAAATTGCAGTAATCAAAAGTTGGAAACATGGAATAAAAATCTTTAAAAAGTAAACAATTGTGAGAAGCATATAAACTTGGATCTTATTTGTTTGTGATGGATAGAGAGAGAGAGCATACCTTGCTCCCCATGGTTTGACAGATTAATTAAAGACCGAGGAGAAGAAATATGCTACTAAGCACTAGCCACTCAATTACAGATCAAGCAGAACTAATGATCCCAAAATTTGAAAGATAAAAATATTATGAATTCATCAATATGAATACACATTAATATAAAATTCATGATCTCATAATTCAAGTATTTTGAAACTAGATAAGACCCACACTAAACTATTATAACTAAAAAAAAATTAATAGTAAAAATCAATTTATTCGATTACATTAATAAATCATGTTAATAAATTATATATAAAAAGTTATATTAACAAATCATGTTAATAAAAAAACACATTTTATTGTAAAAATTAATGTATTCTGTGAATATACTAAGACAATTTGTTTAAACACTTTTTAAATGTAGAAGAATAGTCATATACAGAAATAAATATATATTGGATACAAATGCCCTTAAACCTATGACTTTTTTTGAGAAAGAGAAATTTATTATCTAAACGAGTCCACAGTGGTTGTTGTTCACTAAGAACCAGTCTTGAGAACACTCTCCAGACCATCAACAAGACATGAATTTGAGCTGCAATTTTAATTAACTTTCTAGATCAAACAAATATTAACTTTCTAGAAAATGATGCATTTGTTACCTCTATTCTTACTAAACCTGTACCTCTTGAAATTCATATTGATCAAACATTAATAAAATGAACTATATATATTTAATCTATAAAGAGAACTTAATCAAAATAATTAAGCTTTAAAAGAAGTAATTAGTTTCCACCATTTAAAAAAAATTGAACTCTGTGAGAAAAAATTGTTCAGACTTCAGAGTTCAGACTAACAAAAAAATGATATAGCATTCAGATTTCAGAGTTTAGACTTGTCATTCAATTTATTCAGAAAAAAACTACTACCAGTAGTAATAGACCACATACCTATTTCGTGATTTTCGTCTATGGTTGTCATGACACGACGCGACGCGACGAGAGGTGGTTAGTTGCTGGTGGAAGCGACGCGAGGAGAGGTAGCTAGTTGCTGGTGGAAGCGACGCGAGGAGAGGTAGCTAGTTACTGGTGGAAGCAACGCGTGGAACAATGGCTAGCTACTGATGGAAGCAACATGAGAAACTGTGGCTAGCTATTGGTGGAAGCAACACAAGGAACAGTGGCTAGCTGCTGGTGGAAGTGATGACGGCCAGACCAAGAGCTTAGACGGTGAACGCAGATCGCAAAGGAAATGAGGCGTTGTGAAATTTCTAGGGTTAGGGTTACGCCTTAATGCCTTAACTCGAAAACAAAATATATATATATACTCCAATTTATAATATTTTATATAAAAAAATTATTTATTTAATAAAACCAGTCCGGTCTGATCCGACCGGTTTATAATATTTTATAATTGAACCAGACCATTTTAAAATCGGTTTTACTTAATTCAGACTGGACCGGACCGTTTCATATACAAAACTGCTTAGTTTGGTCCGATCTGGATCGGTTTTTCAGTTTAAATCGATTTGGTCTGGTTTTTGGACAGCCCTAATAAGGAGTTAATCTCATTCACAACTCAATATTGAAAAATTCATTTAGACTGTAATGTATGTAATGTATGAACCACCTCGTAAAAACTACACGTTAACAAAATGATACTTAAATTTTATATTTATTTTTTGTAATAGTTTAATCGTTATTAAAAAGTGATCACATAAAGATAAAATAATTTTTTTTATTTTAGTTTTTGATTTTTTTAAGTGTATTAGATAGAGATTGTTTTAATTTAAATAAACTATAATCGAAAAAAATGAAAAGAAAATCAAACAAAATAAAATAAAAACAAAAAATGATCATTTTATTAGGTAGTCACTTTTTCATAATAATATGATTAAATTATTACAAAAAATAAATATTGAATTTATTCTTTCATAGTATTATTATAAAATAGATGCAACAATATTATTAAATTAAATTAAATTAGTCACTTATAGACCTTGGGAACCAATGATTTTAAACATTCTATATCCAGAAAGAATATATAAGAGGGTGGAAGCTATTAAAGAATACACACATATTTCATGTATACCTTAACATTATTGCTTTTAGCATTGCTATAATGGCTACATATACACTTATTTTCAATGAGAAAAGTATTTTTACGCATATTCAGGCTTATTCGAAGCAACATCTGCAACTATGGAAGTCTTTAAATGCTCCACGACATTGTGATCATCAACAACTTCCAACCACCTTTTTATATGTTGAAAAACTGTTTTGTCACGTAACAGCTTCCGATGACTTCCAGCAACTGCTACTCTTTCAGCTGCTCCAAATCCATCTGCCTGTAAAATTGAAAGAAATTAAAAAGTCCTGTTTAAAACTAAGGTAGGTGAAACAAAAGGAGCAACGATAACAATATTGCAAACCGAGGTAGGAAACATCTGAACTATAGATATGCATCAAATAAACGATAATCATCACCAGCTCAAGTTTTATACTATTTTACAAAGTAATTTAAGTTGTGTGAATTTTGTAATAAAGATTTTATGAAGTTGTGACAAGCAAGTGTGGTGCGCGGGAAGCAGATAATGAATTTACAAAGATATTATGTATTGGGGAAACATGTAATAAAAAATAAAAATATAAAAAATTTAACTGTAAATGAAAATTGTTAAAATGTCTCACGTCGATTGGGCATGAAGGATCAAACACATATATAAACAAGGTCAATCCTACATCTCATAACCCAGGTTATGAGATGGAGTTAGGCCCAAATTTAACATGGTATCAAAACATGCAAGTTCACCTCGTAGCACCCAGTTGTAAGCCCACCACCGTCCATCGATGAACTATCGATGTGAGGGAGAGTGTTAAAATGTCTCACATTGATTAGGCATGAAGTATCAAACACATATATAAATAAGGGCAATCATCCATCTCATAACCTGTGTTTTGATAGGTTATGAGATGGAGTTAGGCCCAAATTTAACAGAAATATATAACTAAATTGTGAATATTGATATAATTTTTGTCTATTTTGCGAGTTTCCCAAAAATAAAAAGTATATGATATATTATAAAATATAAACCACCTTTGCTGATTCAGCAGGAACTGATCCATCTCCATCCACATAAGAATACTGGGGCTGGAACAATAAATGATTTAAGAATCCATGGTATCAGATACGAATATAATGTTGTCTCATGTCTGTGACTATTACTAAATTATCAAATAACTCAGAGAAGGTTCACAATTCTAAAAACGAAACAGACCACTCACCACTGAACGGCATATTTCAGACAAGTCCTCTATTGGTGATGTTTCTGAGCCATAGCTGCATTAATCATTTGTAGTAAATATCATAATAATTTTATTGCAACAAGGATTTTCATTTTAAAGAACTAGTAGGATGTATATGGAAAAATGATGAGAAATGTAGACAAAAATTGTTTAACGCTGACAGTTGAAAAAATAGTATATTTACATACCAAACATCAAATGGTGTGTGGAATGATGTGCCATATATGTTATAAAAGTTGACACCATTTGGTAGTTTAGCATTTCCCAAAACCTCGCGAGTACCAGCAGCCCATCTATGAACATCTAAGTTAAATGGCAGAGCTATTGATTTTCCATCATAATTTAGCTGCAAGCATATGAATTTAACAATGAGCTCTAATTGTAGTTGAGGGGAAGAAAAAACAATGTTAAAGAATAAGAAGAATGTAAATTATTGAAACTCTGGTTATTTACAAAACAAAACAAAAGGCAATGGTGGGGGTGCTCTACTAACTTTGTTAAGCCAAATAATGCTCAGAAGTATACCTTGTTATTTCTTAATGCTTCTTCAAACAAAACGATACTCTCAGTGAGGCCGTACGATTCCAAGTCAACAGAAGTTTCCCCATTCTTGGAATGCTTTCTCCAAACTTGAATTTTTGGCTGTCTTTCCCAATTAAATTTGGGATTTCCTAACATTTCATAGATAGAAGGGCACTCAACCAACTACACAAAAGAAATTATATTTCAGAATATCAGCAAACAATCTCAGAGCTATAAAAAGATCAGCAATAGTTACCTCATATAAGATGAGGCAGTGAGCTAAATATTCAGCACATTGTGACATACATATCGTCGCAATTTTATTGAAGCTCCTACTTATAAACTGTAAATGACTAACACAATATGCTCAGAGAAAGTTCACAATTCATTCACAACGTTTGTTTGACTTTCATGTCAGTACTCTATGCATGCTTCAGCTTGAATTTGAAAAGATCAATAAGGCTAAGAAACCTAATTAAGTTATTACCAGCTGGTGCATCGTCCACCTTGACACAAAGAAGTGGCTCATAAAGCCTTCAAGAAACTCCAATCCTGTCAAAAGGGAATCATTTATGAGTCCCGGTGCACCTGTTAAATAATTCCAAGATCAGCAATCACGCATAAAGCTCAAAAAGGATGAAACATGTCCAAAATGTTGATAATCTCTCAGTCTATCCTAATCTCACAGCCTTAATAAGTTTATAGATTGACTTTGCCAAGTTGAATTCAAGGAAGATGTTTCATGAAAATAAGACTAATGTGCACGGCGCGAGTTCTTCAAAGGAGCTACCTTGGAAAGGGCATGCAATGCAGATCCACTTACGCACATATTTTGAGAATACCTGCCAATGAACGGTTTAAAGCATTTGTCATGCTACTTGTAAGATGTGAACTTTATATTTGTAGCAAATAATCCATGAAATATCATAAATATTTCAAGTAATAATGAGAAATGCACGCACATCTTTGTGGAGTGACATAAAACACGACACTAGTATTCCACCCATCGAATGTGAAATTATGTTAATCTTTCTACTCCCGGAAGCCTTGTAGGCCATTTCCAGCTTCACCTTAAGACCTTCCATTAACTTCTCAATCCTACCAATTCAATAACCACGGTGCTTAATAAATCAAAGAAATACAACTCAACAATTAACAAAGTTGATAGGAAAGTACTCCGATTATAATCACAAAAGAAATAGTGCTTAAGCCACGAAACAAAAGAAGTTGTTAGTAATAATTACCTGTTGCTTTGTCGGAAATCATAGCCGTATCCAAACAATGTGGTTCCCTTCTTATAACCACACTTGATTAGCATATCAATCATATCATGGAAATGGTAAACCTCTTTAAGATGCATACATTTTACAATCTGGAAAGTAAAACATTATAAGAAATAGATTGACTAAAGTACACTGTTCTCAATCTGCAGAAGTAAAAAATGCAAAATAGTAGTGTTCTTTAACTATTTTCCATGGTGCCAACTAGATATCTTACAAATGATGGATCTAAAATATCAATTGCATAGAGCCCATAATCATCATCGGGTACCAATATTTCAATGTCTTTATCCAGTGACTCTGTATAACCTGGAAACAAAAACATAACATAAGGTTTACCAAACCAATTTGAGCACAAAAATTTGGTATATATACCAAAGAATAGTGCAAGCACCGAATGGAAACGAAACCACACTCTTTCCTTTTCCCATTTGTATCGATATATCCACGTATTTTCTCAGCCTCTAAAAGGAAAGGAATTTGGTGGTCTGGTGGATGCTGCTGAAAAGCTCACCAAAAAAAGTGATAGAGGCATGTGTTGATGTGCAAGTCCTACTTTAACAAAATATGAAGAGTAAATTGAGTATATGATTGGATGAGCTGTTCCTTCTAATAGTTTACCTTTTTGGATTGGAACTCAGGCCCAATAAATGTTATCAGAGCTAAAGCTCAATTTGCATTGTATAAGTGCACACAATTTAAACCTCAAGATAAATGTGGATTCTCATAGACTGTGCATGTGATCCAATACAAATGAATGTTGGGCAACAAGATCGCGATAAGAATTTTGCGATATTATTTTAAACTCATTGAACCTTCGAGGTATGATTAAGTTGGTGTTAGTTTTTTTTATTCTTTCTTACTACATTAGTACACTGAGTATGGATCAAATTAAAAAAGATGTGGCTAAATAATTGATCCTTGAGATAGGGGCATATTTCGAGTCTAAATGTGTGTTTAGATGCCTTCACGAGTCATACATTCAAAAATTATAAAAAACAAATTTGATATATAATTATAATAGTATACTAGTCCTAATAAATTAACTTGTAGTCCAACAGTATGAGCTTTAGACACCCTGACCTTTTTAATGATCCCTTTTAGCTAATCGAACTTGGTCTTTGCTTCAGAACACAATCATTTAATGCTATAAAGTCAAAAATTCTCAGTACCTCAATTCCTTTAATCCATTAAGAGCCTACATTTTTCTGGAAGTCAACAAGCATCAATCATATTAGAATTATGCTATTTATCCGGACTCTTAGAGTCTGGAATGTTATTGTTTCATACACAAATATTAATGCAACAGTAAGTATTAATTGAAATCATTAAATCAACTAATAAACAACTAACACATCAGTAATTACATGAATCGGTAAGCTAAAAATGGGGATAATTATCATTTTTCTTCATAATAAAGGATTGCTCTTCACATTTGGATGAGGAAAAATAAATAATTTCCCCATAGTAATTCAAAGTGGTAAATCATATCAACCCAAGATTAAAAGCTTTGGTTTATCTCTCTTCTGTTCAATCGTCAAACATTAAAATCAAAGTGGTACACTAATCTATACTCTGTATTAAGGCTAACTACCCCATCATTCATTCTCTACACTGAACTATACATTTGATTAGTCCACCTATGCAAAGGCTCACTCCACGGCACAATACTATCTGCTTCAAATCATAACTAACAGTCTATCGAGCCCATGATTATAACTCACCAAATAAGCGAATCTTTACGGCTTTGCTTTTCGAGTAAACCCAAATGTGTCATAAAATTAGAGATGACATATCCTTTATGAATAACTCACAACTAAACTTCTTAAACAACGTGGAAAATTTGCAGCGACTTTGACTGCATCATCACAGCATGGCTCAGCGAAAAAAAAATGTTAAGAATCTCAGTAGGAATTTTCCTAGCAACCCAAAACAGATTTCCTGCTCGTTTATCAGCACTTACACTACTTTCTCAGCTACCAAACACGTAAACGTATGCACTAATGTGAAACTGTACAGTTGTAAACACAGAGAGAGAGAGACATAGAGTGAAGAGGACCTGTTTTGGGATTGTAGATACACCAGGCCTTCCTGAACTCCAATTCAGCTAAAAGGATACGGACCCATACCCTGGTTTGGAACCCGAATATATTCTTCTTGGAGTGAAGAATAGAACCTCCAATACCGGAGACGAGGAGAACAGGATCTCTGTCGGGAGGGATGGTATCGAAGCTCCGGTGGTCGAAACATGGGCGGAAGCATAGACTTCTATGCATGGCTATTGGCTAGAAAGGAACTAATCAAATACAAAATGGGTAAAAGTCGTCCACTGCCAATTCAGCCGTTGCTCACACTCGATCTCCTTCTAGTCCTAGTGGTATAAAAGAAAAAAAACGGTTTTAATTCCTGTTTTGCACTTAAGGCCATGCAATTTTTATATTTTCTTGTTTAGCTTTTTTTCCTTTATTTTTTTATTTTTATTTTTATTTTTATTTTTAAACAACTACAACTCATACACTTTTAATAGGAACTTCAATCAAAAATCTACAACATATTCAAGTGATTGAGCCACAATTTATTGACTTTTTTTATTTTATTTTTATATTATTCATTATTATAATTTCTTTTGAAATAATTCATTATTAAGAATTTGTAATAATTTTGTATGCATGTGTGCTACGAATATTGGTAAACACAAGAATGTAAACTCTCACTTGTGTGTAATTTTGTCAACAATTTTAGCTATTTTACCCACATATTTGTCAATAACTTGTGGTACGTGAAATTGAATGTTATATGATTTTTTTATATATATAGATATTGGAGATTTTTTTAATAAATAAATAATTTAAGATAAATTTGCAATTAGTCTGATAAGTTGGGATACAACATAATTTGCTCTAAATCCTATTGTACTCCTTTAATCAACATAAAATCTTTAATGATTGAATTACATCTACTTAATTCTAGATTATTAATAAATTTACAATTTTGAAATGATTATCATTAGCATAGCATTTATGATTTTCTTTTATTCATAGAAGAATCAATTTTTTAAAATGGTATTAAAATTGAAGATTTTGTGTTTAAAATCTAATAACCTTAATTATTAAATTGTAAATATTTAGCTTTACATGTTATATTAATTGAACAATAATTATGTAGAAATGATACACGTATAAAAATATTACTGACATTTTTTTTACTTTTAGAAAAATTGGTTTTCAAATAACTTTTAACATAGTATTAAGATCAAAGTTTTCTCTTCAAAATATAATAATCTCAATTATTAAATTGTAAATGTTTGTTTTACACGATTCTGGAGGAATAAGATGTACGAAAACAATGTTGATTATTTTTATACTAGTTTAAACTTTTAAGATAATTGATTTCTCTAATAACTTCTAACAATATTAATTGAAAGTTGTTATGATTTTAATAAAATTTTAAAATTCATGTGAATTAAATTAAAATTCTATAGTTATTTAAAAATTTGATTATAATAAAAAGAAATTGCTTTTCAAGAATTTTAAAAATTTATTAATTTTTATGAGTTTTGATGTACTATTTTATTAAAATTATTTATAAAAAAAAAAAGCTTCACTTATTTCTCCACCAATCCCAAAATTTTTAAAGAATTTATAAGCAATTTTATTTTTATTACTTTCATCTTCAACAGTCTGTGTTTTTTTAACTATTATCAATATATATCAATAAAAATTCTTGAATTATAACATATCTGCTCACTAATGCTTCGTACATCATATTTTTGTAGTGGAGTTGTAAAATCAAGATAGTTGACCTATAGAAAATTTAATATTTTAATCAAAAATAAATTATTAAAATATAATATAACATAATACTTTGAACTAAATAAGCACAATTTATTAACACGTTATTAATTAAATATATTATTTGTATACCTTACCAAACCATGGAGCGAAAAAAAAAATTAAAAGCAAGAGGGGAAGAAAGTAAATAATATAAAACATGAAGGACGGGTACGCAAAAGAGGGAGTTAGCCTAATTAATACGAAAAAACGAATAAATAAATGCAGGATGGAGGAAAATGTGTCGTGCAGGGCAAACCGTGTATTCTCTACCGCACCTAACCTTCTTTGCCAATAACTCTCTCCACAAATATTAATATCACACATTTTTTATATTTATTTTTATACTCAAACTTAATATAAATTATTATTATAATATTTACTTTATATTAATGAGAATTTTATCCAGTTATTTTATATACTTTTATTACAACAATAACAAAAATAATTATGAAAATATCAATACATTTTTTTATATCATATTATTTTTCAAAATTATTTTGAAAATTAAAGAAGTAATGTATTTATTTTTAGATAATATTGAAATTTTACACGATACAAACAGTACGTGCAAAAGTAAGTACACTTCAATCAACTATTCATCATTTTCTTTTAAGTGAGTGGTATGTATTTTCAATAATCTTTTTTTTTTCCTAATTAAGAAACATGATTAAATGATCCTATCCTATTTATAGTAGAACTAATGTGCAGGTGATTTAGCTAATAATAGGTCAATATATATTGAATGGTAGTGGATTTTTCAGGAATAAAAATAACCTCTTCTTACTTAATCTCCACATTTTCAAATTTTAAAAATGTTAATTAAATATATAAACTTCTACGTGTAATTAGACGTATTCTTATTAGTTATATTGTGTCATAAATATAACTTTTTTTTAAAAATATATCTTTTTTTCGTTTTAAAAGAATACCAGTCATATCCCATGCACATATGCTTTTCCAATATTCAAAAATTCATTAGGCGACACCAACACAACACTTTGGAAGCTAAATGGTTGAGTGCCGTAATTAAGAAGTATGAAGTATTAAAAATAATGTTTTCGCCGCATACACGGAAGCAAGGATTCCATGTCCATATATAGCAATAGCTTATCTATCACAAATTTGTGATGCATTTCAAATAACTTAATTCTCATATTTTTTTAATGGATCAATTATAAAACACTTTTACATGCTAATTAATTACCAATAACTCAAAATCAGATGTAATTACAAGTAATCTTTTTTTTTTTTTTTGTTAATTTCATGTCATATTTATTGTAAATTTCTGAAATTGCTTTAATATATTTTATTTTATGTTAATTAAATTAATTTTAAGAATATTTTTATCAATTTTTAAAATTAACATTAAATGAAGTATAAAACCAACAAAACAAAAAATGACGTGACAACAATCACACCCGGCCCTCTTTTTGTTACTAATCATACCAAAATCAACTAAGCTGTTCATTCCCATATACATATAAAGTCAACTAGTTTACTGAAACAAAATCTTTCTAGAGCCTAGAATCATATCTGGATATTCCCTTGCATGTTATGCTTGATTCTTGTCTTTCTTATTAAAGGCTAAAAAGCGTATTTCGACATGCTTTTCCTAAAATATGTCTTCCATAAAAGTAATTTAATTTGGAGTGATGAGTAAAAGTGGTTTTCTGGTAGAGATGAGCATTTATTAGGTGTCATCAAAATTGTGGTAATTTACAAAATTTTATTTATTTTCTTCAAAATTAAATAAAATTGATTAGGTATAGAATGAGAATATTTATTGTAATTTGAATCTCTAATTCATCAAAAACATATATATATATATATATATATATATATATATTCTTCTAAAAAACACATGTCAAAAAGCTTGAAAAATAGTTTCTATTTTAAATAATTATAAAATAATTTCAAAATAAATATTATGTTAATTATTTAATTATGCAAAAACATTTAAAAATATTAAATTGTAAAAAAATTACCAACGATTATTACTTGAAACTATCCAAAAATCCAAAATCAATGCAAGACACACATAATTATTAACATAACAATACCTGTAAAAAAAAAAGAACTTTGTTAGTTTTAAGTGACTCTAATAATGATTTACAACTCATTTGAATGTGTTTATCTTAAAAATGATTTCAAGAAAACTGAATTAATTATAACTTATTTTATGATAAAAATTTAAGTATTTGGTATGAAATTGTTAAAAGTGATTAATGACACTTTAGTTATTATATTTTAAGAAATGATCCTGCATTTAAAATTACTTGTTACAAAATTCTACTTTTTAAGATGGTCAAACACTTACGTTTTTGAACCATCAAGAACAACTTTTAACTAGAAGATGAAATAGTTCAAAATGGTCCCTTAGTTTATAACATGCATTTAATACTAGTAACAAATAATATATTTCAAAATTTTAAATAACTACTATTGAAGATGAAGATTGCCACAGACTACCAAAATAAGCTTTGATTCGTTTAGGCCTCATCCAACCACTATCTACGCTGACCATGTTGAATCATATAAAAACAATGAATTGAATAGACAGTGATTTGAAAGACCCAATCCCCTATCCATTTCAATTCACAAATTTAAAATTAACAGGTTTAATTATACACAAATATCCTTTGGTTAAAAAATATAATAATACTAATAAACGAAGACAATCCAGTGGCAAGCTCCAATCAAAGAGGAAACATAAGGCTACACGCTTCCTTCCAAGGTACGTTAAGGAGCAAACAAGCAAACGTTATCCGTCATAAGATTCAAAAGTAGAAGTGTGGGGTTGGTAAACACATCAAGAAATTGAAACCTAACGTGCAAAAACTACAATGATCAGTTTGGTGGTTCATCAAGAAATTGAAACCTAACATAAAAAACTACCAAGGATCAATTGAGCACAAAACTGAAATAATCCATGTCTACGCATTAACAGATTATATATATATTGGACAATCCCAACACGCATAACATCTAAAACAACATATTTCGCATTAACACTGTTTCAAGAAATTCAAAATAAAAACAAAAATAAAAGGTTTCATTGCAGCCATGAAAATTAAAGTAACAGTCTCCCCCATTCTTCACAGATCCTGGACGCTCAAACCTACAAAAAAATAAATAAAAGTGAGTTAAAATTTAGGAAGACAATGAAATTATTAACATACAAATCAATAAACTGCTTTTCTTATCAAAACCATGGTTTCAAAAAATGTTGAGGCTTGCCTCAAGCATTGTTTTCCACCTGAGAAGTCTTGAGGCTAGCTTAATAGGGGTTGAAAAAATTATACGTCTTTTGTTGTCGAGAATTAAGCCTCTTTTTTCACGCACTGATACTAAGCAATGTTTCGTATAAGAAAAGGAAACATTGGTGGGCTTAAATGCAAAATTAAGGCTCCACTTGGACTCTTGGATAAAACCCATTAATATTTAAGCCCATGCGAGTAAAATAGAAGGTAAAAAACCAAAAATAACTACCAAGAAAGTGAAGGTTAAAAAACCCTAGTTCTTCCTCTTCCTCTTCTATGAATATTATTATGTTATTTTGTGATAATCTGTCTCCCTTTATTACTTATTTCGTCTTAATTTAAGGCTTAAGTCTAATACCACCTCAAAGCTACACCTTGCCTCAGTGGAAGGGATACGCATTGAGGTTAAAACCCGCCTTTAAAAACCTTGACGAAAAAACAAGGAAAGAAGGGGGGGGGGGGGGGGGGGGAAATCATGCAGCACTCATAATTCATAGACATGCTTATTTATCTACCTGGAGGAAGAGATTGCTTCAACTTATCAGCCTTCTCAGAATCAAACACACAAAGTGTGTACAGGTACTTTGAGCACCGAACCTTAAACTTGACCACATCCTTACTCCTCTTAATTTTCACAGAACGAGCATCCTTCCTCCTTGCAGTGAGAAGGAAATCCTTGATTTCGTGGATTTGCTTAGGCTGTTATCATGTCAAAAATTACATTGGGATTGAACAATCATGCATTACAAAAGGCTATCGATGAAACAAGGTACTTTTTACACACATTTAATAAAATTATTACAATTTCTTCAGAAATTTATACATCCACATGTCAATCACTTTAACCTTGATTAGATTATCGAAAAATATTGACTAAAGCAAATAGATGGGATGGAAAATGTAGTAGGATCTAAAGTATTCCATGTCAATGTGAGACAAATCAATAAGTCCAATAACTTCTAAATTTATAAAAGGAAGAGAACTTCAGTTGAATTTTTAGATTGTTTGAAAAGAAGATCCAGAGGAAATTTTCCATTTCAACAACTATCCAATGTCTAAGGCAACATATTTTCAGTTTTCTACAGCATACACAGTAAAATTGTATCCAATCAATAAACTTACTACATTGCTTAAGCTACAATAAAGACAGATCAGTGTACAAATGAGTAAAACATAACATTGCATTAAAGTGCATCCAAGCAAAAGATGTATAGGGCCTGAGGAATCAGAAGCCAGTCTGCGCCACTCCTGACTTCTGAAACCATACAGAGTTTGTTTTCCAAACTAGTAACGGTATCAACCACTAAATGGATAAAAAAACTCCCTAAAGTCTGCAAAGACAACTTCAAAATGATAGACAAGAAACTTTTGTTCTGTGCAAACTCCAAACCAAAACTCTAAAATAGTGTAGCTTTTGCACTAAAATGGTGCAATTGTCACTTTTTTTTTCAATCTCCAACTCACTACACTAAATATCACACTATTCTTTTGCACTATAATTGGAACAAATTTAAGGCAAAGATATATAATTACGGTAATATAGAAATTAAAATAACATTTTATACCTTTTATTATTATTGTGCAAAAAGAAAAAGAAAAAATAGATAAGAAAATAGCACAATGAACATTGATGCACCAAATATGGCACTACACTTCTCCCAATAGTCCAATTTTCTCAAGACTTTCATATTCAGAACAATGCAGTTCAAAGAATAAACATATATTTGGAAATTAGAAAAGAGGACAGATTTGTGACAAAACCTAAAGTATGAAGCATTGCTCACTAATCACGGATGTAAAAGAATGACCAATACAAATTAGAGCTAAAACCCTTATTAACATATTCAAACATCTAATAAGTAAATAATCAAATCTCGGAAAGAATAAAAAAAAAACCCAACAAATACACGCATAACAAACATAGTATTATGAAAAAAATTTGAGAGAACGAATTAAAGAAATAGATGTTTACCATTTTGCTTCCAATTCTCCCAGAACAAGAGTGATTCAGACGCTGAGACCACTTTCGGGCATAAAGGGATTGAAAACGAATTCCGATTATATACTCTAGGGTTTCCTGAAAACCTTTTTCTTTACGGGCCTGATAATCGTCAGGCGCCCATCTTTCGTGGGCCTAACTACGTATCTGTATTGTTTCTTTAGCCTGTTGAGACATTAGGGCCTATTAACAGTATTTGGTGTTAATCAATCTGTACTAACGAACATGATAGCTTAATAAGAAATGAATACGAATAAGTTGTACAGAGTTTAATACTTTATCTTAACTGGGTTGAATCAAGTTACATTTAATTTCTATCTTTAATTAGTATTTTTATTACAATAATCATCATCATTTACATAAAAATTAAAGAAACCTTTGCGCTTAAATTCATATATTAACATTTACTAAAAATGTACTTAGGAAACGTTTGGCACATTGGATTGGATAATACATGTATATTTGAATTGGATTGTATCATATTGAACAAGTAGTTTTAGATACTTGCAGAAAATAAATAATGTAAAAAGAAAAACTTTTTTTCTTTTAATTTTTTTTTTTTTTTTTTGCTAAAGAATGTGTTTTTATAATTTTTTAATATATTAGATAATAAATATTTATTTTCTATTTAAAAACCAAAAAAGTAAGATAATAAATTTATCTAGCGAGAAAAAAGCTTTATATTTGAAGAAAAAAAATATTAAAACAAAATGGTAAAAGAAAATATATTTTGTTTTTTATAATTATTATTTAAATAACTTTATATTCATGTAGTAATCTAAAATAAAAGGAATGTAAAAAAAAAAATTATTTTATTATTGTCGATAAAATCGTTGTTATTTAATTAATTCTTGATCATGATGAGATTCTATTAAAAGTCATGATAAATACAATAAAAAAAGTTGAATTTAAGATATAAATCTTAAAACAAGATATATATTATTGTTGTTAAAATCATTGATATTTAATTATTTTTCGGTGAGTCTATTAAAAGTCAAGACAAAGACAAAAAATAATTAAAGATATAAATCTTCAGAAAAAAAAAGAGAAGTATATATATATTTTTTATTAATTTTTAATTATGGTTGGATTATTTTTTAAATAATAGTTACACACATAGACTTAAGAATGAGTAGCGGATCCAAATTATTTGTTTTTGACTAGTTTAAATTCGATCATATCAGAATTAAATTTAAAAAATTATTATTCGAATTCAAACTGATAATATAATCAATTCAAATTCGAATAGATCGAATTTTTTCGGATCGAACAAAGTAAGATTGATATTGAAATTTATTTATGAATTATTATCATATATAAAATATAACATACATAATATTTAAGTTTTAAATTGATATATTTGTGATAAAATTTATTATTTATAGTTATAACTAAGAAAATCAAATTAATAAGAAATATGTGTATACAATTATTAAATTATTATAAATATTTATATTTATTTTTTTAAGTTAAACTAATTATCTAATTTCATTATGGTACATATAATATTTAAATATAACACATTATAAAATAAAATATGAATTTATTTATAATTTAATAGTAATTTGGTCCAAAATGGATACAACGGATAATAAAATCTGTTAATTTGAGTTCGATTTGAATTTGAATAGATTTTATACTTTTTAATCTGAATCAGATCTGATTTTAAAATTTATTAATCCAATTCCAACCGAATTCAACGAATTGAATCTAATTTCTTAATTTAAACAGATTGATCACCCCTACTTAAACTCAACCATATATATACAATAAAGAGATTCAAACTCGTTTTATCTTAGCATTACAAAAAGTATATATTATTACACTATGAGATAATAATTCATCATGTTAAGAGTATTAAATAAAAATTATTTATGTTTTGTTAAAAAAACAAAAAACTTAAAATAATAAAGTAAAGTCCTCTTTATTTTACTCAATCAATTTCTCTTACCTTTCATTTTATTTTTGCAAAATTAAAAAAAAAATCAAACAAATTAAATTACTTGAAAAAAAATTAACTCTTTTTTTGTTACATAGTAGATATAAAGGATCCATTTAGATGATAAAAAAAATTAAACAAATAATATGAATAAATGATAGTGATATTTGGATGAAATTATTTAAATTTATAGATATTGTTGAGATTCAATATTTTACAGAGAGAGATTAGATAGAAGTTAATACAATTGGTTGAATATGTGGATCCTCATGAGGGATTCATCTATTTATAAAACCTTTATGGGTACAAGTATAAATTATTGATAACTCTGTATTTAAAAATTATTTTTTCCAATTTATTAATTATAATTGCTATGTTCTTAAGGTTTTTAGTTAATTTTAAGTTTCTAAATTATTATTTGGTGTTAGTTTTGTAAGAAATTATATTTTTAGAGAAAAAGAAACAATTTGAATTAAAAAAGGACTTAAATGCAAATAATAAAAGTTGAAATTAAATTTTTTTGGCGCAGAATGTAGTTCCACGTGCGGAATGAGTCACGCATGTCTCGAGCCATTTGATCAAAAATTCAATCGTGTCGATCAAGAGAGTGGCCTTTACACGTCACGCAATGGGGTCCAGTTGATCTGCACAACGTCAGTCATAAAGTGGGGTCCACTTATATGCATCGTCAGCACGTAGAGTGGGGTCCACTTGTCAACGTGCAGAGTGGGGCTCATTCGTCTGCATAACCTAACGCGCGAACTCCCTACGACATTGTCCACTAAAGCTTCTTGTGCTCTCGTGTCTCGCCAAGCCCAAAGCTTCCATGTGTCTAATTCGTCTTCCAACGAATCAAAGCTCGCCATATGTCATACGTAGTTTAAAAACAATTTAGAAAAATTTCTCCAATTGCCAGCTTATTTTTATACACTTTTGTTTTCTCTTTTCATGCCTTTTTGAGATAATTTTTTATTGATATATATTTTGAAACCAATAGAGAGCAAAGGGGGAGAACACGTAGAGGCTAATATTTGTGTTATTGTTTTGTTGTTGAAAAAAATGAGAGAACCAACAGAGAGAAAAATGAAGATATAACAAAATGTATTCTTTTGCTTCTAGTTGAATATTGAGTTAGCAACTTTTGAATATTGAGGCATATTGCTTGGAGATTAAGGAATCATCAAAGAGTTTCTTCTAATCCTTTTGTCTTTACATTTAATTTTTCTTAAATGTCTAAATATTCTTAGATTGTGATTTCAGTATTTGCTATGAACTAAATTATTTGTTCTAGGTTTACAATGTAGCTTACATTATGAAGCTTGAATTAGTTATTTTTGAATGATTTGTGGGATGTTGCTTTTAATTTTTTTATTCTATTTGTGCTTAATGTTTTTGATTGTTGGAAGATTAATCAATTGATTTGTGAACCCTAATGAACTTGGAATTTTTTTTTTGTGTTTTGCTATTGAATAGAATAACATATATATATGAGATAGGAATATACCTTTATTGTATGTGTAGCTATTGAGAGCTTCGAGCTTAATGAATCTCTGGTAAATTTAATTCTCATAGGAATATAGTGAATTAATATAGTGAGATGTGTTTATTTGTTATCGTAAGAGACATGTGGATAAATTAGGAGTTTTTGGTTGAAAAATTAAATGTAAGAACATAAATCAAGATAAAATAATATGATTCAAGTGAATTAATATGGTGAAATTACAATCCTAGAGTTTTCTTCAATTGTTAATCTCATATATTTTTATTTAGAATTAGTTTAGTCTAACTCTATCCAAATATCGATTGTTTGGATAAAATTAGGATGAGACAATTTTAGTACTTAACAAAAATTAGTAACAAATCTTCGTGGGAACGATATCGTATTTATCACTTACTACTTGTGACTGTGTATACTTGCACGTTGATGTTCTTTTAAACTCACCAACGGTTATACAAGGTGTACACATATTTACATGTCAGAGGGCATAATTAACTTAAAGTATAATATGTGAGAGATCTAGGTTGATCTTTTCTCGTACTGTCCTTAAGCTTGAACTATAGTTAAGATCGAGCTATCATTGAGATCTAGCTATTAAGCTCAGGTTGTCCCATGGGTGAGATGTCTGGGGTGCTTTATCTTCCATCTTGGGCTGGTGACTTGGCTTGGGTGATTTATAAAGGTTGGGCTTTGGGTCAGTTCGGATGTCCAAACATCAAGTTCCCCTACTCTTCTAGCTCGAGCTTCGGTCTGAGATGGAAGAGTAAATACTGGGCATAGGATACAAACCATTCGACTCCCCTAATAAATATGTAACAGTTGATTGGAGAGAGAAATCCAATGCCTCTATATAAAGGGATGTTTGGACTGGGATCATTGTTGTCTACAAAATTGAGAAATATTGAAGGAAAATGTTCTTTCATTTCACCTCGAGCTTATAAAAGATTTTCAGTTCAGTGGTAAGAATTTAGCTCGGACTATAATTTTCTCTATTTGGGTTTTTTAGAACTCAAGCTTTGAGAACCTAACAATTTTCTACTTTCTTATCAGGTCAATTTTTAAAGGAACATTTTCTTTTATTTTCAACTCGTCCCTAGGTAATCTCTTTTTCTCGTACCTTACCACATGCTATTGTTTTTTCTTTATGTTTTTGTAGCTTTTCATAGGATGTGAAGAGAAGAGACCTCAACTTCTGGCTCGGATTCATGGGAGAGTCCTCAATATTCTAATACAAGTGATAATTCGAGGTCTTCTAGCTTGGGTTCTTTTAGTGAGGCGATTCAGTCTTCACCTTAGCCCTTTACCTCTACCCCTTTCCCCCAAACCATTCCCATTATGAGATTGAACGTGCCTCAGACTCATATCTCAGTGGCTAGGACGTGAAGGAAAAAAAGAATATTGGATCTGAGGAACCGACATGTCGCACTAGGGGTTGGTCGGTTGTGGCTAAGCCTTGTGGGTTGTTGCCTTAGGATGAGAAGAGATTAAGAAGGACCTATAACATCCCTCCCTCAGTTCAGGTCATGATTCCTCATGAGAGCACTTGTGATAGTGATGAACCTCCATCTGGATGGATTATTTTTCATGAGAAAGCTTTATGGTTGGGGTGAGGTTCCTTCTATATCCTCTTATTATTGGGTTTTTTTGGCTAGGACGTAACTTGCACCAGTGCAATTGATGCCTAATGGGTGGAGATATCCATTCTGTTTAACCCTTATCTATCAAGAACTCAATGTGGATTTGGAGATGGCCGAGTTTAATAAGACATATTTCCTTAAGTAGAACCCCACAGGTCCAAGGAGGATCTATATGTCGGTGAAGTAGGATCGAGAGGTGAACGTGTCCTTTCCTAAAAATGAGAAAAAATTAGGAGTATTTTTTTCTATGTTTTAGGTCGGTGGGCATCTCCCACAAATGACACAAGGTTGGTAATGAGCAATTGGAATGACACTAAGGTTGTGATTAGAAATATGGCTTCTCTAATCACGACCTTGAGTCTTGATGGGAAGCAAAGGTTGGCTGATATCCAAAACTATCTTCCTGAGAAGACCAACTAGAGGGCTTTATTAAACACCTCACACTTTGTTGTGTGCACATTGATGAGGCACAATGCTATAGAGCCCCCCTTAGAATGAATCGTAAATCTCGAGCTCCTCTTAAATGCAAAACTCCTCTTACAGATTTTGGGGGCCAGTTCGAGGTGGTGCCTGATGATGGTGACCTAGCCTCACATTTTTCTCTTACCTCATAATATTTTACCTTTTTTTTTAAATTGAGGTGATTAACATGTATATTCTCGTTCTTAATCTACAACTCAAATGGATCGCTACCCAACTTTTTTCTCGTATGAAGAGTAAGGTTACTTTGGGAGGAATGAGTTCCCCCACGGGTGCACCCCCTACTCCTAGGGAGGCTCATCGATGGGAAAAAAGAGGGACAAGTCTTCCCATGAAGTTCGCACTTCTTCTCTTAAGAAGAATAAAAAGATTGGTATTGATGAGCCTACTGGTGCCCCCAAGCCTCTAAATGTTTCCCTCCCTTATCACCCTTGTAGGAGCAATATTTGTCTATCACTCCTTGAACGGGTTCTCAAGAGTCTAAAAATCCTTTAAGGGATTTGAAGAAAGGGAAACATTATTGAGGACCTTACTGTTAATGCTGACGGGGTCATCCCAAATCGAAATTTGGCACCAGAGTACCTCGATCATTGCATGAGCCATTTTTTTGTCAATTCATGCAATATGTAGCTCGTGACTATTTATGAAGGGGATAACTAGACTTCTTCAAATGTCAAGGGCACTCTTCTTGATTTTTTAATCTAAGAGATCGACCTTTGGTTTTGATTTATAGGAGAGAGCTTGACTTAGGTCTGACCAAGGTGTTCATCTTTTTTGACGTTGGAGCACCAACCTGGTTCCTAACCGAGGTGGATAACTCATTTCTTCAATTTCTAAGGCATTTTACCTGATTTGTAATCTAGGTGAGTGACTCTTGGTTTCGACTTATGGGAGAGAGCTTGAGCTGGTTCCTGACCAAGATGCTCATCTTCTTTGACATCAGAGCGCCAACCTAGTTCTTGACCGAGGTGGATAACTCAACTTCTTCAATTTCCAGGGCACTCTACCTGATTTGTCAATCTAAGTAAGCGACCCTTGGCTTCAATTTAGGGGAGATAGCTTTATTAAAAGATCATCTATCGAAGCGTTTTATTTCATAGATGCATGTGCATCGCTATTACAAAAAAAAAGAGATAGGTTAACACATATGTTTTAGAAATGTATCTTTTCAAATGTCTAGCATTCCAGCTTGTGCCTTCCTCAATGCCTTTGATGTTTTTCAATACATATGCCGCTCCTGGTGTTATTTGAATTATTTGATAAGGTCCTTCCCAATTAGAACCCATTTTACTAGCCATCCATTCTTTTTTGTTGGGGAAGACCCTCTTGAGAACCCAATCACCTTTGGAAAATGTTTTGAAGCATACAGTTTTGTTGTAGTATTCTGATATTTTTATTTTTTGCTTGACCATCTTTCTGAAAGCGTCATCCCTTTTTTTCCTCTGCTAAGGTCAGTTTGATTGCTCTCCTCACCTCATTTTGTTCCTCTGTTAGAGTTGATATGAGGGTAGGAATTGTGACCTTGATTGGTATGACTGCCACAGCTCCATAGACTAGGGAAAATGGGTCTCATTTGTGCTCCCTTGGGGGCTTGTCCTGACAACCTATAATATGCCTAGGGATAGTATGGTGTTGAGTGGCTCATCTTAATATTGTATTTGAGAGTGAATGCTTTGATGCTTTCTAACTTTTTCTTTAATAGATTGATGATTATTTTATTGGAAGACTACGCTTGTCCATTTGCCTAGGGATAGTATGGTGTTGAGTGGCTCATCTTAATATTGTATTTGAGAGTGAATGCTTTGATTTTCCTTTCATAATCTATAATGAGTTCCTTGGGGAGGCTGAAATGACAAATTATGAATTTCCATATAAACTAAATTACCTCTTCCTTTCGTATTCTTCCTAAGGGTTCTACTTCAATCCATTTGGAGAAATAATTAGTGGCAACAAGGAGAAACTTTTCTAGACTGTGCCTATGGCCAAGGGCCCTACTATATCTAGTCCTCACTTGTAGAAAGGCCAAGGACTCACCATCCCTACCATGGTATTTTGAGGTGCGTGGGTCAATGGGGAAAACCTTTGGCATTTGTTGCACTTCTGAGCGTATTTTCTACAATTAACAACACGATGGGCCAATAATAACCATGTCTCATGATTTGTTGGGATAATCTTACACCCCCAGAATGCAAACCGTAGTCTCCCTCGTGTGCTTCATATATCATTCTTTCAACACCATTTATATACATAAGAGGCTGAGGCCGAGTGGGGTTTTTCGGTATAGTTTTCCTGCCTTAATCATATACCGACCTACCTTGGCTTCAATTTCTTTTGCAGCTGTGCGATCTTCAAGTAAGTCCCCATTTTCTAATAAATTATAGATTGGGGTGAACCACATGATAGAGGAAGTGTCCATGCATCCAATCCTTATTTCGACCTCTTCCAAAGATGCCTATGCTAATACTATTATTGATACCACCCGATCACACTTGGTCTCCCTTATTGATGCCAACATTGCTAAAGCGTTGTCGTGATTGTTCTCATTTCGTGTTATCTAGTCGATCTTGAACTTGGAGAATTTTGAGGTAAGAACAATGGAAGCTCGATCATGAACATGGAGAATTTTGAGGTAAGAACAATGATAACTTGATCTTGAACCTGAAGAATTTTGAACATTCTTATTTTAATTTTTCCAAGTACTTCTTCATATTTTTGTCTCTTGCCTCAAATTTTCCCAAAAATTGATTGACCATGAGCCTAGAATCACTATGGAATATGATTCTATCTACCCCGAGCTTTTTGGTGATTATGACTCCAAATATGGAAGCTTCATATTCCGTGACGTTATTGGTTGCTTGAAAATCAAGCCTGACTGCATATTCAAAGCAGTTGTCTTCTTTATCCACTATAACCACCCCTAGTACTGCGCCTTTAAAGTTGTGAAACCCATCAAAAAATACTTTCCAGGTCGGGGCTTCCTTTTGGCCTACCGTACATACTTCCATCGTATCTATTTTGTTATGACCTCGAGATTATCAGTGAATTCAGTCAAAAATTTGCCCATAAATTGCCCTTTGATGGTTGTTCTAGCCATGTATTTGATATCATATTCTCCCAACTCTATGGCTATCTTGGTCAGTTTCCTCGTAACCTCTGGTTTTGTTAGGACTTTTTTAAGGGGTGTGAGGTGAGTACCACGATTTTGTGTGAGCCAAAGAAATGCCTAAGTTTTTGTGCGGTAATCTTGAGAGCAAAGGAAAGTTTATCTATGATGTGATATTTGTTTTGGGCCTCTGTTAAAATTTGGCTGACATAGTAGATGAGGTGCTGGATTTTGTTTCTCTCAGATATTAGCACGACATTACATGCTTGGGGTGTGATGACCAAATATAGATAAAGAATTTCTCCTGGTATGGGGCTAACTAGGATGGGGGATCAGTAAGGTACTTCTTGATTTCTTTAAAGGTTATGTTGCAATCCTCATTCCAAAAGGCAATCTTGTTCTTTTTAGCACCTTAAAGAAGGGTATACACTTATATGTTCATTTAGCAATGAACCTACTCAGCGCTTCTATTCTTCCATTGAGTTGTTGTATTCCCTTGAGACTATTAGGTGGCTTCATATTTACTAGTGCTCATATCCTGTCTAGAATGGCCTCAATTCCTCTTATTGACATTAGATGCCCTAAGAATTTCCTACAGCCACACCAAAGATGCATTTTTTGGGGTTAAGTTTCCTGACATATCTTCGTATTACTTCAAATATATTTTGTAGGTCTTTGATATGTTTCAAGGGTTGAGCTGACTTTACCACCATGTCATCAATGTATGCTTCCAGATTTTTACCCAATTATTTCTCGAACATTTTGTTGACGAGGCGTTGATATGTTACGCTTGCATTTTTCAACCCAAACGACATTCTCGTGTAGCAGAATGTTCCTTCTTCCGATATGAAAGAGGTTTTCTCCTCATCCTCAGGATGCGTTCTGATTTGGTGATACCTGGAGTATGCATCTAGGAAACTCATCAACCCAAACCCAAGAGAGGTGTCCACTAGCTGATCAATGCTTGGGAGAGGGAAGCAGTCTTTGGGGCAGACCACATTTTGATTAGTGAAGGCTACACACATATAGGATGCTCCATATCCCTTCTTTACTAGTACTACATTTGAGAGCCACGAGGGATACTTGACCTTCTTAATGACCCCGGCCTCTTTGAGGGAAGCTACATAATATTTGATTACCTCATTTTTCTCTCTGAGGAATTTTATTTTTCGTTGTTGGATGGGTCTAGCTTCCAAGTTGACATTTAGCCGATGCATTATGACGCTTGAATTAATTCCTGATATGTCCGTTAGGGCCTATGCAAAAATATCCACATTAACTCTGAGAAACAAAGAGAGTTGCACTCGAGCTCGACCGTCAAATCCTTACCTATTTTCACAGGGTGGATCTTTCCCTCAACATCTATCAGGAGGTCCTTCACCTTATTTTGATAGATTGACTTCAACACGCTTTTATCCTTAGTCTCTTTTGAGGGAGACCCCTTAATGATTTCTATTTGGGGGAAATCCCTTTCATAGTGGAATTATAACAACTTTTGGCATTCTCCTAATATCCCCTTACCTCTTCAGAACCTTCAGCTGTAGGGAATTTGATTACCTGGTGGAAGGTGGATGGGACTACCTTCATCTGGTATATCTAGGCCCTTTCTAGGATGATATTATAATGTGCAGGGGTGTCAATGATCACAAAATTGGTCATTATTATTATCCTTTTTTTCATGACAGGTAGGATTACTGTTCTTTTTGCATAGGTGGTACTGCTGAATCCTATGAGAGGAAGCTCTACTTTGAAAATGTTAGGGTCTTTTACTCTGAGAGCCCTAGCGGTGGTAAGAAAAATGAGGTCTATTGAACTCCCGGTATCAATCATTATTTGACGGACATCATAAGACCCGATCCTTAGGGTTATCACTAGAGGGTTCTTGTGATGGGACGAGGTTTCATCCCCCTATGTGAAGATTATTTTTGTAAGGGGTCTCACTTTATCCAAAGTGTATACATGGGGCATTGTGTAAACTCCCTTGAAAATCTCTTGCGATAGTTGTTAGAGACCCCGTTGAATTCTTGCCCTTTATGTATAGTATGAATTATTTTATTGTTGGGCTCACCACGGGGCTCTCTGCCACTACTTGATGAGTTCGTTAGTTGAAACATTATTTGCTAGCCTTGGTGACCTCTTCTATCTTCATTTTGTTTGACGAGGTCCTTCAAATATCCCCTAGCCAATTGCTCTTCCAACTCTCTTTTCAAGTTTCTACAGTCTCTTGTTTCATGGATCACATCTATATGGAAGGCACACCATTTGGACACATCTCTCTAGAGAGCATGCATCTTGGGCAGCCACGTAGTTTTGGGCTCCCTCTCCATTCTTTTTATAATTTGAGTTAGACCAACCCTCAAAAGAGGTCCCCTCAAAGGAGACAATGATTTGCCCTAAATTCCACTATTTATCGGCCAGTGTCGGGCATGTCTATTTCCTGTAACAAAGTGTTTGTTTTTGTTACTTTGATGTGTTTGGTCTGGACTCATCATTCTTTTTTGTTATTTGTGACTCTCTCTTCCTCCGTTAAACATCCCTTGACTAGGCCAAGCTCCCTCTCTAAGTTAACAAACTTTCTGGCCTCCCCATAAGTCTCCTCCAAGGTGTGTGGCACCGTTTTAGTTAACTCCATAAATAGATTGGAGCTCTTTAGTAGGTCTTGCTTGAAGGACTCTATAGAAATAGAGTTAGGGTAGTCAGAGATTTCCAATTTCTCTTATCTGAATTGCTTCATATACTCTTCTATGGATTCCTCTTCCCCTTGTATAATTGAGAAAAGATGGTGAGATTCTTTCCTCAAGGGTTTGTTACAGTCGTAGTTCGTAATGAACAACTTGGAAAACTGTGGGAAGGAGGATATGGACTGCGAGGCAAGTTGCTGAACTATTTTTGTTCACCTTCACAGTGGGTGGTGACAAACAGCTTACACATCGTTGCATTTATTTTGGCCTAGATGAGACTTATGGGTGCCATGTGTCACGATCCTAAATTTTAAATAGCAATCATGCGACACTTAGCACGTTCCGTTGCACTAAGCCTGCCTTTCAACCTGAACAAAACACTCCAAAGAGACTAGAAATAGACTTAGAGATTTAGAAGATTCAAGAACAAAGCAAGAATAAAAGAGAGTTTGTAAAGAATGCCTTGTATTACTCTTTAGAAAGGTTATCTTACAATTTCCCTAGGATGAATACAAATGAAGATCAATAGCTCTATTTATAGTGTGGCACCAAGCTTAAGACTATGCCACAAGTTTCTAGATCCTTCTATGTCTAGAATGTATAAGAATATCTTATATTGTTCTATTTCTATCTACAATGTGCCACAAGGTTCTAGGACCTTCTAGTCAAGTCTAGCCAACTCTAGAGTCTTCTAGGATTGTCTAGTTTCTTCATGCAAGTTCCAGGATGTTTTGGAAGCTTCTAGAGAAATCTACATCCTTCATGAACCATCTAACATGTTCTAGAATATTCCAGCACCTTCTAGCGTACTCTGGAACATTCTCTAGTCTTCAAGGCTTGAGTTAAGTCCATCCAACTCTAGCTCCCTCTAGACATCTCTAAGCCACTCTAGAACTTTCCCATGTAGTAACTTGTAGAAAAGTCTAGATCCTTTAGGCAACCACCATTTCTTTGGATTTTAAGGGAAAATTTGAGCGGGACGTAACACCCTCCCCCACTCAAGTTCGCAACGCCCTTATCGCGCCTTCAAGCTTGAACCTCTCTATGTAATCTTTGGACTGCCACAAAGAGTCTTTAGGTTCCCAACTTACCTCTATGTCCAGGGCATTCTTCCACTTGACCAAGTATTTTCGATAACTTGGTACACCCCTATGCCGAATTAGACGGTCTGCCAAGATAGAGTCCATTTCTCTATCAAATGAGGTTACTACTGCAGTGGGTGTCCTCTTTGATTCTCTTCGACTTGTATCTTCCTCGTCTCCATGATAAGACTTCAACATGCTTACATGAAAAGTTTGATAGATTTTAAGCTTCAGAGGAAGTTGTAGTTTGTACGACACCTTACCGACTTGCTTGGGAACTGGAAATGACCCTTCATACTTTTGTACCAATCCTTTGTGAACCTTGCACAGGGACTTGAACTATTGGGGCAATAATTTGACAAGGACCAAATCTCCTTCCTAAAATTAAACCATCTTCCTTTTCTTGGCAGCCCACTTCTTCATCTTTTTAGATGCCTTGTTTAAATAAGCTCGGGCTAACTCCGCTTGCTCATGCCATGTCTTAGCAAATTTGAAGGTAGTAGGACTCTTTCCTTTATAGCTTGTGGCTTAAGCAAGAGGAGTCATAGGTTTCTGTCCCATAATGATCTCGAAGGGACTCTTCCTAGTGGACTCGCTCATTTGCAAGTTATAAGAGAATTAGGCTACATCTAGCAACTTAGCCCAATCATGTTGGTTGGAACTAACAAAATGCCTGAGATAAAGCTCCAACAATGTGTTGACACGTTCCATTTGTCCATTTCTTTTATGGATGAAAGCTTGTGGAGAAGTTCAAGTTTGATCCAAACAACTTGAACAATTCCGTCCAAAACTTCCCAGTAAATCGTGGGTCTCGATCACTCATGATATTGGATGGAATTCCCCAATGCTTCACAACGTGCTTAAGGAACAATCGTGTCGTCTCATCCACAGTGCAATATGCTGAGGTAGGTACAAAATGTTGCATACTTGTTGAAATGATCAATGACTACAATGATGCTGTCAAAGCTCTCTGATTTTGGAAAGCAAGTGATGAAGTCCATTGAGACACTTTCACACGGTTTCTTTGGGATAGGCAGCGGCTCTAGCAAACCTTCGAGTGCATGCTGCTATGTCTTGTCCTGTTGGCATACAAGATAAGTCCTCACATTGGCTTCAACATCATCTCGTAGTTAAGGCCAATCGTAAATGGACTTAATTAAGGTAAGAGTGCGTCTTATTCCTAAGTGTACAACCCATAGTGAATCATGGAACTCCTTGATAAGCTCCTTCCTTAAGTTCCCCAACTTCGGCACAAAGATGCGATTCTACTTAACATAAAGTAGTCCGTCACTCAGCCAAAATCGCCTTGTCTTTCCTTCCTTGATAAGGGAAAGGAGGTTTTGAGCCAAGGCATCATACTCTAACCTTTCTTTGATCCTTTCCAGCAAGGGACTACTTGGTCTACTCAGGACTGCTAACTCTACATTTTGACTTAGCGCATCAACCACCACGTTAGCCTTACCGAGCTTATACTACAGCTTGTAGTCAAACTCTGCCAAAAAGTCTTGCCATCAAGCCTGCTTGGGACTCAACTTATTTTGAGTCTGGAAGTAGCTAGTCGCTACATTTTCCGTCATGATAACAAAGTGAGAACCCAACAAGTAGTGTCACCACACCCTTAAGCAATGGATGATATATGTCATATCCTTTTCTTGTACCGTGTAGTGACATTCAGTGTCATTAAGCTTACGACTCTCATAAGCTATCAGACGCCCTTCCTACATCAATACTTCACCAATGGAAAAGTCTAAAGCATATGTATGCAACTCATACATCTTGGAGGGGTTTTGTAGGCATATCATTAGTTATCCACTAATGGGTTTCTTCAAGTCTTCGAATAAGGCTTGGCATTTACCTATTCATTCCCAAGACTTGTTTTTTTATAGCAGATCAGTTAGTGGGACTGCTCTTGCTGAGTAAGACTTGATAAACTTTCTATAATAGTTCACAAGTCTAAGGAAAGACCTTAACTCGGGGACCTTGGGAGGAGGTTCCCATTCTTGGATGGCTTTCACCTTGGTTCCATCCATCATAAGCTTCACATCCTTTATCCTATGCCCCAAGAACATCACCCCATCTTGGGAAAAGAAACATTTTTCCTTCTTGACATATAGCTCATTTTCCCGTAGGATCTCGAACACCTTTCTCAAGTGCTCCAGATGTTCTTCCAAAGTCCGGCTATATATCACAATGTTGTCAAGATAAACTACCACAAACTGATCGAGGTAGGGATGGAAAATCTTGTTCGTGATAGTGTAGAAGGTGGCAGGTTCATTAGTGAGACCAAATGGCATGACAAGGAACTCATAGGCACAATACCTGGTCACACATATGGTCTTGGGCTCATCCCTTTTGGCTATGCATACCTGGTAGTATCTCGAGCGCAAGTCCAATTTTGAAAAGTATCTTGCATTCCCTAATTGATCGAACAAGTCAACAATGAGTGGGATAAGATACTTGTGTTTTTACCATGATCTTATTTAGATCCTGATAGTCAATGCACATCTGTAACGAGCCATCCTTCTTCTTCTGAAAGAGCACTGGAGCACTAAATGAGGCTTTGGAGGGCCTAATGAAACCAACATCCAACAATTCATCGATTTGCTTCCGTAGTTCTGCCAACTCTGAGTTTTCCATTCAATAAGGGCTCATTGTTGGTAGCCTTGTGCTGGGTTCCAACTCAATTCTGTGGTCTACCTTCCTCCTTGGAAGTAACCGTTTGGGCAACGCCTCAGGCATCACATCATAGAACTTATCTAAGACAACTTGCACTTCCATCGGCAAACTTGGCTTTGGTGACGCCTCCTCATCATCGTACTCTTTTAAGATGGCCAAGTAACTCTATTCTTCCTTCTTCAATCCCTTCTTGAATTGAAGTGCTGAGAGAGCTTGGGTAGTAGGTCTGGTGGTACTCTCTTTTGGTACCACACAAGCCTTTGATCCATTCATGATGCACATAGAGTTTGAGCATGACACAAGGAAAGCTCTAACCTGGTCCAAGAACTCAATGCCGAATACTATCAAGAAGTCATCCATATGTGCCACTGATAAGTCCACTTAGCCAATCCAAGCACCAAGACTGACCTTAACTCCACGAGAAACTCCTTGGAGAGGTAGTGCTGTCGAATTAACTACTTTGAGATATCCTCCTTCATTGACAACCTTAAGGCCGAGTCTTTTTGCTTCCTCTAATGAAACAAAGTTATGAGATGCACCTGTGTCAACCAAAGCTTTGGAAACTTTTACATTGATGGTTGCATCTATTAACATCAAGCCTTTGGGGGTCACAAAGTAGCCAAAAAGAACCATCTTTGCACCTTCATTTGTCTCGCCTTCGTCTTGGTTATATGTGGAGGCAACTAAGGCACTCAATGCCTTTCTTTTTGGACATTCATGTGCCTAATACGGTCCATCGCATATGAAGCACATCACACGGGGCTATGAGGTATCACGATCCTCCTTTTCCTTCCCCGTATCTCGCGATTTGAATGAGGAGCCTTCTTTGTGATTTTTGGGGCCCTAACTTTTGGCATGGCCTCCCCCACTCTTTCCTCCACCAAAATTTCTATTTATGGCCTTTGAGCTCTCTTTGTTTATGGAGTAGTCAATAAGGCTCTCTATAACCGCAATAACCAAAGATAAGTCTTGGACACCATGTCGCTTGAGTTCAAGGTTAGTCCACGATTGGAGCCCGTCCATAAATAAGAATAACGCATCCTTGTATGATGTGTCAAGGACTTCTAGCAGCAAGGTTGTGAATTCCTTCACATAGTCTCTTATGCTACTTGTCTGCTTTAATCGTCGCAATCGACCATTTGCCTCATCTTCAGCATTTACAGGGAATAATTGCATTTTGAACTCCCTTTTGAAATCATCAAAGGTTTCAATTATGCATACCCCTCGTTGCACATCACCATGTCTTCATCTCCACTATAGCATAGAAATGTCAGATAAATACATGGCAGCAGTTCAGATCTTGCTCGCATGGTCTGTTAAGCCAGTAGCCTCAAAATATTATTCAAGCCCCCATAAGAAGTTCTCAACTTCCCTAGCATTCCTAGCACTATGGAAGGTTTTGGCTTGGAAACATCCACCTTCTTGGCCTTAATGATGGTGGTTGTGCTAGTTCTCAAGGCCATAGCCCGCTTACAAAGACCTAGGTCACCACCCATATCCTCGACTCTAAGAAACACATTAGCAATTTATCTTTGTACAAGATCCCGTACCTTGGCAAGTTTGGCCTTCAATCCATCGATCTATTGCCTTAACCTACCATCTAGCTCGTTGAGGGACATCTTGACTGTTGCATGAATCTCCACATCTTTGGCCTCCAAGTCGTTGCAACGTTCCTCCAAGTTGTCCACCCGGTTGAACAGCTCCTCTAAGCTATCCTGTGCACTCCCAACACGTGCTTCTAAGCTAGAAATCATGTCTTTCAACTTGGCTTGAGACTCCTTTGGTGGTTTCCGAAATTCCTCATGCCCACATTCCATTGGTGGAACATCCATACTTGGTGTAGCTGGGGCACTATTCTTCATTATGCCAAGGATAGTAAAGCTTCAACCGAAAGCTCTAATACCAACTATCACGACCTTAAATTTCAAATAGTGATCGTGCGGCACTTAGCATGGTCCATTGCACTAAGCATACCTTTCAACCCGAACGAAACACTCCAAAGAGACTAGAAAGAGACTTAGAGATTTAGAGGATTCAAGAGCAAAGCAAGAATAAAAAAGAGTTTGTAAAGAATGTCTTGTATTGCTCTTTAGAGAGGTTATCTTACAATTTCCCTAGGATGAATACAAATGAAGACCAATAGGTCTATTTATAGTGTGGCACCAAGCTTAAGACTATGCCATAAGTTTCTAGATCCTTCTATGTCTAAAATGTATAAGAATATCTTACATTTTTCTAGTTCTATCTACAATGTGCCATAAGGTTCTAGGACCTTCTAGTCAAGTCTAGCTAACTTTAGAGTCTTCTAGGATTGTCTAGTTTCTTCATGAAAGTTCCAGGATGTTTCGGAAGCTTCTAGAGACTTCTACATCCTTCATGAACCATTCAACATGTTCTAGAATATTCCAGCACCTTCCAGGGTACTCTGGAACATTCTAGAGTCTTCAAGGCTTGAGTTGAGTCCATCCAACTCTAGCTTCTTCTAGACATCTCTAGGCTGCTCTAGAACTTTCCCATGTAGTAACTTGTAAAAAAGTCTATATCCTTTAGGCAACCACCATTACTTTGGATTCTAAGGGACAATTTGAGCGGGACGTAGCATATGACTGTTTTAAAGTGTTGAACATGTGTTACTGGATCTTTTGTCCCAAAATAATTGGGGCATTTAGAAGCATTGAACTTTGGTGGAGGTTCGTCATTTTCAATTACATCAGAAAAATGGGGAGGCATATAGTTGTTCACAATCTCTGTCTACCTCGTAAGGGGTTTTCCCTTTCTCCTGCTTCTCACTCGCCACCTTTAAGGTATGTTCTTGCCTTTTATTGTTCTCCTTTAGCGTTGTAGCCATATCTCCCATTTTTTTCTTTCTTGGAGCCATTATTCCTCATCAAGATGTAGTGAGCTAGAAATAGGATTTCTTTCAACTTCATGCTCAGTTTGTTGGGCTCAGACTGACCGACCCAGTTACTTCTCCATTGGTTGGTTCGATGGTGGAAATTTCTTAGATCTTTCCCTTTGCTTGGGAGCGTAGAGACCTGTTTTCTCTTCTGGTTTCATCGAGCTTTTTTCTTAACTTGAGAAGTTAGCGAGATAACTCCTAGTAGAGGACGTTATCCACTACCTTGGTCTCATTAATGGTCGATGGTGTGTTTCTTTAAGTAGCCCTTGTTTCACGATAGGCCAAATTCGACCATCTTTTAGATCGGGTTCTTACAATGATGTTGTAGACTATGAGTAGTGTGCAATTGCTCTTCCTAATTTCTCTCTAAGAGCGAGATGTATCTCAAAAGGATATGGGGTCAGAAACTTATGGTTGACCTCAAAATCTGAGGTAGGCACCAAAATGTTGAGATTCAATATTTTACAGAGAGAGATTAGAGAAAAGTTAATATAATTAACTGAATGTGTGGATCCTCATGAAATGTCCATCTATTTATAGAACCTTTATGGGTACAGATGTCAGTTATACAAGGTGTACACATATTTACATGTCAGTGGGACATAATTGATCTAAAGTATAATATGTCAAAGATCTAAGTCAAGCTTTGCTCGTACTATCCTTGAGCTTGAGCTACACTTAAAATCGAGTTGCCATTAAGCTCAGGTTGTTCCATGGGTGGGATGTTTGAGGTACATCATCTTCTATCTTGAATTAGTGACTTGGCTTAGGTGATTTATAAGGATCGGTTATGGGTCGATCTAGATGTCTAAATAAATATGAAAATTTAAATTAATGAATCATTTCTAAATAAAGAAAAATATATAATTGTAACTAAATATATATATATATATATCTTTAAATTATATTTATTTAAAAATTAAGATTATTTAATAAATATATTTATCTAAAATATTTATACGATCACCCATAATTAAAATTCTACAAATTTAACTACATTTTTATTAAAAAGCCTTAAAATAGTTAGATAAATATTATATATTTATTAAATTTTAAAAGTTTATATTATAATTTGAAATTGTTTTTAGTTAATCTATCTATTTATAATTATTTATGTCTATTTTATAATATATATATAATTTTAAATAATTATTTATAATTTTTTTACATGTTTTAAAATAATGATTATTATTATTCTTAATTATTGTATTATTATTAATAATTAAAATATTAACAATTATTTATAATACAAATTATTTTTAATTATATCTTATTTATATTAAGTAACTTATTGTTTTTTAATTATCTTAAATATTATTTTTCATAAATTAAATAATAAATTATTAATAATTTTTTAAATTATATTTATTTTAATTAATATAAATAATTTTTTGATAAATTATCTTTAAATTGTATTTTTTATTAATTAAATAATAAATAAATACTTTCACGTTTATCTTTAATATATGTCATACCTTAAGTTAAAGACTTGTTTAAATAATAACTATATAGTTTAATTGATTGAGTTATTTCTCTTAAAATAAAAGAAAATGATCAACTTATAAAATTCTTTCATGCGTCGCCAACACTGATTACACTAAAAGGTGTTAATAAAATGAACTAAAATAAATTGATTATATATTAATTTATGTAAAATTAGGGTGTAAGATTATAAGTAATTATGAAATCATTTATTAATATTTTATATTAAGATAAATATTATTAGATGAATCAAGTTTTAATAACAAATATTTTTTTATATTTTTACTTGACCAAAAAAATATTATTTTTACATGAAGTACAAATTATAAAAAATAATATTTTAAATGTTGAAAATAAAAAAGTTAGAAAACATTTAGCTATTACAAAATTTAGTTTGGACGGCTGAGACTCGTTAACTGAACTTGATAACGTATGTAGCTGCATCTAGATTATGCCAGGAAAACCAGACGCTGGCAGGTGACAAGAGATCCCAGAAGGCCTCAAACTCTTCATCTCATCTTCGTCATCCAGTAAATTCGAGATAGAAACGAGACAGTCAGAAAGCTATGGAGGGTCTCACATCTTATGTTTGAAAATTAAACTGAAAAAAGAAAAAAGAAAAAGCTATGGAGGGTCTTAAGGGACCTCTGTGCAGTTCAGCCACCACCTCATTCTTATCCCTTAAATCCCCAAATATTAGACTAACCCCAGCAGTTCAAGTATATAAGCACAAGCCTATATCATCTCTTTCTCATTTTTCCTTAAGCTTCGCTCTGTTTACCTCTACCACTTCTCGATTTCCTCTTTCAGGTTCGTTATATTTTCTTCAATTTGCTTTATTATATCCCCTCAACTTCCCCTTTTTTTGTTATGGGTGTGTGTTCTTGCATAAGTTGCATCTCATTATTCAAACATGTATGCAGTAGCTTCATGGGGTTTTGGTAATTCCTTTTCTTGTTCATGGGTATTATTGCTTATTTTTCATTCTACTTCTTTCAAGGATGAATTTTGCTGTATGTTGGCCTTTTTTGTTGCTAGTCTTGAAAAGATATTCCATTTGATCGTTTAAGTTATGTGTTTTTTTTCAATTTAAATTCACAATGTAAAAATATATGCTTAATACTTAGTGATGTAACAACTACTTTGGGTGTAACTCACCGTACAAAATCAGCTTGTAAAGGAATGATGCTAAAGTGGTTATTAACTGACCCACTCATTCATATTTGAGCAATGTGGGATTCAATTGGACCATTACATTCTACCCCTATTTTAGAACGATGTTCATGGCAGGGCTAGATAACTATATGCACCCAACAGTAGCATCCCTCTCTACCTTTGGCTGACTTCGCAAATCCATTGGTAATAGCTCTCTTTAGTATCTATTCGTGATGACGACCATTTCGAAGTGTGCTTGCTCTGATACCAATTGTAACAACCACTTTGTGTAGAACTTGCCCTACAAAATTGGCTTGTTAAGGGAAGGTGCCCAAGTGACTCCTTTCTCTTACAAGCCAGTTTTGTAGGACGAGTTTTAACAAAATGATTGTTACAATTGGTATCAGAGTAGGCTCTCTTCGTGATGATCCTTATTGTGAATGAAGAAACACTAGGGAAAGCTACTACCAAAAGATCTACGAAGTCACCCAAAGTATGGGGAGGGTTGTTATCGTTGGGTCTACAAAGTCACCTAATGCATATGGATTACAATGGACGTCGATTCTGAAAGAGGGGTGGAATGTAATGACTTAATTGAATCTCATGTCGTTTAAATATGGATGAGTAGGTGCGTTAATAACCACTTGGATACCCTCTCCTTACAAGCTGGTTTTATAGGATGATTTCTACCTAAAATGATTATTATAGGAAAATATAGGTAAAAAGATGCAACTGTCTCCCGATTACTCATGCTTTTATATAGCTTGATGATACTTATGACTATAAAATTCAAGCTGGTATTATAGGTTCATGATCCATAGGAAGCCTAATAGTGTTTATTAGTATCATGCTTATGCCATTAATGGGTTTAGCCTTTTGAAATGGCAAGTCATAGTACTTTTGACTCTATAAAATTCAAGATACTTTTGTCAAGGAAGAGTGTTTGAATAACCTTGTTCACTATTGATCTTGTAAAGACCATTGTGAGACTAACCTTTTAAAAGAACTCATTTCGTGGCTTGGTCCTTGACAAAAGGATGAAATTCTACAAAAGCATTGTTATCAGTACATAATTTGTGTACATATAACAGATTACAAAAAATAGAAGGAACATGCAATAAGTCATTCAGATATGAGGCCTTAGAAGTAGATGCATAATATCGCTAAAGAGAAAACCACATATCATAATTTTTTTTATCCTTTCCCATGATATGAGTCATCATAGATTCAGAAACTGAGCTAAACAACCAACTCTTAAGCAAATTATCAATCTTATACTAGGATCCATACTCAAGATTAATTACACTATTAAGAAACTGAGAAAGAACTTCCTTTACCATTGATAAACTTGTTCGGGCCATAGGCAATAATCAAGCTCTCAAGTTGAACCTTCCAAGTGATATAATTCTTGTAATCCAATTTTTTTGCTAAAGGAATTGTCATTAGATGATTTCCTAAGCTCTACTCAAGAGTAACGAAGGAATTATCAAGATTCTTATGACAGACATTATGATCAACTTCAACGTGAGATTGAGTATCTTCTTCGCTAGTTTTCTCCATGGAATTATGATTCCGGGAAGAAAAAATTCAAAATTTCAAGATTGCAAATCAAAAGGAAGTACAATCGAACAAAAAACAATGAACAAGAAAAGGAAGTAAAGGATCATTTGATCATTGATTAATGAAACAATGGAAACAAAAGAAAAATGAAGAAGAATCATCAGTTTGCAACACTTTGCTCTGATACCATGTAAGCACACAAAAAAGGGAGAAAATGATGTATGCACTTCATTGAAACTGAATTGGGTAAGGGTTATACTTATTCTCTAAAAATATCTTCTAACAAACTATTAACTAACCCACTCAAGTGTATACACATGTACACACTGATTTCAATACTAATTCTAACAAACTCTAATGCTTATGACTATAAAGTTCAAGATGGTATTACAGGTTCACAATCTTTGGGAATCCTATCGTGTTTCTAGGTATCGTGCTTCTGCCATCAATGTGTTTAAACTTTTGAAATGGCAAGCCATAGTACTTTTGACTCTATAAAATTCAAGATACTCGTGTCAACCCTATGAAATGAATACCCTATTTACATATATATTAATCGTTTGATTTTCCACAGTTTTGTTCGCAGCACAAGAAAGCCAAGTTAGCACGGAGGTGAACAACGAGAAAACAGAGTGGGCAATGCAAGGTATTTCACAAGTGTTAAAGTTGATTTTATGATTCTTGGTGTAAAAGAGCCTAATTGCTTTCAGTTCTTTTAGTCCATGCTTTAAATTATGTGGAAACTAGGTTTGATATGCCCAGTTCATATTGGTTCTCAGTTCAGTTTTGCTGCCACCTACTCGTTTTTCATAGCCTTACTTGATGCTTTCACCTTCAAGGACAAGTTTCATTATGCGTTTACCTATGCAAAACCCTTTTATACAAGCAGATTCTAATTCATCAGAGGTTGCTATTTGCTAATTGGCATTAATCAGCTACAATATTTGGATTGCTTGGTGTATTTTCCTGGCAGATTTCTATTCCTTAAGAAAGGATGTAGAAGTTACATCAGAACGTGTCAAAGAGATTAGATCCTCTGCTGGCTTGCAACAACTACAGCATGAACTAGCTGACTTGGAGTCAAAAGCAGCTGATGGCTCATTCTGGGATGATCGAGCTAAGGCTCAGGAGACACTTTTAGCCTTGACTGACGCCAAAGAGAAGATGAAGTTGCTTGATGAGTTCAAAACGAAGGTAAATGCTCATTCTCTCAATTATATATTACTAATCATTTTGCATTGTATTTGTGATGAAGAAGATAATAGGTAAGAACAGGGAGCATGATGGTGATAATTATGTATGAAAGGGCAAAAATATTTTTTAAGATTACTTTCTTTTTAGTTGAGATATTGTTACTACAAAACTAATACCTACTAACCGTCCATCATGTACATATATAATCATTGCTTTTGTATCTTTCCTTGCTAATAGGACTTAAAGATTTTGTGGAACTTCCTGCTCTCGACTGAAACTATTTCTATTCATTTGCTTCCTTTCATTTCAAATAAATTGCTACAAGTTCAGCTTTGACGATGGTTCTTGTAAGATATCAGCTCTCTTTATACACATTCATGCATGCTTTTCAAAACCAACTGTGTTTGTTACATTAATATCAGTTTTTTGAATAAATTAAATGTGAACCTAATCAAATGCGTGATGTATTAAAGTTAAAACTGGTGGGCTTTTCCCTTCAGTAGGTTTCTAGACATGATATCTCTACAATTCATTGAATGCAGGTTGAAGATGCAGAAACAATTGTTAAGTTGACTGAAGAGATGGAATCTACAGACACTGGCCTTCTTGAGGAGGCTGCCAGTATCATCAAGGACTTGAGCAAGGGATTAGATCGGTTTGAGCTGACACAACTCCTTTCTGGTCCCTATGACAAAGAAGGAGCTGTTATCTCTATTACGGCTGGTGCTGGTGGTACTGATGCGCAGGTAAATGGTTACAGTACTTGTTTTGCATAAGTGTGAAATTCGAATTGTTAATTCTTATAGGAATATGAGTAGAAATATCCCTTTCATCTTTAGAACATTGCCTATGTAACAATTCATTTGATTTTAGAAATTTAAGAACCTAGCTATCCAGTGAAAATCTGTCACATGAACTAACCCAAGCTGTTACCATTGTTTCTTCAGCCTAGCAAGAGATTGATGTTGCACGGGCTTTTATCTGAAACCTAGATAGTCTAGCATTTTCAGTGTTATCATCTCTCTTCAAATAGCATTTTATGTAGGTTTATTTGACCTAACTCATGGTTGTTCCTTTTAAAGTTCGGATAGAATCAACACTGGAAGTAAATTGGGTTATTAAGTATGATGTGCTTATAAAGAAATATCTAAATGGTTTTTCTCAATATTTTGATCAATGAATATCAGTTAAATGGAAATCACTATAGACGAAATCTTCTTGTATGATTTATTTGTCCTGCTTTTCATGTATAAAACGTTTTGATAATCTCCAGTTCAGGATTGGGCTGATATGCTGCTCAGGATGTACATAAGATGGGGAGAAAAACAGAGATACAAGACAAGAGTTGTTGAAAAATCCCCAGGAGAAGAAGCAGGGATTAAGTCAGCAACACTTGAAGTTGAAGGTCGTTATGCTTATGGATATTTGTCTGGGGAGAAAGGCACGCATCGTATTGTTCGACAGTCTCCTTTTAATTCCAAAGGTCTCCGTCAGGTAACTATAAACCCTTCTCCAAAATCATAATGTTGAAACAAGCTGATGTACTCATGCAAGAATTTAAAGAAGCTTTGCGCCTTGAGATGGAGGAAAAGCTTGGGTAAAAGATCAGGAAGAAAGAAAAAGGAGAATGAAGAAATTTCAAGAGAGAGATAAATTTCCTAACAGTTCCTCTGCATGTGTAATGGGTGATAAAACATGCATCTATTATATGTTTATTTAACTTACATTTGTATGCAGACAAGCTTCTCTGGTGTTGAAGTCATGCCTCTTCTCCCTGAAGAATCACTGGATGTTGAGATACCTGAGGAGGACCTGGAAATAGGTTTTTCAAGGGCAGGTGGCAAAGGAGGCCAGAATGTAAACAAAGTTGAAACTGCTGTGAGGATTACTCACATTCCAACTGGTGTCACCGTTCGTTGCACAGGTTAATGGTCACGTCTCTGTTTTCTTTTACTGTTTTTTTTCTTTTTTTCTTTTGAACAAATGAGAACTTAACTGAAAAATAAAGAAACTACACATAAGACCTTACACCAAAAGGTCCAACACAACCTGCTAGAGCTTCTTACGCCTTTAACAGTTCAGCTAAGAAATGCAATTACTAGCCGCCAATGAGCCTAGCTTTCACAACTAGGTTAGAGCCACTAGTAACCAAAGCCAACATTTCACAGACTCCTTTAACCGACAAAACAAAGAAATCATAAACCGCAGTCCATCAAAACATGAAAAAAACAGTCCTTGAGCAAACACTAAACACAAAGGAAGGGAAAATAAAAATGTTTTGTTTTACTGTTTAATAACATATATTATATTAGTGTGCGTATTTGATTTGTCTGAGAAACTTTACAAATTTCTCTACCATATAAGTGTGTACTATTTCTTTTGCTTCATTTAAATTCACTATTACTATCACATACAAATGTTATCATATTATATTTTTAACACAATGCAGAAGAGAGATCTCAGCTTGCAAACAAAATTAAAGCCCTAAGCCGATTGAAAGCCAAACTGCTAGTGATAGCCGAGGAGCAACGGGCATCCGAAATCAAGCAAATACGGGGTGATGCAGTGAAGGCAGAGTGGGGGCAACAAATACGCAACTATGTTTTCCATCCATACAAACTTGTCAAAGACGTGCGTACTGGATTGGAGACATCGGATATTGTTTCTGTAATGGATGGTGAATTAGAGCCCTTCATCAAAGCTTACCTCAAATACAAATACAACATGAACTTATCTTCAAGTGGAAGCAGCATAGTTAACTGATAGTAGAACTCTCCATATTGACACTTAGATCTTTGTGATTGAATGGAGTATTAAAATAAGAAAAAACTTGTGCTTTTCTGCCAGAAATATCATTGTTTATGAACAATTGACCAATTGCTGATTTTAATTTAGGTTTGAGCAGAGATTTTGTTTAAGGTAAAATGAAATGTACAAGAACCATGACACAAAAATTGACAATAATATTTGAGAGATGCCAAATCTATTGCACTCTATTAGAAGGCGATTGACATAAGGAAAAACTTGTGCTTTTCTACCAGAAATATCATTGTTTATCAATAATTGACCAATAGCTGATTTTACTTTAGATTTGAGCAGAGATTTTGTTAAAGGTAAAATGAAATGTACAAGAACCATGACGCAAAAATTGACAATAATATTTGAGAGATGCCAAATCTATTGCACTCTATTAAAAGGTGATTGACATAACAGTTAAATGCTCCTTAACCAACCAACCATAAGTCCATAACTAAAGTGTCATGCCTAACATTGAGAAAGAAACCAAAACTTTAAGGTATCCATGATAAGCCCCCTCATTGGACTAAAAGACAAACAGAACTCCATTTTGTGTCACGAGGAATAAATTAGTCACCAAAGAGCTGTTGCAAGACGGCTATCTTCTGCGCACAGCCGAAGGTGGCCCACGCTGAACTGCTGCTGATGGCTGTCCTTGACCAGCTGACTGCCCAGTCGCCTGTTGCTCTGGCATGTTCATTGCTTGAGTTACAGCATTCATTATAATAAGTCCTAGAGGGATCGCGTACATCCACTGACAAATAGGTAAACAAAAGGTAAGTATCAGCAAAGGAAAATTTTCGGAGGGCCTACTGAAATAAACGATCAGCTACTTGGGTACTCACATATTTTTGCCAGAAAGTCTTTTCTGGTGGCATTACAACTTCACCTTCTCCAACTTCAACGCCAAGAACTTCCTGCGCGAATACTGGAGTTCTGGGAAACACATTGAAACATATAAATGTGAACCTAGAGTAATTACCAAAAGGCAATCAGAGATACCAAAATAAACATAAAAGCAGAACTCCTAAATCCTAGTACCAAGAAACTTAATTGAATGACCAAATGGTTGTGATATTAATAAACAAGCAAATTTGGCATAACATGTCAAATATTTGCAAAGATGTCTTTGACAAGTTTGTTTTCCCCTATATTGTTGTCAGGTTTGCCGTCTTTTCATTAAATATGAAATAAGAGTAAATATACAAAGATAAAAGTTAAAAGTTCAAGAAAATTTCACCTTGGTGCTTGTTCACTTGTCTTCAAAATTGTGTAGGAGTTAAAAGACCATTTAGCAGGCTGAAACAGATGAAAAAAAAACATATTGAAGTGTCAGGAAATTATCTTAATATTACTCCCTTGTGATATGAGGCAAACTTGTCCATCATCCAGCATATTATACTTCAATTTTCAATAATTTTAATAAGTAGGTTTCACGCAATGTAAGAAATGCAAGATAGACACTGTGTATATCTTAATATCAAGAATTAACATAGCACACCACATGAATAAAGCAGCAAATTCGATAGTAAACTATTTTCAGACACAACATTCCCAAGTAAATATGGGTCACATCATGTTGGGTTTATATTTTCTATTTAGCTAAATATTACTTTATTTTCTATGAAAATAATATTAAAAAACTGACCCTGACAGAGGCTTACAAGTTTCATTTGCCGAGGATATGAGCAAGCCCAAGGAGCACCATAGTTAACGGCCAAAATATTAATACCATCCTGCAATGAAAAATGTTTTGAAACAAATAATGCATTAAACAGGAGGGTTGGAAAACATTATTGACCTAACAGCATAAAATTGAAAATAGTAAAAGTTGTCAATAAAAACATTAAGTGTTGAGTTGACAGCATCATATTACCGTATGTATAACAAAATGCTCATCCAACTTCTCTCGAGGAAGGCATCTCTGCATTTAAACTAAGATTGTTAAAAGGTGTCTCATAGGATCGGTAGTTACGTCCCTGCTGAACAAAAATAAAAAGAGAAAACCACCATACACTAAGAAGTTTGGTTGCTTGTCTGTTAGAGACATTAAAGAAACTAGTTGTGTGATCAGTGGCTGAAATTAAGACTTCAGTAAAAGCTGCATAAAATTACCGCTTTCACCGAAGAAACTACAAAATCTCTTCCAGGTGGGTTCAAGACATTGGATGGCACTCTTATCTGGTAAAAGTCATCTTCATGCAGTAGCCGCTAAAAGAATAGTACCAATGTTACCAACTATCACAGAATTTACTCACAGTAAAAATTCAAAGAAAAAAACTATGGGAACATAAGGGAAAAGAAGCTACAGAAAACTTCGCCTTCTCCTCTGCAGTAAATTCGTTTCTTGAAAATCGTAGCTTTGTCAGCGTCTGTTACAAGTAAAAATGCAATCCGTGAAGGCATATTTCGGAATTCTCAACATTGGGAATATACAGCAGGATAATATGTCAGCAATGAAGAAGATGAGAAAGGGTTGGGAAAGTTATTCCTATCAAGCTACAAGGGTATCCTAAAGCCCTTAAAAAGGTAAAGCTTAAAACACCCAACTTTGTCATCAATTCTACATTACTATGCAAGAAAGGTCCTCAAACAACCATTCTAGACATAGACCAATGAAATTTATAATTCGTGTTAGATTTATTATTTCCAACAAAAGATTTTTAGAAGAACTGGTGACCGTGACTCTATGCCAAACCCCCACAACCCCCTAATAACGTTGAATTTCATCTTTCAAGGGATGGGATGTTGGCACATCTCCCATTAGAGCTCATGTTTTTGGAGACTAACAATTCATCACTAGTTTCTTTTATTTTGTGCTACGATTAATCTATCACAAGTTTACATAGCGCACAAATGATCATTTTTTTTCTCGATCTACCAATAAAGAGGGAAATAATTCCAAAGCACATTCATCCAAAAAAAAAAAAGGAAGAAGAACAAGAAAAACATATAACAAACTGAAAACAAGAAGTTCATACTAAAATTTAACCAACCTAAATTTTCTATAACTTGACATGGAAAACACATTCTAACTCAGAACCAAATGAAAACAAAAACATTAATTCAGCCCCATATCCGCAATTCAAATTCTTTTTCCTAGGATTTTTCAAATCAAATTAAACAAAACAAACCAAGGGGAACCAACCTGACCACCATGATTCCAAGTCTTCAAACGAGCAGTGAAAGTACCCGCCGGTGAGAAATCTGAGTCGCCAAAGGCGTGTTCAAGCTGGAACTGAATTTTAGAGTCCGAATCCGGATCTGAACCCCTTTTCCTGGGGGTTCGAGTGTATGTGATATCAGGGGACTTAGTCTGCATCCCTCCTTCGAGTCCGAATTCTTCGTCATCAACGAGAAGCTCATCAGACTGGAAAGCTAACGATGACGAAGCAGTCAAAAGCCATACACTCAGGACCAACCAGTGGAGCTTAGAGAGACCCATTGTTCTGCTTCTGCGATTCCCAGGAGTTGTTTGTTTTATGAAGAGGTTAGTTGACGAATGACGCTGGGGTGAGCAGTAGAATTAACTAAGGTAACGTGTTATTAATAATTAATATAAAAATAAAAATTAATAATTAAAATGTATATTTTAAATAAAAAATATTAATTTATTAATCTATAAATTTTAAATCTAAACTTTAATATTTATTTATTGATTATTAAAAATAGATTATATATCGTAAATATTAATATGTTATTTTGCTTTTTTATTGTTAATTATTAATAAGTTATTTTTGTTTTTATACTAAGTATAAATATCATTTTATTGACTGATTTAATAAACCTGTAATGATACTATTGAGGCTCGGGTATTGAGTCACTAACTTACGATGAGATGAAACTTATCGGGGATAAATTTATTACAAGTTATTTTATTTTGTATATTTTATTATTTAAACAAATTTAAGATATAATTTTATATTAAATATCATCTAATAAAATGTTATTTAAATTGAATTACGATCGTTTAAAATCATTTAATGAACTGTTTTTATTGTTATAAATTTTAAAGTATTATTTTGTATTATTTTTCAAACTTCTTCCAATGAATTCTCAATTTTGAGGTTTTAATATGACATAAACATAAATAATCATTTCAGATTTCAGTATTAATAGTATAAGATTTATGTCAGATTTACATATTACTTAATACATAAAAAAAATGTGTTATTTAATGTTATATATAATAGTAAATACATGAAAAAATATTAATTACTTAAAGCTAAATTTTTTATATGTATAGTATTGTTGTATCATATAAAAAATTATCACAAAATTAAATGGTTTTAATAGTAATATAGTAGGGCCAAAATGTAAGCTTTGAATGAAATTTGGTTACCTTTCCATGGTGGTAAAATTATCTTTGAATACACACACCGGGGTGATTTTGATTTCTTGAAGTATAATTGGTAATAAACAAGCCTCTTTGTTTTTATAATCTGACCCAATAAGCTAAGGTCCTCTTTAAAGAAAGGGTTTAGTTTACACTTGTAGATGCATATACATGCAAGTCTACACGTATTAATTGTGACTGACACTGTTTGTATTCAGTTTAAACATACTGTTTTATACCTCTTTGCATTTTTATCTATTCATCTTCATCTAGTAGGTAGGGCTAAGAAAGAAAGAAAAGGAAGGTAAAGTTTTCATTTTTAGTCTTGAAAGTAGTTAGTATAATAAAAATATTTGTTAGGTTTAGCAGCGTTTTTAGTGTCACAAGCACTTTGAAAGAGTAAAAAAAAAAAAAGAAGAAGTTAATATGTGATGTAGGATATAATTAAAATAATGGGCAAAAGAGTTTTTTGTATTTTTGTTTACTCTTTTAGGCACAAGATCTTCTTTTCTTGTACATTTCCAGGAGTGAGTGGACTTTGAGTGGCAATTGCAGAAAATGGTGACTGGAGTGGGGAGTGCAGCAGCAGCTGCAAGCATGCGCAGGAGGAGGACTACAGGTGTTGGGGCGGCTGGGTCATCTGGAAGAACCACTGGAACAATGCTGCAATTTTACACAGACGATGCTCCTGGCCTCAAGATCTCTCCCAATGCTGTTCTTGTTATGAGCATTGGTTTCATAGCTTTTGTTGCCTTTCTTCATGTCGTTGGTAAGCTGTATTTCGTACGTTGAGAGATGTAACATCTTAGCAAGATATTGTATGCCATGAGCTTGGAATTCGGATATCAAATGAACAATGTTACGTAATGAAATATTGCACTTTTAAAAATTTGGGTAAATGTGTATTTGGAACACCAACCATGTCTTAATCAGGTTATATTTTTTTTTTTGGTTTATATTCACATCTTGTTGACTTATTGTAACTTAAATTTATAAAAATATATAATATAATTATTAAATTTATAACATAATTAATGATAAATTATATTATAAAACAACAAAAATAACATAATTAAAATTTATAATGATAAAAATAATATTTATTATACTTAACTCATATTTTTACTATTAAAAAAATATAAATACATTATTTTACATTGAATACAGTTCAAAATTGATGTAATTTGAACTCATTGAATATTAAACTCTTAATTCATCCATATTCAAAATTATTAGATATTATTTTTATTATAATAAATTTTAAAAATATTATTACTCCTAATTTAACCCTATTTAAAATTATTGGATATTATTTTTATTATAATAAATTTTAAAAATATAATTTCACATAATTTTTAAATTATATTTTAATCGTGTCATAACATATTGAATAATTGATGATGCATGTTTGTGCAGGATTCGCTACCATTATCTTCATCTTATGTAGCGCGCTGTAGTTTGGTTTATCAAGTATGCGACAGCTAATTCCCATTTGAATTCTTTTATAACATTACTTGTCTTAGCTATGATGCTTGTACAATATATAGTTTTATAGTTGTAAAATTTAATATATGTTTAAAAAGCAGAAAATTAGTTAAAGCGTAATTACTCAAGTAAATTTTATATTTAGATATTATGATGGACTAATTTATATATTTTAAAACTATAATTTTTTTAAAAAATTATATTAATTTTAAAATATGATCAATTAAGTAAAGAGTTTAAAAAATTAAGATTTTTTCAAGAATAAAAAAATTATATATTTTATTAATAAAAAAATTTTAAAAATAAAGAAATAGAGTCGAGATAGAAGTGGAGGTGAGGGAGAGAGACAGAGGAAGAGTGGAGAAAAGAGGTCATTTTTTAATATTTTTTATTAATAAAATATTTAATTTTTATTTTATCTTAAAAAATCACAATTTTTAAATGTTTTAACTTAATTAATGATGTTTTTAAATTACAACATTAATAAAACTTGTTTAAAATATTATAGAATTAAAATATATAAACCACGTAATTATAGGACTAAAATAACCAAACTGTCCTATTTGCACGTTTTAATTTTTCAGAGGAACTAAAATAGAAACATCAAAGGAAAGGGTAAGAACAAATCATTTCACTATTTTAAGCTCATAACAACTTTCAGCCAATTTAGAAGATAAAAAGGAAGAACTAGTAATGCTTAATGCTGTGGGAAGTTACAACTTACAACCAATAAAGGAAATGTTGCAACTTGCAGGCAATGCTATAACAAAGTCATAGAACATATACTAATTACAAACAACACAAATAGAACTTTCTGGAAATTTATGTGGCCAAAACAAGCAGGAAAAAAATTTAAAAGAATTAAAAAAAAAAGGAACTGAAGCCATGTAGATTTCTAAATTTACAGAACATATAAACACAGAATACTATTATGATTCAGCCAAAATCAAGTTATCCCACAACCTCGTCTTATCGTCAACCTCATGCTTGATTTAGAGCCAAGCTTCATCTCATATTTCCCACTCTATCCGACTCATTACCAAAATTGTCTGTTTCTTCCAACCAAGACAATGGGCACTAATCCAAAATTTCTGTACAGTACAGCAAACAAGTACACATACTGAAAGTAAAGCACATCGCAAACTAGACTAAAGTTAATCAGTGAGCTAACTTGTATCTTGAATTGTCTCTCCACCTCCATCATCTATGAGATAGCTCTTTGTTGACTTTGTTGTGGAACTTTATACTCAATATTTTCATCTTCTTTCTGAAATTCAAGAAATGTATTGTCATTGTCTATGAAACAGGAACTATAGGACACCAAAAAAAAAAAAAGAGAAGCATAATGTGACAGAAATTCCATACATGCTACGAAAAATAACCATAATGTAAAATAGGACAAATCAACTCAAGCTACTACATTGCAAACACCAAATTCTGGAAAAAAAAATTATGAAACACAAACAAGGTGCCAACTACCCTGAATTCTTCACAGGAAAGAGTAGCAGCATAGCATTTGCAGCATATTTCGACATAAAGTGTGTAATAAAATCAACCCTCCATAAGAAAACAAGAAGCACAGTTGAATTAACTTGCTAGACAGGGAACTCTTCAGTAAGCACATGTCACAGTTAAACAAATAAAATTTGGACACATCAGCAATCCGTAGACTATATGTATTCCCAATATCTATTGGAGGGGTAAAAAACTCTCATGCTTCCTATCGATATAGAGTATCACATTTTGGGTAGAATGTCTGAATCGAACTCAAAAATGATGAACCCAGACTAGTAAAACGTAAAATGGAATATCACCGCACAAAAATCATGTTATATAAGCACCCTATACATGACAATACCATAGATGTAGCCACGAAAGTTTTATCAAACCAAATGATCGCACATGAGTAGCAATTGAACAAAAAATCATAATACGTTTTAATCGCAATTATGCAACTAATAAACATAAACAAAACAGATATTTAAACCTAAGTAAAACCCAAACTTATCCAGAATAGAGATATAAAGAAAAGCTCCTATAATCTATAGCGTTAAATAGATTTTTTTACCACCAAGTTTTGCTATTGTTGCAAAACAGTAGTACCAATGATGTCTCTTTTAGGGTTGCAAAACTAGCACTCAGTATCACGATGTTCATCTTCCTCGAACTCTGTTAAGATCCTATTAGAGAAATTCATGTGCTTCTCAGAGCCATTCTTCTCCAAAATTTGCACCATTTTGCTTCAATTAGAAAAAAAATTATCAACCTAATTTCTTCCTTAAAATTGTATTGTTGATCCAAATTGCAAAAAGTTTGGGAAAACATTTCATCATCAAGTGACTCGACTACTTTTGCAACAACAAGCAAAATAGGAAAAGTTTGGTAGGAAAACCTATTTATCCTAACATGTTTGAACTTTGGCAACGAAATACAATAATTAAACAGATAACAATTTAACAGAAAAATAAATTAAGTACTACCTTAGACCCAGATTGGGACTCGTCTCCTGGATCGCTGGGATCAGAAGGGTCAACAGATTTGCAATCAGGCGAAAATTCAAACAGAGAAAGAGAGAATTGCTTGTCGACAACACCCACATCAAAATAAATGAGTCCAGAGCTAGGAACATCAACGCGAATAACTTTTACCGGGAACCAAAGAAAGAGCTCTTGCGCCGATACACCCGATAACTCGCAGATCCGGCCGATACTCAAAGTGCCCGAGACGTTGAAATCGTAGTGAAACTGATTCTCGAACTTGGCATCGCAGGGCTGTTTCAAGAAGACCTCGAAACGCCCAGTGGAAGGATCGTAAGAGAACTCGGTAATGCCTTTGGGGAAAAGACCTACGGGGAGGCCATGGAGGCGGAGATAGTCATAGATGGTTGAAGGCTTGGTGGATGTGGTCGTGATTGTGGTTGTGAGAAGAAAGAGGAGAAGATTTACGCTGATAAAGTTGGAAATTTTGAGGGAAATTTCGGAAAAGTAAACGATTTTTGAAGGATAAGGAGAAAGCCCCATTTTTGGAGAAGACGATGAGAGGCGAAAAGAGCTCGATTTTCATTCGTCTTGTTTTTGATTTGATTTAAAGTTTTCAGTAGAGGGATAGAAACGATTCACACGGGAGCATTCTGTATTTTTGCTATTTTCATTCTTTTTTTAGTTTTATTATTGTTATTTTTACAACCAAAACAATTATTTTGGTTTTTTATTTCGATTTTTAGTTAGTTTTTTTTTTTAATAGATTTTTAGTTAGTTTGATTGATCATTCCTATTCTTGGTAAAAATAAATTAAAATTACATAAATAATAATAATAAATCCCTTTAATTACAAACAATAAAAATAATATTTTTTTTAATTATGAATCATGAGTTAATTTCACTTTTCATGTGTCATATATTACCAATTAAATTTCATATTAAAAAAATCTTTAACAACGTTATAACCAATTTATTCAAGCTTTACCTTGCTGTGTACTTGTGGGTTGATTTTTTTTAACACAGTAAATGAAACGCTCTCAAAAAGTAAAAAAATATTAAAATCATTAATGTCTCGTGTCATCCTAGTATCTTATATTTATAAATCATATGGTTTTCTCGCTAATTATAATATTTTATAAATAGATTATTTAAATTATTAAATTATATGATTTTATAAATAGATAATTAAATTATTAAATCATATAATTTAATCTTCATAAGTGTCTTTTCCTCGCTTGATCATTAAATTTTTTCCAACTTCTTTCTTCTCTCACCTATTTTCTTTCTCATATTTTCATTAAATAAAAAACCTCTCCTTTGAATAGCTAAAAAATGATCGGGACATGAGAATGACGATTACGAAGACGATGATAAAGACACCTCTTTTAGGTTAATTGGTTGAGTTGGATTTTTTTTTTTCATTCCTTAAATCCTAAAATCATGTTACATATAATAAAAATATAATAAAAAAAATGTAAATTAATCAAAAGAATACAAATATATATATTTGTTGTATTTTTTGAAATATCAGTGTCAACTAATTTAATCAAATAATAAAGCCAAACAGAATATAAAACCAACAAGAAAGGCTCATAAATATTCTCTAGTTGATTTTTCAGCAAGGAAGTCTCATAAATATCTTTTATTCTTAAAAAATTCTATTTAATACAAATTATAAAATGATGCAGTGTTTAATTAAAGACTTAAATAAATTAATCATATTTTTAAGCAATAATTGTTACACAACTTTGAAAATTAAAAAAATATTCTTTATTCTCATATAATCGTATCCTCATAAATTTAATAAACTTACTTATTTTTACATACATATTTTAAATAATAAATAATATTAATACATGATAAAAGTATAACAATATGTTAATAAATCCAAATTTATATGTTGCCACAAACTAAGTATAACTGACAAATAAAATAAAATAAAATAAAAAAAGAAATTAAATATTGGTTTAAAAAACAAAATACAATAAATATTGACGATGGTGAACATAATAGCTCATGTCGACATAGAATAATACCTTCTTTTTTCATAAGCGAAAAAAATAATCTCGAGAAGCTCGTACGACAATCATTAATCTATTATAAAATATTTAAATAAAAAAATGTTCAAGATATGCTTCAACAAGTCATTTCCATGGAGGATATTATTCTCTCTCCTTCTTTCTCATTATTTTTGCTTACTGGATCTCACAACTTAACCCTAGTTCTTCAATAGCTGAATTAATATGATATCAAAAATTAATTTATTACGCTACCATGATCAATTCTACTGTATGGTTTCAAACCGAAAAATGAACTTTGACCTAGAAAAAAAAAAAGAGACAGCTCTGGAACAATAGAGGACGACATATTATCAGCTATGGTAAGAGAATATCCAATAAACAAGTCATATGAGACCCTAACTAACATCTCATTTCACTCAAAACACTCTTCCAATCATCATCACGCCTTACAATGCCGCAAGTTATAATATTACTAGGTAAAGGACCATCTTCTGATCTCTCAGTTCTCCTCCACCGAGTCCATGAACTTCCTCCATATACTCAACTATGAATCTCTAGGGCTGAATCGCAAATAGAGGCTGTATGAAGATTGAATGTAAAAGGGGGGAAAAGTCAAAGCAACATACAAATAGAGTAACATCATATTTTATTCTTATTCTTGAGTTTGGTCAAAGCTTTCTTACCGTGTCAACGCTCACAGGCTTGCCATCTTCCATCAGGATCTCAACTACGGTTCCTGATTGATCAGCCTGAACAAAATTTTGTATTACAAATACATATTAGGCAATAAAAATACATTTTTTCTATTTTCTACCCAAATTGGTAAGAGTCAAGATAATCTTATCACAATCATACACAATGATCATCAACGATGACAGAATGGAATAATAGATTAATTGGAAGACTAACGACAACAAAAATCTCAGAACCTGGAGTTTCATTCCTTCCAAATACAGCACACAACATATTCGAAGAATATTATCTTCTTTTTCTCTTTTTTTCCCAATGACACCGGACACTAAGGTATATCATATATGATGAGGAAGGAGTTAGGATAAAGGAGACCAATGATTATAACCAATAAATCTAACCGATCATATATGATTCTGGAATTACTCTTATCAAATGATAAATATGTGATTTTGTATTATTTGACTTTTATATTGATTTTAGAAAATTATAAACTAATTTAAAAATCAAATTGTAATAGCATCATCCATAATATTGATTATAATTATTATACTGTTAAGACAATTGGTTAGATTCATTAGTTAACGACAGTGATCTATGGATAGCTACCCAAGGAGATAACAATGGCTAAAGGTGATGCACATGCTTTCAGCATATATTTTTGTTATCACATAAGGTCAGAGTCTTGTATGGAATTTTCCATAGAGGACTGCATGCACTGTACTTTGTTCTTTTATAAAATGAAGTTTTAAAAAGAACATAGGCATTTTTTATTTTATTTTTTTGCTCAACTTTTCCAACGCACAATCCTAACTAACAAAACCATATTCATCTACACCATATTTTCGGCCCCAGAACCTAAAACCATTGTCTGTTGTAACTAATTATTTAACATGACACATTTGCAATAAATAACTGAGACTATAATAGCTGCCAAAATTGATGTTTACACAATCTAGATACATAGAACTTACTTCTATTTCATTCATCAATTTCATGGCCTCAATAATGCACAAGACTTGTCCTTTCTGTACTTTATCTCCAACCTAAAAAGAAAGCACGCATTTCATGTAAGCCAACAAAGTGATATGCTGAAGATTAAGATATTGTTAACTTATTCCAAATAACAGAAGGAGATAGCAATAACCTTCACAAATGGAGGTTCACCAGGAGCTGAACTTCGGTAGAATGTTCCAGCCATGGGACTTTTAAGAGATGGAACCGATGACTTTGCTGACTTTGCAATAGGTGCAGATGGAGTTGGTGAAGGAGCTGGAGCAGATGCTTGTGAGGGAACCGGAGGAGGGACAGGTGAAGATGCTTCATATACTGGTGGAGGTGGCAAACTCATAGTAGCCGCAGGAACAGATGGCCGTGGTAAGGCCTCCTTTTTACGAATTACTACTTCAAAGTCATGTTGCTTTAATTGCAGCTCGACAATATCCCTTGAGTCAACAAGCCTGAAAAGCAGTTAAAATGTGATTTGATGGAACCCAAATGGTCTAACCTATAGAAGTTTCAAGGAAATATACAATTGAACCACACACTTTACAAGACTTGAAACTTGATTCATAAAATCAGAAACTGATTCCTCGGTCGCCAAAATTGCAGAAGATTCCATTGATGAATTTTCATCCTTTGCTTCTGTTGTAGCAACATCCAGCTTGGTTGAAGCAGCAACTGCAGCATTTGAAGTTCCATACACAGCAACCTTGAAGGCAACAGATGAAGGCAACAGATGACCGAAAGGTCAGGTCCAAGAAGGAACAAAAAGTTTACAACAAATCCTGAAATGAAAACAATTGAAAGATTATTACCTTATTAAATTGGGCTTTCACAATGGTAGAACTCTGACTTGGCTGCAAACCCTGTCATGCATACAAACATTTTCAACTTCATCATCATACAGAACGTGCACAAGATATGAAAGCACGTTAAATGCAAAATTCTGCAGGAGAGCAAGTGTGATGAAGTGGGGGTGAGAAAAGAAAAGGAAATTAAAGAACAGAGAAATATTCCATAAATTTCAATCACATTATCTTATCATTTTTTAATTAAAATATTACATAATCTCGAATTTTAACTTTCTTGCAACTGTAAGGGTTTGCAAGAAACGTAATCTTGTTTTCAACTATTTTGCATTTTTAGTTACCTGGGGTTATGCATAAGTAGACAATAAAAGAAGCATTAACCTGTTTTTAGCCACCTAAAAGTAAAAATGAAGGAAAGAAGCTATTCTTTTACCAAATGACCATGACCTTTCTTTTATTCTGTCTTTTTGCATCGTATACCATGTTAGATCAACATATATTAAATTGTTTAAGACATGATTGATTTAGTCCACTATATAGCATGAGCAAACTGCAAACTGGGCATATAGTAAGCTTCATAAGGAAGGAAAATAGAAAATTTAACAATTTAATGAAGTAAAAAAATAGTGGTCATATTATCCCTCTAATTTGAGTATTTCATGAGGTTTTAACTAAAAATCCAATCTTTTCATTTCATAAAAACTCAATATTTTACTGGTTTCATTTCTAATGTCCTCCCAAAATTGAATATTATGTTCAATTTTTGATACATTTTGAACATATGTTTGCAACGTTTCAAACTTATTTCATAAATAAGATAAAAAGATATTCATATTAAAATACAAAAAATGTAGGCCTTAAATAGGAAGTAATGTCATTTATTATCCCATGTTTGGTCGGAGTGAATGGAAAGGAATCGGAATTGATTCCTTTCATTTTGTGTGTTTGGTTGGACGGAATCGATTACTAAATGAGAAAGAATCACAATTCCTTCTCTCCCTCTTGGTAATCATAATTTCATTCCCATCTAAACTTTTTTTTCCAATTTTACCCTCACTTAAAATATAACCTTAAACTCAAATCTGAAATTCTCAAACCCAAAATTCCTAAACCCTAAACCCTAAATCCTAAAACCCTAAACCCTAAAACATAAATCCCAAAACCCTAAATCCAAATCCTAAAACCCTAAACCCCAAATCCCTAAAACATAAATCCCAAAACCCTAAACCCTAAATCCAAATCCTAAAACCCTAAACCCTAAACCTTAAAACAGTAAACCCAAAAATCCTAAACCCTAAACCCTAAAACCTAAATCCCAAAACCCTAAACCCCAAATCCTAAAACCCTAAACCCTAAATCCAAAATCTCAAATTCTAAAACCCTAAACCTTAACCCACAAATATAACCCCAAATCCTAAATCCCTAAACCCTAAACCCTGAATCCCACATCCCAAACCTCAAAACCCTCTTTAGAAAAATAATAGTTTTAATAATATATTTCTTTTTAATTAAGTAATAATTATTTAGAAAAATAATGATTTCAATAATATATTTTGTCTGATGAAAAAATAGTAATTAAATAACATTATTTGAACTTTACAGCACGTAGGGGTATTAAGGTCATTTATAGCTTTTTTCATTTCATTCCAGTGGCAAACTAAACACTTTAATCCTGATTCTGAGCTTGATTCTAGTGGTCAAACCAAACAAAATTGTTTTCTTTTCATTCCATTCCGATTCTGATTTCATTCCACGAACCAAACGCTATTTTAGTTCCTCTATTTTGAAAGACTATATGTTCAATAATTTCTCTTTTAAAATATTATTTTATAAATGTTTGGACATCCGGACCGGACCGATGCCCAACTCACGCAAACCGCCCAAGCCAAGTCACCAACTCGAGATGGAAGGTGAAGCACCCCAGATGTCCTACCCATAAGATAACCCGAGCTTAATGATCAGCTCGAGCTAAGGTCGACTTCGACTCCTGATATGTTGTACTTTATGTCAATTTTACCCCTCTGACATGTACATATGTGTACTCATTATATAATTGACACATGTATGGGTAATGTTCAATAAATACATAATAAATACATGAACCTCCTATGAGATATACACATTCTGCCAATCAGCTTAACTTCTTTCTAAGTTTTCTCTTTGTAAACCAAATCAATCCCAAACATTTTGGCGCCTACCATGGGATTTAGATTTTTAGGTCGAGCTTAAGTTTCTGACCCCATACTTATTGGGATTTTACTCTAAGTCTTGTAGAGAAGCTTAAGAAATCTATCGTGATCTTTTCAAAAAAGTGCACATAAGACATTAGTCATTCTACACATATCAATATGGTGGGAACTCGTGCTGGTAGACGTTCAAAATTGGCTAACAAGAGAACGAGAGCAGCTCAGGAAGAAACAACACCACCCATCGATGAGGTTAGGACAAAGGAGAACTGCACTACCAAGAGATGGCTCGCCAGCTCCTCGAGTTGAGAAAGAAGCTCGAGGAAACTAAAAGGGAAAATGTGGCACTACGGTCCCAGTCAGGAGGAAGGGTCCTGGACGACCAAGCAGCAAACCCAATTGACAGAAACACAACGGGACAGGGCCAACCCGAGCCATATCATACAGAACAAGAAGATGAAAGAAACCACCTTTCTAGCTCAACGAGACCTAGTGAGGAACAATGGGTTCAGGAAAGGAAGAACTGAGAGGTACGATTTCAAGCATTGGAGGAAGCCAATAGGAAGTAAGACCTAACCTTGAAGATAGCTCAAGAGAAAAACGAGAAGGATAAAGCCCCTTATGATGTGGACAAAGGTTGTGAGTATCTGATAATATAGAAAATGACAACCAACAGCCAAGTTCAACGTCCTCAAATGCCTTGATTATTTTGGGACGAAGGACCCAATGACACACGTACAACATTTCAAAACAACCATGGCCCCCGTGAGCTTGACTCAAGGAAAAAGAGATTCTATGATGTGCAAGCTATTCGCATCCACTCTTTATGAAGGCGCCTAAAAATGGTTCAACAACTTGGTACCTTAATCTATAATCTCTTTTCCACAATTTGCTCGACTTTTCATCACAAACTATGTCTGCAACAAACCCTTGAGAAAAGAATCACACCACCTTTTTTTCCTTCGTCCAGGAGGGGAGAATCCACTGAGGAGTATATGAAACAGTTTCGAGAAAAAAGTTGAAAATCTCTTATTGTCCTAGCTCTATAGCTATTGAAGCATTCCGAAGAGGTCTCCCAAATAACTCTGACCTATTTATAGAATTAACCAAGACAGTGCCTCACACTTTAGAAAAAACTTATGACGAGGCCAGAAAATTTGTCAACTTGGAGAGAGAGTTAAGCCTAGTTAAAGATCAACGAACTAATATGGAAGCAGTGCCGGACAAAGAGAAGAGGAGGATAAGCGCAAACAGGGCACATCAAAACAACAAGAATAAACGTTTCACACCAAATAACAGGTCAATCGGACATTGATCGAGAAACAAAGAACTTTAGGGGAGGTCACTTTCTCCCTTTAGAAGTCCTCCCTTGAATGTAAATCTAACCCAAGCAATGATTAGAAAGGAGAAGGAACCCAATGTCAGGTGGCCACCCAAGATGAAATCCCCGCTTAGAAACACGTCCAAGTGGTGTTCTTTCCATAAAGATGTGGGTCACAATACAAAAGAATGCAGACACCTCAAGAAAGAGATAGATGAATTATTGGTAAGGGGATATCTAAAGGACCTCGTTACAGAGAATAAGGATAAGAGAAATCGCCAAGATAGTCGAAAGGTGCCTAAAACAACAAACTTGACTAGCAGCAGAAGAGAGCCCTCCAAAGAAACCAATATTAGAATTATACACAACATACATGGAGGACCAGGGGTTAGCGGTAGCTCCAATAACTCGCGCAAAAGATTTTCCAGAGAATTGCGCGATGCCACCCATGTATACGCCTTAGACAACAGGAGACCTGCCACTGAAATTGTTTTCAGTAAGAAGGACGAGACCTCGTCTCACCATGAGAACCCTCTGGTGATCACCTTGAGGATTGGATCTTGCGATGTTTGCAGAAAAATGATTGATACGGGAAGTTCAATAGACCTTTTTATGACCACTGTAAGAGCCCCAAGTATAAAGGAGATAGCCAACCCTTAAAATTGGGTGAAGATTTGACAATGTAGTTAGAGGCATAACTTTCACAGTTCCTCAGGGATAACTCAAATATCTTTGCATGGAATCCAACTGACATGTCCAGAATTGATCCAAAAGTCATATCACATCGACTAAACATTGATCCGAAAGCTAGACCTGTATAGCAACGAAAAAGAAAATCCCCAAGAGAAAAAAATGAGGTCATCAAACACCAGGTGGCTACCCTTAAAGAACCAGTGGTCATAAGGGAGGTCAATTATCCCTCATGGCTATCAAATGTGATCCTCATCAAGAAATTATATGGGTCATCTCATATGTGTGTCACTTTCACAGAATTAAACGAGGTATGTCCCAAGGATTGCTTTCCTCTCCAAAGTATTGACCAATTGGTAGACGCCTCTCCTGGCTTTGAAATGATGAGTTTCTTGGGTGCATACTCAGGGTACCACCAGATTAGGATGCACCCCGAAGACAAGGACAAAACATTTTTTATCACAGAAGAGGGAACATTCTGTTATAGAAGGATGTCATTTGGGTTGAAAAACGTAAGTACCACATATCAACGCCTAGTCAAAAAATATTTGAAGAACAACCAGGGAGGAACCTAAAGGCCTATGTGAATGACATGGTGATTAAGTCAACTCAACCCATGGACCATGTTATAGACCTAGAAGAGGTATTCTCTATAATATGAAGATATGGTATGAGGCTCAACCCCAAAAAATGCATATTTGGTGTCATTGTAGGAATTTTTTTAGGGTATCTTGTGTCAGCCAGAGAGATTGAGGCCAATCTGAACAAAATACAGGCCTTGATAAACATGAGACCACCTTCTAGCCTTAAGGGAATTCAACAATAAAACGGAAAAATAGTAGCATTGAATATGTTCATTTCTAAATGCACCGATAAGTGTACCCTTCTTCAAAATGTTGAAAAAAGGCATATTCGTCTTTTGGGATGAAAACTGTGATAGGCTTTGAAGGAATCAAGAAGTACTTGAGTAACCCCTTATCTTAGCTAGCCCTCGTCTTGTAAGCTTCTTTATCTATATTTGGCTGAGACCTCCCATACATGCAGTGTTGTAGATGAGAGAGATAAAGTTCAACATCCTATCTACTACGTCAGCCAGGTTTTCAAGAATGCCAAAAGCAAGTATCCAACCATTGAGAAATTAGTATTTGCTCTCAAAGTTAGTGCACGAAAGTTGAGGCACTACTATGGCTCACACAACGCTATGGTACTCACCTCTCACCCACTCAAGAATGTCTTGACGAGACCAGATGTAGCGGGAAGATTGGAACAAATAATCATAGAATTGGAGGAGTATGACATTAAATACATGGCAAGATCGACCATCGAAGAGCAAGCAGTCGTCGAGTTTGTGGCTAAGTTTAATGAAAAGCCAAAGGTTATTGTCAACGAAGAGCAAAAGAGAATCTGTGAGATATATCAAACAGACGGAGCAATTTGGCAGGTATTTGTTGATGGAGCACAAAACTTCAATGGTGCAGGATTGGGGGTAGTCTTAATAGACCCCAACAACTGTTTCGAGTATGCAATCAGACTTGATTTCCAAGTGACCAACAATGTGGCAGAATATGAGGTGACTATATTTGGGACCATGATCGCTAATAAGCTGGGAGCAGATAGTCACCCTACATAGCGATTCATCGCTAGTGGTCAACCAATTCTTGGAGTCATTTGAAGCTAGAGACGGAAAAATGAAAGGTTACCTAGAAAGGTTAAAGAAGGAGTGTTCTAAATTTTCCAAGTTTGAGATCAAGCAGATAGCTTGAAACAATAATGGTCACGTCGATGCCTTAACCACTTTGGCATCAGTACGAGAAACCAACCATAATCGAGTAATATCAATAACAATCCTATCAGAAGCATCCTTCGAGGAGGCTGAATGAATAATTGGATGTGTAGACACTTCCACTATCCCACAGTACACCTCGATTTATAACTTCCTGGAAAGGGAGGAGCTGCCAGAAGATAGCAGGTCTGCGAAAGAAATCAAAACCAAGGCAGGTCGGTATATGATACAAACAGAGAAATTGTATCGGAAAACTCCACTCGGTCCAAGGCTCTTGTGTGTAACCAAAGAGAGATCTGAAAGATTAATGTATGAAGCACATGAAGAGGACTGTGGTTCACATTTAGGGGAGGAAATTATCACAATGAATCATGAGACAGGGCTATTATTGGTCCACTATATTGGCAGATTGCACAAAGTACACCCGAACATGCAACAAATGTCAAAGGTTTGCCCCGTTGTCGCTTCAGCTTACCTAGAGAACTCTTCACGGATAACGGGAGACAATTCACGAGACGAAATATCACAGAATTTTCCCTCAAGTACAACATTAAGATATGCCACTCCATGTCATACTATCCCCAAGCTAATGGTCAAATGGAATCCTCCAACAAGCTCATCATCGACTTATTAAAGAAAAGACTGGAAAGTGCAAAAGGAAGATGGGTGGAAGAATTTCCTGGAATATTATGGTCCGTCAGGACTAGTCCTCGAGGAAGCACTAAAGAGACCCATTTTTCCTAGTATACGAGACGGAGGCAATCATACCAACGGAAGTCACGATACCCACCACCAGATCGATTTTAACAGAGGAACAAAATGACGTAATCAGAGCACACAAATTGACCTCGTGGAAGAGAAAAGAAACCAGGCCCTAAGATGGATGACCGAACAAAAAAGGAGAATATCATATTACTATAACAAGACTGTGCGCTTTAAAGCATTTTCTAGCGATGATTGGGTCCTCAGAAGGATCTTATTTGTATGTAATATTGGCACAGACATATCAATGGAACTACATCACCCCATACAAATGTGTCTTTCTTGTAGAAGTCTCCCATTGTTTTATGTCACGAGTTGATCACCTCAGTTAAGAACCAGGTAGAGTGCCCTAACACGTGATAAAGTCACGAGTTGTCCACCTCGACCAAGAACCAGGTCTGCACTCTGACATTGAAGGGAGATGAGCACCTCAGTCAAAAACCAAGTGAGGCTCTCTCTCCCACCAAATTTGCGTAACGGGTTGATCAACTCGGTTAAGAACCAGGTAGAGCCTTGACACTTACATAAGGTCACGAGTTATCCACCTCATTCAAGAACCAAGTTGGCGCTCTGACATTGAAGGGAGATGAGCACCACGGTCAGGAACCAGGTGAGGCTCTCTCCCTCACCAAATTTGAGCCATAGGCTGATCACCTCGGTTAAGAACCAAGTAGAGCACCCTGGCACTTACATAAGGTCACGAGTTGTCAACCTCGGTCAGGAACTAGGTTAGCGCTCTGACATTGAAAGGAGATGAGCACCTCGGTCAGGAACCAAATGAGGCTCCCTACTACACCAAATTTGAGCCATGAATTAATCACCTAGGTTAAAAACCAGGTAGAGCGCCCTGGCACTTGCATAAGGTCACAAGTTGTCCACCTCGGTCAGAAACCAGATCGACGCTTTGACATTGAAGGGAGATGAGCACCTCGATCAAGAACCAGATTAGGCTTTCTCTCCCATCAATTTATGCCACGAGATTGATCACTTCGATTAAAAAGCCAGGTAGAGTGCCCTAATAAGAGCAAGGATTGAGTTGACCATTTCGGTCAACAACCAAGTCGCATTATATAAAAAAAATCTCTTTGAATATTTATAAATGCAAATACACTCACAATGCCAGGTCATCACAAGTACATGCCATCCAGAGTGTTTTCATTATTTAAAACTTACAAAGCTATGGATAATTATTAATACAAAGCTCAGCTTTCTCAGAAGGCTAAAAACTCTTTAAACGCTTGGACACGCGACTAGTATCTGGATCATCAGTTTCTTCAACTATGGGCAATAACTCGACCTGAATCTCTATAAAAAAAATTTATGCATAGGTCACGGGGTTAGGGTGAGTTGTCATCATCACGAGCAATCCTCGCTCCAATTCTTCTGTAATCTCCATCACCTTAAGGAAGACTCTTTCAGATCACTTTATATAGAAGCTTGCCCAGTGTGATTGCCTATCTACGAGCGTGGCCATACTAGCCAGGGTCCTCTCTCTCGAGATTGAGTTTGGATTAATTGCTCCTTACAAGAAGCGAGCTCACACTTGACCTCTTTTACATTACACTTAAGTTTAACCACCTCGGCTTTGAGCGCCCTAGCCTTGTCCTTAAGCCTACCATTTTCAACATGTAAAGCTCGAATTGAGCATCTACTCGTCCGATCAAAATCCATAAAATATGACCAAAAACAAAAAAAAGGATGAAGGTTGATAAAAAAACAAAAAAAAGGAAAAATTAATGACCCAAGTTCCTAAAAAAAATGGGTAGGTCAACATCATAAATACATAATAAAAGAGGCAAACTAATTTTCCATTAATATATAAAGTTGATCTTTTTATTTGATTTTTTCATTTAACATTCTTACAAGTTTGATCGCAACCACACAAACAAGAGTAGCATCGAGCTCAGAAAAACAAAATGGGATCGAGTTATAAAAATTCAATGATCCTTTGCCTCTACCCCTGCCCCCGCCCCCACAACCTCAGGGTCGTTCTCACCATCAGAAGAGTCTGAGCTTTCACCTTCTTCCTCCTCCACAGAAGGGACTTGCATACATGGCAGAATGACCGAGATGTCCAAAATGCGATAATAATATTCGCCCAGGTCCTTCTGCTTGGCCTCAGTCTTAAAGGTTTCCATAGCCAACTCGCTATGCTTGATTCGAGCTTCTGAGCCATGGCATCCACATCAACCTTTGCCTTACGACAGACCTCCTCGGCAGAAGCCTCGACCCTTCTCTGGGCTTCCCTAACCCTTTACTTCGCACGCCTAAGAGCCTCCTCAAAACACCCAAGAGCCTCATCAACCTCAGTAAGGCGTCAGGCATACTCATTCAGCTCAAAGGTGGCCTTTTTTAGCTTCTCCCCCTTATCAATTGCCTCGCCTTCCCACTTAGCAATTCTCGCCAACAGCATAGTGTATTTTGAACGTGTAGACGCATGGCTTTGCTTCTTCTACACCAGCTCATCTTTCAAAAAATCCACCTGACACATCTGGCGACGAATGACCTTGCCAGAGTATACCCTCGCTAATAACCTCGAGCTACTTTTTGTACGAGGCAGCAGAAAGGTGGCTCATACAATGATCGAGGTGCTCGGGTGCCAAGTCTCGATTCAAGACTATGCCCTTGGCATCACTAGTAAGATCATTGAGCAAAGAAGGGAAAGCAATTGATATGGGCGGGCAAACATTTAGTGGCTCGAGGCTGAGGGCTCGTCGACCACCACTTTTTTCTTCTTCTTCTTCTTTAGCAAAGAAGGGCGACCTTTATGAGAAGACTTGCCCATTTTCTTTCCCCTAGTAGAACCCTCTCCATGAGCCAAAGGTGTACCCGTTGGAGCGCTCCCCCCTGCAGGTGCAATCTTACTCATCATACGGGCAAAGAGTTGAGCAGCGGTAACATCCATGGGAATTGCAAAATAAGAGCGAAAGGATGTCGTATTAGTCATGTCACAAAAAAAGGGAGGAAAGGCAAATCACAAGACTAGTTCACCGTCATCGGCCACCACCTCGAACCGACTCTCGAAGTGTGTAGGAGGAGTTCTGCGTTTGGGAGGAGTCTAGGGTTTAAAAGGAGCCCGAGGTTTACGATTGATCCTTAGGGGAGGCTCAACTGCACCATGCCTCATCAGCCCACACGCGACAAAGCGTGGGGTATTTCGGTTGATTTTTTCAGGAAGATGGTTTTGGATATCAACTAACCTTTACTTCACATCAAGGCTCAAGGTCGTGATTAAGGAAATCATATTCCTTATCACGACCTTAGTGTCGTTCCAAATGCTCCTTATCACGACCTTAGTGTCGTTCCAAATGCTCCTTATCAACTTAGTGTCACTGGTAGGAGACTCCCACCAACCTGAAACATAAAAAAAGTATTTTTTCCAATTTTTCTCGTTTTTAGGAAATGACACATTCATCCTCTGATCTTGCTTCACTGACATATATACCCTCCTAGGATCTGTGAGGTTCTACTTCAGGACATAGGCCTCGTTAAACTCGACCATCTCTAAATCCACTCTGAGTTCTTAGCAGATCAGCGTCAGGTAGAGCTGATACCTCCACCCGTTAGGCATTAACTGTCTTAGCACGAGTTACATCCTAATCAAGAATCTCCTAATGATAGGGTATAGGGGGAACCTTACACCCAACCGCAAGGCCTTTTCATGAAAGATGGTCTAATCAGATGGAGGTTGATCACTATCACAGGCTCCCTCTAGAGGAATCATTATATGAACTGAGGACGGGATGTTGTAGGTTTTTCTTAATCTCTCTTCATCCTGGGACACCAAACTCACAAGGTTTAGACACAACCGACCAACCCCTGGCACAAAGTATGGGTTCTCCAGATCCTATATTCCTCGATTTCTTCCTTCATGTCCTGACTACTGAGATTTGAGTCTGAGGCACACTCGATCTAATGGTAGGAGTGGTCTGAGGATGAGAGGTAGAGGCAGAAGGTTGAGGTGTAGATCGGCTCTCCTCACTGGAAGAGCCCGAGCTAGAAGACTCTGAGTCGCCACTAGCACTAGAATACTAGGGGCTCTTCCAAGAACCTGAGGTCTCTTCTCTATGCATTCTGTAAAAACTATAAAAACATAAAAACAAAAGGAAACCTGATGGGTAAAGTACGAGAAGAATAGATTACCTAGGGTCGAGTTCGAAAATAAAAGAAAATGATGTTTTAAAAATCGACCTGAAATGAAAATGGAAAATCGTTAGGTTCTCGACGCTTGAACTCTAAAAACTCGAACAGACAAAAATACAATCTGAGCTAAATCCCTACCATCGAACTGAAAAACCTTTTACAAACTCAAGGTGATGCAGAGTATTTTTATTCACTATTTCTCAATTTCGCAGGTAATGATGATAAGTCCCAACCCAAGCATCCTTTTATATAGACACTTGGTTCTTTCTCCAATCAACTGACACATATTTATTAGAGAGACTGAACAATTCGTATTTCAAGCCCGATAATTACCCTTTCACCTCAGACAAGAGCTCGAGCTGAAAAAGTAAGGGTACTAGATGTTTGGATATTCGAACTGACTCGATGCACGAGCCACACAAACCGCCCAAGCTAAGTCACTAACCCAAGATGGAAGGTGAAGCACCCCATATGTTCTACCTGTAGGAGAGCCCGAGCTCAATGATTTTCCTATCAACCTCGATATCTGATATGTTGTACTTTATGCTAATTTTACCCCTCTGACATGTAAATATATGTACTCATTATATAATTGACACTTATATGGATAATGTTCTATAAATACATAGATCTTTTATGAGATCCACACATTCTGCCAATCAGTTTAACTTCTCTCTAAGTTTTCTCTATATAAGCGAGATCAATCCCAAACAATAACTACATCAACCACACTTATTTGATCAATTTAAGTACGAGAGAAATACTAAGATAAAAAAAATTGTACTTATATTTGCACTCACTAATTATGATGTGACACGTGAAAAATGTAATTTTTTTTTAATTTCCAAAGTTATTTAAGCACATCTCATGACACCATAATTGGTATGATTGTAAATGTATGGGTAAATTTATGTGACCCAGCATAGCATTACTCTGAGGGGGAACTATTAAACTAACCACAGAAATTCCATGAAACTGAATACCAAGATACCAAACCTAAGAAAAACAGTCCAAATAGCAATTAAATCTCAATGAAACAAGGCATCAATTCAAATCGCTTTTTATACCTAAATTTTCTCAGAATAAAAAGAGACAGAATTTATACACTGTAGCAAAATTTTCAAACTAGACGAACAAATACTTACATACACACATCATACATTTATATAAGGCGATGAGTTAGTCACCTTGGTGAAGATTCGGAGCTTAGGCTTAGTGGGTAGTCGGAAAGAAACCTTAGAGAGATAAGACTGTTTGTAATTGTTACCGTTATAGTGGACCAAAGTAGTGGCTTTGGTCAGAGCCGAAGTTGTTGCAAGAGAAGACGCCATTGCTATTGCAAAAAAAGCAATCTAGTGGGAAGATTCGAAGACAAGTAATTTGTATAGAGAAAGAAAGGGGAATTTTGGGAGTTCCGTCTGAGCTGGAAGCGAGTATAAGGGTGACACACGGAGAAGAAGCGGTTCTCTTCTCTGTTCGGGTCGATGAAACCAAAGTGGATGCAAGTGTGAGATTGTGTGGTTGTTTTTATGCGGTCGAGTTTACCGAAATTCTTTGCACCTCCTTCATTTTCTCGGCGCGTGTTAACATAGATTTTTATAAGGGCTTTCTTGTCCTTTTTAAAACGATTGTAGGGAAGTAAAATGAAAAAAAAATCAAGATCAATAAGTATAAAGTAGGGGTGTTCATAAACCGGACCGAACTAAATCGTAAAACCGGATTGAATTGGACCGGATCGAACAGTTTTATATATCAAACGGTTCGATCCGGTTTGTACTAATTTTAAACCGTTCGAACCGAATCAGACCGGTTTAATAATATATTAAAAATTTCACATTATTTTTCATTAAATGTATAAAAAATCAAACAAAACTGAAAATCAAACCAGACTAAACTGTTTTATAAGTCAAACGATCTGGTCTGATTTTTATTACTTAAAACTGTTTCAAACGATCTGATCCAATTAAATTTTTTTAACCAAAAACGGATCGAATCGGACCGTTGGACACCCCTAGTATAAAGTATGCTTTTGAGCTTAAAAACACTACATATTTTTCTTATTTAGCTCTAAATTATTTTTTTTACAATTTCATAATATAAATTATATTATTATAAAATATTTTATTAATAATAATAAAATTAAATATAAAATAAAAATTTATACATTTTATTATAACACTATAAAATTTAATTTATCAATATCATTACTTTTTTCAATCATAAACTAATTTTTATAAATTCTAAAAAAAAAGGAAAACGGATACGTAATGGATTATATTATATCTAATTAAATTTTAAACAAAAATATTTTTATATTTTTAAATAATAACATATTTTAATTTTTATATGTTATTTTAATTTTTAATTTTTAAACTAAAAACCTTTAAAAATATTCTTATAATATCAAAAAACTAATGTTTTAATATATATGTTATCTTTATATTTTTTTCGGATTTATTATAAAAATATATGCATAAGTTAAAATAATTTTAAAATATAAATAATCACTATTTATGAAATATATTTATGATATGTATGTATGTTTAGGTTTTACATATCTAATAAATTAAAAAAAAATTATAACTAAATTTTTATTATTTATTTAATTGTTAATATATCAAATAAATTTCTAACATATTGTAAAAAAATAAGCAAAAAAATAAATAAAAAAAAAGTTATCGATTTATATGCAAAGAACCTAACTTTTAACTTTTAATAGATTAAAACTACGTAGTGATTAAAAGAGAATTTATTCATTTCAAGCCCATTAAAAATCACCTTTTAAATGATTTTATTTGCTAACTCCATCCATTAACGATAATGGTAATTTACACATAAAATTCAAATACATATAATTTATAAATGAAAAAAATTATTTATTATAAATTATAATATTATTATAATTATATAATAATTAATTATAAATTAAAAAATAAATTTTTTATTTTAATTAATAATTATCTATTATATTAATAATAATTATACCATAATTTATATCTTAAAAAAATTCTAATGCAAATGTACATGCTTTAATATTTCTTTTATATTTTTATTAGTCACTTATGCATCTGTGTAATGTTATCCACTTCTTTTCTCTACTAAAAATAAGTCGTTTCATTTAATTTCAAAAATGTAATTTACATATTAGTTTTAAGATATATTTATAAAAATAATAGTATAAAAGAACATGTTATTTCACTTTCTTTGATCGATACGAAGTTAGATTATTATAAACATATGCATTAATAATTTATAGATAAATTTAATTAAATATCAATGGTTAGATTTGTATTAAAAATAAATTAATTTATAAAAAATTTATTTAAATTAATAAAAAAATTCATTGTTAATTATGTCTACCAGTACCTTCCCTCAACCATTTGTGTTAAATGAGAGAATATATAATAGATTAGTTTATTTTTAAAAAAATTATTTGTTATAAATTTATAATATATTATAAATAATAGAATATAATATTATTAATAAGGGTTAAGATTCAATATGTTTTCGGATAAAGAACTTAAAATAGAAGTTAAGATAATTAGTTAAATGTGTAGATTTCATAAAAAGTTTATCTATTTATAAAATATCATAGATATATGTGTCAATTACATATTGTGTACACATATTTACATGTCAAAAGGAATAATTGGTATAAAGTACAACATATCATGAGTTGAGTTTAATTCTAGATTGGGTTGGGGGTCAACCATATAGAGAATTCAATTCCTTAAAACCAAGCGCATACTGGTCTACCGATAGGACATTTGGGGTGCTTTGTCTTCCATCTCGGGTTGGTGACTTTTCTTGAGCAGTTTGAATGGGTCGGGCATCGGGACATCTGAATGTCCAAACATCTAATCCCTTTACTCTTTCAGCTCAAGCTCTAGTCTGAGGTGGAAGAGTAATTACTGTACATAGGATACTAACCATTCAACTCCACTAATAGATGTGTGTCAGTTGATTGGAGAGAGAAACCAAGTGTCTCTATATAAAGAGATGTTTGGGCTAGGACTTATCATCATTACATGCACAATTGAGAAATAATAAAGAAAAATGCTTTGTTGCATCACCTCAAGTTTGTAAAAGGTTTTCAGTTCGGTGATAAGAATTCAACTCGGACGATAGTTTATCCGTTCTAGTTTTTAGAGTTCAAGCATCAAGAACCTAACGATTTCTACTTTCTTTTCATATCAGTTTTATAAATGATCACTTTTTTATTTTCAAACTCGACCCTAGGTAACCCCTTTCTTCTCGTACCTTACCCATCAATTTTTTTGTTTTTGTTTTTGTAGCTTTTTACATAATACATATATAAGAGACCTCAACCTTTGGCTCGGGCTCTTGGGGAAACCTTTAATATTCTAGTGCTAGTGATGAATCAGGGTCTTCTGGCTTTGGCTCTTCTAGTTAGATGAGTCGATTTTCGCCTCAACCCTCTACCTCTATCCTTCACCCTCATACCACTCCCATCATTAGATTGAGCATGCCCTAGACTCAAATCTCAATGGCTATGACGTGGAGGAAGAAAACGAGGAATATAGGATCTGGGGAACCAATAGGTCAGACCAAGGGTTGGTTGGTTATACCTAAGACTTGTAAGTTGGTGTTCCAGGATGAAGAAATATTAAGAAAAACCTATAATATCCCTTACTCAGTTTAGATAATGATTCCTCTAAAGGGAGCCTATGATAGTGATCAACCTCCATCTGATTGAACTATCTTTCATGAAAAGGCTCTATAGTTAGGGGTAAGGTTCCTCCTATACCCTATCATTAGGAGATTCTTGGTTATGATGTAGCTCGCGCCAAGGCAGTTGATGCCTAACGGGTGGAGGTATTTGCTCTACCTGACGTTGATCTGTCAAGAACTCGTGGTGGACTTAGATATGGCTGAGTTTAATGAGGCTTATATCCTTAAGTAGAACCTCATAAATCTAAATAGGGTATATTTGTCGGTGAAGCAAGGTCGAGGGATGAACGTATCACTTCTTCAAAACGAGAAAAACTGGAAAAGGGTATTTTTTTTCTATGTTTCAGGTCGATAAGAGTCTCCTACCAGTGACACCAGATTGATAAAGAGCATCTGAAATGACACTAAAGTTATGCTAAGGAATATGGTTTCCTTAATCATGACCCTACGTTTTGATGCAAAATAAAGGTTGACTGATATCCAAAACTATCTTCTTAAAACAATCAACTTAAGGAACTCATTGAACACCTCACTCTTTGTCACGTGTGGGTTGATGAGACATGGTGTAGTAGAGCCCTTCCTTAGGATCATTCGTAAACCCTACGCTCCTCCTAAACGTAAAACTCCTTCTACAGGCTTCAGGGGCCAATTCGAGGTGGTGGCTAATGATGGTGAACTAGTCCTAAGACATGCCTCCCTTTTTTGTTGAACGTGACATGATTAATGTGACATCCTCTAACTCTTATTTTTCAGATTGCATGGAATTTATCAATGTCAAGCTCTTTTCTCGTATAAAGAGTAAGGTCGCATTTGTAGGGGTGAGCTCTCCAATAGGTACACCCCCTACTCTTGAGGAGCTCTTCTATAGGTAAGAAAAGGGGAAAATTCTTTCATGAAGGTCGCCACACTTTGCTAAAGAAGAAGAAGAAAAAAAAGGTGATGGTCGATAAGCCTGCCCTCAGCCTCAAGCCCTTGAATGTTTTCCCACCCCTATCACCATTGGAAGAGCAGCATGTGACTCCAACTCCTTTGCTCGGGTATAAAAAATATAGTGATCCTTTAAGGGATTCGAGGAAAAGGAAGGTCGTCCTTAATGACATCACCACTAATGTGGATGGGATAGTTTTAAATCAAGGCTTGGCACCATAGCACCTCGACCATTGTTTGTGCTACTTTCTACTGACCCATACGAGAAGCAGCTCGAGGCTATTTGCAAGGGTGAGGATTATGGCAAGGTCATCTGTCGTCAAATATGTCAAGTGTGTTATCTCATATTTTGTTTTTATTGATAATTAGCGTATATAAAGTGTGAGCTTGAGACTTATTTGATTGACCTTATAATCCTTTTTTGTTTCAGTTGATGTTGCTTTATGACTTTGACAAGGCTCACATCATGGGTTGTTTGAAATCTGAGATGATATAGGAGAAGCAAGCCATTCGTTTATGCGCTTAAAATACACTACGCTGCTAACGAGAACTGCTAAGTGGGAAGGCGATGTAATTGATAAAGAGGAAAAGCAAAAAAAGGCCACCCTCGAGCTAAATGAGTATGCCCGACACCTTATTGAGGTTGATAAGGCTCTTAGGCGTACAGATAAGGAGGATAAGGAAGCCTAGAGAAGGGTTGAGGCTTCTACCGAGAAGGTCTATCTTAAGGCAAAGGCCAATGTAGATGCCATAACTTAAAAGCTTAAGTTTAGCGTATAGAGGGCATACGGGCTAGCCATGGAAACCTTCAAGAAGGTGGCAAAGCAAAAAGATCGGAAGGTAAGGCAATTGATAAGAGGAGAATTTAAAAAGAGCCATATTCAAGTTGAATGAGTATACTCAATGCATTACAGAGCTCAAGACTAGGGAAGCCTAGGAAAGGTTTGAGGCTTCTACCGAGGAGGTCCATCTTAAAGTGAAGGCCGATATGGATGCCATGGCTCAAAAGCTCGAGTTTAGCATAGAGAGGGCATGCGAGTTAGCCATGGAAACCTTCAAGATAGAAGCCAAGCAGAAGGATAGGAAGGTAAGACAATTGATAAGGAGGAAAAGTTAAAAAGTGCCACCTCCGAGCTGAATGAGTATACCCAATGCATTACAGAGCTCGATGAGGCACAAAGGCGAGCTGAGGAAGGCACCAAGGAATCCTAGAGAAGAGTCGAGGCTTTTTCCGATGAGGTCTGTCATAAGGTGAAGGCCAATGTGGATGCTATGGCTCAAAAGCTCGAGTTTAGCATATAGAGGGTGTATGAGTTGGCTATGGAAACCTTCAAGATGAAGGCCAAACAAAAGGATATAGCATGTATTATTATTGCATTATGGACATCCATGTCACTAAGCCACATATATAGGCTCATTCTGTGGATGAGGAAGAAGGAGAAGACTTGGGCTCCTTTGAAGATGAGGATGGTCCTAAGGTCGTGGGGGTAGGGACTCATTAAACTTTTAAGGACTCGATCCAATTTTGTTTTTTTGAGCTCGATGCCACTCCTGTTTATGTGGTCGCGAGCTTAAACTTGTGAGAATATGAAATGAAAAAAATCAACTTTATTCATTAATGGAAAAATAGTTTGTCTCTATTATTGTGTATTTATGATGTTGACCTACCCATTTGTTTTTTGGGAACTTATGTCATTTTCCCTCTTCTTCTTTTTTGTTTTCATCACCAACCTTTATCTTCTATAAAAAGGAATTAAGAACACTTGTTTAATCCATACATTTAGGGATTTTTTCCAATTCCTCCAACTTTTTTTGGTCGTGTTTTATGGATTCTGATCGAACTAGTAAATGCTCAACTCGAGCTTTATGTGTTGAAAATGGTAGCCTTAGGGACGAGGTTAGGGCACTCAAATTTGAGATGGTTAAACTTGAGTGTAATGTAAAAGAGACCAAGTGTGAGCTTACTTCTTGTAAGGAGTAGTTAATCCAAAATTAATCGAGAGAAAGAGAGAGAAAGAGGGCATTCTACTTGGCTCTTAATCGAAGTGATTAGTCTTGTGGCATAAATTGGTAGGGGAGAGAGAGTCTTATCTGGTTCTTGGCCAAGGTTCACATCCTCTTTCAATGTCAGAGCACCGACTTGGTTCCTAACCGAAGTGGACAACTTGTGTCTTCTTGTAAGTTCTAGGGCACTCTATATGGTTCTTAACTAAGGTAATTATCCCATGACTTAAATGGATGGAAGAGAGAGCCTTACTTGGTTCCTGACTAAGGTGTTCATCTTTCTTCAATGTCAATGTGCCGACTTAGTTCCTAACCGAGATGGATAACTCGTGACCTTAAGTAAGTGCCAAAGAACTCTACCTGGTTCTTAACCGAGGTGATCAACCCATGGCTTAAATTGGTGGGAGAGAAAGCCCTACCTAGTTCTTGACCAAGGTGTTCATTTCCCTTCAATGTCAGAGCGTGGACCTGGTTCCTAACCGAGATGGACAACTCGTGACCTTATGCAACTGCTAGGGTGCTCTACATGGTTCTTAACCGAGGTGGTTAGTCCACGACGTAAAACTATGGGAGAACTCTAGGAAGGGACCATTTGTTGAGGGGGTTTATTTCATAGATAGATATGTGCTGATGTTACAAAAAAGTGGCAAATTAGTGCACATTTAAAAGTGGTATCTCTTCAATTGTCTCACATTCCAGCTTGGGCCTTCCTTAATTCCTTCAATGTTTTTCAATATGTATGTCTCTCTTGGTGTCATTTCAATTATTTGATAAGGTCTCTCCCAATTGACACCTATTTTATCAGCCATCCATTCTTTTTTTTGTTGGGAAAAACCCTCTTGAGAACCCAATCACCTTTGGAAAATGTTTTGAAGTACACGATTTTGTTGTAGTAATTTGATACCTTCCTTTTTTGCTCGACCATCCTTCTTAAAGCTTCATCCTTTTTCTCTTCTGCTAGGGTCAATTTGGTTACTCTTCTCACCTAGTTTTGTTCATATGTTAGAACTGATCTAAAAGTGGGAATTGTGATCTCGGTTGGTATAACTACCTCGGATTCATAGACTAGGGAAAATGATATCTCTTAAGTTCTCTCTTTGAGGCTTGTCCTAACAACCTATAACGTACCTGGTAGCTCTTTCACCCATCTTCCTTTTGTGCTTTCTAACCTCTTATTCAATAGGTTGATAATTATCTTATTGGAAGACTCTGATTGGCCATTAACTTGGGGATAGTATGGCGTTAAATGGCACATATTAATATTGTATTTGAAGGTGAATGTTTTGATGTTGTGGCCAATGAATTTTCTCCCATGATTTGTGAAAAACTCCTTGTGAAGGTTGAAACGAAAAATTATGGAATTCCATATGAATCAAATCACTTCTTCCTCTCATATTCTTCCCAGAGGTTATGCTTTAATTCATTTAAAAAAATAATTAGTGGCTATAATGAGAAACTTATTTTGGCTCGTACCTAAGGGATGAGCCTTACTATGTCAAGTTCCCACTTGTAGAAGGGCCAAGGACTCATGATCAGCCTCACCATGGTATTCAGAGGCATGTGTGACAATGGGAAAAACCTTTGGTATTTATCACATTTTTGAGTGTATTTGGTATAGTCTACCAATATGGTGGGCCAATAATAACCATGTCTCATAATCCATTGTGATAATCTCATACCTTCAAAATGTGAACCATAATTTCCTTCGTGTGCTTGAAACATTAACCTTTTAGATCCCTCATTGGCTATACATAAGAGGCCAGGACTAAGTGGGTTTTTTCAATATAGTTTCCCAATTTCAATCATGTACTGACCTACCTTGGCCTCCATTTCTTTCTTAGCTTTGCGATTTTCTAGTAGGTCCCTCTTCTCCAAGAAATTATAGACACTACTACAAAAAAATGTATTAAAGTTAGTTCATGCGGTGAACCGACTTTCAATTTATTTATTTATTTTTTACAAAATTTATTCATTTTCTATTATACTCAAATAAAAACTTGTATTTGATCACTAAATAATAGTAGAAAAAAATAAAATCAGTTTAACAAATAGTTTAAATAATACAAATAATTGAAAAATAAAATATTAATTAATAGTAGAAAAATTACCATGGTGTTGTTCTATGTTATTCAAGATCATCATATTTTTCTCCTGATGTTATAATACAAACCTACATATATATAATACAAAAATCTATACACATAAATAATAACACATAATAAACAAAAATACATATGAATAATAAGTGCATAGGATTAATAGAAATACTTACAAGAGTAAATGAAGTGATAAAATGAAAGAAATGAAGAAAAAATTGTGTTTTGTAAGTGAGAAATGAGTATAATTTTTTTGAGTATTTTGCTCAAAAAAATATTGGATCTAAAAGATTAGTTAGAGAGGAAGAAAACCCACTAACCGACGATAGAATTGGTGGTCGTAGGTGGCCGAAAAATGAGAAAGAGTGGAGGAAAAGTGGAAGAGGTTTTGGGTTTTTGAGAGTTATACAACACTTGGAATAGTTTTTGTCTGGGCAAGAAAGAAGAGAAAAGAATTTATCCACGTGTGTAGCGTCGATTGACGTGTTGAATCGACGCTACACTTAGACGTAGCATCAGTTCCAAGCGTCAATCGACGCTACACTACGTGGATAGTGTCAGTTCACCATGTTAAGCGATGCTACGTCCACGTGTAGCGTCAGTTCTACACCAAACCGAATTTAAATTCATTAAAAGTCGGTTTTTTTTTCAAAAACGACTTTACATATCGACTTAAATACCCCATTTTGTAGTAGTGAGATTATGGTGAACCATGTGATAGAGGGAGAATCCACACACCCAAACTTTCTTTCAGCCTCATCCAAAGATGCTTCTGCTAGAACCGTTACCGACACTACTCTGTTATGCTTGGTCTCCCTTATTAATGCCAAAGTTACCAAGGCATCAACGTGACCATTCTTATTTTAAGCTATTTTCTTGATCTCGAACATAGATAATGTTGAGCATTTTTTACTTTAATATTTCCAAGTAGCCCTTCATTTTTTCATCCCTTGCTTCAAATGTCCCCAAAAATTGATTGGCCACTAGCCTAGAATCAATATGTAAGGTGATTCTATTTGACCCTAAATATAGCAGCCTCATATTCTATGACATTATAAGTTTCTTAGAAATCAAGTTTGATTGCATATTCAAAGCAGTTGTTGTCATGATCAACTATGATCACCCATAGTCCTGTACCATTGAAGTTGTGTGCTCCATCCATAAATACTTTCCAGGTTGGGGCTTCCCTTTGGTTTATCCAACATACCTTTTCTTACTCTATCTTTGTGACGACGCTAGGCCCATCACTGAATTCAACCACAAACTTGGCCATAACTTGGCCTTTAATGATTGTTCTAGTTATGTATTTAATATCATACTCTCCCAATTCTACGACTATCTGGGCCAGTCTCCCTACAACATATGGTCTTGTCATAACACTTTTAAGAGGGTGTGAGGTGAGTACACGACTGTATGCGAGTCAAACTAATGCATGAGCTTTCGTGCAATAATATTGAGAACAAAGGCCAATTTATTAATGGTAGAATATCTGCTTTTGGCCTTCGTTAGAATTTGGCTGACGTACTAGATGAAGTGTTGAATTTTTCCCTTTCAGCTAAGAGCACGGTGCTGCATGTTTGGGGTGTCATAACCAAATATAGATAAAGATTTCTCTTGGTAAGGGGCTGACTAAGATGAGGGGCAGATGGGTTGCTTAGATACTTATTGATTCTTTTAGAGGCTATGTCACAATCCTCGTCACAAAAGACCGATGTGTTTTTTCTCAACATTTTGAAGAATGGCATACACTTACCAGTGTATTTGGAGATGAACCTATTCAGCGCTGCTATTCTTCCATTCATCTGTTGTATTCTCTTGAGACTATTAGGTGGCTTCATGTTCACCAGTACTTGTATCTTGTCTGGATTAGCCTCAATCCCCCTTGTTGACATGAGATACCCCAAAAATTTTCTACAGCAAAACCAAAGATGCATTTTTAGGGGTTAAGTCTTATGCCATACCTTCAGATTACCTGGAATATCTCATGTAGATCCTTGATATATTTCAGGAATTTAGTTGATTTCACCACCATGTCATCTACATATGCTTCCAAATTCTTCCCCAGTTATTTTTCAAACATTTTATTGACAAGACATTGATATGTAACGCCTGTGTTTTACAGTCCAAATGGCATCCTTGTGTAGCAGAATGTTCCTTCCTCTATGATGAAATAAGTTTTCTTTTCATCCTCAGGGTGCGTTCTGATTTGGTGGTATCCAGAGTACATATCCAAAAAACTCATCAACCCAAACCTAGAAGAGGCGTCTACTAGTTAATCAATGCTTGGAAAGGGAAAGCAATCCTTAGGACATGCCTCACTTAGACCTATGATGTAATAATAACGTTGTTATGCTTACGAAATATTAAATAGGTGAAAATCTCTAAAATGAATTGATTTTGTTTTTATTCAAGATTTTATATTAAGAATGTTAGAGAGAAATATATTATTTTTCATTACAAACTTAAACCTGAAAATTAGATTTTAAGGTTTAGTTATCCGGTCTGATTTAGAGTAGTGCTCTTTTATTTGTTGGTACAATCGCCCGGTAGTTAGAGTGAAGCTCTATTTCAAAAGTTTTTATAAGAATTATTATCTGAAAATGTATTGACAACATGTTTTCAGTAGTGGTTTTAAAACTTGAAAGTTAGTACTCGGATAACTAAATTCTTAGGTTTAATTTGGACACCTTGAATAAAGTTTAAATTGTCTAACCCCACCAAAGATGGCATTTAAATGGTTCGTTTTCAATCTCTTAGAAAAAGGAATTAATTTAATTAAGCAAATTAGTTATCAACCCCACCCATAGGTGTTAATTGATTTGTTTAGTTAACAAAGAATATCTAACCCCACCAAAGGTGGTATTCATATAAAAAAGGGAGAATCAATAAATATCAATTCATATCTTTAATAACCTAAATAATATGAGCAAACATAATTAACTTAGTTATTATATCCATAAATACTCCACTATTATAAAAGATAAAATTTGCATAAATGTTTATTGACCCTTGTGAGATATAATTTGAGCCTAATTTCTTTTATTCAGAGTGAAATATATATTTTTTCTACTCCAAACACATTTCTTATTTATTCAAATTTTTAGATGATCTCTATAGGTATTAGTATTGAATGTATGAATTTTTTCTCATCTTAATATAGTATCATATATTTTTTATTATTATTTTTGCTTAGATTAAATGATTTGAGTAGAAATTGATAGTATATGCTTATACCTCATTCATGCATGACTGCTACAAAAAAAAGACATATCTGAGCTTACCTAAACCAAGATCAAACAGAAAAGCCACAAAATTAACCACTCACCAAAATCCTAAAAAATGTACAATCTGTACATGGGTTGACTCTCTAAAATATACATATATTGAAAAATATCTTCAGAAAAAAATAGAGAGATAAAAAATATATAGTATCATCTACATACTATGACCCGCATTGTCTATAAAGTTGTGAGTACAATCTAATTACAAAAGAAAGATATAGTAAGTAATTCCCTAAAAAGTCATTGCAATTTCTTCATTTGTAAAAAACATATATCTTGAAATTCTTTCTTAATGAGTTTGATTTATGCATGAAAATAATTTTTATATATGATATCTTTATAATTTATACATTCGATTCCTTTCATGAGCTCAATGTTAAAATAACACTTTGAGCCTTTATTCTTTATACATATGTGAATCTATTAGTTCATTTCTATACATCAACTCTTTCGCATATAAATTAGTATGAGTGTTTGAACCCATAAGATTTAGTGTTTTGAGAGTATTGACTTGTGAGGAATAGAGTCAAAGCGAATTCTGATTCATGACATTGAAATTGGGTGAAATTAAATTGATACATTTCTCACATAAAATATGAAAATGATTTTCGACTAATTATTATAATAAATTATGATTGTTTAAAGAGATTAAAATAACTTATACTTGAGATTTTAATTATGATCTTAAAAAAGATTAAAAAGTATGAGACATTTTTGTGATATGTTGTTTTCTTTAAAAAAAAATTTGTTGTAATTTTAGTTTTTGAGTTAATTGTTTTTATTGTTTCTTTTGATTTTTACATTTAGTTCAATGTTTGTGGGTATCATTACTGAAAACCCTCACGAGACTCAAACTTGTCCACTAGGGCAACCTAGGGGTTTAAAGGCTTGTTGCATAGGCTAAATGCAATCGTGTCAATCCACGAAAGTGATTTAGGATAGTTTAATTTTTAGTTTTTATCGCTTCTCTTGCTAAGGGACTAGCAAGAAGCTGGTTGAGGGTTGTGATGAAAGCTCAAAAAACACTAAAATTATCATGATTTTATGCACATTAATTGATTAAAAATATATATATTTATATGTTTTATCATATATTTATATAAATTTGTCTTTTTTGAAATCACGGGTATTTTTATTGTTTTTCAGGTATTTTCGCTTAAAAACGTAACTTAAAGACTCAAAGAGGAATACTGGAAGCAATACATCACAAATATATTAATAAATAAATGGGGAAAGGTCAACAAATATGGAAAAATTGGACAAAATGGGTCAAAAATGTCAAAAAGGATAAAATCGTGCCGCCGCGCCGAGCGCCACGCGCGTAGCATGCCCCACGTCTGCGCACACCCGCACACGTTGCTCCTGCTCCCGTGCGTGCAGTGCCTGCCTTCTGCGTGCACCGCTGCCCATTTCGCCCCATTTTCGCACGCATCTGCCCCCATGACGTCATATTGACGTCATATTGACGTCATACTGACGTCATCAATGACCTCAGCAATTGCACTCCGTATTTTCACAATTTTTTAACATTTTTTCACTCACTTTTTCTCTCCATCATCACCTTTAAATACCCTCTTCTCTTCACTTCTAAACACACCTCAAAACACATTCTCTTCTCTATTTCTTTCTCTTCTTTCTTAGATTTTTTTAGTTTTTCTTAGTTTTTAGTTTTTCTTAGTTAATTTCTCTTAGTTTTAGAGTTCTTCCCTTTTTGGGAAGAAGTAGTTATGTTTTAATAATTTATTAGTTTTTTGATTCAATAAATGGGAGTGCAAATTCCGCTTGGAGATTTTCCAACAACGGGATAACATCGAAGTTCTGTAAGGATTTTATTTTCTTTACAGTTATTTTTTATGTTTTATTCTTACATGTTATATTTAATTTGTCTGTGATTAAATTTAACTCTGCTGACTATTTATAAACATGATGTAATAATAACGTTGTTATGCTTGCGAAATATTAAATAGGTGAAAATCTCTAAAATGAATTGATTTTGTTTTTATTCAAGATTTTATATTAAGAATGTTAGAGAGAAATATATTATTTTTCATTACAAACTTAAACCTGAAAATTAGATTTTAAGGTTTAGTTATCCGGTCTGATTTAGAGTAGTGCTCTTTTATTTGTTGGTACAATCGCCCGGTAGTTAGAGTGAATCTCTATTTGAAAAGTTTTATAAGAATTATTATCTGAAAATGTATTGACAACATGTTTTCAGTAGTGGTTTTAAAACTTGAAAGTTAGTACTCAGATAACTAAATTCTTAGGTTTAATTTGGACACCTTGAATAAAGTTTAAACTGTCTAACCCCACCAAAGGTGGAATTTAAATGGTTCATTTTCAATCTCTTAGAAAAAAAAATTAATTTAATTAAGCAAATTAGTTATCAACCCCACCCATAGATGTTAATTGATTTGTTTAGTTAACAAAGAATATCTAACCCCACCAAATGTGGTATTCATATAAAAAAGGGAGAATCAATAAATATCAATTCATATCTTTAATAACCTAAATAATATGAACAAGCATAATTAACTTAGTTATTATATCCATAAATACTCCACTATTATAAAAGATAAAATTTGCATAAATGTTTATTGAATCTATATTTATTTTTATGTAAGTAGATTAAAAACACAAAACCCAAAATATCGTGACAGGATGTTTAGGATTTAATTTCGTTTTTAAAAGTTTGAATAATAAATTAAAAATCACATACATTCCTTCCTTAGATCGACCTTAGGAGTATACTTATCATTTTCTACGAAATGATTCGTGCACTTGCAAGAGTCTTACAAATATTAAAACCAAAGTATTGGTAAGAATCGGTGATGCAGGTTTTCGCTATCAATGACCAACACGCTTTCTGTTGAAAATCAACACCAACTCAATAAATGAAGTGGTTGAAGAGAATATCAACATCAACTCAATAAATTGAGTGATTGAAGGATGTAGGAAAATAAATAGAATGATTGAATGATATAGAAAAATAAATAGAGTGGTTAAAGGATGTATAAAAATAAATTGAATGGTTGAAAGATGTTGAAAAGAGAAGTGCGTGATAGTATTTGTGTGACTATAATTATTTCTTAGTTTTATATTTGTGTGGTGTATATTGCATGGTGAGAACTATAAAAATCCTACCTTGCATTTGGTTTAATCATCCCATAAAAAAAAATAAGTCTTTGTATTATTAGTTTGAGTGTGAGTTGAGAGCTTTCTCTTTGAGTGTTTGTATTTCTCTTCAATTTTTGAGTTACCTTTGAAAGTTGTTGTAGTGTCTTTTATTGTCTGTATAACACAAGTAGTTTGTTTACTTGTTTGGATTCAATATTAGTAAATTTAGAGTTGTGTATTCTAAATTTTACTAAACAATTAGTATCAACGTAGGACGATCAAAGATTATTCTTAATAGAGCTATCTTGAGTTGTGAGGAGTTTGATACTCTACAAGTTTCTTAGTTAAGCTTGTTTGGTTTAGTCTAAGTCTTACCGACATGATGGGTAACCTTCAAGTAGTTGGAGGAATTAAGAAGCTAAACAACAAAAACTATAACACATGGGTAACATGTATGGAGTCTTATCTACAAGTTCAAGACCTATGGGAGGTTGTTGGTGGTGATAAAGTTACACAACTAGCAGCGGAAGATGCAAATGACATCTTGCAAAAGTGGAAAATTAAAGCAGACAAAGCGATGTTTACTTTAAAGACCACAATTGAAGAAGAAAATCTTGGTAGTAGGCATTATCTTTTGCCCTGGTTTCATTGAGGGCTAATGCAGTATTTCTTTGAGTTGTCATTGATTCACGGTCAACCAATCGCAACCATCTTCCAACGCGGGTTCCTACCATGGTATTTGTAATTCGTGAGTGGAACACAATTGGTTTTCCAAGTTTCTCTCAATGAGTGGGGTGAATCTCAAAGAATATGGGTCAGAAACTTACTCTTAACTTTAGAATCTGAACCCCATGATGGGCGCCAAAATGTTAAGATTCAACCTATTTTTAGATAAAAAACTTAGAGAATAGTTAAGATAATTGACTGAATGTGTGGATCTCATAAGAGATCCATCTATTTATAGAACATTACAAATAGAGGTATTAGTTACATAATGTGTACACATATTTATATATCAAAGAGGTATAATTTGTATAAAGTATATCATATTATGGGTTAAGGTCGACCCTAACTCGGGCTTATGGTCAACTATATAAGGGATTCAATTCCTTAAAATAGAGTTCGTGCTGATTATTGAGCTCGAATTGGTCATTAAATTCGGATTAGTCTACCGATAGGACATTTGGAGTGTTTTGCCTTCCATCTCGAGTTGGTGATTTTGCTTAAACGATTTGAATGAGTTGGACATAAAACCGGTTTGGATATTCAAACAATAAGTATGATCAAGCTCATATAATTATATATAATAAAAAATATCATATCAATTTTTATTTTAATATAATCATATGAAATTGATATTTATTTTATAATTAAATACAAAGCCGTAAAATCGAAGAGTAAAAGGTAAACCAACTAAGAAAAGGATCGAACGACCATATAGAGAGAGAGAGAGAGAGAGAGAGAGAGAGGAAAAACATATTTTTCGACGAGAGAATGACAAAACTAAGGAGAAGCGGGGGAAGGTTGACGTAGTTTATACATTTCTCCTAACACGGGCATAACTTACGAGACTTGTTATTTGCCGTTGAAAACGCTCAAATTTCTTCCCCTTCTTTTTCGCGTCGTCTTCTTGCTATATGTTGCTTTTTCTTTACCTCCCTCACCGCCTTCTTTCACCACTCAACTCGGCCCTTTATAAATATTCGCAAAACCAAATTTGTTGAACCTCTAGAAAATCTTCACTTTTGTCCAAGATTTTGATTTGATTTGATTTTGTATTCGGTTTTGGTTGACTAATACAAAACCCAAAAAAATAGAAAGAAAGAATAAACTTCTTTTTTCCTTTTTTTCTCTTTGACATTAAAAATGGATCTCGGAATAAGATTGGCTTTGGTGGGTGGTGCATTAGTTTTGACATTGTTTTCAACTGTTTCAGCCAATTATGTGTTCCCCGTGGAGCACAAGTTCAAGGGTAAACCAAGGTCTTTGAGTGCATTAAGAGCCCATGATGCTCGTCGACATGGTAGATTTCTCTCAGCTGTCGATCTGCAATTGGGTGGCAATGGTCAGCCTTCTGAAACAGGGTTTGTCTCTTATCCTTTCTTTAATTTTTGTTTTGTATATACTTCAAATTTGGATTTTATTACATTGGTTTCAGCTGGAATTTGATTCCCTAATGCAGAGTATGTGTATCTGTATCTTTTTAATGTTTTAGGATTAAATTTTATTGCACTATATGGTAATGTTTTCAAGCTTTGATTTTTTCATTAGCTATTTCTTGCTCTTGGTGATTTAGTTTTAAGACCCAGTGGCTGTTGCTCCCTCTATTTCAAATCAATCTGTTGTATCAATTTTAGTTGGACTGTATTAGAACCTCTTCCCCTTTTTACTTTGAGTTATATAATAGCAATTATTGGAAAATCTCTTCCATAGTTCTGATGTATGTTCTTTCTATTATTACTATTATTTTGTATGTTGACTGCTTAATCTTCTAGTTTGTCTGGGTAGGAAGATTTGCTTCTTTGACATTTGGGTTCAATTCTGCTGTCCCCTGTCCCTAAACCTTAAGTCTTTATTTGACCCTTTTCAGTTGCCTAAAAACAATGGATGGTTGATGGGAGAATTAGAGGACGATGAATTTAAGCACTGGTTTGAACATTTACTTAAAATGCGATTTTAAGTTGGTGAAAACAAAGGGGAATAGGACTTATGTATTATACTATCGCTATATTGTTTAAAACTGAACAATTGCCTTCTGGTCTCATTCTCATCTATTGGTTTATGGAAAATGGAAGCATGATTGCTTAAATTCATTATCATGATTATCATAACTAATTGTTTATGGCATTATATTCACTGGTTACTTTGTTGATTGGTCTAGGCTGTACTTTGCTAAACTTGGGATAGGGTCTCCTTCAAGGAACTATTATGTACAAGTTGATACAGGCAGTGACATTTTATGGGTAAATTGTGCTGGCTGTGAGAAGTGTCCTACAAAAAGTAATCTTGGTGTATGTATCAGGATCCTTATTGTCCTCGTGTCCATTATAGGACAATGTATATCATTTTGCAAATTTAATTTCTTTTAAATTATTAATTTATCATACTTTACAAAATGTCTCAATGCAGTAGGAAAAATAGGTTTATTCTTTTAAGTATTTTACTACAGATAAAGCTCAGTCTTTATGATCCAAAGAGCTCTTCAACTTCAAAAATGGTTACTTGTGATCAAGATTTTTGTACTTCCACATACAATGGTCGACTTCCTGGTTGCAGGCCAGAGTTGCTCTGCCAATATAACGTTGTCTATGGAGATGGAAGCTCAACTGTTGGATACTTTGTGAGGGATACTGTACATTTGGATAAAGTGTCAGGAAACCATCAAACTTCATCACTAAATGGAAGTCTAGTTTTTGGGTAAGTTAACATCTTTATACTAGCACTATGTTTTACATAGTTTGCTTGCTCTTTTTTTTTGGTAAGCAGGAGCCCCCTTTTTATATGTTTCTGGTTTTAGAATGGGAAAAGTCTGTTGATGTATAGTTGGGGCTCTCTTTTATTTATTTAAATTTTTTAGGGGAGGGATTACTATCACAGAGACTCCAGTTTCTTTAGTCAAGGGAACTTGGGTTCCTACCTGATGTTAGGTTTCATCTTCATTTCATATTTTATTAGAAATTTAATATTGCCATTTTGGACAGATGACTTCGATTTATTATTTGGCTTTAGTGAATTTGGTTACCTGATGAGGTATTTTTTTTTATATTTCTATGTGAAACTTAATCTGATGTTTTCCTATGAGCTCCCTCATTTATATCTGAGCTTTATTTTGGCAAAAAATAGTGAAGTGTGTATGTGTAGATTTCTTTTTCCGTAGTCTGGGCACAGATGCATTTATCATTCCCCTAGAAATTAGGATATAGTACTGTTGCGGTGCCATTTTAGCATGTGTCTGGGTGGGTTTATGCATCTTTCTATGCACATAACTTCGCACTATTTACATAAACATATTACTTAAATCAGTTAAATGTGTCTTTTGTGTAGGTGCGGAGCCAAACAGTCTGGGGAGCTAGGTACATCTTCCGAAGCACTTGATGGAATACTTGGCTTTGGACAGGCAAATTCATCCATGCTTTCACAGCTAACTTCAGAGGGAAAGGTGAAAAAGATATTTTCCCACTGCTTGGATAATGTCAATGGAGGGGGAGTCTTTGCCATTGGGCAAGTTGTGCATCCACTAGTGAACACAACTCCAATTTTACCAAACCAGTAAGTGACATTATCTCATATTTTTTTCAATCTACACATGATTTTCATGATTTGTAATCTGTATTATCTTGGAAGAGTGACAGTAACAAAAATATTGGATATAATTGAACTGAAATGCTTTTAAATTGGGTTAATTTACTTTTTCTTACCTCTATATTGTTTGCATGTAATGCTATCTCTATAATTACATACTTCAATTGATGCAGGTCACATTATAATGTTATCATGAAGCATATTGAGGTTGATGGCAAGATTCTAGAACTTCCTAGTGATACATTTGACACTGGAAATCAGAGAGGGAGCATAATTGACAGTGGTACAACCTTGGCTTATCTTCCAGACGCAGTTTACTCATCATTGATGACTAAGGTACATGGCTTCCTTCAACTGCCATGAACTTTAAATTTGTTTTGTTTAGTTTCTCATATTGTTTTTTTTTCACTCTCTCTCTTTTAATTAGATTATGGCTCGTCAGCCTGGGTTAAAGATACATACTGTTGAGGAACAATTTAACTGCTTTCATTATAGTGGAAAGTAAGGCAAAGCCTAACTCTTTTGTATTTAGTATCCACTCTTTGGGGAATTATAACATACATTCCTTGCTTTAACTTTAACATTCACATTTACCTGTACTCTTGCAGTGTTGATGATGGATTTCCAGTTGTCAAGTTTTATTTTGAAAAATCCCTCGTTTTGACAGTTTATCCTCATGATTATCTATTCACCATTCAAGTAAGTAAAGGGTAATGTAGATATCTAATTAGAATTATGTATGCCATGTTTTATTCTGTAATCTGTTGAATTTTCTGCGAATTTTTTCATTCTATGACTTTTGTAGGTCCTCAATGATGACAGCCATTTTTGTTATTTGATCTACTAGTTCCTTCTCTTTTCTTTCTCTAGCTAAAACATATGGACATAAACGTCTTTATGTTTGTGCATGCATTTGTCTGTATCTGTAGACTTTTCTCTTATGCCCTTCAAAGCATGCTCATGCAGCAGGTGGTTGTTGTGATTGCATCAGATAAAGTAGTAATAGGCCTATTGGGTTGAAACTTTGCAATAATTTGGTGACTAGATGAGACCGTATCTAGTAATCAAACAAGCATTTATAGCTTTTGTGTATGATATATAAAGGATAGTTGCAGACTCTTCCTCTCGTTGCTTTTTGATAAAATCATTTTCAACATAAGTGAAATGATCTTATTCAGGATTTTGGGTAACAAATATTGTTGCATTTTATATCTACAGTCATATCAGTGGTGCTTTGGCTGGCAGAACAGCGGAATGCAGGGTAAGGATGGAAAGGAAATGACTCTTCTAGGAGGTAAAACAATGTTGAAAGCAATGTCATTCGATGATCTAAAAAAAAAAAGGGCAAATGCTGTCTATCTTTAATTCCATTTAACAAGTCTTTTGATTGTTTTCTATTTTGCAGATTTGGTTCTTTCAAATAAGCTAGTCTTATACGACCTTGAGAATCAAGTTCTAGGTTGGACTGAGTTCAACTGTAAGTATTTGGAAAAACTTTTATATGAATCAGGTGCATGAATATCTGGTGTATCTTGATAATTTCAAGAAAATATTATTAGTGTTTACATAAAATTGGATCTTCTGTATGCAAATAAATGCATCTGTAAAGCAATCAATGGAGAGGTTCTCTACATCATCCATAAGTCTCGCTCATATAAGTCTGTCAAGTATTTGTAATAATTTACTCTTATTAGAGTCGTATCTTACAGTAGAAAAACACACATTCGGGTGCATAGGAAGCCCTGACAATTCTTGTTATCATGACTCCGAAACTATATCTTGTAAAAACGTTGAAAGGACTAGAGTCGTATCTTGACAACCCAGTTTTGATCTTGTTTGACACCTTTTTTTAACCTAAACGGAAATAATTTTATCTTTAGTTTTAGATTTATCAAATACATAGGTCAAGGGGTGTACATGCTCTGCGCTGAGAATAAAACAGGGTTCTTTCTTGATGCCTCAGCATTACTCAAATTGCACATGTTTTTTTGTTCAGGTTCCCAAGGCATCAAAGTGAAGGATGAAAGTGGAGCCGTATATACAGTTGGTGCTCACAATCTTTCTTCAGCTTCTAGTTTGATAGTAGGAAGAATTTTCACATTCTTGTTATTACTAACTGCCATGATTCACAACTTCACAAAATAGATTGTTAAAACAACATTCTTTTGATTTTTGTTGTACCATAATTTATTCAGTGAACTGGTGCTTCATTATTTCCCATAAGCTCTGTGTTCAGGAGTGGGGAGGTGAATTGTTTTAGGCACCATCATATGTAAAAATCCAAAAAGACAAGAAAGAAAGGTATGTTTAGATGTAGACATCATGTAGTGCTATCTGAACATAATAAAACTGGGTTTGTCCCAATAAAGAAAAAGAAAGAAGAAAACTACAGGATTACAAATTTACAATGCAGTATATTGTATCGACATTGGATAATTACACTCAACTTACAAAGTGGATCATAATAGGCTTTATAAAGTTGTCCTCAAGAACTGTACAACAAAATACAGAACTGCAAGAAATAGAGCAATTTGGTATGCATCTCTTTGGAAGCCGTAATCTCTCTGAAAAAACTGAAACAAGGAATATTTTTCAACATGTTAATTACAAAAAGAATACAAAGATTTATATATATTAAACATCCTCAACATACATTAGCAAATGTTAAAAATCAAATGTTAATTTTGTAAACTTGTGACTTGTCTTATCTTATCTACGAGACAAACTACTCATATAAAACAGTTTAAGATAGAAGGAATATCACGAACTAACCTTTGTTGGATCACCAGATGGGTCCGGATAAATATCCAAGTTTTCCTTTTCTTTAGGAAAGCTGCTTGACGAATTCTTAACAAGATCAGCCAAGTCCTTTCCACCTTCAATTGTGGCAAAAAGGCGACGAGATGTCCAGAAAAATGCCCGAGTAATGACTGATGAAGATGACAAATCCCAGGACTCTTGATGCTCAATCACTTGGCCACTGATCTGGTTTAAGGTAAATTGAGAATTGATTCTGATTATGAGATCTCCTCCTATGCCAGCAATAATTTTTTTTGGTTTTCCTCTAATTGTCCACTTGATGCTTAGGACACTGGTGGACAACATCACCATTTCTTGTACGGTCTGTAATGCAAATATCGACCCTCAATTAATCTTTTTATTAAACGATAATTAGGATAAGAAATTCGAACTAGGTGTTCCAAGAAAGTATCAACTTGTTTTCACTCTACTAGAGACGGCTCATAAATTGAACAAATTAAGAAAGGAAGATGAACCCTTCACTATAATGCAATAACTTGAGAAGTAAATTAAGAAACCACTACATAAATAACATTAAATTTCATCCACTTAATTAATTTTATTTAATGGTTGTGATAAATTTTATAATAACTTTGAAAAATTCAATCATTGTCTCCAAATTTTCAAATTCATCTCAATTACTGTTTCTAATTTTTTTTGAAATTCATCACAACCACTAAATAAATTTAATTAGGTGTACGAAACTAAATGTCACTTTTATATCTCATCTGCGTATGTTATGGGAACCGGACCCAAGAAAAAAACAAAGATAAATGTGAGGTATATTTTTCTCTCTTGAATGTGAGAGTGAGACTACTCCTGCATGAAGCTGATTGTTTTAAAGAAGAAAAATGTTAAAGTTATAAAAAAAAAAAACAAACATATATACAATACATTATTAAATATATGTTTTTAACTTTATAAAAAAAATGACATTTGCGCATCAAACTCTACATACGAATAATTATATAATTTTGTTTAGAGGGAGAGGGAGAGAGAGAGAGGGAGAGAGAGAGAGAGAGTAATAGAGTAATAGAGGCTTACCACAGAGGGTTTGTCTAGTGCAGCAGTTACCCATAGTTGCCTCTTGTATTTTTCACGACCCGTGAAACTTCTAACTGGATCCTGCAATTACAGAAGCACATTTAATTATATATATAAAAAAAAAGAAATTAAAAAGATTAATTAGCTTAAAATGGTTTCAAATAAATTTGTTAACCTTGTATTTAACAGAAACAGCAAAAGTTCCAAGTGCTCTGTTGCCTTCACGAATCTCTAGGATATCACGTACAAGTTGTCTAGCGGTTGATTCCACCAAAGGACTACTAATACACTCAAACTCATTACAAACCTCCCCAAAATCCATTCCATCGACCATCTTATCTGCCTCTGTTCTTTCATTCAATACTTCAGTCCTACTTGAATCATTTGTTACTGCAAATTAATTATAAAAATCAGAAACATGTATTTAATATACTTTTTTAAACATAATATTAACTAAATATATTGTAAAAAATAGCTTAGAACATCGCTAAATATCATTTACGTATCACTAATTTAATAGATGTATTATATAAAATTACTCAGCTAATCAAATTGTCAATGATTCAAGTCACGAGTTCGGTTAAAACCTCGGAGTTGAAAAGGGCGGTGAGAATGTGAGGAAGCGTAGAAAGGCTGATTGGGAGTGAAAATGGTTTTAGTGTGGCAGCTTTTCCGGGAGAGAATGGCCGTGGCTGATGTGGCACCGGCAACGAGAGCTGAGGAATAAGTAGAAGCATTCATCTCTCCCCATACTGATACTGCATCCCTTTCTATTCTAATGGTTTCATAGATTCTGAGGCTCCCCTGTTTGTAGATTTTTCTTTCTAATTTTTTAGGATAAGGTGGGAATTTCTGTGTTTTTTAGTTTTGCCACTTGTCTCACAAATAAGTCTATTTTTTTTTTTTTTGGTAAGACTGATACGTTAGTAATATGGTATAACAGTATAACGTATGAATTTTTAATTCTATTATTAAGTAACTTTTGTTATTCTCTCTCTCTCTCTTTTTATTTTTATTTTTGAAGCATTTTAAAAATTAATTTGATTTTTTCACGGAGAGAGATATTCTTCTACAAAAAATCTCTTTTTTATATTTATTTTTGAAAAGGCTTTTTTTTTTTTTTTTATTTTGAAAATTATTTAATCGACTGTAACTGTAAATTCATTTGCGGATAACATTTGACCTTAATTAATTATTACAGAATGATGAGGTTCCAACTATTTGGTTGAATTGCAAGGGAGGAAGGTAGGGAAGCAATTTAATTACGTATGTTTCATTTTTTTTTTTTTTGTCTAATACAACTTTTTTTTTTTGTCTAATATGTTTTTTTTTTCTCTCTTTTTTTTAACTTGCCTGAGAAATCAAATATTTCTTATGAAAATGTGTGAGGTCGCTGGAATTTATGTACTATCAAATGTTGGGGTGTGCAAAAAAGTTTGGTTATCTATATCATTGGTGTAGTTTTTATTTGAGTTCAGTTTTGGATAAAAATTTATCATAAAATAACGATTACGATTACGATTATAATGATAACCGATAAATATAATTAATTTATATATTAATTAATAATTAAGATTTATTAAGAAATTTTTTATAAAATTTGAAAAAACAGTTTTTTCTAATATTTTAATAAATGTTATTAACTGTTATCTTTAAATAAAAAATAATCACTAAAATTTATAGACGAATTTAAATATAAATTTTATAATTTAATTTGATAATAATTATATTAATAATGTGTTTGTTTGTAGAGTGTAATATGGCTAATTAAATGTAAATAACGCTGGAAGTATATATGATTCCTCGTGGCAAAGTTCTTACAACCCTTGGTTATCGAGTCCTTGTTTTATGTATATATATTTCTTTTTGATACTCTAGCGGTATATAATTTCGGTCTTAAAGAAAGGAGAAATGATAGGTGAAAGGAAAAGACAATGGGATAATTTTAATATTTTAAGAGTATTTAAAAAAAATTCTTATTTTTAGGGAGTTAATAAATACTTAAATTCATAATATCCTACCTCATATATTAATTAAGTATTTAAATAATATTGATGGTATAACCAAAGTTGACTTTATGAAATTTGAATTTGTGAGGTGGGTGAGTAGGGATAGCAAAAATATGATTGAGTTTAAAAAATCACATATTTTAAAATAATTATCTAATTTTTATAACTATTTATTTTTAAAAAAATTCAATAATTATTTTTAAAATATCTCTCTTTTTAATTTTTTTATAAATCTTTTTCTCTCTCAAATTTTTCGAAAATCAAACCTTGTTTATTTTATCTTTTTCATGATCCTGATTTTCGCTCCTACATTTTTAATAAATCTAAATTTACCTCTTACATTTTTTATAAATTTTTATTTCTTTCCCTTATATTTTTTATAAATCTAATTATTATTATTTTAATAAATCAAAACTTATTTCTTGTTATATTTCTTCTATAATCAAATGATATTTATTTTATAATTTTTGAATAATTAATTCAAATCTCATATATTATATTTATTTGTACATAGAAGAAAACTTGATTGTCTTTATTAAATAAATACATAAAGTATACTTTTTTTTAGATATGATCAAATTAGTAATGTTTATTTATTTATGTTATAAAAATATTTTTTGTTTGGATTTGTATGAATATTCCAATTATATTTTGGCATTTGAGGTGTGGAATTTTATAAATAAAATACATTAAAAATGTAAAATATATATATATTTTTACTTTACTTTACTTAATTTTTGAATCACTTATCAATTCAGATAACTATTTTAATTTTAGATTTCTAATTTTTTTAAATAATTTTTCGATTAGATATATATGATAACTTGAAATTAAGATTTTTAAATCATAATTTTTTTACATTTTCATTAAAAAATTATCGGAGAATAAATCATCTTTTGATTTTTATACTTATAAGTATTTGAAAAAAATAATTAAAAATATAAAATTTTGTAAATAATAACAAAAAATTTCTTTATTTTTAAGTTTTCAAAAAAATAAAAAAAATACACATAACATTACCAAATAACTTGTAATTGATTTTTTTTTTAAATCACATCATAATCGTTACCAAACAGCCACTTATTATATGGTTGAAATTACCCTATCAATCTCAGTACCTCTCCAACACCCAAATAATACAACTATTAATATTTGAAATCTAGATTTCACACATATTCCAACTTTTTAATTGAAAATAAAAAAAAAAGTGTTCTTTAGATGAAGAGGCCACTGGTTGGAAGAAAAGAAAATCAGTATGAAAGTTGGGAACAATTATACAAAAAATGAAGGGGGGAAATTAAATTTTGATATTAATTTTTATATATTTCTCAAAATATTTTCATTTTTCATCAAAAGTTACATTCTAGTTCTATATGAAATGAAAAGAAAATGATATAATAACTACTACAATTTATAGCCACAAACCCACAACGAATAGGTGAAGTTGTCTCATGCTTTTTGTATGCTAAATTGCTTAATAGCCTACCTAATCACTCAGCTTCCTATTCCATTAAATGATAATAAGAAAAATTATTAAAAATGACAATTGGTTTACTATTAAATAAGAATTTAAAGGAGAAAAAAATTTCAATTTATGAACGAGACATTTCAAGAGCTTTTGAAATCTACAAAAGGAAGTATCCCACCTTTTATATGAGCATACTATTAAAATGAAAAATTGGCAAATTGGCAATTTGGAAAGCAACTACGGATATTATTAAACTTTTCCATCAATGAAAAATTTCAAACCACAAAGTCCAAAGCTAAGAATATTCTTTTTGACATACATGTAACTTAAGACAATACAGCCAGTACAAAACGAAAATATTATTTCTGAACGGGGATAAAATGAAAATCTTACCAGTGAAGTTGAAACAAAGATAAAGCTTCAGGATCACAAAATTATTATGAAAAAATCACACTGGAAAACTCTATTAACTTTGAGAAAAAATATATTGGATTTTACAAAAATTCAATCCTACCCACAAGGGGAGGAGAGACAGAGAGGAGTCAGTTTTCCCGGACATACTAATATAGGCCGGTCCACCTCTCTGAAAGAAATTTTAAAACATAGGTGACTTAGACATACATTTCTCCTTACCAGGAGAAAAGAAACAAAATCAAAAGAGAAAAAAATTAAATAAACTCTACCTTCTTCATCCACTTTCATCACTTGAGAGCTTTTGTTTCTTCTTTTACATGCGCAAATCTTGGCAGGTTCACTAATGTATTAACCCGGGAAACTCCTTCCAGAGCAGACCACTCATCCCCTAACTCTGAGTGTATTTCTTCTGCATTGTCTTGACCTCCTCCTTCAGTTAGAACCTCCTTACCAGTTCTTACAGTTGGTGAGCGGTTCAAACCGGGGTGGCCTTCATTCGTCCCAATGTTGATCTCATCTACTGCAGTAAGCTGCACCTTTCCTGTGGTGTTAGCAGCAGTTGACATGCAATTTGAGTCTGAGTCAAGGAAGAGGCAGACTGCAGCACAGTCATCTACTTTGGAAGTTGGGTATTTAAGTCTCCAAGCACGAACTGCTGATTCAACAAGTGCTCTAGCAGCAGAGGAGCGTGCTGAAACTGATGCCACAATATCCACCACTTCTTTGTTTGATAAAACATCCCAAATCTGCCCAAAAGGAAAAAGGTTTCAGATAAAAACTAACTATTTTTATTAAGAAAAAAAGAAGAAGTTTAATATTGCTTGCCCCCATACCCCATCTGTAGCCAAGACTATAAATTCATCTTTCTCTGTCATGCGTCTATAGGATATATCAGGCACAGAGATTAGACCAAAGTCCTTGAGGCAGAAATCTCCAAAAGCTCGTGCCATGGCAAGGCCAGGCGAATCATTGTTTGGCAACCAAACTCGAGCAACTCCGGGTTCATCCCGAAGAGCAAAAACACGCCCCTTACACTTCCGGATTCTTTCTGCTTCAGCTGCGAAAAAAAATCGTAAAAAGAAGTTGAGTACAAAGACAGAAGAAATGAAATGCAGGAGAAGAAGAAACATAATGATAACTGATAAGAAATTACAATAAGACTACTACTGACCAAAACAATCTATTTTCTATTTGTAAGCAGACTACTGTCTTATAGGACATTTGAGCCTTCAAATAATTTATATCGAATCCAGTCTCTATTATGTCAATGGACAAAAAATATGAACTTTTGGTTGTTAACAAAGTAGTCACATATCGTAAGCTTAATTAACACAGCCCTGTCCCTCAGGAGCATAACAGCCATTCATAGCTCATTGCTTTGAGCATATATATTTTCCTCGCAATACATATAAAGTCATTTATATCACGACCCTTTCTACTCCAACCATAATACTGTGATGGTAACGAGAGAGCCATGACTCTTAACTTGTTTATAAGCTTCAACATTTCAGTCACGTGAGTGGAGACAGAGACTGCATGTGGAAAATCAACTAGTACTAATTTTTTTTTTCAGTTTGCGTATTGAGAAAGTTGGTTGTTATTGCCACAGATCTTATACGACTGGTGTTTGCTATTATTTACATATATGAGCGTGTAAATAAGGACTGTCAGATCAAGCGGTTCTGGTGTCATTTTATAGATGCAAATTAGTAATGACAGTCTCCTTTCTTTTTCTATGTCAAATAATAACACTACCATCAACTCTCCAAATCACACGGGCAGAAAGACAGATACCTGGAAGATTTGGTTTGAGATCCACAGTCAACTGAACTGCAACTAGGGAATTGTCTTTATCTCTTGTTCCTAGTACAGCTCTGGAGTCTCCAACATTTCCAATGATAACATCCCGACCCTAGAAAACAATCAACGATTTCATGATCAAGATAGGCATATTATGAAGAGCCAACATCAGGACCAAAAAAATCTCTAAGAGTTATCAGCAAACCTGCTTGATTAGAGTTACAGCCGTTGTTCCACTACAGAAGCAATCAATACTTGGATGCATTCTCAATTCCCTATCCATGACCTTGGAAGCTTTCAGATATGACTCCTTCAATGTCTGAAAAATCTCAGGGTGCTTTTCTGCTTCCTCCACATCAATGGAGGGCCTGGACTCTTCATCAGCAGATACAAAGACAGATTCCTCTGAATTCACACTTCCTGCGCTATTAAGGCTGATCTCTTTGAGAACATCTGTATTGGTTATGTTCACTTCCCAATGTGCACTTAATTTCAGAGGAAGAGAATCCCTCACTTTCTTTGCAACCATGTGGCCATAAGGACCATGACCATCAAAAACACCACAGAAAATCGTGTCTGTTCTGGAACCAAAATTCTGAAATCCAAAGTAATGGATAGTCAGTGAATTATTCATGGGAAGGGCACTAAGGGTATCTTCTATCGTTATAAACTGCGGATAATTTTGAGCATGAAGGCAATAGTAATATATATGGTTTAATAAGGCACAAATTCAATGTTCCGTGATAAATAACAAGACAGTTGGGTACAGCAGTAAAGAAATATGTAGTTGGCATTTGGAAAGGGCCAAGAAGGCAGACAGATACTGTGATCTTCCAACCCATTCTTGAACACCACAAATTCTACCGTTCAAGTCCCAAACTCAATAGGAGAAAAAATGATTGTAATAATCTCAGACCAGCATAAATTACTAGTATGAAAGATGAAATAAGCAGTCTGTATCATACAAGAAGACTTGAATCTACAAGAAATACAGTAAAAGAGAAGAGTTTAAACTACTCAAATATAGGAGTATGCAAAACTTATTTGGTTCCGAATGTCTGACATGTTACTGGAACTATACACAAATACACAACATACTCATAATTTCCAACAGCCTAAATTGATTCATTTCAAACCTTGAATGGCATAATAAAGGTAGCATACATATCTGATCCTCAAACAAGGACTCTTAATAGCAAACGCCAAAACAAAAATGAAAAAGAAGATTTCACTTTGCCACCACAGATTTTGTCAAGCAACTGAAACTTTGCATATCATCCTAAAAGAAGAGTAGAGAGTTTGCAGCCAAATAATTGTAAATTTGCTGGTTTTTTTTTCCCTTTGACTAGAAAGGGCTAAAATAAAAAAGAAAAAACAAAAGAAACTCTAGTTGGATATATCTCTGGACTGCACAAGAAAATGAATGCAAATATGAGAATAAGATAGAAGCGACACAACTAGCCATTCTATCATTAAAGAGAGAATTGAGAATCGGGTAAAAGGTAAAAAACTTAACACATCTTTAGCAATCATAGTTTTCATAAAATTGTATTTAACCACACAAGAAAGTGCAAAAGTGCATCTCATTTCTATAGGTCTAATAAAAAACAAAATTACATAATTTGAAAGAATCAGACTAACAAGATTTCAACATTCAGTTAGAAACACATCACAATTCAATAATCAAGTGTCAGTAATTCAAAAAGAACAAAAGCCCTCTCACCTCCCAAACAATCATAGCGTCCTGATTGGTCCCTTTTCTGCCCTGTTGAGTGAAGAGAGATGCAACTTCACTGGACCCATTTAAGAACATCCTCCCAGGAATTCTGCGAAGAGATTCTTCCCTTCGACAATCAAATGAAGAATTCCGTGACCCGGGTCTCTTTCTGGAGTTCTTCCTCTTCCTGACTCCCAAAGCTGGAGACAAGGGAGAGCCGGGACGCGGGCTCTTGCTTTCTGCAGAGAGGCAGGACCCCATTCTCAGGGCCCTGATTATGTTTAATATGCACTCCAGAACAGCTATTCTACCACACCCCCTATTCTCTATTGACGGATCCGTTTTGTTAAAAATCCTTGGAAGCTTCTCGATTTGAAAGCTTGCCTATCAATTAAAGGCAATAATTTTGAGCAATTTTTCGAGAAACCTCTTGAATTCCAAGTCGAGTTCCGATATTTAACAAAATTAGCACTGACCCTTTTGCGCTCACAGAATAAATTTTAGAATAACCCAGGAATTTGAGGTCGAAACTCGTGAATTATACACCAAAATGTCAACAAGGCCACCACCCAAGAAGGAAACTCCAGTGTACATACCACGAGCTTCAAGCTTACACTGAAAGGAAAAAGCACCTTTTTTGATAACCTTTTGGGGCTATGAAATCACAATGACATACGACTTGCTAAAGCGTTTTGTCCCTTTATTTTAATCAGAAATATATCAAAAAGGCATATAAAGCATATGGAGAACCGAGAATAGATCTGTCTCAATGCGCTGTACCTGAAACCACTGCAATAATCCAAATTTCACAACCCCAACTCCATCAACAGTTTTTTTTTCAGAATTAGCTTCCAATTTGAACTTTTAATATTCCTATCAGCTAACCCAATCAAGCTTGATTGAATTGATATATATGGAAAAGAAGCCAAATAACGACACAAATAATGTGCAGAAGAAACAGAGCAGCTGAAGGGATGGATAAAGAAGGCAATACAACGGTCAGTTACAGAAATAGAAAAATGTAAAAGAAAGTAGATAGCGAGATGGGATTGAGAACTGAGACAGAAAAGAAGAAAAATAATAGCTTCCAAGAGAGAAAATTAGAAGAAATTAGCACCAATAACAACAACAAAAATATAAATAAATAGCTAGTTATCCGCTCCTTTATAAACCTAACTTTCTAGAGATAGAAATTATCTATTTTTTCTAGAGGGAGAAAGTATGAGAAGGTTGTCAGAGTAATAATAGACTTATGGAATTTTTTTTATAAAAAATAATAAATTAATGGAAATTAAAGCCAAAAAAAAGATTATTGAAAAATTTCATTTGTCTTCGAAATAAATTTTAAATGATTTGGTACAATTAAATTATATAATTATATTAGATAAAAAAAATTCATATTAATTAAAATTATCATATATATTAATAGTGAAACAAATAATATTTTTTTAAGTAATATTAGATATCAAAAAATTTTTTATGTCATAAATGATATGTATAATGAAATTTACACATAATTTAGAAATTTAAATAAGTATTTTATTTTAGCCAATAAAATTTTAATACATTATTAATACTTCCCGCAAGTTTTTTATATATAATATCCTTTGTAAAAAATATTTGCGCCTGGTCAGTCACTTATAAAAATCTGAGATGAAATAATCTGTTTTGTTTGTAAATTTATTAGCAATAATAACATATAAGAATAGATATATAGTTTTCTAAAACTATATTACTTATATATTTTAAAATTAAATTATTAAATTTATATATACATCTACATCCACCACAATAAACTTTGTTATCACGGAGAACTACCAATATATATATTTTCTTAAGTTAATAACAAAATTGCAATTAAAGTGATATCTAAACAAATAAAAAATTTGAAAAAAAATAGTCTAATGACAGTTGTAGGTAGTATAGGTGTCCATAAACCGGTCCGGACCGGACCAAACCGTAAAACCGGACCGGATCGGATCAAACCGAACAGTTTTACTAATCAAACGATCCGGTCCGGTTTGTATTAATTTTAAACTGTTCGAACCGGACCGGATCGGTTTAATAATATATTAAAAATTTCACATTATTCTTCATTAAATTATAAAAAAATCAAACCAAATTGGGAACCAAATCGTTTTATAAATCAAACGGTCCGATCCGGTTTTTATTTCTTAAAACTGTTTCAAACGGTCCAATCCAATCCGATTTGGTCAATTTTTTTATAGAAAAAACCGGAATAAACTGGATCATGGACACCCCTAGTTGGTAGTGCTTTAATAATGATCTAAGCAGCGGTGGCATGGTGAGCTGATGCTTATTTTCGCAAGTGTACGAATCGTTCAAGTAATAAAGTGTACAAAAAGTACGGATATCGAACCCACAAGGAATGACGTTACTAAGTACCGAAATTGACTAACCCTAATTTTATTTGAAAACCGAATTGTTGAAATTGTTTTAAAAGAAAATTAACATAAAACTAAACGCAAATAATAAAATTTAATGTTGTTCACAAATGATTAAAAACGCTAAGGCATTTGATTTCGCTAAATCAATTCAATCCGATTTCAAGTCATATTATATGAGAATCGAAGCTAAAAGTGATGGTTGAAAAACCCAAACCTATCTAATACTCTCTCTCAAGTTATATTAGAATTACTTATCTATGAAAACCAACTATATTTCTATGAAGATTTAATCACAAATAAGCACATTACGATTTATGGAATTTCTAGAATAACCACATACATCATGCATTAGGTGTCAAACTCGCATTCAACATACGGTATTTATCACAAGAAGCATTCATTACACATCTCCTCTCGGTCTCAATATAATGCAACAAATCATCTAAATCTTGATCAGAAATTTAAAAGCATTAAGCAATGAAATAAATACTCAACTTAAAAACAATGAATTCATATAACAATAACAAAAGAAATCAGATTTCCTTGATTTAACTACATCATAGCCTTAGCAAAAAACGAATTAGTTCATAACGGAAATAAGAATAACCATATTCTCAATTGAATCCACGAACAAACAATCTGAATAAAATGTAGAAAATAAAAGCTAAGGAGAAGAGATGAAAAACTCTTGAAGATGAAGACTTGGTAGCAACAATGGTGATGATCCTTCAAGCTTCTCCAACCTTTCTCTCCAAAATTTCCTTTTCTCCTCCAAAAATAACTTAGATCTGCTCTCTCTGCCATCCCCCTCTTTCTCCATCATATTGTATATATAGATTTAGGGTTTGGAGGGAAATTTTGGAACAAAACAACACAAAAATGTGTTTTCGGACGAAACTCGCCGGCGGCGAGATTTCTGGAAAATAATTTTTTTTGGTTTTTCGATTTTGGCCGGCGGCCAAATTAATGTGGCCGGCGGCTAGATGCATTTGGCCGGTGGCGAGATTATTTTACCAAAATTTGTGCTCTCGGGAAGATTTTTGCCCAGCTTTCCGTAGGATTTTCGCCGGCGGCGAGATTAATCTAGCCGGCGGCGGGAGTTCTAAATTTTGAAACTTTGTTTTTTTTTTATTTTCACTCAATCCCGATCATTGAACTTTGTCCCAAACTTCTCCAAAATCATGATTTTACCTGAAATTGCACTTTAAACACGAAATACCCGTGAAATGACATTTGTGGATTAAATAATCAAGTAAACACAATTTTCACACAAATATCAACATTTAAATCATAACAAAAATGCAATAATTTGACTCTTATCATGAGCCACCAAGAATCACATCTTAATGCATTTACACTTTAATTTTTAACTTCTTTTTTTTACATATTTATTTAATTTTAATTTTAATTTCCTAAAAATATCATAATATATTTACATTGTGAAATAAAATATACAATAAATAATATATATATTATTGAAAACATAAAACAAGGTATTTTTTACTTGAAATAAAACATACACTAAACAATATATTAACATAAAACAACATTCTTTTTTACTTGAAGTTCAAATAAAAATTTAAATATAAAAAAATTATATTATGCAATTAAATTATACATTTATTGTAATAATACTATAGGATGTAAATTTTATTTACCGTAACCAAAATTGCTACTATTTGTAAAAAAATGATTTTTTTGTTTGAAAATAAATTAGGACTAAGTTAATAATGATTATTACCATATTAAAAACATAATTGATTAAAATTAAATATATATTAATATTATATTTTGTAAAAAAAATATTATTACAAAATATATCACTTTAAATAATTAGATTAAATTTTATTTATTATTATTATTATTATATATATATTTTTTCTTAAAAATATAAGCTAAATAGTTAAGAAAGTAAATTATTATCAATATTATAAATAATTTAATAGATCAATTATTGGTTTAATATTTTAATTTTTTATGCTAAATAAATTTTAAATATAAAAAATGGAGTTAAACTATGTAAAAATTGCTACAAAATCATTACTAACCATTATTTTCTAATCTATTTGAAATTGATACGGAAAGATTATAGTTATTAATATAACCATAATGTCTGTTTTAGCACGTATTCTTAGTAATTATGAACTATATAATTTTTATTTTATATAGTAAAAATAAAGTTTAGTTGTATAACATAAATATCTTTACAAATTAAATTTCATTTTTAACCTCCTTAATGGTGGGCATGTATGTATTCAAAAATTATAATACATATATTTGTTTGTAATATTTAAAAAAAATGGAACAATATAAATAAAATTTGTCATATAAAAACCAAAAATAAATATTAAAATAATGATGAGCTTTCTATTACTATAATGAAGTATATTATTTGTTTTTCATTTATAATAAATTGCACTGTTTATCGCAACGTTTAAAACACTAACAATTGTATATATCATTATAATAATATTCATTTAACTTTAATGTTGTGTTTGGTTGAAGGGAATATAAAGAAATCAAAATTGATTTATTTTATTTGTGTGTTTGGTTGGACTAAAAAATGAGTCAAGAATAAAATCGTTTCATAAAGGAGAAGAAATCACAATTACTTCTCACCTTTTAGGATTTAATCATTCAATTTTTTTTCCAGAAAATGTTTTATTATTGAAATTATTAATTTTTCATTAATTTATATAAAAAAAGAGAGAGTCTAGGATGACCGAAAAGAACTTTTTAGATTGGAACACATGGATACATGGCTTGTATTTGTAAAATTTTAGAATTTTCACTAATTTACCTAAACAAGTATAGAAAATGCTTTAAACATATTCACATGAGATTATAGATATAAGGTGACATTTAGTTCACATAATGGAATCAAAATGAGAATGAAATGAAATGGAAAGGAAACAATGTTGTTTAGTTTAATCATTGGAATCAAAGAAGGAATCAGTATTATAATGTTTGATTTATCACTGGAATGGAATGAAAAAAAATTATAAATTATCTTAATACCCTTATATTCAGTAAAGTTTAAATAATATCATTTAATTATTACTTTTTCGTCAAACAAAATACACTATTGAAATCATTATTTTTCTATACAATTATTACTTAAAAAGAAAATATATTATTAAAATTATTAATTTTCTAAATAGGATTTAGGATTTTGGATTTAGGGTTTAGGGTTTTAGGATTTGGGATTTGGGGTTTACGGATTTGGATTTGGGTTTGGGTTTAGGATTCAGGGTTTTGGAATTTAGGGTTTTAGGTTTAGGATTTTGGGGTTTAGGGTTTAGGATTTTGGGGTTTAGGGTTTAGTGTTTTGGGATTTGGGGTTTAGGATTTTGAAATTTGGGATTTGAGTTTAGGGTTATATTTAGGGTGTGGGTAAAATTGGAAAAAAAATTGAGATGGGAATGGAATCATGATTCCTAAAAGGAGGAGAAGAAATTGTGATTCTTTCTCCTTTAGGAATCGATTTTATTCCTTACTCTTTTTTCAGCCCAACCAAATACATAAATGGAAGGAATCAATTTTGATTCCTTTCCATTCCCTCCAACCAAACACAACATAAATGCTTCATTTGTTTCAACTAAAACTACACATTGTTTATTTATGCCTTGGTTTGTAGAATTGTTTTTGCCAAATTTTGAAAAGATTGCGCTTGACACTCTCAAACACGTTGTATCCCCTATTGTAATGGTTACAATAGTTCATTTGTAATTCCTTACAATAACGGTACAACAAAATGTCCAAATCAATATAAATGTATAAAATAACATAGTTATATGCATTAAAAACAAAAAAATAATATGGTAAACTAGCTTGTTATAAACTATTATAATCTCAAATAAAGTTATAATTGATAAATCAATAAAGAAATTAATTACGCAAGAGATAGAAGTTGTTTGTTTTGTTTAATTGTGTTGTTATTAATTTATTTAAAAATAAATAAATTTATGAAAAATATAATATGTGTAAAAATCATTCAAACTATTGTAATCTCAATTAACAAACACGTTGTATCCCCTATTGTAATGGTTACAATAGTTCATTTGTAATTCCTTACAATAACGGTACAACAAAATGTCCAAATCAATATAAATGTATAAAATAACATAGTTATATGCATTAAAAACAAAAAAATAATATGGTAAACTAGCTTGTTATAAACTATTATAATCTCAAGTAAAGTTATAATTGATAAATCATTAAAGAAATTAATTACGCAAGAGATAGAAGTTGTTTGTTTTGTTTAATTGTGTTGTTATTTATTTATTTAAAAATAAATAAATTTATGAAAAATATAATATGTGTAAAAATCATTCAAACTATTGTAATCTCAATTAAGTCAATTTAACAAAACATTAAAATAATAAATTTCTTTTAAAGTTGTTAATTATATTGTTATTTATTTATTACAAAATATATGAATATATATAAATATACATGTTTGGTATTAAATGTGTAACAATATACGACCTAATAAATGTTGGTACCTCGCTATGCTACAGTGAAGTTATAAGAATGATGGCTTAACAATGGCTTGGACCTGACGAGTTCGATAAAGCATACAATGTAGCCAATTAGAGTACCTCGTTATTTGACTACGAAGTCTTAGATATCGAGACCTAGTGGAATTATAAGGTTTTGATGTGACCTCGGTCTTCATCCTAAGTTGATGACCTGAGAAATCTAGTTGAGAACTTGGAACAATCTATATGTAGCGACCTACTTATGTAAACGCCTATGACGACCTATTTTTGTTTATTAGTTCATGTGTAATGTTTATTAGATCATGTGTAATTACCATGTATGCCTAAGATGTTATATAAATATACCCCTTCAATGAGGAGAATACATGATCTAATTCAAATATCAAATTTCTCACTTCTCTCAAAAATCACTAAAATCCCTAACATAAAGAATTCTCTCCAAACAATTGGCGCCGTTTGTGGGAACTTAAATCTTTCTAGTCCATAGATAGCATTTGAGACCTGATCATATTATTAAGAGAATTAACTTGTGTTTTTGGAATTCATGCGCCATTAAATGAATTGTCCATCTATAATCAACTAACAGATAGACAACCTTGTCCCTTTGGCTCAAGAATTTGACCTTAATATAGGGCACCTCCTTCCTTGCTCTTCAGGTCATTGATAAGTCGCAACCTGGGAATTAACCACTTCGGCTAGTGAAAACCGAGTTTTGACCCTTCTCGATGTGAACATACCCACACAAGCAACACAACATTTAGGTCCTCACCAAATTGTAGTTCGTATAATACTCCATTTGAAAGAGATGCGATGATGAAAGGACTTTAGAGACAAATAACAGATCTATAATAGGCTATTATAGAATGTCAAAGGGAGAACAATAAGTTGAGATATCGATTAGAATAGGATGTGTGTTCGGAAGCAGAGAGTTCATTTTACACATCTAGTCCCTAGATATTACGCCAAACCTCTATAAGGGAACATGTATCTTGTGCCCATAATCCTTGCCGACGCACAGATGTTGAACCATATCCCTAAATGGCTTCTGATCCCCATTTCATTATTGGGACCTCCTAGGTGAATCGTCCCACTCATGAGCCTACAATTCAACCAGTTCATCTTTATGACTTGAGTGATGTATTGGACAAAAAATTAAAAGAGATGGAAGAAAATATGTGGACAAGAGTGAACGATAGGCTCAAAGGGTAGGAAAAATCAAAGCCATAGAGTGACATTGAAACTATTTGCAATCAATTGTCAGCATCATCTTTCTTAGATGTTATTGAATTAACATTGCCTCTCCCCCCCGAGGTTCAATGCTCCCAAGTGTCCTGCATATAAGGGAACCCAAGATCTGATGGCACACATTCTCCAATTCAAAATGGCCATGGCAGCCGTGAGCCTCTTAGAGGATAAGCGAGAAATAATGTACTACAAACTATTCACAACCACCTTCCAAGATTCGATATAACAATGGTTCATGGAGTTTCCCCCTAAAAATATTACTAGCTTTGACACTCTGGTCAAAATATTTGTTACTAATTATGCTTGTAATAAACCAATCAAGAAGGAATCTCACCACTTATTCTCAATAATTCAAGAGGAAGACGAGACAATCAAGGCTTACACGAGGAGATTTGAAATAGAGAAAATGGAAATTAATCAATGTCCTGATTCCATAGCTATCGAAGCCTTCTGAAAGAGAATTAAGCGTGTTAATGGAATCGTTATTGAGTTGACAAAGACTACCTCATGCTCTATGGATGCCATTTATGAAGAGACTCAAAAGTTTGTCAATGTGGAGCGCAAAATGAGATCAAACAAAAGGCTAGCCAACAAAAACGCGAATAGGCCCATCCTTAATAAGAGAAAAGAGAACAAAAGGCCTATCAGAGATAAGCGTTCAAATTTTCCTTGTTTTAAACCCACCATCACGCCAAGAGAAAACTCAGAGACTTAGGGTCGTGCTTTATCTCTTTTTAGAGGATTGCCCCTATGAGTTACGTTTTCAGAGGTAGTACATCGAATGGAACGCCTCAATAATGAGAGCTCTACTCATAAACCCCAACAAGTATTATGCATTCCATAAAGACATATGACATTGGACCTATGATTTTCGGCATCTCAAGTGTGAGATTGAGCATTTACTTTCAGAAGGGCATCTAAGGGATATTATTGACAATACTAGAGGTTCTCGAGAAAAGAATCAAAGAGACAATAACTCTAATCAGAGGGTTATGATGCCCACTAACCCAGTTCACAAGGAAGGAAATAAGACTCATCCTACTCCGTCAGGGGATGTGCGAATAGTACACATTATTCATGGTGGACTTACTATGGCTAGCCATACAACCAATTCTAGGAAAAGATATGCTCAAGAGGCTTGAGATACAAGATGGTTGGTCTATAGTTTGAGACTAGAAGGGCCCGTTTATCCTATCACCTTTTATGACTGAGATAGTCTCTCTCCTCATGATGACCCTTTGTTTATCATTGTAAAAATTGCTCATTGTGAAGTACGTCGAATACTAGTAAACAACGACAGTTCATCTGGCCTATCGTACTTATCCTCTTTATTGGACATAGATATAGATCCTAAAGAGATCACCCAACAATAGATTCCATTAATTGGATTTAATGGTAGTGTAACAATGTCGGTGGGGACCATACATTTACTAGTGTTAATGGAAGAAGCTATAATTCTGACAAATTTTGTCATTTTGAACAACCTTAAATCTTACAACGCAATTTTGGGTCGCCTATAGATACACAAGATGAGAACAATTCCTTCGACATATCATAAACTTATTAAATACCCTACTATTGATGGGATAAAGGAAATTAACGGAGAACAAGATAGGGCAAAGAGCTGCTACAATGCTACTATAAAGAATGCATTACCTCAATCGTTGAAATAGCAATTAAAGGACAAATACCATTCTGATGAGACTAAAATACTATAGACAAGGGAACATATTACAATGAAATTCTTCGATGAGTATGGCATGATTCATATAGGGGAAGTGGGGAACAATCAATCTATGAAGATCAATTCCAGACTACCTTTATCGTTAAAATCCACTCTTATTGATTTTTTTGAAGACTAATTTAGATTTGTTTGCTTGGAAACCCGAGGACATGCATGATATTGACCCGAGTATCATTTCATATGAATTATGCCTAGATCACACCAAGAAGTTGATCCAACAAAGAAAACAGAGTTTCACTAGAGACAAAAATGAGATCATTAAATGGAAGATCAATTTCTTGAAAAGTGTATATTAGGTTCGTGAGGTCATATACCCAACGTGGTTTCCAAATGTGGTGTTTTTAAAAAAAATGGGAGGTGAACACAGAATGTGCGTGGATTTCACCGATTTAAATATGGTGACGCAAAAAGATTGCTTCCCTTTGCCCAATATTGACCAATTGGTAGATGCAATAGCTAGTTTCGAATCAATGAGCTTTATGGATGCTTATTTAGGCTATCATCAAATTCAAATGCATTCCAGAGATGAGGAAAAAATGGTGTTCTTCACGAAAGAAGGAACATTTTGTTACACTAGGATGCCGTTGGGTTTGAAAAATGTTGGTACTACCTATCAAAGAATGATGAACAAGATGTTCCAAGATCAAGTCGGTTGGAACATAGAGGTATATGTTGATGACATAATGGTAAAAAAATGTGCTAAAAATCATGTCTCCGATCTTAAAAAGGTGTTTTCCATAATTCGAAATTATAAGTCTCAACCCAAAGAAATGTATATTTGGGGTTGCCTCGGGGAAGTTCTTAAGATACTTAGTGTCATTTAGAGGCATAGAATCCAACCTTGATAAAATCTTGGCTTTGGTCAATATGAAGTCCCTTTGCTTCCTCAAGGAGGTACAATAGTTGAATGGATGTATCGTAGCTATAAGTCATTTCATTTCTAAGTGCATCGAAAAATGTTTTTCGTTTTTTTGGTTGTTGAAAAAAAAACACGGAATACCTATAGGATATAAAATGCGAACAAGATTTTTAGTCCATTGAAGATTATTTGGGGAAAACACTTCTCTTGGTTAATCCTATAATGTGAAAGGATTTATATATGTATATGTTCTTCACGGACAAAGTTGTCAGTGTCGTATTGATGGTCGATAGAGATGGAACCCAACACCTAGTGTACTATGTAAGTCACTCATTGACGAATGAACAAAAATGATATCCTCCTCTGGACAAGGTAGCCTTCATGATAAGAATGACGACATGCAAACTCAGGAATTACTTCAACACCCAAAGAGTAGTGGCTCTCACTCCATACCCCTTGAAAAACATTTTGGATAAACCGGATCAATCTAGCCATCTTTCTTAAATAACCATTGAGTTGAGTGAATTTTGAGATACATTATAAGCCTCTGGCGGCTATCAAAGGACAAACCCTCGCAGATTTTTTCATTGAATGGACACAAGAGCATATATAAGAGTGTCCCATTTATACAGTAGTAGAACCAACTTCCATAGGAGAAGAACCTCTCCTTGAGTCAGAGTTATAAAAGGTGTGTAGATAGAGCAAGCAATTTATGAGGAGTGGGAGTTGGAATCATAATATTCACCCTAATGAGAGGTTTAATAGAACAGTGCATTCATATCACTTTCTAAGCAACCAATAACATTGTTGAATACGAGGCCCTACTCTTAGCGTTGCAACAATTAATAACCCTTGGAGCTAAATGGGTGTTGATCCATAGTGATTAGTGGCTGACATTAAATCAAGTAAATGATGATTTTGAAGCTAAAGAAGAAAGAATGAAAGTTTATGTGTAGGAGGTCAAGAAAGCAAAAAGCAGCATTTAAAACTTTCGAGATCAAGAAAATTCCTTGAGGAGGAAATGCACATGCTGATTCCTTGGCTACATTGGCATTTATTATGAATTTAGATTTGAAAAGAGTAATCCCGGTATGCTATTTGTTGAGGCCTAGTATTGGCACAAGTGAAGTGAAAGACCAAACTCAATCGGACGTCATTTCTACGAATCACCTTTCTTGGTTGAACCTATATTTAGAATACCTTATCAATGGTATTCTCCTAGAAGACAAGCACTTAGCTCGCATGCTTATAATGAAAGCAAAAAACTACACTGTTATCCAAGGGGTATTATATCGAAAGAACTATAATACCCCGTGGTTGAAATTCTTACCCAAGACAGAAGCTCAGATGGTGTTGAACAATTTACACGATGGCCAATGTGGAACTCATTCCGGGGCCAGAACTCTTTCATAGAGAATTGTCTAGCAAGGTTATTATTGGCCTACCCTTCTCAAAGATTGCATCTCTTATGTCAAAAGGTGTGATAGATGTCAAATACATGCCAATGTGCCACATCGATCATGTACTGACTTGAAATCTATTGTTAGCCCGTGGCCATTTCAGAAATGGACTTTAGATATTGCCTGACCATTGCCTATCGCTCCAGGCTAAAGAAAATTCCTCATCGTGGTGACTGATTTTTTTAAATGGATAGAGGCTGAACCTTTAGCGCGAATTCAAGAAACGGATATGGAGAGATTCATATGGTGTAACATCATATACAAATATGGATTTCCTCGTGAACTAGTTTCCGATAATGGTAGATAGTTCACGTGACAAAGACTAATATCTTTTTACAATGAAAAAGACATCAAATTATCTCATTCCACCCCTTATAGAGCACATGCAAATAGCCAACCTAAATCGTCGAACAAGACACTCATAAATATATTATGGAAAAGTTTGGAGGGAGCCAAAGGTAAATGGGTCAATGAATTACCCGGTGTTCTTTGGACCACAAGAACTACCCCTGAATGTCAATAGGAGAAAGTTTCTCTTTCATTTATGGCACCAAAGTAGTCATACCCCTTGAGATACAAGACGTGATGGTATAAAGGAGGCGCTGAGTTGGAATGTATAAAGTTAATGTTTTGTATATCAAGAAATACAATATCTTTTGATTTACCTTGAGTTGTTGACCTTCTAGCTTAGGATGCGAGATTCGTCCTATGCCTCATAATTGGAGGTGGAGTCCCCTGACCCCCACTTAAGATACGGGATTCGTCCTATGCCTCATGATTAGAGGTGTAGTCCCCTGACCCCTTACTTGAGATGCAAGATTTGTCCTATGCCTTATGATTGGAGGTGGAGTATCTTGACCCCCCCACTTAAGACGCCGACTATACTCCTTACCACATTACGGTGAAGTTATGAGTATTTCTCGACATCAATCTTCATTCCATTCTAGACATGTAAAAATAAATAACAGGATTTCAAACGATTACCAGACCAATCACACGCCAAACATACCCATCCAACATCTTTACAAACATAACAATAATTTTTCAAACATTGAATTCCTTTCTAGTCAAATGTGGTTCTGAGTCCTTTATAATAGGAACTTTATGCATGTTTTTTCTCGAGTGTCCTATGTTTCCAATACTCAACTAGTTTGCATAATCCATCTCGTTCCTTCTTGTATCTCTCATGTTTGAGATGCGACGATTTCAAATCTTCATTTACGTCTGCCAATTCTTTTTTCTTGACTCTACAATGAGATTTCAACATGCATAATTTTTGATCTACGGATTCAGCTATTTCCCGACACATTTTAGCCTCTTTTTTTGAATCTTTTACCAGAGTTATGACCTATCATATGCAAGATCATTCCTTTCTCTCTTTTGTGAGCTGTATAGATAGACAGACGATCCTTAAGCACTCCAAATGGTGATATAATTCATCCTAAGCACATGGAGTGTTGGACATCCCATCTTTGAAAAAGTTGTTGATACCACTAGTCTCACCCCTCTCTTTCTTCAAAGAATATATACTTTGTAAGGGGATAATATCTTCCCTTAACGAGTGCATTCCCTCCTTTATAGGTGACTTCTCAGCACACATTCTATTCGTTCGTAGAGGTGTAAAAGACATCCCATCTTGAGCTAGGCTAGGAAGTGTTTTAGATTTCTTACTTTTTCCTTCCATCAAAAACTTGGGGGAGGCCTGATTAACTGCATTACTATGGGAGGGAAAGGTAGCTCATTTTCTTGTATCAGGTATCACTTGCATAGATGGAGATGACACTTCAAGAATATTCAAAAATTATGACCCCGTTTCGAATAAATCATCCAAATTTACCTTGCTATAATCCATCCTTATATATCAACAACCTATGAATTTTTTTTGAATTTTATTAGGCCACACACAATGTTATTCTCAATTATAATTACTAAGCGCGGCCTCACACACTCAAAACTAACACTTTTATAATCAAATGAATCATACAAATGCTAAATGAGGGCAAGTAAATCAATAAGACAGAATAAATAGAAGTAAACAACTACATTTAATGAAGCCAATTCAAAATCAAAATATATTTATTACACAAAATCTGTATCTTAAATTCACAAAATATCATAATAAATGCCCTTCTACAGGGTGGTTTCTTCCACCATGCCCTCAGGTTAACTACTAGGAGTGGCCTCATTATGGCGGGGTGAAAGATGGGGCATCTTAATTTAGGATGCCTTGACCGGCTATTTTGAAAAGCTCTCATTAAAGTAAAATAAGGCACTCTCAAGTCCAAATTTTTAGCTTGCACTACTACAAAAATGGGCATTAAAGTCGATTAAAAACAGACTTTAAACAAATTTAAAGTCAGTTAAAAACATACTTTAAACAAATTTAAAGTCGGTTTTGAGTGACTTAAAATATAAAGTCGATTCATCGCGTGAACTCACTTTACATGTACATTTTATGAATTTTTTATATTTTTATTCTCATTTTTTGTATTCAACATTCAATATATATAGTTAAAAAAAACTAAAATATAAATAATAATACAAATAATTAAAAATTTAAATATAATTAATTACTTGATAATTAAATTTATTACAAAAATAAATCATGTATATACAATACATATAGTTAACTTAAATTACAAATAAAATAATGTCATCAAAGTGTAATTGGATTGTGCGAGCAAGTTTGGTTGGTTTAGAATCTTGGTTGGCTTAGAATCACCAACATTATGACAAGGAAACTAGATAAAAAATAACTGATTCATATAACAATTCATTCCCCTATATACGTGAGCACGTAAACATTCATCAAACAAGCAGTTTAAACTTCAAAGACATACGAATGACGAAATTAAATCATTATAAATATTACCATAAAAAAGAGATTACCACAGCGACATCCGAGTGATATAACCCTTCGACTAACTCATATTAGCACTTTATTAATCATTTGTCTATAAATATGAAGTTATCTGGAATCTCCGCTAGTATTTTTAATGCTATAATGAGCTCTAAATATGAAATCAAGTGTAACTCCAATTTCTTACTTGGCTTGTGTGAGTTTTGGTGCCCTTAAACGTATGGAATACGTTCATTGGTACCAAAACTCATACAAATCAAGAAACAAATCAGAGTTACACCTGATTTCATATTTAGAACTCATTATAGCATTAAAAATACGAGCAGAGATTCCAAATAACTTCATATTTATAAACAAATGATTAATAAAGTGTTAATTGTTGTCATAAGGAAAGTAGGCAAGAGAGATGAGATGTAGTTTGGGCCCAAAATAGGTCCATAAAACAATGTATTCCCCTAAATACATGAGCATATAATCATCCATCAAACAAGGGACTTCAGATACAAGAATAGAGAAATTAAATCATTAAATTTGATGGTCGTAGCCCGTCTTGTTCCAACCAAAGAACTACATGTATTTAAAATCAAAATAAGAATGTAATTTCATTTATTTACAAAAAATAACTCAAATATGTTAAAAACTTTTATGTATATGGGTAAAAGATATTACCACATCATCAATTGGAATTTTGATATTTGTGATGATTTCGCTCATAAACTTCATGACATAATAACCACACATGAATCCATTATTTTGTTGTGGAACCTACAAAAAAAAAGTGTACATGATTTTTCATATTCGAACATCTTTATTATTCACGCACGTTAAATATATATAATCCCTCAAATGCACGACATTTCAGATATTAATTATTTCCACAAAAAATAAGCCAAACATATAATAACAAGCAAAATCAAAAATACATAAATCAAAAATTTATACAAAAAATAAAAAAAACTGAATAATAAGCTGCAAAATTTATAGAAATACTTACAAGAATGTTATGAAGTGACTATATGAAGAAAATGAAGAAGAAAACGGTGTTTTGTAAGTGAGGATAAGTGAAAAAATAGGTATAAAAAATTTGAGTATTTTGCTCAAAAAAAGAGTAGATATGAAAGATAATAAGAAGAGAAATATAACCTATAAAACGGCGTTGAAAATGGTGGTTGGAGGTGGCCGAAAATTGAGAAAGAGGGTGGGTGTGGACTCGGTTTTGGGAGAAATGATGAAGAGAAATGAAGATTTTTGGGTTTCTGCAGAGAAGAAATTAGCTAAACGGTAATATTATGTGGCTAGCGTCGGTTTGCCCCGTCAATAAACGCTATCCATGCAATTAATTTTTTTTCCAATTATTATTTTATTTAAACTATGCATACTTACTATAGAAAAAGAAAAAAAATAATTTTACAATAATATTTAAAACAAATACACAAAATTAAATAAAGATATATTATACGTACGTATATAAATTTAAATATCCAAATAAATAAACAAAATTATATAATGTTAAAAACAAATTGTCTAAAAAAAATAAAAAAAAATATACTATATATATATATATATATATTTATATCCAACTTAAATTTTAAAGAGTCAAATAAAATAATAATTAATGACCTAAAAAACTTTCAAATTTAAACTGCATGCATTTTTTAATTTAAAAAATAGGACGTAGCGTCGGTTGACGTGGAAAACTGACTTTAAATTCATTATAAGTCATTTTTTTCCAAAAACCGACTTTACACAGCGACTTAAATACCCATTTTTTTAGTAGTGTTGGGTCCTCAGACTACTTACTATGAAACTTACATTGTTTCTGTAAGCTTTGGTGCACTCCAATTTCAAAGTGTCTACCAAAGTAGACAACGAGTTCACCTGATCTGACATAGGACCCAATTGGCCTTGTAAAGTGCGAGCTCTATCCTCGACCTCTATAGCGAGCTCCTTAAAGTGCTCGGCGTTGAGTGGGGCCTACCTGTCGCACATGCCTGTGTGTAGGTTAGGACCCATGTGTCTACTGCGTAAGCAGTTTCCCGTGCGACGCGGTCCACAGAAACTTCGTGCGCCCCAACCATCCAACAAATCATACAATTCCACATGTCTAAAATATTCTTGCAACCAATAATGTGCTGACACGTGGCATGTTTCGGTGAACGCAAAAATGCAGAACCATCGTACGTAGATCCAATTGTTTTTGTGGGACCTACATGTCTCTTGTGCCATTATCCCCTGCGCCGCTTCCCTCGTGCGCCCATTTCTCACAGCCTATGAACGGATGCTACCTGTCTTGATTATCCTTTCATCCAATCAGATGCTGACACGTGGCATGCGTAAATTGAAATGAAAAATCCAAAAACGTGCACGCTTGTTTCCCACTCAGTTTTAAATAATGTTTTCAATGTACCGATTTATGTGCCACCCGGGTTTTTATTTTCGATGTAAAATGTCTCCCGCGTGTCTAAAAATGTATTTTTTTAGCTATAAATAGGGCATTTATTGCTAAAAAAATAAGTTTTTTTTTAGTTCGTTTTGGGGTCGGCTGTGGAACACTCAGAAGCCATTTTTGGCTTCTGTTGTGTTCTGCGTGTGCCAAATATTTAAGAGCAGATGAAGTTTTAATTTTCTTAGTGTTATGTAATTGATATTCCTTAAATGCTGTAATTTTTATTTTTATTTATGAAGTAATATAATTTTTCTAGGTTTGCGTTTGATCTAAATTTCTGAAGCTTGAGTTTAATTATTTTTGAATGATTTATTATATTTTTAATTTTTTTATTCTATTTGTGCTTAATGCTTTTGATTATTGGAAAATTTATCAATTGATCCCTAGCATTCAAATAAACTTGGAAGAGACATTTTTGTGTATATTGCTCATGAATAAAATAACATGTATATATGAAGGATAAGAATATACCTTGATCGTATGTGTGGTCATTTGAGAACTTAGAACGTAATGAATCTTGGTGAATTTAATTCTCATAGGAATATAGTGAATTAATTTAACGAGGTGTGTCTATACGGAGCTTGGAAGAGATGTATGGATAAAATTAGAAGTTTTCGGTTGATAAATTAAATTTACAAAAAATATAAATCAAGAGAAAATGATATGATTCGAGTGGACTAATTTGATAAAAACTGCAATGCTAGAATTTTCTTTTATTTTGTTATAAAACTTTTTAGTTAGTTAAATCATCTTTCAATTAACGATTGTTTTGGATAAAATCAGAGTGAAACAATTTTAGTACTTAACAAACTATAGTAACAAATCTCCATGGGAACGATAACTTTACTTATCAAATTTTATTACTTGTGGCCGTGTATACTTGCACGTTTTATGTTCTCCTAAAAGAGACAAGAAAGACAAACTTAGGTTACCAGTTATAGCTCGAAGTGTAACGACCTCTGTAACCAAAACAACCTCCACTTGTTCTATAAAGGGAACATCATCACGAGTTAGTGAGGGGACATAGGCTCCAGACGAGGATATGTAGGAGCTAGGTCTTGGACACCAGAAGTGTCAATTAGGTCTTCCAAGTCGATGTGTGAATAGTCCATAAAAGATGACCTTGATATTCATTTGAGTATTCCTTCCACACCCCGGATTTTTTCAAACGAGCTACACCCATAATATTATGATAATTTTTGTGAGAAGTATTCTGTAGCTCAATTTTCCTAATCTTTTCTTTACCACTTAGGTCCAACTTGCTTATAAGTTCACTAGCACGAGGTTACGAGGTGTTAAAATGATGATTCCAAGTATACCGAACAGGAAAATCCACCTCGTTACCTTAAATATCCCCAATTATATAGAAGTACTTGTCCTTCCAGCCATAACTACTATCAGGGAGTTTAAGATGTAGTCTGTGGCCAATAACAAATGATATATATGACCTCCCTCTATCCAGACCGTTCTTCTTCAGGCAATATAATATTTTCAACTCGTCACTTGTAAGATCTATTATGTGTTCCCCAACAACCATGGAAAGGCACAAAAGGGTCCGCCACCCATTTGGATTTATTTGGGCAAAATTTATATCAAATATGCTCAGAGCACGAGCTACAAATTTAGGGAAAGAATAGTGGACACTTATTTTAATGACTGCTAAATGAATCACCCACCACTCTAGTAGAGGATCATCAACATTAGATAGATGAGGATGTGTTGGCATTATACCTACACGGGTTAGTATGTTGTATTTTTGCCTTATCTCCTCCAGATCTTTTGTTGTCAAAACATTGGGCATCTTTTTGATCTGATACTTATCTTTGGTCTTATGGGTAGGCTTACCCTTATTTTCCCTCTTCTTTTTAAGACGTATTACTTTGGTAGATGCTGACATGTGGATCCTGATAATGGGCACTAAACCCCGTGAAGATGAGGTAGAGATCTCCTGGATCCCGAGGAAGCAGAGAGAGCAAGAATACACTCATTAATGGTTCTTGGAGTAGGCCTATTATCGCTACTCCCTATTATTTCAAGTCATTTGGTTTGTAACAATCCTGTGAGTAAATGACTTGATCTAGGGGATATTTCTTTGGATGGGTCTCTTTTCAAAAACTTATCTTTAACAGAGACTTCCTCAGGAAGAGGAGAAGCCACTTATTTTTCCTTATGAGACATAAAAAAGAGAAGATAAAAGATGAAAAAAGTACCTAAATAATGTAAAGTTCGTTTGAATCGTGAGTTAACAATACAACAATGACCTCACTTCCAATTGACATCGTTATATGAATGGACTGAAATTCCAACCAAGTAATTTTTAACGATCTAATAAAAAATATCACGATGTCAAACTGATTAGCAAGCTAAAACTCTCTAAAGATAAATTTATTAAGTTAAAACAGGTAGAATAAATGTAAATTTCTCCACTATTTATAAAGGGAGAGCGGGAAGTTGAAAGGTTTAACTAATAAATACAATTAATTAAAGGAATATTATTTGTAATTAAACAACCTCGCAATTGAGAATTGTATCATCTGAGAGGTGGTAATCTATTTAAATACATTGAATCATTTAATGTGGTTTAGTTAAATTAAAATCGGCAACAAAGTATTATTCCTTTGACTTCTTAAAATCAAGAGAATAAGGGAGTTAATGTTTGGTATTAAATGTGTAACATGTATATGACCTAATAAATGTTGGTACCTGGCTATTATACAACGAGGTTATAAGGATGATGACTTAACAATGGCTCGAACTTGGTGACCTCGATAAAGCATGCAACATAGCCAATTAGAACACCTCATTATTTGATTGCGAGGTCTTAGATATCGAGACCTGGTGGAATTATAAGGTTCTAACGTGACCTCGATACTCACCCTAAGTTGACGACATGAGAAATCTACTTGAGAACTTGGAATGATCTATATGTAATGACCTACTTATGTAAACGTCTATACCGACCTATTTTATGTTTATTATATCATGTATAATTACCATGTATGCCTAAGATGTTATATATATATATGTATACATAATATATGATCCAAATCAAATATCAAATTCCCAACTTTCTTCTAAAATCATTAAAATCTCTAATATAAAGAATTTTCTCTAAACAATACATATGAAAAAATATATATAATAAGAAAGATATACAAAGATATGATATAAATGAAAAATATATGAATCTATGGAAATGAAATGATAGTATATGAAAATATGGCATACAAAATATAGAAAAAGCTTAAAAGTTGTAAACCAATAATTATATTTAATAAAAATCTTAAAACAAATAATATATACGTGAATAATATGAGCATAATAATGAAAAAAGAATTGTGTTGATCAAAAGAAAAAAAGTTATATTATATAATTATATATATTATATATAATTAAATTTATTTTAAATTAATACGTCAGTTTATATATATATTAATGAAAAAAAATATATAATTAAATATATAGATAACATACTTTCTCATAAACTATAGAACTCGATCCTTCGAGAAAAGGGAGAACAAAATAAAAGTCAATAATATACCTTCAAAGCTAGGAAGGTATATATCTGTTTTTATGTTATTAATTTGTAATGCAAAACTACGTTTGAGAAATTGTAAATAAAAGTCAATTAATATAACTTAAAGCGAGGAAGGTATATATCTGTTTTTATGTTATTAATTTGTAATCCAAAACTACTTTTGAGAAATTGTAATCCAACACTTGATTATATAACATTGACTCAGAGAAGGCACGCCTCTTGCTCGGTCGTTGGACCAAGGTTGGTGGAAAGTCGTGCAATAAGCTATTCTTATTAGGACGATTCTTAGATTCACACATATATGTGACATATCTTTAAAACATTTCTAAAAAATAAATATTTTATTATTTTTAAAATTATTTAATCACATATTATATTATAATTAATGTAATTATAAGTATAATTTTATCTTACCTTAATATTAATTCTTTTTTGATGTTTCTCTTCTAAGCTCTCTCTCTCTCTACAAAAAGTGAGTTAAATAAAAAAATTTGGTTTATTTTTCTTGAAAATTCCAGTCCGTGATTCATAATTTCATTTGGAATGAAACTTCTCCGCAATAATTTTGTAACTAGAAAAATTTCTATTTTTATTCTTATTATTAGGATTTGTCCGATTTAAAGAGAGAGAAATTAAAGAAAAATCAAAGTAATTATTTTATTTAGATGTGTGAATTTTTTAAAAAGTCTACATATTTATAGATTTATATATATATAAATATCTATTATATAATATATATATATATATATATATATATATAAGTGTATTAAAAATAACAAAAGTATAAAACACAGATACATTCATAAATCTAAATTAATCAATCCACGGGATAAAAAAGTTAACTCAGATTGTCTCTTCTCAAGATGTCAAGTGGATCGAGCTCTAAGCCAACCCTATATCCAAACACTCCCTTATGATTTATCAAATATTTACATAATTATTATATATTTTTTTCTTTTTCTATTATGTGAAAATTAATTATTCATATCTATACAAATATATATCGTTGATGATTATGAAGAACAAAGATATACAAATTTTTCATTTTAAGGTTCGTAAGTATTAAATATTATCATTGTTATTTATAAGTTTACATTTCTAGCACTCTATCAATTTATAAAATTTATTTTTATTTTCATAAATTAATAAACTTTTGAAACAAAAAAATGTAATTGTTAGATATTTTTGTTTTTTCTTTTTAGAAAATGGCACTAAAGTTTTTTTTATTAAATAAATAAAATATTATATGTTACACGTACATGTGATATTTTTTAAAATATTTTTATTATTTTTAAAATTATTTAATTCCATATTATATTATAATTAATGTAATTATAAGTATAAATTTATCCTACCAAAATATTACTTCTTTTTTGATGTTTCTCTTCTGGTATCTATTTCTCACTTTAAAAAAAAAAAGACTTAAATCAAAAACATTTAACATTGACTTAGAGAGGCACGCCTCTTGCTCGGTCGTTGGACCAAGGTTGGTGGAAAGTCGTGCAATAAGCTATTCTTATTTGGATGATTCTTAGATTCACGGCATATCTTTAAAATATTTCTAAAAATAAATATTTTTATTATTTAATAACATATTATATTATAATTAATGTAGTTACAAGTATAAATTTATGTTACCTTAATATTACTTCTTTTTTTATTTTCTCTTCTGGGCACTCCCTTTAAAACAAAAACAAAAATTAAATAAAAAATTTTGATTTATTTTTCTTGAATATTCGTAATGCGTGATTGATAATTCCATTTCGAATGAAACTTCTCGACAATAATTTTGTAACTAGAAAAATTTCTAAAGCACATTTTTATTCTTGGATTAGTCGAATTTAAAGTGAGAAATGATAGAGAAGTCAAAATAATTGTTTGGATGTGTAAATCTTTTATGTATTTATAGAATTATATATGTATAAGTGTCGATTATATAGTATATACACATGTAAGTGTGCCAAAAAAGATAAAAATAAGTTCATTCATAAACCTGGGTCGATTATCCCACGACTTGGACTGGTGGTCGATCTTATAGATACAAAAGTTAGCTCGGGTTGTCTCTTGGGTTCAGGCTATCAATCAGTTTGAGCTCTAGGCCGACCCCTGTATTCAAACACTCTCTTATGATTTATCGAAAATTTACATAATTATTATATGATTCTTCCTTTTCTTATTCTATGAAAATTAATAATCCATATCTGTACAAATATATATATCATTTATGATAGTGAAGGATAAAGATATGCAAATTTATCATTTTAAGGTTCATGTGTATTAAATATTATTATTATTATTATTATTTATAAGTTTACATGTCTAGCATCATATAAAATTGATTCTTATTATCATAAATTAATAAACTTTTGAAACAAAAAAAATGTAATTGTTAGATTTTTTTTGTTTTTTTGTTTTTAGAAAATGACACTAAATTCTCTTTCTTTTTATTAAATAAATAAATATTATACGTATGAGATTCAAACTTAATTTCAATAATGGGTTGAAAGTCATATATTCATACTAACTGCATCACAAGACAATATCAAAAGTAATCAGAATTAGATTTATTTATGAAGATTTTTGATATTTTCTATGTAGTTTTTTCATTTCTCCGTGTATATTTATTAAGTCCTTCCATTTTTTTCATTAGGTCTTTTCATCTCACTACTACAAAAAGGAGCATTAAAGTCGGGTTTTAACCGACTTTAAACTAATTTAAAGTGTAAAGTCGGTTCAAGGTGTGAACCGACTTTACGTTTAAAGTCGGTTCACGCGGTGAACCGACTTTAACTTTTTTTTTTTTTTATTTATTCATATTCAACCTGTATTCGAGCAGAAAAAATATCAATATCAATTTAACAAATATTTCAAATAATACAAATATTTGAAAAATAAAATATTAATTAATAACAGAAAAATTACCATGGTTTTGTTCTATTTTATTCAAGATCGTCATATTCTTCTCCTTATGTTATAATAGAAACCTACATATATAATACAACAATCTATACATATAAATAATAACACATAATAACAGGAAAAAAATATGAATAATAGGGGATCTAAAAGATTAGTTAGAGAGGAAGAAAACTCACTAACCGATGTTGGAAATGGTAGTCGTAGGTGGCCGAAAAATGAGAAAGAGTGGAGGAGAAATGGAGGAGGAGGTTTTCGATTTTTTAGAGTTCTGGAACGCTGAAAATAGTTTCTGTCTGGGAAGAAAGAAGAGAAAATATTTATCCACGTGTGTAGCGTCGGTTGACGTGTCGAACCGACGCTATGTTACGTGGATAGCGTCGGTTCCAGGTGTCAACCGACGCTATCCACGTAGCGTAGCATCGGTTAACACCTAGAACCGACGCTACGCCCACGCATAGCGTCGGTTTGACACATCAACCGATGCTACGTCCTACGTGGATAGCGTCGGTTCGACATCGAACCGACTTTAAACTAATTTAAAGTCGGTTTTTGGAAAAAACCGACTTTATGTATCGACTTATATACCCAGTTTTGTAGTAGTGTCTCTTTGTATTTTAGCCTATAAATAGACTTTGTTATCTTGTATATTTGTATCACTCAACATAATTCTCATTCAAATATGCATTCACTTTCTTCATTCAAGTTCTTATTTTCACATGGTATCAGAGTTATCTTGATCTTTGACTTGTGAAATCAAATATGTTACAAAATCATTCAAATCCAACCATCCGTTCACTTACACTCATCATAGAGAAAATTGAAGTTTCTAAACCAACTCAAACTTTCCCAGATGGTTCGAACTATACCCTTTAGGTTTAAGCAATGACTAGTTTTCTTAAAGAATATAAACTTTGGAGATACATCACTGGAGATTATGTTGAACCTATCAAAGGTAATGAAAAAATCAATGAGAAATTTGTTAAGAGCCTTGACAAATAGTATAACAAAAATTATCTAATTATCACTTGATTTCACAACACTTGAATTAAATCAATCAACCTTCAATTTGAGTGTTTTGAAACTGCAAAGTTGGTATAGGAATACTTGGCTCAATACTATACTATTACGGGTCTTGCTCCTCAATATCAACTTTTGAGTGATTTTCATTGTATGCACCAAGAACCTGGTCAGTCTATTGATGATTTCTTTTCACAAATGCACTTTATTTGGGATCAATTAACTATTTTGGAACTTGCTTGGACTTGTTTAATTGTAGCAACCAAATTTTCAACATTTGAGATCATCAACAACTAGTCCAATTTCATATGACTCTTAATGATAAGTTTTGTTGGCCAAATTTCTAATTCAGATTTATCAATATGTGATGCATAGTTAATTTCTAAACTCACATTGGATCTCTCTTCCATTAGACATTATGTGAACTTGATCTTACAGTTACATTTTCTTCTTTTGGATGTTGTGTACATGATCTTCAGATGTGACAAACTCTTAGGATAGGCTATAAGATTGGATGTCTACATGAGCTCATCAATCTTCGTATATCTTTAAAACTTATTTCTATAAAAGTAGTAGCTTTCACATCATCAACTCTCTCTTTGAGCCTTTGGCATTCACGTTTAGGTCATGTTCTTTTAGTAGAATGCAAATACTTGTTTTAAGTGATCAGTTATATCTTATCACTAAAGATTATGATAAATGTTTACCTTGTTAGTTTATCAAAAAAACATCTTTACCTTCTAATAATAATGATTTTATTTCTTTTGGTTCTTCTCAAGCAAAATATGTTTTTATCTACTTGATCGCATAAAAATAACTGATAACAATATTGTTTCCACTCCTCTTGAGCCTAATTCTAGACTAAATTCGTGTAATGATACTCAAATAAAGAAGGTTACTCTTTATCGATAATTAATTGAGAGTTTTTTTTATTTCATTGTTATTAGACCACTCAAGAATTTATTTGGCTTTATTAGTTACTTATAGATATGGGAATTTCACTTACTTGTGTCATTCTTCTTTAGTGTGACAAAAAGTAAAAATGACTTATTTACTCACAATGATATTTTTCATGAGAGAACAAAATATATTAAAATAGATTATCATTTTATACCATAACACATAACACATAGTATTGTCTATCTTATCTTAGTCACATCTACATATCAAACAACTAATATTTTCATTAAGATTCATTTATCATGATGCTTGAAAGACTTAGTTTCTGAACTCAAAATGATTTCTTGTTTATTATCTTGAGTTTGAAGAGTTTTAGATTTATTTACCAAGAATTTTGCTATTTCATAAGTAGTCTTTTTATATTTATATATTAGATGATTATTTATGTATTTTTGATTTCTGTATGTATGTTTATAAATTTTTTTTTATTTACTCATGTACATTTATTAGGTTTTTTTATTTCTCCATCCTTTCATGTCAACATTAGGTCTTTTCACCTCTTTTCTTTGAGTTTATAAATAAACTTAATCATTTTTTATATTTCTATCAATCTCGATACCATTTTTATTTAAATATTTATTTCTTTTCTTCTTTCAAGTTATTATTTTAGAGTGCTTTTTTTTTTGTTAAAGGAGTTGCTTTACATTGATAACTAACTAAGTTAGCAAATTATTTAATTTAGACAAGCTTGAGATTAAAGTAAACAAATGGCAAACATACAGCCAATTGGATTTTTTTTTGTTGTAAACTATGTAGCTTATTCTCTTTATTTTTTGTTTTTTGTTTCTAAATCGTAACTTTTTTCTTCTTCTTTCTTTCTTCTGACATATATCTATATGTTATAAAAACAATCTGTTGAACAGGCTAAAACTTTTCTTGGTTATATTCCTTTTTGGCTAGCTAGGCGTCACATTTGAAATCTTTAATTTAAAATGTATTTTTTTAACATGATTATAATAACCTAATTAGTTAAAATTCTTGGCATTTTTAAAATCCAATTTAGAGTCACGTATATTATATTTTATTAACAAATAATAAAAATATCATCTATAAAATTAATAATCATAAAAATAACATCTTTTATATCTAATTCATACATTTTCGTAAGAGTGAGAAGCGAATTACAAACTGTTTGTTTTTAACCAATCTAAACCCGATCCAATCAAATTGGATTTGAATATTTTGAATCTGGTTTTAATTTGATGATGTATTCAATCTGAACCAATATAAATCCGAATAAATTAAATTTTTTCGAATCAAATAAGATAATATTAATGTTAAAATTTATTTATGAATTATTATCATATGTAAAACACAATATACATAACATTTAAATTTTAAATTTTTATATTTATAGTAAAATGTATTATTTATATTAACAACTAAAAACTCAAAAGAATACGAAATATGTCTAAACAATTATTAAATTATTATAGAAATTTAAAGTAATTATGACACGTATAATATTTAAATATAATACCTTATCAAATAAAATATATATTTATTTATAATTTAATAGTAACTCGGTTCAGATCTGATTACAATGAGTTATAAAATATGTTAGTACGAATTTGATATTTTCGATCTGAATCAAATCCTACTACAAAATTTATTAATCTAATCCGATCTGAGTTCAACGAATTTGATCAAAAATTTTAATTTAAACACATTGATCGAATTATTTACGTATTTTTACTATTCAAAAAATTCTAGTACATTATTTCATTATAAACGACATTTAAATTAAATTACAATTATTAAGACTCATTTAATGTTAAAAACTATCTAATTAAAATCTATTCAATTTTATTAAAACGTTATTTTTATTAGATTATTTTTACTATTCTCAATATATATATATATATATATATATATATATAATATTTAATTCCATTATATTTCAATTATATACCAATCATTTATATAATAAAAGTTAAAATGAATGCATGATGACACGTATGTGTGTCTCATCAAATCAAATGTACGACATCATTTTAACTTAGGTAGCTTTTGGTTCGTAGAATAGAATCAGAATTAGAATCGGAATAAGAATGAAATGAAATGGAAATGAAACAATATTGTTTGATTTGACCACTAGAATTAAGCTCGAAATCAGGATTACAGTGTTTAGTTTGCCACTGGAATGGAATGGAAAAAACTGTAAATTACCTTAATACCCCTACATTCAGTAAACTTCAAATAATGTCATTTAATTATTATTTTTTCGTGAGACAAAATATATTATTGAAATCATTATTTTTCTAAATAATTATTACTTAATTAAAAAGAAAATATATTATTAAACTTATTATTTTTCTAAATAGGGTTTAGGGTTTTGAGGTTTGTGGTTTGGGATTTGGGATTTAAGATTTGGAATTTAGGGTTTAGGGCTATATTTGTGGGTTAAGGTTTAGGGTTAAAATTATTATTTTTCTAAAAAGGGTTTAGGGTTTTAGAATTTTGGATTTTGGATTTAGGGTTTAGGATTTTAGGATTTGGAATTTGGGGTTTAGGGTTTGGGGATTTATGTTTTAGGGTTTAGGATTTTGGGGTTTAAGGTTTAGTGTTTTGGGATTTGGGGTTTAGGGTTTTGGGATTTGGGGTTTAGGGTTTAGGGTTTTAGGATTTGGATTTAGGGTTTAGGGTTTTGGAATTTTGGGATTTAGGATTTGAGTTTAGGGTTATATTTGGGGTGAGAGTAAAATTGGAAAAAAATTGAGATAAGAATGGAATCCTGATTCCTTCTCTTTTAATAAGCGATTTCATTCTGTACCCTCATTCAGTCCAACTAAACACACAAATGAAAGGAATCAATTCTGATTCCTTCCCTCCAACCAAACATCACCTTAATGTTATTGTTTGATCACGTGTTCGAATTATGTTGTTGATAGCATGGGTGTATGTTTGTTCATTAGATGGTTTTTTAAGTTATTTTATAAATGTATTTTATATTTGTAATTTTAGAAAATGTAAAACTTTAATCAAGCTATGATTCTAACAAATCATCTTTTAAAGTAATTTATAAAATTAGTTCAAGAGAGATTGATTTAGTATTTTTGAATTTGTAATCATAATATAATATAAAAGTTTCATTTGATTAAAACATAAAAGACATACATACTATATAATTTAACTTAAAAATTATTATTCTCATATGTTTTATTTATTTATTCTTTTATCACTAAGAAAAGAGAAGATGGTTTTAGTAGGTATTATACAAATATATAATTATGATTGTTTTTAAAATTAATCATTCAAAACTCTTGCATCATAATTATAGAAAAATTAAAAAAATTAATATGTGCTTAATAGTTTACTGAATATAAAATCAAACTATAGATTCAAATAAAATATCATATTTTCAATCAAGAAGTATATTGTAATCTAAGAAAAATTATTAATTCAAAGATTTTAGACAAATGTGAAACATCAGTGATACAAATCATTATAAATGTTTTAGTGAATATTTATTGATTAGGTTTGGATTTTATAATTATAAAATATAAAATAATATTTAAAAATATATTTTAAAAATAAGTTTATATTAATATTATAAATACTGTTCGGTGATTTTTGGACCTCCAACCGAATCATCAAAGTTTGTTTTTATATTTTTCGAACCTATTCAGACTAACTAATCTCCAAAAAAAAATATAGATTCGATTTGATATTATATTCAGACTATTTGTTTGATTTTTGAAAAAAAAATCACCCATAGTTAATACCTCACATAAATAATAAGATCTTATACGATTTATTTATGTAAATTAAAAATAATATTATTTAATCATTTAATAATAATAAATAAATAATTTAAAATAAATTATATTATTTTAATAATTTTTTATTAAATAATTATAAAGTGATTAAAATATGAACTTTAAATAAAAATAAAAATAAAATTTAATATGAAAATATTTTAGAAAAATCATCAATAATAATATTGAAACAAAAAATTATGTAAATATATATTTTATTTTTAATAAAAATTTAAAATTTACAATATTAAAATATTAAAAGAAAACAATGATAATTAAAAAATATTAAAATTAATTTTTTATGAGTTTTTATATTAATTTTTACTGTAATATTTTTAAAAACTCGTATTTTAATTGCATTTTAACGATTAATATAAAACAATAATATTTTTAAAAAAATTATTATAATAATATATTATATTTTTAATTGATTTATTTTTCATAATTAATAAACCTCATAAGTCATAACATATTTTTTAATGTTAAAAAATAAACGATACAACTGATGTGATGTCAATAATATATACTTTAACGGATTAAACACTTTCATATCCGCCAATCATAGCCAGGTCCTAAGGTTATAAAACCAAACCGTCAATCCGACCTCTAATTTAAGCCAAAAAAAGAAGAAGCAAATCTTTATATATAAAAAACCTCACCCTTTTAAGGACGACCCTTTTTTCTTTTTCATTTTTTATACGAATAAAAATATTTTTTTAATTTTTTTATATCAATAAATATCAAAATTTTATATAATAAATATATTTTATAAATAATTATTTTATATAAAAAATTATTTTTATTCCGTTAAGGGTGGAATTCGTAAAGTTAATAATTATACATTTAATTCTATTAATTTACGTATGATATTTTTATATATAAAAACCATAATATTTTATGCACGGTTGATTTCTATAATTTTTTGAACCAATAAATACAAAAATATTTATATAATAAATAATAAATACTTAAAAAATACTAAATATATAATGTTTTAATGTAATTTAATTAATAAAATAAATTTGTATTTGCTTTATTCTATTATATTTTAGAAAAATCTATGTGTTTATATTAATGAGTATATTCTAATGTTTTGCAAATATTTTAATATATTAATATTAAAATAAAGAAAAATACTTGAAGTATGTTTATCATATTTTTGGAGCTTAAATGAATATTATTTATTTGATATTAACCAAAGTGTAGAAAATATATTATGAACAATAAAGAAAAAAATAATTGTATACCATGGCATAAGAAGATTTGAACTGTTCAAAAATTTGGTTGCAATCCGATCACACTGTGACAAAAACACAAGTTTTTTTCATATTCTTTCCTATAAATAGGACCCCTATATACTAAAAAAATAAGCTTTCAAGTTGTGTTTTCAACAACTTTCTCTCCCATTTTTTGTAGATTTTTTTTTTATGTTTTTAACTTTTAGAATTTATTTAGGTATTTCCTTAATTTTGAGGAAGAACATGTTTATGTTTAATAATTTCTAGTTTTTGATTCAACAAATTCTGGAGTGCAATTACTATCAGAGTTTTTCCAATCTTAGAATCAACTCTTCAAATTTCTATAAGGATATTTTTAAGGTATTAATTATATTTTTTTTATAATCTATATATCTGTGTTGGTTGTTCTATGTCATTCTTGATTTTTCTGTAATTAATTATAACATGTCTGACTGATAGTAATTATGATATAATAATAACGTTGTTATGTTTACAAAATATTAAATAGGTAAAATATGTTTTTAAAATAAATTTATTTTATTTATATTTAAGATTTATATAAAGAATATTATTTGAAGAATTACATTACTTTTAATAACAAACTTAATATGAGCGTTAAAATTAAGATTTAATTAGCTGGACTTAATTTGGAGTAATACTCTTTTATTTTAGATTTCATTATTTGGATATTCAAAGCGAAACTCTATTTCAAATATTTTTTATAAAAAATATATTGACAACATATTTTCTTAAATAGTTTTAAAACTTGAAAATTATTTTTCATCTAATTAAATTTTTAAGTTTAATTTAAATACTTTGAATAAAGTCTTATTAACTGAATTCGCCTAAAACTATGATTAGATTATTTGTTATTTTCTTATAAATAAAGCTAAAATTTAATACTTAATTAATTAATAGGCTTCATCTAAATATATTAGTAAATTAATATTAAACAAAAGAATTTGGGTTCCGCTTAAGGACATTTTCATACCAAAAAAGAAAAAAATTAATAAATATCAATTTATATATTTAATAACCTAAATAGTATGAGTAAGTATAATTAATGAATTATTATATCCATTATTTTTCATTATTTATGAATGTATTAAATTGTATTAGTATTTATTGAATCTATGACTATGTATATTTTTATCTTTATGCATTAAATTAGTTTTTTTTCAAAAACTAAATTATTGTGATAGAATTTTTTAGGTTTAATTTTGTTTTTAAAATTTGAATAATATTTAAAAATCACACAATATTACTTCATTGAATCTACCTTGTAAGAATTAATAAAATTTAAAATGAATAAGTATTTACAAAATTGATATTATGCCCGATTTTGTTCATCAATAAACACAAATTTATATATTATTTTATATCAATTGTAAGGTTTGAATATTAATTTCACAAAGATAAAAAAATAGATATAAGACAAAATTTAAATTAGTATCTAAATTCTTTATCATACACATTAAAAAAATCATAAATAAAAGATATTAGTTTTAAATTCAAATTTATATCTTTCAAAAAAATAAAATTCTAATTTTTTTGAATAATTCTTTGTGATTTATGGTTCATAAAAAAAATCTTAAATTTAAACTAATTTAATTTAATTATTAAATTAAAAAATATAAAAAACAGTAAAAAAAAATAAATAAATAAATAAAAATTTGAAAAAGAAGTTTAGAGGCTGTTCAGGAAAATTTGAATAGTAAAATCTAAGTTTTTTAATTTAAAAATAAAATAAAAATTACTGTTCCGTAAATAATAAATCCGAGAAAAGTAATTTTATTTAAAAAGTCAAAAATCAAATATACATAATAAATTTGAATTTAATTTCAATTTAACATTTATAAAATAAAATAAAAATTAATTTTTATTTTAAATTTCATTATCTAAATAAATAAAAAATAATGTTAATAATTAATTAAATAAAAATTTGAAATAAATTTTAATTTAATTATTAAATTTCAATAAATAATAGTTAATTAATTAAATAACTGAAATTAATACTGAATCTAGTTTGTTGTGGCATAGAAAAATATTTTTTCGTGGCGCCATTGTGGAGAAAGAAAATAAATATAAAAATATAAAAATATAAAATAAGAAAAAAACTAAATGTATAATAGTACAAAACGTTAAGATTTAAGAAAATTTTATCTAGGAGATTAGTTCTTGAAAACCTTTGTGTTATAAGTCTTTCTTAGAAATGTTGTTTATTTAAAATGATGATTTTTAAGGAGGTTTTGTATTCTTTCCTAGGAGTAATATTTCTTAATATTAATTATATTATTTAATTGAAAAATTAACTTAATTTGTTTGTTTAGTATTTTGTACTAAATACTAAATTTTTATATAGTTATTTTATTATTCTTTTTCTTTTTAATTGAGAGGTGTTTTAAATTTATGCTTTCAATTGTCTATGCATGATAAGAGATCCTTGGAAAACCCTCTTACATCAAATATAGATAATATTTATAAATGTAAGCAACTCTCTACAATGCTGGATTCTAACCATTAGCTTATTTTTGAGCAAAACATAGAAGCAAATCTTAATCCTTAATCGGTGTAAAATTACAAGTTCACAATATCGTAGTTTTATGTAAACAACTTCTAGGAAATTGATTTCACGTAATTCCTTACTATGCTTTACTAATCTAGTTAATTGAATTTAATTCTCTCTATTTGTTAGCAATCTCAAAAAATATCCAAAAACCTCTTTCGATAGTCAATTGCACATAATTTAGTTCATTAATTTACAAAAGAGTATGCAATTTAATAAAATAAGAAAACATTAAGACCAATGATTTTTAAAACTATACAAGTTCATTCAAGTCTTTCGATCTCTATATTTACCTATGCCAAAATATTTCAGATCTATTCTATAATTCTTTTTTTATAGTAAATAACAAGACTAAAATTATCTAATTAATGACCAGTTAATTAAAAACATTAAACTCCGAATAAAATAGACAAACACGAAAAGAAATAATTCAAATTAACATAGAAAATCAAGCATAGTTTAAAATTAAATTACATCTTTTTCTAAAATAAAGAAAAATTAGTTGATGCTAAAAATTAAATTTAGAATGAATGAATTCACCATAATTGTTTTAGAAGAATTGAAAAAAAATTGAATCACAAAAAAAATCTACTTGCGTGTCTTCTCCCATGATTTCTTTCTCTTTTTCCAAGTTTTTGCGTTTCTGATTTTTTTATTTTGTGTTCTCTCCCTCACTGTTATTTTTTATTTCAATCTATTCGTTTCTACGCCGACCATCCTCTTATATCTCTCCCCTTCATTTCACTCTTTTGATTTATATATATATCTCATAAACCGTGAACGCCTCTTCATCCCTCTTTTTTAATCTCCCTTATATATATATTAATTTAAATTTGGTTTAAATAAAACTTAATTTAAATTTGAGAGTCTTTAGATGATATTCTTTTAAAATTTTGGATCTTCATTATCTTCAAATCTACAATAAAATTTAAATAATAAAAATGAATTCTAAAATCAATAAAAATAAAATAAAATTATACTAAAGTTTAAAGTTAAGAAGTGAAAAAATTATGCTAAATTATGTAAGTCATCAAACACCCCCAAACTTAGAATTTTGTTTGTCCTCGAACAAAAAGAAAATAAAAGAAATACAATTGTAGATAGTGTCAACAAGACCCAATAAATAACTACCATCACTCACCAAACCATAATCTGAATTTAGATTTTATCACTAATAACTTACTCTTTTTACATCAAAGATTGCAAGAAAATTAATCAAAATTCCATAATTTTTCAAGCAAGAGTTAAGTATTTACTTTAACCTAAAACTAGGTCTTTGAATGTGTGTGTATGAAATAGTCAATTTAACTCCAAACCACCAGCAAATTCAGATAAAAATAGAACAATTGAAATCAGAAGAATCCTTTCAAAACTTAACTCCATAAGTCCAATTTTCAGAAATCATCTCCACTAATGTAATCAAATACCAAAATTAGAGATCAAAAGGTCTTTAAACAAGGTTGTAATGATAGGTCATAAGGTGAGGGTTAAGAAAGAAATGGATATGGAAAATCAAAGCAAATTGGAAAAATACTTGGTAGAAAGAAACAATAAAAAGAATATCCACATGATTCTCACTATAGCTTTTTCTCGTTAATGTGCATCATATTGATGACAATATTGTTGACATACTCAATAAGGATTGTGATCTCTCTCCTTTTCTTTTTCTCTCTTTTTTTCACCTTGATACTCTAGAGTGCTATTTTTTTCTTCTTCTTTTGTGTGGTTGCCTTAACACTCACAGTCTTTACTAATTTAAACTAATTTAAACCTTTTTCGATTCTTGCCTTTTCACTTTTTTTGACACTTTGATCAAATAAAGCAAACATAACGTGGATTATTTAATTTGAACTAACTTTCTTTTTAAATGTAAATTTTTACCAAATTATTTTTCAAAATTTATGGTAAGCTTATGGTTTTTCAAGCTAAGAATGAGAATGATTTATGTAGTTAAAAGAACAAATGAGGCTTATGTAAAATAAGGTTCAAGGGGTTAACTATGGGAATACACCATGCAATGATGGTGTGATAATTAGGACGTATGGGAAAGCTTTTTGGTTGTGAAAAAATAATAATTTCCTAGATCATTTCTCTAATATTTGGCATCAACTAGGATTTTGCCTCAAGTATCTATCAACGGATTCTAAAGCAAAGCAAGATTGAACTTTTTGTAACCTAGTTAATTCAACTCCTTCTCTTCATAGGCAAAATGTAGTAGAGAAAAAATTACTATGTGCTCAATTATTTTCAAGGACAAAAATTTAAATCAAAATACCTATAAAACTCTGACTAACATAATAGTAGATTTTGAATTTTTTTCTCAAAACCATCATTAATCACAAATTTCAGAGTTATAACGAATTCAATCATACTCAAATACATGCTAGATAAGATAATTCAACAACTCAAGACTATAAGATTTGACACCCCCAAACTTAAACTAAAAAATGTCCTCATTGTAATTTAAAAGTGAGACAGATAGAAGAAATGAAAGGAATTTCCCTGGTTTTATTGTGGATCTGCATTAGTTTGTAATTTTCAGCTTTTTATTCCTGCAAAATAAACCTACATCAAAATCCAAATTATTCAAATAAAAAAATAAATAAATAAAAGAACAAAAGAAAGTTTTATGGGCTGCCTCCCATAAGCGCTTGTTTTATAGTCTACAACCATACTTTTCAATCTTCATCAATTAGGATTTTGAAGAGGAATAAATGCACAATTCCTTTCCACTTGTTATCCATAATAGTGCTTTAATCTCTGACCGTTAACTCTGAATATAATCCCTTCCTTGTCTTTCAAGTCTATTGCTCCAAAAGCGGAAACTTTGTCAATTGTATAAAGACTTGTCCATCTTGATCTTAACTTACCCGGAAAGAGTTTTAGTCATGAGTTGAATAGCAAAACCTGTTTTCCAGGAGCAAACTCACGGCTAAGAATCTGTTTGTCATGCCATTCTTTGTGCATTTTTTGTAGATCTTTGCATTTTCATAAGCATCATTCCGAAATTCATCCATCTCATTCAATTGAAGAAGTCACTTTTCCCCTACTGCCTTCAAACCTGTTTTCCCCACAAAGCATCATCAAGCTTGTTTGCCCAAACCTTTCTATTGGTGTTGACCGTCTTCTCAAGGATATTCTTGATTTCTCGATTTGAAATTTCAGCTTGGCCATTAGTTTGAGGATGGTAGGCAAGTGCTATCTTGTGCTTCACACCATATTTAGAGAGAAGGTTGTCGAACAAATTATTACAAAAATGGGTCCCTTCATCACTAATAATAGCTCATGGAGTGCCAAATCTTGTGAATATATTATTATGTAGAAATTTAAGCACTACCTTTGCATCATTAGTTGTCGTAGCAATTGTCTCTACCCACTTAGATACATAATCAATTGCTAACAAGATATAAATAAAGCAAGGAGGAAAAGGACCCATAAAATCAATTCCCTAAATATCAAATAACTCAACCTTTAAGATATTTTTCGATGGTATCTCTTGACGTCTTGAAATATTTCCCATACGTTGGTACCAATCACAAGTCTTCACCAAAGTTTAACTATCATGAAAAATAGAGGGTCAATAGAAAACCACTTTGAAGTACCTTAGTTGTTGTTCGTGTTACTCCAAAATGTCCTCCATATGATGAGGAATGAAAATGATGGAGAATGGCTTACATCTCCTATTCAAGGACACATCTTCAGATGACATCTTTTGAAAAGAAAAGGCTCATCCCAAATATAATATTTCACATCATGCAAAAACTTCTTATGTTGGTGGTAAGTAAGATCTGGTGATAAAACCTTACAAGCTAAGTAGTTTACAATATCAGCATACTAAGGAAGCTTGATCTCATATGCAAAAAACTGCTCATCTGGGACTGCTTATTGGATCACTAAATCTGGTTTTATTTCCTCTTGCCTCAACTGAGAGAGATGGTTAGCAACTAAAATTTCACTCCCTTTCTTATCTCAAACTTTCAAATCAAATTCTTGAAGAAGAAGAATCCATCGAATCATTCTAGGCTTAGCATCCTTCTTACTAAACAAATAACGAAGTGTTGCATGATTAGTGAACACAATCATCTTTGTACCAATAAGGTAAAATCGAAATTTGTCACAAGAATCTCCTTCCCAGTTGTTGTATAATTCAATTGGGCTTCATTCAATGTTCGGATTGTATAGTATATGGCCCTAAATAGTTTGTCTCACTTTTTTCCTAACACTGCTTCAATTGCAAAGTCACTTGCATCACACATGACTTCAAAAGGTTGACTTCAATTAGGTACAATTATTATTGGTGCTGAAATTAGTTTCTCCTTGATTGCATTAAAGGCTTGCAAACAAATATCATCAAAGTTAAATGCAAAATATTTTTCAAGAATATTACATAAAATTTTAGGGAGTTTAGAGAAATCCTTTATAAATCTTCTATAAAATCTCACATGTCCCAAAAAAACTTCTAATTCCCTTCACATTCTTTGGAGGTGATAGTTTTTCTATGGTTGCAATTTTAGCTCGATCAACCTCAATTCCTTTAGATGACACTCTATGTCCAAGCACAATCCCTTCTTAAACCATGAAATTACATTTCTCCTAGTTTAGGACAACGTTTTTATCTTCACATCTTTGCAAAAAAAGAGCTAAATTATGCAAACAATGATCAAAAGATGTACCAAAAACCGAAAAGTCATTCATAAAAATTTTCATTATATCTTCCACCATATTAGAAAAAAATAACCATCATGCAAAGTTGAAATGTTGTTGGGGCATTGCACAGTCCAAAGGGCATCCTTCTAAAAGAAAATGTTCCTTAGGGACATGTGAATGTAGTTTTCTTCTAATCTCCGGGGGCTATGGAAATCTGGTTATACCTCGAATAACCATATAAGAAGCAATAATAAGGATACCCAGCCAATCGATCTAGCATTTGATCAATGAATGGAAATGGAAAATGATCCTTCCTTGTTGTTGTGTTCAACTTGCGATAATCTATACATACATGCCAACCCGTGACTATTCTTGTTGGAATAAGCTCATTATTGTCATTTTTCACAACCATCATTCCACCCTTTGTTGGTACAATATGCACTGGACTTACCTATGAGTTGTCTAAAATAGCATAAATAATTCCAGTATTGAAGAGTTTCAAAATTTCAGCTCTCATAACCTCCTTCATTGCTGGATTTAATCTTCTTTGGGGCTCGATTGATAGTTTGTAAGGTTCCTCCATTAAAATCTTGTGCATGCAAATGGATGGACTTATAAATTTTATGTCAGAGATAGTCCATCCTAATGTTGTTCTATGCTTCCTTAACACACGTAGTAACTTTTTCTCTTCTTTGGGTGTAAGTGATGTCGCAACAATCATTGGAAAGGTATAATTATTACCCAAGAACGCATAGCAAAGATGCTCAGGCAATTTTTTCAACTATGGATTTGTAGTTTGCTGCATTTTTTCTATAGAAATTATAAAATTCGTCTTTGCTACCATTGGCTCTAGCCTCTCCACTTTTGTGCTACATGATGTAACTTGCTACAATGCGTCCAAGGCAAATACATAGTGTATAAATTCTTCACTAACAAAATGTAAATTACGTTCATAAACAATAGAGTTATTGAAATCATAAGCATGAGATGAAGTGGTGATACATCGTTCTAGGTGATCGGCCATCATATCCTCTTGAAAGGCTTTTACTACACATTTCTCAAGGACATCTACCTAAAAACAAGTGCTTGGATCTTTTGGAAATCTTATGGCTTCGTAGATGTTGAACACAACCTTTTCCTTGTTCACTCTTAATGTTAACTCACCCTTTTAAACATCCATTAAAGCCTTTCCCGTAGCCAAGAATTAGTGGGACATCTTAGTCTTCATCAATATCTAACACCACAAAATTAGCAGGAAAAATAAATTTATTCACCTTTACCAATACATCTTCTATGATTCCACGTGGACACTTGATAGATCAGTCTGCTAGTTACAAAGATATTGCTGTTTGTTTCATCTCTCCAAGTCATTTCTTACAAACAAACATTGGCATAAGATTAATGCTAGCACCAAGATCACATAAAACTATATCAAAAAATGAATTTCCAAAGTGCAAGTAAAATTCAAAATCCTTGGATCTTTTAATTTTTGAGGTAATTTATTTTGAAGAATGACACTACATTCTTCAGAAAGCTTCACTGTTTTGAACTCCTCCAACCTTCTCTTTTTGAAAATGACGTCCTTTATGAATTTGGCATAATTTGGCATCTGTTCCATGGCATATACAAAAGGAATATTTATGTGAATTTTCTTAAAGATATCCAAAAATTTAGAAAATATCTTACTTAACTTTTGTTTCTGAAAGCGTTAAGGATAAGGAAGTGGAGTAGAGAGAATAGGAGAATTGTCAGAAAATGAAATTCATGGAGGCATGTCAATCTATCTTAGTGTTTCATCAACAATCTTCTCTTCTTCTACTTTATTATTGCTTTGGCCATTGTTTGGAATTGTATGGGTGGACTCGGTTTCCTATGATGGTGACCTTTCAATTTCTCTTCCACTCCTAAGTGTAATGGCCTTGCATTGTTCCTTTGGATTCACTTCTATATTGCTAGGAAAATTTCCTCTTTATTGAGCATTATTGGTTGTGGCTAGTTGCCCAATTTAAACCTTGCTTTGGTTTCCTTAATAAAGGAAACCATGGCATCCTCAAGTGACATTTTATTCTCACTTAGTTGACTATTAAACCTTATAGGAGGTTGCATAACATTCTTTGTGTTTTCATATTAAAATTTCTCATGATTTTGAAGCCTTGGATGGTAGTAATTTGGCATAGGATCACCACGATAATTGTAGTTTCGATTGTTGATGTATTGAACCTGCTCTTGATTTTATTCATTCATTGGAAATTTCATACTTGAAGTTGCAATATATTATGCCCTTTGTGGTATTCTTTGAGTTGTCAAAGTTGAAATCTAATGAGATAGAAAAGCAACTTGAGCTGAAAGGGCAACAAACGACTTAAATTCATAAATCCAAGAAACTTTCTTAGCCATAGATCTTTTAGTTGGCCATTGATAGTTGTTTGAGGCCATTTCTTCCAAAAGATAAGTAGCACCTTCAGGTGTTTTTGACATCAAAGTTCCACCAGAAGCAACATCAACTATGGTTCTTATTTTCCCATTTAACCCATTATAGAACATCTGAACTTGCAACCAATCTAGCAATCCATGTTGAGGGCAACACCAAATCATATCTTTATACATTTTCCATGCTTCATAGAGTGTCTAAATTATTTTTCTTCTGAATTGACCAATATCACTCCTAAGTTGGGTTTTTTTTGCAGGTGGAAAGAATATAGTAAGAAACATTTCTGCCATGTCTTGCCAACTAGTGATGCTTCCCGGTTGTAGAGATTATAGCCAACCTCTAGCCTTGTTCCTCAATGAAAAAGGAAACAAACTTAGTCTATTGGTGTCTTTAGTAACACCATTCATCTTTACAGTGTCACAAATCTCCAAGAATATCCCTCACTATGCTTTACTCATCTGGCTAATTTAATTTAATTCTCTCTGTTTGTTAGCAATCTCAAAAAATATCCAAAAACCTCTTTTGATAGTCAATTGTAAATAATCTTGTTCATTAATTTACACAAGAGTATGCAATTTAATAAAGCAAGAAAGCATTAAGACCAATGATTTTTAAACTACACAAGTTCATACAAGTCTTTCGATCTCTATATTTACCTATGCTAAAATATTTCAGATCTATTCTATAATTCTTTTTTTTATAGTAAATAACAAGACTAAAATTATCTAATTAATGGATAGTTAATTAAAAATATTAAACTCGGAATAAATCAGAAAAACATAAAGAGAAATAATTCAAATTAAAATAGAAAATCAAGCATAGTTTGAAATTAAATTACAAATATATATTAAATTTAAATTTAGAATGAATGAATTCACTATAATTTTTTGAGAATAATTGAAAGAAAATTAAATCGCAAAAAGAATCTGCTTTCGTGTCTTCTCCCACCGTTTTCTTTCTCTCTTTCCTAGTTTCTACATATTTGATTTTTTTATTTTGTGTTCTCTCCATGAATACTATTTTATATTTCAATCTGTTTGTTTCTACACCAGCCATCCTCTGTTATCTCTCCCCTTCATTTCATTCTTTTGATTTATATATATATATATATATATATATATATATATATATCATAAACCCTCTACACCTCCTCATCTTCCTCTTTTTTTTTAATTTCCCTTACATATATATATTAATTTAAATCTGGTTTAAATAAAGCTTAATATAAATTTGAGAGTCTTTAGATGATATGTTTCTAAAATTTTGGATCTTCATTATCTTCAAATCTGCAATAAAATTTAAATAATAAAAATGAAATCTAAAATCAATAAAAATTAAATAAAATTAGACTAAAATTTAAAGTTGAGAAGTGATAAATTTTGTCAAATTATGTAAGTCATCAATCCTTCACCAAAACCAATAGAAATGAGAGAAAACCCACATGTTAGGAAAACCACTATGAAGAAGTTTGCATGACCAGTAATTGGTGCGAAAACTGCCTCTATCCAACTGTGTAAAGCTGCTCAAAATTATGAATTGAAAAATATTCATTTTTCTATACTTCCTTCACTTCTCAGGCTCCCTAATAAAGACTCATTGTCTTTCATTAGGGATTTTTATTCAACATTCCAGACTTTTCCTTTCAGTGCTCTTACTTAGTATCAACTAAGAATGAGGTGTTTCCTTACACCTTAAAAGATAGGGAGAAGGCATGGTTAATGTCACTTCTTTTAAGTTCCTTGATGTCCGCGGAAGAGGTCTACAATAAATTCATGGGAAAATTATACTCCCATTAGAAGACATCAGAGTTGAGAGCGAACATTGCTACTTTCTCTCAAATGGAAGGAGAGTCTTTCCATGAAGCTTGAGAGAAGTTCAAGCTCTTTCTCACTTAGTGCTTCCATCATAGCTACCATCTACAGTTGTAGAACTAGCTCTTTTATGATGGACTCACACAACAATACCAGTTCATCATTGACAACGCTGTTGGAGGAGCAATGGGAGAGAAAACTATCTTAGAGACTTATAATCTCTTTGAGATGTTTAGTGCTTTGGAACCCTACTGTGAGAGGGACGCCTCGCGAACTGGGCCATCGACCGGGGAAACAAATTCCTCTTAATGAGAGCCCAAACGGAGGGGCGTTAGTGGGTTGGTTCTACTAGAGTATAGGATTTTCTTTGTAGCTATGGAGCCTACGAAACCAGGGATTGACGCTAACATCAAAGTGTGATGGGTTGGAATTTAGGAAATAGATTACAATACCAAGGTACAACTATAGCTTGCACAATTGATAAAGCAAGTTACACTTCTATCTACACAAGCCATTTCCAACTTAAAGCAATGTGGTATGTGTAGCAATCAAGGACATAGTGCTAATGCCTATCCATTTCAAGGAGAAGTAAATCTTGGATCTGAGCATATCAATGTCTTGGAAGGGTCCCAACCAAGACCCATATATGATCCCAAATTAAAAACTTATAATCTTGGGTGGAAGAATCATCCTAATTTTTTATGGAGGCAGAATAACCCTTCATTTGCCCAGAACTCAAACCATTAGGGCCAAAAATTCCACCAACAACAACCATGAAATATTCCTAGCAAGCCAACCTTGAGGATAGCTTGAATTCTTTTATTCAAGTTAGTAAAGACAACTCAACGGTTGGAATTTGTGGAGGCTTCGATTAAAAAGGTGGAAATCCAACTTGAACAATTGGTAGAGAATTTATAGAAACAAGGAAAGATTGACCGAGTTCAACGAAGAGCATATAAAATTCAATGATATGGATATATTTTGTTATTTCATTTTTGTAATCATATTTATTTTAGTAAAAGAGAAATTTTTTTAATTGTTCATTTTTTATTTTTTATTTTTAAATTTTTGTATAATATTTAATTTTCTTTTTTGTATAGTAGTTTTTTTTAATTATGATAGTGCTTAGACAAAACTTAGGTCCCCTGCATTCTTAAAACTCTAAACTTAGTCTTAGTATTCAACTAGGATCCCTTTAGAAGCTGAACCTTGATAATCAAGAGGAGAAGATTCATTTTCAAGTATGAGAAGTCATGGGAGATGCTGAAGCTAGGCAAAAATTGATGAAGGAATACGCAACACCAATAGTTGGCAATGCTACTTCTAGCATACAACTACAAGAGGTTACAAGGGAACCAAAAAATTACCAAGCTTACACCCAATTCCAAACATAAAGCCTAAATGAAAACCACCCTTACCCACTAAAACAATCTTTTAAGCCAACCTTAGAGGATAACTTGAATAATTTTATTCAAGTTAATTATGACAATCAATGGTTGAGCTCTGTAGAGACTTTGGTGAAAAGAATTGAAGCAAACGTTGGGTAGCTAGCTGAGCATATGCAAAAAAAGAACTAGGAAGATTGCCTAGTCAAGCAAAAGGATGTTAGAATTCTTCAAAGTGGTAAGGTAGTCAATAAAACTTTACCTAAAATTTCTAACGTTATACCTATTAGTTCAGGTAATGGGAGAGATGAAATTTTAATCTCTTAAGAAGGAGAAATGAGTGCTAATCTTGACAAAACCTTTTGTGAATAACATTGGGGAGTCACCAGACATTCCCAAAATTCAAAAGATAGTAGAACTACACCAAATGCAAGTATTGTTCCCATACTGTTTGAAGGAATCTAAACAAGATAAGTAATTATATGATCTTTATAAAATTCTTTCTAAAGTAAATATTAATTTACCTTTGTAGAAGTGATCATGAATTTTCCCTCCTATGCAAAGTTTTTCAAGGAATTGAACACTAAGAAAAGAAGATATGAACTTAATGAACGAGTAGTACTATTAGAAATTTCTAGTGTTGTGCTTCAGCATCAACATCCCCTAAAGTTGAAAGACATGAGAAGTTTTATCATAAATAAAAATGTGAGGGATAGGAAGGTGGTTAAAGTAATGCTTGATTTAGAAGCTAGCATAAATCTGATGCCCTACCTTATATTCTTACATTTAGGTTTAGGAGACCTAAAACAAACAACCATGTCCCTTTACTTATGGATAGATCTCTTAAATATCCAAAGGGAATAGTTGAGGATGTGCTGGTACAAGTAGATAAACTAATCATACCTATTGATTTTATGGTTTTGGATATGCAAGAAAATACAACCTAGGATAGAGAACACACAATAATTCTTGGTATACCATTTATGGAAACCACTAAGACTATTATTGATGTCCAAGATGGATATTTGACAATGACAATATTAGGATAGACTTATCATTTCAAAGTCTTTGACTCTTCACCTTTTCCTTCTATTTATGCCATTATTGAAATTTTCAATATTGATCCTTTGGATAATCTTTTCCAAAGTACCTTTCTTCAGGATATAATAGAATACAAACTAGAAACAACTCTTATACTTGAAAAGGTAGAAAAAGATCTAGATAAGGAGACCGAGAGGTATCTTGAAATTTTAGATAGTGTTGAACCAATAAAAAATCCTAGTACAACACCCTTAGATCTACCTAGTTCCCCATCTGTGAAAGAGGCTAATCCACTTGAACTTGAACTGAAAAACTTACTTAGGCATTTAAAATATGTGTTCTTAGGAGAAGGAGAAACTTATCCATTGATAATTTCTTCAACTTTGAATAAAACCTAGGAAAAAGAACTCATCAAAGTGCTTAAGAAGTTTAAAATAGCCATAGGATGGAGTATTGGGGATATAAGAGGCATTAGTTCTGCCATATGTATGCATAAGATCAAATTGGAGGACAATGCTAAACCCGTAAGAAAGGACCAAATAAGACTAAACCCTATCATGTAAGAGGTGGTTAAGAAAGAAATTCTTAAACTCTTGGATGTAGGAATCATTTACCCTATTGCTGATAGTAAATGGGTTAATCCAGTGCATGTGGTACCAAAGAAGTATGGAATAAAAGTCGTTAAGAATGATAAAAGTGAACTAGTACCCATAAGGATAATCATTGGATGGAGGATGTGTATAGACTTCAAAAAACTGAATATATACACTAAAAAGGATTATTTTCCTCTTCCATTAATTGATAAAATGCTTGAAAGATTAGCTTGGCATGAATTTTATTGTTTTCTAAATGGAATTTATGGATACTATCAAGTACCCATTGCTTACATAAATTGACTTTGGTTTTAGAAAGATGCATTGAATGCAATCTAACCCTTAGTTGGGGAAAAATTCATTTTATGGTTCAAAAATGGATTGTGTTGAGACATGTGATTTCAAACAAGGGTATTGAAGTGGATACGAATAAAATTGAATTGATTTCAAATCTTCCACCCCGTACATCTATAAGAGGGATAAGAAGTTTCTTAGGACATGTAGGATTTTACGACGATTTATTAAAGTTTTTCAAAAATAAGTCATCCCTCTATAACCTGTTGTCAAAAGATGTTTATTTTGACTTTGATGAAAAATTTCTATCGCCTTTGATACTTTAAAAGAAAATTTAACAACTACCCCTGTTATTATTGCACCAGATTGGTTTCTTCCTTTTGAAATAATGTGTGATATTTCTTATTATGCAATCGAAGAGAGTGAAAAAATGTTTGCATGTCATATACTATGCGAGAAAAACACTCAATAATGCCTAAATTAATTATTCCACCACTGAGAAATAGTTCTTAGCTATTGTATTTTCTATAGACAAATTTAGGTCTTACTTAGTCGGTTCGAAAGTAATTGTGCATTCTGATCACGTTGCTTTGAGATACCTATTAAGTAAACCTAATACAAATCCAAGATTAATTAGGTGGGTCTTACTCTTATAGAAATTTAACTTATAAATCAATGATAGGAAAGGTAATGAAAACTTAGTACCTGACTATTTATCTAGGTTAATTTTTGAATTCTCTTGTAGGTAAGAGTAAAGAAGATATAATTGAAACCTTTTCTAATGAGAAGTTATTTTTAGTATGTCCAAACCCTTGGTATGCAGATATCATTAACTATATGACCACTTTTGTTTTGAGACCCGGCATTTCTTCTAAAGAAAAGAAAAGATTTCTAACTTCTTATATGCAATACTTTCTGGATGACTTTTATTTATTCAAAATTGGTAAAGATCAAGTCGTTAGAATGTGTGTTCCTGAAGAAGAACATAAGAGAATTTAGACCTTTTGTCATGAACTTCATTGTGGAGGCCATTTTAGTGGTATGAAAATTACCTTAAAGGTGTCACAATCTCGATTCTATTGGCTAACTCTTTTCAAAGATGCTAATATGTTTTGTGCACAATGTGATCAATGTCACATAACAGGTAACATAAGTAAAAGAGCTAAAATTCCTTTGACATCTAATTTAGTTTTTGAACTCTTTGATGTATAGGGGATTGACTTCATGGGTCTTTTTCCTCCATCCAATGGTTTTGAATATATCTTGGTTACTGTAGATTATGTATCCAAGTAGGTAGAAGTTGTACCCGCTAAAACCAATGATGCATATTTGGGATGGCTAGAGTAATAATAAGTGATACAGGTATCCATTTTTGCAATAGACTCTTTGATAGAGCACTGAAGAAGTACAAAGTTTCCTATAGAGTGGAAACTCCTTATCATCCTCAAACTTACGATTAAGTGGAAGTAAGTAATAGGTATATCAAGGGAATTTTGGAAGGGACTAGGAAATTAAGTTGAATGATGCCTTATGGACATATCACATAGCTTACAAAACACCCATTGGGATGAGCCCTTACTGGGTAATCTTTGGGAAAATGTGCCACCTTCTCATTGAACTCAAACACAAGGCCTATTGAGAAATTAAAGAGCTAAACATGGATTTAGATAAATTAGGAAAAAATGGTTGTTTTATCTTAATGAGTTGGAAGAGATTTGGGATGAGGCCTATGAAAATGAAAAAATATACAAAGAACGTACTAAACACTATCATGACAAGAGGCTAGTTCCTACGTCTTTTCTTCCATGAATGAAAGTTCTTTTATTTAACTCTCATTTGAGATTGTTTCCAGGAAAATTGAGATCAAGATGAGATGGACCTTACACAATTGTCCAATTTTGTTTCACATAGAGCAATAGAGTTATTAAATCCAAAGATACAAATAACTTTCAAAGTCAATGGGCACTGTGTAAAGCCATATTTAGAAGAAGAATACAGCATGGATGATGTTGATTCCATATTGAAAAATTGATCTTAAGCATCATGAAGATGTGTCTTACTGACACGCTAAACCAAGCACTAGATAGGAGGCAACCCATCACTGTAAGTAATTTTTCTTTTATGCAATTTTATTTAATTAGTTTCGTTTATGTTTGTTTATTTTATTTTAAGTATTAATATAATTAATGTTTTGAGATATGTTAGAATTTATAGAATTTTATCTGTGAACATAATTATTTCAAGCTAATGTTGGTTGCATCTTCTTTTCCACATCAAGTCATTAACACATCAAATAGATCGTTAACTTTTCTATCTCTATTCTTGCAATTATAGTTCTTAAAAATTGAGGACAATGTAGATTCTAGGTTGGGGTGGGTATATAAAAGTTACAAATATTACACTTTTTTTATTCTTAGATAATTTTAAAAAAATTCACATAATTTTATTCGTTACTTTTATTTGTAATTTATTTGTTTAGTAATTTTTAGTTTTTTTGGAGTAATTTTTTTTTTACAAAAATTGATCATATCTTAGAATTAAATTTAAATGATAATTAAGTCTTTTTTTGTACTATTAGATTAATTTCCAAAAACATATCATTAAGTAATGTGATAATTAGTTAGTTGTTGTCATAACTAGTATTTCTTAATAAGGTGTGAAAATTATATTAAACCCAAAATCAATATTTAAAAATCAAATAGTTGAGACTACCATTATGAGAAATATTGTAAGCCCATTATCCTTTGTTTTGAGTGATAAATATTTTTTTTCTACTCTAAACACTTTTCTTATTTCTTCAGCATTATTAGATGATCTCAATAGGACTTAACATTGAATGTCTAGATTTTTACATCTTAATAAAGTGTTATAAATTTATTGTTCATTTGCTTAGATTAAATTATTGTAGTAGAAATTGATAGTATATGTCTTTCTTCATTCATGCATGACCATGTCTTTCTTCATTCATGCATGACTTCTATTAAAAAAAAGATATATATATGGTTACCTAAACAAATACAAACAAAACCAAATATTAATCACTCACCTTAAATTAATACATTTTTTATATGAAATATAAAAATGATTTTTAACTAATTATTATAATAAATCATAAATGTTTAAGAAGTTGAAATAATTTATGCTTAAGATTTTAATTATGAAATTTAAAAGAGATTATAAGCATGAAATATTATAGTTGAGTTCTTATTTTATTTGTTTTCATTTTTTGTTAATATTTGTGGGTATCATTACCAAAAATCCTCACGAGACTTAAAATCATCCACTAGGGCAACCTAGGAGTTTAATGACTTGTTGCATATGCTAAATGCAACTGTGTCAATCCACAAAAGTTTTTAGGTTAGTTTAATTTTACTAAGAGAGTAGCAAGAAGCTGATTGGAGGTTGTGATGAGTGCTTAAAAGCACTAAATATACCATGTTTTAATGTCATTTAATTAATAAAATAAATTTATATTTGCTTTATTCTATTCTATTTTAGAAAAATCCATTTGTTCATATCAATGAGTATATTTTTGTGTTTTGTAGGTATTTTAATATATAAATATTAAAATTAAAAAAAATACTTGAAGCATGTTTATCACACGTTTTGGAGCTTAAATAAATATCATTTATTTGATATTATCCAAAGTTAAAAAAAGTGATAATGGAAAATAAATAAAAATAATTGTATGCCACGACACAAGGAGATTTAAACTGGTCAAAACTTTAGTTACGATTTGATCGCATAGTAGTAAAAACACAAGTTTTTCTCACATTTTTTCCTATAAATATGACTCCTTATATACTAAGAATAAGCTTTCAAGTTACGTTTTCATAAACTTACTCTCCCCTTTTTCTAGAGTTTTTTATATTTTTAGCTTTTAAAATTTATTTAGTTATTCTCTCAATTTTGAGGATGAATATTTTTATATTTTAGTACTTTAAAGTTTTTGATTCAACAAATTCTAGAGTGCAATTACTATCAGAGTTTTTTGAGTCTTAGAATCAACTCTTCAAAGTTCTGTAAGGATATTTTTAAGGTATTAATTATATTCCTTTTAGAGTCCATATCTGTGTCATTCTTGATTTTTTAGTGATAAATTATAACATGTCTAGCTGATAGTGAATATGATATAATAATAACGTTGTTATACTTGCAAAATATTGAATAGGTAAAACATTTTCTTAAAATAAATAAATTTTATTTTTATTCAAGATTTTTATAAAGAATGTTATTTGAAGAAGTACATTACTTTTAATAACAAACTTAATATGAGAGTTAAACTTAATACTCTTTTATTTTATATTTAATTATTTGGATATTTAGAGCAAAACTCTATTTCAAAGGCTTTTTTACAAATAATTATCATTTGAAAATTTATGGACAACATATTTTCTGAAATAGTTTTAAAACCTGAAAGTTTTTTTTCAAATAGTTAAATTCTTAAATTTATTTTGGATACTTTGAATAAAGTCTTATTAACTAACTTCGCCTAAAGTTGTGATTAGATGGTTTTCTATTTTCTTATAAATAAAGCTAAAATTTAATACTTAATTAATTAATAATTCTTGCCTAAGTATATTAGTTAATTAATATTAAACAAAAAAATTGAGTCTCGCCTAAGGACACTTTCATACCAAAAAGAAAAAAATTAATAAATATCAATTTTTATATTTAATAACTTGAATAATATGAGCAAGTATAATTTCTGAATTATTATATCCATTATTCTCCATTGTTTATGAATGTATTAAATTGCATGAGTATTTGTTGAATCCATGTCTATCTTTATCTTCATGCATTAGATTATTTTTTCAAAAACCAAATCATTGTGACAGAATGTTTAGGTTTAATTTTTTTTAAAATTTGAGTAATATTTAAAAATCACACAATATTACCTCCTTTAATCAACTTTGGAAGTATACTTATTATTTATATAATTGATTCGTACATTTGCAAGAATTAATAAAATTTAGAATGAATAAGTATTTACAAAAATGATATTATCCCCGATTTTGTTCATCAATAAACACATATTTTATATATTATTTTATAGTTTTTTATATCAATTTTAAGGTTTATGTGAGTGCTGGTGATATTCATGAACTAAACATATAATTATAATTTTAGTTTCTAAGTGTGTGTTAAAAGAATATTTTTCAAGCCGCAGAAATTATCGAATCTTAATGATCATATCTAAGGTGTATCTTTATTTTCATGCACATTATATTGGATATTAGATACATAGGAACAATATAAAAATATGCTACTTAATCAATGATTGATCGAGTAGTGACTAGATCGATCAAGCTATATTACCGGTTGAATTAATTATTTATGTGACTTAATCGATCGATGAATTAATACTTTATCGATCAAGATTGATGACTAGATCTATCCATTCTTTTGAGAATTAATTAATTAATATACTAGATCGATTGAAAGGATATTCAATCGATCGAACTATGTACTTGATCAATCGAGCACTTGATTAGATCGATCGAGAGGCTAGAGCTTTAATTTTAAAACATATTTCTAATACGAATTACATTGAGTTTTGCCTACAATGTTATAATTTCTTAAAACTCATTTAACAAATTTTATGAACAAGATGGTAATTTTACTTTGACCTAAAGTGGTTCAAAATATTCTACAAATATAAACATATGCACACAATTGAATTTAACCACACAAAATCTTAATTGTGCTTAATCTCTTCATCTTTTATTCTCTCTTGCTTCGCTAAAAGTTCTTGAGTAGATTTTTTTATTAAGTTAATTTATCAAACATTTTTCGTTGTGTTTGATGGATTAACAAGCCTACAATAATAATTATGTTATTATGCTTTTAATTGATTGTTCTATAATTGCTAGTTATTTTCGATTTATCTAATATATTGTTTAAATAAATTAAGTGAAAGTAATGGCTTTTAAGTAGGTTATTTGGGAGCATTACCTCGGTTGGTAGTCCTATCCTTGTAATTAGATACCTATTTTTCAAAGTGAATAGTTAGGTGGTGTGGTGAATTTACGATTTTCTTCTTAAACCATTGCTACGACCTAGGTTCTTTTTACCTAAATTTTTTTGTGTGTTGATCTTTATTTTATGCATTATTTTATTTACATGTAATTGTACATTTGGTTGTTCTATGAATTTTTAATTTTTATAATTTCGTTGATCTTCTATTCACCCGCCCTCTAACTAATTAGGCCCATAACTAAAAAAATAATTTCAATTGGTATCAGAGTCATCACTAGATATACTTTTTTTCCCTAGGACCTTGTATGGATCATTTAACAGAGGGTTCAACAACAAACCATGCACCTTATTTTGATGGTCTAATTAACCATATTGGAAGGCTAGTGTGAAACTATGTACTTTATGGTTGGAAACCATCTATGATTACCAAAGATAATGTAGTCACTTCTAAGCTTAGGATTGAATGGATCAATCAAGACAAAACAACTAGGAGTTAGAATCAAAAGGATGGAGTTAGAATCAAAAGGATGTAAATGCTTATGAATTTCATTGTATTTCTTATGTTGATACTGTTAAGCATGCTTGGGATATTTTAGAGGTTGCCCATGAGGGAACCGCACAAGTTAAATGGACTAAACTTTGTATGCTTCGTAGTTAATTTGAAAATGTTAGGATGAAAGAAAATTAAACTTTCTTAGAATTTTTATTAAATTATGTGATGATTTCAAGATAGTTCAAAATATTCTTTACTACCAAATTGCTTCCATGCAAAGGTGACCCCTATTGACAAAAGTAAGGATGTGATACCATCATAAAAGAGGAACTCGTCAGCTCACTTTAAACCTTTGAGATGAGCTTTTGAAAAAAACTCGAAGAAAAAAAGTATCACTTTCAAAACTACTATGATTGAAGACAATGATAATGACGATGAAATATTGGTATTCTTAACCAGAAGATTGAACAAAATCCTCAACAAAAAGAATCCTCAAAATAAAAGACAATCAAGTTATCAAAAAAATCATAATTCAAGAGAATTCAAGTCTATGAGTTTTGATGATAAAAAATCTAAACCTACTAGACTTCAATACTTTGAATGTATGGGATTTGATCATTTCATAGTTGATTATGCAAACAAGAATAACCAAACATGAAGAACTTTCAATGCTACGCTTACTAACTCTAAAAGTGATAATGATAATCTAGTTGAATATAACACCAACTACTTGGCATTTACTACAACTGCTAGTAGATAATCTAGTAAGTACAACATTGATTCAGATGATGAGGAAAGCGGTGTTGAATTTTTACTCAACACATTTAATGGCACTAGTATTGATAAAGTGTTCAGATTATGTAAGATGCAAAAGGAATTGGCTGAACTAAATGAAAAAAAACTTAAATCCATTGAAATAAATTTCTCAATCATAGAAAAAGGAAAACAGTTGAGTTGTCTAAACATGCTAATGTTTTGAATTCAAGTTTTGCAGATGTTAAATAGAAAAAACAAGAATCTTATGCAAGAACTTGAACAATCAAAGGAAGTAGTAAGGAGGTTAACATTTGGATCTAAAAGGTTGAACAAAGTTTTGGTTTATAGAAAGTCAGTTGAAGACAAGAGAGGGCTAACATATATGAATGAGCACACTTCATCACCTTTGTCAAAATCAACTGAATTTGTCAAAACTTCAAACATGTCCTCCTTATATGATACACATGAAATTGACTATAAGGATAAGAGCTCCATTTATTTAGCATAAAAAACCACATTTGTAAGGCCTTCTAACCTTACTCTATTGTTACCCCTTATACACAAAGAACAATTACACCTGCAGTAGGAAAGGTTATATTAGGCCCAAATGTAAATTATTGATACATGTTTCTAAATGTAATAATGAATTTCATTATTCACATAATAGGACTTATAATCATCATCCATCTATGCATGTTGCATAATATTTTAGGATGAATAAAAATTATGGTAACATGCTCAAAATTCCTACTAGAAAACATGAAGTTGTTAGCTCAATGGGCAAGTGAAATTCAATGCATTTAACTCAAGGACTAATTATAATTATCCTACCATGTATGTTCCATTTTCATTTAGGATGAGTGAAAAACCTAAAGGTAAGTCCAATAATATGTTAATAACAACTAAGGTAGTTGCTTTCTAATCCAAAGATATAAAAAAACAAAAATTCAAGAAAATTTAGATTAGAAAAAATGATCTCTTTTTGGTCACCTAACCATAATTTATTCTTCACCTACATACTTTAGTTTGAGTGCTTAATTGATCCTAGATGAGTATCTTTAGTTTGTTTTTTGTTTATTTGTTTTTGTTTTTATTTATGTTTCATTAGTTTCCAAAAAAAAGAGAGAAGTAGACTTACTTTAACTTGACATGAACATTACATGTTATTCTCATACTTTTGATAACATATTTAACAACTGGATACTATAACTTAGCACTTACATATCTTACGCATCTAGTGAACGATGTCAACATGATCATATTCACGTACTCACTGGACACATATGTATGCTATGCATGAAATTTATGAGTGATTATGTGAGTATTTAGGGACTTAGATAAGCATGACTACTAGTTTTCAAAGGACTACCTACAGTGATGAGTAGAGCTACATCAGTGAGGGAAGAGGGCTACCTCCCAACTAGTGACAAAGTCATCATACTAGGTTTTTAGCTCATGCATATTTCCTTAAAAATAATATTATTAAAGAAAAAAAAGAAAAATAATACAAAAGTAATTACTTGCACACAAAAAGAGTCATAAATGGTTATACAAAAAGAAAATAAGTAACCAATTCCTTATAAAAAAATAATAATACAAGAAGGTAACATAAAACAAAACAATATTGATTAAAGTTCTCTCTTAGTTAGTAAAATTTTATTTTGTGCATATTTGAATTCAACTGCAATTCTTTCATTATTGGTGATACTTTTTTTGGACTAATTGACATACCAATGATATTCCAAAACTCAAATTACTTGTGATAACTATGGATTTGTCACTATATGTGTGATCATGTTTGTGTGTATTGGTTACATATGTTTATGTTGTTAATGACTAGCCACACCTTGAACATAAGTTAACCTTTGTATATGTGTGTAATGTTTTGTCATGTTTGGATTAATTTACTGTCCCTGCTAAAAACAAATGTTTTCACCTCCACTTTATACTTGTTTTCATTTGTATGTTATGTGTTTGTTTATTCATATGACAAAAAGAAGGATAAAAAATTGGTATAAAAATATAGTTAATTTAGGAAAGGAATTTTAATTTTTGAATTACTTTGAATTTTTTGGATATTTAACATAGGGAAAGTTATTTTTAATTTCTATCATTTGTTTAATCCTTTTTTGATCATTCTTCACTTTTTGTAACAATGAGTCCTTCAGGACAAGTTTTTTGATATTTATGTTTTTGACTTTTAGTGAAAAGATGAGTTTTCAAGATTTATGCGAAGATGGTTCCATTGAATCATAGGATAGTACTACTATATAAAACTTTAATTATCATATGAGCATTATGTAGTGAGAGAGAGGTATTATCACAAGAATATGTCAAAAGAGGATATTGTAAAGTTTATATGAGTGTTGGCGATAGTCATGGACAAAACATATAATTATAATTTTAGTTTCTAAGTGTGTCTTAGAAAAATATTTTTCAAGCCGAAGAAACTATCGACCCTTAATGATCACATCTCATGTATATCTCTGTTCCCATGCATATTAGATTGATCAAGCAGTGACTAGATTGATCGAACAGTGACTAAATCGATCGAGTAGTGACTAGATCGATCAAGTTATATTACCTATTAAATTAATTATTTATATGATTAGATCTATTGAGGAATCAATACTCGATTGATCGAGCACTAGATTGATTTTGATTAATGACTAGATCGATCCATTTTTTAGACTTAATTAATTAATACACTAGATTAATGGAGAGGATATTTGATCGATTAAACTATATATTCAATTGATTGAGCACTTAATTAGATCGATCGAGCGACCATTGTTTTAATTTCAAAACATATTTCTTTTATGAATTGGATTGGATTTTTATTATATTATCGCGATTCCTTAAAACTCATTTAACTGATTTTACAAACAATATGGTAATTTTTCTTTGACTTAAAGTGCTTCAAAATATTTTATAAATATAAACCTAAGAACATAATTAAAGCTAACCACATAAGAGTTTAATTGTGCTTATTCTATTCATCTTTTATTCTCTCTCTTATTTTAAAAAAGTTTTAACATAAGATTTTTCATTTAAGTTAATTTATCAAATATTTGTGGTTGTATTTTATGAATTATAAAGCCTACAATAATAATTGTGTTATTGTGCTTTTAATTGATTGTTCTAAAGTTGCAAGTTATTTTCAATTTATCTAATATATTATTTAAGTCAACTAGTTAGGGTTGTTAATTATTGAATATGCTTTAAGACACACACTTGTACTTATATTTATGTGTTAACTTTCAAGTGACAATGATGCGGGTTCGATTAACTAGTGGGACTTAAGTTTGTCGGAACACTGGTCTGAAACTGAATGCCTTTCTTGTAGAGATGATAAAGCGATTGCTTGTAATTAAGTTAATTTGACACATTACTTGAGTGTGTACTTTGAGTCCTAGTCCTATAACTGGATACTTATTTTTCATAGCGTATAGTTAATTGATCTGATAGGTTGATGGTTTTCCTCTTAGGTCATTAATGTGATCTAGGTTATTTCCACCTAAAAATCTTTGTGTCTTGATATTTATTTTCTACATTATTTTAATAATACGCGATTACATGTCTCATGCTACAAATTTTGAATTTGTCATAATTTCATTAATCTTCTATTTACCCACTCTCTAGCTAATTAGGGCTATAACTAAAGAAGAAAACTTTTCACCAATAAATAAATAAATAATTCATATAACAAATATATTTTTAAAAATAATTATTTTAAATAATGCAATTGTTTTATTATATTAAGGTTAAAAATTTACACAGTTCATGATTACTCATTTAATGAGTTTTCGATTAATTCACTTATGAGTAGATCATAATATTTTTGAACTAATAACTTTCATGTCAATATCATATCATACCTCATATCAATTAAAAATAATTAGCTAATATAAATTATTTTTAAATAATTTTTTTTATTAAATTCAATCGAGTAATATATATCATTTATGTAAGATTAACTTCTTAAATAGCAAAAAAATTAATTAAATAAATTTATATGTTGTTATGCTATATTTTACCTATTTATTAAATAAAGTTCGGTACTTGTTACTAATATCGTGGTAAAACATATATGTTTATATTATATTTAAATTTTATTACTCATAAAATAGTTATTATATAAATATATTCATTATTAAATTAACAAATTAATTGACTATTTGTTTTAAAAATATTTCTACAAATCACTTTATAAAATATTTTAAAATCAATTTTTTAATTATAATAAAACAAACTTAAAAATTTATATTAAGGACTTATTTTTTCTTTTATTTTATAAAATAATTTTTTAAATAATAAGTATTATTATTTGGTAATTAATACTATTATATATTTATTACATTTGAATAATCAATCTGTACATCTTGATCAAAAAATAGTATATAAGATGAGCTCATTTTTCTTTGAATTTATTAGAAAATCACAAAACTAACACCCCTAAAACTAATAATAATAAAAATAACATTTCTAAAAACTAATTTATATTTTAAATTTTTTAATATATAATTTATGCTTGTTTCTTTTAAAATAAATATTTTTAACTTACATATTCAACTCGAATTCAAGACACCATGTTATTTTAATTTTAATTTTTTTATTTTTGAATTATCTAAGGCTATATTCCAATCCTCATTCGAAGGTTTAAAAAAGCAATAATCTAAATTATATGTATATAATTTATTTATTTTTTATAATTCTTAGTTCTTTTAATTTATAAAAATAGCTACACAAAAATAATTAATTAATTTTTTATTTTACTTTTATTTATTTCTCATATATTTTTCAATTGAGATTGAGATTTTATATATCGTGTTTAGTATAAATAATAACTACAAAATTAACAAAAAATAAAAAAATAATTTTTTTATAATTTAATCATATGTCCTTAAGTTTTTATCTTTTTTTTTTATAAAAAATGACTAAACTACTATATAAAAGAATTAAGTTTTACTGATTAACATAATTAAGGAATACTAGGTATATTTTTCTTATATATATATATATATATTCTATTTTTATCAAAAAATATTTTATTATTAAAATTCTTAATTTTTCGTTAATTTATATAAAAAAAAGAGTGTGGGGTCACTGAAAGGAACTTTTTAGATTGGAACATATGGATACATGGCTTGTCTTTGTAAAATTTTAGAATTTTCACTAATTTACACAAACAAGTTTAGAAAATGCTTAAACATATTTGTTTGGTGAGTATAGTATTGAAGGATTTCTATAGAGAAGCATAGAATGTGAATTAATAATCATATTCTTTATTCATCTCACAATGAAGGTATATATATAACACTTAAAAAATAGGTATTGAGATTACATTGGTAAGCCCTCTGTTTGAGCTCCTATAATACATATAGTAGTTTTACACATAATCATGTCGTTGTCCTCAAGTCATATAGTATACCCCTCATTGGGAAGTAGAGTTCTTAAAGGCTACCAACTGAGCCATTTGATCCCTCCTTACAACTGATCAGGTGGTACTTGCTTATAATCACAAGGACATGCTTTAAATGTCGTTAGATAAGAGGTACCTTCTGATAACCAGTCCAGGTCGTTATACACAAACTATTTGAGACCACAGTTTGCAAATAGGTAATCCAGGTCATTAGGATAGTGTACTTATTACATGTAGAGTACAAAATATTAACTCCCTTATTCCTTAAACTTTGAGAAGTTTAGGGAATACTTCATAACTTGACCCTTACCTCCATATGATTTGGTTGTTGTTAATAAGAGACCTAATACAACAGGCAGTTGAAAAACGAGGTCATTTAGGTCATTTAGATTGCAACCTCTTTATGCGTACTATACCTAAAATTAACTCCTCTATTCCTTGGGATTTTTGGAATTGTAGAAAATATTCCCAATATTAATTTTGGTTCTAATGGGTAAATCGTTTAGCTTTCATTCCCCTTATAAATAGTAAGAAGTTTTTTTTAACTTTTTACCCATTCAAGTTTCTAACTAAGCCAACTTTTTCTTTAGACAATCTCAACCTCGTATGATAATAATACGTCCTTTTTTCTACTCGTCTTTGCTACCAACCCGTTTGAAAAAAAACACTTAGTTTGGATTTTAGTCTGTCTGGCTAGCGACTTCCTTGGAAAACCAATCTATTTTATTATCACCAAACTACTCTTCATCAGATTTATAGCATTCATCTATTAGGTAACTTCTTCCTCTTTTTCTTTTTATTTACCATATCTTCTAACAAAGAAAAGATATAGCCCATTCTTTATCTTCCAAAGACGTCCTTATAGGTCATACGAAAAGTGTTCCTTTATGGATAGATACACCTCGAAAGGCATCGCGAGACTTAGTTTGTTTACCAACAAGCTTGGTACAGGACATGTGAAATGTTGAAACTTCGATAGGTCGTGAAGAATGGCCAAATAGAAAGGATGGGGAACCAACCAAAGAGAGCATCCTAGCTCTCCCCGCTTCATCTAGATCCTAGCTTGCTTCCTCATCGTCTTTACAAGATCCAATACCTGTCATTTACTTCCTTGTATTTATGGTGAAAATGGTACCCAATACCAAGAAGAAATGGGATAATTAGGGTGAGCCTACACATCGAACTAAGGACAAACATCAAATATAAAAATGTCAGTGTTCTAATCGTTGACAACCTGATGAAAATCAGGCATAAATATGGTATCCTACCCCATGTAGGTCAGATACTAGTATCCCGTCATTTAAGTGATACATTTAGCTCCCTTCAAAATTAGTTTTCGGTGCTCATTCCTCAGAATGATAGCTCATGCCCTCAATACTTTTGACACTAACCCCACCTAAATTAATCCTAATGGATGGAAGATTCTCTTGTGTCTCTCAATCGTCATTTGTGAACACGAGGTGGATCTAACAAATGATGAGATCAGATGTTCGTATTACTTAGAAAGAAACAACCTCGATAAAGGATTGCGCTTGGACCTGTCAAACACTTTGTATCCCCAATTGTAAGGGTTACAATAGGTCATTTGTAATTCCTTACAATATGGGTACAACCAATTATCTAAAATAATAAAAATGTGTAAAATAAGATTTTTATATAAATAAAAAACAATAGATAATGAGAGTTTATGCTAAACGAGTTTGTTATAAACTATTATAATCTCACATAAAGTTATAATTGATAAATCATTAAAAAAATTAATTACTAAGTTGTTTGTCTTGTTCAATTTGTTGTTATTTCTTTATTTAAAAATAAATGAATTTATGAAAAATATAATATGTGCTAAAATCGATTCAAACTATTATAATCTCAAATAAGTCAATTCCACAAAACATTAAAGCAATCAATTTTATAAAAAGATTAAAGTTGTTAATTTTGTATATTAAATTGTATTGTTAATTATATATTTAAAAATATATAAATATATAAAAAAATTATACATAAAAAATATACATATGAAAACATATATATCGAAAAGAAAATATACAAAGATACGGTATAAATGAAAAATATATGAATATATGGAAATGAAATGATATTACATGGAAATATAGCATAAGAAAATGTATAAAAGCCTAAAAGTTGTAAAACAATAATTATATTAGATAAAAGTTGTTATGCTAATCCCTTTGTCTTTTGATTTAATTTTTCTTAAATGTCTAAATATTCTTGAATTGTGATTTCAATATTTGTTATGAATTAAATTATTTGTTCTAGGGTTGCAATGTAGCTACATCATGAAGCTATAACTAATTATTTTTGAATGATTTGTGGGATGTTGCTTTTAATTTGTTTATTCTATTTGTGCTTAATGCTTTTGATTGTTGGAAGATTAATCAATTGATTTGTGAACCCTAATGAACTTGGAAAAGAAATTTTTGTGTTTTGCTCTTGGATAGAATAACATATATGTATATGGGAGAGGAATATACATTTATTGTATGTGTAGCTATTAAGAACTTTGAGTTTAATGAATCTTTGGTAAATTTAATTCTTATCGGAATATAGTGAATTAATATAGTGAGATGTGTCTATTTGTTATCAGAAGAGACATGGATAAATTAGGAGTTCTTGGTTGACAAATTAAATGCGAGAACATAAATCAAGAGAAAATAATATGATTCAAGTGGATTAATTTGGTGAAATTGCTATCTTATAGTTTTCTTCAAGTGTTAGTCTCATATATTGTTATTTAGAATTAGTTTAGTTTAATTCTATCTAAATATCGATTGTTTGTATAAAATTAGGTTGAAACAATTTTAGTACTTAACAAATATTAGTAACAAATCTCTGTGGAAACGATATTGTATTTATCACTTATTACTTGTGACCATGCATACTTGCACGTTGATGTTCTTTTAAGATACCAAAATGTTTTTGGTGCCATTGCCGGGGATTTGATTTACTATTTTTGTTGATAATACCAATCAATCTTATTTTAGTTCAAATGTTTTATTTATTTGTTTATTTTTATTTTTACTTTATTAGATTTATTTTTCTGATTTTCAAGTGAATTGGGACTTTGTATGTGACGCATATGAAGTCTTGACATTGCTTTGTTTGATCCAGAAATTGAGAAAACTCTTTTGAAATTAAAGAAGGATAAGCAAAAAGCTTCACAACATTGTATCAAGGATGAGGAGATTCCTAAAGTGGAGGAACCAAGATCTCTAAGAGATTATGGTGTTCCTATTGTTGGTGGGATTCATTCAAGCATTAGAAGACTTGTAATTCAAGCCAAAAAATTTAAGATTAAGCCTGCGATCATTCAGATGATTCAAACTTCAGTTCAATTTGGAGGCTTACCCAATGATGACCCAAACTCTCATATAGCCAATTTTTTAGATATTTGTGACACTTTTAGGCATAATAGAGTCATTGATGATGCTATAAGGCTAAGACCTTTTCCTTTCTCACTCTAGGATAAGGCAAAGAGTTGGTTGAGTTCATTTCCATCTAGTTCTATTACTACTTGGGATGATTTGGCTAAAATATTCTTAGCTAATTTTTTTTCACCAGTAAAGACTGCAAAGATGAGGAATGATATCACTACCTTTGTGCAGTTTGACTCAGAACCGTTATATGAGGCTTAGGAGAGGTATAAGGATGTACTTAGAAGATGCCCTCACCGTGGTTTACCAAAATGGCTTCAAGTTTAGACATTTTATAATAGTTTGATGGATCCGACTAGAAACATGATTGATGCTACAACAGATGGTGCTCTTATGGGAAAATCTATTGATAAAGCCTATGATTTATTAGAGGAAATGGCTTCCAATAACTACCAGTGGCCATAAGAGAGGATAATGCTTAAGAGAGCGTCTGGAATTCATGAGATTGATGCTATGTCCACTTTAACTGCTCAAGTTTCACCTTTGGTGAAGAAGATTGATACTCTAGGTTTCTATCCTATTCAATTTTCTTTTGTTGGATGTGAAATTTGCAATGGAATTCATGCTAGTGTGAGATGTCCTCACAACTTTGAATCTATCAGTTTTGTTGCCAACTACAATAGGCATAAAAAAAAACCCTTATGCCAACACTTACAATCTAGGTTGGAAGAATCATCCTAATTTTTCTTGGAGTAAAAATCAAGGCCCATCATCTTTTATGAAGCCTACATATCATCTGGGTTTTCACAATCAAGCTCTACCACAAGAGATGAAGTCATCACTGGAAGATACGCTTGCTCAATACATGGCTAAGAATGAGACTATTCTTCATAATCAAGTGGTATCTATCAGAAATCTTAAAGTTTAATTGGGTCAAATTTCTACTAACGTCAACAACTGACCTCAAGGAGCTTTTCTTAGTGACATTGAAACCAATCCAAAGAGGGAAGGAAAAGAGCATTGCAAGGCAGTCACACTTAGAAGTGGAAAAGAGTTGATAGAAATGCAAAAGCCCTTTTGTCCTTCAACTTCTATTGTTGAAGCTATTGGTCAAGAAAAACAAGATCATGGGGAAGAGAAAGCCGAAGCGAATGAGGCAATAGAAAATCTGATGATGAAGCCTGGTTCAGATAGTCCCAAGCCTTACACCCCACCAATTCTGTTTCCTCAACGCTTCCATAAGAAAAAGCTTGATAAGCAGTTCTCCAAGTTTCTTAAGGTATTTAAAAAGCTTCATATTAACTTTCCTTTTGCTGATGATTTAGAGAAAATGCCTAACTATGTAAAATTTATGAAGAATATCATGTCTAAGAAGAGGAAATTAGGTAATTTTGAGAAAATTTCTCTTACAGAGGAGTGTAGCACCATCCTTTACAAAAAGCTACCACCTAAGCTTAAATATCTATGAATTTTCACCATTCCTTGTACTATTGGTGAAACATTCTTTGGCAGAGCTCTATATGATCTGGGTGCCAACATTAATTTGATGCAATTTTCCATCTATTAGAGGCTTGGATTAGGAGAAGCACACGACCACTGTCACTCTTCGTCTTGTAGGTAGGTCTTTGAAACACCCAAGAGGTATTATAGAGGATATTCTTGTGAAGGTAGACAAGTTTATCTTTCCTACGGATTTTATAATTCTCGATATGGAGGAAGACAAAGAGATCCCTATTATTCTTGGGAGTCCATTTCTAGCAACAGGTAAGACTTTGATTAATGTTCAGAAAAGGGGATCTCACCATGAGAGTTCAAGACCAAGAGGTAACTTTAAATGTTTTTAAAGCTATGAAATTTCCAAGTGAATCTAATGATTATTTTAGAGTTGATGTGGTGAATGAGTTAGTTGAAAGCAAATTCATGGAAAACTTTATTATTGATTCTTTATAAGTTTCTCTTGTGAAGGCTAATGTTATTGATAAGCTAGAATCTCTTGAGTATCTTAAGCTACTTAAAGCATCTCCACAACTCTCTAGTTCTTAGACTAAAGTTGATGGATCACAAGTTTTGATACCTTCTACATCTACTCATCTGAAGCCATCTGTGGAAGAACAACCATCATTAGAGCTTAAGTTATTTCCTAATCATCTACGGTATGCTTATTTGGGTGATATGTCTACTCTTCCCGTGATTATTTCATCCTCTCTAGACGAAGATCAAGAAAACAAGTTGTTAAGAGTGTTGAGAAATTACTAGACAACTTTGGGGTCGTCTATAGTTGATATTAAAGGGATTAGTCCTTCATTATACATGCACAAGATCATGTTTGAGTAAGATTGCAAGCCTACTATTGAGCCTCAATGTCGTTTGAATCCAATCATGAAGGATGTAGTGAAAGATGAGATCATTAAGTGGTTAGATGCATGTATTATCTATCTAATTTCAAATAGCTCTTGGGTTAGCCCAATTCATTTTGGGTTGAAGAAAGGATGAATTATTGTGGAGGCTAATAGCAACAATGAGCATATTCCCACAAGAAAAGTGATAGGTTGGCAAGTCTTTATGGATTATCAAAAGCTCAACAAGGCTACTCGTAAGGATCATTTTCCTCTTCCTTTCATTGATTAAATGCATGATAGATTGGCTGGACATTCATTCTATTATTGCTTGGATGGGTATTATAGATACAACCAAATTGCTATAGCTCTCGAGGATAAAGAGAATACCACTTTCACTTGTCCATATGGAACTTTTGCTTTTTAGAGAATGCCTTTTGGACTTTGCAATGCCCCAGCTACTTTTCAAAGGTGTGTGATGGCTATCTTTTCAAACATGGTGGAGAATTTCATTGAGGTATTTATGGATGACTTCTCAACTTTTGGTGATTCATTTTATATGTGCTTGAATAACCTTTCTTTGGTCCTAAAAAGATGTGAAGAGACACACTTGGTGTTAAATTGGGAAAAGTACCATTTCATATACAAGAAGATGTTGTTCTCGGCCACCTAATATCTTCGAAAGGAATTGAAGTAGAAGCTACCTCTTTCAACATTTGTTAAAGGAATTATAAGTTTTCTTGGTCATGCGAGATTCTACAGGCGGTTCATCAAGGAATTTTCCAAGATCTCTAAGCCTCTTTGCAATCTTTTGGAGAAAGATAGAAAATTCAATTTTGATGAAGATTGTCTTGCTGCTTTTTCCGCATTGAAAGAGAAGTTGATCACTACTCCCATCATTATTGCACCAGATTGGAGTCTACCTTTTGAGCTCATGTGTGATGCTAGTGAATTTGTATTTGGATCTATTTTGGGTCAAAGTAAAGAGAGAGTTTTCCATGCCATCTACATGGGTTACTTGCTGTTGTATATGCTTTTGAAAAGTTCCACTCCTATCTAAATTGGTACTAAGGTGATAGTTTACACTGATCATTCTACCATAAAATATCTTATTGCTAAGAAGGATGCAAAGCCAAGATTGATTAGATGGGTAATCCTATTGCAAGAATTTGATTTGGAGATCAATGATAAGAAGGGAACTGAGAATCAAGTGGCAGATCATCTATCTAGACTAGAGAATAGTGATGGTGTCATGGACAAGACCATCATTGGTGAGACTTTTATAGATGAGCAAATATTCTCCTTTGATCACAAAAGTGTGTCATGGTATGCTAGTTATGTTAATTATATTGTGAGCAATGTGCTTCCACCTGATTTATCTTTCTAGCAGAAGAAGAAATTCTTACATGATGTCAAGTACTATGTATGGGATGAACCATTCATGTTTAAGCAGTGTGCATATAAAATTATTAGAAGGTGTGTTCCCAAGGAAGAAATTGAAGACATACTTAGGCATTGTCATTCTTCAGCCTATGGGGTCATTTTGGAAGAGAAAGAACATCGACTAAGGTTCTTCAATTAGGTTTTTACTGGTAAACTCTATTTAAAGATGCACATTTCTTTATCTCACATTGTGATAGGTGCTAAAGAGTTGGCAACATTTCAAAGAGACACGAGATGCCTCTCAACAACATTCTTGAGGTGGAAATATTTTATGTTTAGGGTATTGAATTCATGGAACCTTTTATCTCTTCCTACAATAACTTCTACATTCTTACTGCTATGGATTATGTTTCTAAGTGGGTGGAAGCAGTTGCCTTGCCTACCAATGACACCAAGGTGGTGTTGAATTTCTTAAAGAAAAAACATTTGTACTCATTTTGGCACCCCAAGGGCAATCATCACTGATAGGGGAACTCATTTTTGCAACAAATATTTTGAAGCCCTCCTTTCCAAATATGGGGTCACTCATAAGATCGCAACTGCTTACCATCCTCAAACAAGTGGGCAAGTTGAGATTTCAAATAGAGAGGTGAAAAGGATTCTTGAGAAGATGAATAAGTTCCGTCTTACCATCCTTCTAGGAATGATTGGTCTAAGAGGTCAGAGTTTTGGGCATATTGGACAATATATAAGGCACCCATTAGAATGTCTCTATATCGGTTAGTTTTTGAGAAAGCTTGTCATCTCCTAGTTGAACTAGAGCACAATGCGTATTGAGCAATCAAGAATTTGAATTTGGACTTGAGAACCGCAGGCAAAAAGAATCTTCTACAACTCAATGAGATGAATGAGTTCCGTCTACAATCATATGGAAATGCTAAGTTTTATAAGGAGAAGACGAAGAGATGGCATGACAATAATATCTTGCATCAACACTTTGAACCAGGATAGAAAGTTTTGCTCTTCAATTCTCATTTGAAGCTCTTCCTAGGAAAACTCAAATTTAGGTGGTCAGGTCCTTTCACTATTACCAAAGTGCACCCATATGGAGCTATTGAGATTAAAGGCAAAGAATCACAAAGGACTTTCCAAGTGAACGGGAAAAGACTCAAACATTATTGGGAAGGTGACATTGATCGCCAAATTTCCACTGTTTTGTTATCTAACCATACCTAAAGTAGAGAAACAAGAAGTCAAATCGATGACTCTAAATCAAGCGCTTCTTGGGAGGCAACCCATGTGCAAATTGGAGAAAGTAAAGCTTTTTTTTTATTTCAATCTTACATGCCAACTCACCAACCAGGGAAGTTTCTTTTAACCCATCTCCCATGTTCTTTAATTTTCACATAATGAGGACAATATGCATATTAAGTTTGGGGGTGGAGAGATTGAACTTATTTGAATTATTTTCTTGGTATTATTGCTTGTGTGGCTTTGTTTGTCTATTTGATTGAAACTTGATGATATATTGTGCTTTTTGTGGTGATTTATTTTTATTTCTTTGGTTGGATTAATGCATAGCTCTTTGAAAAATGTGAATATTGTCTAAGTTTGTATGTAATTTTTGAGTAAGTTTCATTTTGAGAAGAATATGTCTATTTATAAGCACTAGTCTTGATCTTTAAGTTGTTATGCTAATTTAGAGAAGATTTTATGTGAATATGAAATTCTATATATTGATCTCCTTCGGTTTCACATGTCTTAGAATTTGTTTTATTTTCTTACAAGGAGAAATCCTAGACAATACTTGGCTAAGGAAATGATTTAGACCATCTTTGGATCGTTTAAGCCTTTCTATCTAACCTTGCATGTTTTATCCATAGTATACCCCTTTTGAGCCTTTATGTTGGCTTTTATTGGTCACTCATATATCAACCACACCAAAAAAAGAAAAAGAAAAGAGATTGTGGCATGAGAAGTTAAATACCAACTTTGGAAGTATTCATTGAGATGTTAAAAGGTGCCTTGTTATGATCCTACAATGATATATGTCTTTAGGGAAAATTTGAGCCAAATATTGTCCTTTATACTACCTTTACCTAAGTCATACATTAAAAGCTTAATAAAGTCCTATTAATGTCTGCTTTTGTGTTTGTCTAATTAGTGGAGAGAGAATTGAAATAAACTTATGAGATTGTGATTTCATTAAGATTAATTGCTTTTATATTTGCATAAAATCATTCGGATTGCATGTGATGAATTATGAAAAGACTTCACACACACACACAAGAAAATTCAATGTGAAAATGTGACATACTCTTGAATTGCTTTCAATGCTTAGATAAAATTCTTGTATTTCTTTTAGCTATGTTATTAATATGACCACTGAGAAATGTTTTGGAAATCACTATTTTGAGTGCATATATCCTTGTTTTATTTCTTTTCTTTTGCTCGAGGACTAGCAAAATTTAAGTTTGGGGGTGTGATACCTCTGTGTTTCAGAGTTATTTTCTCCAATTTATTAATTATAATTGCTATGTTTTTAATTTTTTAGTTAATTTTAAGTTTCTAAATTATTATTTTGTGTTAGTTTTGTAAGAAATTATATTTTGAGAGAAAAGGAAACAATTTGAATTAAAAAAATGACTTAAATGCAAATAACAAAAGTTGAAAATTTAAACCTCTTTTTGCACAGAAAATGAATCTCACACTCGAATGCAATAACACACGTCAACCACCGTCAAATCAAACGATGAACGGTCTAGATCGGACACGCGTGTTCTCAACTCTTCATGCCAGAGAGTCGCGGAGTGGTGTCCAATTGTTCTGCACAACCCAACGTGTAGAATTCCCTATAACGCGATCCACCGAAGCTCTGTGCGCCCTCACATATTGCCCAGCCCGTATACGCCATGTGTCCAATTCTTCTACCAATAAATTAAAGCTCGCCACGTGTCATACGTAGTGTAAAAAAAATCAAAAAAATTGCTCCAGTAGCCCAACTTATTTTGCATGCCTCTTTTGTACCAATTTGGTGTGTAGTTTTGATATAACATACAGAGAGAAAAAAAAAGAGTGGGAGGGAGACCATTGCTTGGAGATTGAGGATTCATCAAAGAGTTTCTTCTAATCCCTTTGTCTTTTGATTTAATTTTTCTTAAATGTCTAAATATTCTTGAATTGTGATTTCAATATTTGTTATGAACTAAATTATTTATTCTAGGGTTGCAATGTAGCTACATTATCAAGCTTGAACTAATTATTTTTGAATGATTTGTGGGATGTTGCTTTTAATTTGTTTATTCTATTTGTGCTTAATGTCTTTGATTGTTAGAAGATTAATCGATTGATTTGTGAACTATAATGAACTTAGAAAAGGATTTTTTGTGTTTTGCTCTTGGATAGAATAACATATATGTATATGAAATAGGAATATTAATTTATTGTATGTGTAACTATTGAGAACTTTGAGTTTAATGAATTTTTGGTAAATTTAATTCTATAGTAATATAGTGAATTAATTTAGTGAGATGTGTTTATTTGTTATCGTAAGAAACATGTAGATAAATTAATAATTCTTGGTTGACAAATTAAATACGAGAACATAAATCAAGAAAAAATAATATGATTTAAGTGGATTAATTTAGTAAAATTATAATCTTAGAGTTTTTTTAAGTATTAATCTTATATATTATTATTTAAAATTAATTTAATTTAACTCTATTCAAATATCGATAAAATTAGATTAAGATTTTAATACTTAACAAATCTCCTTAAAAATCTCCTTAAAAATCTCCGTAAAAACGACATATTTATCAGTTACTATTTTTAAGTTACCAATAGTCTGAGTAAAAAATACCGGCAAGATTACCAAGATTGTGATAGTACTACGTGCTCCAGTATTTAATTTAACCTGTTAGCCCTGCTAGGTAATCTGTCAAGTTGATTGCTCTTGTTCTCTTAGCAGTGTCTTTGGAATTGCATCTGATACTTTATTCTACATTTCGTAGACTCCTCTCCATTACAGAGGAGACATTGGTAGAGTTCCTTTCGAAGGCTATAGGAACTGCTGTTGATTGGGTCCAGATGCCGGGGATGAAGGTTTTAGAACCTTATCTTCACTTCCAGAACTCTTGAGTGAGCAGCATATTACTGTACTTGTCAAGGTGATTAATTGCACTATTTATTACCATGCCAAGGTGATTAGAAAGTTGTTTGAAATGGAAGAATAAGATCACCATTTTCTTTGTTTTTAAATTTGTCAGTGCTTCCTTGCAACAACTAATAGTTTTTACATGTCATGCTCACTAGCATGATAAAGGATATTTATCAAAGCAAAATCAGATCACAAACATCAGGGTTCACTTCAACTGCTAAAAAGGAAGTGCGTAAACCAATTTTAAGAAAGAAGACACATTGAGTACTTCGATTCTTTCAGATAGACTATATTCTGATAATTTAATTCTCAAGTAACAAACCAGTTTTCCTTTTCCGTTGGAGAACTCATAGACGGCCTAACCTGGGGCTGGTAGAGTCCATCACTACTGCAATTAGGATACATTATATCATCTAGTTCTTCCTCAGTGATCAAATTGGTTCATGAATGTTTCAACGTGGCTCCCTTTCAATAGCTAGCATTCTCGGCTTGTAATAATAAGACTATTATTTATAGTTATGTTTTAGTGTATAAATTATGAAAGGTAATTATAATCTTAATTTTAATATAATATGAATTTTAATATTATAATTAATAATTTTATTATAATTTATATTAATTTTTACTATTATAATTAATAATTATATTTTTATTTAAATTTATTTCTATAGATATATCTTATCGAGACTATAAACATATCCTATAACCTCGATCTTATAAAAAATTGAGATCATAGATATATCTCATGACCTCAATTAGACTGAGGTCATAAGTAATAGTCTATGATCTTTCTCATTCTCTCGTTTAGGTCTCGGTTCTTATAATTATGATCATAGATCTACGATCACGATTAAAAAACGAGGTCATATATCAATATTGTAGTAATGATTCTCCTTTTTTCTACTCTGTGAAAATTAATAATCCATATCGATACAAATATATATTGTTGATGACTATAAAGGGAAAGATATACAAAGCATTTTAAGGTTGGAATGTATTAAGTATTATTATAATTGTTGTTATTATTCATAAGTTTGCATGACTAGTACTCTTGCTAACAACCGGCAGAATAACTGAGTTTGGATATTCATATTGTTGTTTCGATTTTTTTTCTATTAATTTTGGAGATAGGAACGATTTTAAGGAGACAATCTTGGGGTTGTAGTTTCGAGACATGAACAATTATACTTATATATGTTTATGTGCGTATCCAATATATATTATATTTATTTGATCAATTTATATATTTATCAAAATAATTTTAATTTCATGTATTATTTGTTACTCGTCTTGTCTTATTATACACAGATAAAAACCATGCTCAAACTATAATAGTTTTTGGACAATTTTAAATACAGATTTTATATTTTGATTAGAAAACAATTATATTAAAAACCGTTTTCTTCTATACCGTGTCTATTCCTATCTCTAACATTGTATAAGTAAGAATTTCTAGTATTGTATAAGCAAGAATTTTATTATCATAAAGAGAGAATGGTTACAAAGATATTATATTTATTTTAAAATTAATATATATATATATATATTATAATAGTTTAATTTTATTATTATAAAAAAATTAAGTTATAAAGATAAATGTTTATTTTTATATTTTTTTCTTTATTTTTTCAATTACAGTTTATTAAAATTAAAATAATACTTATAATAGTTAGTTAAAAATAAAAAAATATATAAAGTCACTTTTTAATAATAATAAAATTAATTAAAATTAAGGTGTATTATGTGGAGAAGCCGACTATTAGACAAATTATTTAATTTAAACAAACTTGAGATTGAAGTAAACAAATGGCAAACATAGCCAATTGGATTTTATTTTTTGTAAACCAGTAGTAGCTTATTCTCTTTATTTATTTTTGTTTTTAAATCCTTTTTTGTTTCCTATTGACATCTATCTATATTTTATCAAACAATTTGTTGAATAGTCTAAAACTTTTCTTGGTTATATTCTTTTTTGGCTTGCTAGGCGTCACATTTGAAAAATCTTTAATTTAAAATGTATTTTTTTTCTCCATATTATAATAACCTAATTAGTTAAAATTGTTGGTAGTTTTATAATGCAAGTTACAGGCACATATATTATATATGATAATTTAAATCGATTAAATATTTAATCCGTTGTTAAATTATAAAAATATTTTTTTTATAATTTTATATGATAATAATATAAAAATATAAAAATTTAATTTGAAAAATATTTAATACAATTAGATTCCAATTATATATAATCAAAATTAAAATGAATCCAAAAATTATGTCTTGTCAAATCAAATGGACCACGTCATTTTAACTTAAAGTTATGGTGTTTGATCAATGTTTTGGATCCCACGGAGTATAATTATGTCGTCAAGATTTCCCGTATATAATATAGCTTGTGGTATCTTTTCATTGTAAAACATTTGCGTCGTCAATTTATTTAGTAATAAAAAAATAATTAATTAAAAATAAATTATTTTATTTTATTGTTTCGTAATAAAATGAATCTTTAATAAAAATTAATATAAAATATGTAGAAAAAATAAATAATAATAATATTTAAATATATATTTTATTTTAATAAAAATTAAAAATAGTAAAATATTAAAAAAGACAATAATAATACATAAATATTTTATGATTTTTTATTTTAATTGTTAGTATAATATTATTAAAATTTTATATTTTAATCGCATTTAATTAATTATTATAAAAATAATAATATTTTAATATAAAAATCATAAAAATAATATATTATATCTTTAATTAATATACATAATTCAATAATTTATAATATAAAGAAAACTGATATAATCTCAATAAAATAAACATTATCGGACAAAACACTTTGGTATCTGCCAATCATGGCCAGGTCCTCTGGTTATAAAACCAAACGGTCCAAACCGACCAAAAAAACATAAATATTATAAAGTCCGTCTCCTTTTTATTTGAATTTTATTGAAAAATTATAAATTTAATATCATTAAAATTTATAACAATAAATATAATATTACTTAATTTAATTTACTATTTAATTTAACATAAAAATATTATTTTATTATAAATTTTAAAAATATTATTTAAATAATTTCTCAATCTTTCAATTTCTCTGACATAAGAACAACCGAATCAAACTAAAGTTACTACTATCCTAATCCTACTGTTTGTCTTCTTTTAAATATTATCTCTCAAGTCTCAAATATTGCTAAAGGATCATTTTCTCTTTCCCCCTTTTTTGGATTCTTATGCTCTTTTGATATTCTTATCAATGCATATTGAATATATTTTTTGCTTGATTAACGTCACAATAATTATTTGAAGAATATAATTAAAATTAAATGCACTAAACGTTTCTAAAGTTTACGTAAGGGCACTAGCTAGGAAAAGAAATATAGTTTCCTTTTAAATTATAATATAAAACTAAAAATATATGTTGTAATTTTTATTAAAATACCAGAAATAATATCTCATGTTAATAAATCATATTATTATGATAAATCATGTTAGTATTAAGAATTCCCTTAATAACATGAATAACTCGAGAAGAGAAATGTAATTATATATATATATATTTATTTATTTATTTATTTATTCAGGCAAACCAATCCAGCTGTATACTCTTTATTAATTGGAGAAATGATCTCCCTCTCACCTACAGTATCAAAATATAAATATAAAGTACTGTTTCGATCTAGTGTAAAACAAATGGTTTTTTTCTTCATCTTAGAAAAAAAAAATTATATTCAATCAATCAATTAAGAATTTCGGTCATGTGGAAATTGCATGTATAGTTTAATCGTATAATTAAAATTTAGAAATATGTTTTTTTTTTCTTTTCTGTTTTTGACTTTTGTGTTCAGAGAGGAGTAAAGTTGTATCGTGGGCCGGTTGCCTTTTCCTTTTTTTTTTTTTTCTTTTTTCTTTATCTCACATGTCCTTAAATATCAAAGGTCATAAAGTTAGTATTTAATCATCAAACTTTTCATAATTAAAATTTATAATTATAAAAATAAAATCTTAATTTTATATAATTTTAATGTTAAAAAAATTTAATATGTTATTTTATATTCAATTATTATCATTTAATTAATTGTTATTAAAATTTAATTATAATTATTTAAATATGTTTAATATTAATCGTAATTTAATAAGACATTGTTTAATATTATTAATGTGTTATTTTTATTATTATAAATTTTAAGATGTTATTTTTTTATAATTTCTTAAAAATTATATATATATATATATATATTATTAATGTATATGCGTGCATTAACATATTTTATGCAATACAATAAATATTAAAATAATTATGAAATCACTTCATTTAAAAGTGAATTACATAATATACATTGATATATATTTAAGTTAAAAATTATTTTTCATATTATTTTAATTTTAAATTTATGAATTTTATTTTTAAAAATACATGTTATATAAAATGATTTAACCTGATATGAAATAATAAAAATAATAATTCAAATATTTAACTATTGTTAAATTAATAATAACAGGTTACTCCACAAACTTAATAAAAATAAAATAAAGTTGAATTAAAGATATCAAGATTTTACATTAATCATCTCATAAAATTCTCTCTAAATCCTTTTTCTCCTCTAATTTTGTCTTTATTCTTATTCTTTTTAGCTTTATTTGAGCTTTATTTTTATTTAATAATCATTTCAATTTATTGAAAGTTATATATATATATATATAATAAAGTTTAGACTTTAATGTATTTCTTTTAGTATTATTTTTAACAGCTATAAATCTTGATATGTTTTTATATTGATACATGTTTGTTTAGAATAATTTTTAGTTCATTAATGTAATCTATTTACATATGATATTATTACTTTTATTTTATTATATATATTTTTTATATTAGATAATTTTTTAATAGATTATAATGACAAAAAGTCCAAACCAGAAGAAAATGACATAAAAGTTTTCGACTTAGACTTAACACAAATACAGTAAGAATTGAAAGTGCATAAGAACTTCGAGCACAAAAATGAACATTCTTATTTAAAGAATAGCTCAAATAGTGTTGAATGCCTATTGATACTACATCCATCTTGAAATACAGATTGTATCTTCTTGAATGCTACCAAAGAATCACTCTTTAAGATAGATCCAATTAATGAAATGAGTTCTGAAAGGAGAAAGAAAGCCACGTGATCAACCTGGTAAGATAGGAGCCTATAAATGCAAATGTTTTTTGCAATTATTATTTGATTTATTAATAAAATATAAAATCTTTAATTTTTCGGTTCTAATTAAACTCAACGTATAATTTTTTATGCAAAATAATCAAGTTGAAGTAAAATATTCTATAAAGGTTTGCAACAAATAAAGTTGGGATCTTCGTAATACATCACTAATACATCACATGTTCATTTAAAATTAACTCTACTTCAAGGTAGATAATACGGAGACATTTAATGTGTTATACATGGACCAAGCCACATGTGCTAGAAACACTATAAAAGATCTATTTATTCTATAACAATTTCAACTTATCAATGGATGATCATTTACATAATGATTTTAATCTCGAATGTTATAGATGATTGGTATAATGTTTGACTTACTCAATGTTAAAAATGTGAATTTTTATAAAACAAATGATGTAATTTATGTTTTGTCTCACATTGTTATTTTACATCACTTTAGAAGATGTATAAATAGAAAAGTATTGGTTATTGGGTTTGGATCCTAAGGGACACCCACTTTTATGAAAGGAGAGTGGATCTAACCAAATGTGATACCACATACATGCGCACGCCATCGTCGCCAACGTGTTAAGCCGAGCCGAGCTTATGTGTGACATTTTATTTTTTGGAAATTGTTTTTTATTAAAATTACTTTTTTACTCAGAAAATGATCGTTATTTTTTTACTTAGAAAATGATCGTTATTTTTCTTTACTCATAAAAATAGTCGTTACTTTTTTTTACTTAGAAAAAATGACCATTATTTTTCCTTTCAAAAATATCTGATATTTTTCCACTCATAAATAATCTTTACTCTTTCCACCCAAACATGATCGTTATTATTATAAATATCACACATTTTTTCAAACCTATAAATAGAAGGTATCAGCTCTCAGTTTATACCCATCGATTGAAAATAACTCTTACAAAATAAAAGAAGAAAAAGCTCTTAGAAAGAAAAGAAAAGGAAACTAAATTGTTTTGATTTTTCTAAGCAACATAAACTTTAGAGGTGTAGCATTCTGGTCTCCATCAGTGTAGTGAAGTTTTGAGATAGAAAACAAAGATTCTGGACTATTTTATCTTGGCGACTGATGAGTGCTCAAAAAGCACTAAAATAACCATGATTTTATGCACATTAATTGATTAAAAATATATATTTATATGTTTTATCATATATTTATATAAATTTGTCTTTTTCGAAATCGCGGGTATTTTTATTGTTTTTCAGGTATTTTGGCTTTAAAACGCAACGTAAAGACTCAAAGAGGAATACTTGAAGCAATATATCACAAATATATTAATAAATAAGTGGGGAAAGGTCAAGAAACATGGAAAAATTGGACAAAATGGGTCAAAAAGGTCAAAAATGTCAAAAAGGAGAAAATCGCGCCCAGCTGCCCAACCAAGCGCCCCAGCCCGCGCGCGCTAGCCTACCCATCTACGCGCGCCCCAGCACGCGGGTACTGTTCACCAGCGCCGAGCTGCGCGCAGCGACAACCCCCCTCCGCGCGCGCCGACGCCTTTTCGCCCCATTTTTCACGTGCAGCCGCCCAATGACGTCATGCTGACGTCATTAATGACCTCAGCATTTCCATTACGCGTTTTTACATTTTTTTACTCATTTTTTCTCTCCATCCTCACCTATAAATACCCCCCTTCCCTTCACTTCAAAACACACCTTCAAAACACACTTCTCTCTTCTTTCTTTCTCTCATTTCTTAGTTTTTGAGTTTTTCTTAGTTTCTTTCTTAGTTTCTAAGCTTTTCTTAGTTTCTCTTTTAGTTTTTAGTTCAATTCTCTTAGTTTTAGAGTTCTTCTCTTTTTGAGAGGAACTTGTAATGTTTTTGTAATAATTTAGCTTTTTGATTCAATAAATGGGAGTGCAAATTCCGCTTGGAGGTTTTCCAGCTACGGGAATAGCGTCGAAGTTCTGTAAGGATTTTATTTTCTTTACAGTTATTTTTATGCTTTATTCTTACATGTTATATTTAATTTGTCTGTGATTAAATTTAACTGTGCTGGCCGTTTAGTAAACATGATGTAATAATGACGTTGTTATGCTTGTGAAATATTAAATAGGTAAAAATCTCTAAAATGAATTGATTTTGTTTTTATTCAAGATTTTATATTAAGAATGTTAGAGACAAATATATTATTTTTCATTACAAACTTAAATCTGAAAATTAGATTTTAAGGTTTAGTTATCCGGTCTAATTTAGAGTAGTGCTCTTTCATTTGTTGGTACAATCGCCCGGTAGTTAGAGTGAAACTCTATTTAAAAAGTTTTTATAAGAATTATTATATGAAAATGTATTGACAACATGTTTTCAATAGTGGTTTTAAAACTTGAAAGTTAGTACTCGGATAATTAAATTCTTATGTTTAATTTGGACACCTTGAATAAAGTTTAAATTGTCTAACCCCACCAAAGGTGGCATTTAAATAGTTCATTTTCAAATCTCTTAGAAAAAGGAATTAATTTAATTAACCAAATTAGTTATCAACCCCACTCATAGGTGTTAATTGATTTGTTTAGTTAACAAAGAATATCTAATCCCACCAAAGGTGGTATTTATATAAAAAAGAGAGAATCAATAAAATATCAATTTATATCTTTAATAACCTAGATAATATGAGCAAGCATAATTAATTTAGTTATTATATCCATAAATACTCCACTAATATAAATGATAAAATTTGCATAAATATTTATTGAATCTGTATTTATATTTATTTTTAGATAAATATTTATTGAATTTGTATCTATGTTTATTTTGATGTTATTAGATTATATTTAATTAATCTGTATATATGTTTATTTTTATGTTATTAGATTAGGAACACAAAAACCAAACTATCGTGACAGGATGTTTAGGATTTAATTTCGTTTTTAAAAGTTTGAATAATAAATTAAAAACCACATACATTCCTTCCTTAGATCGACCTTGGAAGTATACTAATCATTTTCTACGAAATGATTCGTGCACTTGCGAGAGTTTTATAAATATTAAAACCAAAGTATTGGCAAGAATCGGCGATGCCGGTTTTCGCTCATCAGGGACGACGAGGCTGTGTTTTCTTGCACAAGTGTGGATAGAGCCACAAAACGTCTTAAAGAGAACGACCTAGTCTGTGACTCAACCTAAGCAGTACATTTTAGTATACGAGTAACATCATTCTTACACTGTTTTTAACATACTTGTTCTAACAATTTTAAGACGAATTTCTATCTACCGTGTCTACTGAAATGTTAACTGTTGATCTCAACAAACCATTTTATTTTGAGGGACTACACTTTAAAAGATGGAGACAAAAAAATGTTATTTTTCTTAACCATAAAAAAGTTCAATTTTGCTCTTACTATTGAAAAATCAACACTGTCTAATCCTCCTACTGAAGCTACAATTAAGGATTTAGGAACCTTGATGGAAAATGATTTTTTATGCAAAACAATTATTCTTAATGAATTAGCTAATGACTTGTATGATTATTATAATTTTGATAAGTCTATTAAGGAAATTTGGAATGCACTTCAACAGAAGTACGATAGTGAGGAAGTTGGAACTAAGAAGTATGTTGTCAGTAGATATATGAAGTACCAAATGATTGATGGAAAATATGTGGAAGCTTAATCATGCGAATTGCAGAAGATATCACACGAAATAACTTCTGAAGGTATGACTTTAGATGAACAATTTCAAGTAGCTGTTATTATAGATAAATTACCCCTGATTGGAAAGATTTTAAGAATGCACTTAGACATAAAACTAAGGAATTTTCTTTAAAAGTCTTATAACCTGTCTAAGAATAGAAGAAGAAGCCTGAAAACAAGATCAAATAGATGAAGTACTTAAAATAGGAATAATAACCTAAAGGAAGAAACATAAAAACTCATAATTGCAATAATAACCAAAATCATAACCACCAAAATAGAAACATAAATTATCCTCTCCAGAATAGACCTCAACCCATCTCAAGAAATAACACATTCATATGTTATAGTTGTAACAGACCTGGCCACTTAGCCAGGAACTACCAAAATAGGAATCGTCCTGCCCCACAGGCGAACCTTACCGAAGATTAGTTTATTGCTATGATATCTAAAATCAATTTTTTTGGTGGATCTGAGGGATGGTGGGTAGACACTAGTGCTTCTTGCCATGTTTTCTATAATCGAGACATGTGCAAGTTCTATTATGAGTCTGAGAATAAGAAAGTGTTATTGGGTGACCTCACTCCACTAAAGTTACTGGTACTAGTAAGGTGGAATTGAAGTTTACCTTTGGAAATATTTTCACCTTGAAGAATATCTTGCATACTCTATAGATTAGAAATAACTTAGTTTTAGGCTATCTTCTTAACAAAACTGGGTTTACTCAAACTATAAGGGCTGATTTATATACAATAACTAAAAATATTATTTTTGTTTGGGAAAGGGTATGCCATGTAACATCAAAGTGGTGCAACGCAATGGTGAACCGTGGTGACAATTCGGTTTCGTCAAAACCATACGTCAGTTACGAAACCATACGAGGTTCTTAATGGGAGAACCTTTATAAAGATAGTGAGTCCTCTTACTACTCACTGATACATTCATATACACCATCAAAACGTAGAAAGTAAGTACGAGAAACCAGTGAGAGCATCAAATCAAAAATCCATTAGAATTCCCATGTAAGTGCTAAAATTTGATCAATGACAAGAAGTATGTTTTCAATCCATTTTTGTTTCCGCTGTATTTAAATTTTACATTCATATGATTTTTTGAACATTTTTGGATTAAATTATAATCTAACACACCACTGATGGCATGTTTAAATTGAACATTGAAATTAATAAAGCTTCTTCTTCTACTTATATGTTGAGTTCTTTTAATATTTGGCATGCTAGACTTGTTCATGTTAATAAACGCATAATCAAGAACATGAGTACATTAAAACTAATTCCTAAACTATCTCTGAATGATTTTGAAAAATTTGACTTTACTAGTCAAGCTAAAAGAACAAAAATTTCACATAAGTCAGTACTTAAAAAATCCGAACATTTAGACTTAATACACTCTGATATATGTGAACTTGATAGAACTTTAACAAGAAATGAAAAACGCTATTTTATAACTTTTATTGATGAATTTTTAGATTATACTTATGTATATCTAATGAAAAATAAAAGTGAAGCATTTGACATGTTTAAAATATTTATGACTGAAATTGAAAATCAACTTAACAAAAAAATAAAAAGGTTTCGAAGTGATAGAGGCACTGAATATGATTCCAATATTTTCAATGATTTTTATAAAACTTATGGAATCATTCATGAAAAAAGAATGGAAAAGTTGAAAGAAAAAATAGAACTTTTACTGAATCAGTTGTTGCAATTTTATTAAACTTTGGTGTTGCTTCCCATCGGTGGGGAGAAACTTTATTAACTGTTTGATATGTTCTAAATAAAATGCCTAAATCTACTAGTAAAATTTCACCATATGAAATTTTGAAAAATAAGAAACCTAACTTAACTTATTTTAAAACTTGAGGTTGTTTAGCCTATGTTAGGATGTCTGATCCTAAAAGAAATAAACTTGCCAGTAGAGCATATGAATGGGTATTCATAAAATATGCTATGAATAGTAAGTCTTATAAATTCTATGACTTAAATGATCATGTAGTTATAGAATCAAATGATGCTAACTTCTATAAACATAAGTTTCTCTTTAAATTGAAAAATAGTGGGGGACTCATCTTCTATTAGTTTACTCATAACTAGAACTAGTGAACAAAATAAGGGATTAAACACTAAAATTAGGAGAAGTAAATGAGCTCGAACCCTAAAGGATTTTTGGTATGATTTTTATGCTTATACCTTAGAGGAAGATCCCCAAACTCTTAAAGAAGCTTTATCTTCTTTAGATGCCAATTTATAGGAAGAAACCATAAATGATGAAATGAACTCTTTTGAGTATAATAGAACTTGGCATTTAGTTGACTTACCTCATGCTTGTAAAACCATAGGATGTAAATGGATACTAAAGAAGAAATTAAAACCCGATGGTACTATTAAAAAGTACAAAGCTCGTCTTGTAGTCAAAGGGTATAGGCAAAGGGAAAATGTAGATTTCTTTGATACCTTTTCACTAGTCACACGAATAACTTCCATACGAGTACTTTTCTCTCTTGGTACTCTCCATGATTTAGTAGTGCACCAAATGGATGTTAAAACTACTTTCTTAAATGGTGACATAGAAGAAGAATTTTATATGGACCAACCTAAAGGTTTTGTTGTCCTAGGTCAAGAAAATAAAGTTTGTAAACTAGATAAATCTCTTTATGGTTTAAAACAAGCACCTAAGCAATGTCATGAAAAATTTGATTATCTAGTTATCTCACATGGATTCAAAATAAATGAAAGTGACAAATGCATTTATTATAAATCAGATAATGACATTTGTACTATTATATGTTTATATGTGGGTGACATGCATATTATTGGGTCAAATACTCATATTGTGAATAAATTGAAAACTTTGTTATGTGCTAATTTTGATATGAAAGATCTCAAAGAAGTGAATGTAATCTTTGGTATAAAGATTACTAGGTATAAAAAGGGACTTTCTTTAGATCAATCTCATTACATTGAGAAGATCTTAAAGAAATATAATTACTTTAATTGCAAACCTGCTTGTACACCTTATGATCCTAGTGCAAAGTTGTTCAAGAACACCGGAGATGGTGTTAGATAATTTGAGTAAGTGAGCATAATTGGTAGCTTACATTATGCTACTGACTGCACTAGACTAGACATAACTTATGTTGTGGGACTATTATGTAGGTTTACTAGTAGATCTAGTATAGAGCATTGGAATGCTATTGAAAGGGTCATGAGATACCATAAGAAAACTATGAACCTTGGATTACATTATAAAAAATTTCTCTCTATTCTAGAAGGATACAGTGATGTTGATTGAAACAATCTATCAGAAGACTCCAAAGCAACTAGAGGCTATATATTTAGCGTTGTAGGTGGAGCTTTTTCGTAGAAGTCTAATAAATAGACAATATTGGCTCAATCTATGATGGAGTCTAAAATGATAGCACTAGCTACTACTAGTGAAGAAACAGACTGGTTAAGAAGTCTGTTAGTTGAGATTCCTTTATGGAAAAGACCGATACCAACTATCCTAATCCACTGCAATAGTACTGTGGCTATTGTAAAGATTCAGAATCGTTACTACAATGGCAAGAGACAACAGATACATCGTAAGCATAGTACTATTAGAGAATTTCTCTCTACAGGAGATGTAAGAGTGGATCATATATGTTATGATGAAAATTTGGTTAATCCTTTGACGAAAGGATTACCGAGAAAGAAGGTTTTCAAAACCTCGAAAGGAATGAGACTGATGGCCTTAGAATGAAGAGTCACTCGTGATGGTAACCCAACTTATAGACTGGAAATCCCAAGAAATAATTTCAATGGGTAAATACAAGTCATAAAGTGATATAAGATGAATCATGCTATTTTGAAGTCTCATTCTATATTGTTAAAAGCATGAAGTCTTAAAGTGATAGAGAAGGATGAGTTAATTATTAAACTCTTAATGAGTTATATACTCTATTTGGAGTGGAGTACATAGCTACATGAGTACTCTTGATAGACTCACATATGTGAATGTGAAAGTGTGACCGCTTCCTATCAAAAAATTTGGGAAAATTTTACTAAAGCATTTACTATATTAGGATACACTTTCATGGCCATAAAGCATGGGCTTTTCGAGTTACACCTTTAAAAGGTTGTGTGTGTAATGTTGTTAGAGATAGATTTCAAAACTACGAGTTACTATAGTATATTCTAAAGCATCAACACTGCAAAAGGTTCAAGTCAATAGACACTTTTTGCTTATGCACAATCTTATATTTTTAATTGATTTGTTACTCGATGTAAAATATTTTTATATAAAATTCTAATGAGATTGTTGGAAATGTGAATTTTTATAAAACAAATGATGTCAATTTGTGCCTTGTCCCACAATGTTATTTTACATCACTTAGGAGATGTATAAATAGAAAATGATTGGCTATTAGATTTGGGCACCTACTTTTGTGGAAGGGGAGAAGACCTAGGAAAATGTGATATCACACACGCATGCGTGCCACTACCACTGCCACCGCCGTTCATCCGTCTGACCGATCGGCCATGCCGTGTCGAGCCAAATTGAGTCCGAGTCCGTGTATATGTGAGATGAGGTGGCATCTTATTTTTTGGAAAAAAATTTAAAAATTATTTTTTCACTTATAAAATGGTCATTACTTTTTTACTCATAAAATGATCGTTACTTTTCTTTACTTAGAAAATGATCGTTACTTTTCTTTACTCAGAAAAATGATCGTTACCTTTTCACTCATAAAATAACCGTTATTTTTCCTCTCAGAAATATCTGTTACTTTTCCACTCATAAATAGTCGTTACTCTTTCCATCCAGACATGACCGTTATTATCATAAATATTACACCTTTTTTCAAATCTATAAATAGAAGACCACAGCTCTCAGTTTATACATATCAATTGAAAATAACTTACAAAAGAAAAAAAAAGCTCTTAGAAAGAAAAGAAGAAGATACTAAATTGTTTTGAGTTTTCCAAGCAACATAAACTTTAGAGGTGTAGCATTCTGATCTTGATCAGTGCAGTGAAGTTCTGAGACAGAAAACAAAGATTCTGGGCCGTGTTATCTTAGGGACAACAAGACTGTGTTTGTTTGCACAAATTTGGACAGAGTTGTGAAACGTCTTAAAGAGAGTGACCTAGTCTGCGACTCAACCCAAACAGTACATTTCAGTATATCAATAATATCATTCTTACACTGTTTTTAATATACTTTTTCTAACACTCAATGATACTCGTACTCATGGGATAATATATCTTGTATCATAATGTGATATTGTTACAGCTGGTTAGGAAGTTCTCTCTTAAGAAGAGAAATCAATTTCGTCTATTTAAAATGTTAGATATAAGTTCTTTTGTTTAACAACTTGAGTGGCTATTCAGTTGCACACAATCTAATGATATGATCACATATAGTTATTTAATATTAATCATAGGTACTCAAAAAAATAAGATAATTAGATAGATAAAACGAAAACATTCACCTAACTTTAACTACGGACTAACCGTAGATGATCAACTTGCATATAATGGTTATATCAATGAATTATTTGATAATTGAGTTAATACAATTGAGAGTTCAATTTTAGGGTTTTAGTAGAGCAATGATAGGATTTATGAGATCGATATTATAACTAAAGGGTTAAATAGAGATCAAATATTGCATTTTACTAGGAGTGAACTTTGTTCACCTTGCAACAACCATCATTATTAACTTCTTCAGTTAAATCCTTTAATAACTGACTTAATCTATCTCAGGATCCAGACCAACAAACTTAATCGTAAACATACTAAAAATCGAATTCGACAGTTTGTAAATTGTTTTTTGCGGGGAGTGGACTTTGTTCCCCTTGCAACAACCATCAATAATAACTTCTTTTTCCATCGTGTCTTGAAAGAAAGAAACTATCTGTTATAGGTCGTACAACCAGTACACACGTCAAAATAAACCAAAAGAGACAGATATGATTATGAGTAGGTATAATATCTCAGAAATTAAACTAGATAGTAGCATATGATTGACAATATTCTTTATTCTTCTTCGGCCTCTTCCAGCCACTTCACAAGAGGTTCCAGGGCCTTCACAAAAGTTTGCCTGTTACATATTCCAATACATATCGAAGTCAAAAACAGTTCTATAGAAATAAAATTAAAAAAAAAAAGGGTCTGTAAAACACCATACCTTCCCTTTGGGTTTGTTCCTTTGCGGAACCAGTGGAGAATGGTGTCCTCAGCAAGGACATCCTGGTCATACAGAGACCTTACAATTTCAGGAAACAATTTCATCAGTTTAGCATCCTCGTAGCATTGCATTTGAACTTTGTATATCAGTTCCAGCTCAAGCTTCCCGGTGGTGCAGAACGTGTTCAACAGTTGTGCCCATTTTTTCACCTTTACCATAATCAATAATATGTTTGTGAACAATTTTAAACACACAAGTTTTACTCGATGCAATGGGACAAAAATGGGCTCCAAATTATACCTGGCGAAGTGCTGCATTAGCATTCTGCTGCTGGTTCTTCCCAGACCATTGAACAGCATCCATAATGACATCCCACAGAATTCGAACAATCTCAACGTCTGGTAATTTGGCATCTTTAACACGCTGCTTCACTGTTTCTATGACTTCAGAAACATCAGTTTCCTCTGTTATCTGAGTTGTCAAGAGAGATTTCATATCCTTAAGCTTTACCTCAAATGTTTTCTTCTCATTGTATTCAACCAAGGCAACCAGCCCTTCCTTCCTGAAAAATACCATTTTAGACACAGACAAGCTCCATAGTTGCAGTGCTCAAATTTAGTTATTGTCAAATAAGTATCCTTTACTTGATAAGCATAGTTTTATGGCCTTGTATCAATAGAAAAATGAGCAAATATTGATAGAACTCACGTGAAATGCTCGGAGAAAGATTCAGCAGATCGTTTTGCAGATGGAAAGAATTCTAGAAGATTCTCCTCCACTTTACCCCGCTTCAAAATTGCAATCAAATCATCAAGGCTATTATCAACCAGATACTCCTTGAAGAAGCTAGTTATAAATGAAAGAACTAGCCCTTTGGCAACAAGATTGTCCTTGAGCAATGGCTGGAATACGGTCTCTGGAGGAAGACCTGAGAGTTTCTGAGAGAAGGCAAGTGCTGTGAAAATTGCCAGCTTCTTTCTTTCATTTTCCTCAAAAAGCTCCAATGATTGAAGGAATTTTTGCATGACATTTTCAAGATTTTTTATGAGAAATGGCCTCCGCCTCAAAATTTTCTGTATATAGATTACGAATGGTAAAATGACTTCACGTGTAGGCTCATAATCTAGTATAGAATAGGGGTGTCGATCCCCTTCATCAGGTTTTGTAGTTCCAGGCTGCGTACGACCCCCTGTGAAAACAACCTGCAAAAAAATGCAACATAAACAGACATAGCTGACAAACCAAATGAAATGAACAGACTGTTCACATAAGACAGCCAAAAATTATTTCTTAAAGAAAATATCAGACTTGCCTCAAAAAAGGTGTCACCGTATCTTGAGAAGTTAAGGTTTGAAGACTCAAGGCTCTTGGCAACAAGTTCCTACATGAAGCCTCATAATGTCAACAAGGTATCAGCATAAAAACATTTAATGTAGCTGCCAAGACTCATATACCAGATCACCAGAATTATCCAGATAAATCTGGACCACTGCATCCGAAAAAGCTGCAGGGTCCAGTGGCGCAGCAATATTCCGTTTGCGGGTCTTAATCCGCGTTCCACTGTTAGAATAGATTAATAGAAAATGAAAACAGTCAGGTATGTTACAAATTAATACTGATAATGATAAGGATGATGGTAAGGAAGTAATCATGTAATATATTATTTAGGTTTGGTTTCCCTCTACGGATACTTGTGAATATCATTTACTAGACATGATTTCTTTTTAATAACAAAGAATACCCAAGTGATGTGGAACAGGAATGGAAGAGAATTGGAAAAAGGAGGAAATAAATAAACTTAAGGTGGGAATAGAAGGATAATAGGGGGAAAATATAATATCATCCATAATTCAAGTCTGCCTTTCAACTAACTATTTTGAAAACAGCTGATAAAATATAAGTCAAAATCCTAACTTGAAATTCAAATATATAAGTCAAAATCCTAACTTGAAATTCAAATATATAAGTCAAAATCCTAACTTGAAATTCAAATACATATTACTATTTGCTAAATGCTAAATATTAAAAGATTAGCAGAGGGGGCTTAAAAGTCCTGAAGAATAATATTTTAAGAAAAACTTAATAATAGTAATATTCTAACATAAAATTATTTAAATACATATTTTTATTTTTAAAAATAAAAATAGTGATAATAATCAATTTTTTTATATTAATTATCATTTTAACATTTTTAAATAATCAATTTTTAATCGAAATTTAATCATTTCATACAAAGAATAATATTTTATTAGAAAAATTATTAAAATAATATTATTTATACTTTGTAAATCATTTAATAAAAGGTGAACCAAAACTAACCAAAACTAACCGCACTAATGCTTAATGTGACTTGACCGACACTTTACTCTAAAAGATATTTAAATATAAAATTCTAACAATACCTAAACTCTCATAAATATCCTAATTTATCTATTATTCTTTATTCCCATCAAGAAGTCTCGACAGGGAAAGTTAATTTTCTTTATGTACTTTTTATCAACTCCATCACAAAGAAAAGTGTAAAAAACCCATCCCCCTGCAGTAGGGTTGTACAATGACCCAAAAGAAAAAAGAAAAAGTAAAAAATAGCTTAGCGTTAAAAAAACAGAACTTACCCGAGAGTGGGTTTCTCCTTCGAGCTGCACGTAGGAAAAAATTAAAGTTCAGATCAAAATACAAAAAGCTCCAATCTAATTACTTAACAGCTATGCTCTAGAGAACAAAGTGCATGAAACGATGATAAATGCCTAAAAGAAAATTCAACCTAGAGAAAAATTTAATGTAGCCGAAATCTAAAGAAATATGCGTTTTCGTAAAAGATTGATGGCAATTGAAAAACCAGAAACTAACTCTGCAGTTGTACAAATCTCTTTCCTTTTTATACAGAAAAATCCCAAACAATGAAGAAAACCCATTTCCTCGACCAACCAAGTCAAGCAGAAAAGAAGCACCGACAAAAACACACAAGATCGAGCAATTCAATAGAAAACCCAAAAAAAAAAAAATCCACGAATAAAATCCAAGACATAAAGAAAAAATACTAGCTTTGACCCGTATTGAGAAGAAACTGCTATTGTAAAGAAACAGATCTGTGACTGAAAAACAAAAAAAAAAGGCAAATCTGAAGATAAATCAAAACGCATGTCTACAAGAGAAAACGAGAAAGATATCGATTACCTCATAAACCAAACTGAAAATAAATCGAAAAGGCGGCGAGTCTGACTCCTTGCAGTTAGAGCTTTCGCGCTTGGAGAAAGATTCAGAAGGGAGAAGGGGAGGAACAAACGAACATAAGGAGTAGTTTTGACGGTGGTTTCAATAAATATTTATTTAACTATTTATTGAGAGTGCATTATCAAATAAAATAAAATATAGTAAAAAAGGCACACTAACACATTAAATATTTTGTTGAGAGAATAACGTAATCGCTTGATTTACATTTTAAAGCAGGTTTTTTTTTTATTAGTACTGCTCGTCGAATCGTGTTATCTGATACGAAAGGTTTTAAACTGAGAGATATTATTTATTATTTTTAAAATATAATTTTTAAATTTTTTTATTAAATATTTTTTTTTTAAATAATACTAATGGTTCATCATGGCATGCATTAAGTGTTAATGGTTTTACTTTTACCATATTAACTTACTTTTTCTTGTTCGAAGACTATTTTCAAATTACGACCAATAAATTTCCATTTTTGAGAAATTATTAATTTTATATTTATTAATAAAATATGAAATTATGAAATCGTGAAAATATTAAAAGTATAATTAAAATCACTTATTTTTATTATCCATATTAGACTTATAAAAAGTATTTTAAAAATTATTAGAAATAATACCATAAAAATCCGTAACAATAATAACTTTTATCTTGCATTAAAAAAGATATTTAATATTAAAGTATGTTATTTTTATCCTTATAAATTTTAAAAATATTAATTTTATGATTTTAATAAATTACTTTATCTAAAAAAATAAAAAGTAGATTAAATTATTTTTAAAAATGTGATTTTTTTCTTCTTCAAGAAAATGTGATATTTGTTGATGGATTAAAATAATAGTTTTTTTTTCATTAAAAAAGAAAAGTAGTAGTATCTATTTCTTAAAAAAGAACTTTTGTCTTTAAAATAATAAAAACCTAAAATGCTCTTAATTTAATGGATGGATCATTCCACCACCAAAGCACTTCATAACACTACGAAAACAAATGTTTAAAATACTCGTCAACAAACATAGCAATAAAGGGTGTAACCCTACATCATATTTCTTTATAAAAAAAACTTATATATATATATATTATTTAATGAAAAATAAGTATTCATAAATGAGTATTTTCAGGAATAATTATCTACAAATCATTTAACTTCTCAAATTTTAATTAAGTTGCTTCATCTTCTCCTTTCCATTCCAACATTTCTGTTCCACATTAATGCTCTACTTAATTTATTTTTCATATATATTGTTTAATATAACCAACTTATTATTCTTATTTATATTTTCATATTTCCTCGTCTATTTGAAAGAAAATATTTTCTAAAGAGAGTTTTTATAAGCAACCAAATAAAACTATGGCAGGCAAAGTCAAATTCGGTCATATAATTTTTAAAAATATTTAAAACGTTTAATTTATTAAAATTATATTAAAAAGATATGAATTATGAAAGAAAAAAAAATTAAATAATGTCAAACTTTCTAACATAAATGAAGCACTTGCATTATAAGTGATTTTGTTGATGACAGAATTATAATTTGAAATGTAAGACAAAAAAAAAACAGAAAAAGAACATTTCAACCATTCCAACCTCCTTTTCCATCTCATTCAAAAATGGGTTATTCATAGCTTTACTTGAGTTATTGGTCGTCTAATTTTGTTTATAGAAACTATGTTATGTTCTCGACAAGAAAAGCACTTGACTTAACTGTTGTGTGCGGAAGTAATAAATAGCGGTATATGAATATATCAAAACGATAAAATGAACACACAGAATTTATGTGGTTCGACAATTCGCTTAGGTCCACGGGAGGCAACATATATTATTTGAACTGAGTAGAAAATATACATAATACAGATACAAATTTTCTCACTAATAATATCTCTCAAGTGTTTCCCCAAACTCACAGAAAACTCTCAAACTCACAAGTATTTTCTCTCTTTGAGTTTGCTTATGCTCTCTCTGATTTTTTCTGATTTTTGCATTGTTCTTCAATGCATAAACTCTTCCCTATTTATAGATGAAACAAGACTCTCTTTCCCTAAATTGTGCCATAATTTAAGCCTTAAATTAGGCCACTAATTTTCTTAAATCATGCCACAAATTAGGCCACTAATTTGTTACTTTTAGAGCCAATATTCAACAATCTCCACCTTGGCGAAAAAGTTCATAAAACTGCCTCCAAATGCGCCCTAGGCGCTCTAAGCTCGAGAGACGTTGATCAAGTTCAAGCAGTGTTGAAACTTGATCCATGTAACCACCTTTGTAAGCATATCTGCAGGATTATCTGCAGTTCCGACTTTCTGGAGTATAACATTCCCTTCATCGACGATTTCTCGAACAAAATGAAATCGAACATCGATGTGCTTGGTGCCACCATGATGAACTTGGTTTTTTGCCAAACAAATGGCACTCTAACTGTCACAAAAAACCTCCACGTTTTTTTGAACAATACCCAAATCCTTAGTCAACCCGAGAAGCCATATAGCTTCTTTGAATGCTTCTGTTACAGCCATATACTCTGCCTTTGTAGTAGACAAAGCTACAATTGACTACAATGTTGATCTCCAACAAACTGGTCCTCCTGCCATTGTGAACACATAACCAGTTGTAGATCGACGCTTATCCAGATCTCCAGCATAGTCAGAATCCACATATCCAACTAGGTGTTTGCCTTCAGTATTGTCTCTTTCAAACTTCAAACCAATATCCACACTACCATAGATGTACTGTAGAATCCACTTCGTTGCTTGCCAGTGTCCTTTACTGAGATTATGCATGTACCAACTCACCATACTAACAGTGTGGGAAATATCAGGTCTGGTGTAAACCATTGCATACATCAAGGCACCAACAGCATTTGCATATGGAACACGTTCCATTTTCTTCTGCTCATCGGTCGTACTAGGTGACATCAATGCACTCAACTGAAAGAGAGGAGCAAGCGGTGTACTTACTGGTTTGGTTTTTTCATCAATGTCAAACCTTTGTAATACTTTCTTCAGATACTGAGTCTGTGTCAGAAAAACTATGCTTGTAACTCTATCTCTTGTGATTTCCATCCCAAGAATTTTCTTAGCTTCTCCAAGATCTTTCATTTCAAATTCTGAACTCAACAGAGCCTTCAATCTGTCGATCTCCACCTTTCTCTTAGATGCAATCAACATATAAGAGCAAATAAATGAAGGTATTGTCTTGGAGTTTCCAAAAGTATACACAGTGATCAAACTGACTACGTGTGTACTTATACTCTATAATGAAGCTATCAAAGCGCTTGTACCATTGTCGCGGTGATTGCTTCAAACCGTAAATTGACTTGCTCAACTTGCAAGCCCAATTCTTTCGTCCTGGAATTTTGAAGCCATCCGGTTGAGACATGTAGATTTCTTCGTTCAAAGTACCATAGAGAAAAGCTGTTTTGACATCGAGTTGAGCTAACTCGAGATCAAACTATGCTACCAAAGCCAATAGTATCCGAATAGATGAATGCTTAACAACAGGTGATAATACCTCATTGTAGTCTATTCCATCTTTCTGAGCATATCTTTTTGCTACCAGTCTGGCTTTGTATCTGATATTGTCTTTACCAGGAACACCTTCCTTCTTGGCATAGACCCATTTGCAGCCAATAGTTTTCTTTCCTTTGGGAAGTTGAACCAATTCCTAAGTCTGATTCTGGTGTAGAGACTTCATCTCTTCATCTATTGCCATCTTCCACTTCATACTATCAACTCTATGCACGACTTCTCTGTAAGTGCATGGGACATGATCATCAATTACTGGAAGTGCGAGTGCTACCATGTATGCGTATCTGGTAGGCTTTCTAATCTCCCTTCTCGGTCGAGTAGTGGCAATAGATTCTAGTTGTTGATTGATCGGTGGTGATGGTCAGAGAACCTCCACCTCAACTGAGATCTCTTCTTGATCATCAATTTCATCTTCACCACGATCGATAATCGGTGCAATCTTTTCTGGATCTTCCAGAGTCTCAAGCATCACCTTAGAAAGAGTATTTGGACTTTCATTCTCTTTCTCTGAATTTTTCTATCTCATCATAACAGACTCATTGAATGTAACATCTTGGCTTAAGAGGATCTTCTTAGATTCACCACACCAAAGTCAAAATCCTTTAACTCCTTCCTTAAAGCCCAAGAAAATAGCTTTCTTTGCTCTAGGATTCAGTTTGGATTCACTAACATGAAAATATGTTGAACATCCAAATATTCGCAATGAATCATAATCAGTAGCATGTTGTCCAGACCATACCTCTTTAGGAGTTTTCCCATCTAATGTAGTCGTAGGAAGTCTGTTGACTATATGAGTTGCATATGACAAAGCCTTAGCCCAAAATGCCTTGCTCAATTTGGATTAAGATAGCATACATCGAACTTTCTCAACCAAAGTTCAATTCATTCGTTCTGCAACTCCATTCTGTTGTGGTGTACGAGGAACTGAAAAATGTCTGATTATCCCTTCATCTTGACAAACTTTAAAGAAGGGATCTGATTTGTACTCGCCACCATTATCAGATCTGAGCCTTTTAATTTTCCTGCCTGTTTGAGTCTCGATTATTTTCTTCCATTTAAGAAAGATATCTAGAACTTCATATTTGTGACTCATGGTGTATATCCAGACATATCTAGAGAAATCGTCAATAAAAGTCACAAACCAGCGTTTACTTCCAAGTGAAGCATTCTTTGAAGATCCCTAGACATCCGTGTGAATATAATCAAGAGATCCCTTAGTACGATGAATGGTAGTGCCGAACTTGACTCTTGTTTGTTTTCCCATTACACAATGCTCGCAGAAATCAAACTTTCCAATCTTGACACCTTTCAAAAGACCTTGTTTCATTAAGCCTTGCAAAGCCTTTTCACCGACATGCCCTAAGCATATGTGCCATAGGCGGGAGGAATCATTTATCTTTTCTTCAGAACTACTTGAGATAGATGTTCTTCCTGTAACTGTACTCCCATCTAGGAAATATAAGTTCGCCTTCCGAGTACCCTTCATCGCTACAAATGCACCTTGTACAACTTTCAAGACTCCATTTTCTAATGTTACCTTGTAACCATCAGAATCTAGAACACATAAAGAAATAAGGTTTTTCTTTAGGTCAGGAATATACCTTACATTTGTAATTCGTCTGATTGTACCATCATGCATCTTTAGTCGTACTATTCCGATCATTTTTGTCTGACAGGCATTGTCGTTGCCCATAAGCAAAACTCCTCCATCGAGCTCTTCAAAACTCAAAAACCAATGTCTATTTAGACACATATGATAAGAACATCCAGAATCAAGGATCCACTTATCTGAGTAGGTTTTTGATGATGAAACTGAAAAGGATGATTCTTCATCTTCATCGGCCTTCTGTGCAAAATTTGCATTTGACTTGTCCTTGTTTGGACAATCTTTCTTCTAGTGTCCTTTCTGGTGACAATAGGCACACTCGTCCTTCGCAGGACGTCTTCTAGATAACTCTCCTCTAGAATTTGATCTGGATTTTCCCCTATTATTTGATCCGCCAGATTTTTTGTTGTTAGTCCTACCTCTGGATGTCGTCAATGCTTCTGATATTGAGTCTCTGTGATCATGTTGATCCTTCTTCCGGTACTCATTATTTACCAAAGCATTTGAAACATCTACGAACTTAACCTCATCCTTTCCATATAACAAGGTTGTGGTTAAATATTCATAACTCTCAAGTAATGAATTCAGCAACAACAAAGCTTTATCTTCATCGATAATTTCAACATCTAAATTTTGTAGATCGGCCAAAATTTTATTGAAATTATCTAAGTGCTCAATCATATGGTTACCTATCTTGTATTGGAAACGGAAAAGTTTCTTCTTCAAGTAGAGTATGTTCTCAATACTTTTTGTCATGTATTTGTCCTCTAGTTTCTTCCAGAGAACTACAACTACATTCTCTTTCATGATAAAGTACTTCTGATCTTTTCCTAAGCACAGTCGAATTATGCCACAAGCTTGTCAGTTTACATAATTCCAATCTTCATTTGAATAATCTCCTGGCCTGGTCTCCAAGGCTATATTAGATCCTTCTCGAAACAATAGATCTAATACCTCACATTGTCACATGCCAAAGTTATTGGTGCCGTCGAATTTCTCCACCTCAAACTTTGCGTTGGACAATATAGTTATTGGAGTAGAACAACTTGGCTTGCCATAAATTCTATGGTCAACTTGTTCATCTTCTTTGATCTCTCTTTTATCAGCCATAAGTACAAGCAGATAACAGAAATTTTGCACTTACAACTTAAAATAGTGTTTTCTCAAATTTTATACCTTATTTGAAAAAATGGAGTCCGCAGTTGAATCCAGAATAGTCCAATTAGCTAGGTATAGATCCAACTCAGCTGAAAATGGATTAAAAATGGACCAACTCGGTCCAAATATCACTAGTGACTGAGTTGATTCGGTCTAACTCAGTAAGTTGACTCAGTTGCTGGCAGCAGCACTCTGGCAGCTTCTAACGGCGATTCTGACTTTCGATTTGACCGATTCTTTCACCGTTGCATTCGTCTCGTTGAGAGCTTCGATTTGATATATAATAATGCTATATTTGGCTCTAATACCAATTTGTTGTGGGCGGAAGCAATAAATATTGATATATGAATATATCAAAGCGATAAAATGAACACAGAGAATTTATGTGGTTTAGTAATTCGCTTTGGTTCACGGGAGGCATCATATATTATTTGAATTGAGTAAGAAATATATAGAATACAGATACAGATTCACTCACTAATAATATCTCTCAAGTGTTTTCCCAAACTCATAGAAAACTCTCAAACTCACAAGTATTTTCTCTATTTGAGTTTGCTTATACTCTCTCTGATTTTTTCTTATTTTTGTCTTGTTCTTCAATACATGAACTCTTCCCTATTTATAGATGAAGTAAGGCTCACTTTCCCTAAATTGTGCCACTAATTTTCTTAAATTATACCACAAATTAGGCCATTAATTTCACTAAATTATGTCACTAATTTGTTACTTTTAGAGCCAATATTCAACATTGACTATGTTAAAAAATTTGTTTAGAGTGACTTAATTGTGTTAAAAATTTAAGAGTTAACATATCTGATTATTTTTCTATACCTTATATATTTTAGATATAATTACAATGATTTAAATATTTTAAATATTTTTAAAAATTATTTCATACAAACATAAAATATAATTAATACCACGTCAAATAAAACAACGAACAGAAATTTTTTATAATCTCACTTTAATTTTCACTTTTTTTTTCTCTAAATCTTCGTACGTGATTGTCTTTTATTTTCTCTTCACTTTCTGAAAATTCAATCACACTACTTTTATTCATTGTTTTTAAGCCAAACAATTTTAGGTCTATATAGACCAAAACTAAAAATTAGCTCTTAGTTATTTTGAAAAATAGTCGATTTTTTTAATTCTAATGAAATTTAATTTCAAAATAAGAACGAAAAATGTAGTAAAAAAATTCATGTAGTATTAAATTTTGATACTTCTCGATATGATGCATTATTGATTTTAGAGACTCCTAGGAACCTAATAATGTTTTTAGAGAAAATTGGAGGTTAATTTCGGGTGAAACGTCTAGAAAAATGAGAATATTAAAATATCTTTTTTTTTAATTCTTAGCTAAAAAGGTTAAAGGACATTTTGGGTACTAATACTTAAAGTGTGTATTAAAATTATTAAGTTTTCTTTAGTCTCACATCGATCAAGAGTTCAGCATTAATGTTGTTTATAAACTTGAGCAACTCTTAACTCAATGAGATCTTAGAGTTGAGTTAGGTTTGAATTTTTAATATATTATCAAAGTCTACTAACCCAGTTGATGTGCCTATTATAGTGATTTGGGTGTTCCTTAACAGTCTTACCATGACTCACAACTAAGATCACCTATGCTCGTGTGCAGGGGGCTATTAAGATTCATTAAGTCCCACATCGACTAGGCATAAGACCATGCTTTCGCTTATAAGTCTAGACAATCCTTAACTCAATTAGATCTTATTGGGTTGAGTTTGGCTTGGGTTTCTAAAATGGCACTAGAGCTTTGTTCCTGGTCTTTATATGCTTGGACCTTGGGCTCTACCACAATCTCACTGTAGCGCTTATGTCTACCGTGTGGAGGGGGCTATTAAGTATCATTGTCCCGCATCGGTTAGGAGCATGGAAACAATGCTACTTATAAGCCTATACAATCCTTAACTCAATGAAATCTTATTGGGTTGAGTTAGGCTTGAGTTTCTAACATGATATCAGAGTTGGGCCTAGCTTGATTGGTGACTTGGGTTTTGTCCTTAACAGTCTCACCGTGGCTTTATGAGACCACTTCTATCCGTTTGGAGGGGGTTGTTAAGTTTCCTTCAATCTCAAATCAACCAAAAGTTCAGTAACAATGCTGCTTATAAGCTTGAGTAACCCTTAACTCAATGAGATCTTATTTAGTTAAGTTAGACTTAAGTTTCTAAAAAAAAACAAAACATTTTAATAACGTAAAGCATTTTAAATAATAATATATTAATTAATTTAACTCTAATTTACCATACAAATATGTGAATTTGAGTTGTATAAAAAATATAAAATGAGCACATGCCTTAATATGCTCAGCGTCATAAGTTTAATTACGAATCCATCCTGGCGTGACCATGTTGAATTTTAATAGAATATTCATCTTTCAAATATTTGCTTGTATATATCTTGCAGACCTCCACATAAAGTCTCATATTTCGATTGCATTAAAGTCTTATTGACATTTTGGCATCACCTTCCATATTCACTCTTAGATAATTGATCTCCAATGCTGTTTAGAATGATAGCTTGAGCTTCTACAATGTAGTAGCAAACCATGCATTAAAGTCATAAAAGGATAAAAATAAACTTAAGTTTCTATAATGTATATAAACAATTTTCTCTTCTATTTGTATATTTTTTTCTTTATAAAATAAGCTAAGTTAAGGGATAATGTAACTATGAACTCCTATTACAATCTTAAGTAAGGAGCAAACAAATTCACTAAACCATCAAAATTTTCTTTCTCACTGGCTTTATATAATCCATTTTTCTAATGGTACGGAGTAACCATTATTTACAGTTGTTGGAACAAGTATGTGAAAAATAATATAAGAATAATATTATCAATATACTGAAATGAACTGCTTGGGTTGAGTCATGGACTAAGTCGCTTTCTTTAAGTCATTTTGTGGCTCTGCCCAAATTTGTGCAAGAAAAAAAAATCTCTTAGTCTTCAGGATAAAACAAACCAGAATCTTTTTTTGTCTTAGAACTGATGAAATCTGAAATGATACACATCTCAAATATATATGTTGCTAGGAAAACTTCAAAAAATAATTTTGTATATTTTTTTTTGGTTGCTACCAAGAGTAATTTTTGAGTTGTTGAATTGTGTTCTAAAACTAAGGTTTATTGCTTCTATTTATAGTTGAAAAAATATGTGTAATGGTCACATAATTATAAAAATAATGATCATAAAAATAATTATGAAAGTAATGGTCACAAAACATAATTATGAAAATAACGGTCATATTTGGGTGGATAAATAACGACCATATCTGTTGGAAAGAATAGTTTTAATAATGAATTTTTTTTATTTAAATTCATTTCCAACAATCCCCCACTTGAATTTTATATAAAAATAGTTTCATCGAGCAACCGATCAATTGAAAGTACAAGATTGTGCACAAGCAAAATGTATCTATGAACTTGAAACTTTGCATAATATTTATGTTTTAGAATATATTAGAGTAAATCGTAGTTTTGAACTCTATCTCTAACAATATTACACACACAACCTTTCTAAGGTGTAGTTCGAAAAGCCCGTGCTTTAAGGTCATATACATGTATCCCAGTATAGTGAATGCTCTAGTAAATTTTGCCCAAAATTTTCATAAGAAGCAACCACACTTTCACATTCACATATACGAGTCTATCAAGAGTACTCATGTAGCTATGTACTCTAATCCACATAGAGTATAGAACTCATTAAGAATTTAATAATTAACTCATCATTCTCTGTCGTTTTAGGACTTCATGCTTCTAACAATATAGAATGAGACTTCATAATAGCATGATTCATCTTATATCACTTCATGACTTTTTATTACCCATTGAACTTATTTCTTGGGATCTCTAGTCTATAAGTTGAGTTACCATCATGAGTGACTCTTCATTCTAAGGGTATTAGTCTCATTCCTTTTGAGGTTTTGAAAACCTTCTCTCTTTCGTCAAAAGATCAGCCAAATTTTCATCAGAACGTACATGATCCATTCTTACAATTCATGTAGAGAGAAATTCTCTAACAGTACTATGTATTTGTCGTCTCTTTCCGTTGCAATAATAGTTGTGAATCTTTGCAATAGCTATGGTACTATTGCAATGGACCATGACAGCTGATATCAGTCTTTCGCATAAAGGGGTCTCAACTAACAGGCTTCTTAACCAACCTACTTCTTCACTAGCAGTAGCTAGTGCTATCATTTCAAACTTCATTGTAGATTGAGCCAATATTGTATGTTTTTTCCAAGAAACAGCTTCACTAGTAATGCTATATAGTCACTAGTTGCTTTGGAGTCTTTTGATAGAGTGTTCCAATCAGCATCGTTGTATCCTTTTAAAATAGCAGGAAAATTCTTATAATGTAATCCAAGGTTTATAGTTCTCTTAAGATATCTCATGACCCTCTCAATAAAATTCCAATGCTCTAGACTAGGTTTACTGGTAAACCTACATAGTAATCTCACAACATAAGCTATGTTTGGTCTAGTGTATTCAGTAGCATAATGTAAACTATCAATGATGCTCGCATACTCAGTTTGTCTAACACCGTCTCCGGTGTTCTTGAACAACTTTACAATAGGATCATAAGGAGTACATGCAAGTTTACAACTAAGGTAATTATATTTCTTTAAGACCTTCTCAATGTAATGAGATTGATCTAGAGAAAGTTTCATTTCAAACCTAGTAGTCTTTATACCAAGGATTACACTCGCTTCTCCGGGGTCTTTCATATCAAAGTTAGCACACAACAAAATTTTCACATTAACATAAATATTTGACCCAAAAATAATCATGTCATCCACATATAAACATATAATAGTACAAATGTCATTTTCTGATTTATAATAAATGCATTTGTCACTTTCATTAATTTTGAATCCATGTGAGATAACTAGATTATCAAAAATTCCATGTCCTTACTTAGGTGCTTGTTTTAGACCATAAAGAGATTTATCTAGTTTACAAACTTTATTTTCTTAACTTGGGACAACCAAGCCCTTAGGTTGATCCATATAAATCTCTTCTTCTAAATCACCATTAAGAAGGCAATTTTAACATCCATTTGGTGAACTACTAAATCATGGATAACACGAAGAGAAAAAATCACACGTATGGAAGTTATTTGTGTGATTGATGAAAAGGTATAAAGGAAATCTACATTTTCTCTTTGCCTATACCCTTTGGCTACAAGATGAGCTTTGTACTTTTCAATAGTACCATCGGGTTTTAACTACTTCTTTACTATCTATGGTTTTGCAACCAGGAGGTAAGTCAACTAAATGCCAAGTTCTATTATACTCAAGAAAGTCCATTTCATTATTTATGGCTTCTTCCCATAAGTTGTCATCTAAAGAGATTTCTTGAAGAGTTTGGGGATCTTTCTCTAAGGTATAAGCATAAAAAGCATACCCAAAATCCTTAAAGGTTTGAGCTCCTTTACATCTCTTGGTTTTAGTGGTTAATTCTTCATTTTGTCCACTAGTTCTAGTTATGGGTAAACTACTAGAAGATGAGCCCCCACTATTTTTCAATTTAAAGGAAACCTATGTTCATAAAAATCAGCATCATTTGATTTTATAACTACATGATCATTTAAGTCATAGAATTTATAAGCTTTATTTTTCACAGCATATCCTATGAACACACATTCATATACTCTACTAGTAAGTTTATTTCTTTTAGGATTAGGGATCCTAACATAGACTAAACAAACCTAAGTTTTAAAATAAGTTAATAAAATTTCTTATTTTTCAAAATTTCAGATGATAAAATTTTACTAGTAAATTTAGGCACTCTATTTAGCACATAGCAATCAGTTAATAAAATTTCTCCCCGCCAATATAAAGTAGCATTAGAGTTTAATAAAATTGAAACTCTACCATGAGTTTTATAAAAAAAAAATTAAAATATTATAATCATATCCAATACCTCCATCACTTCGAAATATTTTTATGAATGAGGTAATTTATCTATAATAATAGCAATTTAAAATTATTCATCTAAATTCATACCTTCAAAATTTATTTCATGTGTTATCTTGTGCATTTTATGTGATTGAACTTTCATAGTGTCATACTTCTTTTGAAGTGCATCCCAAATTTCTTTATTGAATCACCTACTGTCTTTAGCGACATAGACAAAACCACCACATTCTCAAGTGAGGCCTCAGAATCCAAATCCCTTGTTATACTGCTCTCTGATGATTGATTAATACCCACACATCCATCTTCAAATCCACCAGTCATTACATTACACCTCAAATCCAAGTAAAAGATGAATCAAAATCATCGGGAGTAACTCTGGCAATCCAATTACTCAACGTCCTTTTAATATCAACATGATTAACATAAGCCAATTCATACATATTATACAAGTTCGCCACAAGGATCTCATTCAAAGCCATAATAGGTACTCTTTCAAGCGCATTTTCCAAAACCTTAATTAAATTAGACAAATCCCTCAAATACATCAAGAAAATAGCTTTGTTATTTATGGCCAACACATCACAATTATCTCTCTCAATGCAATCAGTATACTCCTTAACTGTCGAAACATAGTCCTTAGCCACTAGGTACATCAATGCTTTGTTTCTGCTCACCAGATTCTGAAATTAAGTTTCTTTCAACAACTTATTATCATTTTTTATTCTTGATTAAACTAAACCAAGAAATATATAGGTAAGCAAGTATATAAACATATTCATTCTTTAGTTCCTATTCTAGAAGAAACTATCATTATCAAACTTACAGCAAAACCCAGTTGCCATCAAGTAAACCTGGTGCCTCGATTGAGGCAACTGTTAGATTTTCCACCTCCAATTGGTTCACTAGTTTCATAACCTCTGCTTTCACCTCCACCCATGCCTGAAACCTAAAATATGTTCCATAAATCAATTATGGTAGGTGAGACTAATGAGTGTTGGAGCAGCGAAGCAAATTCCCAGATCATCGTCTTTGCACCTTCTAGGTCTTGGATCTTCATTTGAATGTACCCTAGCTTTGAAATAAAAATAGGATCTTTACGATTGGTCAAAATAAATTTTTTAATAAAGCACAAGCATACATAGAGCTCTTTCTGATTCAAATGAATCCCAATAATTGAATTCATTACAAAAAACTTCTCTTTTCTTCCACATCTTCCTCCAGATCGACTGTTGCTGCCATCGTCGAGTAATTCCTCCTAAAAACCCATCATCCCAACGAACGATTGCTTATGCAGCATGGCCACCACAGTGGTCATCATCATAGGAGATGACAAAGCAATACTCTTCCTATAAGGTAGAGGTATGGCTATTGGCAATGACGAATAAAGAAAAATTGTCGCAAAAGGTTTCTTCACATTGGGACCAATCAAGGCATACTACACATCGGTATAGTGAGTCTTCTTGGTATTGCCATGAAGAGTGTTGACGACGTCTTGCCAGTCCTTTTGATGGAGGTTACCACATTTAAGCTCAAGATAATGGTGACCCTAGGAGTTAATAAGGGTGTATATGGTTTCCTTGTTCCCATAGTCTTCACGAACGAGCATGGGACGAGAGTAGGGAACAGAAGGCGTCAGTGATGGCGTAAGGATTTTTGTTCCCTCGACCATGGAAGACAATCAATGTGATTGTTCGTTCATACAGTATATATATTTTAAAATAAAAATAATAAATATAGTCGTCTTAAATTATAATTTCTTTTTTGTTTTGACATTTATATCTCTATTTTTTTAGATATAATGTACATATATGACCTACTTAATTATATGTTTTTATTTTTAACTCTTTAAGAAAAAAAATATTATTTTTTACATCATAAAAATACATACGAAATCACCAAAAAAATCAGTAATTTTTTATACATTTTAAAAAAACAACATATTTAAAAAAAACAAAACCTATGTTTTTGTACCTATTGTGTTAAAAGTGAAAATAATATCTCTTCCAATTAACTCGTATAACTTTGACAGTTCAAGAAATTACTTCTTACGCACGTGAAATTTTACCAATTTAGGATTATTATCTATGAAAAATACTGAGCACTTTTGTTAAATAAGTTAAAATATGCATCAAAATAATGATAGATTACGTACAATAACAGAATCTTCCATTTATTTATTTATTTAGAAATCCTCTTTCTAATTGTAATGTCTTTGTTGTTATGGTTTTTTTTTACATATAATTGTTAAAACATAATTCCTGATCGAACTAATTCGCAAATTGAAAATGGAAGGTTTGAGCTATATATATATATACTAGAGTTTTTTCTATAATGTTCTAAAATCGTATAGTTAGATTGGGATGTCACAAAGCTTATCGCGACATTGTATGGCTGGTCAATAACAAATCAATCTGCTAGGCAAAACGCAGATCATGTCTTTGTAGGAAATAATACACTAATAAATAATTTTAAAGATAAAATTATTTTATTAAAATTAAAAATATATAAATAAATATATATAATTTAAATATGAAAAAAATAATAATAATCGAGTTATATGTATTACATATTTTTCTTAAGATAATTTTTTTGGTTCATTATGCGTGTACGAGAATAACGAAAACTTATCTATCATAATATAACGATTACATAATAATAAACTTATACTACAGGTTATTATTTAAAGAATTTATAAATATCTGAATACTATTAAAATAAAGTAACTTTAAATTAAAAAAAAAATCATTCTTTTTCTTCTTCCACACAGCTTTGATTTTTTTTTTCTTCTCTTCTTTCCTTCTTTCTTTGTTTTTTTTTTTTCTACAGCCATCTATCTCTCCTTTTATCTTTTCTTTTTTCTACAAAGAGCATCAGAGAAGAGTTAAGCAAAAGCCCAAACAAGCGAAACATGATTAAAATTAAAGAATTGTTTTAATAAACGGATGAGGAAAAGAAAATAAAAACTAAAAATGCTATTTGATCGAGAACTAAAACGGAAGAGAATAATGGAGAAAAAAAACTGAAATTGAAAATGAAATGAAACTAAAAATTAATTTAAAAATTAAAATAGATTTTAAATCAAATTTTGACACGAAAATAGAGTTCAACGTATCGAAACTTAGATAAGATAAGATATGATAGATAGGTGTTACTCTTTGACACCCCATCGTCTACTTCTAAAATATTTCAAAATTTGTAAATTTTGAAATATTTTTTAAGAGTAATTAATTAACTCAATTTTGTTAAATTAGTTTTAATTTTAGAGTTCGTCCATTTAGATATAGTAAAAGTGATCAACAATGTCCGAAGACATAGGTAACATTTATATCAAACTTCGTTAAATTTTTGGTATTTTTATTTATCTGCTTTAGTTTCTTTTATCATTAAATTTTCAATAGCATTATTTTGTCGTGTTAATTTCAATTCTTTTTATTTAAATAATAAGTGAATAATAATTACTTAAAATAAAGAAAATATACTTGATTTTCTCAACAATCTTCGTCTCTTACCTTTATTTCCCACCTTTTCTTTTTGGGAAATTTTTTAAATCTTTTTTTCCCTCTAAATTACATTGTGTTTTTTCTCATTTTCTTCTTCTTCTTTTTTCATTAACTTTATTGTTCCTTGCATTCATGTTATGTGATAACTCTATTTTATATAATTATTTTCATCTATTTTATTAATTGTAATTATTATTTTCTTGACATTTTTAGTGAATTTTTAATGGGATAAATTAATATTTACCCTTTATTTGTTAAGAAATATATTTTTAAGAAAATTAAATAATTTGAATCGAAAAAATATTTAATTACAAATTTATATCTAAAAATATAATTTAAATTAAAAAATGCTTAATTGCAATTAATAAAATTCTAAAATATAATTTGAATTAAAATAGGGCTTAATTGTAATTAACAAAAGTGTAAAAATGAATTTAAATTAGAAAAGGTCTTGATTGTAATTAAAGAAAGTTTAAAAGTTAATTTGAATTAAATTAGAGGGCTAAATTGTAATTAAGGAAATTTATTTTCTGCGTAGGGAAAGAAGGCAACTTGTGTAATCACCAACGCGCGACACCAACCGTTCGATCAGGAAATGAACGGCTACGATGAGGCGCGTGAGACCAGATGCGACAAAAGAGAGTGGACATGGGTATTCAGGTACACGTTGCTTGGCGCTGAGTGGGGCCCACCTGCTGCACAAGTCGGTGTGTAGGGTGGGACCCACGCGTCTGTTACGTTTCTACCAAAAGGAATGGTCCCGTGCAACGCAGTCTACATAATCTTCGTGCGCCCTAACCATCCAACAAATGATACAATGCCACGTGTCTCCAATATTCCTGCAGCTAATCTGAAGTGGACATGTGGCACGTATTGGGTAAAACAAAAGCGCAGAACCAGCGCACGTGTTTCCAATTGTTTATGTAGGACCCACGTGCCTCGCGTTCCATGATCTCGTGCGGCGCAATCACATATAACTGTTTCCCTCCACCAATGAAATGTTGTCACGTGTCTATATTAATTCTTTCAGCCAATCATATGCTGACACGTGGTAAGCGTGTTGAATTAAAAATAAATCAGAAAGGGCGCCCTCTATTTTTATGTCTTCCATGCGTATGTTAAAATAACAATTTCGATATCCTCATTTTCATACGCGTGGCTGCGTAATTAAAGAAAAATGTCTCACATGCTTAATATTTTTTGATATATTTTTTGGAGCTATAAATAGGGCATTTAATGCGAGAAATTAGAAGTTAGTTTTTGTTTTAGGTTCATTTTGGGGTTGGACTGTGGAACATGCAGAAGTCATTTTTGGCTTTTGTTGTGTTCTGCGTGTGCCAAATATTTAAGAGTAGATGAAGTTTTAATTTTCTTTGTGTTCTGTATTGATATTCCTTAAATGCTATAATTTTTATTTTTATTTATGATGTAATTTAATTTTTCTAGGGTTGCGTTTTATCTAAATTTATGAAGCTTGAGTTTAATTATTTTTGAATGATTTATTATATTTTTAATTTTTTATTCTATTTGTGCTTAATACTTTTGATTATTGGAAAATTTATCAATTGATATGTGGCACTCAAATAAACTTGGAAAAGACATTTTTGTGTATATTGTTCATGGATAGAATAACATGTATATATGAAGGATAGGAATATACCTTTATAGTATGTGTGGTCATTTCAGAACTTAGAACGTAATGAATCTTGGTGAATTTACTTCTCATAGGAATATAGTGAATTAATTTAACGAGGTGTGTCTATACGGAGCTCAGAAGAGATGTATGGATAAAATTAGAAGTTTTCGGTTAACAAATTAAATTTACAAAAAATATAAATCAAGAGAAAATGATATGATTCGAGTGGACTAATTTGGTAAAAACTGCAATCCTAGAATTTTCTTTTATTTTGTTATAAAACATTTAGTTAACTTGTTTCAATTAACGATTGTTTTGGATAAAATCAGAGTGAAATAATTTTAATACTTAACAAACTGTAGTGACAAATCTCCGTGGGAACGATACTTTACTTATCAAATTTTATTACTTGTGATTGTGTATACTTGCACGATTTTATGTTCTCTAAAAGAGATAACATTATGGTACTTGAATTTGTTTTATTTTGATTAATCGTGTTGTTATACCTATATTTAATCGAATTATTTTGATTATCATTGTTAATTATATTCAAAAATATCTTACATCGACACTATTGTAATATGTCGCTTTGTTTCCTTTATTTTTCGTTATGATTATTTTCTTTTAATTTCGGATTTCTTCTCACTATACTTGTTATTTTTTCTTAATTTTTATGAGTTTAGTTCTCATCATTTGTATTTGATCATACTTTTTAGTTTTTTACGTGTTTATGTTCTACAATTTCATTAACCACCCTTGTTAATCTACTTGTTCAATAATTTTTAGATATTTATATATTTAAAAAATTTATTTTTATTTATTGAAAAAAATGTTAATAGAATAAATTAGGTAGTCACGAAGGGTTGAATCCTTTACCCACAAAACAAAATCTTATAAAAAAACTAGGACTATACTTTCTACTTTTGGTATTTAAAATATAATTTAGTTGGAATTTGCATCAAAAACATTATTGTCGTATATGTGTTCAATCTAATATCAAATGTTATACAACCTTATCCCATCATATAATATCAGACAACATTAAATAATATAACATTTTATTATAATATAATTTAATATAATTATATTTATTTAATTAAATACGTATCAAACTATCCCTTAATTTAATTTGGATAGGAAATTAGAGCTTGAGAAAAAATAAGCCTAAAATCCTCTCAATCTGAAAATGAGATGTCATAGTAATATTTTTCATGCTTCAATAAAACGTTTTCTTTTTCATTCTTGTAATATTTTTCATACTTCAATGAGACATTTTTCTTTTCATTATTGTAATATTTTGATACGTGTAAGACTGATATGTGTGCCAAGCTACGTAGACATGAGCGCACGTGGACACAAAAGTCGTTCTCTGGCGTAGAGGTTGTTACTCCAATTGCAAAGATGGTCGCACGGTAGAAGAGGGGACCACCGGTTGTTAGGAAAATATGCTCACACATTCTTTCTATCACACACTCACCATTGTCACACATTCCCTCTATTTTGTTTCTTTAAATTTCTTGTAAGGCTATATATAGCCAAGAAGAAATGGCAATGGATATATGAGAATTTATACAAACCAACTCCTCCTTCTCTCTATCTTCTCTTCTCCTTCTACCTCTCTGAAATTACTCTTATCACTGGTATCATAACCATAGATACCCATGGTAAATCCAACGCCAAATTCTGCAATGAGGTTATGGAAACCCTTGTACGACATGAGTCCATCTTTGACCAAGTGGGCACTACCTTACAAGTTGTGCTCATCGAACTACAGACGATGTGCACCTCTCAAACTTCCCCTAAGGTTAACCCATTTGCAAGGGAAGAAAAATCACATCCACACTACACATACATCTTGACCTAATATGGATCATCCATTCTCACACCTAAACCTATCATTTCCAATATTTTCTAGTGAGGATCCAACCGACTGGATATATATAGTCGAATAATACTTTGAATTCACCAACATTATACTAGAACAATGAATACATCTGGCTTCATTCCATCTCAAAGGCATTGCCTTACAATGGTATCGATGGCTCACTAAGTTCTGTGGACCACTTACCTGGGAAGAATTCAACAAGGCTACACAATTGAGATTTGGTCCAATTGATTATGAAGATCCTTCAGATGCTCTGACTTGCCTCAAACACACCTCAAGTATAACTACCTATCAAGAAGCATTTGAGAAGCTTTCCTAGAGGGTTGATGGATTTCTAGAAGAGTTTCTGATTGGGTGCTTTATTGTCGGACTAAGAGATGAAATCAAAATTGTTGTCAAGATCAAACAACCTCGAACATTGGTTGATACTATAGAGGTGGCAAGATTGATTGAAGAGAAGAGTTTACTTCAGAGGAAAACAACTCAATACCCTCATTACCAATCATCATCTCTAACACAAAGACCCTTACCTACCCCTACAGTAGGTATGTTAGGACCACCACCTCAACAGCCTCCAAATCCAACTCCAACAGCTTAACCAACGACCTTCTAGAGAATTACCAACCAGGAAGCATATGAACATCGAGATAAAGGATTATGCTACTACAACGATGAGAAATTTGTTACTGGCCATCATTGTGCACGATCACAACTATTTATGATGGAAGATTCAATCCAGGATCACACAGATAACCTTGAAGAAATCCTGTCGGAACCAGAACCTCACAAAGTGATACCTAAGATTTTATCCCATGCAATAAAAAGTATTGAACACCCATAAACTATGCGCATCATGGGACAATTAAAAAATAAGAAGGTATTAGTACTGATAGATGGAAGGAGTACTCATACTTTTATTAATCAAGCCTTAGCTACTCAATTTGGATTAACCATAGTTAAGGGTAAGAAACTAGAGGCAATGGTGGCTAACCGTGAAAAGATAGAATGTGTTGGACAGTGTTGCAACCTTACCCTTACCATTCAAGGGTATCAAATCATTGTATATTATTATGTTCTTCCAGTTGCAGCATGCCAATTGGTCTTAGGAGTCAAATGGTTGTAAACCCTAGGTCCCATTGAGATGGATTATAGAAAACTCACCATGAGCTTCACGATAGAATGAATCTCTCATAAGTTCCAAGGGTTAGGACGATCAAACATTGTAGCTCTAACTTGCAAGGAGTTCAATAGTCTACAAGGCACATGATTGTTCCTCTAAATAATCCTTATTAGTAGTCCCAATGATCAAGCCAAAGCATACCCCTCAGAGATAGACAAAATACTCATTGATTTCTCTAAAGTATTTGAACCTCCAACCGACTTACCACCAAGACGATTGCATGACCATCTCATTCCCTTATAATAGGGCTTAAGACTAGTAAACGTGTGACCCTATCATTATCCTTATTATAAAAAACTGAAATAGAAAAGATGGTGCAAGAGCTCTTACAATCCATCTTGATAAGACCAAGTAACAATCCCTTTTCATCACCAATTTTGTTGGTTAAGAAGACAGATAGAGCTTGGAGGTTCTATGTGAAGTATAGAGCTTTTAATGTAATCACTGTCAAAGATAAGTATCCTATACCTGTCATAGATGAACTTCATAGAGCTAAGGTCTACTCCAAACTATATCTAAGATCGAGGTATCATAAAATAAGGGTTCATGAGGATGGCACTTCTAAGACTATCACATGAAGGTCACTATGAGTTCCTAGTGATGCCATTTGGCCTCACCCATGCACCAACCACCTTTCAAAGCCTCATGAATGATCTTTTCTAGCCCTACCTCAAGAAATTTATCTTGGTTTTCTTTGATGATACTCTAGTATACTCTAGATCATGGGAAGACCATAGCATGCCTCTACAAACTGTTCTACAGATACTAGTAACTAACAACTTGTTTGCCAAACCATCTAAGTGTCATTTTGGTGTATTGCATGTAGAATACTTGGGTTACCTTATCTTAGAACAAGGAGTTTCGGTTGATCCCAAAAATATTTGTGATGTTATTGAATGGCCCACACCAACTATAGCCAAAAGAGTTAGGGGGTTCCTCGGGTTGGTAGGTTATTATAGAAAATTCATTAGACAGTTTGAAGGTATAGTAGCACCCATAACCCATTTATTGAGCAAGGAGGGGTTCTAATGGAATGAGGTTACAACCATGGCTTTCCAACAACTGAAAGAAGCATTGACCTCCCTTCCTATCCTAGGGCTACCAGACTTCACTCAACATTTTGTGATCAAGTGTGATGTAAGTGGCATTGGCCTTGGGGCAGTTCCGACCCAAGAAAATCAACCAATGGCTTACTTCAGTGCTATACTCAAAGGATAAGCCTTAGCTATAGCTACCTATGAGAAATAAATGCTATTTTTGGTTAAAGCCATCAAGTTATGGCGCCCATACTTACTTGGAAGACCATTAATAGTGGGAATTGATCATAAAAGTCTCAAGTACCTACTAGAGCAATGGATTACTACACTAGCTCAGGCATGATAGTTGTTAAAACTTCTTGGTTATGACTATGAAATTGAGTATAAAAGGGGTTCAAAAAATCAGGGTGCATACTTTTTGTCCCGAGTGGTAGAGTTTCAATTTATATCTATCTCTCAACCCCAAGCACACTGGTGGCCCATACTCCAAAAAGAAGTCTAGCATGACCCTTTTTATGAGAGACTCTTAGCCAAAATTTCTTCTTTAGAGGTACATAATATATATCAATGTGATAGAGTATGGTTCAGGGGAGACAAGGTGTACCTAAATTTATAGTCTTCCTTAGTTCTACAAATATTAGCCGATTTCCACTCATCACCAATTGGAGGGCACTTTGGGTTTCATAAGACACTTTCTCGCATCAAACAAAATTTATGTTGGTCCAATATGCACAAAAGAGTGAAGAAGTTCTTGCGCTCTTGTGATATATGCCAAAGGTTCAAGAGTGATTGCATGAAACCAGTAGGGTTGCTACAACCCTTACCAATCCTCACCAATGTATGGGCCAAAATCTCAATGGATTTCATTGAAGGGTTGCCTCCCTCAAAAGGAAACACTATGATCGTGGTAGTAGTGGATCGCTTGAAAAAAATATGCCCAATTCATTGCCATGAGACACCTTTTTATTGCAATGATCATTTCCAAGGCATTTTGTGGCTAATGTGGTGCATATACACGACATTCCCACATCTATAGTAAGCAATCAAGATAAGGTATTCATCAACTCATTTTGGAGAGCCTTGTTCCAGCTACAAGGGACCAAGTTATGCATGAGTTCAAGCTACCACCCCTAAATTGATGGGTAGACAGAGGTGGTCATCCATACCTTAGAACGATATTTACGTTACTTTATTGATGAGAAATAGAGGCAATTGATGGAGTGGATACCTTGGGCCGAATTCAACTATAATACCTCAACACGTTCCTCCACCAATATGACTCCATTTGAAGCAGATTATGGCATTCCACCACCACATCTATTGGCTTATACTCCCGAAACCTTCCACATCCAAACAATGGATGGATACCTACGTGATCAAGATCACATTCTACGTGACTTGCACCATAACCTTCTACAGGCTCAGAATCGAATGAAATGTTATGCTGATCAACATCAACAAGAAATCTCTTTTAAAGTAGGAGATTATGTGCATCTTAGATTCCAAATTCCTATTACCCTTACAAGGTAGTAGCTCGCAATTGTGCAATGGCATACACACTGGCCTTACCTCCTGATTCCCAAATTTACAATGTCTTCCATGTTAGTCTACTAAAAAAAAACTTGGGACACTACACGCCACCCCTTCCCCAACTACTCTTTATCTCAGACAATTTGACAATAATTTCCTAAACAGAAGCCATTTTGGCTCGAAGAGTGATTCAAAAAGGAAAATAGCAACCCAAGCTTGAAATTCTTGTGAAATGACCTGACGCACCAATAGAGGATGCTACCTGGGAGAATGAGTGACGATTCTCCAAAAACTATCCTAATTTCATCCTTGTGAACAAGGATTCTCTTACGAGAAATGGTTGATACGTGCATGATTGATATGCACATTCATATAGTTTACAAACTATGTCAATTAAAGTCATTAACATTGAAAACATGTGTGACATTATTTAAACTATAATGATATTTTTGACTATATTATAAAAATTTCCATTCATTTTCTCTTTTTGTTTCATGTCACATGTCATTACACTCTCTTCTTCATTAAATGGATCTTCTGCTAACATATTTTATATTTATCATTATTAAATTTTAAATCACAATTTTTAAATGTTTTACATTATTTTATAATAATAATCATAATTTTATATATCATTTTATAGTATTAAAAAAAATATTCCTTAATAAAGATCAACAAAATAAATAGAAAAAAAGATCGTCAACGAATCCACTCCCTTCCTCAATTGCACCAACGTTAATATAGTAACAAGAAAGAGAACAAATTCTTCAACACCATCATTAATATAGTAACAAGAAAGAGAACAAATTTTGCGGAAAAAAAGGCCATCAAAGAGAGAACTCAATACAATATCATCAAAAAAATGAATATTTTAATATAGTTTTAAAATAATACCCAGTATACTTCATAGTCATTGGCTTAATATTAGAACTCAATAAGATTAATTTTAATTTAAGTATTAAACTCTGGCTTAATTTATAAAACGGTCTTTGACAAGTTTTTTTTTTTTTTTTTAAAGAAACACAAAAGCCCTTAGTTGTCAAAAGTTGGGAGCAACTTGCGAGGTCCATTAAACTAATGATCAAAAGTCAAGCTCCAGAATAAGAAATTCTGATTATTTATTTTTAATAATAAAAATAATATGTTTATTTATCAAAATATATAATTTTAAAAAATAAAATCATATATATATATATATATATTAACATTTATATTATTATTAAACCTCCGGACTAATAAAATAAAACTATATTAATAATTTATTAATAATAAAATTATTGGGCCTAGAGATGTGAACAATTGTAGAGTATTATTAAATTTGACTACATTTCGTTTAAGTTAACCCACCTTGTTAAAAAATATATTTAATGTGTACTCACTTAACACAAATATGTACTTTTAGAAACACTCGAGTTCTTATTTGATTTAAAACTGAAGTTGAATAATAATAATAATAATAATAATAATAATAATAATAATAATAATAATAATAATAACATTCTTACAATTTATTAAAACAAAAATAATACTCATAATATTAATTTATAACTCTTTCAATTCAAAATAAAAATATTATTTTTATTATTATAAATTTTAAATATATTATTTTTATTAAATTTTAAAAAGAATAATCGAAATGTATATCTTTACGTTGTAATTGTGATAACATCAAATATTAATAAACACATGTCACTCATTCATTTTAGGAAAAAATTATCAAAATATATATCACTTAATTATCTTAATTTATTATAATTATTATTAAAATTGATCAAAATATGTATAAATAACTTAACTATAAGTATTTTATTTTTACAATCGAGAATAAAAATAAAAAATATATCAAAACAATGATAATAATGGTAGTAAAAGATACTAATCTCTCATTTTTTTATTTATATTATTTTTAATAACATTTTACAACTCATATACTCTATGATTAAACTTCTAATCTTACATTAATGCCTCCAGGCTTTTGAGGTCATTAGACTAAAATAAATCATGTTTGTTCATTTTTTTTAATAATACTTCATAACTCATATCCGTTGATATTCATCTCTTAATCTTACATTTATGTGTTTTATAATGAAATTTTAGTGTCCATTTAAAAATAATTATTTTTCCTTGTTAAATTAGGATTTTCTTTTTGTTTTTTCGTCTATTATGTTAGATGATTCAAATAGAAACATTTCAAAAATATAATTTATTATTTAAAAAGTGTATGTATAGGATACAAAATACAAAGATAGGATAAAAAGTCAAGAAAAATAATGCTTCAATCTAAATCTCAGCCAAAAATTCTATTATAAATAAAGTTCCCATGAAAATAATGTTTTTTTTTTTCATATGGTAATCCTTGCATGTATTTTTAATTTGTATGCTCTAATCTAATCTATATTTTGATAGATACAAAAATATGATGATTAATCCTTATAGTATGATTTACAATTTATATTTTAAGTATATTTGTAGATTCATCATTAAATTTTGACTAAAGCTATGGTTGAATACTCTATCGAATACCATTAAATGTTAAAAAATGTCTGTAAACAATAATTTATTTAAAACAAAGAAAATAAAGATACTACAAAATTATTACACAAGTAAATCTAACTTTGTTATATTCATACTATAAACAAAATTTTAAGAATTTAGCATAGATTTAACTTGTTGTGAACTTATTTAAAGCATCCTAATATAACTTGCTAAAATCATATACTTTAAGATAATTATTTAATAAAAATATTATAATATGCATAATTACAAAATCTTAAATGACATTATAGATTGTTTTTAGTTCAACTTATATTTATTTTGGTTAGAATTATATATATAAATTATATATATGTGTGTGTGTAAATTTTTAATTGTATAAAAAAATAAATAAATTCTAACAAAATTAAACCATAATTTAAAAAAACAATTTGACCTAATATATATATTTCTTACTTTTTTTTATTTAAAATATCACATTTTGAATAAATAGTTTCACATAAAAATAAAAATTACTATTTAAACTCAATTATTTAATACATTTAACTAAACACGATGAATGTATTTATTGTAAATTTATTATAAACTCATTTGATACCAATTACTAATTATATATTTAGTTTTATGTTTTTTTTCTTTTTTTTTTAGAAAATAAAATTTTATCAAATATTAAAAGTTACATCTAGGTAAGAAAACTTCAATAATAAAAATTATTAAATCAAAACTAAAAATATTCTTAAACATATAAAGAAAATCTTAAGTTTTGATCTTTTGTTTTATTGTAAATTTGTCTAATTCACTCTTTGATTGTTTTAACTGATATATTGATTGTTATTTAAAAAAATAAAATCTTGATATCATATTACAATATATATGATCGTCAATACTATGGATCTAAATAAAAAATCTAGATTAACAATAAAATATAAACTTTACATACATAAACATAACATATATCATCATATATATAAATACTTAGATGAAAAAAATACCTAGAGTTAAATCTAAATGAAAAAAATAACAAAAATATGTAATTTTATTCAAAATAACTAATAAAAATATGATAAATATAAGTAAAAACAAACCTATCGGAGAGGAATTCTTATAAAAAAATCCATCTCCATCAAAAAACAAAATAACTTCTTAAAAATTTCATATATAGAAAAAGAAAATAACAAAAGTGATTAGGGTTTTCAAACTCTTAAAAAAAATAACCTAACCTTTTGCGACAAAAATGGATTTTATTATAATTGAAAATGTTAAGTTCACTTACAAAATTGAATTTGATTTTTTAAGGTATTTGTTTATTTATTTATCTTTGTAATTACATTACATGTAATCATGAGACCTAACAAAATATGAATTAATTGAATTCAACACAAATTAATATATGTTTGATAAAAAAACATATAATAATTACGATAACATAAGTTTAGATTACTTCGCATAATTAGTTTTATTTATACTAAAAAAATTACATATTAGATAATAAATAAGTTAATTTGAATTGTTTTGATTATAATCGTCCATTAAATGTATAAACATAAATAACATCTATTGTAATTCAATTATAAATGAAACACTTTTATTTAATTAAAATAATTGCACAAAAAAGGTTGATGGAACGAAATGAATACATTGGGGGTCTATCATTAGGTAAAAAAAAATGAATAATTTGTTTATTGAATAATTCTTTTAAAGAATCCATCTATCTTATTGATGAGTTATAGGATAATTCACTAGTCAAGTGACCATTAAGAATAAAAATAAAAAAAAAGAGAATCTCATTTGAGTTAACTAATAAAATAATAGCCACATACAATTAAGCAATACATAAATGATAATTTTTTTGAACATTCTGAAAATGCTACCGGATGCTCCAAAATTGTTAAAGAGTTAGAATGGGAGGATCATTATGATCATAACCCTTCCTATATTTACCAAAAATAAAAATAATTTACCAAAAATAAAAATAATTTATTTGATGCTGTGGATGACAAATAATTTTTTTATGGGGTGGTAAAAAACTACTTTTGGCAAAGATACTACATAATTAATCAATTCCTACTTTAATAAGAGTACCAACTTTTTATTTTTTCATAAAACAATAAAGTTTAGATATCAATATAAATATACTACTTTCAAAATATCTTCCATAATATACTATTTTTTATAATTTTGTTAAAATAACAAAAAATATCAAAAACTTTCATATTTTCGTAACTCATTTTGTAATTTCAAATTTTGATGAAAATATTAAAAATATAGACTCTAAAATTTCAAAAATTAAAAATTAAAGATATTAATATATAATTTATTATATTATAAATTAAGTTAATATTTAAGTAAAGATAATAAATTTAATTTTTCATAAATGTTTACATTTACTTAATAGGAAGCATTTAATTATAACTCATTAAGCTTAGTTACATGATTTGTTTTCTATATTTTTCTCATTCTATTTTTTATTTATGATTTATATAATCTTTTTTTTAAAATTAATTTTGTATTTATATTATTTTTAATTTAAATATAATTTATATAAATATTATTGAAATTAAAATAATTATTTTTTTAATATAAAAATAATATTAATCATAATACACTAACATTTTATATATATTCATATTAAGGCCTCATATGTATTGTTTAAATAAAAAAATCAATATAATTTTTATTTTAATGTTTATAAAAATGTCATTATTTTTATAAATGGTAATAAATTTCATGATTTTTATATTTTTTAGCAATTATTTATCAATACGAATAATATTTTTGATTATTTGTCAAAACAAGTCTTAATATTTCTATTAATATGAATATTTTTTGCCCATGTTTACTTGTTGAAAATCAATACCAACTCAATAAATGAAGTGGTTGAGAGAGTTGTTGAAAATCAACACTAACTCAATAAATGGAGTGATTGAAGAATGTAGAAAAAAGAAGTGTATAGAATGTGATAATATTTAGGTGGCTAGAATTATTTCTTAGTTTTATATTCGTGTGATGTAGATTGCATGATAAGGACTATAAATAGCCTACCTTGCATTTGGTTTAATAATACCATCAAAAACAAATAAGTCTTTGTATTCTTTGTTTGAGTGAGTTGAAAGTTTTCTCTTTGAGTGTTTGTATTTCTCTTCAATTTATGAGTTGTCTTTGAAAGGTATTATAGTGTCTCTTATTGTGGGTATAATATAAGTAATTTGTTTACTTGTTTGGATCCAATATTAGTAAATTTAGAGTTATGTATTCTAAATTTTACTCAATAATTGGTATCAGAGCAGGACGGTCAATGATTGTTCTTAGTTGAGCTATCTTGAGTTGTGAGGATATTGGTACTCTACAAGTTTCTTATTTAAGCTTGTTCGGTATATTCAAAGTCTTACCGGCACGATGGGTGATCTTCAAGTAGTTAGAGGAATCAAGAAGCTCAATAACAAAAACTAAAACACATAGGCAATATCTATGGAGTCTTACCTACAAGGTCAATACCTGTGAGAGGTTGTTGGTGGTGATGAAGTTACACAACCAACAACGGAAGATGAAAACGATATCTTGCAGAAGTGGAAAATTAAAGCAGGCAAAGTGATGTTCGCTTTAAAGATCATAGTTGAAGAAAAATGTTGGAGCACATTCGAGACGCAAAAACACCAAAGGAAGCATGGTACACTCTTGTTACACTCTTTTTAAAGAAAAATGATACAAGACTCCAACTTCTCGAGAACGAGTTTCTATCGATGGTGCAATATGACATGACGATTTCCCAGTACTTTCACAAGGTAAAATCGTTATGCTGCAAAATTTCAGATTTAGTTTCGAAAGCTCCTTTTAGGGTAACTAGGATAAAGAGAATAATTATCCATGGTTTAAGACTTGAATATCCAGGATTTGTTACCGTTATACAAGGATGGTCGACATAACCATCTCTTGTTGAGTTTGAGAATTTGTTAACCGATCAAGAAGCCATGACTAAGCAAATGAGTGGAATCTTACTGAAGGGTGAGGAAGAAACGTTCTACACCAGTAAAAGCAGAGACATTTTTAAGAGGTACACTAGTAGTGGATATAAAAGGGATGGTGATAAAGGAAAAATTTCTCAAGGAAATGGAAGCTTTCGTCCAGGGGGAGCTTGGAAGAATCGTAGTAACAACAAAAAAATTGATAGTGAATGTTACAACTGTGGGAAGATGGGTCACATGACAAGAGATTGTTGGAGTAAGAAAAATCCTATTGAAAGTAATACAACTACTTCCCGTTCTAAGGAGCATAGCGAAGATGGTTGGGATGCTGAAACATTATTTGCTACAGAGGAAGAAGAATTAGCTCTTACGGTGACAACATCAAAACAGATTGACTACAAGAATGAATGGATCATAGATTCATGCTGCTCAAATCATATGAAGGGTGATAAACAGAAGTTGGAACGCATGTATGAGTACAATGGAGGTCGTGTAGTGGTAATAGTTGACAACTTAAGGTTATTGATAGCCCAAATCGGTAAGACGATAGTTACCCCTTGATATAATACTAACCAAGTACCACTTTAAAATGTTTATCATATCCCAAGAATGAAGAAAAACTTGCTATATGTGGCTTAATTGACATCATCAGGCTATTATGTCTTATTCGGTCCCCGAGACGTGAAGGTGTATCATGATCTCAAAATCTCAAAAACATCGACAATGAAGAGGCAATAATTGGAATCATTTTACGTGATGTCAACATAATCTTCATATATCGACATGACAAGAAGAAATAAGACAATAGATTTATGGAATATGCGATTAGGTCACATTAGCTATTCCAAGCTAAGTGTGATATTGAAGAAGTCGATGCTTAAAAGGTTTCCTCAACTAGACATGCGAGCAGACACGATTTATGCAGGATGCCAGTATGGTAAAGCTCACTAATTTCCATTTGAGGAATCAAAGTTTAAAGTAAAAGAACTATTAGAGTTAGTTCACTCTGATGTATTCGGGCATGTTAAGTAACTATCAATTGGTGGTATGTGGTACATGATAACATTCATTGATGACTTCGCAAGGTATGCGTGATTTTTCTTTATGAAAGAAAAATCTAACACATTTTCAAAGTTTAAAGAGTTTAGAAAGTCAACTGAAGGAGAAGTAGGAAAGAAGATCTATTACTTGCGCATAAACAATGGCAGAGAATATAGCTCAAGTGAGTTCTCTCAGTACTTAAACAATTTCCAAATACATCATCAATACACTTGTGCCAACACGCCACAAAAAAATGGTGTAGGAGAGAGAAATAATCAACATCTTGGAGAAATTTTTCAGAATAAATACATGAAAAGAATGTACCTGGGAGGTTTTGGGCTGAAGTGATGAGGACTACAACCTGTGTATGTTATTATAAAGTTGTGGTTGAATAAAGTTGTTGAAAATCAACATCAACTCAATAAATTGAGTGGTTAAAGAATGTAGAAAAGAGAAGTGTGTAAAATGTGATAATATTTGTGTGGCTAAAATTATTTCTTAGTTTTATATTTGTGTGGTGTACATTGCATGATAAGGACTATAAATAGCCTACGTTGCAATTGGTTTAATAATCCCATCAAAAACAAATAATTCTTTGTATTCTTAGTTTAAGTGTGAGTTGAGAGCAATATTTGTATTTTTCTTTACTTTATGAGTTGTCTTTGAAAGATGTTATATTGTATTTTATTATGGATATAATACAAGTAGTTTGTTTACTTATTTGAATCCAATATTAGTAAATTTAGAGTTATATATTCTAAATTTTACTTAACATTACTCTCACAAAACTTTGGAAGACAATTTGGAATTTAAAAATCCATGAAAGACACAAAGTATTGTTATGGAAATAATCTACAAAGTATTGTTGCTCAATTTGTTTAAAGAAGATTAACACCATAAATCATTTATTTTTAGAATATGATTATGTTCGACTCTATGGATATAATGTAGATTTGGTTTTAGGCTTGAGTCTAATATTGAAGCAAATATCATTAATTTATTAACTAATATCTTTGAAAATAGATTGCATGCTAACGTGAATGGTGCAATCAAATGAAAAGAGAAAATTTTAGCAGCTATTTTGGTAGAGCATTTACGGCATATTAGAAATAAAGTCTTGCATGGAAAGAATGTATCTAATCGAGTGGAAGTATTGGCCAATTTAAGAAAGCTTGATGATTAAAATTTCAAAGTTATATTGTAAACATAAGAAGGGATCAAATTTTAAAAGAAGCAAGAGGCCTTTTGGTCTTGAAACTAGGAAGCCATTAAGGACTCCTTTAGGTACCAGAACAAAAATTACAAAGGACACTCAAGGTAAAAGTGTTGATCAAACCCTTTATAGGAGTATGATAGGTAGTTTACTATACCTCACTACAAGTAGGCCTGACATATGTTTTAATGTGGGTGTGTGTACCACTTATCAAGCTAACCATAAGGAATGACACTTAGAGAATGTAAAGAGAATCATCAGGTATATCTGAAGAACAAATAATTATGATCTATATTTTACTACTGACACTACTTGTGAAGTAATTGGTTTTATAGATGTCGACTGAGCAGACAACTAGAAAGATAAGAAAAGCACATTAAATGGTTGCTTCTATGTTGGGAACAACTTAGTATACTGACAGAGTAAAAAACAGAACTCTATCAACCCATTTCGAGTTTCTCAAACACATACTACTTCTCTTGACCAGAACAAACTTAAGGGGGGATATAAGTAATGTAGCTTGTTTAGTGTGTAGTGTACATTGGTATTGTAAAGCCTTCCTTGATCACATGTATTCTTGTAGTATATTAGTGTAGAACAAGTAGTTAGGTTTTTGTAGTGCAATTGATCAAAAAACTTATACTACATGGGTGTTAGTTTGTTAATAGCTTAGGCATTAGTTGGAAAATGTAAGGACTATGAGTGTTGGCTATTTTCGTGGACAAAATATTTACCAGTAAATTTGTTTTTAGGCATGCTATCAAGTCTATCAAGAAAAGCCTAACAAATACTCGAGTTTCAGATAATCGTATTTCAGGTATATCTTTTATAACTGTGACACATAGGATTCCATTTATATATTTAATAGTACATGTTTATAAATCTAAAATTATTTTTGGTGCTTAAATATATTTTTTTAATTAAATCTTTAAATGGGCCTTTTATAATGAAGCCTAAATATTCTAACCCTAATAGTATTAGGTTATCATTATCTATATATACACAAAGCGTTAGGGTTAGAGGTACACAAACAAAAAAAAAATAATTCTGCCGATTGAAAAGAAAAACTGCCGAATAGAGTTAATAGATACATATATGAATTTCGGTCAACTTTTGCTAAGGTGAATTGATGCATCACAGCCCCAACAAAATATTCATAGCAAAGGAAGGTTAATTAGTATATATATATAAGAATGGGTGGTGCTAGAAGTTGCAGAACAAAAAGTTGAAAATCATTCTCTCCGTAATTGACATTTGACAAGTAAAAGGTAAGGTAATGTTTCTAACGGCAATGTTTATTAAGATATTATATATTTAAATCTAATAATTATATAAATGATTACAATTATTTATATTTAATTATTAAATTTTAAAAGAGTTATTTTTATTGAATATGAGCTTAATTTTTTTATCTAGAATTTTCTAGTTGATTTGATTTAAATGAAATATTTTGAATCATCTAGTTAGAGTTATTCATTGTTAAATCCATTCTAGAACACACACGGGCACTTGTGTTTTTGTGCTAATCTTTTTGCAGTTGATTTGTGAACGATCTGATTGGCGGGGAGCTTATTGGAACATTGGTCTGGAAACCGCTTACGCTAATTTTAGAAACTGTGAAAACAGAGCAGGGCTCGTAAGTAAAGTACATTGGGGCAGTATCCTAGGGAGGGTAGCATAAGACCAAGTTTGTACTTGAACATTTGATTTTCATAGTGGAAAGTTAGTTGGTCCGGTGGACCGGTGGTTTTCCTCTTAGGTCATTGTTGTGACCTAGGTTGTTTCCACCTAAAAATATCGTGTGTTATAATTTCCGCACTTTACTCTTACACACGATTGCATGTTTGGTCGCTTTGTTTATGTTAGTAAATTATAAATTAATAAAAATTAAAAATAACCTATTCACCCCCCTCTAGGTTAATCAGGTCCATATTTTATAAACTCTCAATTGGTATCAGAGCGAACACTAGACACACTTAGTGAGATTGATCTTTAGGAACACACACACTTACTTATGGACCAAATGAAAGAAGGTGGGTCATTTGTTAGACCCCCACTATTTGATGGGTTTAATTACCCTTACTAGAAGGCTTGCATGCAAGCCTTTCTCAGATAAGATGAAAAAGTCTGGGATGCTATTCTTGATGGTTGGGAACCACCTTCTGTAATGAAAGGTGGTGTAACAATCATAAAGCCAAGAAAAGACTGGACCACTGAAGAACGCACCCTTAGTGGGGCAAACCAAAAAGGTCTAAGCTCAATATTCGCTGCAGTGTCGATGGATGAGTTTCGTCGCATCTCCGACTGTGAGACTGCTAAAGATGCATGGAATGCACTTGCTCTTGCTCATGAAGGAACTTACCAAGTAAAACAAACAAAATTGAGATTACTAACATTTGAGTTTGATTCTATTAAAATGAGCAACAATGAAACTTTTGGTCAATTCTATGCTCGCTTCTGTGATATCACTAATGCTTGTTCTAACCTTGGTGAGAAAATTCCACAACCTATACAAGTGCGCAAACTCCTAAGCTCTTTAACAGCTGACTATAAGATGAAAGTTACAGCGATAGAGGAAAGCAAGAATGTAGACACACTAAAAATTGATGAACTTGTCAGGTCAATCCAAACCTATGAGCTTTCTCTTGATCCACCCAAGAAAAATAAGGATGTGGCATTCAAAAGCTCCAAAAAGGACATCTCTGATAGTGATGATGATATGAATGATGAGTCACTAGTCTTGTTAGCACGAAAATTTAAGAAGTTCATGAAGAAGAAGGGTCAACAGAATAATCATTCCAACAAGGGACAATCCAGCCGTTCGAATGACCGAAAGTCAAGGGAAATCAAGTCTCCTAACCTTGATGGTAAGAAAAGTAAGCCCACTAATCCTCAATGCTTTACTTGTGGGGGATTTGGTCATATTTCTACAGATTGTGCTAACAATAAAAAGAAATTTGGAAAAGCCTTTAATGCTACACTCAATGACACAGAAAGTGAGCAGGACAATGCTAGTAACTCAGAGGATGATGACACTAATTATTGTGCCTTCACCATAACTACCAATGCACATCACAATAACTCCAACCTTAGCTCAGATGAAGAAAATGAGGAAGTAAACTCTTCTCTCTTACTGTCTAAGTTTAATGTATCGAATTATGAGGAACTATTCATGGATTGTCTAGGTGCCAGGGAAGAGAGAGATAAATTGCTTGTGGAAGTAACTAAACTTAATGATATCATCAATGTTCACAAAACAAATTCCTCTAACCTAGAGAAAGATAAAAAGGAATTGTCTGATCATATTAATGCGTTGAATTTGAGACTTGTAGAAACCATTGAGGAAAACAAAAATCTCAAGCAAGAACTTAGTATTGCTAAAGAAACGATGAAGAATTTGACCATTGGTGCTGAAAAATTAACCAAAGTCCTAAACTATGGAAAGCCACATGGAGATAAGAGAGGTATTGGATACATAGATGAACAATCAACACCTTCATCATCCAAAACTCAATTTTTAAAACCCACTATTGCTCTGGCAGGGAAGGTAGTTTTTACACCTTATCATTCTAAGAAAATTCAGTTTGTTCCCATCTGTCATCATTGTGGTAGGAAAGGACATATTAGACCTAAGTGTAGATTTCTTTATGCTTATGATTCTATCACCAATACAAATGTTTCTAAAACACCTCAAAAAAATTCAAAATGTAAAGTTTTTACTACAAGAACTACACAAAAAGAGGAATATAAGAAACCAGTAACTCAAATGTCCAAAATTAAAAAAAGGATAGGTTAAGAAATCTGAGTTGCACTTTTTTGTGGCCCATATAGCATTTAAGGTTAAATCAAATACCGCTTGGTATTTTGATAGTGGATGCTCTAGACACATGACAGGGAATCGTTCTTTATTTAAAACCTTTAAGGAATACAATGAAGGGACAGTTACCTTTGGTGATGGTAAAACATCTAGAATTATTGGAAAAGGCTCTGTTCAAATAGAGGGTATCCCTAAACTTGATGAAGTTTTATATGTGGAAGGACTTAAAGCAAACTTGATTAGCATAAGTCAAATATGTGATAGTGATTTTAATGTGCAATTTACAAACAATCACTGTTTTGTAACAGATCAAAATGGTGAATGTGTGATTAAGGGAATCAGATCACATGACAATTGTTATTGTATTGATACATCACCCACAGTAACATGTAACCTAGCTAGCAATGACTCAACTATCTTGTGGCATGAAAATCTAGGTCATATGAATTTTAAAGATCTGGTTAGATTAAGCAAAATTGAGACTGTGCGTGGTTTACCTATTCTTTCAAAAATTGAAACACCTGTATGTGAACCATGTCAATTGGGTAAACAAACTAGGATTGCTCATAAAAAGATCAAGAGTATAAATACAAACAGAGTATTGGAATTGATACATATTGACCTTATGGGTCCTATGAGAACATAAAGTATTGGAGGTAAGAAATATATCATAGTTGTAGTAGATGACTTTTCTCGCTACATGTGGGTAGACTTTCTTAGAGACAAGTCAGATGCTTTTGAGTTTTTCATCTCATATTGTACAAGAGTGCAGGTTGAAGCAGGTGACAAAATAGTAACCATCAAGAGACTGAGAACAGACCATGGAAAAGAGTTTGAAAATACCAAGTATGCTAACTTTTGTAAAGAACATGGTATCTTTCATGAATTCTCTGCTCCTATCACACCTCAACAAAATGGGGTAGTTGAAAGGAAAAATAAGATACTTCAAGAGATGGCAAGAGTAATGATGCATGCCAAGGGAGTCTCCAAAAGGTTTTGGGCTGAAGCTATAAACACTGCATGTCACATTATAAATCGTGTATATCTTCGCCTAGGTACAAACCAAACTCCCTATGAGATATGGAGAGGTAAAAAACCCAATCTAAAATTTATGCATATTTTTGGAAGGAAGTGTTACATACTTAGAGATCGAGAACAGTTGGGTAAGTTTGATTCAAGAAGTGATGAAGGTATATTTCTTGGTTATTCCCTAAATAGTAGAGCTTATAGAGTCTTCAACTGTAGAACTAATGTAGTTATGGAATCCATAAATGTCGTTATAGATGATGGGGGTAAGAAGATTACAAGTGAAGAAGTTGGAAATGAAGAAAATTTCACAACACCTCAATTAACAATAACCAGTGACACAATTGGAATAAAAGAAGAGGAGTTGAAGGAAAGTGAACAAAAGAAGGAAGAAACATCAACTTCATCAATGATAAATCCAACTCGAACTTCAAAAAATCATCCTATTAAGAATATAATTGGAGATCCTGATGCTAGCATGGTAACAAGAAGAAGACAAATAAGCGAGGTAACTCATTTATGCTATATTTCTCAATTTGAACCAAAAAATGTGAATGAAGCTCTTAGGGATGAATTTTGGATAAATGCCATGCATGATGAGTTAGCTCAATTTGAAAGAAATCATGTGTGGGTATTAGTACCTAAGCCTAAAAACAAAAATGTTATTGGAACAAAATGGGTGTTCAAAAATAAATCTGATGAGCATGACATTGTTGTTAGAAATAAGGCTAGGTTAGTAGATCAAGGCTACACGCAAGTAGAAGGAGTTGATTTTGATGAAACATTTGCACTTATAGCTAGACTAGAGTCAATTAGAATTTTACTTGCCATTTCCTGTCATATGAAGTTCAAATTATATCAAATGGATGTTAAGTCTGCCTTTTTGAATGGATTTTTGAATGAGGAGGTGTACGTGGAACAACCAAAAGGATTTGTTGATCCGAAATTTTCAAATCATGTTTACAAACTCCAAAAGGCTCTGTATGGTTTAAAACAAGCTCCACGAGCATGGTATGAGAGACTTACCAACTATATTTTGAACAAGGGATTTATTCGAGGGGGAGTTGATAAGACTTTATTCATTAAAAGGAGTAGTGACGAGATCTTTATTGCTCAAATTTATGTGGATGACATAGTTTTTGGATCCACATCTAGTACACTAGTGGATGATTTTGTGCATGTTATGACAAATAAATTTGAAATGTCCATGGTAGGTGAAATGAATTTCTTCCTTGGTTTACAAATCAAACAATCTCATGATAATATATTTATTTCTCAAACCAAGTACGCTTGTAACCTTGTTAAAAGATTTGGTCTTGAAACTAGCAAGCCATTACAAACTCCTTTAGGTACCAACACAAAAATTACAAAGGACACTCAAGGTAAAAGTGTTGATCAAACCCTTTATAGGAGTATGATAGGTAGTTTACTTTACCTCACTGCAAGTAGACTTGACATATGTTTTAGTGTTGGTGTGTGTGCCCGTTATCAAGCTGACCCTAAGGAATCACACTTAGATAATGTAAAGAGAATCATTAGGTATATCTCAGGAACAAGTAATTATGGTTTATATTTTACTACTAACACTACTTGTGAAGTAAGTGGTTTTACAGATGCCGACTGGGCAGGCAACTAGGATGATAGGAAGAGCACATCGGGTGGTTGTTTCTATATTGGAAACAACTTAGTATCATGGCATAGTAAAAATCAGAACTCTATCTCACTCTCTACAGCTGAAGCGGAATACATTGCTGCAGGAAGCTCTTGCACACAAATGCTTTGGATGAAAAACATGCTCAAGGACTACGGTCAACCACAAGGTATGATGCCCTTATATTGTGATAACACTAGTGCTATATGTATTTCTAAGAACCCAGTTCAACATTCTAGAACTAAGCACATTGACATAAGGCATCACTTTATTCGAGAACTAGTTGAAGAGAAAATAGTAACACTTGAGTTTGTACCTACTGAGAGACAACTAGCTGATATATTCACTAAAGCCATAGACACGCAAAGATTTGAGTATCTCAGAAGTGCCTTGGGAATTTCTCTCTCAAATTGAATTTCAAATTTTATTACCAAAAAAAAAAAATCCTTGTTTGGCCAAAAGAGTATTCAACTTATTTAATACTTCCATACACATAATCTCATTTTTAGTAACTCAACTCATTTTGATATTTATTGTATAAATTATTCTACAATTTTGGCTTGTGCATACATATATATTCTTATACATGTGATGATCGATGTTGACATAAACTTCTTCACACACTCACAAACACACATATATGTTACGCTTGAAGTTTATGAATTTTCTTGAAAGACTCTAGGACTTTAACTAATCTTGATTGTAAAATTGTGTTGAGTTTTACTTTTGCTTACTAAAATTTTACCGTATGGAGGCACCTAGTATTGAGAGGGTTACCTATTGTGATGTGTGAAGCTACCGCAATGAACGGAGATGGCTACCTCACAACTAGTGTGAAAGTCATCGTGCTAGGTTTATGGCTCGTGCAAAAAAAAAAGGAGAAAGATTATGCAAAAACTGATTGCTTACTTGGAATGCACAAAAATAAAGAGCTAATAGAGGTTAAATATATATATATATATATATATCATTTACCTCATTTATAAGAAAAATAAAAAATAAAAAAAATTAAGTCCTCTTTTAGCAAATATATTTTATTCTGTAAGATTGAAGACTCGATTATATTTTTATATGATAGGTGATGTTTTTTCTTTTGAGTCTTTCTTGATAGATCATAAATGAATTAATTGACATATTTATGGAGTTTAAACATGTATACTATTTTAAGTAAATGTCAATATGTCATTATATGTGCGAAGTATGCATGTGCACCTATTTTATTCTACTTATTTATTTATATGATAAATAATCAAAATTGGAGTTAAAAAAATGATGAGTTCTCAATTGGTTGTGTGCTTGTTTGTAATTAAATGAGTTTAATACCTTATGAGGCTATGTATGCAAATTTAAAAAAAAAAAGGTCTTTTTCATTTATTACTTTTTTAATTGGTTTCTAAGTTAGAGAGTCATAGAACTTAGGGGGAGTTTAAAGCACATTGCACTTTTGCATTACTATGATTTTACACTGTTATATCTTTAGAAAGAGTTTAGCTTCAATTCTTTGTCCAATGCTTTGTCCTTCTCGTATGTCAAAAAGGGGGAGAGAATATTTACTTCCATGTTTTTATTTTGTTATGCATATAAAGGGAGAACATATTTTTATTAAGCTTAATTGATATGAATGCATACTACATGACTATTACTTACACTTCGCTTATTTCTATGTAAACTGAACTAATATACAATGAGGCTTTCATGCCAAGTTGTCCTATACTTTGTCAATGTTGTTTCAGTTACTTACAATCTTTTCAAGTTGCAGCGAAGATGGATCTACCGGACCATAGGATAGTTCCACTATGGAGTCTGAGACATCATTGTATTTTTATCTTATTTTTATAAGTGTCATGTAGTAAGTAAGAGGTTTTGCCACACGAAAATGCCAAAGGGGGAGTTTGTAAGGACTATGAGTGTTGGCTATTTTCGTGGACAAAATATTTACCAGTAAATTTGTTTTTAGGCATGCTATCAAGTCTATCAAGAAAAGCCCAACAAATACTCGAGTTTCAGATAATCGTATTTCAGGTATATCTTTTATAACTGTGACACATAGGATTCCATTTATATATTTAATAGTACATGTTTATAAATCTAAAATTATTTTTGGTGCTTAAATATTTTTTTATATGTCTTAATATTTTTAAGATGTGATATAAAAATATTTTTTTTAATTAAATCTTTAAATGGGCCTTTTATAATGAAGCCTAAATATTCTAACCCTAATAGTATTAGGTTATCATTATCTATATATACACAAATGGTTAGGGTTAAAGGTACACAAACAAAAAAAAATAATTCTGCCGATTGAAAAGAAAAACTGCCGAATAGAGTTAATAGATACATATATGAATTTCGGTCAACTTTTGCTAAGGTGAATTGATGCATCACAACCCCAACAAAATATTCATAGCAAAGGAAGGTTAATTAGTATATATATATAAGAATGGGTGGTGCTAGAAGTTGCAGAACAAAAAGTTGAAAATCATTCTCTGCGTAATTGACATTTGACAAGTAAAAGGTAAGGTAATGTTTCTAACGGAAATGTTTATTAAGATATTATATATTTAAATCTAATAATTATATAAATGATTATAATTATTTATATTTAATTATTAAATTTTAAAAGAGTTATTTTTATTGAATATGAGCTTAATTTTTTTATCTAGAATTTTCTAGTTGATTTGATTTAAATGAAATATTTTGAATCATCTAGTTAGGGTTATTCATTGTTAAATCCATTCTAGAACACACACGGGCACTTGTGTTTTTGTGCTAATCTTTTTGCAGTTGATTTGTGAACGATCTGATTGGCGGGGAGCTTATTGGAACATTGGTCTGGAAACCGCTTAAGCTAATTTTAGAAACTGTGAAAACAGAGCAGGGCTCGTAAGTAAAGTACATTGGGGCAGTATCCTAGGGAGGGTAGCATAAGACCGAGTTTGTACTTGAACATTTGATTTTCATAGTGGAAAGTTAGGTGGTCTGTTGGTTTTCCTCTTAAGTCATTGTTGTGACCTAGGTTGTTTCCACCTAAAAATATCGTGTGTTATAATTTCCGCACTTTACTCTTACACACGATTGCATGTTTAGTCGCTTTGTTTATGTTAGTAAATTATAAATTAATAAAAATTAAAAATAATTTATTCACCCCCTCTAGGTTAATCAGGTCCATATTTTATAAACTCTTAGTTAATGCTTGTATGCTATTGAAACTTACACTAGTATATAATGCCGTTCTAAACTAATTGTAATTATCTTTTAATTAATCATTCAATCAAGTGATTTCGTGATTCTCTCTAACTTTCATAACCTTTCCACATATGCCCACAATATAGAAGGCAGCAAATACAAATAACTTTCTCTACATGTAGGAAGAAAACGGAGAACGGTAGAATTGTACCAAAAGAAAACTTTCTAAAACCATTACAAACCAATTTATTAAATTTATAAATAGAGATAGATTCTCCAAAAGTAACTCAAAATCCTTGCTTTCAATAAACTGGATAATTATTTTAAAAAAACGTGGCGGAAAAAGAGCACACTGAAGTATCTTCTCCCCTTCTCATAGTTCAGAGTCTCTGAAGTTTCAATACAAGCATAAACCGTTTTATGACAATTTTTCTTATTGCCAGAGAGTAGAAAGATATGTAATAACCTATTCTAGCAAAGACAAGCAGATCACATCCTTTATCCTCAAATCGCATTCTTTATCAGGAAAAGTAAGTTTCGCCTTAGTTTTCTAAGTATATGTTTGCTTCCAAATTTTACAATTTCGACAAAGTTACAAGTAAAATTAAAATGCTAAATACACCTCATCTCCAGTTGCTACATTGACGTGTTTACGAGTAAAATGGACCCTGATGTCTCCTTAACTATGGTGAGCCAAAATTCATACCTTGTTACCAAGGAAGAACTGCAAGGAATAAAGAAATGCATAAACTTATAATGAACATATAATTAAAGGCTGCATCATCACCACACTGCAATGCTCAATGTAATAAAACACTATATCCAATTGCTACAATTTATCCTCTTTATTGTGATAAAATTGATTTCTTTTAAGGCCTATCACTTGGAATCCATCCATTATTGGTATTCTAGGGCTCCTCAAATATCATACTAAATATGTGTTGGTCACTATTTCTAAAAGCTTGAAACTGATGGGAGCTCCAAACAGTTCTTATAAGCTTTTGGGAGGAGTACTACAACAACACAATTTAATACGGTACTAGAGACTAGAGTAGAGGTCCTGTTTCAATCCCTGTAACCCATAATTACAAGAGAGTTTTCAAGAGATGGACCGAAGAGAATCATGACAAAGTGTTAGACAACACAATATAAAAATGACGTAAAAGAAATGTTGGTTTATCTCATGATAACTTAGGGTTTTGAGAGAAATGATAACAACCACACACTTATCTTATCAAGGTCCAATTGACATCAATAGAATAGCATTACATACTTACTCCTTTTAAGAAGAAATACTTGAAAGTTAGTTCTTAGCAATATATATATATATATATATAAATGATCTAACAACCAATGTCGAGTAAGTTATCTTGCCAGACTGGAAAGTTATATACCACTTAACCCAGTTACATATAACTGCATAGTCGGATGAGATAACATACCCGCATTGGGTGTTACATCGAGACTATGTATGTGTGTATGCATGTGAAAGTTAATTGTGTGCATCATGTGCATATTAAGTCCAGTCTTTTATAGCTGCTGTTAGGCCCTACTAATTGTCAACAGGTATTAGCATCTACAGTTTCTTTTTTGTCTCCATACGTAGTGCATGCTGTCATATTAACATAATAAAGTGAACTATACTACGTGGATATAGCAACATATCTAACCATAATTAAAAAGAACAATTGAAATATCAAAGAATTTGATTTAACATGATTTAAATTACACGTATTGTAATTTAGTTAAAATGCAACTTATTGTTTTCTCTCACTTCAGATTGATAATTTTACAAATGACACATTATTCATTTTTTTAGTTTTGATTATAAATACTTAAAAAGATGTACTAAGAATTGCTAAAGGAGACTTTTCATGTCAACCATAACTATAAGTGAATAATTTACTCTTTAATATAAAGGTCTCGGTCCCATTTACCTTAATTCCTGTTTGAGAATTTCCAGGACTAGCTGTAGCTGCGTTCCGGAAGACATTACTCCCTAATCTTTATTAAAATATATATTTTTTAACTTCAAATTTCAAATTTTAAAATTATTTTACTATTCACGTTATAAATATTTTTTGTTTTTTTATTAATTTATTTATTTTAATGAAATTTAAAATTCAATTTTGTTTTGTTTCACTGTACATGAACGGTAAGTTTTTTATTTAAATATTTTTTTAACTATTTACGAATAGCAATTTATTTATTTACTTATTCTTTTTTTTTTGTTTTTTTAATTTAAAATAAAAAATCACAATTATTTACGGCATAAAAAGTTTTTAAAATTTTGATAAATAAATTAAAAACATTATTTCTTTTCTCGATAACAGCGCCAAAAACTTGATGAACAAAACCAGCAATGTCGATCCTGTCAATATTTTGGTTTTATATTTATAAAACTCTCGCAAGTACACGAATCATTTCATAAAAAATTATAAATATACTCCCAAGGTCGATCTAAGGAATGAATATATGTGGTTTTTAATTTATTATTCAAACTTTTAAAAACGAAATTAAATTTTAAACATCATGTCATGATATTTGGGTTTTTGTTGTTTCTAATCTAATAACATAAAAATAAACATAGATACAGATTCAATAAATATTGATACAAATTTTATCATTTATAATAGTGAATATTTATGGATATAATAACTAAGTTAATTATACTTGCTCATATTATTTAGGTTATTAAATATATAAATTGATATTTATTGATTCTCTCTTTTTTATATGAATACCACCTTTGGTGGGGTTAGATATTCTTTATTAACTAAACAAATTAATTAACACCTACGGGTGGGATTTATAAATAATTTGGTTAATTAAATTAATTCATTTTTCTAAGAGATTGAAAATGAATCATTTAAATGTCACATTTGGTGGGGTTAGACAGTTTAAACTTTATTCAAGGTGTTTAAATTAAACTTAAGAATTTAATTATTCGAGTACTAACTTTTAAGTTTTAAAACCACTACTCAAAACATGTTGTTAATACATTTTCAAATAATCATTCTCATAAAAACTTTTGAAATAGAGCTTCACTCTAACTACCGGGCGATTGTACCAACAAATAAAAGAGCATTATTCTAAATTAGATCGGATAACTAAACCTTAAAATCTAATTTTCATATTTAAGTTTGTAATGAAAAATAATATATTTCTCTCTAACATTCTTAATATAAAATCTTGAATAAAAATAAAATCAATTCATTTTAGAGATTTTTACCTATTTAATATTTTGCAAGCATAACAACATTATTATTATATCATGTTTACAAATAGCCAGCAAAGTTAAATTTAATCATAGACAAATTAAATATAACATGTAAGAATAAAGCATAAAAAATAACTACAAAGAAAATAAAAACCTTACAATACTTTAATGTTATTCATGTTGCTGGAAAACCTACAAACGAAATTTGCACATCCATTTATTGAATCAAAATGCAAATAAATTACAAAAACATAATTAGTTCTTCTCAAAAAGAGAAAAAATTAAAAACTAAGAAATGGAGAGAAAGAAAGAGAGAAGAAAATGTGTTTTTAGGTGTGTTTTGTTATGAAGAGAATGAAGGTATTTATAGGTGAGAAGAGGAAGAAAAGTGGGTGAAAATGATTAAAAATGAAGGAAACGTGTAGTAGGTGATGATGATGTCATCCCTGATGTCAGCTGATAGGTGGGGCACGGCGGCACGCATGGATGCGGCGTTGTGTTGACACGCGCGTTGCTCAGCACGATTGAGCGGCTGCGTGCGCGATATCCTCCTTTTTGACATTTTGACCCATTTTATCCAATATTTCCATCTTTTTTTTTACTTTTCCTCATTTACTTTATGAATATATTTGTGATATATTATCTCTGATATTTTTCTTTGAGTCTTTAAGTTACTTTTTAAAACGAAAATACTTGAAAAACAATAAAAATACCCGTAATTCCGAAAAGATAGATTTATATAAATATATGATAAAATCATATAAATATATATCTTTTTAATCAATTAGGGTGAATAAAATGTTAATTTTAGTGCTTTTTGAGCACTCATCAATTACCACAAATTACCATTTTTTTTCCAAAATTACTTGAAACATTATATAAAACCTTAGCAAAAAATTGGTAACAAAGGAATAAAGAAACTATACTAGACATTCTAGCAGGAAGGATAAGAAGCCTTAAATATTGGATCATTATTAAATACCAAAAAAGAAAAAAATATAAACAAATAAGAGGAAATGATAAAATCTGTTGTGATACAAGAGATTTTAGAATACCAGGGAAATATGATTTAATACAAAATCATATAAACAAAAATATAAATATAAAAAATATAAAAGATTTAAAAGATTTAAAAAATATAAATTCAGGAAACAAAATTTCCAAAATTATAAAAAAATATTTAATAGAGAAAACTATAAGAAAAGATATTTTAGAAAAAAATAATTATAAACCTTTTGAAAAAAAGGAATTATTGCCCTTCAGGAAAGAAAAAATGCAAATGCTAGATCTGTAATGAAGAAGGACATTATGGTAACGAATGTCCAAGGAGACTTCAATATAAAAAGGAATTTCCACAAAAAGCAAAAATCTTAGAAGAAGCATTCAAAATGGAATTAGAACCAATCGAGGAATCTAATATAGACTATACTTATAGTATTTATCTATTGGAAGAAACTGAGGAATAAATAACTAACTCAGAATATGAACAGTAAAATTATGAATATTTTTCATCAGAAGATGAATTATTTGTATAGTATTACAAATCCAAATAGTACTTACATTAAAGTAGGACTAAAATTTAAAGGCTATAACACTTATCATTTACATGCATATATAGATACCGTAACTAGTATGTGTGTAGCCAGTAGATATTTATTTCCAAAAGATAACTAGAAACAAACACCAAAAGATTTAATCGTAAGAATTGCTAATAATACTACAATAAAACTCAATTAGATATTAAAATACACTGATATAATGATAGAAGGAGAAAACTTTCACATTCCTACCATATATCAACAAGAAATAGGAGTAGATTTGTTAATAGGAAATAATTTCCTAAACTTATATTAACCTTTCACACAACATCCCGAAAAGGTAAGTCTCACAATCTTAGAAGGAGATACCATCTATGTTTCTAAAGTAAGAAAAACTTTAATTGTCTCAAACCCAACTTTTATGCAACAACATAAAAAATGAAAACGTGGTGAGATAGAAGACAAACAAAAACCTTATTTAGAAACTATTTCATTAGATATAGAAGAAAAACAAAACTCTTTTTCTAAATGAAATACAAGAGGACAAAGCCCTAATGGGCATTAGAAAACTATTAAAAACAGTTAGTTTAGAAAATCCTTTGGATCCAAAAATAAATAAATCTAAAACAATAGTCAATATAAAATTAAGAGATCCTAACAAGATTATAAGAGTAAAACCAATGATTTATACTCCAAAAGACAGGATTGAATTTGGAAAACAAATTCAAGAACTTTTGGAATTAAAAGTCATAAACCAAGTAATATCTTACTCTAGTCCAACATTCTTAGTTGAAAAAGAAGCTAAGAAAAGAAGAGGAAAAAAGAGAATGGTAATAAACTTTAAAGCATTGAATAAAGAAACCATTGACGATGGATACTTCATTCCAAAAAAGGAAGAACTACTATCATTAATAAAAGGAAAGAAATACTTCTCAAGTTTTGATTGCAAAAGTTAATTTTGTCAAATAAAACTCGATGAAGAATCCTAAAAATTAATAGCATTTAGTTGCCCCCAAGGACAATTCTAATGGACAGTTATACCATTTGGATTAAAAAAGGCTCTAGGTATTTTTCAAAGATATATGGATAACATTTTTAAGAAATTACAAGATATTTGTTATGTTTACATAAATGATATTTTGGTTTTTAATAATGAATTAAATAAAAATTATTTGGATATTATCAATATTCTAAAAGAATGTAGAAAATAAGGCATTGTATTCTCTAAAAAGAAAGCAGTACTTGCTCAACAAAAAATTAAATACTTAGGGTTGGAAATTGAAGATGGAAAACATAATCTACAGCCCCATATACGAAATAATATTCAAGGATTTCCTAGTGAATTAAAAGATAAAAACTAATTGCAAAGATTTTTAGGATGTTTAACATATGTAGAAGCATATATCAAGAAACTTGTAGAAATGAGAAAACTATTACAAGCAAAATTGAAAAAAAGATCATATTTGTAAATGGACAGAAGAAGATACTCTATATAATAGAGTAAAATAAAAGGTAAAACATTTACCAACTTTATACCATCCAGGACTAGATGATAAGATGATAATTGAAATAGATGTTTTATAAGAATATTGGGAAGTAGTTCTTAAAGCAAGAGTAGATGACAAAGATAAATATCTTTGTAGATATACATCAGGATCTTACCAAGGTTCAGAATTAAATTATCATAGTAATGAAAAAGAATATTTAGCTCTTAAAAATGCAATTAAGAAATTTGCAATATATGTTATAAGCTTCAGATTCATTGTTAGAACACATAACAAGAATTTTGGTTATTTCTTAAAAACTAATATTATAGGTTATTACAAACAAGGAAGATTAGTTAGATGGCAATGATGAGTACTCAAAAATCACTAAAATTACCATGATTTTATGCACATTAATTGATTAAATATATATATTTATATAATTTTATCATATATTTATATATATTTGTCTTTTCGGAATCATAGGTATTTTTATTGTTTTTTAGGTATTTTCGCTTTAAAACGTAACTTAAAGACTCAAAGAGGAATACTGGAGGCAATACATCACAAATATATTCATGAAATAAATGAGGAAAAATTAACAAATAATGAAAAATTGGACAAAATGGGTCAAAATGTCAAAAAGGAGGAAATCGAGCCGGCCACCGCGCATAGCACACCCAGCAATGCGCACACTATTCTCCATTCCCGCGTGTGCACCTGCTCCCATCTACGCGCACTGCCGCGCCCACACCAACATGACGTCCTCATTCACTACTCCACGTTTTCTCCATTTTTAATCATTTTTTCACCCATTTTTTCTTCCCATCCTCACCTATAAATACCCTCATTCTCTTCATAACTAAACACACCTCAAAACACATATTCTCTTCTCTTTATTTCTCTCATTTCTTAGTTTTTAAGTTTTTCTTAGTTTTTAGCTTTCTTATTTAGTTTCTCTTAGTTTTAGAGTTCTTCTCTTTTTGAGAAGAACAAGTTATGTTTTTCTAATTTATTTGTTTTTCGATTCAATAAATGGGAGTGCAAAATCCGTTTGGAGGTTTTCCAACAACGAGAAGAACATCAAAGTATTGTAAGGATTTTATTTTCTTTGCAGTTATTTTTTATGTTTTATTCTTACATGTTATATTTAATTTGTGTGTGATTAAATTTAACTTTGCTCGCTGTTTGTAAACATGATATAATAATAACGTTATTATTCTTGCGAAATATTAAATAGGTAAAAATATCTAAAATGAATTGATTTTATTTTTATTCAAGATTTTATATTAAGAATGTTAGAGAAAAATATATTATTTTTCATTATAAACTTAAATATTAAAATTAGATTTTAAGGTTTAGTTACCCGATCTAATTTAGAGTAGTGCTCTTTTATTTGTTGGTACAATTGCCCGGTAGTTAGAGTGAAGCTCTATTTCAAAAGTTTTGTTAAGAATTATTATCTGAAAATGTATTTACAACATGTTTTCAGTATTAGTTTAAAACTTGAGAGTTAGTACTCGGATAATTAAATTCTTAGGTTTAATTTGGATACCTTGAATAAAGTTTAAACTGTCTAACCCCACCAAAAGTAGCATTTAAATGGTTCATTTTCAATCTCTTAGAAAAAGGAATTAATTTAATTAACCAAATTAGTTATCAATCCCATCCATAAGTGTTAATTGATTTGTTTAGTTAACAAATAATATCTAACCTCACCAAAGGTGGTATTCATACAAAAAAATGAGAATTAATAAATATCAATTTATATTTTTAATAACTTAAATAATATGAGCAAGCATAATTAACTTAATTATTATATCCATAAATACTCCACTATTATGAAAGATAAAATTTGCATCAATATTTATTGAATCTGTATCTATGTTTATTTTTATGTTAGTAGATTAAAAACACAAAACCCCAAAATATCGTGACAGAATGTTTAAGATTTAGTTTCGTTTTTAAAAGTTTGAATAATAAATTAAAAACCACATATATTCCTTCCTTAGATCGACCTTGAGAGTATACTTATCATATTCTACGAAATGATTCGTGCAGTTGCGAGAGTTTTATAAATATAAGACCAAAGTATTGGTAGGATCGCCGATGCTGGTCATGCTTGTCAAATTTTTGGCACGGTTGCGTGAGAAGAAATAGTGTTTTTAAATTATTTATTAAAATTTCAAAAAAAACATTTTGTGTTTTAAATAATTGTGATTTTTTTATTTTGATTAAAAAAATAACTAATAAAAAAATAAAAATAAAACAAAAAAAAATCAAATTTCAAATTTCATAAGAAATAAAAATTAAATTAAAAATTAAAAAAATAAATTAAATATAATAATAATATTTATTATTGCGTGAATAGTAAAATATTTTTTTTGAAATTTTAAATTTGAAGTAAAAATTATAATAATAATAATAATAAATTTAACGTTCATAAATAATAAGGCCAAACATTCCCCCTCGGTATTCTAAATGAGGATCAACTTAGAATGAGATGTTTGCCCTACACCTTAAAGGATAAGGCCAAAGCTTCGTTGATGTCACTTCCCCCAGGTTCTCTGATGACATGAGAGAACATTTATAATAAATTCATGGGAAAATTCTATTCCTGATGAGCGAAAACCGGCATCGCCGATTCTTGCCAATACTTTGGTTTTAATATTTATAAAACTCTCGCAAGTGCACGAATCATTTTGAAGAAAATAATAAGTATACTCCCAAGGTCGATCTAAGGAAGGAATGTATGTGGTTTTTAATTTATTATTCAAACTTTTAAAAACGAAATTAAATCCTAAACATCCTGTCACGATATTTTGGGTTTTATGTTTTAATCTACATACATAAAAATAAACATAGATTCAATAAACATTTATGCAAATTTTATCTTTTATAATAGTGGAGTATTTATGGATATAATAACTAAGTTAATTATGCTTGCTCATATTATTTAGGTTATTAAAGATATGAATTGATATTTATTGATTCTCACTTTTTTGTATGAATACCACCTTTGGTAGGGTTAGATATTCTTTGTTAACTAAACAAATCAATTAACACCTATGGGTGGGGTTGATAACTAATTTGCTTAATTAAATTAATTCCTTTTTTTAAGAGATTGAAAATGAACCATTTAAATGACAGCTTTGGTGGGGTTAGACAGTTTAAACTTTATTCAAGGTGTCTAAATTAAACCTAAGAATTTAGTTATCCGAGTACTAACTTTCAAGTTTTAAAACCACTACTGAAAACATGTTGTCAATACATTTTCAGATAATAATTCTTATAAAAACTTTTGAAATAGAGCTTCACTCTAACTACCGGGCGATTGTACCAACAAATAAAAGAGCATTACTCTAAATCAGACCGGATAACTAAACCTTAAAATCTAATTTTCAGGATTAAGTTTATAATGAAAAATAATATATATCTCTCTAACATTCTTAATATAAAATCTTGAATAAAAATAAAATCAATTCCTTTTAGAGATTTTTACCTATTTAATATTTCGCAAGCATAACAACGTTATTATTACATCATGTTTATAAACAGCGAGCAAAGTTAAATTTAATCACAGACAAATTAAATATAAAATGTAAGAATAAAGCATAAAAAATAACTGTAAAGAAAATAAAATTCTTACAGAACTTCGACGCTATTCCCGTTGCTGGAAAACCTCCAAGCGGAATTTGCACTCCCATTTATTGAATCAAAAAGCTAAAAAATTACAAAAACATAACTAGTTCTTCCCAAAAAGGGAAGAACTCTAAAACTAAGAGAAATTAACTAAGAAAAGCTAAAAACTAAGAAAAACTAAAAAAAACTAAAACATCTAAGAAAGAGAGAGAAATAAAGAGAAATAAAGAGAAGAGAAGAATGGTTTTTAGGTGTGTTTAGAAGTGAAGGGAATGAGGGTATTTATAGGTGAGGATGGAGAGAAAAAGTGAGTGAAAAAATGATAAAAAATGGTAAAAACGCGGAGTGCAATTGCTGAGGTCATTGATGACGTGAGCATGACGTCATGGGGGCGGCTGCGTGCAAAAATGGGGCGAAATGGGCGTCGGCACGCGTGGAGGGCAGCTGGGTGTTTAAGTTACGTTTTTAAGCCAAAATACCTGAAAAACAATAAAAATACTCGTGATTCAGAAAAAGACAAATTTATATAAATATATGATAAAACATATAAATATATGTATTTTTAATCAATTAATGTGCATAAAATCATGATAATTTTAGTGTTTTTTGAGCACTCATCAATTCCCAAAAAAAAACATCAGAGTTGAGAGGAAATATTGCTACTTTCTCTCAGATGGAAGGAGAACCATTCCATAAAGCGTGGGATAGGTTCAAAATGTTTCTCACTCAATGTCCCCATCACAGCTTTCACCTGCAGTTGTAGAACCAATTCTTTTACGATGGACTTACACAACAATGTCAGTTCATTGTCGACAACGCTGCAGGATGAGCAATGGGAGAAAAGACTGCCTCAGAGACGTACAACCTCTTTGAGATGTTGAGTGCTAATTCCCAACAGAAAAGCTCACGAGTGAGAAAAGTTGGAGTTCATGAAATCGATTCCAGCAATGAAGTTCAACAACAACTTGTTCAACTAACCAAGTAAGTTTCCCTTCTCACTACACAAACCAACACCAATAATGAACAGTATGGTTTGTATAGCAACATGGGACATGGTACTGAAGCATGTCCATATCAAGGAGAAACAACAGATGGACCTGAACAGGTTAATGTATTAGGAGCATATCAACAGAGACCAAGGTTCGACCCCCATTCAAATACCTATAATTCTGGGTGGAGAAATCATCTGAACTTCTCCTGGAGGCAAAACAACCCTCCTTTCGCTCAAATCTCAAATCAGCCAAGCCAGCAATTCCACCCGCCTATTCCAAGAAGCATTCCCAATAAATCAACCCTGGAGAACAACTTGAATTCTTTTATTCAAGTTTGTAGAGATAACCAATCTAAAACCAATCAATGGTTGGACTCTGTAGAAGCTTCTATCAAAAAGGTGGAAGTTCAAGTAGAAAAATTAGTTGAACATTTGCAAAAACAAAGCAAAGACTAATTTGATGGTCAAATGGGGTAAAATAAATTCAATGAAGAGGATACATTGAGTTTCTCATTCTGCAATCTCCAAGCAACGTCTTACTAGAAGACGATAAATTTTAGTCCTACGTGGGAGGTCATCCATTATTGTATTTTCCTTTGTTTTAGTTTTATTTTGTGTGTAATAAAATTCAAATGAAATAAGTTTGTTTGTTTCAAAAATTGTGTCCATTCTTTAAATTTAAAAAAAATCTTTATTTAATTTTTTATTCTAAAATAATAATAATAATAATAAAATATATAAAAAAACTTAGGTTCCCTGCACCTTTTTGCTTTAAGCCTATACATTTTGTCAAGTGAGAAATCTTTCTTAGAGATATCTACTATTTTTTTAAGAGCTAAATGTTGATACACAATAGGAAGAGGTTCAATTTCAACTACAAATAACCATGAGAGATGCTAAAGATAGGCGAAAGATTATGAAAGACTATACATTGCCAATCATTGGCAATGTAACTTCTCGCATACAATTACAAGAGGCTATAAGGAATTATGAATTGCAAAAGATTCATTATTCTTTGTTTCCTTCCTTTTACGGTGTCCCTAATGAAGACCTTTTGCATTTCATTCGAGAATTCTATGTTATTTTCCAAACCTTTCCACTTCATGCAATCAATGAAGATCAACTTAGGATGAGGTGTTTTCCTTACACCCTCAAGGATAAAGCTTGGTCATGGTTCATTACTCTACAGTCGGGTTCTCTAAAAACTTGAGAGGCAGTATATGAAATGTTTATGGGTCGGTTCTATTCCCATCAAAAGACTGTTGATCTAAGGACAAAGATAGCAACATTTTCTCAAAAGTATGAAAAGCTCTTTCATGAAGCTTGGGAACGATTCAAACTCCTTTTTCATTCGATGTCATAATCATAGCTTTCCATTACAACTACATAACCAATTCTTTTATGATGGATTGACACTGTAGAGTCAATACATGGTTGATAATGCTGCTAGAGGTGCTGTGGAAGAAAAAACCGTAGAGGAAACCTATAATCTTTATGAGTTGTTGGGTTCTAATTACTAACAAAGAAGTGCTAGAAGGAGAGCAAGAGTCAATGAAGTTGGCTCCGATAATGAGATAACCTTGCAACTTGCTAAATTGACTAAACAAGTGCAACTTCTCACTACCCACCAAATGCCAAATCAAGAGGTGTGTGAAGTGTGTTTTTCAATTGGGCATGGTACTCATAATTGTTCAAATACTTGTGATTCTAGTGTCGATGCCATGGAAGAAGTCAAATCCTTTCAAAGGTATCATCGAAACACCTATAATCACTCTAACCATCATTGGAAGCAAAACAATTACCCAGCCTACATCCAATGTCCAACACTAAGGTCGAATAACAACCACCCTTACCCACCAAGCCAATCTTTTAAGCCAACCTTAGAGGATAGCTTGAATGCTTTTATTCAAGTTAGTCATGACAACCAATTGATGAATAATCAAAGGTTGAACACCATGGAGGCTTCGGTTAAAAGGATTGAATCTAAAGTTGGGCAACTGGCTGAACAAATGCAAAAGAAAGAACCAGGAAAATTGCTCAATCAACCAGAACAAGCAAAGGATGTAAGAACCCTTCGAAGTGGTAAGGTAGTCAATACCAGTTTACCTGAAATTTCTAACGATCTACCTTGTAGATCAGGAAACAAAGAAGGTGATATTCTAGTCTTGCAAAAAGGAGAAACAAGTGTTAAACTTAACAAGCCTTCTGAAAAACTCATTAGAGGGTCATCTGACATCCCCAAAATTCAAAAGACAACAGAACCACACTAATTGCAAGTACCTTTTGCATCGATCAAGTTTTTGGCGTCATTGTTAGGGATTGATTTTTTCTTATTTTTTCCAATATCAATACAAAGTGTGTTTTTGAAATTGGATGTACTGTGCTAGAACTCAAAACATTATTCCTTTTGATCCGGAGATTGAAAGAACCTTTAGATCACGAAGAAAGAAGAAAGTACTAGCCATGGTTGAAGGAGAACAGAATGCACCTTGAAGGGTTATGTAAGGCCAATTGTGAATGAAAATTACTCAGGTGTAAGATGTCAGATCATTAATGCCAATAATTTTAAGCTCAAACCTGCATTGATCAACATGGTGCAACAAGCCTAATTTAGCGGGTCACCACTTAATGATCCCAATATTCATTTGGTGATGTTTTTGGAGATTTGTGACACTATAAAGATGAATGGTGTTACTAACAACACCATTAGACTGAGATTGTTTCCTTTTTCATTGAGGGACAAGGCTAGAGGTTGGCTATAATCTCTACAACCAGGAAGCATAACTAATTGGCAAGACATGGCAAAAAAATTTCTTGCTAAATTATTTCCACCTGTAAAAATTGCCCAACTCAGGAGTGAGATTGGTCAATTCAGACAAAATGATTTTGAGACATTCTATGAAGCATAGGAAAGATATAAAGATATGATTCGGCGTTACCCTCAGCATGGATTACCAGATTGGTTGTAAGTTCAGATGTTCTATAATGGGTTAAATGGGAAAACTAGAACCATAGTTGATGTTGCTTCTAATGAACTTTAATGTCAAATACACATGAAGATGCTACTTCTCTTTTGGAAGAAATGACCTCAAACAACTATCAATGGTCAACTAAAAAATCTATGGCTAATAAAGTTGTCGGAATTCATGAATTGGAGCCATTTGCTGCTTTTTCAACTCAAGTAGCCTTTCTATCTCATCAGATTTCACCCTTGACAACCCAAAGAATTCCACAGAGTGCAAAATATGTTGCAAACCCAAGTATGATAGTTTTGATGAATGAAGCAAATCAAGAAAATGTTCAATACATCAACAATCGAAACTACAACTATCATGGTAATCTTATGCAAAATTACTACCATCCAGGGTTTCAAAATCATGAAAAACTTTCTAATGGAAATACAAATAATATGATGCAACCTTCTCCAGGATTTGGTAGTCAACCAAGCGAGAAAAAGATGTCACTTGAGGATATCATAGTTTCCTTTGTTGAAGAGACCAAAGCAAGGTTTAAAAATATTGATTCACATATGGATAACATTGAGACTCATTTTAGCAATATAGGAGCCACTATGAAAAATATTGAAGTGAAAATTGGGCAACAAGCCACAACCATCAATGCTCAACAAAGAGGAACTTTTCCTAGAAATACAAAAGTGAATCCAAAGAAACAAGGCATGACCATTACACTTAGGAGTGGAATAGAAATTGAGAGGCCACCATCAAAGGAAACCAAGTCTACCCCTACAACTCCAAACAATGGCCAAAGAAATAATAAAGTAGAAGAAGAGGAGATTATTGATGAGACACTAAAAGAGGCTGAAATTCCTCCATCAATTTCATTTTCAAACAATCCTTTTATTCTCTCTACTCTACTTCCTTATCCCCAACGCTTTCAAAAACATAAATTAGATCAATAATTTTCTAAGTTTTTGGACACTTTTAAGAAAATTCACATAAATATTCCCTTTGTAGATGACTTGGAACATATGTCAAATTCCTAAAGGACACCATGTCCAAAAATAGAAGGCTAAAGGAGTTCGAAATAGTGAAGCTTTTTGAAGAATGTATGCCATTCTTCAAAAGAAATTACCTTAAAAATTAAAAGATCCAAGGATTTTCACTTTGCCTTGCACTATTGAAAATTAATTTTTTGATAAAGTTTTATGTTATCTTAGTGCTAGCATTAATCTTATGCAACTATCTGTTTATAGGAAACTGGAACTTGGAAAGATGAAATAAACGACAATTTATTTGTAACTAAAAGACCGATCCATTAAGTATCCGCATGGAATCATTGAAGATGTATTGATAAAAGTGGATAAATTTATTTTTCCTACTGATTTTGTGGTGTTAGATATGGATGAAGACTAAGATGTCCCATTAATTCTTGGCCGACCATTCTTGGCTACGAGAAGGGCTTTAATGGATGTTCAAAATGGTGAGTTAACATTGAGAGTGAACAAGGAAGAGGTTACGTTCAAAATCTACGAAGCCATGATATTTTCAGAAGATCTAAGAACTTGCTTTCGGGTAGATGTCATTGAGCAATGTGTAGTAAAAACCTTTCAAGAGAATATGTCGAACGATCTCCTAGAACGATGTATCACCACTTCATCTCATGCTTATGATTTCAATAACTCTACTAACTATGAGCCTGATTTACCTTTTGATAGTGAAGAATTTATCCACTATGTATTTTTCTTGAAAGCACACTACTACAAAAATGGGTATTTAAGACGATATGTAAAGTCGGTTTTTTTTCCAAAAACTGACTTATAATAAATTTAAAGTTGGTTCGGTATAGAACCGATGCTATCCACCTAGGATGTAGCGTCGGTTGATGTGTCGAACCGACGCTATGCGTGGACGTAGCGTCGGTTCTAAGTGTCAATCAATGCTACGCTACGTGGATAGCATTGATTCACCACGTCAACTGACGCTACGTCCACGTGAAGTGTCGGTTCGACATGTCAACCAACGCTACACCTGGAACTGTCGCTACGTCCACACATAGCATCGGTTGACACGTGGAACCGACGCTACACACGTGGATAAATTCTTTTCTCTTCTTTCTTTCCCAGATAGAAACTATTCCAAGTGTTGCATAACTCTCAAAAAACCAAAACATCATCCACTTTTCCTCCACTCTTTCTTATTTTCTGACCACCTACGACTACCAATTTCAGCACCGGTTAGTGGGTTTTCTTCCTCTCTAACTAATCTTTTAGATCCCCTATTTTTTTGAGCAAAATACTCAAATTTTTATACCTATTTCTCACTTACAAAACACCATTTTTTCTTCCTTTCCTTCATTTTGTCACTTTATTTACTTTTGTAAGTATTTCTATTAATTTTATGCACTTATTATATATATATATATATATATATATATATATATATATATATATATATATATATATATTCTGTTATTATGTGTTATTATTTATGTGTATAATTTTTTGTATTATATATTTAGGTTTGTATTATAACATCAGGAGAAGAATATGATGATCTTAAATAAAATAGAACAAAACCATGGTAATTTTTCTACTATTAATTAATATTTTATTTTGCAAATATTTGAACTATTTGAACTATTTCCTAAACTGATTTTGGTTTTTTTTATGCTCGAATGCAGGTTTTTATTTGAGTATAATAAAAAATAAGTATATTTAAAAAAAATTAAAGTCGGTTCACGTGTTGACCGACTTTACATTTTAATTCATTTCATTTAAAGTCGGTTCAGCAAACCGACTTTAATGCCCCTTTTGTAGTAGTGGCATTGTAGCAGGTTACATCATTTAGCACAAAAGTGGAGAGGCTAGATCCAATGGTAGTAAAGACAGATTCTGTAATCTCTATAGAAAAAGTGCAATAAACCATAACTCTATATTTGAAGCAATTGCCTGAGCATCTTCGCTATGCATTCTTGGGTGACAGTTACACCTTTCCAATGATTGTCACAACATCACATACACCCGAAGAAGAGGAAAAGTTACTATGTGTGTTAAGGGAGCATAGAACAGCCTTGAGATGGACTATCTATGGCATAAAAGGTATAAGTCCATCCATTTTCATGCACAATATTCTAATGGAGGAACCTTACAAACCATCAATTGAGCTACAAAGAAGATTAAATCCAAAAATGAGCTTATTCCTACAAGAATATTCACAGGTTGGTGTGTATGTATAAATTACCGCAAGTTGAACAAAGCAACAAGGAATGATCATTTTCCACTTCCATTCATCGATCAAATGTTAGATCGATTGGCTGGATATCCCCATTATTGTTTCTTAGATGGTTATTTGGGGTATAACTAGATTGACATAGCCCCCGAAGATCAGGAGAAAACTACATTCACATGCCCTTACAGAACACTTTCTTTTATAAAATGCCCTTTGGATTGTGAAATGCCCCAGTAACATTTCAACGTTACATGATGTCTATTTTTTCAAATATGGTAGAAGATATAATGGAAATTTTCATGGATAACTTTTAGTTTTTGGTACATCTTTTGATCATTGTTTGCATAGCCATAGAGTGTCATCAAAAGGAATTAAGGTTGATCGAGTTAAAATTGCCCCCAGAGAAAAACTACCACCTCTAAAGAATGTGAAGGGAATCAAAAGTTTTTTGGGACAGACGGGATTTTATAGAACATTTATAAATGATTTTTCTAAACTCTCTAAACCTTTTATGTAATTTGCTTGAAAACAATTTTGCATTTGACTTTGATGATGTTTGTTTGTAGGATTTTAATGCAATCAAGGAGAAACTGATTTCAACACTAGTAATGATTGTACCTAATTGGAGTAAATCTTTTGAAGTCATATGTGATGCAAGTTACTTTGCAATTGGAGCAATGTTAGGACAAAAATGAGAAAATAGTTTTAGGGTCATATACTATGCAAGCCGAACATTGGTACAAAGGTAATAATGTTAAGCCTAGATTGATTTGTTGGATTCTTCTTATTCAAGAATTTGATTTGGAAGTTTGAGATAATAAAAGGAAGTGAAAATTTAGTTGCTAACCATCTCTCTCGATTGGAGCAAGAGGAAATAAAACCAGATTTAGTGATCCAAGAAGCATTCCTTGATGAGCAGTTGTTTGCATATGAGATTAAGCTTCCTTGATATTTTGATATTGTAATCTACCTAGCTTGTAAGGTATTACCGTTAGAACTTACTTACCACCAATGTAAGAAGTTTTTGCATGATGTGAAATATTATATTTGGGATGAGCCTTTGCTTTTCAAAAGATGCCCTGATCAAATCACTCGAAGATGTGTGCTTGAAGAGGAGATGCAATCCATTCTCTATCATTGTCATTCCTCGTCATATTGAGGACATTTTGGAGTAACACAAACAACAGCTAAGGTACTTGAAAGTGGTTTCTTTTGGCTCTCTATTTTTCGTGATATTCATACTTTGGTAAGACTTATGATTGGTCCCAATATATAGGAAATATTTCAAGGCATCAAGAGTTACCATCGAAAAATATCTTAGAGGTTGAGTTATTTGATGATTGGGGAATTGATTTTTTGGGTCCTTTTCCTCCATCTTTTGGCTTTGTTTATATCTTATTAGCAGTTGATTATGTGTAAAAGTGGATGGAGGCAATTGCCGTAACAACAAATGATGTAAAGGTAGTGCTTAAATTTCTACATAAGAACATATCCACAAGATTCGGCACTCCACGAGCTATTATTAGTTATGAAGGGACCCATTTTTGTAACAATTTTTTCGACAACCTTCTCTCTAAATATGGTGTGAAGCACAAGATAACACTTGCCTACCATCTTCAAACTAATGGTCAAGCTAAAATTTCAATTCGAGAAATCGAGAATATCATTGAGAAGACGATCAACACTAATGGAAATGATTGGGCAAAGAAGCTTGATGATGCTTTGTGGGCATACTATACAGCTTCTTCAATTGAATATCATGGATGAGTTTCAGATTGATGCTTATGAAAATGAAAAGATCTACAAAGAACGGATAAAGAAGTGGCATGACAAACAGATTCTTAGGCGTGAGTTTGTTTCAAGATAACATGTTTTGCTCTTCAATTCACGACTAAAACTCTTCCTAAGTAAGTTAAGATCAAGATGGATAGGTCCTTATATAAGTTACGTGTGAGCCCTTGGTGTGGGGGATCTTGTCCAGCACCTCACCAAGTTACACGTATTTCTTTGCGCTTCCCCAACCTCAAACTTGTGATCTGCCCATTAAGCCACACATATTCATAGAAGCTGGTTCGTTGAACCTGTCTATTTAAGAGCATGTCACAGGTTCGAAGTTGAGTAAGAATGAAAAAAACATATGTAACCTGATGCGGTGCAAGCAATCTCACTCACCAAGGACCCCACGTGAATATCTTTTGATATGAGAACTACGATTCAAACAACCTCCTTTAAAAAAAGTTTGATGGAAAAAAAAAGTAGAATCAAGAATTTTGATTAAAAATTCATAAAGTTGACATTTTTTTTATATGCAAACTGCTGGTCCAACCTGCTTTAAGAAAAGAAAGGGGTGAGATGAGATGTAACTGAGATTGGTGGATGTAATTAGATGTGTCTTTTTAACATTCAATCATAACACATAGTTATATTGTGATAATAATACAATTAACGTTTCAATAATATTAAAAATGCGGGGGACAATTTTTGTGATTAAAAGTTAAAAATGTTTTTGTGATTAAAAGTTTAAAATGTCTTATTTTTGTTATTTTTTCAAAAATAAATTAAAAACTTATGAATCATCTTATATTTTAAAAATAATTCTTTAAAAATATAAAAAGAAAAATCAAAAATCAATATCTTCCTTACTAAAAAATCACTTCAAAAAATTCAAAAATAAAAAATCTAAATCATTATCCAACCCAACAAAAAAATGTGCAAAAAAAAATGCCTTTTGTATGTTACGCTGTAACGACAATACAGCGGAACACACGACGCCATCAACAACACACAGGTGAGTCAGAAGTTACGAGTCTACATTTTTCCTCAAGAATACCCATTTTTCGATACTCTAGCAGTATTAAAAAAAAAATCCCCCAAGAATACAAAGTCAACGACAAGAAGCTTATTATTGATTTCCTACAAAACCATGGACCAAATCTTACAAATGTACCAGGCTCTTTGAGGATATTACTCAAGAAATGAACAGAAGTCACATGTTTTTACTAAAAATTAAATCATAATTAAGCAAACAAGAATAAAATGCTTAATTATTTAGGGCCAAGAAACTGCGTCACAGATGAGCTAGATTTTTCAAAGTAGCATGTGTATGGTTTTCATATCAACAGCTTCCTTTAGGGTCCCTTTCTCAAGATGATCCCACCACTTGAACAAGAAATTGTCCACAACTAGTCTGAACCAAGGGGACAACTTCAATCCTTTCTCTCCAGAATCTGCTTTTCTTAGCAGCTCTTTCAATTCATCCTGGTTTACATACTTCACATCAGCCACCTCATCAGGGTTTGGATTGATACGTACATCTCGGACAGTGAAGAGTAGGTAATCAACTGCAATGTCAATAAAGGATAACAAAAGATGATTCAGAAAAAACATACATATCAGAATGCCAAATAATATTTATTTGAAAGAGATTGTGAATTTGGGATTTTATCTCCAAACTAGTTTCAAGTGCATTCAAATTTCTACAAGTCCAGTCACCACCATGCCACTATGATGCCTAATCTAAAGATTATTATAAGATTGAAGGGGGAAAAAATACCCAAAGACTGGTAGGAAATGAATCAAGAATGAAATATTACGTTCATGCTCTCCCCATTTGCCATCAGAAGGGGCCTTGTACAGCATCCGACCAAGTGGAATAAACTGATCAACAGGCACATCTTCAGCAGGAATTCCCAGTTCATCTAAAAGCTTTCTTTGTGCTGCATTCCTTACCCCTAGGGAGGAAAATAAGAAATCATTCAGATGAAGCCCAATACCTAAAGCTTTCAATGAAACCAAAGTGTACACATAGATACTAGATAGTACACACCAAGTGCATCCTCCTCTATGAGCTCAGATTCACGGAAGAGAGGATGGCTGCAACAGGTGTTTGTCCATACAAGAGGGAATGTAACTTTTGTCCCAGATCGTTGCTGGATTAGGAAACAAACATAATATGCATATCATGAGAACCAGATAATTTTACCATTGACAAGAAATTTAGGAATAGAAAATAAACTGGGACGAATTTCTGAAAGCTACCTATCACCTAGACATCAGAATAGCACAACGCATTGAAAGTATATAAAATTTGATTCCCAATTAGGGAGATATGAAACAAGCATACCCCAGGTTGACTCTCTATCTTATAGAGAGATTATAGAGATGAATGTAAAGAGCTAAATTTGTGGATCCTCATTAATAGCTATACAATGTGTACATATAACTATTTGTTAGGAAGACATAATTAACCTAAAGTACAATGTATCATAGATCCAAATCAAGTTTTATTCGTGTTGTCTACAAGCTCGTGTTGTTATTGGGCTCGGTCTTACTAAGGCTCGAGTTGCCATTGGGCTCGGTCTGGCCCATGGGTGGGACGTCTAGGGTACTTCACTCGAGCTCGTGTTGTCATTGGGATCGGTTTGTCCCATGGGTGGGATGTCTAGGGTACTTCACTCGAGCTCGTGCTGTCATTAGGCTCGGTCTGTCCCATGGGTGGGATGTCTAAAGTATCTTAGGTTGGACTTGGCTTAGGTAGGTTACAAGGTCTGGTTTTTGGGTCAATCTAGATGTCCAAACATCAAGTCCCCCCACTCTTTTAGCTCGGGCTTCGGTCTAAGGTGGAAGAGTGAATACCGGGTATAGGATACGAACCGTTCGACTCCCACAATAAATGTGTGTCAGTTGATTGAAGAGAGAAATCCAATGCCCTTGTATAAAAGGGTACTTAGGCTGGGACTTATCATTGCTTACCTACAAAATTGAGAAATAGTGAGGGAAAACGCTCTTTCGTTTCTTCTCGAATGGTGAAAGATTTCTAGTTCGATGGTAAGAATTCAACTCGCACTATAATATTCTTTGTTCGACTTTTTAGCACTCAAGCGTTGAGAACCTAACGATTTGCTACTTTCTTTTCAGGTCGGTTTTAAAAAGAACAATTTCTTTTACTTTCAAGTCATCTTTAGGTAATCTCTTTTCCTCGTACCTTACCACCTGTTATTGTTATCTTTATTTTTTTGTAGTTTTTATCAAAATGCAAAGAGAAGAGACATTGGCTTCTGACTCAGGCTTATTGGGGAGTCCCCAGTATGCTAGTACAAGTGGGAACTCAGGGTCTTCTAGCTCGGGTTCTTCTAATGAAACGAGTCAGTCTTCACCACAGTCATCTACCTCTACCCCTCACCCACAGACCATGCCTACTGTGAAATTGAGCATGCCTCAGACTCAGATTTCAGTGTCTAAGACATGGAGGAGAAAAAACAAGAATATAGGATCTAGCGAACCGACAGGTCGCGTTAGGGACTGCGTGACTGTTCCTAAAACTTGTGGGTTATTACCCCAGGATGAAGAGAGAATAAGGACCTACGACATCCCTCCAACAGTTCAGATAATGATTCCTTCTGAGAGTGCTCGTGATAATGATGAACCTCCAACTGAGTGGATTGTTTTCCACGAGAAAGCTCTATAGCTGGGGGTAAGGTTTCCTTTGTAGCCTCTCATCAGGAGATTTTTGGTTAGGACACAACTTGCACCGGGGCAATTGATGCCTAATGGGTGGAGATATCTACTCTACCTAACATTGATATGTCAAGAACGCGAGATGAATTTAGAGATGGCCAAGTTTAATGAGGCATATGTTCTGAAACAGAACCCCACAGACCCAAGGAGGGTGTATATGTCGGTTAAGCAGGATCGTGGGGTGAACGTGTCCTTCCCTGAAAATGAGAAAAATTGGAAAGTGTATTTTTTCTACGTTTCAGATCGGTGGGAGTCCCTTACAAGTGATACAAGATTGGTACGGTGTCTGAAATGATACTAAGATTGTGATTAGGAATATGGCTTCTTTGATCACGACCTTGAGTCTTGATGCGAAGTAGAGGTTGGTTGATATCTAAAACTATCTTCTCAAGAAGACGAACTGGAGGACTCTTTCGAACACTTCGCGTTTTGTTGCATGTGGGTTAATGAGGCACGGTGCCATGGAGCCTCCTCTTAGGTTGACTCGCAAACCCTGACCTTTTTCTAATGACCGGGTTTTTGTTAAACGTATAACTCCTACAGATTTTGGGGGACAGTTCGAGGTGGTGCCGAAAGATGGTGACCATTAGTCTCTCTTTGTTGTTACCTTAAAATATTTTCACCCTAGTTTTTATAATTTAAATATGTATACATTTTCTAATATTATTATTTTTTCTTTTTTGAGGTGTTCAACCTGTATTCTTTTTCTATTCTGGAGTTCCTATGGATTTGACCACTGCCTAACTTTTTGCTTGAATGAAGAGTAAGGTGACATCGGGAGGAACTAGTTCACCAATGGGTGCCTGTCCTGCTCCTGGGGGAGGCTTATCGATGGGTAAGAAAAGGGGGAAATCTTCTCATGAAGGTCGTACTTTTTCTCTTAAGAAGAAAAAGAAGAAGGTTGGTGCTGATGAACCCGCTTGTGACCCCGATCCTTTGAATTTGTTCTCCTTTGCCAGAGCATCCTGGGTCCTCAACTCCCCACACTGGCTCCAAAGAATTTGGCAATCCTCTAAGGTATTTAAAGAGGGGGAAGGCTATTGTTAGGTACCTCGATCGTTGTACGAGCCAAATTTCAGTGGATGGATGCAATGAGCAGCTCGCGGCTATTTGCGAGAGGGCGAATGTTGGCGAGGTCATTCGCCATCAGCTATGTCAGGTGTGTTATATTTTTTGTTTGTGATATTCAACGCAGTGCAGTATGAGCTCAATTTTTATTTGATTAACCTTTTTTGTGTATAGTTGATGCTGATTTGTGACTTTGATCGAGCTCACAACGTGGGCTATTTAAAGTCCGAGTTGGTGAAAGAGAAACAGGCTCATGCACTGTTGCGCTCAAAATACACCGCTCTACTAGCGAGAGCAACAAAGTGGGAGAGCGAGACAATTGATAAGGAGGAGAAGCTAAAGAGGGCTATATCTGAGCTTAATGCATGTGTTCGACGTGTGACCAAGCTGGAGGAGGGGACGAGGGAAGTGCAGAGACAAGTTAAGGCCTCTGTTGAGGAGGTACAACGTCAAGTAAAAGCTGATGTGGATGCTATGGCACAAAAGCTCAAGTCAAGTATCGAGCGGGCATATGAGCTGGCAATGGAGACCTTGAAGACAGAGGCTAGAAAGAAAGATTTGGGCGAGTACAAATATCGCATTCTGGATATCCCTATTATGTCGCTCTATAATCGAGCCCTTTCAATTGAGGAAGAGGGGGAAGGATTGGGCTCTTCTGGTGGTGAGGATGGCCTGAGGTTCCCGAGGAAGGGACATTTGATCCTTGAGTGATTTGTTTTATTATTATCTTTTTAATTTTTTCTTTTTGAAAGCTCGATGCCATTTTGGTTTGTATGATCGGGAGCTATTACTTTATTTCGTACTCATGAATGTTTTTGAATAAATAAAATAATTTGCCTATTTATTGTGTATTTATGATGTTGACCTACCTTTTGTCATTTATTATGGGATAATAATTTTTTTTAGTTTTCCTTTCCTATAAAAAGGGTTGGAGAACACTAGTTTGATTCACGTGTTTGAGAATCTTTGCCGTTTAAGTAGAGCTTGGGAAACAAGCTGGTACCTCTAACTTTTTTTCTCCTGTATTATGGATTCTGATCGAACAAATAGGCGCTTAGTTCGAACTTTTCGTATTGCAAATGGTAGGCTTGAGGACAATGTTAGTTTGTTTAAAGCCGAGGTCATGAAACTTGAACATCTAAAGAGACAAAGTATGAGCTCGCTGCTTGTAGGGAGCAATTAATCCAAACGCAATCTCAAGAAAAGAGGACCCTAGCTAGTATGGCCGCTCTTGTTGATAGAGAATCATACTGGGCAAGTTTTTATATGAAGCGATCTGAAAGCGTTTTTCTCAAGGTTATAGAGGTTACCGAGGATTTGGAGCGAGGGTTGCTTTCCATGATGACAATGCACCCTGAACCTGTGATTTATGTTCGTGAGAAGGTTGTCGAGATTCAAGCCGAGCTATTACCTTTGGTTGAAGAAAACGGTGATCCAGATATTGGCCGTGTGTCCAAGCACTTGAAGAGTTTTTAGCATTATGTGTGTAGTTTATGATTTTTAAATAAAGGACAATATGAACGACATATAATGATTAATTTTTTAATAATGAACAATCAGAGCGACATGTTTATGTATAATGATTGTTTGGTATATTGTAATTTTAAGCTATTTAGCAGGATCTAGGTGACTGACCCTTGGTCTTGATTGTCAGAGCGTCGACTTGGTTCCTGATCGAGGTGGGCCGCTCGACCTCTTCAACTGTTAGGGTACCCTACCTGATTTATTAATCTAGGGGTGTAGCCTCATATGCCCATGGAAAGAGTTTGACCTGATTCCTGATCGAGACCCTCGTATTATTTTTTATTTTTTTTAAAGGGTTGTCCCAAGATGACGCCAAAATGTTGAGACCATGTATCTTATAGAGAGATTAGGGAGAGATGAATATAAAGGGGTGAATGTGTAGATCCTCATGAGTGATCCATCTATTTATAGCACATTTATGGGTACAGATTTCAACTATACAATGTGTACATGTAACTACGTGTCAGGAGGACATAATTAATCTAAAGTACAATGTGTCAAAGATCCAGGTCGAATTTTACTCATGTTGTCCATGAGCTCGTGTTGTCATTAGGCTCGATCTTATTAAGGCTCGAGCTACCATTGGACTCGGTCTGGTCCATAAGTGGGATGTCTAGGGTACTTCACTCGAGCTCGTGTTGTCATTAGGCTCGGTATGTCCCATGGGTGGGATGTCTAGGGTGCTTCACTCGAGCTCGTGCTGCCATTGGGCTCGGTCTATCCCATGGGTGGAATGTCTAGGGTACTTCATCTTCCGTGTTGGGCTAGACTTGGCTTAGGTAGGTTATAAGGTCCGATTTTGGGGTCGATCTAGATGTCCAAACACCCCATATACTGGAATAAGATTCAACACCTGGGAAATAACATTAGAAAGTTTAGAAGCTCACATTCAATAATCAACCAAGCAGGCCAGAAAACTATCCACATAAAAAAATCCTAGAACACTTGACCTTCCTACATGCTCTAGTAAGACAAGTAGACCATCCTGCCCAATGTCACTCACCCTGTAGGCCTAGGGGCTAGTACTAGAGGTATTTTTCACCTAGTAGGCATAACAATTATTTATTGGATTGCATGTCACAATTGACTGGTTAACTAAACAATTTCCCGTTTTAGCTTGACCAAAACTCTTCAAGAAGCATATTCAAAGAATATGTCTTCCCCTAAAAGCATATTTAGATAGTATACTTTTAATGGTAATTATCTTCTACTTGTAACATTTTTTTCAGATATAAAATATTATTAAAAAATTAAATAATATTCCTAAAGTATTATTATCAATCCATATCTGTTGATATATATTTAGAGACATCTCCAACAATGTTAAATGACAAACAAGTTCTGCCTATAAATACTCAATATTTCAGTTTTCAGGTATGCCACAAATTTTCACCATTGAAACTGTGTCCAGTTTCTCTCTTAATTTTATATCTAATTTTGACATCAGAGTGTCTTTGGAAAACATCTACACCAGTATCCCTTCGATATTTTTTTGCAAGATCAGATCAAAGAATGTTGAATCCGAAAATTGGATTCAATTTTATATCAAAATATATCAAAAAATTACAGTATAAGGATCGGATACATTAGAGGTAGTTATTCTTATTTTGGTACCACAAATCAACCATATTCAGTTTGTTTAAACATTACAGTAAGATGATATTTTATCTGTAATGAATAGTATGCAGATTGTTTTGAACTGTATATAACTGGACATCATAGTTATAGGATGGGTATATAAACACCGTCCACAAACCTAACAAAAGTCCACACTCGTCAGGAAACATAACAAATTGCTAGAAAATTCCATGGAAAAGATATGGTATAATTCCACTAGTGTCTCAAACCTTTAGCAAGCCTTCTCATTTTACCATTATATATGATTTGTGAGAACCTGATTTCTGTCCACATTTTTCAATCTGATAATGCAAAAATTATCAAAAGCACAGTGATGTGATGTCTGAATAGTGAGAACTAGTAGCGTACTTAAGAACTGAAATACTGAAGTGAATTTATGAGCATGAGTTGTTAGGCATAAAAAAAATTTGGAGATATTTTTGTCTACATCTCAGCAGACATGAAAGAAGAATAATCCTCTAGGGAATATTATTCAACTTTTGAACAATATTCCATCATCTAAAACGATATTATTAAGTAAAAGTTACTACCATTAATATAAGCATATTCTCTGTATATGCTTCCAATAGAGTCTTAGTCAATCTAAAGTGCTGACTGGGCACTAGCTAGTCCAGTTGATTAATCAAATGTGACAAGTGACCCAATGAGTGTTTGTCACGCGTACTTGGTGAAAAATACCCTGAAATCACTCCTAAGCCAATGAGAGCAAGATGTTCTCAAGTATGCAAGAAGGTTAGTTTTGTTTTAGATCTTTTGCTTTTTTGTGGCTCCAGCTTGCTATATCGAATATTGAGTATGAGCTTCTAAGCTTTCCAACTTTATGCTTCAAGCTTGAATTTACTTCCCAATTACAAAGATATGGAGTGGTCAAACTCCCTAAATTGGAATTAAATTCAAGCCTTTGAAATACCATTGGAAAGCTCGCTCAAGCTAATGATTAACTGAAAAAGCCAAAAAACTAGCCCAAAAAAATGAAAAAACTAAGACGACACTTGACCTTTCCACATACTCTATTAAGACAAGTCTTCCACTATCACTAACCCAGTACACTTAGCTGCTAGTGTTGGGGATATTTTTCATCAAGTAAGCAAGACGACCATTAATCAAACCATGTGTCACAATTGACTAGTCAACTGAACCATTTGGTACTTTAGATTGACCAAGACATTACATGAAGCATATTCATAAAATATATCTTCCCCTAATCCTATTAATGGAACTATCTTTTATTCATGATATTTTCGGATATGAAATATAATTCAAAAGTTAAACAATATTCCTGAAGAATTATTCTCTTTCCATTGATATGCATTTAGAGATATCTCCAGCAATCTTAACTAACAAACAAGTTTTGCCTATAAATACTCTTCATTATTTTAGTTCTCAAGTACTACACAAATTCTCACTACTGAAACTCAGTCCAATTTTTCTCTGACTTTAGATCTGACTACGGCAACAGAGTGTCTTTGGCAAACAGCACATTAATTTCCCATTTGTTACTTTTTGTTGGATCAGATTGAAGAATGCGGAGTCCGAAAATTGGATTCAACAATTTGTAGATCAAAATATATCAAGAAACATTACAATACCTTATTCTTATTTTGGTATCGTAAATACATATTCTCAATTGGTACACCTTAAGTACCCATATTTAAGTTTCGTACCAAATTAGACCATATTGAACATTAACCACAATTTAATTTGAGTATTTGGTCATGCGCAATGCACATGGTAAAAGCTACTGCTAATTTGGTCTTTTTATTTGCTTTAACAAAATTTAGATCAGGGCACTTAAGGTGTACTGTTTGAGAATATGGATGATTTAGAGTACAAAACAAAATAGGTTACTCTAATGCCCAAACCCACCAAATTTAAATTTAGCTTATTTTAACTTCAAGAAAAACCGAAGTATGAAGGCATATTTTAACTTCAAGAAAAACCGAAGTATGAAGGCATTCATGACTCCCCGTGAATTTCACCCAAAAAATAAGAAGAAGAAGAAGCAGCAGCATCTAAAAGAAGGTCAAATTAGTAGCCTTAAAAGGCCTAGAAGACGAATGATTATTGATTAAAACCTAGGATAGCATATGAGGTGCCACCATCAGCATTTTATGTTAAAAACATGATATTGCAGTTTAGCAAACTTTATCTATAATATTACCTGAAGAAGCAACTCATACTTTGAGTTAAACAAAAACACACTAAAAGCTCTATGTAGCAAATTTTCACGTTCAATCTTTTCCATCAAGTGACCTGCAGTTATGCAAAAGGAAAAATATATTAATTGAGCTCCAAGAAAAGGAACACTTGCATATAATATAAAAAAAATAACATAGTAGAATGTATCGGAACTACAAAACACTAAAACAAGCCATTGCTTCTTAGCGGCGGAGTTAACAAAGAGGCCAAAGCCCGTAAGGAAAACCTGATCTACAACATATATTGTCTATAAAGCATTGGTAAGCCCTACGTATAAGAAATAAATTAAATGACAGGGCATTTGAACTTACAGTTATATTTGGTATCATGACCAACAACACGATCATTCCCATCCACCAAAATGCACCTGTAGATAGTTCAAGTCAGGATAAATCTTCAAATCTAACCATCTAGGGAGGAAAAAAATAACAAGCAAAAGAATAGAAAATAGGTTCAATACTAATAGTTTTCAGGTAGGAGAAGTCATCATATAACTATTATCTATGCTTTAAAAGTAAAGTCACTTCTTGGTAGTAATGATAATCACTTCTGAAGGTTAAAATTTGTTGTATGAAAAGAAAACAGAAACAAAATCACAAACCAAGCAAACATGGGTTCACTTTGTCTTTCCCCGTTCACTACAGAAAATGGGGACATAATTTCTGGAATATATACTGGATATCTCCTTTTACTATTTAAGAGAGAGAGAGACAGAGAGAGAATACCAATTCGCCGATATGTACAGTAATTATCACCTAGTATATTCATTAGTAACTGGAAAAAAAAACTAAATGATAAATTTGATAAACTACAAGCATAGGGGAAATCATTTTGAGTGAAAATACCAATCCATTCGATAATACGTACAATAACTATCAGCTAGTTGTAATTCATAAAAGTTTTTGATAAAAGTCAAAACAGAAAACAAAACGTTGATCGCAAAACCTAAAAGAAAACTTATCATTTATTTCTTTTACATGTCCCAATCTACTGAAGGCGACAAAAAGATCATAGAAAAAGCATCAACATAACTCAGTATTAACTCAAAAACGAATATTTAAAAGAAACCACTTGTTCTCACGGATCAAAAAACGAATCAACAATCAAGATATATTTATAACTAAAACAGTGGCAATAATAGTGATTCAAGAAAAGAAAAGAGATAAGTGACATGAACTCTAGTTTCTATTATTCCTTCATACAGAACAGCGTAAAGCAAAATCAAAAAATTGACCAAAAATTGAATTTAGTATTCGATCCGATCCTAATTCTTCCGTTTTCTCGATCATAAAACCGAGTAAAAGTCAACAGAATAACAACATTAAAAAATTAAAGAAAGATGCAAAATATATATATATATATATATTAAATCGATTCAGAAAATAAGCAACGAACAGCTCAAGCGCTATTAAAGATTGATGAGTGAAAGATTGAAGGGAAAAAAGAAAGCGAAACCCACTCGTCTTCGAACATGAGGCGTCTCTGAACAGCATCCATGCCAGCATCTGAAGCGTCTTCCATGGCGGCCTTAGAGCTATAAAAGGATAGAGATAGTCGAAGGGATTGAGGATAACGAGTCCTAAAGACGAGAGGGACCCGAAGAAGAAGCTGAGGAACAGAAATGGGAGAAGAGAGAAGAAGAGATTTAGGGAGAAAGAGATCGTACCAGTGTCATTAAGTAGGCTTTATCAATTTATCCGTGTATGTGTACCGGATATGATTATTATAATATAAAATTATCGTTAACAAAAATCAAATATATATTAATATTATTATTTTATATAATTATAATTATATATAAAAATATAATTTTAATAATAAAACATATAATATTTTATATAATTAAATTAAATTTTAATTAAAAATAAGTATTAAAATATTAATATTAATATTAATATTTTAAATAATAATTAAGCTAATATTTTATTTTTAAAATATTAAAAGATTAAAAAAACATGTTTAAATTATAAAAATAAAAGTTGATACCCATTAATAATTCATGGTTATTATCAAAATATATTAGACATAGGATAATTATATTTATTAACACGGATACTCATTTATGGTCATAAAGAGAAACTCAGAGACATTCCACAGGACTAAAGTAATCCGGCATAGGTTTTTTATTTTTTTATTTTTTCCTTAAATTATACCCGAGAAAATTGCAGAAAAATCTCAGAAATCAAAAATTATTATTATTTATGTTTATTTTATATATTTTTTATGTTAAAAAATTTATTATATTAATTTATTTTAAATATAATTTAAATTTATATAATATTAAACATAATTTAAGGAAAATGTTGTTTCTCGTTATAAAGTTACTCTATCCTTGATATTCAAATAAAGTATTTTATAATCATTTTAACGTAAGGTAGCAACTTCATTTACATTTAAGGTGTGTTTACTGTTTACCAACTGAAAAAATTGAAAGAAAACGAATAAAATAACTTTCTTTTTTTTTTTTTTTACTAGACAAAAAAGTATAAAAAATGTAAACGAAATAATTCTTAAATCACTCTCATTCTCATCCCTCGTTATTCATTTTCATTCTATTTTTTTAGTAAAAATTTTGACATAACTATATCATCAAAAAAAATTATATTATTTCAAAAATACCCTTATAACAAGATGTGAATTATAATATATCTTTAGTTTAGATTTAAAAATTATTTAACTAAATTTTTATTATCTAATTTTTTTTATAAAAAAATAATCATAACTTAAATAATTTTTAATTTTTAATTAAAATTAAAAATATTATTATATTAATTATTTTTAAAAAAATAAAATTTATATATTAATTATAAATTAAATATAAATAACAATTTATTTACAAAGATAATTTTTTAAAGTGTAATTTTTATTACTTTTTATTCTCATTTTTATGTTTACATTTCAAAGATAATTTATTTCTTGATTATTTTGATTTTTATAAATTGTTAATAAACACTATAAAAAAATCAACACATTCATATATAGTTTTTCTCATTTTGATTCATTTTCGTATATTAATTCACTATAATTGAATAACAAAAAATAAATAAATTTATTAATTATCACCATCCATTAATACTTTTTAAATACATTTCCCATTTTGAGAATTTAATTAATAAACAACTTATTTTTTAACTAATTTTAATTTTTAGTTTGAGATTTTAAACTCAAAATTTTAATATTATTTTTGTTTAATAATTGATTCTATTTTTAAATTTAAAATTAAATTAAAACTTAATTTCATTTTTAAACATAATTTTTATTTTTTAAATCTTAAAAAATTATGTTTTGAAAACTAAATTTCTAAGTTAATTTTTATTTTAGCCATGTTTATGTTTTCATTTAAAAAACATAAATTGCATTTGTTACCAATATATATATATATATATTTGTTCTACTATCATTTAAAAAAAACTAGAAAAGAGAACTTGCTACCACATAATTTTTTTTTTGTTTATAAATGAATTAAAAAATAAAAAACACGAGACTTTGAAACAAAATTCAAGTCCTAAACAATCTAAAAAATCCAATTTCTAATTTTTTGTTTTTGTTTTATTTTTTCCAGAAGGCATTAGACATATGTCTAAAAATTAAAATATTACTTAAAATAATATAATTAAAATTTATAATAACAAAAATATTATAATTATCTTATTAAAATGAACAAATTAATATTATGATAATATTTCTATTATTATAAATTATAAATATGTTAATTTTATGAATTTATAATTTTTTTCAAAATATTTGAAAGAATAAAAAAGTAAAAATAATTAAATGATAATAATTTATTAATTAAAATTAAAATGTAAAAAAATATTAATTTTTGAATAGGTATTAAGAATCTAATAATTATTAAAAAAATAATAAATAGTGAACTTAAATTCCATTGATTTTAGAAGTTTTGGATATACTTTACACAATCTAGTGTTTTTTTATATTTATATTATTTGACTTTTACTGTTTTATTTAAAAATTAATATTTTTTTTATAAAATTTGATGATAGTTAGTAAATTGTTTTAATATTTTTTAATAAAATATAAATTAATTATAAAATTTATTTAAACAAATACAACTATCCAACAAAAATAGAGTCAAAGATGCTAATAGTTATTTTTGTTTGTCATTTTGTGTCATATACTTAATTTTAATTTATTATATATAATAAAAAATTCAATAATATTTTTAGAATAATTTTAAATAAGCACAATATAAACAATAATAGTCTGATGAATAATATCTCGTCAAATTTAATACAATACTATTCATTGTATCAAAATTAGTGTAAGATTTAAAGAATTCTACATTCAAATTTACAATAAATTTAAAGGTTTAGTATAGGGTTGGAAATGTCATTAAGATTCAATTCTTATTTTCACTATTTCAAACTTATTTGATATAGGAGTGAGCAAATAATATAATTAATTCGTTTAAAATTGAGAAATTTGATACTATCTGTCGGATTCAGATCATATTAGATTGATAAATTTTGGAATGAGATCGGATTCAAATTAAAAAGTAACAATTCATTCGATTTAGGATTAATAGATTTTATAATCCGTTGTATCAAATCCGAACCAAATTACTATTAAATTATAAATAAATACATATTTTATTTTATAATTTGTTATATTTAAATATTATACATACCATAATTACATTATGAATGTTTATAAAATATGAAACTAATTAACCTAGAGAGATAAATATGTTATTTTTAATTTTTATTAATTTAATAACTTAAATAAAGTGGTCATGCATATAATCACATGTAAAAATAAAGTATAAAAATGAAAGAATAACATACAATATTTTTAGGTGGAAACAAATTAAATCATAATCATAACTTAAGAGAAAAACCACTGGTCTATTGAACCAACTAACTTTACACTATGAAAAATAAATGTTCAAATACAAACTTGGTCTTATGTTATATTTCTTATGATATTGCCCCAATATATCTTACTTACCTACCCTTCCTATTTTCACAATTTCTAGTAATAGCGTGAACACTATTCAAACCAAATTTTTAATAAACTTCTCGCTAAATCAATTGCAAATGGGTTAGCACAAATATATAACTGTCTGTGTGTGTTTTATAACAGATTTAATAATGAATAACCCTAAATAGATTATTTAATAACTATATCAAATAAATCAAAATCAACTATTAACCTTAGAATAATCGATTTAAGCTCAAGTTCATTAATGATAGCTTATTTAAAGATTAATAATCAAACCAAATAATTATGATATGACATACACCTATTTGATCTAACAATTAAATAACAAAAATAAAGAAGAAGTCATAAGAGCATATGATCAAAATATCATAAACTAATTAAGCTTATTAATTAATCAAACAAAATTATCAATGTATGGTAGATTAATCAAATAAGGAAGCCTGCATAATTATGAATTAATATTTATAAAACAAGATAGAGAGATTAAGAAGAAAAGAATAATGCTCTTATGTGATTAATTGAAACGATGATCAATGAACTTTATTTATAGGAAAAATTAAAACCGTTAATCATGTGTAATTGATAAATATATTTTCTATTACAAATAAAATTAATAATACTCATTAATAAAAAAAATTTGTTTAAAGAATAAGTATTTTAAAGTATACTCATTAATCAATATGACTTTTATTTAATAAAGAGTTGTTTTTAAAAGTAGAATTTAGACTATCTTTTAGGATAAGATTTAAGATATAGTTTAGGCTATATCTTATCTATTATTTTAGCATATATCTTATCATACAGTTTAGTCTAAAATTTAAGATATATATTCAAAACAATAAAACACATTAAAGAATAGACTACGTGATAATTTCATAAATTTATTTAAGTTTAAATAAATATTTTAGCATAAAAAATAATTCTAGTTTATAAATATGTATGATATGTGTATGACTATATGCGCAGATATGGACACATGTGGCCACATAAGTCATTCATTGGCATAGAGGTGGTTACTCAAATTGTAGAGACGATTACACAGTAGGAAAAGTGGACCACTAGGTTGTTATGAGGACCACTAATCTATTAGGAAAAGATGCTCATGATTGCCTTCACGCACTCACTATTGCTCATGCATCCCTTTTTTTTCTTTAATTGTAAGGTTATATATAACCAATGAGATATGGAAATGATAGAGGAGATTATTACACACAAATTAGCTTTTCTTCCTTCTTTGATCTTCTTCTTCCTTTTTTCCAATAAATTACTCGTTTCAATAGTATTAAAGCCATGGATACCCGTGGTAAATCCAACACCGAATTTTGTAGTGAGGTTATGGAAACCCTCGTGCGACATAAGTCCAACTTTGACCAAGTGGGCACTACCTTACAAGTAGTGTTCACTGAACTGCAGGCACTACGCCTCTCAAACTTCCCCTGAGGTTAACCCTTTATGAGGGAAGAAAACTCACATCCATACCCACATACATCTCAAACAAATGTAGACCACTGACACTCACACTTGAAACTATCATTTCCAATGTTTGTTGGGGAGGATCCAATCGGTTGGATATATAAAGTAGAGTAATACTTTGAATTCACCAACATTGTACTAGAATAACGAGTGCATCTAGCTTTATTCCACCTCGTAGGCATTGCTTTACAATGGCATCAATGGCTTACTAATTTATATGAACCACTTACCTGGGAAGAATTCACCAAGGCTGTGCAATTGTGATTTGGTCTAACGAATTATGAGAATCCCTTTGAGGCTCTGACTAGCCTCACACATACCTCAAGCATGACCACTTATCAGGAAGCATTTGATAAGCTTTCCCACAGGGTTGATGGCGTTCCAGAAGAGTTTCTGATAGGTTGCTTTATTTCTAGACTAAGAGATGAAATCAGAATTGATGTCAAGATCAAGTAACCCCGAACGTTGGCTGATGTTATTAGAGTGGCAAGATTGATCGAAGAGAAGAGTCTACTATAGAGGAAAACAAATCAATATCCTCGTTACCAACCAACATCAGTAACACCAAGACCCTCGTCCACCACTACAACTGGTGTGTTAGGACCACCACCCCAACAACGTCTAAATCCTGCTCCAATAGCTTAACTAATGACATTTCGGTGAATTACCAACCAGGAAGCACATGAATGTCGAGATAAAGGATTATGCTACTAGTGCAATGAGATATTTGTTACTGCCCATCGTTGTGCACGACCACAGTTATTTATGATGGAAGATTTAACCCAGGATCACACATATAACCTCCAAGAAACCCTACCAGAACCAGAAACTCACGAAATGATACTTAAGATTTCATTCCACGTAATAGCAGGTACTGAACACACACAAACTAATGCACATCATTAGACAATTAAAAAATAAGAAGGTATTAGTACTCATAATTTTATTGATCAAGCCTTAGCTACTCGGTTTGGATTGACCATAGCTAAGGGTAAGAAACTAGCGGTAATGGTGAATAACTGTGAGAAGATAGAATGCGCTAGACTGTGTTGCAACCTCACCCTTACCATTTAAGAGTAGCAGATCAATATAGATTATTATGTTCATCCAGTTGCAGTATGCCAATTGGTCTTAGGAGTCCAATGGATGGAAAACTTAGGTCCCATTGAGATAGATTATAGAAAACTCACCATAAGCTTCACGATAGAAGAGATTTTTCATAAGTTACAAGGGTTAGGACGAGCCAACATTGCAGCTCTAACCTGCAAGAAGTTCAATGGTCTACAAGGCATAGGATTGTTCCTTCAGATAATCCTTACTAGTTGTCCCAATGATCAATCCAAGACATACCCCTCAAAGGTAGGCAAAATATTGGCTAAGTTTCCTTAGGTATTTGAACCTCTAACCAGCTTACCACCAAGGTAATTGCATGATCATCGTATTTCCTAACAACTGTGCTCAGGACCAGTAAACGTGCGACCCTATCATTATCCTTATTATCAAAAAAATTATATAGAAAAGATGGTGCAAGAGCTATTACAATCCAACTTAATAAGACCAAGTAACAATACATTTTCATCATTAGTTTTGTTGGTTAAGAAGATAGATGAAACATGGCAGTTCTATATGGACTATAAGGCTTTTAATGCAATCACTGGCAAAGATAAGTATACTATACCTATCATAGATGAATTGTTAGATGAACTTCATGGGGCCAAGATCTATTCCAAACTGGATCTATGTACAAGGTATAATCAAATAAGGGTTATGAGGATGATACTCCTAAGCCTGCCTTTAGGACACATGAAGGGCACTATAAGTTCCTAATGATGCCCTTTGGCTTCACCAACACGTCATCCACCTTCTAAAGCCTTATGAATGATCTCTTTTGACCCTACCTCATATTTATCTTGGTTTTCTTTGATGATATCTTAGTATACTCCAAATCATGGGAAGACCATAGCATGTACTTACAAACTATTCTACAGATACTAGCAACTAACAATTTGTTTTCCAAACCATCTAAGTGTCATTTTGATGCATTGTAAGTAGAATAATTGGGTCACCTTATCTCAGAACAAGGAGTTTCGGTTGATCCTACTAAAATTTGTGTTGTTATTGAATGGCCAACACCTACCACAACAAAAAGAGTCATAAGGCTCCTCGGTTTGGTAGGCTATTATAGAAAATTCATTTGCAACGGATCACCACACCAGCACATGCACGATGGTTACCAAAACTTCTTGGTTACGCCTATAAAATTGACTATAAACAAGGTTAAAAAAATCAAGGTGTAGACTCCTTGTATCGAGTGGTGGAGTTTTAACTTCTTTCAATCTCTCAACCCCAAGCAAATTGGTGGCCCATACTCTAAAGATAAGTCCAACAAGACCATTTTTATGAGAAACTCCTAACCAAAATTTCTTCTTCAGATGTACATAATATTTATCAATGTGATGGAGTATTGTTCAAGGGAAAAAAAGTGTATCTAATTTCACAGTCTTCCTTAGTTCCACAAATATTAGCTTATTGCCATTCATCACCGATTGGGGGGCACTTTGGGTTTCACAAAACACTTTCTTTCATCAAACATAATTTTTGTTGGTCTAACATGAGTAAAAGAATGAAAGAATTCTTGCGCTCTTGTGATGTATGCCAAAGGTTCAAGAATAATTGTATGAAACCAACATGGTTGTTGCAACCCTTACCAATTCCCACCAAAATATGGACTACAATCTCAATTACCTTCACTGAAGGGTTACCTCCTTCGAAGGGAAACACTGTGATCATGGTAGTAGTATATCGCATGACAAAATATCCCCATTTCATTCCATGAGACACATTTTTACTACAATGATCGTTTCCAAGGAATTTTGGGGCCAATGTGATGTGCCTACATGACATTCTCATATCCATAGTGAGTGATCGAGATATGGTATTCATCAACTCATTTTGACGAGCCTTGTTCCAGTTGTAAAGTACTAGGTTATGCATGAGCTCAAGCTACCATCCCCAAACTACTAACCAGACAGAGGTTGTCAACCCTACCTTAGAACAATATTTACGTTGCTTTACTAGTGATAAACCGAGGTAATGGATGGAGTGGATACCTTAGGCCAAATTCAGTTATAACACCTTAACATATCCCTCTACCAAAATGACTCAATTTGAAGCAACTTATGACACTCTACCACTACGTCTATTGACTTATACTCCTGAAACCTCCCACATCCAAACAATGGATGAATACCTGCGTGATCGAGATCACATTTTACGTGACTTGCGTCATAACCTCATGTAGGCTTAGAATTGAATGAAATGCCAGGCTGATCAACATCGATGAGAAATCTCTTTTGAAGTAAGAGATTATGTGTACCTTAAACTCTAACCTTATAGAAAAACTTTAGTGGATTTTTGAGCTACCATGAAACTTGCCCCACGTTTCTATGGCCCTTACAAAGTAGTAGCTCAAATTGGTGTAATGGTATACAAGCTGGCCTTACCTCCTGATTCCCAAATTCACAACGTCTTCCATGTTAGTCTGCTAAAAAAAACACTTGGGACACTACACACTACCCCTTCCCCAACTATCCCTATCTCAAACAAATGTTACGATGATTCCCTAACCAGAAGCCATTTTGGCTCAAAGAGTGATCCAAAAAGGAAAATATCTACCCAACCCTGAAATCCTTATGAAATGGTTGGTGCCCCAACAAAGGATTCCACTTGGGAGAATGAGTAGCGATTCACCAAAACCTATCCTGATTTCATCCTTGTGGACAAGGATTCTCAAGCGGGGAAGGATTTATACGTGTATGAATGATATGTGCGCCAAGCTGCGTAGATATGGGCACATGTGGGCGCAAAGGTAGTTACTCAAATTGCAGAGATGATTGCACAGTAGGAAAATGGGACTACTAGGCCGTTATGAGGACCACTAATCTATTAGGAAAAGATGCTTATGATTGCCTTCACGCACTCACCGTTGCTCACGCATTCCCTTTGTTTTCTTTAATTATCTTGTAAGGCTATATATAGCCAATAAGATATGGAAATGATAGAAGAGAATATTACACACTGTTGTATGTTTTACAACACACAAAAAACCGTGCAAGTATACACGGTCTCAAGTAATAATATGATAAATAAATTATCGTTCCCATAGAGAAATGTTACCTACTCTTGTTAATTACTAAAATTATTTAAACCTAATTTTATTCAAACAATCAATAATTTTATGCAGTTTGACTTAATCAATATTTTTGTTTCTTTTTAACAATTTTTATGAAAATTCTAGGATTGCAGTTTACCCAAATTAATTCACTTGAATATTTTATTCTCTATTGATTTATGGTCTCATGTTTTAAGTTATTAACCAAGAACTCCTAATTTATCCATATATCTTTTTCAAGCTCCATACAGACACATCCAGTTAAAATGATTCACTATATTCCTATGAGAATTAATTTCAACCAGATTTATTAAGTTTTGAGTTCCCAAAAAGTTACACATACAATAAAAGTATATTTCTATCCCTTATGTATATACGTTATTTTATCCCGAGCAACACACAAAAATTCCTTTTTCAAGTTTATTTAAGTGTCACATATCAGTTAATTAATCTTCTGATAATTAAAAACATTTAAAGCAGGTAAAATAAACAACTTAAAACAGTTCCACAAATCATTCAAAAATAATTACTTCAAGTTTCATAATTTATGTAACACTGCAATCCTAGAACAAATAGATTAATTCATAGCAGAAATTAAAATTACAACACTACAAAAATAAAACATTGCAGAGAAATAAAAATTAAAAGAAAATGAGTTAGGAGAAACTCTTTCACGATTCCTCAATGAAAAATAATTTCTTCCATTTCCTTCTTCTTCGTCAACCTCTTTCTTTGTAATTTCCCTAAGATAATACACAACAAAAATGTCAAAATAAAATTTTCTACGTGTAAAAGAGACACGCAGAGAGGAAAAATGAAAACTTCTTAAGAGGAAATAATTAAAGAAAACCAGAGAACTGGAAAATCCCTTCAAAAATTTGAGAGAGAACTCTCTGCTCAAAATAAAAATGAAAAAACGAAGAAGAGAGAATTCTCCAAAAAAAAACTAAAACAAAACCAAAATAAAACACGTCCAAATGAAAAATTCCCGTTACATATATCCCCCACTTTTCAATTATTCCTTTTTATTTTTTTTTATTTTTTTTATATTAGTGGGGAACACAAATAAATGGGAGGGAAATAAAAAAAACATCACGCGTGAAAACAATTCTGCGCGTTTCTAAATTTTTTTTTCTTCTACGCATGCCACGTGTCGCCATGTGATTGGCTGCGAGAAATTTAGAGACACATGTCAGCGTTTCATTGGACGGGCAGGTCGGGCTCATGGAGAAATGATGGAGCGCAACACACGCGATTTTGTCAAAGAGTGGCTCGGTATGCGACAACTGGATCCACGTGCTTCAATCTGGACCGTTCAACTGATCCAACGGTGAGCGATGCACCTCGGGGAATTCTGCGCAGCCGATATGTGGGTCCCACCCTGCACGCCAGTCTGCGCGGCCAATGGGCCCCACTCGGGCGCCGAGCTGCGTGATAGAGGAATTCTACACCCACTCTCCTTGGTCGGGTTTGAAGAACACGCGCGCATCCTAACCGTTTATGCGTTGATCTGACGATCCACAGTGAAGCGTGGATGATGCCGCGTGGAATTTCTCTCCTACGTAGAAAACTCACTTTTATTAATTGTATTTTCACCCACAAATATATTTCAAATTACATTTTAAACTTTGTTTAATTGCAATATAGCCCTTTTGGTAATTTAAATTAAATGTTTAAACTTTCAATAATTAAAATTAAGCACGATTTTAATTTAAATTATATTTTCGACTTTTACAAATTGCAATTAAACACTCTTTTATTTGAAATTATATTTTTGGACACAAATTTGCAATTAAGTACGTTTTCGATACAAATTATTTAATTTTTATTAAAATATTTAAAAAACAGTAAATACTAATTTATTAAACTAAAATTAACTAAAAACATTAAGAATATAGCAATTTTAATTAATAAAATATGTGAAAATAACTATATAAAATACAGTTATCACACACAAATGAGCTTTTCTTCCTTTTTTCTCTTTTTCTTCCTATTTTCCAATAAATTACTCGTATCAATGTATTATTAAATGTATAAGTGTAATCTTCTATATTATGGTTATAACAGATATATCTAAAGTACAATTATTTGAAATTTTGACTTTTTTCGACTTTGCTTGATAGACTTGATAGCAAATTTACATGTAAATATTTTATTCACAAAAATAACTGACACTTATATTCCTTAGACATAGATTATTATTTTAACTTAAAAATAAAATAAATATGTATAATAGTTTAATAATTGTACAACTATACTTCTTATTCTTTTGATTTTCTTAATTATAATTATATATAATAAATTTTGATACAAATACATTAATTTAAAATTTAAATATTGTATATAACACGTTTTATATATGACAATAATTCATAAATAAATTTTAATATCAATATAACATTATTCAATCTAAAAAATCTAATATGTTCGTATTATGGATCAGATTTAGTTTTAAAAAATTTAAATCTAATTTGAATTGAATCAAATTCAAATTATCCAAAAATAAATAATTTTAATTCATTAATCACCCCTAATTCGAGAGAAAAGCTAAGGCTGAGCAAGAAACCTAACTGTTTTTGCATCATTAAAAATAATTATTTTTGCTCTCTCTTCCCATGGTTTCATTTTTTTCATTTTTAATATTTTTATGACGTAATTTTGGAAATATATACTTTAATTTAAAAAAAAATCAAATATACATAGCATTCTTTTTAAGATTAAAGCATTATTTTAAAATTAAAGTATATATTTTTCGAATTAAATTGTAGATTTTTTTAAATTATTAGACTAAAATATTTTAATAGAAAGTTACAAAATTAAAACATTCATTTATCTAAAGTTACCAAACCATGACATTCCTCTCCCTTCTACTACAAACTAAAAAAATTATTTTATTTTCTACTAGAGGATTGAAGTCCCTTCAAATAAATTTATTTTTCTTATTGTCTTATATTTATTATTTTAAATAAAATTTATCCAACTATATATATCTTATTCTATTGTGATTTTTTTTATTATATATTTATTTAATTTAATTTATGTTATGTTTATGTTTATTTGTATTATGCTATTAATTAAGATCTTTGTCTAGATTTATTGTGTCTAAATTTTAATGATTGAAACTTAATAGCAAAATCTTATTTTTTTTAAAAAAAAATTCAATATATCAATTAAAGGAACTAATCAAATGACTAGAAGATAGAATCAATGATAAAAAATTAAAATTTTTCTTCCTATGTTAAATAATATTTTTAGTTTTAATTTAATAAATTTAATTATTAATATATTTGAATAAATAAAATTTGATATAAATTGTATCTTGAATTTTTTTATATTTTTCTATAAAAAAAATTGAGCTTTAACTTTGAATTTAGGAGCCTCGAAACAAAATTTTGTTAATGTACTTGCCTAAATGATCAAAATTTGTTGGTTTTATATTTTAGACTTAAGCATGTTTTGTCTCGACGATGGGAGGGTAGTAATTAAAAATGTTTCACACATTTAATTTATTTTAAAATGCCACCAATTTTTAGTATCAGTAAGCTTTAAGTTATTTTAATAAATTTTTTTAACATAGATGAATTTTTAATATCATATTTAATTGTTAATTTTTTAATAAAAATAATTAAAATAAAAAATATTAATATAACTAAACATTAAGCATATTTTTTTAACAAATTAAAAATTAAACATATTTTTACTAATGATTCAAAATATTACGACATAAACTCCTCTTTTTCATGCTTAAGCGGTTCAGCCAACAGATATGTGCCACATAAATTTGAGACTAGCGCCCAACTTAAACCATATTTCATTATTATATTTTTAAACGAGTAATGTTGAAGTTGTAATTTAGCATTACATTTGTTTGATCTATGTTTTATAAGACAAATATCATAATACAGATTATTAGATTTAATCATTTCTTATTTTATTTATTGTTTGTTCATGGCCAATTGACGTCATAATGTTGATTTTCATAAAATACAAAATAAATAGATTAATTTTTTTATTGGAAACTAGTTTGAATTTTTTATTGGTTCCTTATTGTTCAGAACTACTCATATTTAAACGTTTTATTTTGTATTAAAATTTTAATTTACTTTCATTTTATTATTTTAATTTTTTTAATCAAATTAATACTTCATATTAATTAAATATTTTAATTGATATTCATGTTAAATTTAAACATCAATACAAAATCAACTTAAAATATAATATAATAAATTCAAAGCAAATTAAAACTTATGGTAGAAAATATAACTTTTATCCTACCTATAAAAGATATGCATATATTTTTTAATCATTTTTGAACATGTTTTCAAAAGAAAATATGTGATTTGAATGTGTAATTTAAAAAAAAAATTAAATATTATCTATATAGCAATAGATGAACTACAATTATTTTTAAAAGATATGCATCATTCTTTTAAATATATTGTAAGGTGTGTTATTTAAATTAGTAAAATTTACAAAAAAGTATCAAGATTTTATCCACTATTGAAATGACAAAAAAGAAAAGAAATTATGAAGTTTTTGTTGAATAATGATTTTTTAAAGCTAAACTTCGTTTATAAAATATATATTACTAGGCTTTAGTTTTATTTAAATTAATCTTATGTTAAAAATTGTTTATAAAAAATAAAAATAAAAAAAAGATGTCCTCATTTTTTGAAAAAATAATAAATTTGTATATTAGTTGAAATTGAACATATTTGAAAAATAAAAATACATAATTAAATATAACATATACACATATTATAATATAAATATCATTTTAAATCTTTTCAATATTAACACTAAAAATATTTTCATTCATTAATGCTTTGATTATCAAGAATAAGTCAAAAATGTTGTATGAAAATGACCGAATGATTTAATCTTATGATTTCTTTTTATTTATAGACTTTACAAAATACAATAAAGTTGTCTATGAACGACTATTTATGGATAGTTTGTGGATAATTATGGATTGCTATCTATGGACAGCTGTTTATGGACAATTATTTACAGCTAAAAATGACTATGGACAACAACTATATACAACTAAATGAATATGGACAACAAATTACAACAAAGTTATTATAGAAAGTTAAGTTGTCAATGGAACACAGCAAAGCTGTTATGGACAGCTAAGATTTCCATTGACATCCCCCCTCAAATTGATGCAGATTGATCAACAAGCATTAATTTGCGACTTAGGAAGCAATGTCGATGACGAGTGAGAGACTTGGTGAAGATATCAGCAATTTGTAGTTCAGTAGAAATATGTGGAAGAGTGATAACATGAGCATCAAAGGATTCACGGATAGAGTGACACTCAACTTCAATATGCTTGGTGTGTACATGATAGACATGATTGGTTGTAATCTGAATAGCATTTTTATTATCAACATGTAAAGGTGTAGGATCGGTCTCAGAGCAGTCTAACTTATATGGAAAACCAAAAAGACAAATAATTTTGGAATAAGCAAGAGACATTGCTCGATACTCAGATTCTGTAGATGACTTAGAAACTCTGTCTTGCTTCTTACTCTTTCAAGAGATCAATGCATCACCTAAGAACATGCACCAACCAATGATGGAGCGACGTGTATCAACACAACCAACCTAATCAACATCGCTATAAGCAACAAGACAAAGAGAATTGCCTGACGGAAAGAATAAGCCACGGGTAGAAGTGCCCTGAACATAGTGTATGATCTGATGGACATCAACCAAATAAAGCTGACGCCTGAAGAAATTGGCTAACTTATTGTACAGTAACAAAAATATTTGGTCTAATGATGGTGAGATAGACAAGGCTACCCACCAATTTCTGATATAAGTTAGGATCAACAAATAAGTCACATTCCTCTTTGTGAAGCTTGACATTTGATTCCATGGGAGTATCAACAGAGGTAGCTTCCTGTAGTTCAGTTGTAGTCACAAAATCACTAGTATATCTTTGTTGATTGAGGGAAATACCAGAGGGGCTACGATGCACCTCAAGACCAAGAAAATATGTAAGAGACCCAAGATCCTTCATATGAAAGGATTGTGAGAGATGGGTCTTGAGTTGGACAAGTAAAGTAGAATCAAAATTAGTGATCACAATATCATCAACATAAACCAAAAGGACAACAATACCCATGTTTGATTTTCGAAGAAACAATGAAGTGTCATACTTGTTCTGCGTGAAAGAAAATTGTAATAAAATGGTTCAAAAATTTTCAAATCACGCCCGTGGATCTTGTTTAAGACTATAAAGAGAGCGATGAAGTTTACACACATTGGATGTCGGAAAGGAAAACAACCATAGATGTGGCTTCATATAAATACATTCTTTAAGATCTTCATGAAGGAAAGCATTCTTAACATCCATATGATGTAGTGGCCAATCATTGGAAGCAGCAAGAGGTAGTCATTTTAGCCACAGGAGCAAAGGTCTCCTCATAATTAACACTATATTCATGTTTGTTCCCAAGGACAACAAGCTGAGATTTATAATGATCCAAACTTTCATCAGAGCGAACCTTGACTAAGTAAACCCATTTGCAACCTAGAGGAACTATAGTGGAAGGACAAGACTCAATGTCCCAGGTGTGATTGGCCTCAAGAGCAGTAATTTCTTATTGCATAGCTTGGTACCAACAATCATGCTTAACAATATGTGAGTAACATGTGGGAATATCAAAATTGGCCAATGCAGTAGTAAGAGCTGAATAAAATTACCAGAAGAAAAACCATACCTATTAGAGGGTACAGACACTCGAAAAGAGCGACATACCAAAGACTTTAGATGTGCTGCAATTGACTGACTTTAGTGTATGTTAGGATCAGATATCAGGTGAGCCATTAGAAGAGACTGCGGGCGGGATTGTCTTGTATACACCATTCTTGGTTTGAAGCGAGAACTATTTTGAGGAAGATCTAAGAATTGGTGCTCAAAGGAGGGAAGGACTATTGTAGAAGAAGAGGGCACAAAAGACACAGGAAAAAATTTTGATTTTCAAAGAAAATAACATTCCTAGAAATATGTGTACAATGTAATGTAGGATTATAGTAAACAAATCCCTTTTGACACACATTATATCCTAAAAATGTACATCTGACAGATTAAGCAGATAATTTATTTCGCTCATGAGGTGGTAAATGAACAAAACATACATAACCAAAGATATGAAGATTATCATAATTAGGTTACTTAGTAAACAAGAGAAAATAGGGAGATTCCATGTGCAAAACTTAGGAAGGTAAATGATTAATCAAGTGAGTAGCAGTCTTTAGAGCCTTATCCCAGAACATGGATGGAACAAAAGATTCTAACAAGAAAGTACGTACCATATCAAGAAGATGACGATTTTTGCACTCAACTACTCCATTTTGTTGAGGAGTAGCAGAACATGAACGTTTAAGGATAAAACCTTTAGAAGCCAAAAATACCTGAAACTTAGTAGACAGATATTCACCACCAGAATCTTTGTGAAATGTCTTAATATCTGCAGAAAATTGATTTTCAACATATGCTAAAAACTTGGTGAAAGTACAAAAAATCTCAAATTTAGAGTGAAGAAAATAAAACCAAGTGAATCTGCTATGATCATCAATGAAAGTTACATAGTATTTAAATTTTTCATGTGAAGTAATTGATGAGTGCTTAAAAAGTACTAAAATTACCATGATTTTATGCATGTTAATTGATTAAAAAGATATATATTTATATGATTTTATCATATATTTATGTAAATAAATCGTTTCGGAATCACGGGTATTTTTATTATTTTTCAAGTAACTTAAAGACTCAAAGAAAAATACCGGAGGCAATACATCAAAATTATATTCATAAAGTAAATGAGGAAAATATGGAAGAATTGGAAAAAATGGGTCAAAAGGATCAGAAGTGTAAAAAAAGAGGAAATCTCTCACGCGGCCGCCCAATTCGCACGCGCCTCTACTCCATTCCGCGTGTGCCGCCATACCCCACCTACCATGACGTGAGAAATGTCATCATCATTCATTACTCCACGTTTTCTCCTTTTTTAATCATTTTTCCACCCACTTTTTCTTCCTCTCCTCACCTATAAATACCCTTATTCTCTTCACTTCAAATCACACCAAAAAACACATCTTCTTCTCTTTTTCTTTATCTCCATTTCTTAGTTTTTAGTTTTTTCTTAGTTAGTTTTTATTAGTTTTAGAGTTCTTCTCTTTTTGAGAAGAACTAATTATGTTTTTGTAATTTATTTGCTTTTTGATTTAATAAATGGAAGTACAAATTTCATTAGGAGGTTTTCGAGCAACATGAATAACATCAAAATACTGTAAGGATTTTATTTTCTTTAAAGTTATTTTTTATGCTTTATCCTTACATGTTATATTTAATTTGTCTGTGATTAAATTTAACTTTGCTAGTTGTTTGTAATTATGATATAATTATAATGTTGTTATGCTTGCGAAATATTAAATAGGTAAAAATCTCTAAAATGAATTGATTTTATTTTTATTCAAGATTTTATATTAAGAATGTTAGAGAGAAATTTATTATTTTTCATTACAAAATTAAATCTAAAAATTAGATTTTAAGGTTTAGTTATCCAGTCTAATTTAGAGTAGTGTTCTTTTATTTGTTGGTACAATCGCCCTATAGTTAGAGTGAAGCTCTATTTTAAAAGTTTTTATAACAATTATTATCTGAAAATGTATTAAAAACATGTTTTGAGTAGTGGTTTTAAAACTTAAAAGTTAGTACTCGGATAATTAAATTCTTAGGCTTAATTTGGACACCTTGAATAAAATTTAAACTGTCTAACCCCACCAAATGTGACATTTAAATGGTTCATTTTAAATCTCTTAGAAAAAGGAATTAATTTAATTAACCAAATTAGTTATCAACCTCACCCATATGTGTTAATTGATTTGTTTAGTTAGCAAAAAATATCTAACCTCACCAAAGGTGATATTCATATAAAAAAAAGAGAATCAGTAAATATCAATTTATATATTTAATAACCTAAATAATATGAGCAAGCATAATTAACTTAGTTATTATATCCATAAATACTCTACTATTATAAATGATAAAATTTGCATCAATATTTATTGAATCTGTATCGTGAATAGTAAAATAATTTTGAAAATTTAAATTTAAAGTTAAAAAAAAAACTTTAATAAATTTAAAAATAATAATAAAATAATTTTTTTATATAATTTTTTTCTTTTAAAAAAAATCATAAAAAAATTTAAACTTTCTTTTTTAAAAATAAATAAATAATAATAATAATAATAAATTATGAAAAAAATAAAAAAAATTATAAAAAATTAATTTTTATTATATTTTTTTATTGTTTTTTTCCTTTAGCTATTTTTTTTATGTTAATTTCCGTTTAACTTAATTAACTTAGGTTTTTACTAACTTATATTACTAACTTAATTAACTTAGATTTTCATTAACTTAATTAACCTACATTTTTATTTATTTAATTAACTTAAATTTTTTAGTTAACTTACTTAATTAACTTAATTTTAATAGCATAAAAAATAAAGATATAAGAGAGTTCTGTTTAAGAGACTAATTTCTAGAAGTCTTTGTGCCACTAGTCTTTCGTGAGAAGGTTACTATGTTTAGGAGGATATTTTTTAAGAAGTCTTTACCCCACCATTCTTTCCTGGGAGCACTCTTGGGTAATAGTGATTATGTTATTTTAACTTAAATATTATACTTAAAAAAAAAAAATTCTGGAACTATCTCTAAAATTTTAAAGTTTTAATTACAATCTAAAGAGTTAGTTGTCTTGTTTGATCTAGGTATAATTGTGTTTTTGATGCCTTTAATGATTTGATTTGTGTCTAGACGTGGGTTATCTAAAACCCACAAGCATTCCCCTAGTTTTAAGTATAGAAAAATTTGAAAATTCATAAAACATGATTGAAAAAGTATAGGTAGACAACCTTGTCTTACCTGTAGGTTTGATTGACTCAATGATGTGGGGTCATTGAGTTTACTTAAAATGAAATCCCAAGTTATGTCTTGCTAAGACGTTAAACTAAGCGCTGGATGTGAGGCAACCCATGATTTTAGGTAATTTTCTCTTATTTGTTTTATTTACTTAATTTCTATGTTTATTTTAGTTTAATTACATTTGAATAGTTTTAAAATTGTTAAAACTAAAAATATTTGTTGAGATGTTAGAAGTTCACAACGATCTGTCTGTGTGCACTTTAATGAAGATGATGGATGCACCTACATTTCTCCATTACTACTTACACATTATCAAGAAATAGGTAATATTTTTTCTCTTTTTTCTTTATCTTTAATTTACAATTGTTACTTTGATGACAATGTAAGTTCTAGGTTAGGGATGGTGAAAGGTTACCATGCTTAAAAAAAATTAACAATTTAAAAATAATAATAACAATATTTTATTTATTTTATGTTCACATTTTCATTTTTATTGTGTTTGGTTTTATTTTCTTTGTGTGATTTAGTAATTTCTGTAATTTTAGAATTTGTTTTAAAAAATTTCTCACAAAACTTTATCATTTCTTTAAATCAAATTTAAGTAAATAATTAAGTCTTTTGTACTGTTAGATTAATTTTTGAAAACATATCATAAAATATTTTGTAATTGTTTTTGGTAAGTAGTTAGTTTTTTTTGTCATAACTAGTATTTCTTGATAAGATGTGAAAATTATATTAAACCCAAAATCGGGGTTTATGAATTTTTTTAGTGGAGACTAACTTTGTGAGATATAATTTGAGCCTAATTGCCTTTATTCAGAGTGAAAATATATATTTGTTCTACTCCAAACACATTTCTTATTTCTTCAAACTTTTAGATGATATCTATAGGTATTAGCATTGAATGTATGAATTTTTTTCTCATCTTAATAAAGTGTCGTATATTTTTTTTTATTTTTCCTTAGATTAAATGATTTAAGTAGAAATTGATAGAATATGCTTTTATCTCATTCATGCATGACTGTTAAAAAAAAAGAGGGAGACATATATGGGGTGACCTAAACTAAAATCAAACAAAAAAGTCACAAAATTAACCATTCACCAAAATCCTAAAAAATGTACAATCTATACATGGGTTGACTCTCTAAAAAAATATATATATTGAAAAAAATATTTAGGAAAAAAAATAGAGAGATAAATAATATATAGTATAATCTACATACTATAACCCACATTACCTACAAAGTTGTGAGTAAAGGCTAATTACAAAAGAAAGATATAGGAAGTAATTTCCTAAAAATTCAATGCACTTTCTTCATTTGTAAAAGGCATATATCTTGAATTTTTTTTAATGAGTTTGATTTATGCATGAAAATAATTTTTATATATGATATCTTTATAATTTATACATTTGATTCCTTTCATAAGATCAATGTCAAAATAACACTTTGAGCCTTTATTCTTTATACATATGCGAACATATTAGTTCATTTCTATACATCAACTCTTTCGCATATAAATTAGTATGAGTGTTTGAACCCATATGATTCAGTGTTTAGAGAGTATTGACTAGTGAGGAATAAAGTCGAAGCGAATTCAGATTCTAGACACTGAAATTGGGTGACCTTGAATAAAGTTTAATTTGGACACTTTGAATAAAGTTTAAACTGTCTAACCCCACCAAAGGTACCATTTAAATGGTTCATTTTAAATCTCTTAGAAAAATGAATTAATTTAATTAACCAAATTAGTTATCAAACTCGTCCATAGGTGTTAATTGATTTGTTTAGTTAACAAAGAATATCTAACCCCACCAAAGGTGGTATTCATATAAAAAGGAGAGAATCAATAAATATCTTTAATAACCTAAATAATATGAGCAAGCATAATTAACTTAGTTATTGTATCCATAAATACTCTACTATTAAAAACCACATATATTTCTTTCTTAGATCGACTTTGAGAGTATACTTATCATTTTCTATAAAATGATTCGTGCACTTGCGAGAGTTTTATAAATATAAAACTAAAGTATTGGCAGGATCTGCGATACCGGTTTGTCTCATCAGTAATACATTTCATATTCACAAATAAAATAATCTATGTAACACACGTTACAAATTTCCATATTTGTTAGATGCCATTTAACTTCATTGATTTTATTTTCACTAGATTCAGTGATAGTCCTTCCTTTATCTTTTCCAATAATTGTTACCAATTTTTTGTTAAGGTTTTATATAATGTTTCAGGTAATTTTGGAAAAAATGTGGTAATTTATGGTAATACATTTCATATTCACAAATAAAAGAATCTATGTAACACATGTTACAAATTTCAATATTTGTTAGATTCCATTTAGCTTCATTGATTTCATTTTTACTTGATTTAGTGATAGTCCTTCATTTATCTTCTCCAATAAATTCTTTGTATATTTCATTTATTACTATATCCAAGTATTCTCTTCCCATGGAAGCATTTCCTTACATTAATAATTTTTTTTGATATGTTAAGTTTGAAAACCAAACTTTTACATTTCTTATCATTTTTTGTGCTATAAGTACTCTACAAGTTGAAGGATTTGTTTAGGTAGTTTGAGAAGTTTGTAGACTAGACCATTCATCTAAGGCTTTTTTCCTATCTATTATACAATCTAAATCTAGAAGTTCAGATTTATAGTTATCATGGAGTTTGAACTCTGGTGGAATACTACCTCTAGTTCCCCAATGCAACCCTTTCTCCATTTTAGGTGGTTGTGTTCTTCTATACATGGTATCATGTTGTTTTGTTCTTTGCCTATTTCTTTCTCCCCTATGTGGGTCAAGTTTTTCTTCTTGGTAAGGAACTGGTAATGAAATTGGTTTCATATGACCTTTTCAAGTCATGTTTTCTGGTTTAGAATCAATTTCACTGATTATTGTCATATCATCATCTTCTTTGTTAGTAGAAAGTTTTTCATTATAATGTTCTTCTATTTCTTCATTGGTTAATGTCAATAAACTGACCAATGTTTCTATATCTCTATATTCAGGGTCTATGAATTTTCTCTCTAATTCTTTTCTATATTCCATTAAATTGGAATTATCTCTTTATTCTTAGATTGTTCCTCATTTCTAGGAATTAGAGAATTTGATCTCTTTGGTGGTTCTTCTCTTAATCCTTCTATGAGATCATATTTATAACCTATTATTTCATTATTCCTATGTATGTTGTATACATTTTTTTTAGTTCTAAAAATTCCTTGTGCATATCTTGTTATAGTTTATTATAACCATATTTCTTTATTTCCTTAAGTAATTCTGTTTGTATATTTATTATTTCTTGTAAATATTTTGTCTTTGATTCTTGGACTAAATCAATTTCCTCTGTTAATAATTGTATAATTTCAAATAATGTTGTTTGGTTTTTTGCTATACCTACTAGGCTTTCATTTATTTCTAAATGCATATTTTTTATTTTATCTCTAAACATGATTTTTCCCTAATATACAATCATGAACTAATGTCTTCATTATTTTAACTTCATTTTCAAGTTTTTTAATTTATTCTTAGTTAGAATTTTCTCATTCATGGTCTATAAAATTACATCTTAGTATGCTATTAGTTTTAACAATATTACTATTGTTCCTGTTATTAAGGATTTTTTCTTTAATATCTAATTTTCTTTCTTTTGGTATTTCAAATTCTGTTAGTATTTATGGTTTTATTTTTTGCCCAAGTTCCTTAAAAGTTTTGTCTATTTCTATAAATTCATTTTATCTATATATTGAACTATTATGACTATTTTTTTTAAAAATATGCTACTAGATAATGTATTAAAAATAGATGATTTTCTTCTTTCAATAAATCTACTATTTCAAATTCATAAGCTAGACTTAATACTTGATTTAGATTTTTATTATGTATATTTATAGCAAATATAGGATATGTTGTAAATTTTAGTTTTTGGTATCCTAAATTACCATGGATCATTTCTAATAAGGCATCATGTCTATTTATTATTCTCTTATCTAATAATGCTATTTTTATTAGTGTATCTATTCCTTCTCTAAAATGAGTTTTTATTAGTATTTGAATTCCTCTTAAATATGAAGATTTTTTGATAGTTTGTTTAATATATTTTTTTATCAATTAATGATATATTATATCTTTTTTTGCATCTGTAATTTTAATACTCATTTCTTTATTACTTATGGCATAATAGATTATATTTTTTCTAGGGAATAATTTTCTTAACAAAAATGATAAGTCTTTAAATATATCTTATTCTTTAAGATTTAACTTTATTTTTTTAATTTATTCAAATTTCTTTTTACTTATTATCATCTTTGGTGAAAAATATCTTATAATATCTTTTGTTTCTATGTCTATTATTTTTTGATTTATTTTTTCTTCTTTTATTTTGAGAATATTCTTTTTTTTTTACTAAACCTTAGAAATATTTTTGATAAATGTTAGATTTAACATCCGTTATGTTTTAAAGAATATTTTTGAATTTTTTAAAACCTTTAAAATATTTCTTAAACCTTAGTTATTTTTTATTTTTTTCACCTTATTTCACAACAACCATATATATCATCCAGTTTCAGGAAGTGGTTGGCCGTATTTTATTTCCGAATAATTCTTGTCCGAGATACTTTTGACAGAACCAGAAGTTTGCATTTATAAGCCATGTTCCAAGGTTAAAGAATTTTGACCTGTTTTTAGGACCCGATCGTGCTTCTCATGTACAAGCAAACTGTATCAATATCATCACGTTCTCTTCGCTACCAGTACTACTCGTGTATCTTCTATGGCACTCAAGTGCAAGCTACTGAAAACTGTGTCAGACTAGTGGAAGCAGACACATGCATATCATTAATCAAGCAATGCAATACTCTTCAGTCCCTCAAATGTGTTCATTCCTCAATGTTAAGGTCCCACCTTCATCTTAATATCTTCTTCTCCACCAACCTCATTGCCCATTACGCATCATTGGGTTCAGTCTCTCACGCTTACTCCATCTTCTCGGCGTTATCATCATTAGATGTCTTCGTCTGGAACGTAATGGTCCGAGGATTTGTCGATAATGGCCTGTATGATCGTGCACTTCTTTTGTATAAGCAAATGCTGCAATTTGGTGTATCTCCAGATAATTATACATTCCCTTTTGTGGTAAAGGCATGTGGGTATGTAGGAGATTTTGAGTTGGGTTCTAGGCTTCATGGGCATGTGGTGGCATTCGGGTACCACACAGATGTCTTTGTGGGCAATTCCCTTGTAGCTGTGTATGGGAAATTTGGGCGAGTTGACACTGCTTGCAATATGTTTGAGAAAATGCCGCAAAGAAATGAAGTTTCGTGGAGTTCAATTATTGGTGCATACGCACAAAATGGGTGTTGTGAAGTAGGACGGTTATTGTTTGTTCAGATGTTGAATGAGGGAATATTACCAAACAGGGCTACTATATTAAATACAATGGCTTGTGTTTCTACAGAGAATGATGCAGAGGAGCTTTGCAGAGTTGTGAGGGAAAACAAACTTGACTCGTACCTTACTGTCCAAAATGCCACAATGCAGATGTATGCTCGCTGTGGAAGGATTGACATTGCTAGGCGATTTTTTGATAGGATGAGCAACAAGGATTTGGTATGTTGGACTTCCATGATTGAAGCATATGTTCAAGGGGATTTGCCTCTTAAAGCCTTGGAACTCTTTAAACAGATGGTAGTGCAAGGGGTACCCCTTGATTCCGTGACCCTTTTGAGTGTGATTCAGGCAGGTGCAAGTATAGCATCTTTTCAACAAGCACGTTTCATTCATGGACACATTCTTCGCAGGTCTTTTAAAAGCCAAGTAGAACTTGAAACTGCTCTAATTGTACTCCATGTGAAATGTGGAAGTTTGGATTATGCCCGTAAAATTTTTGACAGGATGGAAGAAAGGAATGTAATCTCATGGAGCACTATGATTTCAGGGTATGGAACACATGGATGTGGTAGAGATGCTATCGGCCTTTTTAATCAGATGAAGCTGGTACTAAAGCCGGACCATATTTCATTTCTATCTGTCTTGTCAGCCTGTAGTCATGGTGGATTAGTTGCTGAAGGTTGGGAATGCTTTAAGTCCATGATTATAGATTTTCAGATTGAACCAAACCCTGAACACTATGCATGTATGGTTGATCTATTGGGACGATCTGGCAGAATAGAAGAAGCTTTCAATTTTATACAGACAATGCCCATAAGGCCAGATGCTGGTGTTTGGGGTGCACTATTGGGCGCTTGCAGAATTCATTCAAATATTGAATTGGGTAAAGTTGCTGCAGAAAATTTATTTAAGTTGGATAAGGAGAACTCTGGTCGATATATCTTAATGTCTAATGTTTATGCATCATTTGGCAAACCAAAAGATGCTGATCGAATTAGAGATCAAATGAAGCAGAAAGGGGTAAGAAAAAATTCTGGTCATGCAATCATAGAGATTGGGAACTAGGTCTATACCTTTGTGACTGTGATACTTAGCACCTTCAGTTCAATTTAATATGTTCATAGCTGGATAAGCTTATGAACACGATTCAAGTAGAAACTTACACAACTGATATGGACTTTTTATTGCATGATGTGGATGAGGAGATAAAAAGAGAAGATGTTATGCTTATATGTGCACAGTGAGAACTGTTGGATCATAATTCGATCTAGAAATGTTTAGGAAATCATATGAACACAAATTTAAACACAACAGAAGTAAAAATGGATTGAAAACATACCTCCTGTCATTGATCAAGTTTCAACACTTACACGAAAATTTCAATGAGTTTTTGGTTTGATGTTTTCACTGATTTCTCACACTTACTCTATGTGTTTTAATGGTGTATGTCAATTAAAATTTCAGATAGTAGTGAGAGGACCAGATGTTTTTATAAAGGTTCTCCCATCAAGAACCTTTTGGTTTCGTATGGTTTCGCAACCGACGTATGGTTTCAAAACCAAAACCAACCGAAACCGTTACCACATTTGTGCTTAATGTTGCACCATCGATACTATAACATTAAAAATGTTACATTCTCTCACTTGGTGCAAACGTTAATCTAAATTCTCTTGAGTAACAATATACATGAATCTTGACGATAGGTCCTCTAAGAGCAAATATTATTTTCCATGTATTACAATATATTTAGTTTTTCAAGTATTGTATTTTACGTGGTAACGAAACTTAATGAATAATTCTTATATTTATTCTTAGTCCAATAAAATATATTTTTCTCAAATAAATTAAGGTGCACATGAATATGAAAAAATATCACAATATATAAGAGTTTTATTAATAAATTGTATATATACATTTACAAAGTAGAATCAATTCTCATTTTTCCTACATTATCCTTAAATTTCAATGGTGGCATACCTTTAGTTAATGGATCAGTAATCATCAATTCAATGCTAATGTGTTCAATGACCACTTTATTTTCCTTAACACGTTCTCTTATGGACAAGTATTTAATGCCGATGTGTTTACTACAACTACCACTATTGTTATTCTAAGCCATAAATACAACAACTGAGTTGTCATAGTACAATCTTAATGGCCTAGAAATAGAGTCAAATACTTTAAACTCGAAAATGAAACTCTTCAATCATACACCATGTGATGTGGCGTCAAAACATGACACGAACTCAACCTCTATAGTAGAAGTAGCGGTCAAGGACTACTTCGCACTCTAATGGATGATAATGAAATCGCAAGACTAGCATTACAAATATCGATCTTACAAAATTACCTTTTTGTGGTTTTATTATTTGTAAAACTTTCGTAAGTGCATGAATCATTTTATAGAAAATGATAAGTATACTCTCAAGGTCGATCTAAGGAAGGAATTTATCTGGTTTTTAATTTATTATTCAAAATCTTAAAAACAAAATTAAATCTTAAACATCCTCTCACGATATTTTGGTTTGTTTGTTTCCTAATCTAATAACATAAAAATAAATATAAACATAGATATAAATTCAATAAATAATAATACAAATTTTATCATTAATAACAGTGCAATATTTAATGATATACTAATTAAGTTAATTATGCTTGCTCGTATTATTTAGGTTATTAAAGATATAAATTAATATTTGTTGATTTTTTTGGGTAGGAAAGTGTCCTTAGGCGGGGCTCAAATTCCTTTGTTTAATATTAACTAACTAATATCCTTAGATAGGGACTATTAATTAATTAAATATTAAATTTTAGCTTAATTTCTAAGAAAATAGTAAACTATCTATTCAAAGCTTTAGGTAGAGTCAAATAATTAGACTTTATTCCAGGTGTCCAAATTAAACCTAAGAATTTAATTTTCCAAGTACTAACTTTCAAGTTTTAAAATCAATACTTAAAAATATGTTGTCAATACATTTTCGAATAATAGTTCTTATAAAAAAAAATTGAAATAGAGTTTCACTCTAACTACCGAACGATTGTACCAACAAATAAAAGAGAACTACTCTAAATTAGATTGAATAATTAAACCTTAAAATCTAATTTTCATATTTAAGTTTGTAATTAAAAATAATATATTTCTCTTTAACATCCTTAATATAAAATCTTGAATAAAAAATCAATTTATTTTATAAAAGTGCTTTACCTATTTAATATTTTGCAAGCATAAAAATATTATAATTATATCATATTTACAAACAGCCAACTATGTTAAATTTAATCATAAACAAATTAAATATAACATATAAGAATAAAACATAAAATGATAACTTAAAAGAATCTATTAAAATAATACCTTAAAAGAATCTATTAAAATAATACCTTAAAAGAATCCTTACAACAATTTGATGTTAATTCTATTACTAGAAAACCTCCAAACGGATTTTCATATCTGCTTATTGAATCAAAAACTAAAAATTTATAAAAAAATAATTAGTTCCTCCCAAAAAGAGAAGAACTTTAAAAATAAAAACTATAAAAAGAAAACTTTCTAGAGAGAGAAAGAACTCAGAAAATTATGTGTGTTGGAATGAGGGAAGATGGTCCTTTTATAGATGAGGAAAAAGCCAAAAAAGAGGAGAAAATATTTCAAAATTTGAGTTTGGACCTGTTTGTACAGGTTAGTGCATGTATTGGGCACGAAAATCTCGAGTGACAGGATGTTGGCATAGGCGAGTGCGCAGAGGACATGGCGAGCAGTGAGCAGGCACGTGTGCAGCACGACGTAGGACTCAACATGCAACTTAGCACAAATCGGATGGTACGTGCGGAACTTGGTGTGATGGGTGGTTGTGCGTGTGGGATTGGGTGCACTACGAGCGTTTCTCGGTGAGGTTGGGTGGTTGCGAACGCGATTTTTGCCCTTTACACCTTTTTTATCCATTTTTTCCAATTGTTTTCCATATTTTTGACTTTTCCTCATTTATTTTCTCAATATATTTGTGATGTATTGCCTCCAGTATTTTTTTCTTCGAGTCTTTAAGTTATTTTTGAACTAAAATACTTGAAAAACAATAAAAAATACCCTTGATTCCGAAAAGATAAATTTATATAAAAATATGATAAATCATACAAATATAAATCTATTTAATCAATTAAAGTACATTAAATTATGATAATTTTAGTACTTTTTAAGCACTCATCACACTCCCCCAAGACACGACTCCATCGATAAGTATAAAAATGTAACCAGATGTTAATTTTCATGAATCAACACAGCCAACGATGTCTCTATTGGAGTAGCCAATTACTTCCAGATTGTCAGTTCATCTATACATGAGCATATAGTCCTTGGTTCCTTGTGAGTACCTTATCACTTTCTTTGCTGCTTTTCAATGGTTAACACCTGGGTTACTCTGATATCTCTTTAGCATTCCAACAAAAAATGCAATGTCAGGTTTGGTGTAGACTTGAGCATACATTAGGCTTCCAACAGCTAAAGCATATGTAATGGTTTTCATTTGTCCCACTCGAGCTCATTTTTTGAGCATTAGTTTAGGATAAATCTGTCACTCTTCATAATGGGTGCTACACTCGGTGAACAATCTTTCATTTTAAATATCTTTAAAACTTTATTGATATAGGTTTCCTGAGATAAACCCAAGATGCCTCAAAGTTTGTCTCTATGAATCTTAATATTAATGACATAAGATGCCCCACCCATATCCTTCTTATCAAAATTTTTAGAGAGGAGTTGTTTTACCTCATGTAGAAAACCCTTATCATTAGTTACAAGCAAAATATCATCCACATATAGCACCAAAAAACAAATCTTACTCCCACTAACCTTCTGGTATATACATTAATCCATGACGTTCTCTTCAAAACCAAATGAAGTGATGACGTTATGGAATTTCAAAGACTATTGACGGGAAGCCTATCTTAATCCATATATGGATTTATTAAGTTTGCAAACCAAATGCTCACCATTACTAGAGAAGAATCCTTCAAGTTGTTTCATATAAACCTCTTCCTCCTCTAGGTTACCATTAAGGAAAGTCGTTCTAACATCCATTTGATGCAAATTCAAATCAAAATGGGCAACCAATGCCAGGATCACACAAAATGAATCTTTCTTAGATACATAAGAGAATGTCTCAGTATAGTTGATTCCCTCCCTTTGAGTGAATCCTTTGGCAACGAGTCTTGCTTTATATCTCTCAATGTTGCTTTGTGAGTCTTTCTTTGTCTTGAAGACCCATTTACATTCAATGGTTTTTACACCATCAGGCAACTTGATGAGATCCCAAACTCGGTTAGACGCCATAGAATCCATCTCTTCTTCATGGCATTGTACCATAAGTTCAAAAGCTTAGAACTCATGGCCTGTGAAAATGGTTTGGGATCATCCACAACTCCATTGTTACAATAAGATTCTTGTAGATACACAACATAATCACTAGGAATTGCCAAATTTTTAGTTCTAGTAGATCTTCTTAATGTCGCACCACCATCTTCTTGAGAAGTATAAGGTTTAACTTGTTGTTTAGAAGTTTCAGTTATCTCCTAAACAACACACTACTACAAAAATGGGTATATAAGTCGCTATGTAAAGTCGGTTTTTGGAAAAAACTAACTTATAATGAATTTAAAGTCAGTTATCCACATCAACCGATGCTATCTACGTCACATAGCGTCGGTTGACGTGGATAACCGATGCTACGTCATATGGATAGCGTCGGTTATCCACGTCAACCGACGCTATCCATCTAATATATTCCCACTCGGCTCATTTTGTACGCAGATTCTAGTTTTCTTCCTTTCTCTTTTCCTCACTCAGAACCATTTTCTCCCAAAATCGTAACCGTGTTCCACATTCGTTCTACATTTCTAGCCACCTCTGACCACCATTTGTAACGTCGTTTTGTAAGTTATATTTCTCTTCTCACATTATCTGTCAGTTCTTCTTTTTTTTTTAGCAAAATATTAAAATTTATTTATACCCATTTTCTGTTATTGATTTAGGTACTTAGCCAAAATCAATCTCAATCTGTGCTAATTTTATCAGCGTGTAATTGTAATTCGTTAATTAGGAACAACCTCTCAAATTGCGAATTTTTATTACTTTTTAAAAACCTAAGATCTCGTCAACTAAATATTTGCAACATGCCCAATATTGGGCATTTTCTTTGTGAAAATGTATGGATAGCCAAAAACGGACAACACCTAAAAAATATGTTTGACTTAGTTTATACAGAATGCAGCTAGCTTATTATTCGATCAATTTGTTTTATATTTTGTATAAATTTTTGATTTAGTTATGTTTTTTAGTTTGCTTGTAATAATAATGTTTGACTTATTATATGTATTCAATAATATCTAAAATGTTGTGTGGGTTTGCGTGGATAAATATATTTATACGTATAATTAATATTACTTTTTAATTATGATACAGTAACATGCTTAGAAATTAGAATCAACCGCGTGATTGGTTTATATATATATATTCATGAAACATGTTGCTTATTTTTTAATTTGTATATAAATGGTTTTGTAAAATGATTAAAATGATAGCTGTTTTGCATTATGTATGTTTTGATATATATTCTAATAATTAGGAAATTTATATATAATAATACATAATTAAGTAATATGTTTAATTAATGTCATTAATAGAAAATGGACAAATCTTGGATGTCAAAGTGTAGAATTAAGCAAGACTATATTTTTGGAGTTGAAAGTTTCATGAAATTTGCTTGTAGAACTAGTAATACTGGAAGTAGTATGATTCGATGCCCATGCGTTAAATGTAAAAATGAGCGATTTCATGAATTTGATGAGGTTAAGTATCACCTTATCTGTAATGGTATTCTATTGAGCTATACATGTTGGTATTATCATGGAGAAAATATTGATAATACTCATGGGGAAAAGTATAATAAGAATGTGAGTGGATTACATACATCTTATCATAATGTACAGACAGAAAATATGTTTCGTGGTGTTGAAGATGAATTGCGCGAGGATGATCCCGAAACCTTTAATAAAATTATAGAAGATGCCAAAAAACCGTTGTATCCAAAATGAAAAAAATACACTAAAATGTCAGGATTGGTTCATTTGTACAATGTGAAGGCAAAACATGGTTTTTCTGACAAGGGATTCACAGAATTACTAAATCTACTAGTCGATATGTTTCCTAAGGGTATTGAATTGTCATCTTCAATGTGTCTGAAATCACTTGTTTGATGATGATTAATCATATATATGCTCATGTATTTAGGGGAATGTATTGTTTTATGGACCTATTTTTGGCCCAAACTATATCTAATCTCTCTTTCCTACTTTCCTTACGAACTCATATTAACACTTTATTAATCATTTGTTTATAAATATGAATTTATCTGGAATCTCTACTAGTATTTTTAATGATATAATGAGCTCTAAATGTACAAATCAGGTGTACGTAACTCCGATTTTTTTCTTGGTTTGTATGAGTTTTGGTGCCCATGAACGTGTTCTATATGTTTAAGGGCACCAAAACTCACACAAGCCAAGTAAGAAATCGAAGTTACAATTGATTTCATATTTAGAGTTCATTATATATAGCATTACAAAATACTAGTAGAGATTCCAGATAACTTCATATATATATACAAATGATTAATAAAGTGCTACTATGAGTTAGTCAAATGTCGATGTACGTGGTAATCTCTTTTTGATAGTAATATTTATAATGATTTAATTTCTTTATTCGTATGTCTGAAGTTTAAACTATTTTTTTATAGATGTTTTACATGCTCATGTATGTAGGGGAATATTTGTTATATGGATCAGCTATTTTTTTGTCATAATGCTTGTGAAGGCCAATCAAGATTCTAAGCCAACCAAGCTTACTCGATCGCATAATAATTATACTTTGACGACATTATTTTATTTGTAATTTAAGTTAACTATATGTATTATTTATGCATTATTTGTTTTTGTAATAAATTTAATTATCAAGTAATTAAATATATTTAAATTTTTAATTATTTGTATTATTATTTATATTTTAGTTTTTTTATGTTATATATATATATATATATTGAATAATACGAAAAATAAAAATAAAAATAAAAACAAATATGAAAATGTTACACGTAAAGTCGGTTCACGGGATGAACCGACTTTACACATAAAGTTGGTTCATACCGTGAACCGACTTTACATTTTAAGTCTCTAAATTTGTTTAAAACCGACTTTAATGCCTATTTATGTAGTAGTGACATGACCTATTATAATATTGTCAATATCTTGTGAAATTCCAGTGATTGGTTATTCAACACTAACTTGTACTTGAGAGGTGTTATCAACAACATCAATCTAGAGACTCTAAGTGATCAGTAACAGAAACTATGTTCCTGATTTGATTGCTCCCACTAATCATATCATATTCAAGAAACTTTGCATTTCTTGATTCCACAAACCTAGTGCTATGAGATGGACAGTAAAATCTGTAACTCTTAGACCGTTCAAAATATCCAATGAAATACCAACTAATAGTCCTTGGGTCCAGCTTCTTCTCTTGTGGATTATAAATCCTCACTTCAGACGGGCATCCCCAAACGTACATATGTTCAAACTTGGTTTTGAACCTTTCCATAATTCAAATGGAATCTTTGAGATAACCTTTGTTAGAACTCGATTTAATATATATACAGCCATATTTAAAGCTTCAATCCATAAGGATTTAGAAATATTGGAGTTGCTAAGCATACTCCGCACCATGTCCAATAATGTTCGACTTCTCCTTTCTACTACACCATTCTAGTATGGTGAACCAGGCATAGTGTATTGGGCAACTATCCCATGTTCTTGAAGAAACTCAGCCAATGGACCAAGTGCTTGTCCATTCTTAGTGTATCTACCATAATATTCACCACCTCTATCTGATCTCACGACCTTTATTTTCTTTCCGCATTATTTCTCTACTTCAATCTTAAAGATCTTGAAGGCATCTAATGCTTCGCTCTTATTATGAAGCATGTAGAGATACATATATCAAGAAAATTCATCAATAAAGGTGATAAAATATTTCTAACCTTGTATTTCCATGTCTGGATAACATATATCATTATGTATGTTCTCTAATATTCCTAAATTCCTATTAGCACCTTTATTTGACTTGTTAGTTTTCTTTCCCTTAATGCAGTCCACATATGTCTCAAAATTAGTAAAATCTAGAGTATTAAGTACCTTATCTTTCAGTAATCTTTTAACTCTTTTTATAGAGATATGTCCTAATCTTCTATGCCATAATATAGAAGAGTCCTCGTCAATAGTACACCTTTTAGTGCCACCTTAAATATACACAACGTTATTAGTGGTATTATTTTGTAAATTAATGCAGTAAAGATCATCAAATAAAATATGATTCCCAACACAATCAGATTTATTAAATAAACTAAAAGATGTTTTTGAAAAGTGAAAGGAATAACCAAAAGGTACAAGTCTTGAAATTGAAATCAAGTTTCTAGAGAAACTTGGAACATAAAAGGTCTTTTCTAATTCTAAAACAAAACCACTACTTAAAATCAAACTGCATGTTCCTACAGCCTCCACGTGTGAGCCCATCTTGTTTCTGGATAAGATATATTGCTCACTTCCTACTAGCTTCCTTAGGTTTTGCATACCCTGTAAGGAGTTTGCAACATGGATTGTAGATCTATAATCAATGCACCAGGTATTAATATTAACATTAACCATATTAGATTCATAACAAACAAACAAGGTTGGACTACCTTTACCCTCAAGCCATTTCTGGAATTTGATACATTCCTTCTTCATGTGTCCCTTCTCTTTATAAAAGAAACACTTGGCTTCTTTCTTAATATCAGCTTGAGGTGGAACTATCCCTCTCCCTTTATGTTTGTTTTGAGATTTTCCTTTCCCGCTTGTTGTAGCCAACATTTCACTTTCATGAAGCTCCATAACAAGCCTCCCTTTCTCTTGAATAGACATGTTCATTAGTTCATTAATTGACCATTTATCCTTATGTGTGTTGTACGAGATTTTAAATGGCCTGTATTTGTTGTGGGAGAGTGTTTAGGATATAGTGCACCAGGAAGGATTTTGACATCTCAACCTCAAGATTCTTAAGTTGAGCCACAATGTCCCTCATTTTCATAATGTGCCCGCGCACACTTTTCATACCGATGAGTCTTAAAGAAGAGAACTTCATAATAAAAGTGCTTGTTAAAGTGTTATTTGAAGTGACGAACTGATCATCAATGCCCTTTAGCAAGTCCTAAACATTGTTATGTTGATCAACAGAACCACAAATACCAGTAGAGATCATTAATCTTAATGAACATCACGCTAAGGCGATTAGATCGCTCCTATTATTCATAAAACATGATATTCGTTGGAATACTAGTTTCAGTAATTATAGGTGGTTTGTTTTTTCTAATAGCATAGTTAATATTCATCCACTCTAGATGAAAGAGAGTTCTTTGCTTCCATAATTTATAATTATCTCCTTTCACATCAAAAATGTCACATCGGATAAAGATTATATGCTTATTAAAATTTGGGATCTAAATTAAAATCATTATTTACCAATGTAAATCTTGAAAAATATGAATATAGTGACATAAAACTTGTTTGTGGACTAAAAGTTTAATTCAATTAGATCTATCTTAACTTTACGATAAAACTATCAGATTATGTTCTTTTTCCTAATCCCTAAGGGTAACTTAGGAAATATAATTTGATATTCTATCATAATTAATCACACAAAAATATAATAAAAATTCATATTGGATAAGATTTATTATATGATATATGATTAATTACAATTAATATTTATTTTATAAATGTGATCCTAAATAAACCTTATTATAGTTTTAATTAATTAAAGTTATTGTGGCTACTCCCTAATTAATTAAACTATATGAATCATTTAAACATTAGCTAAATCCTTAGACTCAATGATTGCATAAAACCATAAGCAATATTGATTTAATTTCAAATGTGCAAATATTATCCATCTTAAGATTACATGTATGACAATAAATTATACAAGAAAAAATAAATAATATAAGCACTAATTAAATTCTTAAAGAGCCATTAACAATTAATTCCATTATGCATAAATTATTTAACCAAATTTCATATTTATAATTAATTATAAAATTTATACATACAAATATCAAAACAAATAATTTAAGCATAATGTATTTAAATAATTTTTAATGTGCCCAAAAATTATTTAAATAAATGTCATATGTACAATAAATATTCTACACATTACAAACCTAATTTAAATAATTAATTACATTAAAATTATATTCAGATTCTTTTTTTTTAATAAAAATTGAATTTTGACTGCATATAAAATGAAGCCTTATACACAAAATAACACAAACTGTGTTATAGTTCAATGGCCTGAAGAATGGGCATTTTGTCGAGACACTTAGGTTCGACCCACAGTAAAACCAATTTTTCTTTTTATAAAATTGAGTCCAGAATACATATAAAAAGAAGCCTTATACATAAAATAACACAAACCGTGTTATAGTCTAATGGCCAGAAGATTGGTTATTGTTGTCTCTTTAGGAGATCATGAAAACGTGCAAATATACACGGTCACAAGTAATAAAATTTGATAAGTAAATTATCGTTTTCACGGAGATTTGTCACTACAGTTTGTGGAATACTAAAATTATTTGAATATGATTTTATTCAAAACAAGCAAAAGTTTATGAAATTTTAACAACTAATTAAGAGTTTTATAACAAAATATTAAAAAAAACATTCTAGGATTGCAGTTTCACCAAATTAATCCACTCGAATCATATTATTTTCTCTTGATTTATTTTTTTTTGTAAATTTAATTTGTCAACCAAGAACTTCTAATTTTATCCATACATATCTTTCGAGCTCCATATAGACACATCTCGCTAAAATAATTCACTATATTCCTATGAGAATTAAATTCACCAAGATTCATTACGTTCAAAGTTCTCAAATAACCACACGTAAAATAAAGGTATATTATATATACATGTTATTCTATCCACGAGCAATATACAAAAAAATACCTCTTCTAAGTTTATTTAAGTGCCACACATCAATTGATAATTTTTCCAATAATCAAAGCATTAAGCACAATTAGAATAAACAAATTAAAAATCTCATAAATCTTTCAAAAATAATTTATTCAAGCTTTATAAATATAGCTAAAACGCAACCCTAAAAAATTAAATTATTTCATAAATAAAATTAAAATTATAGCATTTAAGAAATAATAGATGAAGAACAAAATAAAATTAAAATTTGTTTCTACTCTCTAATTTTTGGCACAAGTAGAAACACAACAGAAGCCAAAAATGGCTTCTGTGTGTACCACAATCCAATTCTCTAACTCCTCTCCAACCTTCTAATTTATCGCAAATATCTCTTATTTATAGCTCTACACTCTAAAACAAATACATCATAAAATATTTTTTTAACACACGTGTTAGACATTTTATATCGAAAATAATAATTAAAACTTGCGTGGCAGACAAAACGATACAACAAAAATAATATTTAAATCTGCATGGAGGAAAAGCGTGCATGTTTCTAGATTTTTCATTTCAATTTACGCATGCCATGTGTCAGCATCTGATTGGTTGCAAGAAATAATATAGACACGTGGAAGCTTTTAATTGGTGCTGTGGGGAAGGTTGCACGTGATTGGCACTACACAGGATTATTGCACGCGAGACACGTGGGTCCCACATAAACAGTTAGAAATGCGTGCACTCATTTTTCATTTTTGTTTTAACCAACACGTGCCACATGTCCACTTTAGATTAGCTGTAGGAATATTCGAGACACGATGCATTGTATGATTTGTTGGAGTGACAGGGCGCACAAAGTTTTTGTGGACTGCATCGCATGGGAAATTGCCTATGCAGCAGAAACGTGGGTCCCACCCTGTATGTCAGCTTGTGCAATAAGTGAGCCCTACTCAGCGCCGAGCAACGTGCCACTTGGGAATCATGTCCACGCACCTATGTCGCACGTGAATCTCACACACCTGATCGTCACCGTTGATTTTTGATCTGACGGTGTGTGGCACCCGTGGAAAATAGCTACGCGTGGTCCTCCTTTCCTACGTAGAAAAATATATATTCTTAATTGTGTCTTAACCTTCCAATTTAATTTAAATTAACTTTTAAATTTTTGTTAATTGTAATTAAACCCTTTCTAATTTAAATTAACTTTTAAACTTTCGTTAATTACAATTAAGTCCTATTTTAATTCAAATTATATTTTAGACTTTTGTTAATTGCAATTAAGCATTCATTTAATTTAAATTATATTTTCAAACTTTATTATTTTCAATTAAGTCCTTTTTCGATTCATATTCTTTTTAATTTTCTTAAAAATATATTCCTTAAAAATAAAGAGTAAATATTAATTTAATTAATTAAAAATTAACTAAATATAACAGAACATAACAATTATAATTAATAAAATGGACAAAATAACTCTATAATATACAGTTATCAGTTACTGTGTCGAGACATGCAGGTTCTACCCACGGTAAAACCAATTTTGTTTTGTGAGAGTCATCTTCAACATCGAGCTTGGCCAACATGACCTGGTTATGACTCGAACGGATACCTGATCATATCTCACTATTTCGGTGACAAAAATTAACATTATTTTTATCAAAATTCTCAGAATTCCAAGTGATTCGTCTCATTTTCAAACAAAAACGTCATTTTAAATAAAAATTTAATTAATACATTCCAATGAACTCGAACGAAAAATTGGATTTATTTTCTTCATGGTTTTTCAAGTTTCAATTCACAGGATCATTATAATATCCATATTGAAATAATTTATAATTTCCATATGCATCAAAAAGAAGCAAAATAAAAAACCCAAATTCTCAGTTCCTCGTGAAACAGAGCAAAACATGAGTGTTTTGAAAATGGTTTTAATACTAATTGTTGGATCATAATTCGATCTAGAAACATTCAGAAAACCATATGAACACAAATTTAAACACAACAAAAGTAAAAATGGATTGGAAATATACCTCTTACCATTGATCAAATTTTGACATTTACATGGGAATTCCAATGGGTTTTTGGTTTGATGCTCTTATTGATTTCTCACACTTACTCTTTGTGTTTTGATGGTGTATGTTAATTAAAATTTTAGACAGTAGTGAGAGGAGCCGATGTCTTCATATAGGTTCTCCCATCAAGAACCTTTTGGTTTCGTATGGTTTCATAACCGGCGTATGATTTTGAAACCGAAATCAACCGAAATTGTTACCACATTTGTGCTTAATGTTGCACCATCAATATTGTAACATTAAAAATGTTACAAGAACATGTCCTAATTACTATTAATCAAAAATCTTAGATATTTTAGGATTTTAAAACTCCCACTCAGTTTGGATAATAAATATTAATCATATCCAACTTGAAAATGAAATCATCAAAACTTTATCGAGGAAGTTTCATAGTAAAGATTTTTGTAAATTGCTCTTTTGTTGGAACATAAATCATGCTAACAATTTTTTTTCAACATTTTCTTTGATAAATTGTATCAATTTACAAATGTTTTATCCTTCATGTTGAACTTAATCGAGAAAGATGTCGATGGAAGCTTTATTGTCATAGTAAAGTTTAATTGGTGGCTAAATCAAAATTTGGAGTTCCATCAAAAGTTTTCTTAACCACAATGCTTTACACATTCTTTATGAAATTGTCCTAAATTTAGCTTCAACACTACTTGTGACGATAACATTTTATTTTTTACTTCTCCAAGTCACTAAATTTTCAAAGACAAAGGTATAATATTTGATAGTGGGTCGTCTGCCTTCGATTGAAATAGACTAGTCAGCATTAGTGAAAACTTCTATATCCTTGATGTCGTTTCTTTTTAAGAACAAGTTTTTCCCATTTTAATTGGGGTATCGCTTAGTTTGCATCTAAGCATGTATGTCTTAGTAAGGAGATACTTACTTGAGAGACACTAATTTTCCTTTTTGATCTTGCTACTTCCATTCCTAAGAAATATCGTATTTGTCCCAAATCATTGATTTTGAATTCAATTTTCAAATTCCTTTCTATTCTTTCAATTTCTTTCAAGTTGTCTCTAGTCAGAATTATATGATCAACATGTACAATCAAGATTGCTTTCTTCCCATTTTCATTGTGTCGAAAGAACAACGTATGATTTGATTGTCTATATTGATACCATTGTTTTTTTTATCAATTTCATATATTTATCAAATCATACTCTTGGTGATTGTTTGAGACCATACAATGATTTTTTTTTTACTTTTCACACTATGTTTAATTTCCTTTACCAAACCCTAGTACTCCATTTAGGAAGGCATTTTCGATATCCAGTTTTTGGAAAGACTAATCAAGACTTGATTCTAATAATAGGAGAACCCTTGTTGTGTTTAGTTTATCAACTAATGCAAATATTTCTATGTAATAAGCTTTATAGGTTTTTGTAAATCCCTTTACAATCAAACGTGCTTTGTACCGCTTTATTATCCCATCAGCTTTGTATTTTATCATGAATATCCACTTATAGCCAACTGGTATCATTCCTTTCGATAGTTTTGTTACATCGTAAGTTTTATTTTTTCAATGTCTTTACTTCTTCCACAACTGCGTCTTTCCACTATGGGATTTTGTTCTATCAAGTTCAAAGGTAAAAACATGAAACCTAATATACAAAATATTATAAGAAATAAACTTGAAAATAGGATGAAGTGTACGAGATCAAGTTGGTTTTCTCATAATAATGGGAAAATCACAAGGCATAGAAGAATCAAAATTACCTAGTATGGAAATTTCCTTCTAAATATTTGAATCTATCATTAATTTTGACCCTCTTGATGCATAAGGTGTGAAGTTTTTCATATCTTTTAAATTAGATCTTTGTGAAATAACCTCTTTATTTTTCCTTTAGTTGTTTGTTTTTCTGTAACTGCTCAATTTAAATTTCCTTCTTTAGGTGACACAATAGAATCAGATAGCTAGTAGGTTGTTCACTATTTGTGATGATAGATGTTTGGAGAGAATTTCTTATGTTATGGATTTTAGTGATTTTTAGAAAGAAGTGAGAAATTATATATTTAAATTGAATTTTATATTCTACTCATTGAAGGGGTATATATATAACATCTTAGATACATGAGAGGTTATATATTCAGTGACATGGTTATATGGTAATTACATGATACATGGTTTGATAAACATTACATTGAAACTAATAAGTAGGAAATAGGTCGACATAGGCATATAAATAAGCAAGTTGCTACATATAGATCACTTCAGGTTCCTAAGTAGATTTCCCAGATCGTCAACATAAGGTGAGGATCGAGATCGTGTTGGGACCTTATAATTTCACTGGGTCTTGTTCTCTAAAGCCTCGTGGTGGAATAATAAGGTGCTTTAACTGGTTACGTTGTATGTCTTATTGAGCTCGTCAGATCTGGGTCATCGTTAAGTCATCCTTGTAACCTCGTCGTATCGTAGCAGGGTACCAACATTTATTAGGTCATATATATGTTACACATTTAATAGCAAATAGTAGATTCTAGACAAGATTCATGATTTGGAGTAGATGATTAGATAGGGTTAAAACTTGGGTGACTTAGTTCTAAGTACTTACCAATAGAGCTTTCTCCACTCATTTTCTCCACCTGAAGAAATGGCTTTTGGTGATAACGTGCACCGTTAAAGAAAGTAACATCCTTACTAATAATGATTCATTTTATAGAGGGATTATAACACTTGTATTCCTTTTGAATAGGATAACAAAAACATACTTGGTTGCTTTATGATCTAACTTGAATATGCTATGTGAGTGAATAGAACAAGTAAAATACAAAATAAGGGAGTTCAGATTGAATGCGTGATGTGGAAAGACACTTTTGAAATTTTAGAATGGGTGTTTCAAAAGAAAGAAAACGGCTTGACATCCTATTAATCAGATAGGTGGCATTAAAAACCGTATGTTTCTAGAATATTCTTGGCATATTCGTAATGAATATTAAAGCTCGAGCTACCTCCAAGAGGTACCTATTTTTTCATTCAATTACCCTATTTTGTTGAAATGTGTATACATAAGAGCTTTAGTGCACTATCCCATTTTGTTTTAAATAATGGCATAAAGTATAGTTAAAATACTTTGAGCCATTATCTGTCATGAGGATTTAGATCTGTGTATGAAATTGTGTTTATACCATTAAGTGAAATGGATGAAAATATCATAAACCTCAATATTTTTCTTTAAATAGATAAACTCAATATACTCTAGTATAATAGTTAATAAATGTGACAAATCTTAGAGTGAACATGGGTTGGAGAACGCAAGGGTCCCCAAATGTCGCTATAAATTAAACTAAAAGGTTTGGATGATTTATATTGGACATTTAAGAACGAATGATGTTGGTGTTTTGCAAATTCACATATTTCACATTAAAAATTCATTGATTTCTTTGAAAACATAGACGTAAAATAATGTTTCAAATATTGAAAACTAGTATGACCTATTTTACAGTGCCACAACATAAGCTCATTATTCCTAAAAATAGAAGTAGAATCACAAATTATAATTTGATAGTTTTCACTCACATTGAACAAATCAAAATTTGATGATTTGTACTCACATTGGTCTTATTAAAATAGTAAAGTATTTCACACTTTTTAGCACTACCAATTATCTTTCTTGATAATAGGTCCTAAAAACACAATAAGAAGGAAAAAAATTCTGAGTCATTTGAGTCTTGTGTTAATTAACTAATATATATTAAATTATAAGATAAATTTGGAAGATGAAGAACAGATTTAGGACACATAGAATCATTAATTTAGAGACTCCATTTGCTAGTAATGGTTGAAAGAGATCTATCTACTACTCTAACTTTAAGATTACCAACACAAGGTGATTAAGAGGTAAATAAGTAATAAGTATTAATCATGTGACCCAAAGTACTAGAATCAATGATCCAAGGATTTTTTGATTATAAAGTAGTAGTTAATACACTTAAGTAATTACCTTTATAGGCCAACGAGGATGAAAAGGATGATTGACCAAAATTATGCATATTAGAAAGAAAAAAAAATCAAAGTTGGTCAAACTGTTTTAGATTAAATGTTTCCTCTAAACTCGAGTGTTCTTAGGGTTTTTGTTGATCGATTGATAATTGATAACTTTGGGTTCTATTTTGCCTCAGTTCCAATCAGTTGGCTTCCCATGAATTTCCCAATATATATCTTTCGAATGCCTGGACTTACAACAATGATTAGAAAAAATTATTTTTCGTTGTGGGCTATTTCCTACCCAATTTCCATAAGGGCCATTAATGAAGTTTGCTAAAAGCCCAATTTCTGTCTCCTTATGGACTGATTAAAAAGAAAGACCATTTTCTATTTGTCATTGGGTTGAATGAAATGAAAGTCCATTTTGTAAGTTAGACAACCCATTTTGTAATTCTTTAGGCTCTCGGCCTACCAGCCTATTATTTAAAAAAAAGTCTTTCAACTTACCAACCTATCATTTAAAAAAAAGGCTCTCGACCCACTTGGCCCAATTGAGATATTTGCATAACCTAGCCTTAAGTGCCCATTCCCAACATTATTAACCTCTGTGTGAGTTCTAGCTTGCAGCGTAGAGTGAAGAGGTCCATTACGAATGCTTGGAGGAAGAGGTTGACTAAGCATCACTCGTCGTTGGCTCTCCTCTCACCAGACTTTAGAGAACAACTCCCGAACTGAGAGTAACGTATCATTTTTCATTCATGTGTTGGATTATTAGAAAAAATGTGAATGAAAAAAAACTTTTTGCTTTCTCATTATGAGAGAAATGATAGGTTTATGATTGTTTAAAATTAATTTCACAAATTGTTTTGTTTCAAATTCCCATTCAATTTTCTTCCATCATTTCACTCTTTATTTTATTTTATTTTTTTGCCTTTTTTTTGTTGGGGAAAGAAGAAAAATATCAATTTTGTATACTCAATCTAAAGTTAAGTTCTTTCTCATAGATGTCAATCACTTCACAATTTGTTAGAATAAGAAACTGTAGTATAAGTTTGTTACTAGTTGACCGTTGTATTCTGTGAGATAATTTTTCAGAGCTCTCAAACATCTACAATGAGTGGGAAAAATTATCTTATAGACGATGTATAATACACAGAACTTAATTAATTTTTTACTCATTTTCCATCTTATGCAATTTAAATTTTGTATTATATATATATATATATTTATTTTTATGTAATTTTGATTTAAAACTTAACAATATTTATTATTAACTTATTTTGTATATATTATATTTCTAACAATGTACCCCCTCCGGTCTTTGTTAATGCTCACTAAGCCCAAATTTTACCCAGGAATAGGAGCATTCCAAAGCATGAAATACAAGATCTTGCTTTTCAGTTTGATCGAAAACCTGACTTTTGTAATGAATATATGAGGCCTATATTTCTTGGAAAATTTGGCAATGACATGAAATATGGAGTTTCCTCCATTTACCAATTGAAATTTCCTTTACAAGGTGCCATGCCTTTCAACCCTTTTGGAAGAAACCCCAATACCAATGCAACCCAACAAGCTGCTCCTATTGTACAAGTTGTACCAGACTTTCAAATGACAATATTCATGTCACTTCCATCAAACCTTTCTTCTCGTGGGAGTCTCTTAACTTCGATTGGTTTTGATTTCAATAATGCAAAATCAGTTTCTCCAATTCAGTCTATACTTTCAGAGCAACAACTTCTGGGAAACGATATAAGGTTCCTCAGGCCTAAACTATGATGCATGCTTGCCCATCCTTTGAACATGCAAAATCCCTCATCCGTGCCATCTCAATCATCATCATTATAATCGATTTATTGGTTGTTTTCCATCTCAGTTTTTTCTCTGCTAGCAACAAGAAATTGAGGTAGAACCAACCTACCTTTTCCAAACAAGGTAGTCTTATTTTCCCTCATTATTCTTTGCATAAAGAACGAAAAATTGTAAGCAAATTGCATGCCTTTTGTGTCTAATTCTTTATATTCCTATCTATCAAAACAATTTAATTGTTGTCAGTGCCTCGAGTTTGTTAGCTTAATTTGTTTTGGAGTAGCACTTACCAATGAAGGCTTAGGGAGAGACACGATTTCATGAAGCGGGGAAGCTGGAGGGAAGAGAGTTACTAGTATTTGCATATGTTCAACATTCTTGGCTAACATTTTGTTAGAAGGCTCACTCAACCATCAACACATCTCTAAGTGGATTGTGAAGAAAAATGAAGTGTGAAAGTGTTGCGTAAGGTATAAGAGAAGAATGAGACCAAGTGAAGAGTTGAGTCCAGTGCTATTTTATGATCATTATTGAAATGGTTGGGGTTGAGTCTTAGAGACTCAAACTCATAGGTTTATATTTTATTTCTATTAATGTATATCTAGTAATATATATATATATATATATATATATATATATATCTGCTAATGTATATCTCTTTACTTCTATCATATCTATATCTAGTTACTTTAGACATATCTAGTTTACTTGTAACTCCTATATAAAGGCACCATGTATATTCATTTATCTCACAGAATGGAATACAATCATTAAGTATTTCTAACATGGTATCAGAGCCACTATTCTTGTCATTCTAGCAGTGTTTCCTTTTTTCGATGTTACTCAACCCTTATAGCTTCCGTTGTCACAATAGCCACTGCAATCTTTCACCGTTGAACCTCCGACGTCTTTCAACCGTTGTCCTTAGGTTCCGAAACTACAGTGGCCGTTATTAAGGAGTTCCGCACCATACAAAAAACTGCAATCACCGTCACCTCTGTGTATATTGTTCCGAAATTTTTTCTACATATACCACTATGATCGGCTCGACCAGATCTACACAACTGTGGAAGTATCGCAACCATCGGACACCGCACAACCAATCTGCATGTCCTTCACGCACCGCCACCGCCGTTAATCTTAACCCGACGACCTATCTACAGATACCATTGTGATTGCGTGACCCAATCTACATAACCGTGGAAGTATCATAGTCATAAGCCTCCGTACGCGCTCTCACACACCGCCAACAACAACTGCTCGTGGATCTGACGTGCCAAGCACGCCACACTCTGCTTGTGATGCCATCAGTACCTTGCGTAGGGATGACGTCATCATCACCTCCAGCTGACGTAATAGAACCCGTTGACCATGACTGATCTGACCGTTGAATGAGCTGACCGTACTGCCCGTGATCGTTGACTAGACTGCCCGTAACCGTTGACCGTTGGTCAGATTTTTGCAATACAGTTTCACCCTACCCAGTTTTTCGCGTAGATCTCGTTTTTGCAGTTTGTTTTTGCGTATTGTGTTTTCAAATGGATAAAAAAGATACTTTTGTGTCTTACCCTATCAATACTATATTGGATGGGACCAAGAATTACTTGTCATGGTCTCAAGCTATGCATAGTTTTCTTAAGGGTCGTATGCTCTAGCATTATTGTACTGGTGCAATTATCATTCCTGTTAAAGGAGCAAGTGAAGAATATGATATCTTTCTTCGTCGCATGATTTAATGGGATAGTCACAACCACATGATCCTTATATGGATTCAGAATACTTCCATTCCATCCATCTCCAATCTGTTGGGCAGCTTTGATGATGCCAAATCAGCATGGGATATGTTGACCAAAAGGTACTCCACTACTCACGGATCCATGAAATATCAACTAATAGTTGAATTGCATAAACTTCAACAGGAACCAGGGAAATCCATCAATGACTACTTTGATCAACTTCACTTCCTTTGGGACCAAATTGACCTTTGTGATCTAATTTGGGCATGCTCAACAGATGCTCAACAATATGCTACAATTAGGGATGAATTTCGTCTCTATGAGTTCTTGATGTCACTCCACAAGGACTCTGAGCCAATCCGAGGTCAGCTTCTTAATCGTAGTCCTCCTCCCTATCTTGATACTGCTGTAAATGAGTTGGTTAGAGAAGAAGCTCGACTTGCAACCCTTCAAGCCCAGAATAAGTTCAATGTTTTGGCTATTACTTCTCCTACTCCTGCCATTGAACAACCTCAGCAATCAGGTGATTCCTCTGGCTTTTACAATCGTCACAGGTAGAGCAATAAAAGGTTCTGCAATTATTGCAAGCGTCATGGCCATAACATTGAGACTTGTTACCGTCGTAACAAATCTACTGTTTTTGTTGCTAATACTGAGCCTACTTCGTTGATGCCTTCTAGTTCAGCAGAGTCTCAGTCTTCTGAATCCACTATCAACCTCTCCTCCACTGAACTATAGAAGATTATAACTCAGGCTGTTCAAATGGCTGGTAATGCATCTCTTTCCACTACCCTTTCAGTTTTACCCGGTAAGTCTCAAACTTGGCTTTTTGACCCTGTACCACATCCCCTTAATATTCATATAGTGTTTTGACCTCTACCCTCTCTATTCCTGCGGGTTTCCATGTACCTGACCTATCCTATAATTTATGCTCTGTGGGACAATTAGCTTAACTAGGATATCACCTTATTTTTGACTATTCTGGGTGTATTGTGCAGGATCCAAGGATGGGGCAAGAGCTTGGGACCAATCCTATGGTCGGGCGTATGTTTCCCGTAAACAATCTTCATTTTCCACATGTTGCTCCTGCCACTGTTGCTACTGCAACTGCTGTAGTTTCTTCCTTACCTTCTCTCGCACTTTGGCATTCTCATCTTAGTCATGCCCCATCCTCTCGGGTACAACAGTTAGCTTCTAAAGATCTATTGGGTTTTGTGTCCAAAGATAATTTTGATTGTACTTCATGTCAGTTAGGAAAACAACCAGCTTTACCTTTCAATAATAGTAAATCTATCTCTAATAGTATTTTTGAGTTAATTCATTCTGAGGTTTGGGGACCTTCTCCTGTTACTAGTATTGGTGGATCTCGATATTTTGTTGTTTTTATTGATGATTATTCTCGTTATAGTTGGATCTTTCCAATGAAATCTCGTTCTGAAATCTTATCAATATACAGTAACTTGCAAAAATGGTTAAAACACAATTCTCCAAACATATCAAAACTTTTCGATCTGATAATGCTTTTGAATATACTCAAAATGCTTTTCAAACTCTGTTACACTCTTATGGCATTGTACATCATCTAACCTGTCTAGGAACCTCTCAACAAAATGGTCGAGCCGAAAGAAAACTTTGTCATATTCTTGACACTGTTCGTGCTCTTCTTCTCTCTGCCAAAGTTCCTGCCCCATTTTGGGGTGAAGCTGCTCTTCATGCTATTTATGCCATTAATCGCATTCCAAGCAGTGTCATTCATAATCAGACTCCGTATGAGCGTCTTTTTAGATCATCTCCTAACTATCATTACCATCGCTCATTCGGATCTGTTTGTTTCGTTCTTCTTCAGCCTCATGAACACAACAAACTTGAGCCTCGATCTAGACTTTGTTGTTTTCTTGGTTATGGTGAAACTCAAAAAGGGTATCGATGCTATGATCTTGTCTCACATCGTCTCCGTGTTTCCCGTAATGTTATCTTTTGGGAACACCACTTATTTGTTGAACTTTCTCACTTTCGTTCTTCCCTAACTAATTCAAATGTTTTAGAAATTTTTCCAAATGAGTATCTTGTTCCTTCTACAGATACTTCTAATCCATCTTTGGGCTTCACTATTCAATCTTCAGATATTTTTGATGATTCTCCTAGACAGGTCGTAGAAGAACAGGTTGATCCATTCCTACACATTTACTTGACTATCATTGTTACACTGCCCTTGCTACACTCCATGAGCCTCACACTTATCGTGAGACATCTATTAACCCTTCTTGGCAGATTGCAATGAAAGAAGAAATTGATGCATTAACCAAAAACCATACTTGGGATCTTGTTACTCTCCCTCCTGGTCAATCTGTGGTTGGTAGTAAGTGGATCTATAAGATCAAGACTCGCTCTGATGGGTCTATCGATCGCTACAAGGCTCGTCTTGTCGCAAGAGATTTTACACAAGAGTATGAGATTGATTATGAAGAGACTTTTTCTCCAGTTGCCTGTATTTCCTCTGTTCGTACCCTCTTAGTTGTTGCCGCTGCTAGTAAATGAGACCTTTTTCAGATGGATGTTAAAAATGCATTCCTTAATGAAGATCTGCATGAAGAAGTCTATATGCAACCTCCTCCTGGTCTTTCTGTTGAAACAAATAAGGTTTTTTGCCTTCGACATGCACTTTATGGCCTTAAACAAGCTCCACGAGCATGGTTTGCCAAATTCAGCTCCATCATCCTTCGCTTGGGTTACACTGCCAGTCCTTATGATTCTGCCTTATTTCTTCATCGCAATGATAAAGGCACCATTTTGCTTCTTCTATATGTGGATGATATGATCATAACTGGTGATGACCTTATTGGCATTCAAGAACTCAAGGATTTTCTTAGTCAGCAGTTTGAGATGAAAGACCTTGGACATTTAAGCTATTTCTTGGGTCTTGAGATCACTCGTTCCACAGATGGTCTTTACATTACTCAAGCAAAGTATGCATCTGACCTCATATCTCAAGCTGGACTCATTGACAGCAAGACTGTTGGCACTCCAGTTGAACTTAATGCGCATGTAACACCATCAGAGAGGAAACCATTGTCTAATCCCTTTCTTTATAGACGATTGGTTGGCAGTCTCGTTTATCTTACAGTTACTCATCCAGACATCTCTTATGTTGTTCATCAGGTGAGCCAGTATTTGTCTGCTCCACGATTGACTCATTATGCTGCTGTTCTGCGTATTTTATGATACTTGAAAGACACTATCTTCCATGGTCTTTTCTACTCAACTCAATCTCCTTTAGTACTCCGTGAATTCTCTGATGCTGATTGGGCAGGAGATCCTACTGATCGCAGGTCCACTACAGGTTATTGCTTTCTCCTTGGTACTTCTTTGATTTCATGGCGAAGTAAGAAACAAACCTTTGTGGCTCGCTCCAATACTGAAGCAGAATATCGTGCTCTTGCTGATACCACATCTGAGATCCTTTGGCTACGATGACTCCTTAAGGATTTGGGTGTGTCCACATCTTCTGTAACTCCTCTTTATTGTGATAATCATAGTGCCATTCATATTGCTCACAATGATGTCTTCCATGAACAGACTAAACACATCGAGATTGATTGTCACTTTATTCGCTCTCATCTTATCCATGGTGCTCTCAAGCTTTTCCCCGTTTCCTCCAATGATCAACTTGCAGATATTTTCACTAAGGCACTTCCCAAAGGACGTACTCGTAATTTGGTTGACAACCTCAAGTTGGTCTCACATCCACCTTGAGTTTGAGGGGGGCTGTTAATGTATATCTAGTAATATATTAATATATAATCTGCTAATGTATATCTCTTTACTTCTGGCATATCTATATCTAGTTACTTTAGACATATCTAGTTTACTTGTAATTCCTATATAAAGACACCATGTATATTCATTTATCTCATAGAATAGAATACAATCATTAAGTATTTCTAACAATTTCATTTTCCTTAATAAAAATGTGAAAAATGTCATACAAGTTCCGATAAAAGGTACACATTATTTACTTGTTTTATAGTAGTATAATAATATTCTCTTAGTTATTGAAAAGTTATACATAAGGTAAATTTTGCTTTATTAATTTTTTTTTAAGAATAATATCATATATTGATTAAATATAATATTATGATAAAATTTATAAATATTATGAGTATATTCATTGATTAGGTTAACAATTAGAGACTATTTTCTTTGCTTTAAGAGTATTGATTTGAGTTGGCTTCCCACATGAGTGGAAGACTTCTTAATGATGATGGTGCACCTAGTTTGTTCTACATAAGTTTTAGTTTTTTTCATCGACTCAATTTTTCTTTATTCCAATCCAATTACTTATTAATTTGATATATAATATGATCTTTCATTGGGAATTAATATTATTGATGATGAATATACATTGACTTTTATACGAATGGAGATTATTCAGAATAATTGATCAGGATTCAAATGGGAACTTATTAATAATAGTGGAAGAAGTACACTTGTAAGTAATTGTAATAGTAAAAAGTCATTTTTTAATATTAAGACTATTATTCATAATCATTGTAAATATTAGAATTAGCTAGTTAGGTTTTATTATGTTTTAGTGTATAAACTATCAAATGTAATTACACTTTTACTTTTAATATAATATGATTTTTAATATTGTAATTAATAATTACACTTTTATTTAAATTTATGACCACAAGATATGTCTATGACCTCGGTTATATAAAAAATCGAGGCCATAGACATACCCTATGACCTCTGTTATTGAAAAATCGAGGTCATAGGTAACAGTCTATGGTCTCTCTCATTTACGCTTCGGTCTTATAATTGTGGTCATAGATGTACGATCACGGTTATAAACTGAAGTCATATGTACTTTTGTAGTAGTGATAGCATGATAATTCAAGATCTTGCACTCTTCAAAGGGAATCTTGGGATGGCGAGCATCATGGTGAATCTGCATGGATTTGACATCTAGTGCAGTGGTTTTGTGGTGTGGACACTGTAACCGATCTATTCGTTCTGTAATTTTCAATTTTTCATCCATTTTTCTTTAATGGATCATTCAAGTGTGATCTATATGTTTCTGTTATTGAAGAGTCATAACTCATCGGTTATGACTGAAAGTTGGTAATGGTGCCAATACTTTGATGGGAAGCATGACTATAAAAGAGATGTTATGGTCCCTAAGCTCAAGAAATAATTACAATGCAATATACCATCTATTTGAGTGTTTTTAAGAGCTTAGAAGTTACTAAAACAGAGAGCTAATTAGTTTTGATCATTTTGGAGCTTTAAGAACAATTTTAGTGGCTAGAGGTAAGATCCTTGTTTTACTTATTTTCAATCCCTTTAGTTTGTTTATTTTGAATTTGGGTCAATTAATTTATGCTTACATTTGGTATCAGAGCCCATATTACCTTTGTCTTGATCAGTTTAGAATGATCTTTTTTTCATTGAGCACCTTGAAATTGTGTTTTTTGAAAGGCTCGATTTTGATACATATGACAATTATAAATGATTTTATTATTGATTTTTCAATAATTTTGTGAATTGAAATGTGAAAAATCATTGTAATTTATCGTTCGCATTCATTGGAATGTATTAATGATATTTTTTATTCAAATTGAGACTATGAATTACGTGAAAATTTAATTATGAGAATTTTGATAAAAAGAAAGACGAATTTCATCGTCGGAATCACGAGATACGATCGAGTATCTATTCAGATCGAATTGACCCAAATGGAGGTTGAAGATGACTTTCCAGAAGAAGAAAAAAATAATCATGGTGTTCGTGGGACTCAAAATTGGGTATCATGAGAGGGTGTTCAATTCCCAATCCACTAGGCCACAACACATATTGTGTTATTATATGTATATGGCTTATTATTATATGTATTCAAAATTTAATTTTTATTAATTTGTTTTTAATATAATCTAATGTCATTAATTTAACTTAAGTTTGTCATATGTACAATATTTATTATTTTTGGCACATTAAAATTTATTTTAAAATTAATTATATGCTTAAATTATTTATTTTTGTATTTATATGTATAAATTTTGTAATTTATTATACATATTAAATTTGGTTAAATAATTTATGAATAATAGAATTAATTGTTAATGATTATTTATGGATTAGTTAGTGCTTAAATTATTTATTTTTCTTGTATAATTTATTGTCATTTCTTTATACATGTAATCTTAAGATAGATAATATTTGTACATTTGGAATTAAATTAATATTTCTTATGATTTTATGCAATAATTGAGCTTAAAGATTTAGTTAATATTTAAGTGATTCATATAGTTTAATTAATTAGAGAATAACTACATCATTTTTTATTAATTAAAATTATAATAAATTTTATGTAGATTAACATTTAGAAAAACAAATATTAATTGTGATTAATCATAATTTGATAGTTTTATCATAAGGTTAAGATAAATCTGATTGAATTAAAATTTTAGACCACAATCAAGTTTTATATCACTAGATTTATATTTTTCATGATTTACATTGTTAAAGATTGATTTTAATTTAGGTCTCAAATTTTAATAAATATATAATATTTAATTGTAGCTTCACAACCTATGAATTTCTCTGATATTTGTTGTGATATTCTTGAATTGAAAGGGGATAAAGTTTGGAAGGAAATAATTCTCTTTTTTCTAGGATGGATGGATATTGACTGTGTTATTAGGAAAAATGAATCACCTAAAATTACTGAAACAAGCACTCCAGTGAATATCACGCTTTATGAACAATGAGAGGAATCTAATTGTCTTAGCATGATGTTTATTAAGACTAAGTTATCTAGTGGCATTCGTGATTTTGTTGATCAACGTAACAATATTCGAGACTTGCTAAAAGCCATTGATGATCAATTTTTCACTTCAAATAAGGCTTTGGCAAGTACCCTTATTACGAAATTCTCTTGACTCACCAGTGTGAAAGGTGTGTGCGAGCACATTATACAAATGAGGGACTTTGTAGCTCAACTTAAGAATCTCGAGGTTGAGATGTCAGATCTTTCCTGGTGCATTATATCCTGAACATTCTTCCAAAACAGTAGGGGCCATTTCAAATCTCGTATAACACACATAAGGATAAATGGTCAATTAATGAACTAATGAACATGTGTTCAAGAGGAAAGTAGGTTTGTTATGGAGCTTGGTGAAAGTACAATGTTGGCTACAACAAGTAGGAAAGGAAAATCTCAAAACAAATATAAAGGGAAAGGGATAGTTCCACCTCAAGCTGATATTAAGAAAGAAGCCAAGTCTTCTTTCTATAAAAAGAAGGGACACGTGAAGAAGGAATGTATCAAATTCCAGAAATGGCTTGAGGGTAATGGTAGTCCAACCTCGTTTATTTGTTATGAATCAAATATGGTTAATGTTAATATTAATACCTAGTAGATTGATTATGCATCTACAATCAATGTTGTAAACTCCTTACAGGGTATACAAAACCTAATAAAGCTAGTTGGAAGTGAGCAATACATCTTATCCGGAAACAAGATGGGCTCACACGTGGAAGCTATAGGAACATACAATTTGATTTTAAGTAGTGGTTTTGTTTTAGAAAAGACCCGTTATGTTCCAATTTTCTTTAGAAACTTGATTTCAATTTCAAGACTTGTACCTTTTGGTTATTCTTTTCATTTTTCAAAAACATCTTTCAGTTTATTTAATAAATCTGATTGTGTTGGGAATGATATTTTTTCTAATGGTCTTTACTGCATTAATTTACAAAATAATGTCACTCATAACACTATGCATATTCATGTTGAAACTAAAATGTGTATTATTAACAATGACTCTTCTACATTATAGCATATGAGATTAGGACATATCTCCATAGAAAAAGTTAAAGGATTAGTGAAAGATAGGGTACTTAGTACTCTAGGTCAGAAATATTAGAGATCATACTTATTGATATATGTTGTCCAAACATAGACATACAAGGTCAGAAATATTTTATCACCTTTATTGATGATTTTTCTTGATATAAGTATCTCTATATGCTTCATAATAAGAGCAAAGCATTAGATGCTTTCAAAATCTTTAAAGCTGAAGTAGAGAAGCAATACGAAAAGCAAATAAATCTCATGAGATCAAATAGAGGTGGTGAATATTATGGTAAATATATTTAGATTAGACAAGCGTCAGGTTTGTTTGTTAAGTTTCTTCAAGAGCATAAGATAGTTTCCCAATACACTATGCCTAGTTCACCATACCAGAATGGTGTAGTAGAAAGGAGAAACCAAACATTATTGGACATGGTACAAAGTATGCTTAGCTACTCCAATCTTCCTAAATTATTGTGGACTGAATCTTTAAAGATGACTGTGTATATATTAAACCGAGTTTCAACCAAGGTTGTTTCAAAGACACCATTTGAATTATGGAAAGGTTGGAAACCAAGTTTGTGACATATGCACGTTTGGGGATGCTTGTCTGAAGTGAGGATTTATAATCTACAATAAAAGAAGCTAGACCTAAGGACCATTAGTGGGTATTTTGTTGGATATGTCAATCAATCTAGGGGCTATAAATTTTAATGTTCATTTCACAACACTAAGTTTATGGAATTAAGAAATGTAAAATTTCTTAAGTATGATCTCATTAGTAGGAACGATCAAATTAGGAACATACTTTCTGATACTGATCATTTAGAGTTTCAACCTTCCACTTCAGGAGATAGATAGATTGTTGTTCACAACACCCCTCAAGTATAAGCTGGTGTTGAACAACCAATCATTGAAATTCCACAAGTTGTTGACAACATTCCAATAGATCATATTGTTCAAGAGATTCTTAAACTTTTGAAAAACAAGTTAAACCTCATACTTCCCAATAATATGATAGTGCAACATTAATAAGATCTAATAAAACTAAAAGGTCAACAATTTCTAGTGATTATGTTGTATATCTACAAGAATCTGACTGTAACATTGGAGTTGAGAATGATCCTGAATCATTTTCACAAACCATGAGTTGCAAAGAATTTAAATTTTGGTACAATGCTATGAAGGATGAGATGAGTTCCATTAAGAGTAGTATAGTTTGGAATCTAGTTGAGTTGCCTAATGATGCAAAATTCATTGGATGTAAATGGGTCTTTAAGACAAAGAATGACTCATTGGGCAACATTGAGAGATACAAGGCCAGATTAGTTGCTAAAGGATTCACTCAGAAAGAAGGAATTGATTATACAAAAAATTTCTCTCCTATATCTAAGAAAGATTCCTTGCGCATTATATTGGCATTAGTAGCCCATTTTGGCCTTGAGATGCAACAAATGGATGTGAAAACAATTTTTCTCAACAGAGATCTAGAAGAAGAGGTTTATATGAAACAACCTAAAGAATTTCTTTCTAGTGATGGTGAGTATTTGGTTTGTAAGCTTAATAATTCCATATACGAACTAAAATAAGTATCCCGATAATGGTATTATAAATTCCATGGAGTAATTTCTTCATTTGAATTTTTGGAAAACCCTATGGATCAATGTATATATAGAAGGTTAGTGGGAGTAAGATATATTTTCTGATTTTATACGTGGATGACGTTTTGCTTACAACCAATGATAAGGTTTTTCTACACGAGGTAAAACAATTCCTCTCTAAAAATTTCCATATGAAGGATATGAGTGAGACATCTTATATCATTGGTATTAAGATCCATATAGAAGAACAGACGATCTGGAATTAATTGGCTACTCTGATGCGGACTTCATTGGCTATGTTGATTCACGCAAATCAACATCTAGTTATATTTTCATGCTTGCTAGTGGAGCCGTGTCTTGGAGGAGTGCAAAGCAGTCCTTGACTGATACTTCCACTATGGAGGCCTAGTTCGTGTCATGTTTTGAGGCCACATCACATGGTATATGGTTGAAGAGTTTTTTTCGAGCTTAGAGTAGTTGACTCTATTTCTAGGTCATTAAGATTGTATTATGACAACTCAGTTACTGTGTTTATGGCTAAGAATAATAAGAGTGGTAGTTGTATTAAGTACATCGATATTATATACTTGGTCATAAGAGAACGTGTTAAGGAAAAGAAAGTGGTCATTAAGCATGTTAGTACCGAGTTGATGATTGTTGATCCTTTGGTAAATGCATGCCACCACTAAAATTTAAGGATCATATAGAGAAAATGAAAATTAGTTCCATTTTATAAAGTATATATACAGTTTACTACTAAAACTCTTATATATTATGATATTTTATCATATTCATATGCACCTTAATTTATTTGAAAAAAAAATATTTTGTATAGGACGAAGAATAAATATAGGATTTATTCATTAAGTTTTGTTATCACATAAAATATAATACATGAGAAACCAAATACATTATAATACATGGAAGATAATATTCACTCTTAGAGGACCTATAGTCATGATTCATGTATTTATTTCTTAAGAAAGATAATTGATGGGATTAAGTTGAACTTTTGGACCAAGTGGGAGAATGTAACTAATTCATTCATTCTCCAATTTTCAATTTTCAATTTTCAATCCATTTTTTTAACGGATCATTCTAGTGTGGTTCAAACGTTTCTGTCATTGAGGAGCCATAACTTATCAGTTATTGCTGAAAGTTGGTAACAACATCAATGCTTTGATGGGAAGCACGACTATAAAAGGAGAAGCTTAATACACAATTCCAATGCAATACACCATCTATTTGAGTGTTTTTAAGAGTTTAGAAGTTCCTAACACTAAGAGAAAATCAATTTTGATCAGTTTAGAGCTTTAAGAACAATTTCAATGGCTGGAGACAAGATCCTTGCTTTCTTTTTTTATCCCTTTAATTTGTTTATTCCGCATTTGAGTCGATTAATTTTTCTTATAGACACTCGTACTTTGCGTGACCACCCTTCTCGAATCGGCTAAGCCATCCTTGCCACCACCATGGTTCGTGGTAGCTGCATCCACCTTTACAATGATATCTTTCGTTGTGTGCTTCTTGGGCTTTTCTTCACTTGTCATGGAAATATAGTTGGATGATGAAGGTGATTTTTCGTCAAAAGATTGATTGGACGATTGAGATTTCAGGAAAACTCGAGGACATGGCACAATCCTAAACCCTAACTTAGATAATGTTCGATGGGGATTTGGAATTTCCTTGGAAACTTTGGTTGAATTTATAGGCTTATGAGCTTATCAAATTGCGAGTGGATGATTTGGTGAGCTTGGCCATTTGGTGAATTGAATAAGTTGGCTTTATTCATTCTTATACGAGGCGAGTCATGAGTGTTTTCTAAAGATCAAATATAGTTATTCACCAAATATTTTCTTCTATCAATAATTCTCAAATTTCTCACTTAATGTTGTTAGTTTAACATGTGATTAGTATTTTAATTTAAAATAAAATGAAAATTTGTGTAACCTTTTCTTTAAAAAATAAATAATCAAATATGGAGAGATAAAATAATATAAGTAATGTAAAGTATATTCCATAAATAATAAATAACATCTCATACTTGATACAAAAATCTAAAATTAAAAAAAATCTAACAACTTTGCCCCCAAATCTATTAAGTTGTACAGTTAAAATGTAACATATATTCATATTTTAGTTTAAAATATATAATTTAAGGCACATATATTAAAACATAAAAAAAGGCGACAAAATTCTCCTAAAATTAAGCTATTAGTGTTGATTGGTCCATTAAATTATATATTTCGTCGTTTAATTTCATTGCTTAAAAAAGTAGTCAATTCTAATCTAGTGTAGTTTATCTTTCATCTGGACGGACGTCAATCTAGTGGTAATTTTAGGCATATTTTGTTATATTTTGATCTGTTTTGTTTCTAATTATAGATCTAGATATATTTGTAATTTAAAATGTAAATATGTTAATATATGAATGTTTAAGTTGGATTTAAGATTGTCACCTTATGAATGGGAATAATCACTACAAGTTTAGAGAATTGAAAGAGCTAAAGAAGAAATCTTTAATGTATTGCACATTATTTTTATTAATTCTTATGTAATTAAATGTATTTTTATTTTATTGATTTTATTGTTTTTGTTTGAAGGAATGAGATATTAATTTTTCTAAAAAAAATATATTATTTATTAAGTGTGACAATAGTGAACATATTCACCCTTTAAGCTCTTCAGTTCCATTATTTAAACTTTTGAAAACTTATGTTATATTCACTTTATGGTTGCATTGTAGAACAACTATATGGCCAACAGGACAGAATTCTAATCTTACATGGTGACAGGTTTTCAAAATTAGCTTATGCACTGAACGTGTTTTGGACTAATTGGCTTAAAATGCCAAAAAATAATGGTTTAAAAAGTTAAGGTTAGGATATATAAATATATTATTTACTCTACTCTAAATAGCTAAAGTTTTTTAGAGAATTCGTTTCCTAATAACTTGTAACACTATAACCACTATTAGATAAGATAAGTACAAAGAAATAATATGCTCTGTCTAAAGATTCCATAACTTTCAAAAAACATTTGTTTGCCTGCGAAAAGTGAAGTATAAATGGCTTGCAAAACATCAGGGAAGTAGGTGCACAGCGGTTCTAAAAAGAACCCTATGACAAGTAGTTATAAAAGACACAAGTATGAATGCTGGTCATGAATTATGCAGCTCTAAGAAATGTGTGATTAGAATAAAAAAACAATAAAACTCTGTCCATCTAGCCTAAGCAGATGTTATTTGCTCCTTCTGTAAATTCTCTTCGCTGTACAGTAGCCTCCTCTTCTTCGAACCATAACCTTGATACTGGTAGATAATGCTGTATAGGCATTGTCTCAAGGACATCACGTCAAATGTCTTGATAAATCTCAAATCCGTTACCCTGGATTTCAAACCAGCAAAGCGCTGGTATTCCTCATACACAGAAGACAAACACCAACTCTGCAGTTTTCGTAAGCAGCCAACCAGACAACCAGTTCTATGCTGCAAGAGAACAGAAATAAAACACGACAGGTAAATGAAGTTAATGCAAAATATCAAGGGTACCAAGAGCTTCAACAAATAACCACAAGAAACTTTATCAACAATGCAAGATGACTCCTTCAACATGTCACATGTTCTTATGCAATATAACAGAGCTTAATGTTCCTGAGTTCTATTTTTATCCTCTACCCACAGAGAAATATGTTGTGACAATGTGACATTATTCCCATTGAAAAATGATTCAACAAAAAACTCAAAATAAAGATAATGGAATAGAAAATTTGACTAGCAACAAGGCTTAAAAGGACAATTAAGGGTCGGCATCAGAATGAGTAGACAGAGATCAAATCTTCGTTCAAACAAAAGAACTCATAGGAGGCCCGAGTCGCAATGGAAAGTCTTAAATTTTTTTAAAATTAAGGCAGATTCTACAAGCTTCTATCAAGGAAGTTGATGTATTTTTCTTTCAAATACAGTAAAATCAATAACTAGAAAGAATTATGAAATTCTTAAGTTCATTGTCCCTTTGGAATTGCCATTTGAAATCAAGAGTGAGTACCATAGGAAATAAATGAACTCCAAACAGATAAGACACATGCACACATATCGTCTGACTAAATAAATGTACCTCGTGCACACAACACATGCCAAGAGGTAAGAAGCAATGTATTGAAACATACCTTTCCACGCTTGCAGTGGATCAAAACTGGATGATTTCTCACATCTGGATAAAAAAATAGCAAATACAGATAAATGGTAGTTCTAAAATAGTAATTTGATAGCAAAAATAGAGTAGAATAAAATGAAAAATCGTGTGTTGTTACAGTACCAATTAAGACCCTTAGGGCCTCCATGATGGTATCCTTGGGAATAGATACAAATGGCTCCTGCATAACCAAATTTTTTACGGCCAAAATAGCATCAGCAATAAAGAGAGTGAGAGACCTGATAAGTACTCTATCAACCGTACAATTATCTTCCTTACATAAAATATTAACAAATATTTTTTTACATTTAAGATATCAATCAAATGCCTACAAAATTTATATTCCTTTCATTCAATCCTCTTCAATGGAACTTTTAATGCTGTAGAACCTGAACCTTAATTATCACACTTAATTTGTTGTAGGATACTAATACACTACCTCTCCACCACATGGATTATTATCCATTAAAAAGAAAAAGAAATAATTTCAGGAAAAAAATATGAAAAATTGTTCACGTTATTTACAAAATGCAAGACAGTGGAAATTTCAATAATCACACAACACAAGATCCAATAAGAGAAAGCAGAGACAGAAAATATACTGTTTTCCCCTCGATTCCAAACTGAAAGAGCCGAATATTTTGAGATTGAAGAAACTCCAAATTGTCCTCTGGATAGGGTTCAGGACACAAGTATCTGCACCAGACCAAAGAATCAATCCACAGGTAGGGGTGTCAATTGTGTTGAGTGTGTTTGTATATTCCAATCTAAATTCACATATTTTTTAATATTATAAAAAAATATTTTATACCATTATCACAGTTTATTCGGATAAGAAAACTCAATATTTTTAATACCAAAATATATATTTTTTCTATTATGTTGTATTCGTGATCTGGGTTGTAGCACCAAGCCGACGTGGTGCTCAAGCCAATCTGACACGAGATAGTGGATGATGAAAGTTACAAAGAAAAGAAAAAATATGCAAGTTAATATCTTTATCATCGTCTCTGGTTTGGCCAGAACACCATTACCCACCATTCACAGGACATGTCGCCTTAAAAGTATCACATATCCAACACAAGTACATACAATTTTGTTTGATCCACAAGAAATCCAAGAACATACATAACATGAAGGAAAAGAAAAGTCTTTTAATTTAATAAGCACGCCCTTATGCTGTTATGCAGATTGTAAGTATATACATATATGCATGAACATATTATCAAGTCTTACATGATGGTTCGGAGATTTAGGGTTTTGAGGAAGCCGAAATTGGAGGGTTGAGGAAAGCCAGATCTGTAAATGCCGTCTTCGACCATTGAAAAATTCAAAGATGGTACCAAAACGTCGTCGTTTACTTCCTCTTCCAATATCAACCCCATCGCCCTCTCTATCTTTTCTCTCTGTTCTTTTTCTCCCGCTTTGTTCCTTCTGATTTGGATTTCCAGAATCTTTTTTTCTTTCTAATTTTCGAAACAACGAAGCGAATGCACGTATTAACAGCTTTGATATGATGTTTCTTTCCTGGGAAAATCACTTTCAAAATTGCACAAGTTATTTATAAGGCAATTGCCAAAGCCTTACCGCCAGAAAACGAGTTCGTTCGTTTTTATTTAATTAAAATTAATTATATTTTAATTTGAAATTTTCTCAAGAAAGTCACTGAGGAAAGCTTTTTCAAAAATCTAATTGGATTCGTGTAACTTTGTTGGAGTCTTGGATACATGGGGTCCATTTGGACCGGTCTCTGCCGTTTCTTAAAACTACTTTTATTTTGTCACATTTTTTTTTTTACATACATATTTTCGGTTATATAGCAAATCTTTTTTTTAACATTATCTTAAATTTTAATATTTAATTATACCTTTGAAATTTATAAAATATCAAAAATATTCTTATATTTTAATAGTGTTAATTTTTCATCTAATACTATTTAGATTACTATTTTTAGGTTTTGATACCATTTTTTACGGATCAATACAATTTTTAATCGAGGATTAATCTAGTAACATATATATATATATATATATATATATATATATATATATATGTGTGTTAATGTATATCTAGTTACTTTAGACATATCTAATTTACTCGTAATTTCTATATAAAGACACCATGTATATTCATTTAGAACATAAAATAGAATACAATCATTAAGTATTTCTAACATGGTATCAGAGTCACTGCTCTTATCTTTTTAGTAGTCTTGTCTTTTCTGGTGTTACTCAACCCTTATAGCTTCCTTTGTCACAATAGCCGTTGCAACCACTCACCGTTGAACCTCCGACGTCTTTTATCCGTTGTCCTTAGGTTCTGGGACTACAGTCATCGTTGTTAAGAGTCCTGCACCACACAGACCACTACAATCACCGTCCTCACCGTGCATCTATCTCCGATAATTTTTCTGTAGATACCACTATGATCGGATCGACCTGATCTACACAACCGTGGAAGTATCACAACCATCAGACACCACACGCTCCCTCACGCGCCTCTTAAAACATCTACACGTCCTTTCACGTGCCACCGCTTCAACTAACCACCGCCGTGAATCTTAACCCGATGTCCTATCTCTAGATACCACTGTGATCGTCGCGACCAAATCTACACAAGCGTGGGCATATCACAATCATACTCCGTCGCACGCGCCCACATGCACCGATAATAGAAACAACGCGTGAATCTGATGCATCAAGCACACCGCGCTCTGGTCTCGTGACATCATCAGTAACTTACCTAGGGCTGACGTCATCATCGCATTCAGTTGATGTCATAGAGACTCCACTGGCCGTTGACCATGCTGACCGTTGATCGTGCAACCATCTGACCTCTTATCTCAAGCTGGACTCACTGACAGCAAGATTGTTGACACTCTAGTTGAACTTAATATGCATCTCACACCATCGGAGGGGCAACCATTGTCTAATCCCTCTCTTTACAGATGATTGGTTGGCAGTCTGGTTTATCTTACAGTTACACATCCAGACATTTCTTATGTTGTTCATCAGGTGAGCCAGTATCTGTTTGCTCCACGATCAACTCACTATGTTATTGTTCTGCATATTCTACGATACTTGAAAGACACTATCTTCCATGGCCTTTTCTACTCAGCTTAGTCTCCTTTAGTACTTTGTGCATTCTCTCATGCTGATTGGGCAGGAGATCCCACTGATCGAAGTCCACTACAGGCTATTGCTTTCTCCTTGGTTCTTCTTTGATTTCTTAGCGAAGTAAGAAACAAACCTTTGTGGCCCACTCCAGTACTGAAGCAGAATATCGTACTCTTACTGATACCACATCTGAGCTTCTTTGGCTCCGATGGCTTCTTAAGGATTTGGGTGTGTCCACATCCTCTGCTACTCTCCTTTATTGTGATAATCAGAGTGTCATTCATATTGCTCACAACGATGTCTTCCATGAATGGACTAAACACATCGAGATTGATTGTAACTTTATTCGCTCTCATCTTGTCCATGGTGCTCTCAAGTTTTTCCCCGTATCCTCAAACGATCAAGTTGAAGATATCTTCACTAAGGCACTTTTCAAAGGACGCACTCGTAATTTGGTTGACAAGCTCAAACTGGTCTCACATCCACCTTGAGTTTGAGGAGGGATGTTAATGTATATCTAGTAACATATTAATATATATATATATATATGCTAATGTATATCTAGTTACTTTAGACATATCTAGTTTACTTGTAATTCCTATATAAAGGTAGCATGTATATTCATTTAGAACATAGAATAGAATACAATCATTAAGTATTTCTAACACTTATTATTTTACTGTATAAGTCTAATTTTCTTCTATATTCATTACAATTGCATAGTATATTATGTTCTTTATTATGTTGATTGCTTAATTTTAATCTTGAATCTATTAATTGTCTTTTAAAATTAAAAATTACTCTTTCATTTGTTAAATCTAATAATTCTAATTTATGTACTAATGATTCTATGTTTATAGAGTATTATCTTGATAAATCAGATGTGTTGAATGTATATTATTTTGTCTTATTCTTAGTATACAATCAGGTTTTTCTTGTGTACATATAATGTATTTATAATCTTCAAAAAAATAATATCTAAATATTAAGTTGTTGAATTCTTTTTCCTCTATTCTAACATATTTTTGACTAAAATAGTCTTTTAATGTCTTTGAAACCGGATGGTTTATGATGCTTGTAATAGCTTTAATATAATCTGTATAGATATATAATATGATGTTAAATCTTTTAAAAAGTTCAAGACAAGTTTCATAGTCTTCATTTTTAAAATATTTATTTAAATAATAGAGATAACTTTTATCAAATGTTTCTAATAGAATTAGATTTTTATCTTTGATTTCCATTGGAATTATTAGTTGTTTATTTCTAAAAATAAATTCAATTTTCCTATTTTAACAATATTATGTTTTGTTTTAATAAAATATTTAAACATTCAAGATTATTAACTAGCTTTAATTTATAATTTTTATACCTGAATTTGATGGGTTCACCACGATCTTCCCTTTTGTTCGTCTTTTTTTGTTATACCTGTTATGCCTCAGTTTTGCTCACACCTCAATGCCCTCTTGGCAATGGTGAACTTCTGCATCCGTACATAAATGGTGTACAATAGTTGACTTATTAGAGAAGATTAATTGAACTGCATTTTATTCATAGTATAATTATTACAACTTAAGGCCAACTAAGAACCTTGAAATGGGTGCTTGACCGCTCATAGTTACTGGGTATAACATTTTTGGGTTTTAAGATTTCTAGATAGAGAGGTTTTTTATACTGGAGTGTTTTCAGAGTAGAGAGCTCTGGATTTCTATGTATTCGTATGTGTTTTGAAATGATAATAAGGATTCCTTTTATAGAATAAAGAATCCCTGTTTACAAGACTAAAATTATTATTTTACCCTAGTTTTTTATGTAGGGTCTACATCTTTATTTCTTTTGTAGTCTTCTGTCGATAGCTTATTTTCTTATTTTTCTTTGTCATTTTCTATCGACAGTTCCTTTGATGACGTTGATGATGACGCATCTTCATCTTCTCGGTTTTTGATGCAGAGAATGCATATGTGGTCTTTGGTGGCTTTTTTGGCATAGAAGCATAATACATTCCTTATTTCTTGACCAATTTCTAGGTTGTTGCAATTAAAATTGGTTTCATATTTGGTGATTTTTTCACCATATTCTTCTGACAGAGCCATACTACTATGGGAAATGATGATGACTTTACTAGTTGAATAATTTACTTTAATCTCAGTAAAATTATCAATCTTCTTGAGTTTATAGTAAATTTGGCTTAACATTTGACCTCTTAATACACAAAGTTCTTCTATGTTGAATTCCTTTTTTGGAAGTGAAGTGCTCTTGGTTTGGGAACCTCTCTATTTGTATTGGGAATCCCTATCTTGATAAAATGGTAGAGATTAATACTTCCTTCCTCATTTCAGTCCATTAATGAACTGAAAATATAAGATAAATAGGTTTATCACCTGCTTTAATTTTTCTTCTAAAATTCTTAATTGCTCTTTTAAAATTTTCTGGGAAATAGTTTAACTCACTTAAATTAATTTTTGGATATATTTTCTATTAGTCCTGCATGAAATGCTTTATACACAAATATTGGATCAACTCCTTCCAATATATTGAATTTGCTTCCTGCAAGAAATTCCTTGTTTGTAGTATAGAATTTCATATCTTCAATATGTTCTTGGGTAGATTTTCTAGCCAAATTATAGAGACTTAACCATTGTAGCTTACTAAATAGTACTGAATGTTTTACTATTTTTGATGTCTCTAGTGAAGATGTTTCTCTAAATAGCACTATAGGCCTTGCTATCTTTCCAAGATTTGTCAATCTGCTTGGAGCTATTGGTTGTTGTTGTAGTACTACAGAATCATTTCTTACTATCTCCTCTAGAATTATTAGTTTTGGTGTTTTGTAGTTGGCATAACTACCTTCAACTTCTATTCTGTTGGTGAAGGCTCTATGAGTTACTCCACTAATTCATATAATAGATTTGCTAGCTTCTTCCAGTTGTTATAAATTCCTGGTTTTGGACCATTATAAACCACATAAACTTTTTTTTATTCTTTTTCTACCTCATTTGCCCAATTGAGCTTTGTGGTTTCAAAAGTTTTTTGTGAACTGTTAGGTTCTTCCTTTTTTAATGGAAATTCCTTGTTTGAGCTTCTGGTCTCTAGAGGTTGTTTTGAACAATTAAGTTCTTCATGTTTCTTTCCTATCTCCATGAGAGATTTCTCGAGATATAGCAACTCGAGTTATTGTTGTAGGATTTTTATCTTCTTTTCTTTTATCTTGATTTTGATATTAAGATGTTTCATCCCTGAAAGCATAAAAATAATTAGAGGTGCTAATTCTCCGGTAAAAGCATCAACTAAGCTATTTTTATGTCCTGGAATATGTTCAACATCAAAATTGTAATGGTTGAACCATTGTTTCCATCTAACTAGTCTTCCTTGTTTGTAATCACCTACAATATTAGTTCTTAAGAAATAACCAAAAAAAATTGTTATATGTTCTAACAATGAATTTGGTGCTTATGACATATATTGCAAATTTCTTAATAGCCTTTTTAATAGCTAAATATTTTTTTTTTCATTACTAAGATAATTTAAATCTGAACCTTGGAAAGATCCTGATGTATATCTATAAAGATATTCATCTTTGTCATCTACTCTTGCTTTAAGAACTGTTGCCCAATATTCTTGTGAAACATCTATTTCAATTATCATCTTATCATTTGATCCTGAATGGTATAAAGTTGGTAAATTTTTTACCTTTTATTTTACTCTATCCATATATAGAGTATCTTCTCCTATCCATTTCCAAATATGATCTTTTTTCAATTTTTCTTGTAATGATTTTTTTCATTTCTATAAGTTTCTTGATATATACTTCTACATATGTTAAACATCCTAAAAATCTTTGTAATTGGTTTTTATCTTTTAATTTACTAGGAAAACCTTGAATATTATTTAGTATATGGGGTTGTAGATTATGTTTTTCATCTTCAATTTTCAACCCTAAGTATTTAATTTTTTGTTAAGCAAGTACTGCTTTCTTTTCAGAGAGTACAATGCCTTATTTTGTACATTCTTATAGAATGTTGATAATATCAAAATAATGTTTATTTAATTCATTATTGAAAACAAAAATATTATCTATGTAAACATAACAAATATCTTGTAATTTCTTGAAAATGTTATCCATATATCTTTGAAAAATACATGGAGCTTGTTTTAATCCAAATAGTATAACTTTCCATTGGAATTGACCTTGTGGGCAACTAAATACTGTTAATTTTTGAGATTCCTCATCAAGTCTTATTTGTCAAAATCCACTTTTGCAATTAAAACTCGAGAAGTATTTCTTTCATTTTATTAAAGATAATAGTTCTTCCTTTTTTGGAATGAAGTATCAATCGTCAATAGTTTCTTTATTCAACACTTTAAAGTTTATTACCATTCTCTTTTTTCCCCTTCTTTTCTCAGCTTCTTTTTCAACTAATAATGTTGGGCTAGAATGAGGTGAATTATTTGGTATTATGACTTTTAATTCCAAAAGTTCTTGAAATTGTTTTCCAAATTCAATCCTATCTTATGTAGTATAAATCATTGGTTTTACTCTTATGATCTTGTTAGGATCTCTTAATTTTATGTTGACTATTGTTTTTGATTTATTTATTTTTGGATCCAAAGGATTTTCTGAGCTAATTGTTTTTAATAGTTTTCTAATGTCTGTTAGGGCTTTGTCTTCTTGTATTTCATTGAGAAAAGAATTTTATTTTTCTTCTATATCTAATGAAATATTTTCTAAATAAGGTTTTTGTTGGTCTTCTATCTCACCATGTTTTCGCATTTTATGTTGTTGCATAAAAGTTGGGTTTGAGACAGTTAAAGTTTTTCTTACTTTAGAAACATAAATGGTATCTCCTTCTAAGGCTGTGAGACTTATTTTGTGAGAATGTTGTGTGAAAGGTTGATATAAGTTTAGGAAATTATTTCCTATTAACAAATCTACTCTTGTTTCTTGCTGATATATAGTAGGAATGTGAAAGTTTTCTCCTCCTACTATTATATCAGTATCTTTTAATACCTGATTGAGTTTTATTGTAGTATTATTAGCAATTCTTACAATTAAATCTTTTGGTGCTTTTTTTTAATTTTTTTCTAGAAATACAAATCTACTGGCTACACACATACTAGCTTATGTATCTATATATGCATGTAAATGATAAGTGTTATAGTCTTTGAATTTTAGTCCTACTTTAATGTAAGTATTATTTGGATTTGTAATACTATAAAAATTATTCATATTATGATGAAGAATATTCATAATTTGAGTGTTTATATTCTGAGTCAGTTATTTCTTCCTCATTTTCTTCTAATAGATAGATACTATAAGTATCATCTATATCATATTCTTCGATTGGTTCTAATTTCATTTTGAAAGTTTCTTCTAAGATTTTTGCTTTTTGTGAAAATTCATTTTTAAATTCTTTTTTATGTTGAAGTCTGCTTGGATATTCATTAGCATAATGTCCTTCCTTATTACAGATCCAACATATGCATTTTTTTCTTTCTTGAAGGGCAATAATTCCTTTTTTCATAAGGTTTATAAATATTTCTTCTAAAATACTTTTTCTTGTAGTTTTCTCTATTGAATCTCTTTTTATATTTTTTGAAATTTTTTTTCTGAATTTATATTTTTAAATTTTTTATATTTATATTTTTGTTTATAAGATTTTATATTACACTCATATTCCCCTCGTATTCTAAAATCTTTTGTATCACAGAAAAAATTTCATTTTCTCTTTTTTGTTTATATTCATTTCTTTTTTGGCATTTAATAATGATCTAATCTTTGAGACTTATTCTTCTTCCTCTTAGAGTATCTGGTATAGTTTCTCTATTCCTTTGTTCCCAATTTTCTATTAAGGTTTTATATAGTGTTCTATGTAATTTTTGAAAAAAAACGTTTCTTTATAAGTTATTTGTATAAAGGGTGATAACTTATGGTAATACATTTCATATTCACAAATAAAAGAATCTATGTAACACATGTTACAAATTTCCATATTTGTTAGATTCCATTTACTTCATTGATTTCATTTTCACTGGATTCAGTGATAGTTGTTCATTTATCTTCTCCAATAAATTTTTGTATATTTTATTCATTACTGTATCCAAGTATTCTCTTCTTGTGAAAGCATTTCCTTGCATTAATAAATGTTGCTAATATGTTAAGTTTGAAAACCAAACTTTTACATTTCCTATCATTTTATATGCTATAAGCACTGTATAAGTTCAAGGATTTGTTTGGGTAGTTTAAGAAGTTTGTATGAGTACACTCATCCCACTAGACTATTCATCTAAGGTTTTTTTCCTATCTCTTATACAATCTAAATCTAGACGTTCAAATTTATAATTATCATGGAGTTTGAACTCTAGTGGAATACTGCCTCTAGTTCCCCAATGCAATCCTTCCTCCATTTTAGGTAGTTGTCTTCTTCTATAAGTAGTATCAATTTGTTCTGATATTTGCCTATTTCTTTCTCCTTTATATGGGTAAGATGTTCTTTCTTGGTAAGGGACTCGTAATGAAATCGGTTTTATATGACCTTTTGAGGTCATATTTACTAGTTCAGAATCAGTTTCACTAATTATTGTCGTATCATCCTCTTTTTTGTTAGTACAAATTTTTTCATTATAATGTTCTTCTATTTCTTCATTGGATAATGTCAATAAACTGACCAATGTTCATATATCTCTATTTTCACGGTCTATTAATTTTTTTCTAATTTTTTTCTATATTCCATTAAATTTTAATTATATCTTTATTCTTAAATTGTTCTTCATTTTTATTTTTCTCATTTTTAGGAATCAAAGAATCTGATCTCCTTGGTGGTTCTTTTTTTAATCCTTCTAAGGGATCATATTTATAACATATTATTTCATTATTTATATGTATGTTGTATACATCTTTTTTTAGTTCTAAAAATTCCTTGTGCATATCTTGTTGTAATTTATTATAACCACATTCCTTTATTTCCTTTAGTAATTCTTTTTGTATATGTATTATTTCTTGTAAATATTTTGTGTTTGATTCTTGGACTAAATCTATTTTCTCTGTTAATAATTGTATAGTTTCAAATAATATTGCTTGATTTTTTGCTATACCTACTAGGCTTCTATTTACTTCTAAATGCATATTTTCATTTTATCTTTAAACATTATTTTTCCCTAATATGCAATCATGAACTAATGTCTTCATTATTTTAACTTCATTTTCTAGTTTTTTAACTTCTTCTTGGTTAGAAGTTTCTCCTTCATGATCTATAAAAGTAAACCTTGGTATATTATTAGTTTTAACAATATTACTATTTCTTCATGTTATTAAGGATTTTTCTTCCATATATTGAACTATTATGACTATTTATTAAAGAATATGTCACTAGATAATGTATTAAAAATGAATGATTTCCTTCTTTCATTAAATCTTCTATTTCAAATTCATAAGCTAGACTTAATACTTGATTTAGATTTTTATCATGTATATTTATAGCAAATCTAGGATATCTTGTAAATTTTAGCTTTTGGTAACCTAGATTACCACGAATCATTCCTAATAAGGCATCTTGTCTATTTATTATTTTGTTATCTAATAATGTTATTTTTATCGGTGTATCTATTCTTTCTCTAAAATGAGTTTTTATTAATATTTGAATTCTTCCTAAATTGATGTATCCAATTTTTTCTTTATCTTTATGAGGAATTTTTGATAACTTTTTAATATAGTTTCTTCATCAATTAATGGTATATTATATCTCCTTTTTGCATTTGTAATTTTAATACTCATTTCTTTATTACTTATGCCATAATAAATTATATTTTTTCTAGGGAATAATTTTCTTAATAAAAATGATGGGTCTTTAAGTCCATATCCTTCTTTAAGATTGAACTTTGTTTTTTGAATTTCTTCAAATTGTTTTTATTTATTATTATTTCTTGTGAAAAACATTTTGAAATGTCTTTTATTTCCATGTCTATTATTTCTTGGTTTATTTTTTCTTCTTCTATTTTTGAGATTTTTTTACTAAACTTTAATGGTATTTTTGATAACTGTTAGATTTAACATCCGTTATATTTTCAGGAGTATTTTTGAATTTTTTGAAACCTTAGGAATATTTATGAAGATTACTTAAACTTTTACAATATTTTTGATTTTTTTTCCTTTTTTTTCACTATTTTTTAAAAAAAAATTATTATTATAAGACAAGGAAATACAATAGAATAGGATGAGAAATACTATTTTGAATTATTTATTAATTATAGATTTATAGGATAGATCAATAATATAGCGTAATTATGAAGAAAGAACAAAAATACTTAAAAATAATTTCACTTTTTCTTTCTTTTATACGTTTAATTTGTATTTCTAAATTTTTATTAGTTTGTACTAACACTAAACATTAGTTTATACGATATATAATTTTCCTATAATGATCTACTGCTAAACTCTAGCATAACCAAAAGTCCAATTTTAAAAATAAAATCCCTGTTAAAAAAAATAAAGTTATGCACTAGTAATTATTTAGGATGCAAAATAATAAATTTTTCATTTTTAACTAAAATTACTATTAAAAAACGTTAACATAATTTTAAAAGGTTTTAAAGATGACTTGATTTTTTTAATTGTCTTATATTACAATGATATAATTTTTTGAGTATTGTGAGGATATGAGTTTAAACTCTTTGGTGACGCTTGGTTCAGATAATGAAATTAGAACGAGAATGAGAATGTAATGAAAAGGAAACAGTGTTATTTGGTTTGACCACTGAAATTAAAAAAAGAATTAGTATTATAATGTTTGGTTTACAATTAGAATGGAATGAAAAATATTATATATTGGCTTAATATCTCTATATTCAGTAAGGTTTAAATAATATCATTTAATTATTATTTTTTTATTAGACAAGATAAATTATTCAAATCATTATTTTTCTAAATAATTATTCCTTGAAAATAAAATATATTATTAAAATTATTTTTTTAAAATAGGGTTTAGGGTTTTAAGGTTTGGGGTTATATTTATGGGTTAAAGTTTAGGGTTAAAATTATTATTTTTCTAAATACAATTTTGGGTTTTGGGATTTGAGATTTGAGATTTGGAATTTAGGGTTATATTTGCGGGTTAAGATTTAGGGTTAAAATTACTATTTTTCTAAATAGGAGTTAGGGTTAAAATTATTATTTTTCTATATAGGGTTTTGGGATTTGGGATTTAGTATAAATGTATATATATATATATATATATATATTAAAATTATTTTTTTAAAATAGGGTTTAGGGTTTTAAGGTTTGGGGTTATATTTATGGGTTAAAGTTTAGGGTTAAAATTATTATTTTTCTAAATACAATTTTGGGTTTTGGGATTTGAGATTTGAGATTTGGAATTTAGGGTTATATTTGCGGGTTAAGATTTAGGGTTAAAATTACTATTTTTCTAAATAGGAGTTAGGGTTAAAATTATTATTTTTCTATATAGGGTTTTGGGATTTGGGATTTAGTATAAATGTATATATATATATATATATATATATGAATGTATAAATGTATAAATGTTATTTTAAAAAAATATACTTTTGGTATTTAAAAAGGTATTTATAGGGACAAAAATCACATTTTATTAAAATTTATGGATAATGATATTACAATAATTACTTTTATTATTATTAGAATAAAAATATATTAAATATTAATTTTAAATATTATTAATTATGATTTATTGTTATTAATATAGGATAAAATGATTATTAATAAATTATTATTATAGTAGTAATAATATGAAGTGTGATAATATCATCACCTTCTAACTAAGTCATTACAAAAAGTGTGGTTTTCATGTAAAATAATTTTTAATTCTTATAATTATTTATTTTATTACATTAAATTACAATAAATTAAAACAACGAAATATATAAAAAAATAAAGGTAAGCAGCTAATGAGCCTGCTTTCTATAAAAGTTTTGAAACGGCAAAATTACGTAAGCAGGTTGTAACCGAGTAAAGTTTGATTAAAAACAAATACCTTACCGGCAACAAATAAGCAATAACCACCGTACCTTAAATGTAAGCTTTTATTATTATACATTAACACGGTCTTTTATTGGAAATTTTTTTTAAAAAATAATATAAAAATTATAACAATAAAAATAACACTCAAAAAATATTAAACAGAATTTATGTTTATATCGCGTCTAGTTCAATGGAAGTCATAAGACATGTCGGGATATTCACGTGGGACTCAGGAGTAAAACGTTATGCTCAAATTAGTTTATATACTAATAGGACTAACACATGTTTGTTTCGCTCTCTCTAGTTCTCGAACCCAGAATTTAATCTTTAAGTAAACCTTGTAAAGCAAGCTAGTACCATCCGTGTTACCTAGCCTTTAATTAGACCAGATGGTACCAACTTCCTTTTCAAGGTCTACTTAAGGATTAGGTCTTGAGTTTGAGAGCTGGATTGAGCGAAACAAACATATGTCAAGTTATGATCGTCTCTATGTAAACGTTGATTGATGTGGAGCATCAATTTCAGAACCTTGGGTCCCACGTAGATATCCTGAAATATCTTGTATCTTCCATTAAGTTAGGCACGGTACAAACAATTTAATTGAACGCTATTTAATATTAAACGTATTTAAATTATCGTTATTTAGTTTAAACGATGTTTAAAATAAAATTATATTTAATTTTTTTTCTAATAATTAAAATATATAAATTAAACATAGTAAATATTATTTTTGTAGTTATAAGTGTTAAAGAGTTGTATATTTGTTGTTTTTTTTTTCCTTTTCATTATTTTTAATTGTGTGTTCAGGTATATCGGCAAGCAAATTTTACTGTTATTTTAGTGGCTATAATATTGCTACAAAACTAAGTCAAAACACGCAATTTTTCTGTTTATTAATGCCATGATAAGTTTGCTTATTCTGAAACATTTTCAATATTACGAATTGTTAACTATTTTATACATATTGATTTAAATTAATTACTACTGCATGCAAATTTGCAAACTTGGTTATGATTGTCAAGAAAAATGAATAAATGAAATTATACTTGTCGTCGTGTAAAAAAAGTTGGCTTGATTAATATTATTATTATTATATTTTGGCCGACACTGTATATTTAATTTATCTTTAGAAGTATAACATATCATAAAGGTAATAAAATTATTCGAAAATGAAAACGTTGAGTAAAAAGCTAATTTACTGGGTGTGATATATATGCGAATTTAAAAAATAGTATCATCTTCATAGTTCACTGCACTTGGTGCTAAAAAGGAAAATATTTAAATGATCAGGTCAAATAGCCTCGCTCTTTCATGTGAATTTTCAATAGTATGAGTATGACTCTATTTTCTATTAAAAAAAAAAAAAAAAAAGAAGAAGAAGGTATGACTCAATTTTGTTCACCTAATTTAAACATGGGCTGCTATATATATATAATATACGAATGATATATTTCTTAAGCTAAAAAGTCATTATGGTACTCTTAAATTATCAACTTTTTTCTCCTAGCTAGGTAGAAATATATATACATCTAAGTCTTCGAATTCGTTAAATTTAGTACAAATTATGCTAAAATGAACGTTATTTTTCACTTAATCCATTAACTTTTTCAAATTTTACAAACTTAATTCCTTTGAGATTAAATTTGTAAAAAGTAGAAAAATAAAAATAAAAATCAGGAACTAGACTCAACGAAAAAGTTAGAAAAATGTAAAAATAGTAAAAGTTACTATCAAATTAGTGAAATGATTTTATCTTATTGAATCCAAATGAAGTAATATTCATCCAGTTGAATTTAAATAAAATATTATATATTAATTTAGTTAAATTTAGATGAAATTAGGTTGTATTTGAATTAAGTGTCATTCATCTTGTTGAATTAAGTGTCATTTCAATTTTTTATTAAGAGGCGCGAGTGTCGTAGCTAGGAAGTTTTGTTATACCGGTGCTTGACTTAAAATATTATTCCCGTCAACAACAAGATATTATTGTTAGAAAAAGAATAACATCTCGGTTATTTACATAATTTTAGTTTAATCTGTTTACATTGTAAATTTAATCCATATAGGTAAGGCAAATTGACACGACTGATAGACACGATAGACACGATAGACACGAGGGTGTAGGTTCCAGTACCACAATAGGTGTGATCTGAAATTAAATCATGCGCGTAGGTACATGTGATCAATGGTAATCAAAAATTCTTTTTAAACGAAACTAAATCATATATATTTTAAAATATCAAATATTAAATATAAGAGTTATAAATTAGAGATAACTAATTATAACTCAAGGATATGAAATTTATTTTAACATATTGAAGGTCTAAAGATCAAGTCTAGATTACAAGTGTATTAGTTGAACTATATAAAAAAATTCAAAAATTACTATAGACATAATTCATACTCATTTATAGTTCAACCACAAATATATATCTATATTTTTAATAGAAGATAAGTCACTGTTATTATTTTATTCATAATTATATATTTTATAAAAACTTTCAATATGATCATTATTTTTTGAAAGAAAATATCATTATTTATTAATAATTAATGAAAAATAGTATTTTATAGATAAAAAGTTTACTGAATTAAAATAATCTAGAATTAAAATGTAATACGTGTTAAAAAATAATCATCATAAATATTAATTAGATTATAAGTTTTTTTTTTAATACACACCTAATAATAGTCACTTCTTAATACTTAAATATATAAAAATTAAATTTTAATTTTTTTCTACATATTATGAATTTATCTTCAAATTTTACCTAAAATAAAGAAACCATATAATTTATTTATGTATTAGAGATTAATAAATTATTTTTAGATAAAACATTAATCATAGTTAAAGCTCATATTAAAAATCAACACCAACTTAATAAATAGATTGGTTAAAGGATGTAAAAAAATAAAATAAATAGAATAGTTGAAGGATGTAGAAAAATAAAAAAATTATTTGTTTTAAAGACCACAGTTGAAGAAAAAATATTGGACCACATTCGGGATGCCAAAACACCAGAGGAAGCATAAGACACTTTTATTACACTTTTTTCAAAGAAGAATGATGCAAGACTATAACTTCTCGAGAACGAGTTACTATCAATGGCATAACGTAACATGACGATTTCCTGTTACTTTCATAAGGTAAAATTGTTATGCTGCAAAATTTTAGATTTAGATCCAAAAGTTCTTATTGGGAAAACCAGGATAAAGAGAATAAATATTATCCATGGTTTGAAACCTGAATATTTGGGTTTGTTGTTGCTATACAAGGATGGTCGACACAACCATCTCTTGTTGGGTTTGAGAATTTAATGATCGGTTAAGAAGCCATAAGCAAATGGGAGGAGTCTCGTCGAAGGGTAAGGAAGAAGTGCTCTACACCAACAAAAGTAGATGACCTTTCAAGTGGTACAATGATAGTGGATCTAACAGGGATGGTGACAAAGGAAACTTTTCTCACGGAAATTGAGGCTTTCATCTAGGGGGAGCTTAGAAGAATCGCAATAACAGTAGAAAATTTGATGATGAATGTTACAATTGCGAGAAGATGGGTCACACAGAAAAAGATTATTGGAGTAAGAAGAAGCCTATTGAAAGTAATACAACTACTTCTAGTTTTAAGGAGTATAGAAAAGATGGTTGGGATACCGAAGAATTATTCGCTACAGAGGAAGAAGAATTAGCTTTCATGGTTATAATTATGAAAAATGTTGGCAACACTACTGTTAAGAAAAGTGTAGATCATGATCTGCATGATGAATGGGATAAAAAGACAACTGCTAGTGGTTCAACCAACAATTAGTGGGAAAAGATAGATACATTTGCTTAGGGAAGAAAGGCCAAAGATGCTCCGAGATCTGACAATCCTATTACTCTTTCACCATAGTGGCTTCTGCCAAAGCTAGGAGATATTAAGCCAACAAAGACAACTATGGGAAACCCTTCCAACTTAAATACTTCATTTGGAAATCGCTCAAACATCATGAAGTTATCAAGAAATAGTGATGAGGCTCATGATACCTAAAAGAAAAAGGATATGTTCAGGCAATTCTTGGTGGATATAGAAACTAGTAGTCATGATCTATGGCATGATGAGAAAAGAGACGCAAATTCCTCTTTAAGTAAATATCGCTGGAGAGATGGAGTTAAAGAGCTTGGTGACAACTACAAGATGGATCGTTGGACAAAAAATTCAAACACAAAGCACTTTGGAAAAGGGCATCGTGTTCCATCTGATTGGTGGAAAAAATCAGGTAATAGGGATTCCAACTATGAACAAGGCACCTCTTCTGCAAATTTTGATGGTGATAGAAAATCAGATAGATCAATAGGGAGATCAGGTTATGATAGCACAAGATATGATGTTGTAATGGATGATTTTACTGATTATGAGATTCCATGGGAGGAAGATGATGAGATCTAGTCACATCCTTCGTCAGAGATTAGATCTCTGGAGTCATCTCTGAGGTCAAACGGTTTGATAATAGTGATGGTGCCATCAACAACACCTTTTAAAAAACAAACGAGTTAGAACAACTTATCCTTAGCCCTGTCAATCCCGCAATAGCAACAAACGAGGAATGATAGTGGAGAAGGTGAAAGAAAGGATTGTTGGAGTGAAGATGCTACGACGGTGTTGATCGATGCTTAGGGTGAAAGGTATATGGAGCTGAGTAGAGGGGATTTCAAGCAAAAGTATTGGGAAGAGGTTGTTGATATTGTAAATAGTATATAGGACTATTCAATATAAGAATCAAATTGATACTACGAAGAAGAAGTATAAGAGTGAGAAAGCTAAAATTGCTACAGGTAGAAGACCTAGCAAGTAACGTTTCTCTGAACTACTTGATAAGTTTATGGGTCATTTGGATCCAAACATTAATGATGACGTGCTAAAACAAGTATTTAGCCAATTTGGTGAGTTAATTCATAATAAAATACCAGTTGGGAAAGCATATGGTTTTGTACAATTTGTCAATAAGAAAAATGTTGAGGATGCAATTAAGAGTCTGAATGGAACTATAATTAGTAAGAAAAACGTTCATTTTTCATGGGGTTTCACCTCAGGAAACAAGCAGTAGAAAGTGAGTTAAAATAACCACTGGAATCAGAAGGCATACCCAACAATTGGAAGGAATCAGATGCAAAGTAATAGATGAATGTTAAGAAGGCTTTTCTTCATGGAGAGTTGGTGTTGAGGGAGAGTGTTGAAAATCAACACTAACTCAATAAATGAAGTGGTTGAATGATGTAAAAAATAAAATAAATGGAATAGTTGAAAGATGTAGAAAAATAAATAGAATGGTTGAAAGATGTAAAAAAATAAATGGAGTGGTTGAAGGATGTGGAAAAATAAATAGAGTGATTGAAGGATGTAAAAAAGAGAAGTATGTAGATAATATTTGTGTGGCTAGAATTATTTCTTAATTTTATATTTGTGTGATGTAGATTGTATGGTGAGGACTATAAATAGACTATCTTACATTTGGTTTAATCATCTCATCAAAAACAAATAAGTTTTTGTATTCTTAGTTTGAGTGTGAGTTGAGAGCGTTCTCTTTGAGTATTTGTATTTCTCTTCAATTTGTGAGTTGTTTATGAAAGTTATTATAATGTATTTTATTGTCTGTATAACATAAGTAATTTATTTACTTATTTAGATCTAATATTAATAAATTTAAAATTATGTATTCTAAATTTTACTCAAAAACTCAATCTAATCTACCATATATGTGATAGCACTATGTCTTGACAACATATGCATCGATAATAAAGAAGAATTCTCGAAACATAGGTAAGAGTTTATATCGTAATTAATGTCAATAATACGAGATAACATCATGTTAGAGATTGTTATAAAGCTCCTTAATTTAAGGAGCAAATTAAGGAGCAAAACATGGAGCAAAACAAGGAGTAAAACATGGAGCAAAACATGAAGCTTAATTCAAGGAGCAATTCAAGGAACCATTAATTTAAAGAGTAATTAAATGAGTGAATTTTCCTATAAATAGATGTGTAATTGTAATGAATTAATCATCCAAAGTGTTCATTCCAATTGAGAGAAAAGATTTTGTGAGAAAAAATTGAGAGTAATTTTCCTGGGTGTAATTGGGTTGTGAGTTGTGAGTATTGTAAACACCTTGTGTAATTTCTCCTCTTTTAGTAAAAAGATCTGCAGTAGGTCCGGAGACGTAAGCAAGATTGGCCGAACTCCGTTATCAAATTTTTGTGTTATTTTTATTCTTGCTTTCTCATAAATTTGGCTTATCGGGAATTTCCGTAATTTCCCAACAACTGGTATCAGAGCTATTGGTGGTGATTCTTGTCAATTTTCTGCAAGAAATAGTCAAAAATGATCCGAAGGAAGTCAGGTTTGAGTGGGAGCAATGGCTGCAGATGAAGGAAAGATGAAACTTGAGAAATTTGATGGCATAGATTTCGGATTTTGGAAAATGCAGATATAGGATTATCTGTATCAAAGAAATCTGTATCAACCTCTCTCAGGGAAGAAGCCAGAGGCTATGAAGGAAAAAGATTAGAATCTTTTAGACAGACAAGCCCTCAGAGTTATTCGATTGACGTTATCCCGTAATGTTGCTTCCAACATAGCAAAGGAAAAGACCACAGAGGGTCTTATGGCAGCTCTCTCCAATATGTATAAGAAGCCATCAGCCTTAAACAAAGTGCACTTGATGAGGCATTTGTTCAATTTACGGATGACGGAAGGCGCATCGGTAGCTCAATATATCAATGAACTCAACACAGTCACAACCCAGTTGAGTTAAGTGGAAATTGAATTCGATGAAGAAGTGCATTGATACTTTTGTCTTCTCTACCAGAAAGCTGGAATGATAATGTCACGGCTGTGAGTAGCTCGTCAGGAAGCAATAAGTTGAAATTTGACGATGTTCGTGATTTGGTTCTCAGTGAAGAGATTTGACGTAGAGAGTGAGGTGAATCGTCAACTTCTTCAGTTTTGTATAGAGTCAAGAGGAAGAAATTCAACCAAAGGGAATGGACGTGGCAGAATAGACTACCGAGCTAGATCAAAGGACAGGAGGTCCAAATCCAGGAATCCTAATAATTCTCATAGCTCAAAAACTATCGAGTGTTGGAATTGTGGAAGAACCGGGCACTACAAAAATCAGTGCAAGAGTGCACCGAAGGACAAACAAGTGAAGGCAGAGGCAAATGTTACTTCCACCTCAGGAGGGAATGATGCATTGATATGCTCTTTGAAGAGCAAGGAAGAATCTTGGGTGTTAGACTCTGGAGCATCGTTCCATGCTACTTCACAGAAAGAATTGTTCGAGAGATATGTCCTCGGAAACCTTGGAAAGGTATATCTTGGTGATGATCAACCATGTGCTATTATTGGCAAAGGTGTAGTAAATATTAAGTTGAACGGGTTTGTTTGGGAGCTAAAGGATGTCAGACATATTCCCGACCTAAGAAGGAACTTAATCTCAGTAGAGCAGTTGGCCAGTGAAGGTTACACTATGATCTTCCATGGTGATGATTGGAAGATTTCAAAGGGTGCAATGATAGTTGCTCGAGACAAGAAAAGTGGCACTCTTTACATGATAGTAGAGGCACGTTGTTCAATCATAGTTGCAGCAGACAATGAAACACCAAATTTGTGGCACCAGAGACTAGGCCACATGAGTGAGAAGGGGATGAAGATTATGCACTCAAAGGCCAGGTCTACAGTCTGTAGAGATAGACATGTGCGAAGATTGCATACTTGGAAAGCAAAAGAGAGTCAGCTTTCAGACAAGTGGCAGAACCCCAAAGAAGGAAAGGCTAGAGCTTATTCACTCTGATGTTTGGGAACCAACGACCGTCTCATCTATTAATGGGAAACACTACTTTGTGAATTTCATCGATGATCACTCTTGGAAGGTACGAGTTTACTTTCTAAAGCATAAGTCTGAAGTATTTGAGGCTTTCAAAAGATGGAAAGCTATGGTGGAAAATGAGACAGGTTTAAAGATAAAAAAGCTTAGAACCGATAATGAGGGTGAATATGAAGACACCAGATTCAAAAATTTCTGCTATGAGCACGGGATCAAAATGGAAAGAACTCTGTCAAGCACGCCTCAACACAATGGTGTAGTTGAGTATATGAACCGAACGTTGACAGAAAGATCCAGAAGCATTCGTATACAGTCAGGTCTACCAAAGCAGTTCTGGGCAAAAGCAGTCAACACGGTAGCTTACTTGATCAACCGAGGCCCATCTATTCCATTGGAGCATAGAATACCAAAGGAGGTATGGAGCGGAAAAGAGGTGAAACTATCACATCTAAAAGTTTTCGGCTGTGTAGCATTTGTGCATATCAGTGATCAAGGCAGGAATAAGCTTGATCCCAAATCCAAGAAATGCACATTCATCGGCTATGGTGAGAATGAGTTTGGCTACCGCATTTGGGATGACGAAAACAAGAAAGTTATTCGTAGTAGAGATGTGATTTTCAAAGAAAGGGTGATGTATAAGGACATGCAAAAAATAGACGAAAATGACTCAGAGCATAATGAGTTAGTATTTGCATATGAAGATGATGTCCCAGATAGTTCTGCAACGCATCAAATTGTAACAAGTCCTCAGCCAGAGGAGCTTGTTGGACAGAGCAGTACACAACATTCCAACACACCACAACCTCTTACTCCAACTTCTGTATTGAGAAGGTCTTCTTGACCTCATGTGCCTAACAGGAGATACATGAACTATATGTTGCTGACTGATAGAGGGGAGCCTGAATGCTATGATGAAGCTTGTCAGACTCGAGATTCCAACAAGTGGGAGCTTGCTATGAAAGAAGAAATGAAATTTCTCATCTCTAACCAGACATGGGAACTAGCTGAGTTACCTATGGGAAAGAAGGCACTTCACAACAAATGGGTGTACAGGGTGAAATGGGAGCATGATGGTTCCAAGAGATACAAAGCCCGCCTAGTTGTCAAATGGTTTCAATAGAACGAAAGAGTTGACTACACTGACATTTTTGCTCCCATTGTGAAGCTCAATACTATCAGATCAGTGTTGAGTATTGTAGCCATTGAAGATCTTCATCTTGAATAGTTGGATATGAAGACTGCATTCCTTCATAGAGATTTAGATGAAGAGATATACATGTACCAGCCAGAAGGTTTCTCAGAAAGAGGGAAGAAGAACATGGTGTGCAGACTTAAGAAGAGTTTGTACGGCTTGAAACAAGCCCCGAGACAATGGTATAGAAATTTTGACAGCTTCATGCACAAGGAAGGTTTCCAGAAGTGCAATGCCGACCACTGTTGCTACTTCAAGAGATATAGGTCCAGTTATATCATTTTACTACTTTATGTTGATGATATGTTAGTAGTAGGTTCAAATATGGATGATATCAGAAGGTTGAAGCATCAATTGTCAAAGGAGTTTGACATGAAAGACTTGGATCCAACAAAGAAGATTCTTGGAATGCAAATCACAATAAATGAGAAGAAAGGATCCTTGCAGTTATCTCAAGCAGAGTACATCAATCGTGTTTTGCAAAGATTCAACATGGGCGATGCCAAGCTAGTTAGCACACCCTTGGCCAATCATTTTCGCTTATCTAAGGATCAGTCCCCTCAGACAGAGGAAGAGAGAGAATTCATGGCTAAGGTTCCTTATGCCTCAGCCATTGGAAGTTTGATGTACGCAATGATCTGTACGAGACCAGACATTGGCCATGCAGTGGGAGTTGTTAGCAGATTTATGTCAAATCCAAGGAAAACTCATTGGGAAGCAGTCAAGTGGATTTTAAGGTATCTGCGAGGCACCACAGAAAAGTACTTGTACTTTAGTAAAGGAGAGTTAAAAGTACAAGGGTGCGTAGACGCAGACTTTGGAGGTGAAGTTGATCATCGAAGAAGCACTATCGGTTATATATTTACTATTGGAACTACAGTTGTTAGTTAGATGTCACAAATATAGAAAATTGTCACTCTATCCACTACAGAGGCTGAGTATGTAGTAGTAACTGAAGCTAGTAAAGAGATGATATGACTTCAAGGTTTGTTAATTGAGCTGGGATTCAAACAGGAGAAGAATATTCTGCATAGTAATAGTCAAAGTGCAGTACACTTTGCGAAGAATTCAGCATTTCATTCTAGAACCAAGCATATTGGACTTCGTTATCACTTCATCATATCTCTATTGGAAGATGATGTGTTAATACTGGAGAAAATTCAAGGAAGCACAAATCCAACAGATATGTTAACAAAGGTGGTGACTATTGACAAACTGAAGTTGTGCTCAACTTCCGTTGGTCTACTAGAGTAACAAAGACTAGAAAAGCTGCTGCATTGATCGAGGTGTGAAAACAGATTTAAATCAGTCTTCAAGTGAGAGATTGTTGGAGATTGTTATAAAGCTCCTTAATTTAAGGAGCAAAACATGGAGTAAAACATTGAGCAAAACACGGAGTTTAATTCAATTAGTAATTCAAGGAACCATTAATTTAAAGAGTAATTCAATGAGTGAATTTTTCTATAAATAGATGTGTAATTGTAATGAATTAATCATCCAAAGTTTTCATTCCAATTGAAAGAAAAGTTTTTGTGAGAGAAAATTGAGAATAATTTTCTTGGGTGTAATTAGATTGTAAGTTGTGAGTATTGTAAACACCTTGTATAATTTATCCTCTTTCAGTAAAAAGATGTGCAGCAGGTCCGGAGACGTAAACAAGATTGGCCGAATTCCGTTATCAAATTTGTGTGTTATTTTTATTCTTGTTTTCTCATAAATTTAATTTATCGAAAATTTGCGTAATTTCTCAACACGTAAAAGATGTTTACTATTGAGATTTTTCTTAAAAAAAAATGTTGAGAATTTACAATGACTCATTGGTACGCAATTTAAGTGGGCACTGGATAACATTTCAACCAGCAATATATACGACCTTTCGGATAAATTATCGATTGCTTACAAAGTATTTAAGAATGTACAACAATTACCAATTACTATGTTATAAAACAAGCAGCTAATTCATAAACTGAGACCTAGTAGTAATAAACCCACTCTTGACTTTGGTTTCAATCATTACATGCGACCGTACTTCACTATTTTTATAATAACGAAATGGTCAAAGGAAGTAGAAAAATCAATAAAAAATAAAAATAGATAATCTAATTCTTAAAATTTTATAAGAGGTGGCATGAATTATAAGTACTAATTTTTAATTTTAAATATTATTTTTATAATCATAAATTAAATAATATATTTATAATTTTTTCAAACAAAACTGCTCCGTCCAATAATATATATTATTCATAAAGTTGAAAAATTTGTTATTGTATGATTTGCACGCAATCTATAAGTGGATAACATCTTACTCAACAATTTGGATAAATTATTGATTACTTATAATGTATTAATTAATAATGTGATATTCAAATGCAATACAGTACAAAGTAATTATTGAAACTAATTTTCTTTTAAAAAAATTATTAATTACTTTGTTAAAACAACAAGCTTCATAATTGATAAGAAGCATTAATTCATTAACAAGTTTTAAATTTTGTTTTGGATGTAAAAGGTGGTTTGTCTTCCGGAAAATTGACCATCAACAATATTAATTGACTAAAATTGACTAGCCACCCTTGAAAACATGGTGCATATTAATGCATAACAATTGGATTTGGTACATTTCGAGATGAGATCATTTTTGAACGTTGTTTTCTTTATACTATTATTTTCAACATTGAATTGTCAAAGCAAATCCAAGTTGTTGTGGAAGATGAAGACTTTTCAATTTTATAGACTTTTCAATTTTATACCATAATGTTGTTATATGGAGTAACTCTTACTCTTGTATTTAGTTAAATAAAATAACCAAAAATCAATGGAGTATTATCCTTTATTTATAATTTTAATTCTCAGTGTAAGCCATGGAATAATTTTTTTTCCCTTTTAACTTTGTATTCAAAAATTCATTAAATTAAGGATTTTATTTTTTACCTGCTTTTATCCTCTACACATATTAGTTAACTTTCTTAAAATTTATACACTTTAATTACCTTATTGTTATATTTTTAAAAACTTTAATCATTTTTTTTTAATTTTGATTTCTTTTGGATAATTTTTTTAGAGGAAAAAGTAAATGAATCTTACTAGTAAGTATTGATAGATGTTTGAAAAAAAATATTTAAAAAAATTATAAAAATAAAGTAAATATTAAAATGATAAAACTTAATATAAAATAACTAAAATTCCTACAAATAATATTAAAATGACGAAAATATAATTATTTAAAATTAAAATAATTATTATATATAATTTATAAAAGCAAAGTTACTCAAATTACAATTTTTTCTTTGTTTAATAGTATTAATGCGTTCAATTGCAGGGTTATTTATTAATCTTATTGGGTCTCCATCCATATTATAGACTTTATATTATTTCTAAAACTATGTTCAACTAAGTTTGATTTTTGTGTTATCAGACGAGCATTCTAGAGAAGAGAATATTATTTGTTCATTAAATACACTTATAAATTGAGAAAAAATATTAATAAAATTTATGATATGATGTATTAATTTTTAAAATTTATTTTATTTTATCTCATTTAATTTCTAATGAGATAAGATAGTAATAAAACGATATTAATTAAGATATTTCATTTATTTTTAATAAATCTAAATAAAATAATTAAGAATATAAAAAATAGATAAATGATCATTTATAACTTAAATTTGATAAACAAAATGATGCAACGTGTTTAATACTAAAATCTAAATAAAATAAATTAGATTATATAATATTTAAATAAAATGATATATTATTATATTATGAATTTATTAAAAATAATAAATAAAATATAAGATGATAGAAACGATTAATTTTACATCTTTACTAACATTTATTGAGTGTTTAGACAACCATCATGATTATTAACACTGGTACTAATTAAATGCATGTTTAGATAAATTTTCGGTCAATAGAAACATCACCAAAGCTCTATCTAACAAGGGACGACTAACAGACTATTAGTGAACTTTATTGGACCTCAAGAAAAAAGTAATAGGCAATGAGCACTAGTTTTAAACATAGTTTATTTATTTATTTCAATAAAAACATCAACTGGAGGAGGAGGACCACTAACACATCGGACATCTATGGCATTAAACATAGTTTAGTTAAGCTTCATATTTTTAATACATAAATCAATTTTAATATGAATTCTCAATTTAATTTAAATTGACAGATTATCCAAAAGGCACAAAATCCATGTTGACCCAAAAACTGAGCTCAGCCGTGTCCTGAAGGAAATAGTAAGCTGGATAAAGGGATAAGGTTTTACACTACATTTCATCCAAGAGTTTCTAACGATCACAACCTCGAAGACTTGGTTTCCATGGAGACTTGGTTTCCAATTCCATGGCTAGCTATAATCTAATTTCACCTTCTACTTACTCTTAGTTTTCAATTCCAATCACTACTACAAAAAATAGGTATTTAAGTCGTTATATAAAGTCAGTTTTTGAAAAAAAATCGATTTATAATGAATTTAAAATCGGTTCGATGTAGAACGGACGCTATCTACGTAGATAGCGTCGGTTCGTCACATCAACTGAAGCTACGTCACATGGATAACATCGGTTCTACACCGAACAGACGCTATCTACGTCGGTTCTCCACGTTAAAAGACGATATCCACCTAATATATCCAAATTCGGGTCATTTTTTACGCAAAACCCAATTTTCTTCTCCTCTCTTCTCCATTTTCTTCCTCACTCTCCTCCATTTTCTCCCAAAATCTAAGGATTTTGTCTATAATTGGCATATTTTGTTCAAAAGTTTAAAAAAAAGCTCTTTGTTAATTTAGTTTAAAAAAAGACTCTTTTTAATCTCTTAATCAAGTAGCAAGTCATTTTTTTTCTCTTTCCTCTCTCAATTATATCTCAATTTTTTTCGTTTTTTTTCTCTCTCCTCCTTCAATTCCCAGTCCATTCTTTTTCGCTCTCCTCCTTCAATTCCCAACTAGTTGTTTTATCTCTTCTTATTTTAAAAACAAGGTAAAAAAATATTTTAATTACCCTTTGTAACTTTAAAATGTCGAATACAAAATTATAAAAATAATTTATATTTATAAAATACAAAAATATATTTAATAATAAATATATAATTTGTTATAACAAATAACTTATCAAAATTTTATTATAAATAAACTTTAAATAATAATAATAAATTATAAAATAATTACAAAATTAATAATTATTATTATTATAAAATAAATTACAAAAACTAGGCTAATAATTATAATAATATTATATTAGATAATATTTTCACACAAATTTTACGATATAATGTGTTATGTTTAATTGTATATTGTAAAAAGTTAGATAGAGAGGTTTCACAATTTTTTTTTAATAATTTAATTATTTTTATGAATATTATTTTTTATATCATAATTATAAATAAATATTATAATTATTTATTAAATATAATTATAATTAATAATAATAATAATAATAATAATAATAATATATTATATTATTTATGAATTATCAAAATATTTAGCATATGATTTTCAATATATGTATAAATTTATATTTATTTTATTGTAAAATAAATTTATTTTTATTTTTTAAAATAAATTTTTTAATATATAATATGATAAAAAATATTTATGTATTTAAAATTAATTATAAATTTATAAGATGTTAATATTTTTTAATGTTTATAATAATTATTTTTTGTAAAATAGAGCTAATATATCTTTTTTTTAAATAAAATTGATTAAAAATTTTGCTTGTAAGTTTAAGGTAAGATTTTGCCTATTTTTTAAAAAAATTCAACTTGTGCCCATTTTTAAACTATTGTCCAAAAGTTGGATCTTATAGACAAAACCCCCAAAATCTACACCGTGCACCACATTCTTTCTAAATTTCCGGTCACCTCCGACCACCATTTGTAACGTCGTTTTGTAAGCTATATTCTTCTTCTCATTATATTTCAGATCTACTATTTTTTTAGCGCAATATTAAAAAAAATTATACCTATTTTCTGTATAAATTCTTGATTTAGGTATGTTTTTTATTTTGTTTGTTATTATGTTTGACTTATTTTACGTGGAAATAATATCTGAAATGTTGTGGGTTTGATGGATTATATATATTTACTGTGCATGGATAAATTTATTTATATATTATAAATAATTATATTTTATTAAGTAGAATTTTGTACCATAATATTCAGTTTGTTTTATATTTTGTATAAATTTTTGATTTAGGTATGTTTTTTATTTTGCTTGTTATTATGTTTGACTTATTTTATGTGGAAATAATATCTGAAATGTTGTGGGTTTACTATGCATGGACAAATTTATTTATATACGTATAATTAATATTACTTTTTAATTATGATATAGTAACATACTTAGAAATTAGAATCAACCAAAATGCGTGATTGGTTTTTATATATTCATGCTAACATGTTGCTTATTTTTTAATTTGTATAGAAATGGTTTTATAAAATGATTAAAATGATAAGTGTTTTGCATTATGTATGTTTTGATATATATTCTAATAATAAGGAAATTTATATATAATAATACTTGAAATATATTCATTGTATACATAATTAAGTAATATGTTTAATTAATGTCATTAATAGAAAATGAACAAATCTTGGATGTCAAAGTGTAGAATTGAGCAAGACTATATTTCTGGAGTTGAAAGTTTCATGGATTTTGCTTGTAGAAATAGTAATAGTGAAAGTAGTATGATTCGATGCACATGCGTTAAATGTAAAAATGAGCGATTTCATGAATTTGATGAGGTTAAGTATCACCTTATCCGTAATGGTATTCTATTGAGCTATAAATGTTGGTATTATCATGGAGAAAATATTGATAATACTCATGGGGAAAAGATAAATAAGAATGTGAGTGGATTACATACATCTTATCATACTGTACAGATAGAAAATATGTTTCATGGTATTGAAGATGAATTACGCGAGGATAATCCCAAAACCTTTAATAAACTTATAGAAGATGCTGAAAAATTGTTGTATCCAAAATGCAAAAAATACACTAAAATGTCAGGATTGGTTCATTTGTACAATGTGAAGGGAAAACATGGTTTTTCTGACAAGGGATTCACAGAATTACTAAATCTATTAGTCGATATGTTTCCTGAGGGTATTGAATTTCCATCTTCAATGTATGAAGTGAAGAAATCTCTTAGTCGATTTGGCATGGAATATCATAAGATTCACGCTTGTCCTAATGATTGCATTCTTTATAGAAAATAATATGATATATTACATGATTGTCCTATGTGTAAAGAATTGAGATGGAAGCATAGTACAAATGAGAGTACAACACATAAGAAAGGCGTGCCTGCAAAGGTTATTTGGTACTTTCCTCCGATTCCTCGCTTTCAAAGGTTGTTCAATAGTAAATATACATCAAAGATGTTGACTTGGCATTCAGATAATCGATCTGATGATGGGGTGTTACGTCATCCTTGTGATTCTCCAAATTGGAAAGAATATGAGACATTACATGATTGTCCTATGTGTAAAGAATCGAGATGGAAACATGGTACAAATGAGAGTACAACACATAAGAAAGGCATGCCTACAAAGGTTCTTTGGTACATTCCTCTGATTCTTCGCTTTCAAAGGTTGTTCAATAGTAAATATACATCAAAGATGTTGACTTGGCATTCAGATAATCGATCTGATGATGGAGTGCTACGTTATCCTTGTGATTCTCCAAATTGGAAAGTAGTAGATAATTTATCTCCTCAATTTTCATCTGATCCGCGCAATCTTCGTCTTGCCATTGCTGCTGATGGAATTAATCCACATAGTTCCCTCATTAGTAGATATAGTTGTTGGCCAGTAATTATGGTAACATACAACCTTCCTCCCTGGTTATGTATGAAAATAAAATTCATGATGTTAACATTATTGATCTCAGGACCGAAACAACCCGGTGTTGATATTGATGTATATTTGCAGCCTCTGATAGATGATTTAAAGATGTTGTGGAATGATGGTGTAAATGCTTACGATGCACATAAAGAAGAATACTTTAACTTGAAGGGGATCCTTTTATGGACAATTAATGATTTTCCTACCTATGGAAACTTATCAGGACATGCAACAAAAGCTTACAAGGGTTGTCCTATATGTAGTGATGGAACTTCTACAACTTATCTTGTTCACGGACGAAAGATGTCTTATAGAAGACATAGAAGATTTTTTCCATCTAAACACAAGTTTAGATACCAAAAGAAACCGTTCGATGGTGAAGAAGATCATGATCATGCAACTCGACCTTTGCGAGGTATTGAGATATTAAGGCAATTGAATGGGATGACATTCAAACAATGTGGAAAGATGAAAAAAAAACTCACTAAGGTAGGGAAACGAAAGAGGTCAACTAATGAAATGGGTGAAAATGAAAAAGAGTTTGAACCGACTTACCATGGTTGTTGGAAAAAAATCAATATTTTGGGAATTACCTTATTGGAAAGACCTACACATTCGTCACATCTTAAATGTCATGCACATTGAGAAGAATGTATGTGAGAGCTTGATTGGTACTTTACTTAATATACCTGGAAAAACAAAGGATGAAATTAAAGCAAGATTGGATTTAAAGAAACTAGGCATACGACCTCAATTGGAACCAAGGGTGGAAAATGATAAGAATCGAACATACTTACCACTAGCATCTCTCTTTCCTACTTTCCTTACGAACTCATATTAGCACTTTATTAATCATTTGTTTATAAATATGAATTTATCTGGAATCTCTGCTAGTATTTTTAATGCTATAATGAGCTCTAAATGGAAAAAATCAAGTGTACGTAACTCCAATTTTTTTCTTGGTTTGTATGAGTTTTGGTGCCCATGAACGTGTTCTATATGTTTAAGGGCACCAAAACTCACACAAGCCAAGTAAGAAATCGAAGTTACACTTGATTTCATATTTAGAGTTCATTATATATAGCATTAAAAAATACTATTAGAGATTCAAGATAACTTCATATATATAGACAAATGATTAATAAAGTGCTAATATGAGTTTGTTGAATGTCGTTGTACGTGGTAATCTCTTTTTGATGAAAATATTTATAATGATTTAATTTCTTCATTCGTATGTCTGAAATTTAGACTGTTTTTTTATGGATATTTTACGTGCTCATGTATGTAGGAGAATATGAATTGTTATATAGATCAGTTGTTTTTTGTCAGAATGCTTGTGAAGGCCAATCAAGATTCTAAGTCAACCAAGCTTACTCGATCGCATAATTACACTTTGACAATAATATTTTATTTGTAATTTAAGTTAATTATATGTATTATATATACATTATTTGTTTTTGTAATAAATTTAATTATCAAGTAATTAAATATATTTAAATTTTTAATTATTTGTATTATTATTTATATTTTAGTTTTTTTATGCTATATATATATATTGAATAATACAAAAAATAAAAATAAAAATAAATTATAAAATATACGGGTAAAATCGGTTCACACGATAAACCGATTTTACATTTTAGATCGTTAAATTTAAAATCAATTTTTAAAATACTTTAATGCCTATTACTATAACACTTAGTTGAATTCTAATTTCACCTCCCCAATCATAACAGCTTTGGTCTCACCAAAACCTCTCTATGCTTCTCCACTCAATCTCTTGCATGCCCTCAAATCGACCGTCATCTTTCACCGTCAAAGCTGTCCAATCTGAAAAGGCCAGTGAGACCTCACTTGCTTTGGTAGTTTCTTCTTTCATACTTCTTGGGCATTTTTTATTTCTTTTACGTTTTGACTGAAAATATTAATACTGTAATTTTTGGTTAATTAAACAAATTTTAATGCAACAAACTTATTTATTCTCAAACTTAAAAAATTTACAATTTACCGATCCAGTGTTTTATAACCGTGTACAAAACTTGTAAATTATGATTTATAAATATAGGGTGTAATGTTAAGTTAAGTTTTTTAAATTATGTTATCTGTGTGGTTTAGTTTATTAAATTAAAAATATTATTATTTAATTTTTTAATTTTGTAAAAAAATATTAATTAAAAATAAATTATATTATTTTAATAATTTTTTATTTAAAATATTATTTTTTCTATCAATTATTTAAAACGTGATTAAAATATAGGAATAAAATAAAAATTTTATATGAAATAATTTAAGAAAAATAAACAATAATAAAATAAAAATAAAAATTATTTAAATATATATTATTTTTTAATAAAATTTAAAAATTAATAAAACATTAAAATAAAATAGTGGTAATTAACAAATATTAAAAACAAATATTTTGTGAACTTTTTCATATTAATTATGATTTTATCATTGCTAAATATGCATGTTTAAATTGTTTTTAATCACTTGATAGAATAATCAATAATCATTAAATTAATATAATTTATTTTTAATTGATAATTTTTATAAAATTAAAGAAACTAAATGGTACCAATAACACTAAACGATGTGGACCATTAAATGTATTTTTAAAACGTCTAGAATGATGTTTTTTTAATTATTTAAAACAATATGAGAATATTTTTAAAACATCTAGAATATTAGGATTAATAATTTTTTAAATTATAAAATCAAGTAATTAAAATATGAGTTTTTAATAAAAAAATTAATATAAAATAATTTAAGAAAAAAAAAACTCATATTTTTTTTAGTTTGGTAACTCTGTGAGGAAATACAAAGTTGGGATATTAGAAGTACTGATAATGGTTTTTCATTCTATTTTTGGAAATTGCAGCCAACTTTCCAAATAATTACACCCATAAATGGTGATCCATTCATAAATTATATTATTTTAATGATTTTTTATTTAAAATATTATTTTTTCTATCAATTATTTAAAACGTGATTAAAATATAGGAATAAAATTAAAATTTTATATGAAATAATTTAAGAAAAATAAACAATAATAAAATAAAAATAAAAATTATTTAAATATATATTATTTTTTAATAAAATTTAAAAATTAATAAAACATTAAAATAAAATAGTGGTAATTAACAAATATTAAAAACAAATATTTTGTGAACTTTTTCATATTAATTATGATTTTATCATTGCTAAATATGCATGTTTAAATTGTTTTTAATCACTTGATAGAATAATCAATAATCATTAAATTAATATAATTTATTTTTAATTGATAATTTTTATAAAATTAAAGAAACTAAATGGTACCAATAACACTAAACGATGTGGACCATTAAATGTATTTTTAAAACGTCTAGAATGATGTTTTTTTAATTATTTAAAACAATATGAGAATATTTTTAAAACATCTAGAATATTAGGATTAATAATTTTTTAAATTATAAAATCAAGTAATTAAAATATGAGTCTTTAATAAAAAAATTAATATAAAATAATTTAAGAAAAAAAAAACTCATATTTTCTTTAGTTTGGTAACTCTGTGAGGAAATACAAAGTTGGGATATTAGAAGTACTGATAATGGTTTTTCATTCTATTTTTGGAAATTGCAGCCAACTTTCCAAATAATTACACCCATAAATGGAAAGTTCTACATGGAAAGTTCTACATGGAAAGTTCTACATGGAAAGTTCTAGAGTTGCCTAGAGATGTCTAAAAAGAGCTAGAGTTGAATGGACTCAACTCAAGCTAGAAGACCCTAGAACGTTCTAGAGCACGTTGGAGAGTGCTAGAATGGGCTGGAATGTTCTAGAACGTGCCGGATGGTTCGGGAAGGATGTAGAAGATGCTGGAAGCTTATGGAACATCCCGGAAGGTGCATGAAGGAACTAGACAAACCTAGAAGACTCTAGAGTTGACTAGAAGGTCCTAGACCCTTGTGGAATATTGTACATAATTCTAGAATTCTCTTGTACATTCTAGGCTAGGAAGACTCTAGAAAGTGGTGGATAGCCTTAAGCTTAAAGTCACACTATAAATAGACCCATTGGTCTTCATTTGTATTCATCCTTGGGAAATTGTAAGATAAACTCTCTCTAGAGCAATACAAAGCATTCTTTGCAAACTCTCTCTCTATTCTCTTTGGAGTTTCATTCGGTTTCAAAGGCAGGCTTAGTGCAACGGACGGTGCTAAGTGCCGCACGATCGCTACTTGAAAAATTAAGGTCGTGACAGTTGGTATCAGAGCTTTCGGTTAAAGTATCTCTATCTTTGGTAAAAATGAAGAACACCGCCCCAGCTACACCAAACATGGACGTTCCACCAATGGAACGTGGCTGTGAGGAAGCTCGGAAAGTCCCAAAGAAATCTCGAGCCAAGTCGAAAGACATGCTTTCTAGCTTGGAAGCACGAGTTGGGAGTGCACAGGACAGCTTAGGGGAGCTGTTCGATCGGGTGGACAACTTGGAGGAACGTTGCAATGGCTTGGAGGCCGAGGATGTGGAAATCCATGCAGCGGTAAAGATGTCCCTCAACGAGCTAGTTGGTGGATTAAGGCAAGAGATTGATGGGTTAAAGGCGAAAGTTTCCAAGGTAAGGGATCTTGTCCAAAGAGAACTTGCTAATGTGTTGCTTAGAATGGAGGATATGGGTGGTGATCTAGCTCTATGTAAGCGGGCTATGGCCGCGGGAACTAGTGCAACCACTGTTATTAAGGCTAAGAGGGTGGATGTTCCCAAGCCTAAGACCTTCAATGGTGTTAGGAATGCTAGGGAAGTTGAGAACTTCCTATGGGGGCTAGAACAATACTTTGAGGCTACTGGCATAACGGACCATGCCAGCAAGATCCGAACTGCAGCCATGTATTTGTCCGACACTGCGATGTTATGGTGGAGACGGAAGCATGGAGATGTGCAACGAGGGGTTTGCACAATTGATACTTTTGAAGACTTCAAAAGGGAGTTCAAAATGCAGTTCTTCCCCGTTAATGCTGAAGAGGAGGCAAGAGGGCGTTTGCGACGATTGAAGCAAACAGGTAGCATAAGGGACTATGTGAAGGAGTTCACAACCTTGTTGCTAGAAGTCCCCGACACCTCAGACAAGGATGCCCTATTCTTATTTATGGATGGTCTCCAATCATGGGCTAATTTGGAGCTCAAGCGACGTGGTGTCCAAGACTTATCTTCGGCCATCGCAACTGCAGAAAGCTTTATTGACTTCTCCACAAACAAGAAGGGCTCTAAAGCCTCAGATAAAAAGTTTAGTGGAGCAAAGAATGGTGGAGGCCACACCAAAAGTTAGGGTTCTAAAAACCATAAATACAACTCCTCATTCAAGGCACGAGATAAGGGGAAGGAGAAGGAGGATCGGAATGCCTCGAAGCCCCGGGTGACGTGCTTCATATGCAACGGACCGCATTGGGCACGAGAATGTCCGAAAAGAAAGGCATTGAGTGCCTTGGTTGCCTCCACACATGATCAAGATGGAGGTGAGTCGGACGAAGGTGCAAAGATGGGTTCTTTGCGCATACTTGGTGCATTGCAGAGCGCCCCAAAGACCCCAAAAGGCTTAATGTATGTAGATGCAACCATCAATGGGAAGGTCGCCAAGGCTTTGGTCGACACCGGTGCATCTCACAACTTTGTTTCAGTGGAGGAAGCAAAGCGACTTGGCCTAAAGGTTGTCAATGGAAGGGGATCTCTCAAAGCAGTTAACTCGACGGCACTACCATTGCATGGAGTTGCTCGTGGAGTTAAGGTCAGTCTCGGTGCTTGGACTGGCCAAGTGGACTTATCGGTGGCGCCTATGGATGACTACTCGATAGTATTCGACATGGAGTTCTTGGACCAGGTAAGAGTTTTCTTGGTGCCATACTCAAACTCTATGTGTATAATGGATGGATCAAAGGCGTGTGTGGTACCGACAGACAGGACCACCAAACGTACGACCCAAGCTCTCTCTGCACTTCAATTCAAGAGGGAATTGAAGAAAGGAAAAGAGAGTTACCTTACCATCTCAAAAGAATACGACGGGGAGGAGAAGTCACCAAAGCCAAGCTTGCCGACGGAAGTGCAAGTTGTCTCAGATAAGTCCCATGAGGTGATGTTTGAGGCGTCACCAAACCAAGCTTGCCAACGGAAGTGCAAGCTGTCCTAGATAAGTCCCATGAGGTGATGCCGGATGCATTTCCCCAACAGTTACCTCCAAGGAGGGGGGTGGGCCACAAAGTTGAGTTGGATCTTGACACAAGACCACCAACAATGAGTCATTATCAGGTGGAAAAATCAGAGTCACGCAACGGAAGTGTTGTGGCTGATCCACCAAGTGAAAAGACGGAGCTAGCAGCCTTGAGTAGGCCAAGTAGTCCTTTGCTGGAAAGGATCAAATAAGGGTTGGAGCATGATGCCCTTGCTCAAAACCTCCTTGCCCTCATCAAGGAAGGAAAGACGAGACGATTTTGGCTGAGTGACGGACTACTCTATGCCAAGCAGAATCGAATCTTTGTGCCAAAATGAGGGAGCTTAAGGAAAGAGCTTATCAAGGAGTGCCATGATTCGTTATGGGCTGGACACCCAGGAATGAGGCGCACCCTTGCTTTGATCAAGTCAATCTACTATTGGCCTCAACTCCGGGATGATGTCGAAGCATATGTAAGAACTTGTCTTGTGTGCCAACAGGACAAGATAGAGCAGCATGCACCTGGAGGATTGCTAGAGCCACTACCTATTCCAGAGAGACCATGGGAAAGTGTCTCTATGGATTTCATCACTTGTCTGCCAAAATCAGAGGGCTTTGGCAGCATTATTGTCGTCATCGACCGCTTCAGCAAATACGCAACATTCATACCTGCCTCAACGGACTGCACGGCAGATGAGACAGCATGTTTGTTCCTCAAGAATGTTGTGAAGCATTGGGGAATTCCTTCCAATATCGTGAGTGACCGAGACCCACGATTCACGGGGAAATTTTGGACGGAACTATTCAAGCTATTGGGATCAGACTTGAATTTCTCCACAAGATTTCACCCACAAAGTGACGGACAAACGGAGCGTGCCAACACGTTGCTGGATTTATATCTCAGGCACTTTGTGAGTGCTAATCAGCGGGATTGGGCGAAGCTGTTGGATGTAGCCCAATTCTCTTACAACTTACAACGGAGCGAGTCTACCGCTAAAAGTCCCTTCGAGATCGTCATGGGGCATCAACCCATGACTCCTCATGCCTTGGCTACGAGTTATGAAGGGAAGAGCCCTGCTGCCTTCAAATTTGCCAAGGTCTAGCACGAACAAGCTGAGTTGGCCCGAGCCTACTTGAATAAGGCATCTAAAAAGATGAAGAAATGGGCTGACAAGAAACGGAGGTTGGTGGAATTTCATGAAGGCGATTTGGTTCTTGTAAAACTATTGCCCCAACAATTCAAGTCCTTGCGGAAGGTTCATAAGGGGTTGGTGTGGAAGTATGAAGGACCATTTCCAGTCCTCAAGAAAGTCGGCAAGGTGTCGTACAAGCTGCAACTCCCTCCAAAGCTCAAAATTTATCCGGTCTTTCATGTAAGCATGCTAAAACCTTATCATGGAGACAAGGAAGACATGAGTCGAGGAGAATCCAAAAGGGCGCCTACCGCAGTGGTAACCTCCTTTGACAAGGAAGTGGACTCAATCTTGGCGGATCGCGTGATCCGGCATAGAGGTGTACCAAGTTATCGGGAATACTTGGTCAAATGGAAGAATGCTCCGGATGTAGAAGCAAGCTAGGAACCTGAGGACTCTTTGTGGCAATTCAAAGATGACATAGAAAGGTTCAAGCTTGAAAGCGCGACGAGGGCGTCGCAAACTTGAGTGGGGGAGGGTGTCACGTCCCGCTCAAATTGTCCCTAAAAATCCAAACAAATGATGGTTGCCTAAAGGATCTAGACTATTCTACATGGAAAGTTCTAGAGTTGCCTAGAGATGTCTAGAAAGAGCTAGAGTTGGATGGACTCAACTCAAGCTAGAAGACCCTAGAACATTCTAGAGCACGTTGGAGAGTGCTAGAATGGGCTGGAATGTTCTAGAACGTGCCGGATGGTTTGGGAAGGATGTAGAAGCTGTTGGAAGCTTATGGAACATCCCGGAAGGTGCATGAAGGAACTAGACAAACCTAGAAGACTCTAGAGTTGGCTAGAAGGTCCTAGACCCTTGTGGCATATTGTACATAATTCTAGAATTCTCTTGTACATTCTAGACTAGGAAGACTCTAGAAAGTGGTGGATAGCCTTAAGCTTAAAGCCACACTATAAATAGACCCATTGGTCTTCATTTGTATTCATCCTTGGGAAATTGTAAGATAAACTCTCTCTAGAGCAATACAAAACATTCTTTGCAAACTCTCTCTCTATTCTCTTTGGAGTTTCATTCGGTTTCAAAGGCAGGCTTAGTGCAACGGACGGTGCTAAGTGCCGCACGATCGCTACTTGAAAAATAAGGTCGTGACATTATGCTGGTGGAGCTAGTTCCTTGGCTGCTGCTGGTCTTGTTGTGATCCTCAGCTTGTGTTTGACCATGTATGGAATTGCATCTTTCAAAGAGGGAGACCCCTCAACTGCTCCCTCTTTAACCCTAACCGGTCATAAGAAGCAGCCCGACCGGCTTCAAACCTCCGAGGGATGGGTTCACCGGTGGCTTCTTCTTCGGGGGAATTTCAGGTGTTACTTGGGCTTATTTCCTCCTCTATGTCCTAAACCTTCCTTACTACTTCAAATAGGTTCCTTTTTGTTGTATAAGAAGGAAATGTAAAATTGTATATTTAGTGCCTCCTTTGTTACAAAATAATAAGCATTGCATTTGTTGATTGTTATTTACTATGTTACTTAATCTTTATTTTTATAAGTCCCAACAAACAACATGATATTAACATAGGTGTGTTTTTGAAACATTTTAATTTGATGTAAATTTATGGATAATTTTTTAAAAAATAAACATATTTAATTTTCGGATACGTATCTAAAAATTTACTATTTTTGGTACCGTCGATGTAACATAGGTTACTTGATTTTGTCCATTTTATTTGTTCAAAGTCACATGAGGTCTTTTTTAAAAAACCACAAGTAGGAGGTGGGAGAATTGAAGCAGGATCTCAATTAATTGTCCAAAATATGTATATATATTTGATGACATATATATAATTACAAAGCCATAGTAATCACAGATTTACAGCACCAAAGCTAATTCATAGGTTCATATAACAGTATAAGATTCAGGATTTAGACACTTAAATATAATCACATCATCATTGATACAATTAAGTGGTAGAAGCTTTAAGGACAAGGTTATCAGGTGTATGATTGGGTTGTGGAGCCATGGAGAGATCAAATTGATGATGCCAAGAAAAAGTTGGGACAGAGATCAAATCAGGAGATATGAGATTGTCCCAGCCCTTGGTGGGATCTGTTGTTGCAGAACCGTCTAAACCTATGTGTGTCACATGCTTTACATCTGTAGGACACCCTATCTCTATATCCATTTCCTCTTCTTCCATTTCTTCCTTGTAAGCTATCAAGGAGATTATGGAGAAAAGTTTTTACACAAGATTCAAATAAAGATATCATTATTATTACAGTAACCCAGTTCTTGAAACTTACCTAATGAATTGGAGAAGTTTTTGAAACCCTTGAACAGCCTTTGAATTCCATTTGATATGTCTGGCTTTGGAAGTGCTAATGACCTAAATGAGTTCTTCATGCTTTCATCTGATAAGCTAACTTCTTCTTCTTCTTCATCCTCTTTCTCTTCTTTGGTTCCTTCACCAAAACAAAAGGAAAGAAAAACAATTAAAAGATTGTTACGTACGTCCGATTCTTCTAAAAATTTCATTTGTGATTGAAAAGAAGAGGAAGGAAAATAGAGATATAGAGAGAGAGGGAGAGAGGGAGGGACTTATTGGAGATGAGATTGTATCTGTTTTTGATCTTCTAGGGTGCTGTAAACCTACAGCAACACTTGATTCTGAGATGCAACCAACAGAAAAAGGAAGAACAATTCTTTCCATTAATTCTCTCATTTTCTCAAAGCAGACAAAGAGAGAAATGAAATTGGTTGGTTTGGGAAATGCAAAAAAATTTAGAGTGGAGTTGGTTTTCTTATAACAAGTAACACAGGCTTTATTATCAAGTTACAATAATTATATGTACAAGAAGTCAAGTTACATATACAAGTCTGTTTGGTGGAGACATATATTTAAAGAAATGTTAATGAGCTTCAATTGATGTTTATGTTTTTCGTAAATATCAACAACTTTTAATCGCTCTCAATCTTAAAATTTAACTTAATAACAATCCCAAACTCTACGTATACATATATATGGACGTGACACTAACACTTACAGTCCCAAAACTGTTAGTTTAATTACTAAAGTAAGTTCTTCAATCACTAGCTAATAAAAAAATGAACTTTAATTTTATTTTATTTTTTTGCTTCTCTGAGTCTTCATAATGTGGGGTTCCCCAACTTTCACTTACCTCTCTTGAAGAGAAAGCCATCGTTTTCTCACTATAACTGTTCTTAATTTCTCTTTTGGTTTTACGTATTATGTTTTCATTGTATTTATATTTCTTTACTTAGTTTGGACTCTTCCTTTAATGTAGTACATCCCAAGCGAACTTTCGGATTCAAAGTCAACATGAGTTCATTGGTTAGCAGATCTAGTAAATGGAGGTATTTTCTTAAGTTTAAAGGAGGAAAACTTGATTGATTTTGCAAGAATAACGTTAAATAAATAAACACAAATAAGAATATATTTTGATTACTATTTATGATATATATATATATATATATATATATATATATTTCAATCTTTGTATTGTAACATGTTTATGTACAAATTTTATACATACTTGTAACAACTAATAAGTTACAAACGTGTTAAATTTTTACACATAAATGTGTAAATTTTACAAGTATTTTTCTATTTTCATAAACTATAATACCCATTTTTTTAAAATTAAATTAAATTAAACTATAATACCCATTTTTATCTATCTAAAGGATATTCAAGTGATTTTCATCAAAATAGTTCATTCTACCTAATTTAATGGATTTGGATATCAATTGTGTCGTATTTAATTACCGGATGGATAAAAAAATTTAGATAGTGAGTAATTATCAATCTAATGATAATAAGATAAAATAAAATAAAAAACTATTAACGTCTTTTTCATGTTAAGCAAACGGGAGGCTCACTAGCTAGTTTTAGTACACAATTGATTATTTTATTATCTTCATTATCATCATCAAACCCAAGTCCGATATTACCATGACGGAAACTTATGGACACACTTTGCAGGTGATGCATCTTAATTTAAACGGGCCATGGCTTATGGTGTGATAAGTTGCCAAGTATTAAGTCATATTCATTATGGGACCTGGTTAAGTATTTCCCCATCTCTGTCCGCGTTCGTTTAAATTTGATGCCCGATGACAATTGACAAATTCATCATTATACATATAACAATTACTTTATTTTACTTCAATCATTCCTTTTCAATACATTCTTACATAAATAATCAATTTTTTTAAAATTTATGTTTTAATTTTAAAATTTTACGTACAAAATTTTAAAATTTTAAATACTATAATTTAATCTTTAAATTTTAAAATTTTTACATGTATTTTCTAACTTAGATATTAAAATATATATTTACAAATTAAAAATTTAAAATATATGTAAATTGTATTTTATAAAAGTTTAGGAATTTATACATAATTTTAAAAATTTAAAAATTTATATATAAATTTGATTAAAATATTAAAAAAAACGTAACTTTGACCGAACAACTATTACGATGGAAGCAACTCTCTGCCAACTTGAGCTTTTAAGTTATTCAAGTGCCACCTGCCCTCCACAAACTTAACCAGTTCACCACCCGCCTCTGCAAACTCTTATACGACATGTTTATGCTTAATGTACAATATGGGACAAGTATGTCCTTATTAAATTAAATTATATTTAATTAATATGTATTATATAATATTTAATGATATTATAATATAATTAAATAAAATTAATAATAAATAATTTATATTTAAAATAATATGTATTTTATTTTACACATTAAAATAAGTCTATTATAAAAACTTATTTACATCAATATTTAATTTTTCTTATAATATAAAAAAATTTGTGATTTAAAAAAATCAAGATATATAATTTTTAAAACAATTAAGTTAAATATCTAATACATTTTAGACTCACATATTTAAGATATCAGTAAAATGCCTAATTTCATAATTAAATACATACTTGTATATAATTATATAGTTAATATTTTTAATATTATATAACAAACATGTTATAATTCAATTGGTCCTACTTCATTTGATTTGGCCTATTATGATGAATTATACATTAATCCTAAATCACTGATGATGTAATGATCTAGGATAATTAGACAAGAGATATATACAATTTTTTTTCTTTTTTTTTAAATATAAATATCTATTATTTTTTAAAAATAATAATTAATAAAATTAATAAAAAATATTATATTATTTACTCCTAAAAATTGTATAATTTCTAATTGGGCCTACTCCACTGTCAGCATGATGAATTCTACCAAACTTTGATTAAGCTCTAACAAGTAAAATGTTTGATAGCTCATTCAACTATTCAATATCACTTGTGTGTAAATTATTTAACTGTTCTATATAATTTTTTAAAGTTTAATTAATAGTTAGACCTGTATTCACATCACAATAGTGTTGATTCTCCAAATTTTAACAATCAAATAAGTCCAATCGGCTCTTGTTTGCCGCAACCCATTGAAATATGTTTTCTTATGGGAGCTGGATCTTAAGCATCACAAGAATAATGTGTAGCTCTATTTCGAGCCTGATAATGGTTACCTCACCAGTAATCTCCACAGGAACAGAGGCCATGCTTGAAGTGATGAAACCGATGAATATCTCTCAGAACTATTTCCCTACCCAAAAGATGAGAAGTATACTTCATAAAACTATGACAGTCAGAACATATTCGGAGATTTTTCATTATTTGTATTGGAGTTCCAGATTTTGTACTAATAATGCCAAAGGCAAGTGCAAGCTTTTCACTGTGATAGCCAAGAAAGACTTCTCCCTGTTCTTCTTCAACATCTTGCAATACAAGATTAACATCAGCAGAGTATCCTATTTCCTTCAATCTTCCAATCAGCTCATCCAAGTAGGAATATATTTCCGAGTGATTTGGATGGGACCTATCTCCCATGACAAAAGTGTAGAGTTGAGCTTTCATTTGCATCCAAGATTGACCGGGGAGTTTACTAATTCTTCTCTGCTTCATTAAGCTCCTCAGATTAGCTGCTTCTTCCCATCTATGATTGGTAGCGCATATATTTGATAACAAAACAAAAGATCCTGCATCAGATGATTCAAGCCTACAAAGCATATCATAAACCCACTTTCCCATTTCTATGTTTTTGTGAAGACGACAAGAAGATAGAAAGCATTTCCACACTGAGCTAATGTGAGAAATACCGTTCTTATAGATGAAATCCTTGATCTCGTCCAAGTGACCAGCTCGGCCATAAAGATCAACCATACAAGTAAAGTGTTCGGCTCCGGGCTTTATACCGTAAACTTCTTTCATCAAGCTGAAGTATTTGCAGCCTTCTTTAAGCAGCCCTGCATGACTGCATGCAGTTAAAATTGTTACAAAAGAGACCTCATTTGGTGAGATTCCTTCTTTAATCATGAGTTCAAAAAGTTGAGCAGCCTCCCGTCCTTGCCCATGTAAAGCACAAGCAGAAATCATTGAAGTCCATAACACAACATTTGGGTAGATAATTTGTTTGAAAACAGTCCAAGCACCATTCAAGCTTCCACATTTAGAATACATATCAATAAATGAAGAGCCTAAATGATAATCAATTTTGTGGCCAAGTTTTTCAATGTAAGCATGTATCTCTTGACCGAGCTCTAAACTTCCCAGGTTAGCACAAGCAGAAGTTATGCTTGTTACTGTAAATCTGTCTACCCTAACATTTTCACGAACCATAGAAATGAAAGTTTGCAATGCATCTTCATGCTCATTATTGCAGACATAACCAGAAATCAACGCACTCAATGAAACAATTTCTGTCATTGATTCATCAGTAGTAATCTCCGAGTTAAGAGTTCTCAAATTAACAATTGGCATATTCCTGTAGATCGGCAATGCCATTTTCATTTCCCCACATTTGCAATACATATTTATAAGTGAACTGACAATGAATCCATCATTGTGAAGACCTAAGCTAATGACGAAGCCATGAATTTGTCTCCCCATTTCCAAAAGCACTAAAGATGAAGCCAAAACCAAAGCTATAGTGAAAGTTACTTTATCAAATGGAGATCCTTGTTTAACCATCAATTGAAGTAGCTCTAGTGCACTCCTTTCACATCCATTTTGCATTAGCCCATCTATTACTGTATTCCAACTAGCAACATCTTTGGAGGGCAATCTTCTAAACAAATCAAGAGCCTTCTCTGTATCTCCAGCACGCATGTAAGCACCAATCATTATATTCAATGTAATTGTCCCCTTTTCTCTCATCCTTTCAAATAATCTTTCAGCGTAACAAAAGGAACCACATTTCATATACACATCAAGAATAGAATTATTCAATATAACATCTAAATCAATCCCATTCCTCAGGATCCACCCATGTATATATCTAGCTACATAAGAGTCACTTAGGCTAGAAACACACTTTAAGACACTAGATAATGTAAACTGATTTGGACATACACCCTCAAGCTGCATTTCCCTAAAAAGTTCTAGAACCTTCCTAAAAGATCCATTTTGAGCCAAGCCCGAAATAAGGATGGTCCAGGATCGGACATCCCTGTCAGAAATTTCATCAAACAACTTGTGCGCATAATCCAAGTTCTTAGATTTTACATACAGGCTTAGAAGATAGTTCACTACGTCCAAGGATCGAAATTGACCAGTCTTCACAGCATTGGAATGAAGGGAATCAATGGGTGACTCGGCGGAGGAGCGGTGGTACCAGCAAAAGTGGAAACGGTGAAACTCAAACTGAGTTCTGCTTGTGACACTACAGGTGACTCTGTTTAGGGTAAAGAAATCATTGGTATGCTTCGAGAGCTTGGTACAACCGAACCTTTTGGCGCTCAGACTAGTCCATCTCATTTTACCATCCCTGGGAACAGCCCGTGACTGTTAAAGCTCGCTACTTTCAGTCTGCAATTTCAAAACATTTTGGGCCTGTTTACTAAGTAGATTGAAAATCAAAGAATCGGAGGGATTAGAATAAAAAAAGAATTAAAATATGTGATAATTATTAATATTTTTAAAATTTGAATATGAGAGAATGAATATAATAAATTTATCAGAACACTCTTATAATATTAAAAAAATTATGTTTTTTATTAAAAAAACTAAAAATTATATTTCACATAAAAAATAATAATTTTTTTATAAAATATAATTTACATTTTTATTTTAAAATTTTGACTTTTTATAAAATATAAGTAATTATTTATAGTAGATAAATAAAAAATAATAGATGTGAATAATATAATATTTAAAATAATTCGTTATCAATCTATCTTTATAATTATTAAATTTAAATAATTGTATTTTTGTCAAATTGTGAAATGAAAAAAAGATGATAAGAAAAAAAATTGAGTATAAAGGAAAATGAGAGTAGTAATTTAAAACAACTTTATTTTTATTATTTATATAATTTAAAAAATAAATAAGATGAGTGAGAATCGATCTCCTTTCTCATTTCTATCGATAAAAATTCTCTTAATTCAAAATTTCAATTGACTTTAAATACTATATTGAATATAATTAAATATGTCACTTAAAATAGTATAAATTCAGAACGATACAATTCGTAGTTTATCAAAAATAAAAAAAATAGTAAGACTCGTGTATGTATAAATATTTTTATACTTTAACATCTTATTAAATATATGTAATTTTTAATTAAATAATATGTATTTTAATCTATTATATTTTAATTTTTTTAATAAAATTCAAATTATGTACCTCGCACATCCGTTAATATTTTATCTTTTTAACATTTATATATTTTAAAAATCACAATAATAACTTTTACTAAAAATATAAATCGTGATAGTTTCTTAGGATTTGGTACACTTGTATCCTATTAGGATACTGCTATTTTTTAATATTATTTTTTAAATAAAATATTTATATTAATTTTTAAATATAAATACCTTTGTAATATCAATAAAAAAAATATAATTATAAACATCTTTAATAATAGGAGTATCAGGTCAATATCAAATACAATTTCAATAACATAAATAAAAAACATTTTAGATACTCATCATATTTAAGAAATAATTTAATTCACTTAATGAATAAAAATTCACAATCTAATTTATACAAAATAAAAAAAATATAATGATTAAAAATAGACATAATTATGGTGGAAATGGTATTGGATCCTTGTTAACCCTTGTTTTCGGTGTTGATTACCTCCCGTTGATTCTCGAGTTCTTGAACACTCCCTCTTAAGTTGGAATATATGTTGATTATTCTTAACTTGTTAAGTAAGCTTAAAACTTTGAAAAACTTAAAGATTTGGTAAAGATATTTGTAGGTTGTTCCGATGTAGAAATATGATAAGTCTTGATCATTCCACTTGAATCTTTTATCTCACTAGATGGAAATTGATTTCTATGTATTTGGTTCGTTTACGAAACACTAGATTTGATACAATATGAAAGGTAGCTTCATTGTCGCAATATAACTTTTTCGGTTGGGAGTGTTTGATACCCAAATCATCCAAAAGGTATCGTAACCATGTTACTTCATAACAAGTCGCCGTCATAGAACAATATTTTGCTTCTACACTCAATCGTGAGACTATTTTTTTGTTTTTTTGTTTTCCAAGAGATTAGTGAGTTTCCAAGAAACATACAATATCCCGTGGTTGATCGTCGTGTGTCTGTGCATCTAGCCCAATCTATGTCACAGAAAGCATTTAGTAGTAGTGAGCTAGCTGTTAAGAAAAATAGATCTTGACCTGGTGTGTTCTTGACATATCGTAGCACTCGTTGAGCTGCTTCCAAATGTGGTTGTCGTGGTTTGTTCATGTATTGACTAAGAATGTGCACATTATACACTAAGTCAAGTTGTGTGATGATCAAGTATATTAATCTCCCAACATCTCTTCGATAGGATGTGAGGTCACTGATGACTTCTCCTTCAACCTTGCTGAGGGATAAATTGTGTTCCATAGGTGAATTGACAGGTTTGGCACGAAGATAACCCATGTTCTCCAATATTTCAAGTGCGTACTTGCTTTATGACAAAATAATTCCCTTTTTGGATCGTGAAACTTCTATGCCTAAAAAATATTTAATTCACTGAGATCATTTAGCTTGAATTGTTGCATGAGATGATTTTTAGTTTCTTCAATGTCTTGTAGATTGTTTCTTGTTATGATTATATATTTTACGTAGACAAGAAGAGAAAAAAAAGAATTACCACCAGCTCAGATGAATAGTGAGTTATCATACTTGGATTAGTTAAAACCAACTAGCTTATGTGTTGTTGATAGCTTGATGAACCATTGTCATTAGGCTTGTTTGAGTCCATACAAAGATTTGTGTAGTTTACATACTCATGTTTCTCCCTTTCGTCCAAATTCAGGTGGAAGAGACATGTAGATATCTTCGTGGAGATCACCATAGAGAAAGGCATTGTTGACATCGAGTTGGAAAATATGCCAATTTTGAACATAAGCAACGACAAGAAGGAGGCGAATGGTGACAAGTTTGGCTACTGGTGCAAAGGTTTTTTGGTAGTTAAAATCTTCAATCTAACTGTATCCTTTGGCCACTAACTGAGCCTTGTATCATTCCACAGAGCCATCAGGATTATACTTGATTTTGTAGGCCCATTTACAACCAAAGGGTTTCTTGTTTGGAGGAATCTGTTGGAGCGTTCAAGTGTCATTAGTTTCGAGAGCATATAGTTCTTGTTTCATAGAAAGCCACCATCTTGGATCGTTGAAAGCTTCAGCAAAGGTGGTTGGTTCCCTGAGAATGGAAAGAGAAATAGCAAATGCACGATGTGTAGGTGATAATTGATCATAGGTAAATACATGAGATTAGAAATGAGAAGTACATTTGTTATCGGATGATGCTGAGTTAGATGAAGGGAAGGACCGAGATGGCAAGGAAGCTTCTACCTAATACTTTTGAAGGTAATAAGGAACATGAGTGGATCGGCGAAGTCTATGTGTAACTGGTGTTGAAGGAGTCACGTGTAGTGTGGAAGTTAATAATGGTGTTTCAAGAGGTGTATTGTTATCTCATTTAGAGAACATAAAACGTGCAAGCATACACGGTCACAAGTAATAATATTTGATAAGTTATCGTTCCCACGGAGATTTGTTACTATAGTTTGTTGAGTACTAAAATTATCTCTCTCTGATTTTATCCAAAACGATCGTTGATTGGAACAAAGTTTAAGAAAAAAGTTTATAACAAAATAAAAGGAATATAGGATTGCAATTTTTCACCAAATTAATCAACTCGAATCATATTATTTTCTCTTGATTTATATTTTTATAGTACATTTAATTTGTTAACGGAAAACTTCTAATTTTATCCATACATCTCTTCCGAGCTCCATATAAACACACATCGTTAAATTAATTCACTATATTCCTATGAGAATTAAATTCACCAATATTCATTACGTTCAAAGTTTTCCAATAATTACACATACAATAAAGAAAGTTTCTCTCCTTTAATCATACATGTTACCCTAAACATGAGCAATATACACACAAATGTCTCTTCCAAGTTTATTTAAGTGTCATAGATCATTTGATAAAATTCGTAAATAATCAAAAGCATTAAGAACAAATAGAATAAACAAATTAAAAGTCTTATAAATCGTTCAAAAATAATTAAATCCAAGCTTCATAAATTTAGATAAAAGGCAACCCTAGAAAAATTAAATTACTTCATAAATTAAAATTAAAATTACACCAGTTTAAGGAAAATAAGATGAAGAACAAAAGAAAATTAAATCATTTCGGATCGTAAATATTTGGCACACGCAGCACACAACAGAAGCCAAAAATGGCTTCTACGTGTTCCATAGTCTAGCCCCAAACACTACTAAAAATCCCAAACTCTAAACTCCAAAAAAAAAACTCTATACTCTATCATAATATCTCCTATTTATAGCAAAAAAAAATACAACTAAAATAATACATTTTTTAAACACGTGTAAAAAATTTGCATCGAAAATAAAACCCCGACATTTTCCTTAAATTCTGCATCCACGCGTACGAAATAGAATATTAAATTTTTTTACGCGTGGACGATAGAAACACTGGGCGTCGTTTCTGATTTTTTTTTAATTCAATCTGCATGCCACGTTGATAACTGTATTTTATATAGTTATTTTCACCTATTTTATTAATTAAAATTGCTATGTTTTTAATATTTTTAGTTAATTTTAGTTTAATTAATTAGTATTTACTCTTTTTTATATATTTTAATAAAATTAAATAATTTGTATCGAAAAACTTAATTAATTGCAAATTTATTTCTAAAAATATAATTTCAAATAATAGAGTTCTTAATTTAAATTTAATTATTAAAAGTTTAAAAATTTAATTTAAATTAGAAAAGGGCTAAACTGTAATTAAAGAAAGTTGAAAATGTAATTTGAAATAAATTTGTGGGTCAAAATGCAATTAATAAAGTTTAATTTTTTGTGCAGATGAGAAGAACCACGCGCCATACACCACGTGCCAAACGTGGACCGTCCGATCAAAGAAGAAAGGGTTACGATGCGCGCGTCCAGATCACGCCCGACCAAATCACGTGTGTGCAGATTCTTTCACGCGGCTCGGCGCTCGAGTGGGACCCACCTGCCGCGCAGGTCGGCGTGCAGGTGGGACACACTTCTCTGACGCGTCCAGCCGCTGTCCCCCACGTACGCGCGCCTCTGATCCCGTGCGTAGATCTCTGCGTGCAACCGGATTTTCCTCCAATCAGAAGCTGCCACGTGTCCGCCTGAATCCTTTCTGCGAATCAGAAGCTACCACGTGTCCCACGCTATTTTTAAGCCAATCATGTTATGACACGTGTCATGTTACGATGAGCGCGAAAGCGTAGGATCACGCCCGTGTGTAACCGTTGTCTCCGTGCTCTTTTGTCCCTTGCGCCATTTTCCGCAGCCAATCAGAAGCTACCACGTATCCGCTTTAAATATTTTTAGCGAATTAGACGCTGACACGTGGCATGTATAATGAATTAAAAAATTGCAGATTCGGCGCCCTGTCTCACGCGTGATTTAATTAATATTTTCGATATCGAATTTTGATACGCGTGATTTTATTTTTCGATAAAAAATTATTACGCGTTTTTTATAAAAAAATAAAATAAAAAATATAATATTTTAGATGTATTATTTTTAGCTATAAATAGGAGATAAGATGATAGTTTTTAGAAGTTTTTGGAGTTTTGGGTAGAGTTTAATTTTCTTGTGTTGCTCGGTTTTGGAGGGTAGAACACGGAGAAGCCATTTTTTGGCTTTTGTTGTGTTCTACGTGTGTCAAATATTTGTTTTAATTGATGTTTTAATTTTCCTTCTTCTTCATCTTATTTTTATGTATCTGTTATAATTTTTATTTTAATTTTATGAAGTAATTTAATTTTTCTAGGGTTGCATTTGATCTAAATTTATGATGCTTTTATTTTAATTATTTTTGATAGATTTATAAGACGTTCGATTTGTTCATTCTATTTTGTGTTTAATGTTTTTTGATTATTTACGAATCTTATCGAAATGATCTGTGGTACATAAATAAACTTGGAAGAGGCATTTATGTGTATATTGCTCGTAAATAGAAGGACATGTATGATGAAGGATAGGAATATACCCTAATTGTATGTGTGGTCATTTGAAAACTTAAAACGTAATAAATCTCGGTGAATTTAATTCTTATAGAGATATAGTGAATTAATTTAACGGTGTTTGTACGGAGCTCGGAAGAGATGTATGAATAAAATTAGAAGTTTTCGGTTGACAAATTAAATGTACTAAAAAATATAAATCAAAAGAAAATAAAATGATTTGAGTTGAGTTGATTAATTTGGTGAAAAATTGCAATCCTAGATTTCTTTTAATTTGTTTTTAAACTCTTTTCTTACATTTTTTCGAATCAACGATCGTTTTAAATAAAATCAGAGAGATATAATTTTAGTACTCAACAAACTATAGTAACAAATCTCCATGGGAACGATAACTTACTTATCAAATTTATTACTTGTGACCGTGTATACTTGCACATTTTTTGTGTGTTGTAAAATACACAACACACGTGTCAATCTCTCATTTGCTACAAAATTAATACAGACATGTGGCAGCATTTCATTCAGTGAAAAAACCGGCTGTACGTAGAGCTCGTCGCACGGGATAATGGCATGAGGAACGTGAGGAACAACGGCTACAACGCGTGCGTGATCTTGCGTTTTCATGCTCACTGAAACCTGCCACGTGTCACAATATGATTGGCTGAAAGATAAAGTGGGACACATGGCATCTTGCGATTCGTTTTATAACCGGGCACATGTGAATCAGCCGCACGGAATCATGCCTTGAATATGCGTTAAACACGTGGGTCCCACCCTGCACGCTGACATGTGCGACAGGTGGGCCCCACTTGGACACCGAGCCGCGTGACTCCAAAAATGACGGGTCCACTTGCTTTGGTCGGGTTTGAAATGCATGTGCCAATCCTGACCCTTTGTGTGATCTGACGACTCACGTGGAGCTCGTGGGATTCTTCTCTCCTGCACAGAAAATTCAAATTTAATTAATTGCATTTTGACCCACAAATTTAATTCAAATTACATTTTAAACTTTTTTTAATTACAATTAAGCCCTTTTAATTTAAATTAAATTTTAAACTTTTAATAATTAAAATTAAGTATGATTTTAATTTAAATTATATTTTAGACTTTTTTAAATTGCAATTAAGAACTCTTTTATTTGAAATTATATTTGTGGACATAAATTCACAATTAAGTACGGTTTCGATTCAAATTAATTAAGTTTGTTAAAAATGTATTACTTAACACATAAAAGGTAAATATTAATTTATTTAATTAAAATTAACGAAAATGTCAAGAACATAGAAATTATAATTAATAAAATAGATGAAAATAACTATATAAAATACAGTTATCAACACCCACAAACTTAAATTTTTGCTAGTCCTCGAACAAAAGGAAATAAATAAAACAAAGATAACTGCATTTAAAATAGTGATTTTCAAAATATTTCTTTTTAGTCATTCCAAATTACATAACTCAAAGAAATAAAAGAATTTCATCTAAGTATCAAAATCAATTTAAAAGTGTATTACGTTTTCACAATGAATTTTAGTGTGTGTGTGAAGTCTTTTCATATTTCATCACATGAAATCCGGATCAGTTTATGCAAATATAAAATCAAACATATTCAAATAAAATCACAAATCTCATAAGTTTATTTTTCATTTCTCTTTCCACTAATGTAGACAAACACAACCAAAAATCAATAGGACTTTATTAAGCTTGTAATGTATGACTTAGGTAAAGATAGGATAAAGGATAATATTTAGCTCAAAACTTTTCCTAAACACAACATTTTAGAATTGAAACAAGATACGATCTATTAATACAATAAATACTTCCCAATTTGGGATTTAACATCACATACAATAACCATTTTTTTTCTTTTTCCATTTTTTTTTCAAAATCTATTTTTTTTAGTATCCTTTTTTTTCCAATATATCTTTAAATATTTACTAAAAATTGTCACATGTTATTCAAATAAGAAAAATAGATATATCCGCACACATATATATATTTTTTTAAAGTAGGCTTTTGAAATGAGATAAAAATATATATATAAACTTTGAATCTCAGAAGGGGTATACTATGGATAATGCATGTCAAGGTAGATAGAAAAGCTCAAACGATCCAAAGATGACCTAAATCATTTTCTTAGTTAAATGTTATCTATAATTTCACCTCGAGAGAAAATCAAACAAATTCTAAGAACTGTGACACCACAAATATCAATCAAATTCCATACTCACATAAACCTTCTCTAAATTATCATAGCAACTCAAAAATCAAGACTAGTACTCATGAATATTTATTCTTGTAAAAATGAAACATACGTAAAAATTATTTATAACTTAGATAATATTCAAATGTTTCAAGGAGATATGCATCATTTAAATAGAAGAAATAAAAATAAATCACTATTCATAGCAAAATATCTTCAATTAACCACACAAAAAAAATTCACAAGCAAGAACATCCAGAAAATATTTCAATTAAGTTCAATATATCTACCACCCCCAAACTTAATATACACATTGTCCTCAATGTGTGAAAGTTAAAGAACATATGCGATGGGTTTAAAGAAACTTCCTAGTTTGGTTTGAATGGTTAATCCAAAATAGCTTCATTACCTCCAATTTGTACCTACGAAAAAAAATGAAATAAAATAACAACATAACAAAATATAAAAATTGATACATGCAAAAATAATAATAAAAAAACACATGGGTTGCCTCCCAAGAAGCGCTTTATTTATAGTCGTCAGCTTGACTTTTCAATTTTTTTCTTTTTGTTAGTTAAGATTTATGTGTCAAACAAAATCTCAATTTACGAGAAAATTGAAAAATAAATTAAGCAAGCAACAATAACCATAAAAAAATTTCTTTTTTTTTCTTTTTGTGAGTTAAGATTTGTGTGTGAAACAAAATCTCAATTCACGAGAAAATAGAAAAATAAGTTAAACAAGCAACAATAAGCAAAAAAAATCATTTTTTTTCTTTTTGTGAGTTAAGATTTGTGTGTCAAACAATATCTCAACTTACTTGAAAAATTGAAAAATAAATAAAACAAGCAACAATAAACACAAATTTTTTTAATTTTTTTTTAATTAAAATCAGATCGATTGGTATTAATATCAACAATGAAAATAGTAAACAATTCCCCGACAACGGCGCCAAAAACTTGTTGTCTCTTTTAGAGAACATAAAACGTGCAAGCATACACGATCACAAGTAATAATATTTGATAAGTAAGTTATCGTTCCCACGGAGATTTGTCACTATAGTTTGTCAAGTATTAAAATTATTTTGTTCTAATTTTATCCAAAACGATCGTTAATTGGAATAAGTTTAAGAAAATAGTTTTATAATAAAATAAAAGAAATCTAGGATTGTAATTTTTCACCAAATTAATCAACTCGAATCATATTATTTTCTCTTGATTTATATTTTTATAGTACATTTAATTTGTCAACGGAAAACTTCTAATTTTATCCATACATCTCGTCTGAATTCCATATAAACACACCTCGTTAAATTAATTCACTATATTCCTATGAGAATTAAATTTACCAAGATTCATTACATTCAAAGTTTTCCAATAATTGCACATACAATAAAGAAAGTTTCTCTCCTTTAATCATACATGTTACCCTAAACACGAGCAATATACACAAAAATGTCTCTTCCAAGTTTATTTAAGTGTCACAGATCATTTGATAAAATTCGTAAATAATCAAAAGCATTAAGAACAAATAGAATAAAAAAATTAAACGCCTTATAAATCGTTCAAAAATAATTAAAATCAAAGCTTCATAAATTTAGATAAAATGCAACCCTAGAAAAATTAAATTACTTCATAAATTTAAAATTAAAATTACACCAGTTTAAAGAAAATAAGATGAAGAACAAAAGAAAATTAAATCATTTCAGATCGTAAATATTTGGCACACGCAGAACACAACAGAAGCAAAAAATGGCTTGTGCGTGTTCCACAGTCCAGCCATAAACACTACTAAAAATCTCAAACTCTTTAACTCTATCATAATATCCCCTATTTATAACATCAAGTTTCTAAAAAAATACATTTAAAAATATTTTTTTTAATACGCTGGGAACAAATATGTATGGAGAATTAAATATTACGCGCGGGGAACAAAATTTATCGAAAACGAAAAATTGGTATCGAAAACGCAAAACTGGGGAACGTGTGCGTCGTTGTTTCTTTTTTCAATTCACGCTGCCACGTGTCGCGATATGATTCACTGAAATCTAAAGTGGGACACATGGCAGCATATCATTGACTATCAAGGACGGGCACACGTGGAAATGCCGCACGGGATTAGGGACGCGAGAATGCAGGGGACAACGGTTGGAACGCATGCATGATCCTGCATTTTCGCGCTCATCGCACCTTGCCACGTGTCAGCACATGATTGGCTGCAAAGAATGGTAGGAAACGTGGCATCATTCTATTGGTTGTATAACCTGACGCATGTGAATCAGCCGCACGAAATCATGCCTTGAAAAGACGTCAGACATGTGGGTCCCACTCTACACAACGGCCTACGTGATAGGTGGCCCCACTCGACGCACCGAGTGGCGTGAACGAGAAAACCTACACCCAATCACTTTGGTCGGGATTGAAAGACACGCGCCAATCCTGACTGTTTCTTGTCTGATCTGACGGCTCACGTTGTGCGCGTGGATGATGGCACGTGGGTTTCTTCTCCCTGCGTAGAAAAAATAAATTTTCTTAATTGCATTTTGACCCACAAATTTAATTCAAATTATATTTTAAACTTTCTTTAATTACAATTAAGCCTTTTTCTAATTTAAATTAAATTTTAAACTTTTAATAATTAAAATTAAGCCCGATTTTAATTTAAATTATATTTTTGACTTTTATAAATTGCAATTAAGCACTCTTTTATTTGAAATTATATTTTTGAACATAAATTTGCAATTAAGTACGTTTTCGATTAAAATTATTTAATTTTCTTAAAAATATATTCCTTAACAAATAAACAGTAAATACTAATTTATTAAACTAAAATTAACTAAATATGTGAAGAATATAGCAATTATAATTAATAAAATAGATGAAAATAACTATATAAAATACAATTATCATATATCTTGAAAATTATGGGTGTATGAGTCTATTGTTGGAAGGATAGATGGTATATGATTAAGTGATGTATTTGGAGTGGTTGATTGGCAAATGTCAAGCATGTCATCATAAATAGTATTTTCTGATGAAGAGAATATAGTTGAAGTGTTAACAGCAAAAGTGGAATAAGGAAACACACGTTCATGAAAGATAACATCACGAGACACAAAAGTTTTGTCTGTTTCTAGATTGTAGACTCGGTAACCTTTTATCCCAGATGGATACCCAATGAATATGCATTGATGTGATCTAGCATCAAACTTAGTGAGTAGATCATGATGTTCAAACGCAAAGCAAAGAGAACCAAAGACACAAAGATGTTCATACCTAGGAACTTTGTGAAAAAAGATTTCAAATGGTGTTTTACCCTTGAGAACATGTGTTGGAATACGGTTTATAAGGTATGTGGCTGTAAGAATGGCATTTCCCCAAAATTGTTTAGGGAGGTTGGCTTGGAAGGTGATGGTGTTTGCATTCAACAACACCATTTTGTTGAAGGCTAGAGACACAATTAGTGTGATGTAGGATTCCTTTGGTAGAAAAAAAATTGAGTCATAGAAAATTCTGGTCTATTAACACTATGAATGATTTTAACTCAAGATGAAAATTGTGTTTCAACAAGATTAATAAAGGTAGTGAGAAATGTACGTGCATCAGATTTAGTGTTTAAGAGATAGACCCATATGCATTTTGAGTAGTCATCAACAATAGTGAGAAAATAATGTGTTTCATTAAGTGCTAGAATGTGATATCCCTCCCAAATATCAACATGAATTAGTTCAAAAGGTGATCTTATATTGATAGAACTTAAAGGAATTTTATTATGAGTTTGCTTAGCTAGTAGACAAATATAACAAAAGGGTATATTGATGGAAAGAGAAAGTACACTCAAATTTTTATCAGATAAATGACTAAGTTGTTGATGCCAGAGATAAGGGTTGGTTGGAGCGGTACTTGAAATGGAGAAATATCCATTCTTTTTTTCAAATAGTTAGGTAGTAGAGTCCTACTTTCACAGTTCACATCCTAATCGTCTTCCTCGAGCATTTTTCCTAAACAAAGCACCCATTATTAGTGAAGTTGGCATGAAAAAATGAAGTTTGAGTGAGTTTAGCTACTAAAATCAAGTTTAATTTGATTGAGGTAACACATAAGACATTATGGAGTATGAAATTATTAGAGAAATGTACGGTGTCGATATGTGTGACACAGGAAAACAAATTATCAGGTAAATGCACATGCCGATTAATGATTGGAATGGAGCTTATAAGGCTTTGGGAACAGACCATGTGATTAATTGTCCCTGCATAAAAAATCCAATGGGTTTATGAATGGAAAACACTTGCACATGATGTGTTACCTGAATGAGTGGTCACTTGACTTACCATGCTACCTGATTTGGCTTAATTGAGAAGTGTAAGGAGCTCATAATATTGGGCAAATGTAAGGTTGTATGATGGTATCCTTGTGTCGAAACTTCTTGTCTAAAGGTCAGTATGATAAGCTTTGGAGGGGAAGCCATAACTTGCATTTTTCTTGTCTTGAATCACTTTTTCTTTCGAAATATGTTGATGGTATGTCTATTGAAACCACAAAAATCACATTTGAGGTGATTTCAAAAGCTTTCAGAATTGTGGTTGATATTGTTGCATCAATTGCACTTGAGATGTGAGTTCCTTGGTGGATAATTATGATAAGGATATTGTGGACGACTATCCTTAGCGATAAGTGCGACAACTTCTGGCATCCTTCCTACAGTTTGTATGGAGACAACTCTATGCTTTTCATCTTAAACAATAAGTGAGTACACCTTATTTACTGTAGGTAAAGGTTCCATAAGCAAGATTTGTCCTTATGTTGTTGTGTAAACTACGTTAAGCCCTATGAAGAACTTTATGGTTTATTACTTTTGTTGGTATTCATGTAGTTCCTTTCCGGCGTTTCATCCACAATGTGGAATGAGACATAGTGCATCTCTAGTATCCCATAGGCTTTTCAACTTGGTGTAGTATTCTCTAATGCTTATAGCTTCTTTTATGTAGTCATGGATCTCTTGCTCGATTTGAAATATGTGCACGCTATTGGTGTGTGAAAAATATTCCTTCAATTCTTCTTATAGCTTATATGCGGTATCATTATACATTACATTTTCTGCAATTTTAGGCAGTATGATATTGAGAATCCATCATTTGATAAGAATGTTGCAGCGAGTCCATTTTTTGGTTTTTGCCTCAAAGTTTGTTGGTGGTCTCGTGATTGTGCCATCAATAAATCAGTCTTTCTTTTTGGTGGTGAGAGCCATAAGCATTGCATGACTCCAAATATGATAGTTTTCTTGATTTAGGGATTGAGCAACTAGAATCATGCTCGGTTGTTCTGAGTGGTGTAGGTAAATGAATGGCTAGGATTATCATACCATTTTTGGTACAGTGGAGTTGGTATTGGTAGTTTCAAACATGATTGTTGAGTGAAAAATAAAAAAAAAACAGGATAAGATTTAGTGTGTTTTAGACGATAATAACTGGTGATGGAAAAATAATGAATTGAAATGGGCTATATTTTATAGAAAATGGATTAAGGATTCTAGAACCGTAAATTTCAATTCGAGAACCAGTCGGAAAGTGACTGAACCGACTAACAACGTGCCGTTTTTTGAACGGCGTGTCGTTTGCGTCGTCTAGTTTTGTTGAACAAAATTTTGTTTGCTTCATCTTCTTCAAAGAGCGCGCATGTAGGCGAGTGGCACTCCGACAAAGCGCATGTGAGCGTGTGGGTGGTCTTCTTGACTTAAAAAAAATTGCATATTGCTTGAAATTTTCTAGATATTATAATAGGATGAATTTGAGATTGTGGATGTGATTCGAAATTAATTTTGAAAAGAAACAAAAAAATTGGAAGAAAAATAAATTGTATCTTGGTTTTTGGAGAGCTTATTCCTAAGCTCTGATACCATGTAAGAAATGATTTAATTTGAATTAATGAATGAATGTTTAAAATTTAATTTATACAAAACAAAAGGAAAATTATAAAGATTAAAAATAGACATAATTATGATGAAAATGATCTTGAATCTTTATTATTTTCTTACTTTCGGTGTTGATTGCCTCCAATTAATCCCAACTGATTGTCGATTTCTTCAATAGATTTGATAAGCTCCTATCGAAACTCTTCAAATAGGAATAGTAGGCTTCTAACGAACTACTATAAAAATGGTATAATATCTAAGTCGAGTGAAGAACGAAGGTAATAGAAATAGAGGACAGCAATGACGAGCAAGAGCAATGATGGTGCTTTGGATATGTTGTGATTTTGAATTGGGAAGAGTTAGGGGCTCAGAGCCAGTTTTGGAATATATATATATATTGTTTAGATTTCTTAGTAAGGTTGTTAAATGTAAATACAAAATACAATTTTATCATTACACATTAAATGTATTATTAAAATGTTAAAGTGATGGATAAGGTTATGACTTTGGATGCTTTTAAAATTTCATTATTATATTTTATTTATATTTAATCAGTTGCCTTTCATTTTTTAAACATTATATATGATATAATAATTAAATAAAATTTTAATTTCATATAATAATTAAAAAATCAATTCTATAATTAAGTAAAGATAACCTTCGTAAATACAAACCTACGTTTATAAGCAAAAAAATCTTAAATATAATATAATGTTCACTTATAGTTAATATCAATAGTTTGTATCGTCTTTATTTTTTATACTTTTTTATTTTTATAAAAATAAAGAATTAAGATAAACATAATTTTCCATGGATCAGTATCTTCAATGTATTCTCTCATTCTTTCCTTGGTCTCTAACATAACATGTTAACAGATATTAAAGAAGTCATGAAAGGAAGAATTGAGTAAATATTGAATTTTTAGGGAGGCTTTAAAAAAAGGCCAAAATATATGGTCAATTTAGTCTTAAATTTTTTTAGAGAGTGATGGAAATTTGTGGCAAAATCAAAAAAAGAAATGAATACATATATATATATCAAAACGGTTGGCTCATGGAATATTGCCTGCCATTTTACTGTTGGGAAGTAGTTCTGTAATCAACTAATCAAGGAATCAAAAGAATGTGACTACCAAATTTAATCTAATGAAAAAGAACTAGTACCCTTTATTTTCTTTTAACCTTACGAGCTCAATCTTTAATAACATAATTGTTCAAACGTTGTGGTTTCTTCATCATTGAGCATTGTATCATCATATCATGCGTATATACGGACGTACGTGCTACCATTGCTAAAAAAAGGACATGGAAGAGAGCAAAATGGAGTCAACAGCTACCTTCATCAACAATGATATCCAGACCCTTCCTGCTAAGAGGTTAATCCTACCGAGCCTTTCAATAGGGCATAAATTTTGGTTGAAGGTTAAATAGAAAATTTGTTTATAAGTAAGAAAGAAAGAAAGAAAGGGAAAAAAAAAATAAAAACATTCCATGAACTAATGATATCGGATTTGCATCTTGAAGGGATATCATATGCACAATAAATAATAATATTAGTTATTTCATTTTAATAAAAATATATTCAAATTGTTAAATTATAATGATATATTGAATATTAAAAGTCTAAAATGTAAAATATAGATCAAGTTCAATTTTATTTTATACAAATAATTTGTTTATAATTTTATAAATATTACACCTAAAATTTTATTTATCAAGAGTTAAGGGATGCATCGGACCCTTCACCCGTGTATACATCTATCCGTGGAATGACTAATGTTTTTTTTGTTTCAAGCTTGAACTCTACCAGGTTAATGAACAGAGTGGCAGTTATAACTGGTGGAGCAAGAGGAATAGGAGCAACCACGGCCAAACATTTTGCTGAAAACGGAGCCCATGTTGTTATTGCCGACATTTTAGATAATCTTGGAACAACACTAGCTGATTCAATTGGAGGGCGTTACATACACTGTGATGTAACAAAAGAATCTGATGTAGAATCTACAATTGAGCTTGCTTTGAAATGGAAAGGGCAATTAGACATAATGCTCAACAATGCTGGTATTCCAGGCATAGCATTTGGAATTGCAAATCTAGACATGAACAAAGTGAAACAAACTTTCTCAGTAAACCTTTATGGGTATATACATGGAATGAAATACGCTTCAAAGGCTATGATAAAAGGGCAGAAAGGTGGAAGTATAATTTGCATATCAAGTATAGCGACTATTTTGGGAGGTTTAGCATCACACCCTTATACAATGGCAAAGGGAGCTATTAATTCATTGGTGAAAACAACTGCTTTAGAATTAGGAGCACATGGGATTCGTGTGAATTGTATATCACCACATGGGGTTCCTTCAGAAATGTTGTTGGGCTCTTATAGATTGTTTCTTGGAAATGATGTGAAGCCTGAAGATGTGAGTAAAATTGTTGGTGAAAATGCTAGTTTGTTGTATGGAAGAAGTGGAAGAATGGAAGATGTGGCTCAAGCTGCACTATTTTTGGCTAGTGAGGATGAATCTAGCTTCATAACTGGTCATGATCTTGTTGTTGATGGGGGTTATACTTCTGCTGTCTACTCGCTAAGACCCATATCTCAATAGATTAATCAAAAGGGAAATATGTGGTTGTCAAAATTGATTGTCAAACTTACAGTAGCACTCATGGAATATGAAACTTTTTATAATAAACAAATCTTAAAAACTTTTAAAGAGGGAGAGGGATCCAACAGGTTACTTAGAGTTCATTTGTTTCATGTGATCCTTACATTATTATAATTGACGTTATTTAAACCTTTGAATTTCAAAAAAAAAAAAACAATAGGACAAAAAATTATATTTTAATGACTTTTTAATTAAAATATTATTTTTTGAAATAATATTTTAATATAAAATATTATTTTTTGAAATAATATTTTAATATAAAATATTAAAATAATACATTTTTCTAAAACTAAAATACTAAATGAGTTATTTATTGTTATTGTCATCGTCTAACTTATTTACCAAAAGATAATTAGTTACAGAGTTTTCCTGAATATTATGCTTGGTATTTAATATAGGTAGCACTTTAGTCTCTTTCTTGCTAAGGAGAAGCACATAAAATTTTGGTAAAAAAGAGTGGCATGTAAATCCCATATAACTTCACTTTCAAGAGTGTTTCACCTAGTATGACAGATAACACCCCCTCTCATACCATTTCAAGTTAGGTTCGACTTGCATCAATATCGTTTAACCTTTATTTACAAAAAAAAACAAAAAAACACTTATTTTAAAGAGCAAAATAATGGATTAGTGGTGCCCTTTACCATATAAATTGTAAGGTATAAACAAAAAATTTAAAGCCTAAAAAATATCATATAAACAAATTTCTATAAATTGACATTTCAAGAATGAATTAACACATTGAACTAGTACATAAACAGTTGGTTGCAAATTTGCAATGTTATCTATGAAACATACAAACAGGTAGAGAAGCAAAAATTTAAAAGGGGGAAGGGGGAAACCACTAATATTGAAGTAGAGAGCATTGATGTTCCTACGAGTGAGGTTAGACTACAATATCACACTTACAATTACAAGGGAGGATAGAAATACGACGACAAGGAAAACCCGAGAAAAAGCAAGCCTCCAACTGTAGCAACTGTGCGTTGTGAAATCTTTGATGCCAGCATGCTTCCCCCAACCACAGCCACTGACGTGCAGATGGTGTGCCCTATTATTGCCCCAATAGCAACTCCAATTGCATTTTTGTGTGTTGCCAGCTGCAGGATGAAACTTATTGTCATTAAAAAAGAATAGGAGAAATATGTACGATTTGAAATTACTCCTGAAGGCTATCTTCTTTTGGAAAATATGGGGGGGAAAACAAACAATTGGATCAAAAGAGAAGTTTTTATGGGAGGTTCGGGAGCAAGAAACATATTCTTCTAATCAGAAATGATGAGGGTAAAAGAGAGAGCTCAATTCAAGACCCCACTCCCCTATCAAAAGGTTGGCATAACAGTAATTAGCAGTTCACTAAGTGCTGAATGGGCCATCATATAGTAAAAGAGGAAAGAGTATGCTTACAGCAATTGTTGCTATTTGGCTACGATCCCCCCACTCGGCTAGGAATGTTAAGATAAACGACTGCAAAGATCAAAGCAGAATGATTTTAGTTGTATTGGTTAGATTAAGAAAAAGAATGAGAAAAAAGACAAAGTCTAAGTAACCAGTAAGTTACTGACATTACAGCCACAGAATAGCAATGCCAATTGCCATGGAGGGATGGGGAGCAAAAGAAGAAAAATAATTATTCTTTTTGTGTCAAGGAGCTAAAAGTTAATTAGGAGCATACCTCCAAAAATATTGGAGTGCAAAATCTGGAAAAGAAGCGGCGGAAGGGTGTCTTCCCTTGTCCAGACTCAAGTTTCTCCTCTACCTAGTTTGCAGGTGTTTAAAATAACTCAGGATAAGTACGCTACACCATAATATAAAATAAAACCATATCATTTAAGAAAAATAACGATAGAAACCTTACAGGTACATGTCATGCTGTCGAAGTCACCAAATACAATCCACAAAAATAATGGTTTGTGCATATTATGTATACAGTCACTAATACAATATCAATTTAGGAACATCGATACTAAATGAGAAAATTACCCTACATACTTGTTAGCAAATATTCAATATTTTCTTTTTCCTTATACTTCCACTCGTATACCCACTTTAACAACTGTACAATTGGTTATAAAGCTTTAAAAGAAAAATTGATATTGCAAAAAACGTGGGTCGTCAATAACACAATAATTACCACCATCATCGCAGGGAATTAAAGCTTAACGTAAATGATTAGCATTCAGATTTCATGAGCTACAAAAATTTGAATGTCTACAAAGGCGCCCAGAATAAGCCTAGATGCATATTATGGTTTCATCAAAAGATCTCTTCCCTTGGGACGTCTCAAATCCACCATAGTGAGTGCAGAAAATAATGAATTGCAAACAACTCAAGTTTTCCATATGCTTATCACAGAGTTCATGAAAATTAATGAGTTTAACCTTGAAAATTTTGGAAGTGTGGTAGGGTGAAGAAGAAATACCTCTTCAATTTCATTTTTTTGGGAAGTTTTTGGATCTGATTTCCAAGCTATGTAAAGAAGCCGCAAGCCAAAAAATGCATAGAGTACTGACAACCAAAGGAAACCACAGGACCTTAGTTATATATAATGCTCACCCAAATTGTAGATTGGTAGTGAATAATTGTAAAGAAATTGAACCGCACAATAAAGAGACTACAACAAAAATCCAAATCTTAAAACAGGACCAAGAAAAGATTTTAAAAATAGTGATATACCAGTAGCAGCACTATTTGTATGCTTCCTTGATATCAAATTTGGCACGATCCTACCAAGTGCAGTAGATAGTACCTGCATGGAAAAGGCATAATCTCATGATGAACAAGAGGACTAGCAATTAGCTGGCTCTAGTCATTTGAAAATATTACGAGAAGAAAAAAAATGTAAGTGCAGTTTTTAAGGAGCATGGAACGTGAGCAGGCAATTAAATAGGAGACAAAAGAATAGGACGATTGTTATTAAAAGAGGGAACAATAAATATTAGATCACTTACTGTCATTACAACCAAGGCAGCAAGTGCCCCAGATAAAACAATTGACTTGGGATGTCGCATAGCCATAAGAGCTGCTATAATAAATGTCTCATCTCCAATCTAGTAGAATCATTGTAAACAAAAAGAATTTAGAGCCACATCTCGTAAATTAACATAATCTACCATAAACTAGCTATGTAAATTAAGCTACATGGCTTATTTATCACTTTATCTCTATGATCACCATAACCCCAAAAACCAGAGCAATAGAGAGATAAAAATATTCACTCTTGGCTAATCTTTATCCAAATATGTTATATTATACTTTGAGATATTAGTACAAATCATGTGAGAACTATAGCAAGCTATTAGTAACTGAAGAAAAACATCAAAAATTATGCTGACAATTATTAATCACAAACCTCACTGACTAAAATCATTGAAAAACTTGCAAAGAATGCATCAAAAACTCCAAGACCAGAGTCCAAGTTGATAGCAAAATCAAGAGCATCAGGGTCAAGCTTGTCTCCAATAATCTTCTCTAGGTCACCCAATTTAACCTGCATAAAAAAAATTCTTTCATACTTATAAATTATAATAAGACCATTGCAAAGGAAATTTACTGCATTCAACTGTGTACAACAGCGTTTTAGCCAATCAACAGGAGAAAAAAAGGTTTGAAACCCTGAATCATCTAAAGAAATGTTACAAATAATCTTGTTATAAAAAGTTTTAAACCGTGAACGATGACTCATTCAGGGTGTTTGCACCTTATGGGAATGTGAAGTCTTTCAAAAACACTTTACCATACATAAGTATAAGAGCTTTCCAGCAACAAATTACATCAAATAAATCCCATTCAAAAGTTAATTACCCTTTTATTTTCCTAATCCAGATTCCAAACGACCACAGTAATTAATGAAGGTACAGAAAATTAAGAAAAATGATAAATCATCAAACCTAATACATTTATCTTCATTTCACCTAAATCTTATTAAAAATACAAACAGAGACATGCAATAACACTTACCTTACTACGGCGGCCCAGATCTACGGATCCACCAGACAATTCCCTCTCTGTTTCAACCATGGCATCCTACAACATGCTTGAACATTAAGCGAATTGTAAATAAAAATATTTTCGGCATGTACAACACAAAATTTTAAAAAGAAAGATATAGAAAGAGATAAATACCTGAGCAGAGGCAATGAAGTGGAAGAGAAGAATAAAGGTAAAGAAATGGAAATTGATTCTTCTGGGTATTCTTAAGCCCAAACCCATTTTGGCGATTATTGAATCCTAGACCATGGAGTAACACAAAAATGAAAAAAGTGACGAGAAATTATGAGAGGCAATAAAATAAAGTGGATCTGCTTCTGGAGTTGAATAGAGATCTAAAAGATTTACCTTTAATGGTAGTATACGAAATCTCAGAGTATAGTACTTTGCTGAGATCTTCACATACAAACAGAGATATGAGAGAGAGATCTTGCTGCGGGCGAAGATCCTCCAAAAGCCGAATTAGGACGGAGATTTTTTTTTTTTTTGTTGAACATATAAGGTTACTGTATTAATAGAAAACAAGGTAAACTATGGGAAAAAAGGGCAATACAAAGTGGGGTGCGGGGAAGATCGCAGAATGAATCCAATTATTTTTTATTTTTTAAATGACACTTTAAGTTTCATCTCCCTATTTAATTAAAAATTTATAAATTAGGATATTAATTAAATTAATGGGTGAATAAATAATTTAAATTTTTATATATTTATATATTTATAATTTAATAATTTAAATAAATCGATTAATCATGTAATTAAATGCAAAAATAAAATAATAAAATACAATATTTTTAAAAAGAAAAAATCTAGATTACAATCATGATTTATGAAAAAAATCATCTATCTATCGGAGTACTTAATTTTTGACTATAAAAATTAAATATTTAAATACAAACTTAGTCTTACGTTACCATTTTTAACATATTACTCTAATGTATTTTATTTATAAATCTATGTTCTATTTTTATAGTTTTTAATATTAACGTGAGTGATATCTAGACTAATATTCCAATAAATTTTCTGTAAATCATATACGTTAACAAATCAATTATAAAATAATCAATACAAAAATATAAGTATATGTATATGTTCTATAATAGAATTAATAATGAATAATTCTAATTAGATTATTCAAAATATATGTTATTTAAATCAAATCAACTAGCATATTTTAAAGCAAAAAGAAAACATAAATTTAATAAAAATAACTTCTTTAAAATTTAATAATCAAATCAAATAATTATGATCACACATAAAATTATTCAATCAAAATATGTAAAAGTCTAAATAAGAAGAAGCTATATAAAGAAAAAAATACCAAATAAATTTACTAATAAATACATATAATACAATATCAATTTTATATTAATCAATCTATTTATTCTCCTTATATTTCAATTTTTTTATGTCATTACTATATATATATTATATTATATTAGTAAAATAAAAAATAATATTATATTATTTTAGATTTAATTATTCAAAATTCTTAATAATATAAAAATATTATTTTTAAGAAATGTCTTAAAAATATTTAAACATATTTAAAGAATTTATATTGATAATTTCATAAATTGATTCGAGTTTAAATAAATATTTTAATACCAAAAATAATTTAAGATTTATAAATATGTGTTATGAATGCACGAATACAATCATATGTATCATAGTTATAAAAGATATATCTTAAGTACGATTATTAAAAATTATAAATTTTATTACTTTATTTGATAGATTTGATAACGAGCTTAAAAATAAATTTACATGTAAATATTTTATCTACAAAATTAATCAATATTTATAATATTTACAATTTTTTTTCTTTTAACCCTCACTCAATACATGATATGTATAGAAATAAAATAAAAATTATAATTTATTATAAAATTATAACAAATAGTATTTTTATTGTTTTATAGATCCATTTTCGTGAGTGATGAGATTTTGAGATTCTTTCAAATTCAAAATCATTTTCTTCAACACAAGCATATTAAACATGAAATTTTAGTTTAATATATTTCAATAATATAATATTTTGAGATAATTCCTATAATTAAGAACATTTGTTTAAATGGTATTTTTTTAAACAAATTTTTTAAATGCAACCACACCACGTGACCTCCATATGCACAGTATTTAAAGGGAAATTTCGGTATTTTAAATAAATTGAACAAAAAAAAAATTTTAAACGACGCTTAATAAACAACTGACCCATATTCCCTAAGCCCTCGACATCACTCACCCAAATATCTAACCCCTCCTCCTCTGTTCATCGTCCTCCATTGACTGATAAAAGTGCTTGCTGAGACTTTCAAGGGTTATCATGATACTGATCATAATTATAATACATATGTTGCATAGGATAGCACAAGCAAGTACATTACATTGAACTTGAGTGGAACATAGCCTAATCGTATTTCATTATTAATTAACAGAGATCCAACCATATCAATGGAGGACGCTGAACAGAGGAGGAGGTGTTAGGGATTTGGGTGAGTAATGTCGAGGGGTTCGTGAATATGGGTCAGCTGATTATTAACCGTCATTTTTAGTTAATTTTATTTTTTTGTATTCAATTTATTTGAAATGTCAAAGTTGCCCTCCAAATTCTGTGCATGTGCAGGTTACGTGATAACATTTGAAAATTTAGTACAAATTATATTTTGTATTAATTTTTTTAATTAAAAAAATAAATTGTATTAAAGCAAATATTATAAGATCTGTAAAACCATGATGTATTAAATATAAGTGTCAAGAAATTTAATCATCGAGGGAGAGTTAACTGATAAGTGCTCAAAAAACATTAAAATTATCATTATTTTATACACATTAATTGATTAAAAATATATATTTATATGTTTTATCATATATTTATATAAATTTGTCTTTTTCGAAATCACGAATATTTTTATTGTTTTTCAGATATTTTGGCTTAAAAACGTAACTTAAAGACTCAAAAAGACTCAAAGAGTAATACTCGAAGCAATACATCACAAATATATTAATAAATAAATGAAAAAAGTCAACAAATATGTAAAAAATTGACAAACTTGGTCAAAAATGTCAAAAAAGAGAAAATCGCGTCGTCGCGCCGCCCAGCCACGCCGAGCACCGCGTGCGCCATGCTGCAGTCCAACGCCCACGCCCGCGTGTACCTTGCCCCAGATCCGCGCGCGCCACTGCCCATTTTTACCGTGCAGCTGCCCCACATCATGCTGACGTCATTTGATCCGCGTTTTCACAATTTTTTAACATTTTTCCCCTACTTTTTCTCTCCATCCTCACCTATAAATACCCTCATTCTCTTCACTTCTAAACACACCTCAAAACCATTCTTCTTTTCTCTTTCTTTCTCTCATTTCTTAGTTTTTAAGCTTTTCTTAGTTTCTTTCTTAGTTTTTAGTTAAATTCTCTTAGTTTTATAGTTCTTCTCTTTTTGAGAAGACCTAGTTATATTTTTGTAATTTATTAGCTTTTTTTGATTCAATAAATGGGAGTGCAAATTCCGCTTGTAGGTTTTTCCGCAACAGGAATAGCATCGAAGTTCTGTAAGGATTTTATTTTCTTTACAGTTTTTTTTTATGTTTTATTCTTACATGTTATATTTAATTTGTCTGTGATTAAATTTAACTCTGGTGGCTGTTTGTAAACATGATATAATAATAACGTTGTTATGCTTGCGAAATATTAAATAGGTGAAAATTTCTAAATTGAATTGATTTTATTTTTATTTAAGATTTTATATTAAGAATGTTAGAGAGAAATATATTATTTTTCATTACAAACTTAAATCTGAAAATTAGATTTTAAGGTTTAGTTATCCGGTCTAATTTAGAGTAGTGCTCTTTTATTTGTTGGTACAATCGCCCAGTAGTTAGAGTGAAATTGTATTTCAAAAGTTTTTATAAGAATTATTATGTAAAAATGTATTGACAACATGTTTTCGGTAGTGGTTTTAAAACTTAAAAGTTAGTACTCGAATAATTAAATTCTTATGTTTAATTTGGACACCTTGAATAAAGTTTAAACTGTCTAACCCCACCAAAGGTGGCATTTAAATGGTTCATTTTCAATTTCTTAGAAAAAGAAATTATTTTAATTAAGCAAATTAGTTATCAACCATACCCATATGTGTTAATTGATTTGTTTAGTTAACAAAGAATCTCTAACCTCACCAAATGTGGTATTCATATAAAAAAGAGAGAATCAATAAAATATCAATTTATATCTTTAATAACCTAGATAATATGAGCAAACATAATTAATTTAGTTATTATATCAATAAATACTCCACTATTATAAATAATAAAATTTGCATAAATATTTATTGAATTTGTATCTATGTTTATTTTTATGTTATTAGATTATATTTATTGAATCTGTATCTATGTTTATTTTATTTTATTAGATTATATTTATTGAATCTGTATCTATGTTTATTTTTATGTTATTAGATTAGAAACACAAAAACCAAATTATCGTGACAAGATGTTTAGGATTTAATTTCGTTTTTAAAAGTTTGAATAATAAATTAAAAACTACATACATTCCTTCCTCAGAACGACCTTGGGAGTATACTTATCATTTTCTTCGAAATGATTTGTGCACTTGCGAGAGTTTTATAAATATTAAAACCAAAGTATTGGCAAGAATCGGTGATGCCGGTTTTCGCTCATAAAGTTTTTGGTGTCGTTCCTGGGGAAGGAATAACGTTTTTAAATTATTTATCAAAATTTTAAAAACATTTTTGTGCTGTAAATAATTGTGATTTTTTTTGTTTTAATAAAAAAAATAATAATCAAATTTCAAATTTCATAAGAAATAATAAAATATATATAAAAAAAAAATTGAATAGTAAAATAATTTAGAAATTTGATATTTGAAGTAAAAAAAATTTTACCGTTCATGAATAGTAAAAAAATTAAAAAAAATTAAAAATTTTAAGATAAAAAATAAATAAATAATATAGTGTTAATAGTAAAATAAAATTACCGTTCATGAATAGTAAAAAAAATTAAAAAATTCAAAAATTCAAAAAAAAAATTTAAGATAAAAAATAAATAAATAAATAATATAGTGTAAATAATAAAATAAAGTTACCGTTAAAAAAACAATTAAAAAAATTTAAGATAAAAAAATAATGTAATTAACTTAGATTTTGATTAACTTATATTACATACATAAACATATATTTTGTTAACTTAATTTTATACTTAACTTAATTAACTTGATACCATAAAAAGTAAAAATCTAAGGGAGTTCTGTATAGGAGACTAGTTTTTGGAAGCCTTTGTGCCACTAGTCTTTCTTGGGAACGTTGTTCTGGCTAGGAGAATGGTTTTTAAAGAACCGTTGCACCACCATTCTTTCCTGAGAGCACTCTCGATTAATACTGATTTTGTTATTTTATCTTAAAATATATATATATATATAACAACAAAAACATAAAAAAAAATCACGAAATAAAAATTTAAACTTTGTTTTATTTAAATAAATAACTAAAATAATAAACATTTTGAAAAAAAATAAAATAATAATTTGATTTAGGGTTTAACTAGTTTTGTTTAGTGTTTTGTATTAAGTACCATGTAAATTTTCTCTAAATTTTTTATTTTTGTTGACAGGAGTTTTAAATTTACGTTTACAATAGTCTATGTGTGGTAGGAGATCCTTAGGAAACCCCCTTACACCATATGTAAATAATATTCATAAATTTAAACAAGTGTCAACAAAACTGGATTCCACCCATCAACCTCTTTTTGAGCCAAAACATAGAACCAAGTCTTAATCCTTTACTAGAACCGAAAGAAATGGAAGAAACCCAACATGTTAGGGAAACCACTATGAAGGAGTTTGCAAGACCGATGATTGGCACGGCAACTGCCGTTATCCAGTTGGGTGAGGCTGCTCGGAATTATGACCTAAAAAATATTCATTTTTCTATGCTTCCTTCCTTTTATGGGCTGCCTAATGAAGATTCTCTTTCCTTCATGAGAGATTTCTATGCTACGGTCCAAACATTCCCCCTCGGTATTCTAAACAAGGATCAACTTAGAATGAGGTGTTTCCCCTACACCTTAAAGGATAAGGCCAAAGCTTGGTTAATGTCACTTCCCCCAGGTTCTCTGATGACATGGGACAACATTTACAATAAATTCATGGGAAAATTCTATTCCCACCAAAAAACATCAGAGTTGAGAGGAAAGATTGCTACTTTCTCTCAGATGGAAGGAGAACCATTCCATGAAGCTTGGGATAGGTTCAAAATATTTCTCACTCAATGTCCCCATCACAGTTTTCCCCTACAGTTGCAGAACCAATTATTTTACGATGGACTTACACAACAATGTCAGTTCATTGTCGACAACGCTGCAGGAGGAGCAATGAGAGAAAAGACTGCCTCAGAGACGTATAACCTCTTTGAGATGTTGGGTGCTAATTCCCAACAGAAAAGCTCACGAGTGAGAAAAGATGGAGTTCATGAAATCGATTCCAGTAATGAAGTTCAACAATAACTTGTTCAATTGACCAAGCAAGTTGCCCTTCTCACTACACAAACCAACACCAATAATGAACAGTATGGTTTGTATAGCAACATGGGACATGGTACTGAAGCCTGTCCATATCAAGGAGAAACAACAGCTGGACCTGAACAGGTTAATGTGTTGGGAGCATATCAACAGAGACCAAGGTTTGACCCCAATTCAAATACCTATAATCCTGGGTGGAGAAATCATCCAAATTTCTCCTGGAGGCAAAACAACCCTCCTTTCGCTCAAAGCTCAAATCAGCCAGGCCAGCAATTCCACCCACCTATTCCAAGAAGCATTCCCAATAAATCAACCCTGGAGGACAACTTGAATTCTTTTATTCAAGTTTGTAGGGATAACCAATCTAAAATCAATCAACGGTTGGACTCTGTGGAAGCTTCTATCAAAAAGATGGAAGTTCAAGTAGAATAGTTAGTTGAACATTTGCAAAAACAAAGCAAAGGCTAATTTGATAGTCAAATGGGGTAAAATAAATTCAATGAAGAGGAGACATTGAGTTTGTCATTCTACAATCTCCAAGCAACGTCTTACTAGAAGACGATAAATTTTAGTCCTACATGGGTGGGTCACCCATTATTGTATTTTCCTTTGTTTTAGTTTTATTTTGTGTGTAATAAAATTCAAATGAAATAAATTCGTTTGTTTCAAAAATTGTGTCCATTCTTTTAAAATTAAAAAAAAAATTAGGTTCCTTGCACCTTTTTGCTTTAAATCTTTCTTAGAGATATCTACTATTTATTTTTTTTAAGAGCTAAATGTTGATACACAATAGGAGGAGGATCAATTTCAACTACAAATAACCATGAGAGATGCTGAAGATAGGCGGAAAAAGATGAAAGACTATACAATGCCAATCATTGGCAATGTAACTTCCGGGATCCAATTACAAGAGGCTGCAAGGAATTATGAATTGAAAAAGATTCATTATTCTTTGTTGCCTTCCTTTTACGGTATCCCTAATGAAGACCCTTTGCATTTCATTCGAGAATTCTATGCTATTGTCCAAACCTTTCCACTACATGCAATTAATGAAGATCAACTTAGGATGAGATGTTTTCCTTACACCCTCAAGGATAAAGCTTGGTCATGGTTCATTACTCTACAGTCAGGTTCTCTTAAAACTTGGGAGGCAGTATATGAAATTTTTATGGGTAGGTTCTATTCCCATCAAAAGACTATTGATCTAAGGACGAAGATAGAACATTTTCTCAAATGTATGAAGAGCCCTTTCATGAAGCTTGGGAATGATTCAAACTCATTTTCATTCAATGTCATAATAATAGCTTTCCATTACAGCTACAAAACCAATTCTTTTATGATAGATTGACACTGCAGAGTCAATACATGGTTGATAATGCTGCTGGAGGTGCTGTAAGAGAAAAAACCGTAGAGGAAACCTATAATCTTTATGAGCTATTGGGTTCTAATTCCCAACAAAGAGGTGGTAGAAGGAAAGAAAGGGTCAATGAAGTTGGCTCCGATAATGAGATAACCTTGCAACTTGATAAATTGACTAAACAAGTGCAACTTCTCACTACCCACCAAATTTCAAATCAAGAGGTGTGTGAAGTGTGTTGGTCAATTGGGCATGGTACTCATAATTGTTCAAATACTTGTGATTCTAGTGTCGATGCCATAGAGGAAGTCAAATCCTTTCAAAGGTATTATCCAAACACCTATAATCACCCAGCCTACACCCAATGTCCAACACTAAGGTCGGATAACAACCACCCTTACCCACCAAGCCAATCTTTTAAGCCAACCTTAGAAGATAGCTTGAATGCTTTTATTCAAGTTAGTCGTGACAAACAATTGATGACTAATCAAAGGTTGAATACCATGGAGGCTTCGGTTAAAAGAATTGAATCTAAAGTTGGGCAACTGGCTGAACAAATGCAAAAGAAAGAATCAGGAAAGTTGCCCAATCAACCAGAACAAGCAAAGGATGTAAGAACCCTTCGAAGTGGTAAGGTAGTCAATACTAGTTTACCTGAAATCTCTAACAATCTACCTTGTAGTTCAGGTAACAAAGAAGGTGATATTCTAATCTCGCAAAAAGGAGAAATAAGTGTTAAACTTAACAAGCCTTCTGAAAAACTCATTGGGGGGTCATCTGACATCCCCAAAATTCAAAAGACAACATAACCACACCAGATGCAAGTACCTTTTCCCCACCGGTTAAAAGAATCCAAACAAGATAAGCAATTCTATGATCTTTTTAATATGCTCTCTAAAGTAAATATCAATTTACCATTATTAGAAGTGATCATGAATGTGCCCTCATATGCCAAGTTTTTTAAAGAGTTGAACACTAAGAAAAGGAGGTATGAACTGAATGAACGAGTAGTAGTATCAGAAATTTCTAGCGCTGTACTTCAGCACAAACTACCCCTAAGTTGAAAGACCCTGTAAGTTTTATTATAAACATAACTATGGGGGATAGGAAGGTTGCTAAAGCAATGCTTGATTTAGGTGCTAGTATAAATTTGATGCCATACTCTATATTCTTAGAGCTCAATCTAGGGGATTTAAAACCCACAACTATGTCCCTTCAACTTGCAGATAGATCTCTTAAATATCCAGAGGGAATAGTTGAGGATGTGTTGGTACAAGTAGACAAACTGATAATACCTATTGACTTTGTGGTTCTGGATATGCAAGAAAATCTAGCATTGGAAAGAGAGCACACAATATTGCTTGGTAGACCATTTATGGCAACTACTAAAACTATTATTGATGTCAAAGATGGAAATTTGACAATGATAGTCTTAAGAGAGACTGTTCATTTTAAAGTTTTTGATTCATCACCTTTTCCTTCTATTTCTGCCATCGATGAAATATTCGATGTTGACCCTTTGGATAATCTTGTCCAAAGCACCTTTTTCCAAACCAGAATAGAAGACAAGCTTGAAACTATTCTTACACTTGAAGAGGTCGAATAAGATTTAGATGAGGAAATTAAGGGGTACCTTGAACAACTAGACAATGATGAAGTAATGACAAAATCTAGTACACTTTTAAATCTACCCAGTTCTTCATCTAGTAAAGAGGCCAATCCACCTGAACTTGAACTCAAAGACTTACCTGAGCACTTAAAATATGTGTTTTTGGGAGAAGGAGAAACTTATCCAGTGATAATTTCTTCAACCTTGACCAAACCACAAGAAAAGGAACTCATCAAAGTGCTTAAACAGTTTAAGAAATCTATAGGTTGGAGTATAGGGGATATAAGAGGCATTAGTACTACAATGTGTATGCACAAGATCAACTTGGAGGATGGTGCTAAACTTGTACGAGAGGCCCAAAGAAGACTAAACCCAAATATGCAAGAGATAGTTAAAAAAGAAATTCTTAAATTATTAGAAGAAGGGATTATCTATCCTATTGCGGATAGTAAGTGGGTTAGTCTAGTGCATGTGGTACCAAAGAAATCTGGGATAACAGTTGTTAAAAATAACAAAAGTGAATTAGTGCTCACTAGAATAATCACTGGATGGAGAATATGTATAGATTTTAGGAAACTAAATTTATATACTAAAAAGGATCACTTTCCTCTTCCATTCATTGATCAAATGTTGGAAAGATTAGCTGGGCATGAATTTTACTATTTTTTAGATGGATTATCTGGATATTATCAAGTACCCATAGTACCAGAAGATCAGGAAAAGACCACATTTACATGTCCTTTTGGGACATTTTCTTTTCATAGAATGTCATTTGGGTTATGCAATGCCCCTGCCACTTTCCAGAGATGCATGGTATCTATTTTCTCGGACATGTTGGAAAAATTCATTGAGATTTTCATGGACGATTTCTCTGTCTTTGGGAACTCATTTGATGATTGCTTACATAAATTGACTTTGGTTTTAGAAAGATGCATTGAATGCAATCTCACCCTTAGTTGGGAGAAAAGTCATTTTATGGTTCAACAAGGGATAGTTTTAGGACATATAATTTCAAACAAGGGTATTGAAATTGATAAGGAAAAAGTTGAATTGATATCCAAACTACCTCCCCCTACATCTGTGAAGGGGATAAAAATCTTCTTAGGACATGCAAGATTTTACAGACGATTTATTAAAGATTTCTCTAAAATAAGTCATCCCTTATGTAAGTTGCTATCCAAAGATGCTTATTTTGATTTCAACAATGACTGCCTTATTTCCTTTAATACCTTGAAAGAAAAACTAACATCTACCCTTGTTATTATGGCACCAAACTGGTCTTTACCTTTTGATATAATGTGTGACACTTCTGATTATGCTATAGGAGTAGTCCTGGGACAAAGAGTGGATAAGCGTTTGCATGTCATCTACTATGCTAGCAAAACACTCAATGATGCCCAAATGAATTATACCACCACTGAAAAGGAATTCTTGGCTATAGTGTTTTCTTTAGACAAATTTCGGTCTTATTTAGTAGGATCTAAAGTGATTGTACATTCTGATCATGCTGCTTTAAGATACCTATTAAGTAAACCAAATGCCAAGCCAAGATTAATCAGGTGGGTCTTACTCTTACAAGAATTTGACTTAGAAATCAAGGATAAGAAAGGCAGTGAAAACTTAGTAGCTGACCATTTGTCTAGGTTGATTTCTGACTTCAATTCTCTTAAAGATGAGAGTAATGGAGATATAGTTGAAACCTTTCCTGATGAACAGTTATTTTTCATAGGTCCGAACCCATGGTATGCTGATATTGTAAACTATCTTGCCACTGGTGTTTTGCGACCTAAAACTTCATATCAGGACAAGAAAAGGTTTTTTAAAACTATTAAGGACTATTTCTGGGATGACCCTTATTTATACAAGATTGGTCAAGATCAAGTCATCCGGAGATGTGTACCTGAAGAAGAACATAAGAGCATTCTAAATTTTTGTCATGAACTTCATTGTGGGGGTCATTTTGGTGGTGAAAAGATAGCCCGTAAGGTATTACAGTCTGGATTCTTTTGGCCCACTCTTTTTAAAGATGCTCATATGTTTTGTGCACAATGTGATAGATGTCAAAGAACAGGAAACATAAGCAAAAGAGATGAAATGCCTTTGACATCTAATTTAGTTGTTGAACTCTTTGATGTATGGGGGATTGACTTTATGGGTCCTTTCCCCCCATCTAATGGTTTTCAATATATTTTGGTTGCTGTGGATTATGTATCCAAGTGGGTAGAAGCTATCCCCACCAAAACCAATGATGCTAATGTTGTTGTGAAATTCTTGAAGGATTTAATATTCAGCAGGTTCGGAACGCCTAGAGCTATAATAAGTGATGGAAGTAGCCATTTTTGTAACAAACTCTTTGATGGAGTACTAAACAAGTACAACATCACACATAAAGTAGCAACTCCATATCATCCTCAAACTTCTGGTTTAGTGGAAGTAAGTAATAGGCAAATTAAGGGAATATTGGAAAGCATTGTGCATCCTTCAATGAAGGATTTGGCATTTAAGTTAAATGATGCCTTATGGGCATACCACACCGCTTACAAAACACCTATTGGGATGAGCCCTTATCGGTTAATCTTTGGGAAAGCGTGCCACCTTCCAGTTGAACTTGAACATAAGGCTTACTGGGCAATTAAAGAGTTAAACATGGATTTAGATAAAGCAAGTGAAAAATGATTACTCCAGCTTCATGAGTTGGAAGAAATTAGGAATGAAGCCTATGAGAATGCCAAATTATACAAAGAGCGTACTAAGCGCTATCATGACAAGAGGCTAGTTCCTAAGACTCTTCACCCTGGAATGAAAGTTCTTTTATTTAACTCTCGTTTGAGATTGTTTCCAGGAAAGTTGAGATCAAGATGGGATGGACCATTCAAAATAGTTCAGGTATTTGAACATGGAGTAGTAGAACTATTGGACTCCAAGACACAAAAAACATTCAAAGTCAATGGGCATCGTGTCAAGCCTTATTTAGAAGAACCAAACAACATTGCTGAAATGGATTGCATTTGGCTGAGTAACCCTTAGCACCATAAAGTTACGTCTTGCTAAGACGTTAAACTAAGCGTTGGATGGGAGGCAACCCATCATTTTAGGTAATTTTTTGTCATTTGTTTTATTTACTTAATTTTATTGTTTATTTTAGTTTAATTATATGTGAATAATTTTTAAATTGTTAAAACTAAAAATATTTGTTGAGATGTTAGAAGTTCACAACGATCTATCTGTATACACTTTAATGATGAATATGATGGATGCACCTGCATTTCTTCATTACTACTTACACATTCTCAAGAAATATGTAATCTTTCTTCTCTTTTCTCTTTATCTTTAATTTACAGTTGTTACATTGAGGACAATATAAGTTCTAGGTTGGGGGTGGTGAAAAGTTACCATGCTTAATTAGAGAAAAAAAAAGATTTAATAATTTAAATATATATATATATATTAAAAAAAATATTTTCTCACAAAAATTTATCATTTATTTAAATCAAATTTAAGTAAATAGTTAAGTCTTTTGTACTGTTAGATTAATTTTTGAAAACATATCATGAAATATTTTGTAATTATTTTTGATAATTAGTTAGTTTTTGTCATAACTAGTATTTCTTGATCAAATGTGGAAATTATATTAAACCTAAAATCGATGTTTATGAATTTTTTTTAGTGGAGACTACCCTGTTAGATATAATTTGAGCCTAATTTCTTTTATTTAGAGTGAAATATATATTTTTTCTACTCCAAACACATTTCTTATTTAGTCAAATTTTTAGATGATCTCTATAGGTATTAGCATTGAATGTATGAATTTTTTCTCATCTTAATAGAGTATCATATATATTTTTTATTATTTTTGCTTAGATTAAATGATTTGAGTAGAAATTGATAGTATATGCTTATATCTCATTTATATCTTTCTTTTGTAATTAGCTTGTACACACAACTTTGTAGGGAATGTAGGTCATAGTATGTAGATGATACTATATATATTTTTATCTCTCTATTTTTTTCTGTAGATACTTTTCAATATATGTATTTTTTAGAGAGTCAACCCATGTACAGATTGTACATTTTTTAGGATTTTGGTGAGTGGTTAATTTTGTGGCTTTTCTGTTTGATCTTGGTTTAGGTAACCCCAGATATGTCTTTAGTTAATTTTCGATGAATAAATTAGTATTTACTGTTTTTTATATTTTTTTAATAAAAATTAAATAATTTGTATTGAAAACGAACTTAATTGCAAATTTATGTCCAAAAATATAATTTCAAATAAAAGAGTGTTTAATTGCAATTTATAAAAGTCGAAAATATAATTTAAATTTAAATCGGGCTTAATTTTAATTATTAAAAGTTTAAAATTTAAATTTAAATTAGAAAATGGCTAAACTGTAATTAAAGAAAGTTGAAAATGTAATTTGAAATAAATTTATGGGTCAAAATGCAATTAAGAAAGTTTATTTTTCTGCGCAGATGAGAAGAACCACGCGCCATACACTACGCGCGAAACGTGGACCGTCTGATCAAAGAAGAAACGGCTACGATGCGCGCGTCCAATCACGCCCGACCAAATCGCGTGTGTGTAGAATTTGTTTCACGCGGCTCGGCGCCCGAGTAAGGCCCACCTGCTGCACAGGTCGGCGTGTAGTGGGACCCACGTGTCTGACGCGTCCAGTTGCTATCCCCAACTTACGCGCGCCTTTGATCCCGTGCGATGATCTCTGCGTGCAACTGGATTTTCAGCGAATGAGAAGCTGCCACGTGTCCGCCTGGATCCTTACCTCGAATCAGAAAATGCCACATGTCTCACTCTATTTTTCAGCTAATCATGTAATGACACGTGGCATGTTACGATGAGCGCGAAAGCGCAGGATCAAACCCATGTGTAGCCGTTGTCTCCCGTGCTCTGATGTCTCTTGCGCCCGTTTCCCGCAGCCAATCAGAAGTTACCATGTGTTCACTTTAAATCCCTGCAGCGAATCATACGCTGATACGTGGCATGCATTTTGAATTAAAAAAAATCCGAACGGCTCTCTGTCGCTACGTGTGATTTTAATTAATATTTTCGATATCGAAAATCGATACGCGTGATTTTATTTTTCGATACAAAATTATTACGCGTTTTTATAAAAAAATAAAATAAAAAATGTAATATTTCAGATGTATTATTTTTAGCTATAAATAGGAGATATGATGATAGTTTTAAGAAGTTTTTTGGAGTTTTGGGTAGAGTTTAGTTTTTGTGTTGTTCGGTTTTGGACGACAGAACACGTAGAAGCCATTTTTTTGGCTTTTGTTGTGTTCTGCGTGTGCCAAATATTTGTTCTAAGTGATGTTTTAATTTTACTTCTTCTTCATCTTATTTTTCTATATCTGTTGTAATTTTTATTTTAATTTTATGAAGTAATTTAATTTTTCTAGGGTTGCATTTGATCTTAATTTATGAAGCTTTTATTTTAATTATTTTTGATAGATTTATAAGACGTTCGATTTGTTCGTTCTATTTTGTGCTTAATGCTTTTTAATTATTTACGAATCTTATCAAAACTATCTGTGGCACATAAATAAACTTGGAAGAGGCATTTGTGTGTATATTGCTCGTAAATAGAAAGACATGTATGATGAAGGATAAGAATATACCCTAATTGTATGTGTGGCCATTTGAGAACTTAGAACGTAATGAATTTTGGTGAATTTAATTATCATAGGAATATAGTGAATTAATTTAACGAGGTGTGTTTGTACGGAGCTCGGAAGAGATGTATGAATAAAATTAGAAGTTTTCGGTTGACAAATTAAATGTACTAAAAAAATATAAATCAAAAGAAAATAAAATGATTTGAGTTGATTAATTTGGTGAAAAATTGCAATCCTAGATTTCTTTTATTTTGTTTTAAAACTCTTTTCTTACATTTGTTCGAATCAACGATCGTTTTGAATAAAATCAGAGAGAGATAATTTTAGTATTCAACAAACTATAGTAACAAATCTCTGTGGGAACGATAACTTACTTATCAAATTTTATTACTTGTGACCGTGTATACTTGCACGTTTTTTTGTGTTGTAAAACACACAACAACTCACGAGACTCAAACTCGTCCACTAGGGCAACCTAAGGGTTTAAAGGCTTATTGCATAGGCTAAATGCAACTGTTTCAATCCACGAAAGTGATTTAGGATAGTTTAATTTTTAGTTTTTATCACTTCTATTGCTAAGGGACTAGCAAGAAACTGGTTGGGGGTTGTGATGAGTGCTCAAAAAGTACTAAAATTACCATGATTTTATGCACATTAATTGATTATATATATATATATATGTTTTATCATATATTTATATAAATTTGTCTTTTTCGGAATCACGGGTATTTTTATTGTTTTTTAGGTATTTTGGCTTAAAAACGTAACTTAAAGACTCAAAGAGGAATACTGAAAGCAATACATCACAAATATATTAAAGACCCAGACCCATGTGCGCCAGCGCCTAGCCGCGTGCGCCATGCTGCAGTCCAATGCGCACGCCCGCGCGCGCCTTGCTCCAGATCCGCTCACGCCCTGCGCGCCCATCTGCATTCCGCGCGCGCCGCTGCCCATTTCGCCCAATTTTTTGCGTGCAACCGCCCACGTCATGCTGACATCATCAAATGATGTCAGCAATCACCAATCCGCGTTTTCAATTTTTTTTAACATTTTCCCCTACTTTTTCTCTCCATCCTTACCTATAAATACCCCCCTTATCTTCACTTCTAAACACACCTCAAAACCATTCTTCTCTTCTCTTTCTTTATCTCTTTTCTTAGTTTTTAAGCTTTTCTTAGTTTCTTTCTTAGTTTTTAGTTAAATTCTCTTAGTTTTAGAGTTCTTCTCTTTTTGAGAAGACCTAGTTATGTTTTTGTAATTTATTAGCTTTTTTTTATTCAATAAATGAGAGTGCAAATTTCGCTTGGAGGTTTTTCCGCAACGGGAATAGCATCGAAGTTCTGTAAGGATTTTATTTTCTTTACAGTTATTTTTTATGCTTTATTCTTACATGTTATATTTAATTTGTCTGTGATTAAATTTAACTCTGGTGGTTATTTGTAAACATGATATAATAATAACGTTGTTATGCTTGCGAAATATTAAATAGGTGAAAATTTCTAAAATGAATTGATTTTATTTTTATTCAAGATTTTATATTAAGAATGTTAGAGAGAAATATATTATTTTTCATTACAAACTTAAATCTGAAAATTAGATTTTAAGGTTTAGTTATCCGGTCTAATTTAGAGTAGTGCTCTTTTATTTGTTAGTATAATCGCCCGGTAGTTAGAGTGAAACTCTATTTCAAAAGTTTTTATAAGAATTATTATGTGAAAATGTATTGACAACATGTTTTCAGTAGTGGTTTTAAAACTTGAAAGTTAGTACTCGGATAATTAAATTCTTATGTTTAATTTGGACACCTTGAATAAAGTTTAAACTGTCTAACCCCACCAAATGTGACATTTAAATGCTTCATTTTCAATCTCTTAGAAAAAGGAATTAATTTAATTAAGAAAATTAGTTATCAACCTAACCCATAGGTGTTAATTGATTTATTTAGTTAATAAAGAATATCTAACCCCACCAAATGTAGTATTCATATAAAAAAGTGAGAAACAATAAAATATCAATTCATATCTTTAATAACCTAGATAATATGAGCAAACATAACTAATTTAGTTATTATATCCATAAATACTCCACTATTATAAATGATAAAATTGGCATAAATATTTATTGAATTTGTATCTATGTTTATTTTATGTTATTAGATTATATTTATGGAATCTATATCTATGTTTATTTTATGTTATTAGATTATATTTATTGAATCTGTATCTATGTTTATTTTTATGTTATTAGATTAAAAACACAAAAACCAAACTATCGTGACAGGATGTTTAGGATTTAATTTCGTTTTTAAAAGTTTGAATAATAAATTAAAAACCACATACATTCCTTCCTTAGATCGACCTTTGGAGTATACTTATCATTTTCTTCGAAATGATTCGTGCACTTGCGAGAGTTTTATAAATATTAAAACCAAAGTATTGGCAAGAATCGGTGATGCCTGTTTTCGCTCATCATTAAGCCTCATAAATTATTTTAATTTTAATTTGAAAAATAAGGATTTGTTTTCTCTATATGCTTTTAAAAAAAAATTAATAATATGATTTGTCACTTTTTTTTATTCTTCCTAAATTGTAATTTTTAAAGAACTTAAATGTCTAGACTGTTTATTTCTTTAGAAATATGGAAGGTGGTTAAAGACTACCAAAATACGTGAGGCATGACTCGAATATTTTGATACTTTTTAAACTCTATTGTACATAATTTTTTTAAATTTTAAATTATATAATTTAATTATAAAAGTTTAAGTTTTTTTTACATATAAATCCTAAAAAAAATTATAAATGTTTGTACTGATGGATGATAATGAAATCGCAAGATCAGTATTGTAAATATAGGTCTTGCAAAATTTACCATTTTGTGGTTTTATTATTTGTAAAATTCTCGCAAATGTATGAATTATTTTATACAAAATAATAAGTATACTATCAAAGTCGATCTAAGAAAGAAATTTATTATTCAAAATCTTAAAAACAAAATTAAATCTTAAATATTATGTTACGATATTTTGGTTTGTTTGTTTCATAATCTAATAACATAAAAATAAATATAAACATAGATATAAATTCAATAAACAATAATGCAAATTTTATCATTCAAAACAATTGAGTATTTAATGATATAATAATTAAGTTAATTATGTTTCCTCATATTATTTAAGTTATTAAAGATATAAATTAATATTTGTTGATTTTCTCTTTTTGGTATGAAAGTGTCCTTAGTTGGCGCTTAAATTCTATTGTTTAATGTTAACTAACTAATATCTTACGCGAGAACCTACTAATTAATTAAACATTAAATTTTAGCTTTATTTATGAGAACCTACTAATTAGACTTTTTTTTAAAGTGTCTAAATTAAACCTAACAATTTATTTTTTTAAGTATTAACGTTCAAGTTTTAAAACCAATACTAAAAACATGTCGTTAATACATTTTCGAATAATAGTTCTTATAAAAAAACTTTTGAAATAAAGTTTCACTCTAACTATCGGGTGATTGTATCAACAAATAAAAAACAATACTTTAAATTAGATTGAATAATTAAACCTTAAAATCTAATTTTTAGATTTAAGTTTGTAATGAAAAATAATGTATTTCTCTCTAATATCCTTAATATAAAATCTTGAATAAAAACAAAATCAATTTATTGTATAAAAGTGTTTTATATCATATTTATAACATATAAGAATAAAACATAAAATAATAATTGTAAAGAATCCATTAAAATAATACCTTAAAAGAATCCTTACAACAATTTGATGTTAATTTTGTAAGTGGAAAACCTCCAAATGGATTTACATATTTGCTTATTGAATAAAAAACTAAAAATTTATAAAAATATAACTAGTTCCTCTAAAAAAGAGAAAAACTTTAAAAATAAAAACTAAAAAAAAGGAAAACTTTCTAGAGAGAGAAAAAACTAAGAATTGTTTGTGTGTTTTGAAATAGTGGGAAAGAAGGTCCTTATATAGACGAGGAAAAGGCCAACAAATGAGGAGAAATATTTAAAAATTTGAATTTGGATGCGTTTGGACAGGTTGGCGTGGCAGATGAGCGATTGACACGTGCGGGTGCCTACGGGACTGGGTGAGGAGTGTACTGGCGCGCGTGCAGCACGGTGCAGGCGGGATACTACGCGTAGAACTTGGCATGGAAGGACTGGTGCGTGCACAAAACTCGGCGCATTAGGCGGTTGCGTGCGTGAGACTAGGCATGTTTCTCGGCACGACTAAGTACGCTGCATGCGTTTCTCGACGGGGCTACGCGTGCGATTTTGGCCTTTTGACCAATTTTTCCATCCTTTTGACTTTTCCTCGTATATTTTCTCAATATATTTGTGATATATTACCTCCAGTATTTTTTTTCTTCGAGTCTTTAAGTTATTTTTGAACTAAAATACCTGAAAAATAATAAAAAATACCCGTGATTTCAAAAAAATAAATTTATATAAAAATATGATAAAATCATACAAATATAAAATCTATTCAATCAATTAAAGTATACTAAATCATGATAATTTTAGTGTTTTTTAAGCATTTATCATGTACCGTGTCTAGAGAGTTCTGGCGTTGATTCTCAAACTAGTTCATGACTAATAAGACGACCATACCCTTAAGGGCTAGGTCTTGGATTCGAGAGTTATGGAGAGCAAAACAAACACTCAGGGTATGGTCGCCTTATTAGTCAGGAACTAGTTTGAGCATAAACGTTGAAACTCCTTGAGCCCCACGTGGATATCTTGAAATGTTTTGTGCCCTCCGCTCAATTAGGGGCATTACAAACATCCAAAGATGTTTTTTTTGCTAAAAATATCTCCCTTAGGCCCTTTATTACCATACACCACCACATGTATTCTCTCAAGATATACAAGTAGGCGAGTGGACAAATTAGAAAAAAATTTCTTTAGCACATCTCCAGCTTTAAACCTGTGACCTAGCCCTTTTAGCCACAGATTCACTGCTTTATAGAGAGACTAGAGAGAAGTTGGTATAATAGGCTGAATGTGTAGATCCTCATGAAGGGTCCATCTATTTATAACACATTTATGAATACATGTGTCAACTATATAATGTGTACATGTAACTGCATGTTAGGAGCACATAATTAGTCCAAAGTACGATATGTCAGAGATCCAGGTCAAGTTTTACTTGTGCTGCCTACGAGCTCGAGCTACCGTTGGGCTCGGTCTTATTCAGGCTCGAGCTGCCATTGGGCTCGGTCGTACTCAAGCTCAAGCTACCGTTGGGCTTGGTTTGTTTCATGGGCGAGATGTCTAGGGTATTTCATCTTCTGTCTTGGACTGAACTTAACTTGGGTAGTTTACAAGGTCTGGTCTTTAGGTCAGTTCAGATATCCAAACAATAAATATAAAAATATAATATTAAGAAATGTATCATTTAAAAAAATAATTAATAAATTTAAAACAAAATAACTAAAATTTCATCCCATCAGTCATTTATCTATTTATTTTAAGAAAAATCACACATTCTAGAAAGAAAAAAACCAATTAAAATAGGATGGATAGCAGTAATGTTCTTATTATTTTTAAAAATTAACAATTTAGTATCAAGATTTTCAAGTTAAAATATAAGTTTTAATAATTAGTCAATTTAGTTTAAATTTAATTTTCTCCTTTAAATCATGATAAAAAGTAAAATGCGATTTTAGGGGTAATTTTTTCTTTGATTGTTTTGCTTACTTTTTTGTTGAATTAGAACAATTTTTGCACTTTCTCAGACATTGTAAAAAGTGCGAGAAAACTTAGATTATGTAATTAATTAAACTAATAGTGTTAACTTCATTAAATTTTGGGACCTATACTTGACCCAGAATAATAAGAGTAATGTGCAAATTATTACTTCATTAAAATACATGTTTAATCCAAGTCAACTAGGAAAACTGTGTTAATTTTCCAACATAACACTACCTTTGATATATTTATTTTTATTTTTAATATAATATAATATAATATATAATGTAATTTTATTTTTGAATATAATATATTACGTTACTTTTAACGAGTTCCTCGTGCAATGAGCTTCGGTGACTTCAACCTCAGATAAGTGATGAGATATTATTTTAATTATATTTTATCAAAATTATAAAATAAATTATAAGTTTTTATAAAAATTAACGATAATTTAAGAAGAATAATAATAAATCTAAAATATAAATGTTTACTTTAAAAGATTGAAGTAATATACTAATAAACATTGCGGATTTCTAAACAATAATAATAATAATTAACACTGGGCCTAGGACCCAAAAAAATGCATTGGGCCATAAGTTAAAGTCACCGACCGCCACACCCACACGAGTCGAAAGTCTAAAGTGAGCAGTAAAGGAGAAGGCAAACGTGACACGCGAGAAAGTGATAAAAACGGCGTCGTTAGGATAGCTTGCGATTAAGAAACGGGTGTGGAGGTAGTAGATGTCCGTTTCGGTTTTGGAGGGAGCAGAAGTTGGGAGTTGATTGTGGAGACTTGAGAGAGAACGGATGGTTCTCTTTGGTTAGTTGGTTGGTTCTTATTATTCCCTCTTGTGGAGATGAGAACACACCACTCTTTCTCTCTCTAACCCCACCTCTCCCGAAAGTAAAAAATTAGGAAAAAGAAAACACACTTTTTTTCTTCTCTGTAAGAAAACTCACGCACTTTCTCTCTTTCCTTAGAATATTATTGTTTATCTTTCTTCGAAATTCTCTCTTTTTCTATAGGCTTGTGATCGTTGAAGAATTGTGGGTTGTAGAGAGAAAAGGGACAGTTGAGAGAGAAGGGGAATGGGAATTCCGGTGGCCATTTTACTACAGTGACTATGTGGTGACCCCTTTTTGTGGAATTCAATGCTGGAATTCTAATTCCTCTTTCCCCTGTGACCGACGCTGCCTCACTTATCATCATCTCTTAACCGAGGTTTTTGTTTTGAGTTTTTTCCTTTTTACGTTTTTTTCTGTCGCTGTCATTGTTTTCGTAACCAATTCAAAATGACGTTTCGTTTATGATTTCCATGATTCGTTTTGACAAGAAATTATTCATTATTATTATGTTTATATGTATTATTTTAACTCAATAAAATTTAAGAATATTATAATTTTTTTTTTGAAAAAAATAATTACTCAACAGAAATTAATATGATTGTTGAGTAATATACTCCAAAAATAAAGAGTAACACCTCCATCTTGAGCTCTCTTTTGTACAAATTATGTTTATTCAATGATCGGAAACGAATCTTTGTTAATTTCGGTTTATGTTGTTTTGAATTTTAGTCTCTTTTTTGCTCTTCTATACGATCCTTTTATTTTTCATTTGCTGACGATATTGCCATGTTTTTGTTTCTTTTTCTCTTTTTGAATATTAATAATGGCCTGCTTTTAACTACGTCCTAAAGAATATGAAATTTTTGATAATATAATAATTTAAAGGGCAGTTCTATTTTAATCATATTTAAGATTAATGTAATTTTTTTTTAAATAAAATAAATACACAAGAGAAAGCAATATGATTTTGTAGGAGTATAATCCCGAAAAGCACCTCCTAGTAGTAGTGATAAACTACAAAGAATCATGTTCGCGAAAAGTAACGTAATGTATGACATCTTGCTATACAGAGAAAAGTGTGGTTAAGTTTATGAGATTAAATCTTGGTGTGCGTTTTGGTCAATCAGATTTAAAACGATGTTTTTAGTCCCATTAGAGAATGTACAACTAATATGATTTTAATAATTTTTTATTAAAATATTAATCTTTTTTTATTAATTAATAAAATACTATTAAAACTCGATTATTTTATATTAATAAAATAACAATTAATATGAAAAAATTTCACAAAATATTAGTTTTCATATTTTGTTATTATCACTATTTTTATTTTAATATTTTATTGATTTTTTTAATAAATAAAAATATATATTTAAATAATTTTATGTTAGAATATTATTATTGTTGATTTTTTTTTAAATAATTTTATACTAAAATCTAATTTTTACTCTTTTTAATGACTAATGTTTTATAGTTTTTCAATCACTATAGTAAAAAATAATATTTTAATAAAAATTATTAAAATAATATTATATGATCTTAACTTGCTAAATTTTCTTAAAGACGAGTGACTAAAAAGATACATTTTTAAATCTAAAGAATTACACTGCACCAATTTCATAATCTTGGGGCTTCGAAGGCTCTATTCCTATCTATATGTGTGTGTTTGTTATGCTCGTTGTATTGTTTTCATGAGTTTGGTTTTGATTTATTTAGGCTTCCTCTCAAAGTCTGACTCTAGAATTGAAGATTTGAATCTTTTAGCTTATATTGATTTTCACGTTGTTTATCAGATTATGTGAATTCTCAGTTCTCAAATTGTGAAAAACAGAGAAATTCCTTCTTCTATTTATTTTTCTTGTAACATTATGCTTTATATTGCATAGTTGTGCATTAAAATGCGTTTCTTTTTGTTGTTTTTATATCTGTTTGCTCCAGGTTGAATTTTTGGAGGCATGTGCGATGCTCAACTTTTCAAGAAGAAGTGATTCATTATTCATAAAGTATGCTCCCTCATTAATCAAATTAATTACTTTAATAATTATATTAGATATTTGTGCTTTTCAAAAAGGTTATTACACTAATCTCAAATTTTATTTGTGTGGAGTAACACATCATTATATATCCTAAGAGTAATAAATAATTTCTCCTTTTCAAATAGATTTGTACTCATACTGATTATGGTGTGACATGTGTAAAAGTAACTTAAAATTATGAAGTTATTTATTTTTCAAAAAAATTATGACATGTGCCATACTATAACAAGTGCAAATTTGTGTGCATTTATGATATCTTTAAAAAATAATCGCTGTAAAATATGATATGTGCATGCAATAAGTAGTTTTGGGCTTCTTTTCATTTAGTGAGAGGGATAGTGGGGTTAGAGTAGGTAAAAATGTGAAATATAGAGTTCATGTGAGGGTGGTAGGAGGAATACAAGTTGTATTAATATTGTGGATAAATGATTTGTTGTGAATTTTGTTTGTTTTGGAAAATTTCTGTGATGCAAGTGTTCAACTAGTTGTTTAATGTTATTTCAGATGCAATGTGGCAAATGAATTTTCAAACAAGTGAAACTATGGAATCTGGGCCCTATCCTGAACGTCCTGGGGAACCAGATTGTTCTTATTACTTCAGAACAGGTCTTTGTAGATTTGGGGCAAAATGTCGTTTCAATCATCCCTCTGACAGGAAGCTGGTATTTGTAACAATATGTTTGAACAAATTATTAAGTCTTAAGTGTATTATATTACTGAGATAGTATTTGATACATTTTGACCATATTTATAAGCCCTAAACCTTATATTCTTATAATTTAATTGTCAAAAGTAACAGTCTGATAGATTATTACAGTATGCTCCCTTTTTCAACTTTTTTTTCTCTTCCCCTAATTTTTGCATTATTTCTCTTTTCTCATTGGTTGAAATTTAAGCAAGCAAGAAAGTTGTCTTGCATTCTTAGTCTTTTAGACTGGGATATTGATGAAAAAGAAGGAACAAAAAAAATCCTTATTATGAAGAGCTGGTTTTTTATTTTTTTTGGTTGTATACATGTGCATTCTCCTCTCTGCATATTCTGATCGAAGTCTTAAAATTTGGCTTTAGATGCTGACTTTAAGAAAGAAGCACATTCGCAATATGTTCGCTGATGAACACACATCTTGGTTGTTCTTTCACATGACACTTTTCATTATGTACCACGTGACACTAGAAATTATAAACTTGCTTTTACCATTACTTGTGTATATTCATCATTTATTTGGTTAATCTGATTATTTTTCTTATTATCAGGCGATTGCCAGTGCAAGGATGAAAGGAGAATACCCAGAAAGACTAGGACAACCTGAATGCCAGGCACGTGTTTATTCTTAATATCTTTCAGAAATTTGAAAGCGCTTGTTATGATATGTGCTTCCTGTAAACAAAAATATAATCTTGATGATACATGGAAGCCTCTATGTCTTCCCCCGCTCTGCTCTTCTGGTTTTTTCTTCTTGACATTTTCCCCTCATTGTGCGAGAGTCTAGGTAGAACCTATACTCAGCTGTGTGTCATTATGAGTGTCCTTCCCCAGCCCCTGGCCCCCCACCCCCAAAAAAAAAAAAAAAAACTCTCACACACTCTCCCCTTCTATCTGTATTTGTTGGACATAATAATAATCTTTTGAATTACTCTTCAGTATTACTTGAAGACAGGAACATGCAACTTTGGACTGACATGCAAGTTTCATCATCCTCGTGACAAGGTTGGAATTACTGGAAGAGTTTCTTTAAACGTATTAGGCTATCCACTTCGTCAGGTTCAAATTTTCATTTCCTCTCACATTTTAGTATATATCAAATACTAATTTGTAATAGCTCTAGCAAATCATTGTCTCCCCATTTTCCTTTTTGTTTCTGTCCATCTGTTTATTTTCTTGGCGAAATATACTGACATTGAAAGCAAAATAGTTGTTTCTTCTTTAAAGGGGGCTGTATTATAATGATATTGGATGTATGTCTCATTATTTAACTGCAAAATATATATATTTCACTTTTTCCTAGTTTATATGCTTAGACATGCTGTAGTCTAATAGATATGGAAGAGTTTATCACATGTGTGAAGTTGATATTGATGTTTTCTGAACTTGTGTGAAGTTGATATTAATGTTTTCAGAGGTGTGCTTTCCCCAGGTTATATTCTATAATTTCTTTAGGCTTTTCTTCCCTCTTTATCATGCAGAATGAGGCTAAATGTGCTTATTATTTAAGAACTGGACAATGTAAGTTTGGGATCACTTGTAAATTCCACCATCCACAACCTACTAATATGATGGTTTCAATGCGTGGATCCTCTGTTTATCCTACCATCCATTCCCCAACTACACCTGGTCAGCAGTCATATTCGGAGGAAATTACAAACTGGTCAAGGGCATCTTTTGTCCCCACTCCACGGTGGCAAGGGCCCCCAAGTTATGCTTCTTATATTCTACCTCAGGATGTGGTATCAGTTCCAGGCTGGAATGCATACAGTGTAAGCTTTAGTTCATCCTTTTCAAAGTGCTTCAATTTATTCCTTGTATATATTGCTCTAGAGATGATTCTTGTATGCTCCGCTCTTAAATTTTTGGGATGCCAAATGTCCTTTTTTTGAATTTGGTTCAGTGTGATTATAATCTAAATGAAGAAGTATCAAGATTTAGGTACATCTTGATTATGAAGGTGCTAATTTTTTCTTGTACACAATAAGGAGAGTACTTTTTTTAAGTATGAAGAAGCAACTAGAGTGTTGAATATGAAGTTTTTTTTGTTGATGTATAAGTTTGAATGAAACAATCAAAAGATGCTCTGCTATTAGTTTGGTATTCTACAATGTAGTGGTGAGGAATCAGTCCTTCTGGAAAATGCAAGTTCATGTACAACTGATAGCTTTCCATTCTTTGGTATGCATTTGTCTCAATCATCAAAGTGAATCATCTTCACTAAAATAATCTTCTGCATTTTTCTGGACTTTGGAATGACATAATGTTTTGATATATTCTTTTTATCTATTCTGTTCTATACCAGATTCATTTATGTAGCCTCTGCGTACAATTTTTCTAAGTTTAGATGAGTATATGCTAAAACTTTTAGCTAAGATGTCCACATTCTTGTGGATGGTCATTTTTCCAGGGCCAGCTTGGATCAGTTTTATCTTCTGAGAACCTGCAAGCATCAAGAAATAATCAGATTTATGGGACCTCACGTCAGAATGAACCAACAAATGGAGGTTCTCAAGGGACATTCTCTCCTTATCGTTCTGGTTCTCTATCTCTTGGGTTTTATATACAGAGGGAGAATGTTTTCCCTGAGAGACCTGGCCAGCCTGAATGCCAGTTTTATATGAAGACTGGAGACTGTAAGTTTGGCACAGTTTGTAAATTCCATCATCCCAAAGAGAGATTAATTCCTGCTCCGGATTGCCTTTTGAGCCCAATTGGCCTTCCTCTACGTCCGGTGAGTTGTTTTACACTGAAATGATTTTACTCATCAGTCATCACTTCAAGTTCTCTTAACCCAAATTTCGCTCTGGCCATTGAATTTTAACAGGCATTGCTACTAACTTTTTCCCTGGAGTTCTTATTAGACTTTGAAAATATGCCCCTTTCGCTCCTTACTTCCCAGCATCAGAATTATATATGCTCACTTAAGTGTAAATTATAGTTTGTTCTTTTACCAACTTTAGTCTAGGTTGGGCTGTAAACATTGTATATGGTTGTACTTTTAACAGGGAGAACCTTTGTGCATCTTCTATTCTCGTTATGGTATCTGCAAGTTTGGTCCCAGTTGCAAGTTTGACCACCCCGTTGGAATCTTCACTTATAATCTATCTGCAACATCTTCGACTAATGCCCCAGTTTACCATTTGTTGGGGTCATCGTCCGGGAGCTCTGCATTAAAATTATCATCTGAAGGACTTGTTGAACCAGGATCAATAAAGCCCCAGAGACTTTCACCATCAGAGACCAGACAGATCCCTTCTGGTAATAATAATACTGACACAGAGGGCTGAAACCTGCTTCAAGAAATGAACCATTTGTCTGTTGAAAGATAAACACGAGTATGTGTAAATTCGTGTCCAATTGCTGGAGATGTTCAGTGTTCGTGTGAAGCTGATCCGGCTCTTCTGAAGATGCATTTCAGCTGACAGACTTGACTTTTCTGGATTTCATATTGTTGCATTTAATACAAATCTTCAAATACTGTCACATTTGGTAAAACCTAATGTGAACATTTCATCTAATCCAGAGTCACTTTCTTCGATAATTTTTTTCTGCAACTTAAATGTAAATATTTCTTTATTTTGAGTGTTACGATGACGTTGTTTCGTTACAGTCCTAATTATCTAGGTTTGAACCATTATCTATTCAACTTCTTATTTGTATTTATATGGAGTTATCATTATCACTGCCTCATGTACTCCCTCTTGTGTTTCCTAATGGTAATACCACACAGGATGTACCTATATTTCTATATATAACAACATCCTATAGAACATATCCATGTAACTGGTTTGAATTTTATGGAGTGCTGCTAAGACCATACTGGCTCAATATATATATATATATATATATATTATTTTTCTTTTTGGTTTTCAGTATCTTTGCTTCCTGTAACTATTTTCTTTTAGCTTCTAGTTGCAGAAGTCAATGAGGGCTAAATTTGGATTTGAGTATTGCAGAATTGAAGGTAATTTCTATGGTGCTCACTTTTCACCATATGATCTCTTCAAGCTACAAAGCTGCAAAGGATTGTTCTGTAGGCATAACGGAATAAAGCTTTCCTGACGTCATCATGCAGTTGACTTTTCTGGAGAAAACATAGCAGGTAATAGATGGTTGTCAACTATTCCCTGTCTGCCTCTTTTTGCTTTTTATTTTTATATTCCAATCTGGAAATGATGATGCTGTCTAGGAGTTGATAGAATTATTGTTTATTTTGTGAACAGGAATTCCCTTCTTTTGGACCCTTTTATTTGCAAGTATGTAAATGTAGTAATTCATAACACGTGCTTAAAATGTTTGTAGTAATATAAGAAAGAATACTGGGACCTTGACACATAAATCCAAATTTATTTTTGAACTAATTTGGCTATTTTGTTCAATGAACAAAGAGGATACAGAGATAGCATCTTCCTTTCATCCCATTCAACATCCTGGAAAATTTATAATTTATAGGGAAGATTGTGGAAGTAGGCAGTTTTGCGATAGGAGGTCGTGAGTTTTTCTTCTTTTGCCTGTCCAAGATAGAAGTGCCTTAACGGGTAAAAATATTGGAAAATAGGAATTTGGATAAATTTTATTTTGATAAGCTGGGAGCACGAGAAACACATCTTGTTTTACAATGTTACAGCTGTTCCGTTGATTTTTATCTAGATTATTGTACTTCACGTGTATGTATGAGAATTAGAGGATACTTCTAGTACTATCACAATAGCAGCTCATAAGAAGCACAGGCGTGCACATGCCCACGTCATTGCATAAAATGTTATGTCACAAGGGAAGGGACAGAATACAGCATGAACGGAAGTTATTTGATTAGCTGACACTAATTAGCCTTTTATTTATTTATTACACTGAGGGTTTATTGAAGATCAACCCCATTCCATTACAAAGCCTAAGGAAAATAAAAACTCAATCTATTTTATCTAAAGCCCAATACAATAGAAGATTCTCAACAAATATCGAAGAAAGTTTTTTTTTGCGAAAATTCTAGAAGGATATAGAAAATAGATTTTTAGAAGAAGTGTGTAAAATGTGGTTATAATTATTTCTTAATTTTTTATTTGTGTGGTGTAGATTGCATATTGAAGACTATAAAAAACATTCCTTGCATTTGTGTTAGGTATTCTCTAAATTTTTTTTTTGTATTCTTAGTTGTGAGCTTTCTTTTCAAGTGTTTGTATTTCTCTTTAAATCGTGAGTAGTTTTTGAAGAGTGTTATAATGTTTTTTATTGTGGTTATAATACAAATAATTTGTTATACTTGTTTGGTTCCAATATTAGTAAGCTTAAAGTTGTGTTGGTATCAGAGTGGAACGATCAGGGATCGTCTTGGTGAAGCCATCTTGAGTGGTGAGAAATTTGGCACTATGTAAGTTTGTTAGTCAAGCTTGTTCGGTATACTCGAAGTCTTGTTGGCACCATGAGTGAATTTCAAATAGTTGGAGGAATCAAGAAGCTCAATAACAAAAATTACAACACGTGGGCAACATGTATGGATTCTTACCTACAAGGTCAAAACCTGTGGGAGGTTGTCGATGGTGGCAAAATTTCACAACTAGTAGCGAAAGATGCAAATGACATCTTGAAGAAGTGAAAAATTAAAGCAAACAAAACGATATTTGCTTTAAAGACCACAGTTGAAGAAGAAATATTAGAGCATATTCGGGATGCCAAAACACCGAAGGAAACATGAGACATTTTTGCTACACTCTTTTCAAAGAAGAATGATAGAAGATTGCAACTTTTCGAGAATGACCTGGTATCGATGGCACAATGCGACATGATGATTACCTAGTACTTTTACAAGATAAATTTGATATGTTGCGAAATTTCAAGTTAGATCCGAAAGCTTTTATTGGGGAAACTAGGATAAAGAAAATAATTATCCATGGTTTGAGATCTAAATATTGAGGGTTCATTACTGTTGTACAAGAATGGCCAACACGACCATCTCTTGTTGAGTTTGAGAATTTGCTGGCCGGTCAAGAACCTATGGCTAAGTAAATGGGAGGAGTCTCAGCGAAGGGTGAGGAAGAAGCGATTTACACCAGCAAAAGCAGAGACACTTTCAAGTGGTATAATGGTAATGGATCTAAAAAAGATGGTGATAAAGGGAAAATATCTCAAGGAAAGAGAACTCTCATCTAGGGGGAGCTTTGAGAATTGTGGTAACAGTAGAAAATTTGATGGTTAGTGTTACAACTGCGGGAAGATAGGTTACATGGGGAAAGATTGTTGGACCAAGAAAAAGCCCGTTGAAAGTAATACTGCTACTTCCAATTCTAAGGAGAATAACAAAGCTGGTTGGGATGCCAAAACATTATTTGCTACAGAGGAAGAAGAATGAACTCTCACGATAACAACACCAGAACATATTGATTACAAGAATGACTAGATCGTAGATTTGGGCTGTTCAAATCACATGATGAGCGATAAAAAAAAGTTGCAAAGCCTATCTGAGTATAAGGAAGGTCGTGTAGTGGTGACAACCGCCAACTCAAGGTTACTGATAGCTCACATCGGTAAGATGATATTAACGCCTTGATATAATTCTAACCAAATGCCACTTCAAGATGTTTATCATGTCCTAAGAATGAAGAGAAACTTGCTATTTGTGGCTCAATTGACATCATCATGCCATTATGTCTTGTTCGGTCCCCGAGACATGAAGGTATATCTTGATCTCAAAATTTCAGAAACATTAACAATGGAGGGGCGACAATTGGAATCAGTCTATATGATGTCAACAAAATCTGTATATTTAGACAGGATAAGAAAAAATGAGACAACAGATTTATGACATATACGGTTAGGTCACATTAGCTATTCTAAGCTAAGTGTGATAGTGAAGAAGTCGATACTTAAAAGGTTTTCTCAACTAGATATGCGAACAAACACGGTCTGTGTAGGATGTCAATATGATAAAACTCACCAATTGTCATATGAGAAATCAAAGTTTAAAGCAAGATAACCATTGGAGTTAGTTCACTCTATATTCGGGCCCATTAAGCAACCATCAATTGGCAGTATATAGTACATGGTGACATTCATTGATGACTTCTCAAAATATGTGTGGGTTTTCTTTATAAAAAAAAATCTGACACATTCTCAAAGTTTAAAGAGTTCAAAGAGTTAACTGAAGTAGGAGTAGGAAAGAAGATCTGTTGCTTGCGCACAGGCAACTACGTAGAATATAGTTCAAATGAGTTCTCTCAATACCTAAGGGAATGTCGAATACATCAATAGTACACTTGTGCCAACATGCCACAACAAAATGGTATAGTAGAGAGAAAAAACCGACATCTTGTAGAAATTTGTTAGAATATGTTACATGAAAAGAATGTACCTGGAAGGTTTTGGGCTAGAACAATGAGGACTACAACCTTTGTGATCAACAGACTTCCTCAACCGAGGTTAGGATTTGTTTTACTCTTTGAGAAACTATGGAACATGAAACCTACAGTTAGCTACTTTAGAGTATTTGGTTGTATGTTATGTATTTGTTCCAAATCATTTGCAGAGCAAGTTTGACTAGAAAGTTGTTAGATGTATCTTTGTGGGATAGGACAGCCAAAGAAATGGGGTGGAAATGTTGCGATCCAACGAGTGAAAGATGATACACTTCACGAGATGTGGTGTTCGATGAAGCATATTCTTGGTGGTTCTCAAAGAATGAGGTGTTTCTAGACTCGAGAGAATTTAGAGACAAGTTGCAACAAAAGATGGGAGAGCATACTGTTCAACTCCAACCAAGTTCAGATGAATCATGAAATCCAAACAGTGATGATGTTGAACAAAAAGTAACTTAGAATCTTTGGAAAACTGGCGTATATCAACAACCAAATGAAGAAGGTGGGCTTAGTGAAACAGAATAATCAACTCTACAATCTCAACTCCGAAGGTCAATAAGAACACAAAGGCTAAATCCCAAATACACTAATACAACCATAGTTGAAGAAGAAACTATAATAGAACCTGAGACATTTGAAGAAGCATCGCAAAGTTCTGAGTGGATGACAACTATAAAAGAAGAGATCAATGCATTTAAGCTAAATCAAAGTTAAGATATGGTACGAAAGTTAGGAGATGTGAAACCCATATCCTGTAAGTGAGTTTACAAGATAAAACGACGTCTAGATGGGTCAATTGAGAGGTACAAGGCACGATTGGTAGCTTGTGGTTTCTTTCAATAGTACGGACTAGACTATGATGAAACATTTAGTCTTGTGGAGAAACTTACAACTGTGCAAGTCCTACTTGCACTTGCAGCCAATAAAGACTAGAATTTGTGATAGATGGATGTGAAGAATGATTTTCTTTATGGAGAGTTGGATCGAGAGATCTACATGATCCAACCAATGGGTTTTCAGAGCCAAGGTCATCCTGAATATGTGTGTAAGCTACGGAAAGCACTTTACGGATTGAAACAAGCACTCAAAGCGTTGTATGGTAAGATTGCTGATTTTTTAACACAAAGTGGTTATTCAGTAACACTTGCATATTCCAGCTTGTTTTCAAATCCAACGAAGGAAAGCTAACTAGTGTGCTAGTGTATGTAGATGATTTAATCATAACTGATGATGATGAGGTAGAAATTCTTTGGACAAAGGAGAATTTAACAGTTTGTTTCTAGATGAAGGAACTTGGATAGCTTAAGCACTTCCTTAGTCTAGAGGTTGATCGAACACAAGAAGACATATTTCTTTGTCAGCAAAAGTTTTCCAAAGATTTGTTGAAGAGGTTTGGAATGCTTGGATGCAAGCTGATTTCAACGACGATGGAACCAAATGCCAAAATGTGTGCATATAAAGGAAAAGATTTGGAAGATGCGACAATATATCGAAAATTGGTAGGCAGTCTGATCTACTTAGCCTTAACTTTTCCTGACATTTCTTATGCAGTTTGTGTGATGATTTGATACATGCAAAATCCAAAGAAGCATCATTTGGAAGCAGTTCGAAAAATACTGAGATATGTGAATAATACAATTGACTATGGTCTTTTGTTCAAGAAAGGTAGAGATGGAAAGTTAATTGGTTATTAGGATGCTGACTATACATGAGATCAACAATTGGGTATGTGTATAAGCTTGATTCTGGAACAATTACTTGGTGTAGCAAGAGACACCCGACAGTATCATTATCAACCATTGAAGTTATCGAGCATCGACAATAGTAACTCAAGAGAATACTGAGTTGATACAGTTAATGAATAATATACATCAACTAATAGATTATGCAGTTCAGTTATATTGTGATAATTATTTGGCAATTCATTTGACAAGAGAATTTAGTCTTTCATGCATGAACTAAGCATATTGAAGTACACTATCATTTTATTAGAAAAAATGTTTTGCAAGAATAAATTGAGATGAGACAAATGAAGACAGATGATTAAGTTGCAGACTTGTTCATAAAAAGCTTGAGCATTGACAAGTTCGAAATGTTGTGCTGTCAGCTTGACACAGTAAAAATAGTGAGAGTTGGTGTTGAGAAAGAGTGTTGAAGATTAACCCTAACCCATTACAAAGTACAAGGAAAATAAAAGCCCAATCCGTTTTATCTAAACCCAATACAATATAAGCTTCTTAACAAATGTTGAAGGTTTTGTTTTGAGAAAATTGTAGAAGGATATAAAAAAGATATTTTTTAGGAGAAATGTGTAAAATGTGGTAATAATGTGTGGTTAGAACTATTTCTTAATTTTATATTTGTATGATGTAGATTGTATGGTGATGATTATAAATAGTTTCTCTTGTATTTGGGTTAGATATCCCTTAAAAAAGTCTTTATATTATTAGTTGAGTGTGAGTTATGAACTTTATTTTTTAGTTTTTGTATTTCTCTTCAAATTGTAAGTAGTCTTTGAAAAGTGTTATATTATCTTTTATTGTGGTTATAATACAAATAATTTGTTTAATTATTTGGATTCAATATTAATAAGCTTAGAGTTATTTACTCTAAATTTTACGCAACAAGGTTTGACATAGATCATTACTCTCAAGGTACTTCGAAGGAGTTGTTATATTTGAGTCACGACGTCAGTTGGATTGTGGTTTGCTTTTTATTCGGGATGTTTTCCTTTGTAGTTTTTAAGGGGTCTCAACAACTCATGTTGCATATGTAGGAAATGAGTTGTATACGTGATACCTTCAAAGCTGGCTAACGTTTTCCTTGTATATTGATCAATAATGTGGAAGTGAAGACAAGAAAGTCACTCAAGACAAAGACAGCAAGAAAAACATCGACCAGTCCATGTGGAATGAGCTTCAGCTACTAATCACCATTGATTTATGGTGGAGGTTAAAAGAATTCTTCCCAAGTAATTCTTTTTGGTTCAAAGCCACTTGGACAAAAGAAAAAACCCAAAGAGGAATCTTCCAAGAGGATCGTTCTTTCTATCACAAAGCAATAATGAAATATAAGAAGCTTCTACATTGTGAGGTAATTTTGCTTGTCTATACTATATAGGTTTTAACGGCTTGCATTGGATTTTAGATTTTGTGGTGCCTTGGTACTAAGCTCTTATAGGATGGGTGCAAATCTTTGTTGCTCCAAGAGGAGTCAATTCAAATTTCTCTAACTGGAACTTAGACTACCTTTAGATAAGCCATCAATGCTAGCGGGAGGAAGGGCGGCCTCACCCTGAAACAAAGGTGTACGTACATGAATAAAGAAGCTGGTCATGGCTTTTACTTGATAGGGCTCTTTCCCATTTATCTTGATTCCCCCTCTTCCCCCTCCCTTAAATGTTTAAGGCCCTTTCGTCTTACTAATTCTTTCACGAGCTTTTCAAGGAGTGCTAAATATAAAACATTATTATACTTTGAAAGAGGACTATGCTCCATGCTAAGGATGTATGCTAGCTACTTAGTTGTAGAAAATTGACAAGATTTCCTTGCGTCTTACTAATTCTTTCATGAGCTTTTCAAGGAGTGCTAAATATAAAGCATTATTATTCTTTGAGAGAGGACTATGCTCCATGCTAAGGATGTATGCTAGCTACGTAATTGTAGAAAATTGCCAAATGAAATCTTGTCACCTAAGATTTGTCTTCCCTGCTGGCTAGTAGCCTAGTTGGTTATGTATCTAACAGTCGAAAATTATTCTTATCTCAAGCTATGTGATAGGTTCCTACATTACCATGTTACTTGGACTCGACATTTGGACACAACAAATTACAATAATAAATATATTATTTGTATAATGATGTTTAAAAGTGTAAGAATTATACTAATTAGATGATTAGTTTTCTTTTATCCATTATCCATCTATTTTAATGTTTGATTGTATCAAATGCAGCACATTTTTAAAGCCTTTTCCGGCAAAAAAAAAAAAAGAGAATTTTTTTTTTTGGGTAAAAATTTTAGGCGGGCTATAGCCCTGTAACGTCGTGTAGCTCCCTTGATGTTGCCCATGCATATTACAATATAATTAGAGTTATAGGTCTTAGAATACATACAACTCTATGAATGCTACATACTAGTTAACATTCATATCTCACACAAATGAATAGGAAGGATTACTAGTTAATCAGAAACTCAAAAGAAAAAGAACAATGATGCTATTAGTGTTGACCATCAAAATGATAATGATGAGTATTTGCAAGGATGAAACTCCCACAGTTCTCCCCAATTTCACATCTCATCTTCTTCATGATGCAGTTCAAAAACTCATTCTATCATGTAATGACCGAAATATCAATATATATTATAACGACGTAACCCCTGAATTGTTAATTTGTCGTGTTATATATAACGCATGAGTTTGTTCCGAAAAGAGAATGGACATTGTTTTATAATGTTGGAGATTGTGAGCGTATGCATCACACAACATTGATCAAAGAATTTGTTTCTAGACAATTATTTATGCGCATCACAAAATTGCTGTCTAATTCCTACAAATGAAAGTACATGTTTGGTTTTATTTGCAATTGAAAGTATACCTTTATACTGAACCCAAAAAAAAAAAAAAAACTCTTTTAAGTTTTGCTAACATTTGGAGTATACTGTGTAATTTACTTATTCCTACTCTTAACCTTTTTTTCTTTTTCTTTTACGGTATAAATTGGGATGTGATGTTTTATTAATTTATATTACATTACATTAATTTTATGATCTTATTTAATCTTGTTTTACTATTTTTTGATAAGTAATAAAATTACAAAAATAATAAAAACATAAAATATGTTTATCTATAATAATTATAAGTTAATTATGGATAATTTTAATCCATTAATCCATTAAAAATATTCAATTGGCGAGATAATTTATTTCACATCTCATACTTGTTTATATGTGGGCTTGTGGATTATTCAATTTTTTTTAATTTTTTTGCTGATTTTTTCCCTTCATGTTTTACTTAACCCTTCTTATTGACCATAAGGAAAAAAAACATGATCTATATTACACTCGTCCTTTAATAAAATGATTAATACAACTTTTTCCAAAAGAAAAAAACAAGAAAAAAAATATTATAGTTAGATTCTTTCGCTCTCAATTATATTTTGTTAAAATTACGAAGCCTCAAGGATACTAGAGCTAGTTTGCTACGAGGACAAAAATGCGAAATCCCACCACGATTATAGCTACAAAAATGATATTGTACCCATTATTATATATGTAAACACCGGTTATATATATATATTATTGAATATATAAGATTATTTTTTACGTAAAAGTTAAAACTTAATTTAACTTTGGTGAGTGAGATTTTAAGAATAGAACATTTTAAATTGCCTATTTCTACCGGTTCATATAAATCCACCTGTAACATGTAATACCTACAAAATATTTTTGTAAAATATGAATACGTGGAATTTATGTTATTTTTGGCATAAGAAAAAGAAGAGCAGAAAAAGCACTTGGAGTACATGCCCTAGATTTTACGTGCAAGTTTATTTATTTATTTTTGGTCATCAAGATCTTACAGTTACCGGCAAGATGTAACTACAGTGGTCTACATTATCAATTATGACATTCACACAAATGAATGTGAGAAAGGGGAGGGAAGGAGCATAAAAAACTTATATTAATTCTAAAAATGTTATTTTTTTGTACTATTTTTTTATAATTGTTTTATTTTGTTGTTATGAAAAATTGATTATATAAAGATAATAGTTATTTTTATGTTTTTATTTATTTATTTAGTTTATTTAAATTACAATAATCTCAATTAATATAATTAAAAAATAAAAAATATATATATTATTATATAATTATTTTTTCATAATAATAGTATTAAATTGCTATAAAAATAAATATAAAATATAATAATGATTTTTATAATAAATAAAGGATACCAAAAATACTTTTCATTATAAGAAATTAAGAGTCTGAGATGCACTTTATAGTCACCGTTATAGTGGTCATTGGCTCATATAATTTTTTTTTCACTGGTCAGCATGAGTCAGTAGTGTAAACCCATTTAAAAGCTCCCAATTTAACATCACCTAAAGCATCTCAAAAACCTATTTAACCTTTATTTATGATGCACCAAATCAAAACCTCTCTAGAAAAGATCAAGACGCACACTTGCACTCTTTCCAAATTCCCATAATTTCATCAACTTTTGTAGTACAAAGGCTAAAAAAGCCCAAGTACCAACCAGCTCAAGTGCTCAACGATGATTCGTGCTTATGGGGTCATCTTTTCTCTCATATCGCTGCTCATCTTGGCGACTGTTTTCAATATCACTGAATCAAGTATAACCCATGTGAGTTTTCCTCTCAAAAACACATCTTTCTTTCACAGATCCCTTTATTTTTCTTCAATCTGATTACGATTTTTTGTGGGTATTCTGTGGATTGAACATTTGTTTGTTGATTTTGAAGGTAAATGGGCCTGCTACGGCAGAGAGCGGCGAGGAACCGCCGTTTGTTCCATTTATAGATGCGGGGAAGTTGGAGAAAATAGTGATAAATGAGACCAGGAGGAGATTGGGAAGCTTCCGGATATGTGCTTTGTGTACTTGTTGTGGAGGAGCTAGAGGAGTGTGCATGCCATCTCCTTGTTGCTATGCTATCAATTGCAACATTCCCAACAGGCCTTTTGGATTCTGTTCTTTCACGCCCAAAACCTGTAATTGCCTTGGATGCCATCTCTAACTCTCTTTCTCTCTATATATTTTATTATTGATGATTAATTAATTTTGGGTAGTCTTGATTCTGTTGGGAGTGTCAATGGGGAAGAACATCTGTTCTTAATTTGTTTGTTTATAGTTTATAAAATTGTATTTTTATTAGAAGTACTATTTCCAGGTTAATTTTTTGTTATCTCTAGTGGGATTTCTCCAAAATTTGATTTACCCTTGGGAATAGCAGTGCCTAGGGATAGCACAGTACCAGGATAAGCATAATTCTTGGTATTTGAGGAAACATCTTCCTTGTTAATGGAGCTATGGAGGTTATCAACATTTATTATCTTTTCAAAACAATATATTAATGTAAGTTGGTGACTGTCATGCCAAGGATTAAGATTCAAGTTGCTATTATTATACTCTTGTTCCCCTTCATATTCTATTATTATTATTATTATTTTATGATCTGTTCTAGTGGGTTATATATATATTTCAAGACAATATTGATGGTCTATTATTTTAAAGGACCATGGCCACTTTTTTCCATGAATGTCATCGCTGCTTGCAGTGTACTATACACACATGCATTGAGATTTGATATTTGATGTTGTTCACAGAAAGTGATTGTTGGACCTTTTCTATTTGTCTATAAAGAATTTTTTAAGTAATATGTTTTGTTTTAATCTTTGAGTGTCTAATAGATACCTAATAAAAAATTAAGGGAAAAAATAATAAAATTGTTGAGTAGTATTATTCAGTAATAATAAATAACACCATTTTCATTAGATAATGTATTGATTATAGTGTTCCCTTAACTTAATGCACCCTTATTGATGTGTGTGAGAGAGAGACTTGCCTTTTTAGCTTTGAAATTACTTGAATAAAAGGCAATGTTGATCTTTATGGAAAATAACTAAACATAGAGATTTTTAATTGTTGGTGGATAGGAATGACAAGTGGATATTAATGGATACATATAGGTGTATGTTTTCTACTCATATATATATAAGGTGGGTGGTAGTTGGGGAGAATCAATTAAGGCTTTAGTTTCTAATCTGCTGCAATTGTAAATGATGATTTATAGCTCTTGAATGACTATTAATGCATGCTTCATAGCTTGAGTATTTACAATTGATAGGTTAGGTTGCTACAATAAATTTTATTTATTTTATTTTTAAGAGAACCATATTTGATGTTGTTTAAAATGGTCAGAAACTTGAACAGAAATTAACTTTATCGCCAGTTTGACTTGATAGAAAAGTAGAATGTTTATATGTATCCGTGAGAGAGGTGTGTGTGGGGGCTGATGGGCTCAATAGACATGACATTAAGAGCCGCATCATAGTTTGGTGTCTTGTGAAAAGTGTGTACGTTGGGAATCTTTTTGACTTCAGATTGTGATGACATGATGTAAAAACCCATGTGTTGTTCAAGGAACAAGTGCCAATCATATTGTGGGCTTTTTCCATCTCGAAAATGTTCACTTAGATGAAAGGCAAGACTTATCATACTCTTTTAAATTTGATATATTTTTAATTATATGTTTGAAGTTTATAAAATATTAAAAATATTATTATATTTTAATGTTGTTAATTTTTCATACATTATTATTTAGATTATTATTCTTAGGTTTTGATACCAATTTTTGAAGATCAATATAATTTTTAATCAAGAGTTAATATTGACTTAATTGATAGTTTGTCTATTTATTGAAAATAATAATTTGTTTAAAAAGTTTATTATTTTCTTATAAAAATCTAATTTTCTTCTATATTCATTACAATTACATAGTATATTATGTTATTCATTATGTTGGTTGTTTAATTCTAATCCTAAATTTATTAATTATCTTTTAAAATTAAAATTACTCTTTCATTTGTTAAATCTAATAGTTTTAATTTATGTACTAATGATTCGATGTTCATAGAGTATTTATCTTGATAAATCATACGCGTTGAATATTTTTTTTATTCATAGTATACAAATAGGTTTTTCTTATGTACATAACGTATATTTATAATCTTCAAAGAAGTGATATCTAAACATTAAGTAGATGAATTCTTATTCCCTTGTTCTCACATATTTTTGACTAAAATAATCTTTTAATATCCTTGAAACATGATGGTCTATGATGTTTGTAATAACTTTAATATAATCTGCATAAATATCTAATAAGATATTAAATTTTTTAAAATTTTCAAAACAAGTTTCATAATCTTCATATTTAAAATATTCATTTAAATGATAGAGATAACCTTTATCAAATATTTTTTTATAGAATTAGATTTTTATCTTTGATTTTCATTGGAATTATTAGTTGTTTATTTCTAAAAACAATTTCCATTTTTCTGTTTTATCAATATTATGTCTTGTGGTAAGCAAATATTTAAACATTCAAGATTCTTAACTAGCTTAAATTTATAATTATTATACCTGAATTTAATGGGTCTACCACGGTCTTTCCTTCTGTTCGTCTTCTTTTGTTACACCCGTTATGTCTCAACTTTGCTCATATCTCAATGCCTTCATGGAAATGGTGAGCCTTCTGCATCCGTACATAAATGATGTCCAATAGTTGACTTACTAGATAAGAGTAATTGAACTCCATTTTATTCATAGAATAATAATTATTATAACTTAAGGCCAATTAAGAACCTTGAAATGAGTGCTTAGTCGCTCATAATTACTGGGTATAACATTATTGGTTTTGAAATTTCTAGATAGAGAGGTTTTCTATGCTAGAGTGTTTCAGAGTAGAGAGCTCTGGATTTGTGTGTATTCGTGTGTCTTTGAAATGATAATAAGGGTTCATTTAATAGAACAAGGAATCCATGTTTAAAGACTAAAATTATTGGTTTATCCTTGTTTTAATAATTCATCTTCTTTTCTTCTTTAAAGGATAACCATTACTTTTTTTCCTTGGCATATGATGCCGACTAAGATGTAAGGCCTACATCTTTATTTCTTTTGTAGTCTTCTACCAACTGTTTCTTTTCTTATTTTTCTTTGTTATTTTTTGCTGATGGTTCTTTTGATGATGTTGATGATGATGCATCTTCATCTTCTCAGTCTTTGATGTAGAGAATGCATTTGTGGTCTTTGGTGGCTTTTTTGGCATAGAAATAGAATACCTTCCTTGTTTCTTGACCAAATTCTAGGTGTTGTAATTAAAATTGGTTTCATATTTGGTGGTTTTTTCACCATCTTCTTCTGACAGAGTCATGCTACTGTGGGAAATGACGATGACTTTACTAGTTGAATAATTTACTTTATTCTCAGTAGAATTGTCAATCTTCTTGAGTTTATAGTAAATTTGGCTTAGCATTTGATCTCTTAATATATAAAGTTATTTTGTGTTGAATTCCTTTTCTAGAAGTGTCTTTGGTTTGAGAACTTCTCTGTTTGTGTTGGAAATCCCTATCTTGATGAAGTGGTAAGGACTAATACTTCATTCCTCATTCCAGTTCCATTAATGAATTGAAAAATCTAAGATAAACAGGTTTATCACATGTTTTAATTTTTCTTTTGAAATTCTTGATTGTTCTTTTAAAATTTTCTAGGAAATAATTTTACTCACTTAAATTAATTCTTGGATATATATTTTCTATTAGTCCTACATGAAATGTTTTATACACAAATATTGGATCAACTCTTTCCAATATATTGAATTTGCTTTCTGCATGAAATTCCTTGTCTGTAGTATATAATTTTATATCTTTAATATGTTCTTGGGTAGATTTTCTGGCCAAATTATAGACTCAACCATTGTAGTTTGTTAAGGTTTCTATATTGGTCCTTTTTATCTTCAATGATTGGAGTAGTTCTAGGAAATTTCTTCCTAAATAGTATTGAATGTTTTACTATTTTTGATGTCTCTAGAGGAGATGTTTCTCTAAATAGCATTGGAAGCCTTGCTATCTTTCCCAGATTTGTCAATTTGCTTGGAGCTATTGGTTGTTGTTGTAGTGCTGCAGAATAATTTCTTACTATCTCCTCTAGAGTTACTAGTTTTGGTGTTTTGTAGTTGGCATAACTACCTTTAAATTCTATTCTGTTGGTGAAGGCTCTATAAGTTACCACTAATTCCTAGAATATATTTGCTAGCTTCTGTTCAGTTGTTATAAATTCCTGGTTTTTGGTCGTTATAGACTACATAAACTTTTTTTGTTCATCTTTTTCTACCTCATCTGCCCAATTGAGCTTTGTGGTTTCAGAAGTTTTTTGTGAACCGTTAGATTCTTCCTTATTTAATGGAGATTCCTCGTTTGAGATTATGATCTCTAGAGGTTGTTTTGAACAATTAAGTTCTTCCTGTTTCTTTCCTGTCTCCATAAGAGATTTCTTGAGATATAATAACTCGAGTTGTTCCTGTAGGATTTTTATCTCCTTTTCTTTTATCTTTATTTTGATATCAAGATGTTCTATTCCTGAAAGCATAAAAATAGTTAGAGGTATTAATTCTCTGGTAAGGGCATTCGTTAAACTATTTTTATGCCTTGGAAGATATTCAACATCAAAATTATAATGGTTGAACCATTGTTGCCATTTAACAATCTTCCTTGTTTGTAATCACCTGCAATATTAGTTCTGAAGAAATAACCAAAATTCTTGTTATCTATTCTAACAATGAATTTGGAGCTTATGACATATATTGCAAATTTCTTAATAGCCTTTTTAACAATTAAATATTATTTTTCATTACTATGATAATTTAATTCTGAATCTTGGAAAGATCCTGATGTATATCTACAAAGATATTCATCTTTGTCATCTACTCTTGCTTTAAGAACTACTCCCCAATATTCTTGTTAAGCATTTGTTTCAATTATCATCTTATCATATGGTCTTGGATGGTATAAAGTTGGTAAATTTTTTACCTTTGCTTTTACTCTATCCATATATAGAGTATTTTCTTCTGTCTATTTCCAAATATGATCTTTTTTAAATTTTATTTGTAATGGTTTTCTCATTTCTGCAAGTTTCTTGATATATGTTTATGTATATATTAAACATCTTAAAAATCTTTGCAATTGGTTTTTATCTTTTAATTCACTAGGAAAACCTTGAATATTATTTAGTATATAAGGTTGTAGATTATGTTTTCCATCTTCAATTTCCAACCTTAAGTATTTAATTTTCTGTTGAGTAAGTACTCTTTTTTTTTCTTCAAAGAGTACAATGCCTTCTTTTCTACAATCTTGTAGAATATTGATAATATCTAAATAATATTTATTTAATTTATTATTGAAAACCAAAATATCATCTAAGTAAACACAATAAATATCTTGTAATTTCTTAAAAATGTTATCCATATATCTTTGAAAAATACCCGGAGCTTGTTTTAATTCAAATGGTATAACTATCCATTGGAATTGTCCTCGGGGGCAACTAAATGCTGTTAATTTTTGGGATTCTTCATCCAGTCTTATTTGCCAAAATTCACTTTTGTAATCAAAAGTTGAGAACTATTTCTTTCCTTTTATTAATGATAATAGTTCTTCCTTTTTTGGAATGAAGTATTCATTGTCAATGATTTCTTTATTCAGTGCTTTAAAATTTATTACTATTCTCTTTTTTCCTCTTTCTTTTCTCAGCTTCATTTCAACTAAGAATGCTGAACTAGAGTGAGCTGAATTACTTGGTATTATGACTTTTAATTCCAAAAGTTCTTGAATTTGTTTTTCAAATTCAATCCTGTCTTTTGGAGTATAAATCATTGGTTTTACTCTTATAATCTTGTTATGATCTCTTAATTTTATGTTGACTATTGTTTTAGATTTATTTATTTTTTGTTCTAAAGGATTTTCTGAACTAACTGTTTTTAATAGTTTTCTAATGCCTATTAGAGCTTTGTCTTCTTGTATTTCATTAAAAAAAGAGTTTTGTTTTTCTTATATATCTAATGAAATATTTTTTAAATAAGGTTTTTGTTGGTCTTCTATCTCATCACGTTTTCGTTTTTTATGTTGTTCCATAAAAATTGAGTTTGAGACAGTTAAGGATTTTCTTACTTTAGAAACATAGATGGTATTTTTTTAAGGTTGTGAAACTTATTTTGTCGAAATGTTGTGTAAAAGGTTGATATAAGTTTAGAAAATTATTTTCTATTAATAAACCTACTCTTGTTTCTTGTTGATATATAGTAGGAATGTGAAAGTTTTTTCCTTCTATCATTTTATTAGTATCTTTTAATACTTGATTGAGTTTTATTGTAATATTATTAGCAATTCTTACAATTAAATCTTTTGATACTTATTTTCAATTGTCTTCTGGAAATACATATCTATTGGCTATACACATACTAGCTCCTGTTCTATATATGCATGTAAATGATAAGTGTTATAGTCGTTAAATTTTAGTCCTACTTTAATGTAAGTACTATTTGGATTTGTAATACTATACAAATCATTCATCTTTTGAAGAAGAATATTTATAATTTGAGTGTTCATATTCTGAATCAATTATTTCTCACTCAGTTTCTTCCAATAGATAGATACTATAAGTATCACTTATATTATATTCCTCGATTGGTTCTGATTCCATTTTGAAAGCTTCTTCTAAGATTTTTTCTTTTTGTGGAAATTCATTTTTAAATTCTTTTCTATGTTAAAGTTTGCTTGGACATTCGTTAGCATAATGTCCTTCTTCATTACAGATCCAACATCTGCATTTTTTTCCTGAAGAGCAATAATTCATTTTTTCAGAAGGTTTATAAATCTTTCTTCTAAAATATCTTTTCTTGTAGTTTTCTCTATTAAATATCTTTTTATATTTTTGGAAATTTTGTATTTTGAATTCCTATTTTTTAAATCTTTTATATTTTTTATATTTATATTTTTGTTTATAAGATTTTATATTAAATCCATATTTTCCTGGTATTCTAAAATTTCTTGTATCATATCATATTTTATCATTTCCTCTTATTTGGTTATATTCTTTTATTTCTTATCATTTAATAATGATCCAATATTTAAGGCTTCTCATTCTTCTTCTTAGAGTATCTGGTATAATTTACCTATTCCTTTATTCCTAATTTTCTGTTAAAGCTTTATATAGTATTCTGGGTAATTTTTGAAAAAAACATTTCTTTATAAGTTGTTTGCATAGAGTATGGTAATATATTTCATATTCACAAATAAAAGAATCTATGTAACACATGTTACAAATTTTCATATTTGTTAGATATCATTTAGCTTCATTGATTTCATTTTCACGTCCTTTCTTTGTCTTCTCCAATAAATTCTTTATATATTTCATTTATTACTAATCTAAGTATTCTCTTCCTATGTAAGCATTTCCTTGCATTAACAAATTTTGTTGATATGTTAAGTTTGAAAACCAAACTTTAACATTTCCTATCATTTTACGTGCTATAAGCACTCTAAAGGTTGAAGGATTTGTTTGGATAGTTTGAGAAGTTTGTATGAGCACACTCATTCCACTAGCCCATTCAATCTAAGGCTTTTTCACTCTATCTCTTATACAATCTAAATCTAGAAGTTCAGATTCATAATTATCATGGAGTTTGAACTCTGGTGAAATAACCTCTAGTTCCCCAATGCAACCCTTCTTTCATTTTAGGTGGTTGTCTTCTTCTATACGTAGTATCAGGTTGTTATGATCTTTACCTATTTCTTTCTCCCCTATGTGGGTCAGATTTTTCTTCTTGGTAAGGAATTAGTAATGAAATTGGTTTTTTCATATGACCTTTTGAGGTCATATTTTCTGGCTCAAAATCAGTTTCACTGATTATTGTCTTATTATCATCTTCTTTGTTAGTACAAAGTTTTTCATTATAATGTTCTTCTATTTTTTCATTGGTTAATGTCAATAAACTGATCAATGTTCCTATATCTCTATATTTTAGGATCCATGAATTTTCTTTCTAATTCTTTTCTATATTCCATTAAATTTGAATTATTTCTTTATTCTTAGATTGTTCCTCATTTTTCCTTTTTTCATTTTTAGGAATCAGGGAATTTGATCTCCTTGGTGATTCTTCTTTTAATTCTTCTTAGTGATCATATTTATAACATATTATTTCATTATTCATATGTATGTTGTATACATCTTTTCTTAGTTCTGAAAATTCTTTGTGCATATCTTGTTATAATTTATTATAACCACATTCCTTTATTTTCTTTAGTAATTCTTTTTATATATTTATTATTTCTTATAAATATTTTGTGTTTTGATTGTTAGACTAAATCCATTTTCTCTGTTAATAATTGTATAGTTTCAAATAATGTTGCTTGATTTTTTACTATACCTACTAGGCTTCCATTTATTTCTAAATGCATATTTTTATTTTATCTTTAAACATTATTTTAATTTCGTTTTCTAGTTTTTTTAATTTCTTCTTGGTTAGAAGTTTCTCTTTTATGGTCTATAAAAGTAAACTTTGGTGTACTATTAGTTTTAATATTATTATTATTTTTTCCTCTTATTAAGAATTTTTCTTTAGTATCTAATTTACATTCTTTTGGTATTTCAAAGTCTGTTAGTATTTCTGGTTTTATTATTTGTCCAAATTCCTTAAAAGTTTTGTCTATTTTTATAAATTCATTTTGTTCATATATTGAACTATTATGACTATTTGTTAGAGAATATGCTACTAGATAATGTATTGAAAATGAATAATTTTTTTCTTTCATTAAATATCCTATTTCAAATTCATAAGCTAGACTTAATACTTAATTTAGATTTTTATCATGTATATTTATAGCAAATCTAGGATATGCTTTAAATTTGAACTTTTGGTATCTTAAATTACCATAGATCATTTCTAATAAGACATCCTTCCTATTTATTATTCTGTTATCTAATAATGCTATTTTTATTACTTTTCTAAAATAAGCTTTTATTAATATTTGAATTCCTCCTAAATGAATGTATTCATTTTTTTCTTTATCTTTATGAGAAATTTTTGATAGCTTGTTTAATATAGTTTCTTTATCAATTAATGGTATATTATATATTCTTTTTACATTTGTAATCTTAATACTCATTTCTTTATTGTTTATGTCGTAATATATTATATTTTTCTAGAGAAAAGTTTTCTTAATAAAAATGATGAGTCTTTAAATCCATCTCATTCTTTAAGATTTAATTTTGCCTTTTGAATTTTTTTTTACTTATTACCATTTCTTGTGAAAAATATTCTGAAATGTCTTATGTTTCTATGTCTATTATTTCTTGGTTTGTTTTTTCTTCTTCCATTTTATTTATTTATTTATTTTTTATATAAACCTTAAAGGTATTTTTGATAACTGTTAGATTTAACATCCGTTATGTTTTTGGGGATATTTTTTAATTTTTTGAAACTTTGAGAGTATTTTTGAATATTTCTTGAACTTTAGGAATATTTTTGATCTTTTTCCATATGAAAGCCCTAATAGTGGTGAAAAAGTAATTCCAAGTATCCGTGAAATCAAGTTTGATTTAAAGTTATATGTGAATTTGATTCTCAGATATATATATATATATATATATATATAATATGTTTAAATTCGGTTAGAATTGAAAGATTAATAATACATTATAATTATAAATAAATATATAGTTTGTTTTATAATTATTATATTTAATTATTGTATATATAACACTATAATTTTATTAAATTAATATTTTAATTTCTAAGTAATAAAATGAAAAATTTAAATCTTTATAATAATTCAATGTGTCTCTAAGCATACTTTTTATATGGTTCATTCTCTTAGTTATAATTTTTAATTAGAGATGTATTTATTTAAAATTAAAATTAAAATTTATATATATATATAGTATTTTATATGTGATAATAATATATAAATGAGTTTTAAGTTTAATTTAATCTTATTGAATCTAATTTTTGTTAGAATATTTTAAATTTAAATTGATTATTTGGTAGTATCAATTTTCATAATCTATTCTAATGAAATCAAATTTGTATGCATAAAAAAGAAGCAATTTCCATTGATTGCTAGCCTCTAATTAATAGTGCCAATCACATTGTGTGATTTTTCTAACTTAAAATAAGAAGCACCCAACAGCTTGGTTAATAGTTAATAAATGTTTTATTTAGATATGCTCTATGTATTTTCTTTAAAAGTTAAAAGTACTAACTATAGATGTTTTATAAGGCAACTTTAGCCCAAAACTTAATTTCAATGTAATGTTTTCAACAAAAGAATTTGTTGCAATATTTTACATTGCACTAAAATAGTGCAGAATTGAGTTTTCGAGTAATTTTTATTACAAAATTGAAAATAAAATATAATTTTAATATCTCAATGGAGATACACAAATGTATATTTAAATATAATTTCATCATATCCAATAATATTCAATTATATCTAGATTATAGTCATAATATACCTTATTTTAAATATAATATTCTATCATTTATTATTTATTAAATTTTTACATAATAAATAATCATGTTTTATATTTTTCATTGTATTTGAATTTTCACTTTTCTTATTTAAGTCTATTTGAGATAAATGAAATATCCCAACAAATATTATCTAATTACTATCTCATTTTATAAATAAAACCAAATACAGAATCTCTCATAGATTTTTTTAGAATTAATAGGTTATATTATGAATTAATATAATTTTATATCGCAATTTACACTTCTAATTAAAAAATACTTATGACATCTTCAATCTTATGTATTATTATTTTATACTAAATTTTGTACCATTTTACACCAAAAGTTATATCAAATTTTTACTCCTCCCTAACCCTACCCAACTTTACACTAAAAGTATATTCTTTTATCAAATTAAATTATCCTTTAAAATTATACCAAATATTATACAAAAAATTGTATTGAATAATTTTTTATTATATAATTAATTTTAATTTCTTATATATAATAATTTTTTTTATCCTTTTCTTTTAAAATGATGCAGTGTGAACAACGTTATTATAATAAATAATTTCGCATCAAAATGTAGTATTTTTCAATGCAGTGAATCTTGTACCAAATTTTAAGTTTGGTGTGTGGTTGGCGTTGGTGTTATGAGTTCAAAGTTCACGAGAATTTTGGGATATATGCTTTTGATAATCTACCTTGTCAATACTCTCCAAGTACAGATAAACCGAACCATAACCAAATTAGGTTATCTATTGCTTTCTAGTTATCTTCCAAAGGTTTTTAAATCTTGAATATATAAAGAGGGAAGAAAAAGTAGACCAATGGGTTTGACTAATTATTTTCTCTTTTGAAGTTGGTGCTATTTTTCTCTAATTTCATAATTGGTTACTTGGCCTCTTTTTTCTTTGGCTTCTATTATTAAGATTATTGATTTCTTAGCTTCTACATTATACTAAATCTTCTAAATTCTTTTTGTTTTAATTTTTTTTTTTGAATAATTATTACTCAGTGTGATTCAAACTAAGATTTGAAAGGAAAAAGGAAAAAAAAGCCTTACCATCAACCTTACTCTTTTTGTTTAATAATTACAACATTGAATATTTTATTTTTTAACCATTAAAAAAAATAAATACTTTCATAAAAATGAAAATAATAAGGTATATTTTTTTAAAAGGAAAACGCTTACATTTATTGGATATTTTTTGTTTCCTTGAGATGTGATTTATTGTAAATGCTTGAACATTTTACCCACTGTCTTAGTTAGGTATCTTGCATGGCCATATATATATTTTCTCTTCTAAACAATAGTCAGTGGTGATTATGGGTATATTTTAATTTGTATCTAAAATTGGACCCAAATTTTACTTTCACAAGTATTAATTTATAACAAATTAGTATCAAAGTATTGGGTTATTTTGTTATTTATTGGAACAGATCAAGTTTGTTTTTTTTGGATTTATTTTGAGCTTCTGAAAATGATTGGTTTCATATTTTTTGGGTTGTACTCCTGTGTATTTAATATCGAGTTTTCTGTCATAGCGGCAAAATAAAAAATTCAGAAATTTAATGGTAGGAATGATTTTAGTCTATCATGAATGAAGATGCGAGCCGTATTAGTTAAAAAAGGACTCGTTAAGATACTTGAAGGTAAGGATAAATTGTCAGAAAAATTGACTAATGAAGAAAAAGATGCATTAATGAAAAATGCTCTAAGTTCAATTTAGTTATCCTTGTCTAATGAGGTACTATGCAAGGTTGGTGATGAGGAATCTCCCCTTGTGTTATGGCTTAAATTAGAGAATTTTTATATGACAAAGTTTTTGACAAGTCTTTTATATTTGAAGCAGCGTTTGTATACATTCATAATGTCAGAAGATATACTTTCACACGATTACCTTGATGAATTTACTAAATTTATTCGTGATCTAAAAAATGGCGGTGTTAAAATTGATGATGAGGATCAAGCCTTAGTTCTATTATGTTTTTTATCTCATTAAATTGAACATTTTGTTGATACCATGCTATATGGGCGAGATACTATTTCTTTGGAAAATGTCAAAGCAACTTTGAATTTTAGAGAGTTGAAAAAAAAGTGTCTACAATAACAACGATAATAGTAGTGGTTTATTTGTCAGAGGTAGAATTCAAGAAAAGACATAAACAATAATAGAGGCATGTCTAGATCCAAATCTAGAAAAAGAAAAGATAAATACAATTATTGCCGTCAAGAAAGGCACTGGAAAGTAAATTTTTTGAAACTCAAAGGTAAAGGAAAATTTGTCACAACGTCTTCTGGTACTAATGATGTTGCTAGTGTAGCAGATAGTTTTGGTTCTGATGGTGAAAATGTTCTATCAGTATCTATTGGTTCTCCTGAAAATGTTTGGATTCTTGATTCAGGTTGCACTTACCATATATGCCCTAGTAGAGATTGATTTGCTTTTTATTAGTTTATTGATGAAGGTGTTATCTTGATGGGAAACAATATGTCCTATAAGGTATTTGGTATTGATACTGTCCGAATTAATATTCATGATGGTATTGTTAAGACTTTGAAAGACGTTCTTCATGTTTTAGATTTGAAAAAGAACTTGTTATCTTTGGGTACTCTTGATTCACAAGGCTACATGTATGTAACTGAAGGTAGAGTTTTAAAATTTAGTAAGGGTGCTCTCATTGTTATTAAAAGGCAATTATCGTGTGGTTTCTATATGCTTCAGGGTAGCACTATTATTGGTAGTGTTTCAGTTTCTTCTTTATCAGATTAAGATTCAGATACTACTCGATTATGACATATGCGGCTAGGGCATATGAGTGAGGCATAAATGTCTATTTTGAGCAAACAAGATTTTCTTGGTGGTTAGAAAATTGGAAGCTTGATTTTTGTGAGCACTATGTCTATGGAAGCATCGCAGGGTCAAGTTCAATAAAATCATCCATAAAACGAAAGATATTGTTGATTATATTCATTTAGATTTTTTGGGTCCTTCTCGTGTTGTGTCTAAGGGTGGTGCCCAGTATATGTTGACTTTTATTGATGACTTCTCCAGTCATGTTTGGGTGTATTTTCTGAAGAATAAGAATGATGTGTTCTCAAATTTTGTAAAATTCAAGGCTTGTATAGAAAATCAAACAAGCAAAAAAATAAAACATTTGAGGACTGACAATGGTTTAGAATTTTGTAAAAGTCTGTTTAATGAGTTTTGTGAAAGAAATGACACTCAAGCTAAATGGAGTAGCAAAACGTATGATTATGACTCTCATAGAAAGATCTCGTTGTATGCTCTTTCAAGCTGATTTGGATAAATCCTTTTGGGCTGAAACTTGTAACCATACTTGCTATTTGGTGAATTGGTCTCCATCAACTACAATTGAGTTGAAGACTCCGTTTGAGGTATTCTTTGGTACTCTTGCTAATTATTCTGATTTGAAAGTTTTTGGTTGTCTTGCATATGCTTATGTTAATGATGGTAAACTTGAGCTTAGTGCATTGAAATGAATATTTCTGGGGTATCCTTATGGGATGAAGGGTTATAGATTATGGTATGTTGAACCCAAGTAACCTAAATTTTTTATTAGTAGAGATGTTAAGTTTGATGAGTTTTCCATGTTGGAAAAGAAAAAAAAGAGTCTATTGTTACAAGTAAAGACCATAGTGTTAGTGAGCAAGTGAAGCTTGAGAGTAGAACTCCTAGTCAAGTGAAAGAGGGAACTTCAGATCAACCATCTGTGGATGAGATATATGATTCTGCTCATGATGTAGCAGAATAGCAATATGAGCAACCATATAGTATCGCTAAGGGTAAAGGAATAAGAGAGATTCGACGCCCTCAGAGGTACGCAGATGCAGACTTAGTTTCTTTTGAATTGTTTGTGGCAGAGTTTATTGAGGTGCATGAACCTTCTAGTTATCATGAAGCTATCACTTATAAGTCTGTTCAGTGGCTGGTTACTATAAATGAAGAGATTGAATCACTTCATAAGAATTATACTTGGGAATTGATGAAACCGCCTAAGGGACAAAAGATTGTTGGAAACAAATGGGTCTTTAAGAAAAAGAAAGGTATACTTGAGGTTAAAGCAGCTAAGTTTAAGGCATGTGTTGTTGCAAAGGGATATTGTTAGAAGAAAGGTATTGACTTCAATGAAGTATTTTCACCTGTTGTGAAACATAACTCTATTCGTGTGTTACTTATTATGGTTGCATTGTTTGACATGGAATTAGAACAACTTGATGTCAATACAACCTTTTTACATGGTGAGCTTGAGGAACAAATATATATGCATCAACCAGAAGGGTTTGTTGTTCCAGGTAAGGAAGATCATGTTTGTTTATTGAAAAATTCTTTATATGGGTTGAAGCAATCTGCTAGGCAGTGGTATAAGTGGTTTGATTCTTTTATGATTGACCATGGTTACTTTAGGAGTAATTATGATAATTGTGTTTATCATAAAAGATTCCATGATGGTTCATTTGTCTATTTGTTGCTTTATGCTGATGGCATGCTTATTACTTCTAAGAATAAGTCTGAGATTTTGAAATTAAAGTCTCAACTTAGTAGTGAGTTTGAGATGAAAGATTTGGGTATAACGAAGAAAATTTTAGGCATGGAGATTTATAGGGATAGGCAAGCGAGCAAGCTTTATTTGACTTAGAAAATTTATATTGAAAAAGTTCTTGAACGTTTTGGTATGAAAGAGTCTAAACCTGTGAGTACGGCGTTAGCTACACATTTCAAGCTTTCTTTAGATTTGTCACCACAACCAGAAGAAGAGTAGTACATATCTTAGGCTCCATATGCTAGTGTCGTTGGTAGTTTGATGTACGATATGGTTGTACTCTTCCAGACATTTCACATGTAGTTAGTATTGTCAACAAATATATGGGTAATCCTGGCAAGGGTCATTGGAAAGTAGTGAAATGGATACTTCGGTATTTGAGAAACACATCTAATTTTGGTTTGGTATATGATGAAAGTTCTAATACCAGTTATAATGTCATTGGTTATGTGGACTCTTATTATGATAATGATTTGAATAGAAGAAGATCTCTGACAGGTTATATCTTCACTCTTTCTCATTGTGCCATTAGTTGGAAGACTTCTTTACAATCTACAGTTGCTTTTTCTACAATAGAGACAGAATATATGGCAACAATAGAAGTAGTGAAAAAATTCATTTGGCTTAGAAGTTTGGTTTGTGATTTAGGTTTACGACAGGATACTTCTGTTGTATTTTGTGATAGTCAGAATGTGATACACTTGACCAAGAATACTATGTATCGTGAAAGAACCAACCATATTGATGTCAGATATCATTTCGTTCGTGACATTGTCTCTTAATGTGCTATTATTGTTAATAAGATAATCACTATAGAGAATTCAACTGATATGTTAGCCAAACCAGTTCCATGTAACAAGTTCAAACATTGTTTGGACTTGATTGATATTTGTAGAAGATGATCACCCTTCGAGGCTTTGGACGATGATTATTTTTTAATCTGTGAAATTTCATATTTGATGAACTTGCTTCCGTTTTGAGCGAAGATGAAGATTTGTTATTTATTATTGGCTCAAAACTTCAGGTCCATAAGCCCAAAATATTTTTTCCAACTTGTGCATCCTAGCTAATATATATATATATATATATATATATATATATATATATATATATATATATATATATATATATATATATATATATATCAGTTTTCCTTCCACAACTAACGCTTAAGCTTAAACAAAATGAACTAAAATAAAAGGAAAAAATAGAAATTGCGTGAGAAGAAGAGAAAACAGAGAAGAAGCTGCCAAACTTCATTTTCAACCAAGAAATCTCTCATTCTTCTTCTCAAATTTTGTAAAGCAGATTAGAAGAAATGTCATATGCAATAAACTTATTTGGATGGTAATATTTGATTAAATAACAAATTTGTTAATTTATCTTGTTATATATTACTAGTAAACTAGAGGGAGATGTTTTCTCAGTATATTTGAATTTTGATATATTTTTTGAAGCTTTCTGAATATTGATGTTTGTATCTTTATTTGATTATTAGTGTATTTTTCTCGATCTACCATTGCGAGTGGAATAAATTTTTCACATTGAAAAGTGAACTACTTAAATCATTGTGTCATTTATTTTTTTCATTGCTTATTATTTTCTTGTTACCTATAATTATTTATTTGTACAATCAAAATTGAACCAAAATTTCTCTTCTGCAAGTGATAATTTATAACATAATTCGAAGTAAATAAGTCTCTAAAATATGTTAACCTTTTGCCAATTATTTTATAATTTATATAAAAAAACAATTATCTTATAAGATTTTCTATAATCAATATAACTTACTTTATATAAGAGTAATTAAAATAATTAAAGAAACAACAAATACATTATTTCTCACTTAATGGGATATAAAAGTACTCGTTTTCTTATTGTTCTTGATAAAATATGTACGTTTACATCCCCGTTGAAAAAGGAAATGAATGAATCTATAAATAATAAGGAACAATATACAGGAAACAAAATAATGGTATTTTTTTGTGTGTGTGCCTAATATCTGTGCCCTATTGCCAATAATAATAAAATAAAATAAAAAAGTCTACCCTATTATAATGGTAATAAAAATAAAAAATAAAAACTCTTCCTATTTACCTCAAAAAATAGACCTGTATATAACTAACTACGTCTATTCACCTTCTTTTTCTCTCCATTCTTGATTGACTTGTCATGTTTAGGGGATCATATCTAAGGATGAAGAGTAACGATCCACGAAACATTTATCCTCTATCACAGCTTTGTTCCATCTTCTCCTGAAGGCTTTGAATTCTTTATATGACTCTCTTCTCACCTACAAACCAATAAAGAGAATCAAAGTCAGCAACTATTCTTTGTAAGTTTTTGCATCAGTATTTCGTTGTGTATCTCAATCATAGTAAGCTTAGTTTGTTATAAGTTTGAAACTGAGGGGGTTTACTGCAAAATCCAATTACTTTAGTGCCATGTCCATCACAATTTTTTACTTTTTAATGAAAGGCTTTTTCCCACCAAGTTTGACGTACGTAGTGTTCCTATGGAAGAAGAATCCAACTAGTCCACTTGTTATTGCAAAGGAGCGTTTTGGTCTCTAACTTTTGTACGATAGAGCACATTAAGTCCACAAACAAAAAAACACATCAAAAGTCCCATTTTTTTTATATGTGAAATTTAATTCCGGAGTTTTACATATCAATTTATTATTAAAAAGACGAAATATAGTTTAAATTCCTTACTTTTAAAACACACAAATCTATTATCTTTAGAAAATAAATTTGTACTCTCTTTTCTACAAAGATATCAAATTTATAATATCTCAATTAATAAATAAGGATTAAAATATATTTTCTCTATAAATTTATACTTTTTTTTTACTTAATTTAATATTATACTAAACAAAATCCAGTGCAGGATGAAAAAAATTTAAATGAGATTTTAAAACCATTCTCAAAGTAAATTATGCCAGTGGCTAAGTAAGATATGAATATGATAATAACATACTTTAACGCGTGTTAACGTTAAGTCTGAGGCTTAAGAATGTGGAAACTTACATCCGATCTATGATTCTGTGGAGGAGAACCAGAGAATGCCTGCAAACAGAAAAGTTGTAAAAGGAGTTGGGTTGATTTAATTTATTTAAGTTAGATCTATCACAGTTTAGCTCCTATAAATTTACATGAGTTGAAAGTCATTTTTTAAAGAGTTATTGATCAATTAAGAGCTAACACGTACATATATATTTTTGAAAAAAATTAAAATATATATATAATTTTCTTAAAGAATAAAATGTTAGTATAAATTTAATTTTTTTTATAATTTTGTATATTTTAAGTGTATTTTTTTTTATAATATCATTAAAATAATGTTTTTGTTAAATAAACTCTACGAATATTTATAAGTTAGCTAAAAGCTAAGTGAGCAATAACATTTGGTTGACAATAAACTTAAAATCTACTAAAATAAAAGCTTCTCACCTCATTTTTGTCTAAACCTCCTAATGTTGGGCGACCGTAGTGGATTATATACTCAGCATCAACAACACCAATATTTACAGTTCTATCACCCTATTGGAACGTTAGTGAGATAAAGAAAAAAAAAACAGAAGAAAAATTTTAGTCAATTGATCGTTAATTTGGAGAAAATAGAGAAAAAAAATATATAAAAATTAAAACCTTGCCTGTGCACAATAGCCAAGTTGCACATCTAGTCCCCAAGCATGTATCAAATCATTCTAAAGATATATAAAACACATTAATTCAGAAACCACTATGTATTTTATAGAAGCAACAAAAGATCAATATTGGTAATAATTTATTACAATTTGTAAATTAAAGATGAACATACCTGGATCATGTACCATACACAGCGCCAAGAATTTCTTGAAAAAACAGGAGCCATCATTTCTATCCATCTGAAACATTGTATTTTCTTCAGTTTTTTAAGTGATGATTAAAAAAAAAAAATTTCTGGATATTCGGAAAAAATTATCTTACTATATAAGAAATTAGTATATAAACTGAACAGTCAAGATATTAAAAATTAATGAGTTAGTTTTAGCTTTAAGGTTTTACCCAGTACATGGAGGACCTGTGCTTTTGGCATCACAAAGTCGTTTCCCATGACCACCTTTGTAAGTCCTTCTGCAGACGAAAATTACCATCAACATGAAAAACATGCACACCAGAACATATCGAAATTATTTATAATAATAATATACGTATCTTATTTATAATAGCTAGAAATATTTTAAATCACATGGAAATCAACAGTTTGATAAGGGGAGATTCAAATATCTCTATATGCAGGGGCGGATCTGTAGAGGGTTTAGAAGGACACGTGATTTATCTTATTTCTTGACAAAGAAAAGTGTAATATCTATAGAAGGGTAGATAAATTCATGCATAAAATAGAATTTTATCTTGTTTGAATTTTAAATTTTATGTTTTTATATCTTAAAAATTCATTATAAATTCAATAATTTAAACATATTTATACTCAAATAAGATACGTATAGCATCTTTATTGAATGAAAAACAAATAATAACCGATAAACATTTTTTTACTGTTTTAATAGTACCTTTTCTTATCTCTAATCCTAGATCCGCCACTTTCTATATGCATATAGAAGCTTCAAACTATTGATTTCATAGCTGAAAATAGTATATGTTGTTGGTAGCTTTGGAATTGTAACCTTCAAAGCATAAATGTCATTATTGACATTGAAATGGAGTTATAAATTACCTGTGTACTATCGATCGTCTCCCACGCAGAGTAATTTGATGATGCACTTCTATTGACTTTGAAGTATCAAGTGCTGGCTGTGATATCTCAAGTCCTTCACTTTGTACAATAGACAGATACCTACAAGTTGTAGACAAGATGTACTCAACTTTGAGTCATATCTTGGAATAAATGCATGACTACTTTGTATATATGAATTATAGAGAAGCAGAGTATATGTTTTTAACACATAAATGCAAAGAGGCATTTGAGAATTGAAGGTTTAGCTTACAATTATAGTGACATTTGCTTAGATCTAATACAAATTGTTAGAGAGTTAAAGCATAGAACATCTAATTTAAGTCCAATACTATCCCAACAATTTTGAAGTGAATGAAATTCAGGAGTTACTTGGTGATAAAGGAGTTTGATTGCAGAAGTTATGTAGTTAAGAACACACCGTGAAGGGTCGAAATACTGAACTCCAAGGTCCTCATCCCATAAGAAAATGTAGCTATAATCAGCAACTATATCAGGATGTAAAAAACGCTTGGCAAACCACCTAATCATAATCAAAACAAATAATTAGCAAGGAATTAAGTTTTAGAATAACTTATTAGTTTTAACGTAAAATTAGATAACCAGAAAGATCTACTAGTTTTTTAGAACGTATCATTTTTAATCCAATAGTTTTGAAAAAGTTACAACATAGATCCAAATGATTAATTTTATGTTTTTCTTCGATTTTTCTATTTTTTAAAATTTTTATTTTAAAAAATACTTCATCAAATATTCATATTAAAACTTTCTTTAAGAAAATAATTTTTTAAAAATCTAAAATTTGACCATGTGAGTTAAACTATTTCTTTTTAAAACTAGTAGACTCAATTATATATCAATTTTTTAAAGTTAGTAGACTAAACTATCATTAAAAAAATGTTAGATTTAAGTATTATAACTGTAATAATCAGTGAATATACTCATTATTTGTCCCTTAATGTAACTAATGTAATGACAAGAAGGTGAAGACTAATTACCATTTAGTCTGATTAGCTGCAGATACATGTAACACTTGATCGTTCCACTCAAAACCCTTCCATTCATTAACTTTGCCATCGTAATGGAAAAGCATTACAACAAAACCACTTGCAAGAAACTGCAGAACAAAGCAAAAAGAGAAATCAATATTTATTTGGAGTGATATGAACTAAAAAAAACTCTGCAATTGAGGCATGCTTGCAGTTAATTGATACCTTTCTGATCATTTTGTCGACTAGATCCATCTGTTTTATCCCTACAGCTGCTGCGAACAAGCTAACCAAAGGAGTTTCTTTTTTCTGATCGAAACGACATATGAATAAATGTTACATAGATATCCAAGAGTGTGTGTGTTAGATCGATCCATTAAAAACAGGGTAAAATTCTTGTCTCTAACAAAATTTCCATCGAAGCATAATGCCTCGTACCTTCGGAGGAGAACCCCATAATGGCCTCATTTCCAAGTTTGAAGTCTTGGTGATAATACCTTGAGGTAATCCTTCGCTTCCAATAGGCTTGCTTTCATTCTTGAAAAAAGAAACAAAAAAAGAAGATAAAATATTCAAGCATCTATTGAATTGATTGGAAGAACACAAACAGATCGAAAAACTAACCAGGCATGACTTGATTTCCATATGCTGTTGCAAGTTAGAATTATTGTAGAGAATACTTTGAGGTAACGCTTCACTTTCAAAAGACCTGGTCTGATTCTAAAATAAAAGTGTAGAAATGTCAGTAACTAAGACTCAACCATTTTTCGGTTTAATTACATATCACTTTATAAATAGAATTTCATGTTTAACTCCTCATACTATTTCATTTTTAAAATAAATTTTACATATATTTTTTATATAGCGTAACTTTTAAAAAATTTAAAATAAATAACTAAATCATATAAAAAAAAATCCACTATAAAGCTGCGGGTGGGTTATTTGGAAATTAAATTCCATGCTTCACAAATAAATAAGTTAAGGTGAAGGTTTAATTTAAAAATCCTAATTTTTACTCCAATTAATATCAATGGTTGAAAATCAGTAATAAAAATGTAATATTGAAGTAGAAAAAAGAGTTAAACCTCTTCATAATCTGGGATTGTTAATGAGCTCCATATGACAAAAAGGAAGCAAAACAAAGCAATTGCTGAAAGAATACAAAAACAGGATCTTCTTCTATGTGTCTCTGGTACTAAAAATTCCCGAACACAAAAGCCAAATTGAATTACCAATTATTAATTAAAAAAAAAAGAGAAGCCATAAAAAATACTTAAAATAACAATCTTTTTACTGGTGTTCCAAACTCTGTATTTCTTAAAATTCCATTAAAGTTCATCAAAAACAACAGTTACCAAATAACTAATAACCAGATGAACAACAAAGAAATAGTAATAATACTCAGGGCAATGTAAATTTAAAAAAAATGCAGAGTTGGTTTAGTTTGTGATTTGGGTTTTGAGAATAAGTTCAAAAACAACAGAGCAAGAAGAAAATCATTTAGAGTTTACCAGGAGCCACCGACTCTCTGCTTAGAAAATTTCTCATCAAATTGCCAAATTCCAATCATAAATTCATAATTACAATGCTTAAAACCATAAAAAAACGCCATATATTTCTATTTACTACTTGTTTTATATCAAAATAATAAATTAAATCAATATTATTAAGATTAAAACATAAACGAGATATAAAAAAGAAAATACATAATGGAAAAGAAAAATAGTTGATTAGAAAAGAAGAAAAATAGTTGATTAGAAAAGAAGAACAAGAGCTGCGTACTAAGTCAGAAGACTTCTTCATTCCCAAGCAATTCAAAAGCACTTAAGAGAAAGAAATCATGCAAATGCTTTTTGTTTATATATTCTGGGTATTCTCTGCAAAACGTAAACTCGCAATTAAGTTGAAGAAACAAGTTTATAAGAACCCAGAAATTGATTTCATATAGATATAGACGTGTGGAAATCGAGATCAAAACGTGAAAAAGGGAAAGAAGATGATGAAGATGAAGAGTTACAAGTGTAGAGAATTTCAGTCAGAGAAGGCAACTAAGTAGAATTTAGATGTTATTTAGGAATCCGAGCTACAAGGGAAAGTCAGGGAATGTAAGAATCTATTTTATTTCCATCAAATTACCACGATCTTTTTTTCCAATTTAAATTAGAATTACCAAATTATATAAAATTCAATTTAAATACTTGATCTCTTTCCTTATTATTATCTTATTAGATTGTATTATCTATCCAGTATCTAAAATAGTTCAATAAGTAGAAATCATTATCTATTTATCTATTAACTAACGAAAAGTATATAATTTAGTTCAAATAATTGTGATATTTGTGATTGGATTAGGAAAAGAAGAAGAAGTAATATTCGAATTTGAATTATTATAAATTTTTTTCTTTTGTTGAGAAAATTAACAGAAATCCTTAAATTCTCTTATTTTAAATATGATAAATATATTATAAGGATAAGTTTTCTAGTTATTAATTGAATATTTCAAATAAAATGGCTAAATTTTTTGGATCATGTGCAAAACATATATGATTTCAACCACTATATAAAAAACAGGTAACGTTATTATAATTTTCTAATTACAAGTCAAATGATTATAATGATTATAATTTTCTTTTGTCTCTAAAATTAAATAAATTTTTGTTGCTAAATTTAAATAACCCATTAAGATAATTGATAATGCTTCAATAATATGGAGCTACATGACTACCTATTATATATCTTTTTATTATTTTTATTTAAACCTGTTGTATATCTTTGAATATATAAGTTTGTCATGATCAACATTATATATGTTTATTTATTAGTTTAGGTCAAACGTAACTATATATTGAATGAATGCTTCATTCGTATTCCATAAAAAAATAAATCTTATGATCTCATTATAGGATGACATATATTTTGTCGCTTAATTACCAAGCAAACTTCTATCTGAAAAAAAAAAAAACCTTTCTGTGTATGGATCCTTCTATGTTCTTCAAGCAAAAACAGGAAATAATATGTAAGGATACACACGAAATCTTAGTATAATCAGGTCACTAAACTTATCAAGTTACTATGTGTATTTACATCTTTGAGACCGACATGAGTATTATTAAAAAAAATGTTCATTTTCAGGGATAATATACTTTTTGGGATAAAGAACATATAAAAGAGGAAGAAAAATTAAAATTTGTGTATATCTGTCCTGAATATTTTAAGGGTCTTTGTTCAATTAATTGTGATGTAACTATTTTTATTTATTATTAAAATATGATTGATATTTTTTTTTCTACAATACGATATATCATTACAATAATTAAATATTTGGTGTGGAAAAAAGTGGTTTACATTAAAATAATAATAATAATAAGGTGCAACCGTATATTGAGGGATGAGTATTGCCATATGTTTTTGTCATACTGTTATTATGTGGGCAATTTAATATTACAAAAATTAAACAATTAAAAGTTCATCATCATTTATGATATATATAGTAAATAATGTGATATAAATTGCTGATATTTACAGCTGATTAAAGAATCCCTGACATTAAAAAAAATAATTATTTTATCAAATTATCACTCCCTGAATTTTAAGGTTTTTTTTTTAAATATCTATATTTTATTATATTACAAAGGGTAAATATTCAATTTAAATTAAAAAAATAAATGAATAAGTTAAGATAATTATATATAACATGCTTTTTATGTTTGATAAAAGTCAAAGTCTTGTATATATGGTTTTAGGTTAATTGATATATCTTTTGTTATTTAAGTATGGTTAAGATGTTTCTAAAACACAAAAAGAAGTTAAGATAACTATAGCATGCTAAATACATGTTTCATAAAAATCAAATTCTTGTTTATATGATTAGTATTAATCAAACTTTTTTTTTAAATAAGTATATTTTTATACCGTCTAATTAGCACTCAAATCTGAAATCTCTCACATGCTATTTTTTATTTATTTTTTCTTTATATACTAAGAAAATATTGACAATCCACCAGTTTTATCATACAATTGTCCAGAAAAATTAATAATAATGTATATTCTTAATAAATAAATAATTTCATTCAAAATTTAGATATTATAGAAAAAATAGCATTATTAAAATTCTTTAAAATAATTAAATAATTCAGTGGTCTAACGAAACAAAAAGATACAAATATATAAAGTGAAAATTAAAAATCTTAACAAATAAAATTTTAGATATAATATTTATAAAATTATAGATAAATTTTATACACATAATTAAAATATATTCTTCTTGAATTTTAAATTTTAAATTTTTAACACTCAAGAAATCATTATAAATTCAATAATTAATTTAAACATATGTATATTCACTTAAAATACATATAATAATAATAAAAAAATACTATATATACATATTGTATAATATATATATATATATATATATATATATATATATTATTTTAATGTAATTCAACTTTGTACAATCACATAATGCAATATGTACATGTTATTATGGAAAGTCAATACCCTTTGTACAATCACATAATGCAATATGTACATGTTATTATGGAAAGTCAATACCCTTTGTACAATCACATATGGTATTGTTATAATAAAAGTTTATAAATTATTTATTTTATCCTTATAAATAATTATAATTTATTGTTATTATTGTTTAATAGAGTTGTTAAACAACTTTAAAAATAACAATTTAGATAGTGTAATAAGATAATGATGATGTTTTCACATTTAAATTATTATTTTCACAATACTTTAAATTAATAATTTTTTTAATAACAAGTATAATTAATTATAAAATAAAATAAAGATTTTATATACTCTTATTATAATAAGTAAATATTGCCCAAAATATAATACATTACACTTAAGTATATTTAGTTTAGTGCACCGCATTGGATATGTTAAGTATAATTATAGGTTAAGGTGTCCCCAAGTTTAACTATACTTATAATTAATTAAGTTCTTAAACTTTTTAATTTTACAATTTAGTTTCCAAATTTTTAAAATTTTACACATATGTTTTAAGTTTTTAATTCACAAATATGTATTTTAGTAGCAAAATTAATACCTACATATGAAATTTTAAAAGTTTGAGAATTAAATTATATAATTGAAAAGTATAAATACTTATGTGAAAAGTTTTAAAAGTTTAGGAACCAAATCATACGTTTTAAAATTTTAAAAACATGTGCACGAATTGAGTTAAAGTTTGATGGTGCACTTTAGTCAATTTGTATTGTACTGAACTATATTAAATTATATTATAATTATTCTGTGTAGTATTTGGTGACATCTTGTATAATATAGTCAAATAAAATTAAGGATAATTAATAAGCCTTCACGAATGAATGAGATTATATATATGTAGAGAAGACAAATAAAGAAGAGAAGAAGATATCATAAACACTAATTAGAATTACTTGTATTGCTTCATATAATAATGTATCTATTTGTGGAGAATATGAAAAACAAACTTTTACAAGCTTTTCTTAACAGAATTGTGTTGTGTGGCTTAGTTGTTACAATAGCCTCACATATATATACACTTTCACATGGTGTAAGGTTTGTGCACTACTACTCAACTCACACACTTATACTTGCTCATACACTTACATTTGAAATATATGCTTTCATCCGCCCTTAAGTTCATGGCCTGTACAAGATTATGAGCTTAAATTTTAGCTTTTGAAATCATTGAGATGATAGTAATTTTGTCATGATGTCTTTGATTGGTTCTTATGTTTGAGTATATTCCATAGATAAAGCTTCTAAAAGTAACTTTTTATGAATAAAGTGAAAATCTACTTTAATATGTTTTGTTCTAGAGTAAGTATTGGATTTTTGACTAGATATCTAGCATTGTGTCATGATAAACTATTGGTGTTGTTTGAATAACTATTTGCAATTCTTGAAGTATGTGTTGGATCTTGATCAGTTTAGTGATCCTAAATGCCTAAGCTCAAAATTAATTCAACTTTTGTGGAAGAACGTGATACTACTTTATGTTTTTAGAGTTCCAAGAATCATTGAAGTACTTAAGTAGATACAATGGCCTCATGTTGAGCGTCTGTCATCTGTGCTTGATGCCTAGTCAACATTTGTGTAAAATGTGAGGGATAATTGGTTGGATTTGTACAACATAACCCTATACTTCATTGTTCCTTTTAAGTAGCATAGTAATCTCTTTTAACAACCATCTGAATTATGGTAGGGACATGAAGAAACTGACATAATTTGTTAAGTGTGTAACTAATTTTTGGTCAAGTAAGTGTGTAATATTGCAAGACAACTACTAGTGATCGATATTGAATGCCTTCAGTTTCATTGAAAAGTTCTCCATCAAATTTTAACAAATTTTTGCCTTTTAAAATTGATGTTGAAACTTTTTTAGCATCACTAAGTTGTGCCTTTTCAAGTAACTCATTGATATATTTTACTTGAGTCATATGAATTCCATATTTAGTTATGTGAATTTCAATACCAAGAAAGTAATCCAATTTTCCTAGAATAGTCCAATATCAAATTATGTATCTTTACTAATGAGATGCTTCAAATAGCATAGAGATACAAATGAATATACCTAGTTTTTCACAATACTACCTTGCTCCTATAGCTCATAGTTAGGATTTACTTCAAGCATTTCATATATGTTTGAAGTGTTTGTTGTAATGTGCTTTTTTATAAGTCTTGAAGGTATTGTAATTGAGCTATCTATAATTGATTGAAGGCCATAAATTGCGATTAAATATGTCAATTGTTTTTTCCAAATAAGATAGTTGGTTTCATCCAACTTGACAGTAAAATTCAGATTAATGAGGTATGTGGGTAAACTAATGTTAAAAATTACCATTGATGGATTATGAAGAAGGTTTTGAAGCATAGAGGATGAATGCAAAGTGCTATTCAGCTTTGGTGATTCTAAATCCTCATTGTTTTGTGCAAAATTGATTTCAATGGTCATGATTGAAGCTATGGCTCTAATACCATGAAAGCTTTTGTGAATGAATGAGATTACAAATATGTAAAGAAGGCTGACAGAGAAGAGAAAAAGATATCATAAACACTCATTAGAATTCCTTGTATTGCTTCATATAATAATGTATCTATTTTTAGGGAATATGTAAAACAAACATACACATGCTTTTCTTAACAGAATTTCATTGTGTGGCTTGGTTCTTACAATAGCCTCACATACACACACTTACACATGGTGTAAGGTTTGCATACTATCACTCGGCTCACACACTCAAATTTACGATATATATTTTTAATTATTTAAATAAAATAATTTATATTTAAAATATTTATTAAAATAATTTTATTAAATCAATATTTAATTTATTTTAGACTTTTATTACATTATAAAAATAAAAAAAATTATTTTTAATTTTACAATAAAGAAAAAGTCAAAATACATAATTTTAGAATTAAAATTTCATATAGGTTAAGTATAATTTTTAGTATAACATAAATACATATCTATCACTAGTATTAAATTTTTATGTGATTATAAATTTTTTATTTTGTATAATATAGTTTTATAAACAGAGGTGACAATGTTTACATTCCCTTAAATAAGAATTACAATCATATTCAGTCATCATTTTCTTATTTTTTCCAAATGCACATAATTGTTTTGAAAGGTGTCACCTTATGTATGATGTTTTTGAACCAAATAAATAAATAAAACTTACTTACTATGCTTAACATCTCACCAAAAGAATAAACAAAAGGAAACATTCTAGAAGATGATGATTTTAATAAATAAATAAACCAGACCAGAAGGAATTATGCTCGACTTAAAATGAATAGGAGAATTTTTTTTCTTTTAATAATTATAGTATTTATATCCTCCTAACTGGTATAGAACTGACGCCTAAGTCAGCAGTTTCGATAAAAGAATAAAAAGTTCTATATTTTAGATAAATTCGTCAAAGTTATGTAAGCTTGATAGGTTACCTTGTCTTTTTTATTAGAAATATTGAAATATCATGCTTAGTGATGTGATTTTTGTGAGCAAATATTTTTCTTTTGTGTAAGTGTGTCTATTGTCCTTAATTTTACTTATGTTACCTTAATATCGAAAGTTGGATATCCTAAAAATATAACATAATTGAGGCCGATCAGTTTCTGTAATGTATTTTATAATGTCATTGCAAATATTCTTGCTAATCGTTTAAGGGAAGTTATTTCAAGTGTATTAAGTCTTCACCAAAGTTCTTTTTTATCCTATCGTCTTATATGTGATAAAATTATGATAACTCATGAGTTACTTCATACTCTTATGTAGAAGACAAGGTAAATAACAACATTTAGCCATCTTAACATGAGTAAATCATATGATCATGTGGTAAATAGGAAGGTGGTCAGGTTTTTCAAACCTAGTATGGGGATTCATTAAGGTGATTTGCTCTCACTCTTCTTGTTTCTTATTTGTGACGAGGGTTTGTCACATCTTTTGCTCCATGAGTTGCAATAAGGTACTATTAATGGCTTATGAGTTAGTAGAACTAGTCTATTGGTTTCACACATATTATTTGTTGATGATTCTTTAGGTTTTTGTATAAGTTTTTATGGGAAATTTAGCACATATAATATATATTGATGATTTATGAGTTTATATTGGGATAGGTTATTAACTACTAAAAGTCGAGTGTCTACTTCATTTCAAATACAAATCTTGTCATTAAAGAAGAAATTCAACAACGTATAGGTATTCCCTAGATTTCTGGTTTTGATAAATGCCTGGATCTTCCTACATTATTCGGTAAGTCCAAGAGAGTACAAATTAATTATATTTTGGATTACATTCATACAAAAATACAACATTGATCATATAAGTTTTTCTCTATTTAGAACATGGGTCCTTTCAAAGCCAATAGCTTATGCTATGCCTAACTTTGCAATACAGTGCATAGTCTTACCTTTGGGCTTTTGTGATGATTTGGAAAATACTATGCAAAAATATTGGTAGGGTACCACTGATAATTAGGAAGATCCATTAGTTGGTTTGGCATAAATTATGTGTTACGAATGATGTTGGATGTTTAGAGTTTAAAGATCTTAGGAATTTTGACTTGACTTTGGCAGCTAAGTAATGTTGGCATCTAATTAAAAATCCTAAATCCTTCTTTGCTTAAGTTTTGAAGCATCAATATTTTAGAATTGGGTCTTTTTTCACTATTGGTGTTGGTTCTTTTCCATCGTGCGCTTGGTAGAGCTTTTTGAAAGCTTTTCTATTTTAGGGGTTAGTACTCGGTAGTCATTGAATAAAGGACATGCTATAGATATTTGGGATGACCTTTGGCTCCCTTATCCATCAACTCTGTGGCATACCTTTCCACAAGTTGATGGTATGCGTTGGACGTCCCAGCTTATTGATGGAGAGAGAGGTTTCTAGAAGGACAAACTTGTGAATCAATTATTTTCTCCGGATAAGGCTAAATTTTAGGGTTCAAGATTGCCCCTATGTGGGATAAGCTCATTTGGCATTTTAATTCACATGTCATTTTTCTATGAGCTCGCCTTACTCTATGCCTTGTATTATACTTGAGAAGAGTATCCAAATGCCTAACAGTATGGATAAGCTCATTTAAAAATCGATTTGAAAGCTTTTAGTTCTTCCAAAGGTATGCCATTTTATCTGGTGTTGTCTAAATGGTGCGTTGATAGTTAAACGACCACTTATGGAGAGGAGATGTGAAGTGGATGATGTCTTCAACCTTGTGTGCAAAAAAGAACGTGAAAACCATGGCACATTTATTAGTAGGTTGCAATATAGTTAATTTTATCCTAACTACTTTATGCATTTCTTTTACCTTCCATCAATATATTAATGGTTCTTTTCGCGATTTTTTTCGAGCTCTTTTTTGTGGACACGTTCTAGAGAGGAAGTTGTGAACTTCTTACTACTTTTTGTATAAGATTTTGGACGATTTAACTTGTTTGCAATGATTTGATTTTTAAGCAAAAAATGTTTGATCCTAATAGGTTGGTGCGTATGATTGAATATGACTGTCATACATTTAGCATATTTTTGGCTAACATTACTTGTTTTTAATTAGTTATATGTTAGTGGTTATAATTATTATTTATTTTGTATTATCCTTTTGGTAGGACTTATTTTCTCTTATATTAATGCTCAATTTTTAAAAAAATAATATTAAATAAAATTAATATCTATCGTTCGAAAAAAATCATTATGTCACTTTACACATTATACATTAGAAATAGTTTGAATAATACCAAAGACTCGAACTAATGGAATAAAATAAAATAAAATCCATCAATGAATTAATGGAGTGCGCATTACATTAAATTTCATGTGGCCACTAGAATAAGAAAAATATTGATCGAAAAAAGTTAAAAATAGGTCAACTTGTACAGGCTTTCTATAATTTTACTAAGAAAACGCACAGAGCTCATATTAATCAATTAAATAAGACTTCTATAAAGATGTTTATTGTTGGGAAATGGAAGGAGAGGAAAATAATGTCCTCTTTTCATAATAAACGCATTTTGCTGACATTTTTCTGGACACCATATAATTATACAAGTCATATGTTATAATTATTTAAAAAATAAATTATTATTTTTATTTATTAAAATATTCTAAGACATGCTATTAGTTGCGTGCGCTAAAATATGTAACTTGGGTGCTTAATATTTGTATTTAATAAACAAAATTTGCAAAGGAAAATAAATGCCTAAAGATGATATCCCCTATTAAGTATTCCTAGTCGAACAATTTCCTGGTTAGATTACCATGTATCTATTTTTCATATTTAATTTATACATTAAAATTAAATAACAGTTCAAAAATATAACTTATTTAAATATATGTTAAAAAGTTATATTCATGTTCTAAATATATGAGGAATGCATAACATGATGTTTTGGTATTTCGATAATCGATAGTTGTTGGTGTTATTGAAAGGACATATTGAAGGGAGTATCTCATGAAGATCCTTAAAAATAATTATTTAAGTAAATAACATGATCCTTACATAGATAGAATTTAATTTTAAATCTTATATTAGATTAATAAGTTGATTAATAAATATTTTTATTATAATTCTTAACGATTATTTTAATTTATTTTATTTTTATGAAAATAACTTTATATAAAAAATAAATTAAAAATGTATCATGAATATATGTTTAAAATGTATTAAAATCTAAACATATGTTTATTTTTAGAAGAGATAAATAATAGAGTAAGTATAGTTGAGATATATATAGAAGAGATAAATAATAGAGTAACTATAGTTGATATATATATAAATTTTTAATCGCATATCATAACTTCATTCACAAATAAAGTTTTATCCAAAATCATTTTATTTTAAATATCGTTCAACTTGAACTACGATTATTTAGATATTTAATATTGAAGACCATCCAATTAGTTATCATTTAATTATTATTAAATTATTATTTTTGTTATTATAAGTTTTAATGATATTATTTTTTAGAACGTAAAAACATATATATATTTAAAAGTAAAATTATGTCTAATGTGATTTTTATTTGCTCGGTTTCACGTTACTCTTAATTATTTAATCCTTTATATTGTTTTCAATTGAAATTCAATCCTTTTCCGTTTGGATTTAGACTTTTTATTAAATAATTATAGAGGGTGGACGTTTACTTAGAGTAGTATATAAGCATATACTACTTTGTTAGAATATAGTGTTATAAAATAATGTAAATAATTTGTTCTAACAATATTGTACATCTGTCCACTATTTGCACATGATGTGCTGTGAGCAGTACATATAAAACCGGCTATAAGTATGATCATAATTGCATTGCATAGTGTACACAGGGTGGACTATTTTGAGCAATATTTTCTTTTGTTACATTCTTATGATGCAGTACTACAAAACTGACTTATTAAGTTGTTTTTTATTTGCATCGGTTTAAAGAAAAAGACACAAAGTAAATAAAATATATTTATGCATCGGTTTTTGGAAGTAAGTAAAATATTTTTACAATTTGCGTTAGTTTTACATATAAATCGACATATAAATTGTAAAAAAAAAATGAAATATTTGCTTCGATTTTAACTAATAATCAATGCAAAAATAAATTCAAAAAGTAACAACATTTTCTGTCAGTTTTAGTAAATAACAGATGCAAATAGAATTATTATTTGCATCAGTTATTCACTAAAATCGACATATAATGAAAGAATTAAAAAAATTACATCAATTGGTGGTAAAAAATACCATCGCAAAAAGATTTATAATACACTAAACCTAGCTTATTTCTCTAGTAACTCTTACATCTACTTTGTCTCCCATAATTTATATGCCCAAGGTAGTATATGGACAGCGACGTCAAGAAAGAAGAAACCCCAAAAAAGTATAATGTATTATATTCAAGACTTGCGACTTTAATGGTCTTAGTAAGTTGTTTTTGTAAACTTACTGAAAGTTGGAATTCAATTCATAAGTAAGAAGGTTGAATGCTTGATAACATTTTTAGAAATATATTGGTAGAGATATAATTCAAGTATGGAAAAAGTAACATTTAAAATATACAGTTGTACATGATTTTAATAAATTATCATAAGTCTTATTATAACTATATTTTATTTATATTCAATGTAAGAAGTTATTGGATGATTTGATTTTAGTATAAGAAACTCAACTATGCAAGTTCCCAACCCATCTTGGTTAATAATATCGGAGACAAATCATTATTAAACGGAGCTACTAGAGTAAGTAATAAATCTATCACTACTACAAAAAGATCGAGTTACTAGAGTAAGCAATAAATTTATCACTATTATAAAAAGGGGTATTAAAGTCGGTTAAAAATTGACTTTAAACAAATGACTTAAAGTTTAAAGTCGGTTCACGCAGTGAACTAACTTTAATTTTTTTTATTTTAAATTTACTCATTTTCTATTATACTCAAATAAAAACCTGTATTCGAGCAGAAAAAACCAAAATTAGTTTAGCAAATAGTTCAAATAATATAAATATTTGAAAAATAAAATATTAATTAATAGTAGACAAATTACCATGGTTGTGTTATATTTTATTCAAGATATTCTTCTCCTGATGTTATAATACAAACCTACATATATAATACAAAAATTTACACACATAAATAATAACACATAATAACAGAAAAAAATATGAATAATAAGTGGGTAAAATTAATAGAAATACTTACAAAAGTAAATGAAGTGACAAAATGAAGAAAATGAAGAAAAAATGGTGTTTTGTAAGTGAGAAATAGGTATAAATATTTTGAGTATTTTGCTAAAAAAATAGGGGATCTAAAAGATTAGTTAGAGAGAAAGAAAACCCATTAACCAGCGCTGGAACTCGTAGTCATAGGTGGCCAGAAAATGAGAAAGAGTGGAGGAGAAGTGGAGAAGGTTTTGGGTTTTTGAGAGTTATGCAATGCTGAAAATAGTTTTTGTCTGGAAAGAAAAAAGAGAAAAGAATTTATCCACGTGTATAACGTCGGTTCCAGGTGTCAACCGACGCCACGATACGTGGATAGCGTCGGTTCCAAGTGTCAACCGACGCTACACATGGACGTAGCGTCGATTGACGTAGTGAACCGATGCTATCCATGTAGTGTAGCGTCGGTTAACACCTAGAACCAATGCTACGTCCACGCATAGCGTCGGTTCGACACGTCAACCGACACTGCATCCTACGTGGATAGCGTTGGTTCTACACCGAACCGACTTTAAATTCATTATAAGTCGGTTTTTGAAAAAAACCGACTTTACATATCGACTTAAATACCCATTTTTGTAGTAGTGTATGAAGCTATGGTTGAATCAAAAGTTATTATTCAATATCCTACGGGGTAATTACTTTATATTTGACTTAATTATAATAGACTTATAATTTTAATGTATATAACTTTTCTTACTTAACTATTATAATCATCATTAGGTTTTGGTTATCTTGAGCTATACATTCATGTATGCTATTATTTAGATTCTTTGAAAGACTCTAGTATAAAAGTTACTCACAATGTAATTGATAGGTAAGTTTAATTGATTAAGTATTATAATACAAATATATTAAATCATCGTGCATATTTATTAATATTACATGTGAATTGTATAGAGCCCATAGACTTTGGTGTGCCAAAGTTCTAAATTTAAAAATACAACCATTAGTATGGTTATACTCGAATATAAGTTTATAGATTTCACATTTAATTAGTTTTTTAAATAATTTATATGAAATACTTAATAGTATGAGTGCTTAAAAAGCACTAAAATTACTATGACTTAATGTACTTTAATTGATTAAATAGATTTATATTTCTATGATTTTATCATATTTTTATATAAATTTAACTTTTCTAAATCACATGTATTTTTATTATTTTTTAGGTATTTTTGTCTAAAACAATAATTTAAAAACTCGAAGAAAAATATTGGAGACAATACATCACAAATATGTTGAGAAAAAAAATGAGAAAAAGTTAAAATAAATTAAAAAAATGGAAAAAGGACAAAAGTACCCAGTTATGTGCACATCATGCCTGTCTTGTTTGTGGTCGCACCCATTCACATCGAATCTAGTGCGTGCACGCCCAACACAGCTAGCATATGCCCAACATACGCTCAGTACACGCCTGTGCGTAGCCAACACACACATAGCACACACTCACACCGATTTTCGTGTACGTTGGCACACACCCATGTCATGTTTCACGCTCGCCAAATGTCTATCTATCGCAAATATTGCCCCACACACGTGCTAGCTTGTCTAAACGCATCCAAAATCAATTTTTGAAATATTTTCACACATTTTTTGGATTTTTCCTCATCTATAAAAGGACCCTATATCCCATTATAAAAATCATCCCTCAAAGTCTCTTCTCTCTCTAGCTTTCTCTTTCTTGTTTTTAGGTTTTTTAGTTTTAAAGTTCTTCTCTTTTTTAGAAGAACTAGTTATGCTTTTATAGATTTTTATTTTTTGATTCAATAAGCGAAAATACAAATCCGTTTAGAGGTTTTCCAGCAACAGAATTAACATCAAAGTTCTGCAAGGATTCTTTTGATGTATAATTTTAAAATGAATTCTTTACAATTATTTTTTATGTTTTATTCTTATATGTTATGTTTGATTTATCTATGATTGAATTTAACATGGTTGACTATTTGTAAATATGATATAATAATAACATTGTTATTTTTGCGAAATATTAAATAGGTAAAATGTTTCTATAAAATAAATTGATTTTATTTTTATTTAAGATTTTATACTAAGGATATTAGAGAGAGATATATTATTTTTTATTACAAACTTAAATCTAAAAATTAATTATGAGATTTAATTATTCGATCTGATTTAGAGTATTGCTCTTTTATTTGGTAGTACAATGCCCGATAGTTAGAGTGAAACCCTATTTCAAAAGTTTTTTATAAGAACTATTATTCAAAAATGTATTGAAGACATATTTTTAGTAATGGTTATAAAACTTAAAAATTATTACTCAGATTATAAAATTCTTAAGTTTAATTTGGACACCTGAATAAAGTCTGATTAAATGACTCCGCCTAAAGCTTTGATTAGATGGTTTACTATTTTCTTAGAAATAAAGTAGAAATTTAATACTTAATTAATTAATAGGCTCATCCTAAGGATATTCGTAAATACTCCAATATTATGAATGATAAAAATTTACATTATTTTTTATTGAATCCATATCTATGTTTATTTTTTTATGTCATTAGATTAGGAAACAAAAATCAAAATATCGTGATATGATATTTAGGATTTAATTTCTTTTTTAAAAGTTTGAATAATAAATTAAAAACCACATATATTATTTCTTTAGATCGACTTTGGGAGTATACTTGTCATTTTCTATAAAATGATTCGTTCACTTGCGAGAATTTTACAAATATAAAACCAAAGTATCTCCATGATTGATGTTGCTAATCTGGTGTTGGTGTTGTTATTTATCAAGTTTTTGGTATCGTTGTCGAGGAAGGAATAAGATTTTAAAAGTATTTATCAAAATTTTAAAATAATTTTGTGTTGTAAATAATTGTGATTTTTTATTTATTGTGATAATTTTTTTAATTTTTGATTTTTAATTAAAAAATAGAAAAAAAACTTAAACTTTAAAAAAATTAAAAATTAAAAAAAAAATAACTGTGTAATAGCATGAAAAGTAAAGATCTAATGAAGTTTTGTCTAGAAGACTAGTTTTTAGAAGCCTTTATGCCTTTAGTCTTTCTTAGGAACATTGTTCTGTCTTGGATAAAGGTTTTTAAGAAGGTTTGTCTCACCATTATTTCCTAGGAGCACTCTTGGTTAATACTGATTATGTTATTTAACTTAGAGGTTAACTTAACTTGTTTGTTTTGTATTTTTTATTTTCTCTAAATTTTTATATAGTTATTTTATTATTCATTTCCTTTTTAATTGACAAGTGTTTTAAATTAACACTTTCACTAGTCTATGCATAGTAGGAGATCCTTAGGAAACCCTCTTATACCATACATAGATAATATTCATAAATTTAAACAACTGTGCATAAGGTTGAATTCTAACCATCAACCTATTTTTGAGTCAAACACAAAAACAAGCCTTAATCCTCTATCCAAACCAATAGAAATGGGAGAAAACCCACATGTTAAGGAAATCATCATGAAGGAGTTTGTAGGGCCAGTTATTGTTATGACAATTACCTCTATCCAGTTAGGTGAGACTGCTTGGAATTATGACTTGAAAAACATTCATTTTTCCATACTTTCTTCATTCTATGGACTACCTAATGACCATTCGCTTTTCTTCATTAGAGACTTCTATGTCACAGTCCAAACTTCCCCCATCGATATTCTAAATAAGGATCCACATAGAATGAAATTTTTACCCTATACCTTGAAGGACGAGGCCAAAGCTTGGTTGATGTTACTCCCTCTAGGTTCTCTGATGACTTGGGAGGACGTTTATAACAAATTCATAGTAAAATTCTATTCCCACCAAGAAACATCAGAGTTGAGAGAAAAGATTGCCACTTTCTGTCATATGGAAGGAGAACCATTCCATGAAGCTTGGGAAAGGTTTAAACTATTCCTCACTCAATGTCCATATCATAATTTTCACCTGCAGTTGCAGAACCAATTCTTTTATGATGGACTTACGTAGCAATGTCAATTCATTGTCAACAACACTACTTGAGGAGCTATGGGAGAAAAGATAGCTTTAGAGATGTATAACCTTTTTGAGATATTGGATGCGAATTCCCAACAGAAAAGCTCACGAGTGAGAAGAGCTAAAGTTCATAAAATCGATTCCAGCAATGAAGTTCAACAACAACTTGTTCAATTGACCAAGCAAGTTTCCCTGATCACTACAAAAACTAACACCAACAATGAATATTGTGGTTTGTGTAGCAATATAGGACATGACACTAAAGCTTGTCCATATCAAGGAGAAACACCAATTGGACCTAAGCATGTTAATGTTTTAGGAGCATATCAACAGAGACCAAGATTCAACCCTAATTCATATACCTACAATCATGGGTGGATAAATCATCCCAACTTTGGAGGCTAAAAAACCCTCCTTTTCCCCAAAGCTCAAATCAGTTAGGCCGAAAATTCCACTATCCCATTCCAAGAAGCCTTCCCAGTAAATCAACTTGGAAGACAACTTGAATTCTTTTATTCAAGTCTGTGGAGATAACCAACCTAAAACCAATCAACAATTGGACTTTGTGGAAGCTTCTATCAAAAATGTGAAATTCCAAGTGGAACAGTTAGCTGAGCATTTGTAAAAACAAAGCAAAGACTAGCTAAATGGTCCAATTGGATCAAATAAATTCAATGAAGAGGATATATTGAGATTTTCATTCTGAAATCTCCAAGTAACATCTTACTCAAAGATTATAAACTTTAGTTCTAAGTGGGAGGTCACCCATTATTGTATTTTCCTTTCTTTTAGTTTGTTTTTTTTATTTTTATTTTAAGAATGTGTGAAATAAAATTCAAATGAAATAATAGAAATTTATTTGTTTCAAAAATTGTATCCATTCTTTAAATTTTTGATTACTTAAAATAATATATATATATATATATATATATATATATATATATATATATAACTTAGATTTTCACTAAAAAATAAAAAATAAAATAAAAATTTAGGCTCCCTGTGTCTTTCGTCTTCTTTAAACCTATACATTTTGTCAAATGAGAAATCTTTCTTACATAATTCTACTATTTTTTTAATTTAGGAGCTAGATACATAAAAGAAGGAGGATCAATTTCAACTACAAGTAGGGAGATTTTGGAAATAGGGAGAAAATGATGAAGGACTACGCAACGCATTGTCAATGAACCTTCCGACATACAATTGCAAGAGGCTGCAAGGAATTATGAATTAAAAAAGATTCATTATTCTTTGTTGCATTCCTTTTACGACATCCTTAATGAAGACCATTTTCATTTCATTAAAAAGGTGTTTTCCTTACACCCTTAAGGATAAACCTTGGTCATGGTTCATTACTCTACAACCGTGTTCTCTAACAACTTGGGTGGCAGTCTATGAAAAGTTTATGGGTAGGTTCTATTCCTATCAAAAGATTACTGATCTAAGGATGAAGATAGCAATGCTTTCTCAAATAGATGAAGAACTCTTTTTATGAAGCTTTGGAAATATTCAAAATCCTTTTCATTCAATGTCCTTATCATAGCTTTCCATTATAACTATATAACCAATTATTTTATGATGGATTGACACTTCAAAGTCAATACATGGTTGATAATGCTGCTGGAGGAGTTGTGGAAGAAAATACCGCAGAGGAAACCCATAGTCTCTATGAGCTGTTGGGTTCTAATTTCCAAAAATTTAAGAAAGCCATAAGTTGGAGTATCGGGGATATAAGATGCATTAGCCCTACCATGTTTATGCATAAGATCAACTTAGATGATGGTGCTAAACCCGTACGATAGGCCTAAAGAAGACTAAACCCAAATATACAAGAGATAGTGAAGAAAGAAATTCTTAAATTGTTAGAAGAAGGAATTATCTACCCTATTGCTGATAGTAAATGGGTTAGTCCAGTGCATGTGGTACCTAAAAAATCTGGAATAACAATTATTAAAAATGAAAAAAGCGAATTACTGTATAGTAGAATAATCATTGGATGAAGGATGTGTATAGATTTCAAGCAACTGAATTTATATACTAAAATGAATCACTTTCCTCTTCCATTTATTGATCAAATGTTGGAAAAATTAGCTAGGCACAAATTTTACTATTTTCAAGATGGATTTTCTGGATATTATCAAGTACCCATAGTACCAGAAGATCATAAAATACATTTACATGTCCTTTTGTGACATTTTCTTTTCGAAGAATTCCATTTGGGTTATGCAATGCCCTTGCCACATTCTAAATATGTATGATGTCTATCTTGTCGGACATGGTGGAAAATTCAATGAGGTTTTCATGGACGATTTCTCCATCTTTAGAAAATCATTTGATGATATTGCTTACATAAATTGACTTTGGTTTTAGAATGATGCATTGAATGCAATCTAACCCTTAGTTGGAAGAAAATTATTTTATGGTTCAATAAGGGATAGTACTGTTAGGACACATCATTTCAAACAAAGATATTGAAGTTGATAACGCAAAAGTTGAACTGATTTCCAAATTACCTTCTCCTACATCTGTTAAAGGGATGTAGGACATGCAGGATTTTATAGACAATTTATTAAATATTTCTCTAAAATAAGTCATCTCTTATATATACTGTTATCAAAAGATGTTTATTTTGATTTCAACAATGACTGCCTTATGGCCTTTAATACCTTGAAAGAAAAACTAACATCTTCCCCTATTATTATGGCACCAAACTGGTCTTTACCTTTTGAAGTAATGTATGCTGCTTTTGATTATGCTATCAGAGCAGTCTTAGGATAGAGAGTGGATAAGCCTTTGTGTTTCATCTACTATGCTAGCAAAACACTCAATGACGCACAAATTAATTATACCACAACTGAAAAGGAATTCTTAGCTATAGTGTTTTCTTTAGACAAATTCAGGTCTTATTTAGTAGGATCTAAAGTGATTGTGCATTCTAATCATGATGGTTTAAGATACCTATTAAGTAAATTGAATGCCAAGCCAAGATTAATTAGGTAGATCGTACTCTTACAAGATTTTGACCTTGAAATCAAGGATAAGAAAGCTAGTGAAAACATAGTAGCTAACCATGTTTCTAGGTTGATTTCTAAATTCAATTCTCTTAAAGGTGAGAGTAATGAAGATATAGTTGAAACCTTTACCGATGAATAGTTATTTTCAATAGGTCCAAACCCATGGTATGTTGATATTGTAAACTATCTTTCCATTGGTGTTTTTAGACCTAACACTTCATATCAAGACAAGAAAAGGTTATATAAAACTATCAAGGAATATTTTGGGATGACCCTTCTTTATACAAGATTGGTCAAGATCAAGTCATCCGGGGATGTGTACCTGAAAAAGAACATAAGAACATTCTAACTTTTTATCATAAACTTCATTATACGGGCCATTTTGGTGGCGAACAGACATCCCGTAAGGTATTACAGTTTGGATTATTTTGGCCAACTCTTTTAAATATGCTCATATGTTTTATATATAATGGGATAGATGTCAAAGAACAGGAAACATAAACAAAAGAGGTGAAATTACTTTAACAACTAATTTAGTTATTGGACTCTTCGATGTATGAGAGATTAACTTTAGGGGTCTTTTTCCCCATCCAATGGTTTTCAATATATTTTGGTTGCTATGGATTATGTATCCAACTGAGTAAAAGCTATGCCCACTAGAACTAATTGTGCTAATGTGGTTGTACAATTCTTAAAGGATTCAATATTTAGGAGGTTAGGAATGTCTAGAGCTATAATAAGTGAGGAAGGTAGCCATTTTTTAACAAAATCTTTGATGGAGTACTAAAAACGTACAACATCATGCATAGAGTAGCTACTTCATATCATCCTTAAACTTTTGGTTTAATGAAAGTAAGTAATAGGAAAATCAAAGGAATTTTGGAACTTAGAGTGCGTCCTTCAAAAAAGAACCGGGCAATCAACTTGAATGATGCCTTATGGGCATACCAAACAACTTAAAAAAAACCCTATTGGGATGAGGTCTATGAAAATGAAAAATTATACAAAGAGTGTACTAAACGCTATCATGACAAGAGGCTAGTTCTTAAGTCCTTTATTCCTATAATAAAAGTTTTTTTTACTTAATTCTCATTTGAGATTGTTTCTAAAAAAATTGAGATCAAGATTGGATGGACCTTACACAATTGTCCAAGTTTTTTCACATAGAGCAATAGATTTATTGAATCTAAAGACACAAATAACTTTCAAAGTCAGTGGACACTATGTAAATCCTTTAGAAGGATAAAACAACATAGTTGACGTTGACTTCATATTGATAAAATGATCCTTAACACCATGATGATGCATCTTGCTAAGACGTTAAACTAAGTGCTCGATGTGAGGCAACCATCAATGAAAGGTAATTTTATTTTATTTTAAGAAATTTAGTTTATTTTATTAATTTATTTTCTTTTATGAGCATTATGTTTATTTTATTGCATAAAATATTTGCTTGTTAAGATGTGTTAGAGTATCGATTTGTACGATTCAAATATGATGTTGGATGCAACTAGCGTTTTTCATTAAAATCCTTAACACATAAAGCAATTTGGTAACTTTTTTATCCCTTCTTTGTTTACTATTTTTATTTGTTACGTTGAGGACAATGTAGATTTTAGGTTGGAAGTGATAGGATTTAAAAGTTACACTAATTACGTAAAATTTAATTTTTTTATAAACAATGTGTCCTTATTTTTCTTATTTAGTTGTATTTTTTCACATTATTTTTTTCTTTAATTTATTTGTTTTCTTTTATATATGTGTGTTATTTTCTTTATTTGTGTGTTTAGGTAAATTAGAGTAGTGTTAACATTTTTGTCACAAAAATAGTCATGTCTTAAAAATTAAGTTTAAGCAATGACTAGGTATTAATTTATCATTTTTAGATTAATTTTCAAAAAAATATATCATGGATTAATATAATAATTAGTAAGTTGTGTCATAACTAATATTTTATGATAAAATGTTGAAATGAAATGAACCCAAAATCGATGTTTATGAATCAAATAGTAGAGAGTACCATTGTAAGATATTATTTGAGCCTTAGTTTTCTTTATTTTGAGTGAAATATTTTATTTCTACTCAAAAACTTATTCTATTTATTCAAAATTTTAGATGATCTCTATAGGTATTAGCATTACTTGTATGAATTTTCTCATCTTAATAGAGTATTTTATATTTATTTTTCATTTTAATATATGTCTTTTTCTTATTCATGCATGACTTCTAGAAAAAAGAAAGATATATGGGGTTACCTAAACCAAAATCAAACAGTAAAGCCATAAAATTAACCACTCCCCAAAATCCTACAAAAATGTACAATCTGTATATGGATCCACTATCTCTAAACAAATATGTTGAAAAATGTCTTTTAAAAAGAGAGAGAGAAAGAGAGAGATAGAGAGAGATAAAAGAATATATAGTATAATGTATATACTATGACCTATTTAGCCTTAAACAGTTGTAAGAGTTTCTTAGTACCAAAGAAATATAGGAAATAATTCTCCTAAAAGTCATTGCATTTATTTTCCCTATGCTTATAAAAGGCATATGTCTTGAAATTATTGCTTAGTGAGTTTGATTGATGGATAAAAATAATATATATGATATATTTGTAATTTATATATTCGATTCCTTTCATGAGATTAAAATTATGCACTATTTTGAGCCTTTTTTTTTTTAAGTATGTGGACTTATTAGTTCATTTATAAACATAAATTCTATTTACACACGTCTTAGTATGAGTGCTTGAACCCATAGGATTTAATGAATTGGGAGTATTGATTTGTAAGGAGTAGAGTCAAAGCAAATTCAAATTCCTAACATTGAAATTGGGTGAAGTGAAAACAAAACATTTTTGATTAAAATATGAAAGTGATTTTCGATTAATTATTGTAGTAAATCATGAGTGTTTGAGAAATTAGAATAATCTAAGCTTAAATGTTTTAATTATAAAACTTAAATGAAATTTTAAGCATGAAATTTTTTGTGTTTTATTTTACTTTCTTATTTTACTTGTTCGATTGTTTTATTTTTTGTTTTATTTAGTTCAATGTTTGTGGGTGTCATTACTGAAAACCCTCACAAGACTTTAACTCGTCCACTAGGGAAACCTAGGGGTTTAATGACTTGTTGCATATGCTAAATACAACACTGTCAATCCATGAAATTAATTTTGGATGGTTCAATTTTTTGTTTTTATTTTAGTTTATACCATTTCTCTTGCTAAGGGACTAGCAAGAAGTTGGTTAAGGGTTGTGATGAATGTTTAAAAAGAACTAGATTTATATTTGTATTATTTTATCATATTTTATATAAATTTGTCTTTTTGGAATCATGCGTATTTTTATTGTTTTTTAGGTATTATCGCTCAAAAAAATAATTTAAAAACTCAAAGAAAAATACTGGAGGCAAATACATCATAAATATGTTGAGAAAAAAAGAGGAAAGGTAAAAACAAATGGAAAAAAGGAAAAAAAAAGTGCCTAATCATGCACGCATCATACCTATCTCGTGTGCATCCATGCCCATTCATGTCAAGTCTTGCGTGCACGTTTACCCAACATACTCCTGTAAGCAGCCAGCACACGCATGTGTCGTGTCCTACAGGTACCAACATACGCACCTTTGTCGTAAATATCACCCTACACTTGTGCCAGCCTTTCCAAACGCGCCCAAAATCAATTGTTGAAATGTTTTCTTACCTTTTTTGGCATTTTCCTTATCTATAAAAGGATCATCTCCCCCATTGTAAAACTCATCCCTCAAAATCTCTTTTCTCTCTCTCTAGTTTTTAGTTTTTTTAGTTTTAAAGTTATTCTCTTTATGAGAAGAACTAGTTATGCTTTTATAAATTTTTAGTTTTTGATTCAACAAACGGAAACTTCAATTCGTTTGGAGGTTTTCCAACAACAAAATTAGTATCAAAATTTTGTAAGGATTATTTTGAGGTATAATTTTAAAATGAATTCTTTGTAGTTATTTTTTATGTTTTATTCTTATATGTTATGTTTAATTTGTTTGTAATTGAATTTAAAATGGTTGGTTGTTTATAAATATGATATAATAATAACATTGTTATGCTTTTGAAATATTAAATAAGTTCTATAAAATAAACTGATTTTATTTTTATTCAAGATTTTATATTAAGGATATTAGAGAGATATATATATTATTTTTTATTACAAACTTAAATATGAAAATTAGACTATAAAGTATAATTATCCGATCTGATTTAGATTAGTGCTATTTTATTTATTGATACAATCGCCCGATAGCTAGAGATAAGTTCTATTTCTAAAGTTTTTTTATAAGAACTATTATTCGAAAATTTATTGACGTTATATTTTCAGTAATAATTTTAAAACTTGAAAGATAGTATTCAAATAATTAAATTCTTAGGTTTAATTTGAACACCTTGAATAAAAGTCTAATTAATTAACTACGACTAAAGTTGTGATTAGATGGTTTGCTATTTTTTAGAAATAAAGTAAAAATTTAATACTTAATTAATTAATAGGGATCGCCTAAGGATATTAGTTAATTAATATTAAACAAAAGAATTTGGACCTCGCCTAAGGGCATTTTAATACCAAAAAGAGAAAATTAACAAATATCAATTTATATCTTTAATAACATAAATAATATGACAAAGTATAATTAATTTAATTTTTATATCCATAAATACTTCACTATTATGAATGATAAAAAATTGCATTGTTGTTTATTGAATCCATATCTTTGTTTATTTTTTATGTCATTAGATTAGGAAACAAAAATCAAAATATCGTGAAAGGATATTTAAGATTTAATTCTATTTTTAAAAGTTTAAATAATAAATTATTAACCACATATATTCCTTCCTTAGATCAACCTTGAGAATATACTTTTCATTTTCTATAAAATGATTTGTGCATTTGCGAGCGTTTTACAAATATAAAACCAATTTATCCGCAATATCGATATTGCTAACCCAATGCATTATATTGTTATTCATCAATAGTTAACTAATTAATAGTATGCAAAACATGTTGGTGTAAAATTGTGCAAATTTATTGTCATATATTTCATGAATGAAATTATACACAAGTTATCAGCACCTATTACAGATTTACATGTAAGCCTTTTATATGCATATCTTCATTTTAATAATATTTTTCAAATTACATCAACTTTATATTGAATATTGGTTATTTCTCATTTGTAATAGAATAAAGTAGACACTTTGAATAAACTACGAGAGACATGGTCAAAATATATGTTATAGTTTATGGTTGATAATAAAGATAAAGATAATGATGAAGATTAAATGTATATGCATATCCTTATGTTATTTAGCTATATATATTGTGAATTACTTTTGTATTTAAAACATTTTGTAATTTGTTTTCGAATTTAGTAATAAAATGTAACCTAGTTTTTGAAATTCTTGTGTACTATATAAATCTATGTGGGATGTTAAATTATAAAATTTGTATAAATACAAGTAGAATATATAATGCAAATACTAGTTTTAGAAATAAGTACAAATTTCAAGTTGATTTTTATACAAAATCCAAGCAAACTAGCATCGATTTTCGTCAAACGATGCAAATTTTGCTATTCTACGATTTGTGTCTATTTTTTCAAATCAACGTAAATGATGATTTTTAGTGTAAAAAATTGACGAAAATATCCAGTTTTGATGCAATGTCATCTCTTTCCTTACACCAATTCTTATTCATTATTTATTGAAGCTTATTATGGTATCGTAGTATGGCGAGTTCATTCATTTTTCTCACTTATCCTATCAATCCAAATTTCTTAGTTAAACTTGATGAAATTAATTATCTAATTTAGAAAGAACAAGTTAAGGATATGACTACAATTTATGGATTGCACTCACTAGTTGATGGATCTACTTCAATTCCTTCTCATCTTATCAAGAAGCAGATAACAAAAACTTTTGGTAATGTTCAAGCGTTGTTTGACAAGATAGTGCAATTAAAAACTGAGTATATTCATCTATTTAACCAAGCTATTTGAAGTATCTAATAGGATAGTACATTGTCTGCATTGAGCAAAGCTTTCAATGAACTCAAGCTATACTAATGCAACTATGATGGAAACTATATACACAAGCAATTCCAAGGATCTAATTGATCATCTCCTTACTATTGGTGATGCACTAAATAATAGAGAGCAAGTATTGTGCTTGGAGAACTTGATGGAGGCTATAAGTCTCCTATGATCACTATCACTAATAAGAAAATGGTTCTAAGCCTTGATGAACTGTTTACAAGAATGAGGACTTATGATATGCAAGTGGAATGTATGAATATGCCAAATACTCAACAGATGCATTCTAACTACTTAGTTAAAAAACCAACATCTCAAAAGCCATAATAATTAGAATTTAATGCCAAACTTAACTAGCCAAGACAAAAGACAAGGAGTCAAAGACAATAGCATTTAATGCCAATTTTTTAAAAAAAACATTGGTCACTTAGCCATGATTTTTTATATATAAGGGACCTAAAAATAGTGCCCATAATATACAACAATGACCACCAAGAGGTTAGAGACTTTTAGAGAAAATGTTGCACAAGTTCCAATTGAGCCAATGTATTCCTCTATTTATCAGGTGCATCAGCCTACCATTGGTCCTATCTTCAATCATCCTCAGTTTCAATCTATGAATAGGCTTGATCAAAGTCATTATATGTTTCACTTCAACAAGATTTTCTAACATCTTTAATCACACAAACATCTTTACCTAATAAAGCTTGATTTATGCACATTAAAGCAATACACCACTTAAGGAATGACAAATTTCAAGTTCTATATCCTTGCACTTGCTTAGGCCTTTGTTTGATTATGCTAGGTAATGGGTCTATGATACCTACTTCTCAGTTTGGTTCAACTACACTGAATTATGATACACAACAATTGACTCTAAATGAATTTCTACTTGTACCTCAACTTAATAAAAACTTAATATCAATCAAGAAATTATGCGAAGATAAAAATGTGTGTGTTGAGTTCTATCCTAATAGTTTCTTTATGAAGGACATGGAAATTCAAACTATACTGGTTATTTGAGGCATTGAGCATTGCTTGTTGTTGTCTCTTTAAGAGAACATGAAAGCGTGCAAGTATACACAGTCACAAGTAATAAAATTATAAGTAAAATATCGTTCTCATGGAGATTTGTTACTACAGTTTGTTAAGTACTAAAATTGTTTCACTTTAATTTTATCCAAACAATCGAAAGTTGATGGAGTATTAACTAAGATTTTTATAACAAAATATATAAAAACATTCTAGGATTGCAGTTTCACCAAATTAATTTACTCGAATCATATTATTTTCTCTTGATTTATATTTTTGAATTTAATTTGTCAACAAGATTCATTACGTTCAAAGTTCTCAAATATCCATACGTACAATAAAGGTATATTCTCATCCCTTATATATACATGTTATTCTATCCATGAGCAATACACAAAAATGTCTATTCCAAGTTAATTTAAGTGTCACAGATCAATTGATAAATTTTTCAATAATCAAAAGCATTAAGCACAAATAGAATAAAAAAATTAAAAACATTTCACAAATTATTCCAAAATAATTAAATGCAAGCTTTATAAATTAAAGTTTCATTGCAACCCTAGAAAAATTAAATTAGTTCATAAAAAAAATTAAAATTACAATACAAAAATATAAAAGCATTTAAGGAATATTAGGTGAATAAAAACAAAAAGAAAATTATTTATGTTCTCTAATTTCTCCTACGCAGAAACACAACAAAAGCCAAAAATGGCTTCTGCGTGTTCCACAGTCCTCTCTCCAACCCCCCTTCCAAGTTTTATCGTAGTAATCACCTATTTATTACTCCAACTCTCTAAAAAAAATATCACAACTTTTTTTTACAATCACACATGTAAAAGTGGGGGATAGAATATTACATTGAAAATAATATTTAACACGCGTGGGAGACGTAAAACTAGCTGAAAAAGTGCATTTTTGCGTTTTTATTTTATAAAACTCATGCCAAATATCGGCGTCTGATTTGCTGGAAGAAATGACGAGACATGTGGCAGCTTCGTATTCGGTGGAATGGGAGGGTGCATGTATATTAGATGGACCGTGTCGCACGGGAAAAAAATGTTTTGCGCAACAGACACGTGGGTTCCACCTTCCACGCCAGCCTGCGTGGCCAGGTAGGCCCTACTATGTGCGCGGAGTAGTGTTCTACCTAGGAAACGTGTACACTCGCCTGTGTAGTATGTGTATCGCATTCGCCTGATCGTAACCGTTGATTGCCTGATCTGACGGTGCTTGATGCGCATTGATAATGTCGCGCGTGGTCCTCCTTTCCTTCGCAGAAAAACATAGTTTATTTAATTGTATTTTATCCCTCCAATTTAATTCAAATTAACTTTTAAACATTTGATATTTTCAATTAAGGCCTCTTTTAATTTAAATTATATTTTTAGCTTTTATTATTTGCAATTAAGTCCTTTTTCAATTCAAATTCTTTAATTTTCCTTTAAAATTTATTACTTAAAAAAGTAACAGTAAATATTAATTTAATAAATTAAAATGAACTTAAAACATTAAGAACATAGAAATTATAATTAATAAATTGGAAAAAGTAATTGTATAACATACAATTATCACTTGTACAAAGTTTGCATCAGTCTAGTCTCTTCAGACTCTATCCAATGCAATAAAGGTACTATCAATGGAACTTTATAGCATAAGAGGTTGGGTGACCCTCATGATTTTATGGTACATCAGGTAGCTAGTACTTTAAACCAACCTATATTATTGAATATTAGTTTAGAAAAATGTGGACCTTATTAACTAGGCAAAGATACACACTATACATACTATATCCTCAAATCTAATTGTTATTATCCATGTAGACCTTTGGGATCCAACACCTGTTACTTTTATTCATGGAATGAGATATTTCTTACCTTTATGGATGAATTCACTTGATCTCATTAGTTAGATATTCTAGCTAGCAATTCAATGTAGCAAGAATTTTTCTTCATTTGGAAGCCCTTATATCTAGACAGTTTAATGTCAAAATTCAAAAATTACAAAGTGACAATGGAAGTAAACTTATAAGTCTAGAAACCTATTTATTTTAAGGAGGTTATAATAGAGGAATTTCATACCTTTATATTTACACTTAAATTGTGTTGTAGAAAGAAAGAATAGGTATGCAAGTGAGACTAAGAAAGTCCACAACCTAGTAAATGAAAAGGATAAGGAGTCAACAACTCTTGGTCACATGCAGTGGAAGAAAAGTAGTTAAGGTTAACACATAAGTAAATCAACAAGATAGAAAGTGGCAAAGATAAATTAAATAGATAACCAAGAAATTTAGTTTATACTAAGAAAAATAAAATCTTAAGCAAAGAAAGCATAAGAAAAATTATAAGAAAGAATAAATCATACAACATATGATAGACAATAAGATGTGCTTTCCAATGACAATAAGATCCTTATATATTGGCACATACTTGAATAGAATTGTTCTTGTACTAAATAAACAAGAAAGTATAAGACACATTGATATAGCATTATAAACTCACATAAACCCTTACATACATGGTAAATTTCTCTCGTTGCTTATGAAAATCACTTGGCAACAAACAATATAATAATAGAATAAAAACATTATACAATCCAAGAGAAATATAACTCTAATGCCTTTATCAGTCAATGGACCTACCCTCACTACATCTGTGCTACCTCATTGGCTACCTTTTCAACTATTGTGATCCCAACTAAATCTTGCTTTCCACCAGAACTCTACCACCACCTGGTGGTATGAACAATTACTAATGGTTAGTATAAGTGAAAACTATGGGCATGGCTTATCCAGAGCATAGGGACCTAAACAAGAAATCTAAGTCCCAAGTGTTAATTTACTTTTAATTAACCCTACCCTAATAAAATTATTTTTGCTCAAAACACTTACGAATCACTAATATAAAAAAAAACACTTGAAGTATTATTGTTTAGGATTGAGTATTATTGACATAAAATAAAGATATGTTCAATGAACATTTAAGAAATTAAATATTTATCATGTAGTAGATAATTTATGGGATACATTACGTAGTTATTATGTTTGCTCAATATTTAAGTAGGTTATTAAAAATATGAATTTGGATTGATTCTCCTTTCTTAATAAGAAAATATCCTAAGGTAGGGATTAGATTTTTTTGTTAATCAATAATCAACTAAAGTCTTAGAATCTTGGTGAGGATCAGTAATTAATAACTGACTAAATTTTGCTTCATTTCTAAGGAATTAATAAACCATTTAGTTGATGCTTTTGGTGGGGTTATCAATTTAAATCTCATTAAGGTGTCCACATTTTAGATTTTAAAACAATTATAAAGGATATATCGTCAATATATCTTTCAATAATAATTCTTACAAAAATATTTAAAATAAAGTATGACTCAAAATAGATTTAGGTTGTAATTATCTAATATCTGTGAGTATTACTTTAAATCTAAGTTAGATAATTTAAATCATAAATCTAAGTCTTTTATTATTATGAAAAACACTTTGTTCATATATTTTTCGTTTACAAACTTCGTTTTAATCTTGATGGAGAAATTAAACTTAATTCATTTTATAAAAAAGTTTAATTCACTTTAATACTTCACAAGCATAACAAAATTACTAATATCCTATATTATTTATATCTAGACATTTATAATTTAATAAATGATCAATAAATTAAACATATATCATGTAAAACAATACTTAGAATACTTCACAAGCGTAACATTACTAATATCTCATACTATTTATAGCCAGATATGCATAATTTAATAAATAATCAATAAATTAAACATATAGCATGTAAAACAATACTAAGAGATAATATGAAAAGAATACATTTAAATATACCTTAACAGAATTCTTAAAGTTGCTTATATTTTAGAAAACCTCCAAACAGAGATGACACGTTATTTATTAAATTGAAACTATAAACTATTACATAAACTAAATTTGTTCAATTCTTAATTAAGAGAATAAATTTAAACTATTAAAAGAAAAGGATAAAAAAATTTAAAAAGACCAAATAAAAGGAATAAGAAGAATGAAGGATATGAATTATAGTGACAATAGGGTCCTTTTTATAGGTGGAAGAAAGGAGAGAAATATGGATTTTTAAACTCGTACGGTGGTATACAATTGTTTCACACCGTAGTATACATAAGATGTACACAATTTTGGCTCTATCGATTGCGTTCACATCACATCATACAACTTTTTTATGCCACGGCCTGCATCATATTTGGGATGCTTTGGTGTCACTCCTTTTTTCTCGTCTTGCGACACACACAATTTTCACTTCACGGTATCCTATATTCTGCATCACTTGGAACTCTTTATTTCTTGTATTTCCTTTTTTTCAAGTTTTAAAACATATGTAATGCTTCACATATATTAATTTTTTAAGCTCTAAAGTTGTAATGAAGTGCTTCAAGTACTTTTTTAAATTTAAAGCATTTAAATACAATAAATACCTAGCAAATAATAAAATATACTCGTGATTTGGAAAAGATAGATTTATTTAAAATGATGATAAAAATAAATAAATAAAAATATATTTAATCATTAAACAAACATAAAATTACAATATGTTGAGTGCTTTTGAGCACTCATCAATTAGCAACACAAATTGAAAAAACAATTTATACTTTTGAAAACTACATGTTTCAAAATCAACAAAATATTGCCACATTTTTTCTAATTATCAAAACAATTAGAAGAAGGGTATTTATAAAAAAATTTCAAGAAATTTGAGTGCCTTGCTACCCAAGGTGGTTAGGGTAATATCCATTACACACTTGCTAACCAAGGGTTCCAAGGCCTTAACAAGCACATGAAATTTTTTGTTTATGTTTCTAAAAGTTACCAAGTAATGTTTCACAAATACCCATAAAAAAGAGAAATATAAACCTAAAACACTACCTAGAATGGATACTAATAAACCAAAACTCGTGGTGTATGTAAAACAGGTCAACATATAAAATGTTTTCAACAACGTAAGTGTATGTAGTATTGACCATCAATAACTGACCTTACATAGAAGAAGACAAAACATTAAGTAAAATAAACAGACTTTGTGTTTTACACATGGGAATGCCAAAAACTACACAAAAGACTTATCATGCACTACTACAATACATACATATGATCTCAGAAATTTAGCCTAGATTTTTTAAAAACTGAGGCAATAGGATTTTTGTCACGATTTAATAAAAACTGAGGCCATAGACATACCATATGATATCGATTATTTAAAAATCGAGACCATAAACATACCCTATGATCTCAATTATTTAGAAAGTGAGGTTATAGATATACCCTATCAATATTTTCTCTTTTACACCAAATATTTCTATCAATTTTTTTCTTTTTCCTTTTTCCTCTTTTTTCCTTTTCCCTATCTTTTCTTTCCCTTTTTCCTCTTTATTTTTTATTTTTTTTCCTTTTTCCCTCCTTTTTTATTTTCTTTTCCTTTTTCCCACTGGCAACTTCATTCTCGTGTTAATACCCTAGTTAGCCTATCTCTTTTCCCTTTTCTTCTCCTTCCCCACTAGCACACAACTTCATCCTTGCATTACCCTAACCTCTCTCTTTTTTCTTTTATTTTCCTTCCATAACAACTCCATCCCTCGCGTTTTCCCTCTTCCTTTTTTATTTTCTTTTCCTTCCCCAGCAGCTCCATTGATCCCTTGCATTTTTCCTAAGTTAATCTCCTTCTTTTCTCTCTATTTTTTTCTTTTCCTTTTTCCCCGCTTACTCGACCCAACTGATCTCTTCTTCATTGTTGCTTGCTATCTAGCTCTAGGGTATGTGTAATATTTTAATTTCTATTATAGATTCATTATTATATATATTTCTAACTATAATTTATACTACAATAATTTCTATTTCTGTAATTGTAGGTTTCTCAAGCTGAAGTGAATTTCTTTTTAAACAACTTGTCTGGTGTACCAGTTATCGTGCCCACGGTAAACGCTGGGTAGCCAAGTGCGGAGCGGATAACTGCTGAAAGCATCTAAGTAGTAAGCCCACCTCAAGATGAGTGCTCTCCTATTCCGACTTCCCCAGAGCTTCTGGTAGCACAGCCAAGACAGCGATGGGTTTTCTGCCCCTGCGGGGGAGGTACAAATATTTCAAGATCATTTTGTCTATATATTACTTTTTGAGTATGTATGATGCTCTTGGCTGTAACTATGTTTCCGTTTTTAACATTGTCATTCTTTTTTTTCCTTTAGGTCACTCATTTGAGGCTTCTAGGAGATCACATGCATTCAAATCATATAACCTTTGTAGAATTTGCAATGGTAAGTTATAAGATCAGGGAATTAAATGTTGGAATTCCCCATGATATTTTTGTGATACTTTAAAGGTTAAAATCGTATATATCTTTATTTCCTAATTCCTATATGTGTTCTGATATTTTTTTTCTTATTTACTATAATGTATAAAATGTTGGGTGCAGACAATGATGGGTTGTGGAGATAGAAATAGAGTGAAAAGGGGCAGGTTTGGTGACCATCCTTTGTGTGGTTTCAATGAATTTTTTTTAGTAGAGACTACCCTTGTGAGATATAATTTGAGCCTAATTTCTTTTATTCAAAGTGAAATATATATTTTTTCTACTCCAAACACATTTCTTATTTATTCAAATTTTTAGATGATCTCTATAGGTATTAGCATTGAATGTATGAATTTTTTCTCATCTTAATAGAGTATCATATATTTTTTATTATTATTTTTGCTTAGATTAAATGATTTGAGTAGAAATTGAGAGTATATGCTTATATCTCATTCATGCATGACTGCTACAAAAAAAAGACATATCTGGGGTTACCTAAACCAAGATCAAACAGAAAAGCCACAAATATTGAAAAATATCTTCAGAAAAATAATATAGAGAGAAAAAAAAATATAGTATCATCTACATACTATGACCCACATTGCCTACAAAGTTGTAAGTACAAACTAATTACAAAAGAAAGATATAGGAAGTAATTCCCTAAAAAGTCATTGCAATTTCTTCATTTGTAAAAAGCATATATCTTGAAATTCTTTCTTAATGAGTTTGATTTATGCATGAAAATAATTTTTATATATGATATCTTTATAATTTATACATTCGATTCCTTTCATGAGATCAATGTTAAAATAACACTTTGAGCCTTTATTCTTTATACATATGCAAACCTATTAGTTCATTTCTATACATCAACTCTTTCGCATATAAAATAGTATGAGTGTTTGAACCCATAGGATTCAGTGTTTTGAGAGTATTGACTTGTGAGGAATAGAGTCGAAGCGAATTCGGATTCATGACACTGAAATTGGGTAAAATTAAATTGATACATTTTTGATATGAAATATGAAAATGATTTTCGACTAATTATTATAATAAATCATGATTGTTTAAAGAGATTAAAATAACTTATGCTTGAGATTTTAATTATGATCTTAAAGGAGATTAAAAAGTATGAGACATTTTTGTGATATGTTTTTTTTCTTTTACTTTTTACATTTAGTTCAATGTTTGTGGGTATCATTACTGAAAACTCTCACGAGATTCAAACTCGTCCACTAGGGCAACCTAGGGGTTTAAAGGCTTGTTGCATAGGCTAAATGCAATCGTCCCAATCCACGAAAGTGATTTAGGATAGTTTAATTTTTAGTTTTTATCGCTTCTCTTGCTAAGGGACTAGCAAGAAGCTGGTTGGGGGTTGTGATGAGTTCTCAAAAAGCACTAAAATTACCATGATTTTATGCACATTAATTGATTAAAATATATATATATTTATATGTTTTATCATATATTTATATAAATTTGTCTTTTTCGGAATCACGGGTATTTTTATTGTTTTTTAGGTATTTTTGCTTAAAAATGTAACATAAAGACTCAAAGAGGAATACTGGAAGCAATACATCACAAATATATTAATAAATAAATGGGGAAATGTCAACAAATATGGAAAAATTGGACAAAATGGGTCAAAAATGTCAAAAAGGAGAAAATCACGCCTCCGCGCCGCCCAGCCGTGCCAAGCCCCGCGCACACCAGCGCCAAGCCGCGTGCGCCATGCTGCAGTCCACGCCCATGCCCGTGGGCACGCCTACGCGCCCTGGTGCTACCCCAGCGCGCGCACTGCGTGCCCCTGGTGCTGTCCGTTCGCGCCGCTGCCCATTTTGCCCCATTTTCGCGCGCAACCACCCCCATGACGCCATGTTGATGTCATCAATGACCTCAGCAATTGTACTCCGCATTTTCACAATTTTTTAACATTTTTTCACTCACTTTTTTTCCCCATCCTCACCTATAAATACCCCATTCTCTTCACTTCTAAACACACCTCAAAACACATTCTCTTCTCTCTTTTCTTAGTTTTTGGTTTTTCTTAGTTTTTAGTTAATTTCTCTTAGTTTTAGAGTTCTTCCTTTTTGGGAAGAACTAGTTATGTTTTTGTAATTTATTAGCTTTTTGATTCAATAAATGGGAGTGCAAATTACGCTTGGAGGTTTTCCAGCAACGGGAATAGCATCGAAGTTCTGTAAGGATTTTATTTTCTTTACAGTTATTTTTTATGCTTTACAGTTATTTTTTATGCTTTATTCTTACATGTTATATTTAATTTGTCTGTGATTAAATTTAACTCTGCTGGCTGTTAGTAAACATGATGTAATAATAACGTTGTTATGCTTGCGAAATATTAAATAGGTAAAAATCTCTAGAATGAATTGATTTTGTTTTTATTCAAGATTTTATATTAAAAATGTTAGAGAGAAATATATTATTTTTCATTACAAACTTAAACCTGAAAATTAGATTTTAAGGTTTAGTTATCCGGTCTGATTTAGTGTAGTGCTCTTTTATTTGTTGGTACAATCGCCTAGTAGTTAGAGTGAAACTCTATTTCAAAAGTTTTTATTAGAATTATTATCTGAAAATGTATTGACAACATGTTTTCAGTAGTGGTTTTAAAACTTGAAAGTTAGTACTCGGATAACTAAATTCTTAGGTTTAATTTGAACACCTTGAATAAAGTTTAAACTGTCTAACCCCACCAAAGGTGGCATTTAAATGGTTCATTTTCAATCTCTTAGAAAAAGGAATTAATTTAATTAACCAAATTAGTTATCAACCCCACCCATAGGTGTTAATTGATTTGTTTAGTTAACAAAGAATATCTAACCCCACCAAATGTGGTATTCATATAAAAAAGGGAGAATCAATAAATATCAATTCATATCTTTAATAACCTAGATAATATGAGCAAACATAATTAACTTAGTTATTATATCCATAAATACTCCACCATTATAAATGATAAAATTTGCATAAATGTTTATTGAATCTATGTTTATTTTTATGTAAGTAGATTAAAAACACAAAACCCAAATATCGTGACAAGATGTTTTGGATTTAATTTCGTTTTTAAAAGTTTGAATAATAAATTAAAAACCACATATATTCCTTCCTTAGATCGACCTTGGGAGTATACTTATCATTTTCTACGAAATGATTCGTGCACTTGCGAGAGTTTAACAAATAATAAAACCAAAGTATTGGCAAGAATCGGTGATGCCGGTTTTCGCTCATCAGTGTCCCAAATCGTGTCCCTAGCTTTGTATATAAATATGTAGTATCTTTGAATGGAAAACAAGAGAACTAATTCTTTTCAATCTTAAGTTACATGGTATCAAAGCAATTGGGTTACAAAATTGGGATTTTTTATTCCAATTAGGGTTTGACATTGTTATTCTCACCACCAGCACAGGGAGGAAGCCCACCCACCGATTAGCCAAACCAAGAAGTTTGGTCACCAGATGAGCCGTGAGTGCACCCCACACGCCATCGCGAATTTCTGAAATCTTTCCACGTACTGGCGTGTGACAACACGTCTCCTCCAACAGTCTTCTCTGGTCGTCCTTGTGCTTGGTTTGGAAAATTTAGTCAAGCTATAGAAACGTTTGGTATGATGAAAAGCAAGTCTGACCATTATGTGTTCTATAAACAATCAGAAGCTGGTATCATTCTTTTAATTGTGTATGTATATGACATTGTTATTACTGTAAGTGATATTATGATAATTTCATCTCTTAAGTCTTTCCTACATACTCAGTTTCACACGAAGGATTTAGGGATGCTAACGTATTTCTTGGGTGTTAAAGTCACAAGGAGTAAAAAAATATCTTTCTATCTCAGAGAAAATATGTCATGGACTTATTAACTGAGACAGGAAAATTAGGAGCAAAGCCTTGTAGTGCTCCAATGACTCCGAACATCCACCTTACAGGAGATGGGGAACTCTTTAAAGATTCTGAGAGATATCGAAGGTTGGTGGGAAAGTTGAATTACCTTACCGTGACTCATCCAGATATTGCATATTCGGTCAATGTTGTTAGCCAATTTATGTCATCCCTAACAATTCATCATTGGGCAGTGTTAGAGAAAATTTTGTGTTACTTGAAAGGCGCACCTGGACGTGGTATCTTGTATGAAAATCATGGACACACTCATATCAAATGTTTTTCATATGTAGATTGGGCAGGTTCCAAAGTGGATAGAAGATCCACATCAGGCTATTGTATTTTCATTGGAGGAAATTTGGTCTCATGTAAAAGCAAGAAGTAGATTGTTGTGTCACGATCGAGTATAGAGCCAGAATATAGGGCTATGACACAATCTACATCTGAGATAATGTGGATATATCAACTCTTGAATGAAGTAGGTCTTAAAACTTCAGTACCAACGAAATTGTGGTATGATAACCAAGCGACTCTTCATATTGCTTCTAATCCTGTGTTTTATGAGAGAACTAAACATATTGAAATTGATTTTCATTTTGTTCATGATAAAATTTAGCAAGGTTTGATTTCTACAGGATATGTGAAAACTAGAGAATAAATAGGAGATATCTTCACGAAATCTATAAATGGGGTTTGGGTTGATTATCTTTGTAACAAGTTGGGCATGATTAATATCTATGCTCCAACTTGAGGGGGAGTGTTAGACATATTAATTGTGTATTAGGTGTCTATCAATAGTTGAGTTGTATATTAGATGTCTTAGTTGTGTACTAGGTGTCTATCTTTAATAGTGTCCCTAGCTTTGTATATAAATATGTAGTATCTTTGAATGGAAAATAAGAGAATTAATTCTTTTCAATCTTAAGTTACACTTTCTTTGCTGTAAAGGGTAGCTGTCAGAGAGAAAATGAGAAAAGGGACTTATTATAGAGGCTTTAAGCCTTCATTCTAGTGTTTTTGATGGTCACGGGCAGAGAAGAAAATGAGAAAATGAAAGTACTGATAGAGTTATTTGGGTTAGAATAAAAGAGTTCATGTCTATATATATTGAGAGTGTTGCCGCAAGAGAGAAAAAAGAGAGGGTTCCAAATCTGTCGACTTAAAGAGTGAGAAGAAGAATTAAAATTTTAGTTGCTGATTTTTCCATTTTCAGCCAAGGAATCTCCTATTTTTCTTCTCAAATTTTGCAGAGCAGATTAAAAGAAAGGTCATATATAGTAAGCTCATTTGTGTGGTAATATTTGATTTAATAGCAAGTTTGTTAATTTATCTTGTTATATATTACCAATAAATTAGAGAGATATTTTCTGGGTGGTGTATTTGGTTTTGGTATATTTTGTGAAGATCTCTGAATATTAGTATTTGTATCTCCATTTAATTATTAGTGATTTTTTCTCAGTATGTTGTCGTTAGTGGAGTAAACTTTTCATATTAAAAAATTGAACACTTAATTCATTATGTATCATTTATTTTTTTACTACTTATTATTTTATTGTTATCCATTATTATATATTTGTACAATTAAAATTAGATCTGATCTTTGTTTTCACAAATACTTATTTATAATAATTTTATATATAGTATGGTTTGCAATTTACACTTTAAGCATGCTTACAGTATATTAAGTACTTTATTGAGTATACTAACAATTGTCTACAAATAATACTTTAGTTAAATGAAAGAAAATAAAATTACCCCAAAATTCTATGAGTAAAAAAGAAAATAAGCAAACATTTGCTAAATTCATACCATATATACAATTCTCAAAATCTTAGTACAAATCTAATTGTGAGGTTTAAATTAACGTACTACAACTTGCTAAATTCGTATAAAATAATTATTTAATAAAAATAATACAATTGATATAATTATAAATTTTTAAATAACATTATAAATTATTTTAAGGATAACTTATGTTTATTTTAGTTAGAATTATACGTATAAAGTGTATTAGCAAATATATAAGGGTTTAGTTGTCCAAAATAAATAAAAATAATAATAAAATTTCAAACAAAATTAAACCATTAATATATTTAAAAATATTATTTACCTAATCTATATATTTTTTTTCTTATTAACTAGATTTTAAATATTGATATAAAAATAAAAATTAGTATTTTATAATGTGAGTAAATTATAAATGATGAATTCTTTAAACTGGACCATTTAATGTAGTTAACTAAATGATGTATGTATTTATTATAATTGTATTTGATGCAAATTAATACTTATATATTTAGTCTTATAGATTGAAAATTTTAATTTGTTTAATTTAAAAAATTATGTTCACGTACGGTTTAAGTTTTTAATGTAATTTTATTTATTATATGAATTTGTAAAAACATTGCCAATGGTTGAGAGGCTTTAAAATAATATAAATATATATAGTTCCTCAGTGATAAATCCAAGTAGTAACACGCAAAAGCAAGATTTAAATATTAGAAGGGATTATTATAATCATAAATAATATTCTTTTAAATTATGTTACTTGATATTGAAAATATAAATAAAAAATAGGCAATACTCAATATATAAAAATAATAATAGTAATAAAATATTTACCTAAATTTAGATTGGTATAGACGATTAATTAACTTCATTTATATTAAAAGTTTTGCATGTGAGATAACAAATGAGGTAACTCAAATTATTGTTTTATATAATTAATAGTTTATTTATATAAGTTGAGTTAATATTATATTTATTATTTATATTTATTTTGTGTTATGTAACAACAATATTATTTTTATTTAAAAATAATATATATTAATTTACAATATTTTTTGGTTATTATGACGTGATTAAGAACAAAATTAATGAATATAATACAAATATTAATTGATTAATTTTTTAATTGTTATCAATACGAGAATGATAAGCTAAACAAGATAAAGATTTTCTCTTAAAAGAATTGATCAGACCTAATACATTTATTAAATGTTTAAACATAATTGACATGCATTATATCCCCATACAAATTGTGCAATTTTTATATTATTAAAGCAATTACATAATGGTAATGGTGTACATAAAATATATAATAAAATTATTAAATATAATATATATTTTGTATTAAAATATTTTAATATTTATTGATATACGTTAAAGAAAACAAAAATTTTGTAGAGGAAAAAAGATTAAAGGTAAAAAGGTGATTTTTTCATCACATGATACACGATATATATATATATATATATATATATATATGATCGTGTATAAAACTTAAAGACTTTTTCCACTAATAACTAGTCAAATCTCTTACACATACATCTAAATGGAGCATTGAGGGTGGCACTGTAGCTTGGTTGATTGACACGAGAGCAGTATGTGTATATATTTAAGGAAGATTAAGCGTCACATTTTAACTTTAGAGATATAAAATCTAAGGGTAATTTGTATATAATTATTGATAAATTATATACATAAAATAAAATAATTATAATTTTTAATACTTAATATCACAAAAAAATTAATAATTTTAATATATTTTTATTAAAATAAGATATATAAAACATATTTTTTAATTACAAATAAATAAATAAAAAATAACTAATATTATTTTTATTCATGTATAATGTAATTTAACATAATCTATAACTAGATCCTATGCTCAAGCTGTGATAGCATTCCTATCCTACATCCACTTACAACTATAAAAGGAAAATTTATACTATAATGTCAATGCTCTAGTATAGCACGACCCAGCAAGATTTTTTTTACCGAACAAAAAAAAAATTCCTTTACACATGAGCATCTCTAGCAAGCCATTTTATGAAAAGAAGACATGATCAGTATTAGTCTATGACCTTTGTGCACTATCGTGTGTGTAATAATAAACAATGAAGTTCGTGTTTGTACTTAAAATCTCTTTGTATCTTAAATGAAGAGTAAGGGAATTCTTAAATAAAAATAATTGTATTTATCTTAATTATTATGAATTATGTATCAAAGGTATCTTAAAAAAAATTCATTTTTAAAAAAATAATATAGGTACAAAATTGTGTTTATGTAATAATCCGCTTAGAAAAAGCAAACTAAAATAAGTTCCCATAAACTAAAGAAATAATATATAAGAGCCCCTTATGAGAGCTAATAAGGTAAACCTTTCTTTTTTTTCCTTTTTTCTTTTCTATTTTTTTTTTTTTTTGGTGAAAAGGAGATAAACCTTTCCCATGAGTCTTTATATATATTAAAAAATAATTTTTTTTTGTTTTAAAGTTTCACGATATAATTAGATTTTTATTAATAAAAATATCAGTTTTTTGTTTCCATTTGGATTTATTCTCTTCGTATTCCTAGAATTTGAAAATAATTGTAAACATATAAACTATTATATGATAGTATAAGAAAGTTATGAAGAATAATTATTGAAATATATGATATTGAGGTTTTGATTTAATTATGTATAGTTTATTTATTTAGATAGAACGTTAAGAATTCGAATTTTAATTACGTGTTTAAATAATATAATTATTTTAAAAATAAAAAATAATGATTAGAATTTATTGTAAAATAAGATTAAGTAAAATAAAAATCTAGATATTGAATTATTGAAAATGTGACGTGATGCCAAGAATAGAGTAACACAAAAGAACAACACGCAATCCCACAATAAAGTAAGCCAAAAATAACAAAAGAATAAATATTCACTTAAAAACAAAGGCCGTATGATAATCTCTGAAATAAAGAAAAAAAAAGCTACTAGTTAAAATCTCATTATTGACCCCAATAACACAGTGATGCTTCTTATATATGATCCCCTAGGGCTTGACCTAATAAGAATGTCTTATTACATAGATGACTCACTTTCTCTGTTTCATGAATTGATCCATCTTCTTTCACAGCTGATGATGAAGATTTTGAATTATTGTTTTGATTCTTGTTATGTGTAGCCGTATGACCTCTCAATGCTTAATGGATAGAGAACATTATGTCACACGTGCTACATCTATATTCAGAATGAACACTCTTCTTCTCCTTCTTATCTGTTTGACCTTTCTCTATTTCTTTAAGCTCTTCCAAATTCAACTTTCTTTTAATACTTTTCCTTGGGCTTTCAAGTTTAGATCTTTTCGAGTTTTGGGCATCTGAATCTTTCTCTTTCAACTTTAAAGGTTGAAACCTTTCTACAGAAAACTCATCATCAGACTCCAAAAAAGCTTTTCCTTTACCTTTATCGACCCTTTTCACTAAACCAACACGTTCCTCAGATTTATGTGGGCTGTGTTTATTTGATATTGGATCGAAATAAAATCTTTAGAAATAATCGTTGTATAAACAAATTAAAAATAAAATTATTATATTAAAATTAAAAATTAAAATATTTTTTTTTAAATATAAAATTTAAATAAAATAATTTTTTCAGTTGAAAAACTACTAAAACTTATTTTACAGAATAAAATGATTAAATAATAATAAATTTATAATACAATTTATTATCCCAAAAAATTTAAGTCTATAAAATCTATTAAAAGAATCTAACTCTAGATAAAAAAATATAAAAAATTATTTTTTTCCTTTATCTTTTCGTATTCTGTTTATTTTTACTTCGTCTTCTCTTTCTTTCTTTTTTTCTTTTCACTTTCTTCATCTTCTCTTCTCCTCATTTTTTTTCCTATGTTTTCTTCTTCTTTCTATCAATGAATGGGTATATATATACACCTATGAGCACAACTTTAAAAGAAAGTATAGCTTTTAATTCAAGAAGGGAAAAGAAAATAATGAAATTAGAGCTTTAATTCAGAAATTTAAAACTTTAAAAATTAATTCAAAAAGGAAAAGAAAAGAAAAAAGTGTGGTTTTTTATTGTAATTTAATTCAAAAAAATTTAACAATTTTTTACATGAATAAAAATTGACATAAATTTTAATACAGAAATAGAGTTCAACGAATTAAAACCTATATAGAATAGGTAGGTGTTATCCTTTGAATCTTCTTTTGTAAAAATATATTTACCTTATTTACTAACCAGTAGATGTGATGTCTTTAAACTGTTTTGTCGTTTATACAAGTGATGACATGCTTCACACAAGAGTCTTTCCTGACACAATTCAGCTTTCACTATTATGTTTGTTTTGGCTATGAACATACATCGGGTTCTGTTAGAGTCTCTAAATAATTGAGCCCTATACAATTCACTTTCAAATAAACCCCACTCATCCATCACATAGGTGATCTCTTATCTTTAAAAGTAACCCACAAAGAGTAACTTGTATACTCCGCTTGGTATTCTCTTCATAAGAATTATTAAAAGTCTTAACTTATTATGTATCTTACGAGTATCATTGTTTTCATCATAAGAATGGACTTGAAGGTAAACCCATACAGTGATCTCACTAAGTCTTTACAATTAGGTTGTTCCTTTGAACCTAGATCTTAGGATCTCCACTCAAATAGGTTGGGTTTTCTTTGCAAATCCTTATTCACTCATAGGCTTGAGTCTTATTCTCCTCAATAACTTATCAACTAAGTCTCGATTTAACTCTTTGGTAAAGGGATTTGCTATGTTATCCTTTTACTTCACATAATCAATAGAGATAATCCTAGTTAAGAGTAGTTGTCTAATGATATTATGTCTACGACATATATGTCGAGACCTACCATTATACATATTGCATCATTGTATCCTTCTAATGTAGTTGGATATCTTGTGTAGTATAGTTCATAGCTACGTGTATATCTTAAGTATCTAAGTAGTCTTGTAATACCTTTTTCAATGATCAGATCCTGGATTACGTGTATATCTTAAGCTATGTGTGGTCTTGTACAACTCATCATGCACATAAGAATTCCTATCATTTCAAAATATTTTAGTTTAGACACACTATCACTTTTATTCTTAGATAGGTGTAGATTTACATCTACTGGTATTCTCATAATTCTAGAATCACCCTAGTTGAATTTCTCAAGTATTTTTTCAATATAATGACATTGACTTAGAATGCGATCACTTGATATCCTTGATATCTTAATTCCTAAAATTAAATACACATGCCCCATGTCATTCATATCAAACCTTGAATTTAACATAGTTTTAGTAGATTTGATTATTTGATCATTAATACTCATAATTAGCATGTTATTAACTTAAAGACACAAGATAACATAACCATCTTATTTGTCCTTGACATATACACATTTGTTGAATTTAAAGTCATTTTTCCTCATGACATTATCAAACTTTTCATGCCACTTTTTTAGGGTTTGTTTCAAGCCATAAAAGACTTCATCAATTTACAGGCCTTTCATTCTTACCCTAGGCATGAAAAACCCTTGGGTTGATCCATGTAGATTTCTTCATCTAACTCTCCATTTAGAAAAGTTATCTTTACATCCATTTGATGTATTTCAAGATTTAGGAAAGTGGCGAAAGCAATTATCATCCTTATGGATGTTATTCTTTTCACAGGAGAATAAGTATCAAAGTAATCAAGGCCATGTCATTGTTTGTATCCCTTAATTACAAGCCTATCCTTATACTTTTTAATTGATCCATTTGATTTACGTTTTCTTGTGAAAATCCACTTGGACCCTAGTGTTTTAATACTTGGAGAATAGAATCAATTTCACTATTAATGGCTTCTTCCCATTGGGAACCTTTAGAAGAACTCATAGCCTTTTTATAGATTTAAGGTTCACTTTCTAGCAAGTAGGTCAAAAATTTGGACCATCACTACTACAAAAAGGGTATTTAAGTCGTTGTGTAAAGTCAGTTTTTTTTCCAAAAACTGACTTATAATGAATTTAAAGTCAGTTTGGTGTAGAATCGACGTTACGTCCTATTTTTTAAATTAAAAATGGATGAAGTAAATACAATTAAAATTAATTATTATTTTATTTGACTATTTAGAATTTAAGTTAGATAAAAATAGTATAATTTTTCCATTTTTTTAGACAATTAGTTTTAAAAATTATATAATTTTGTTTATTTGTTTGGATATTTAAATTTATATATGTACCTACAATATATCTTTATTTAATTTTGTGTAAATGTTTTAATTAAATATTATTATAAAGTAATTACTTTTTCTATTTCGAGAGTACATAGTCTAAATAAAATAATAATTGACAAAAAAAAATTTTAATTGCGTGGATAGCGTTAGTTTACCCTGTCAACCGACGCTACACACATGGATAGCGTCGGTTCTCCACGTCAACGGACGCTATCCACCTAATATATCCTAATTCGGCTCATTTTTTACGCAGAACCTCATTTCTTCATTTCTCTCCTCTATTTTCTCCCAAACCGAGCTACACCGCCACCTTCTTTCTAAATTTCCGGCCATGTCCGACCACCATTTGCAACGTTATTTTGTGAGTTATATTCATCTTCTCATTATCTTTCAGATCTACTATTTTTTTGAATGAAATAATAATAAAAAAATTATACACATTTTTTGTATAAATTTTTGATTTAGGTATATTTTTTTATTTTGATTGTTATTATGTTTGACTTATTTTATGTGGAAATAATATCTGAAATGTTGTGGGTTTGATGGATTATATATATTTACTGTGCATGGATAAATTTATTTATATATTATAAATAATTATATTTTATTAAGTAGAATTTTGGCGCTTATTATTCAGTTTGTTGTATTTTTTGTATAAATTTTTGATTTAGGTATATTTTTTATTTTGCTTGTTATTATGTTTGACTTATTTTATGTGGAAATAATATATGAAATATTGTGGGTTTACTATGCGTAGATAAATTTATTTATATATAAATAATTATATTTTATTAAGTAGTGAATAGAGGAAAAATAATATATTTTTTAAAATTTGTAAGAAAGTATATTGGTATAAAGTTATGCGTGCTATCTATTGACTCTTAAAAACATTATAAATATATATTTATAAATTCAATAATTTAAATAATATATATATATATATATATATATTAATAAAAATCAAATAATAACTAAAAACTAAGTAGTGTTATTATTTTTATTTATATATGCTACTTATGTGTTAAAATGTTAAATATGTTACTATAGTAGTCCCTATATACTTCTGTAGAATGTTATATACGTATAATTAATATTACTTTTTTAAATATGATATAGTAACATGCTTAGAAATTAGAATCAACCAAAGTGATTGGTTTTTATATATTCATGCTGGCATGTTTCTTATTTTTTAATTTGTATAGAAATGGTTTTGTAAAATGATTAAAATGATAACTGTTTTGTAGTATGTATGTTTTAATATATATTCTAACAATTAGGAAATTTATATATAATAATACTTGAAATATATTCATTGTATATATAATTAAGTAATATGTTTAATTAATGTCATTAATAGAAAATGGACAAATCTTGGATGTCAAAGTGTAGAATTGAGCAAGACTATATTTCTGGAGTTGAAAGTTTCATGGAATTTGCTTGTAGAAATAGTAATACTGGAACTAGTATGATTCGATGCCCATGTGTTAAATGTAAAAATGAGTGATTTCATGAATTTGATGAGGTTAAGTATCACCTTATCCGTAATGGTATTCTTTTGAGCTACAAATGTTGGTATTATCATGGAGTAAATATTGATAATACTCATGGGGAAAAGATAAATAAGAATGTGAGTGGATTACATACATCTTATCATAATGTACAAACAGAAAATATGTTTCATGGTGTTGAAGATGAATTATGCGAGGATGATCCTGAAACCTTTAATAAACTTATAGAAGATGCCGAAAAACCGTTGTATCCAAAATGCAAAAAAATACACTAAATTCATCTGATGATGGGGTGCTACATCATCCTTGTGATTCTCCAAATTGGAAAGTAGTAGATAATTTATCTCCTCAATTTTCATCTAATCCGCACAATCTTCGTCTTTCCATTGCTACTGACGGAATTAATTCACATAGTTCCCTCAGTAGTAGATATAGTTGTTGGCCAGTAATTATGGAAACATACAACCTTCCTCCTTGGTTGTGTATGAAAAGAAAATTCATTATGTTAACATTATTGATCTCAAGACCGAAACAACTTAGTGTTGATATTGATGTATATTTTCAGCCTCTGATAGATGATTTAAAGACGTTGTGGAATAATGGTGTAAATGTTTACGATGCACATAAAGAAGAACACTTTAACTTGAAGGGGGTCCTTTTATGAACAATTAATGATTTTCTTGCCTATGGAAACTTATCAGGACATACAACAAAAGGTTACCAGGGATGTCCTATATGTAGTGATGGAACTTATGCAACTTATCTTGTTCATGAACGAAAGATGTCTTATAGAAGAAATAGAATATTTTTGCCATCTGGACACAAGTTTAGATACCAAAAGAAACTGTTCGATGGTGAATAAGATCATGATCATGCAACTCGACCTTTGCAAGGTGTTGAAATATTAAGGCAATTTAATGGTATGACATTCAAACGATATGGAAAGATGAAAAAAAAACTCACTAAGGTAGGGAAACGAAAGAGGTCAACTAATGAAATGGGTGAAAATGAAAAAGAGTTTGAACCGACTTACCATGGTTGTTGGAAAAAAATCAATATTTTTGGAATTACCTTATTAGAAAGTCCTACACATTTGTCACATCTTAGATGTCATGCACATTGAGAAGATTGTATGTGAGAGCTTGATTGGTACTTTACTTAATAAACCTGGAAAAACAAAGGATGAAATTAAAGCAAGATTGGATTTAAAGAAACTAGGCATACGACCTGAATTGGAACCAAGGGTGGAAAATGATAAGAATTAAACATACTTACCACCAACATCATATACAATGTCAACAAAAGAGAAGGATGTGTTTTGTAAATGTTTGGAGGGTGTGAAATTTCTTGATGGTTACTCATCCAACTTAAGAAATTTTGTGTCTATCACCGATAAGAGACTGTATGGATTGAAATCACATGACTGTCATATCTTAATGCAATAGTTATTACCAGTTGCTATTAGATCAATTCTTCCAAAACATGTTTGATTATCAATAATTTGGCTTTGTTCATTCTTCAATACAATATGCAAGAAATCTATATCAATTGGCAAGTTAAATTCTTTACAGAAAGATGTAGAGACTTTGTGTCTAATTGAAAAATATTTTCCTCCTTCTTTCTTCGATATAATGATTCACTTGTGTGTTCATTTAGTTCGAGAGGTTCAATTGTATGGTCCTACTTACTTAAGGTGGATGTATCCTTTTGAGAGATATATGCAAGTCCTTAAAGGATATGTAAATAATAGAAATCGACCTAAACGATGCATGATGGAATGCTACATTGCTGAAGAGGCCATTGAGTTTTGTTCTGAATACTTTAGTGGTTGCACTGAAATTGGGAATCCTACGCACAAGTTGTTCTTAGAACGTCACATGATCCAAGTAGGTAACCCTATGCTTAGTGGAAGTAAGAAATTATTTATTTAACGCACTCGATGGTAAAAAGCACACCGAATCATTTTGGTAAATAATAATGAGGCACAACCCTACATAGAGTAAGTGATGTTCATTGTTTCATGATTGCAAAAATCATTTTTTATTTAACTATTAATGATGATATATAACTTAATATATATTTAATAACATTACAGGATGCATTTAAACTTATTGAAGATCGATCCTCGTTATAAAAAAAAAGAGGAGAAAAATGGTTGTATGATGAACATAAGCGAGAGCTTATGAATTGGTTTCGCAACCATGTAAGTGTCACAAACAAAAATTCATAAATGTATCTTCCTACATCTATTAATGTTTTAAAACTTTGCTCTAAACATATTTTGTGTTTTTGTATACATAGATTCACGATGAACTTAAGAAATCCAATCATAAAATATCATAAAGTTTACAATGGCTTGCACATGGGCCAAAATTTGATGTCAAATCATTTTATAGTTTCACAATAAATGGATCAAGGTTTACGACTCAAGCTAGGGACAAAGTCCGAGTAAATCAAAATAGTGGTGTGAAGATGGTTGCACAAACTATGCAATTTTCCATTTCAAAAGATGTTAATCTTGTACTTTCTGATAGAACATATTATGGTATAATACAAGAGATTTGGGAATTGGAATATGAGATCTTCCATGAAACATTTTTCTTGTGTGATTGGGTCGAAGATGTTATCAATGTTGGATATAAAATAGATGATTTTCGATTTACCCTTGTAAATTTATCCAGGATAAGTCACACTGATGATCCTTTCACGTTAGCACTTCATGCAAAACAAGTATTTTACGTGAGCAATCAAATTGATCCAAGATGGTTTGTTATGTTAACGCCTCCACAAAAAGAGTTTTACCATTGTGATGTTGTAGAAGATGATGACTCTATGCTTGATACATTAACCAATATTAGTACTTTCTCAAATAAATTGCCTAATGTATGTGATGATCTAATTGATGATAATGATTCTTCGTCATGGGCTTGAAATGATTGTGAAGGAATATATGTATACGATTGATGAGCAGAACCGGGATCGCCGATCTTGCCAATACTTTGGTTTTATATTTATAAAACTCTCGCAAATGCACGAATCATTTCAAAGAAAATGATAAGTATACTCCCAAGGTCGATCTAAGGAAGGAATGTATGTGGTTTTTAATTAATTATTCAAACTTTTAAAAACGAAATTAAATCCTAAACATCCTATCACGATATTTTGGGGTTTGTGTTTTTAATCTACTGACATAAAAATAAACATAGATAAAGATTCAATAAACATTTATGCAAATTTTATCATTCATAATAGTTGAGTATTTATGGATATAATAACCAAGTTAATTATGCTTGCTCATATTATTTAGGTTATTAAAGATATAAATTGATATTTATTGATTCTCTCTTTTTCATATGAATACCACCTTTGGTGGGGTTAGATATTCTTTGTTAACTAAAAAAATCAATTAACACCTATGGTGGGGTTGATAACTAAGTTGGTAAATTAAATTAATTCCTTTTTTCTAAGAGATTTAAAATGAACCATTTAAATGCCACCTTTGGTGGGGTTAGACAATTTAAAATTTATTCAAGGTGTCCAAATTAAACCTAAGAATTTAATTATCCGAGTACTAACTTTCAAGTTTTAAAACCACTACTGAAAACATGTTGTCAATAAATTTTCAGATAATAATTCTTATAAAAACTTTTGAAATAGAGCTTCACTCTAACTACCGGGTGATTGTACCAACAAATAAAAGAGCACTACTCTAAATCAGTCCAGATAACTCAACCTTAAAATCTAATTTTCATATTTAAGTTGGTAATGAAAAATAATATATTTCTCTCTAACATTCTTAATATAAAATCTTGAATAAAAATAAAATCAATTCATTTTAGAGATTTTTACCTATTTAATATTTCGTAAGCATAACATCGTTGTTATTATATCATGTTTACAAACAGCCGACAAAGTTAAATTTAATCACAGACAAATTAAATATAACATGTAAGAATAAAGCATAAAAAATAATTGTAAAGAAAATAAAATCCTTACAGTACTTTGTTGCTATTCCCGTTGCTGGAAAACCTCCAAACAGAATTTACACTCCCATTTATTGATTCGAAAAGCAAATAAATTACAAAAATATAACTAGTTCTTCTCAAAAAGAGAAGAACTCTAAAACTAAGAGAAAATAACTAAGAAAAACTTAAAAACTAAGAAATGAGAGAAAGAAAGAGAAGAGAAGATGTATTTTTAGGTGTGTTTAGTTATGAAGAGAATGAGGGTATTTATACGTGAGGATGGGAAGAAAAAATGGGTGAAAAAATGATAAAAAATGGAGAAAACGCGGTGTAGTGAATAATGATGTCATATTGGTGTGGGCGTGGCAACGGCGTAGGTGGGCAACAGTGCGTGTAGATGGGCGCAGACTGGGCACAGACACGTGTAGATGGGAGCATGTTGGGCGCAGGCGTGCGCGGAAGGGAGAGTTGGTTTGCGCGTTGTTGGGCGCGGCTAGGCGGCACGATTTCCTCCTTTTTGACCCATTTTGTCCAATTTTTTCATATTTGTTGACTTTTCCTAATTTATTTTTGAATATATTTGTGATGTATTGCCTCCAGTATTCCTCTTTGAGTCTTTAAGTTACGTTTTTAAGCGAAAATACCTGAAAAGCAATAAAAATACCTGTGATTCCGAAAAGATAAATATATATAAATATATGATAAAATCATAAATATATATATATATATATTTACTAAATTAATGTGCATAAAATCATGGTAATTTTAGTGCTTTTTGAGCACTCATCAACGATCAACAACCTAATTAAACATAATGTATGTTCTATATTGTTGTAATAACTCTTATATATATATGTATGTTCCTAAAATTGTCAATTAATTTATATTTCTTCATTGTTTGCAGATATTTCACGGATCTTCGGATAATAGAGATTGTAGATCCAAATGATCCATTAGGGTATTTGAAAAGAAGGGATTGGGCTAATATACATGATGCTCCACGTAACCCAGATGATAGAATACATGTTCTATTTGATGCTACTGGTAATCCAATAGGGGAAAATGGTCAACAATTGAAATCCACTATTGGTCGACTTGCGAAGTCCAATATACCAATCAATAAAAATGATTGGTCTGAGGTTGACGATGCAGAAAAGTTCAAAATATGGATAACCATTTGTGTAAGTCTTTTATATTTTATAATCAATATATATATTATATTAGGTGTGTATTATATCTAATCTTTTGTACTGTGTTTTTACAGAATCATTACAAAGTCGATGAAAGTTGGAAGAGTAAGTGTTATAAGATTGCAAATAAGGCGTGGAAGGAATACAAGACTTCCAGATTGGCAGGAAAATATGTGTTTCCATATTTGGAACCACTTCATGAGAATGAGCTCTACAAAATCCCTGTAGGATACCCTTGGATTACACTTCAAGTTTGGAAAGACTTTGTAGATTATAGACGTTCAGATGAATTTCAAATTATTAGGAAAGATCATCAGAATGTACAAATGCATAACATTCTTCCTAATCGTATTGGGAGGTCTTCAAATCCTGAAGTTAGATATAGAATGGTATTTTTAATTTGTCTTAATTTATAAATATTTTTATATTTATTTTCCTTAATTTAATTTCATGTCACTGTTAATAAAATTTTCATAATTCATGTAGGAAGTTGAATTGGGTAGACCTGTTACTCGAACTAAATTGTAAATAGAAACAAAGACTCTCAAAACGAAGAATTCAAGACCGATGACTAAGCAAGTAGAAGAACAATTAAATAAGTTGGTTAGTAATTTTGGTTGATAAAAAGTCTTTATGATATTTAATAATTGATGTAATAATGAATGATATGTTTATGTGCTTTATTATTTGTAGAGAGTTGTTCAAGAAAAAATATCCAGGGGTGAAATAATCGAAGAGCCTGGGAGAGATGCTTTATATCATGCATTCGGACGTGAGTATCCTGGTCGTGTTAAGGGAGGTAGCCAATATGATGGTTCTATGGAGTATTTTAACATTCCAAAACAAAAGCCTCTGACGGTAAGTAAGGAGAAGTACACTAAAATTGAACAAGAATTCAACTCCTTTAAGGCCTCAGTGATAAGTGAGATTTCCACTCTAAAAGAAAATCAATCACAACAAATGTCATCCATGGCATCATGCTACAACCAGGGCATGCCATATTGGCCAAGCATGCAACCATCCATACCAGGCATGCCACAATCCATGCCAAGTATGCCACCATCCATGCCAGGCCTGCCACCCACACAATCGCATTGCGCTCAAACTACATCCAGTATGGGATATAGCCATCTTATTGGTCCTCACTATATGCTAGGAATGCATATGCAATCAAGTAGTGGTTCATTTTCTCCAATGCAATCTGCATATTCTTACCATCAATCAAACCACGATGAACGTTTTGGTGAGAATGTACATCCAATAGCTACCCCACATGAGAGTCCTCTTCTATTTGATGAATCATATGTGATAAGATTTTAATTTCTGGTGTATATAATCTATTATTTTTAAATTCTTATTAAATGTTTTATTTTTTATATATAACACTTAAATTTTTACAGAATATGAAATGTTTGTTGAAACATCCTTCGATTCAAGTATATTCAAGTTGTTCTAAATTTTGACATGGTACTATTTTTTAACTTAAAAGATAACACTTGTTTACTACTATTATTTTATTATATCTTATATTGTTACTAAAAATAACATATATAGTTCTACTCCTGAGCTTCATATATAGTAAATAATACAAAATTAATTTTTTTTGTTTTTATCTATAAGGACTATAAGTGTTGGCTATTTTCGTGGACAAAATATTTGCTTGTAAATTTGTTTTTAGGTCTCCTATCAAGTTTATCAAGAAAAACCAAACAAATATTCAAGTTCCAGATATCGTACTTCAAGTATGTTTTTTATAACTACGAGACATAGGATTGCATTTATACATTTAATAGTACATGTTCATAAATCGAAAATTATTTTTGGTATTTAAATATTTTTTATGTGTCTTAATATTTTTAAGATGTGTTTTAATGAGCTTTGAAAAATTAAGTCCAAAATACATTTAACCTAAATACTACTAGGTATTATTATTATATATATATATATATTAGGGTTAAAGTGTAGTAGGAAAAAAATATAGAAGAAAAGTTGCCGAAGGAGGAGAAACGAAAATTGTACGAGAAAAACAAAAGGTTGCTGAAAAGAAAAAATGAGGAGTAGCACATCAACCACAAATTAATTAATCTTCTTTAAAAGTGATCTTAAGTGTGATGGGCTAATATAACGAAATGTTGAGATTAAGTAATATTCTTTAGAGTAATACTTCTTCAGGAAATCATATTAGGCAACAAAGCAAAGGTAACTTTACATATAGTTATATATATATTGAAAGTTGCGCACTAAAGGAGAAAAGGTAATTAATATATATATATATATATATATATACTTTTGATTTATATTAATTAATTTAATTCTTTTTTATTTGATTTTTAGGTATTTAGATTAAATAATTTTATGAACGAGCATGATTATTTGATTTAATTATTAAATTTCAAATAAGTTATTTTTACTAAAATTATGCGTAATCTTTTTGCTCTAGAATATTCTAGTTGATTTTGTTTAAATGACATTTGTTCTAATCATCTAGTTAAGATTATTCATTATTAAATCCGTTCTAGAAAACACACGGGTACTTGTTTTTTTTGTGTTAATCTTTTTGCAGTTGATTTGTGAACGATCTGATTGGCGGGGAGCTTATTGGAATGTTGGTTTGGAAACCGTTCATGCTAATTTTAGAAACTGTGAAAATAGAGCAGGGGCTCGTAAGTAAAGTACATTGGGGCAGTATCCTAGGGAGGGTAGCATAAGACCGAGTTTGTACTTGAACATTTGATTTTCATAGTAGAAAGTTAGGTGGTCCGGTGGTCCGGTGGACCGATGGTTTTCCTATTAGGTCATTGTTGTGGCCTAGGTTGTTTCCACCTAAAAATATTGTGTGTTATAATTTCCGTACTTTACTCTTACACACGATTTCATGCTAGGCTACTTTGTTTAGGTTAGTAAATTATAAATTGATAAAAATTAAAAATAACCTATTCACCCTCTTCTAGGTTAATCAGGTCCATATTTTACAAACTTTCAATTGGTATCAGAGCCGAAACTAGACACACTTAGTGAGATTTATCCTTAGGGACACACACACTTACTTATGGACCAAATGAAAGAAGGTGGGTCATCTGTTAGACCACCACTCTTTGATGGGTTTAATTACCCTTACTGGAAGGCTCGCATGCAAGCCTTTCTTAGAGAATATGAAAAAGTCTGTGATGTTATTCTTGATGGTTGGGAACCACCTTCGGTAATGAAAGATGGTGTAATAATCATAAAGCCAATAAGAGACTGGACCACTGAAGAACGCACCCTTAGTAGGGCAAACAAAAAAGGTATAAGCTCAATATTCGCTGAAGTGTCGATGGATGAGTTCTGTCGCATCTCCGACTGTGACACTGCTAAAGATGCATGGAATGCACTTGCTCTTGCTCATGAAGGAACTTCCCAAGTAAAACAAACAAAATTGAGATTACTAACATCTGAGTTTGATTCTATTAAAATGAGCAACAACGAAACTTTTGGTCAATTTTATGCTTGCTTCTGTGATATCACTAATGCTTGTTCTAACCTTGGTGAGAAAATTCCAAAACCTATACAAGTGTGCAAACTCCTAAGCTCTTTAACAGTTGACTATAAGATGAAAGTTACAGCGAAAGAGAAAAGCAAGAATATAGACACACTAAAAATTGATGAACTTGTCGGGTCAATCCACACCTATGAGCTTTCTCTTGATCCACCCAAGAAAAATAAGGATGTAGCATTCAAAAGCTCCAAAAAGGACATCTTTGATAGTGATGATGATATGAATTATGAGTCATTAGTCTTGTTAGCATGAAAATTTAAGAAGTTCATGAAGAAGAAGGGTCAACAGAATAATCATTCCAACAAGGGACAATTCAGTCGTTCAAATGACCGAAAGTCAAGGGAAATCAAGTCTCTTAGCCTTGATGGTAAGAAATGTAAGCCCAATAGTCCTCAATGCTTTACTTGTGGGGGGATTTGGTCATATTTCTACAGATTGTGCTAACAATAAAAAGAAATTTGGAAAAGCCTTTAATGCTACACTTAGTGACACAGAAAGTGAGCAGGACAATGCTAGTAAATCAGAGGATGATGACATTAATTATTGTGCCTTCACTGCAACTGTCAATGCACATCACAATGACTCTGACCTTAGCTTGGATGAAGAAAATGAGGAAGTAAACTCTTCTCTCTTACTGTCTAAGTTTAATGTATCGAATTATGAGAAACTATTCATGGATTGTTTAGGTGCCAGGGAAGAGAGAGATAAATTGCTTATGAAAGTAACTAAACTTAATGATATCATCAATGTTCACAAAAAATATTCCTCTAGCCTAGAGAAAGATAAAAAGGAATTGTCTGATCATATTAATGCTTTGAATATGAGATTTGCAGAAACTATTGAGGAAAACAAAAATCTTAGGCAAGAACTTAGTATTGCTAAAGAAACGGTGAAGAATTTGACCATTGGTGCTGAAAAATTAACCAAAGTTCTAGACTATTGAAAACCACATAGAGATAAGAGAGGTCTTGGATACATAGATGAACAATCAACACCTTCATCATCCAAAACTCAATTTGTAAAACCCATTATTGCTCAGGCAAGGAAGGTAGTTTCTGCACCTTATCATTATAAGAAAATTTAGTTTGTTCCCATATGTCATCATTGTGGTAGGAAAGGACATATTAGACCTAAGTGTAGATTTATTTATGCCTATGATTCTATCACGAGTACAAATGTTTCTAAGGAACCTCAAAAAATTTCAAAACGTAAAGTTTTTACTACAAGAACTACACAGAAAGAGGAACATAAGAAACCAGTAACTCAAATGTCCAAAATTAAAAAAGGATGCGTTAAGAAATCTGAGTTGCACTGCTTTGTGGCCCATATAGCGTTTAAAGCTAAATCAAATATTGTTTGTTATTTTGATAGTGGATGCTCTAGACACATGATGGGGAATCATTCTTTGTTTAAAACCTTTAAGGAATACAATGAAGGGACAGTTACCTTTGGTGATGGTAAAACATCTAAAATTATTAGAAAAGGCTTTGTTCAAAGAGAAGGTATCCCTAAACTTGATGAAGTTTTATATGTGAAAGGACTTAAGGAAAACTTGATTAGCATAAGTTAAATATGTGATAGTGATTTTAATGTGCAATTTACAAACAATCATTGTATTGTAACAGATCAAAAGGGTGAATGTATGATTAAGGGAATCAGATCACATGACAATTGTTATTATATTGATACATCACCCACAGTAACATGTAACCTAGCTAGCAATGACTCAACTACCTTATGACATGAAAAGCTAGGTCATATGAATTGTAAAGATCTGGTTAGATTAAGTAAAACTGAGACTGTGCGTGGTTTACCTATTCTCTCAAATATTGAAATACATGTATATGGACCATGTCAATTGGGTAAACAAACTAGGATTTCTCATAAGAAGATCAAGAGTATAAATACAAACAGAGTATTGGAATTGATACATATTAACCTTATGGGTCCTATGAGAACAAAAAGTATTGGAGGTAAGAAATATATCATAGTTGTAGTAGATGACTTTTCTCACTACATATGGGTAGACTTTCTTAGAGACAAGTCATATGCTTTTGAGAACATACCATGGAAAAGAGTTTGAAAATACCAAGTATGTTGACTTCTGCAAAGAACATGGTATCTTTCATGAATTCTCTACTCCTATCACACCTCAACAAAATGGAGTAGTTGAAAGGAAACATAGGATACTTCAAGAGATGACAAGAGTAATGATGCATGCCAAGGGAGTCTCCAAAAGGTTTTGGGCTGAAGTTATAAACACTGCATGTCACATTATAAATCGTGTATATCTTCGCCCAGGTACAAACCAAACTCCCTATGAGATATGGAGAGGTAAAAAACCCAATCTGAAATTTATGCATGTTTTTGGAAGTAAATGCTACATACTTAGAGATCGAGAACAGTTGGGTAAGTTTGATTCAAGAAGTGATGAATGTATATTATTTGGTTATTCCCTAAATAGTAGAGCTTATAGAGTCTTCAACTGTAGAACTAATGTACTTATGGAATCCATAAATGTCGTTATAGATGATGGAGGTAAGCAGATTACAAGTGAAGAAGTTAGAAATGAAGAGAATTTCACAACACCTCAATTAATAATGACGAGTGACACAATTGGAATAAAAGAAGAGAAGTTGAAGAAAAGTGAACAAAAGAAGGAAGAAGCATCAACCTCATCAATGATAAATACAACTCGAACTTCAAAAAATCATCCTATTAAGAATATAATTTGGAGATCCTAATGCAAGCATAGTAACAAGAAGAAGACAAATAAGTAAGGTAACTCATTTATGCTATATTTCTCAATTTGAACCAAAAAATGTTAATGAATCCCTTAGGGATGAATTTTGGATAAATGCCAGGTAGAATGAGTTAGCTCAATTTGAAAGAAATCGTGTATGGGTATTAGTACCTAAGCCTAAAAACAAAAAAGTTATTGGAACAAAATGGGTGTTCAAAAATAAATCTGATGAGCATGACATTGTTGTTAGGAATAAGACTAGGTTGGTAGCTCAAGGCTACACACAAGTACAAGGAGTTTACTTTCATGAAACATTTGCACATGTCGCTAGACTAGAGTCAATTAGAATTTTACTTGCCATTTCCTATCATATGAAGTTCAATTATATCAAATGGATGTTAAATCTGCCTTTTTGAATGGATTTTTGAATGAGGAGGTGTATGTGGAACAACCAAAAGGATTTGTTGATCCGAAATTTCCAAATCATGTTTACAAACTCAAAAAGGCTCTTTATGGTTTGAAACAAGCTCCACGAGCATGGTATGAGAGACTTACCAACTATCTTTTGAACAAGGGATTTATTCGAGGGGGAGTTGATAAGACTTTATTCATTAAAAGGAGTAGTGACGAGATCTTTATTGCTCAAATTTATGTGGATGACATAGTTTTTGGATCCACATCTAGTACACTAGTGGATGATTTTGTGCATGTTATGAAAAACGAATTTGAAATGTCCATGGTAGGTGAAATGACCTTCTTCCTTGGTTTGCAAATTAAAAAATCTCGTGATAATATATTTATTTCTCAGACAAAGTATTCCTATAACCTTGTTAAAAGGTTTGGTCTTGAAACTAGCAAGCCATTACGGACTCCTTTAGGTACCAGCACAAAAATTACAAAGGACATTCAAGGTAAAAGTGTTGATCAAACCCTTTGTAGGAGTATGATAGGAAGTTTACTTTATGTCACTACAAGTAGACCTGACATATTATTTAGTGTTGGTGTGTGTGCGCATTATCAAGCAAACACAAAGGAATCACACTTAGAAAATGTAAAGAGAATCATCAGGTATATCTCAGGAACAAGTAATTATGGTTTATATTTTACTACTGACACTACTTGTGAAGTAAGTGGTTTTACAGATGCCGACTAGGCAGGCAACCAGGATGATAGGAAGAGTACATCAGGTGGTTGTTTCTATATTGGAAACAACTTAGTATTATGGCACAGTAAAAAACAGAACTCTATCTCACTCTCTACAGTTGAAGCGGAATACATTACTGTAGGAAGCTCTTGCACACAAATGCTTTGGATGAAAAACATGCTCAAGGACTACGGTCAACCACAAGGTATGATGCCCTTATATTGTGATAACTCTAGTGCTATATGTATTTCTAAGAACCTGGTTTAACATTCTAGAACTAAGCACATTGACATTAGGCATCACTTTATTCGAGAATTAGTTGAAGAGAAAATAGTGACACTTGAGTTTGTACCTACTGAGAGACAATTAGATGATATATTCACTAAAACCATAGACACTCAAAGATTTGAGTATCTCATAAGTGCCTTGGGAATTTCTCCCTCAAATTGAATTTCAAATTTTATTACCAAAAAAAATAGCATCCTTGTTTGGCCAACACAATATTCGACTTATTTAATACTTTGGTTTTAATATTTATAAAACTCTCGCAAGTGCACGAATCATTTCGAAGAAAATGATAAGTATACTCCCAAGGTCGATCTAAGGAAGGAATATATGTGGTTTTTAATTTATTATTCAAACTTTTAAAAACGAAATTAAATCCTAAACATCCTGTCACGATAGTTTGGTTTTTGTGTTCCTAATCTAATGACATAAAATAAACATATATACAGATTAATTAAATATAATCTAATAACATAAAAATAAACATACATACAAATTCAATAAATAATTATCTAAAAATAAACATATATACGGATTCAATAAATATTCATGCAAATTTTTATCATTTATATCAGCGGAGTATTTATGGATATAATAACTAAATTAATTATGCTTGCTCATATTATCTAGGTTATTAAAGATATAAATTGATATTTTATTGATTCTCTCTTTTTTATATAAATACCACCTTTGGTGGGGTTAGATATTCTTTGTTAACTAAACAAATCAATTAACACCTATGGGTGGGGTTGATAACTAATATGCTTAATTAAATTAATTCCTTTTTCTAAGAGATTGAAAATGAACCATTTAAATGCCACCTTTGGTGGGGTTAGACAGTTTAAACTTTATTCAAGGTGTCCAAATTAAACCTAAGAATTTAATTATCCGAGTACTAACTTTCAAGTTTTAAAACCACTATTGAAAACATGTTGTCAATACATTTTCACATAATAATTCTTATAAAAACTTTTGAAATAGAGTTTCACTCTAACTACCGGGCGATTGTACCAACAAATAAAAGAGCACTACTCTAAATTAGACCGGATAACTAAACCTTAAAATCTAATTTTCAGGTTTAAGTTTGTAATGAAAAATAATATATTTCTCTCTAACATTCTTAATATAAAATCTTGAATAAAAACAAAATCAATTCATTTTAAAGATTTTTACCTATTTAATATTTCGCAAGCATAACAACGTCATTATTACATCATATTTACTAAACAGCCAGCATAGTTAAATTTAACCATAGACAAGTTGAATATAACATGTAAGAATAAAGCATAAAAATAACTGTAAAGAAAATAAAATCCTTACAGAACTTCGAAGCTATTCCCGTAGCTGGAAAACCTCCAAGCGGAATTTGCACTCTCATTTATTGAATCAAAAATCTAAATTATTTGCAAAAACATTAAAAGTTCCTCTCAAAAAGAGAAGAACTCTAAACCTAAGAGAATTGAACTAAAAACTAAGAGAAAAACTAAGAAAAGCTTAGAAACTAAGAAAGAAACTAAGAAAATGAGAGAAAGAAAGAAGAGAGAAGTGTGGTTTGAAGGTGTGATTTGAAGTGAAGGGAAGGGGGGTATTTATAAGTGAGGATGGAGAGAAAAAATGAGTAAAAAAAATGTTAAAAAAATATTAAAAAATGTAAAAACGCGTATTGGAATTGCTGATGTCATTAATGACGTCAGCATGACGTCACAGGGGCGGCTGCACGTGAAAAATGGGGCGAAAACGCGTTGGGCGCGCGGAGGGGCTGCTGCTGGGCGCTGCGCGCGCGCGCGCGCTGGGGCTGTCGCTGCGAGCAGCTCGGCGCACGTGAACAGTGCTCGCACGCGGCTGGGCGCTGGGCTGCGGCGCGCGATTTCCGTCTTTTTGACATTTTTGACCTTTTCGACCCATTTTGTCCGATTTTTCCATGTTTGTTGACCTTTTCCCACTTATTTATTGATATATTTGTGATGTATTGCTTCAAGTATTCCTCTTTGAGTCTTTAAATTGCGTTTTTAAGCCAAAATACCTGAAAAACAATAAAAATACCCGTGATTCCGAAAAAGACAAATTTATATAAATATATGATAAAACATATAAATATATATATTTTTAATCAATTAATGTACATAAAATCATGGTTATTTTAGTGCTTTTTGAGCACTCATCATTCACACACTCACGAACACACATATATGTTATGCTTGAAGTTTATAGATTTTTTTTTTGAAAGATTCTAGGACTTCAACTAATCTTGACTGTAAAATTGTGTTGAGTTATATTTCTTGCTTTCAAAAATTTTATCTCCTGGAGGCACCTAGTATTGAGAGGGCTACCTACTGTGATGTGTGATGCTACCGCAGTGAGCGGAGACCTCGCAACTAGTGTGAAAGTCATCATGCTAGGTTTATGGCTCGCACAAAAAAAAATGAAAGATTATGCAAAAAGCGATTACATATAAATCTTGTACATTGAATGCACAAAAAGAAAGAGCCAAAAGAGGTTAATATATATATATCATTTACCTCATATGTATAAAAAATATATACAAAAGAATATACAAAAAAAAAAGAAAAAAAGTCCTCCTTTAGTGGATATAATTTATTTTGTAAGATTGAAGACTCGATTATAGTTTTACATGATAGGTGATAATATTTTTCTTCTGAGTCTTTCTTGATAGGTCATAAATGAATTAATTGACATATTTGTGGAGTTTAAACATATATACTACTTTAAGTAAATGTCAATATGTCATTATATGTGCGAAATGTGTGTGTGCACCTCTTCTATTCTACTTATTTATTTATATGATAAATAATCAAAATTGGAGTTAAATAATGATGAGTTCTCAATTGGTTGTGTGTTTATTTGTAATTAAATGAGTTTAATACCTTATGTGGCTAGTTATGAAAATTAAAAAAAACAAAAAAAAATCAGATTTTTATTTATTACCTTTTTAATTTGTTTCTAAGTTAGAGAGTCATAGAACTTAGGGGGAGTTTAAAGCATATTGCATTTATGTATTACTTTACTTTTACATTTCTATATCTTTAGGAGGAGTTTAGCTTCATTGCTTTGTCTAATACTTTGTCCTTCTCGTATGTCAAAAGGGGGGAGAGAAATAATGTGTTTTACTTCCATATTTTTATTTTGTTATGCATATAGAGGAGAACATATTTAATTAAGCTTGATTGATATGAATGCATACTACATGATTATTCTTTACACTTCGCTTATTTTTATGTAAAATGAACTAATGTACAATGAGGCTTTCATGCCAAGCTGTCCTATGCTCTGTCAATGTCGTTTCAGTTACTTACAAGCTTGTCAAGTTGTAGCGAAGATGGATTCACCGGACCATAGGATAGTTCCACTATGGAGTCTGGGACCTCATTGTACTTTTATCTAATTTTTATAAGTGTCATGTAGTAAGTGAGAGGTTTTTCCACACGAAAATGCCAAAGGGAGAGTTTGTAAGGACTATGAGTGTTGGCTATTTTTGTGTACAAAATATTTACTTGTAAATTTGTTTTTAGGCCTGCTATCAAGTTTATCAAGAAAAGCCGAACAAATGTTCAAGTTCCATATATTCGTACTTCAGGTATGTTTTTTTATAACTACGACACATAGGATTGCATTTATACATTTAATAGTACATATTCATAAATCTAAAATTATTTTTGGTGTTTAAATATTTTTTATGTGATTTAATATTTTTAAGATGTGTTTTAATGGGCTTTGAAAAATTAAGCCCAAAATACATTTAACCCTAATACTACTAGGTATTATTATTATCTATATATATAGATATATTAGGGTTAAAATGTAGGAGGAAAACAAATATAGAAGAAAAGCTACCGAATGAGGAGAAACGAAAATTGTATGAGAAAAACAAAAGGTTGCTGAAAAAAAAAACTGAGGAGTAGCACATCAACCACAAATTAATTAATCTTATTTAAAAGTGATCTTAAGTGTGATGGGCTAATATAACGAGATGTTGAGATTAATTAATATTCTTTAGAGTAATACTTCTTCGGGAAATCATATTAGGCAGCAAAGCAAAGGTAACTTTACATATAGTTATATATATATATATATATATTGAAAGGTGCGCACTAAAGGAGAAAAGGTAATTAATATATATATATATACTTTTGATTTATATTAATTAATTTAATTCTTTTTTATTTGATTTTTAGGTATTTAGATTTAATAATTTATGAATGATCATGATTATTTGATTTAATTATTAAATTTTAAAGAAGTTATTTTTATTGAAATTATGCGTAATCTTTTTGCTCTAGAATATTCTAGTTGATTTGGTTTAAATGAAATTTGTTTTAAATCATCTACTTAGGATTATTAATTATTAAATCCGTTCTAGAACACACACAGGCACTTGTATTTTTTGTGCTAATTTTTTTACAGTTGATTTGTGAACAATCTGATTGGTAGGAAGCTTATTGGAACGTTGATCTGGAAACCGTTCACACTAATTTTAGAAACTGTGAAAACATAGCAGGGGCTCGTAAGTAAAGTACATTGGGGCAGTATCTTAAAGATGGTAGCATAAGACCGAGTTTGTACTTGAACATTTGATTTTCATAGTGGAAAGTTAGGTGGTTCGGTGGACCGGTGGTTTTCCTCTTAGGTCATTGTTGTGGCCTAGGTTGTTTCCACCTAAAAATATCGTGTTATAATTTCCGCACTTTACTCTTACACATGATTGCATGTTTGGCCGCTTTGCTTAGGTTAGTAAATTATAAATTGATAAAAATTAAAAATAACCTATTCACCCCATCTAGGTTAATCAGGTCCATATTTTACAAACTTTCATTATCCATCTTTGATTTGATCTCATATAATTGCAAGAAAAATAACATTTATTATTTTTACGGCTTATATTTATATTATTAAAAAAATTAACATTTTTTTATTTTAAATATAATCTAATTAAATTATGTGAGTTTCAATTAAATTTATTTAAATTCGTTTATTATTAAAAGTCATGTAAAGAAAATAATTTTGAGAAATCTAAAGATACAAAATAAGAGATATGCAAGTTAGATTGATCCTACGACAACGTTTTGGGACTTTTTTTTAATGATTAATAATACTTTTAATCATTAGGACCAATTAAGTATAATTATAACATTTTATATATTTTTTTAACATTATTGTAACTCGTAAATTTTGGGCATAAAAGACAATTGATTTAAAATAATTATCCAATTTCATTCTCTTAAATTTTTTAGAGTGATTACTAATTCGTTGCTTACAAGTGAAAATATTTATAAGTTATAACCACTAGAAAGAAAATAATTTTATTTATTATAATAATTAGGTTTTTGGTAATAATATTCTCCCAACTTATTTTATTATTGGTATAATAATAATTTATTAATTATAATTTTATTTTAATGATCACATTTAAATGTAATTATTTATAAAAACACAATAAAAAAATTATATATTATTGCATGACAATTTCAAAAGGAAGTATGATAGTATGATTATTTTTATTTTTATTTTTTGGGTAAAAATATTATCAAGTATTATAACTCTTTAAAAAGCCATAGATTAGTTCTAAAATTATACATGGATACACAATTAATACTTTACTTTGTAAAACGATACACTATTAGTATTATTTTGAAAAAAAATTTAAAAACTTTGAAATAGAATGTCGTGAGAATACGCAATGACAAAATAATAAATTTAATATTTTTCTTATACTTTTTTTAAAGCTATGGTTAGAGGTGTCCAAAAATCGACCCAGATTTGGTTAAATCGAAAAATTGAATCGGTTGGACCGAACAGTTTAATTATGTTTGTATTAAGTAAAACTGATTTTCAAACGATCCGGTCCGATTATACAAAATTTTAAACAGGTTGAATCGGACTTAATCGATTTTAATAAATAATTAAAAAAATTCTACTTAAGCCTATATATTTGCACACCCTTATTTCAGACTTTTAGTTTCTAAATATCCTCGCATGATGACCCCGAAACCCTAAGCTAAAACTTGTTGTCGCCTCCAGCCTTCCACCACCAACCAGGCGCCAACCGACCTTGCCTCGCATTTCCTCAGTTAGCCTCAGTTCGCCTCGCATCGCCTGTTTCATCTCGCGTTGCCTCAGTTCGCCTCACGTTTAGTAATCCATTGACAAAATAGATATGAGACATATTCATAGGAACGATTTATTTAGGCTAATGTAATTAGAAAAATCAGTAGACTGATAGACTCCATTTTATGTTCAATCTGAATGAGCTTACCAGAAAGACTGTTTCATGGAGTATTGGAATGTCATATCATGTGTATTTTGTATAGGTTTTTGTTTGGATGTTGTGTATTCGTATTTTTTTATATATTAGTTTTGTTAATTTGTTTTTTTATTAACTTAGCTCTCAAATCATTTGTATTCTATATTCATGTTATTATTAGATTTGATTATGAAAATAAAAAAGTGATTTGGTTGTATTTTATAATTTGATTTTTTTATTAACTTAACTCAAAGTATGAATTATTGCAACTTGCATTACATATAAATTATAATCATTAGAATTCTAGGGATTATCTATGTTTTATGTATTGTATGTTTGTGTATGTTTAAGAAATCTGTATAAATGAGATATTTGGACTTTATTTTTTTATGTCTAATCTTTTTTTATTTTTGGATTTCAATAACATCTTATATATTTATGTATCATTAACTGTTCAAAACCGTTAATCAAATCGGATTAAACCGTTTGATTATAACATTTTGACTAGTCAAACGATCCGGTCTGATCTGATCCGATTTGAATAATTTTTTTTTATTTAAAACCGGACCGAACTATAGACAACCCTAACTATGATTCCCGTTACCAGATCCCATTATTTTTTTATAATAAAAGTTATAGGGTAGCAACAAGACAAAAAAGAAAAATGTAGAGAGATGGTATACTCTCTCAGTTTGTAATCAAATTTAATTAGCATTTTCTTTGATAATGAAACTAAAATAAAGATTAGCTAAGCCTGGAAAACATAATTGATTATTAATTCATAAAACTTATTGCAACAAAGTACATACCATAAGGAAAAAAAATGTAACAAATAATGGGTTCATATGACATAATTAAGAAACACTAACATGTTCAAAACTAATATATAGAATTAAACAAATGAATCACACTCAGAAAGAAAATATACGAAACACGTTGAGTGCTAGAAATTAGTTTTCCTTGCAGTTGTTGTAGCAGATATTCATATAACCTTCCATTCGACCCATTTGATCTGTGTGATTGAAACAAAACAAAAAATTATTTTATTAGTTAGTGTCTCCTGATTATTTAACGAAAATAATGTATGCTTTGGAAAATGTTTAATCAAATGAAATATATAATTCGTGTCGTACATGAATTTTTATTTTTAATTACCTTTAAAAAGTATATTTGTATTTTTTTTATAACGTAAATAAATATATATTTTTTAACGTTATAACAAAATAAATATATTTTTTTTATTGATGAAATTAAAAATAAAACCATTTAAATAATTGAGTTATTTAATGGTTAAGAAAACTAATATTAATAATGTTTGCTTAATTTATGAGTATGCATGCTTTTAGTCAATTAATTGGGAAGCCCTATAAAATGGTTTTGTAACTTTATGTTTTTTTTTAAGGTTAAAACTCTAGTTTTTTTAATTTATATTTTATGTAAATAGTTCTGTGTTCACTTTTTATTTAATTGAAAATAAATTCGCTTTTAACTTAATTTTGTAACTTGGAAAAAAAACTTTGTAAAACTTGTTTTTGGTTATCATATATTTCAAAACTTTTACGATAAAATTTCAAATCCTAGCTACTATAATACCTCTTTTTTAGGAAAACCAAAATCTTACCTCTTTTCTATCCACGTTCTTAATATAAGAAAAAATTAACATTTAGAATAAAAAAAGCACAAATGAGTACTAAATTGAAAAATAAAAATAAAACTAGAACAAGAAACACAATATTATCAAACGAGTTTTATGTACTCTGTTTTCATACTCAAGAAAATAAAAAATAGAACTCATTATCTAACAATTTTTGTTTTCTTTAAAAAGTGAATTAAAAAATCAAAACTTAATTTCAAACATAAAAAAAATAAAAACATAAAGTATCCCATTTGGTAATTAAATAGTACTCTTACAATTATCAAATATTATCATATACTATCCGTTGGAAATTTAGCCAAATTTTATTTTTGTTGAGAAAATTTGACAATAGATATTTTTATTTATTTTTATATAAAAAATTGTACTTAAGTTCATTTTTCAAAAAAAAAAAACATTATAGAATAAGGTTCAAATTTAAGTCCAATCATACTACCTTGAACACAAACAACCCTCTAACCATATATACTATTTGAGTTAAGATATCAAAAAAATTCTCTACACCAAGTTATTAAATTAGTTTTATTTCTATAATTATTCTAAATATTGTATGTCATACAAAATATGCATGTATACCGCATTGTTAAATACATATGTGTGCCATATTTTTTAATATGTCTTAAACATATGTATATATGAAAACTACATCGAAAAGAAATTATGTAAAAATTAATTATACTTACCATATAAACCAAATTTGGTAACAATAGACTTGGTACAACCAAAAGTACACGCAAATAAGCTGGATTTCCGTCCAACGCATTCTTCTTCCACACAACCTGAGATACAAGAACCGTATTTTGGATATTTTCTTAAGTGTTTAACACAGAGTGCGCTGCACCTTGCTGAGCAAAGAAAGATTTTGGGATTTGTTATGACTTTACGAACTTTACATGGGATTTTGAAACCATCTGAATATGGATGAGGAAATTGTGTCGTTGAAGGACTCATATTAGAAGTAGAAGAAGAAGAAGTTGAATAAAAAGATGATGATGACGACGACGAATCATCATTATATGCGTGTACCACCATTGATATAAAATTGATTCTTAATCCGACCATCATCATTATAAATATCACCACGAGTTTAATCACACTTCTTCTCAAACCTCTCATCTTTATTATTATTTTTCTTCTTTTCTTATACATTTATATAGCATTCCTAATTAATGTATACTTGTTTTAGCTTTTAATTCAAATATGTTAAAATAAATACTTTAAAGTGACCTTTAAGGAAGTTTAACGGTTTTTCGGTTATATTAATTTTAAAAAAAAACATTTATTTTGTTTCTCTCCCTTTTTGGCTATGATATCATATTGTGTTTTTTTTTAATGAATAAATTATATTATTTTTGTCTTGTTTGTTTTGAAATATACTCCTAACAGATTACGTACACACATTGGCTTTTGATTAATATAGTTTAGTTCTTGCTTAAATAAGCATGTCTCTATATTTTGATGTAGAGCTAACTATATATTATTGAATTGTTAGTACAAGTAATTTAATTTTTTTATATATATAAATGCATGCTTCCATAATTTACTATATGGAATAACTAGTGTATTGTATGACATATACTCTTATTTCAAACGTGTAATTTCATTTCGTAATACTCGAAAGTTGAAAAATTGTAGATGTATTTTTTTTAAAAAAACGTCATAAACAAGTGTGTGTTTTGATGTGTATTTTTTGAGCAATTGAGAGTATATTTTTGCAATATTATGAATATTTCTTGAATATATGTTTTTAATTTTTATATAAAAAAAGAAAAGAAATAGTACTATTATAAAAAAAATTATTATAAACTAACAATAAGTTAAATACTAACTAACAATAGATTTAAATTTCTCAAAAGATTTTTTAGTTCGTTAACTGAATTAGCAGCAAAAAATTTAGTTATTTGTTTGAAATTCATTAGACCCTCCTCGTTGAGAGGATTTTTTTTTTTTTTTTAAGAAAAAAAGTACATAAGAAGGCCATGTAACCAACAGGCAAACAAAAAGATTGGAGAGGCCTTCATGATCTTTTTTTTGTCAATTATATATCTGGGCCAAAATGAGAACAATTACATAGCCCAATAGGCTTAACCAAATTTCTGAAATTTTAATTTCATATTAGTTTATGGGTGGATCAACGATCATAAATTATAATTAATAAATTTAATCAATCATATGTAATTATTGAATTATATTATTAATAGATATGTGGTTTTATTTTTATTTTTATTTTAAAAATTATTAAATGATCTCACTTCTAATCATAATATATCAAAGATATTGATTTAAATTATTATATAATTAAAATAATTGATTATATTCATTACTTGGTTCCGAGACTGTCTAATGGGTTACGATGGGGACATTATAGTTGGTGTGAGACAAGTTTAACTAGTAATTTTAAGTATTATATTTGTATTGTATCCGTATATATGAATTAATAAAATATATTTTTGTTTTTCAAAAATGTTTTAAACTTCATAAAAAAAAATACACATACTTTTAAGCAAAAAAGTATTATGCACAAATAAGAATTTTCGCATATAGCAATAAATAAATAAACATTTTCTCCAACAATAAATTTTTATTATTATTATTATTATTATTATTATTATTATTATTATTATTTTCATAATACAATATCGTATAATAAAATTTAACATTAATTATATTTAAATAATTTTATTTTAAATTTATTGAAATATTAAGATTTTTAGTTTATCATTTATACAAATAAAAAAAATCACTATAAATAATTCCAATTATATATTAAAAAACTATTAATTATAAAATGCATATGAAAATAGAAATACGTTAAATATGAATTTTTAAGATCAAACAACATTATTTAATATAATTTAAAAAAATTACTAAAAATAATTAAAATAAATTTTATTTATTAAATCATTAGTTGAATCATATTAAAATTAAATTAATTTTAATATTAATAGTTATTTTATCTTCATGATCTAAGTTATATTAAATATATTATTGATATTTATATTACTATAAAGAAATCAAATAATATTTCAATATTTTTATTAAAATATATATTTTATTATCATATTTTTAATAAAATATTTTTCAAAAATAAATGAATCATACTCTTATTATATATTTTCACGTTCGATCATGTTCATATTTTATATAGAATATTTGATATATTTATAAATTTAGAAAATATATTTTATTCGTAACCACGTTTATTCAAATAATCTCCATCTAGATTTTTGAGAGAGTTCACGAAGGAGGAAAAAAAAGAAGAAGATAGAAATGTCCAAAAGAATGTTAGTGTACAACTCTAAAAGTGCATATATAATAAGTATCCAACAGAGCTAGCGAAAATATTGTTTTTAAACATTATGGTGTCGTTAGAAATTGGACAAAAATCATAAATACCCCGAAATTTTAAAAAATTTAAAAATACTCATAAAAACATAATAAAAGTTAAATCTAACAATTATAAAAAAATACCTCTAAGGTTTAAATAATAAAAAAACATTCTCAAAATGGAAGAAAAAAAAATAAACCAATAAATAATAGACATAGAAACATAAGACATCTCAATATATTTTTCACAAAAAATGATAATAAGTAAAAAAAAATATTTGAAAATTTTCAAAAAACAAAGTTAAATCTTAAAGAAGGAGATGGATTTAAAGATCCATCATTTTTATTAAGAAAATTATTTCCTAGAAAAAAATATAATCTATTATGGTATGAGTAATAAAGAACTTTTGTAATTAAAAGTCATAATATCAACTAATTCACCTCACATTAATCCAACCTTCTTAGTTGAAAAAGAAGTTGAGAAAATAAAAGGAAAAAAGAAAATGATAATAAATTTTAAAGTATTGAATAAAGAAATCATTAACGATAGATACTTCATTCCAAAAAAGAAATAATTACTATCATTAATAAAATGAAAGAAATATTTCTCAATTTATGATTGCAAAATTGGGTTTTGACAAATAAGACTGAATGATGAATCCGAAAAATCATTCCAATTGACAATTATACCATTTGGATTAAAATAATCTCCAAGTATTTTTCAAAGATATATGGATAATATTTTTAAGAAATTACAAGATATTTGTTGTGTTTACATAGATGATATTCTGGTTTTAAGTAATGAATTAAATAAACATTATTTAGATATTATCAATATTCTATAAGAATGTAGAAAATAAGACATTATATTATGTGAAAAGAAAGTAGTACTTGCTCAACAAAAAATTAAATACTTTGGGTTGGAAATTGAAGATGGAAAACATAATCTACAACCTCATAAACTAAATAATATTCAAGATTTTCCTAGTGAATTAAAAAATAAAAACCAATTACAAAGATTTTTAGGATGTTTAACATATGTAGAAGCATATATCAAGAAACTTGCAGAAATGAGAAAACCATTACAAGCAAAATTGAAAAAAGATCATATTTGGAAATGGACAGATGAAGATACTCAATATATGGATATAGTAAAAGCAAAGGTAAAAAATTTACCAATTTTATACCATCCAGGACCAGATGATAAGATGATAATTGAAACAAATGTTTCACAAGAATATTATGGAGTAATTCTTAAAGCAAGAGTAGATGAAAAAGATGAATATATTTGTAGATATACATGAGGATCTTTTCAAGGTTCAAAATTAAATTATCATATTAATGAAAAAGAATATTTAGCTGTTAAAAAAACTATTAAGAAATTTGCAATATATGTCATAAGCTCCAGATTCATTGTTAGAACATATAACAAGAATTTTGATTATTTCTTAAGAATTAATATAGCAGGTGATTACAAACAAGGAAGATTAGTCAAATGGCAATAGTAGTTCAACTATTATAATTTTGATATTAAACATCTTCTAGGCCATAAAAATAGTATAGTTGATGCCCTTACCAGAGAATTAGCACCTCTAACTATTTTTATGCTTTCAGGAATGGAACATCTTGATATCAAAATCAAGATAAAGAAAAAAGGAGATAAAAATCTTACAGGAATAACTCGAGCTGTTATATCTCGAGAAATCTCTTATGGAGACAGGAAAGAAATAGGAATAACTTAATTGTTCTAAATAACCTCTATAGACCAAAAGCTCAAACGAGAAATCTCCATTAAAAAAGGAAAAACCTAACAGTTCAAAAAAAACTTATGAAACCACAAAGCTCAATTAGGCAGATGAGGTAGAAAAAAGTTTATGTGGTCTATAATGGCCCAAAACTAGGAATTTATAACAATTAGGCAGAAGCTAGCAAATATATTCTAGGAATTAGTGGAGTAACCCATAAAGCCTTCACCAACAGAATAGAAGTTGAAGGTAGTTATGCCAACTACAAAACACCAAAACTAATAACTCTATAGGAGATAGTAAGAAATTATTCTACGACACTACAACAACAACAACCAATAGCTCTAAACAGATTGACAAATCTTGGAAAGATAACTAGGCCTCCAGTGCTATTTAGAGAAACATCTCCTCCATAGACATCAAAAATAATAAAGCATTCAGTACTATTCAATGAGACATCTCCTAGAATTACTCCAATCATTGAAGATGATGACCAATATAGAAACCTCAGCAAACCATAATGGTTGAGTCTCTATAATTTGGCCAAAAAATCTACCCATAAACATATTGAAGATATGAAATTCTATACTATAGACAAGGAATTTCCTACTGGAAGTAAATTCAATATATTGGAAAGAGTTGATCCAATATTTGTGTATAAATAATTTCATGCAAGGATAATAGAAAATATATATCCAAGAATTAATTTAAGTGAGTTAAATTATTTCCCAGTAAATTTTAAAAGAGCAATCAAAAATTTTAGAAGAAAAATTAAAGTAGGTGATAAACCTATTTATCCTAGATTTTTTAGTTCATTAATGGATTGGAATAAGGAAGAAAGTATTAATCTCCACCGCTTCATCAAGATAGGGATTTCCAACACAAACAAAGAAGTTCTCAAACTAATGGCACTTCCAGAAAAGGAATTCAACACAAAATAACTATATGTAATAAAAGGTTAAATGTTAAGCCAAATTTACTATGAACTCAGAAAGATTGACAATTCTACTGAGATTAAAGTAAATTATTCAACTAGTAAAGTCATCATTATTTCCCACAGTAGCATGGATCTATCAGAAGAAGATGGTGAAAAAATCACCAAATATGAAACCAATTTTAATTATAACAACCTAGAAATTGGTCAATAAACAAGAAATGTATTCTGCTTCTATGCCAAAAAAGTTACCAAAGACCACAAATGTATTTTTTGCATCAAAGACTTAGAAGATGAAGATGTTTCATCATCAAAGGAACTGTCGATAGAAAATGAAAAAGAAAAATAAGAAAACAAATTGTCAATAGAAGACTACAAAAGAAATAAAGATATAGACCCCACATATTAGTCGGCAGCATGTGCTAAGGCAAAAAGTAATGACTATCCTTTAAAGTAGAAAAGCATATGAATTATTAAAACAAGGATAAAATAATAACTTTAGTCTTGTAAAAAGGGATTCTTTATTCTATAAAAGGAACCCTTATTATCATTTCAGAACACACGAAAAACACAGAAATTTAGAGCTCTCTACTCTGAAACACTGTAGCATAGAAAACCTCTCTATCTAGAAATCTCAAAATCAATAATGATATACTCAATAACTATAAGCAGCTAAGCTAAGGTATAACAGGTGTAACAAAAGAAGAAGAACAGAAGGGAAGATCGTGGTGGACCCTTCAAATTCAGGTATAATAATTTTAAATTTAAGCTAGTTAAGAATCTTGAATGTTTAAATATTTGCTTACAACAAGACATAATATTGCTAAAATAAGAAAATGGAAATTATTTTTAGAAATAAATAGCTAATAATTCCAATGGAAATCATAGATAAAAATCCAATTCTATTAGAAACATTTAATAAAGATTATCTTTATCATTTAAATGAAGATTTTAAAAATGAATATTATGAAACTTGTCTTGAAAATTTTAAAAGATTTAACATCTTATTAGATATATATAGATTATATTAAAGCTATTACAAGCATCATTGATCATCCTGTTTCAAGAATATTAAAAGACTATTTTAGTCAAAAATATGTGAGAATAGAGGAGGAAGAATTCAACAACTTAATGTTTGGATATTACTTCTTTGAAGATTATAAATACACTATATGTACATAAGAAAAACCTATTTGTATAATACGAATAGGAAAAAATAATATACATTCAATACATATGATTTATCAAGATAATACTCTATGAACATTGAATCATTAGTACATAAATTAGAACTATTATATTTAACAAATGAAAGAGTAATTTTTAATTTTAAAAGATAATTAATAGATTCAGGATTAGAATTAAGCAACTAACATAAAGAAGAACATAATATACTATACAATTGTAATGAATATAAAAGAAAATTAGACTTATATAGAAAAATAATAAGTTTTTTAGATAAATTATTATCTTCAATAAATAGACAAAGACCATCAACTAGGTCAATATAAACCCTCGATTAAAAATTGTAACGATCCTCAAAAATTGGTATCAAAGCCTAGAAATAATAATTGATGGAAAATTAACACCATTAAAATATAAGGACATTTTTAATATTTTATAAGCTTTAGGGACATAATTGAAGATATGCCAAACCTCAAGGGAATTTAAGATAGTGTTCTTAGAAATTGAGATAAAGTTTATATTTGTTTTTTTATTATATAAAATTGATTCTTTATTTATGAGTTAATCAATTTAGTTCCATAATTTATAAAAATAAGAAATTTTAATGTAAAAAGTGATTTTAGTCATGAAATTAAATTACATGATTTTAAGTAATTATAAAACTAAAATGTTCATTTTTAATAATTATATGACTAAATGTATTCACTTTTAATAATAACATGACTTATAATGGCTGGCCCAAAAATAAAGGGATTAAATTGATCTATTTGACAAAAAAAAATATGACTTATTTTACCCTTAATCGGTTAGAAATTAGACATATTAATTTTGGCAAATAAATAATAGAAAAATATATATCTTTAAAGTAAGTTTAATTGTATGTTATAATATTTCTTTATATGTCTAACAATAAGAATTAAGATATAAGATTCATCTTCGTTCTCTTCCAAGTCATATTTTGAATCATATTAAAAATATTATTTTATCTATAAATAAAAAACTGTAACAAGGCATTATGTAAAATAATATTATCCATTGAATTAGATTTATTTATTTAGCTTCTCCGTAAATTAACATTTTAAGATTTTGTAACTCAAAATGCTATAAATATCCGTCATAAAAAGTGTTAAGAACACTTATATTTATCCCAAATTTATTGGTACATTGATTTTTGATTGTTTCTAACACACTTTAACGGTTCATTAATTAAGAAAGAAAAACCAATCAAAAGTAGCCAAATATAACTAGTAATGTATCATTGTATCACTAAAGTTTTTCAAAAATGGCCCAATTTAAAAGAAAGACAATAGTTTTTTAATAGGTTTCATAAGAGAAATATAAGTGAACCAAATAAAAAAGGGTAAAAAAACAAGAGTAATTTCTAAACATTCAAATTGTTGGCGATCTTTAGTCATTTATATGCTTCATTCTGCATCTAAATATGGGTAGAAAAAAATTTGATGCCTATCTTATCTTATTCTTACCTTCTTTAAGGACATCTATCATGAAGATAGATTGTACGTTACATCAAGATGATAGTAATTAAACAAAATTATAAGAGAAAAAAGAACAAAATTATAAGAGAAAAATTTTCTCTGGTATAGTTTTTATTTTTTTGAGTTTAATGTACAAGAAATGATGATATATATTTATACCAATTGCTATGCTCACTACTTGTTCCACTTTTATTGCTACTATTGTAATTCTACAACATATCATCATGATAATTCTTCATCCCCTCCTCAAATTTGAGTTTGATGGATATCATGCAAGCTCAACTTGAACATTAACTTGTTAAATTGAGGAGTTGATAGTTATTTAGTTAACATGTCTGCTACTTGTTCTTGAGAGAACACATGTTGTAGTTTAACAAACCTTTTTTTGAAATTATTTCTAATCGCGTGAGTCAATATCTAGGTGTTTTGTTCTTTCATGGAACACTGGATTTGTTGGGATAATATTTCGCAATAGAATCATTACCTTGAGATATTGAAGCGATATCTCTTTGAATTTGATAGAGAAGGACCTATTTATTTTCACCATATCTTTCAGTTATCTCATTACACAACTCTTTGGCTGAAGTTGTATAAATAAAGTTATCAATAAGATCCTTGGGTATGAAATTGAGTATCCAAGAAGTCACCATGTAGTTAGTTCTTATCTAGAGTTCATCCTCTATATTTTCTTTATTAGGCATAGGTAGCCTATCATCAACAAAACCCAACTTCAACTTGGATCCAAGAGCAATCTTCATAGATCTGTTCCAAGTGAGGTAATTACCTCCAATCATATGTGTTGTTACAAGCACCATTCCCAGAATTCATACTCCATATTTTATTTATTAGGCATAGAATGCCTACTATCAAGGAAACCCAACTTCAACTTCAACTTCGTTCGAAGAGCAATCTTCATAGATTTGCTCCAAGTGAGGTAATTACCTCCAATCAAATGTGTTGTTACAAGCACCATTCCTAGAATTTATACTCTATATTTTCTTTATTAGGCATAGAATGCCTACCATCAATGAAACCAAACTTCACCTAGGCTCTAAGAGTAATTTTCATAGATCTACTCCAAGTGAAGAAATTACCTCTAGTCAAATGTGCTCTTACAAGCACTATTCCCAGAGTTCATACTCTGTATTTTTTTTATTAGGCATAAAAAGCATACCATCAACAAAACCCAACTTTAGCTTGGCTCCAAAAGCAGTCTTTATAGATTTACTCCAAGTGAGGTAATTACCTCGAGTCAGATGTATTGTTACAAGCACCATTCCCAAAATTCATACTGTATTTTCTTTATTAGATATGGAATGCCTATTATCAACGAAACCCAATTTCAACTTGGCTTCAAGAGCAATCTTCATAGATCTACTCCAAGTGAGATAATTACCTCCAATCAAAGCAAGCACCATTCTTAGAGTTCATACTCTATATTTTCTTTATTAAGCATAAAATGACTACCATCAACTAAACCCAACTTCACCTTGACTTTAAGAACAATCTTTATAGATATGCTCCAATAGTTTTGTTAATAACCACCTTGTAAGATGGTGGATTTGGTGGGAAGAAAGCAAATTTTGCAACCATAGATTAAGTAACCCCATCCATTTTCTCTCTCAAATCTATGAAAATTTGTAAGAGTACTTTTGATTTTGAGAATCAAAAGCGACTTAACATTCTGCTTCCATGCTAAATTTATGCTTTCTTTTTGTACAGTAGACCCAAATGAATCATGTCCAACTATGGTTTCCTACAAATCACCTGGTGGTATAGCACCAGAAATCCCTGAAACACCCAAGGATTCCATCTCCTTTTTCAGGCGGTCATAAAAATCCTTCGTAAAGCCATCACTGAATAGATAGATCTCTCCAAACACGGGAACTGCTGCTTTACTTCTGCAGCATACCATCATTATAAAAACATTTCACATACTAAACCTTATTAAGTTGCTTCAATAGAATAGGAAGGGGATCATATGTTCAGTTGTTCGGTATCTGTTTTCTTATTCTCAATTTGCTGTGAAATATGAAATGTTAAGAGAACAAGACATTAATCGACTGAGAAAAATAAACTATATTTTGATTGATTGGTTACTAGTAGTCAATAATTACCTGTTGATATGTATGAAAAACTTCACTACATGTATGTAAATCATTGACAAATTTTTAAATGTATTTATAATAATGATGATTTATAACTCTATTGTTGTAGCCTAAAATTGAGTCTTCTAAGCCACAATGAATGAAGTATCATATGATAAACATCAAATGGCTTAGCTGGTCGATTCAGCTCAAAATGCCTTCTCACTATCATGACTCTTTTCTGCAATGTCAAGAACCTCGAATATGAAATTGCTTTCAATATTGTCTTAAGTTGTGGGATTTTCTTGGGTGGAATTTGTAAAGTAAACTTGTTCCAATCAAGAACATCAGCAAAGGGTAAGGCATAATAATCAGAAATAAGTACTGGAACACACCCTGCATACATAGCCTCTACAACTCTTGGACTTGCAACTTCAGAACCACTTGGACACAAGCAAAACTTTGTTCTTTCCATTATTTGGTGGTAATTTTGTCCTTTAGGAAGGTATTCATTGACTTGTATTTCATCATCTTTCTCCTTCCAATGTTCAAACAAATACTTTCTGATGTCTCCGTGAGCACCACCGGCAAAGAAGGCTAAGATTGGTCGCTGCTCGGGTGGCTGTTTGGAATGGGGAGGACCGAGTTGGTCACCTGCTAGGTTGTATTCTGGTATTGAAACATCTCTTCTAGGTTTGAATCCTTCAGAGGTGTTAGCATTGCATAACACTCTTATAAAATTCTTGAAGAAGTTTGGGTCATCGTCTACTATTTCTGGTGCCTGCAAATTCAAAATAATAAAATTTCATTTAAAATTTGAGTTGGTCACCTGCAAATTCATTTAAAAGAAACTTTAGGTACATTATGTACATAACTCATTAGCAACTCATAGTCTCTCATACATAACAAAGACCTGTGATTTTGTGCAAATTCTCATTCAAATTAAAAAAAGAAGTAATAATAATAATAACAACGAATTTAGGGCCTAATATCCAAGGATAATCCTAAGTAAAAATGAAATAGTAAACAAAGCCAATGAACTTACCCAGTCATGACAAGAAAGCATAAAGTGATCTGCTCCATTGCTCCTATTCCAGTACTCATATTTTTGAGCTACAACATTTATATAATCTGTGAAAATTCGAACCAATCTACCATGAAAGGTATAAGGGTAAGGTCTATCATATAGGTAATCTGCAATTTTTCTAACACTTATGGGTAAAAAGAAGGTATGTGCCTCATCAGGATGATGTGCCAAGAATGGGCTTTTCCCACTAGCGTCCAATTCATCAATGAACTGACCCTCAATAGAGTAAATATAAGTCATTGGTCCATTATGAACCAATGGTTGGTCTCCTTCTCTATATGGCCATATCTTGAATCTCTTCACCATTTCAATGTGACTTCTGTTCACCCAAAAAAAAAAGATACAGATAGGTGTTTAGCAAATAAATGAGAATTTTTTCTATACCTCCCTTAGAGAGAGACAGGAAGAAAACGTAAGAGTGAGAAGTGAGCATTAAATTTAAAATTATAAATCTATATTTCTTCTAAAAATACCCACTTTTCCGTGGAAAAAAAAATCTAAACAAAGATCACAGTCAAAAGTCTACTAAAATTTACTAAAGAATCATCCTCAAAAGTAAAACTAACCGTAATCGTGAATCTAACGCTAGCTGAAAGAAATATTTTAAAAGTTCAAAACCCATTAAATTAAAACTAAATGAGAAAATTTGTCTCCATGAGGACACCTATCACTTGACTTGCTGATATCTTGGGTTTGGGTTAAACTCTTAAAGCCGCAAGGCATCAAGAAAGAATAATTTAACTAATAAATATTATTTAAAACTATCAAATTTAGTATCACACGCATTAATTTCAGTCTTCCTTATAGTAAATGGGCAAGCAAGGGAAAACGAATTTCAAGGTGGTAAATATTATATAAGATAATGCGAACCGCACACTGCCAACAACCAAAAAAAAAACAATTATAACAGACACAAAAAATGGAATTGAACATTTAAGTTATATATATTTTATTTATGATTTTTTTTATGGTTAAAATTTCACAAGCAAAACAAATTAAGAATTTAAAAAACCAAATATGTTTCTTTTTAATAAGGTTAATCAGATTTATGAAATTCATAATAGAAATTATTAATTTTGAAAATTATATAATCTTATTTTACTTCATTTTTAATGAGATATTAATAATATAATATTAATTGAGATATTTTATTTATAATTATAAAAATAAAAATAAATTATGATAAATAATTTATTATGTAAATTTAATAAAAAAATGATATAATATATGTTAAAATTAAATTAAATTAAATGATAAAGATATAATATTATACTTTTTTTTGGTGGTTAATTAAAGACAATAAAGTAGAATATGATGAGTTACCAACGAAAACTAAAGAAAAATCAGAAATCAGAACAGAACTTAACTGATGAAACGCATAGGGATTTCTGTAAACGATTCCTCTTGGAATGTAACTCTCTTTCCTATCAGATGAATAATTTTTTGACATAATTGCTTTTCTTATGGAAGATCTTGCTCTAGCCAAATCTTCTTCAATCTTCTCTGCTGCTCTGTTCTTTTTCATCTCATAATGGAAGAAAAAAAATGACAAAACATGAAATACCAAAAAGAAAATTTAGAAAAATGACCCAAAATATTCATCAAGTAAAAAAAAAAAATTGATTACATACTTTGACATGATCGGAATTATTGTGTGGATTGAAATCTGCTGAGGATTCAAAAGGAGGAGGTGGACTAAATCTAAGTGGGGTTTGAGAAGAAGAAGAAAAATTGGGTTTGAAATGGGTTTGATATAAAGGAAAGAAATAGAGGAGTATGAGGAAAAGAAAGAGAAAAATTGAAGAGAGTAAATATGGAGAGCGGAGTTCAAAGCATGCCATAGCTTATAATATTCTGTTCTGTAGCATTAGAAATTTATAAGGAGTGAAGTTATGATTATCCTTATGATGTACCTCACGTCCAGCTGCTCACTTCCATAAATATCATCTGTGATTTTATGGTTTTTGGTCCTTTCATATACCAAATATAATGGCCGCCTTTAATTTGAAAAGGTTAATTTGAAAGATTGAAGAGTTAATTACAATTTGGGAAAATTACGGTAGAGGTAATTAAAAATATGTTTTTTTATTTATTTTGATGAAGTGATTTTTATAAAATACATATAAATAAATGAATTTTTAAATTTATATATTTTAATCCCATAATTTTATAATTATATAATTAAAATATTTATTTTTAATTATAAAAAATAGACACTTTAATCATAAAATTATAAAGTTATGTGATTATAATGTCGAAATTTTAAAAATCGAATGACTTATATTTATTTTGTAAAAATTAAGTTATCAAAATGTCTTAATAATATAAACATAATGACTTAAATAATTGATTTTTTATTACGTTTTATGTTATTAATATAATGATTTTTTTATAAATATATACATATTATATATGAAATTATAAATATATCCACAATGTAGTCAAAATTATAGATATATTTGATACAAATATGTCCATAATATATATAAAATTTAAAGTATTTATATAAAATATGCCTATAATTTTAAAATTTTAAATATGATAGTCATGTTTAACTTTATAAAGGTTATTAGTATATATAAAACATATTTTTTTTTAAATTTACCTTTTAATTTATATATAATTTACTTATTTACATAAAAAAATTAATTACTAAAAATATATATTGTTTATGTTATGTAAATAAAATATGGCAGACAATATATTTTTTTTTACATAAATTTTTTTTTCTCAAAGATTAAAAATAAAACTTAATGTATAAAGAAATTATGTCATATAATTAAATATACAATTCATTGTAATATTATTGAAAGTTTATAAAATATGGACCTAATTAACTTAGAGGGGGTGAATAAATTATTTTTAATTTTTTTTATTAATTTATAACTTGATAACCTAAATAAGACTATCACACATAAAATCACGTGTAAAAATAAAGTGCAGAAATAAAATAATAACACACGATATTTTTAAGTGAAAACAACATAGGCCGCAATAATGACCTACGAGGAAAACCACTGGTCCACTGGACCACCTAACTTTCAACTATGAAAATCAAATGTTCAAGTACAAACTCGGTCTTATGCTACCCTCCCTAGGATACTGCCACAATGTACTTTACTTACGAGCCCCTGCTATGTTTTCACAGTTTCTAAAATTAGCGTGAGCGGTTTCCAGACCAACGTTCCAACAAACTCCTCGCCAATCAGATCGTTCACAAATCAGCTGCAAAAAGGTTAGCACAAAAAGAAACACAAGTGTCCGTGTGTGTTCTAAAACGAATTTAACAATGAATAATCCTAACTAGATGATTTAAAACAAATGTCATTTAAACCAAATCAATTAGAATATTCTAGAGCAAAAAGATTACACATAATTTCAGTAAAAATAACTTCTTTAAAATTTAATAATTAAATCAAATAATCATGATCGTTCATAAAATTATTTCATCTAAATACCTAAAAATCAAATAAAAAAGAATTAAATTAATTAATATAAGTATATATATATTAATTACCTTTTCTCCGATTAAGCTCGAATAGCCACTGTCAAGTAAAAATCCTTTTTTGGCTGTTGTATTATGTTTTTCTCTTATATGATCTAAAGGAATAATATATGAAGCATTCTTAATTCCATTGTAAGGCTAATTTCCTTTCCTTTTCTATTTGTAATAGTTTGGTAGCTTCATCTTTCTCTGCAACAGTTTTCCTTTTTTTTCTCACTGTAAACATCAAGCCTAATGTATCTATATTTATAGATAATAATATACCTAATAGTATTAGGGTTAAATGCATTTTGGGCTTAATTAATTTTATTTTTTTTAAAGCCCATTCCAAGTCTTAATAAAAAAATATTTTAAAATCACATCTTAAAAATATTAAGACACATAAAAAAATATTTAAGTAGTTTGTGGGCTTTTCTTGGTAGACTTGATAGCAGGCCTAAAAACAAGTTTATAGGTAAATAGTTTGTCCACGGAAGTAGCCAACTCTCATAGTCCTTACAAAATCCCCATTTGGCATTTTCGTGTGGCAAAACCTCTTACTCACTACAGGACACTTATGAAAATAAGATATAAATACAATGATATCCCAGACTCCATAGTGGAACTATCTTATGGTTCGGTGAATCCATCTTCGCTACAACTTGACAAGCTCGTAAGTAACTGAAATGACATTGACAAAGCATAGGACAACTTGGCATGAAAACCTCATTGTACATTAGTTCAGTTTACATAAAAATAAGCGAAGTGTAAAGAATAATCATGTAGTGTGCATTCATATCAATCAAGCTTAATTAAATATGTTCTCCCCTATATGCATAACAGAATAAAAACATGGAAGTAATTATTCTCTCTCCCTTTTGACATACGAGAAAGACAAAGCATTAGACAAAGAAATGAAGCTAAACTCCTTCTAGAGATACAACAGTGTAAAATCAGAGTAATGCAAAAGTGTAATGTGCTTTAAACTTCCCCTAAGTTCTATGATTCTCTAACTTAGAAACCAATTAAAAATGTAATAAATGAAAAGAGGATGTAAATGAAAAAAAAACTTTTTTTATTTTATTTTATTTTTATTTTTAAATTTGCATACATAACCATGAAAGGTATTAAACTCATTTAATTAGAAAAAAGCACACAACCAATTGAGAACTCATCATTTTTAACTCCAATTTTGATTATTTATCATATAAATAAATAAGTAGAATAGATGAGGTGCACACACACACTTCACATATATAATGACATATTGACATTTACTTAAAGTAGTATATATGTTTAAATTCCACAAATATGTCAATTAATTCATTTGTGACCTATCAAGAAATACTCAAATGAAAAAAATATCACCTATCATGTAAAACCATAATTGAGTCTTCAATCTCACAAAATAAAATATATCTACGAAAGGAGGACTTAATTTTTTTTATTTTTATATATGAGGTAAATGATATATATATTTTTTATAACCTCTATTGGCTCTCTCTTTTTGTGCATACAATGTATAAGATTTATAAGTAGTCACTTTTTGCATTTTTTTTGCACAAACCATAAACCTAGCGTGATGACTTTCACACTAGTTGTGAGGTAGCCATCTCCGCTCACTACGGTTGCTTCACACATCACAGTAGGTAACCCTCTCAATACTAGGTGCCTCTATGCGGTAAAGTTTTTTGAAAGGAAGAAATATAATTCAACACAATTTTACAGTCAAGATTAGTTGAAGTCCTAGAATCTTTCAAGAAAATCCATAAACTTCAAGCATAACATATATGTGTGTTCGTGAGTGTGTGAATAAGTTCATGTCAACATCGATCATCACATGTACAAGAATATGTGTGTGCGTAAGCCAAAATTATAGAATAATTTATACAATAAATATCAAAATGAGTTGAGTCACTAAAAATGAGATTATGCGTATGTAAGTATTAAATAAGTCAAATACCGTGTTGGCCAGACAAGGATGCTAATTTTTTTTTTTTTGTAATAAAAATTGAAATTCAATTTGAGGGAGAAATTTCCAAGGCACTTCTGAGATATTCAAATCTTTGAGTATCTATGGCTTTAATGAATATATCAGCTAGTTGTCTCTCAGTAGGTACAAACTCAAGTGTTACTATTTTCTCTTTAACTAGTTCTCGAATAAAGTGATGTCTAATGTCAATGTGCTTAGTTCTAGAATGTTGAACCGGGTTCTTAAATATACATATAGCACTAGAGCTATCACAATATAAGGGAATTATACCTTGTGGTTGACTGTAGTCTTTGAGCATGTTTTTCATCCAAAGTATTTGTGTGCAAGAGCTTCCTACATCAATGTATTCCGCTTCAGATGTAGAGAGTGAGGTATAGTTCTGCTTTTTACTGTGTCAAGATACTAAGTTGTTTCCAACGTAGAAACAACCACCTGATGTGCTCTTGCTATCATCCTGGTTGCCTGCCCAGTCGGCATCTGTAAAACCACTTACTTCACAAGTAGTGTCAGTAGTAAAATATAAACCATAATTACTTGTTCCTGAGATATACATGATGATTTTCTTTACATTATCTAAGTGTGATTCCTTAGGGTCAGCTTGATAACGGGCACACACACCAACACTAAAACATATGTCAGGTCTACTTGGTAGACTTGATAGAAGGCCTAAAAACAAATTTATAGGTAAATATTTTGTCAACGAAAATAACTAACTCTCATAGTCCTTACAATTATTATGAGTGAGATACCGCGTACATATTTTAAATTAGATTATTTATGTTATTTAGCCTCTTATATTAGAAATAGAGTCATTTAATCCTTTAGTTTTGTAAAAATGAAATTATATTATTTTAATTTTTTTTATTTAAAATATTATTATTTTTAATTAAATAATTAAAACGCATTTAAAAAATATATATATATATATAACATAAATAAAAGTGAAATTAATATGAAATATTTTAAAAAATAAACAATAATAAAATTTAAATATATATTTTAATTTTTAATTAAAATTAAAAATTAATAAATATTAAAGTAAAATATATGATAATTAATAAATATTAAAAAATAATATATTATAAAGTTTTTATATTAATTATAATTTTATTATTGTTTAATAATTATATTTTAATTATGTTTAATATTTAAGAAAAAATATTAATATTTTAATAATAATTATTAAAATAATATAATTTATGTTGTAAGAGATTAAATGATGCGGTTGTTGTTAACGTAAAGGATTAAGTGAAATAAATATGTTTTTATATTATTATTTTATAAATGTGCCACTTTTACCCCACCAATCTTATATTGCCACCTTATAATATCAATTATGGCATTTTCTGTCCTTACCTTTTTGATTTGAGACTGAATTTCGTAGCATTAGCATATGAGTGCTACTGTGTTACAATATGGCCACGAGCCTTGTCTTGATTTCATACACTACATTCTACGGCCAATGTCATTGTTTGATTGATAGATCCTTGGGAAAGACGGTTTGGTTTGACTACCCGGATTAAGTGACCCAAGAATTAATCAAAAAAAATATGTATATATTTAAAAAATATATAAATAATTCAATTTTATTTATCTAATTAATAAAATAAAAAATAAGTGAATATACTAAAATGGATAAATTAAACAAATTACAAAATAAAAATATAAGTTTGATTTAATTGTAAATCCAATCAATTGAGTATTTTAAAAAAAATATTTAGGTTTGAGTTATTATGTTATTAAAATTTGTATTGTTTGAAATTAATAAGTAGAATTAGTTTATTTTAATAAATAATAACTTTTTTTACTAAATAAATTTTTCATCTATAAATACAATTTGAACCTTTTACATTTACTTTATTACAAGGCTTTTTATGCTATTTAAATTATTAGATCACTATATAAATAACAACTTTTTATATCAATTTTAATGCATATCACCTCAATTGTTTTTGGTCAAAAAGAGATTGCATTGCTTAAAAAACAAACTATACAATTTGCTTAACAACTAAATTAGCTATACAAGGAAAACAAAAAAACTAGTTACTAGCCTAAAACATCAACCATCTTATCTAACTTAAATAGCCTAAAACATCAACCATCTTATCTAACTTAAATAGTTCTCTCCTCATCTTTTATATACCAAGTTGTGTAAAGAGAAATAATATAATCTTATTATCCTTAAAGATTTTTTTCAATCTTCATTCTTCAAGAATACAAGCTTCCTCTATCCTACAATTAAGCATTCTTGAATTGGAATATAAAAGACAACATGCATTCATGAATAACTCAAAAAATCCTCCATGAATATCAAATTACATCATCTTATATGGATGCATCCAAAACAAGAGCGTTCCTAAAATTGTCTATAATTGTCCTATTAGCTACCACGTGTAAACTATATAGGAATGGATCACTTCAACTCTATTCTTCGTACCCTTAGCAAATTTCTTTCTTAGAACACCAAAAAGTGACCATTTTTATTTTTTAAACATCATCTTTTCTTGATTATTAATCATAAAAAAACTCTTAGCATCATCTTGTTGAATTAGTAAGTACCCCACCATCAAGATTACTAAAAGTAATTTCTCACAAGTCCTAGTAATCTTTTCATTTCCCATATTGAATAGTAATAAAGTTATGGTACAGTACTCCTCTCTCTACACATATATATTCGTTCTGAAAATAAATTGCATGTCATTAAAGTATATTGTTTTTTTTCAATATATTAATTTCACTTTTTACAAATCCAGCCTTAATTATATAATAAAGAATAGTAATAATTATCTATTAATTATTATTTATTTTTAATTATATATATATATATATATACCTCCTAGTCCTAGCCTATCTAGCCAGATGGTGGTTTAATCTTTAGACCTCGCGTTGAGTTTGTTGAGAAATTGGTGGTTTTGAAATTTAGGTGACATTTAACTTGTAACCATGGCCTTACTTTTCTATTTAGGCCTTTTTTATTTGTTTGAATATTTTTTAGTTGGGGGACACTTGTTGATCCAAGTGTTGCTTAGTTATGCCCCTTGATCTATCAGCCCTCCTACTCAGAGTACTTGAACTTGTTCAAGTGGTCCAAGTATAAGATAGTTCTCAACTTAGGAAATTTTATTTATCGCTTTGTTGGAGACTTATCATCTCGCTTATTAAAGCCTTATAGGCTTAAGTATGTTATAGGAATTTGAATATAATTTCTAGACCTGAAGTGGTATAACTTGTAAGTTATGGCTATTTTTCAAGATCTATGGCCAACTTAAGGTAAAAAAATGTAATAGGCTATTCTAGGTGTTAGCTTTAGCATGGATCACATTACTAACATATTAACCTTTTGAAAATAATTTTATGGCTTGGCCTTGAAAGCACAGATCTCACATGTTGGGTTACCTCTTATTCACTGTCTTGGGAAGGGTGTATACCATGGTTGAATGTTAGGGCTTTTATTGCACTCAATTTCATCGTGAGGTAGTATGGGTGTAGGACTCATAAGTTGGGATGCTTCGTCACGTTAGTTTTGTTCAGAGCGACATTACCTGTGAGAAGGGTTCGTTCTTCAAGGTTACTAAACATGTCCAGCTTTCATTAATCTTATGGTAGTTTGGACCTTAAGACACTGTACTCACTTGTGTTGCACCGATGGATTTATACTTTCTTAGTCTAGAGGTAGCTCAGGCCTATTGTAGGGGTACATTCTGTGGGGTTGTTTCTTATTTACTGCTTATTATAGTGGTACAGTCCCAACGAGATATTGAGGGCTACTCAATACTAAGGTGGCATGACTATGGAACCACGACCTCCTTTCAACATCTAAGTCTAATTAAGTAGTCATAAGACCAAGTTAAGATATTTTTTGTGTAGGCTTGGATCCAAACGACACTACTTATAAGCAGGTTGCATCCTTCAGGGTTACTTAGTCACCCCTAACTTCTATAGTCAGTTTGATGGTATGAGCCTTAAGATTCAGTACTCACCTATGGGTTTACTTCTTATTCACTACATGAGTATGGGTGCAATTTGTGGCTAGATGCAGGGCACTGAAGGCTTTAAACTTTTTCAAATCCAGGTAGCTTAAGCCTTCTTTTCATCTGATTGTGGACTTTCTGTTATGTCGAATCTTCTAAGTAAGGATCTTTGATTTGTAGAAAGATGTATGTATCCTAAGTGCTCTCTTTATTAAGCATAATAAATTTAAATTGCAAAGTAATTAAAATTATCCTAGGAAGAGAAATTGAAAGAACCATCAAAGGTTATTTATTTTAAATAAGTTTTGCAACAATAAAAATTGAAAAAATATTAAGTGAAAACAAATTCAATAGGTGAGCACTTTCTAACTCTAGCCCAATAACATTTTTATTTATGGCCCATTCAAATTCCTATAGCATATCATTCTATGGCTACCTTTTGCTTTCCAACTACTACTATTGTTCTCATATCTATTGGAAACTTTAGGGAAAGGTGGTAGGTTGAAGCTATAACTTTGGATGGATAGTTAGTCCACCATAATTGTTATTGTGTTGTGCTTTGCCCAATTGTGGTTGGAGGGTCACACTACCTTTTGGGATGAGTGAAAATCCAGAGAATTCTATCAAGGGAGTAGTTAATGGCTTGAGAGGGTGAGAAAGCTTCATTCTTTCCATGCCTTAGAGAATAGTACATCGGCTAAGTTGCTAGTATCTATTAGAATTCGATGGAAAATGATGTTTTCCACTTGGAGGGCGACTACCAAACCATCCATATGAGGTTGGATCAACGTATGGGCTTCTCTTTTAAAAAGTTTATATTTGAACCTATAAGTTTAGGATCTTTTCCTTTAACAATTTCTAAAACTTTTGGGCAGAGATGGCCTTACGGATGAGGGCTTTACATATGTTATTAGAACTACCTTAAATGGGACTCGCCTAATAACTCTAACCATATAGACTACTTTCTCGTGAGATTTATTTATTTCTTTGGGTAAGAAAGTCAGTCGTGATGGATGTGGTTATTGTGGCCTTGAATTATGAATAAATTTTTCCGAGTACCCTTTCCTAACTAATTGTTCAATTTCATCTTTTAATTCTTGGAAATTTTTAATTGAGTGTTTGGTGTCTTTATAGAACTTACAATATTGTAGTTTATCCCAACCATGATTTTTCATTTTCTTGGTCCACTGTACAAACAACTAGCACTTGACTTGCATTAGAATGGGAAGGTCCAACACCTTATAACATCACTACATGTATAAAGATCTATCTAGTCCTTGAAAATTTTCAGATGTTCCAAATAGTCTTTGATGTCGTTATATGTATCTATGTTAGGCAATTTGAATTTATCAGAAAGTCAGATGACTCTGATTTCTAGCGTGAAAATTGACTCAATAGAGATTGCCAAGTCTAGAAGTCTACCTCGGTTCAACCTCTGTCAAATCTTGTAATTGTTCAACAAATACGTCAATGATGTGATCTAGCGTCCAAGGTTGGATGATGAACTGATAAAGTATGGCCATCTATGAAAGAAGGGTGCTACTATGGGCGGTCAACTTGCCAATTAAATCCTGGATGGTTTGGATCTGGCTTCGAGCACTTTAGGCATTGGAAGATGCCTCGGGTCTAGGAACCTATGGTCCTAGCAGACGCTTCATAATGGCTTAGAGTGTATTTGCCATCATATCCTCGAGCCACCTTGCTTTTTTGGCCTACTTGGCCTATTGTAGTCGAGCAAGTCTAGATGCAACACTCAAATTTCTGACAAGCTACGATCGAACTAGAAGGATGGCCTACTGTTGGCAAGTTGGACCTCCTAACAAGCTAACGGAGTTTGAGAGATAAAGCTAGCTAGCTGTTTGATCCATGAATCTTTTTACAAGTCCAAAAAAGATGAAAAAATGAGATAGAAGATTTTTATGTTCTCTTTCTAGAAAATATTGTTACTAAGGTCCATAATATTTTTTCTTTATTTCTTAGTAGATTAGGAACTTGGAGAACTTTTAAAGAATTCTACAATTTTGTAATTTTTTTCAATCAAATAGAACATACTTCTTTCCCAAAGATGGTGCCAAATGTGATAACAATTTTTGTCAATACCAAGTAGGATTGTTTTACATAGAATCTACAGGAAAGATGAACAAACTGTTAATACCTTAGACCTTCTTGTGAGGGGTTATCTTCAACCCTACGATCCTTAAGTTAGTAACTATAAAATGTAGGTTAGAAGAGATCTTAGTTTCACTATAATAATTATATAAAAATAGAGTATTTAGTTGTTATTCTCTGTTATAAGATGTATGATATTTGATATTAAATATATATTATGTTATGTATATGTGATTATATATATGGAAAAGAATATAAATGATAAAATGAGGATTAAGTTGTAATATTGTAAATAATTACCTATTATAAACAGTTATATACTATATAGAGTTATTTCTTGTAGAGATCCATTGTATGTATACGTCTATTGTCTATATATACATATATATTTTATTATTTGTTAGATTATCCCTTTAAATAAATAAAGATAATCTTTAGGCATTTATAACTTTAAGATAATTAAAAAATAATTATTAAACTCTTATTTTTTTAAAATAATTATATTATTTTTATATTTGTACGATGATTAGATACTTATTAGGTTTTGTATATAAGACGATTAGTTGATTAAGATTATGCTTTAACTATTTCGTGGAATATATGAAATTAACTCCTATATATTTAAATTTACCTAATTTAATTATTAATATTTTTAAATTTAATAAATTTAATAAATTTTAATTTTCTTCGAATTAATTTGATGAGTTACACTTTGATTATAATTAACTTAACTTTTTGATTCATTTAATAACGAATCATTTCTATCATCTTTCTCTACGTTTTTTTGTTTTGCTTTTGCTTTTGCTTTCTACATGTGATAACCCAAAATAGAGTTCTCCTCGGAGTTTGTCTCTTCCTAGGTTTATTTTTTTTTGTTTGGTTTAATAAAATCCTTATAATTTATGATTTATTTATGCCTTAACCTTACTTTAACTAGATTTATTTCTAGTATAGACTTTTTAGTTCGATTTTCGCCATGTTTTTAATAGGTTTTGTCATTTTTTTATATTTTAAATATAGACTTAGATTTATTTATTTTCTTATTAGATTTATTACTACTTTAAAGATTAAATATATAAATTTAAGTAGATTAATTAATATCCGAAAGCTACGTCAAGAACAATCCATACATACAAATATAAACCCATAAAAGAGACTATTATTATTAGCACTATTACTAGAACAATGAAAGATAATATTTATACCTTAATATTTTATCATATATATATAGAATATTATTATTAGCACTATTACTAGAACAATGAAAGATAATATTTATACCTTAATATTATATATATATATATATTAATTAATTAAATTCTTTAATTTATTACAATTTCAACGAATTAATATAAATTTCTATTATTAGAAAAAAACTATTCGATATCCAATATATATCAAAATACATAATTAGCTCCTATATGTTTACGTGACAATTAAATATAAATAAGGATATAGCTTGTCATGGATTACGTGAGATTGTAATCCTAACTAAATTTTTACAAAAAATTAATTATATATATATATATAATTAATATAAAATAAATATATTTTATTTATAATAATATATTGTTTCGATTCTTAAGTACGTATCTTTATATGTCTTTTTTTATATAAATAATTTTAACAAGATATAAATTATAACTTTTGTAAATAAAGTTATTAAATAAGATACTTTTATTTATATATTTGGTAACCTTTAGAGGTGCATTATGTATTATATTAAAATATATAATATAAAATAATTTTAAAATCATGTGATTGAAAAATATTTTAAATATTTATCTTTTATTTAATTTATATACTACCAATTTGATTTATACACAGATAATTTTAATATTTATTATTAATAGCTTAATTTTATTTTTAACCTTTTATTTATTTTAGTTAAAATTTATTATAAATTAAAATGTGTTAACTCTAAGTTTGGGTCGTAATTTAGCAAGAAAAATTTAGACTTATTTAAAAAGAGTTAATTATATTTCTTATTAATTTCTACCTTATAACATATCTTTTGCTTTTTAATACTTAAATAAATTTCTATTTTTTTAATAAAATTAAAATCTAGCTTTATTTGAAAAATATTTATACTTAGTTATTAAATATAATATAATAAAATTCTTAAATTAATTTGATAAAAATTTAAGTTTTAATTTAAATTTATCTAAAATATTAATGATTAAATTTTAGTTTAATGACATCAAAACTTCTTTATAAGACATGTAAATATAAGATTATAGATTTGATCTCCAAGTGATAAATTATATTTATTTTATGATTTAAAAATAAAATTTATTTTTTTATAAAATTTATATAAAAATATAGTTTGATAAAAAAAAGTTTTAAAAATTGTTATGAACAAATTTTAATATTGGATAGAGACCAAAATAAATAAATAAGCCTTTCTTATAAGGTTGACGTGGCAGATTATAGTTAGTCGGTGATAGAATCAAACATTAACAGCTGGTGATAACACGCTATTTTCCTTATGGAGACAAAAATTAGCACAAGGCATTGCGCACTAGCAGGGGAGACATGACGGAAAGAGAAAATTCGTACCGTTGAGGAAAAGTCTGACCGATATGACAATCGGCCCTTCCGGTTCTTCGACCTAGTTTTTCCTCCTTCGTCTTGAGAAATTATTGAACGTTTCTATATATTATTTGAAGATGAGCATGACTGAATTTGCTATGGTATGGTCTCTTTTCCCTGTTTGTCTGGTTCCATAAAACCTTGGTTTTACTTTTTATCCCCCTCCGATGTTTTATTGCTTGTTTGCCCAATTAGCTTCAATATAGTAATTATGTTCGTAATTTGTTGTGTTGTTTGAGTTGGTTTTGTCTGGGTGTTACTTATTTGTATAAAGTTGTTACCTATTATGTTAATTTCGCACTTATTGAACTAAAAAACAGGGATTTGGAAGGTTTAGCTCTTAAAAGCTTCGTCTTTGTTCTTTCTCTTTTTAATCTATTCATTATAAATGTTTTGTAGAAGGTATATCTGTTTCTGTAGCGTCACTTGTGATTGCTGACCATAATTGGCGGTTTTTTTCTTTCTAAAAATGCTAGTATGCTTGTTTCTTATGCGATTTAGGGTTTGTGGAAATACTGAATTTTATGTTGGGTGTCTAATTCCATGATATGCAAGAGAAAGGTATTACACTGTTTTTGTGTTGGGTTATGTTTTCACAGAGCATCTATTATTGAACTGCATGAGCTAGTCTTCAAATTGTGTTCTGAAAATAACGTATAAATCATTCTTTTTTATCTAAATGATTCGTGTTTATGTAAATAACTGTTAGTAGGTACAACCCATTTGAACTGATTGGGAATTCTTTCTCCTCATCAGGTTACTAGTTCATGTTTTTGTATATCTTGAACAGTTGAAACTTATTGAATTCAACAAACAAATATGTCCAAACTGTAGGTTGAGGAATTGGCTTTTCTTGTCAAGGACAATCTTCCTTGCAAGCATCTTGTTCTCTCAGTGGAAGGGGCACTGGTTCACTTCCTTCAGTCCGATACCAGGTTGTGGTGCTAATCTAATTCTCTTTAGTCAATTACTTAGATCACCAAGTTGATTTGATGAATAGTCAAACTTCTACCAAGTGTTTTTCCAATATATTATTTTGTTGAAAGTAACAATAATGACAATTTTTTGTTACAGCTCTGATGGGGTCTTGGAGTTAGAACCCATGAATTCATATAACCGTCTTCTGTTGCACCGTCTTGCAGATATATTTGGGTATATTATTCACATATTTTTGTTTGCTTACTACCTTAATTATCTGCACTGTCACCCTGATATGTTTATTGGAAGACTACAATCTTTTCTATAGGTATAAATATATCTGTACATTTGCTGCCTTTGTTGAAGTTAATGATTTCTTTATTTGTGCAAGATTTATTCATGAATCAGTTGGCGAAGGTGATGATCGGCACTTAATCTTGGAGCGATGTCCCGAGACATCAATGTATGTATGCAACTTGAAAGCCATAATTTGATTATCTTAACTTTTATTTAGTTATCTTTCATTTTTGTACAAATGAAATTCAGGATGCAAGTAGTTTTTGGCCCAGATTGTGGTGGGCAGTGGGTTTGGGGTGGGGACTTAAGGTAGAGACAGTCACTGTTGCTACAATTATTGGAGTTAAAAAAAAAGTTTCTTTTTTATTTTTAAATTTTCGAACTGAGCAGTAGGAAAATGTTATTAAAGATTTAGACTTTGCTGGTATCTCATGAAGCCAAACTGGTCCACTTCAAATTTATTAGTTAATTTATTCAAATATTTTGGCGCTATTAAACATTGCCAAAATGTTCTATAAAATCATTTTGTAGACAAAGGAGAATAGCCTTTTTTAATGATCTATGTATTTGGATTGCAGACCTCCAATTCTTGTTAGTGACATTTTGTGGCAGTATGAAGTGCCTCTATCCCCAACAAGGTCGCATAAAATATTGAAGAGAATAGATGCTAGTCCAGGTAAAATATCCCTTCGAAGTCATCATACATTCTACTATGTCCTGGTCACTCAATAGTGCTTTAGTTTTTTATGTGACATTTTACTTATATTTGATAAAATAGGTATGTCTTTCCTTTCAAAGTTTTATAGTCTGTATTAGCTGTTCTCTTATACTAGGGTTTCTTTTAATATCTTCAGATATTTAAAGAATTCATGAAAAGGAAGTTTAATACTCAAAATATCTCTGCTATAATAAATGAATTATAGATTAATTTCATTATTTTGTTGGGATGTTGGTATGGTGATACTTGTCACTGTTATTTATTTTGATTGATAACTTGCATTAGTACGAAGTAATGAAATGTTCTGGTTGGAACATTTGAAATGTTGTCTCAGTGTTGGAGGTAAAATCGCCTTCAGTTCAACAGTCTCTTGAGGAGAGAGAAGCAGCCTATTTGGCTGCTCGTGAACGAATATTTTCAGTGGATTTGGGAGAGGTAAAAGAACCGGTCAAGCAGAAACCACGAAGTGTTCCAGTAGTTGCTCGTAGGATGATTGCACATGCACTAGGCCAAAAAATGACCTCAACTGATCAAGTTACAACTTCTAATGATTTTGGTGGTTCTGGAGGGAAACCTGATGAATCTAATATTCAGAACAAGGATACGACTCAGCCTCATTCGATTGTTGAAGCTTTGCAAGAAAGTCTTTCATTGTCAGATAAAAACATCAGCATGCATGATAAAGTGAAGAAAAGCAACCCTAACATTCGAGCATCCTCAGCAAGGGAAAACAAGGCAGCAGACAAGGTCTCTAGTAGCGTGAGCGGATCTCAGAGTAGAAGGGACAGAAATGGTGCAAATGAGGACTATTATAAAAGAGAACATCTAGGAGCTGCAAAGAGATTGTTTTCTCATGCCTTGGGGATGCAATCAGGGAAAGATAGTTTTCTTTCAAAATGTGGTGAGATAAATCATAGTAATGCAGAATAAGGGTGGAGACTCTTTCAGATAAGAATGTTTTGTTCCTTGTTCTGTTTGTTGCCTTTTTATACTAATACTGCAACAGGAGCTCTCTGGTTTTAAAACCAAAGAATGGTTTTTGAGCATTTCACGGCTAAAGCAGCCGGTAATATTTTCTTGCGTGTTGTGGAAGAAGAGGAAATGGGGGTAGCATCTCGGTTGTGAGTTCTGCTGGTCAGTGGGCAAAACTTTGTAACCAGTTCTGAAGCTGAATGGATAGAGCTTGAATGAAATGTTATTACATTGTTTTGGTAAAGGGGATTTGTCATGCACGACGGGTTCGCAAAATATGTGGAATTCTGGCAGCATGTGCGTGGAGCTTCGGTCTGTTATGACAAGTTTTTGGCTTCTGCTGCACAACCATAAGCAATGTATTTAAATATCTGTCTATTAAAACTCTGCATGCAATTACACATGCAGGTGCATATATTAAGTTATAGGAGCGTAGTTTTGCAGTTCTCCATCCCCATCCACCCTTTGTCTTTGATGTTCCATAGTTGACAAAGTTGGCTACTAGAAAATACCAATTGTAATGCCCATTTGAAAACCAATGTTGAGAGCTCCTCTACTATTTGATGGTGCCATTTCTGATAAGTAAATTGGAACTGACTGCATTTGAGTTCATCAAGATAAAAAAACAAATTACCTTTGTATATGTTTATGGGTAAGCACGTTATTGGTTTTGTATTTTTGAACACAGTCGAAAATTCAAGCTGTTTCTTGTGCACTTTTGGGAATAATTTCTTGAGGAAGTGCTCCATTGAAGTAACTCCTTAAAAACCACTAAAATGAGTTTCTTTTAAGGATCCTTTTATTGTGTTTATGTCAATTTTTTTTTAAGTACTTTCAAGAAGAAGCACACATTATGTGTTTGTGTTAGCAAGCATAAAATGTATATGCTTTCTAAGTGCTGTCAGAAGCGCGTTTATAACGTCTCAAAAGCAGAAACAAAGTAAACATCATTCAAAAGAGAGGAAAAAAAGGAAAGGTAGAATTGTTTAAAATAATTTTCAACCTGAAATTTCGAGGTTATTACCAAAGATGAGACCACCTATGGCAGCAACAATACAAGAGACCAACACAAAGACAGTGACACCCCCTTCATAGTTCTTGTTACCTGCAGCAACAACCCCTTTTCCTGCCTTATCTTCATAATCAACTTATGTATCAATTTACTTGTTACGTGATATCTCATTTTCTCGTATCAGAATCCATTAATTTATTAACCCATATATATTTTTTTGTTACTGAGATGAATAATGATATTAAATGTAACATAAGACTCAAAATACATTCACTTGCAAAAGTAATAGATGATGGGGTTTTTGAAATAATATTATAGTTTTGGAAAGATATTGGATTTCTTAACTTTCATCAATAATGCGTATTTACCACATATCTTTGTAAGTACACGTTATTGCTTTGAAAAATAAAAATAAAAATTAAGGGTTTGAAAATAATTAGTGGGATTAAGAGTAATTCCTATCGTTTGTGATATGCAAAAGCTTGTTTGAATTTGACAAAACACTGCTGAACCACGCTCAGAGTTTTGGTTTCGTCAGCCTTGAACAGTTTGAAAACAAATGCTTGGATGACCAGAGAGCTAGGAAGGATCATTTTTAAAGTCGTTTTTTTTTTTTGAGGTTTAGTTGTATTTTTACTAATATATTTTCATTTTTAACAATTTTTTATGCATGTTATTTTCTATATAATGTAAATTTTTTTTATATATTTAAAAGTACGATATATATACACATATAATTTTTTACTTAAAAAATATATTTTTAATCTAGTAAACAAATGAATTATTTAAAATTAAGTGTGTTTATTTTAACCCAGAGAGATTAATGATTATTCCGTTGGAGATGTAAGGGGAATTTTGTCTGCTATTTTCTTTTTACCAGCATTTGATAATTTATTTTTTTCAAAATAATTATATTGCTTATATATTTATAATTTAAACCTAAATCCCTTATTCGATAATCAAAACATATATTTCCGATCGCAATTAAACTTTTTCTTAAGTTAGTTTGACCAAAAAAAAAAAAAAAAAAAGAACGAAAAAATAGCAAGAAGCGCAAAAGCAAAAGGAAATCGTTGATTTTTGTTTGGACCTATTCTTCTTCTTTTCTGGGCATAGCTGTTTAGGGAGTGGGGAGAGTGAATGAGAACTCCGCCATCTCTGCTATCTCTTACGATTGACTCGGCACTTCTCAATCTCTCTCATATTTCCGATCTCTCTTTTCTTCCCGATCACATCCTCCTTGACCTCTTCTTGGTACTCTTTTCCTCTTTTTTCTTACTTTCTTTTCCATATATTTTTTGTATTGACTATGATCTTTTTGAGTATGAATATGTCTAATACGTCCCTTGTTATCCCCTGAACTTTTCATTTTTCTTTGACCTATGAAATGGCTTGTTTTCTGGATAATTTGCAAGCTCGAATGCTCTGAGGTGCTATATGTGTTTGTTTAGAATTTTAGAATTTTTTAGGTTAATTTCCTGCTTGAATTTTACTATAGGTATTTCCTGTTAGAATTATCATGATAACTTATATTTTGTGTATTTGTATGCTTCATTTTTTTTATTTGTTCTATTGAGGTTTATAATATTATATTAATGCAACTGTGCTTTTAAGTATTAGGATGTCTAAATTATGTTCATTGCAGTGGCCTTATGCATCAATTGATGGCACAGCTGTTGTTGTACCAACCTCACAAAAAACAAAAAATGGCTTTGCAAAAATAAAAAGAGATAATTGACCCAAATATAATGGAATTTAATAAAATAGGTTAAAAATAGAAAAAAAGTGATGAGTTTTGCAAGAGACAAAAACCCACACTTTGAGAGAGAATGTTAAGAATAATGTCCTATCTTGATTAAGTATAATGCTATGATAGAGTTTATAAGTATAGTAGATATTTCACCCATTGGGTTAACCTTTTGAGATTAAAAGATCCTTGGTTCTTATAGACTTGCACAAGGTCCACTGTCATCATTCATGGGCAGTTTTCTATTCAAATTTTTCTGATGTCAATGGCTCCAACACTGCTTCTTCCGAATCATTGAAGGTAATGCCTAAAAGCAGCAGGCCTAGATTCTTCAATTCCATTAGTAGTAAGATGTCTAAAGAGATAACGAATTAACTTCACAGCTTACATGGAAGAACAGTGCCAAAGTTCCTTTCTCCTTCTAAAAGTGTTTAATCAACTTTTAAAATTATTGGAATGCATTTACCCTACTAGATATGCTTTTTCAGGATTATTATTATTATTAATCCATCTAACACATCTACTAGCTTTTAAACAAAAACAACTTAGTTATTTGCAAAATTTGGTTTGGTCTTATAATTACTGTATGTTGTTTTAAGCTCCTCATGGTCTCTGGTCTATGTGTCTGTACCTTCCTATGGCATTCTGCATGTCATACTCATCTTCAGTTTTTACTCACTCAGAGAATAGTTAACTTCTTATGGTAGTACTTATTCTCATTATATCCACTTACCCAGAGAACATTGGGAGCTGGAAAGCTGAATGAGAAGGTTCTCAAGCTATATGTTGCAACTGGAAAAGATGAAATTCTTGCATTGATTCGGGCACTTAACATCCGGCAGAGTCTCATTCCTGTACTTCCTACAAGTAAGTCATATTTGAGTTTTTCAATTTTCCTGTCCTGTCACTCACATATGAGCTAATTCCGGAGCAACTATTTCTGATCTTCACATTCTTTGCAGGGTGTTCAGAGAAGTTCTAAATTTGCTAGAAATTGTGTGAGTTAGCCATTTGGCTTTCTAAGCAGAAACAATATCTATTTATTTTTAAGGAGGCTTCATAAGTATCTTCAAGCCAGTATTTTTATTAAAACTGTTGGAAGATATCTCTCCCAAGCATTAAGGTTAAGGATGAAGAGATTGACATTGTGATTGCAGCAATCCACTCTGACCTGACAACATTCATGAATGAATGGAGACCAATATTCTCTCATTACCACTTGATTGTAGTCAAAGACCCTGATCTTACGGAGGAACTAAAAATCCCCGATGGCTTCAACATTAATGTCTACACGAAGTCAGACATAGATCAAATGGTGGGTTCTACTTCCATTATCTTCTCTGGTTACTCATGCAGATATTTTGGCTTGTATCCCGGAAGAAATACATCATCTGTGTTGATGTTGATTGCATCCCAGCTAAGGACGAGAAGGGCTGCACTATAGATATAGTGGCTCAGCATTTTTCAAACCTTACAACTCCAGCCACACCATTCTTTTTCAATACACTATATGATCCATACCAAAAAGGAGCTGACTTTGTTCGTGGTTACCCATTCAGCCTGCAAAGTGGGGTTACATGTGCTCTGTCATGTGGACTGTGGCTCAATTTGGCAGACTATGATGCACCAACACTAGCCCTTAAGGAAGGTCAGAGGTATTTGCGATATGTGGATGCTGTACTGACTATTCTTTCAAGAGCCTTGATGTCTGTGAGTGGAATCAACATTGCTTTCAACCGTGAGTTGGTGGGTCCATCTTTATTCCCAGCTTTGAGGTTGGGAGGGGAAGGAAAGTTGAGGTATGAAACAATGGAAGATATTTGGTGTGGAATGTGTGCAAAAGTTATTTGTGATCACCTTGGACTTGGTGTAAAAAGTGGGTTTCCATATGTATGGAGAACAGAAAGGGGTAATGCCATTGATAGCTTGAAAAAAGAATGGGAAGGGGTGAAGCTGATGGAGGAAGTGGTTCCATTTTTTTCAGTCTTTGAGGTTAAAGCCATCTGCAGCTAATGCAGAGGATTGTGTTTTGGAGATTGCCAAACAAGTGAAGGAGAAGCTAGGTCAATCTGATTCATTATTTGCTCGAGCAGCGGATGCAATGGTCGAGTGGGTGAAGCTGTGGAAAGCAGTAGGATCCAGTTAACCCTTCCCTAGGTGCGTGTTAATGGTTTTGAGTTGGTGCTGCTGCTACTTTGTTTTAACCTTTTATAGTTATAAAACCCAGTTTTTGTATTTTCCTGGTGTTTGGTTCTCCTGTTAGTAACTCATAGGTGATGAAATTAGTATGATATGTAAGTGGAAATAATTGACATTGTTTATCGTTTCCTTGAAGATAGTCTCATTATTTTCCACTTACATATCATACTAATTATCGTGATAATAACAATTATGAATCTAATTATCGTGAAAATAAAAAATAAAAATAATCAAGCAAAAAATATCATAGACTTTATAAAAGTGTAGCTCAAATGATAGAATACTTTCTATACATGTGATAGGGATGGGTTCGAGAAATAAATTAAATAATATATGTTGCGTCTATGTATAAATAAGAATTTGTCACACATATAAAGAAATTAATTTAATTATGGAATAGTTAGTTGAAAAAGAAGATAATTAAAAATTAATTAATATTTAATGGTTTCTAATAGCATTATATTTATTTCAAAATTCAAATTAATTAATAAACAATAAATTGAGAAAGCAGAAATTCACAAGAACACCATAAACTCAAAATAGACAGAGGTTTGGAGGTAGCAGGGGAAGAACTAAAAAAAAATTTAGTTTGTGCATGACTTGACCTTTTAAGAATTTTTTTAATTCTTTTTAAAATTTGTAATTTCTTATTTATTTAATGAACTTCGGTTGAATTGTAATGGGTAGCCTATGATCCTACTTTAAAGAACCACAAAATAGGCTTAAGCCTCAATTGTCTCGATGCTTGTATCTCACAAAAAAAAACCGTAAGTATCAAATTTTCATTAGAGGTTATAGGCTCGATATTTTTTTTGTGCGCCTTTGCCTCAAGGCACGCCTTAGAACTGCCTTTTTCAACATTGCATGTAACTTGATTGTTTTGGTAAGATGATTTATCTTTTTCCACCTCTTGCTTTATTTTTTACCTGTTTGTCTAACCTAGTAAAAGTCGCATAGGAATATTGTAGAGGGTCAAGGTGGTGCTGGTAGAGGAACTAATTTGAGGTTGAAATTTTGGGATGGTTGGACCAAAAGCTGAAAGCTGCTATTTTTAAATTACTTGAACAAGGGACGGTTTATTTCTGGTTTTGAAAATATATAGAAGCGCTTATGACAGTAAAATATGCTTTATGGCCAACAAATATTTTTTTAACAAAATTTTATTCTTCGCATTAGCGCAAATAACTATACTTGAAAGGGCTTAATTAAAACCTTTTTTTTTTTTTTGTATAAATTTGCTTTTAGCATAAAGCAAACAAACACACCCGAAATCACCCTCCTCTCTTATGCATTCAAAATCAATTGGTAAATACACTAGAGTTGTTAGAGTTCTCGTCTGAAGATAGATAACATATTTAAGTTTATCTCATTGTAAATTTATTAGAGTGCTTGTTTAGATAATAATTTTTTTGTGTTTGTTTCATAACATAAATATTAAGACATTTTGTCAAATAGTGAGTCTGATTAGTTTAAACTTTACTCATCTTTTTCTTATTTTCTAAATATTTTTATATTATTGGTGCATTCAAACTTCTATCCTTCGTCATAAATATTTTGTTATAACTATCTCATACTTAACAAACTTCCTATAACAACTTGTGAGATAATTACACATGGATAAGTAATAACTTCATTTAACAAAAACAATATATCAAATCAAATAGAAGAAAAAACTTGAAGTCTATTAATGATATCATCTTCTCTCGCAAATAAAATATGACAAATGGAGATTAAAAAATAGAATAATGAAAATAATAATTATTTTTACCAAAAATCATGAAAATAAATATTTAATTTTTTTTCAAAAATGAGAATAATTTATAGTTTAAAATAATAACTGCATAAAAATTAAATATTAAAAATATATCATTGAAATTATTTATTGTAAAAGATGGAATATGATATAGTTATGAATAAAAAAATATTTTTTAAATATTTATTTTCATTACTTTCAGTAAAAGCAAATAAAGTTTTTATAAAATGTCAATTTTATCTCTAAAAATTTGACATAAATATTTCAAATGAACTTATGCGATACTTTTAAAAGAGATAACATATTTATACTATTCCACCTAATTACTAGCGGAATAAAGTGTATTTTTATCGAAAATAACGAATTTCTAATACCTTTTATTCTTATTTTAATATGAAAAATATTTAAGGCCTCGGTCTTATCCTTTTCTTTAGGCCTTCGAATCCCTTGAGTTGCCTTTGATTACACTCAAAATGATATATCAAATCAAATAGAAGAAAAGGCTTGAAGGCTAATAATGATATCTGTTTGGGATTGATTTGACTTATAGAGAAAAACTTAGAAAGAAGTTAAGCTGATTTGTAGAATGTGTGAATCTCATAGGAGTTCTATGTATTTATAAACATTATCCATACATGTGTTAATTACATAATGAGTATACATATTTACATATCATAGGGATAAAATTGGCATAAAGTACAACATATTAGGGGTCGAGGTCGACCTCAGCTTGGGCTCTCATTCAGCTCGGGCTGTTATTGAGCTTGAGTTGTCATTGAGCTTGGGCTATCATTGAGCTCCAACTATCTTGCGGGTAGGACATCTGGGGTGCTTCACCTTCCATCTTAGGTTGGTGACTTGGCTTGGGCGATTTACGTGGGTTGGGCATCGAGCTGGTCTAAATGTCCAAACATCTGATCCTCCTACTGTTTCAGCTCGAGCTCTGGTTTGAAGAAAAAGAGTAATTATCGGGCTTGAAATATAAACCGTTCAACTTCCTTAATAAATGTGTGTCAATTGATTGGAGAGAGAAACCAAGTGTCTATATAAGGGATAAACGTGTCATTTCTTAAGAACAAGAAAAACTAGAAAGAGTACTTTTTCTATGTTTTAGTTCTATGTTTTAGGTCGGTGGGAGTCTCTTACCAGTGACATAAGGAGTGTTTGGAATGACACTAAGGTCATGATAAGGAATATGGTTTCCTTAATCACGACTTTGAACCTAGACACGAAGCAAAGGTTGGTTGATATCCAAAACTATCTTCCTGAAAATACCAATTAGAGGACCTTGTTGAACACCCCATGCTTTTTTGCATATGGGTTGATGAGGCATAGTGTAGGGGAGCATCCTTTAAGAATCAACCGTAAACCTCGAGCTCCTCCTAAATCCTGAGCTTTTCCTAAATGCAGAACTCCTCCTACAAACATCGAGGACCGATTCGAGGTGGTGGTCGATGATGATGAACTAGTCGTATGACTTTCCTTTTCTCCCTCTTTTTTTTAGTGCGACGTGACTAATGTGACATCCTTTTGCTCTTATTTTGTAGATCCCATGGATGTTATCCTTGCTTAAAAAATTCTCGTATGAAGAGTAAGGTCGTACCTGTAGGGGGAACGCTTCAACGGGTACACCTTTGGCTCTTGGAGAAGGTTCTTCTAAGGGAAATAAAATGGGCAAGTCCTCTCATGAAGGTCGCCCTTCTTCGCTGAAGAAAAAGAAGAAAAAGAAGAAAAAAATGTGGTGGTTGACGAGCCTACTCTCAACCCCGAGCCTCTGAATGTTTTCCTGCCTGTATCACCCTTACAAGAACAACACGTGGCTCTAACTCCTTGATTGGGTTTCAAATAATATGAGGAACATGTAAAGGTTTCAAGGAAAAAGGGAATGTTATCCTTAATGATCTTACTACTCATGTAGAGGGCATAGTCTTGAATTGAGGCTATCTATGAGGGCATGGACTCTAGCAAGGCATCCATCCCCAGATGTGTCAGGTGTGTTATCTTGCATTTTGTTTTTATTCGTTAATTAGCGTATATAAAGTATGTGCTCGAGACTTATTGGTTTGACCTATTGTTTACTTTAGTTAATGATGCTTTATGACTTTGATAAGTCTTGTAGTGTGGATTTTTTAAAATATGAGCTAGTTTAGGAGAAGTATAGCCATGCGTCTACGCGCTCGAAGTACACCACGTTGCTAGCAAGAACTGCCAAGTGGGAAGGTGAGGTAATTGATAAGGAGGAAAAGATAAAAAGGCCACCCTCAAGCTGAATGAATATACCGAACACCTTATTGAGGTCGAGGAGGCTCTTGGGTGTTCTGAGGAGGCTCTTAGGTGTGCATAGGAAAGGGTAAGGGAAGCCTTGAGAAGAGTCGAGGCTTTTACTGAGGAGGTATATTGTATGGCGTAGGCCGATGTGGATGCCATGGTTCAACAACTTGAATCGAGCGCATACGAGCTGGCCATAGAAACCTTGAAGACTGAGACCAAGTAAAAGGACCTAGGAAAATATTATTATTGCATTCTAGACATCCCAATCACTCCGCCGTATATGTAGGTTCCTTCAATAGAGGAGGAAGTAGGAGAAAGCTAGTACTCTTCTGATGGTGAGGATGGCCTCGAGGTCACGTGGGCAGGGGATCATTGAATTTTAATGACTTGATCTCATTTTTTAGCTCGAAGCCACTTCTGTTTGTGTGGTTGCGAGCCCAAACTTGTAAGAATGTTAAATGAAAAAATCAAATGAAAAGATCAACTTTATTTATTAATGGAAGATTAGTTTTCCTCTTTTATTATGTATTTATAATGTTGACCTACCCATTTGTTTTTTAGGAACTTGGGTCATTAATTTTTTTCCCCCTTTTTTGTGTTTTTATCAACCTTGATCTCCTTTAAAAAGGGGTTGAGAATACTTTCTTTAATCCATACATTTAGGGATTTTTATGAATTCCTCTAACTTTTTTGGTCTTATTTTATAGATTTTGACCGGACCAATAGATGCTCAGTTCAAGCTTTATGTATTGAAAATGGTAGGTTTAAGGACGAGGCTAGGGTGCTCAAAGAAGAGGTGGTTAAACTTGAGTGTAATGTAAATGAGGTCAAGTGTGAGTTTGTTTTTTGTAAGGAGAAGTTAATCCAAACTCAATCTTGAGAGAGGAAGACCTTGGATAGTATGGCCACGCTTGTAGATATGGAATCCTATTGGGTGAGCTTTTATATGAAGCAATTTGAAAGAGTCTTTCTTACGGTGATGAAGGTTATAGAAAAATTGGAGCGGGGACTACTCATGATGATGATAACTCACCTTGAGCCCGTGACTTATGCGCAAAAGAAAATTATAGAGATTTAGTTCGAGCTATTTGATAACTGTATTTTATATAGTTATTTTCATCGATTTTATTAATTATAATTGCTTTGTTCTTAATGTTTTTAGTTAATTTTAGTTTAATAAATTAGTATTTACTGTTTTTTATATATTTTAAGAAAATTAAATAATTTGTATCGAAAACTTGATTAAATTGCAAATTTATGTCTAAAAATATAATTTCAAATAATAGAGTTCTTAATTACAATTTATAAAAGTCAAAAATATAATTTAAATTAAAATCAAGCTTAATTTTAATTATTAAAAGTTTAAAAATTTAATTTAAATTAGAAAAGGGCTAAATTGTAACTAAAGAAAGTTGAAAATGTAATTTGAAATAAATTTGTGGGCCAAAATGCAATTAATTAAAGTTTATTTTTCTACGCAGGTGAGAAGAATCCACGCGCCACACAGCACGCGCGAAATGTGGACCGTCCGATCAGAGAAGAAACGACTGAGATTCGCGCGTCCTTATAACACCCGACCAAAGCGAGTGGGTGTAGATCTTATTTAGCACGCGGCTCGGCGCCCGAGTGGGGCCTACCTACCGCGCAGGCCGGCGTGCAGGTGGGACCCACGTGTTTGACGCGTCTAGTCGCTGTCCCCCACGTTATGCGCACCTCTGATCACGTGCGCTGATCTCTGTGTGCAACCGAATCTTCAGCTAATCAAATGATGCCACGTGTCCACACTAATCCTTTCGGCTAATCAGAAAATGCCACCTATCCCACTCTATTTTTAAGCCAATCATGTTATGACACGTGTCATGTTACGATGAGCGCGAAAGCGCAGGATCACGCCCGCGTGCAACCGTTGTCTCTCGTGCGACAATCCATCGTGCGCCCGTTTCCCGCAACCAATGAAATGTTGCCACGTGTCCGCATGAAATCCTTGCAGCGAATCAGGCGCTCACATTTGGCATGCACTTTGAATAAAAAAAATCAGAAACGGCTCTGCTTGTCTCACACATGGATTATAATAATGTTTTCGATATCGAATTTCGATAAGCGTTGATTTTAGTTTCAATACAAATTTTTACGCGTTTATAAAAAAAATAAAATAAAATAAAAAATGTAATAGTTTAGATGTATTATTTTTAATTATAAATAGGAGATAGGATGATAGAGTAAAAAAGTTTTGGAGTTTTTAGAGTGTTTAGTTTTTGAGATTATTTTGTGTTGTTTGGTTTTGGACTACAGAACACGCAGAAGCCATTTTTTTTGGCTTTTGTTGTGTTCTACGTGTGCCAAATATTTGTGTTTTAATTTTCCTTCTTCTTCATCTATTATTTCTGTATCTGTTGTAATTTTTATCTTAAATTTATGAAGTAATTTAATTTTTCTAGGGTTGCATTTGATCTAAATTTATGATGCTTTTATTTTAATTATTTTTGAACGATTTATAAGACGTTTGAGTTGTTTATTCTATTTTGTGCTTAATGCTTTTGATTATTTACGAATTTTATCAATTGATCCGTGATACATAAATAAACTTAGAAGTGACATTTTTTGTGTATATTGCTCATAGATAGAATGACATGTATGATGAATGATAGGAATATACCCTAATTGTATGTGTAGCCATTTGAGAACTTAGAACGTAATGAATCTTGGTGAATTTAATTCTCATAGGAATATAGAGAATTAATTTAACGAGGTGTGTTTGTACGGAGCTCGGAAGAGATGTATGAATAAAATTAGAAGTTTTCAGTTGACAAATTAAATGTACTAAAAAATATAAATCAAAAGAAAATAATATGATTTGAGTTGATTAATTTAGTGAAATATTGCAATCCTAGATTTCTTTTATTTTGTTATTAAACTCTTTTCTTAAATTTGTTACAATCAACGATCGTTTTGAATAAAATCAGAGAGAGAGATAATTTTAGTACTCAACAAACTATAGTAACAAATCTCCGTGGGAACGATAACTTACTTATCAAATATTATTACTTGTGACCGTGTATGCTTGCACGTTTTTATGTCTTGCAAAACAGACAACACTATTACCCTTAGTTAAAGAAATTGATGATCCATATAATGATCGTGTGTCTAAGCGTTTAAAGAGTTTTTAGTCTTCTGAGAAGGTTGAGCTTTGTATTAATAATTATCCTCAACTTTATAAATTTTAAATAATGAAAACATTCTGGATGACATGTACTTGTGATGACCTGACATTGTGAGTATATTTGTATTTATAAATATCCCAAGAGATTTTATGCAACTTGTGACCTTATGCAACTTGACCCTTGCTCTTATTAGGGTGCTCTACTTGGCTCTTTAATAGAAGTGGTCAGTTTTGTGGCATAAATTGGTGGTAGAGCAATAACCTAGTTGTTGATTGAAGTGGATAACTTATGACCCTATGCAAGTGCTAGGATGCTCTATTTGGTTCTTAACCGAGGTGATCAATCAATGGCTTAAATCTAGTGGGAGAGAGAGCCTCATTTGGTTCCTAACCGAGGTGTTCATCTCTCTTTAACGTCAGAGTGCCGACTTGATTCTTGATCGAGGTGGAAAAATCGTGACCTTATGCAAGTATCAGGGCGTTTTACCTGGTTTTTTATCGTGCTGATCAACTTGTGGCTCAAATTTGGTGGAAAAGAGAGCCTTATCTGGTTCCTAACCGAGGTGCTCATCTTTCTTCAATGTCAAAGTGCCAACCTGGTTCTTGACCGAGGTGTTCATCTCTCTTCAATATGAAAGTGCCAACTTGATTCCTGACTGAATTGGACAATTCGTGACCTTATGCAAGTGCCAGGGCATTCTACCTGGTTCTTAACCCAGGTGATCAACTTGTGGCTCAAATTTGGTAGGAGAGAGAGCCTTACCTGGTTCTTGACCGAGGTGGACAACTCGTGACATAAAATCGTGGGAGACGTCCACAAGAAAGACCCATTTGTATGGGATGATGCAGTTCCATTTATATGTTTGTGCCAATATTAAATAAAAATGATGAGCTTTTGTTCTTATTGCATTTTTCAGCAAGTAGGCTTCTCCTAATGTCGTTTAGATTATTAGATAAGGTCCTTCCCAATTAGCACCCAATTTGTTGACCATCCATTCTTTCTTGTTGGGAAAGATCCTCTTGAGGACCCAATCACTCCTAGAAAAGGCTTTGAAGCTCACAGTCTTGTTGTAATAATATGATATTCTCCCTTTTTGTTTGGTTATCCTCCTTAGGGTCTCGTTTCTCATCTCTTTCACAAGGATTAATTTGTGTGCTTTGATTACGTTGTTTTGTTCCCTCATTAAAATTGATATAGTAATAGGTATCATGACTTTGGTTGGTATGAATACCTCTGTCCCGTATATAAGGGAAAAATGGGCCTCGTTAGTGCTTCCTAGGGGACTAGTCCTGACGGCTCATAATGTTCAAGGTAGTTCTTCCACCCACCTTCCTTTCACACCTTCTAGATTTTTTTATAATAAGCCGATGATGAGCTTATTGGAGGATTTCGCTTGACCATTGGCCTAGGGATAATATGGCATGTAGTGGCACATCTTAATGCTGTACTTGAGGGTGAATCTTGTGATATTTCATCGTGTGAATTGTCTCCCGTTATCCGTGACAAGTTCTCTGGATAGGCATAAAGCGAAAAATGATGAATTTCCATATAAATCGAATCATCTCCTCCTCCCGTATCTACTTCGATCCACTTAGAAAAGTAATCAGTAGCCACAAGTAGAAATATCTTTTGACCTTGTCTTATAGGTAGGGTTCCTACTATGTCAAGCCCTAACTTATAAAAGGGCCACATACTCACCACACCCTTTATGGTATTTGGGGGGGTGTCTGACAACGGGGAAAACCTTTGAAATTTGTTGCATGCCTGAGTGTACTTTGTGCAATCTACCAACATAGTGGTCCAATAATAGCTCTGTCTCATGATTCATTACGATAATTTCCTCCTCCTTGAATGTGAGCCATAATCCCCCTTATGTGCTTCATACATTAATCTTTTAGATCTCTTTTTGGCTGCACACAAGAGCGTTGGTCCGAGTGGAGTTTTTTGATACAATTTCCCAATTTGTATCATGTATCGACCTAACTTGGATTTGATTTCTTTCATAGACCTGCTAATTTTATGAGCCATATTTGCTGTAAAAGGAAACTAAGGAACATGAGAATACTGAAGACCATGAGAATACAAGGTATTAACATGTGTAGGTTGTGAAGGTTGATAGGATTTTTTGAGTTGAAGGTTGAGCATGCCTAGCTAGGAATTGAAGATGATTGTGAAGAACTATTACTAAGACTTTGAGGTTGAAAATTAGGATCAAATCTATACCAGCACTTTGTAACAATGTGGCCTTGTTTACCACACAATTGACAAACAGGCTTGTTTCCACCATTATTGAATCTTCCTCTTACTCCATTAGGTCCATCTCTTTCTCGGCCAAAAGTTCCAAGAAATGACATACCTCCAAGCAACATTCCTTAGTTCAATAAAGGAGGTCTGTGACGAACCACTGGTTGTGCAATAGACTGAATTGGACCAGGATCAAATGTTCTTGATACATTCTGTGATACCTGATCATTTTCTTTGCTTCCTGTACTCTTTGTTTGTTGAATAAAATTAGCCAAAGGCAATAAGGTGTCGTCAACACTATTTTTTAATTCTAGCCAACTCTCATGACTGAGAAGAAGAGATGTTGCCTTTGCTACTGAAACAATTTCAGTTTGCATCTTAGTTGTAATGGATACTACCGACTTATAATCTCAATCAAGACCGTATAAGATGTAAAATTTTATCCTCTTAACTTAATGCATATCCTAAGGACTCAAACTTATCTGAAAGTTCTCTTAGTCGAAGAACATACTCATGGATACTCACAGTTCTATTAATCATTCTGTGAAGCTCTTGTTTCAATTGTATAACTCTAGACTTTGATTTAGACATAAATATTGATCTAAACCTGTCCAAGCCTCTTGACTGTTATGAAACCAGAAATGTGCATCAAAATTTCTTATATACAATATATGAACTAGCTTCCAATCATGTGGTCCTGTGTATTCCATGTAAATCAGAGTGGTGCAACGTAAAGTGAACCATGGTGACGATTTCGGTTTTCTCGGAATCCTACGTCAGTTTTGAAACCGAACGAGGTTCTTGATGGAAGAACCTTAATAAAGCATCAGGTCCTCTCACTATTAACTACAAGAATTCAGATACACCATCAAAACGCAGAGAGTAAGTATGAGAAACTAGTGAGAGCATCAAATTAAAAATCCATTGGAATTTCCGTGTAAGTGCTGAAATTTGATCAATGGCAGGAGGTATGTTTTCAATCCATTTTTGTTTCCACTACAATTAAATTATGAGTTCATATGGTTTTCTGAACGTTTTGATGCATATGAAAATTATAAATTGTTTCAATATTGATTTTAGAGTGATTTTGTAAATTTAAACTTGAAAAACAATGAAGAAAATAAATCCAATTTATCGTGGGTATTTATTTGCTTCATTAATTAACTTTTATTTAAAATGATGTTTTTACTTCAAATTGAGACCATGAATCACTCAAAAATCGAATTCTAAGAATTTTGATAAAAAGAACGCTATATTTCATCGCCAGAATAAAAAGACACGACTCGGTATTCGTTTGGGTCAAAACCGAGTCTGGTTGGCCCGAATGGAGGTTGATGATGAATTTTATTAAAAAATAATAAAAATTTCAAAATTCACGTTGTCTGGGGGACTCAAAATCCTACGTGAGCCTTTAACAGCCTCATCCGGTGGGCTGCAACAATTATTACATTTATTGTTGTATCAGACTTACATTTATATATATTCAGCGTTTGATTTTTAAACAAAAAAAAATGCTTCCCTTGGGAATAAAACCCAAACTTCACTCGTAGGCATAAGTGAGGCTTTCCACTCCGATGCAAGGAATGTTATGTCCAATTTAGTATCTGACTTGTTTTTACATATGTATTCGAAATTTGATTTTATTAAAAAAAATTCCGAATATAATTTAAATTTATGTTTATCATATGTATAATATTTATTATACATGTGATATTTATTTAAATAATTTTTGGATATATTAAATATATATATATATATATATATATATATATATATATATTTAAATATATTATGCTTAAATTATTTGTTTTGGTATTTGTATGTGTAAATTTTGTAATTAATTATACATATGAAAATTTGGTTAAATAATTTATGCATAATGAAATTAATTGTTAATGACTCTTATGGATTTAATTAGTGCTTATATTATTTATTTTTTCTTGTATAATTTATTGTCATATATACAATTTTAAGATTGATAATATTTACACATTTAAAATTAAATTAATATTGCTTATAATTTTATGCAATAATTGAGCCTAAGGATTTAATTAAAGTGATTCATATAGTTTAATTAATTAAAATTATAATAAAGTTTATTTAGGATCACATTTAGAAAATAAACATTAATTGTAATTAATCATATGTGATATAATAAATCTTATCCCAGAGGAATTTTTATTATATTTTTGTGATTAATTAGGATATAATATCAAATTATATTTTCTAATTTACCCACATGGATTAAGAAAAGGAACATAATTTGATTGTTTTATCATAAAGTTAGGATGAATCTAATTGAATTAAAACTTTAGCCCACAAACAAGTTTTATTTCACTAGATTCCTATTTTTCATGATTTATATTGGTAAAGAATGACTATAGTTTAGGTCTCAAATTTTAATACGCATATAATCTTTAATTGTAGCTTCTCAACCTGTAAATTTCTCTGATATCTGCTGTGATATTCCCAATTTGAAAGGAGTAATTATAAAATATGGAAGGAGAGAATTCTCCTTCAACTAGGGTGGATGGATATTGATTATGCTATTAGGAAAAACGAACCACCTAAAATTACTCAAACCAGTACTCCAGAGAATATCATGCTTTATGAACAATGGGAACGATCTAATCGTCTTAGCATGATGTTCATTAAGACTAAAATCTCTGCTGATATTTGTGGTTCCGTTGATCAACATAACAATGTTCAAGACTTGCTAAATACCATTGATGATCAATTTGTCGCTTCAGATAAGGCTTTAAAAAGCACCCTTATTATGAAGTTTTCTTCTTTAAGACTCACCAGTGTGAAAGGTGTACGCTAGCACATTATACAAATGAGGGACATTATGGGTCAACTTAAGCATCTCGAGGTTGAGATGTTAGAATCCTTCGTGGTACACTATATCCTTAACACTCTCCCACATCAGTACGGGCTATTCAGAATCTCGTACAATACACATAAGGATAAATGGTCAATCAATGAAACTAATGGCCATGTGTGTTCAAGAGGAAGGGAGGCTTATTATGGAATTTGGTGAAAGTGCAATGTTGGCTACAACATACCGGAAAGAAAAATCTCAATACAAGCATAAAGGAAAAGGGATAATTCCACCTCAAACTGATATTAAGAAATAATCCAAGTGTTTCTTTTGTAAAAAGAAGGGACACATAAAGAAGGATTGTATCAGATTCCAAAAATGGCTTGAGAATAAAAGTAATCCAACCTCGTTTGTTTGTTATGAATCTAATATGCTTAATGTTAATATTAACACCTGGTGGATTGATTCTGGATCTACAATCCATGGTGCAAACTCCTTACAGGATATACAAAATCTAAGGAAGCCAGTGGGAAGTGAGCAATACATCTTATCCGGTAACAAGATGGGCTCATATATGGAGGCTGTAGGGACATGCAGTTTGATTTTAAGTAGTGGTTTTATTTTAGAATTAGAAAAGACCTTTATGTTCGAAGTTTCTCTAGAAACTTGATTTCAATTTCAAGACTTGTACCTTTTGGTTATTCCTTTCACTTTTCAAAAACATCTTTCAATTTATTTAATAAATCTGATTGTGTTAGGAATGGTATTTTTTTGATGGTCTTTACTACATTAATTTATGAAATAATACCACTTATAACGCTATGCATGTTCAAGCTGGCACTAAAAGGTGTATTATTGACGATGACTCTTCTACATTATGGCACAGGAGATTAGGACATATCTCTATAGATAAAATTAAAAGATTAGTAAAAGATAGGGTACTTAGTACTTTAAATTTTACTAACTTTGAGACATGTGTGGACTACATTAAGGGAAAGCAGACTAACAAATCAAAGAAAGGTGCCAATAGAAGTTCAAACATATTAGAAATCATACATACGGATATATGTTGTCTAGACATGGACATTCAAGGTCAGAAATATTTATCACCTTTATTGATGATTTTTCTCAATATATGTATCTCTACATGCTTCATAATAAGAGTGAAGCATTGGATGCCTTCAAGAGCTTTAAGGTTGAAGTATAGAAACAATGTGGAAAGCAAATAAAGATCGTGAGATCAGATAGAGGTGTTGAATATTATGGTAGATACATTGAGAATGGACAAGTGTCTGGTCTGTTTGCTAAGTTTCTTCAAGAACATGGGATAGTTACCCAATACACTATGCCTGGTTCACCATACCAGAATGGTGTAGCAGAAAAGAGAAACTGAACACTATTGGACATGGTGCAGAGTATGCTTAGCAATTCTAATCTTCCTAAATCCTTGTGGATTGAAGCTTTGAAGACGACTGTGTATATATTAAACCGAGTTCAAACCAATGTTGTCTCAAAGATGCCATTTGAATTATGGAAAGGTTGGAAACCAAGTTTGCAACATATGAGTGTTTGGGGATGCCCGTTTGAAGTGAGGATTTATAATCCATAAGAGAAGAAACTGGACCCAAGGACCATTAGTGGGTATTTCATTGGATATGTCGAACAACCTAAGGGTTATAGATTTTACTGTCCATCTCATAACACTAGGTTTGTGGAATCAAGAAATGCAAAATTTCTTGAGAATTACTTGATTAGTAAGAGCGATTGATCCCAGGGCATTGGTTCTGAGAAAGATCATGCTCAATGTACCACTTCAAGTAATGGACTAATCGTTATTGTTAACAACATGCCTCGAGTACAAACGCGTGTTGAAGAACCAGTCTTGGAAGTACCACAAGTTGTTGATCTTGATCCAGTAGATGTTGAAGTTCAACATATGCCTACAACTGTTGAACAACCAGTTGAACAACATGATCCTGCTTCTCAGGAGACTATTGATGCAACAATAAGAAGATATACTAGAGTAAGGAAATCAACGATTCCTAATGATTATGCTGTGTATCTACAAGAATGTGACTATAATGTTGGAGCCAAAAATGATCCTGAGACGTTTTCACAGGACATGAGTTCTGAGGTTTCGAACTTATGGTATAATGCCATGAAAGAAGAGATGGATTCTATGGTGTCTAACCGAGTCTGGGATCTCGTTAAGTTGCTTGATGGTGTGAAAGCCATTGGATGTAAATGAGTCTTCAAAACAAAGAAAGACTCACAAGGCAACATTGAGAGACATAAGATAAGACTCATTGCCAAAGGATTCACTCAAAGGGAAGGAATCGACTACATGGAGACATTTTCTCCTTTATCTAAGAAAGATTCACTTTGTGTGGTCATGGCATTAGTTGCCCATTTTGATTTGGATTTGTATCAAATGGATGTGAAAACGGATTTCCTTAATGGTAACCTAGAGGAAGAGGTTTATATGAAGCAACCTAAAGGATTCTTCTCTAGTGATGGTGAGAATTTGGTTTGTAAGCTTAATAAATCCATATATGGATTAAAACAAGCTTCACGTCAATGGTATTTGAAATTCCATAATTTCATCACTTCATTTGGTTTTGAAGAGAACGTCGTGGATCAATGTATATACCAAAAGGTTAGTGGGATTAAGATTTGTTTTTTGGTGCTATATGTGGATGATATTTTGCTTACAGCCAATGATAAGGGTTTGCTACATGAGGTAAAACAATTCCTCTCTAAAACTTTTGATATGAAGGATATGGGTGAGGCATCTTATGTCATTTTTAATTAAGATCGATAGAGATATACTTCAAGGTGTCTTGGGTTTATCTCAGGAAACCTATATCAATAAAGTTTTTGAGAGATATCGGATGAAAGATTGTTCACCAAGTATTTCACCCATTGTGAAGGGCGATAAGTTCAATTTGGATCAATGCCCAAGGAATGATTTAGAAAGAGAACAGATGAAAACCATTATATATGCTTCAGATGTTGGAAGCCTGATGTATGCTCAGGTCTGTACCATACCTGACATTGCATTTGTTGTTGGGATGCTAGGAAGATATCAGAGTAACCTAGGTGTTGACCATTGGAAAGCTGCAAAGAAAGTGATGAGGTACTTGCAAGGAACCAAGGATTATATGCCCATGTATATACGAACCGATGAACTGGAAGTAATTGGCTACTCCGATGTGGATTTCGCTGGCTATATTGATTCACGAAAATCAACATCTGGTTACATTTTCATGCTTGTCGGTGGAGCTGTGTCTTGGAGGAATGCGAAACATTCCTTGACTTCTACTTCCACTATGGAAGCCGAGTTCGTATCATGTTTTGAGGCCACATTGCATGGTGTATGGTTGTAGAGTTTCATTTCTGGGCTTAGAGTAGTTGACTCTATTTCTACGCCATTAAGATTGTACTATCACAACTCAGTTGCTGTATTTATGGCTTAGAACAACAAAAGTGGTAGTCGTAGTAAGCACATCGATATTAAATACTTAGCCATAAGAGAACGTGTTAAAGAAAAAAAAGTGATCATTGAGCACGTAAGCACTGAGTTGATGATTGTTGATCCTTTGACTAAAGGCATGCCACCAATGAAATTCAAGGATCATATAGAGAAAATAGAAATTGGTTCCACTTTGTAAATGTATATATACAATTTATTAATGAAACTCTTATATATTGTGATATTTTCTCATATTCATGTGCAACTTAATTTATTTGAGAAAATATATATTTTATTGGACGAAGAATAGATATAGGATTTATTCATTAAGTTTCCTTACCACATAAAGTATAGTACTTGAGAAACTAAATACATTGTAATACATGGAAGATAATACTCGCTCTTAGAGGACCTATCGCTATGATTCATGTATTTTGTTACTTAAGAGAATTTCGCTTAACATTTGCACCAAGTGGGATAATGGTGCAACGTAAAGTGAACCGTGGTGACGGTTTCGGTTTTGCCATAACCGTACGTCGGTTCTGAAACCGAACGAGGTTCTTGATGGAAGAACCTTAATAAAGCATCAGGTCCTCTCACTATTAACTGCAAGAATTCAGATACACCATCAAAACGTAGAGAATAAGTGTGAGAAACCAGTGAGAGCATCAAATTGAAAATCCATTGAAATTCCCGTGTAAGTGCTGAAATTTGATCAATGTCAGGAGGTATGTTTTCAATCCATTTTTGTTTCTGCTGCATTTAAATTATGAGATGATATGATTTTCTGAACGTTTTTGGATTGAATTATGATCTTACATTCCATGCTTTATAAACTGGATTAATTTGGCCATTTGCTAAGAGCATTGATGGTGGATCATCAGAAAGAAATTTTTCTAGGTCTGAACTACACAAAATCTTTATGATTTGTTGTTCCCAAACTAGTAAATTTGTATTATCGAACTCTATTGTAGTAATCTGGTTTTGAAAATTAACGACATTGTAGTCACCTTGATCCATAGTATACATAGAAACATTCAAGAACTTATGAACTTGATCAGTAGTGAAACCAGATCACAAGCATTCAAGAACCTTTAAGAAAGCACTTTCATGAGCAAGACAGAATGATAGCAAGAGTAAATAGAAAGAGATGAGAGAAATGAGAGGAAAATCACATATTAATGTATTACTTATAGATCATACTATTTATAGAAGAAAGTACTATTACGTATCCAATTAAAGCATGATAGCTAGCTCTAACAAACTAACAAATTCAGTGCAACAGTCTTGATTCTGATACGAACAAAATCGGCTCAGCTACTGCCGGGCGCTTCAGTGAGTGCAACTATTGCACACGAGGGGTGCAGCGGGAGCGCATGATTGGCACAGCTCGGCGCAGGACGTGCCAAGATAAGGGCATAAGGGAACCCTCGCAAATTCTGTTAAAATGTTAGAATTCTGTTAGTGCATTAGCGCACTACCTTCACACAATTTCTCTCTTCTTTTATCACTATAATGTATGATTATTTATAGTCCTTAAGAAATGGAATAAAGTACAAAGAATTATACCTAATTTCCCTCTTCCTCTACAACTTCTTCTTCTTCCTATCATTCCTGCCTTTCCCTGCTACTAATCGTAACAGTGGTATCAAAGCTGGTTACGAGTATGGATACTGGAGGCAAATCCAATGTCGAATTTTGTAATGACGTAATGGAGAATCTCGCACGTCATGATAACACCTTACAGGCAGTGCTTATTGAGTTGCAAGCAATGCGTACAACTCGTATCTTACCTTAGGATAACCCTTTTGTTAGAGATGAATCCACCCAATCCAACCCCACATGTTGCGGTCAGCTACGGACAACAGTCACCCCTACTTGAAGCTATCCTTCCCAAGGTTTGTCGGAGAGGATCCCACATGATGGGGTTGGATTGGGTGGATTCTACTTGAAGCATTACTTCGAGTTCACTAATATAACTGCTGACTAACAAGTACAATTAGATTCCTTCCATCTGGAAGGTATTGCGTTACAATGGCACCAATGGCTCACAAAGTTTCGTGGTCCTCTCACCTGGGAAGAGTTCACCAAAGCTACGCAACTGAGGTTTGGACCTACAGACTATGAGGACCCTTCAAAAGAACCATCTCGCTTGAGACACATCATAAATGTGGCAGCATACCAGAAATTCTTCGAGAAACTCTCTAATTGTGTGGATGGATTACCTGAGGAATTCCTCATTGGTTGCTTCATCACAGGGTTAAGGAAATCAAGCAACCAAGAACTTTGGCCGATGCCATTGGTGTGGCAAGATTAATTGAGGAAATAAATTTCTTACAAAATAAATCTATGGCCATCTCTCGTTATTAACTATTTGTCAACCTCACCAAGCCTACAACTAACACCAATGCTGGTTTTTTAGGACCTACACCTGCTCAACGCGGTGGCTCAACTAAACTCAACCAATAACCTTTCAAAAGCTGACCAACCAAGAGGCACGAGAGCGGTGAGAGAAGGGATTATGTTACTATTATGATGATAAATTTTTTGTTGGCCACCGCTGTGCATAACCATAACTCTTTATGATGGAAGATTTGAATCAAAATGATGCAGGAGAGTGAAGAATTCACACCACTACCGGACCCTCAAATAATACTACCTGAAATATCCTTCCATGCTATAGCAGGAACTGAACATCCTCAAACTTTACATATTATGGGAAAACTGAAGACTAAGAATGTGTTGGTATTGGTAGATGAGGGTAGTACCCATAAATTCATCGATCAGGCCTTACCTACCCAATTTGGCTTACCTATAGCCAAGGGAAAGAAACTGGAAGTAATGGTGGCTAACCATGAGAAATTAGAATGTGTTGGACAATGCTGCAACCTCACTCTCATCATTTAGGGACATCCTGTAGAGACTGATTACTATATGCTACCGGTGGTAGTATGCCAATTGGTTCTAGAGGTTTAATGACTAAAACCTCTTGGACCTATTCGGATGGACTACAAGAAACTTATCTTAAGTTTCAATTCAGAAGGAAGTTCACACACCTTCCAAGGGTTGGTAAGAACCAATATGACAACCCTAACCCCTAAGGAATGCCAGAGTTTACAAGGTGTGGGGTTACTCCTGCAAATAAGACCAACATATAACCATCAGAACCCTTCCCAAACATACTCTCCTGAGATAAGTAAGCTACTGACTAAATTTCCTAAATTTTTTGAATCAACCGTTAGCTTACCTCCTACACGAGTACATAATCACCGAATTCCCCTACAACCTAACTTCGAACCAGCAAATGTTAGACCCTATCGTTATCCAAATGATAAAAAACTGAGATTGAAAAGATAGTGTAGGAGCTCTTACAATCCTAGTTGAAAAAACCTAGTAATAGCCCATTTTCCTCACCTATGTTGCTTGTCAAGAAAACAGATGACACCTGGAGGTTCTGTGTGGATTATCGAGCTCTAAATGCCCTTATTATAAGAAAAAAATACCATATACTTGTCATTGATGAGCTGCTAGATGAACTACATAGATCTAAGATTTACTCCAAACTAGATCTACGTTCAGGATACCACCAGATAAGAGTTCATGAAGAGGATACACATAAAACTGCCTTCAGGACACATGAAGGTCACTATGAGTTCCTACTAATTTCGTTTGGCCTCACTAATACGCCAGCCACCTTCCAAAGCCTCATGAATGATATATTTTGACCCTTCCTCAAGAATGTTTTCTTGGTTTTCTTTGATGACATATTGGTGTATTCCAAGTCTTGGGAGGAGCATAATTGGAAACTACAATCTATCCTTCAATTGTTGACTGTAACTAGTTATTTGCAAAAGAATCCAAGTGCCAATTTGGTGTGTTATATGTAGAGTACATGGGCCACCTTATCTCTGAGAAAGGGGTCTTAGTGGATCCTGCTAAAATCCATACCGTCAAAGAATGGCCTACTCCGACCACAACTAAAGGTGTCTGAGCGTTCCCTGGGTTGGCAAGCTACTACAAAAAATTCATTCGACACTTTGGAGGATTAGCTACACCCTTAACTCAATTGTTGGGGAAAAAAGGTTTCCATTGGAGTGAGGTAGCTGAGATGGCCTTCCAATAGTTAAAAAATGCTCTCACATCTCCCCCTATCCTATGCCTATCTGATTTCACACAACATTTTGTGATTGAATGTGATGCTAGTGGCATTGATGTTGGGGCAATTCTCACCCCAGCACAGGCTGGTTGGTTTCCTAAACTTATAGGCTATGGTTATGTGATCGAGTATAAAAAAGGATCTAAGAATCGTGGACCTGACTCCCTATCCAGAGTAGTAGAATTCCAGTACCTATATGTCTCACAACCCTTAGCAGTTTGGTGGCCAACATTCCAACAAGAAGTTCAGCAAGACCTTTGTTATGATAAGCTGAGAAACATGACGCCAACAGGTACTCCTCACAGATACTCCTCACTTACACCATCATGATGGCATTTGGTTCAAAAGGAATAAGGTTTACCTAAGCTCCAAGTCTGCCTTAATACCAAATTTTTTGATAGAATGCCATTCCTCACCTATTAGAGGACATTTTGGATTTCAAAAAACACTGACTAGGGTTAAGTAGAATTTTGTTGGCCAAACATGCACCAAAAGATAAAAGAATTTCTACGGGCATATGACATATGTCAATGGTTCAAAAATGATTGTATGATGCCAACATGATTAATACAACCCCTACCAATTCCCACCAAGATATGGTCTAATATCTCCATGGATTTCATTGAAGGACTCCCCCTTTTCCAAAGGAAATACCATGGTTATGGTGGTAATGGATCGATAGAAAAAATATGCACAATTCATTGCTATGAAGCACTCTTTTACTACCCTAGGTATTGCCAAAATATTTCTATCTAATGTAGTACGGTTGCATGGCATTCCCACTTATATAGTGAGTGATCATGATAAAGTCTTCATCAACTCTTTTTGGAGAGCATTATTTCAATTGCAGGGTACACGATTGTGTATGAATTCTAGCTATCATCCACAAACTGATGGTCAGACTAAGATGGTTAATCAAGTTTTGGAATAGTACCTATGTTGCTTTGCTAATGATCAACCAAAACAGTGGGTTAAGTGGATACCGTGGGCTGAATTCAGCTACAACACATCAATACACTCATCCACCAAAGTCATTCCATTTGAAGTCGTTTATGGAATCCCTCTTCCCCATCTTATAGCTTACATCCCAGGTACCTCGAACGTCCAAACTGTGGATGAGTACTTGCGTGATCGTGACACCATCCTTAGAGAACTACATCACAACCTTATCACTATAATGTACGACTATTTATAGCCCTTAAGAAATGGAATAAAGTACGAAGAATTATACCTAATTTCTTTCTTCCTTTGCAGCTTCTTCTTCTTCTTCCTATCATTCCTGCCTTTCTTTGCTACTAATCGTAACAGATTCTTCATTAGCTTTGTTTCTTTATTCATAGATGTTTGAAATCCAGACCTAACTCAACCCAATAATATCTCATTGAATTAAGAGTAACTCAAGCGTATAAGAAGCACTGTTGTTGAATTTCTAGCTGATGTGGGACTGAAGAAAACTTAAGAGCCCTTTTCCATACGGACATAGGTGGTCTCATAAAGCCACAGTGAGATTGTTAAGGACAAATCCCAAGTCACCGATCAAGCTAGGCCCATCTCTGATACCATGTTAGAAACTTAGGCTTAACTTAACCTAATTAAATCTCATTGAATTAAGGGTTGTCCAAACTTATAAGCAACACTGCTATCAAACTCATAGCTGATGTGGCACTGAAAAAAACTTAATAATAAATATAGGTGTAAGAAGGTAAGCTGGTAACACTAGTAGTTTCCTTAATCGGTGAGGAAGGCAACTCCGCATCAGCCAATACATCCTTATTAGCTTATGTGAAAAAATCCCTTCTTCCAATAAAAATAAGTAAAGGCCTTCCCAATTGTTGAAAGAAAAAAATTCTAATCAATTTAAATTAGATAGGTTGATAGATTATTACAATTTAGTTATTTTATTATTATATTTGTAATTATTTTAGATTAATTAATTTTAATGATTTTAATTACTTTATTTTCTACTTTTTAGAATATTTTCCTATTCAAACACATAAACTTATATTAGTATTGTTAAATTTGATTTAATTTAAATACTCAAAAACTTATATTAGTATTCTTAAATTTGATTTAATTTAAATACTCAATGCGCATACAATATAGGCAATCACATATGATTCCGTTCAAAAAAGGTCCCAATCTAATTAACATTTTTTTAATTTTTAAAATATAATAGAAACAATATTTTTTATTTTATTTTATTTCCTTTTATTAAAGTATAGTGTGACAATCTTAACACATACAGTAACACAACACAAATGCAATTATTACTATAAAAACAAGTATATATCATAGTTTATCTGTAATTATTTTATAAATTTAAAATTATATTATTTTTTTACTATTGTAAAAAATTTATTTTAAAAAATTACCTAAAATCTTCATTGGATCACGTAACATGTGAATCATATATGACATAACACAAAACTAATATGCAAACATGATACAAACACAACACAACATATATGATTATCAAATTTATTCTAATATAACGTGAAAAAAACAAACATTTCTAAGTAAAATGTCTATACCATCTCATATAAAGTAAAATTTGATATACCACAATAACTCTATCTTAATTTTATATCTTTCATATTAACTCTATCATTATTATTTTGTTTTGCATTAATTGTGATTATCGATAAACATTTAATTATTGTGCACAAAAGGATATCACTAATAATTGTTTATTATTATATATGTAAAATAGTGTATGTAAGTTGACATGTATAAAATGAATTTTTATTGTTAAATTTAAATTGTGGAAGAATCATTTCATATGTAAATAGACACAAAGTTAATAAATAATTTATTTATTTTATATATTTTAATAAATTAAATATATTAAATTTTAGATTACTTAATTTTCCAAAGCAAAATGAGTTCTAATCGTTAACACATTTTATAAAATTTTGTAATTCAAATTGAGTTTTTAATTTTTAGCTACATAAATTGTGTAGAAAAAAAAAATCTTTGACAATGTCTATAAACCCAATTTTATCAACCATCTTAAAATTTTAATTTTTTCTACTAATTAATTTAGTAAGAGATTTTTTTATTGCATTTCGCAAGAACTAAAAATTACATAATATTGTTTATTTTAAGAATCTTTTAAATAATATAATAGTTATAATAATTTAAATAGAAATTAATACATATATATATATATATTTGTATTTTCTATTCAGTGTTATAATATTTATATTTTGAATTATTATAATATATTTAAGATTTTAATAAAAATTATTAAATGTAATATATAAGGGCTATATAATGAGTGATGTTTTAGGTGTGCTTGAGTCGATTCTAAATTAAAATGTCTAAAAATATAACAATAATGTAATTAAAATATATAAATTTTAATAAATATGATTAATATATTTAATTTGTAAAAATAAATAAATTTAAATGTAAATATATACTCGTTGAAATCAATAAATAAAATGAAATTAGCACTAGTCAATGCTCCTATAATAATGGGTCTTATTGCTTTATTTAATCATAAGCAATACTTAACCAGTAAAATGCGAAAAGCACTCAGTTCCATGCACAACAGAATATCCTTCCCTCTTCATAAACCAAAAGTCCACAAATCCTTGAGACGCCTTTACCAAAGACACTTAGAAAAAATAGAGTTCAAAAAGAGAAACAAAAGAAAATGGCAAGCTTCATCAATAGCCTCCCAAAATTTTATCATGTTGGTGCAACAATTGCAAAAAGAAACACCTATAATCCTAGGTTGTTTTTTGCTGCCACCTCAAGATGCATTCAAGTAAGTTAATAATTAGCTTTCCATTCATAGGAGAAATTATGTAGTGCCCACCATCTGACTCACTATGGCACCATGCATAATGTGACCAAAAGTATGAACTACTGGACTAGTTCATAGAGAAAATATGCAAAAGTGAAAATAAAACAAGAATATATGAATTTTACGTTGAACAAACCCATTAATTATTTATTTAAGCCAAAAATATTAACTTATTTGTAAATCTTCCCAAGTCTTAATTACAGAAATGAAATTATCAAAAAATAAATTACAAAAAATGAAAATTAATATCTGATTTTAGTATAATGGATACCATTATATATGTAAAGGTTTTAACAAACACGTACACAAATATATAAAAATTACAGGCAAGTTCAAAACAAGAAGCATCAGCAGAAGCAGTGAAAGAGGGAGCAAACAATGCCCAGCAATCAGCTGAAAACATGAAAGATAAGGCTTCTACTAATGCACAACAGGTATCATCATTTGTCTTTTATTCTACACTTTATACCCCATCGTTGTGAAACAATATCAGATTATAAAATTGTACCAAAATTTTCTTCAATTGTACAAGGTTACAAAATAAATAATTTAGATTTTAAAATTTGAATATTAAAAAAAAACAATAAAAATTTCTTTCTTAAAATTTATAACTATAAAAATAATATATTTTTATGTTCAATTCATACATTTTTACTATTAATTTTTTTTTATGTATTATTTTATATTAAATACCTTCCAATTGAAAGTTGTTTAAATTAAATTATTATCGTTTAAATCCGTTCAATATTAAACACTATTTAATTATATATATTTAATATTATTGTGGTGTTATTTATATTTTTATAAGTGTTAGAGTGTATTTTTTTTTTAGGTAATTTTTTTTTTCCTTGCATTTGACATTGTAAAAGTGCTTTAGAGTTTCGAACAAAAATATTTACGTGAACCGCCTTTAGGGTCAAAATTATGTATATTTTGTTCTAAATTGAATTCTCGTAAAATTGCTTTTAAATGAAATCGCTTTTAACATTAAAAAAATTGAAGCAATCATATTTGTTGACAACTGATGTGTTAAAATGAATGCGTGTGTGAGATTTTTGTAGGTGAATGAGAAGACAAAAGGTATGGCAGGGAAAGTATCTGAAACAGCACAAGACGTCATTGATAAAGGGAAGCAGACAATGCAGGAAGCTTGGGGATCTACTAAGGACATGGCTCAGAAAGCCAGTGACACAGTTCTGAGCAAAACTGAACAATCCAAGCAACACGTCCAAGCAAATGCAGAGAAAGTCAAGAAGTGCATGAATAGCAAGGGTGTCTAATTATTTAATTAACCTCCATTTTTGTTGTGTTCATTTCATTAATTAATTTGTATTTTTTAATCCTATGTTATTGGATTTTTTTATTCTGTATTTTTTAAGTTCATTGATTTACCATAACAAAGCAAAGCAAGTTTTTTTTCTCTATATATAAAAAGGAATCGTTTATTTTTTTGTGATGCCTCTTTAAGTTTCATAGTAAAAGATTGAAAATTATTTATGTCACTTATCTTTAGCATATTTTTTACATATGTTTTTTATTTTTATAAAAATAGTTTTAATGCACTCAATTTTACGGTGAATATCACTAATACTTCGAATATACGTTTTGAAACGTTAATTGTTACTTCCTTTAGATTATTATTTAAAGGTAAACCTTTAAGTTTCTTATTCTAACATTGATTTATTTTTTTAATTTCCTTATATTTATCTTGAGTCTAATTTCTTTATCTTTATTTTCTTATGTATTAGTTTTATAAATGTTATAAACAAATATTTAATCATTTAAAATTTTTAATTAACTTATAATAATAATTATCATATCTGAATTTAACGAGTCTACCACAATATTTTCTTTCGTTCTTTGTCTTCTTTTGTTATACCTAATATGCCTTAATTTGCTCAAATCTTAATATCCTTCTGATAATGACAAACCTTTTGGATCTGTACATGATAAGGTATCCAAATTAAACTTACTATAGCATAGGGAAATAGTGATTTAACTCTATTTTATTTATAATATTAATAATTATTACAATTTTAGAAGGAACTAAGAATTTTTAAAAATTCTTAGTCACTCATAGATTTTAGATATATAGTTGTTAGATGAATAATTTTTAGAGTAAAGAATAATTGCTAAATAAATAATTTTTAGAGTAGAGAGTTTGTTGTTGTTGAAGTTGTGCCCACCTAATAAAAATGAGGGTTCCTTTTATAGGATAATAAATTCTTGTTTACAATAGTGAAAAATCATTATATACCTATACTTTAATAATTCTTACCTAACTTTTTGCTTTTGACTTTTGAATTTAAGCCTTTTATTTACTTGGCATATATACTGACTAAAAATGTAAGTTCTACATCTTTATTCATCTTTATCATTTTCTGATAACAGTTCTTTTGATAACGTAGATGATGATGCATCTCTATTTTTTCGATCTCTAGTATAGTAAATGCATTTATAATCCTTAGTGATTTTCTTGGTGAATATTTCCATACGTAGGAGCAATTACATGAAAGTTAATTCTTCTTTCAACTCAAATAGGTTACCAGAACTAAATAAGGGGTGAAAATGCCAACCTAAAAAATATTTTTGCAAACTCTATATCAATTCAGCAAGTAGGTTTGAAGTGAGAAATTAACACAACAAAAGTACAAAATAACATTATCAATTCAACACATAACAAAAATAAGATGCAGTAATTTTTTTTTTTGGTAAATACATTAATGATGGTGTGTTCACAGGCTCCTTTATAGGCTAACAACATGTATAAACATAACAAACATCACAAAACATGCAAGACATTCATAAATACTGAAAAGCTATAAGGGATTTCCAATCTTTTCAATACCTTATATGTGGAAATATATCCGGTAAATGATGATTGTGCTTTCACAACATGCAATCATACATTACATAACAAACCATAATAAAGAGCCTAACACCTGATATATTACTAGGGTAAGAAGATATAGATTCTTTAGAGACTCTCGCCAAAAATGCATAATCAAAAGGCATAAGTTATAATTAGAAAGTTATAGGCATGGTACAAAGAAAAGAAAAAGAGAATACAAATACGCAAAACAAATAAGTTTTCTATTCAAAGTTTAAAACTAGCATGTTGTAACATATACAATAGAAACTCAGATTACGTTATCATAATAGCCAATCATGCATAATAATAAATATAATGAGGTAAACTCACATTGAAACCCTAATTATATGGTAACATCATCGGGTTGCTTAAGGCAACCACTTAGAAGCAAACAATTCACTAAAAATAATAAATAGATACAACTCGATAGAAAAGTATAAGCCCAAATACCTCTATCAGTTGGGATACCTGTCCTAACTATTTATTATTGCTCTTGCTTGTTTCCTCTACAACAACTTAGTTTGACACACGAATATGGCTCTCCTTCGAATCCCATATCACCCAAAGTGGTGTGATTAGTATCCATAAACCCAAAAAGTGTAAAGTGAATAAGAAAATTTTGTACGAATGGAACTGTCATCTGAAACATGGCTCACAGCCACACATGCTCCTCACATAAGAAAAATTTGCACGAAGGAAACTACCAACCGATATATGGCTCACATAAAACCCACTCGCAAAAACCATCTCAAGTACTCAACACTCACAAGCATGATTTTTCTCACACAATCATGAATCACTAATATCAAGCAACACTCAAGGTGTTAGTGATCCAGAAATAGAAAAATGATATATCAATTTGACACAACTTTGTTACATTTTCTAGATACCAAATAAGAAGATATTGGAGGGCATTTGTAGAGCTTATATTTACCACCTCACCAACTGCCTCACCAAGGGCTGGGGCGAGGGTGGTAGCAAGCTTGGTGGTAAGGTGCTAAAAAATCACATCTTTTCATTCTAAAAATTATCAAGTGCTTTCCATAAATACATGTACCCAAAATGAACCAACACTCCACTTAGCATGCACATAATGAAAACCAACTCCGTGGTGTGTATAAACATGTTTGCATACAAAGTGTTCCTCACTATGTGTCTGTTTGTATTAATAATTTACATTAACCAACATTGCATAGAGGATGACAAAACATTGAGTAAAATAAAATAGACACCATGTTTTGTGTACAGGAAGCAAACACATAGACACAAGTATAACGAGGCTTACACTTGGCATAAAAACAAAACACTTTTCTTGTCTTGACAAATTTTTCTGTTATTACTACTAAAATTTGTTTCAAACTTGGTGATTTTCTTACCATCTTCTTCAGTGAGAGCCATATTGCTATGAAAAATGATTATAACTTTACTAGTCAATAATTTACCTTGAAAACAAAAGAATTATCAATTTTTCTAAGTTCAGGATAAATTTGACTTGGCATTTGTTCTCTCAGAATGCAAAGCTCATCTATATTAAATTCCTTTCTAGAAGCACCATTGGTTTTGGAACTTCTCTATTAGTATTAGAAATCGCTAATTTGAGAAAATAGTATGGACTAATACAAATTTCTTCATTCTAGTATATAAGTTAACTAAAAAAATCTGAGATAGACAAGCTTGTCATCTACTCTTATCTTCTTTCTGAAATTTTTGATAGCTCTCTTAAAATTTTCAGAAAAATAATTTAACTCATTTAAATTAATTCCTAGATATAGATTCTCAATTAAATTTGCATGGAAAGCTTTATAAATGAATGTTAGATTAGTTCCTTCAAGAATATTAAATTTACTACCTGTAGAAAATTCTTTTTATATTGTCTAAAATTTCATATCTTTGATATATTTTCAAGTATATTTTCTAGATAAGTTATAAATACTCAACCATTATGATTCACATAAATTCATGTATCGGTCTCATCTTCAATGACTAATGTATACTTGTGTATATTTCCTTGAATAGTATTGGTGATCGTACTATCTTTATTATCACTTTAGGAGACGTTTTTTTGAATAGTATTGGTGATCATACTATCTTTCCTAGGGGGTGTGAACCTGCTTGATGGTGATGGTTATTATTGTAATGCTACAAAATAATTTTTAACTATATCTTTTGGGGTTAATAGTTATGGTAATCTATAGTTGGCATAATTACCTTCAACTTCTATCTTATTAGAGAATGCTCTGTGAGCTATTCCACTAAATCCAATATTAGCTTTACTTGCTTTAAGCCAGTTGGTAATTCTTAATTTTGGACTATTATAGATCACACAAGTCTTTTCCTGATCTTCTTTTTCTTTTTCTTTTCAGATGTGTTTCTCTTTTTTGAACTATTATCTTCTTCCCTCTCATTTTCAAATTTCTTCTTTAAAAGTTTTACTTTCCTTAGAATAAATCTATGATGAGGATTTCTCTTTAGAGTTTTTGGACTCTAATGGTTGCTTTAAACTGTCAAGTTCTTCCTGTTAAATTCCTATACTTAAAAGAGACTTTTTTAGGTATAAACCCTCTACTCAAGTTTTTCCTGAAGGATTTTTATATCATTTTCTTTTATCTTGATCTTGATATCAAGATGTTTCATTCATGTGAGTGCAAAAATAATTAAAAAGTGCTAATTCTTTTGTAAGGGTATTTGTTAAACTATTCTTTTTTCCTGAAAGATGTTCAATATCAAAATTGTAGTGGTTAAACCACTATTGTCATCTAATTAATCTTTCTTGTTTATATTCACCTATAATATTAGTTTCAAAAAAATAACCAAATTTTTTATTATTGATTCTGATAATGAATACGAAACTTATTAAATATATTGCAAATTTCTTTATAACTTTTTTGATAGCTAAGTATTCTTTTTCATTAATGTGATAATTTAATTCTAAACCATGGAAAGATCCTCATATGTATCTATAAAGATATTCATTTTTATCATTTACTTTTGATTTTTAAATTACTCTCCAATATTCATATGGAACATCTTTTTCAATTAACACTTTGTCATATAGACTTGGATGGTATAAAGTTGATAATTTTTTTACCTACGTTTTTACATTATCCACGTATAACGTATCTTGTTCTGTCAATTTTCAAATATGATCTTTTTTTAATTTTGTTTGTAAAGATTTTCGTATTTCTGCAAGTTTCTCGATGCGTGTTTCAACATATGTTAAATATCCTCATAATTTTTGTAATTGATTTTTGTTTTTTAGTTTGCTAGAAAATCATTAAATGATATTTAGTATATAAGGCTATAGGTTATATTTTGCATCTTCAATTTCTAACCCTAAATACTTCAATTTTTGCTAAGTAATTACTGTTTTTTTTAAGAAGTACAATACCTTATTAACTGCATTATTGTAGAATATTAATAGTATCCAAATAATGTTTATTTAATTCATTACAGAAAATTAAAATATCATCAATTTAAACACATCAAATATTTAATAGTTTTTTTTAAATGTTGTCCATATACCTTTGAAAGATACATGAAACTTGTTTTAATCCGAATGGTACCACAATCCATTGAAATGTAATGTCCTTGGGGGCAACTAAATGCCGTTATTTTTTGAGATTTTTCATCGAGTCTTATTTTTCAAAATCAACTTTTGTAATCAAAACTTGAAAATTATTTATTCTTTTTTATTAATGATAATAAGTCTCGTTTCTTTGAAATAAAATATCAATTATTAATCGTTTTTTGGTTTAATGCTTTGAAATTTATTACCATTATCTTTTTTTCTCTTCATTTTTCAGCTTTTTTTTCGACCAAGAATATTGAACTAGAGGGATGTGAATTACTTGGTATATAATTATTAGCTTCAAAATTTCTTAAACTTGTTTTTCAATCTCAATTATGTCTTCTTGAGTATAAATTATAAGTTTTAATCTGATGACTTTGTTAGGATATCTAAGTTTTATATTAGCAATCATTTTATATTTATTTATTTTTGGATCTAAAGAAATTTTTGAGCTTACTATTTTTGAATTTTTTTATGCCCGTAAGACTTTATCTTCCTAGATTTCATTAAAGAAAGAGTTTTGTTTTTCTTCTATGACTAATGAAATATTTTTTAAATAAAGTTTTTATTGTCACTCTATCTCACCATATTTTCATTTTTTTATGTTGTTTCATAAAAGTTGGGTTTGATATAGTCCAATTTTTTTTACTTTTAACACCTAACTAGTTTTACTATCTAGTGTTATTAGACTTATTTTGTCTAAATATTATGTAAAATGTTGATATAAGTTAAGAAAATTATTTTTATTAATAAATCAACTATTGTTTCTTATTGATATATGATAGGAATATGAAATTTCTCTTATCCTATCATTATATTTGTATTTGTAAAGATTTTATTAAGATTTATTATAGTATTGTTAACAATTCTTATAATTAAATCATTTGGTGCTTGTTTCCAAAGTTTTTATAGGAATACATATTTTATAGCTACACATATAATATCTCATGTATCTATATATGCACGTACATGATAATTTATGTAATATTTAAATTTTAATCCTATTTTAATATAAATACTATTTAGATTTGTAATATTATACAAATCATTCCTCTTCTAATGAAAATAATTCATATTCATATTTTGAGTTGGTTATTTTTTCCTCGATTTTTTATAATAGATAAATATTACAAGTATCATCTATATACTATTCCTCTATTTGATCTAATTTCATCTTAAAACTTCTTCTAAGATTTTTACTATTTATGAAAATTCTTTTTTATGTCAAAGTCTGTTAGAACATTCATTAGCATAGTGTATTTTCTCATTATTGATCCAATATATGTATTTCCATGATGAGCAATAATCTTTGTTTTATGGTAACTTATACATTTTTTTCCTAAAATATATTTTTCTATAAAGTTCTTTGTTATAATTTATCTTATATTTTTGAAAGTCTAATTTTATAAATTTATATCTTTTGGATGTTTTGTATTTTTTTATTTTTACTTGTAAGATTTTATATTACATCCATATTTGCTATCATCCTTAAATCTCTTGTATCACAACAAAATTTATCATTTCCTTTTATTTGTTTATATTTCTATCTTTTTAGATATTTAATAATTATCCAGTTTTTAAGAGTTCTTATTCTTCCTTCCAAGATGTCTGGTATGTTTTTATATTTCTTTTATTCCATCATGATATTATAGTTTTATGTAATATTTCAAGTAAACTTTGAAAAACTATTTCCTTATAGGTTTCATGCATAAAAGGGTGGTAATTTATAATAATACATTTCATATTCACAAATAAAAAGATTTATATAACATGTCACATAGTTTCATATTTCTTAAATTCTATTTGGCTTTCTCAATTTTATATTCATTAGATTCAATGATATATCTATATTTTTCTTCTCCAATAAATTACTTTTATATTTCATTTACTATAGTATCTAAGTACTACCTACCCATATGAACATTTTTCTGCATTTATAATTGTTGTTTTGTTAAATTTCTAAATCAAGTTTTAATATTTACTGTTATTTTATGAGCTACTAAGACTCTAGAGTTGAAGGGTTTGATTATGTGGTTGGAGAATTTTGTATGATTACATTTATATCAATAAACCATTTATCTAAGACTTTTTTCCTGTCTCTTATATAATCTAAATCTAAAATGTCATATATATAATTTTCATGAAGTTTGAATTCTGGCGGTAGTTTCCCAATTTAATCCTTCTTTCATTTTGGTTTGTTATTTTCTTTTATAACATAGGTTAGGTTCTTGTAGCCTTTCCTATTTCTTTTTTCCCTATATGGGTCAAATGCTTCTTCTTCATGAGGACTTAGTAATGAAATAGGTTTCATATGATGTTTTTGGATCATATTTTCTAGTTCAGAATTAATTTCATTGACTATGATCATTTCATTTTCGTCTTGGTTTGTATAAAGTTTTTCATGATAATGTATTTTTAGTTCTTCATTTGTTATGGTTAACAAACTAACTAATTTTTTTATATCCCTATTCGCATGATTCATAAATTATTCTTTTAATTTTTTTTCTATATTCCATTAAACTAGGATTATAGCTTATTATTTTATTTGAGTTTTTTTCATTATTTCTTTTCTCATTCCTATGTATCGATATATCTAATCTCCTAGGTGATTCTTCCTTTAATCCTACAAATGGATCCAACTTATAACCTATAATTTTATTGTCTCTAGGTGTGTTATTTTCATCCCTTCTTAACTTTGGAAATTCCTTATGTATGTTTTGTTGTAATTTTTTATGTAAGAAACTTATAAGGAAATAAGACTTATAGCACAATAATCAAATATAATTTTTTTTGTGTTTATAAGTATTTCATATTTGATTATTGTGTTATATCTATTTCTTTTGCTAAACGATTTAAAACTTTCATTATTATTATTTGGTTTTTTTGATATGCTTGTTAAGCTTTCATTACGATCTAATTCTATATCATGTAGTTTATTTTTGAACATTATACTTCATAATATTACATCATGGACTAATTCTTTCTTTTCTCTAACTTCTTGTTCTAGTTCTATCACCTATCTTTCTTTGTTGGAAAATTCATCTTGAGAATCTATAATCGTAGACCTTGATACATTGTTTTTTCTTCCTAGTATTAGAGGTTTTTCTTTAATATTTAAGTTTCATTCTTCAAGTATTTTAAAGTTTGTTAATATTTTTTATTTTATTATTTGTTCAATTTCTTAGAAAGTTTTATCTAATTCTATGAATTCATTTTGTCGATATATTGAACTATTTTGATTGTTTATTAATGAATATATTACTATGTAGTGCATCGAAAATCGATGATTTTCTCTCATTAAAATTTATCTTTTAAATTCATAGACTAAACTTAATACTTGATTTAAGTTCTTGTCATTAATACTAATGACAAACCTATGGTATGCTATGAATTTTAATTTATGATATCCTGTATTTTCATGGATCATTCCTAATAAAGTATCTTTCTTATTTATTATTTTATAATCTAGTAGTGCTAGTTTTATTCGGGAATGAATTCTTATCTAAAATATGATTTTATTAATATTTAAATTCCTTCAAAATGAATGCATCTAATTTTTCTTTTATTTTTCTGAACAATTTTTGATAATTTATCCATAATGATTTCTTTGTCAATTAATGGTATTTTATACATTATTTTTGCGTCTGTAATATTAATACTCATTTATTTATTACTTATTTCATAATAAATTATATATTTCCTTGAAAATAGTTTTCTTATTCTTGATAATGATGAATCTTTAAATTAATCTCATTTTTTAATATTTAATCTTACTTTTTGTATTTTTCAAAAAAAAATTCCTAATTACTATTTTTTATTAGAAACATATTTAAATGTCTTGTATTTTTATTTTTATTTCTATTATTTATTGATTTTCTAATATTTATGTCATTTTTATGTATAAAAAATTATTATTCGCTTCCTTTAAGTTGGTAATATTTGTGATATTTTTCAAACCTTAAATATTTTTATGATATTATATCAAAACTTCAGATATTATTAATATTATTCCCAAAAGATCGATGTATTTTGATACGAAGGTCAAAACTATTTATATCATTAGTCAAAAATTAAGTGAGAGAGTATTATTAATTTAAAATAGATTAACTACATGTGATAATTCGGTTCTTAGATAAAGTTTAAATTTCTAACCCCTTTTATGTGATGTTTGTATGTTTTTTTCTCGTGTAACGTAAAAATATATATATATATATATTTTTAATTTGATCTCTAGAATTTTGATGGGATTATAGGAACTATATAGGTAATAGCTATAGGAGATGATATCGAGTTTAATCTTATTTGTTATTTTATTGAAGTTATATAATAGATGTGTTTTGATGTTTATATTCTTCAATTGAGTATAAATGTATGATTTTCGAATGATTTTTAAAAAAAATTATCAAAATGAAGGGGGGACTGTATGTCATGTCAATAGTTTATTAATAGAGGCTGTGGAAGATGATAGGTAGGACGAACCGACCAAGAGATGAAAGGTCAAATCCCTAACATTGTTTTTGGAGGACTCAAAAAACTGTCGAGCGTTATGTGATTTGAATGATAGTCATGATTATTAACTTATTCATTCCTGCGATTGAAACTCTTTATTTCATTTAAAGTCACAAATTTCATTTAATTTACACCGAGTGTTATCTTCTTTATGAAAATATTTCTTTCAAGCAATTAAGTAAATAATTAAACCCTGTACTATAGTTGGAGAATAATTAACATAAGTGAGAGATTTTGCTTTTCTTATGCATGCATAGGTGCCATGATATGTAAAATTGTTCGGTAATGCGATTGCAAGTGGTATTGTAATATTTTATACTAATTATCAATTTATTTAAAATAATTTTCATATAATCAGATACATTAATAATCTTATTTTAAATTAATGTGCTTTAGTTACCTTATTGTTATATATTTTTTAGGCATTTTAATCATTTTTCTGGTTATTTTAGTTAATTTATTTTCTATTTTTTTCACTTTTTGAGACGTTTTTCCCATAAACTGATACAAGCAGTATTGGTTTGAGTTGCTCGTGGGCGCAACGCCATATGGAAGAGGAAAAGCGGCGCATAGTGCAGTAACGCAGGCTAGGCATATAAGCGAGAGACCACTAAATTCGATTAGGAATGTCAGAGTTAGTTAGCTTAATTTCCTTATATTTTCTATCCATGTAAAGCTATATATAGCCTCTGTGAATTCAATAAAGAATATTAGATATTATACAAAATCAACTACCTATCTTCTGTTTCCTCTCTTCTTCTTCCACCTCTTTGAAAGTAACTCTATCAGTGGTATCAGAACCGGTTCTAGCTATGGATTCCCAAGGCAAGTCTAATGTTGAGTTTCGCAATGATGTCATGGGAATTCTAGCACTACATGAAATGGACTTCGACCAAGTTGGCTCTACATTGCAAGCCGTAGAAATTTGTTGTTGGCCATTTCTATGCATGGCCACAATTATTTATGATGGATGACTTAACCCAAAATCACACTGATGACATTGAAGAAACCCTACTATAGCAAGAACATTACGAAGTGATACCTAAAATCTCCTTCCATGCCATAACAAGCACTGAACACCCATAAACCATACGCATTATAGGAAAAATGAGAAATAAGAAGGTATTAGTGCTGATATATGGGGATAGTACACATAACTTTATTGATCAAGCCTTAACTTCTCAATTTGGATTGCCAATAGTCAAAGGTAAGAAACTAGAGGTAATGGTAGCTAATCGTGAGAAAATAGAATATGCTAGGAAATATTGTAACCTCACCCTCACAATTCAAGGGTATCTAGTTACTGTAGATTATTATGTTCTTCCAATTGTAGCATGTGAATTGGCTTTAGGGGTCCAATGGCTTGAAACCCTTGGTTCCATTCAGATGGATTATAAGAAAATCACCATAAGCTTCATTGTAGAAGGAACCTCTCGTACGTTCCAAGGGTTAGGGCAAGCCAATATTGCAGCCCTAACTAGTAAGGAATGTAATTTAGGCACTGGGTTGTTCCTCCAGATAATGCTTGTTAGCAACCACATGGAACAGTCTAAGGAGAACCCTCTAGAGATAGGTAAGCTAATGCCTGAGTTTCCTTAGTTATTTGAATCTTCCACCAGCTTACCCCTAAGGCGAATGCATGATCATAGAATTCCTTTGCAACTTGGCTCAGGACCGGTGAATATTCGACCCTATCATTACCCTTATTATAAAAAAACTAAGATAGAAAAGATGTTGCATGAACTCTTACAATACAATTTGATAAGGCTAAGTAATAGTCCCTTCTCGTCACCAATTTTGTTAGTTAAGAAGGCAGATAGAGTCTAAATTTTTTGTGTGAACTATAGAGCTCTTAATGCAATCACTGTCAAGGATAAGTACCCTATACCTATCATTAAGGAATTATTGGATGAACTTCATAGAGCCAAGATTTACTCCAAAATGGACCTACGTTCAGGGTACCATCAAATATGAGTTCATGAAGATGACACCCCTAAGATAGCATTCAGAACATATGAAGGCCATTATGAATTCCTAGTGATGCCATTTGGCCTCACCAATACCCCAGCTACCTTCCAAAGTCTCATGAATGATATCTTTCGATCCTACCTTAGGAAATTCATCTTGGTTTTCTTTGATGATATCCTAGTATACTCCAATTCATGGGAGGACCATAACATGCATTTACAAACTGTCCTACAATTACCAACAACTAGCAGTTTGTTTGCAAAGCAATATAAGTGTCAATTTGGTTTGTTACATGTAGAATACTTGGGCCACCTTATTTCAGAACAAAGAGTCTCAATTGATCCAGCAAAAATTCGTGTTGTCATTGAATGGCCAACACCAACGACAATAAAAAGAGTCAGAGGGTTCCTTGGATTGGCATGCTATTATAGAAAATTCATTCACCAGTTTGAGGGAATAGCAATACCATTAACCCGTCTATTGAGTAAGGAGGGGTTCCAATGGAATGAGGCTGTAGTAATGGCCTTCCAATAGCTAAAAGAAGCTTTAACCTCCCCTCTCATATTATGTCTACTAGACTTCACTCAACGTTTGTGATTGAATGTGATGCTAGTGGAATTTTCCTCAGGGTTGTCCTCACCCAAGAAAATAGACCAATGGCTTATTTTAGTGCTACACTCAAGGGATCAGCCTTACCATTATCTACTATGAGAAGGAAATGCTAGTTGTTGTTAAATCCATCAAGATATAACGCCCATACTTACTTAGAAGATCATTCATAGTGTGCACGGATAAAAAAAGTCTCAAGTATCTACTAAAGCAACGTATTACAACACTAGCACAGGCACGTTGGCTACCAAAATTCCTTAGTTAAGGCTATGAAATTGAGTACAAACGTGGTTCAAAAAATCAAGGTGCAAACTCCTTGTCCCAAGTGGTGGAGTTCCAATTCCTATCTATCTCTTAACCCCATTGGTGGCCAATGCTCAAAAAGGAAGTCCAATAAGACATTTTTTATGAAAGACATCTAGCCAAGACTTCCCCTTTGGATGTTTACAAACTATACCAACGTGATGGGGTATGGTTCAAGGGGAACAAAGTTTATCTAAGCTCACAATCTTCTTTAATTCTAAAATTTTTAGCAGACTTCCATTCATCACCAATTTGAGGGCACTTTGGGTTCCACAAAATACTTTTTCAAATCAAACAGAATTTCGGTTGGTCCAACATGGTCCAAAAAATGAAGAAATTTTTGCATTTGTGTGATGTATGCCAATGGTTCAAACCTAATTATATGAAGCCAGCAAGATTGTTGCAACCCTTACCAATTCCTACCAAAATATGGGTTGAAATATCAATGGATTTCATTAAAGGGTTACCACTTTCAAAGGGAAATACCGTGATCATGGTAGTTGTAGATCGTCTGGCAAAGTATACCCATTTCATTTCCATGAAACCCCCTTTTAATGTAATGATTATAGCCAAGGCATTTATGTCCAATGTGATGCGTCTACACGGCATTCCAACATCCATAATGAGCGATCGAGGTAAGGTATTCCTCAGCTCTTTGTAGCGAGCCTTGTTCCAATTACAAGGAACCCAATTATGCATGAACTCCAACTACCATCCCCAAACTGATATCCAGACAGAAGTTGACAACCACACTTTGGAACAATACTTACATTTCTTTGTTAGTGAGCAACCAAGGTAATGGAATGAGTGGATACCCTTGGATGATTTTAGCTATAACACCTCAACACATTCATCCACCAAAAAGACTCCATTAGAAGTAGTTTATGGCATTCCACCCCCACATCTATTAGCTTATGTTCCAGGCACCTCCAATGTCCAAATAATGGATGAATACCTGCATGATCAAGATACCATCATATGTGACTTACGTCATAACCTTCTATAAGCTCATATTCAAATTAAATGTTAGGCCGATCAACACAGGCAAGATCTTTCTTTCTTTGAAGGATATTAATTATGTTTTCCTAAAACTCCAACCCTACAAACAAACTTTTGTGGTCATTTGATCATCCATGAAGCTTTCCCCACATTTCTTTGAGCCTTATAGAATCATTGCACGAGTTGGTCTTATAGCTTATAGATTGGCACTTCCACCTAACTCTCACATACATGATGTATTTCATGTCAACATGTTATGTAAGCATGTGGGAACAGTTACTCCAAGATCCATCCAACTCCCTCCAATCTCTAATAACACCACTATCATACCCTAACCTGAAGCCATCTTGGCTCGTTGTGTGATTCAGAAGAAACCACATGGGATAATGAATGACATTTTTCTAAATCCTACCATGAATTCATCCTTATGGATAGGGATTCTAAAAAGGGAGAGAAATGATACAAGCAGCATTGGTTCGAGCTGTTCGTGAGTGCAACATCGAGCGAAAGAGGCACACGTAGGCACAGAAAGGGTGCACGGTACAGTAATGCGGGCAAGACGCATGAGTAAGGGACCACTAAATTCGATTAGGAATTTCAGAGTTAATTAGCATAATTTCCTTGTATTTTCTATCTGTGTAAGGTTATATATAACCTTAATGAATTCAATAAAGAACATCAAATATTATATAAAATTAACTCCCTTTCTTCTGCTTCCTCTCTTATTATTCTTCCACCTATCTGAAAGTAACTTTATCAAAAACATCCATCAATTTGAGACTTTTTTGCATGAAATATCCATCTAGTAAGCTTCAAATCAATTTGATTCAAGTTTTTTAAAAAATGACCTTAAAATCAAAATTGAAAAAAGATATTTGTGTCCAAAAATGCAATAATAATGCAACTAAAATATATCAATTTAAAGCAATGTAACTAATATATTTATTTGGTGAAAGTAAAATAACTAAAATATCAGGCTACCTTCTATACATATATGTGACTCTATTCATCTTGAGATTTAATCATATCCCACAATTTATTAAAAATTTATAAGTGTAATTAATTTAAATTATCCGCACATTTTTAAGAATTATGATAGTAATTATGCATATATATATTTGTATACCAAATAAACCAAAGCTTGTATTTTTAAAAGAGTAAAGTATATGAATGGTACTTGAATTTTTTAACATCATTCACTTTAATTTTATAGTTATTTTATTTTAACTTTTATACTTTATTCTTCTTACTTTTCTTTCATTATTTTAGTCACTTATTTTTTAATTTTTATACATTTAATTTAAAATTTGAAATTAAACTTCAAAAATATTAAAAAAAAAATAAAGTAAATTATAATTAAAAAAGTAAGGAGATCAAACCATGAAAATTAAAAAGATCAAATTATAAGAAAACTAATAAGGGGGTGAAAGTGTAAAAGATTTAAGGACTATTAATTTGCGTAAAAATAAATTAAAATTAAAATGTATATTCTTCTCATTAATTTATCTTGACAGAATTTATTAGCATATATAATAGTATCTACTGTGCATTTGCCAAACTAGGCAATATCTTAAAAATCTTTCCAATAATGTGAGATAAAGCCAAATCATATCTAATTTTAGAGTTTTTTTTAATATAATATTTATAAATTGTAGTATAATTATAATTTACGTGATAGATAATTATTAATTAAAATAATATAATTTTTTTAAAACATATAATTAACTCACGTATTAGTTATAATAATACAACAATTTGTAAAAAAAAAAAAGAATTTTTCTTAATTTTATTTTGAAGTTGTAGAAAGACAAGAAGTTTATCTTGAAGCTTTTTAAGGCAAGTACATATCAGCAAAACGTTAACCATGCATATTTGGAACTTCTGGACTTGGAATTTTGACAACAAACATACCCGTTTTCAAATGTAGAATTAATATTGCTTTTTCTAAAATCTAATTTTAAGACAATTAATCCATATATCACATTTTCTTTTTACTACTAAATGGATACATACATTGTCATAACGGCGAACATGCACGAAGTCATCTGACTTTTATAGACAATTGGAACTAACAACACTGGTTTTGAATGAAACGTTCGCCCATTTTTTAAATATATATTTACACGTGTCACGTCTGACCTTGGATACTTAATTAGTGATGCATCAAATAAGGAAAAAAAAAAGTTTGTTAATTACTAATTTTTAATTGATATCCCAAATGAGGTGACAATGTATATATATTATCTTGGCATTCTTCTAACATAGTTTATCAATTAATTTCACTTTTAATCAATAGAAAAACTTATGTTTATTATATCATAAAAAATATATATATACTTTCATTTTTAAATATGTATTAAATATATGTTTTTTTATGTTATATAAAAATATACGTGTGCATCAATGAAACTCTATCTATATATAAGTTCAATAGTGTAATAAAATACCATGTCATTGGTGATTGCCATAAATTTTTAATATTCAGTATTGTTCTAAAATAAATAATATTTGCAAAATTAAAATATTTTCTATTAACTTCAAGAGGACTACATTTCAAATTTTCAATTTTATATTTATATTTTAATATAAATAATCATTTTTTCGATCAGTTCTATTTTGAATTTGGGACTGTAAAACTTAGACTAGTCTAATTACCTTAAAACCATTAAATTAATATCAGTAATTATTAAAAACTGCAATATATTTACCTATTTAATCCATCCACTGTACGACTAACAGCAATATTACAGAGACTTAAGGTTCGTAGAGAACAAGGTTAGTCTTCAACTATCTTTTGCCAACCAAAATTATCTCATAATTTTTTTTTAATTTAATCACTAGAAAATTAATAATCTTTCTTGTGTGGATGATGAAATTAGGTTAATTAATTTCTTTTTCTCACATAAAACTCTCTCATATTTTTAAATATATCGTATTGGGCTTGCTAGAAATCTCTCTTTTGTGTTCACATATTTTTAATTTTGATTTATTTATTTATATTTTTCTCTGATCTAAAATTCTGGCTGCAGGATCTATATATCAAAGTCATTTCAAGCCAAATTTGACTTCTTGAAGAAAATCGTATGATTCTCTTTACATATATGCATGAAATTTATCTGAAAAACACCTCAAAATATAATTACATATATGCAAACTCTTTTCTATATATTCCGATTTTACATGAAGGGATCAGCTTATATTCTTATACCTCATTTTTATTTAATTGTTTCATTTCAGAATATAAAGATAATTGCTAACGGTGGAATTACATATTCTTCATATCATTGATATGTTGTAAATTTTGCATCTATATACTTTTTTTTGCATAGTTAGATCATGATGATTTCTTCTTAATCCATAGATTTTTGTTCAGAAAGTTTTCATGTGTCATATATTTTTAGGTATTTTGAATTCATTGTAAAACATACAATAAAACCGTATTTTCGCGCTCGCGGGAAAATAATTTTCAAAAATTTATATGTAATTTTAAATGTCATTTAATAAGTCGACGAGTTCTACTTCTAAAATTAATCTTATTTTTTTAATCTTTATTAATTATAATTGATTTGATTGATTAAATGTATTGGAAGAACATAATATTCAATTAATATACTAGTTTTGTTTGTAATTGTTTAATTTATTGGTCATTAGTTCAATTTTATCTTTAAAGGATTTTTTTTCACTATTAACGCACATATGTGAAGAATGTGTGTGTTTGCACGATCACACTCATGTGTTTGTGTACGCACTTCACTTTAGCTTTTTTTCCTTCTTACACAAATCTACTTTGTGTTAAACTCATGACCTAGATCACTTCTTTCTTTTGAGATAGAAGGTTAGGAAAATATCAATAGGCAAATAATCATGGAGAAATTACAATAAACGGTTAATTCACATTACATGATGTTCTTTAAAATTAATGTTAATTATATGTTAACAATTTATATTTTTAAAAGAATTAATAATCGAAATACTCTAACATTACTAACTCATAAATATAGAGACTAATAGAAGTGTCCTAGTTGCAAATATGAACTTATTAGAAAACTACGTCAAAATCTTGTTATATATGTACAAAATAAACCAACAAGTCTTCTAGTACCCAGCATCCGTTACAATAGGATTGGGGTTGAGTTTTTGATATTTTTATAGGATACGCTTTGATGCTTGAATGCATGCCACATGACATATAAGTCCTCAATGTATGCTAATTATATGTACTCATGTTTGTTACATAGTATTAAAGATCTTAATTGTATAATTTTTATACAATCATGTATTTGATTATAAAATAAGAAAGTATCATATAAAAAAAATTATACGATTGTGTAAAAATTTAGTACCTACAATGTGTATAGGTTTAAACTATACTGAATATTTTACTTAGTTTATCTTAAATTTTAATTCTAAAATTATGTGTCTTGAAATTTTATTTCTTCTCAAATTAAAAAAAATTAAAATTTTAAAATGTAAGAAAATATAAAATAAACGAAATATTGATTTAAATAATTTTTTTTATGATAAAATTACTCTTATAGGCAACAAAATATAAGATATACATTATCACTAAATACTATATAAAATATTTATAATACAATTTAATATTATTTTATACAAAACAATTATACTTAATATATCAACTGTATACCAATAAACATATGGCCTTGATAGAGAATTGATGTCCTTAATTATATGGGATCCTCAGTCCTACTAAGGTGTGGGTCAAAGGTCCCACTACTCATGGTATTCGAAGGGTACCAACAAAAATAACTTTGATTCATCTCTCATCATTTTAAACCTTTAGAAAGGCCGATGACCAACACACGTTCAGATAATAATAAGTCATAAGGCTCAAGATATGTAGTTTAATTTTGGTACAATTAATAGTTCATAGTGTATATGTAGTTTTTTTTTTCTTTTTTTCTTTTTTCCTCCTTTTGTTGCTTTATATGGATGTCTTTATTTACATTTTTATAAATAATTCTTAAAATAAAAATTAATTTATTTACTGATGCAATTACTTTTATTAGGGAACTAACTAATTAAATAAGAATTTATTTTTAGGAGGAATGAACAAAAACAAATTAAGCACGAATCCACTTAACATTTGGTAATTAACCTTGTGAGGGTTTGGTTAATATAAAATAAAACTTATTAGTCCAAAAGAATAACTCACAAAAACAAAAAACAAAAAAATGTACATATGCGTGTACTTAAAATATCACTACTCTATAACTTATGGGCCCAAAACAGTCACTATTATATAAAACTTTTTAGTAAACATATTTTGTATTATTTAAATATGACTTATAATTAAAAAAAGAGAGTGGACTTTATCGTTAAAACACAAGATAACTAAAAAAAAAATAGTACTAATCAACTCTATAATAATTGAAAAATAAATTAAATGTACATATGCGTGTACTAAAAATTGAAGCGCATTCTTGCAGACCATGACTATATAGATGCATGTATCTATTCTATCTGAATCATGAAGTTGAATAAATATATATATATATATATCTATTTTGTCTGATTTATTTACAAATTTGTAAGTTGATTATGAGATTACAGTTGGATTTGCAATGTTATATTTACATAAAACTTTTGCAATGTTGTAATTAATTAATTGCATAAAACTTCCCTATATATAATTATTTCTATTAATGCATGTTTTCCTTTTCTTTCTTTCTTTCTTTGAAAATGAACCCATATAGCTTTAAGATCAAAGGTCAATCTATCATCGACATTAACCTAGTTTTCATAGAAAACTAAGAGATATCATGATTATCTTGTCTTGGCGGCACAAAAGTAATAGGTATATATATATCTGTTTTTGTTTTTCTTTCTAATATGCATGCGCAATTTTCATAAGCTTTGCTTAGGTAACATAGAGACACCATACACTCTTAGCAACACCTTTAATTTGGTCGAATTAATACATTAATATCTAACTTTTATGATCTGATTTTTTTTTTAGGAATTTAATTTAGCTCAATCTGATTTCATTATGTCAACTCAAAAGGTGGGTGGAAGGTCCAGAGACGCATGGAAAAATGTCGCTCAGAGAGAGGTAATTACTATCACGTGTAAACAATATTGTTGTTTTAGTTAGAGATACGTGGAGATAGATATATCTTGGATTCAACTGAAGTAAATTTGTCTTGTCTGAATCAAGTATTAGAGGATATTCTTGATGAGGATCAAACATGGGACTTTACTGATCATTATAGATGTGAAATAAAATCACATTTCTCTGGTGTAAACATTATTTTCATCAGTTTTTTTTACTTTACTCCATTATTATTTAATAACTTTGGGTTTAGACTTTTGATCACTTCACTTGCTCAAGCTCATCAAGTATATAATTAATGCTCGTTAGGAGTCATTTTCAAATAAAGTTTTCCTTGTTAATATTTTTAAAACATATGTGTTTGATAACACTTTATCTTATTTTCTTTTTGAAAATTTTATAATAAAAAATTAAAATATAAAATAAACAGTATTAATAATTATAGAAACTAATATTCTTAAAATTTATAACAATAAAAATTATATTCAATAATATTGAATGAGGTTAATTAGACGATGATGTTTAACTTTAAACGACTTTAAATAAATGCAATTGAACTTAATCAGCGTCTAATAACATCTAATTGAAAAACGTTTAATACGAAATGACTTGTTAAATTTTTTTAATAGTAAAATTTATGAGTTATAATTAATAGATATTATTTTTATAATTATAAATTTTAATATGTAATATATAAAATTAATAGCCTTTATTAATTAATTAAGTAAAGTGCATGTACCGACCGTTTAGAGATTTGGCAAGCACTTTACAATATTTAAATGTTAACATGTTGAAGGAAAATGTTATCTACAATTAGACAATAAACCTAAACATACTATGGCTATCGAACCTTATTCCTAACGATTTTGGATTTCAATAGAGTGAGTTCTCAAATAACTTCTAACAACATGTAAGTTTTTAAGTTAAAACTAATATTTTATATGAAATTACTTTTTGGATTTTATATTTACGCTATGATTACTTAATAAGTATAATATCGTAAATAATTATATATATTTTTATATTTGGTTTAACTATTAATTTATATTAAAATGTAAAACATTTTAACAATCAAAATAATACTCATTCTACCACACCCGTTAAGAATATATTCAAATATTTTATTTTCTTATTATATTTATATAAATCTATTTTCTTATATAGAAGTTAAAAAAATTAATTTTTATTTTTACTTCATTTATAATTTTATAAATTTTATTTTAATATTATCATTATTTTGATTCTACTTATTAAAATAAACATAATAATAAAAATAATATTTTGACTAAATTTAATTCATATTACTATTACAATTGTTATTATATTTTCGTTCTGAAACCCAACATGAACTTAGGAGCTAGTTAATTTGTTTATAGCTACAATAATTTTTTGAGACAACAATTTATTTTGATCCTATATTCATGTATGCAACAATATTTTATTAATATAAAATTTTGTTTTACATATTTGCGTATACATATAACATTGTTGAGTACGTACTAGGAAAAAAAAGGAGAATTTTTTTGACAAGAAAGATATGATACAGAGAAATAACTAAAATGGTATAATTTAAATATAATATAATATATATGTATATATATATATATATTAAATAAAAGGGATAAAAAAATAAATTCAATGTATAAATATTACTAATGTAAGAAACTTAACTTCTTTTTTTAACGAAGAAGACAACAATGGAAACATAAATGAAGAAAAAAATAAAAATAAAATTGTAGGCTTAAAGATTGGGTTCTTCATTGTATCAAGTACAGTAATTAGCTAGAAAGAGATTATGATGAGATAATTGTCATTTTTATTAAGTTTTTACGTATATTCATATGTGTGCTCTGTTTAAAGAGGAAGCTAGGTTCATGCAGAGAATCAACATCATATGGAGCAGTTGCAACATGCTATGGTCAGATGCATGAATGCTAATTAACAATATAGAGATTAAATATAAATTAATTTCTGCATATATACATAGAAGTGATATATGGTTTAGTAAGTGAATGTTAATTAATATATTGTTAGATGTGTATGTAATTTAATTAATTAAACTGAGTATCAACACATACAATGTGTTATTATGATCGATCAGGAGCACTTGGGTGCAGGGGGATCAAAAGGAGATTCATCATCTTCTTCATCCTCTGATGGAAGTAATAAGCCCCAATCAAATGAAGATAGTGATTCACTTCAGGATCTTAGTCATCATACTGCATCAGCGCTTGCACTTGACAGGTAATTTGTCACGTACAAACTGTATATAAATTAATTGGCTAGCTGCAGAATACTAACTACTGTACATTAGTCACAAAATATATATATATGCATACTATCATGCATCTGTACTATTTCAACATCAATTAATTTGTTTACAAGTTGTATGTTTTCAACGTCAATTAATTTACGTACAACTTGTATATATTATATGAATCGAATTTAAATTTTTATTGGTTATTGAAAGAACAAAACTTATAAAATGATGATTAATTATTTTACATCTAGACTCGAACTTTTATTCAATTTACTACTTTAATACCTTAAGCATGAGACAAGGTGCTATGATACATATCAATCTCTCTCTTCTTTCTTTTTTAAATATTCATGCTCTGTGCTTTAGGTAATGAAACTTGAGATAGTTAATTAGTGGTTTTTTAATGATACTTTAAAATAATAAATTAGATCATCACCTCGTTCATCAATCTTTGAAATTGCTGCTCCAAAATCTCCCAATGCTGTTGCTGACAGCTTTCAACAAGATGGACTTAATAATTCATTCCCAAATTTTCCTGCAGCAGGGTCACAGCAACACTTCTTTGCTGAAAATATTGTATGATTTTGAATTTTGATAATCATCTTTATCCTTCTTTTTTTCTAATATAATTATATACTACGTTATATGATATTAGTTTAATAAAAATCCATTAATTAAATTTAAAACTGCAGATGGAGTCAACTCGTCAACAAGATCATATTCCATATAATTCAGTAAATAATAATATTAATAACTCTCCTCCAATGAGTTTCTTTCAGTCTCATGATCAGCAATTGCTTAAGTATGTATATCAATTTACTCTAACATTAATTTCCTCTACTTTATTACATATTATAGTAGCTTCTATTATAATATTTGCTTGCAATTTAGGTGTTATGATTCTTCATCTTTATTGTTATGAACCCAAGTTCGCATTTCACCCACTACTTTTTTTTATTTAAAAAAAAAAAGGACTCTAGAAACATCTATTATAAATGTGACGGATATATAAGATCTCTTTCAAAGAGCTCCTGTTTTGAAATTTATCACAAATTTACCCTAATTAACTATCTATAGTGTAAGATGATTATTAAGTGTCCCCTTAATCACTTTAGTGAGGAGAGCTGGACAAATATTAAACATTTTTCCAGAATCGAGGCTTAAACCCACAATTCTTTGGACATGACTGACATGAATAAGAAACGTAACAGCAAACCCCTCAGTAGGGCTGTAAAAGAAGGGTCTTATACATCTAATAAAATTTGTTAAACGGACTCTCTAAAAAACTAATAATACTTTTCTAGGTATATGTTTATTGGGATTTGAATAAAAGAAGAGTCTTACTTTTAAAAAAAATTGGTTAACTAACTCTCTAAAAAGCTTAAGTTATATTGAGGAAATCCAATAATACTTTTCTATGTATATGGTTATTAGGATTTGAACGCAAGATACAACTCTGATAATATGTTAGAAGTATTGAGTTGAAAGTAATACACGTAAAAATCAAATGTTTTAACAAATTAATATTATACTATTATTAAATAAAACTAACATTTATCACACACTTAGACATTATACCACCTCACACATTATCTTATTTATTCTCTCAACTCACTCACTCACTCACTCGCTACCGATACATAACATATATATATATATATATATAGGAAGATAGACTAACCTATTAGATTTTAAGATGTTTTACAATTTATTAGTTCATTGGATGTTCTACACACCAACTTCCTAGAACCTTCTAGATTTACTTACCACTCAAGCATATAAAATGTAAATGATATTTTTAGAGAGATCAAAAGTATTCTAGAATCATGGACAAAAAAAAGTATTGATATTCAACACTCTCCATCAACACTTACTTTCTATTGTTCCTCCTTTGTTGATCATCTCAAGTTGATACCGTAACTCTTCAAATTTCGCAATTTCAAGTCTTATAGTAAATATGTCTACCTCCACGTGTTTGGTTTGTGCATGAAATACTAAAGTCTCTACTAGACAAATAGCCGATAAGTTATCACAATAATTGGTATTGTATATTCGATGTCTGGTGTAAGTTTTCAAGGACTTGCATCAACTACAACTACCACTACTACAACTTTGTAATTTTCTTTTATGGTTGACAATGTCACAATAGGTTGTATTTTGCTACACCAAGAGATCGCTCCTCTAGCAAGCTTGAAAACATAACCAGTGGTCGATCAACGAGTATCATGATCTCCCGCATAATCCACATCATAATAACCAATCACCCTAAGTTCTTGATTCTTCTTATAAAGGAGATCAAGATCAAGAGCTTCTTTCACACACTTGGGTTTTGGTTGTATGACATTTTTTTGGTACTTTATGATGTATACTAGCTCGCTAAGAACTCTATAGTTCCCTAAAGATCTCAAACTCTTTCTTTATTACTTGAGTTTTGATCCTCATCATCCTCTATCACAATAGAACTTGATGCCAAATTCACTAGCACTCATATGAGCTTTTCTTCATACTCATGGAAACTGTTTGCAACTCTACTAGGCATTCAATGAGCTTCTTATCGAAATTGTAAGAACAACTTGTCAACTCTATTTAGCCTTCATTGAGCTTCTTTACAAGCTTATTGGAAAAAACTCGCCAATTCTTCTTGGCCTTCTTTGAACTTCTCATCAACCTCATTGAAAAAAAAAATCAACTTTACTTAGCTGTAGTATGTGTGTGAAATAGTCAATTTATCTCCAAACCACCAACAAATTCAAATAAAAGTATAACAAGTGAAATTAGAAGAATTCTCTCAAAACTTAACTCCATAAGTCTAATTTTCAAAAATCATTTCCACTAATGTATTCAAATACCAAAATCAAATATCAAAAGATCTTTAATCAAGGTTGTAATGAAAGGCCACACGGTGAAGGCTAAGAAAGAAATAGATATGCAAAATCAAAGCAATCTGGGAAAATAAATGGTAGCAAAAAACAATAAAAATAATATCCATAGGATTCACACCATAGCTCTTTCTCGAGAATACAACTCATATTGATGACAATATTGTTGCTATACTCAATAAATGGAGTACTCTTTTTTTCTTTTTTTTTCATATGTTTATTTTGATACTTATAGTATTTACTAATTTTAACCACATTGATCCTTTTCGATTCTTGCTTTTCACCTTCTTTCTTTTTTTTTCTTTTTTTTTTCCACTCTTTGATCAAATAGAGCAAACATAATGTGAATTATTTAATTTGAACTAACATTCTCTTTTAATGCAAATTTTCACCACTCTTTGATCAAATTTTAACATTATGTAGTTAAAAGAACAAATAATAGCTTATGTAAAATAAGGCTTAAGGGGGTTAATTATAGGAATACACCATGCAATGGTAGTGTGATAATTAGGATGATTGGAAAATCTTTTTGGTTGTGAAAATAAAATTTCCTAGGTTATTTCTCTAATATTTGGTATCAACTAGGATTTCGTCTCAAGAATCCCATCAACGGATTCTAGAGCAAAGCAAGATAGAACTTTCCTAACCTAGTTAATTCAACTCCTTTTCTTTATAGGAAAAATGGAATAGATAAAAACTTACTATGTGCTCAATTATTTTTAAGGACAAAGATTTAAATTAAAGTACCCATAAAAATTTGACTAATATAATAGTAGATTTTGAAAAATCTTTCTCAAAACCATTCTCAATCACAAATTTCAGAGTCATAGCGAATTAAATCATACTCAAATACATGCTTGATAAGATAATTCAACATCTCAAGACTATAGGATTTGACACCCTCAAACTTAAACTAAACAATGTCCTCATTGTAATTTAAATTAAAGTGAGATATATAGATTGAAGAAATGAAAAAAACTTCCCTGGTTTTATGGTGGATCTATATTAGTTTATAATTTTTAGCATTTTATTCTTGCAAAAATACACTAGCATAAAAATACAAATTATTCAAATAAAATAAAATAAAAGAACAAAAAGAAAGTTTTATGGGTTGACTCCCATGAGCGCTTGTTTTATAGTCTATAGCCAAACTTTTCAATCTTCATCATTTAGGATTTCGAAGAGGAATAAATGCACAATTCCTCTCCACTTGTTCTCCATAATAGTGCTTCAATATCTAACCATTAATTTTGAATATATTCCCTGCCTTATCCTTCAAGTCGATTGCTCCAAAAGTGAAAACTTTTTCAATTGTACAATGACTTGTCCATCTTGATCTTAACTTACTTGGGAAGAGTTTTAGTCGTGAATTGAAAAGAAAAACTTACTATCTTAGAGAAAATTCACACCTAAGAATCTATTTGTCATGCCACTTCTTTGTCCTTCTTTGTAGATCTTTGCATTTTCATACGCATCATTCTGAAACTCATCCATCTCATTCAATTGAAGAAGTCATTTTTCCCATACTGCCTTCAAATCAAAATTAAACTTCTTTACACCTCAATAAGCTTTATGCTCCAACTCAAGAGGGAGATGATATGTTTTTCCAACCAAAAATTCATCCATGAAAATTTCCATTATATCTTTCACCATATCAAAAAAGATAGCCATCATGCAACGTTGAAATTTTGCTAGGGCATTACATAATCCAAAGGGCATCCTTCTAAAAGAAAATGTTCCATAGGGGAATGTGAATGTAGTTTTCTCCTTATCTTTGGGGGCTATGGAAATCTGGTTATACCCCGAATAACCATCTAAGAAGCAATAATAAGGATATCCAGCCAATCGATCTAACATTTGATCAATGAATAGAAGTGAAAAATGATCCTTCCTTGTTGCTTTGTTCAACTTGCGGTAATATATACATACATGCCAACTTGTGACTGTACTTGTAAGAATAAGCTCATTGTTGTCATTTTTCACCATCTTCATTCCACCCTTTTTTGGTTCAACATGTACTTGACTTACCCATGAGCTGTCTAAAATAGCATAAATAATTCCAGCATTGAAGAGCTTCACAATTGATGGTCTATAAGGTTCCTTCATTAGAATATTTTGCATGCAAATGGATGGACTTATACCTTTTATGTCAAAGATAGTCCATCCCAAGGTTGTTCTATGCTCCCTTACCACATGTAACATTTTTTTTCTCTTCTTTGGTTGTAAGTTATGCCGCAAAAATCACTGAAAAGGTATAACTATCACCCAAGAAAACATAGCGGAGATGCTCAGGCAATTGCTTCAACTCTGGGGTTGTAGTTTGCTGCACTTTTCTGTAAAGATTATAGCATCTGTCTTTGCTATTATTGGCTCTAACATCTCCACTTCTTTGGCAAATGATGTAACATGCTGTAATGCTTCCAAGGAAAATACATAGTGGAGAAATTCTTTACAAGCAAAAGGTAAATTAGATTCACAAATAGCAGAGTCATTGAAATCATAAGCATGAGATAAAGTAGTGATACATCGTTCTAGATTATCAGCTAGCATATCTTCTTGAAAGGTTTCTACTTCACATTGTTCAATGAAATTTACCCAAAAGCAAGTGCTTGTATCTTCTGAAAATCTCATGGCTTCATAAATGTTAAATGTAACATCTTCCTTATTCACTATCAATGTTAACCCACCATTTTGAACGTTCATTAAAGCCCTTCCCGTAAACAAGAATTAGTGGGATATCTTGGTCTTCATCCATATCTAACACCACAATCAGCAAGAAAAATGGATTTATCCACCTTTACCAATACTTCTTCTATGATTCCACGTTGATACTTGATGGATCGGTCTACTAGTTGCAAAGAAATGGTTGTTTGTTTCATCTTTCTAAGTCCCAATTTTCTATAAATAGATTGTGGCATAAGATTAATACTTGAACATGATGTCCTTTAGGAATTTGAAATAATTGGGCATCTATTCCAAGGCATCTACAAAAGGAATATTTATGTGAATTTTCTTAAAAATATTCAAAAACCTAGAAAATTGCTAATGTAATTTTTGTTTTTGAAAGCGTTGAGGATAAGAAAGTGGAGTAGAGAGAATATGAGGATTGTTAGGAAATGAAATTGATGAAGGCATGTTAGTCTTTCTTAGTGTATCATTAACAATCTCCTCTTCTTCTACTTTATGATTGCTTTGGCCATTATTTTGAGTTGTAGAGGTGGACTCGATATCCTTTGATGGTAACTTCTCAATTTCTCTTCCACTCCTAATTGTAATGGTTTTCCATTGTTCCTTTGGTTTCACTCTTGTATTGCTAGGAAAAGTTCCTCTTTGTTGAGCATTTATGGTTGTGGCTAGCTGTCCAATTTTCATTTCAAGATTTTTCATAGTGGCTCTCATATTGTTGAAATGAGTCTCAATGTTATCTATCCATGAATTACTATTTTTAAACCTTGATTTGGTCTTCTCAACAAAGGAAACCATGGCATCCTTAAGTGACATCTTCTTCTCGCTTGGTTGATTATCAAACCCTAAAGGATGTTGCAACTCATTCCTTGTGTTTCCATAAGAACAATTCTCATGATTTTGAAGCTCTGGATGGTAGTAATTTGGCATAGGATCACCACGATAATTGTAGTTCTGATTGTTTATGTATTGAACTTGCTCTTGACTTGATTCATTCATCAAAACTATCATACTTGAAGTTGCAACATATTCTACACTCTGTGGTATTCTTTGGGTTGTCAAGGTTGAAATTTGATGAGATAGAGAAGCTAGCAAACGACTCAAATTCATGAATCTCGGCAACTTTCTTAGCTATAGATCTTTCAATTGGCCATTAATAATTATTTGAGGCCATTTCTTCCAAAAGAGAAGTTGCACCCTCAGTTGTCTTTAACATCAAAGTTCCATCATAAACAACATTAACTATGGTTCTAATTTGACTATTTAACCCATTATAGAACATTTGAACTTGCAACCAATCTAAAAATCCATGTTGAGGGTAACACCTAATCAAATCTTTATACCTTTCCCATGCTTCATAAAGTGTCTCAAAATAATTTTGTCTGAATTAACCAATCTCACTCTTGAGTTGGGTTATTTTTGTAAGTGGAAAGAGTTTAGCAAGAAGCTTTTCTACCATGTCTTCCCAACTAGTGATGCTTCCCGGTTGTAGAGATTATTGCACCATGCTATTCAATACCGATTTGAGCTCAAACTTATTGGCATTAATGGTCTGGCGTCTTACCCCTGAGTAATTGTCATTCATAATTGATCTTACATAATCCTTCAAGGTGCATGGCTATACATTTTGTTCTCTTTCAACCATAGCTAGTACTTTCTTCTTTCTTCGTGATATGAAGGTTTTTCAATCTCCCGATCAAAAGAAATAATGTTTCAAGTTCTAGCACAATGCATCCAACATCAAAAATAAACCTAGAGAAAACAGATAAAATATAAATATAAATAAAATAAAATATAATTCTAAATTAAAACCAAGATTATTTTGTATCGATATTAGCAAAAATAAGAAAAAAATCAATTCATGGAAACAACACTAAAAACTAGATTGGTGCAAAATTACAAGTGCACAGTATCGTAATTTTATAGTAAAGTGATAAGAAAAATATCGTCTTTAGGGATTAGTAACTTATTTTTGACAAATACCAAAATTATGCTAATCTCAATTTTATCTAGAGAAGTCACTAAGGTTGTTGTAATAGGACTTTAAAATAAAATTAATTTAAAGAAAATATGCAAAAGAAAATAAATATGTTGTTTGAGAATCAAATCAATGGGAACAGAACTTCTAGGAAATCAATTTCACCTAATCTCTGACTATGCTTTACACATTTAGCTAATTGAGTTTAATTGTCTCTGTTTGTTACCAATCCCCAAAAAATATCCACAAGCCTATTTCAATAGTCAATTGAAAACATTTTTGTTCATCATTTTAAACAAGAGTATGCAATTTAATAAAGCAAGAAAGCATTAATATCAAATATTTTAATACTACATAGGTTGATATAAGTCTTTCAATCTCTATATTTACTTATGTTGAAATATTCTAATCTATCCTATAATTTTCTCTTTGTATAGTAAATCATAAGACTAAAATCATATAATTAATGACCAGTTAATTAGAAGCAATAAACTCAAAATAAATGAGACAAACATAAAGAGATATAATTCAAATTAGCATAGAAAATCAAGCATAGTTCAGAATTAAATTACATTTTTTTTCTAGAATAAAGAAAAATTAGTTCGTGTTAAAAATTAAATTCAATATAAACAAATTCACCTTAATTTTCTGAGAGGAATTGAAAGGAAATTGAATCGCAAAAAGAATATGCTTTCGCGTTAATCTATTGTTGTGATTCATTGTTTCCCTGCTTCTTCGCTGCTTCAATATGTTTTTGTTTCTTTCTAATCTTCTTCCTTTTTGTTTTCCAACATCGTCGGTGCTTTTTGCCCTTTGTTTTTGTTCTTTCTTCTCTTCCCCTACTTCTTTTAGTGTGTATATATATATATATATATTTTTTCTTAACTTAAATTTGATTTATATAAATCTTCATTTAAATTTGAATGTCTTTAGATGATATATTTATAAAATTTTGGATCTTCATTATCTTCAGATCTATAATAAAATTTAAATAATAATTAAGTCTAAATTCAATACAAAATAAATAAAATTAGACTAAAGTTAAAGTTAAGAAGTGATAAATTATGCCAAATTATGCAAGTCATCACCTATTTTACTACACACATAACATGGGTCATTATACTTTCTATGCCCCTTGAATTGACTTCACTTCTTATCATGAATGCTTTGAGAATTTTCAGCTTGAAAATCTTTTTTTTAATTCATCTCCTTTAGATCAATTGTTAAGTTTACAATTATGTTAATCTTTTTTTTACCATTAAGGAATGCCTCATCACTACTTTTTAATGAGACTTTAGACATTTTCTTTACCAACATTTCCTGATAAGCAAACAAATTCTCTAACACTACCAAAGAAGCTTGGGTCGGCCAACCTTACACGGCGGTAATAAATCCTTTATAGCTTGGATGTAATCCATGGATAATAACTCTTTTCATTTTAGACTCAAAAATATTAGAGTAGCATCTACCTCTGAGATCTCGCGACATAGAGTTTTTAACTTGTTAAAATAGTCATCCATTGCCATCTCTCCTTGTCTGAATGAAAAAAGCTTATTCTTCAAACATTTCGATCTTGTATCATTCTTCTTCGAGAAGAGTACTACAAGAGTGTCCCATGAAATCTTTAATGGGTCACAACACTTGATGTGCTCCAATATTTGATCCTCTACTTAGGCCCTAATTGCGTAAATAGCCTTTCCTGCTTTGATCTTCCACTTCCTCAAAGCACCGGCATCTTATGATGGTGCGACCTCCTCGCCACCCATTATCTCCCATAAATTATGGACTTAGAGATAAGGTTGTATATGCAAAGATCGTGTGCTATAATCATTGTTATTGAGCTTCTTACCTACCTCTTTTAGGTCTCCCATTATTAGGATTTGGAAAAACCTCTCTGTTATCTAAGCAAGTTTGATCTCAAATAAGCTTCACAACCCTTCGTGATTGTGAACGATCTTGTTTAAATCTCCAACAAAAATTTGACCCGTGATCGACTCACTTTGATATTAAATTATTGAGTTGAAAGCATACATGTAAAAACCAAATGCTTTAATAAATCAATATTACACTATTATTAAGTAAAATTAGAATTCATCACTTACTTAATATTTAACTAACTTAGACATTATCTCATTTATGCTTTCAACTCACTTAATACTCTCTCTCTCTCTCTCTCTCTCTCTCTCACACACACACACACACACACACACATATGCACTACTACAATAAATGCCTTTATTTTTAATGGTGACTACAGGTCTATAGCCACGGTTATAAGAATTGAGGCCTAAGTGAAAAAGACCATAGACTGTTACCTATGGTCTCAGTGTTTTTAAATAATCGAGGCCATATGATATGCCTATAGCCTTGGTTATTTAAAAAATCGAGGTCATAGGGTACGCCTATGACCTTGGTTTTTTAATAATTGAGGTCATAACATATGTCTATTGTTTTAGTTTTTTACATAATTGAGGCCATAGACATACCCTATGGTCATTAATTTAAATAAAAATGCAATTATTAATTACATTTTTAAAAGTCAATATAAATTACAATAAATTTATTAATTAAAATATTAAAAATCATATTATATTAAAATTAAAAGTGCAATTACATTTGAGAGTTTATACACTAAAGCATAATAAAACCTTACTAGCTAATTCTAATATTTACAATGACGATGAAAAATAGCTTTACTATTACAAAATAACTTTGAGGCCAAGTTTCAAGGAAGGCAAACTAAGCTTTCTTTCATCAAAAGCTGATTCCATGTTCTTAAATGCCTTGAGCATTCCCTTGATGTATTTGCTGACTCAAAAGCCTCTTCAAGTTGTGATTTTTCCTTTATTTTTCTCTGCCTTGAGGACATTTGAGGTGGGTTCTCAACAAGGGTCTCCATAGTTCTAGATGGGTTTGCTTGAAATTCTTTGTTTCTAAAGAATAAGCTATCACTTTTTTTGTCATACTTGAGATTGACGCACTAGGGTGGTATACTGGTACTGGTGCGTTGAGGTGTTGCATTGGTTCTGGTACACTGGGGTGGTATGTTGGTGATAGTACGCTAGTATTGGTATTGGTGTGCTAATGCACTGGTGTTGGTACACTAGGGTGCTACGCTAGTTAAAACATAACTGAATTAGACTTACCCAACCCACGACATATGCCCTTCCATACATGAAGACTAAATAAGTTTATATATACTGCTCTGTTATCAATAGCCACACCAAAAATAACAAACATGAATAGGAATGAGATTATGATATCAAAAACAAAAGATTAAATATAAGATCACACTAGAACTGTTACAAACTAAGCCTCATCATTCACATAAAATAAAAGATATATTGTTCCACTTGCCAAACTTAATTACATGGAACCAAAGAAAACAAGAATGATAAATAATATTTTGACATAGAAAATATTCTTATCAATAGATGATTGTATTGCACCTATAATATACTTAGAGGCAATACTATTCTAATATTTGAAGATTATAAATTTATCTAAACATCAACAATGCCATCAAACTTTGCATTGAGAATTGTTAATTGCTAATGTTAGGTGGTGTTGTTGAATATTGCATGTTAAAAACCTTAATAATCTTATTGGAAATAAAAGTTGCATAAAGAGATTGAGTCTTCAAATAGCTACATAACTAAGCCAACAAAATTTGATCACATAGAGAAAGCCTAACCACATTGAACATACGTTTATCAACATGATCATTGAAATAAACATATGTGGTTAAAATATAACCTTATCATTGTTGTAGCCATATGCTTATATATTAACAAAATACAAGTAGAAAGTAATGATAGAAATTTATTTGTGAGACAATTTTTCGAGCATCAAGCACCAGTACATGCACAACACTAGGCATGCCAACACCAGTGCCAAGCACCAGCACCAGTACCAACAAACTATTGAAAAACCATAATCCTAACTCCATTAATTCCATTTGTTCCTTGATCTTTTAATTTGACCATACCTTTTGAATTGTTGGGAATAAGTCCCATAAAATAACAAACCATCTACATATCAAATTACAGATTTATGAGCAGAAAAGACACATATCATTTTTAAAATCTTCTAGACATTATTGAATAGAATGATAAAAGAAAGAATATGTATATTACCTAAGTACTCAAGAATTTGATTCAGATTCCCAAACCTAAAAGGTTTTGATACTTACACACCTTGACAAAAAATAGTGTCAGAAAAATTGAAAAAAAAAACATATTAAGTACCAAGCACCAATACCAGCACCAACACCAGGCGACCACACATTCCATAAACCATACTAAGCGACCTTCCCAAAAAAATTTCATAACCCATCTAAGAAATATCCAACATCCAAATTTCTCAATGTAAGCAAGCCTTCACGCAGCTAGAAATAACCTCCACCAATCGAGATTTAGTACCAAGATTCATTTATAATAGAAAAGATTCATTAGGTTTACTCATTCTAAATAGCAATAATAATAGAAATAGAAAAGATGAGTTGATGTTACTTGTGTTAGCGACGTTTGTTAGTAGAAATATTCAAGTAGTGGCCAAGAGACTACTATGGCAAGAGTGGAACAAAGACTGAAACCCAGTGTGAGAGTGGAACAAATGCTGGAACGCGGTGCGAGAGTGGAACAGAGACTGGAACGTGGTGGTGCAAGAGTAGAACGTGACATGAGAATGGAATAGAGAGAACTGGAGATATGCGAGAATATATAAGTAGGGTTTTGAGCGGAAAAGAGAGAATTGGGAAAAAAAGAAAAAAAAAAGAAAAAAAAAAGAGGAAAAAAGAAAAAAAATTGATAAAAAATTTGGTATTTGATGTAAAATAGAGAAAATTGATAAGGTATATCTATGACTTTGGTTTTAAAATAATCGAGATCATAAGGTATGTCTATGGTCTTGGTTTTATAAAAATCGAGGCCAAAACCCTATAGCCTCGATTTTTATAAAAATCGAGACTAAATTTCCTAAATCAAAAAACCAAAGCTAAATTTTCGAGACCATATGTATGTATTATAGTAATAATATATATATATATATATATATATATAAAAGTAGATAGACAAACCTATTAAATTATATGATTTTCTACCTACAAAGATGTTATACACACCAACTTCTTAAAACGTTATAGTAATTTCTATACATATATTAGATTATATACACAAACTTTTTAGAACCTTCTAAATTTATATGCCACCTAAGCATATAAAATGTAAGTGATATAGTTAGAGACATCTTAGTTAAAACCTTTACTTACATTTTATATGTACGGGTATGATTAGCTGCTTTTTTGTGTGATTTTCTTCTTCTAGTTGTACGTATAAAATATAATAAGCATATATATAAGTAATTTGTATATGAATCAATATGCAGGTCTCAATCAATGGAAATGGGGAATCATCATCATCAGGTTCAGGAGACTGTGTTCCCAATGGCTATAGGCAATTCACCAATGCGAAATTATGGGAATATTGCTAATTATGGAGCAGGGAATAGTAGTAATTATAATAATAATGCTTATCAGCTTCCTACATCAAACTTGCCTCCTGAATATCGTTTGGATTCTTCCTCTAAGCTTCATCTTCCTCAGATGCATCAATCATACTTTCAAGTATATATTATTCCTGCTTCTAGCTATATCAATTCACTATTTATTATTGCTTTGTAATTATTCCAATGATATTAAATATTATACTTTCATATATCTAGCTAGGAACTTTATTAGATTATTTCATGAAATATATATACATATTAGTTGAATACTTTTTTAACTTATGTGTGAATATATATAACTGCTTCACTTTGTACACCTCAGGATAATGCCAATGGTTTCACCACAAAGTACTCACAATGGCCTAATTGGCATCTCCAAACCTCCATGAATGAACCCTCTTCACATGCAATGGCGTACGTACAGTATTTATAGTTTATTTTATAACATATTGGTCTAATATATTTATCATACATTTTTTTGAATTTTTATTTTATTTATCAATTAACATTCTTTGGAGCATGATACATTTTTTCAAAATAACATGTTATTTTTTTTTCAATTGATAAAAGCTCATTCTTATTAATAATACCCAATTAAATGACATAATGAGTCAAAAAAAATTCACCAGAGTAGACATCCATCTCAACCCGTCAAATCATCACATAAAATACCCAAGTACTTATATCTAACACCAATTGTTTAGGAATTAAAAAAACAATTAATATATATATATATATATTTAAAAAATACTAAAATAACTATTAGTAAAAGGCTGTTACTTATAAATTAATGTTTTTTCATTTAGTTTAAAATGTTTCTTTTAATTAATGATCTCTTAATTTATCAATTTTATTATTAATTTTAAATAATAGTTATATCAATCTAAATTCATTAAACATTTAAACCTATTTTTGTCGTGGCCAATTCTATATTCACTCCATAAAAATTACTAGTACATATCCCTAAACTAGGCAAAGCTAGGCAATTAATTATAGCAACAATAATATATACTAGAAATTTTTATGCAGTTACCGAGTATTGGCCTAAAAATAATTCATGATACGTAAATGGTCGGCATAACCCATCTAATCCTATCTCATACCAAGCACGTCTAAAAAATGTGATCGGATTTGATCATCAATCTCAATAATATCATAACTAAAGTTCATTTTTAAGACTAATTCAACTTCTTCTTTTTTAATCTTATCATCAACTAAAGCAATAGTAAGAAGATCTGTTTGAAAAATAAATGGAATTACATGGTTGGTTTTAATATTTTTTTTTATCAACAAGCGCAAAAGCTAGAGATTATTTACAATACTCTCAATATTTTACTAATTTGCCATGTAACTCATTCACAATATTAATAGATAGAGTTAAAATAGGATCATTTTCTCAAAATATTTAAATTATTACAATTATGTCCAAAATGTATAAAGTAAGAAAAAAACCTAAAAATTAATTGTTGTTAATTTCTCTAAAAAAAAAATGAGAAATGTATGTTGCATGCATTTTCTTGAGGAAAAAATTAAAAAAAAAAATAATAATAAAATATTGTTCATCTTCTCCATCTCCTTCCTTCCTCTCTCCTTTCCCTATATAATCACATTTTTTTCTATTTTTTCAACAACCAAATATGATAGTAAAACCAAATAAAGAAACCCTAATTATCTCCTTCACTATTCTTCTCCATTTCTTTCCTTTCTCACTTCTTCTTGTTATTTGTTCACCAAGTTTATGATTTTGGATCCTTCTAGGTGTTGTGTTAGGAAATATCTGTTCTTTTCTATTATGCAGTTATTTGCCATAAGGCATCTAAGCAAAGCACCCCTTTGAATTTATTATTTTTTCTTTTTCAAATTGTTGGAAGTAAAAAATTCATTTGATGTTGATTTTTGGTACTCTTCGTTAGTTACCTGGTTGTCAATTATTTAATTCCTTTGTTACTTTTTTTTTCTTTCTCTCAATTTAATTCAATAATACAATCATAAAATATTCTTTGAGCAATTTTTCGTTGATGGTTGCATAGTATGGAAGATTTGACATGTTATGTTTCTCAAATGCTTTCTTATGTTTGTTATGATGTGATATGTTGTAGCAGCTAGCTTCTTAATGTTGAATCCCTCCCATTCATGAATAGGAAATTATATATATATATATATATTTTACAACTCAAACTTGAAATTATAATTATATCATCAAAAAAATGTATATAATACACATACCTCACTCTTTAAAAATTATTCAATAAGTTTTGAACATAAAACATATTTAATCGTTAATAGGTATCACTATTATCGTTGCAATGTTTCTAATTTTGAAAAATTTCGAGTAATAAATTATTATATAATTATTTTAGCATTTATATATTTTCTCTAAAAATGGAAATTTCCTATTACTATAATTATATGTAAAATTTAATTTGGGTGAAAAATTAGTACTAATTGAAGTTGGTGATCTTACAGGCCACATCAAGAAATTCAATTCCAAGGGTTAATGAATCAGCCTATTGGAGGAAGTAGCTTCTATCAAGCTGGAGTCGGTGCAAGTCCAACCCAATTCACAAACATGCATATTCAACCAGTATTTGATTTAATTATATAACATAATCTTCTTTAAAAAAACATATATTACATAAAACATTTTCATTAAGGGTAAAAATGAAATGTAAATAAGTGAGTTATATATGTACTAGAGTGTTATCAATTTCTTTATTTCTTAAATATTTTTCTTACTAGTAATTAATTTATTACTATGATTTTAATTTATCAACAATTAATGTTATATTACAGGGAATGAATTCCTACAGCATAAGATCCCCTTCTGATCATCCTTATCTTGAATCAGGCTTGGGCAACAGGGTATGCTCAAAATCTATGATTAAGTCATTTCATATTTAAACTGGTTTTCGTTTTTGAACCCTTAATTAGTTTTTTTAAGTATCTAGAGTTACATAAATATTTTTAAGAAATTAAAATTAAAATAATTAATTTTGTTGAAATTTTGCTGGAAAATATAGAACACTCCATCATCAACCAACCTTCCTAGTTGGCTTTCTCAAGCCCAAACCCACCCTGGTTCTTCTCCTACTTCAAATTCAAGGTAACTACATATTTTTATATAAATGGTCCATTTTAATATCATACAATAAGATTGAGTCAGTAACAAATGATGATACTGTCATAATTTTTATTGTTATCTTTCTATTATTTACAATTTAGTGTAATAAAATTGTAATTAATAAATAATTACTTGGATAATAACAATTCATTGATATCTTGAAGAATTGACAAGAAATTAATACTTGAAAATATGTTTAGGCCCAGACCACCTAAAAGTGTAATTTATGATCCGATCTATGAAGCAATGGGCCTACCAGTGGATCCACATTTGCGTATGTTTCTTTCCAAGCGTGAAGATGGTAATAATAATAATAATATTAATTATAATTTTTTTATTGAAAAGATTAGTAGATTCATAAAAGAATAGTTATATATATATTTTTTAAGGAAATTAGGGCAGTGTTCTAATATATTAATTTTATTTTTGATTTTCATGGTCTGACAGACAATGACGTTTGAAGAACTGGGAGAATAACGAGATTTATAACAGAAGAGTTCCTGAGTATTTTGTTTTGGAGCTGCATTTCTCTTTAATTTCGAATGTTATTACTTTAGAACATAAAAGAAATAGTAATCCTGAAAACCATAAGTTATTTGAAATTTTCTTTAATTGGATTTAGTTGAAAATTATAAAATATTATATACCTAAATCTTCTTCGGATAATTTGATGAATTCATGAATTTGGGATATCTTTTTATACTTTAATTGTAAGTATAATTTTTTATATATATAAATTTTTATTTTTAGTTCTTTCACGAAGAAAAAAATCTATGTTTATATTTTTTATAAGATAAATAAATATATATTTTTTTAACGTTATATTAAAATAAATGATATAAGGTAATGTTTTTGTGTTAAAATTATTCAAATATCTTAAAAGTTTTGTTAGTGATTCGAAGTGAAGTAATACTCATAGGTATATATGATTCTAGGAATCCAATACTTTTTCTTATATTTTCGTTAACAAGTGAACGTTTGTGGATGTGGATAATTTTATAGTTTAAAATATTATTATCACAACTCTTTTTTTTATTATTAATAAGAATTATATCTAACAAAAATTACATTAAAATATAATAAATGATTTATAATAATTTTTATTGTAATAATAAGAAAAGTAATTGTAAGTTAAATTCATATGAAAATTTGACGTTAAATGCCCTTGGACGTTAAAAACAATGAACTCTTGGTATTTTAACTAGTAGCGGTATCGGTGTTTCGATTGCATTTGCCATCATCTTACATGAGAACACAGGAGATGGGGTACATTCATGTCCAAGGTTCCTATTTACGACCTTCATGAGAATGCCACTCTCAAAGCAACATCACTACTCATAAAAAATATCTTCACGTCGCCGTATATCATTATTATCATCATCATTATCATCATCATCATTATTATTATTATTATTATTATTGTGTAGATCATTAACTAATATTTTTTTATTAATCTTTATTGAGTTTTAAATCTCAATCTTTAAGTAATTCATATCAATAACATTCTATATAATTAAATAATTTTTTTACTGTAAATAAAATTATTCAACAGGAAAAGAAATAAATCATTTCTTTATTAAGATGATAAAAGAAAAGTTATTAGAGAATCTGTCTCTTCTTTTAATTTTTTTTTTAATCTTTACGTCCCCACATGCTAAGCAAATTTTTTACACACTTATAATAAATAAATACTACATTTAATTTCTATGCATACAAGCAGAAATTACACAACCGCATAAATAATTTGCGTGAGGAACGCATAGTTTTTGGTAATTATGAAAAATAAATATTTTAATTTTGTTATTTTTAATTAAAATAATTTAGTTTTGTGTATTTTAAAAATATAAAATTATAAGACTTATGTGTATTTATTTTAAGATTAAAATTTACTATTTTAAAATTAAAAAAAATATTTTTTAAAATTACTAAGCTAAAACATAAAATTTCAAAAATAAAACTAACTCTTATTTAAAATTACTCCTTTTATCTCAAGAGCAGTTGTGAATTTTCTTCATATTTGACCCTATTACAAGTGAATTAAAAAAATATATTTATAACTCATAAAACATATAATTATAAAATAATATCTTTATTCAATTAATGTATTTATATCATAAAAAAAAATCCTTCTGTTATAAACATCATATTAAATATAGTATAGTTTGATACCATTAAAATTAAATTAAATTAATGAAGTTTATTTTATGTTAAATTTTAATAAATTTAATATTTTTAATGTTATTTTTGTTATTATAAATTATAAATTTAATATTTTATATAATTTTAAAAAAAACTTCATCAGCCGGTATCTAGCATGTTGTTGATCAAGTCTTGTTTTTAGCGGTTGAAGATGAGCCCGTAAACCTGCCACATCTTCCCATTATCATTAACATCCCCATGGCAACCAGTGCTGCTTTTCTTCAGTCGCCACCGTCGTTCCAACCCAAGCACTGTAGCTACAAACTTAGGCCCACTTCCACTTTATCTTCATTTTCATCCTTCACCCCACGAAGAGGTAACTTAAGCTCAGACCCAATTTCCATTTATTTAATTCCTCTCTTCTTTTCTTAATAATTTGAATCTTCTTTCTTTGGTGGGTGCTCAAGGGACCTCTGGATTCCGCAGATTTACATGTTCATATTCCAATGGTAGAAAACCTGACCCAGTTGAGAGGGGAGAGAAGAGCGTAGAGCAGCTAGTGGAGGAGAAAAGGCGTGCCGAGCTTTCTGCTAAGATTGCTTCCGGAGAATTTACTGTAAAGAGATTTGGGTATGCTTAATTTTTGGTATTTGTGAATTTTGGCTTGAAGAAATCTGAAGAACCCTTTTATGTTAATTTGAAAGGCTGGATTGAATTTCTGGGATATACCTGACAATTGAGTTTTTTTATGTTGGTCATGTTAAAGCTAGGTCAACCCAATACAAAATTTTGGATATTTGTCTAAAAAGGGAAAAAAATGATGAAAAACATCACTTGAGGCCCTATGAGTAGGTTTTTTTTATTAAAAAAAGGACCGATTGTGTTACTTGTTACCGGTTATCGACCAAGTTTTGACGTTATATTGACTATCACTTTTTTTTTTTTTTTTGCCTATTTTTAAATGTTGATCTTATCGACTTTTGATCGACTCTATATTGACTACAAGTGATTTAAGCAGTCAAAATTATATGTGATTTCTTTTTAAGAAAAAAAAAAACCATATATGGGGGACTCAAATGAAGTTTTTCCTCCACTTTAGCCCCTTTAAGGCAAATATCCGAAAATTTTCCCCATACTTATTGCCATGAAATTTCAACCCCTTTTTTTATGCTATATGGGTATGTTTTTTTTTTTTTTTTGGTTGAGGACTAGTTCTTCATCTATTTTATAAAATGCCTATGTTTTTGAAATTATAGATATCATCTGTGAATGCTTTTAAAATGGCTCTAAGGTTCTGCTCATCAGCATCAAAAAGTCTATGTATCTGATTGACGTCTTTCCCAATGAAAATTTGTTGCTCATGCATTGATCTGTGAATGCTTTTAAAATGGCTCTAAGGCTCTGCTTATCAGCATCAAAAAATTTATATATCTGATTGACATCTTTCCCAATGAAAATTTGTTATTTATGCATTGATTGAATTGTACTTGTCTTTGTTTGGGAATAAGATTTCTACCTCAGTTGAAGAAAGGTTTGTCAGATCTGGGTGTTCCTAGAGCAATTCTAGACCTTTTATTAGGTGGGATTAATGATCAAGATTATCTGAAGATTCCAGAAGCAAAAGGATCAGTTGGTGCTGTTCGGAATGAAGCCTTCTTTATTCCTTTGTATGAGCTTTACCTCACATATGGTGGGATTTTTAGGTTGACCTTTGGACCAAAGGTTGGTCCTTCCCCTCTAGGATATCATGTCATACATATATCTATTTTCTGTCCCATTCACCTAGTCACTTTACATTTTTTTGGTTCAATGACGTGTTCCTTTTCTTTTACTGCAGTCTTTTTTGATAGTTTCTGATCCTTCCATTGTTAAACACATACTGAAGGACAATTCAAAGGCATATTCAAAGGCAGGCCAATGATTAAGCTATCATTATTATTATTATGATTATTATCATTTTGGTCTGCTCTGCCACCCCCAGCAATCTATCTCTTTCTTACCGCTTCATATGCAGGGTATCTTGGCTGAAATTCTGGAGTTTGTCATGGGGAAAGGGCTAATCCCAGCTGATGGGGAAATATGGCGTGTTAGACGGCGTGCTATAGTGCCAGCAATGCATATGAAGGTATCAATTTACCCTGGTCATCTCATGTTTATCTTGCAGATTGGTCCCTCCAATCGATTGTTTTGAACCATGTCCTACACAAGCTATGTATTTGTAAGGAGAGAGTGAGAGAGATACATGGCAGTTTAAAATTATAATAGAGAAACATGAGCTGGAAAAGACTTCATTAATAAGATAAAATATTTTTATTTCTTTGATGTGGATAGAGTGCCAGTTTGGAGCTACCCTAATTGAAACAAAAGCAGATTATTGATAATTTTCTATATAAGTTTTTTTTTTAATTTTATCTTAATCTTTTACCTGTAGTATGTAGCATCTATGATTAATCTATTCGGGCAAGCTACAGATAGGCTTTGTCAGAAGCTAGATGCTGCTGTATTTGATGGAGAAGATGTTGAGATGGAGTCACTTTTTTCGCGTTTGACACTGGATATCATTGGCAAAGCAGTTTTCAATTACGACTTTGATTCATTAACAAATGATACTGGGATAGTTGAGGCATTAGTTTTTCCTCTCTTCTTTCATTACATTGACGTATACAACTTTCTTCCCTTTAATTATCTATCATCATTGTAGAAGTTGTTCAATTTTTTTGTTTGTTCATACTTGGCCAGAGTAGGCTGTTTATACTGTCCTTAGAGAAGCAGAAGACCGCAGTGTCTCCCCAATTCCTGTCTGGGAGATTCCTATATGGAAAGATATTTCGCCTCGGCAAAGAAAGGTTTCTGCAGCCCTCAAATTAATTAATGACATTCTTGATGATTTGATTTCGACATGCAAGGTACAGTCCTCAGCTAGTTAGCTGTTGAAACAACTTGAAAATTTGAAAATTAGTACAAATGTTCACATTTACTGCTGTCACATCCGAAACGAGAAGTGGTTACTTGATTTATGGTGGAGGGAAATAGTATTCTATACTTCATTGAAACTGTGCATGCTTATGAATGAGACTGATTTCGCCAATGATATCTGGCTTCCAATTGATGATTTTCATATGACATGCCCTGAGTCAAACTTCTAGCAAAAGGGTGACCTCAAGGGAAAAGTTGATTAAATCCTAAAAGTAGATTATCTGTTCCATTTTCCCATGTGTGCATTTACAGAGGATTGTTGATGAAGAGGAGCTCCAGTTTAATGAGGAATACATGAACGAGCAGGATCCCAGTATTCTCCACTTCCTTTTGGCATCGGGAGATGATGTATGTCGCTTGTAACTGTTAAATGTGCATACCAATAGCACAGAGTTCAATGCTTTTCTTACAACGTTCTGTAGGTTTCTAGCAAGCAACTGCGTGATGACTTAATGACATTGCTTATAGCTGGACATGAAACATCAGCTGCAGTTTTGACATGGACCTTTTATCTCCTATCCCAGGTGATAAAAAATATTCCACTTTTTATGTTGCGACATGCTTCTAATACTTCCATTTTGATGGGGTGCATTTTCAACTTTAATTTTGATCCCTTATCTAAACACTTCTTTTTGAAAAGAAACATGCCTCACTTTATGAAGAATATCCTAAAACAAAATTTGTTGATCAACTATATTCTAAAAATTGCATATGTTTTTTATATTAGCATCAGTTGTATATTCTATTTGTTACATCTCTGTATCAGAACCAACAGTGTGGAGCATCAGTGATCAGCGATGTGGTTTTTTGCATCCTATGTTATTTTGCATATGGCGTCATTATCTGTTGCTTAAACAAATACATTACAAGGTCTAAGATATCATGACTTAGTGATATACATGTGTAGAGTTTGAAATCTAATCAATTTGACACCATTGTTTTCTGGATTTGCTGCAGGAACCCAGGGTCTTGTCAAAACTCCAAGAGGAGGTATCTCAAAGTTTCTGTATACATGAGTCAATATATTTTACAATATGGTATGCTAGCATTACACTCATTGTCCAATGTATTATTTTACGCCCCTTAGGTTGACCTAGTTCTGGGAGATCGGTTTCCTACCATTGAGGACATGAAAAAACTCAAGTACGCAACCCGAGTAATCAATGAAGTAAGATAATTTATTTATTATTTTATTGATTTTTTAGGAGTTGACTTCTTTAGTCATCATTTTGATTTGGGTTTATTTTGTTTCTTCCTTTTTTTTTTTTGCAGTCATTAAGGCTTTATCCACAACCCCCAGTTTTAATTCGTCGTTCTCTCGAGAATGACATGCTCGGCGAGTACCCAATAAAAAGGTTATACCTTCTGTTAAATCCATTGTCAATGACAATAGCGTTAAGCATGCCTTTTCCTTGTCATCTCATAACTTTACCCATAACCACCGGTATTAATCACTTTTCTTGACAGTGATATGCTTAGACAGTAACTTGAAAAAAAAAACAGAAGACAGATGTTAGGAAATCTATGAGTGTTATGTTGCATGCCAAAGTCCTCTGGCCCATTTTGGTGTCTCATTCTATGTCATCACTAAGATGATTGGTTCTCAGGGGTGAAGACATATTTATTTCTGTTTGGAATCTGCATCGTAGTCCACAAATTTGGGAGGATGCTGATAAGTTTATTCCAGAAAGATGGCCCTTGGATGGACCTAATCCAAATGAAACAAACCAAAATTTCAGGTATTCAATGTATCCTTTGATAATTTGATGAAATTAAATTATGAAATCATCATTATGAGAATTTATTAATTGATTAAAAATTCATAGTTAGAGGTAAAATTTATCTTCACGGCACATCTACTTTCATCTTTTCATCTTTTCTATAGGATGCATTCTCACAAGGCTGTACCTCATCTTAATGCATCTAATCTCTCCGTATCTTGACTTAAATACTGAACTTAGACAGCATGTGAAGTGCATATAAACATGTAATTGTATTTCACTGTTCGTTTTTAGGATATCATATTGAATACTCAACGATTTTAGTCACGCACGGCTCTTTTCGGAGCTGTTATTTAATTCCATATGTTCTATCATGGAACTACTCGAAGGAAAACACTGACAGTGATTGTTATAAAAAAATAACCTTTAACTGTCACCTGTGGTATAAAAAATCAATTTAATTAGTTGTCAATGTTTCAGTTACTTGCCCTTTGGTGGGGGACCAAGGAAGTGCATCGGTGACATGTTTGCTTCATATGAGGTAACTTCATTGATGCATATTATGGATTTTTTGGTGGTGAAATTAATGTCATAATTTCAGTAATTATTGCTATTGTCTTAAACCCATAGTTTTTAATTTTTTTTATTTTGCTTTTTGTATTTTATTTCTTATTTGCTGGAAATCAAGAGTTGATTGAAACAGTGATGATTTACAGAATGTTGTTGCACTCACAATGCTTGTTCGGAGATTTAACTTTCAAATAGCACTTGGAGCTCCAGAAGTAAGTTAACTATACACAGTTTTATCATCTATTCAAATCGATCAACTTTTCAGAACTTGTTTATGGTGTTCTTGTTTGGGTGACAGATTTTTAATACAATAGCTTGGGTTAAGGTAATAACACGGCACGAACATTGAAATGAGAAGGGGAAATCATCTTTTTTTCTATTTTTTTTCATGCCGCAGTTCTGTCCTTCGATCACATGCTCATTTGAAAATGATATCCTGAGACAGAATTTTCTAGAAAATTGAATTGTTGGAGTAAATTGAGGCCAACAATGGATCTGAATGCATGATCATAGCCCAATTAGAATTACACAAGCTGATTGAATATTCTAGATCACTGTTCAATATAAATGCAAAAAGTGGATTCATCTAAAGAAATCTAAAATGCAGGTGAAGATGACTACAGGAGCAACAATACACACAACAGAAGGGTTGAAGATGACAGTCACCCAAAGAATAAAACCATCTGCGGTACCCTCCTTAGAGATGTCGACAGCATTGAAAGTGGATGCATCCTTAGGGGATTCTAAAAATGATCCTCTTGTTTGTCAAAAAGGTGCACCTTCCTAACATAGAAATCAATCTACATCCTTCATCCAAAAAAATATATATATATATCAAGTTCCATCGTACCATAAAACTAGTAAATCCTTCTATGCGTTATCCTTGCCCTTTACTTGTTTCCATCAACCCCGTTTCAACTTAGTTCATTGAATCTGAAAGCAATCATTTGTTATCACTTAAATATAGACTGAGCTTTACTTAAGCAAGGTCCAATTATAACTCGAAAAATACAATGATCGGTAAGAAGTATAATATAGCCTCTGTGATACCAGAACTAGAGCCAGAATATCTTTTTTCTGGATTAAAATATCTATTTCAGCATCAAGTAAACTTTTGCTCACATAGTACACTAGTAGTTGCTTACCTTCATCTTCCCAAACCAAGCAGACTTACAGCTACTTAGGAGACTCATAGAAATAAATCTTCTTCATGCCGAGGTTTTTAGCCAGTAAAGGTACTGAAACTATATATTCTTTCAATTTTTGGGAGGCTTGTTGACATTATTCATCCAATTTGAAATCTTTATTGTCCCCTATAAGGATCTTAAAGAAAGAGTAGCATGTATCAATCGACTGCAATATTATAAACCAATTTATTTCTACAATCCTGTGTTTTTATACCACGTTGATATTTCTTGGGGGAGACATATTTAGCATTGAAATATTTAGCATTGAACTTATTCACTACTACTAAAGAATATATATGAAATGTTTGGTTCAACTCGCATAAGTATGAGCTTTTGAGATAATTAATGTCTATATTTCTACATGGTGTTTTGCAAAAAAGACAGAAAATCACTTTTGAAGAAACTCTAAGTGATTAAAGACAAATTATCCCACCCTTAAGGAGAGTAGAGTATTAAAAAATATAAATAAAATGCTTGGCTCATCTCACATATACTTGCTTTTGAAAGAATTAGTATCTTACATACTTCTACAACTATCTAGCTTGTCGTGACTACTTTCAATCCAACGTAATAACGGGAGTTTTTATTCTAATTATATATATAATTTATTTTTTATATTTTTTTAAATATAAAATTTGTTTGTACATCCATGAGAACACAAGAACTTTCATCCTGAATTTTCTTATAGCGGAAAAAAATTTCAACAAATGATTGCAATGATCTTCCCTTTTCTTGCTTTTACTAACATGTCATCCATATATACATAGGTATGACTCAGTTAATTTTGAAATATTTTAGTAATTAACTTTTTGAGATGTAGCATCCACAGCCAAAGGGCATTTACCTTGTAACAATAGGCTCTTCTTTCGGAGACAAAACTGGTTATTCTTGTAAGCTTTGCTTATAGAAATTTGGTTGTATCCAAATTTGTTAGGAAATTACGCAAATTCCCGATAAGTCAAACTTATGAGAAAACAAGAATAAAAAAATAACACACAAATTTGATAACAGAGTTCGGCTAATTTTGCTTACGTCTTCGGACCTGTTGCAGATCTTTTTACTGAAAGAGGAGAAATTATACAAAGTGTTTACAACACTCATAACTCATAACTCAATTATACCCAAGAAAATTACTCTTAATTTTCTCTCACAAAATCTTTTCTCTCAATTGGAATGAACACTTTGGATGATTAATTCATTACAATTACACATCTATTTATAGGAAAATTCACTCTTTGAATTACTCCTTGAATTAATGGTTCTTTAAATTACTCCTTGAATTAATGGTTCTTTAAATTGCTCCTTGATTTAAGCTTTATGTTTTGCTCTATGTTTTACTCCTTAATTTGCTCCTTAAATTAAGGAGCTTTATAACAATCTTCCACTTGAAGACTGATTTCAATCTGTCTTCACACCTCGATCAATGCAGTAGTTTTTCTAGTCTTTGTTACTATAGCAGACCAACTGAAGTTGAGCACAACTTCAGTTTGTCAATAGTCACCACTTTTGTTAACGTATCTGTTGGATTTTTGCTTCTTTGAATCTTCTCCAGTATTAACACATCATCTTCTAATAGAAATATGATGAAGTGATAACGAAGTCCAATATGCTTGGTTCTAGAATGAAATGTTGAATTCTTCGCCAAGTGTATTGCACTTTGACTATCACTATGTAGAACATTCTTCTCCTGTTTGAATCCCAGCTCAGTTAACAAACCTTGAAGTCATATCATCTCTTTACTAGCTTCAGTTACTGCTACATACTCAGCCTCTGTAGTGGACAGAGTGACAATTTTCTGTATTTGTGACATCCAACTAACACTGTAGTTCCAACAGTAAATATATAACCGGTGGTGCTTCTTCGGTCATCAACTTCACCTCCAAGTCTGCGTCTACGTATCCTTGTACTTTTAACTCTCTTTTACTAAAGTACAAGAACTTTTCTGTGGTGCCTCGCAGATACCTCAAAATCCACTTGACTGCTTCCCAATGAGTTTTCCTTGGATTTGACATAAATCTGCTTACAACTCCCACTGCATGGCCAATGTTTGGTCTCGTACAGACCATTGCGTACATCAAACTTCCAATGGTTGAGGCATAAGGAACTTTAGGCATGAATTCTCTCTCTTCCTCTGTTTGAGAGGACTGATCCTTGGATAGGTGAAAATGACTGGCCAAGGGTGTGCTAACTGGCTTGGCATCGCCCATGTTGAATCTATGCAAAACACGATTGATGTATTCTGCTTGAGATAACTACAAGGATCCTTTCTTCTTATTTCTTGTGATTTGTATTCCAAGAATCTTCTTTGCTGGACCCAAGTCTTTCATGTCAAACTCTTTTGACAATTGATGCTTCAATCTTCTGATATCATCCATATCTGAACCTACTACTAACATATCATCAACATAAAGTAGTAAAATGATATAATTGGACCTATATCTCTTGAAGTAACAACAGTGGTCGACATTGCACTTATGGAAACCTTCCTTGTGCATAAAGCTATCAAACTTTCTGTACCATTGTCTCGGAGCTTGTTTTAGGCCATACAAACTCTTCTTAAGTTTGCACACCATGTTCTTCTTCCCTCTTTCTAAGAAACCTTCTGGTTGGTACATGTATATCTCTTATCTAAATCTCCGTGAAGGAATGCAGTCTTCACATCCAACTGTTCAAGATGAAGATCTTCAATGGCTACAATACTCAACACTGATATGATAGTATTGAGCTTCACAACGGGAGCAAAAATGTCAGTGTAGTCAACTCCTTCCTTCTGTTGAAACCCTTTGACAACTAGGCGAGCTTTGTATCTCTTGGAACCATCATGCTCCTATTTCATCCGGTATACCCATTTGTTGTGAAGTACCTTCTTTCCCATAGGTAACTCAGCTAGTTCCTATGTCTGGTTGGAGAGAGATTTCATTTCTTCTTTCATGGCAAGCTCCCACTTGTTAGAATCTCGAGTCTGACAAGCTTCATCATAGCATTCAGGCTCTCTTCCATCAGTCAATAACATATAGTTCATGTATCTCCTGTTAGGCACATGAGGTCGAGAAGACCTTCTCAATACATGAGCTGGAGTAGGAGGTTGTGGTGTGTCGGACTGATGTGTACTGCTCTGTTCAACAAGTTCCTCTGGCTGAGGACTTGTTACAATTGGGTTCGTTGCGGAACTATATGGGACATCATCTGCATATGCAAATACTGACTCATTCTGCTCTGAGTCCTTGGTGTCTATTTTATGCATGTTCTTATACATCACATTTTCGTTGAAAATCACATCTCTACTACGTATCACTTTCTTGTTTTTGTCATTCCAAATGCGGTAGCCAAACTCATCCTTACCATAACCGATGAATGTGCATTTCTTGGATTTGGGATCAAGTTTATTCATGCCTTGATCACTGATATGCACAAATGCTACACAATCGAAAACTTTTAGATGTGATAGTTTCACCTCTTTTATGCTCCATACCTCCTCTGGTATTCTGTGTTCCAATGGAACAGATGGGCCTCGGTTGATCAAGTAAGATATCGTGTTGATTGCTTTTGCCCAGAACTGCTTCGGTAGACCTGATTGTATACGAATGCTTCTGGCTCTTTTTGTCAACGTTCAGTTCATACGCTCAGCTACACCATTGTGTTGAGGCGTGCCTGGCACAGTTCTTTCCATTCTGATCCCGTGATCATAGCATAAATTTTTGAATTTGGTGTCTTCATATTCACCACCATTATCGATTCTGAGCTTTTTGATCTTCAAACTCGTCTCATTTTCCACCATAGCTTTTCATTTTCTGAAAGCCTCAAATACTTCAGACTTATGCTTTAGAAAGTAAACTCATACCTTTCGAGAGTGATCATCGATGAAAGTCACAAAGTAGTGTTTCCCACCAATAGATGAGACGATCGTTGGTCACCAAACATCAGAGTGAATAAGCTCTAGCCTTTCCTTCTTTGGGGTTCTGCAACTTGTCTGAAAGCTGACTCTCTTTTGCTTTCTAAGTATGCAATTTTCGCACATGTATATCTTCGCACATGTCTATCTTTGCAGACTGTAGACCTGAAATTTTTCCCTTTGAGTGCATAATCTTCATCCCTTTCTCACTCATGTGGTCTAGTCTCTAGTGCCACAAATTTGATGTTTCATTGCTTGCTGCAACTGCGATTGAACAACGTGCTCCTGCTGTCATGTAAAGAGTGCCACTCTTCTTGCCTCGAGCAACTGTCATTGTGCCCTTTGAAATCTTCCAATCATCACCATGGAATATCGTAGTGTAGCCTTCATTGGCCAATTGTCCTACTGAGATTAAGTTCCTTCTTAAGTCGGGAATATGCCTGACATCCTTCAGCTCCCAAACAGACCCGTTCAACTTAATCTTCACTACACCTTTGCCAATAATAGCACATGGTTGGTCACCACCAAGATATACCTTTCCAAGGTTTTTGGGGACATTTCTCGAAGCATTCTTTCTGTGAAGTAGCATGGAACGATGCTCCAGAGTAACACCCAAGATTCTTCTTTACTCTCCAAAGAGCATATCAATACATCATCTCTTCCTGAGGTGGAAGTAACATTTGTCTCTGCCTTTACTTGTTTGTCCTTTGGTGCACTCTTGCACTGATTTTTGTAGTGCCCGGTTCTTCCACAATTCCAACACTCGATAGTCTTCGAGCTATGAGAATTATTAGGATTCCTAGATTTGGACCTCCTGTCCTTTGATCTACCTCGGTAGTCTGTTCTGTCACGTTCATTCCCTTTGGTTGAATTTCTTCCTCTTGACTCTGTATGCAAAACTGAAGAAGTTGATGATTCACCCGACTCTCTACGTCGGATCTCTTCACTGAGAACCAGATCACGAACATCGTCAAATTTCAACTTATTGCTTCCTAACGAGCTACTCACAGCCGTGACAGTAGCATTCCATTTTTCTGGTAAAGAAGACAAAAGTATCAATGCTCGTACTTCATCAAATTCAATTTCCACTAAACTCAACTAGATTATGACTGTGTTGAGTTCATTGAGATGTTGAGCTACCGATGCGCCTTCCGTCATCCGTAAATTGAACAAACGCCTCATCAAGTGCACTTTGTTTGAGACTAATGGCTTCTTATACATATTGGAGAGAGTTATCATAAGACCCGTCGTGGTCTTTTCCTTTGCTATGTTGAAAGCAACATTACGGGATAGCGTCAATCGAATAACTCTGAGAGCTTGTCTGTCTAGAAGATTCCAATCTTCTTCCTTCATAGCCTTTGGCTTTTTCCCTGAGAGAGGTTGATATAGATTTCTTTGATACAAATAATCTTCAATCTGCATTTTCCAAAACCCGAAATCTGTGCCATCAAATTTCTCGAGTTTCACCCTTCCTTCATCTACAGTCATTGCTCCCACTCAAATCTGACTTCCTCTAGATCGTTTCTAACTATTTCTGCAAACCACCGTGTATTAGAACACCTCCGTCAACGAACAAATATCGTCGACAAAATTTCACTATTCACGTAATTTACTATTCATGTAAAATGTGATCTTGCAGAAAATTGACAGAAATCACCACCAATAGCTCTGATACCAGTTGTTGGGAAATTACGCAAATTCTCGATAAGTTAAACTTATGAGAAAATAAGAATAGAAAAATAACACACAAATTTGATAACGGAGTTCGGCCAATTTTGTTTATGTCTTCGGACCTGTTGCAGATCTTTTTACTGAAAGAGGAGAAATTACACAAGGTGTTTACAACACTCACAACTCACAACCTAATTACATCTAAGAAAATTACTCTCAATTTTCTCTCACAAAAGTTTTTCTCTCAATTGGAATGAACATTTTGAATGATTAATTCATTACAATAACACATCTATTTATAGGAAAATTTACTACTTGAATTACTCCTTAAATTAATGGTTCCTTGAATTGCTCCTTGAATTAAGCTTTATGTTTTACTCCTTTAACTTGTTCCTTAAATTAAGTAGTTTTATAACAATCTCTAACAAAATTAAGTGTCCATAAAATTGAGTAAACTGTAACTTGAAAGGGCAAAAACTAGTTGATCAATTTTTGTAAATGGAAAGTTAACCATTGGACAGACTATATATGTTTTAGTCACAAAATCAATGCACCCTTTTCCCATTTTTTTTGGTACAAATATTATTAACATATTTGTAGGTCAAATACAATCGCTAACTCCAATAAAACTTATCACTAAAATACCCTTAAAGAGAGAGGGTTAAGTGGAGTGAAAATGGTTTTTCATGAGATGGGAGATGAAAATATTAGCTCCACACGGGACTTGTGAATAGATTGTTTGATAACAACCAAGGAATACCCACCATTATGGGTGTGGACTTATCTGAAGAACTTGGTTTTCTGTAATCGATCTATTTCATCACTAACAAATCTTATTTTTTATGTGATGCTAATTCTTTTATTTTGTTTTATTAGTTTAACTTAAGGTTGAGCAGCGGAGGTTTATTTTTGGTGAATCTGAATTTGATTATATCTAAATCGGATTTGAAATTTTTTAATTAGTATATAATCTAATGATATAATCAATTCAAATTAATCTAAATACGAACAGATCGAATTTTTACAGATTAAATAATGTTATATTGATGTTAAAATTTATTTATAAATTATTATCGCATATAAAATACAATATACACAATATTTAAATTTTAAATTGATGTATTTGTAATTGTTATAATAGCTATTTATCTAAAATATAAGGTTATTCTAGTAGTTTAAGTTTCAAAGTCTACTCAAGTATAAGTATAGTATATATAGATAGCTCTTGTGCTTAAATACTGAGGTAAATAATAGTTTGTTATTTTACTCAATATGGTATCAGCAGGCAAATTAAAAAAAAAACACTAACAGTTTTACCAGCCGTCGTTCTCCTTCTCTGTCTATTTTCCTCTCGTAACCTAACCAATATATCCACCAGCATCACCAGTTCCATACAAATCCTCTCAACAGTCTTCAATCTCATACAAATCCTCCAGTCTCCGACTGCGCTGGTGAAGCCCAATCACACTAATCATCCCATCAACACCTACATCCCTGTTCCACGGTGAATGCTCTGGTTGTCCTCTACCAGTCCAGCAATCAAGAGCACAGGCTAGAAGTCAATGAATGATGTAACCAAAATATTATTATATATAAAATTATTTTACATAACTAGCAAGATCCAGCCTCTTGTTTCCATAGTGATGGCCAGCAAGCATGGTATTTCTGTTTCTTTTGATATTGTTTTTTTTCTATAGCTGCTCTTGTTTATGGAATACAAATTTTGTGAATGTGAATCATTTGTATTAGGATACAAACATTTGTATTAAAGAAAAGGAAAAAGGAAAAAAAAGCACACAAAAAAATTATGTATTTTGTGTGATCTCAAGTATTATGACATTTGCAACCTAGTCATATTTCTCTTGGTACTAAAAGTTTCATAATAGTTAAATTGAATGGAGATAATTTTTGTATTTGAAAATGTGGTGTTGAGACTAACTTGTTAGGCTAAAGTCGCTTCAAATACCACACAGACATATCATTCGCATATGCTCAATCATAATATGTCAAAATGGATACAAGAAGATACTTAGGTGAAAAGTTAGTTATGGAATTCCATTAAGCTTAAACTTTTGAGTATTGCAACTAATGCCTTGACATAAAAAACAACATGGGACAAACTTAATCTCATGTATGGTGATAAAATAAACCATTTTTGTGTATGTAAGTTATATACTCAATTGTTTGAGTGTAAACAAAATGGTCATTATCTAGTAGATTACTTTGTTGGGTTAGATACCATTTAGAGAGAAATAAATACCGGTAACATTGTTGATATGATAAAATAATATAAGGTGTTGAGAATTGTTGAGTTTTTATTGAGACTTGATGGTGTGTGTGAATCTTCTAAAAAATAAAGTTTGGCTAAATTGTCTGCCAATTATGGAAGTGGCATTTGCAAGACTACAAAGTATTGGCTTCGGTAATTCTTCGATCTCTCATTATACAATAGCTCTAACTTTTATTGCTAATCGTAGACACGATTGTGGCTATGTTCATGGCTTTAGAAAAGGTCGCGACTGGGGAAGATTTTATTGTCATCATTTTCAACACACCAGTCATCCATTAGAGAAGTGTTGGGTCAAGTTTGGTAAACCTAGGTGGGCCAATCAAGTATGTCATAATAATAGGGGTTCTTACTCTACATCCACTACTTTTCAGTTTGTGGTTGATTCTAATGCTCCCATTTCCTCTACTACTATCATCTCTTCATAAGTACCTTTAGATAACTCGCCTTTGTTCTTGATCAAATATTGCTCAAACAAGTAATTTCACTATTATCTTTGTGTATTGACTTTAGTGCTATTAAAAACATTATTGGTGATTAGTCATTTTTCGTACTTGTGATCCTCCTAGTAAAGATTCGTTTGTTGCTCTTGTTAATGGTTCCAAATCTCTATTGTGGGAGAAGGAACGTTCGTATCAAATAGTTGTTCTTTCTTACCTTTTACTTTTTATATTCCTCAATTTCCTATGAATCGATTGCTAGCTAATCAAATAACTAGGCTTTTAATTGAAAAGTCACATTCTTTCCTTCTTATTGTATTTTTTAGAATCTAGCGTTTGGTAAGATGATTGGTGAAAGTCGTGAAGTTAATGGTATTTATCTCTTGTTAAAATCTAGGGTTCCAATTCCTGCGTTGTTTACTATTGTTAATCATACTCAATGACATTATTGCCTTGGATATGCACCTTGTCTCTTCTTCATCATATTTTTATATAGTAATTTGATTAATCTACTTTAGAGAGTAAGTTGTGTCAGTTAGGAAAACATCAGAGTTCTTTCCCTAATCATGTTAATAATGTTTGTTTATATCTTTTTGATTTAGTTCATTCAGATGTTTGAAGACCTATACAAATTTTCACTGTTTTTGGTTTAAGATATTTTGTTATTTTTATTGATGATTATTCGAGAGCTACTTGAGTTTATTTATTAAAAGAAATATCCAAATATCTCTTTGTGCTTGACACTTTTTATAGAGAAATAAAGAATTAATTTGGTATTAGTATTAAAGTTTTGCAGTCAAATAATGCATTAGATTAGTACTCGTTTACTATTTTTGAATTTTTTTCGATTGCATGGAATTTTGCATTACACTTCATATACTTACACATCCCAACATAATAGGGCTACTAAAAGATAAAATAGACACTTATTTGATATGGCACGTACTATCATACTCCATATGAGTGTTCCTTCCAAGTTCTAATGGAGTGCTATTCTTACTGCATGTTATCTTATAAACAAACTCCTTCTCAAGTTTGGAATTCCATACTCAGTGTTACATTATGAGAAAATGATTTTTCTCTTCTATCACGGGTATTTGGTTGTGTGTGTTTTGTTTATGTACATCATCCACAAAATAAATTATCTTCTCGGGAACTCAAATGTTTATTTCTTGGTTATTTTAGGACTTAAAAATGTTACAAATATTGTCATCCTTCTACAAATAAGTTCTTTATTAATGAAGATGTTACCTATTTAAGTTTACACCATTTTTCTCAAGGGATGGTGCATCTCTAGGTAAGGATTTTAGGTATCTTCTAATGTTAGTTCCTATTCAATAAAATTCTTAGTCCTCTCAAATTCAAAAAATGTTTGAGGTTGAACTTGTATGATCCTCAATAGTACTCCATAGTCCTCTCAATTGTCTCCTCCAATATTTGATCCTCAATATCTGATCTTGATATTCATATTGCTCCTTAAGAAGTCAACAGAATTATTCATCATCCTTCCAGGTATCCCATTCCTCAGCCTTTTCTCCTGCCCTATCTAGTATCACCTTATTCAAGTTAATTGATGAAGTTTGGGCTCATCCAGATTGGTGACTTGCTATAAAGGAGAAGATGAGAGCTCTCACATCTAAAGGTACTTAGGAGCTGATTGAATTACCTCCGAGTAAGGATATAGTTGGTTGTGGATAGGTATTTGCTATAAAATTTCTTCCAGATGGTACAATAGAGCAACTAAAAGCAAGATTGGTTGCTAAATGGTTCACTCATAATTATGGTGTTGATTTTTTTGAGACTTTCTAGCCCGTTGCTCGTTTAAATTATGTGTGGATCATAATCTCTATAATGACTAACTTAGATTGGCCTTTGTTTCAATTAGATGTCAAAAATGTCTTCTTATATGATGATATATATGAAGAGGTTTACATGGAGTAGCCACCCAGGTTTGTTGCTCAAGGGGAATCATATATGGTATGCAAACTTAATAAAATTATCTATAGTCTGAAACAGCCTCCTATAGCATGGTTTAATAAATTTTGTGTTGTATTGCTAGCTATAGAATTTAAGTAATATCACTCTAATCATCGTGTGTTTGTTTAACATACTTTTAAGGTGTCGTAGTCTTTGTGGTATATGTAGATGACATTACTTTCATCGGAAGTGATCTAACAGGTATTGAAGAAGTGAATTAAAGAGAATTTCCAAATAAAGGATTAGGGACAATTAAGATGTTTCTTAGGCATTGAGGTAGCTAGGAGTAAGTAAAGTTTAGTTTTGTCTCAACGAAAGTACATACAAGACTTGTTGATTGATACTGGCATGTTAGGTTGTAAGCCAATTGAGTCTCCTATGGATTAGAATGTTTCACTTAATGATGTATCTAATTCTGTGTTTGAAGACGTAAGAAGATATAGAAGTTTGATTAGTAAACTTATTTATTTTACGATAACTATATCAGATATCACGTTTTATGTTAGTGCATTGAGTCAGTACATACAAAGTCTACTCCAATGTCATTGAGATACATGTTATAGAGTTTTGAGATACTTGAAACAAACAATTGGTTTGGGAGTTCTTTACAAAAAAATGAACTCAAATTGATGTTGTCAAGTACTCTGATGCTGACCAGATAGGATCCAAAAATGATATAAAGTCTACTAACGTGTATTGTATCTTTATTGGAAGAAATTTGGTCACTTGGAATAGCAAGAGATAAAGTATTTTTGCTAGATCTAGTGTTGAGGTAGAGTATAGGACAATAACTCATACGTCATGTGAACATATATGGATTAGAAATTTATTAAGAGAATTGCATCTCAAATTTTAAGAACCATTGATTATTTTGTGACAACTAAACCTTTACTCACATTACCAAAAATTCAATTTGTAATGAGAGGACTAACCACATTGAAGTTGACTATGATTTTGTTAGAGAAGTTGTTATGAAATGTGAAGTTACTACTCCATACATTAAATTCACGTAACAACTTGGAGATCTTTTTACCAAAGTTGTTTTTAAGGGAATTTTTTCTTATCTTTGTTTCAAGTTGGATATGGTAAACATTTACGCTCCAATTTGAAGGGAGTATTAAAATATCTATTTATCTAAAATGTAAGGTTATTATAGTATTTTAAGTTTCATAGTCTATTCAAATGTAGTTTATATAAGGAGCTCTTGTATTTAAATATTGTGATAATAGTTTATTTTTTTACTTAACGGTAATAAAATTTATTATTTATAGTAATGACTAAGAAAATTAAAAGAATAAGAATCTAGATAATTATTATATTATTATAAAGATTTAATATTTATATTTTTTAAGTTAAAATAGTAATTTAATAGGATTATAGTATGAATAATATTTAAATATAATATATCATTAAATAATTTAATAGTAATTTGGTCTAGATCGAATTGTAGCAGATTACAAAATAGAAATCCGATTCGAATATGAAAGAATTGTATATTTTTTAATCCGAATTCGATTTGATTACATAATTTTTTTAATACAATTCGGATCGAATTTTTCGATTTAAAAAAAATTATTAAATTATTTTAAATTTACAATAATACATTCAATCTATATGATACAATAGATTAGGAATATATGCCAGGCATATTCTCGCCTGACCTTGCGAAAACATCTTTGTTCTTTGTAAGATACTGTATCAACAATTCTTTCAAGATTTCTTCTAGTCCTGTAAAATTGAATGAATGCGGAATATTCTTACTAGTGCTGTAAAATTGAAAAGTAAACATAATATTAATTAGAGTGACGAATTTTAAAAATCATTTTATTTATGTCATTAAAATATTTTAATTACATTGTTTTTATAAAAAATATATAAATAATTTGATTTTAAAAATTTAAAACTTTAGTCATATAACTTCATAATTATATGATTAAAGTGTTAATTTTTTACAATAAAAAATATATACTTTGATTATATAACTAATTATGAAAAAAAGTGACATTTTAACTATCATATAACTTCATAGTTATATGATTAAAAAGTAACAATTTTAAGAATCAAATCATTTGTGTTTTTTGTAAAAAATTATGTAATTAAAGTGTCTAAATAACATATTTTTAGTTATTTTTAGAATAATTTTTCCCATTTATTAATGTGCGTTGAAATGATATTATTTAAGTAAAAAATTACTTTTAATTAATAATAAACTTTAGATCGTAACAAATAGAGTTGAAATAAGACTTGGATAAAAAATAATTTTAACATAAAAATATGCTTACAAAATATTACTTGTTTTTATAATATAAATTAATAAATTATACGTACTTTGCATTAGACTTTGTTACTAGCTGGGGCCCTATCAGTATGCACTAAGATAAAGTGGAAGATAGGGGGAAAAGAAAATAAAGAAAACGTATATAGAGCTGAATTAATGGTAAAAATATGAGAGATATAAATGCATTAAATTTGATAAAGTTGGCAATAAATTTTTGGAATTTTTTTTTAATTTGGCAATAAAACTCACTTGGTCAACATCACATATCATATACTTAGATTTCTAATTATATTGTTACAATATATAAATTTATATGTATTTATACACTTATGTAAAATATGTTATGCAATAAATTTTAAAAATTAAAAAAAAAACTATTCATTTTTTAAGAAAAAATTTTACCATTAATACACCATAGTTGTTATAAATGTAAATTCATGTATATTTAATACTTATCCAATAGGTTCCCAAAAGATTTCCCCTTAATTTTGTTTTTAAATAGTGTTCATAGTGAGCAAATTAGATAAACACAAAAAAATATGTATTAGTCTTGTACCAAGTTAACATGTTGGTTCAAATTAATCAATTAAAATATAAAAATGAAAGGTTTATAGTCAAACAATATATATATATTTTTCTCTCTTCTCATTTCTTATTTTTCGGTCTAGATTAACAAGTCGACTTAATCTAAGAAAATTAATGAACAATTCTTTAAATAAATACACTCTTTTAACAATTAAGATTAAAAAATAAAAAGACTCTTTATATATATATATATATATATATATATATATATATATATGGTAGAAATAGATTAACAATGAATATAAGTTAATCTTGTTTTTTTTCAAGTAAATACTATTTTATAGTAAATTGGTGGGTGAGAATCTCAATTTGAATTAAAGGTTCTATTACACCAATACAATTTGATTAATTTAATAATAATAATAATAATAAAGGTTCAATAAAACACAACAAAAAAAGTTTAAAAAAAATAAAAAAAAAATGAACTATTTTCTCCAAAGGTGAGGTACAAATGAAACTCATGCCATCATAACCTTTCTTTAAATGAAGAATTTTTTTATATACTTTGGGAGTATGGATTATCTTAGAGGGAGATAAGAAGAAAAAAAGGATAAGAGTGAGAAGTGTGTGGAGTCTCAACAATACATAGATGAATTTGAAATTATGAGTCTATATCTCTTTTAAGAATATCCACTTTTTAGTATTCTAATTTGCCTTAAATGCTAAATCGAATAAGTGACTCCACATTTTCTGCTTTCTTTAAATAGAAGTAGAAAACTTCTTATTTTAATTTTTTATATCAATTTAATCTTCTACCTAAATATGTAAAAAAAATATTCTACAAATTTAAAAGTTAATTTTTCGGTTAATTGTATCGGTTTGGTTACATGCTAAACATATATATGGTCATTATTTCTATCAAAGTTTTTTTTTTTTTTAATTTTAAAATTTTCCTTCACATACCATTCTAAATTCCCATGAGATATATATCAAAACGAGATAAAAGAATTTCACATAAAAGGGGAACAAAAATGAAGGGTATGTATCACCTAATTTTTTTTATTTAACTAAAATGGCATTCAATTTATGAAATATATATATGTATTTTCTAGATCAAACGGTACATTATTTTAACTTGTCCTCGGGTTTGGTTATAAACATATTATCTTGGAAGGAGATTTATTTAGATATTGTCAATGCTAATGAAAGAGATATCTCGCAACATGTGTTATCATGCATGCATTCATGATTTGAAATGCTAATTCTATTTTGAACCATTGCTTTAGAAGTCCAAATGATATATTGTTGCTCATCGTATATCTATTTGAGCTATATATATTTCAATCTACTTCTTCATTTGTTGATTATATTTCATATCCTCATTTTCCTCGGGAATGGTATCTCTTGGTTTGGATAATTAATTATATGAACTAATATATTTATATCATACAACTTTAATTTGTTAAGAAATTACCATTAAATTAAAGCAATATATTGTTGCACCAATACCATTTCTCTTATTTTTGTTAAAATTTTAACATAGTTAAACATTAAAATAATATTAAATTTATGTACAGATAAACTAATAAAAATACTATTAAAATTTAAATTTAAGTACTTAATGATGAAGTGAAAAATCATTATCACCTTAATCATAAATTAATATAAAATTCAAATTTAGTTCATATCTACCCATCATCTTACTTAAAAAGTAGTGACCGAATAATTAATACATGACCCAAATAATTAGATTTAACGGAAAATCTAATTTTTATACTTGCAATGTATTTTTAATATATATATATATATATATATCCTCCTAATTTATTTAAAGGTTTCTTTGCAATTTTCTAGTTGTCTTTGACTTTGAGTAAGAAAGATTTAAATAACTAAAAGGAAAGTAAAATCAATCAATTGAATCCCGAATAAAAAATAATCAATTCAATTCATTTAAATTCAATCAAAAAATAAAAAATAATCAATTAAATTTATTTAAACGAAATTTAAAATAAAATTATTTATTATATATTTTTATGGAACAATTTTTGTTGTTTTTTTAATAAATTTTTTTTTAGTCTATGCTACAATATAATCATATTCATGAAATTTCATTTTTAATTTCTTACTCATCACAATGCAATAATATAATCATTTTTATTTCTTACACATCACAATGCAATAACTAGAAGAAGGAAAGACATAAATCAATTCATTCCAAAGTAGAAAAAAGACATATAAGGAGAGACTCTCTCCCAGGTCAGCTTCATTGAGCACAAACCTCCCATCAAAACGTTCATCTTACCTCCATTTTCAATTTGTATGATCCATCGCAGCCTCTGATCTTCATTTCATTTCGAATAGCTAGGTTAGATTTCTTCTTCTTTCCTCTTATTAATTATTTTATTTTAATTTAATTTTTTGCTTTGATCTGATTTGAATATCATTGTTTTTATCTTTTCTTTCTTGATTTGTTTACTGTATTTATACGATAGAATCGACTCCCATGATCATTTTGGATTTTCTCACCCTCATTATTAATTTTTTTTTCTTCGCAGTTTCTTCTCCTTTAATTAATTAACTGCACTTAAAAAAAACAAATGCCACCATCAAGCTCTCATTCACCATGTGCGGCTTGCAAGTTACTTAGACGAAAATGCACCCAAGAATGCATTTTCGCACCTTATTTCCCACCCGATCAACCTCAAAAATTTGCAAGCGTTCATAAATTTTATGGGGCAAGCAATGTGGGTAAGATTCTCAACGAACTCGACATTTCACAACGCGAAGACGCCGTTACTTCTTTGGCGTACGAAGCCGATGCTCGTCTCCGAGACCCAGTTAACGGCTGTGTTGGTTTGATAACAATTCTTCACAACAGACTCAAACAAATGCAAACTGATCTATACAATGCAAAGAAACAACTAGCCACTTATATTGGTCCTGATCAGGCTTTTCTTCCCATATTACCAACTCCGGATCATCATAACCCTAACCCTAATTTTCAATATTATAATATGACAACACCACCAATAATTTCCCCTAATTATTCCAATTATGGGAAGCTTATATTTCATGAGCCACATCAGCAACAGATACAAACATTTGAAGCTCAGCAACATCAACAGGAATTGGGTTTGGTTAATACTGGTAGTGATGAATTAATTAATCAAATAAACGGTGATGCTGCTAATAATAATGGTATAATTATGGCAACTGATTCTTTGAGTCTGAAAACATTGGATAATCCTTATCGTCATCAAATGCAATCACAGCAACCAGTTGTTCCAAATCATCAACTGCAAACATCAATTCAGTATCAACTTTAGGCAGACTCTTAAGAGATGGACAAGTTCAACAGTAATCTTCCCATCGATCGATTATTACTCTAGGTATATTATACGTGCTTAAATCTTTATATTATGTTAATAATCAATTTATATTATTTACTTTGGTTTATATTGGTTTGGACACAAACATAAGTCAAAAGTCGTTTTATGAAAAACTATTATATGATATCCATTAAAATAAATAATAAAATTAAAAGTATATATATGTAGTAGCTGTGTAAACACGTGATTCTAAGAGTAGTGTGTTTTCTTTGAGCATTTTTTTTGGAGATTTCCATTCAAATTAACTACTTAAATTATTTTGAAAAATATAAAAATAATTAATTTATCTATATATATATAATTATGTCATGTGTCACAATATAAATTATTTGAGTGCCAATTATATAAGGTTATCATTTATAGTAATCTTTTTTATGGTATTGGTTCATAATTATTTTACATAGGGCAATTAGAAGCTTATCACCTAATGATGTAATACTGTGTATCACCAGCCCTCTAACACAGTTACTTGGATGTTATTTAGAATAATTATAAGTTTAGATTTCAAGTCTTGTCCACATGGTGTCCCATTCCCCATAACTTTTAGGAGTAGGCTAGCTAGATACTTTATTGAGTAAATTACCTTGTTAAATTGTTGTAATATAATTAAAACGTACTGTAATCTAAATTAGATAAGCATAAGCTCCAATAGTACTACGTACTATCTTATGGAAATTAATTGTAAGGAAACTTATAAGTTAATTTATTATAGTACCTTGAAACATAATTCAGTTTTAATTAATTAATGTACTTGGTTTAATTGGACTTCCAATTAATGTTGGCATGTGACCTGATTCATCCATTGTGGTAGTGTTCATTGATGATCCAATTAAATATAGTAATTGATTGCTGATTGTATTTAAGCATATATATATATATATATATGTAGGTGTTTTAATTTACTTCTTGTGCGTTCACTGTATATTCTTGTAAAGAAGGTTTTGGTATTATCTCTCATCTATTTATATTGTTAACAATATAAATAGATGAGAAATAAATTTATTACTTAAAGTCTAATTACATTTATATGCTGTTATTTTTTATTGATTTTGAAGCCAACATCGCATTTTTAGCACGAGACAAGGCGTAAGCTTCGTTTCAAAGAATTTTGAGATAATTTTTTTCCACGGTGAAAGTTAGAACCTAAATTTAATTTTTAATATAAATAAATAAGAAAACATTGAAACATAACATTCCTAAAACAACACAACAATTATAATAATATAGTAATAATTCAATTTTAAAATTGTCTTGAAAACAAATTAAAATGTGATTTTAATTAGGTGTAGATAATTACATACTTTATTCGTGTGAAATATTAATAAGTTCTTATAGTTAAACTCAAAGATAACAAAGAATATGATAATGATATGAAAATTGAGATATACTTGAAACCTTCTAAAAGCTAATTTTTAACCTAACATAGGTCAAAACTATGTCATTGTTAATTTTTTACTTATCACATGATAAAAACCCCAAAAATAAATAATTTTATAGGCGTATTTTCTCAATAATTTCATTGTGCACCATCTAACTATGAAAGCTTCAAGCAAAAGCACACAAGCCTCAAATAAGTCATTTAAGTTTAAGCGTTTGAAAATTCATAATAGGTATTTAATGATCTAGAAGAAGGTGAAATAATCACCTCAATGACTTCTTGCTTAATTACAGCCAAAATAAAAACACACAAATACAAATAATAAAAAATGATAGTAATAAGAAAAAATAATAACCATAATCAACATATAAGCAAAGCAAGATAGAAACATGCATATATAAGAAAAAATAGTGTAGAAAGAAAAAAATATGTTCCAATAAATTTATCACTTTATATGTATGAATATATTTGAAAGTCGAAAGTAAACTAATTGTACTGAATCAACACGCGATCATACACAGTGGAGAATCTTACACTTATATGATAATAACCACTGGTTACAACATCAAGTAATTTACTGTAATAAGTAAATTGGATCGTAATTAAAAGAAATATAAACACAAATATTTCTTTTAATTGGAACACCACGTTCAATTATACCTAATGTTATCTCAAATTGTTTGCACAATATCTGATCCATATAAATCTAACTCGTCTTCTGAAGCTTCACTATCATGTGATGTGATCAATCACCTACAACTCAATATAGTGATAGTAACAACCTAGGTTATGGCAACTCCTATGCTCATGAACCTAGATATACAAACCATATCTTGATTTTAATTCAAAAATATTAAATCCCCTAAAATTAGTTTACATAAATTCGCTTTTAAATTGTATAGGATTACTAATACACTAAACTAAAAAAAACAATTTTAAAAAATAAGTTTTAAAAATGTCATGGTTTTCCCGTGAATTCTAATTAGGAAAAAAATAAAGAGAAGTATATATAGAAAAATCTAGCCTTTTGAACGCCTCATCGACCACTCATTGAGAACAATAGCTACCAAAGAAACTTGCTAGGTGCCACTCAACAAACCCTTGTTGGCCTTGAAGAACCATGTAACACAAGTCAACGAGCCCTTAGTGAACATCCTAGTTTTTTATTTATTTTAAAAACATTAAGTATTTTTTTCCACAAATATGCAACAAACTACAAAAGCAAACACATAACATAAACATACATATAATATATGCAAAATCCACAAAAATGATACGTGTAACATGAAAACATACATTTTGTGCCCTAGTTATATATGTGATACTAAACCACCTTTCAACCTTACATAGAGATCAATGAAACATCAAGTATAAATATAAACTCCGTATTTTAGGGGAATGCTAACACATAGCAACATGATCTTACAACCTTAATTTGATAGATATGTAAGGCTTAATTATTATAATGAGTCTCATTGTAAGCCTAAAAAATAACAGCTTAAAACAAAATCTAGCAACAATACTAAATGTACTTGTCCATGTACATATAAACATGAGTCATATAATTGTTTAGAATTTGGACCGATCACAAATATGATTGAAATTTTTTCATATTTATCAGCAAGATACTTTTAGAATAACATAAAAAAAATAGAAAATAACAATACAAGAACTTAAATAGAAATTTTAAAATTGGAGAAAAATCAAGGGCTATCAAAGATAAAGAGTCAAATAAATTATGTAAAAAATTATTACAATCACACGTTATCATTCTCTCACTCCAAAATCCTAATATACGCCCAAATATAAATATTCTCTCAAATCCCTCTTCACACTAAACGCATAGAGCAAATGTGGTTCTTCACTTCTGCTGTGATACTTTGCAAACGCTCAAACCTTCTCTATTAAAGAAATACTATGGAAGAACTCTTTCACATTTGAACGCAAGTCTCATTTTCTTTATTTGTGGGCTATACGTGATAAATGAAGCAATCTTTGGTTGGTGCCAACTTTTGCTTTATTTAATTTGGAAGGGTCAATGATTTAACGTAATCTTCTTCTGAAAACTTGTTTCTTATCAACAACCATAATTCTCAAAGTAGAGAATTAACATACTCTAGTAAAAGAAGTACACACTTAGAATCTCAATCAGTTCTAAGGTATCCAGATTGTTCACACACCCATCAAATAACTTTCTTCTTCAAGGAGTTCTTTTTCTTCCAATTACCGACTGTTAATGCCGAGCTATTAGAAAGCCCACCACTTGTACTACCCAATCTTCTTTCTTCTGATATAAGCTTACTGATAACTTTTGAGTAACTTACGATCTCCTGCCCATATATACGTCAAAATTTGTCTCATGTGTTCATAGGAAGATAATGAGTCTTAATGCAATATCCTCATCATAAATTATAACTTCAAAGTCTCCGGTTCATAAACAATTACATTGAGAACACTTGACTAATACCTCATTCATTTACAATTTATGAGTTGTTCATTGAGGTTATTCACAGATCGATACAAAAAATTCCACAAATGAGAATATGCTTTGCAAATGTTCAAACCTTCGATATCTGTAGAGGTTTAGAAATACTATTTGAATAACTATTTCACATATATGCCATAAAATTTGAAGCTTAAGTAATTAATAGATCATTGAAAGTTTAAATAATTTATTTTTATTTTCAGCTAAACTAAGCTTAATTATAAAGGAAACTTAGAGTGAAAGACATTTTATGAATTTTTTTTAAATAACATTTATACGACTCACACAATGAAACAATTCAGGACATTATCTTAAATTTGAGAGTTTCATAAAATTTTTGGTGCCACTACATTACAAAAAAGTTGATAATTTTGTACATTGAATGCTAATAAAAACTTTGTTTTTTATTATTTATTAACTTTGTCAAGTTTATTTAAGATATAATTATCTGCATAAATATTTAGTTTATGACTGCATAAATGATTTAATAATATAGTTTTCTATTTATAAACTTTATGTAATTTATAACGATATTAATTTAAACATTGTTTATTATAAATAATTATTAAACAATATGATGTTTATTATACTGTTATATATAATAAGATGTTTGTTCATCTGAAAATATATATAACAAATTTTGACATATGATTTATATAGACACGAATTTCTCAAAATAAATTTATTATTAATCTTAATGAAACAAATGTTTACTCTTTCTACGCAGATCATACATTATACAGGTTAAAAGAAAGAGATACCAATAGAGCATTGAATTAAAGATCTATCAAAATTATATACATAGATTTTGTTATAAATTTATAATTATATATAGGACTTTAATTCTATGTAACAGTCTGAAATAATGTTCTTCATTGATTATCTTTATTTGAAGTAAGTACTAGCTGATCTTTTCTATACAGCAGACATATATATAGCACAAAACCAGAACCCTTTTTTTCTTTCTTTCAAATAAGAATGGACCGCATGTGCTCTTTGAATCTGTATTTTCGTAAATAGTTATTGTTGTGATATTTTGTTTTTAATTGTATTCATGTAGGATAACTTCTAATTATACTGTTGATGAATACAATTACTAAGCCAAAGTTGAGTTTTGGACATGATTTATAGGAGTCCAGACACTGGCGGAATGATATATATATCTGGGATACTATATAGATAGTAAAAAAAAAATATTAGTTAGTTTTACTTATTTTTAATTGATAAAAGAAAGATGTAATATGTATCTTATTTTAATAAAGAAATATATTTAAATTATTGAGTTTTTTTGAAATATTAAGTATTAAAAATTTAAAATTTAAATAGAATACAATTGTATTTTATGAATATAATTAATTTATAATTTTATAAATATTACGCTTAAAAATTTATTTAAAGAGAGTTAAAAGTATAACATATGTACTCGATCTACCCTGAGTCTGAGGTTATAAATTGTGCAATTAATCTTAAATAACCGGTTAATTGAACTCTGTTAACTTCTTGTCTCATATATTTATTTTACTATCTCATATTATCATGTTTACATCAAATTAGTAAGACATACAAGTCATTTGATACATACCACTCATATTCTTAAAAAACTCCTTAACAATATCAATATCCTTTAATTATACTTTCTTGACACATCTAATGAATATGTGTGCTTTAATAATATCTTTTTAAAGAATATTGACTCATTTATATAAGTTGTGTTGTGAGGTATATGTATATAATATGTTGGTTTGAATTTGAATTAAAATAAAAACCGAACCAATAATATTGGTCCTTAAAAATTAAGAACTAATATGATTTAATAAGAATTTATAAAACCAATTCAAATTGAAACCTTCTCATTAGGTTAAGTTGGATTAGATTGTGTAGATCAAATTTTGTGTCTTGTTTTTTTGTTTTTACAATCATAACTTTTTAAAAAATATATTTACTTTTAATAACTAAATAATTATTACATTAAATTTTATGCTTTAATAATTGATTAAAATTTAAATATACAAGGATTTTAATTTTTTCAAATAATAAATAAACAAAGATCATGTAATTAATTCTAAATTTCAAATAGCATTGAAACTAAGACAAGTATTTACCATTTATTTTTTTTATATCAATTTAAGTATAGATTATATGCATAAATAAGCATTTAATTTAAAAAATAAAAAAAATGTGAAAACTGGAGAGTCAACCTCTTGACATTAGGTTTGTAATCTTCTACTCTCCCTGCATTAAGGACTTGGTCAGAAAAGTTAGATAAGTTTAATGGGTTAGGGTAATAAATAAGGAATGATTAACTGAAATTTAAAAATGTGAAGTACATTAATACGAAATGGGCGAAAAAAACTATTAGCTATGTTTTTTTAACCTTTTTGTTAAATAAAATTATTATATAAAAATAAAAATATATTATATATTATATAATATAAGTACATGCTGGATCAATTATTATGAAAATTTTAGTTTTAAGAACCGATCCAATCCATGATAGATCGATTGTGTAATTCTCAAATCCAAACCAACTCAATTACAATGAAAAGGCCATTATAAATTGATTTTTAGTTTGATGATGCTTCTCTTATTTGCAAATTAAAAAAAGGCTCTACATGACCTTAAATAAGCACCCATGGCTTGGTTCTAGAAACTTTTTACATGTTTGATTGGCATGGTGTTTCACAATGCAAAGGTTAATAGCTCACTATTTTTGAGAGGTGCTATGGATTCTTTGCTTATAATTCTTTTGTATATGGATAATATTTTTTTACTAGCATTGATGCTCTCAATGTTGAGTTGAATATTAAGTTTATATGCATTCTTCACTACTTTTTGGTTGTACAAGTCACCTACACTGAGCATAGTTTGTGCTTGTCTCAACAAAAGCATATTCTTGACTTGTTCTATTGGTTTAGAGGATACCAAGCTTGTTAATATGCCTATAATAGTTGGTAAACATTTGATGGTATGATCTAGAGGTGTGCATGATTTGATTCAATCTGAATTTTGTAAAATTTAAACAACCAAATCGAATTGTTTATTTATATCAAATTGGAATAAATTAGATAGTTAAAATAGATATGGTCTAGTTTGACTCGATTAGAAATGTTTAGAATATTCTCAATAAAAAAACACATTGAAATAATTTGATATTATATTTGTAAAATGTAAATTATCAATATAATAGTGTAAACAGTACAGTCCAACTTCAATAATTTAATTTTTTACAAACAGAACCAAACCAAACCAAATCAGGTAACAAACTGAATTAGACTGTTTGAAACAATCCAATTTTTCAATATGATCAAATTTACTATTTTTCTATCCAGTCTAAGATCCTATAGTATCTTACTTTGACAGAACCTGATATAGCCTTTGTGGTGAACAAATTGTGCCAATTCTTGGCTTTTTCAACACAGGTGCACTAGATTGCTATAAAAATGTTGCGAGGTATCTTAAGAGAACTTTGCACTTTGCTCTCACCATTTCAAAACCCACTTGACTTGGTTGGCTACTGTGATGCTAGCTATACTAGATACTATGATGATAGGTGTATTACAAGTACTTGCATATTTCTTGGTAAGAGTTTGGTGTTGGAAATCCTCTAAGAAAAGGGTGGTGTCCCACAGTAGTATGGAAAGCGTGTATTGTGTAATGGAATTAACATGTGTTGAGCTGATATGGCTTTGTTCTATTCTTATTGACTTGTTAGTTCCCTCCAAGTGTATACTAGTTCTTTTTACTAACAATATTGGTGCTAAAGGTTTGGTTCATAAACCTATTTTTCTCACACGCATAAACACATTAAAGTGAATTATCATTTCATTTGTAATCAAGTTGTGGCTAGATTGTTGGTGATTGATCATGTTCCATCTTAAGATCAAGTTACAAATTGCCTAACTAAAGCACTTTTTGCTCCCCATTTTTTTTATAAGCCTCAATCTAATGGTTTTTCCAAACCATTTGCTTGAGAGAGGGTAGTCATGGAAGAGGGCCATGACATTCCTATCATACTTGGTCATCCATTCTTAGCAACTGTAAGGGCACTCATTGATGTACAAAAAGGTGAACTTACAATGAGAGTGCAAGATGAACAAGTAATATTTAAAGTTTTTAAAGAATCTAAACCCCCTGATATTGATAATGCTAATGAATGTTTAAGGATAAATGTTACTAATTATGAGAATGGCTTAAAAGAATATGTGGCGTTACCCAAACTTAAGACTTTAACACATACTGTTGTAACCAAGGACATAAACTTACCAGAAAATAACTCAACATATTATAACTTTGAAAGTAGGGCATTGAAGGTTGATATTGTGGACTATGTAACTTTTTGGAGGACACATCTCTCATGTATGTATCAAAGGCGATAATGGAGAATTTTGAGATAGGATCTAAACTCAAACCATCAATTGAAGAGCCACCAGGTTTAGACCCTGCACTTCTACCCTCATATCCTCAATCAAGTATGAAAGTGAAAGAGTCCAATAGAGAGGTGAAAAAGCTATTAGAAATACATAAATTGGATGAGTTACGGTGGAGTGCTTATAAGAATGCCAAGAAGTTCAAAAAGAAAACAAAAATATGGCATGAGAAGAGAATTTAGCACCGTGGTTGCGAGCCAAAACATAAAGTATTATTGAACAAATCAAGACTCAAGTTTTTTCCTGGAAAACTCAAAAGTAAATGGATACAAAGGGATATGCCTTAGGACTTGATATGATCGTCTAGTAAAGGACGTTAAATGTGACGCTGGTTGGGAGGCAACCCAACGTTATTTTACTTATATTTTCATTGTTTTTATTTTGTAGGTGAATAAATGTGGAGAGTAATGACACAACAAGAATGAGAGTTTCATTGACAAATGTGGTGTGCCATTACTAAGGGAGTTTTCTTTTCTTTGACCTTTTCATATCTATATGTGCACATTAGGGAAATGTGTAATTTAAGTTTGGGGGAGGGAACTTCATTCTCTACATTAGTATTTAGTATGCATTTTAAATTTTTAGGGATTTGTTTTTAATTTTTAGGTTGTTTTTAATTATGATTTGGGTAGAAACTGATAAATATATGGAAACTAAATGCATGCATACTTGATATGAAACATGTGAACTCAATGATAAAAATTGGTTGACATGACTAGGATAAGGAATGTAACATATTTGTTAAGATATTTACATTAATTGTGTGATATGCTTGCTAGTTTTGATTGAATTGATTCAACTTTTACGCACATGTTTATGATTGATTTTGGTGTGCTTATTGAGAGAAAATTTGTAATGAGTTATGTGAGTCAATTAGATCTACCAAGTTTTAGAATCTATTTGATCATCTCTTGAGGCAAAATCCTAAATAGTATTTAGCAAGAGAAATAATTTAGGCCTTATTTGGATCAATTGAGCCTTTTAAGCTAACCATTGTTAATATCTTTAGTCATCCATTTGAGCCTAACAAAGAACCTTTCATATCTGTAAGCCACATTTAATGCCTTACTAATAAGTATTACCTTTACCCGTACACCTTTAGCTTGTATGAAAAGAAAAAAGAAAGAAAGGTGCAATCATGTGTTATACTTTAGAGTAAGGTGAAATGTAATGTACCCTGTAAAAAAGAAGAAGTAAAATTCACAACACAAGTATCCCTATAAAGAAAAAGAAAATATAATTGAAAATAAGTTTAGAGGTGTTGTAAAGTAACAAAAAAAAAAGAGAAAAGAGATGTGGAATAAAAAAATGAAAAGAATGTCAAAAGAGGGTGCACTAAAATATCAAGTAAAAGCTCAATTGTAGTTAAAAAGTACATGATGAAAAAAAGCTAAGGTGTGGAAAGACCCTAAAATGTCTGCATATATCAACCCCCTACCTAAGTCTTACATTACAACCATGTAAAGTCCTTATTGATCTTGAGCTAAGTGCATATTTATATTAGTGGAGAGAGATGTGAAAAATTGACTTATGAGATTTGTTCTAAGATTGAATTGATTAGTATACTTATATAGGTTGATTTCATGAGTGCATTAGATGATATCATGTGCAGCATGCACACACAAATCAATTTTTCAAAAACCTTGCATATCCTTGTATTGATGGAACATTGATTGATGAATATGTGAACCTCTTTATCATAGACTTGTACGACTTTTGATAGGGAAAGTTTTTTTGAAATATGCATGTATTAATAGAAGTATATTTATGAACATACTACCCAAGTTATTTTATTTAGTTATACTTAGCTTTACTTGAGGACAAGTAAAGATTTAAGTTTGGGGGTGTGATGACTTTATGAAAATAAAGTCATTAGCACACTTTTTTACTTAATATTTACTTGTTTTATTTAATAAATAGTATTTTTAGGGCTAAAAAAATTAACAAATAAACCTTTTAGTGAAAAGGGGTGAAACTATAATTTTTGGAATTTTCTAAAAAATTTATGAATTTTTAACGTAGGACCAATCATAAGTTGCCACGTGGTATGCCACGCAAGTAGAGGGGCTGACTGGGCAAGCCATACGGACGCCACGTAAGCACGGAGAGAGAATCACGTCGCGTCGCGTGTGAGGATGAAAAAACACGCACCACGTGTTAACACGACATTCAATCCGAGTTCAGAAATCGGTCAACGCGCCATGAAACGTGTCACCACACCATTGCTCCGAGCATTCCAACGGTGTGCCACGCCATCCGTTCCTGCGAATCACATCGTGCCACGTGTTGCTGACTCAGCCAGCGTTGACTCTGACCCATCTCCCTTGCCATGCATCATTCCCTGATTCCCCTAATAAATTTCTGATGCCACATGTCTCGCTGTGATTGACTGAAATTATCAATTTTGCTTGTTTTGATCGTATCCCTTGATTTAAATCTGATCGGATGGTCTAGATCATACTTGTGCTTTATTTAAGCCTCTAATCACTCCATAAACCCTAATGAGAATCCATTAGCATAATCTTGGTCAGTTTTAAAGCTAAAAAGAGATAAAATTTTAAGAAATAACACAATTTTGGTGGAGATTCAAGAGGAAATTAATTCTATAATTCAAGAGATTGATTGTATTTCTTTTTCTACTCTTTTCTTTATTAATTTTATGTCTTTCTTTATGAAAAAGATGAGTTTTATGAACACAATTATGTGTAATTAATTTATTAATCTAGGGATCTTATGAAACCAATTTTCACCATATGATGATCCAATATTTTTTTCCCAATTATAATATTAATTTAATTATATTATTTAATCTGATTTTTATGCTATTAATTATTTGGCCAACAATTTATCTATAGAGACAATTAAATAGATTTGAGAAAATTATTTATTTGTTTGTCTTGATTAAATAACATGCATAATTTCTAGGCAGAGATGTATGATTCTTATGTATGTAATTCATAATTGATGAACTTAATGAGTAGTATGTAATTTAATTGGCATGAGAGTGTGATTAAATTAATTATTATATGGTATGTAGTTTACTTGAGAGAGGAATACATGATAGGTTAGATTCAATTGATCATATAATTAATTGATATTATATTGGGGGATTTTTAGTGATTCGCATGTTTAGAAAATTGGAGGATTAAGTATTCTTAGATATTTTCTCATATATATTTTTAGTTACAAAATCTGATTTAATTAATTATTGTTATTTACTTTTAGTTATTTTAATTTTTCTTTCTTAAGATATAAAAACACCAAAAAAATTGATTTTTATTATTTTTAGTTTTAAAAATTAGTTTCTAAAAAATAATTTCCGTGGGAACGATCTTTACTTATCATTATATTACTTGTTACGATACGTATACTTGCGTATTCATTGCACACACAATTTGTGTGGCGATCAGAAATCCTCTAAGAAAAGGGTGGTGTCCCGTAGTAGTATAGAAAATGTGTATTGTGTAATGGAATTAACATGTGTTGAGCTAATATGGCTTCGTTCTATTCTTATTGACTTGTTAGTTCGTTCCAAGTGTATACTAGTTCTTTTTACTGATAATGTTGGTGCTAAAGTTTTGGTTCATAAACCTATTTTTCTCACACACATAAACACATTAAAGTGAATCATCATTTCATCTGTGATCAAGTTGTGGCTAGATTGTTGGTGATTGATCGTGTTCCATCTTAAGATCAAGTTACAAATTGCTTGACTAAAGCACTTTTTGCTCCTCATTTTTTTTTATAAGCCTCAATTTGCTTGAGGGAAGGTAGTAGAGTATATAACGGTGTAATGGTGTAGCTTTTGCAAGTTAGTTTAAAGGTTGTTAGTTTGTTACAAGAACCTTTAGTTATGTATGTGTGGTGTGTTACGTGAGTTAAGAATGTAAGGCATACATGTGTACATGCTAATTTATGTAAGGCTTCCTTAGGACTTGCTTAGATACATATAAATATAGTAGTGAACTCTAGTTTTGTAATCTTGATTTTCATATCTTCTAGTAAAATCATTGAGAGTTATTCTTGATCTTGTCTTTTCAGTATTGAGAATACTTGAACACCCTTTTATGTTTGTTTTAATTATATTTATATTTTGCTCAATGTTTGTAACTCACACATGCTATATATGCATGGTTAAAATGTAGTATTTTATGGGATCTTTGGGTTATGATTTTATCGTCAATCACAACTATAATTTATTTATTGTTATAAATTAGTGAATTTCAAAACCAAATAGGTTATGATTTCATTGGCAATAACAAATATAATTTATTTCTTGTTATAAATTAGTACTAGCGAAAATGGATTTCAGATTCAATTTAGTTGCTTAAATATATAACTATGCTTAATAGCAAAATAAAAAAAAAGAAAAATAAACGATATACAATAATTTAAATAGTTCAATTTTTAAACGTAAAAAAGTATACTTCATTGAAAATGATACACGAGAAAAATTTACTATTAAGAGCTTATCAAAATATATTAAAATTCAAATAAATTCAAAAAATAACTTACTTTATATCAATATAAATTAAAAAAAATTGTTATTTAATCAAATATTATATGCAGTAAAACGACGAGATTGAAGCAGCAGGGAGAACCAGACCTCAACGAAGAATGGAGACTATGGCAGCTTCAGCTTCTACTCTGTAGCTGGGCGGGGTTGGAGAAGACAACGATGGACGAACGGAGAACAGAGGTTTGTGATGGCTACTGCCTTGTTGGATGGAGTTGCTACAGATGGACTCTTACAGTCTCACTCGTTGAATGGTTCAAGGCTGGGTGGCACAAGGTGGGTGATTAAGTAGCTGGTGTTGGGCTGTAAACTTGCTGGCGTCGTATGGTGTACAGAAGATCTTATAAACTATTTATTTAAAGTTGTTGAGAATACCATTGTTGGGCTAGGTTTGAGCAACTTCTTTTAATCTTCATTTTTTTAATCTCTGTTCACTTTGAAATACAATACTCCCCTGCTTCTCTTTTATGGTGGTTAAAAGAAGATACCATATTTCATTATCTGTTACACTAATTTTATGGTTCATTTAGGTCTTGAAAAAGCATGGCATGCCAAACCTTAACGGGAAGCAAAGAATGAGTGTTTTGCAACTAAAATCTGGAGGACTTCTTGTTAGAAAATGGGTAAGCTTTGTGTATTTCAGTCAACACATTATTGCAAAACTTGAAATAAAATTTTGTCATAACTGTCTTCAGGGACAAATGGTAATGATATTAACGATCATGCTATTAAACTTGTAAATTTAATGTATGTATTTATGTCGCAGTAAAAAACATTTCTTGCTTAGCAACTAGCTCATCCTTCTGGAACTGCAAAGGAATGCTTAGATTGGATTAAGAAAACCCATTCTAAATGCCCTAAGACGGAGTAGCTACCATGCGTATTACTTTCAATCTAATTCACCGAAGCTCTAAGTGTACTAGCCTAAGTGGTTGAGCAATGCACATGCCCTAATTCCAATATATAATTTGTGGTCTTGTTGCCAACGTGGCTTAATGACATAAAACCTCAAGTTCTAGTTATAGGTTTGAGATTTTGAGTTTAATTTATATATTAAAAAGAACATTTATGATGGCATATCCTGTTTCAGAAACTCAAACATTCTTAATTTCTTTGAAGTTGTTAAGACATCTATAGAAGCCGAATCTACTAGAAAAATAGGACGAACTTCTAAAGTAAACTTAAATTGTGATAATAATGATGATAAATTAAAGAATAATGAATATTAATAATTAAGTGATTTACTCAAAATAATTACATGCTACTTCAAGAGTAAAGATAATAAGGAATTCAATATATCTAAAGATTTACAATCACTCTAGAGACAAAGAAAGAAATAACAAAACATCTCTCTTATAATAGAATAATACAATTAATCTTTTTCTTTCAAAACGAGAAAATAATTTTTCTATGCAGGGAAAATCTTCACAAACTAAGGCTTTGATTTGAAATGCATAAGATTATTTCAAATTGAATGGTTGGGTTCCCATTTATAAACAAATGTGGAGAAACCAAATTGATTGCTAGCTACCAATGGAATTTAATTTGAAATTTGCCATCAGAGAATTCAAGTTGGAGTTTTCCACCAAGAGTATTAAAGTTGAAATTTGCTACCAAATTCTTTAAGTCAATTTCACTCTTTAATGTAAAGGTAATTTGACATTTACTTTCATTCTCCCACTTAAAATTATCTTTCAAAAATAGCTTTTCTAACTACATTTGCTCAAATCCTATTGTTTACATCTCTATAAGCAATATGAGGATCTACACCATACAAACTTATCAGTGTTGATTGGTTTTATCATACTTCTACTAGGTTTTCATCGGTGTGAATCTTTTGCATATCCACACTTCCTTCCTCTACTATTTCTCAAATGAAGTGATATTGTACTCCTATGTGCTTGGTTCTGGAATGGAATGCTAGATTCCTTGCAATGCGCAAGGCTCTCTAATTGTCACAATATATGAGAATCTTCTTTTGTTTGTGTCTGAGATCCTCTATTAACCTTATTATCTTGATTGCTTCCTTACAAGCTTGTGTAATGATGAGTGTTTGAAAAGTACTAATACTATGTAATCTATTTGCACTTAAATGAAATAAATAGATTTAAATTTTCATAACTTTATCAATATTTTAGAAAATCTATGTTTTTGGAATCATATATATGTTTTGTTTTTTCAAGTATTTTTTACTTCAAAATGATTCAATTAATAAATACTTGAAAAATCGTACTTGAAAACCCTCAATTGCAAGCTAAAATAATAAAAGGATAATATATGTAAGTCTTACATATGTACTAACCAAGATTGTAAGGGATGAAACAAAAAGAAGTTGAAGAAAGGCCACGATGCATCTAGATTTAATGCATCGTAGTTGAAACATGTCCATATTCAATGCATACCGTGGTGGTGGAAAAAGTGTCATGGCACGTAACCTCACAATCTATGTCGTGGAACGTAACCTCATAATCTACGTTTCTCTCCCTTTCTATAGCTATATAAAAAGCCTCACATTTTAAAGACATCACTCAAATCTAAACATCTCAATTTTTCAATTCTAAGTTTTCTTTTTATTTTCTTTAGTTGTAGGAGTATTTTTAGGTTAACCGTTCCACCATGTAAAGATAAGGGGAGAAAACCTTCAAATTGTAAAGATGATCCAAGAATTTGAAGAAGGTAGTAACAGTGCACTTAGAGATTTAAAATCATTTTTATCAAGAATGGATAATTTTAATGTCATATCTTTATTTCTCTTTATAATATATATATTGGATTCTAACCTCTACTTTCAATGATTGGAAGAATGGTTTTATGTTTTAAATAAATAAAAGTTATAATTTATTTCTTATTCACAATCTCCATATCTGTAATTATAAATGAATGACAGACCAAGTCTTAATTTATAATTAAAGAAAATATTTTAGAACTAAGCATTAGACATATAATCTGTGCTTAATTATGCAAAATAAATGAAAGTATACTTTAATTTCATCGATTTTTATTAATTTAAATGGTTGAAATATAAATTTAATTATAAATTAAAGATGGGTCAAATATTTATTAAAAAATAAAGAATATATCTACCTTAGTTATTAATCTTTAATCTCAAGCCTGAGATTATGGGAAGTTATCAATTAATTGAAAATTTTGGTATATATAAATTTCTTAAAGTTTACAAAGTAATCAATTATAAATGAAGAGTAATGCTTGCTAAAATCCTATATACTAGATTCAGCTATAGTTAGTTTTATTGTTTTTATTTATAGCTTTCATTTATTAGCTTTAATTTATTTGCTTCCTTAGAAGTTATTATTAATTTAGGATTTACAATTATGCACCCACCAAACAACAACTTGTTAGAATATTTAGGGTTTGTTTTTTTCTGAACTAAATTAGCAAATAGATTAACTTTTTAAAATCATCGCAATTCCTTGAGTTACAATCTCAAGAGTATACTTATCATTTTCTATAAGTGATTTGTGTACTTCGAACTATTTATAAATTTTCTAAAATTTGAACACCAAGTTTTGTGACACCGTTTCCGAAGAACTAGTAATAGTATCAAAAAACTCGCTAAATTTTATATCATTATATAGCCGCCATGTATTCTACTTCTGTTATAGTTAGAGCTAAAAATGATTGTAGTTTTGAAACCCATCTTTTAGCTCTTCATGCAAGTGTGAACACGTGACCTATAATGGACTTTCTTTTGTCAAGAACTCCTACGAAATCTAAATCAACATATCCTTTAATAGTATATTTTGATCTTCCATAACATAATGTAGCACTTGAAGTTCCTTTCATGTATCTGAGGATCCTCTTCACAGTGTTCCAATGCTCCTGACCAAGATTCACCATGAGTCGACTGATTTCTCCCACTACTTAAGCAATGTCTAGCCTCATACATATCATGGAAAACACTAGGCTTCCCACTATTGATGCATATGGTACTTGAGACATTTTCATCTTCTCTGCTTCATTATTAGGACACATTCCTAAGGATGATTTATAGTTGATATAAAATGGGTTCTAAATTGACTTAAAGCCTTGCATGTTGAAGCAACATAAGACTTTTTGCATATAGTTCTTTTGAGAAAGCCAAATCCTTGCAACTTTTCTATCTAAATAAATTTGCATCTCTAGAATCCTATTTTTTGGTCCCAAATTCTTCATGTTAAACTCCATAGCTAACTATGCCTTTAATTATTTTACTCGATCATGGATGTGGCTTACTACCAGCATATCGTCTACGTATAGTAGTAGAATGATGAAATCATTATTGTCATCAAACCTCTTATAGTACGTATAATGGTTTGATCTAATTATGTTATACCCAAGGCTAATATCAAATCTATTGTACCAACATCTTAGCACCTACTTTAGACCGTATAGAGATTTAGTTAACCTGCAAAACAATTTCCCTTTTTATTTTTCTTCAAATCCTTCTAGTAGGAGCATGTATATTTGTTTTTTTTCAAGTTCTTCATGAAGAAATGAAATTTTTACATCTAACTATTCTAAATGCAAGTCATGTGTAGCATATATTTCCAAAACTATTTGTATTGCAATAAGTCGAACAATAGGAGAAAATATCTCATTGAAATTGATACTTTTTTCTAAGCATATCCTTTCATGACCAGTTTAGCACGATACTGCTCCACTTGATCATTTGCATCTCTTTTTATCTTGTAGACCCATTTGTTTCCAATGACCTTCCTTCCTTGTGGTAGTGGAACAAGTTTCCAAGTATATGAAGAGCTTAAATTTCTTCTTGCATTGTTTTCATCCAAAGAGAAGCATCTGGTTTATTTATAGCTTCACCAAACGTTAATGGCTTTCCATCTTCTGTTAGAAGAAAATATGCAACATGGCTCCCTAATACATGTCTCATTTTCAAGATAGTTCTGATATTTTATGTGTTAATCTCCATTCTACGTGGGTTTGAAATTTAATTGGTTCATGTACTTCGTACTCTAGTGCTACTTTAGAAGAATCCTCTTGTAATGGCTTTCCACCTGAACTTTATCTGGCTCAATAGACTCTTCTTATGTGTTATTCTTTTCTTTCTTTTCAATCTTCTTTTTAGAGAAAATTACATCTCTACTAATGATAACCTTGGTTATTATATATCACATATGCAAGAATTTCAAAAATTTGAAGAGGAATAATTTACTATTTTATCCATCCATATTTCCATTGGAATCTTCATGTCAATCTTCATTAATGGAGACTTGTTGATAATGTAATAGGTAGTTCTCATTGCTTCTGCTCAAAATTATTTTGGAAGATTTATTGATCTCAACATTGCTCTCATTCTTTCTAGTAATGTTATATTCATCTGCTCTATTATGCCAGTTTATTATGGAGTGTGTAGGACCATAAATTATCTTTTAATGCCTTCCCTTTTATAGAATGCATCAAAGTATTTACTACAATACTCTCCTTCATTATATTTCCTCAAGCACTTGATCTTCATCACATATTCAAGCTTTATTTGTGATTTTAAGGTCTTGAAAATTTCAAATACATATTCTTTACTTTTCATTGGGTAACCCTCCTGGAGAAATCATCAATAAAGGTAACAAAGTATTTTACTCCTCTTAGCAACTGAACCAATGACTCCCAAACAACAAAGTGTACCAAAGCTAATATGCTTTTACTTTTAGAAATTTATTTGCTAAACTTTAGTCTAACGTGCTTATTTGTAATGCAATGCTCACAAAATGGAAGATTTACCATTTTTAAGTAAGGAAGTAACTTTCTATCGAAGAGAATCTTCAATTCCTTTTCTTATATATGGCCAATTTATGATGCCATATCATCATTGACTTTTTACCATAATCATTTTTTGCTACTGACACATTTCCTTCTTGTAGAGTTTCTCCCATTGGCATATACATATTTGTATCAACTTTCCTTGCCTTCATCACCAATAGCACTCATTTGATAATCTTTATAATCCCATTTTTAAAATGGGTTTTTCAACCAAGATCGTCCAATTGACCTATGGACAAAATATATTTTCTCAAGTACTTTACGTGCTTGACTTCTTGAATTGTAAAAATCATGTCATCATGTATCTTTAGTTTGATGCTGCCAATTCTAACAACCTCTAAGGCATGATCATTAGCTAATGACATAGATTCCCTAAAAACTAACTCATATTTATGGAACCATTCTATCTATGAGTTGTTTCACCTGAACCCATCACCTAGATATCTACAAGTTGTTTTCTTCCTTTGAAATTTGTTGCCTCAATGTAGAAAACCTCCCCATCATATGAATTACTTGACTTACAACTTTGATTATTTATTGATTCAAGCACTTTCCCCTTAGATCCTCCATCTCTAATCTTGTTGAACAAACACTCACTTTTTAAGTATCTCGTTTTGCCACACTGGTAGCATTTAAAGTTCTTCTTACTACTTGACTTTGATTTATTTTGATCACGACTCCCACTAAAGCCATGTTCCATTGACCTTCCTATTATGTAAAAATCATGCCATCATGTATCGTTTCCTTATTTTTATACCTCGTTTCCACTTCAAGGATAGAAGTTGCAACATCATTAAAGATTATATGTTTTTCAGCACTGTTGGTCAAGCTTATCACAAGTTGGTCATATGAGTTTGGTAGACTTTGGAATAGAAGTTAAGCACATTCATTCTCATCTATTTATAACCCATATTATTGAGTTGGGAAAATAAAGAATTGGGGGGTTGATATGATCCATCACTAACATGGATTTGGACATTTGTAGAGTGTATAATCTTCTTTTCAGTAAACGTTTATTGTGTAATGACTTGGCTTCATATAGACATGCCAGAGTGTCCAAATTTCTTTAGGAGTTTTTTTCTCCTAAATACTAAACAGTATGTCATCTATAATAGCCAAATGTAAGTCTATAATAGTATCTCCCTCCATTTTCTCTCACTTTTTGTCCTCAGTTATAGTTGTAGGTCTTGCTTTAATCGCTTGGATGTAACCTTCATTCCTTAGACCTACCTTGATTTTCATCTTCCATGAAAAAAATTATTTTCGTTGAACTTATCAATTTCAAACTTCAATGACATGATTGCTACACAAACTATTGATTCATAAATACTGTCCAAGTGAATAGTATCGTATATTTGAATAGTAAAGTATATGTGAATAGCATTTATCAACTAAAATTTTGCAACTGGGCTTTGATACCACTATTAAGACGTCGATACAAGGTGAACCCACTAGATAAATAGGACGAACTTCTATTGTAGGCTTAGTAATAATATTAAAAATACTTTAAGTTTTAATGTAATATCATAAATATTCTTAAGGTTTCAAAAATATCCCAAATTTAACATAATTAAATAGTATTATTTTATACATAAAAAATAAGAAATAATAGAAATAGAAACATAAGACATCTCAGGATGTTTCTCACAAGAAATGATAATTAGTAAAAAGAAATTTGAAGAAAAACAAAAAGCAAGATTAAATTTTAAAGAAAAAGATGAATTTAAAAATTCATTATTCTCAGGAATAAAGAAAATATTTTCAAAAAATATATAGTTTTTCATGGAATAAGTAATAAAGAAATAAGTATTAAAATTACAGATACAAAAATAATGTATAATATATCATTAATTGACAAAGAAATCATTATAGATACACTATCAAAAACCCTTCAAAAGGACAAAGAAAATTGGATGTGTCCACTTAGAAGGAATCTAAATATTAATAAAAGTACATTTTAGAAAATGAATTGATATTCCAATAAAACTATCATTTTTAGGTAATAGAATAATAAATAGAAAAGATGTTTTATTATGAATGATCCATAAAAACCTAGGATATCAAAAATTAAAATTCACAGCATATTTTAGATTTGCCATTAATATTAATGATGAAAACTTAAATAAAGTGTTAAGTTTAGCCTATAAATTTGAAATAAGAGATTTAATGAATGAAGGATATCATCCATTTTTAGTACACTATATAGTAGGATATTCGTTAACAAACAACCATAATAGTTCAATATATGGATAAAATGAATTCATAGAAATAGATAAAAAATTGGACAAATAATAAAACCAAAATATTAATAGACTTCAAAATACTAGAAAAATGGAACCTAGATGTTAAAGAAAAATTGACACCAAGAAAAAAAGGTAATATATCAAGATTTGTGTCTTCAAATCCTAAAGGAGAAACCTTTAACAAAAAGAAAGAGAGATTACAAATCTAAAATAAGAAGTTAAATAATGAAAGCATTAGTTCATGTTGTAATATTAGGAAGAAAATGATATCATTATTATCCCAATAATGTTAAAAAAATTACAAAATATAGAATTAGATTTTGATGGAAGTCTAATGTGCATATCAAAAAATCAAATAACAATAATGAAAGCTTTATTTCGTTTAGCAAAAAAATTGGATATAGTACAAAAATTAAATATTAAATTCTTACAATACATATATAAAATACAAAAAGAACTCCTAACAGAAATAAAAAAATATAGTTATAATAAGAAATTATAACAAGACATAGATAAGAAATTTACATAGGCTATATAGGGACAATGAAACCATATGCTACAAGTTTGATTTATTTGCAAGATTAAAAGTACCACCTAGAGGATTAGATGCATTAATACCTACAAATGAGAAAATAAAGAATAAGGCAAAGATAAAGAAAAACCTATAATCCCAATTTAATAGAATAACAAAAAGAATTAAAAAAAACAGTTTATGAATCTTGAGAATAGGGACAAAAAAATTAATAAGTTTGTTCACTGTAACATATGAAAATCTAGAAAGACATTATGATGAAAACATTTGTATAAATAAAGAGACAGATGATATGACAATAATCACTAAAATTGATTCTAAACCAAAAATATGATCCTTAAAAATCATAGGAAACCAATTTTATTACCAGTTTCTTATCAAGAAGGAACATTTGATCCACATAGAGAAGAAAAAAATAGATAAATGTTAGAAAAACCTAACCTTCCTTAGAAAATAAAACAACCAAAAATTGAAGAAAGATTACATTAGGGAACTAAATATAGTATCCCATCAAAGTTCAAACTTAATGAAAATTATAGATCAAATCTTATAGATATAGATTGTATAAGAGACCAAAAAAAAAAGCCTTAGATGAATGGTCTATTGGTAGGAGTATAATCATACAAACTTTTCTAACCATGTAATTATACCCTTCAATTTGTAAAAATGTAAAAATTTAAACATAAAAATTTAGTTAACAAATTTAACAAAACAACAACATTTACAAATGTAAGGGAATACTCTCATAGGAAAGGAATACTTAGATACTATAGTAAATGAAATATATAAGAAATTTACTAGAGAAGACAAACGTATCACTGAATCGAGTGAAAATGAAATTAAGGAAGTTAAATAGTATTTAACAAAAATGAAAATATGTAACATTTGTTATATAGATTCCTTTATTTGTGAATAAGAAATGATTTATTGTAAGTTACCACCCTCTATGTAAGACACTTATAAGAAAATGTGTTTTTTTTCAAAAATTACCTAAAACATTACATAAAATCATAATAGAGGGATGAAATAAAAGAAATAGAGAAACTATATCAGATAACTTAGGAGAAAGAATAAAAAGTCTTAAAAAATTACATAATCATTAAATGTGAAGAAAGATTGGAATATAAACAAATAAGAGGAAATGATAAAATCTATTGTGATACAAATGATTTTAGAATGCTAGAAAACTATGGATGTAACATAAAATCTTACAAACAAAAGTATAAAAAATACAAAACATTCAAAATATATAAATTTAGAAAAGATAAATTTAAAAAATTTAGTAGAATGTACAACAAAGAATCTTATCGAAAAACATATTTTAAGAGAAAAAGGTATAAGCCACCAGAAAATAAATATTATTGTCCATTAAGGAAAAAAGAATGTAGATATTAGATATATAATGAGGAATGACATTACACTAATAAATCCCCTAACATGCTTCAACATAAAATAGAATTTAAAAAGGAATATTCACAAAAAGTAAAAATCTTAGAAGAAGCTTTTAAAATGGAATTAGAATCAATAGATTATTCAAATATGTATTATATTTGTAGTATTTGTCTATTAGAAAAAACTGATGAAGAAATAACTACCTTGATATAAAAATACTCTTCATTCGAAGATGCATTCATATAAAAACTTTAGTAAATATGTATTCACAGAGAAACTCTGAAAACAAGCACCAAAAGATTTAGCTATACGAATTGCTAACAAAATTACAATAAATCTTAATAAAGTTTTAAAATATACAAATATTATGATAAGATGAGAGAAATTCATATTCCTACCATATATCAATAAAAGATAGGAGTTGATTTATTAATAGGAAATAATTTTCTAATTTTATATAATCCTTTTACAAAATATTTAGACAAAATATGTCTAATAACACCATATGATGAAATCTAAATATGTGTCAAAAAATAAGAAATACTTAGATTGTATCAAACCCAACTTTTATACAAAAACATAAAAATTGAAAACGGGGTGAGATGGACACAAACCTTATTTAGAAAATATTTCATTAGATATGGAATAGAAACAAAATTCTTTTCTTAACAAAATCTAGGAAGATAAAGCCTTAACAAGTATCAAAAACTTATTAAAAATAGTAAGCCCAAAAAATCCTTTAGATCCAAAAGTAAATAGATTTAAAATGATTGCTAACATAAAACTAAGAGATCCTAATAAAGTCATTAAAGTAAAACATATGATTTATACTCCAAAAGACAGGATTGAGTTTGAGAAAAAATCAAGAACTTTTGGAACGAAAATTATTAAAACCAAATGATTTCTCACAATCTAGTACATCATTCTTAGTTGAAAAAGAAGCTAAAAAAGAAGAGAAAAATACTTTTCAAAGTTATATGGATAACATCTTCAAAAAATTACAAAATATTTAATGTGCCTACATAGATGATATTTATGTTTTTAGCAATGAATTAAATGAACATTATTTGGATATTATTAATACTCTATAAGAATGTTGAAAAGAAGACACCATACTTTCTGAGAAGAAAGCAATAATTGTTCTGTAAAAAATTAAGCATTTAGGGTTAAAGATTGAAGATGAAAAACATGATTTACAGTCCCATATACTAAATAACATTTAAGGATTTCGTAGTGAATTAAAAGACAAAAATCAATTATAAAGATTCTTAGGATATTTAACATATGTTGAAGCATATATAAAAAAACTTGTAGAAATACAAAAACCTTTACAAAGAAAATTAAAAAAATAATCATGTTTGGAAATAGATAGAGCAAGATACTTTGTATATGGATAAGGTAAAAACATAGGTAAAAAAATTACTAACTTTATATTATTAAAGTTCAGATGATAAAATGATAATTGAAGTGAATGCTTCACACAAATATTGGAAAACAGTTTTAAAATTAAAAGTAGATAACAAAGATAAATATCTTTGTAGATATACATCAAGATATTTTCAAGGTCAAGGTTTAAATTATCACAGTAATGAAAATGAATATTTAACTGTCAAAAAAGCTATTAAGAAATTTACAATATATGTAATACGTTTCAAATTCATTGTTAGGACTGATAATAAGCATTTTTGTTATTTTTTACAAACTAATATTACAAGTAATTATAAACAAGGAAGATTAGTCAAATGATATTAGTAGTTTAATCGCTATAATATTGATGTCAAACATCTTTCAAGAAATAAGAATATTTTAGCATATTCCTTTACTACAAGATTAGCACCTTTATCTATTTTTGTTTTCATAGAAATGGAACATCTTGATGTCAAGATCAAGATAAAAGAAATGAGATAAGAATCCTTCAAGAACAATTCAAGGTTTTATACATAGAGAAGTCTCTTTTGGAGATAAGAATTAAATAGAAAAAACTAAACAGTTCAAAAAAACCACTAAAGTCCAAAAACTATAAAAATGAATCCTAATTAGAGATTCATTCTAAGGAAGGTAAAAATTCTGAAGAAGGAATTCAAAATGAAAAGGAAGAAACAAACATTTCAAAAGAGTGTAACATCTCCGAAAATAAATAAAAAACTCAGTTGGGTTGAAGAAGTAGAAAAAAGACGACCATAAAAAAACTTATGTGGTTTATAATTTATAGAATCACAACAACAACCATGGCCACCAAGTAGGTTGAAGACCCTAGGAAAGTACAACTATGAGTACTATTTAGAGAAATGTCTCTCATAGAGACAGTAATGATAGTACAACCAATAGTACTATTTAGGGAAACATCCTCTAAGAATACATTTTTCATTGAAGATGAAAAAGACCAATATAGGAATCAAGTAAACTATAATGATTAAGTCTCTGTACATTAGTTAGATAATCTACTCAGGAACATAATGAATATACAAAATCTTACACCATAGAAAAATAATTCCATGCAGGTAGCAAATTTAAAACTCTTGAAGAAGTTAAAAAAAATTATAAATCTTTCCTTGTAGGTTTAATTGAGAACCCATATCCAGTCATTTATTTAAATGAATTAAATTATTTTCATGAAAATTCCAAGAAGCCTATCAAGAACTTTAGGAAGAAGATCAAAGTAGGTGACAAGCTTATCTATATTAGATATTTTAGTTTATTTATAGATTGGAATAAAGAAAGTTATGTTAGTCCCTACCATTTTATCAAATTAAAAATTTTCAACACTATTAAGGAAGTCACAAAACTAAGGATACTTTTAGAAAAAGAAATCTATACATGCAAACTTTGTATTCTAAGAGGACAGATACTAAGTCAAATTTACTATAAACTAAGAAAAATTAATAATTCTTCTAAAGTTAAAGTAAATTACTCGACTAATAAGGTTATTAAAAGCTCTAAAATATGGACCTAATAAATCTAGAGGGGGTGAATAGGTTATTTTTTCAAATTTTATCAACTTATAAATTAGTAACCTAAATAAATTGGCCAAACATGCAATTATGCATGAAAATAAAATATGAAAATTAAAAAATAACACACGATATTTTTTGGTGAAAATAATCTAGGCCATAATCATGACCTAAGAGAAAAAACACCAATCCTTTGTACCACACAACTTTCCACTATGAAACCAAATGTTTAAGTACAAATTCGATCTTATGCTACCTACCCTAGGATACTACCCCAATGTACCTGACTTACTAGCCTCTACTCTATTTTTACAATTTCCAAGAGTAGCATGAGAGATATCCATACCAACATTTTTTATCAACTTCTTACCAATCAGACACGTTCATGAAATAGCTGTAAACCAGAGTTAGCACAAAAAAATATGTTTGTGTGTATTCTAGAATAGAGAACTTAAAGATAAAATTATATGTAGATGTTTTATCCACACAAAAAAGACAACACTCAAAACCTTTCACTCATTACATAATACTTATAGAAATAAGATAAAAATACATTAACGTCCTAGACTTTATAGTGAAACTATCATAAGACCTGGTGAATCCATCTTCTTTGAAACTTGGAAAGTTTGTATATAATTAAGATCACATAGACAAAGCATATTACAACTTTGCTTGAAAGTCTTATTCTACATTAGTTCTGTTTACATAAAAATACACAAAATGTAAAGAGAAATCATGTAGTGCATGCATTAATATTAATCAAGCTTAACATAAAACAAAATTATGCAAAGCATTATTATCCTAAATATGTTCTCCCCTATATGCATAACAACATAAAACATGAAAATGAAATAATGAATCACTCTTCACTTTTTGGCATACGAAAAGGACAAAGTATTAGAAATATTACAAACTTAAGAACAACTGCAAAGAAATGTATGCAATGATTCCATGGTGCTAAACTCTCTGTAAAGTTAAAAAGGAAAAAACAATCAATGCAAAAGTGTAATGTGAGTTAAATTCCTCCTGTGTCCTATGACTCAGCAACTGTAAAACCAATTTAATAGTTAATAAATAGCCACATAAGATAATAAACTCATTTAATCATAAACAAGTACATAATCAATTGAAAAATTATTTTTCTTGAATTTTGATTATCTATTGTATAAATAAGCAAGTAGAGCAGAAGAAGTACAAAAACACACTTAGCACATATATTGACATATTTATATTTATTTAAAGTAGTATTAATATGTTTGAACTCCACAAATATATAAATTAAGTTATTTATGATCAATCAAGAAAAGGGTCAAGGGAAAAGTATCACATATCATGTAAAATTGCTATCGAGTATTCAATTTCACAAATAAAATATATCTACTAGGAGATGACTTAAAAATTTATTTCTTTTTATTTTATAAATAAGGCACATGATTATTTAGTTATTTTTAACCTCGATTAACTTTTTCTTTTATGCATGCCAAGTACATTTTTATAAGCAATCACTTTTTGAAAATAATTTTAATTTATTGTTTTAGATGCAGAAGCACTAAACCTAGCATGAGGAATTTCACACTAGCTATGAGGTAGTCCTCTTTGCTCATTGTGGAATCTTCATGACGAAATAAAATCGACAATATCGATCTCACAAATACTTTTGTTGTATCTTTCTAAGACTCTTGGAAGTGCACAAATAACTTTATAGAAAATGACAAATATACCCCTGTGGTCGATCTAAGGAAGAAATATATGTAGTTTTAAATTTATTATTCAAACTTTTAAAAACAAAATTAAATCATAAACATCATGTCACGATATTTTGAGTTTTGTTTCCTAATCTAATGACATAGATATGATTCAATAAACAATTATGCAAATTTTATCATTCATAATAGTAGAGTATTTATGGATATAATAATTAAGTTAATTATGCTTGTTTATATTATTTAGGTTATTAAAGATATAAATTGATATTTATTGATTATTTCTTTTTTATACGAATACCATCTTTGGTAGGGTTAGATATTTTTTGCTAATTAAACAAATCAATTGACACATATTAGTGAGGTCGATAATTAATTTGATTAATTAAATTAATTTCATTTTTTTCTAAGATATTGAAAAGGAACCATTTAAATGCCAGCTTAGGTGGGATTAGACATTTTAAAATTTATTCAAGGTGTCCAAATTAAACCTAAGAACTTAATTGTCAAGTACTAACTTTCAAGTCTTAAAACTATTACTGAAAATATGTTGTCAATATATTTTCGAATAATAGTTTGTATAAAATTTTTGAAATAGAGTTTTACTCTAACAACTCAGCGATTGTACCAATAAATAAAATAGCACTACTCTAAATGAAACCGGATAATTAAACCTTAGAATTTAATTTTCAGATTTAAGTTTGTAATGAAAATAAATATATTTCTCTCTAACATCATTAATATAAAATCTTGAATAAAAACAACATAATTTATTTTATAGAAATGTTTTACCTATTTAATATTTCACCAGCATAACAATATTATTATTATATCATATTTACAAACATTCAGCCATATTAAATTCAATCACAGACAAATTAAACATAACATGCGCAGATAGGAGTAGGCTGGGTGCAGGCGCGCGCGGATGGGAACAGGGATGCGCGCTTTGCTGGGCACGGTGGCCGGTGCGGCTTCGTGCACAATTTCCTACTTTTGGACTCATTTTGTCCAATTTTTCCATATTTGTTAACTTTTCCTCATTTATTTTTTGAATATATTTGTGATGTATTGCCTACAGTATTCCTCTTTGAGTCTTTAAGTTACGTTTTTAACCGAAAATACTTGAAAAACAATAAAAATACCCGTGATTCCAAAAAGATAAATTTATATAAATATATGATAAAATCATATAAATATATATATTTTTAATCAATTAATGTACATAAAATCATGGTAATTTTAGTAGTTTTTAAGCACTCATCAGAACCCATATACAGATTGTACATTTTTGTAGGATTTTGGTGAGTGATTAATTTGTGGCTTTTCTGTTGGTTTTTTATTTAGGTAACCCTAGATATGAAAAATAATTTAATCTAAGTAAATGAAAAATAAATATATAACACTTCATTAAGATGTAAAAATCAAGACATTTAATTCTAAGTCCTATAGAAATCATCTAATAATGCTGAAAAATAAGAAAAGTATTTATAGTAGAAAAAAAATATTTATCACTTAGAATAAAGGACAATGGACTCAAAATATTTCTTACAAGGGTAGTCTCCACTATTTGATTCCTAAATACCAATTTTGGGTTTAGTATAATTTTCACACCTTATCAATAAATACAAGTCATGACAAAAATTAACTAATTGCTATATACTTCATGATATATTTTCAAAATGTAATCTAATAATGTAAAAGACTTAACTATTTACTTAAATTTAATTAAAGAAATGATAAATTTTTTTAAAACTAATCCTAATATTCCAAAAATTACTAAACCATATAAAGAAAATAAAATCAAACACAATAAAAATGAAAATATGAAAATAAAAGTTTTTAAAATTGTTAAAAATTTTGAAATTAAGCATGGTAACTTTTCACCACCCCCAACCTAGAACTTACATTATCCTCAATATAACAATTGTAAATTAAAGATAAAGAGAAAAAAGAAACTAAATTACCTATTTCCTTAGAATGTGGAAGTAGTAATGGAGAAATGTAGATGCATGCATCATGTTTATCATTAATGTTCACACAGGTAGATCGTTGTGAACTACTAATATCTCAACAAATATTTTTAGTTTTAATAATTTTAAAATTATTCACAAGAAATTAAAATAAAATTACCTAAACGGATGGGTTGCCTCCCATCCAGCGCTTAGTTTAATGTCTTAGCAAGACATAAATGGGGGGATTTAATTTTAAGTAAATTCAATTTCCCACATCATTGAGTCAATCAACTCTACATGTAGGACAAAAATGTCTACCTATAAGTCATGCCCTTTGGATTTTCAAAATTGTATATACTTCAAACTAAGGACATTATTGTGAGTTTTAGATAACCCACTCCTAGGTGCAAGCCAAATAGCTAAGACATCCAAACACAATTGTACCTAGATCTAAAAAAACAACTATCTCCTTTTATCAAAGATTATGATTAAAAAATTTAAAATTTTGAAGATAGCTACATAATTTTTTAAAATTATTTTATTATAATATCTAAGTTAAATAATATAATTATTATTAACTAAGAGTACTCCCAGGAAAGAATCATGAGAAAAATCCTCCTTAAAAATCATTCTCCTAGACAGAATAATGTTTCCAAAAAAGACTAGTGGCACAAAGGCTTCCAAGAATTTCCTAAACAAAACTCTCTTAGATCTTTACTTTCTATGCTATTAAAATCAAAGTTAATTAAGTTAATAAATTAATTTAAGTGAAAATATAATTTAATTAAGTTAAAATTTAAATTAATTAAGTTAATAAATTAGTTGAAGTGAAAATCTAAGTTAATTAAGTTATAATCGAAGTTAATTAGTTTTATTATTTATTTATTTTTTTAGAGCTCGATATTTAAATAAATGTTTTTTAAATATTTTTAATTTTTTTAACTCAAAATAAATAAATAAAATCACAATTATTTACAACACAAAAAGTTTTTAAAATTTTGAAAAATAATTTTAAAACGTTATTCCTTCCTCAGAAAGTACACCAAAAACTTGATAAGTAAATCAAATCCCCGAAAATGACGCCATAAACTTGATGAACAAGATCGGTATTGTCGATCTTGTAAATACTTTGGTTTTATATTTGTAAAACTATCGCAAGTGCACAACTCATTTTACAGAAAATGACAAGTATACTCCTAATGTCGATCTAAGAAACGAATATGTGTGGTTTTTAATTTATTATTTAAACTTTTTAAAATAAAATTAAATCTCAAACATCCTATCACAATATTTTGATTTTTGTTTCCCAATCTAATGACATAAAAATAAACATAGATATGATTTAATAAACAATTATGTAATTTTTTTATAATTCAGGGGTATCTATAGATATAACAATTAAGTTAATTATACTTACTGATATTATTTAGGTTATTAAAGATATAAAGTGATATTTATTAATTCTTTTTTTTTAATATAAATATCATCTTTGGTGGGATTAGATATTATTTATTAATTAAACAAATTAATTAACACCTATCGGTGTGGTCGATAATTAATTTGGATAATTAAATTAATTCTTTTTTTCTAAGAGATTGAAAATAAATCATTTAAATGCCAACTTTGGTGGGATTAGACATTTTAAACATTATTCAAGGTGTACAAATTAAACCTAAGAATTTAATTATCTGAATACTAACTTTCAAGTTTTAAAACCATTACTGAAAATATGTTGTCAATACATTTTCGAATAATAGTTCATATAAAAACTTTTGAAATAGAGTTTCACTCTAACTAACCGGTGATTGTACCAACAAATAAAAAAAATTACCTTAAATTAAATCGGATAATTAAACCTTATAATCTAATTTTCAAATTTAAGTTTGTAATGAAAAATAATATATTTTTCTCTAACATCCTTAATATAAAATCTTGAATAAAAACAAAATTAATTTATTTTATAGAAATGTTTTACCTATTTAATATTTCGCCAACATAATAACATTATTATTATATCATATTTACAAACAGGTAGTTATGTTAAATTCAATCACATACAATTAAATATAACATATAAGAATAAAACATAAAACATAACTCTAAAAATTTATTTTAAAATTATACCTTAAAAGGATCCTTACAAAACCTTGATGCTAATTTTGTTTATGGAAAACCTCCAAACGGATTTGTATTTTCGTTTATTGAATCCAAAAATCTATAAAAGAATAGATAGTTCTTCTCAAAAAGAGAAGAACTTTAAAACTAAAAAAACTAAGAAAACTTTCTAGAAAGAGAAAGAGTTGAGCAAATTTTGTGTTTTTTACAATGGGGGAGAGGGTTCCTTTATAGGTGAAGGAAAGGCCAAAAAAGGTGGGAAAATATTTCAAAAATTTATTTTAGACATGTTTGGACATGCTAGCACGCGTGTGGGGTATGATATTTGTAGCAGACGGGCGTTTAATGCACGCGGGACACGCTGCGTGAGAAATTGACATGTGTTGTACTAAGTGTGTGTTGGTTGTGTGTGGGCGTGTGTTGGGCATGTGCTGGTTGCATGCGGACATGTGATGGGTGTATGCATGCTAGTGAGCACGGGACTTAGCACATGTATATGCTGGCACACGCGAGACTTGGCTGTATATGGGTGGCTACGGGCGGAATTTCTGTGTTTTTGACATTTTTGACCGTTTTGAACCATTTTGTCCAATTTTTTCATCTTTTTGAATTTTCCTAATTTTTTCTCAACATATTTGTGATGTATTACCTTCTATATTTTTATTCGAGTCTTTAAGTTATTTTTTAATGAAAATACCTAAAAAATAATAAATTTACACGTGATTCCAAAAAGGTAAATTTATATAAAAATATAATAAAATCATACAAATATAAATCTATTTAATCAATTAAAGTACATTAAATCAGGGTAATTTTGTGTTTTGTAAGCACTATCACTTAACACATCACAATAAGTATCCTTCTCAATATTAGGTGCCTCCTTACAATAAAATATTAAAAAGCAAGAAATAGAAATCCATACCATTTTATCGTCAAGATTAGTTAAGTCCTAGAGTCTTTCAAGAGAATTCATATACTTCAAGCATAACATACATGTGTGTCCATGACTAGTTGAATAAGTTCATGTCAATATCGGTCATCACATGTAAAACATATGTGTGTGCACATGTCAAAATTATAGAAACATATATACAATAAACAATAAAATGAGTTCATCCACTAAAAATAAGGTTGCATAAGTATAAGTGTTGAATAAGTCCAATACCTTGTTGAAAAAAAAAAGATTCTACTTCTCATATATTTTTTATAAGTTCAACTAATAAATAAAATAAAGAAAATAGAAAATTTTCATCTAGGATCATTTAAGCACTCTAACAAAAGTACTTAGGTAAAATAGTGAAAAATAGTTAGGTGACCGGAAAAAAAATTTCCTAACCCAAATTTTCTTGAATTTTGGTTTCTCTATATCTTTGGTTGGGATTCAACTACCTTAGTTTTATAGGCGTGTTCTTGGACTTATCTTACTTTTCACATTCATTCCAAATAAAAATACAGTATGCATAATAGGATAATGAATCCTATAATCAAAAGTATTGAATATCACTTGCCTCTTTGAACCTAAGACTTCATACTTCCTTATAGAGTTTTTGAACATGTTACTATGAGTTTCATTCATCCTAGAATATGATGCAACATGTATAGTTAGATGAGGATTATTAGTCCTATTATGTGAAACATGGAAAAAATTATTAAATTTAGGAGCATTCATTAAAAACCTACATTTTGGTCTTATATGACATTTCATACCATAATGATGACATAAAGGCACAAATTTAAGATTTTTTTCTATCATAGGAGCAATAGGGTTTGTTCATAAGTAGTAATAGTAGGAGTATGGTTAGAGAACCTTACAAATATGGTTTTTGACGTTGAAGGTGTGGATCTCAAATTCTTATATCTAAGACCACGTGTATCATCATGTCCCTTACCAATGCTTAAAATTTTGTCCAAACATTGAGCTCCAATGGTAAGTATCTCCACTATTTCATATGATTCTTTGAGCTCTTGCAACAATTTTTTATTGTCTGTAGCAAGCTTACTATTTTCTTCCCTTAAACCTATAAGGCTAGAATTCAACGTATCATTTTGTTCTTGCAAAATATTTTCCTTTTCTTTTAATTTATTAGAAAAGTTTTCATGTATCTTAATTTGTTCATTTCACTTTTCTATTTTTACATTTAAACTAGAGTTCTCTTTAATGGCTTTAAGACATTTAGAAAATAATTCTTCAAAACTTTTAATGTTTATGTTAGAAAGAAAAGAAGATTCAAGTTCCTTATCATTTGAGTTATAACCCTTAATAAAATGATCCATGATAAAAATTTCTAGGAGTAACACTAAGTGTATCTAATATTGGCTTTGATACCAATTGAAAGTTCTAAATTATTGATCTATTAAATCTAGAGGGGGGATGAATAGGTTATTTTTAAATTTTATGAATTTATGAATTAGTAACCTAAACAAAACGACTAGACATGTAATTACGTGTAAAAATAAAGTGTAAAACTAAAAAATAACATACAGTATTTTTAGGTAAAAACAACCTAGGTCATAACCACAACCTAATGCGGAAACCACTCACCCACTAGACCACTTAACTTTCTACTATGAAAACAAACATTCAAGTACAAACTTGATCTCATGTTGTCCTCCTTATGATACTACCCTAATGCACCTAATTTATGAGCCCTTACTCTATTTTCACACTTTCTAAGATTACCAAGAGAGGTATCTAGACCAACATTCTAATTAACTCATTGCCTATAAGATATGTTTATGGAATAACTACAACTAGGATTAGCACAAAAACAATGTTCGTGTGTGCTTTAAACTAGATTTAATAATGAATAATCCTTACTAGATAATTCAAATCATATATCAATTAAATCAAAACAACTAGCAAATCCTAAAGCAAGTAGATTACTCACAAGTTCAATAAAAAATAACTTCTTTGAAATTTAATAATTAAATCCAAATAATCATGATTACTCGTACACTTATTTGATTTAAATATGCAATACCATAATCAAGAAAAAGCTAAATGAAAATGAAAAATATGAATCAAATAGGCTCAATTTTATATTAGCATAATCATATATAATATATGAAGAGATGAAGTTCGCCTAAATAAAGAAAAGAAACCTGATTGTTAAACCTTGTGCTCCTAAAAATCTACTCTGTAATTTTCTATGTAATTATAAGATAAAAGTGACATATATGTAGAAAACATAAAGAGTCAAAACATCACACATCTGATATGGCAGAATTCTATAGGTAATTGGCTGCTGATTAGGACTAAAAATGAATCAGAGTAGACAAAACATATCAATTTCCAAAATCGGGATCAATCTCTTCTAAAAATAAGTTACCGCTATATAACATAGGGTATTGATCCATCTATAAGAGAGATTTATCCCTTTATGTATGAAATTATGCTCTATTTTTTATGAAGAAAAGGAAAGATCGAAGTGTGATCGATTACAGATCGATTCATGGTGCGATCAATCTGTTTACTATGGATCGATCCATCTATCTTAAAAGGTTAATATCTTTATCATGTAATATCATAATTGATCCAATCAAAGGCATATATGAAATACACTTAAACATGTATGCAATTATATGTGTGATAGTTATGAAAGATTTAACTGAATTACAACTATCTAAAATTTGAGCATTTCTTCGATTTTTTTTCAAAGACTTGATATTCCTAAAAAACTTGATAGCGAGCTTAAAGATAAAATTATATGTAAATATTTTATTCATAAAAATAGTCAACACTCGTAATCCTTACAATTATAATCACTTTCTATAGCAATATGACTCTTAATGAAGAGATGGTGTGAAACTCAGTAAGTTTGAAATAAATTTTAACAATAATAATCGATTTATTTGTCAAGAAATAAAAAAGTTGTTTTGTTTTTACCTCAAGAAAATCACTAAGGATCACAAATGAATTCACTACATTAGAGATCTAAAATATAAAGATGTTTCATCATTTACATCATCAAAAGGTATTTGAATTATCAAAGTATGGATAAAACAATGATTTTGCACTATAGTAAACAAGGATTCCTTATCCAATAAAATGTACTCTTATTTTTATTAGTTGGACACAACTTCAACAATAACAACCTTTATATTCTAAAAAGTATTCATCTAGCAACTATGTATCTACAAACTATGAGTGGCGCTAAGAATCTCTTCAAGGTTCTTAGATGACTTCTAGAATTATAATAATTATTAATATTATGAATAAATTGAAATGCAGTCAATCTTTTTTTCTATTTTCTTGTAAGTTTAATTTGGACACCATATTATATACGGATGCAAATGCTTCACCATCATTAGAAGGGTATTAAGATTTAAGCAGATTGAGTCATATCAAGTGTAATAAAAGAAAATGAACAACGGAAGGAAAGACCGGTTTAGATCCATTAAGTTCAAGTATATATGATAATTATAATTCTAAGTCGATTAAGGATCTTAAATGATTAATTATTTATTTATAACATTTATGAAACTAATAAATAAGAATATGAAGACAAAGAAACTAGCAACAAATTGTATGAACATAAACATAAAGAAATTATAAAAATAAAACAATGTTCTAATAAGAAACTTAAAGGTTGACCTTTAAATGATAATATGCTGAAAGTACCAACTAGCGTTATAAAACAGTTAGCAACATTTCGATATCAGAGCTATAAAAAAAATGCATCAAAAGCATTAGAGCTCTTTTTATAAAAATTGGGAACATATGTGAAGATATGCTAAAAGTCAAGGGTATTAGTAATATTTTTTCGTAAGCTCAAATTGAGATAAGAAGGATAATAAATAGAAGAATAATGCATACAAATAATTATGTGGTTCACCCAAAATAATTAAGAGTTGTTCCAATGACAAAGGTCGAAAAGAATTCATTATATCGAAAGATTTACAACCTTTCTCTAATAACAATAAGAAAATAAGAAACATCTTTCTTATAATAGAAAAATACAATTAATCTATTTATCTAAAAGTGAGGAAAATAATTTTTTAAGTGGAAAAAACCTTATAAACTAAGAATTTGATTTGAGATGTTCGAGATTATTTAAAATTGAATGATTGATAAATATCGAGAAATTGAATTAAATTTTATTAACCATCAAGAAATTGAAATTTACCACCAAGAAAATTCTAAGTTGAAATTTACCATCAAATTTTTAGGTCAATTTTAACTTTTTAATGTGAAAATAATTTCCCATTTACTTCACAAGTTCGGGTTGATCAAAAACACTTCCTTGCCTTTTTTTTGGAGCATTATTTTGATGGGTTTCCTTCCCCCAATTTTATTTGGCGGGAACTTGTAAATACATCGCTTAATGTTTGTACGGTCGGACTTTGAGTTGGTAAATTTGTGATATTGAAGAGGGAAAACTTGTCGCCTAGCAACCAAAATAAAATGTAAAAGAGAGGGTAAACTGGATATTTCCACTAGGTTTTTTATAAGTGTTTTCTTAACCAATTAATGTTTGGATTAAGTGGGAATATTTTACATGCTTTCATATATGATTAGTAGCTCTGTTGTCCAAGAAAACATTTTACACTTAATAGATGTTTTGTTACTTGTCTAATGAAAACAAAATTAATATAATCGAATGATATTTAATTTGAAATAAATTTAAATAACTTTAATTTAATTTGAAAGGAATTAAATTTGGCAAGTATAATATAAAACAATAGATTGAATTTTTTTTAATAATAAAAATATATGAACCGGACATATAGAATATTATTTTTGTATTTATAAGTTTTAAGATATATTATTTTTATAATTTAAAAAAATTATAAACATTTTAATTAATAGGAAAATTTTAAGAAAAAATAACAAAAATAATACTCTTAAAACAACTATTTATAACCAACTCATATTTTTATTATTAAAAAAATTAACACATTATTTTATATTAAACATCGTTCAATTAAATGGTATATGAATTAATTTAGGGTGATTTAGATCATTTTAATATTGTATTATCCGATAAAATTTAATATTATTATAATATTATAAGTTTGAAGGATATAATTTTAAAAATTCTAGCTCATCCACTCAAGTTATTTAAATAAATGTTTTTTTAGATGAATTTTAATGATAAAGTTTAATTTAACAAATATGATGTATCTTATAAAATTTAATTTGTAAGATAGATTCTTTTATTCACGGAATAAGATAAGGAAATTAAACCCTTTCTTACTTCGAACCATACGATTTGAACTAGTTTCCTTTGTAAAAAAAAAAAAAAAAAATCCCTTACCAAGAAAATCAATTCACATCTCTACCTTCTTTGTTACACATGTAATAAGAAAAATCATTAATCTCAGTCAAATTTTAAAAATAATAAAAGTGTTACAATATAAAAAAAAAACTAATAGTGTAAACGATAAATACTAGTTTAAAGCATTGATAAGGATCGAAATAGATTTTTTTTAGTGTTCTTTTAAAGAATTGAAAACACATAAAACCGACACCTGTTGGATTTGGGGTAAGACCCCACCAATCTACCGCTTGCCTTTTTTTTCTGAATTTTGTAACTTTTGTTTTGAAAAAAACCCACCATTCAAAGAAAAATTGAAATGAAACTCCCTATCTATTTAATGATTATTTCAACTTATCTAAAATATTTTGGAGATATAATATCACTAGAAGGAATGATGTCGTTAAATCTAATGGTATTAACTTTTTCTATTCATATTATATTAATATTCTTATAATTTTGATATCAAATTAGGAGTTAGTTGTTTTACGTTACTTGTTAATTCTTGTAGATAATTTTTTAATTTTCTTATAATAATATTATGTTATTTTATCTCCATCTTCTTATTTATCATTATTATAAATTAATATAAGTTTAAACATCCAATATTCTTAATTGTCTTAAAAGTTATAATTATTATACCTGAATTTAACAGAGACCATCATGATCTTCCATTCCTTTCATCTTATCTTGTTACATTGATTATACCATAACTTTACTCAAACTTTAATATCCTCTTAATAACGATAAAACTTCTATATTTGTACATAAATGGAAACCAATTAAGACTTACTAGAAAATAGTGATTGCACTTCATTTTATTCATAATATAATATTTATTATAATTCTAAGGTCAACTAAGAACTTTGAAGAGATCCTTAGCCACCTATAATTACTAGATACAAAATTATTGGTTGGAGTTTCTAGATAGGGGTTGTTGTGCTAGAAGTTGTGTATTTTTTGAGCTATCATTACGCCAAAATATATCATTTAAGTCGATTAATAACAGACATTAAATTAATTTAAAGTCGGTTAGGTTAACCAACTTAGAATTGGGAGACTTAAAATTTAAAGTCAGTTCATGCATTGAACCGACTTAAAATTCTGTATTTTATTTCACACATTTTACTCATTTTTACTATCCTCAAAACTTGTATTTATTCACATAATAGCAGAAAAAACCAAAATATATTTAAAAGAGTTTAAATACGAAAAATAATTGAAAAATTAAATACTTGAGAATTGAATTTATTACAAAAGAATAATTTACATACAATACATACATATATATATTCTTTTGTCTTGGAATTTGTGATATTCTAACATTATTTTAAGGAGAGGAAACTTGGTTTACTTAGAATCATCAGTAATTTCCCATTCATAGTGACCAAGAAACTAGGCAAGAGATATGAGATGGAGTTTGGGAAGAAAATGTACAGGTCCATATAACAATTCATTCCCCTAAATACATAAGCACATAAACATTCATCAAACAAGCTGTCCAAACTTCAGAGACACAAGAATAGAGAAATTAAAGCATTATAAAATTTACCATGGTGTTGTCCTATGTTATTTATAACTGTATTTTATATAATTATTTTCATCTATTTTATTAATTATAATTGCTATGTTCTTGACATTTTTAGTTAATTTTAATGAAATAAATTAATATTTACTATTTATTTTTTAAGGAATATATTTTTAAGAAAATTAAATAATTTGAATCAAAAAATTACTTAATTACAAATTTATGTCTGAAAATATAATTTAAAATAAAAGAGTGCTTAATTACAATTAACAAAAGTCTAAAATATAATTTGAATTAAAATATGGCTTAATTGTAATTAACAAAAGTGTAAAAGTGAATTTAAATTAGAAAAGGGCTTGATTGCAATTAAAGAAAGTTTAAAAGTTGATTTGAATTAAATTGGAGGGCTAAACTACAATTAAGGAAATTTATTTTCTACATAGGAAAAGAAGGCAACACGCGTAATCACCAACGCGTGATACCAACCGTTCAATCAAGAAATCAATGGCTACAATGAGGTGCGTGGACCTATACGTGACAAATCTCGAGGGGATGTGGGGTTTCAGGTGCACGTTACTCAGTACTGAATAGGGCCCACTTGGCACGTATACCGGCGTGTAGGGTGGGACCCACGTGTCTGCCCAAACAAATTGTCCCATGCTATGCAGTCTAGATGGATATCGTGCGCCCAGATATGACAACTAATGAGGAATTTCCACGTGTCTCGAATATTATTTTAGCAAATCAGGATCTGACACATGGCATATGTTGATTAAAATAAAAACACGGAAACGGCGCACGTTTCCAACCGTGCCTGCATCTGCCACCTATCTTCAAAGCATTTCTCCCTTGCACCGCATTCCTCGTGAGCCCGTTCCTCACAGCGTATGAACGGCTGCCACGTGTCTTTATTAGTATTTCATCCAATCATACTCTGACATATGGCACATGGTTTGAATTAAAAAAAATCCACAAATGGCATGCTGTACATGGTTATTTATACGATGTTTCTTATTGTTTAACACACGTCTGTGAAGAATATTTCTTGTCCCCCACGCAGATTTATTTATTATTTTTGACATACTTTTTTGTCCCCCGTGTGTAGAAAAATATATTTTAAAATGTATTTGTTTTTTAGAAATTTGATGTTATAAATAGGGGATTATTATGATAAGTTTTGGGAGTTCGGTTGGAGAATTGGACTGTGGAACACGCAGAAGCCATTTTTGGCTTATGTTGTGTTATGCGTGTGCCAAAAATTTGAGCTCAGAAATGTTTTAATTTTCTTTTGTTCTTCATCTAATATTCCTTAACTGGTGTAATTTTTATTTTTATTTATGAAATAATTTAATTTTTCTAGGGTTGCATTTTATCTAAATTTATGAAGCTTGAATTTAATTATTTTTGAAAGATTTATAAGACTTTTAATTTGTTTATTTTATTTGTGCTTAATGCTTTTGATTATTGGAAAATTTATCAATTGATCCATGACACTTAAATAAACTTGGAAGAGGCATTTTTGTGTATATTGCTCATGGATAGAATAACATGTATATATGAAGGATAGAAATATTTCTTTTATCGTATGTGTGGTCATTTGAGAACTTAGAACGTAATGAATCTTGGTGAATTTAATTCTCATAAGAATATAGTGAATTAATTTAGCGAGGTGTGTCTATACGGAACTCGGAAGAGATGTATTGATAAAATTAGAAGTTCTTGGTTGACATACTAAATTTACTAAAAATATATAAATAAAGAGAAAATAATATGATTCGAGTGGATTAATTTGGTGAAAAATTGCAATCCTAGAATTATTTTATTTTGTTATAAAACTCTTTAGTTAACTTGTTCCAATTAACGATTGTTTTGGATAAAATCAGAGTGAAATAATTTTAGTACTCAACAAACTATAGTAACAAATCTCCGTGGGAATGATAACTCACTTATCAAATTTTATTACTTATGACCGTGTATACTTACACGTTTTATGTTCTCCTAAAAGAGACAATAGCTATTCAAGATCATCATATTCTTTTTATAATGTTATAATTTGAACCATATGTTCTGCTCATTCCTCTCGTAAATCATCAAAAATTTGCATATCATAGCCCAACTTATTCCAACCAAAGAACTAAATGTATTTAAATTCAAAATAAGAATATAATATCATGAATTTCCAAAAAAATAACTTATATATGTTAAAAACGTATATTAGTAAAAAAGATTACCATATTTTTAATTGGAATGTTGATATGTGAGATGATTTCGCTCATAAACTTCATGATAAAGTAACCACACATGTCTCCATCATTTTGTTGTGGAACCTATAAAAAACAACAAATGTACATGGTTTTCCAAATTTGAATTTTTTTATTATTTAATAGTAAAATTAATTAAATTATTAATATTCGTTTATACATACCATAACTTTGTCCCATATAAGCTTATAGGATTTTTTAAGGGTAATGCCCCTACTCTTATTCCACAGCTTTCATGCCCTATCAAAGTTTAAAACAATTAATCTCCTCTTGAATCTCCACCAAAATTGTGTCATCTCTTGATTTTTTTTATATATTTTTCTCTCTTTTTAACTCCAAAATTATGCTATTGATGACCCCTTTTGGGTTTATGGGGTGATTAGGGGCTTAAATATAGCTCAGGTGCGATATGAATTGTTAGATCAGCTTCAAATCAAGAGCTGAGATCAAAACAAGCAAAACTGATAGTGTCATCCAATCACAACGCGACACGTGACATACAGAATTTACTAGGGAAAATCAGGGCATGATGTGTGGTAGGGGAGAATGGTCAGAGTCAATGCTCGCTAAGTCAATGTCACACGGCGCAAAGTGATTAGCGGAAACAGATGATGTGGCACATGGGTGGAACGCGAGAAACAATGGCCTTATGATCAGTGTCAAGGCGATTTGACCGACTCCGAACTCGGATTGAACAGAATGATAACATGTGGCATATGGTTCATTTTCCTCACACGTGGCATAATGTGATTCGTTGTCCCTACTTGCGTGGCTTTCCCAGTCAGCTCATTTGCTTACATGGTAGGTCATGTGGCAACTCCTGATTAGCCTTGAGTTAAAAATTCATAAAAAGCCAAAAAAATCCCAAAAATTCAAAAATTATATTTTCATCTATTTTTCATTAAAAAGTTTATATTTTAATATTTTTGGCCATAAAATACTATTTATTGAATAAAAAAGTAAATATTCAGTAAAAAGTGCACTAATTACTCTACTTTCATAGAGTCATTATTAGCCCAACCCCTTCTTTTCAAATGCCCCAATGGATCATTTGGATCTACAATCTCTAATACCCTATGATCCATGAATTATTTTCAAACAACGATGAAATAGAAATTAATTGACAATTTTAAGCCCATACATATAAATAATAGTTATTAGAATAATATAAAACATACATTATGTTTAATTAGGTTGTTGATTGTATATATATATATATATATATATATTCCTTCACAATCACTTCGAGTCCATGATGAAGAATCATCATCATCAACTAGATCATCAAATATATTAGGAAATTTGTTTGAGAAATGACTAATATTGGATAATGTATCAAGCATGTCATCATTTAATAATATTAACACATGGGCATTGAATCATATTAATTTTATTATTACTATTTCTACAAGCAAATTCCAAGAAACTTTCAACTCTAGAAATATAGTCCTGCTCAATTCTATATTTTGACATCCAAGATTTGTCCATTTTCTATTAATGATATTAAGCATATTAAATATATATTCAACCAATATATTTTAGATATTATTATATATGAATTTCCTAATTATTAGAATATCTATCAAAACATCATATAAAAATAAATACAAAAAAACCAAACATAACAAATATATAATATTAATAATATACAATATAATATATATATGCATGTAATTAATAATAATACACATATATATATATATATAATAAATATTAATAAAATCATTATATATTATATACGTATAAAAATCTATCTTATATTATATATATATATCATGTACATGCAAATAATTTTCAAAAATTTTAAGTTTAAAATACATTAATATATATCAAACACCTAAATACATAATATTATTAAAATTAATAAATGAATAAAAATAAATTCTTCTCTTCCAAGCTTAAATAAAAATACAAAATCTACATAACACAAAAATTTACACACATAATATACAAAAAATAAAGAAATATGAATAATAAGTATAAAATAATTCATAAAAATATTTACAAAAGTAAATGAAGTTACAATGAAGGAAATAAAGAAACAAAAATGGTATTTTGTAAGTAAGAAAATAGGTATAATTTTTTTTTAGTATTATGCTAAAAAATAGGGGATCTAAAAGAGAAATTAGAGAGGAAGAAAACTCACTAAATGTCGCTGAAATTGGTGGTCGAAAGTGGCCAGAAAATGAGAAAGAGTAGAGGAAAGAGTCAGTTTTTTGGGTTACAGTAGCTAGCCAATATACGTCATGTCTATAAAATTGGGAGGAAGAAGAGAAAAGGAAAATAAAAACATTTGTCGCGTCGGTTGACACGTAGAACCGACACTACGTCCTAGGGGAGGAAGAAGAGAAAAGAAAAAGAAAAACGTGTGTAGCGTCGGCTGACACCTAGAATCGACGCTACACGTAGGATGTAACGTCGGTTCTACTTGTCAACCAATGCTATTATTTTTAATTTTTTAAGTCTTTTTTTAATGTATCGACTTAAAATTCATTATAAGTCAGTTTTCTCCAAAAACTAACTTTAAATCTGAGCTTAAATACCCCTTTTGTAGTAGTGTATGTTCTTTGTTTTTCTGTGTTCTCAAATGAAAATAAGGGTTCTTTTATAACACAAGGAATCTTTGTTTACAAGATGGAAATTACTATTTTATCTTTACTTTAATAATTTATCTGTTTTACTTCTTTTTAGCTTATAAATATGAGTCGTTTCTTTTTCCTTAGCACATGTTGTCGACTAAAAATATGAGCCTACATCTTTATTTTTCTTTGTCATCTTCCACCGAAGGTTCCTCCTCTTTATTATTTTTTATCAATAGTCCTTTGGATGACATTACTTTGATCTTAGTAGAATTATCAATTTTCTTGAGTTCATAGTAAATTTTTCTTAATATTTGACCTCTTAATACATAAAGTTATTATGTGTTGAATTCCTTTTCTGGAAGTGCCCTTGGTTTAAGAACTTCTATGTTTGTGTTAGAAATCCTCAGCTTGATGCAGTGGTAGGGACTCATACATTCTTCCTTATTTTAGTCCATTAGTGAAATGAACAATTTGAGATAAACAGGTTTTTCACTTGCTAGTATTTTCTTCCTGAAGTTCCTGATTGCTTTTTGAAATTTTTGGAAAATAATTTAATTCACTTAAATTAATTCCTATATATATGTTTTCTATAAGTTCTGCATGGAAAGCTTTGTAAACAAATATTAGATCAACTCCTTCCAAAATTTTGAATTTACTTTCTAAAGTGAATTTATTTTCTATAGTATAAAACTTCATATCTTCTATTTGTTCATAGGTAGATATTCTAGCCAAGTTGTTGAGAATCAACCATTGTGGTTTGCGAAGATTTCTATATTGGTCATTTTCATCTTTAATAACTAATAAATATTTTAGGGATGTTTCCCTAAATAAGACTAGATGTCTTACTATCTTTGATTTTTCTAGAAGATATGCCTCTTTAAATAGTACTTGAGGCCTTGCTATTTTTTCTAAAGTTGTCAATCGGCTTGGTACTGTTGGTTGATGTTGTAATGATATAGAGTAATTTGTTACTATCTCCTCTAGAGTTATTAGTTTTGATACTTTGTAATTGGCATAACTAGCTTCAACCTCTATTCTGATTGTGAAAGCTCTGTAAGTTGCTCCACTAAACCCAATAATAGATTTACTTGATTTTGCACAGTTGTTGTAGATTCTTGGTTTTGGGCCATTATAGACCACATAAGTCTTTTTATGTTATTTTTTTTCACTTTATCACCCCAATTGAGCTTTTTTATTTCAAAGGTATTATTTTCTTTTGAACTGTTAGGTTCTTCCTTTTCATTTTGAATTCTTTATTTATAAGTTTTATCTTCTTTAGATTGAATTTTTGATGAAGATTTATCATTAGAGTTTTTGAACTCTAAGAGTTCTTTTGAATAATCAAATTTTTTCTATTTATTTTCTATCTCCATGAGAGATTTCTAAAGGTATAAAAGCTCGAGTTGTTCCTATAGGATTTTATCCCCATTTTATTTATCTTGATATCTATATCAAGAAGTTTCATTCATGCAAGCATAAAATAATTAGATGTATTAAATCTCTGGTAAGAGAATCTGCTAAAATTTTATTATTTCCTTGGAGATGTTTGACATCAAAATTGTAGTGGTTGAACCACTATTACCATCTGACTAATCTTCCTTGTTTATAATTACCTGCAATATTAGTTCTTAATAAATAACCAAAATTGTTGTTATCGGTTCTAACAATGAATCTAAAACTTATGACATATATTGTAAATTTCTTAATAGCCTTTTTAACAATTAGATAATTTAATTCTGGACCATGGAAAGATCTTGATGTATATCTATAAAGGTATTTATATTTATCATCTACTTTTGTTTTTAAAACTTCTCCCCAATATTCTTATGAAGCATTTGTTTCAATTATCATTTTATCATCTAGCCCTAGATGGTATAAAGTTGGTGATATTTTTTCTGTGTTTTTGCTTTACAATATACAAAATATCTTGTTCTATCCATTTTCATTTATGTTCTTTCTTCAATTTTTCTTGTAAAGGCTTTCGCATTTCTGTAAGTTTCTTGATATATGCTTCAATATATGTCAAACATCCTAGAAATCTTTATAATTGATTTTTGTTCTTTAATTCCCTAGGAAAACCTTGAATTTTAATATAAGGTTGTACATTATGTTTTTCATCTTCAATTTCCAACCCTAACTACTTAATTTTTTGCGTAGCAATTATTACTTTCCTTTTAGAGAGTATAATACCTTCTTTCCAGCATTCTTATAGAATATTAATAATATCTAAAAAAAATATTTATTTAATTCACTACTAAAAACTAAAATATTATCTATATAGACACGACAAATATTTTTTAATTTTTAAAGATATTATCCATATATATTTGAATGATACTTGGAACTTTTTTTAATACAAATAATACAATAGTTCATTGGAATTGTCTTGGGATGCAACTATTAATTTGTGTGATTCTTCATCTAGCCTTATTTGCCAAAATCAACTTTCATTTTATTAATGATAATAGTTATTCTTTCTTTAGGATAAAGTATCCATTATCATTGGTTTCATTATTCAATGCTTTGAACTTTTTTACAATTCTCTTTTTTCCTCTTCTTTTTTTAGGTTCTATTTTAAATAAGAATGCTAGACTAGAATGAGTTGAATTACTTGGTATTATGATTTTTAGTTCCAAAAATTCTTGAATTTGTTTTTCAAATTCAATCCTGTCTTTTGGAGTATAAATCATTGGTTTTACTCTAATAAAATTGTTAGTGTCTCTTAATTTTATCTTGACAATCGTTTTAGATTTATTGATTTTTAGATCTAAAGGATTTTCTAAGCTTACTATTTTTAATAATTTTTTAATACCTGTTATAGCATTATCTTCCTGTATTTCATTAAGAAAAGATTTTTGTTGCTTTGTGTCTATCTAAGTACGTTTTTGTGTTTTATGTTATTACATAAAAGTTGAGTTTGATACAGTCAAAATTTTCCTTATTTTTTGATACATAAATGGTTTCACATATAATATTGTTAGACTTATTTTGTCTAAATATTGCGTAAAAGATTGATATAAGTTTAGAAAATTATTTCTTATTAATAAATCAACTATTGTTTCTTGTTGATATATGGTATGAATATGAAAATTTTCTCCTCCTATTATTATATATGTATCTTTAGAACCTTATTAAGATTTGTTACAATATTATCAACAATTCTTAAAATTAAATCTTTTGCTATTTTTTTCCAATGTTCTTCTGGGAATACATATTTACTTGCTACACATATACAAGCTCATGTGACTATATATGCATGTAAATGATAGATGGTATAGCCTTTAAATTTTAGTCCTACCTTAATATAGGTACTATTTAGATTTGTAGTACTATACAAATCATTCATCTTTTGATGAAGAGTACCAATATTATGAGTCAGTTATTTCCTTCTCAATTTCCTCTAATATATATATATATATATGATTCCTTGATTGGTTTTAATTTCATCTTAAAATATTTTTCTAAGATTTTTGCTCTTTGTGAAAACTTATTTTTAAATTCTTTCTTATTTTGAAGCTTACTTGGGCATTCAACATATGTATTTTTTCCTCGAAAGGCAATAATTCTTGTTTTTAGGAGGTTTATATCTTTTTTTTAAATATATTTTTCTATAGGTTTTCCTATTAATTCTTATTTTATATTTTTGAAAATCTTATTTTCTGAATTTATATCTTTTAAATTTCTATATTTCTATATTTTCGTTAGTAGGATTTTATATTACATCTATATTTTTTTGGTATTTTAAAATATCTTATATCACAACATATTTTATCATTTCTTTTTATTTATTTGTATTCCTTTTTTCTTGAAAGGTTTGTATGAGTACACTCATACCACTAGCCCATTCATCTAAGGTTTTACCTTATCTCTTATACAATCTAGATCTAAGGTATCATATATATAATTTTCATGGAGCTTGAATCTCAATAGGATACTACCTCTAGTTTTCCAATGTAACCCTTCTTTAATTTTAGGTGGTTGTCTTCTTCTATTGAAAGTATCAGTTTCTTCTAACTTTTGTCTATTTCTTTCTTTCCTATGTGGGTAAGATATTTCTTCTTGGTAAGGAACCCGTAATAAAATTGGTTTTATATGACCTTTTAAAGTCATGATTTCTGGTTCAGAATCACTCTTGCTGATTATTGTCATATCATTTTCCTCTTTGTTCGTACAAAGCATTTCACCATAGTGTTTTCCTAATTCTTCATTAGTTAGTGTTAGCAAACTAATTAATTTTTCTATATCCCTATTTTCAAGATTCATGAATTACTCTTTTAATTCTTTTCTATATTCCATGAAATTGGAATTGTAACTTTATCGTTAGATTTTTCTTCATTTTTTCTTCTATCATTTCTATATATTAGGGCGTCTGATCTTTTATATGGCTCTACTTTTAATCCTTCTAAGGGATCATATTTATGACTTATAATAGCATTATTTCTATGTATTTTATATACCCCTTTCCTTAGTTCTATAAATTGCATATGTATATCTTGTTGTGATTTATTATAACCATATTCTTTTAATTTTTTTAATAATTTTTTTTTTTGTATTTCGACTATACCTTGTAGATACTCTGTGTTTGATTCTTGAACTAAGTCAATTTCCTTTGTTAGAAGTCTTAAGGCCTTCAATAACTCATTTATTTCTAACTGTATATTTTTTAATTTGTTTTTAAATATTATTATCTTCCTAATATGACATGATGAGCTAATGCTTTAATTATTTGAACTTCATCTTTTAGTTTTTTAACTTCTTTTTTGTTAAAAGTTTATCCTTAATGGTCTATAAAAGTAAATCTTAGTATATTATTGTTTTTGACTACATTACTTTTCCTCTTGGTATCAGAGGTTTTTCCTTAATATCCAAGTATTATTCCTCCGTTAATATTTATAGTTTTGTTATTTGTCCAAGTTATTGAAATATTTTATCTATTTCTATAAATTCATTTTGACCATATATTGAATTATTATGACTGTTTATTAATGAATACCTACTATATAGTGTATTGAAAATAGATGATTTCCCTTTTTCATTAAATCTCATCTTTCAAATTCACAAGCTAAGCTTGACACTTGGTTTAAGTTTTTATCATGAATATTAATAAAAAACTTAAGATGTGCTTTGAATTTTAGTTTCTGTTATCCTAAATTACCATGGATCATTTTTAGTAAAACATCTTTCCTGTTTATTATTGTATTATCTAGTAATGTTATTTTTATGGGTGTATCTATTTATTTTCTAAAATGAGATTTTATTAATATTTGAATTCCTCGTAAATGAATGTATCCATTTTTTTCTTAATTCTTTTGGTGGATTTTTGATAGTTTATTCATTATAGTTTCTTTGTCAATTAATGGTATATTACAACTTTTTTTTACATTTGTAATATTAATATTCATTTCTTTATTACTTATTTTATAATAAACTATATTTTTTTCTTGGGAATAATTTCTTTAACGATGAAAATGATGGATCTTTCAATCCATATCTTTCTTTAAGATGTAATTTTACCTTTTCAATTTCTTTTTACTAATTACTATTTCTTGTGAAAAACATCTTGATATGCCTTTTATTTCTAATTCTACTATTTTTTATTTTTTATTACTTCTTAGTTCTCTATTATTTCTTCCATTTTTATTTATGAAATGTTATTATTCACTTTTATTAAATTTAACTTCCGTTATATTTACGGTATTTTGGAATTTTTTGAAATAAAAACACCTAAAAATTGGGAGTATTTTTGATGTTATTCCATTTTTTATGATAAAAATATTGGCACAAATATTTTTTTATTATTATAACAAAGTATATAAAATGTCAAATATACCTCTATTATTATTTTTTATATAAAAAATTTACTACTATTATTAATTATATATTTATGTCATTATTATTAGATAAAATTATCATAAATAAACTATTATCATTGTAATAATAACTTAAATTATGTAAATATTGTATTTTTTATTCTTTTATAATTTTTTATTTTCTTTTAGCTTGGACATGAAATAATTTATTCTTTTAGGAGTCCAATTATCCTATGTTATTTTTAGTATATACTATGTTAGGTGTAATTACATACGTCTTAGACGGAAGTCAAAGAGTGATTCGAGTCCGTAGATAGCCTTATGGGCCAAGCTTAATAAGTGCTTAATCATCATACAGTTACAAACATAATACAATTATCTTAAAAGGATAAAGGTTCAATAATTATCTTAAAGAGATAAAAATCCAACGGTTATTTTTTAATTATCTTAAAGGATAATTGAACAAATAATTGTGGATAGATATCTATAAACAATAATGTCTATAATAGATTTGTAATAGATAAGTAGACACAAAGCTGCAACAACTCAATCCTAATCAGACAATGATAACTATCTAGTTTATTATTTTACCTATATATAGTTACATATGCATAACATAATATCATCATATAATATTTGATATCTTATATAATCTTATATCTTAAAATTATTAAATCTCATAACATAGATTCACATCAAAATACTCACTTTTCATATAATTACTAGAGCGAGATTGAGATCTCATCTACCCTTCATCTTACAATTACTGACTTAAGGATCGTAGGGTCGAAGACCACCCCACACAAGGTGATCTAAGGTCTTAATAGTTTGTTCATCTTGTAGATTCCACAAAAATAATCTTATATAATGTTAACAAAAATTGGCATCAACATCCAGTGCCTTCTGTGAGAAACAAGTATACTCTATTTAGATAAAAAAAATTAAAATAATAGGACTCTCAAAAAAGTTCTTTAAGTTCTTGATTTGTTAAGAAATAAAAAAATTATTTTAAAAAAGATTGTGGATTTTAGCAATAGTTTTTTTTTAAGAAAACTTCAAAATCTTCTAATATACTATTTTTATATATATTTCTAGACTTGTATAAAGGGTCATGAATTAGATAGCTAGCTTCATCTCTCAGAACCCAACAACTAGTTAAAAGGTCCAACTTGCTAACTAGTATGCTATCATTCTAACTCCATCTCAGTCTACCAGAAATATGAGCATTGCACCTAAATTTTCCCACCTACAATGAGTCAAATATGTCTCTTAGCAACCAAATTAGAGTTTTACATAGTCTCAACAAAAATGTATCACTATGCTTCCAACAAAAAAAAAAGCAAAATATAAATTTATAAGTTCTTTAACTTTGGTCCAAGGGAGTCTAAGAAAGTTCATCCCATGCAATCACTTTATCAACGAGTCATACATATATGCACTATATCATCACCACCATATAATGATCCATTTTTGGAAACCTCTGACAAGTGAAGCTTTATCGATCACCATACAGAAAAGCCAAGCCAACCAGTTATGGTAGCGTAGCCCGAATAGGGCCTCATGTTCAATTTTCTAGCCAATCGAGTAGTTCCTGGACGAATATAAAAATCCAAGTGTCACTTGAAAAATTCAAAACCACCAAATGGACTATAGAGGCTGGGCATATTAAGTGAGCATAAGGACTCACCCTGATCGTAAGTTTTGTTGTCCTAGAGAAAGCTTACGCGAAATTAACTTAACTTGGTCTAATCATCTCTTAACCAGCTTAAGGCATTGAAAATGGGTCATGGTTTAAGAGCTTTGCTACCCTGGTACTGAGTAGCCCTTAGTATCTCGTCAAGAATGTACCCTTACAAAAGGCAATGAATAAGAAATAACTTTATGAGTGAGTGATGAGTGCTTAAAAAACACTAAAATTACCATGATTTTATGCACATTAATTGATAAATATATATATATTTATATGATTTTATCATATATTTATATATATTTCTCTTTTCGAAATCACGGGTATTTTTATTGTTTTTCAGGTATTTTCACTTAAAAACGTAACTTAAAGACTCAAAGAGGAATACTGGAGGCAATACATCACAAATATATTTATAAAATAAATGAGGAAAAGTCAACAAATATGGAAAAATTAAACAAAATGGGTCAAAAAGGAGGAAATCGCGCACGTAGCTGCCCAACCGTGCCAGCCAACGCGCATAGCACGCCCAGTAATGCCTTCCAGTCCGTAAGCACCTGCGCTGATCTGCACCCCATCTGTGTGCCCTGTCGTGCCCACACCAGCATGCATCATCAATATGACATCATCATTCACTACTCCGCGTTTTCTCCATTTTTAATCATTTTTTCACCCACTTTTTTTCCCATCCTCATCTATAAATACCCACATTCTCTTCATAACTAAACACACCACAAAACACATTTTCTCTTCTCTTTATTTCTCTCATTTCTTAGTTTTTTTAGTTTTTTCTTAGTTTTTAGTTTTTCTTAGTTTTAGAGTTCTTCTCTTTTTGAGAAAAAACTAGTTATGTTTTTGTAATTTATTTGTTTTTCGATTCAATAAATGAGAGTGCAAATTCCATTTGGAGGTTTTCCAGCAACGGGAATAGCAACAAAGTACTGTAAGGATTTTATTTTCTTTACAGTTATTTTTTTATGCTTTATTCTTACATGTTATATTTAATTTGTCTGTGATTAAATTTAAATTTGCTGGCTATTTGTAAACATGATATAATAATAACGTTGTTATGTTTGCGAAATATTAAATAGGTAAAAATCTCTAAAATGAATTGATTTTTTTTATTCAAGATTTTATATTAAGAATGTTAGAGAGAAATATATTATTTTTCATTACAAACTTAAATCTGAAAATTAGATTTTAAGGTTTAGGTATCTGGTCTGATTTAGAGTAGTGCTCTTTTATTTATTGGTACAATTGCTCGGTAGTTAGAGTGAAACTCTATTTAAAAAGTTTTTATAAGAATTATTATCTGAAAATGTATTGACAACATGTTTTCAGTAGTGGTTTTAAAACTTGAAAGTTAGTACTCGGATAATTAAATTCTTAGTTTTAATTTAGACACCTTGAATAAAGTTTAAATTGTCTAACCTCACCAAAGGTGACATTTAAATGATTCATTTTCAATCTCTTAAAAAAAGAATTAATTTAATTAACCAAATTAGTTATTAACCTCACCCATAGGTGTTAATTGATTTGTTTAGTTAACAAAAAATATCTAATCCCACCAAAGGTAGTATTCATACAAAAAAATATAGAATCAATAAATATCAATTCATATCTTTAATAACCTAAATAATATGAGCAAGCATAATTGACTTAGTTATTATATTAATAAATACTCCGCTATTTTAACAAATAAAATTTGCATAAATGTTTATTGAATCTCTATCTATGTTTATTTTTATGTAAGTAGATTAAAAACACAAAACCCAAAATATTGTGACAGGATGTTTAGGATTTAATTTCATTTTAAAAGTTTGAATAATAACTTAAAAACCACATATATTCCTTCCTTAGATCGACCTTGGGAGTATACTTATTATTTTCTACGAAATGATTCGTACACTTGCGAGAGTTTTATAAATGTAAAACCAAAGTATTGGTAGGATCGGTGATGCCAGTTCTGCTCATCAATGGGCCTACACTACCTAGACTTGAAAATTCCAAAGCCCTCGATTCACTTTAAGTGAATACTGAACCTTAGAGCTAAGACTGCCAAAATATTAATGGAAGTTGAATGTGTTAAGTTACAACTAAGGCACCCTTAATCATAGGTTGTGTAGTCCATGACAAAACTAATGCAAAGAAGCATCATAGCCTATGAATTTCGCACCCCAATGCCTAGACTACCACAAACGAAAATAAATGCAATAAAAGCCCTAGTATCCAACCAAGGCATACACCCATGCCAAGGTTAGAAATCACTCAAGGTAAGCTCAATATCGTCAACATAATTGGAAGAAATATTTAATACGAGTATTGATAGAAATTATAATCAAACCTTCTAACCCAAAGGCTAGAAAGTTTGAAGGGTTGATGTTAGAGTAATTTCACACATCCTAGATGGTAGTCAAAGAGTGATCCTAGTCAGTAGATAACCTTGTGAGCCAACTCCAATAAGTATTTAATCATCAAATAAGTGTGAACGTAATATAATTATACTGAGAGGATAGATGCCTAATAATTATTCTTTAATTATATTAAAGAGATAAAGATATAAAGATATAAAGATTATCCTTTAATTATCTTAAGGGATAATTGAACATATAATTATGTATAGATGTCTCTACAACAAATAACTATCTAGAACAAACAACTATCTATAATAGATAATTGTCTATAAAACTACAACAACTCAATCCTAATCAAATAGGGATAACTATCAAGTTTATTATTTTCCCTATATATAGTCACATATGCATAATATAATATCATCATCTAATATATGATATCTTATGTCCTCTTATATATTGAAATTACTAGATCTTATAATAAAAAATCATAGTAAAATACTATTTCCATATAATTACTAAAGCAGTAATGAGATTTTCTTTTACCCTTTATTTTATAATTACTTGAGAAAAATTGTAGGACCAAATACCATCCCTTACAAAGTGGTCCAAGGTTCTAATAGCTTGTTTATCTAATAGATTTTACAGAGAATAGTCCTATATATCTAATGTTGACAAAAATAGATATTAACATAAAGTATGTTCAATTAAATGTGACAAACATGTGAACAAAATATATTGAAAATGTGGGTATTTGATTAATATTCATGTTTTTTATTGTTGATTTTAAAAATAACTTTTTAAAATAAACACCTTGTTATTTTTTAAAATTATTAAGAATTATTTTTGAGTCATGGTTTAAAATAGTTTCTTAGAATTATTTTGTAGTCATACAACCAAACATGCTTTAATGTTTCTCAGTAAAATGTATTGTTAAATATCACCTTATAATTAAAAAGTATTTAGGATTTATTGAGAATTATTGATAGATCTAAATATATTTTGAAGAGACCAATATGAGTATGAATGTGTTGATAGACCTTATAAATAAAGGCTAAATAATTTTAGGAATGCTCTTTAATGGATAGTAGGAAGTCTTTTAGTAACAATAGAAACTTAGAAGTCATTAGCAAATATAGTTTACTAATGTTTTACAAATTTTATTGGTTTATATGTTAAAATAATTATTCACACATCTTATTTATATAGAATTAATATGATTGTTCACTAACACTCATTTCCCTCACATATTACTCTAGTAATTATATTTATTTTTCTTAAGTTATAAAATATCTTAAAATTTTATAAATATATTATAATAATAATAATTAAGAATTTTAAATGTTTAATTAATAATTATATATATTTTTAGATATACCTATTTATTAAATTATTAAATTATTTTATATTTAGAAAATATAAATAATTAAAAACAAATAATTTAACGGTGAGCTTTTTATAACAAAAAAGTCATTTAATTAATAATAATGTGAATTATTATTTAAAAAAAACAAAATATAATAATTATAATTTAAAAAACCGTTGAAGATAAATAGTAGGCCAAAAAGCTTCTTAAATTATGATAGATATGATTCAATTAATTGATAATATTGTAAACATTAAACATTGAAGTTTCTATAAATTAAAAATATAAAAGATGGAAAGTCTTTTACATCTATTTAAGAACGGTAACTACAAAATTTATGCTAGTGAAAGTCAAAAGTTTGTATTATGTTTAATAGATATATAGTTAAATTATAATGTATAAAAAAAAATAGTTGAACTATATTACATCAATTAGTTTTGAATATATTATTTTTGAGTTTTTAATAGTATTTTACGTATGAAAATACAAACTCACCGTCTTGTAATAATTATAAGATTTAAGAACCTTTTGTTTTTCTCTTTTAATTTTGTAATAATGAATAATTATTATAGTATTTATAAGTATTTTAGTTTTACTTGTCTAGATTTCTACTTGGATTAAATTTATAAATTTTAAAGTTATTCATATGTTATATTATTATTTTTAACGTTCTCATATAAAATTAATTATGTAGGAGTTTTTTATTTTTCCTTTTAATTTTCATCTAAAATATAATTAATAATAAAAGTAATTAATTTTTATACTACATATAATTTTAAAAATAAATAAACAACAACTAATTTATAATAAAATTAAATTATATAAAAAATACAATGATAATTAAAATATATCTTATCAAATAAGTTTTTATATATTATATTTAGGGCTATAATTATAATTTTCATATAAAAATTTAAACTCATCTAATAATTATACAATTATTTTGGTTTGGCTCTCTTTTTCCTTAAATTTTTTTTAAAGAGAAATGCGTTAACTAAATATTTTATTATTATTTTCATTATAATGTGATCTGATTTACATATTTATTATATAAAAAAACTGGTTTAATTAATTTTATTATTATTATTTTAAAAATAATTTATTCTTACTATTTTTGAGTTTGACCGGGATTTAAAAAAGAGAAATAAATTTAAATTATAATTATTTTATTTAAATAAGATATACAATATATGTAGGAGATGCATACTCATCTTCTTTATAGGTATTAGATATATTTTATCTATTTTAACTTCAATTAAAATTATTATCTTTAAATTTTATAAATTTTTAAAGTTTTTTTCTATTGTAACAAAAAAGAAATTTTAAGCTTTTTGTTGTATATAAATATTTTTTTCCAAATTGTTTTATTCCTTATAACTTGAAATTATTAAGTTAACTTTAATTAATTAAATATATGTTTAACAAATATACTTTTCATTATATATAGCTTAATTAATTAAATCAATTGAATTATTTTTGTTAGTTAGTGAATTATTTTTATTTTTGTTAAATTATTAGTCTAAATTAACTCATTTGGCTGATTTTTTTATTATATGAAAAATATAAATGAAATATCTATGTTATAAATAAGATTAGTAAAGGAAGTTATGTTAACTTATTTTTCAATTTTTCTATTGCCATACCGAAGTATGTGAGAAGAGAATTTTTTTTAATTTTCTTCTCGCTAAGAATAAGTTTTTTTTTAATAAATATGTTGACGAGTTATGACTTAATAAAATAAAATATACTTAAGCATATATAAAATTAGGATTTCATCATTTGAATCTGAATATATAATTATTTAAAAATTAATTTTTTAAATAATTATATTACTTGTTAAATAAACTTGAATATCAAAACTTTTTATATATGATTTGAGTCACAACCCTCACATGTTTTTTTCGCTCTTGCCCTTACCAATCTCCCTTCAACTAAACTGAGGACAAAATGGAAAATGTTTCTTATTGACACGTGTTAATAAAACACCCGTTTGCCAGAATTCCAAGATCCTTGTCGTTAGAATTAGCGAGTCACACAATTAAAAAAAAAAACAACATAGCGAGGCAAAGAAAAATATATAAATATATTGAGATTTGAGGGATGTTCAAAAGGCGGCAAAAAAATCCAACTTTCCGAATCGAAAAGAAGTTGCGCTTAAATTGGAAACTCTTGCAAATTTTGCCGTAACACCGACTCTCTCTTCCCTCTCTGCGTAATGGTATCTGATAGAATTCCTCCACACTCAGACAAAATTTGCTATTTCAAAGTTGTTTAATTGACATACGCGGTAAGTTTTTTTCCCCTTCAGATTTCAAGCTTTCGTCAGCCGCTAGTATCCTCAAGCGTCAAGCCCTAGATATTTTGCTTATCGATCATTCGATCTGTAATCGTAATTCATTATATTGTTCTCTAAACCTAGATATGTTTATGGATAATAAGATTTCAAATCACATTGATCCGTGCAATGAGTTTCCTATTTGTTGATCTGTCCGATTGTGAAGTTTGGTGATAATCTTTATCAAAAGACGTAGTAGTTTCTATTCCAGGGTCAGCCTTTGTTTTTCTTCTACTTTTTGTGCTTTTATAAATATGATTGGTTGCTGATTACATGCTTTTACGACTATGAGTAGAAGCTAAGAAAGAGTGAGTAGAACCAAGTTCTTAGGAATTTCGCTGGTGATTATGTTTATGATTTTTGAGCATTAGTATTATGGAATTTATTGTGATCGCTGTTTGTATATTTTCGTCCCGTTAAGCAATTATGAAAGTATTGTGTACTATTTTAATAACTGGTATAGACGATGTCATTTATGCATTGTAGAAATTCTGATCTAAAAAGCGGTGTTGGTTACCCGTTCATCGAATTAAATGATATCATTGAGTTGCTAACTAATACTTGTGAAAACATTCAACCTAAGACGAATGAATACATATAACAAATGACTATCCCAGGTTTTTGCTTTAGTTTGCAAGCAAATCGGAATGGATCTCCGTACGGGTCAATTACTTTCTATTTTGCTTTAGCTTGCTAGAAGAGCTTTGATGCCCCCTACATGGGAAATAAATACCTTAGGTGTAATTTTTTTCCATGATTGTTAAAAAGCATACTGTACTGAGTTTGATGTTTGCTTTTACAAAATCAAAATTCTAAGAAAGTAGATTCTTAATGATATTACCTTTACCTTTTACTAATGATGATGGTTTTATGCGTTGCTAGCTATTTAAATGTGCTGTATTTCAATGATAGTTATGAACGACATAAAAGTTGAGCTCAAAAGACTACGTATGCTGGGAAGAAGGTGGTAGATGTTTAATCTTATGCGGGACTATCTTTTTAAGGAGACAATTTTATTACTCTTTACTGATTTCCGCTCTTTACTTCCTATATGTGAATAAGCTGTTGCATTACAATCACAAAAGTGTTGAATTTTGATTCCTTAAGTTCTTGATTGAGTTATGCGTGGTTCTTAGACACTGCATTCATTTGATTTTTGAACAGGGCGTGTAGATTCTCCGAGTCTTAGCCATGACTTGCAGATGACTTTTACAATTGGTCATAAACAATATGCAGGCGTTGGCAAACGTTTCTTTGTCATCAATGAATTTGGTATGCATAACTTTTTCATAGTTTAATATTGAAAATTCTCTTTTGTAATTGAATTGGTGTGCATTCGATATTCATGATGATTCAAGGTTCCAAAAAACAAAAAACAAAAATCAAAGTGGTTGCTCCAAATGAGGCAATGCGTAAGCCTCATTTAAAATTGAAAACAAAATTATTAATAATCTATTATATAGAGTAATATACACTACAAGTTAAGACAAGTTAAAAATTGTAAGAATAACATAAATAGTTTAGATATAAAGTCACCAAAGATAGAAATAAACGTCTAAATCACAATTTAAGATTCAAATAAGTCACAAAATAAGTTTCAAAGTGAACCACAAAAGTCCCAAAACATGTTTAATATGTTGACATTGTTAGTTTCTTCCTCTTCATCTCTTGAGTCTCTTAATTCAAACCTTCATTTATCTCTTATCAACACCCTCATCTCTATTGATTTTTTGATTAATTGAATCATCATCATATCTAATTCCAATGTAATTTTCATAGTCATCCACCCATTCTTCATCTTCTTCATTGCTACTTTGTTTCTATCTTCTAGTTGTCTTTTCATTTTTTTTCGTATAGTGGGTTGCTAAACTTCTAAAAAACACTGGACCTAACTTAAAAACAATACAATTTGGTATTTTTTAGTTTCATGAACCTCTCAAGGTGCATTGCCTCACGCCTCACGCCTCACGCCTCACGCCTCACGACTCATTTAAAAAGTATAAGTTTCAAATTAAGTAGAGAAAGTGCTAGGCTCAAAGCCTCCATCAGTCACCTCACATTTTTTGGAGCCTTGAACAAAACTGTTGCTCAAAAGTGAATGTTTTTGTAACTAGTTGTTCTATTTTTACCCTCTAATCTTTCTCTTCTTGAAAGCCTTGAGATCTAGTTATTTCTTATATTGTCTTTACTTCTTTTGTAGCTCATTTACATTTTGAAAATAACATCGTTGTGAAATGATTTCAATAGTTGACTTTTATAGAAAATTGTAATAAGCACTATGAGTTCTCTCTTGAAAATGTTCTCACGTGCATAAATTGATTCTTTCATGCGCGGAGAAGGCATGTCCAAATGATCTCAAATCACGTCTTTAAAAAGTGTTCAAAATGACATGTTTAGCAAAATTAAACTCTCAAATTTCGCAAAATGGATCATGGTTGCTGAAGAAGTCTAATTATTATCAGTCATTGCGTCATTGACAATGTCTTATAGGATTCATATTAGGATTAGAGTTTTAGTGTCAAGTGTCTCTAAAATATTGATATACTCTTTTATTATTAAGGTGAATAAAAATGATTGTGTTAGTTTTCTTGTTCTCTTCTCATCATATTTTGATTTCTAACTTGATATTAGAGTTATGTTTCATGAGCACAAACTATCTTTTTTTTAAACCCTATTTGTGTTTTCTTACATTCCCTTTGGTGTTTCTATCCCTCTATTGTCGCCACAGAGCTGTTGTCAAACCCAAGTACTACTTCTCTTACCAACCATCCAAGTCGTTGGTAATAGCTATGAATTACATCTAGAAGTCTTGAATCACAACCCAGATTATGAATCATTGTTTCTAGAAGTTATTTTCACATCTCACTATTCAAGTTAGGCATGTGTGCTATAGATTATCCAACTTTAGGGAGAGAATCAAATTGTGTCTTACTCTTTCTTCTACTTGTGTCGACATGCACTTACTTTAGCTTTTTCTTTGCTCAAACGCAACTTGCACTACTTTTTTAGTCCCATCCGCCTTTTGTGTCATTGTTACTGTTCGTTTCTCCTTCGTCGCCAACAATTTTGCATTTATTCTTTTTGTATGTTGTTGTCACTTGCCTAACTTTCTTATGTCTTCCTACACTCTTACACTCTTAAGGTCTTTACACTATTAAGTCTTTCTACCTTACATGGTTTACTATTATCAAGATTAATGTTCTCAACAATATGACATAAATCATTATTGCAAGACCGATCCCAAGACCATGAAAAGTTTTGAAGTATTGCATGTAACTTCTCCATTCAATTTCACCTATGGTGTATCTATTTCTAGACATTATTTAGTATCTTTTTTGATGTTCATAGATGTTATATAACTCTTTAGTGAGCAAATTAGAAAAGTTCCACATTGGTTAGGAATGAAGATGTGTGTTGGATTTGGGGTTATAAATAAAGCCCTCTTTTATCATTTGTAAAACATCTTAAAATTTATAAATCTCTCTTTTGTAAGGATAATGATTAGCTCAATTTGACCAATTAGTTGTAATTTAGAGTTCATTCATTTGGAGATAGTGGAAGTGGTCAACGACGCCCGAGGACCTAGGTAACATTTATATCGAACCTCGTTAAATTTTTGGTGTTATTATTTTTCTGTTTTAATATTTCTGTTTCAATATCTACTTTAGTTTATTTTAGCATTATATTTCCAATAACATTATTTTGTCGGGTTAGTTTGAGTTCTATTCATTTAAATCATAAATGAATAGTAACTACTTAGAATAGGGAAAATATACCCAATTTCCCAACAATTGGTATAAAAGCTGATGGTTTCTATCTAGGCATTTGTTTGTATTCTGTTTGTTTGCTATTGGAATATAGTTGCTAGTTGTTATAATTTGAAGAAATGGCGGAAGAAAAATTTCTTTAATCAGGCAGAACTATGGTGATGAATGCAAGGTTCGAGGTGGAGAAGTTTGATGGAACTGGTCATTTCGGCATGTGGCAAGACGAAGTTCTAGATGCTTTGTTCAACAAGGTCTAGATATCTCCATTGAAAAAGAGCAATCAGATGGATCAGATGAAGTAGAGTGGAAAAATATCAATCGATTGGCATGTGGTACAATCTGTTCGTGTCTCTCAAGAGAACAAAAGTATACGTTCATGAAGGAGACATCCGTAAGTAAGTTATGGAAGACGTTGGAGAACAAGTTTATGAAGAAGAGTGGACAAAATCGACTCTATTTGAAGATGTTTCGTTTTGAATACCTTCCAGGTACTACAATAAATGACCACATTATTGCTTTTAATCGATTAGTAGCAGATTTGTTAAATATGGATGAAACTTTTAAAGATGAAGATTTAGCTTTGATATTGTTAGTTTCCCTTCCTGATGAGTTTGATCACCTTATTACGAGCTTATTCATTGGGAAGAATAAAGTGTCTTTTGAGCAAGTTTGCAATGCTTTGTATAGTTATAAAATTAGAAAGAAAGCAAGAATGAAGCATCAGAGGCACTATCTTTAAGAGAATGTTTGCAAACATAATAGAAAGGAATGAGGTAGATCTCTGTCAAAAGGAAGACTTGGTAAAGATGAATGTGCTTTTTGTCATGAGAAAGACCATTGGAGGAAAAATTGTCTGAAGCTGCAAAAAAAAAAGGAAAAATTGTGCAGTCTGGTGCATGTGTAGTTGAAAGCAATTCAAATTCAGATTTTGCATTAGTTGGTTCGTCAATAGCATCCTATCCTGGTGATTGGATTTTTTATTCAACGTGTATTTTCCATATGTCTCCTAACAAGGAGTGGTTCTTTAACTTTGAAGAACTAGATGGTGGAGTTGTTTTCATGTGTAATGATTATCAATGCAAAGTTTTGGGGATTGGTACAATTAGTTTGAAGAATCAAGATGGTTCAACTAGGGTCTTGACGAATGTTCATTATGTTCCAGATATGAAGAAGAATCTCATTGCTGTGAGTCTTAGAATCAAAAGGCTTTACTGTGACCATACAAAATGGGGCATTGAAGGTTATCTCTGGAGCACTTATGGTGATGAAAGGTGTTCGGAAGAATAACTTGTACTACTATACCTTGGTAGTACGGTTATTGGGACAACATCAACAACAGTTTCAGAGGAAGAAAGAGATTCATAAACTATCAAGTTGTGGCATATGCGTTTGGGACATGCTGGTGAAAAAACTTTACAGATTCTGGTAAAGCAAGGCTTGTTAAAAGATGAGAGAACTGACAAGTTAGAATTCTATGAGCGTTGTGTATTAGGGAAGCAGAAAAGAGTAAGCTTTGACACTGCTCTCCATAATACAAAGGGCATTTTGGATTATATCCATACTGATGTAAGTGGCAAACATTATTATGTCACTTTCGTTGATGACTTCTCCAGAAGAGTTAGGGTGTATCTCATAAAGAAGAAGGATGAAGTGTTAAGAATTTTTCTCAAGTGGAAGAAGATGATTGAGACTCAGATTGGTAAAAAGATCAAATGTTTGAGGTCTAATAATGGCACTGAGTACACAAACGATCCATTTATGAAAGTTTGTGATGAAGAAGGGATAATGCGACACTTCATTATTCGAAAAACATCACAATAGAACGGAGTTGCAGAATGTATGAATCGAACTTTGTTGGAGAAGGTTTGGTGTATGTTGTCAAATGTTGGTTTAGGCAAGCAGTATTGGGCTGAGGCTATGACATATACATGTCATCTCGTCAATCGTCTACCATCGTTTGCTTTTGAAGGCAAAACGCCTATGGAGGTATGGTTTGGAAAACCTGCTAGAGATTACGGTTTCTTACATGTGTTTGGTTCAATTGCATACTACCATGTAACGGAATCAAAGTTAGACCCAAGAGCCAAGAAAGTCATTTTTTTGGGGATCCCTTCTAGTTCTAAGGGATATCGACTATAGTGCCTTGAAACGAAAGAGATAATCTTTAGTAGAGATGTTACCTTTGATGAATCTGCCTTGTTGAGAAAGGTAACTAAGAAGATTGATGGTACTTTAGACCAGGTGGAGTTTGAAAGCAGAATTGTTAATCCAGTTAGTGAAGATAAGATAGAAGCTGATCCTCCATTGACAGAAGATGAATCAGATAAAGAAGTTTTAACCCAAGAACCTCCACAACAAGAAGAAGAAATTGCAGTTGATAGGCCACATCAATAAAATGTTAAGGTGCCTACTTGATACAAGGATTTTGAAGGCCTACTTGCTCAGTTTAAGAATACAGTGGCCTGTGCATTTTCAGTTGTGCATGATGATGTTCCTTCCAAATATAAAGAAGCAATTAGAAGCCCTAAAGTTGAAAGATGGAAAGAAGCCATAGATGAAGAACTTCTGTCCCTTCAGAAGAATAAAACATAGAAGTTGACACAACTACCTAAGGGCAAGACAATTAGCTACAAATGGATGTATGCAAAAAAAGAGGGATTTCCTAACAAAGATGGTATTCGCTACAAGGTAAGGTTGGTGGCTAAGGGCTACGCTCATAAGGAGGGAATCAATTATAATGAGATATTTTCTCCAATTGTAAAACATTCTTCCATTAGAATTTTGTTGGCCTTGGTAGCACAGTTCGATTTGAAATTAGTTCAACTTGATGTGAAAATCGTGTTTCTACACGATGACTTAGAAGAAGAAATCTATGTCTTAGCCAAAAGGGTTGCAAGATAAACAAATCATTGTATGGATTGAAGCAATCTCCAAGGCTACAAACGATTTGATCAGTTTATGTTACAACAGAAGTACACAAGAAACACACATGATCATTGTGTATATTTTCGCAAGTTACAAGATGAGTCTTTCATCTATCTCCTATTGTACGTCGATGATATGTTGATTGCATCGAAGAACCAAACAGAAATTAAGAAGTTGAAGACTCAACTAAGTCAGGAGTTCTAGATGAAAGATTTGGGAGAAGTCAAGAAAATTTTCGATATGAAGATAAACAGAGATAGGAAAATATACCCGATTTTCGTAACAATAGATAACATCCATGTACAACTTGATAAGTGTGTTGGAAAATAAAACATTAGTAGTTTCAATCATAGGATTAGAGTTTGTGTTACTTTTTCGCATAAATTTTTTATATTATTATTTAAGAAAATAAGAATGGTTATATTTAGTTTTCTAGTTCTTATCTCATATTACAATTCCTAACTTACAAACATTAGTAGCAGATTCGGATTCTTCGGTGGCTGTCAGTAGGAGCCGGTCTTTAGATTTCTACATGTGTAGGCTGGAAAAGCCGCCCTGATATTACTATGTTACGGATCCTTTTATTTATAGCAGTGATGCATTATATACTCCTATATATTGTTTACCTTAGTAAATCCTTACACTTGATCAACAAAAAACCTTGAATTTGGTCACTAGAACCATTACTTGTTTCTGGAGTGAATCTCTAGCGAATGAAAATTTGCTCTAATTCGAGCATCAATGGAAATACTGATAATAATCATTAATATGGTACAGATTGCTTCCTAATTGACCACTATTTTATATTCCCACTTCTTACAGTTTAAACTTGAAAACAGCTTTAATATGTTCGATGGATGTCATATTGTGAATTTATCTAGTGTTCAGGACAAATGATCTGACTCTACAACATGTGTAAGTCATGATCTTTCAGTATCTCATCCGTTCCTTACTCACCAACATGACGATAATTGACCTTGTGATAATCTTCATCTCATCAGACCCTTTCTTTTTTCTCGTCACTTTTTACCTTGGCCAACTTACTAGCAGGAAAGTGCAACCTGGCAATCAAGGGCCGCGGAGCCTTTGTCATTCTGTCGAATCCCCTTACACAAATAAAACCTGTACGTAATTTTGCAAATTACTCAACTGGTTTATAAACATTGAAAGATTATGACATGCAATATTTTTTGTTTTGTTTTGTTTTCTAAGACACTTTACAGATGAACTAATGCATTTTTTTCCTGTTTACTTTGAATGATACCCGTGCCAATAAATCAGTGGCTCTTGCTGGGGTTATCAGTTTAGAGGTGATGGATGTCTTACGGAGTAAACAATCCTATGATATTGGACTTTTAATACTCACATTCAGATTAGCATCAATTTTGGGAACTTTCCTTTTCAAATAGTGAAAAACAATAAAATTGAAAAAAAAACATGGACTATTGAAGGTAACTCGTACCTCTCCAAAAGCAGTATTGAATTGCTTCCGTTGAGAGGCCTAATTGAGATAGAAAATCTACCGTTAGTGATACTCTTTTCAGTTAGGTTAACCATATGCTTAATGTGCTCATAAACTACATCTTTACTCACCTCTGAATATTGATGAAACTGAGGTTCCAAAATATACTGTCCTTCTTGGCAAGTTCCATATGGATTGTCTAGGAACATTGATTGGATTGAGACTAGAGTCATGATCGGCAAACATCTGCATGATTCTCGAGTTCTTTTATTAACTATCATTTTTACAAATAAGGGATGTAGATACAGTTATTAAATTAAATCACGAACGAAGCATTCAATGATGTACTTTTTTTAATCAAATGGTTGCAACATTTTCCAACCTGCATGGGCAAGGATGCAAAAAGACCAAGCCAAGCAGAATTATTGCTTATTAGAGCTGAACTTTCTATAATTTGGTAGAGAAAAGCTCATATAGTTGTATTATCCGCTTGGGCAAAAAGCTTTGTGCTATTTTGTGATAAGTCTGCAGAATCCTAATATGCTTAAGTTCAAGGTTGTCACCCTCAATCTTACTCTTATATTTCCAGATGCTATAGTGTGCATTTGAGATTGATATGGATTTTTTTTGCAAAAGTAATTTTGAAACAAGTTTGTTAAATTTAAATAGGTGTTAACAACTTATTTTGGATAGTGTTTCTTTATATCCTGGTGGTTACACAACATTTTTTAAAGCTACGACTGTAATTTCTGTCGCATTTGCAACTGATTCTTCAAAATAGGAGAACACAATTTTTTTATTTTTTATTTTCAATTTCTATCTTTATTCAAATCAAACTTCTAAGATAGCTATCATGTTTATTTTTGTAGCTAAAATGTGTCACAACACATTTAGGCCATACTTGGTTGGTAGTAGTAAAGTAATGTAATTGAAGTTTTAGACGCTCCTTTGTTTGGTTTGAGTTTTAGGGGGGAAAGAAAGGTATGCACCATTTGTTGTGATACTCTTTCCATCCACCCATTTATGGAATACTATATTTCTTTTACTTATTTTGGTTTTTATTTTTTTCAAACATATTAAATGTAGTTTTCTCTTTTATCGTTATTTAGACACCAAAATTTTGTTTCCAATTCAATTCAATAACATAATACAATTTCCATTATGTTTCTTTTTCATGAACCAAACGTGATCTTATATTTAATTATGTAAATATTTTATTTTCACGTTTACAAAAACAACTTTCGAAAATGTATTTTACTGAACACCTTACAGATTTATATTTTATAGCTGATTTTTCAAAGCTATAGCAGTACCAAACCAGACCATGTCATCATTCATCAATTATTCCCCATGCCCGTACACCCTTTTCTGGATATAGTAGTTTTCAAAATGGGGGCATGGGCAAATTCATCTGGACAAAACACGTTTTCTTTATTGAAGTTATACCATCCAAAGCATGTCTCGGTATGAAAGATAGGAGATTGTCTGAGTAATGCTTACCTCATTGACTTGAAAATATGTTCCGTTAAGAGGAAAGCTCCCTCTCATTGCAGTTCTACATGGTATCTATAATCAAATGATGGAAAATTTAGTGAAACAGAAGGTAACATACACTTATACTTAAATTGTTTATTATTTTACCAGAATTGTAGCTCTGACTGTTTGGGAATCTGCTTCCCTTATACTACTGCATGAAAAACATGTTTTCTCACTGCACAATTTCCCTGTTTCCTGGGAGTCACACCTTTTTTCTGGTGGTTCAATTGAGTTTAGAGTTTCACCTGATGAGAGGGGTTATTGGGGAAGAGGGGTAGATAAATAACCAGGAAATAGTGTTAAAGTGGATTCATATTGATAGTAAGAAATATTTAGTCAACACCATTTTTATGCAACTTGCCTACTAACTGTTTTATGCAGTAAATAGTTATAATGTTAAAATGGACTCATATTCATAGTAGGAAATTTAGCCTACACCATTTTATGCATCTTGCCTCAACCATTAATCTGCGATAAAACTATGGTTGGGAGTTGATTTACCAAGGCTTTTCATAATTCAATACATGCATTAAACTGCAATAGCATTTCAAGATGTCCTGAATCCTGATTATAATTTATGACATGGATAAATTAATTACTTGTTTGTTTGACATTGACATGATCCTGCTGAGTTCTTACCTGGCACCCATATAGCAAGGAGGTAGGGGCTTGGATCATCAGGCTCTCTTTTCTCAAGCTGTAAATTTAAACATTAGTCATGATTAATAAAAGTATGGATGCTTATAAGTTGCTCCATAACTCCATATATATCAACTAACCCCTTCCAATAAAGGATGTGAATCTGGAAGTTCATACCTGCACCAGATCAGAAACTCAGATGTTAAAATATGCATTTTATATCTTAACTGTTATTTAGGATGATACTTACACTTGGTGTTCTGTCCGTAGTCGATTGATGTTCTTCAGTTTAGGTGTAGGGATAGAAGCAGCCTCTTGATTCAAGGCAACTAAAGCTTTAGACATCTCACCTTCTTGGATCTCCATGCTATTGTGCATGTAGTTCTGTAAAGTCATTGAAAACTCTTCAATATTGAGTTTTATTGTGGGGATCTCATCAGGATCCTCATAGAATAAGTCCTCAATGTCTCTTTCAGAAATCTCTGTGTGTTCTTCTTCTGGTGTGGCTGGTTCCTCTATTATTGGTTCGCATGTGCCAATTTTAGAGTTTGCTTCTGTAAGTGAGTTGTTCTCTGGTGAAGGCAGTGACATCAGATTCATGGATACATGAGGAGTTTTATGTATTGCAATGGGGAAAGTTGTATGCACGATTCCTTTCTCCTCTGGCCCTGGTAAAGCAAGCCTTGCACTAACAAAACATATTCCGATTTAACATGTGCAAACTACTAGATTAAGTAGGATTTATCAGAGTAATGATTTTTTTTTCTCATAATTTATTGTAGCTTATCTTCTAGTTTCTAATAAGAAAGAAAACTCTTAAATAGGTATTTGTTTGTAAGAGGATTTAAAGTTCATTTAGGCACACAGTTGAATAAGTGTATTACTGCATGATAGTTGGATCAGGCACTTTTTATTTAGTTAAGATTCTTTGTTATATCGATTGCAATTGCCTTTATTTTTATTGGTGCCTGAATGCATGCAACTAGTTTCCAATATAACTATTAAGTATTAACAAGCCAGGTTTGTTTTTAGCAAAAGCCTTTAATCACTGCAGACTAGCTAGGCTTGAATTTTGTTTCTCTGAAAACCTTCCCCCCCCCCCCCCCCCCCCCACCCTCTTCTTCTTGTGTAATAAGTGAAACAGACTGTATCTACCTTGCAAAGGCACTTGCAAAGTGTCTGCATTCTGCTCTCATTGGACATGCATTGCAATTTGGTTTATTCTTTGTGCAGAAAACCTGTATTTGTATCACAAAATGAGGCAACTTCTCTAAATAAATTTAAAAAAAAAATTCAAAAAAAGGAAACGGTCTTTGTAAAATTGGTGGATAACTTACCTTTCCAAATGTGATCATCTGGTAGTGTAATTCATATCTGTAACATGGAACTCAAAAATGAGAAAACTTTGTTGATATTTTCTATTCTAGCTGTGTATATATATATATATTGCTACCAATTTAACAAAAAGTTTAGTGTTGTTGAGTTACAAAGTTCGTTGATCAAGTTTGCATAGTCTTGGCCAGAGGTACTTTTGAATCGACTCCAGTATTGGGTACCTGAAAAGGATTGCAATCGTTGTTTTTCTTCAATGCTATAATAAAGCTTATGTTTGTTGGCATCTTACACTTACAGTTCCAGGAGATGTAGTTGTAGTGACTCAGGTAGTGGTTGAAGGGGGACCCATCCAAGTCTTACTGCTATTCTTCCAACATTTGTGTCAACCTTTATGAAAATAGTATTGTGATATGTTGAATGATAAATATTACTGGTCAATCTTAGTAAGTAGCTTATCATAAAATTTACCGGGAAAGCAACATGGTGAAGTGTTAAAAGTCGTACACACTCTACACTTTTCAATCCCAGTCCTCGCATGCTTAGTAAGTAATCTCTGCAGTAGAAGATTAATAGTGTTTAATGTTATTTATTAACTTTGTGGTTGTTGCTAACATCATTTATATTTTAGAAGAAACTGATGTGCTTGGACTTACTTTGTTTTATCTGGGGGAACATCTCTTAACCACTCAAGATTGATGCTTCCGTGATCTCTGACCACTCGATTTAGGAACTCCTGCAACATAGTGCAAACATTCATAAATGTAAGGGTCTCCCCTTGTGTATCTAGTATGCATCTATTTGAAGCTAATGTCAACAAAAGTTGAGGTGAAAACCTGCATTCTTTCTGCTAGCCTGTTGTTCATCCCCCGTTCCTTGATAGCATCAGAAATTTCCTTAACATCAGCACATCTAACTGCTTCGTAGTCCAGTGAGTCCATAGTATCTTCTGTTTCTTTTTTTGGACCATTGATTTCGACCTGCTGTCTTAAATTGTCCCAGTCAATTGAGTTCATTTTCTCTTTATCTACGTTTGTTCTTTTCAGTTTCCTTGGCTCCATAGTTGATGCATTCTCCAATTTGAAGTCACCATAACTAACACATTCATTTTGGGATTCATGTTGAGAGATTCTTTGTTTTTCTGTTGCATCTGGCATTTCTTGAGATCCCCATAGTCCATTATGCTCTACTGATGACACGTCAAGATCTCCTTGCAGTTGTCTACTTATGATATTTAAATCGTTTTCTTTTGCCTTGATCAATGTTGAAGAATTTGAAGGTGAAGAAGTTGTACTCTCCTCGCTATAAGTTTCATAGCACCCCGTTTCTGGTACTTCAATTTTTTGTTTCTTGCTCAATTCATTCTTTGTGGTAGGATTGACAGGTACTTTCATAAATTGATGATCAGGACTGGTAGGATAAATGAATGAGGGAAGGTAATTTAGATGTTCCATTCTCTCTGATCTTGATTTTAATGGACCAACTTCACTCTGCCCATTCTTACATCCACTATTGTTATGACAGAAATGTTCTTCAAAATTGGTGATTTTCCTCATTTCTAGAAAATCAATAGAAGAAATGTTATTCTGTGTGGGTTTGCCTATGGTACTACGATCTTCTGCTTCTGAGTTGGAGCCTGAGCAAGATCTTATTCCTCCAATGCTTTGACTATTTCTGGAATCAAACGAATCTTGGGATGATATAAATTCTTCTTGCAAACTTTTACCATGTTCCAAGAGACTCCTGTCTGTCTCTGATGTCTCTTTGCTTTGATGCCCAAAAGATTCACCGGGTATAATGGACTTTTGGTTATGGATTACATCACTGAGATTTTCATGCTTTTCAATGGTGTCATCCTGATGTATTACACAGATCTCTGCTTCTTTATTCAATTCATTTACCCTGACATTTTCTTTTGAAGTACTAGTTGATTTAAGGGGAAATCGAGCTGCCATAGACATGAAGGCAGAGCTGCAGAGAAGGAAAGAACTAGTAAATCTGGGTTAACTTAGTGATAACTTCATCAGAGATATTTTAAGCCAATTTATTTTTTTAACTAACCAAATAGATTTTACCTGGAGAGATGATCTGAAACATTCTGAGTAAGGAAAACACCAATCACAGAATCAACCACTGATCCTTTCCATCTGGAGAAACGCCTATCTCCTGTAAAGAGCAAATATTTTTCAGAGTATTATCATGGTGCATCTCATAATTGCCTAGTTGCTGGAACGCTGCATCTCATATTTAAAAGAGCACGTGTACTGCATTTTCTGATAGCAGATTTATGACCATGTCTGCTCTTATTCCCAAACACTTGTGGAAAAAATAGAATAAGAAATCAGAGGATTAAACTGGCATGCTAATTGCAATTTAGTTCATTTTATTTATTAATCTATCTATTCCATGACTCTTATTTCGTCTGCAAAGGTGACATGTAATTGTTATTGTGTATCTAATTTAATGTATTCACTTACTCATTTAACAGCATACATTAGATTAGATAGTTTATGCCAGTCATACCATTTGTTTTTAGTATCTGTAGGTTATGCAATATTTTAATCAGATTTAGAGTTGCTGAAAAAAATGATTAAATGCTGCTATCAAGAGCATGACTGAAAGCAGGATTTAATTCTTCTAATTTTAGTTGGATACAATGATGTGTATCAGAAATATGAAATTTGTTAAAAATTAATTATAAGTAAGACTCCAGGGACTAAAAATTTAAGTAATATACCTTGAACGAGGTGCATGCGTGCAATGAAAGAATCCACTCGTCCATGGAAAATTTTCCTCTCCTCTTCCCACCACTTCTCTTTATCCTTATGTGTTCCCTCGACACCTTCACTTCCCATCAGTAGTTTCCAAATCCTATCTGTTTCTGGATCAAGATCCACTTTAGGTCGTGCCTTACGCTTCTTAGTAAATTCAAATCCTTCATATGGAATCATATCACTATCTCCTTTATATGGGACAAGGACACCATACTCTTGCATCTGCATTCGATTTTTGATTTCATTGAGGCTAAGATTATTAAAAAGATGTATGATCATGTCTATTGACACAGGTTGTATTTGTTGTTTTTTCCGTCCTGCACCGAAGAAAGCAAGGGTAACATAAGAGTAAAATGCTTTGAATAATTGGATGCTCTATTTAAAGTTTCTGAACATCAAAGATACCTCTTATTTTTTTAAGAGCCGGTTGATTTCCACATGGAACATTTTGTTCCTGAAACACTTTACCCGTCTGCTTTTCCACTGGCGCATTATTGTTGCAAGTTTGGTAAAGTTGGCTATGTCCTGGTCCAATGGAATGGGATGGTTGCAGATTATTGCACTTCTCATTTATCAATTGGGAGGAAATGTCATAAAAATGGCTTAATGTGGTTGATGTCATCACATTTGTGTGCAGTTGCTGTTGGGTTGACACCTGCTGCTTTGCATTCTCTGTAGTAATGGACTGAAAGTAACTTTCATTCATCAACTTCTTGACCGTATTGTTTCTTCTCTGTGGTCTGATACTTTCAAAGTGGCAAGTTAAAATAGCAGGGTCAGCTCTCAATGCATGCAAGTTCTGACAGCAGCTATTTAATCTGTTTATTTCAACATTTCCTAAATCCTTGGCAGCCGTGACATTTGGAGGCTTCATACAGCTGTTTGTGTAACCAATTCTAGTTTTTCTTCTCTTATAAGTTTGTGAAAACTTTGCATGCTGAGTACAGCCATTTCTATGATTATTTGTTTCAACTACCCCTTCGCACAACAATGAACAAAGTGGATTTCTAGTGTTGGTAGAATCAGTATTCTCTCCTCCAGTTTTCTCTTCTTGAAATGAACTGGGCAGTGTCTGCAGCTGTTTTGCCTTAAGAATTTCAAAATTAGTTTCAAGTACCCCTCCCAGTGCTTGTGCATGTTTTTCTGGTTGTGTGGATTTACATCCATTTTTCCATGTGTTCCAAGGTTGCTTTGCTTTTTTATTTTCTTCATGTCTCCCAAGAAAAGTCTGGTCATTTGTTTGGATGCCTTGTGTTGCAGCTAATGGAGCAGCAGCTGCTTCTCTTTCAAGCCGAGATGTGCAGTCACTAAATATTTGATTCATCAGAGGGCATGTCATACTGGTATTTGCAGTTTTCTGATTTTCCATCATCAACTTCTCATGTTCCCCACTTTGTGGGACAGACATCACCCTGATGACACAATCAGTTCCATTTGGTAGTTTTGCTGCTGGAGAGTCCAAAGTCATAATCAAAGCTCTCTCGTTCTTCTGCTGCATCTCTTGCTCAACAAAAATCGTTTTCTGATTATCTCCTGATTTTTTGATATCAAAACTTAGTACTCGCCTGCATGATTTTGATGCTGATGCAGCATCAAGTTCCTCTGTCTTCCTTGTAACATCTGCCTTCAGAGTTCTGGGATCCTTTGAACTGTCTTTTCTTGCATATTTCCTTTTTGACGTGCTGCTCTGTTTAGGCTCTTTGGTTTTGGAAGTTGCAGTCTTTGGAGTCCTTTTGGGCTTGCCTTCTACTATCACCTTCGGCCTGTGTTTTCTTCGTTTGGCTGGTTTCAGCTCAGGTGTCCTATTCAAATCAACTGCCAAGCCGAATTTCTTGTCATCATCTGTTGTTTCCCTGGTTGGTGTTTGGATGACGGCACATGATGAGTCAACTACACTTTCCAAGAGATGGTTGCTATGTGTTTGTTCAATTGCCTCATCTCCTTTATCTGGCACTAAACTTCCTTCTTTTTCTGGAATTGTGGTAGACTTCTTGACTGCAGGATGCTGGTTGCTCCCCCACTGATTAGCCTTATTTGGTGTTATTGGTGTAAATTTCACTGGATTGCTGACACTTGAGAAGGCATCACTTTCTGCTCTTGCAGAGGAGTTCAGATCACATCCAGGCTGGAAAGGTGTAGGGAGACTATCTGCAGAAAGAACTGAAAATTTCTAACATTTGTATGGAAGGATTCACCTCTCTTGAGAAATAAGGTAATAGCACAACCAACTTTCTTCCCTTTATTTGTTTTCGATGAAATATAGCAACTGCTTTTTAAAATAATTGTAGTTCCATATTTTAGCACTTGTTATTGGCATATTGAGAATAAATTTCAATTGGATACAAATATTGTGCACTGTTCAAACCTTAAGGATATTATACAGAATTCTTAAACTTTTTGCTTGACTGTACATCTAATTTTTACACTACACGCATGGAAATTTCAGATGAGATTTAAAATGCCAAATTACAAATGATCAAAGTCTTATCTGGTTTGCTGAGGAAATGAAAAACTGTCACTATGAAAAGGAGACACAAATATCTAACTGGGGCAAATATCAGATATGAGTTTTGTAGCATGAAATTATTTGTTTCCATACACTGAAGTATGCTCGATATCATTGTTTCCTTCTACTTTATATTGATTAAAAAGTGTTGAGTATGTTGACATCTTTGAAGACTTTGTAACATTACCATTTTAAAAAAAAGAAAAAGATGACAAAATAAATTAGAACTTACATTGAGACATCTCATTGTTTAAACAGGTTGAACTGGAATAGTGATTTTGGTTGGAATCTCTCACTCTGCTGTCAACTTGAGAATGCACTTCTGGTATTATGTCTTTGTCTACCATACTAAGCATGCCGGAACCTGAGTTGTAATTCTGGTCTGTTAACCAAGAGATATTGTTGGTTTCTTCATCGGAGTTGATCATAGTATTCGACTTTGGTAGCAATGGTCTTTTGGCAGCCATGCCTATACTTTTACTCAGATTGCTGTTTGCTGAGGCAGTGAAAGCTGCATTACTCACAAGTAAGAGTTGTGTAAATGGGATATTGCTCTCCTCCATGCCATCATTGAAGAAGGACTGATGGTAGGATCTTCCCATATTTGGATTTTCATGGCTTACAATTCCATGATTATTATAACATCCAGCATTTTGACTCATTTGTGCCATCATATTGGCATTGTTGGCCATACCATCATATTTTTCCATTTCTGTATATCCACCTGAAAATATGTTAATGTGTATTATGCTGAAGATAATTTTAACTGAATTACTCACATGACTATAAACACAATTCATTGTTGCTGTAGAAGCAGTGATTATTCTTATGTGCAGTTGGATGCACGTGAGTTACACAGAACTTATACTATTCTTTCATTCTTTTCATTATAGCAAGCAGAATCCTTACCATAATAGTTGCAGTCATACTGAAGTTCACTGGGATTTAGTTGATTCGACATTGTGTAGTGATCCCAAAGCTCTGGTGGTACAGATCTCCCGTTGCCGGTATTAAACAGTGAAGTTGAAGCATATCTAGCCTCATATTCATTAGTGAGTGGTGATATCTCACTGGGATTACTGTTCTCCATCTACCACCGAATAAAGAATCCTAAAATTTGATAAAACATTGTAGGTAAGCAGTAATGATGATAATACATGAAAAGAATATGGTACATCAGTAAAACATATTTTATATTTGCAGAAACCTAAAATAAAATTACAATGATGCAATCACACTTAGTTAAGTCTTTCACTTAGTGCAATTTTGAAAAGCCACATCTTCTATCTTACTTAGCCTCTACATTTATCACATATTCTAACCAAACTGAAAAGTAGCTAGTGTTTTCTATAGTATGGCTGTTTGATAATTTGAAAGCTATTTGTGATGTACAGTTTTAAATAAATGATTACACATAACCAAGTGTTGTCAAGAGGCTTATGTATTTCACCCAACTATAAGGAAATTGTAATTTGGTAGTCCCTTATTTGACATGGGCATTACAGAATACAGCCATGTCTATAAAATTTCTCTTTTTAGTGGTCTATCCTCTTTTAAGCAACGGCATTGTAAATTTACGGATAAGTTTGCACTTTACTAATTACATTCTCTTAAGTGTCAAATATTTTTATAAAAATAATGATTTTTTTTTCATTTCCAAAGTTGCATTATAAATTATTAATCATAAGACTTGAGCATTCTTCCCTCTACCGAGGACAAAATTTCCATCGATTGGAAAATGCCAATTTTTCCTAGACTCAATTACTGAAATGGTTACGCCCAAAAAAAAAAAAAAAAATTCTGAAACAAAACATTTTGACTGGCGTTAATTTTTATTTAGCAGGATCTGTACACATGCAAATATAAAATCTGAAAGAAATTGAGACTTCCAAATTTGAGATATATAAATCAAAATAAAAAAAATAAAAAATAAAAAAGGAAAAAAATATATCGATAGTTGACCCAGTAAGAAAAACGAATCAAATCAGAAAGAAATTAGTAGAGAAAGAGTTCGCGAGCTCACCGATCATCGATCTGTAAAATGGAGGATCAGAGATTGATGATTGAAACCATAGGGAGGAGCATAGAGAAGAGTGGCTACAATGTCAGACTCAACAAGAGTGAGAGGGAGAAGAAGGTATATATTCCATCCACGTCAGCTTTCAATATTTTCCCTTAAACTTCGTCGAAACACAATCTGATGAAACGGCAATCGCATTTGTCTCACACAAATCTGATTTCCAAACAACTTCAATGTCTCTCTCTCTCTGACAGGTCATACACAGAGTTACCGTCTTCTCAATTTTGCTTTTTATTTAATTATTTACTTCAACAGGCTGCGGTGGGATTCCATTTCTGTTTTCCTTTGGCCTTCTCTCCCATTTATATCTATAGTTCTGATTTTATGTAGATATGGTCATACTTGTATTTTTTATCCAATTGCGTGTTAACACGTACGCTTGTTCTTTATGTTGTAGTTGCTGGCTGCTACACGTGTTATTGTCATGAATTTATAGTCAAATCACTTCAAAATCACTTGGAACTATCGAAAGATGCAATGATAGTTCCGTATGTGCGTATGTAAAGGGCATGTTTACTAAAACAGAAGCTTTTAAAATACTTTTCTACGATTTTATAAATATTATATAGATATATTACTTTTATATAAAATATATTATATTATATTTTTAATATAATATATAAATATTTTTATTAAATAAAAAATGTTAAAGTATATTTTTAATTCAAACTATAATTTTATATATTTTAAATTTGTTATTTGAAATAAAAAATATATATAAATTTTATTACCCACAAATCACAATTATTAAGATATTCAAACATAATAAATAATTCTTTAATATATTATATATGTTTATTAAATAGGAAACTGATTAATATTTTCATAATATTTGAACGTAAATATAGAAAGTAAATTCTTAAATTATTAACACATTTAACCAATAGTGTTTAAAATATTTAAAGAAAGTTATATTAATCATGATAGGTAAATAATGTTGGATAAATCAATAAAAAGTTCAACTATTAACTTTTTTTGCAAGTTGAAGTTTTGTTTCATATGGTAGCAACCAAAATTGATAGCACATATTAAATAATACAAAAAGATCGAATTCTTTTAGTTTTATATAGATAGTACTATTTATTTTAGAACATTTTTGATAAATTTTTTATTTCTCTAATTTATTTGTTCTAGCTTTAAAAATAACATTTTCTTTGTAAATTTATCTCATATGTAATGCCTTTATATTGAATATATTAAATATAATTATATGTAAATAAATTATATAAAATTATATTATAATTAATCTGTATAATGTTCGGTAATAATCTATATAATATGATTGTATAAAATTTATGATAAATATTTAAACAAAATAATTTATATTTTGTATGTAGTTTTATTTCATATCAAAATAACTTCATTATAAAATTTATTTGAATTAATATTTAATTTGTTTTAGAAATAAAAATAAATTATTTTTAATTTAAGACAAAAATTTAAGAAATATAATTTTAGAATTAAAATTTTGTATGAATTAAGTTAAGTATCCATTATAGCTAAAGATGAAATCACTTGGTGGGTCAATTTTTTTAATTAAATGTACAATTTTTATGTTATACAATATGATTTAACTTTATAATCAAACACAAGATTACGCATAAATTATGCAATTAGGGTATATTTTTTTGATGTTGATAGATATATAAAATTATTATTGATAATTCTCTCAATAACTTAAGTTTTGGAGAGAATTGGTAACTTAAGGTCCAACAATCCTAATTATTAAATTGAAAATGTTAGAGTTAACATTTGTGTGACAATGATAAATATATAAAAGTAATATTTGTCTTCCTCCTACTAGCTTAAATTTTTGTAAAAATTGATTTCCTAATAATTTGTAATATGGTATTAAAAGTGGAGATCATGTATTCAAATCCTAGTAACTCTAATCGTTGTGTTGTAAGCGTTTAACATAGTATAAAGTCAATACTTATAGGATGATATAAGTATAAAAATATTATTAATCTTTTTTTTCAATAACTTAAACGTTTAAAATAATTAATTTTTAACAACTTTTAAAAGATGAAAATAAACTCTAAAATATTGTAGCTCTTTATACCCATGCTTTTGTTCATTTGAAATTTTAATTTCCAAAATTATGATTTATTTTGAAAATTTATTATCATGAAATAAAAAAAGTGTATTTTTTACTAAGTGACAATAAAAATTATTCATCAACTCAAAGAAATATAACTGTAATATATTTTATCAAAATAAAAGTATCTCTATAAATAAAATTATTAATTTATTTTTTCTTATTTCATAAAATTCAACCAAAAAAGTCATAAAATTACAATTCATTGAACTGTCATCTCTTATCAATCAATTGGTAATTTCAATTATGTAAGCCAAAACAGACCTCTTTATTATAATCTAACAAAATTCTCGTATAAGTAAACAATTAAGTATATATTCTTTTATTTAAATTAATGATTTTTTTTAATAATTCAAACATGTGACTTGAGTGAGAAAGATATGAATAATATGTCTAGAACATTAAAAAAACTTTAATTCATATGAGTTATTTTATATTCTTATAATTATTATTTTCTTGGCATGTAAATGATCAAATTAGTCTCATTATTTTTTGAAATAGACATTGTTCCATTATTTTTAATTTGACGTCAATTACTCCCATACTTTTTTATAAGCCCAATAAATCTAAATAATAAATTTTCATTTAAATAAACTAGAAGAATACATATAAAATGCGTGATCTTCTTCTCATAGATATTTACCATTTTAGTGTCAAAGAAGCCATAATATCCTTAAAGTTTGTCTTTTCTAATTTAATTTTGTTATATCATAATAAAAAAGATTTCAAACCTTTTCTTCTAAATTTTTTTATTTGTTATAGTTTAAAATTACTAATTTAGTATGCGTTTAACAAAAAAACATTTTTTGTTATTAATAATGCTTAATTAGATCAATTTAATTATTTTTATAAAATTATGAGAACTAATTGATACAACCTAATAATTATAATATTAAAGTATATATTTTATAATAATTATTAATCTAAGTCTACACTTTTATCCAATTGCACCAAGTTTTTCTTACCGTTAATGTTGATAAATTATATGTTAATATTAAGAAGTGTATCTTTATGCAACCATTTGTCTTGGGATTCATCATTTTTGTGTAGGGTATATCAACTAACACTAACAAAGTTAGAGCCATCAACTGACACTAACAAAGTTAGAGCCATCTTGGCTAGTCAGAGTTTATGATCTTGATAACTAATCAGAGTTGATGATCTTGATACCTGCTCATAGTTTTCATGACTTAACTTCCTTTTATAGAAGGTTTATGTTTAAAAAAAGTAAATATTTATAAAAAATTAATGAAGTCAATTTTTAGTCTTGTTCCATATTGTCTTTTTACATTATTTAAAAGATGTATAAATAGTAAAGAGTTGCTATTGGGATTGGACCCTAAAGGGTATACACTTTTTTGAAAGGGAAGAGGACTTAGGCAAATGTGATACCACACGCACACGCGTTGTCGACCGGTCGTGTCGAGCCGAGTCCGTGTGAGGTGGCATTTTATTTTTTAGAATTTTTTTTTATTAAAATATTTTTCTACTAAAAAAATGGTTGTTACAATTTTACTCAGAAAAATAGCCGTTATTTTCTTTTACTTAGAATATGGTCGTTGTTTTATTTTACTCAGAATATGACCGTTAAATGGCTATTACTCTTTTTTACTTAGAAAATGGATTACTCAGAAAAATGGATATTACGCTTTCAATCCCCAGACATTACTGTTATTATCATAATGGCCACATGGTATATGAAACCTATAAATGTAGGGCCTCAACTCTCAGTTTCAATACAACAATCTACAAACTCATTTCACTAAGGGAAAAAAATTCTCTCAGCAATCCTAAATTACTTTTTAGTTTTTCGAACAACAAATTTTTCAGGTATAACATTCCAGTCTTCATCAGTGCAATGAAGTTTCGAGATAGAAAAAAAAACAAGAGATTTTGGGTTTTTTTATCCTGGGGACGACGGGGTTGTGTTTGCTTGCACAAATTTGGGCAGAGTTACGAAACGTCTTAAAGAGAGAGACCTAGTTTGTGACTCAACCCAAACAGTTTATTTTAAGTTATCGGTAATATTGTTCCAACATTGTTTTAACGTACTTGTTTCTACAATTTTAAGACGTTTTCTATCTACCATGTCATGTGAAATGCTAACTGATGATCTCAACAAACCATTCCATTTTGAGGGACTACACTTTAAAAGATGGAGACAAAAAATGTTATTTTTCTTAACCATGAAAAAATTCATTTATGCTCTTACTATTGAAAAACCAATACTGTCTAATCCTTCTACTAAAACCGCAACTATGGATTTAGATACTTGGATGAAAAATGATTTTCTATGCAAAAAATATATTCTTAATGGTTTAGCTGATATTATTATAACTCTGATAAGTTCACTAAGGAAATTTGGGAAGCACTTCAAAAGAAGTATGACACTGAGGAAGTTGGAACTAAGAAGTATGTTGTCATTAGATACATGAAGTTTCAAACGATTGATGGCAAATCAGTGGAAGCTCAATCACACGAACTGTAGAAGATATCACATGAAATAACTTCTGAGTATATGACTTTAGATGAACAATTTAAAGTAGCTGTTATTATAGATAAATTACCCCCTGCTTGGAAAGATTTTAAGAATACACTTAGGCATAAAACTAAGGAATTGTCTTTAGAAAGTCTTATAACTCATTTAAGAATAGAAGAAGAAGCCCGAAAACAAGACTAAATAAATGAAGTACTCGTAGTCTTAAACAACAGTACCAATAAGAAACCCTCCTCTGCAATTCTGAAACCTAAAGGTAGAAATATGAAAACTCAACATTGTAATAATAACCAAAACTGCAACCACCAAAATAAAAACATAAACTATCCTCCCCAGAATAGACCTCAACCCCTTTAAGGAATAACATATTCATGTGTTATAGTTGTAACAGACCTGGCCACTTGGCTAGGAACTACCGAAACAGGAATCGTCCTTCCCCACAGATGAACCTTACCGAAGATCAACATATTGCTATGATATCTGAAGTCAATTTTGTTGGTGGATTCGAGGGGTGGTGGGTGGACATTGGTGCTTCTCACCATGTTTGCTATGATCGAGACATGTTCAATTCCTATTCTGATTCTAAGGATAAGAAAGTGCTGCTGAGTGACTCCCACTCCACTAAAGTTACTGGTACTAGTAAGGTGGTATTAAAGTTTACTTCTGGAAAGACTGTCATCTTGAAGGATGTCCTACATATTCTAGAGATGAGAAATAACTTAGTTTTAGGCTATCTTCTTAACAAATTTGGGTTTACTCAAACTATAGGGGCTAATTTATATACTATAACTAAAAATAATATATTTGTTAGGAAATGGTACGCCATTGATGGCATGTTTAAATTAAATGTTGAAATCAATAAAACTTCTTCTTCTACTTATATTTTGAGTTCTTTTAATATTTAACATGCTAGACTTTGTCATGTTAATAAACACATAATCAAGAACATGAGTACCTTAGAACTAATTCCTAAACTATCTTTGAATGATTTTGAAAAATGTGATTTTTGTAGTCAAGCTAAAATAACCAAAACATCACATAAATAAGTAGTTAGAGAATCTGAACCTTTAGAATTAATACACTCTAACATATTTGAACTTGATAGAAATTTAACAAGAAATGGAAAAAGCTATTTTATAACTTTTATAGATGACTATTCAGATTACCCATATGTATATCTAATGAAAAATAAAAGTGAGGCGTTTGATATGTTTAAAATATTTATGACTGAGATTGAGAATCAACTTAACAGAAAAATAAAAAAGGTTTCGAAGTGATAGAGGCGAGGCACTGAATATGATTTCAATATCTTCAATGATTTTTATAAAACTCATGGAATCATTCATGAAAAAACTGCACCTTATTCTCCTGAAATGAATGGCAAAGCTAAAAAAAATAGAACTTTTACTGAAGCAGTTGTTACAATTTTATTAAACTCTGATGCTGCTTCCCATTGGTGGAGAGAAATTTTATTAACTGTTTATTATGTGCTAGATAGAGTGCCTAAATCTACAAGTAAAATTTCACCATATGAAATTTTGAAAAATAAGAAACCTAATTTAACTTATTTTAAAACGTGGGGTTGTTTAGCCTATGTTAGGATCCTTGATCCTAAAAGAAATAAACTTGCTAGTAGAGCATATGAATGTGTATTCATAGGATACACTGTGAATAGTAAAGATTATAAATTCTATGACTTAAATGATCATGTAGCTATAGAATCAAATGGTGCTGAATTCTATAAACATAGGTTTCCCTTTAAATTGAAAAATAGTGGGGACTCGTCTTCTAGTAGTTTACCCATAACAAGAACTAATGAACAAAATAAGGAATTAAACATTGAAATTAGGAGAAGTAAACGAGCTCGAACCCTTAAAGATTTTGGGTCTGATTTTTATGCTTATACCTTAGAGGAAGATCCCCAAACTCTTAAAGAAGCATTATCTTCTTTAGATGCCAACTTATGGGAAGAAGCCATAAATGATGAAATTGACGCTTTTAAGTATAATAGGACTTGGCATTTAGTTGACTTACCTCATGGTTGCAAAACCATTGGATGTAAATGGATACTAAAGAAGAAATTAAAACCCGTTGGTACTATTGAAAAGTACAAAGCTCGTCTTGTAGTTAAAGGATATAGGCAAAGGAAAAATGTAGATTTCTTTGATACCTTTTCACCAGTCACACAAATAAATTCCATACGTGTACTTTTTTCTCTTGTTGCTATCCATGATTTAGTAGTACACCAAATGGATGTTAAAACTGTTTTCTTAAATGGTGACTTAGAAGAAGAAATTTATATGGATCAACATGAAGGTCTTGTTATCCAGGTCAAGAAAATAAAGTTTGTAAACTAGACAATTCCTTTTATGGTCTAAAATAAGCACCTAAGCAATGACATGAAAAATTTGATAATCTAGTTATCTCACGTGGATTCAAAATAAATGAAAGTGACAAATGCATTTATTATAAATTAGAAGATAACATTTATACTATTATATGTTTATATGTGTATGACATGCTTATTTTTGGATCAAATATTCATGTTAAAACTTTGTTAAGTGCTAACTTTGATATGAAAGATCTCAAAGAAGCTAATCCTTGGTATAAAGATTACTAGGTCTGAAAAGAGAATTTCTCTAGATCAATCTCATTACATTGAGAAGATCTTAAAGAAATATAATTACTTTAATTGCAAACCTGCATGCACTCCGTATGATCCTAGTGTAAATTTGTTCAAGAACACCGGAGATGGTGTTAGATAAACTGAGTATGCGAGCATCATTGGTAGCTTAAGTTATGCTACTGATTTCACTAGACCAAACATAGCTTATGTTGTGGGACTACTATGTAGGTTTACCAGTAGACCTAGTGTAGAGCATTGGAATGCTATTGAAAGGGTTATAAGATATCTTAAAAGAACTATGTACTTTAGATTACGTTATAAAAAGTTTCCCGCGGTTCTAGAAGGATACATCAATACAAATTGCAAGACTTTATTAGAAGACTCCAAAGAAACTAGCGGCTATATATTTAACATAATTGGTAGAGATGTTTCTTGGAAGTCTAAGAAATAGACAATATTGACTCAATCTACAATGGAGTCTGAAATGATAGCACTATCCACTACTAGTGAAGAAACAAGCTGGTTAAGAAGTCTGTTAGCTGAGATCCCTTTATGGGAAAGACTGATACCAACTATCTTGATCCACAACAATAGTACCGCGACTATTACAAAGATTCAGAACCGTTACTACAACAGCAAGAGACGATAGATACGTCGTAATTATAGTACTATTAGAGAATTTCTCTCTACAGAAAATTTGGTAGATCTTTTGACGAAAGGATTATCGAGAGAGAAGGTTTTCAAAACCTTGAAAGGAATGGGACTAATGGCCTTAGAATGAAGAGTCACTCATGATGGTAACCCAACTTATAGACTAGAGATCCCAAGAAATAAGTTCAAAGGGTAATAACAAGTCATGAAGTGATATAAGATGAATCATGCTATTTTGAAATCCTATTCTATATTGTTAGAAACATGAAGTCCTGAAGTGATAGAAAAATATGAGTTAATTTTTAAACTCTTGATGAGTTCTATACTCTATGTGGAGTAGAGTACATAGCTACATGAGTGTTCTTGATAAACTCACCTATGTGAATGTGGAAGTATGGCCGCTTCCTATATGAAAATATTTTGGGCAAAATTTACTAAAGTGTTCACTATACTGAGATACACGTGCATGGCCATAAAATATGGGCTTTTCGAACTACACTTTGGAGAGGTTGTGTGTGTAATGATTGTTAGAGATAGAGTTCAAAACTACAAGTTGCTCTAGTATATTCTAAAGCATCAATACTATGCAAAGGTTCAAGTCGATAGACACCTTTTGCTTATGCATAATCTTATATTTTTAATTGATCGGTTGCTCGATGAAAATTATTTTTATATAAAATTAAAGTGGGAGATTGTTGAAAAAAAGTGAATATTTATAAAAAACCAGTGAAGCCAATTTTTAGCCTTGTCCCACATTGTCTTTTTACATTACTTAGAAGATGTATAAATAGTAAAGAGTTGGCTATTGGGATTGGGCCCCAAGGGGTACCCAATTTTGTGGAAGGGGAGAGGACCTAGGCAAATGTGATACCACATACGTGAGCGTGTCGTCACCGCCGTCCGTCCGATCGACCGACCGTACCATGTCGAGCTGAGTCCGAGTACGTATGTGTGAGGTGAGGTGGCATTTTATTTTTTGGAATTTGTTTTTATTAAAATACTTTTTCACTAAAAAAATGGTTGTTACATTTTTACTCAGAAAAAATAGCCGTTATTTTATTTTACTCAGAATATGGTCGTTATTTTCTTTTACTCAGAATATGGCCGTTGTTTTCTTTTACTCAGAATATGATCGTTAATGACCGTTATTTTTCTTTACTCAATAAATGGTCGTTACTCTTCATTACTCAAAAAAATGGTTGTTATGCTATCCATCCCCAGGCATTACCATTATTATGATAATGACCACATGGTTTCTGAAACCTATAAATAGAGGGCCTCATCTCTCAATTTCAATACAACAATCTACAAACTCATCTCACTAAGAAACAAAATTCTCTCAGCAATCCTAAATTACTTTTGAGTCTTCCGAGCAACAAATTTTCAGGTGTAGCATTCTGATCTTCATCAATGCAGTGAAGTTCCGAGATAGAAGAAAATAAATATTTTGGGTTGTTTTATCCTGAGGACGATGGGGCTGTGTTTTCTTGCACAAATTTGGACAGAGCTGCGAAACGTCTTAAAGAGAATGACCTAATCTGCGACTCAACCCAAGTAGTTCTTTTCAGGTTATCGGTAATATTGTTCCAATACTATTTTAACGTACTTGTTTCAACAATTTATTACAAGATTTGGTACCATCATGACTCCAATTACTAATTGCCTTAAGAAAGGATAATTTATTTAGAGATTTAGTACCATTTAGAGCATTTGTTGAGATTAAACATAAAATAGAGGCATTATTTTTTAGATACCTTGATCTTTCTAAAGTTTTTTAAGATTCATTGTAACGCTTCAAGTATGAGTGTCGATAGTGTTCTTAGTCAAGATGGTCACCCTATAGGCATTTTTAGTGAAAACTTGCATGACGCAAGGAACCATTATTCTACAAAAGAAAAATAACTTTATGATGTGGTTTAAACCCTTAAGCATTAGAAATATTACATCTTGCCTAAGGAATTTATCCTTTACTTTGACCACCAAGTCTTGCGATATCTAAACTCTCAAGGAAAACTAAGTGACAAGCATGCTCGTTGGGTTGAATTTTTTCAACAGTTTACCTCTATTCTTAAGCATAAATCTGGTGAGTCTAATAAAGCTATTAATGACCTTAGTCGTGTAATCAATATCTTACACTCTTTAGAAAAATAAGTTGTAAGATTTGATAGGATAAAAACTATGTACTTCTCTTGCCCTAATTTTGGGATAATTTTTCAAGAGGTTTATGATAACTAGCATAGAGATCACATTGATTTTTTACCTTTATAACAAGTTTCTCTTTTGTGGTGCGTGCCTTTGCATCCCTCACATGATTTTCTAGTTTGGGAATTGCATATTGGAGGCTTAATTGGTCATTTTAGTAAAACTAAAACGAATGTCTTAATTATTGATAGATTATATTTTGCATACTCTTCGATAAGTTGTCACTCATATTGTGTCTCAATGTTGTACATGTCAATTAGCTAATGCTAGAAAACAAAACACAGGTTTGTATACCCTCTTTGCTTATACCACATGATATTTGGAAAGATTTAAGCATGAATTTTTGCTTGCTTGACCTTGAACTATGATAGGACATGATTACATCCTTGTTGTTGTAGATAGTTTCTTTAAAATTTCCCACTTCATCCTTTGTTTCAAAACTCCGATGTTGTTTAGGTTGCCAAGTTATTTTTTAAGAAAATAATTCAACTTTATGGGCTACTATATACCATCGTGTTTGATCAAGATGTCAAGTTTGTTAGTTAGTTTTGGAAGACACTTTGGAAACTTTTTGGCACTAAATTGAGGTTGTTATAGCTTGGGTGGCTTGTTGTGCTATTTGGCCGGTGACAAAATTGGCAATTGAGATCTCTTGTTACCCATAGTTGGGGTTTGGATATAATAAATCAAGAAATAGATCCACTGTTAAGAGTCAATTTGAAATTGTTCATGGCCTTAAACCTCTCCAACCTATAGATCTCTTATCCTTAATCTTGAAGTACGTTCGTTTGCCTTTGCTTATAGTTTTGGCCAACACATTTATGATATCTGTGATGAAATTAAGAGAACAATTACCTTGAGTAACACTGAATATAAACTTACTAATGATGTCCATTGTAGGCATCGTGAGTTCCAAGTGGGAGAATTTTTCATGATTTGCCTTTACCTTTTTCGCTTTCTAAAAGTCAGATCCAAAACTTTGTATGCTTGATTTGTTGGTCCTTTTCAAATTGTTTGTCACCTAGAATCTAATGTATTTTTTTCTTGATTTACTTGAAAATTTAACTATTAGTTTATTTTCAACGTGACATATTTGTATCCTTATCGAGATACATTTAAGCCTCCTACTTTGCCTTATGATGTTTTTGTAGGTACCGTGGTGGTGCCTACGCTAGCCTCTCACACAACACTTGAACCATAAGAAGATTATAGATGTCATTGAAGAGCAACTTGTCACCTTCTCCGCATGTGATTTAGTTGATCCTTGTGCTTCCTTGTTTGTTGGAAAAATCATATTGATATTGATGATACTTGGATAACTAAAAATGAATTATGTCAAATTAATCCTACCTTGTTGGAATAATATGACCTTTATCACTTTAAGTCTTTCCAAATTGAGGAAAATTGATGCCAATTCAATTACTTAGTATTTATCTTTAGTATTACTTATTATTTTATCTATTAGTATTTATATCAATTTAATGTATAAATGAATGTATATTTTTTTTAAGTAAAATTGAAAATGAAACTTCATGTACGAAGGGAATTATACCATTCAATTAAATTATTTATATATGTTATGTTTATTTAGAGTTTTGAATTATAGTATCAAATTATTTTATATTTTTTTATTTATCACATTAGTTTCAGATTATTATTTTTTGTTATGTAATTAAATCTATTTATATTTGTTATTCTTATCGTATCAAATTATTTTATATTTTGAGTTGTTTTTTTATTGTTAGAAACTCTTAAGATTTTATTATTATAGTTCGAGAATTAATTACTAAACAACATTTATTCATTCCTCTTTGTCTCCCTTAAACTGTTTTCTCTATTTTCCAAATTCTTTTGATAGTTTTATACCAGGTACCAAAACTTCTTTATATGAGTACTGTAAATGTAATGTTGAATTCTCAGTATACATGAGTCATGAAATATAATTAAAAAAGGATAAAAAAAAAGTCCTCGCTAACATAGCTTAGCTACTTTGTAAAGAGATATGAAGTCAGTTAGTCAGTTAGGTCTGATAAAAAAAGAAAACGACTTAGTACTACTCGCGTTGACCTAAAAAGCCCGTAAGAGGTAGAAAACAGCCATCAAAAACACCAATAAATTTCAAAGCAATTGCATGTAAAAGTTGCAATTGTTATATCTGACAATAACGAGCACTTAAACACCGAATATTACATAAACAATTATTAACGATTACTTGAAAAATTTCCATTACGAAAGTCTTTTATTTATATATTAATAAATTATGTTATTTGTGCTGAGTTTATTTATACTGTCTAAACTAAAGTAGTCAAATATGTGATTCTAAAAAACACAATTGAACGAATAAATTACTACTTTTGAGAACAATTACGGGTAAGGATCTAGGTACAATAAATTGAAGACATATTTTCTATATTTCAAATAGAATATTGGACCAAAAAATAAAATAAAAACGACAGTAAACCTAGTCTCTCCATCTGTTTTAGCAGGTAAATGGTGGAAATGATACATGTAAATTGGATCTACTTAGTTGTGTACAAAATCCTTATTAAATTGAATTAAATCGAAAAATCGAATCAGATTAAACAGAATAGTTTTATAAATCATATATTTCAATCCAATTATACTAGTTTTTAAACTAATTAAACGCATCATTATTACAATGTATTAAAAAATTATATTAACAAACGGTATTATATAACAAATTTACAAAACTGTTCACAGTTTCACACTTTTCGAAACCTTAAACCCTTAGTTTGCATCCTCGCCGCCTCAAATTTCTTGTTCTCAAGCTCTTCGTTGGTTTGGGTGGAAATTTATCTAATGAAAAAGCATCAAATTTGGTAGAACAATCTAAAATTTTCAAAAAGGAAAAGCATGCAGTCCGTCCTCCAGTGAAACATAATTGGTCACTCCCTGGAAGCAACACAGATCAGAAGCCGCTCATATTTTTCAGCATGAATTGGTTCAAAAAATTTCCTTTAATATGTTCTAGGTACGTACATATGTACTCTTTAGATCTACCATTTATGGTTTCCTTGCGCTGGTACTAGTGTTCTTTTTCCTGCTAAAGTATCGACCCTTTGATCTTGATACCTGGGTCCTCACATCTACTGGCCTTGTTTCATTTGATCATTGTGAATCTTTTTTACCTTCTGAACCTAAAAACGTCTGGAGGTTAGTTGAATTTGTTCTGAAATTATTTATTGAATGCACTTGTGTTGATATACTGATAAGTGCAAGTATCTACTTTCTACAATGGCTACTTAATTACCATCTAGTTGGAAGTGAAAGGAAATGTCAATTTACATAGTTTGTAACATGGTCTGATACTATTTATAAAAATTGTTATCATTGCTAAAGGATTCTAGCTAGTGGTTAGCTATTGGGTAGGTGGACTTAATTAAACTTTAATGCCAACTACACCATTGGCTCTCTCTTCTCTGTTTCCCTCTTGTTATTAGTTAGTAACTTTTGTTTCTAATTACTGTAGATTCCAATTAACAAGGTTCAGACCTATGGAGATTTGCGGAATGTTCTGATGAAGAGAATATTTTTTCTGCTTTCCATTTCCGAATCAATACACGATATAAGGTACACTGACACTGTTTGTATTCTCCATGAATAGTTAATATTGGTTAATGTCGTTTTATCAAAGTGTTTTTAATTTAAATTATTTTCTCTATCGGTTCATTCAAAAAATGCGGCTTGCTTCGTAAAATTATTATATCAAAACAAAATGTATCTTGTAGCTAATATAGAAAATGAACGTATAATATATTGGTTATGTCCTACAGTTTTCTACAACTAATTTCCTGTGTTTTTCAAGTCATCGTGGTCAATGCCCATGTTGAAACTTATTTGAAATATTAGTTTAAAGTTTTGAAAACTTGTAAATTCTGTTTCTAGTTAGACTACGAAATAGTTAATTTGTTATTGTTATAAATTAACACTAGTGTAAGTTAAGATCAGGTCTAGTTTTGGTAAGTTAAGATGAGGTCTAATTTTTGTTGCATAAATATATAATTGATAACAATAAAATAATAAACAATAAGAAAATTAATAACACACAATAATTTAAGTGGTTCAACTTTTCAATATGAAAAATCTATTCCACTCACGACGGTACACCGAGAAAAATCCACTAATAATCAAATGGAGATACAAACATGAATTTTCAGAGAATTTCACAAAATATATCAAATCCAAAATATATTCAGAAAATATCCTTTCTAATTTAATGGTAATATATAGCAAGATAAATTAACAAACTTGCTATTAAATCAAATATTACTATACAAACAGAACAGTTGCTTACTGCATATTTTCAACCCTCTAAACTACCAAACAAATTGCAGCTCCGCTGTTGATGGATGGTGAAAATTGAACTGCTTGGCTGGATGGGAATGGAGCTAGAAATGACTCTGTTTTCAACTTCCAATTTGGCTTTTCTGTTCTTCTCTACAACTGTTGTTGCTCTTTCTTTTCTGCAGCTGTAGTTTCAATTTTTTCTCTCTCGCAACTTCTAGTATTCACACAGAGTAGCTCTCTCACACAACTACTGGTTGTTTTCCTTTTTGTTGATTCTTACGGCTATGCCCTTCTAGCAGAAACCAACATATATATATAGAAGAGGAAAAGTTTAATTAATTATTTGGGCTTTGGGCAACAATAGCACCCTGAGAGACAATGTCAAGAACGAAGTGATATCTAACATCAATATGTTTGGTTCTTTATGATACATAGTATTCTTAGTCAAGTGTATCGCACTCTAACTATCACAAAATACAACAGAAGTATCCTACTATAAACCCAAATCATAGACTAAACCTTTAAGCCAAATAACTTCTTTCACTGCTTCTGGTGCTGCCATATATTGTGCCTCTCTCGTAGACAAAACAAGTGTAGACTGTAAAGTAGCTTTCCAACTAATGTCACAATGACAAAGAATGAAGACATAACCTGTCAGAGATCTTCTTCTATCCAAATCACCAGCATAATCAAAGTCCACATAACCAATAACACTGTAACCAGTATTAGAACTTCCATCATATACCAAACCAAATTTAGATGTACCTCTCAAATACCATAGTATCCATTTCACTGCTTGCCAATGACCCTTACCAGGATTACCCATATATCTACTGACAACACTAACTGCATGTGAAATGTTTGGACGAGTACAAACTATAGCGTACATCAAACTACCAACTACACTATCATATGGAACCTAAGACATGTACCGCTCTTCTTCTTTTGACTGTGGTGACAAATCCAAAGAAAGCCTGAAATGCACAGCTAATGGCGTACTCACAAGTTCAGAATCTTTCATACCAAAGCGTTCAAGAACTTTTTCAATATAACTTTTTTGAGTCAAATAAAGCTTGCTTGCTTGTCTATCCCTGTAAATTTTCATGCCCAAAATTTTCTTCGTTGCATCCAAATCTTTCATCTCAAACTCACCACTAAGTTGAAACTTTAATTTCTGAATCTTAAACTTATTCTTAGAAGCAATAAGCATGTCATCAACATAAAGAAACAAATAAACAGATGAACCATCATGGAATCTTTTATGATAAACACAACTATCATAATCACTCCTGGAGTAACCATGATCAATCATAAAAGAATCAAACCATTTATACCACTACCTAAGGGATTACTTTAACCCATATAAAGACTTTTTCAATAAACAAACATGATCTTCCTTACCTAGAACAACAAACCCGTCTGGTTGATGCATATATATTTGTTCTTCAAGCTCACCATGTAAGAAGGTTGTCTTGACATCAAGTTGTTCTAATTCCATGTCAAACAATGCAACCATAGCAAGCAACACACGAATAGAGCTATATTTCACAACAAGTGAAAATACTTCATTGAAGTCAATACCTTTTTCTGACAATAGCCCTTTGTAACAACACGTGCCTTGAACCAAGCTGCTTCAACCTTAGGTATACCTTCCTTTTTCTTGAAGACCCATTTGTTTCCAACAATCTTCTGGCCCTTAGGTGGTTTCACCAATTCCCAAGTATGATTCTTATGAAGTGATTCAATCTCTTCATTCATAGCAACCAGCCACTGAACAAACTCATCAAAAGTGACAACTTCATGATAACTAGAAGGTTCATGCACCTCAATAGACTCTACCACAGACAATGCAAAAGAAACTAAGTTTGCATCTGCGTACCTTTGAGGGCATCGAATCTCTCTTATTCCTTTACCCTTAGCAATACTAAATGGTTGCTCATGTTGCTCTTTTGATACATTATGAGCAGAATCATCTATCTCATCCACATATGATTGATCTAAAATGCCCTCTTGCACTTGACTGGGAGTTCTACTCTCAAGCTCCACCTGCTCATTAACACTATGGTCTTTACCTCTAACAATACTCTTTTTTTCTTTTCCAACATGGAAAACTCATCAAACTTAACATATCTACTAATAAAAAATTTAGGTGACTTGGGCTCAACACACCATAATCTATAACCCTTCACCCTAAAATGATACCCCAAAAATATGCACTTCAATGCCCTAGGCTCAAGTTTACCATTATTAACATTAGTATAAGCAGGACAACCAAAAACTTTCAAATTAGAATAATTAGCAGGAGTACCAAAGAATACCTCAAATAGAGTTTTCAACTCAATTGCAGTTGATGGAGACCGATTCACCAAATAGCAGGCATGGTTACAAGCTTCAGCCCAAAAGGATTTATCCAAGTGAGCTTGAAAGAGCATACAACGAGCTCTTTCTAAGAGAGTCCTATTCATATGTTCTGCTACTCCATTTTGTTGTGGTGTATGACGCACAGTGCGGTGTCTCACTATGCCATTTCTTTCACACAACTCATTAAACTAACTGTCACAAAATTCCAAACCATTAACAGTCCTCAAATGCTTGATTTTCTTGTTTGTTTGAATTTCTATACAAGCCTTGAATTTTACAAATTTGAGAATGCATTATTCTTGTTCTTCAGAAAATACACCCAAACATGACGAGAGAAGTCATCAATAAAAGTCAACATATACTGGGCACCGCCCTTAGACACAACACGAGAAGAATCCCAAAGATATGAATGAATATAATAAACAATACCTTTCGTTTTATGGATGGCTATATTGAACTTGACTCTGCGATGCTTTCCATAAACACAATGCTCATAGAAATCAAGCTTCCCAATTTTCTAACCAAAAGCAAATCTCATTTGCTCAAAATAGACATCCTTGCCTCACTCATATGCCCAAGTCGCATATGCCATAATCGAGTAGTGTCTGAATCTTGATATGATGAGGACGAAACTGAAACATTGCCAATAATAGTGCTACCCTGAAGCATATAGATACCACACAACAATTGCCCTTTAATAACAACGAGAGCACCCTTACTAACTTTTAAAACTCTATCTTCAGCTACATACTTATACCTTTGTGAATCAAGAGTATCCAAAGATATCAAATTCTTTTTCAAATCTGGAACATGGCGAACATCTTTCAAAGTCCTAACAATACCATCATGCATCTTAATTCGGATAGTACCAATACCAATAACCTTGTAGGAAATATTGTTTCCCATCAAAACAACACCCCTATTAATAGACTGATAAGAAGAAAGCCAATCTCTATTGGGGCACATATGATAAGTGCAACTCGAATCAAGAATCCAAACATCTCCAAGAGAACCAATAGATACTGATAGAAAATTTTCACCATCAGAACCAGAACTATCTACAACACCAGTAACATCCTTAGTACCAGAAAACGTTGTGGCATATTTTCCTTTACCTTTGAGTTTCGAACAATTTACTTTCCAGTGCCCTTCTTGACGATAATAGTTGCATTTATCTTTTCATTTTCTAGATTTGGATCTAGACTTGCCTCTATTATTGCTTGTGCCTTTTTCTTGATTTCTACCTCTAATAAATAAACCACTACTATTATCATTACTGCTTGTAGACACCTTTTTCTTCAACTCTCTGGAATTCAAAGTTACTTTAACATTCTCCAAAGAAATTGTGTCTCGCCCATAAAACATAGTATCAACAAAATGTTCAAATGAATGAGGTAAAGAACATAATAGAACGAAGGCCTGATCCTCATCATCAATCTTAACACCACCATTTTTTAGATCACAAATAATTTTAGTAAATTCATTAAGGTAATCTTGTAAAGGTGTACCTTATGACATTCTGAATGTATACAAATGCTGCTTCAAATATAATCGACTTGTCAAAGACTTGGTCATATACAAATTCTCCAATTTAAGCCATAACCCAACAGAAGATTCCACATCACCAACCTCACGTAATACCTCATCAGATAAGGATAACTGAATAGAACTGAGAGCATTTTCCATCAATGTATCTTTTTCTTCATCAGTCAATTTTTTTGGCAATTTATCCTTGCCTTCAAGTGTCTTAACGAGCCCTTCTTTAACTAATACGACCCGCATTTTTATACGCCATAAAATGAAATCATTTCTACTATTGAATTTCTCAATTTCGTATTTTGCCACCATGACAAAAAACCCAATATTAAATAAACAGAAGCACAACCCAGAAAATATGAAATCAATCAGATAACCAGAAGCTCAAAATAAATCCAAAATAGTAAACTTGATTAGTTCCAATAAATAACATAATAACCCAATGCTTTGATACCAAAATATATAATAATGGGTAACAACAAAATAATAAGCAGGAAGAAAATTAATGGCACACAATGATTTAAGTGATTCAACTTTTCAATATGAAAAATCTACTCCACTGACGACGGCACACCGAGGAAAATCCATTAATAATCAAATGAAGATTCAAACACCAATTTTCAAAGAGCTTCACAAAATATATCAAATCCAAAATATATCGAGAAAATATCCCTTCTAATTTACTGGTAATATATAGCAAGATAAATTAACAAACTTGCTATTAAATCAAATATCATCGTACAAATAGAACAATCGTTTAATGCATATTTTCAACCCTCTAAACTACCAAACAAATTGTAGCTCTACTGTTGATGGATGGTGAAAATTTAGCTGCTTGGCTGGACAAGAATGGAGCTAAAAATGGCTCTGTTTTCAGCTTCCAATTTGGCTTTTCTGTTCTTCTCTACAACTGATGTTGATCTCTCTTTTCTGTTGTTGTAGTTTCAATTTTTTTTCTCTAGTAAATTCTGGTCTTCACGTAGAGTAACTTTCTCATGCAGCTGTTGGCTATTTTCCTCTTTGCTGATTCTTACGGCTATGCCCTTCTAGTAGAAACAAACTTATATATATATATATATAGAAGAGGAAAGGTTTAATTAATTATTTGGGCTATTTTGGTTTTGGACCACTCAAATAACAATAACAGTTATGCATGTGCATGTATCTTTAGTTTTCTTTTTCTTGTGATATGAAGAACCTAATTTATAGGAAATTTTAGAGTTCAAATGCACCATTCACGTCAATTGAATTGGATCATAATGATAGACTCTTACTGTAACTATTGAACCCGAAAAGTGACAAAGTGCAATAAAATTTGTTGTTCAAGAGGTTTGTATCATTTCTTTCTTATTAGGTTTTTAGAACCTAGGATTCCATTAATTCGATTATTTACAAACTGTAACAATCTTTGACAAAAAAGAAAAGAAAAGAAAGAGATATAGTAAGTTCATATTTCTCGAACTTAAGTTTGGCCTTTTATTTGGTGAACATAAATCTTCTCCTCAATCTTCACTCCCTTACATTTTATTTTAGATTGACATCCTACCACTTTATCTTCAACGTGTGAAAGAGAAAATGATTATATTACTCATGGTTGTCATCATGTCAATGTGCTCTTACATAGTGATGTTGTAGGATTAGATTGTATCATATTTATGTATTATTAATTAGATCGTTGAAAATCGTTAATCAAATTCGACCAAACAATCTGATCTAATTTAAATAATACTAAAAAATGGACCGAATTGTGAACACCTCTAGATCTAGGGGACATAATAATTCAAGAGTCGTCTTAGATCCTTTATTTCTATAAATATGGAGGAGGATCATAATATTATATTTGGGTTCTTTTAAAAAATTTGTATGAATTTATTCTTGTGTTAATAAATATCATTAATGGATATTGAGAAATATTTGAAAGTGAATTAGAGGGAGGTAGGGATTAACATGGAAAAAGATGGAGACAACGTTTAGCTTAGTTTTTAATTTTTGTAATTTTTTTGACATAATTTATGTGAAATATAGAAAATTTCTTCATTTATTGCGCACTTGAAAACAAAAAAAAAAATTATTTTTTTATCAATTTGTTTTTGAATTATAAGAACAATAAGATTCAACTTAATAGGATTCATGACTCAATAATTAAGTTAATTTTTTTTTTGATAATTGCAATTGATTCTTGTGTAAGTATAAAAATAATTTAAAAATTATAAAAAATAGTACATATAAAATTTATAACACTAATAACAATATCTCAATAATATTAGAAGATGTTAAATTAGAAATCATTAATACCAAATAATATAAATAATCATAATTTAATTTAAATTATATTTAATTAAATGATATTTAAAATAAAATTATATATCATATTTTATTTAATAATAAAAATATTATTTTTATAAAGTTTTATAAATGATATTTTCATGAGTTTCACACGTTTAATGTAATTCTGACAAAAAGAACACGCAACTGATTAAAGTTTTTAGTTTTTTTCCCCACCTTTTAAGATCAAGAAACAAATCAAATTAAGAATTTTTTATTTGACAATTGTAATTCTATTTAATTTTTTTCACAAAAAACTTCAGTGGTAACTAAAATATTAAATTATCAGTATTATAATATAATTTTGAACATATTTATCAAAATTCTTATTTAATAATTATATGTGAATATATGATAAAAGCATTATCATCTATTATTTATCAATATTTATGTATACTAAGTTACACTATCACTATCAATCCTAATATGGAGCTAACAGGTTCTACTTATGTGTTACTGTTTTTAATCATTTTGATTGATAACTGTTGGTTAACATGCTTTTCAAGCATTTATAACGAACAAAATTAATGGTATCATAAATTTGAAGATATATATAAAAGAAGATTATACTATTTAGATAAATCTTAAATTTTTGAATATATCAACACGTAAACGTTATAATTCATTGTATAACAATTTCATAAATTTAAAATAATATTTTTAATTTATTAATTTTTAAGATGATAACACTGTATAGAGTTTGTTTGATAATGATTTTAGTTTTAGATTTTTTATTTTTTTAAATGATTTTTCAATTAAGAATGTTAAATAACGATTTTTTTTATTTTAATCGCCGACAAGGAGAAAGATCACTCTGTGACGAACCCATTTGATTTGAGAATTGCTTGGACCTTTTGCCACGATGAGAAAAAAAGAAAGAAAAAGTAATAATACACAAGAAAAGAGGAGACAAAGAGATAAAAATAAAGATTTCTCAGGCAGATGAAATCACTACCATAATCATCTCGCCTCGTGTCGATGGAGGAACTTTTCCTTCAAATCAAATCAGATTTTTGACAATCCAAATTGGATCGCGTTCGTCCGATCTCAACCCACCTTCGATCAACGATCAATTTCTCCCGTAATGCACTCTGTCAAAGCTCAAAATTTCCCCTCCCTCCAGTACCGGTAATTTTATTCTTCAAAGATTCAATGTCGGTACTCTTTGACTGTCACCGTTACTGGTATCTTTCATCCTTCCAAATGTAATTAAATCAATCCGTTCTCTTTCACTTTCAATTTAACTAACCATCTCTGATAAATATTGCTTTTATTTTTTTCTTTATAATTTATTTACAAGTGATGGTATATCTATACGAATAAAATAAAACAAAAACTAAGCCTAGTGGTGCTGCACATATGGGTGTTGTAGTACACTCATGGTTCTCTACGTTATCATGGGTACTGCTGCACACTTATACTTCACTGTTCTATTATATTTTGTTGTCTGCCTTTTTCCTACTCCATTACACATGCTAACATTTTTTTCTCAAGTTAGTACATATATGTTTCTTATGTTCAACTTTTCAAATGAGTTGTAAACGTTCTTTGCAGATACAGATTTTGTAAGTATATCAACTAATTAATCTTCTAATTTAACAAATGAAAGTTGAATAATTTTTTCTTCAAGATTTTGTTTGATGAAGTTCCGATCCATTTCAATGTGCTTTGTGCGATCATGTTGAACTAGATTGTGGGAAATGGTAATGACTGTCTTGTTATCATAAAATAAATTCATTTCAGAGTTAGGAGCAACACCAATCTCTGTTAGAAGTTTTTTCAACCAAAGGAGCTCACATATTCTCTTGACCATTTCTCGAAATTTAGCTCTAGTGCTAGATAAGACGACTACCTTTTGCTTCTTGCTCCTCCATGTAACAAGATTGCCCCCTACAAAAGTGAAGTACCCAGCAGTAAATTTTATATCCTTGATATTCACTGCTCAGTTCGAATCTGTATATCCAACGACTTCTAATTGACCATTCTTTGAAAACATAAGTCCTTTCCCAGGCGAGGATTTTAAATGCCGAAGTATTCGCATGGCGGCATCCATATGGTCTTCACTTGGGCAGTGCATGAACTGACTCACGACACTCATAGCATAATCAATATCAGGTCGAGTATGAGATAAATATATGAGTTTACCCACTAACCATTGATATCTCTGTTTATCTGCTGATACTTGGTCCACATATTCTCCAAGTTTATGATTTTGGACCATTGGAATATCGACAGATTTGTAATCTAGTAATCCTGCCTCTGCTAGTAGGTCTAGAGTATATTTCTTTTGGGAAAGAAATATGCCTTGTTTTGATCGTGTTACCTCAATGCCTAAGAAGTATTTGAGTCTTCCTAGGTTCTTCATTTCAAACTCATTTGACAGTTGTTCTTGAAGTCTAGAGATTTCTTCTTTATCATCTCCTGTAATGATCATGTCGTCTACATAAACTATAATGGCTATTATTTTTCCCAAACGATCATTTAGGAAAAGAGTGTGGTTAGAGTTGCTTTGTTGAAACCCATATTTCCTCATTGCTGAACTCAACCTGCCAAACCATGCTCAAGGTGATTATTTTAGTCCATATAATACCCGTTGTAATCTACACGCAGTTTCGTTTCCTGATGTAAAAGTATATCCTGGTGGAATATCCATGTAAATCTCTTCTTCAAGATCACCATGAAGGAAAGCATTTTTCACATCAAGTTGGTGTAATAGCCAATCTAAATTTGCTGCAAGAGATAACAAAACTCTAACATTTTTTAGTTTAGCCACAGGTGAGAAGGTTTCCTGATAATCTATACCATGTTTCTATGTATACCCTTTTGCTACTAGCCTCGCCTTGTATCGATCAACTGACCCATTTGCTTTATACTTAATAGAGAAAATCCACTTACATCCTACCGTCTTCCTTGTTGTCTATTTTAGGAGAGCATAAAACGTGCAAGCATACACGGTCACAAGTAATAAAATTTGATAAGTAAGTTATCGTTCCCACATAGATTTGTTACTACAGTTTGTCGAGTACTAAAATTATCTATCTTTGATTTTATCCAAAACGATCGTTAATTGGAACAAATTTAAGAAAAGAGTTTAATAACAAAATAAAAGAAATCTAGGATTGCAATTTTTCACCAAATTAATCCACTCGAATCATGTTATTTTCTTTTGATTTATATTTTTTTAGTACATTTAATTTGTTAACTGAAAACTTCTAATTTTATCCATACATCTCTTCCGAGCTCCGTATAAACACATCTCGTTAAATTAATTCACTATATTCCTATGAGAATTAAACTCACCAAGATTCATGACGTTCTAAGTTCTCAAATAGCCACACATACAATTAGGATATATTCCTATCCTTCATCATACATGTCAATCTATCTATGAGCAATATACACAAAAAAATGCCTCTTCCAAGTTTATTTAAGTGCCACGAATCATTTGATAAAATTCGTAAATAATCAAAAGCATTAAGCACAAAATATAATAAACAAATCGAACATCTTATAAATCTTTCAAAAATAATTAAAATCAAAGCATCATAAATTTATATAAAATGCAACCCTAGAAAAATTAATTTACTTCATAAATTAAAAATTAAAATTACAGCAGTTTAAAGAAAATAAGATGAAGAACAAAGAAAAATTAAATCATTTTGGATCGTCAATATTTGGGACACGCAGAACACAACAGAAGCCAAAAATGACTTCTACGTATTCCACAGTCCACCCTCGAATACTACTAAAGATCTCAAACTCTAAACTCAAATTTTTTGTTACTCTATCATAATATCCCCTATTTATAGCCAAAAAAATACATCTAAAATATTACATTTTTTTAATAAATGCGTAAAAAATTTGTATCAAAAATAAAACACACGCGTATCGATATTCGATATCGAAATTTGTATTTTAATCTACGCGTGAGAGACAAAGCAGAGGACGCCGTTTCAGATTTTTTTAATTCAAACTGCATGCCATGTGTCAGCATCTGATTCGCTACAAGGATTAGTGGGACACATGACAGCCTTCAATTGGTGGAAGGAAAATGGTTGCATGTGCTCCCGCGGCACGAAATCAGAGCGCGCGAGACAAGTGGCAGACAACGGGCGCGGTTGGAAACGTGCGTCGTTTCCGTGCTTTTGGTTCACCCAACACGTGCCACGTGTCTGCTTCTCATTAGCTGTAGAAATATTGGAGACACGTGGCATTGTATCATTTGTTGGATGGATAGGCGCACGAAGATTATGCAGCTTGTGTCGCATGGGATCATACCTTTTGGCAGACGCGTAAAAGACACGTGGGTCCCACCCTACACGGTTGGTGGGCCCCACTTGGCACACCGAGCGACGTGAAAGAGAAACCTGTACCCATTCGCTTTAGTCGGGTTTGAAGGACACGCGCGTATATTAGCCGTTTCTTCTCTGATCTGATGGTCCACGTTGTGCGCGTGGAAGACGGTGCGTGGACTTCTTCTTTCCTGCGCAAAAATTCAATTTTAATTAATTGCATTTTGACCCACAAATTTAATTGAAATTAATTTTAAACTTTCTTTAATTACAGTTAGGCTCTTTTCTAATTTAAATTAAATTTTTAAACTTTTAATAATTAAAATTAAGCCCAATTTTAATTTAAATTATATTTTCGACTTTTATAAATTGTAATTAAAAACTCTATTATTTGAAATTATATTTGTGGACATAAATTTGCAATTAAGTACGGTTTCGATTTAAATTATTTAATTTTATTAAAAATGTATTTCTTAACACATAAAAGGTAAATATTAAATTATTTAACTAAAATTAACCAAAAATGTCAGAACATAGCAATTATAATTAATAAAATAGATGAAAATAACTATATAAAATGTAGTTATCATTCCTCCCTTGAGGCAACTCGCTTAACACCCATGTGTTATTCTTTTGTAATGCCTCAAATTCCTTTTTTATAGCTTGAGCCCAGTTGGGATCATATAAGGCTTCTTCAACGTTACTTGGAATTTGACATGAGGAGAGTGTTTGTGCAAACACCCTGATAGGTTCTGATAACCCTTTAGTAGATACATAATTGGCTATTGGATACTTGGATTGTCGTTTTTCTCTGTCTGGAGAGTATCGATTTGGAGGTTTGCCTTGATTGTGCTTGAAAGGTAGAACATAACCAACATGTGTATCTATAACATTAGTTTGTAAATGTGTGATAGGATGACTTACCTCAGGAGTATTATCAACAGGAGAATCATTGGGTACTAGAGAGTGGAGAGGCGCATCAACCACTGCATCTTCTGGAGATTCAATCCCTAATTTAGATTCAGTTCTTAAAAGTTCAAGTTCTGGTCCAGGTATTGTCTCATCCATATTGTTGGCATTATCCGAGTATATCGGATTGTTACTAATGTATAATACTTCAACATCAAGCCAATTTCGTTCTTCACCATAACTTTCCCTCTGAAGAGGGTAATTGGATACTGGGGATGGAAAAAAACATTCAGATTCTAGAAAAGTGACATCCATTGTAATGTAGGTTCTTTTAGTAATAGGATCGTAGCATCGGTATCGCTTTTTTTGTACGCCATATCCTAAGAATACACATCGGACAACACATGGATCCAACTTAGTTCGTTGATTTTTATGGAGGTAGACAAAAACAACACATCCAAAAATTCAGGGCGGAAGCATCAAAATAGTAGGCTAGGGAACATGATCAGATAGCACCTATAATGGAGTCTGAAATGGTAAGGTTTTTGTGGGCATACGGTTCAGTAGATACACAGTTGTAGTAACAGCATCACTTCAGTATCTACTAGGCATATGCGCACTGATTAGTAAGGCCCGACCAGTTTCTAAAATATGCCTATTCTTGCTCTCTGCAGTCCCATTCTGTTATGGGGTTTGTGAACATGAGGTTTCATGGAGAATACTGTGGTTGTCCAAGTATGTTCGAAATTGTTGATTAACATACTCCCTCTCATGATCAGACCTAAGGATCTTAATTTTTTTAGAAAATTGTGTCTGAATCATGGTGTGAAACAAGTGAAATGTAGAAAATACTTCATCTTTATGTTGGAGAAGGTAAAGCCATGTCATTCGTGTACAATCATCAACAAAAATTACAAACCAACGATGACCCGATGACGTAGTGACCGGGGAAGGTCCCCAAACATCAGAATGTACTAAAGCAAAAGGAATCACACTTTTATGCATGCTTATAGGATAAGATGCCCTATGATGTTTTGCTAAGGTACAAGTATCACATTTCAAATCTGAGTGTGTAACATTGGAAAATAAACTAGGTAGTAAATGCCTCAAATACCCAAATGATGGATGCCCAAATCGACGATGACATAACCAAATCTGTCGATCCTTGTTACTAATCGTGTGTTGCATATGATTGGCTCTTCCTGAACTGAGGTCATCCACATAATATAAACCTCATCTCTTAGTACCATGCCCAATGATCTCCTTGGTGAGAATATCCTGTAGAAGACAAAAGGTAGAATACATCAATACCACACAATTAAGATCTAAAGTGACTTGACTTACAAACATTAGTTTGTTTGAGAGAGAGGATACAAGTAATGTATTAGATAATGATAATGAATGAGATAAAGTCATTGTTCCAGCCCCTGTAACTGGATAAGTGACCTCATTGGCATTAGCAACACGGCTCTGTCTCGGCTGGGTTGTATTGGAGAGATCTTTTGGGTCAAATGTCATATGATATGTAGCTCCATAGTCTAGAATCCAATCCTCATTATCACTACGAGTAGAGATATGAAATGCTTTACTTGAAATACCTGGATCTTAGGAAGATTCGGCCTCAGGAATAAGAGATAGTGATGCATTATTGGTAGCCACAATGGCTCTCCTAGTGGTTTCCCATTTCTTCCGTGCTTGAAGATCATTCCACCACTCTGGATACCCATATAGTTTGAAGCAGTTTTCACGGGTGTGTTTGGAGTTTCCGTAATGGCCACATTTTATGTCAACAAAAGGTGGATTTCCCATGGATTTCTTGCTACCCAAAATAAGAGTTCCTGGTTTTGGTGGCATTGGATTATGGTATCCCTTGATCCCTTTAAAACCCATAACTGCTACGGGAGTCATATCTGCACCTGTGATCATTACGATCTGCCTGACCTCTTCCCTACGAACGAATCCATAGGCCTGTTCCACCGTAGGGAATGGTTTGATTTGAAGTACATCACTTCGAGTCTTATCTAGTCTGTCATCAAGTCCATCGAGGAAGGTATAAACTCAATCTTTCTATACGATGAAGTTGTATTTTTGTATATTAGTCGCACACTCCATTGGGTTAGGACGACGGAAATCAATTTCTCGCCACAATCCTTGAAGGTTATTGTAGTAGTTTTCAATGGATCCACCCGCTTGCTTCATCCGAGTAACTCGATGATGAAGATCATACACTTGAGATGTATCTGTCCCATCAAAGTAGGTTGTAGTAGTAGAATCCCAAACTTGTTTTGCAGTTGGGAATAAGATAAAATTTGCAATCAAGGAAGGGTCCATCAAATTGATCAACCATCCCTTAACAATGCCATTTTCAGTGCGCCGTCTCCTGAATGAGGGGTCGGTTTCATCGGGTTGAGGAAAATCCCCATTAATATATCCCAATTTGTCTTTGCCAGAGATATACATCTCCACCACTTGAGACAATAAGGCATAGTTGGATCCTCCCAACTTGATATTAATGGGAGCAGTCGACGCTTCAGTTAGCGGAGGTTACGAGGCAGTCTGAGCTCTAGCTAGAACCTCGGTCATTTTTGTAGTCAAATTGTTCAATATGAAGTTGATGGTTAAATCTCTAAATTTTGCCATGAGATCTACCAATGCTATTTTTTTTTTCCTTTTTTCCTTTTTTTTCCAGCCAACTACCCATAGATTAAACAATTTGCATCCATACACCATCCAAATAATTTTTTTTCCAGCCAACTACCCACAAATTAAACAATCTGCATCCGTACACCAGCCAAATAAAAAAAACAAATATACCAATCTGTGACCTTACACTCAGATTAAAAAAAACCTACAATCTTAGTGTCTCTTGGCTAAAGGATTTTTCCTTTAGAGAGTTATGGTGCGGTGCTGTTCATCATTGCGATTCAAGTTTCTCTGAGGACAGAGACCTACCCATAGTGGCAGCTAGAACTCAGAGAGACTGCAATGAACCCACGAGTAGCTAGAACGGAGGAGCAACTAGAACAATGCGGCTTCAACGAGCGAGCAACGTTGGAATGGGAACGTAGAGAGATTGCGATGACCCCAACAAGCAACTAGATCGGAGGATAAGCTAGGACGGTGTGGCTTCAATAAGTAACCAAGAGTTGTCAACTCAGATCCCAACAAAAATAGCAACCACTTCTTCTCCTAATAGCACATGTAAAATCTACTCCTACAGTTATCCCAGAAAATTCAAAAATAGAATAGAAATCAGTGTAGTAGTAACTTATTTCAAAAACAAAAACTTGATCTGATATCACCAGATCAACCAAATTTAGCACACCAGATCAACCTAGTGTCGAGAATAATAGAAATCAGCATAGTAGGTAGCTTATTTCATTTCATTAGACCAACAATAACTTTCTCTGATACCATGATAAATATTGTGTTTATTTCACCTTTTTTCAATATGATTTCTATACAAGTGATCGTATATCTATACGAAGAAAACAAAACAAAAACTAAGCCTAGCGGTGCTGCACACATGGGTGCTACAGACACTACTTATTTGTCACTTTCACTCTCAATTCCACCAGTTTCGTTATTTCCTGCTTTCCACCAAAATTTCAACGCGTTGAATAATGAAAGACCCGACTGTACGAATTTAGGCCAAAAAAACCATATCTATAGGTATTTATGTATCTAATAATATAAATTCTTGAATTTATCAAATATTTTTATAAAGGGTTTTGCTATTTAACTTATATTTTTCGATAGATCATTGTTACTTGTAATTTTTGACATTTTCATTTGTTTTGTAATTTGTGGGGGCTGTCAAGTTCTCTGCTTGGAACTTGATCTTGCACGTTGTGGTTTGGGTGAAAAAACTCTCCCATAATTAACATTCGGGTAGATCGTTATGTTGTATTAAGATCATAATACATTATGACATCACTTTATCACTTCGTTGATTCTACTGTGCTTGATTCATGAACTAAATTTACTACGTACTCTTTCTTGAAATTTTCATGATGTAGACATCTGCCATATGATCAAACTAAACCCTAAGTAACTCATTGTATTGCATATTAGATTATTGGCTTTTTTATAGTCTGAACTAGGGGTGTCCATAAACCGGATTAGATCGAACCAAACCGTAAAACTGGATTGAACCGGACCGTACCGAATGGTTTTATAAATCAAACAGTCTAGTCTGGTTTGGTTTTTATTTCTCATTAAATGTGTCAAAAAATTGAACCAAATCCGACCGAACCGTTTTATAAATCAAACGGTCTGGTCCAGTTTGTATTAATTAAAACCATTTCGAACGGTTCAGTCCGATCCGATCCGAGTAATATAAACGGTTCGATCCGGTTAAAGTTTTTTAACCAAAACTAGACTGGACCGGAGGACACTCCTAGTCTGAACTAAACAAAATACATCTAGTTCTTGATATTTACACGTTGATGGTGGCTCAATTTGAATGGCCTTTTGGACCAAATAAGTTAACTCTAGAACCTAAATCTTGGTTTAGTTTAGAGACCAATCATTCCATGCTACATTGGGACATAAATTTTGGATACCTCATTGGGTAGAAACTTGAATTTTAGCTTGATGTATAGGCCAATCATAGCATGCTACCTTGTGACCATAATATTTACATGATGTTGGCTTAACTTGTATGATCCAGATTGACCAAAGCTTCCTTGAGTTTCTAGATGGTTTTGATTTTCGTAGTTTGGTATTACTTGTTTTTGTATGTTGGTATTATATTTACTTGATATTATGACTAACAGGACTCGAGGCTACATTATGAGAATAATATTCTTAGCTCTATCTATGATCTTATATGATCAAAATGTCTAATATTCTTGGCTTTGACTATGATCACATGATTTAAACCGCTTGTTGCCTTGATATTTAAACAATGTTGGCGCAATAATTTTTGTCAAAAGAAATCATAACCTAGCTCATTCTCTAAGCTCATTAAATCTAGGTTGCTTGATTCATATGCATGTCTTAAAAATGCATTTTTGCTTCATTAATATAGTCCAAGTAGATTTCAAGCTACCTCATAGATGAGAAACTATGTTTTTATCTTGATTTATTATCCAATTAGGCAGTGCAACATTTGGAACAATGACATTTACATGATTTTTTGCTTGATTACTACAAAAAGTTGAATCTAAGTTGCCTTTTGGTTTAAAATTCTATGGTTAGATCGAACCATAAACTTTCTCGTCTCTTAACTCTATATCTATTTTCCTTGGTTCATTTGTTGTCCGAATAGCTTGATTCATTTTTCGAGAAATTAGAATATAAGGTTACTCACCTATCAAAACATCAATCTTGGCTTGGTTTAGTGATAAACCATACCAATCTACCTTAGGACATAAATCTTGGTTACCTCATTGAGTAGAAACTTGAATTTTGGCTTAATTTATAAGTCAACCATGCCATGCTACCTTGAGACCATAATATTTACATAGTGTTGGCTCAACTTGCATGATCAATTTTGACCAAAGATTTCTCGAGTTTCTAGATAGTTTTGATTTTCGTAGTTTGTTATTACTTGTTTTTGTATGTTGGCATTATATTTACTTGATGTTTTTGGCCAATTGGACTTTAGGCTACTTTATGAGACCAATATTCTTGACTCTATCTATTATCTTAAATGATCAAAATGTTTAATATTCTTGGCTTTAACTATGGTCAAATGACTTAAAGTATTTGTTTCCTTGATATTTACATGACATTGGTAAACGTATTTTTGTTAAGTGAAATCATAACCTAACTCAATTTTCTATGCTCATTGAATCTAGGTTGCTTGATTCATTTGCATGTCTTAAAAATTCATTTTTGCTTCATTAATTTAGTCGAAGTATATTTCAAGCCATCTCATGGGTGAGAAACTTTTTTTTTGTCTTGATTTATTATGCAATTAGATTGTACATCATTTGGGACAATGATGTTTACATGATTGTTTGCTCCATTACTATGATAAGTTGGAACTAAATTGCCTTGTGGTTTAAAATTCTTTGGTTAAATCGAACCATAAGTCACCTCATCTCTTAGCTCTATATCTATTTTCCTTGGTTCGTATGTTGTCCAAATAACTTGATTCATTTTTCAAAAAATTGGAAACTGTGCAAAATCACGTATCCAAAACATTAATCTTGACTTAGTTTAGAGACCAACCATTCCATGCTACCTTGGGATATAAATCTTGGCTATCTCATAGGGTAGAAACTTGAATTTTGGCTTGATGTAAAGGCCAATCATAGCATGCTACCCTGAGACCATAATATTTACATAATGTTGGCTCAACTTGCATGATCAAGATTGACCAAAGCTTCCTCATGTTTCTAGATGGTTTTGATTTTCGTAGTGTGGTATTACTTGCGTTTGTATGTTTCCATTATATTTACTTGATGTTAATGGCCAATAGAACTTGAGGATACTTTATAAAATTAATAATCTTGGTTCTATATATTTTTTTATATGATCAAAATGTCTAATATTTTTGGCTTTGAAAATGGCCACATGATGTAAGTTGTTTGTTGCCTTGATATTTACACAATATTGGCTTAAGAATTTTCATCAAAAGAAATCATAACCTAATTTATTCTTTAAGCTCTTTAAATGTAGGTTGCTTGATTCAAGTTTATGTCTTAAAAATACGATTTTGCTTCATTAATATAGTCCAATTAGATTTCAAGCAACCTCATAGGTGAGGTACTTTGCTTTTGTCTTGATTTATTGTCAATTAGGCAATGCAACATTTGGGAAAATGATGTTTACATGATTTTTTGCTCGATTAATACGATAAGTTGAACCTAAGTTGCCTTGTGGTTTAAAATTCTATGGTTAGATCGAACCATAAGCTTCATCATCTCTTAACTCTATATCTATTTTCCTTGGTTCATTTTTTTGTCCTAATAATTTGATTCATTTTTCAACAAATTGGAATTTAAGTTGATTCACGTATCCAAAACATTAATCTTGCCTTAGTTTAGAGACCAACCATACCAAGCTACGTTGTTACATAAATCTTGGTTACCTCATTGAGTAGAAATTTGAATTTTGGCGCTATGAATAGGCTAACCATGCCATGCTACCTTGTGACCATAATATTTATATGATGTTGGCTCAACTTGCATTATCAAGATTGATCAAAGCTTCGTCGAGGTTCATGATGGTTTTATTTTCATAGTTTGGTATTACTTGTTTTTCTATGTTGGCATTATATTTATTTGATGTTACTGGTCAATAGGACTTGAGGCTAAATTATGACACTAATATTCTTGCCTCTTTCTATTTTCTAGTACGATCAAAGTGTCTAATATTCTTTGCTTTAACTATGGTCACATTGCATAAACTACTTTTTGTCTTGATATTTATACGATGTTGGCTAAAGTTTTTTTGTCAAGTGCAATCATAACTTAACTTGATTCAGATGCATATCTTAAAAATGCATGTATAAGAAACTTTGTTTTTTTTCTTGATTTATTGTCCAATTAGGCCGTGCAACATTTGAGACAATGATATTTACATGATTTTTTGCTCGATTACTATGAAAAGTTTAACCTAAGTTGCCTTGTGGTTTAAAATGCTATGGTTAGATTGAACCAAAAGCTTCCTCATCTCTTAGCTCTATATCTATTTTCCTTGGTTCATTTGTTGTCTCAATACCTTGATTCATTTTTTTGACAAATTGGAATCTAAGTTGGCTCACATATCAAAACATTAATCTTGGCTTAGTTTAGTGACCAACCATACCATACCAAGCTAGCTTGTTAAATAAATCTTGGTTACCACATTGAGTAGAAACTTGAATTTTGGCTTGATTTATAGGCCAACCATGCCATGCTACCTTGAGACCATAATAATTACACGATGTTGGCTCAATTTGCATGATCGATATTGACCAAAGCTTCCTCAAGTTTCTTGATGGTTTTGATTTTCATAGTTTGGTATTACTTGCTTTTGTATATTGGTATTATATTTACTTGATGGTACTGGCCAATAGAACTTGAGGCTACATTATAAGATTAATAATCTTGGCTCTATCTATTTTCTTACATGATCAAAATGTCTAATATTTTTTATTTGACTATGGTCACATGACTTAAGCTGCTTGTTGCTTGTTGCCTTGATATTTACGTGACATTGTGTCAAGTATTTTTGTCAAAAGAAATCATAAACTAACTTATTCTTTATGCTCTTTAGATTTAGGTTGCTTGATTCAAGTGCATGTCTTAAAAATACAATTTTGCTTCATTAATATAATCCAATTAGATTTCAAGTAACCTCATAGGTGAGGAACTTTGTTTTTGTCTTGATTTATTATTCAATTAGGCTATGCAATATTTGGAAAAATGATATTTACATGAAAGTTTTTCTCAATTACTATGATAAGTGAATCTAATTGTCTTGTTGTTTAAAATTCTATGGTTATATCGAACTATAAGCTTCGTCGTCTCTTAAATATATATCTATTTTCCTTGGTTCATTTTTTGTCCCAATAGCTTGATTCATTTTTCGACAAATTATAATCTAAGTTGATTCACATATCTAAAACATTAATCTTGGCATAGTTTATAGACTAACCATACAATCTACTTTGTTAAATAAATCTTGGTTACCTCATTGAGTAGAAAGTTGAATTTTGGGGTGATGAATAGGCTAACAATGCCATGCTACCTTGAGACCATAATATTTACATGATGTTGGCTCAACTTTCATTATCAAGATTGATCAAAGCTTCCGCGAGGTTCTAGATGGTTTTGATTTTTGTAGTTTGGTAATACTTATTTTTGTATGTTGGCATTATATTTTCTTGATGTTATTGGCCAATTGGACTAGAGGGTATATTATGAGACTAATATTCTTAGCTCTATCTATAATCTTATATGATCAAAATGTCTAACATTCTTGGCTTTAACTATGGTCACATGACTTCAGTTGCTTGTTGCCTTGATATTTACACGATATTAGGTTAAGAATTTTTATCAAAAGAAATCACAACCTAACTTATTCTTTAAGCTCTTTAGATTTAAGTTTCTTGATTCAAGTGTATGTCTTAAAAATACAATTTTGTTTCATTAATATAATCCAATTAGATTTCAAGCAAACCCGAGGAACTTTGTTTTTGTCTTGATTTATTATCCAATTAGGCTATGCAATATTTGGAAAAAATGATATTTACATAATTTTTTGCTCGATTACTACGATAAGCGAAATCTAAGTTACCTTATGGTTTAAAATTCAATGGTTATATCGAACCATAAGCTTTGTTGTCTCCTAACTCTATATCTAATTTGCTTAGTACATTTTTTGTCCCAATAGCTTAATTAAGTTTTCAACAAATTGGAATCTAAGTTGATTCACGTATCCAAAACATTAATCTTGGCTTAGTTAAGAGACCATCCATACCAAATTACCTTGTTAAATAAATCTTGGTTACCTCATTGAGTAGAAACTTGAATTTTAGGGTGATGAATAGGCTAACCATGCCATGCTATCTTGAGACCATAATATTTACATGATTTTGGCTCAACTTGCATTATTAAGATTGACCAAAGCTTCCTCGAGCTTCTAGATGGTTTTGATTTTCGTAGTTTGGTATTACTTGTTTTTATATGTTGGCATTATATTTACTTGATGTTACCGGTCAATAGAACTTGAGGCTACATTATAACACTAATATTCATAACTCTATCTATTGTCTAATATTATCAAAATGTCTAATCTTCTTGGTTTTAACTATGGTCATATGATTTAAGCTACTTGATGCCATATTATTCACGCGATGTTTGCTCAAGTATTTTTGTCAGAATAAATCATAACTTAACTTATTCTTTAAGCTCTTTAAATTGAGGTTGCTTGATTCAAGTGTATGTCTTAAAAATACATTTTTGCTTCATCAATATTGTCCAATTAGATTTCTAGCAACCTCATAGGTGAGGAACTTTGTTTTTGTCTTGATTTAATATCCATTTAGGCACTGGAAGATTTGGGAAAATGATATTTACATGATTTTTGCTCGATTACTATGATAAATTGAATCTAAGTTTCCTTGTGGTTTAGAATTCAATGGTTAGATGAAACCATAAGTTTCCTTGTCTCTTAGCTCTATATCTATTTGGCTTGGTTCATTTGTTGTTCTAATAGCTTGATTCATTTTTCTGCAAATTTTAATCTAATTTAACTCACATATATATCCAAACCATATCATGCTACCTTGGTACGTAAATCTTGGTTACTTCATTGAGTAGAAACTTGAATTTTGGCTTGATGAATAGGCCAAACAAGCCATGCTACCTTTAGACCATAATATTTACATGATGTTGGCTCAATTTGCATTATCAAGATTAAGAAACTTTGTTTTTGTTTGATTTTTTGTTCAATTAGGTTGTGCAACATTTGAGTCAGCCATGTCAAAACATTAATTTTGGCTTAGTTTAGTGACCAAACATACTATAAATCTTATTTACCTCATTCAATAAAAACTTGAATTTTGGCTTGATTTATAGGCCAGCCATGCCATGCTACCTTGAGACCATAAATTTTACACGATGTTGGCTCAATTTGCATGATATATATTGAATAAAGCTTCGTCGAGTTTCTTGGTTGTTTTGATTTTCATAGTTTGGTATTACTTGCTTTTGTATGTTGGTATTATATTTACTTGATGTTACTAGCTAATAGAACTTGAGGTTACATTATAAGATTAATAATCTTGGCTCTATCTATTTTCTTATATGATCAAAATGTCAAATATTTTTTGCTTTGACTATGGTCATATGACTTAAGCTGGTTGTTGCCTTGATATTTACTAAAATATTAGGTCAAGAAGTTTTATCAAAAGAAATCATAACCTAACTTATTCTTTAAGCTCTTTAGATTTAAGTTTCTTGATTCAAGTGTATGTCTTAAAAATATAATTTTGCTTCATTAATATAATCCAATTAGATTTCAAGAAACCTCATGGGTGAGGAACTTTGTTTTTGTCTTGATTTATTATCCAATTAGGCTATGCAATATTTGAAAAAAAAATGATATTTACATGATTTTTTGCTCGATTACTTTGATTAGTGAAATCTAAGTTACCTTGTGGTTTAAAATTCTATGGTTATATCGAACCATAAGCTTCGTCATCTCTTAACTCTATATCTATTTTCCTTGGTTCATTTTTTTGTCCCAATAGCTTGATTAATTTTTTGACAAATTGGAATCTAAGTTGATCCATGTATCCAAAATATTAATCTTGGCTTAGCTTAGAAGCCAACCTTACCAAGCTACCTTGTTACAAAAATCTTGGTTATCTTATTGAGTATAAACTTGAATTTTGGCACGATGAATAAGCTAACCATGCCATGTTATTGATGAGTGCTTAAAAATCATTAAAATTATCATGATTTAATATATTTTAATTGATTAAATAGATTTATATTTGTATGATTTTATCATATTTTTATATAAATTTATCGTTTCTGAATCACGAGTATTTTTATCGTTTTAAGGTATTTTCATTCAAGAATAAATTAAAGACATGAAGAAAAATAATATAGGTAATACATCACAAATATATTGAGAAACAAAATGAGAAAAGTCAAAAAGATGGAAATAATTGGATAAAATGGGTCAAAACCATCAAAAGTGTCAAAATGGCCGAAATCCCGTGCACAACAATCCATCCGTGCCGAATCCCGCACGTAACATCCTATCTGTGTCGAGTCCCGCGCACGCATGCCCAACACACGCATGCATATAGCAGGCACATGCCTAGATCGCCCATGCAACTAGTACACGCTCGACACATACTGCACTGACTTCTGCGCATGCCAACACATATTCACGTCGTGCTACATACGCACCATCATACTCATCAAGAGTTTTACAAATAATAAAACAAAAACTTCAAAAACTTGATGAGCCACAATACCGACATCACAGATACCGATCTTGCGAAATATCCTTATTTTTATTATTTGTAAAACTCTCGCAAGTATATGAATTATTTTACAAAAAACTATAAGTATACTTCCAATGTCGATCTAAGGAAGTATTATATGTTGTTTTAAATTTATTATTCAAAATCTTAAAAATGAAATTAAATCTTAAACATCCAGTTACGATATTTTGGTTTGTTTGTTTCCTAATCTAATAACATAAATATAAACATAAAAATAGATTCAATAAATAATAATGCAAATTTTATCATTCATAAAAGTAGAGTATTTAATGATATAATAATTAAGTTAATTATGTTTGCTTATATTATTTAGATTATTAAAGATATAAATTGAATATTTGTTGATTTTCTATTTTTGGAATGAAAGTGTGCTTTGGTGGGACCCAAATTCTTTTGTTTAATATTAACTAACTAATATCCTTAGGCGGGGCTATTAATTAATTAAATATTAAATTTTAGCTTTATTTTTAAGAACATAACAAATCATCTAATCAGAGGTTTAGACGGAGTCAAATAATTAGACTTTATTCAAGGTGTCTAAATTAAACTTACGAATTTAATTACCCAAGTACTAACTTTCAAGTTTTAAAACTATTACTGAAAATATGTTGTCAATACATTTTCAAATAACAACTCTTACAAAAACTTTTGAAATAGAGCTTCAATCTAACTATTTGGAAATTGTACCAACAAATAAAAGAATATTACTCTAATTCAGACCGAATAATTAAACCTTAAAGTCTAACTTTCATATTTAAGTTTGTAATGAAAAAATATATATTTATCTCTAACATTTTTAATATAAAATCTTGAATAAAAACAAAATCAATTTATTTTATAGAAATATTTTACCTATTTAATATTTTGCAAGCATAACAATGTTATTATTATATCATATTTATAAACAGCCAGTCATGCTAAATTTAATCACAGAAAAATTAAATATAACATATAAGAATAAAAGATAAAAAGATAACAGTAAAGAATCTATTAAAATAATACCTTAAAAGAATCCTTATAATAATTTGATGCTAATTCTGTTGTTGGAAAACCTCCAAACAGATTTGCATCTCTGCTTATTGAATAAAAAACTAAAATTCTATACAAACACAACTAGTTCTTCTAAAAAAAGAAAAACTTAAAAACTAAAAACTAAACAAAAATGAAAGCTTTCTTGAGAGAGAAAGATAGAGAGAGAAAGAGCTTAGAAAATTGTGTGTTTTGGAATGAGGGAAGATGATCCTTTTATAGTTGAGGAAAAGGCCTAAAAATGGGGGGAAATATTTAAAATTTGAATTTGGACGCTTTAGGACAGATTGGCACGAATATGGGGCGCAAAAATCTTAGCAGATGGGTGGTTGACATGTGCGTGGAAGTCAATGCGGAGTCTGGTAGGTGTGTGTATTGATTGGGCATGTGTCGGGTTGCGTGCATACATATACTGGGCATGTATTGGGCGTGCGTATACAGGACTTGACGTAGATGGGCTATTGCGTACGTGATTTGGTGCAGATAGGTGGCTAGGCACGCTGGTGCATGCGGGGCTTGGTGCAATGGGTGGATGTGCCCGTTGGTATGCATGGGACTCGGTGTAGATGGGCTGTTGCACACGGGATCTCGACCATTTTGACATTTTTGAATTTTCCTCATTTCTTTTCACAATATATTTATGATGTATTGCCTCCACTATTTTTCTTTATGTCTCTAATTTATTTTTGAATGCAAATACTAGAAAAAAATAAAAATACCTGTGATTTCGAAATTTTTTTTTATATAAAATATGATAAAGGAATACAAATATAAATTTATTTAATCAATTAAAGTACATTAAATCATGGAAATTTTAGTGCTTTTTAAGCACTCATTAGCTACCTTGAGACCATAATATTTACATGATGTTGGATAAATTTGCATTATCAAGATTGACCAACTTGCTTGAGGTTCTAGATGGTTTTGATTTTCGTAGTTTGGTATTACTTGTTTTTGTATGTTGACATTATATTTACTTGATGTTACTGGTTAACAGGACTTGTGGCTACATTATGACACTAATATTCTTGGCTTTATCTATTGTGTGATATTATTAAAATGTCTAAAAATCTTGGTTTTAACTATGGTCACATGACTTGAGCTGCTTGTTGCCTTAATATTCATGCGATGTTTGCTCAAGTATTTTTGTTAGAAGAAATCATAACTTAACTTATTCTTTAAGCTCTTTAAATCTAAGTTGCTTGATTCAAGTGTATGTCTTAAAAATAAATTTTTGCTTAATCATTATAGTCCAATTAGATTTCTAGCAACCTTATGGGTGAGGAACTTTGTTTTTGTCTTGGTGTAATATCTACTTAGGTGGTGGAACATTTGGGAAAATGATATTTACATGATTTTAGCTCGATTACTACGATAAATTGAATCTAAGTTTCCTTATGGTTTCGAATTCAATGGTTAGATCAAACCATAAGCTTTCGCGTCTCTTAACTCTATATCTATTTGGCTTGGTTAGTTTGTTGTCCTAATGGATTGATTCATTTTTCTACGAATTTTAATCTAAGTTAAGTAACATGTCCTAAACATTTAATCTTGGAAAATTTTAGAGACCAACCATACCATGCTGCCCCGAGACCATTATATTTATATGATGTTGGCTCAACTTGCATTATCAAGATTTATCAAAACTTACTTGAGTTTGTATATGGTTTTTATATTTTGTAGTTTGGTATTATTTATTTTTGTATGTTGGCATTATATTTACATGATGAAACTTGCCAATTGGACTTGAGGGTATATTATGAAATTAATATTCTTAGCTCTATCATTAATCTTATATAATAAAAAATGTCTAATATACTTGGCTTTAACTATGGTCACATGAATTACATAGCTTGTTGCCTTGATATTTATACAATGTTGGCTCAAGTATTTTTATCAAAAGAAATCAAAACCTAACTCATTATTTACCTCATTAAATTTATATTGTTTGATTTAGAAGCATGTCTTAATAATGCATTTTTGCTTCATTAATATAGTCCAAGTAGATTTTAAGCCACCTCATGGATGAAAAACTTTATTTTTGTCTTGATTTATTGTCCGATTAGGCCGTATAACATTTGTGACAATGATATTTACATTACTTTTTTCTCAATTACTACGACAAGTTGAATATAAGTTGCCTTGTGGTTTAAAATTCTATTGTTAGATTGAACCACAAGCTTCCTCACCTTTAAATCTAGGTTGCTTGAATCAAGTGTATGTCTTAAAAATACATTTTTGTTTAATTAATATAGTCCAATTAGATTTCAAGCAACCTCATGTGCAAGGAACATTCTTTTTGTCTTGATCTAATATCCAATTAGGTGGTGGAACATTTGGGAAAATGATATTTACATGATTTTTGCTCAATTACTATGATAAATTGAATCTAAGTTGCCTTATGGTTTAGAATTCAATGGTTAGATCAAACCATAAGCTTCCTTATCTCTTAGCTCTATATCTATTCGGCTTTGTTCATTTGTTGTCCTAATACTTGATTCATTTTTCAAAAAATTCGAATTTAAGTTAACTCACGATTCCAAAATATTAATCTTAGCTTAGTTTAGAGATCAGCGATTCCATGCTACCTTGGTTCATAAATCTTGGTTGCGTTATTGAGTAGAAACTTGAATTTTGGCTTGATTAATAGGCCAACCATGCCATGCTACCTTGAGACCATAATATTTACATTATGTTGGCTCAACTTGCATTATCAAGATTGACCAAAGCTTCCTTAATTTTCTAGATGGTTTTGATTTCATATTTTGGTATCACTTGTGTTTGTATGTTGGCATTATATTTACTTGATGTTACTGGCCCATAGAACTTGAGGCTACTTTATAAGATTAATAATCTTGGTTCTATCTATTTTCTTATATGATCAATATGACTAATATTTTTAGTTTTAACTATGGTCACATGACTTAAGTTGCTTGTTCCTTTGATAGTCACACGATGTTGGCTGATAACTCCATGTTTTAGAGTTATTTTGTCCAATTTATTAATTATAATTGCTACGTTCTTAATGTTTTTAGTTCCATATGTAACACACCAAATTGACATTTAGATTGTTTTGAAAACAAACTGTTAGCTGCTAGTATTTGGAGAACAGTTTGCGAATACATATTATGGTCTTCCCACGATTTGGAGTATACTAGAATATCGTCATAGAAAACCAAGATGAATTTCTTGAGGTTGGGCAATAAGAGATCATTCATGAGACTTTGGAAGGTGGTTGAAGTGTTAGTAAGGCCAAATGACATCACTAGGAATTCATAATGACTTTCATATGTTTGGAAGGCTATCTTAGAAGTGTCATCTTCGTGAACCCATATTTGGTGGTACCCTGAGCGTAGATCCAATTTGGAGTAGATCTTAGCCCCATGAAGTTCATATAATAATTCATCAATGATAGGTATAGGATACTTATCCTTGATAGTGATTTCATTAAGAGCCCTATAGTCCACACAGAACTGCCATGTTGCATTTATCTTCTTAACCAATAAGACTGGTGATGCAGACTCTTTAAGCAAACAACCTAGGAACCCATGAATTTAAAGGAATAGAAATAATTGATTTGCTAAGAACGTGTTAAAGATTATAAAATTAAAACCCTAAGGAAATAAATTCCTTAAAATCCAAACCTTGAGACACCACAAAGGATGATCACTCCCTTTGATAAGTAGGATTCAAGTATTCAATCAAGAACACAAGAAGGAAAAGAAAAATCTTTATGAAATTTTCTTTTCATTCATGAATATTTGTCTTGCCTCCAAATTACATAGCTCTTCTTATTAATAAGTGTAAATCTTAGAATTCACTCTTATTCATTTCCATTCAAAGACACTACATTTTTATATACAAAGTTAGAGGCACTCTTAGGTGACATACATCTAATGCATAACTAATATATTCAACTAGTGATAGACATCTAATACACAACTAATATCTCTAACACTCCCCCTCAAGTTGGAGCACATATATTAATCATGCCCAACTTGTTACAAAGATAATCAACCTGAACCCTACTTAAAGATTTCGTGAAGATATCTCCTAGTTGTTCTCCAGTCTTCATATATCTTGTAGAAATCAAACCTTGTTGAATTTTCTCAAAAACAAAATTACAATCAATTTCAATGTGTTTAGTTTACTCATGAAACACAGGATTACAAGCAATATGAAGAGCACCTTAGTTATCACACCACAATTACGCTGGTAGTGAAGTTTTAAGACCTACTTCATCCAAGAGCTTATATATCCATATTATCTCATACGTAGATTTTGCCATAGCCTTATATTTTGACTCTACACTCGATTGTGACACAACATTATGCTTTATACTTTTCCATAAGACAAAATTTCCTCCAATGAAAATACAATAGTCTAATGTGGATCTTCTATCCACTTTGGAACCTGCCCAATCTATATCTAAAAAAAATTCAATATGAATGTGTCCATGATTTGCATACAAGATACCACGTCCAGGTGCTCCTTTCAAGTAACACAAAATTTTCTCTAATACTGCCCAATGATGAACTGTTGGGGATGACATAAATTGGCTAACAATACTGACCGAATATGCAATATCTAGACAAGTCACGGTAAGGTAATTCGGCTTTCCAACCATACTTCAATATCTCTCAGAATCTTTAAAGAGCTCCCCATCTCCTGTAAGGTAGATGTTCGGAGTCATTGGAGCACTACAAGGTTTTGCTCCTAATTTTCTTGTCTCAGTTAATAAGTTCAGGACATATTTTCTCTGAGATAGAAAGATACCTTTTTTACTCCTTGTGACTTCAACACCCAAGAAATACTTTAGCATTCCCAAATCCTTCGTGTGAAACTGAGTATGTAGAAAAGACTTAAGAGATGAAATTCCCATAGTATCACTTCCAGTAATAACAATGTCATCCACATACACAACTAAAATAATGATACCAACTTCTGATTGTTTATAGAACACAGAATGGTCAGACTTGCTTTTCATCATACCAAACGTATCTATAGCTTGATTAAATTTTCCAAACCAAGCATGAGGACTCCGTTTCAAACTATACAAAGATTTGCGGAGACGACAAACTTGCCTAGACTCCCCCTGAGTAACAAAACCAGAAGATTGCTCCATAAACACCATCTCTTGAAGATCACCATGAAGAAAAGCATTCTTGATATCTAGTTGATGCAAAGGCCAATGATGAGTAGCTACCATAGAAATAAACAACCGAACAGATGTCAATTTAGAAACAAGAAAGAAAGTGTTAGAATAGTCCATTCCAAAGGTTTGAGCATATCCCTTAACAACAAGACGTGCCTTTAATCGAGCAACAAACCCATCCAAATTAACCTTAAATGTGAACACCCATTTTCATCTGATAGCCTATTTCCCTAAAGGTAAATCAACCAAGTCACAAGTACCATTGTCATCCAACACATTATTTTCCTCAATCATTGTGTGATGCCAACCAGGATGAGATATGGATTCGTGAACAATTTTAGGGATAGAAATAGAATCAAGAGAGGTAATAAAAGAGCAAGAGGAAGATGAAAAGTAGTTATAAGAAACAAAAAAAGAAATAGGATAAGTACATTGACATTTTCCATTGCATAATGCAATAGGAAGATCATCGTTCAGAACTGGATTTGATGACGAAGGAGCAGATGTAGGACATGAATCATAAGGTCTATATCTGGAGTAGACTTGAGTTATAGGAGGCCTACCAGGAACTGGATCAGAGACAGGTTCAAAGGATGTGATAGAATAGACTAACAAATCATCATCCTCCCTCTGACATGTAGGAGAAGGAGAAGACGAAAAATATGGTGCGTCTTCCATGAAGGTAACATCAATTGAGACAAGATATTTTTTAAGACTAGGATAATAACATATATAACCTTTCTAGAGACGAGAATAACCAAGGAAGATACACTTCAAAGACTTGGGATCTAATTTAGTAGCATGCGGACGAACATCCCAAACAAAACAAGTGCTACCAAATATCCTAGGGTCAACCGGAAATAGTGACTTATTAGGAAACAAAATTTTGTAAGGAATCCACCATGAAGAACAGATGAGGGCATGTGATTAATAAGAAAACATGTTGTTGAAACTACATCAGCCCAAAAAGGTTTAGAAACATTCATTTGAAATAATAAGGCACGTGCAGTTTCGAGAAGATGTATGTTCTTACGTTTGGCCACTCCATTATGAGATGGAGTATCAACACACGAAGTTTCATGAAGCATGTCATTTTGAACCATATAAGATTGAAACAAAGTTGATGTATATTCTTTGGCATTATCACTTCGCAAAGTACGAATTGAAACATTAAATTGAGTTTTAATCTCAACACAAAATGTGCAAAAAATAGAAAACAATTCAGAACGAATCTTCACTAAATATAACCAAGTTACACGAGAATAATCATCCACAAAAGTAACAAATACTTAAATCCAGATTTAGACAAAATAGGACAAGGACCCCAAACATCAAAATGAACTAATTCAAAAGGAACACTAGCACGTTTATTAACTCTTGGATTTGAACTAAGACAATGATGTTTTACAAATTGATAAGACTCACAATCTAATGAAGACACCTTACTAAACTGAGGACAAAGTTTCTGAAGTAAAGGAAGAGATGGATGACCCAGTCTACAATGTGCCTCAAATGGAGAGGTTACACCAGAGCAAGCAATAGATTTTGGTATTGGTATGTCAAGAATATAGAGGCCTCCAGACTCATGTCTTTTACCAATAGTCTTCTTCGTCATAAGATCCTGAAATAAGTAACGATCAGGAAAAATGAGATGCAACAGTTAAGATTGCGAGTAAGCTGACTTATAGAGATCAAATTAAAGGATAAGCTAGGTAAATGTAAGACAGACGACAAAGGAAGCAAAGGAGTGGGAGTAATTGTGCCATACCCAAGAACACGAGATGGTGACCCATCGGCTAAGGTAACAGTAAAGGTGGAAGTGTGTAACTGAAGAGTAGAAAAGAGACTAGAATTATCTATAATATGATTTGTGGCACCAGAATCAATAACCCATTTGGAAAATGAGGAAAGGAGACACGCATTTGATTTACCTGAATCAGCAATAGTAGTGACAAAAGGTGATGAAGACCTTAGTGATTCTTGATACTGTGAGAACTTGGTAAATTCATCTATAGAGATAAGAACCAATTTTTCAAAAGTATCATAAGTGGTAGCAATATGAGCCGAGTGACCTTTCTGATGCTTGTATTGAAGCTTTCTATAGTCATGTTTCATATGTCCTGGTTTGTGACAATAGTGACACATAATACCTCCTAGGTCCTATGGTCGAGTTTCAAACCCTTGTGAGCCGCATCCTTTGTTTCTATTCATATAAGTTGACGGTTCATGCTCATAATTATTATTTTGGCTGACCAAAGCACCATTTAATTGAACAGGTGAAGAAGGAGTGCCTTCTGTATGAAGTACTCGACTAAACACCTCTTGTAAAGAGGAGATCTTAGAATGAGAAAGAACCGGAGACTTAGCAGTCTCAAAAGCAGAGGGAAGACTGGCAAGAAAAATCATGACTGCCACTTGTTCCCGTTGGGTTTGCTGAACCTTTACATCAGGGCTAAAAGGCATCAAACTATTGAGTTTCTCATAAGTCCTTTTAAATTCCATAAAATAATTCATGAGTGACTGATCTTGTCTGTCTGCACGGTAAAATTCTTTGCATACCTCATACATGCGAGAAAGATATCCTTTACCAGAATATAAGAAATCCAAATAATTCATCAATTCCTTAAAAAATTCACAATGATTGATCAAGTCAATTACATTTCTCTCAATAGAATTCTGAATCTGTAGAAATAAGTGGGCATCTTTTCTAAGCCATGTCTGCTTTGAATCATCTCTAGGAGAATCATTAATCAAATGAGTATCTTTGTCGATACTTCTCAAATAAATTTGAATGGTCTTGTTCCAAGCCAAATAATTTGAGCCATTGAGCGTATGGTCCATGATTTTAGACATCACATGCACCATATCCATCACAACATTAGATTTATTTTTATCCATAACTCCTACAAACGACAAGGCACCGAACAAACGAACAAACAAAATCCAACACCAGCAGCGACCAAACACTCAGTGAATAAGAACACAAAATTGGAAGAACCCAAACCTGAACAATCACAAGGGATGAGTGCCAAAGCACCATAGATGATGCATGGGAACTTCGGAGAGCAACACGAGGTTGACCGGAGAAGACTGCTGTAGGGACGCGCTATCACGCATCGGTGCATGGAAAGTTGGTAGAAAGTCCTAGTGGTGTGTGTGGCTCACTCGTGACTCTTTTGGTGACCAGACTTTGAGGTTTGTCCAGTCGGCGGTTGGGCTTCCTCCCTGTGCCAGCGGTGAGAAAATATTTGCAATCCAAAAGGGTGTTCCGAGTTGGAACCCAAAAATGCACTAAATCCTAATTTGTGTTTACTCAAAATCAGACCCTAATTTGAACAGGAAAAAAAATTCTGAATTTTGTAAACCAAATGCTCTGATACCATGTAAATCTTAGAATTCACTCTTATTCATTTTCATTCAAAGACACTACATATTTATATACAAAGTTAGGGACACTCTTAGGTGACATACACCTAATACACAACTAAGAAACCTAATAAATAACTAATATATTCAACTAGTGATAGATACCTAATACACAACTTATATCTCTAACAGTAAGAAACCCTGGACGGAATGGGCCTAATGGGCCTATTTAGTTATGGATTGAGTTTAATCCAACTGTAAAAAATAAAATACTAAAAGACTTAAAATAAAAAATATCACAATTTAATAAAATAAAAATTACTAAATATAAAAGGTCTATAATTAACTAAAACAAAAATTGTTAAAGATAAAAGGCCCGCAATTAATTAAAACAAAAATTACTTCCTAAAGTAACCCTTGCACTCAACTTGATCTTTTAAATCTATCCCTAGTCATTGTACCACCAATTCCTTGCAAAATATCATGTGAATATTTGGAAACATCAACTTGATCAGCACTTGGGAACATTAACTTGATTAGCACCTCAGTCTCCATTATTAATGATGCAGACCCTTTAGGCGAACAACCTAGGAACCCATGAACTCAAAGGAATAGAAACAATTGATTTGATAAAAATATGTTGAAGATGATTAGAGTAGAACCCTAAGGAAACAAAGTCCTTAAAATCCAATTCTTAAGATGCCACAAAGGATAATCACTCCCTTTGATAATTCGAATTCAATCATTTAATCAAGAACACAAGAAGGCAAAGCGAAAGCTTTATGAAATTTTATTTTCATTCATGAATATTCATCTTGCCTCCAAATTACATAACACTTCTTATTAATAATTAAGAAACCCTAAAAGAAAAACCCTAGACAGAATAGGCCTATTTAGTTATGGATTCAGCCTAATCCAACCTTAAAAAATAAAAGATTAAAAGACTTAAAATTAAAAAAACCCATAATTTAATAAAATAAAAATTGTTAAACATAAAAGGTCTATAATTAACTAAAACAAAAATTATTAAAGATAAAAGGCCCATAATTAATTAAAACAAAAATTACTTCCTAAAGTAACCCTTGCACTCAACTTGATCTTCCAAATCTATCCCTAGTCATTGAATCTCCAATTCCTTTCAAAATATCATGTAAATATTGGGAAATATCAACTTGATCAACACTTGGGAACATTAACTTGATTAGCACCTTAATCTTTATTAATTGGTAATGAAAAGGGACTATTACTGGACCTTATCAAGATGGATTGTAATTTCTCCTACACCATCTTTTCTATTTCTGTTTTTTGGTAATAAGGGTAATGATAGGGCTGCACATTTATTGGTCTAGAGCCAGGTTTCAAGGGAATTTGATGATCGGGTAATACACTTCGTGGTAAGCTGGTTGAAGATTCAAATACCTGGGAGAACTCAACTAGTAGCTTACCTATCTTTGGGGGGTAGGCCTTGGATTGAAAATTGTGGTTGCTAGAAGGAATTATCTGGAGAAACAACCTTGTGCCTTGTAAGCCATTGAATTCCTTGTTGGATAGAGCTACAATGTTGACCCGTCCCAACCCTTGGAACATATGAAAGGTCCCTTCTACCGTGAAACTTATGGTGAGCTTCTTATAATCCATCTCAATGGGACCAAGAGTTTCAAGCCATTGGACCCCTAAAACCAATTGGCATGCTGCAACTAGAACAACATAGTAATCTGCAGTGAATGGATACCCTTGAATGGTGAGAGTGACGTTGCAACATTGTCCAGTACATTCTATTTTCTCATGATTAGCCATCATTACCTCTAGTTTCTTACCTTTGACTATGGCTAATCCAAACTGAGAAGTTTTAGCCTAATAAATGAAATTAGTGCTACCCCTATCTATCAATACTAACACTATCTTATTTTTCAGGTTTCCCATGATGCATATGGTTTGTGGGTGTTTCGTGCCTGTAATGGAATGGAAGGAAATTTTAGGTATCAATTCATGATGCCCTTACTCCGGTAGGGTTTCTTCAATGTCATCTATATGATCCTAGGTTGAATCCTCTATCATAAATAGTTTTGGCCATGCATAACGATGGCCAACAACAAACTTCTCATCATAGTAATAACATGATCCCTTATCTCATTGTTCATATGCTTCTTGGTTGGTAATTCGTCGAAAGGCCATTGGTTGAGCTTCAAAGCTAGAATTAAACGCTATTGGGGTGGAGGTCCTAACACACCATTTATGGGGTTATGTGAGGCTCTTTGTGTCACTGATGTTGGTTGGTAACGAGGGAATTGGGTAGTCTTTATCTATAGTTCACTTTTTTCTTCGATCAATCTTGCCACCCTAATAACATCAACCAATGTTCGGGGTTGCTTGATCTTGACATCAATGCAGATTTCATATCTAAGTCTAACAATAAAGAAACTGATCATAAATTCTTCTGGTAAGCCATCAACTCTGTGGGAGAGCTTCTCAAAGTCTTCCTGATAAGTTACTATGCTTGTGGTTTATTTAAAGTGAGTCAAGGCCTCAGAAGGATCCTCATTATCGATTGGACCAAATCACAATTGTATAGCCTTGATGAACTCCTCCCAGGAAAGTGGTCTATGAAACTTAGTAAGCCACTGGTGCCATTGTAGGGTAATACCTTTGAGGTGGAATGAAGCCAAATGCATTTATTTTTTTGGTGCAATGTTGGTGAACTTGAAGTATTACTCTACCTTATAAATCCAGTCGGTTGGGTCCTCACCAACAAATGTTGGAAACGATAGCTTCAGGTGTGGGCGTTGGTGGTCAAAGTAGGGGTGATGGTGGTCCGAGTTGGGCTGAGAAGTATGTGGGTGTGGCCTACAGCGAAGTGAGCACTGCTTGTAAGGTAGCCCCCACTTCATTGAAGTTAGAGTCATGTCGTGCAAGGGTTTCCACGACATCACTAAGAAACTTGATGTTGGACTTGCCACAGGTATCCATGGCTCCGATACCACTGATACGTGGAATTTGTGGAAAATTAAGTAGAGAAGAGGGAAGACTTAATATATAATTCCTAGTATGCTTTTATTCATCTCTTTGGGCTATTTATAGCCTTATAAGGAAATAGAAAAATAGAAGAATATGCTAACAGACTCATATTTCCTAACTATCTAATGGTCCTCCTAATCACGATGTTCCTACCCTGCTATGCACTAAGGTGTGCCAACGTAACTACCTCTATGCCCACATGCGCACTCCAACCAATGCCCATGCCTAACCAACTTTGTGCCCTAAGTAGCTATGTATGCACGCATAAGTAGCCTAAGGGTGCACACATATGGATTCATGTATCATATTTGCATCTATCTATAGTCTAACATAATTAGTGTCCTTTAAGTCTGTTTGTTTAGAAAAAAAACAAAGAACTTTACTGAATTCATCAATAAAAATACTGCCTCAATTCCTTAGACACACAAACATACCATGGCAACTAAGGAAGGTTATTGATGGGGTTGTAATCATCTTTTGTTCCTTCTGTCCAAGTTCAATGTGTACTTCTTTCATTATAGGCCTGGTTTTTTTAGCAACTTTTGAAGGAATGGTCAAGTCTTGTTATTCGTTTTTTTCAAGTAAAGACGTAGATGAAAAAGGTATCTTGATACTTGAGAGAGCCTCTTTATAAATGTCTTAGGTGAAAGTTTGAGTTAAATTTTCTTTCAAAATTATAAAAAATAACATACTTAAAATTTATAATAACAAAAATAATATTGAATAACATTCAGTTAAATAGTATTGAATACGAACTTCTTTATAAAAATAAAAATGTACGAATTAGATATAAAATTGTGTTATTTTTATTATTGTAAATTTTAAAGATATTATTTGTATTATTTTTCCAATTTTCTTTGAGTTCTTACAAAACTAAACGAGCATAACTTATATTTTTTAGATTCATTAGATTGCTTGGGTATTCTTTTGGAATAATACTTTTGCTTTGTAATTAAATAATAATGTATAATTAGTTTACATAATTTTCAAACTATCAATATAACTTAATTTCTTGTGAAAGATTAGGGCTCTTCTAATAATTATTTTTAATTTTAATTTTATAAATTTTAAAATTAATTACTTTTGATAATTCATATAATTTCTAAAATTGATTACTAAATAAATTTAAAATTTCAATTTCAATTTTAAAATTAAAGAGTTGAAAATTAGAAATTAAAATGATTATCAAACATGGTTTAAATGTGCATTATTATTTTCTTTTTCCTTTTTATTTTTTTAGATCATATTGCATAACAATTATTTTAGAAGAGTGCTTTTGCTTTGTAGTTAAAGAAAAAATAATATTTAATTCAAACAAATTTCAAACAGAAAATTAATGATCTTCTTATAACATTTTTTCACCTTACTATATACATTTAGTATAATTTTTGATAACATAATAGCATGAATTGCCACACTCATCATCTATTAAAAAGTTGTGTTCTTATTTTTTTTTTAAAGTCATCATCTTATTGGAATATATTATATATTGTACGTCTTCGTGTATAACTGATACAGACTCTTTAGGCAAAAAAACCTAAGAATCCACGAATTCAAGGAAACAGAAATAATTGATTTGTTAAGAACGTATTAAAGTTAATTAAGTTAGAACACTAAGGAAACAAAATCTTTAAAACCCAAATCTTGAGACACCACAAAAGATAATCATTTCCTTTAATAAGTCAAATTCAAATATTCAATCAAGAACACAAAAAATTAAAGCAAGAAGCTTTTTGAAATTTACTTTTCATTAATGAATATTTGTCTTCTCACCAAATTACATAGTTTTTCTTCTTTATAAACAAAAAACCCTAAAAGAAAAAAAAAACCTAGATGAGATGGGCCTAATAGGATCTAATTCAACCTTAAAAAATAAAAGACTAAAAAGCTTAAAATAAAAGGCACACAATTAACTAAAATATAAATTGTTAAACTTAAAAGGTCCACAATTAAATAAAAGACTAAAAAACTTAAAATAAAAACCTCACAATTAATTAAAATAAAAATAGCTAAACATAAAATGCTCATAATTAATTAAAATAAGAATATTGTTTCCTAAATTAATCCTTGCATCTAATTTAATATCTCAAATCTATCTCTTATGTAGGATCTTGAGAATATTTGTAAAATTTTGAGAATCTTTAGAATATATGTAAACATAAACTTGGTTTGCAACTCAATCTCCATTAATAACAAATAACAATAAAGTATTGAGATGATTCAATTAACATTTTTTAACTATTTTAAAGTAGTTTTGGAATCTAAATATTACCATTAAATATAATATAATTAGATTCGTTAAATATTATTAAGTGATATTTTTATTATTATATGTTTATAAAGTGTTATGTTTTTATTTTATAATTGTTATCAAAAGTTTGAACAATTTTATATTTTTAGAAAATTTATGTATTTTTTAATTTAAACAAATTTCATATTTTTAAAAGATTTTAACAATTTTATTTTATTTTACAAAAATTTAACCTATTTTCTGTTGTTTAGAAATTTTTATTTTTAGAAAGTTTAAAGAATTTTTTATATTTAAAAAATTTGGAGAAATTTATATCTTTTAAATGTCTTACTGACAAAATGTACGAACAAATTTTGTAATTAAGTATGATTTTTTTTTAATGAAGGTACAATAAAGATAATTAAAACTGACTAATATGATTTCATTATCAGTTATAAAATTTCCTTAAACAAACAAAATAGGAGGACGAATCATGACATTTCTCTAATAAAATTAAGTCCAAAAAATTGAATTACTTTAAACATTGCAGTCATTAATTATTTTTAATTTCAAATTAAATTTTAGGTATCGTTCTCTAAAATTTCCTTAAAAAGTTACATTAACTATGTAAATTAGCTATAATTGAAGTTTGTATATAAAATTATAATTATAGTCTACAAATTATAAAATATATTTTTTTAGATCCCATTTTAAGAAATGGGGCGTATAAACAATATTATTTAATAAATATTTTGTTAAAATATTATTTTTTACTTAATTATTCATAAAGATAAAATTTAAATTTAAATAAAATTGTTTAGTGAAAAATCCACAATAATAAAATTATTTTAATATATCATTTTCAAAAAACAATTAAAAAAATATTTAAATAAAATAATAAATCAATAAATACTAAAACAATATTTTTTGTTATTTTTTATATTAAATGTTATTTTATCATTTTTAAAGAATTGAATTTTAATTGTATTTTAAAAAATTGACATAAAAAATAATATTTTCATAAAATATTAATAAAATATTTTTTCGTAATGCCATATTGGTCACTTATATTAGGTTATTGGTATCATTTTATCTATTCGATATGAAAATGTGTCATTTAGTCTACTTGATTTAGAAAAATGAGTCAATTAAAAAAAATATTATTTTAATGGTATTTTATTAAAGTATTTTTTATCAAATAATTAAATCACGATTAAAATACAAGCTTTTAAAAAGAATTAGAGTGAAATTTAATATAAAATTATTTAATAAAAATCAACAATAATAATATTTAAAGAGAAATTTATTTAAACATATATATTAATTTTTTTAAAAAATTAAAATTAATAAAATATTAAAATAAAATAGTATCAATTACAAAATATTTAAACAAATATTTTGCGAATAACATTTCAAATTAATGGTCAATTTAATATTATTATATTTTAAATAGATTTAATCACTTGATATAAAAATTGATAATATTTTAATTAGTTAGTCTTAAGTTTGTAATAATTATTATATTATGAATAAAATGAAGTTCACTTACTCTTCTCTAATAAGTCAAAAATTAGACATCATCTATGTACAGATGCAGAAGGCTCACCATTACTAGGAAGGCGTCGAGGTTTAAGCAAGCTAAGGTGTAATCGATGTAATAAAATGAGACGAATAGAAAGAAAGATCGTGATAAACCCATTAAATTTAGGTATACTAATTATAAATTTAAGTCTGCTAAGAATTTTAAATGTTTAAATATTTACTTACATCAACTCATAATATTAATAAACAAGAAAATGGAATTTGTTTTTAAAAAATAACTAATTCCAAATAAAATTAAAGATAAAAATCTAATTTTATTAAAAAACAAATTGATAAAAGATATCTTTATCATTTAAATGAATATTTTAAAAATGAAGATTATGAAACTTATCTTGAAAATTTTAAAAGATTTAAAATCTTATTAGACATCTATACAGATATACAGATTATATTAAAGTTGTCACAAGCATCATAGACCATCATGTTTCAAGGACATTAAGAGACTATTTTAGTAAAAAATATGTAAGAATGCAAGAAGGGGAATTCAAAAACTTAATATTTGGTTACTAATTCTTTGAAGATTACAAGTACACTATATGTACAAAGAAAAAACATGTTTTTATACTAAGAATAGGATAAAATAATGTGCATTCAACACATATGACTTATCAAAATAATACTCTATAAATATCGAATCATTAGTACATAAATTAGAACTATTAGATTTAATAAATGAAAGAATAACTTTAAATTTTAAAAGATAATTAATAGATTTAAGATTAAAAATAAGTAATCAACACGATGAAGAGCATAATATACTTTGCAATTGTAATGAATATATATAAAAAATTAGATTTATACCAATATATAATAAGTTTTTTATAAATATTATTGTCTTTCGCAAATAGATAAAGACCATGCTTACTTTGGCCCTACTACATACCAACCTACAATGGTGGGTATTGAGCTAATATCCAAACACTATCGTAGTTAAATTTGTTTTTTAAAAAATGTCAAATAAGTAGTTAAATAACATCTCCATTGAAAAATATTTGCTATATGTTTAATAAATTTAATGGCAATTGTACTTATGTAACAACAAGTGATATTGATAATAATTTTGTAACAAAAGTTTATTATTATTTTTATAACCTCCATCATAGTTTGGTGGTTAAAAATATATATTTACCTTTGTTAAAGTTACACAAAACTGTATCCAAAAATATTATATTTATGCAAATGTTTGTTATACAATACTAAATAGGTTGACTATATAATTTGTGTATGTTCATATATTTAGCTATAAATTCATATTGTATTGTAGAAAATAATCATTAGAAGTCTAAAACATATTAGATACTTAACTATATGATATATGAATTCAATTATAAAATTATGTTTTATGATTTTTTTTTATCTCAAATTAAAAATAATACTTTTTATTTATTTTTAAAATGTATGAAAAATAACAAATAAAATAAATATTATAATAAAATTATATTTTTTTAATTCAACCACAAAGGTACTGAATTTATTTAAAATATTCACATAGCATAGAATAGTAAGAGTTGATAAAAATGAACTTAAAATAAATTATATACCATTTATATATCAGTTAAAATAAATTATATATCATTTATATACCAGATACAAATGCATAAACACGTATTATAAGCAAGTCATTAACCTAATTGAGGTAGATAAACAATTCTCTCACAATATTTTGGTTTTGAAAATTCTAATTTAATAACATATAATAAAAGATAAATATAAAATTGATTCAAACAATTATGAGAATGATTAGCTAGTTAATCATGATTGCTTATAATTAATTAAGTTATTAAAGATATAAATTAAGGTTATTGATTTTTTTTTCTTTTTTGTATGAAAATATTCTTAGGTAGGGATCAGATTCTTTGTTAATAAAATCAATTAATATTCCAAGGTAGTGATCACCAACTAATTAAAGTAAATTGTGCTTTATTTTTAAGGAAATATTAGACTATCTAAATCACTACTTTAAGCAAAAGCATAATTAAACTCTTATTTAAGATGTCAAAATTAGATCCTAAAATTGAACTTTTAGATTTTAAATCTATTATAAAAAATATATTGCCGATATATTAATCAATAATAAACTTTCTAGAAATTTTAAATGAAGAAATAATTTTTCAATCTATTTTGCAAAAATATTCAACTAAATTAATCTTTCACAAACATGAAACACATAACTAATATCCTATAGTAATTGTAAGTTTAAATGCACTCATATTTATGTGTTGGCCTTCTGTATACAAAATAAATTGTCTATTTCTTTTACTTAGTATATTTATCTTTCTCTGTGTAAGGTTGATTATTGTGGGTCGATAATACACGCATACACATAGTTAGGTACACTTTGCATGCAAGTATGTTTACATATACCATGGGGATTGGTTGTCACAGTGTGCATGCTAGTTTAATAGTTGTGGTTTTCGACGAGGGAGCATGAGAGCAAGTCCACATTATTGCTCATGTTTTTGGTTCATTTCATATTTGGGTATTTGTGGATTTTACTCGGTATTTTTGGAAATGAAAATTATATATATATTTAGCACCTCAATACCAAGCTTGCCATCACCTTTGGCAAGGTGGGTAGAGAGGTATATGGTGAGGTGGTCGTCTGAGACTTTTTAAATACTCTCATCTCTCTCTTTTCTTTACTTATGTTATTAGTATCAAAACTTTGCCAAAATTCATACAAAGATTTATATCTATTTTTGAAAACATCTTGAATAGCTTACATTTGAGTGTGGACCATTTACTAAGTTCAGTTATCAAATCGTTAGTTATATATGTATGTGGTTTGATTAGGTATCTCTTGTACACGATTTGAATTTAGAAGTGGATTTTGTGTCCCTCAAGGTTATGAGTAGTTATACTTCTTATTATTGATCCATAGTTACCAATCTCACCACATTAGGTAGTTTTGGCTGTAGAAGATAATCAAATTTGAGTGTTGAACTAGGTCATTAAGGACGTAGCAAACAAAAGCAACAATAGGTAGTTCAGACAGAGGTGTCATCTGATAAAGGTAATGTAATAGTGGTATTATTTCTTTCATGATTGTAAATAATTTATTGTTTAGTGAATTATTTTCTATTGATTCATTGTCTTAAGAAACCTAATAATGGTACCATATAGATACAGTCTCTAAGTGGTTTATCACTTTATATCGCTTGTTATACACGATCTATTATTATGTTACTATAATATGAGTTTAAGGTGTGTATGTTACGACATACTAAAAGCTTAAATTCTTATTAGAAAGATTTCACTACTACAAAAAGGAGTATTTAAGTCGATATGTAAAGTAGGTTTTTGGAAAAAACCGACTTATAATGAATTTAAAGTCAATTCGGTGTAGAACCGACGCTATCCATGTAGGACGTAGCATCGATTGACGTGATGAACCGACGCTACACACATGTGTGTTATTAAAAATTATCTAATTATTTGATATTATGTTATTTGTGTTTCTACTGTGTTACCTACTTAGGTATTTACAATTTTGCTTCTACGAGATAAGGTTGAGTCCTTAAAGATTTTGTATCTCCTTACCCTGGTTGTGTACTAGGTCACAAACTCATTAAATTGGTATCAGAGCGAGTGCACTCTTTTGGTTTAACCATTCCAGTGTTGATTTGTTTAACTCGTTGTTCACATACACACTTTTCTCTCTAATGCATTCGAGAGAATGAGGTAATATAGGTAGGCCTCTAATGTTCACACTACTACAATGTATGCTTTTGGTCTCAGAATTTTAGCCTCGGTTATTTTAAAAACCGAGGTCATAGGGTTTTGGCCACGGTTTGGTAAAAACCGAGGCTATAGTGTATACATATAGCCTCGGTTTTATCAATAACCGTGGCTATAAGTTAATTTACAAAAACTATATTTAAATATATATAAAAACATTTATATAACAAAATTATTAAATAACTATGATTAAATTTAAAATAATATAGAGTTTTCAATATTAAAATACTATGTAATTCATTTAAAAAAATACAAAAATTATTTTATAATTTTTTTATTTTTCTCTATTATTAATCTTTTTTTTCTTTTATCGTACATATATATATTAAATTTTTACATCAAAATATTTTGCACTCTTTATTTTTTTACTCTCTTTCTTTTTTTCTATCTTTTTTTTTACATTTTTTTTCTAATTTTAATATTACACTAATTAAGTAATATATATATATATAATATTAATAACATTAATTCCCCAGCTAATATATAAGTAATATATATATATATATAATATTAATTACCGACTTAAAATATATATATATATATATAATATTAATAAAATTCTCCGGCTAATATATATATATATAATATTAATTACCAATATATATATATATTATTAATTACTCGCATTAATTAATATATATATATATGTATATGTATATATAATATTGACAGCTGCGTTAAGTTATAATATATATATATATATATAATATTAGTTAATATATTACCTTCCCAGGCAATAACGCGAGCCCTAATCTTCCATAATCATTTTTCTAAATCTGCGTCTCAGATCCAGTTCGCGTTAATTGATTTCTCTCCGAGCAACCCACGCCGCGCCACGCCGCGCCACGCCGCGTCTCAAGATATTGTCGACGAATTCCTCTAACCTCTCTTCTTCTTTTCTCTCTGACTTGTTTCTGTTCATATTCTCCTCTTCGCAACTCAACGCCCGACCCTGTCGTTGTTGGCGATTCAGCTTCAGGTAAGTATAACCTCTCTTCTCCTCTTCTCTGACTTGTTTCTGTTCATATTCTCTTCTTTAATTTGGTCCTGACAAGCAGAGTTGTTGAACAAATTGTGTTATCAAATAAAATGTTTTGCTTTAATTTGGTCCGGACCTTCTTGATTTTGATAATAAATAATCAGTGTCTGTGATGTTGTCTGATTCTATATAGTAATTAATTTAAGACTTGGCTTGTTAACTACTAAATAACACAACAATCAACCTATGTGTAGAATAACACTCTGTTATCATAAGCATTAGCAATTGCAGTAATGACAACCATATTATATATTAATATAATAAACGTGTGTGCTTGTGTATTTCCTTGTTTAATATTAATTATTATGAAATAAATTGGGTTTCTTCTCTTGTATATTTCTGATCACTCTGTTTGTATTGATATTTATTTTTCAGTTTACATGTCTATCTTCGGTATTCCGCTTTTAGAACATCATATAGTTTACGCAAGGAGATGGCCTGGATACTAGTCTGCTTGTTTATATTTTTGTTTGTGATGAGATAAAATATCATTTTTATATTTTATGATATTACATATCAACCTAATAATAAAAATTTTCTCTTGATGCTGTTAATTTATTATTCTTATCATTTTGGAAATATTTATTTGATGGGTTGACTCCTGGAAGATAATATTTTCCAGGTGCGTGTCACAAATTGAGGAAGATGCTGCAGAACATATGGGAGAAGTTTTAAAACGAGCTAAGGAGGAGACTTTGGAAAGAGCATACAGGGTAAAGCACTGGTATAGTAACTTTTTATTCTCACATAATTTTACTTTATTGTATAGGAAGGTAATAAGTGTTATATATGCTGGGGTCTTTGCTTCTAATTATGCTCCGCTTCCCATGTTGTTGATCTGAACACAACAATATATATTTATTTTACTCATCCAATATTTTCTTATTGTTTCATCCATGTTTATTTTAAATTATTCTTTATCATGGACTGGCTATTATATTTGTATGGTCTATATATCTGCTTATATTAGTAGTAGTTTTATCTTTTCATTATGTTTGGCTATATGCTTGTGCAAAGTGGATACTAGGATCACAAGTTTACCTCAATGCTAAATTGACTTTTTAATGCTTTACTGTGTCATGGACGTCTTTTAGTTGCATATTTTCTTTTTACATACTACTGACGAGCTCTTCTCTGTGTGGAAATATGCTACTTTGTAGGTACTTCATTTCAGGATTGACTCTTCTAACTTGGGTAAGGATGGTTCATATCTTGAATATTGTTTTATTCTTTCTCATTAATTTATTATTATCGTCTTGCATTAGTACGTTATTGGTTAATATTTAAAAGGAGGCCTGAAAACATAGGTGAAATTCTAGATGCGACTATATGGTAGGATCTTATTGTTTTCTGTTGACTGTGTGAACTAGTCTCATGTAGCAAGAAAGCGTGTAAATAAACAGATTAGTAATTCCTCTTAATAGAACAATAATCTCAAGCCCCATAGTTTATTAATTACAAGGGTATGTTTAGTTGTTTCCAAGCAGCTGGGGTTAAGTTTGGTTAATTGTGTACTAATTCAAAGTATTATTCTCTGTATTTCCTGTACTTGTGTGTTTTAGTTCTTGTAATCTTGTATGCAAATGAAATTCTACTCTACAAAGTGAAACCTACAGTATATCAATTGTTGTTGGCTGATCTGGGTTGGAATAACACGTAACTTGTTTTTTCAGGGAAGATGCTAATGACTTTCTAGTTCAACTATGCAAATTATCATGCAGACTTTTGATAGTAACTTGTTATATATTAATGCTTATATCCATCCAATCGATGGTTCCTTTCTTGTTTGGGCTTTGAAAGAGGTAGTTGCTTCTTCTTTGTTGTTTGCTGTCGAATGTGATCTCTCTGACAAAATATTGTTACTTGTTAAGCAATTCCCATGGTGTTGGTGCGCTATGCTGGTGCGCTGCGCTGGTGCTGGTGCACTGCGCTGGTGCTGGTGCGTTGCACTGCGTTGGTAACCTTGAGGACGTTTAATGTGTTTCTATAATTACAATTCATTTGATTATTATTCTTGCTTAATGTTGTCGGTGGTGATTCAGGTAGGAGATAAATATTTCAATTGAAAAAAGATGCAATCGAATATACATTTACAGAAGATGGAGTCAAGAAAGATTTGAGAGATTTTTCAATTAGCTAAAAAGTAATAATTATCATTATAATCGTTTTTGAAGCATATTTTTATGCTTGTAATTAATAATAAAAAGTCAGTTTGTAATAGTAAGTTTTTGTTATTTTTCAGTGTATAATAAACTCTCGAATGTAATTATACTTTTAATTTTAATATAATATAATTTTTAATATTGTTTTTAATAATTTTATTGTAATTTATATTTATTTTTAATATTGTAATTATTAATTATATTTTTTTTAATTTATGTATATCCTATGGCCACGGTTATTGTAAAACCGAGGCCATAGGGGTACCTATGACCTCGGTTATTGGAAAAACCGAGGCCATAGGGTGTACCTATAGCCTCAATTAGCATATAACCGAGGCCATAGATACACCCTATGGCCTCGGTTAGCATATAACCAAGGCCATAGGTACACCTTATGGCCTCGGTTTTTTAATAACCGAGGCTATAGGTACATCTTATGGTCTCGGTTAAAAAACTGAGACCATAGATCGTTACCTATAGTCTCTCTCACTTAGGCCTCGGTTCTTATAACCGTGGCCATAGACCTATGATCACGGTTAAAAACCGAGGCCATATGTAATATTTGTAGTAGTGTCAATGGGCTAAATTATGTCTATTAAAAATTTCAAATGAGGGCCTTCTTGTGATCCCTCGGAGACCATTTTTTTTCTAGTTGAAAATGGTTAGACATATCCAACCAAAACCCTCCCTGATAATACTATCAGTCCTAAACCCATGATTAAGTGGACTAAAGATGGAAGTAAGGAATCAGAATGGAATATCAAGGAACTTTATATAATCAATAAGGTTATTACATTAGATGAATATAAAATAACTCAAAGTTATACTTCTTCAAAACAAGCATGAGACTTTCTTGAGACTACCTATGAAGGTACTTTTGTAGTAAAAGGATCCAGAATTCTAAAGTTGAATAGAGATTTTGAACTCTATATCATGCAAGAGGATGAAACTTGAATTTGACAAATTCTATTCACATTTCTTCAACATTATCAACTATTCCTACAACTTAGGTAAACCTATTAGCGAATAAAAGATATTGAGAACATCGTCGCTAGCCTACTCTATCGATTTCATACCAAAGTTACCATATTGAATCGGATGAGTGCTAAAAAACACTAAAATTACTATGATTTAATGTAATTTAATTGATTAAATAGATTTATATTTGTACGATTTAATCATATTTTTATATATATTTGTCTTTTCAGAATCATTGGTATTTTTATTGTTTTTCAAGTATTTTTATTCAAAAATAATTTAAAGACTCAAAGAAAAATACTAGAGGCAATACATCACAATATATGTTGGGAAACAAACGTGAAAAAGTTAAAAAATGAAAATATTGGACAAAATGGATCAAAATGATCAAAAATGCTCTACGCCTCAATCTGCTGAGCCCCGCATGCATTTCATGCCCCAATTTTCCTAGCCTCGCATGCGTCGTTTCGAGCCCGAAGCATACATCGCACATGTCACACCAAAAATCTCGCTTAGTCTGCACCAACTGTGAGCACCTCTGTCCAACGTGTGCTAACCAGTCTGAAATGCGTCCAACACCCATTTTCAAGATATTTTCTTTCACTTTTTTAGCCTTTTCTTCACTTGTAAAAAGATTTTCTCCCCCATTGTAAAAAATACACAATTTTCTCAACTCTTTCTCTCTCTAGAAAGTTTTTTTTTTGTTTTATAGTTTTAAAGTTATTCTCTTTTTGAGATTTGTTAGTTTCATAAAACAAAATCACGCAAATTTATTTTGTAAAATAATGGACTGGTAATGTCCTACTTGTCTATTTTAAAAATGAAAAAGTACGAATTCATTATTTTACAAAATAAACTTGTGTAATCTTTTTTGTAAAAATAAGACTTATAATAATTCACATAATAAATAAGGAATTAAAATAAAATTTTATTAAAATCAACATATTTAAACTGATTTTTTCCTTTTAAAAACATAAATAAAATATAAAAATAAAAATTAATTGTGGAAGGCTTTCATATCTCAAAAAATTCATTTTAATCATGATTGGGTAAAGATGCATAAATTTATAATAATGTGATTTTTATTGTATTATGTGTTAAATTTATCTAAAAAATATTATTTTTATACTTTTAAAATAATTTTATCACATTTTATAATAATACAAGAAATTTTAATACAAAAATAAATATAATATATGTGTTATTAACATATCTCAATTATAAATAAATCTTAAGATTTTCCCCAATATTATTCCAGCCCAATTATTCGGTAAATGAGCCCATCGATTTATGGCCCCAAAATTAAAGCCCAAATACGATGTTCAGCTCCTCCAAAAATAACTCTCTCGACATTTTGTGGCTAATCAGTCCTGTCCTATTATTTGCGTCTCAAAGAAGAACAGTAATCTTGAAGACAGAAGTCCCTCTAAGAGCTCCGGTAAACGCCATTTTCGATTGCTCTTTGGACTTGAAATTCACTAGCTATTTGTTTCTTTGTTTTACTTGATCGCGAATTTATCACCTTGTTTTGTAGATTTATTCCTGTTCATTGTATTTGATGTCAATTTTATTCTTCTCCCAGAGTTAAAAAGCAAAGGTCTCACCTTTTTTTTCATTTTTGTTCAAATTTGAAGCGCGTGTTGTTCCCTTTTTGTGAAGCATGAATAAATTTCGTTCTGAATGATATCGTTGGGTTTTCAAATAGTTTAAAATAATTCTTGTTATTTATTTGTCCTACCTTTTTTCGTTTATATTTTTTTGAAATTTTGCTGTAATTGTGGTATTTTGGGTAGAATTTAATAGTTAAGAGATATGAATGAGAGTTCGTATTTGTTGGAATGATTTTTCATAATTGATTTTGAAGCTATCGCTGAATTATGTTAATACGAGGGTTTTAACCAATTGAACCCCATTGAGTTTTACCCATGGAGAAGGTGGATATTGAGCTTTGGGCTTAACGTGGATACATATAGTGAATTTCTGAATTATGTGCAATGTTACAATTCTATGTTTTTTCTAGTAGCAAACACATTTTCTCTGTGGTAAAGATAATTTTTTTTTTTTGGTTGAAAATTACATAAAATAATAGTCTTAAAACTTATAACAATAAAAACAAACGGGATAGAATTGAATGGAATTCATCATTAAACTTTTTTTAATAGTAAAAATATATGAACTGAACATAAGTAGGTCTTATTTTTGTTATCATAAGTTATAAGGATTTTATTTTTACTGTTTTCCCTTGTTTTTTTGCACTAAACAAATCCGAAACCAACAACCAAAATCAAACAAAACTACCTGCTGCAGCTGTGAACTTAAGCTTACCTTCTCTTTATTTTTAGTTTAGATTTCAATTTCTCTTGAATTTTGAAGATGATTTTGTTGTTGGTTTATGTTGTGGGCACAAATTAATTTTAATCTTTGTTGTCTGATTGTTTATTGCTTATTGGAAGCAGGTCAGGTTTTAATTTCTTTTGGCAAGTCTTGATTCGAAAGACATGCCCAAGGGTAGAAGAGTACAACCTGTGTCTTCTAATGAACGTAGGTCATCCCCTTATGCATGCAAACAATCATATACAGTTGGATCAGCGAAGGATGTGAAAGAATGGGATGAAGCAAGGTGTCCCATATGCATGGAACATCCACACAATGCTGTTCTTTTGAAATGTTCTTCCCATGAGAAGGGCTGCCGACCTTTTATGTGCAATACAAGTTGCCGACACTCAAATTGTTTTGATCAGTTCTGTAAGTCATCTGTGCCTGATTCCTCAGCAGTGTTGCTGCCAGAAATTCCTCTTATATCTCTCAGAACAAGTGAAGAACAATCAATGACAGGGCAAACCAGCAATTTCCGAAGCCATCTGCGATCAGAGCTAGCCTGTCCGTTTTGTCGGGGAGAGATCTTTGGGTATATTGTAATACAGCCTGCTCGTCAGCACATGAACAACAAAGTGAGAAGTTGCTCTACTGAGGCATGTAATTTTGGTGGTACCTATTCTGAACTGAGGAAGCATGCCAGATTTGAGCACCCTTCTTCGAGGCCGACAGAATTTGATCTAACACGACATCTTGATTGGATGAGGCTAGAGAGTGAAATAGAAAGGGAAGACATTTTTAGCTATTATGTGCAACCAGCTGAGTATGAACTTGCAGAGGGTAATCAAGTGGAGTTCAATTACGTGCAAGAAGTTGAAACAACATATGACGAGTTTCATTCGATGAGGCTCGAGAGTGAAAGAGAAAGGGAAGACATAAGCTTTCTGCAACCAGTTGGTTTTGAACATACAGAGATCCCTTTCTTGGACTCTAATTTGCAAGAAGTTGAAACATTATATCAACAGCTTGATTGGACGAGATTGGAGCCTGAAAGGGAATACATCTATAGCTATGTGCAACCATCTGGGTCTGAACATGAAGAGGGTAATCAAGTCCCTTTGTTGGAGTATAATTACATGCAAGAATTGGAAACATATCCACGTTGGATGAGGCTAGAGAGTGAAAGACAAATGGAAGACATCTTTAACTTTGTGCAACCAGCTGGGTTTGAAATTGAAGAGGGTAATGAAAACCAACTGCAGGAGCTTCCATTTTTCATAGAATATGAACCATCTAATGAGCTTGATTGGACAAGACCAGAGCGTGAAAGTGAAACATTGGATGTATTTGGCTTTGAGCAACCAGGGTTCGAAATTGAAGAGGTTAATGAAGATGGAGCATTGGAGTTCAATTACTTACAAGAAGTTGAACCGTCTGTGGGAGATATACCTGCAGAAAATGGGGCGGCGGGATTGGGAATCACACTCTCTGCCCCAATTATTTCCCGATCCCCCTTTTTCTATAAATTCTTGTAAAGATGTTATATATTTTTGCTTAAGTTCAGAGTTAAATTCAAACATGTCTTGAATATATTGGCAAGAATTCAAAACTGACTCCTAGGCTTTCACTTTTGACCTGATGCAACGATTTAACATATACTATTTAGTTGTTTATATATACTGAAAGAACAAGAAAACCGTGAAAGCTTTTGGTACACATTCATACTGATTATACCTCGGTTACTTTTTCAGAAAAATGAGGGCACATATTTAAAAAAAAAAATTAGATGAATTTGTATTTCCATATGCATAAACATTTCTCTCTCCTTTTCATTTGATCTAAATTTAAGATCAATAACCCTTTTAGGAGTTACATGATTGGACGCTATCTCAACCGCTTTGCGTTAAAAGGTTCTCGAGTTCTTCCTAGTTCCAAATTCAAGGCTTTTGACATGGCCTCACCAACTGCGGTAACCACCAGGATTTAAACTCAACATTAGTTAGTTACGTTTTATATCACAATGCACGGATAATTTGTAAAATTATTTAAAATATTTATTTTATTATAATTATGTCTACAAAATAATGATAAAAATATACATAATTTTGAATATAATTACATTTTTATTCATACGTTATGAAATAATTACAATTTTAAAAATATATACTTTATTGGATGTGTTTTTATCATTATTTATATGTTGTGGATATAATTATAATAAAATAAATAATTTTATAAATTATTAAATAAGTTTTGGAAATAAGACTTAATTAAACATTGAAATAACAAATTTAATGTTATAGAAAAATCAAACCATAATTGACCTACAAAGCTTACAAATGGCTAGATTTGGATGGTTTCTTACGAAGAATGTCCAAATGGTTTTTTTGTTTAAGAGGAAAACTAAGATATTTCAAGTTAATGTATTATTTTTATTATTATAAATTATTTAGAAAATAATAAATTTTATATTCATAAATTCATAACAATTAAAATAAGTAAAAAGGGTCAAAATAGTCATTTTAATTAAGTTTTTTGCATTATTTAATCCATTTATTTTTTAATCGATGTTATTTAGTTCTATTGATTGTTAAAAAAAGTATCATTTAATCATTTTAATTATTAAAAATGTGTTAATGAATAACAAACTTGAATATTTTATTATTAAATTTAAATTTAGGCTAATCATGTAAGAAAAATGTCTAGATATTAAGGGTTAAAAATAAAAATTCAAATTTAATTAAAAGAGAAACAAAAATAGAGAGAGAACTGAGTTTGTTGTGTTAGAAGAAAAACACAACAAATAACCAAAATATTTCTTTAATAAATCAAAAAATATGATGAAATGATAAGAATATTTAAATATTAGTATTTAAATAATGTTTGTTCTTCTATAACCTTTTTTTTAATAATAAATTAATTAAATAATAATTTTTTTTAAAAGAACCAATGGATCTTAAAATTATAAACAAAAAGATTAAAATGACACAATATCTTTAAAATAATATACTCATAGCTAGTATTATTTTTGTATTATAAGTTTTGAGGAGACTATTTATATTATTTTGTTATTACATTTTGAAAAAAAAAACATTAATCTCGTAGTTTTAAGGTTGACTTATACAAATAATACCTAAATCTTTTCACATTCTACGTTTTAATTTCTTCACTTTTTTTTACAATTTATTTTCATTATTTTTTAATTTTTACGCTTTAATTATTTTATTCTTCTTATATATATAATTTGATTTATATACTTTTTTTTACACTCTTTTAAAAATTAATTATTAACTAATACTGTTTGACCCGAACATGAGATAAAATGAAACTTGTCTTAGTTTTTGAGAAAAGGGAGATTTAAGAACTATTTTTTAATAATATTTTATTCTATGAGGCATTCAAAACATTCCGATTCATATTTGTTGAAATTTAATATCAATATGATTTCAAAATTGGAACTAAATATGTAAAAGAAAATAAAAAGAGTGGATTGATAAATTATAAAAATTAAAAATAAATAAATGACAAGAGTATAAAAAAATTTAAAAATTAATTTTAATGATTCAAACTATGTATAAGCATTCAAAATTCATATCCTATACAAATAATACATGGTGTTATAGTTTTTTAAAAAGTGTTTAATTATATTATTTGTTAAAGTCTCACATCGATTGGAGATCGTATCCATGATGTGTATATAAATAAGGACAATCCTTCGTCTTATAACATGAGTTTTGAGATAAAATTAGACCTAAATTTAACATGATATCAAAGTATGTTATCCAGTCGGTACAGTTGTTTCATCACTAGTGAGTGATACATTCTGTCACTTGAGCTCTATAAGCTCAACATCCATGTCGTTCTCAAGGAGATAGACCCTTGTCGATACGAGAGGGAGTGTTAAAGTCTCACATCGACTGAAGATTGCGTCTATACTGTGCATATAAACAAAGGTAATAGTCCATCTCATAACCTGAATTTTGAGATAGAGTTAGGCCAAAATTTAACATTATTTTTAATTGAAATGTTTTATTCTTATAATTTATAAAAATTAAATATTTTAATCCTAAAAATTTAAAATTATAAAATTATAATTCATACTTTTAGAATAGAGTGTAGCTTTTTTAAATGTATATAACTAAATCCTTCTAATTAAACGATGGGAGAATAAAGCACATTTTTAACGTATTCTTCTTCCATAAAATAAGAGTGAAGTCCTTTGACGACTTAGGTCAATTTATTATTGTTTCTTGCATCTCAAAAGTATCATTCAAAGCAGTACAATAACAAAAGTTCCTCGGAGAGCTCCCGTAAACTCCGTCCCCGATTGCTCTTTGCCCTTGAAACTCACTAGCTAGTGGTTTATTTGTTTTATTTGAATGTGACTTCATCACCCTTCTTGCATCACATTCTACGTGGAGATTATATTGAAGATAAGGATGTGGGTAATAAAATTGGAAATAAAAATAGAGAATAAATATTCGTATTTTATAATATTAGTCGGGATAAAAATGTTGATATTTTTCGAACTTATATATCATATTTTAATGAATATATAAAAATTAATATTTTTATAAATTTAATTATATTTAAATTTAAACTACTCATAAATAATGCTTTAATATTTTATATTCTATCGATAAGATATTTCTACTCTATTAAAGCATCAATAATTTTTTTTATAAAAATTATTTAAAATATATATTTAAGTTTTTAAAATTTAAAATCTTATAATTATTTTATTATTTATTATTATGATTTCAAGCTAATTTATAAAAAAATTCTATCAATATTGTTTAATATAAAAATATTATATATTTATTATTTTATATATATTTTTTATTTCACATAAAAATTGTATCCTTTTATTTTTTATTGATTCAAAATTTTATTTTTACTATTATAAAATATTTGTTATTGACTTGTTTTTATTATAATTGTTTTTTATAATAAAAATTTTAAAATTTTAAAAAATAAAAAATAATATTTTAAATATTACATAAAAAAATTTCTTATTTGTAAATCCTATTCTTTATTGATATTTTAATATATTTTCGTAAAGATTTTAAACGAAGATATGTGATAAATTATAAACAAAGTTGAAGCTCGGATATTTTTCTCTTTTGTGAAGAATGAACAACAATCGTACTTCTGAATGATGTTATTGGTTTTTGAAATTGTTGAATGCATAACAATTATTTTTGTTATATTTATGAAATTTTTGAACTTGTGGTATGTCCTGCAGTATTTAGTAGTCAAGAGATATGAACGAGAGTTTGTTGCCTTCGGATTTGATTTTAGTAATTAATTTTGATAATGATGGTTTTAATCATGTGATCCAGTTGAGTTTTTTATAAGAAGATTGGATGATTATTCTATAAAATAAAATTATCATAAAAAAATTTTATTTAATATTTATTTTTTTATTCAAGGTAGTAAGTTTGGATTGAAAATATTAAAATATAAATTTTTTAATGAAAATTAATTAAAATATATTTTTCAAAAAATTTGTAGAATTTTTTGAAATTTTTATGAATTTTTGAATGTATAACCAATCAAAACAAACACATGTGAACTTCACGTAAGTAATGGGAGAAAATCGAAGTACATTGCGTGTATAATTGACTAATCGTCGTCATGTGGATGCTACACAAACAATATTAACCAATTTGAACGTGTTGTGTGTACCATGTGATGGAAGTGTTGCAATGTGTGGACACAACGTTCATTTTACCCGACGGTCAACAAGTGTGCCACACATTGTCATAGGATACATCTGTTCGTTCCACCAATCCATCCCACTACCCATCACACGGTGATTCGTCTATTTTTTTTATCTCTTTTGTCACATCTCACAATCACATTTTCAGTGTTTAATTTTTTTTATCTCAACTCTTGATCTAAAATTGATATGGTGATTTAGATTCTATATAAGCTTAATTTAACCTCCTAAATGCACCAAAAAAATTTAAATAGTCAAATTTATAATTTTTTATCAGTTTTTGATATCAAGAAAAGAGAAAAATACAGAAAAAAAATCAAAAGGAAATACAATTTTATGGAGATTTAAGATAAGATTGGTGCTACAAATCAATAGATTGATTACATTTATTATTATTATTCTTCTTCTTCTTCTTCTTCTTCTTCTTCTGTTTTATCAATTTTTATGTATTTTTTATGAAAAATATGAATTTTATGAATACAATCATGTCTAACTAACCTATTATTTTGAGGTTTTTTGAACCCAATTTTATATATGTGATGATATAATATTTTTACTCTAATTATAATTTAAATTCAATTATATTATTTAATCTGATTTTATATTATTAATTATTTAGACAATAATTGTTCTATAGAAATAATAAAATAGATTTGTGATCGGTGCAAAACTATAAGTGTACAGTATCATAGTTTTATAATAAAATGATAAGAAGAACATCGTACTCAGAGATTGGTAACTTATTTTGATAAATATCAAAATTATACTAATCTTAATTTTATCTAGAAAAATCACTAAGATTGTTATAATTAAAATTAATTTAAAAAAATATGCAAAAGAAAAATAGAGATGTTGTTCAAATATCAAATTAATAGGAAAAAAAACTTCTACAAAATTGATTTCACTTAATCACTCGCTATGCTATACTCATCTAGTTAATTGAATTTAATTCTCTTCGTTTATTATCCATCTCCAAAAAATATTCAAAAATCTATTTTGATAGTCAATTAAAAACATTATTGATAATTAATTTACATAAGAGCATGCAATTTAATAAAGTAAGAAAGTATTAAGACTGATTATTTTGAAAACTATACAGATTCATATAAGTCTTTCGATCTCTATATTTACTTATGCCGAAATGTTTCAGATTTATCCTATAATTCTCTCTTTCGATAGTAAATCATAAGATTAAAATCATCTAATAAATGACAAGTTAATTAGAAGCAATAAATTTAGAATAAATCAAACAAATATGTAGAAAAATAATTGAAATTAACATAAAAAATCAAGCATAGTTTAAAATTAAATTACATCTTTTTCTTAGAATAAAGAAAAATTAATTTATTATAAAAATTAAATTTAACATAAACGAATTCACCATAATTTTTTAAAAAGAATCGAAAAAAAATTAAATTGTAAAAAAAATCTATTTTCGTATCTTCTTTCACGTTTTCTTTCTCTTTTTACTCGTTTCTGCTCCCTCTCCTATTTTATTTTCTTCCTTTACCGTTGTTCTCCCTTTTTTTTCTTTCCACCTCCCTGATTTTTGTTGTTTATATATATATATATATATTTCAAAAAAATTAATTTAAATTTAATTTAAATAATTTTTTTTAAATTTAAAAATTCTTAACGCTTCTAAAAAATTTGGATCTTCATTATCTTCAAAATTAAAATAAAATTAAAATAATAATAATAAATAAATAAAATTATACTAAAATTAAAATTAAGAAGTGATAAATTATGTCAAATTATACAAGTTATCAATATAAGATAATTATTTAATTATTTATCTTAATTAAATAAAAATAACATGCATAGTATCTAAACATAGATGTATGAATCTTATGTATGTGATCCATAATTGATGAACCTAATGAGTAATATTCAATTTTATTGACACGAGAGTGTGATTAAGTTAATTACTATATAGTTTGTAATTTATTTGAGAGATGAATACATTTTACATTAGAGTCAGTTAATTATGTAATTGATTAGTAATTATATTGGGAGATTTTAGTAATTTACATTGTTAGAAAATTGGGAGATTAAATATTCTAGATATTTTTTCATATATCTTCTTAGCTACTAATTTTGAGTTAATTAATTATTGTTATTTGTTTTTAATTTTTTTAATATTACTTTCTTAAAACACAATAAAATTAATGTTTATTTTTTAATTTTAAAATTAGATTCTAATAAAATAATTTTCGTAAAAATGATATTTTTTATCAATATATTATTTGTTTACTATATGTATACTTGCTTACACATTCCAAACAAATGTTGTTGATTTATAAAATTTTAAGATTAGTAACATAATAGTTTTTTTTATTACTTACACTAGCAAACTAGTTTCATTGTGATAAGATAATTGATGTGCTCTAAATATTGGGAAGTATCAGCCTTGGGGATTCTAATTTGACTACTTGTGTATGATGTATACTAAAGCTGAAGGCAAGGACTCCACTTTCCTTTTTAATCTTTCTTGGTGATTACTTGTGAGTACACATTATCTTTTTCTGGTGTAGATGTTAGTTTACACACATTATCTTTGTTTTCAGTCTAGTTTTCGATTTCTCTTGAATTTTAAATAGATGATGATTTTTACTAAAATGATTTTAATAAGAGACTGATTTTAAATTCTTAAATCATTGTTATACAGTTGCTGAAATTATTATTATTATTTAATAATTTGATATTAACTGGTTTATTAGTTATAGGTGTTAGAAACTCAAACCTAACTCAATTTAAAAAGATCTCATTAAGTTAAGAGTTACCGAGGTTTATAAACATCATTGTTGTCTTGCTCCTAACCGATGTGGGACAAGAATATTTAACAGCCTCGCTTTACACGGGGAACAAAGGTGGACATAAGGGCCACGATGAGACTGTGGTAGAACCCAGGGTCCAAGCATATAGAGATCATGAGCAGAGCTTTGATATCATGTTAGAAACTCATGCCTAACTCAACACAATAAGATCTTGATACGTATTTTCACAAGTGTACGAATCGTTCAAGTAATAAAGTGTACAAAAGTACGAATATCGAACCCACAAGGAATGGTGTTACTAAGTACCGAAATTGACTAATCCTAATTTTATTTGAAAACCGAATTGTTGAAATTTTTTTTAAGAAACAAATTAACTTAAAACTAAACGCAAATAACACAATTGAATGTTGTTCACAAATGATTAAAAATGCTAAGGCATTTGATTTCGCTAAATCAATTCAATCCGATTTCAAGTCATGTTATATGAGAATCAAAGCTAAAAGTGATGGTTGAAAAACCCAAATTTACCTAATACTCTCTCTCGAGTTATATTAGAATTACTTATCGATGAAAACCAACTATATTTCTACGAAGATTTAATCACAAACAAGCACATTACGATTTATGGAATTTCTAGAATAACCACATACATCATGCATTAGTCCTCACACTCGCATTCAACATACGATATTTATCACAAGAAGCATTCATTACACATCTCCTCTCGGTCTCAATATAATGCAACAAATCATCTAAATCTTGGCCAAAAATTTAAAAACATTAAACATGGAAATAAATACTCAACTTGAAAACAATGAACTCATATAACAATAACAAAAGAAATCAGATTTTCTTGATTCAACTACATCATAGCCTTAGCAAAAACGAATTAGTTCATAATAGAAATAAGAACAAACATTATCTCAATTGAATCCATGAATAACAAATCTGAATAAAATTCAGAAAATAAAAGCTAAGGATAAGAGATGAAAAACTCTTGAAGATGAAGACTTGGTAGCAACAATGGTGATGATCCTTCAAGCTTCTCCAAAATTTCTCTCCAAAATTGTCTTTTCTCCTCCAAAAATGACTCAAATTTGCTCTCTCTGCCGTTGCCTCTTTCTACATCTTATAGTATATATAGATCTAGGGTTTTGGGGGCAGTTTTGGAACAAAACAACAAAAAAATTGTGTATTCGGATGAAACGCACTGGCGGCGACATTTTTCTCGCCGCAGCGAGATTTCTGGAAAATAAAATTTTTGGTTCTCTGAATTTGGCCGGTGGCTAGATGCATTTGGCCAGCGGTGAGATTTGCATCTGCCAAAATCCGTGCTTTCAGGAAGGTTTTTCGCCGTGCTGTCTGTAAGAATTTCGCCGGCGGCGGGATTTCCAAATTTTGAAACTTTGTTTTCTTTTTATTTTCGCTCAATTTCGATCATTGAACTTTGTCCCAAACTTCTCCAAAATTATGATTTTACCTGAAATTTCACTTTAAACACGAAATACCCGTAAAATGACATTTGTGGATTAAATAATTAAATAAACATAATTTTCACACAAATATCAACATTTAAATCATAACAAAAATGCAATAATTTGACTCTTATCAACAACCCCCAACCAGCTTCTTGCTAGTCTCTAGCAAGAAAAGCGATCTATTTAATAAATTTAAAGGAAACATTAAGAGAAAAATTCAAAGAAAATTTATTCTATTTACAAAATTACATTAAGTGTATGCAATAAGCCTTTAAACCCCTAGGCGGCCCTAGTAGGACGAGTTGTAGTCTCGTGAGAGCTTCCAGTGATGATACCAACAAACATCTTACCTATAACTATCCTAACTTAAAACAATAAAATCACATAACAATTAATTTGCACAAATGTCTCAAAAATTGTAAATAACACACAACACATAGAATAATTAAATGTCACCTAAGCTTTAAGAAATCTCATATGCCAATTTCACTTTTGTTATTGACTCTTAAACATCCATCAAACCACAAACCAATAGCCATAATGCCTAGATAATATTATGCATAACATCCACAAACAAAAAGGTGAAATCTCGAACTCCATAAGCTCACTTTTCAAACCTCTCTCCACTAATGAAGGAAAATACACCACTTTGGATCAATAGGACTTTATGAGGCTTGTAATGTTAGGCTTAGGTATTTGGTTAAGAAAGACGGGAAGTGTCAAAATACAAATAAGAGCACTTATTACATTAAACACAACCAATTAAGTAAAAGAGTAACACCATTTAACCCAAATTGTTTCTTCCAATCATAACCCATTTTCCACAGATAAACAAAGTTCTTCCTCAATCTTTCACCTCAGTACATCCATCACTAACACTCTTTTATTTACTAGAATGTGAAAGCTACTCCAATTGCTCTTGAAAATCCAACCTTTTTCTTCTAATATATGTGGAAATTGTTTTTTTTTTGTTTTTTTTTCATCCTTACTCCAATTGCTCTTCAAAAGACATAACCCCCAACCAATTTCTTCCAATATATGTGGAATATTTCTCCAATTGCTCTTGAAAAGTTTGTGTTCAAAATTAAGTGCTCTTAACAAATAAGGTAGGAATTATATATATATATATATATTTGGCTCAATAAAAGGTAGGTTATATAAGGCAAAAAGAAAGAAAAGTAAGGCTAACAATATATTTAAATAGGCTCAAAGAGGTTACTAGTGATATAAGGATAACAAGGTAGGCTTAAAATGGCACAATCGATCCAAAAATGGCCTACATCATATCCTAAACAGTGCAATTCCAAATTATTTCGCTTCAAGAGGTTTTCAAATGAGTTCTTGAGTTTGTTGAGATCACAAAAATGTCCATGAAAAATTCGCACATAAGACTTCTCTAAGCATTTAGACTAATCAACCAAATTATACCACATACCAAAAGAGTCGCCAACTAGGTAAAATCAACATTTGAAATTATCTTTAAACCGAAGCAAAATTTAATGTCTTCTAAAAGCTACTTGTTATCACAATCACATTATTATCATCAACGTGCAAATTAAAACAAGTAAAATGCAAATGAGAAAAAATAAAATAAAATAATAATAATAATAATAATAATAATAAAAATAAGACAATAAAGAAATAAAAGAAATTAAATCAAAATGCAGAAAAATAAATGGAAAATCAAAATTAAACACAACTAAACACAAACAAAACTACTAAAAATGAAGGGAAGAAAAGATTTAAAAAATAATCAAAATAAGACAATAAAGAAATAAAAGAAATTAAATCAAAATGAAGAAAAATAAATGGAAAATCAAAATTAAACACAACTAAACACACAAACAAAACTACTAAAAATGAAGGGAAGAAAAGATTTATCGTTTACCGCACCCCAACCAAAACCTTACATTGTCCTCAATGTAAGAAAGGAACGAGAGATCTCCTTTCTCCCGGTGGTGAAACTACCCTCGCCGGCGGTGAACGTAAGATTTTTTTTTCTTAGATGGGATGGCATTGGCTTTAGCTCAATCTTGTTGGCTCCATTCTTTACCATTGAGTTTGGAATTTCATTTGTTCCTAACTCCTTGAATTTTTCATCACTTCACAAATATTCATCGGGTTCTGCCAGTAATTTGGAACATTGTCTCATCCCCTCATCTTCCTCCTCAATTGTTGCAGATTTCACAAGGCAAGCTTCTAGTGGTAGCAATGGAGTTCTCTCCTCAAAAGTTTCCGAGATTAACCTGTCAAGAGTGTTAATTTGAAAACAAGAATGTACGTCACATGGAAATTTTATTTCTTCAAAAACATCAAAAGTCACTTGTTCATCTTGCACCCGTAGAATGAGCTTTCCTTGCTGAACATCAATCAATGTTCTTCCAGTTGCAAGGAATGGTCTCCCCAATATCAACGGTATCTCTCTATCTTCCTCCATGTCAAGCACCACGAAATCTACAGGGAAAATAAATTTGTCGACTTTAATTAAAACATCCTCAATTACCTCTAGAGGATATTTCACTGATCGATCCGCTAATTGTAAAGAGATTGAAGTGGGCTTCACTTCTCCTAAGCCTAGTTTCCTGAAAACAGAAAGTGGCATCAAATTAATGCTTGCTCCTAAATCACATAGGACTTTATCAAAATTGCAACTTTCTATAGCACAAGGTATAGTAAAACTCCCTGGGTTTTTCAATTTCTGTGGCAGTTTTCTTTGAAGAACTGCACTACACTCCTCATTTAGCATGACAGTTTCATAATCTCCCAGCGTCCTCTTCTTTGATAGAATTTCCTTCATGAATTTTGCATACTTGGGCATTTGTTCCAACATCTCTACAAAAGGAATGTTAATATGCAATTTCTTAAAAATATCCAGAAATTTATCAAATTGATTATCAAGCTTTTTCTTATTCAATCTTTGAGGATATGGGATAGGAGGCTCATATTTCGCATATGGGGAAGGTTGAATATCTTGGGATCTTGATGGATTTTCTTTAGATTCTTCCATCTTTTTCTCTGATTTCCTATGCCATTCAAGTTCTTTACCACTTCTCAATGTGATAGCCTTTGCATGCTCTATGGGATTTATTGTGTCACTAGGTAGCGATCCTCGAGACCTTTCTGCAATCTGCTTTGAAAGCTGCCCCAGTTGGTTTTGGATGTCCCTATTGATTGCCTCTTGATTTCTGAAATTTACTCTTGTCTCATCAATGAACTTTCCCAAAATTTCTTCCAAATTTGTTTGTTTCTTCTCTTAGGGTTGGTAGGAAGATGATGACGGGTTGAATCCCCCTTTGGTTATTTCCCCATGACAAATTTGGATGATTCCTCCAACCTGGATTGTAGGTGTTTGAATATGAGTTATGTTGAGGTTTTTGGAAATTTGAAACATAATTTGCTTGCTCAGCATTTGGTGAAGCAAATGGATTTCCAACTTGGCACTCGATACTAGCACGATTTCTACCACATAAATCACATTGTGCAGTTGGTTTGGATTCTAACTTGGATGACAAAGAATCCATCTTTCTTGAAAGAATAGAAACTTGAGCCGACAAAGCATTCACTGAATCAATTTCATGCACTGCTGCTGGTCTTTTTGCAATTACCCGCTCTGAATTCCATTGATTGTTGTTTTCTGCCATAATCTCTAACAACTCATGAGCATCCTCCAGTGTTTTTCCCATTAAAGACCCTCCAGCTGCAACATCAATCATTGCACGATAGTTTGAAACCAACCCATTATAAAATGTAGAGACTTGCAACCAAATTGGTATACCATGATGTGGGCACTTCCTCAACATTTCTTTGAATCTTCCCCAAGCTTCATACAATAATTCTTGGTCATACTGTGTAAAAGATATGATTTCATTCCTCGATTTTTCCGTCTTAGTAGAAGGAAAGAACTTGGACAATAATTTCTGAACCAATTCATTCCATGTTGTAATTGATCCCGATGGTAATGAGTTTAGCCACTCCTTGGCTTTATCCCGAAGTGAAAAAGCAAAAACCCTCAATCTTATAGCATCTTCAGACACACCATTTATCTTGTAAAGATCACACACCTCCAAAAAGTAAGCAATATGTGCATTTGGATCATCCTTTGACATTCCCCCAAACTGATCTGATTGAACCATTTGGATAAAGGACGGTTTTATCTCAAAGTTATTGGCTTGAATAGTTGGCCTTCTTATACATGAAGTAGTTCCAACAACATTAGGCGCAGCATAATCCCTCAAAGCTCTACGATTTCCACCTCCCTCAACAAATGGTAGATCCATGGTTGATTGTCTATTAGGAGCTGAGGTTGAATGCATTCTCTCTCGATTTAGACACCTATATGTTCTATCAATCTCCGAATCAAATGGAAGACGGTTAAGGCTTCTTGTACGTCTCATACAAAAACTCCTACAACCACAAAATCAACTAGCACAAAAACAACACAAAGTTACCTTTTTTTATGATAAATAAAATAAAAGAGCAAAATAAACAAAATTAAAAATGAAACAATGATAAAGCAAATTAACTTCAAATTAAAACTAAGATTAGGTAGTATCGATATTAATAAAATCAAACCATTTCCCGGCAACGGCGCCAAAAACTTGATGCGTATTTTCGCAAGTGTATGAATCGTTCAAGTAATAAAGTGTACAAAAGTATGGATATCGAACCCACAAGGAATGGTGTTACTAAGTACCGAAATTGACTAATCCTAATTTTATTAGAAAACCGAATTGTTGAAATTTTTTTAAAGAAACAAATTAACTTAAAACTAAACGCAAATAACACAATTGAATGTTGTTCACAAATGATTAAAAATGCTAAGGCATTTGATTTTGCTAAATCAATTCAATCCGATTTAAAGTCATGTTATATGAGAATCAAAGCTAAAAGTGATGGTTGAAAAACCCAAATTTACCTAATACTCTCTCTCGAGTTATATTAGAATTACTTATCGATGAAAACCAACTATATTTCTATGAAGATTTAATCACAAACAAGCACATTACGATTTATGGAATTTCTAGAATAACCACATACATCATGCATTAGTTCTCACACTCGCATTCAACATACGGTATTTATCACAAGAAGCATTCATTACACATCTCCTCTCGGTCTCAATATAATGCAACAAATCATCTAAATCTTGGCCAAAAATTTAAAAACATTAATCATGGAAATATATACTCAACTTGAAAATAATGAACTCATATAACAATAACAAAAGAAATCAGATTTTCTTGATTCAACTGCATCATAGCCTTAGCAAAAACGAATTAGTTCATAGAAATAAGAACAAACATTATCTCAATTGAATCCATGAATAACAAATCTGAATAAAATGCAGAAAATAAAAGCTAAGGATAAGAGATGAAAAACTCTTGAAGATGAAGACTTGGTAGCAACAATGGTGATGATCCTTCAAGCTTCTCCAAACTTTCTCTCCAAAATTGTCTTTTCTCCTCCAAAAATGACTCAGATCTACTCTCTCTACCGTCGCCTCTTTCTCCATCTTATAGTATATATAGATCTAGTGTTTTGGGGGCAATTTTGGAACAAAACAACAAAAAAATTGTGTTTTCGGACGAAATGCGTCGGCGGCGACATTATTCTCGCCGCGGCGAGATTTCTAGAAAATAAAATTTTTGGTTCTCTGATTTTGGCCGGTGGCTAGATGCATTTGGCCAGCGGCGAGATTTGCATCTACCAAAATTCGTGCTCTCGGGAAGGTTTTTCGCCGTGCTCTCTGTAAGAATCTCGTCGACGGTGGTATTTCCAAATTTTGAAACTTTGTTTTATTTTTATTTTCGCTCAATCCTGATCATTGAACTTTGTCCCAAACTTCTCCAAAATTATGATTTTACCTGAAATTGCACTTTAAACACGAAATACCCATGAAATGACATTTGTGGATTAAATAATCAAATCAACACAATTTTCACACAAATATCAACATTTAAATCATAACAAAAATGCAATAATTTGACTCTTATCAGATCTCATTGAGTTAAGGGTTATCCAGTCTTATAAGTAATATTGTTGCCTTGCTTCTAGCCGATATTGGACAAGGATACTTAACAATAGGAAAATAGGTCAGATTTGAATTTCTTTTGATGAGTCTTGATTCCAATGACATGGTGAAGCGTAGAAGAGTACACTCTACATCTTCTAATGAACTTAGGGCATCTCATACTTGCAAAAATACATTGAATCAACACAGAATATGAAAGAATATGATAAAACAAGGTGTCCCATATGCATAGAGCATCCACACAATGTTTTTCTTTTGAAATGTTCTTCCCATGAGAAGGGTTGTCAGCCTTTTATGTGCAATACAAGTTACCGACACTCAAATTGCTTTGATCAGTTTTATAAGTCATTTGTGCCTGATTTCTTAGCAACATTGTTGCTAGAATTCCTCCTACATTTCTCAGAACAAATGAAGAACAAATAATGACATGGAAAACCAACAATCTAAAACTAAAGCTATCTTTCCCTTTTTGTCGGGGAGAGATATTTAGGTATATTGTAATACAGCTTGCTTATCAGCACATGAACAACAAAGTGAGAAGTTGATCTACTGAGGCATGTAGTTTTAGTGGGACATACTCTGAATTGAGGAAGCACGCTAGGTCTGAGCACCCTTATGTAAATCCTACATAAGTTGATCTAACACAAAAGCTTGATTGGATGAGGTGAGAGAGTGAAAGAGAAAGGGGAGAAAGTGTTATCTTTCAAAAAGAGAAAGGGAAGTTGTCCCTAACTTTGAGCCATTTGAATTCATGCAATGACGTTGAATCATATGAGTCTGATTGGATGTGGCTTTGAAAGACAAAGGAGAGTCATTCATAGCTTTGAGTCATTTGAATTCTTGCCTAAAACAGAACCATCTTGCCTTATTGATATGGCATGGCTAGAGCCTGAAAGAGCAAGGGAAGCTACCAGTAGTGTTGTAGCATTTAATATGTTTCCTGAACTTGTTGAATATTGGCTCTAAAATAACAAATCAGTGATCTAATTTTTGGTTTAAATTATGGCATAATTTGGGGAGAGGGAGCCTTATTTCATCTATAAATATGGGGGAGTTCATGCATTGAAAATACAAGGCAAAAATAAAAAATATCAAAGAGAGCGTAAACAAACTCAAAGAGAGAAAATACTTAGTGAGTGTGAGAGTTTTCTGTGAATTTAGGGAAACACTTGAGAAATATTATTAGTGAGGAAATTTGTATCTATATTCTGTATATTTCCTACTCAGTTCAATAATATCTGCAACCTCTCATGGACCTAGGCAAATTGTCGAACCATGTAAATTCTATGTGTTTCCTTTTACCGATTTAATATATTCATATATCGCTATTTATTGTTTCCGTACAAAACAAATTGGTATCAAATTCAAATATAGCAGTATTATATATCAAATCAAAGCTCTCGATGAGAAAAATGCAACAGCCAAAGAATCGATCAAATTAGACATTAGACACACCATCATAAGCTGTCGGAGTGCTACTACGAACAACTGAGTCAACTCACTGAGTTGAGTCATCTAAGTTGTTTAACTAAGCCACTGAGCCGTTGACCAAGGCATCAACTCGAGGCACTTAGCGTTGTTGATTGTTGACTAATAAGTCAAATCAATCATTAGTGAATTTTGAACTGAGTTGGTCTATTTTTCATCCGTTTTCGACTCAGTCGAACCTTTTCCTAGCTAATTGGACCATTTTGGATTCAACCACAAACTCCATTTTTTTCAAATAAGGTATAAAATTTGGAAAAACATTGTTTTAAGTTGTAAGTGAAAAATATATGTTATACGTTTGTACTTATAGTTGATAAAAGAGAGATCAAAAAAGGTGAAAAAGTTGACCTTAGAAGTTCTAGCAAACCAAGTTGTTCTACTCGAAGAACCATGTTGTCCAACGCAAAGTTTAAGGTGGAAAATTTTGAAAACACCGATAACTTTGGCATATGTCAATGTGAAGTATTAGATTTATTGATCCGAGAAGGATCTAATATAGCCTTGGAGACCAAGTTAGAAGATTATTCCAATGAAGATTGGAATTATGTCAAACGAAAAGCTTGTGGCACAATTCGAATATGCTTAGGAAAAGATCATAAGTACTTTTTCATGAAAGAGAATATAGTCGCAATTCTTTGGAAGAAGCTAGAGGATAAGTACATGATGAAAAATATAGAGAACTGACTCTACTTGAAGAAGAAACTTTTTCATTTTCAGTACAAGAAAGGTACCCCTATGATTAAGAACTTAGATAATTTCAATAAAATTAGGGTTAATCTACAAAATTTAGATGTTAAAGTTATCGATGAAAATAAAGTTTTATTGTTGCTAAATTCATTACCTGAGAGCTAGAAGCATTTAACCATAACTTTGTTATATGGAAAAGATAAGGTTAAATTCATAGGTGTTTCAAATGCTTTGGTAAATAATGAGTACTGAAAGAAGGATCAAAATGATCCCAGAGATTCAATATCAGAAGCATGGATTGCAGCCAGAGGTAGGACGAACAACAAAAAATATGGTAGATTAAATAATAGGGGGCGATCCAAATCAAAGTCCACAGGAGATTCATCCAGAAGCGTTCCTACGAAGGACGAGTGTGTCTATTGTCTACAGAAAAGGCACTGGAAGAAAGATTGTCCAAACAAGGACAAGTCAAATGAAAACATTGCACAGAAGGTCGATGAAGATGAAGAATAAACCTTTTTCAATTTCATCATCAAATACCTACTCAGACAAATAGATCCTTGATTCCAAATGTTTGTATCATATGTGTCCAAACAGACATTGGTTTTTGAGTTTTGAGAAGCTCGATAGAGGAGTTGTGCTTATGGGAAATGACAATTTCTGTCATACAAAAGAGATCGGAACAATACAACTAAAGATGTACAATGGTACAATCACATGACTTATAAATTTAAGGTATATTCCTGATTTAAAGAAAAACCATATTTCTTTAGGTGTTCTAGATTTTAATGGTTATAAGGTAACATTGGAAAATGGAGTCTTGAAAGTTATACGAGGTGCATTTGTAGTGATGAAAGGTACTCCAAAGGCAAATCTGTATTTCCTAGATAAGAGTATAGTTACAGGAAGAGCAGCTATCTCAAGCAGTTTTGAAGAAAAAACATATGATTCTTTCCGCATATGACACATACTCTTAGGTTATGTCGGTGAAAAGGCTTTGTAAGGCTTAATGAAGCAAAGTCTTCTGAAATGTGCCAAGATTGGAAAGTTTGATTTCTACGAGCACTATGTATTGGGAAAACAAATAAGAGTCAAGTTCGGCACTACCGTTCATCATACTAAAGGAACTCTAGATTATATTCACACGAACGTCTGGGGACCTTCCAAGAATGCTTCATTTGGAGGTAAACACTGGTTTGTGACTTTTATTAATGATTTCTCTAGATATGTGTGGATATATACCATGAGTCACAAAGATGAAGTTCTGAATATCTTTCTTAAATGTAAGAAAATGATCGAGACTCAGATAGGTAGGAAAATTAAGAGGCTCAGATCTGCTAATAGTGGTAAGTACAAATCAGATCCATTCGTCAAAGTTTGTCAGGTTGAAGGGAAAACTAGATATTTTTCAATTTCTCGTACACCACAACAGAATGGAGTTGCATAATGAATGAATCGTACTTTGGTTGAGAAAGTTTGATGTATGCTATCTCAATCCAAATTGAGCAAGGCATTTTGGGCTGAGGCTTTGTCATATGTAACTCATATAGTCAATAGACTTCCTACGATTGCTTCTGATTATGTTTTATTGCGAATATTTAGATGTCATGCATATTTTCATGTTATTGAATCCAAATTGGATCCTAGAGCAAAGAAATCTATTTTCTTGGGCTTTAATGAAAGAGTTAAAGGATTTGAACTTTGGTGTGGTGAATTGAAGAAGATCGTCTTAAACTAAGATATCATATTCTATGAGTCTATTATGCTAAGATAGACAAATTCAAAGAAAGAGAATGAAAGTCCAAATAATCTTTCTAAGGTGGTGCTTGAGACTCCAGAAGATCTAGAAAAGATTACACCGACTACCAATCATGGTGAAGATGAAATTGATGATCAAGAAGAGATCTCATTTGAGGTGGAGGTTCTCTTACCATCACCACCGATAAATCATTAGCTGGAATCTATTGCCACAACTCAACTGAGAAGGGAGATTAGGAAGCCTACTAGATACACTTACATGGTGATGATGTCACATGCACTTATAGAGAAGCCATGCAGAGAGTTGATAGTATGACGTGGAAGATGGAAATGGATGAAGAGATGAAGTCTCTACATCAGAATTAGACTTGGGAGTTGGTTTAACTTCCCAAAGGAAAGAAAAATATTGGCTTAAAATGGGTATATGCTAAGAAGGAAGGTGTTCCTGATAAAGACAACATCAAATACAAAGCCAGACTGGTAGCAAAAGGTTATGCTCAGAAAGAAGGAATAAACTACAACAAGGTATTCTCACATGTTGTTAAGCATTCATCTATTCAGATACTATTGGCTTTGGTAGCACAATTTGCTTTCAAGTTAGCTCAACTTGATGTCAAAATAGCTTTTCTCCACGGTACTTTAAATGAAGAGATCTACATGTTTCAACTGGATGGCTTCAAAGCTCCAGGACATGAGAATAGGGCTTGCAAGCTAAACAAGTCACTTTATTGTTTGAAGCAATCACTACAATAGTGGTACAAGTGCTTTGATAGCTTCATCAGAGAGTAGAAGTGAACACGCAGCTAGTTTGATCACTGTGTATACTTTTGAAAACTCTAAGATGGTATCTTCATTTATTTGCTCTTATATGTTGATGATATATTGATTACATCTAAGAGCAAGATGGAGATTGATAGACTGAAGGCTCTATTGAGTTCAGAATTTGAAATGAAAGATCTTGTAGAAGCTAAGAAAATTCTTGGGATGGAAATCACAAGTGATAGATTTTCAAGCACATTTTATTTGACACAGACTCAATATCTAAAGAAAGTACTTCAAAGGTTTAACATGGATGAGAAAACCAAACTAGTAAGTACACCGCTTGCTCCTCACTTTAAGTTAAATGCATTGATGTCACCTAGCACCACCGATGAGAAGAAGCAAATGGAGTGTGTTCCATATGCAAATTCCATTGGTGCCTTGATGTATGCAATGGTATGTACCAGACCTGATATTTCCCATGTTGTTAGTATAGTGATTCGCTACATGCACAATCCCGGTAAAGGACACTGGTAAGCAATGAAGTGGATTCTACGATACATATATGGTACTATGGATATTGGTTTAAAGTTTGAGAGAGACAAGACTGAAGGCAAGCACCTAGTCAGATATATGGATACTGACTATGTTGGAGATCTGGATAAGCGTTGATCTATAACTAGTTATGTGTTCACAATGGAAAAATGACCAGTTTTTTGGATATCAACACTACAGTCAACTCTAGCTTTTTCTACTATAAATATAGAGTATATTGTTGTAACAGAAGCATTCAAAGAAATTATATGGCTTCTCGGGTTGACCAAGGATTTGGGTATTGTTCAGAAAAATGTGGAGGTTTTCTTCGATAGCTAGAGTGTCATTTGTTTGGCAAAGAACCAAGTTCATAATGGTCATACCAAGCACATCGATGTTCAATTTCATTTTGTTCGGAACATTGTTGATGAAGAGAATGTTACACTCTAGAAAGTCAAAACTGTAGATAACCTTACAAATATGTTTACAAAGGTGGAGAATGTTGAATATTGGCTCTAACGTAAAATATTTGTGGCCTAATTTGTAGCTTAAATTATGGCATAAGTTAGGAAGATGGAGCTTTTCTTCATCTATAAATATGGAGGAGTTCATGCATTGAATATACAAGGCAAAAATTAGAAAAATCAAAGAGAGCATAAGCAAACTCAAAGAGAGAAAATACTTAGTGAGTGTGAGATTTTTCTGTGAGTTTGGAGAAACACCTAAGAGTTATTATTAGTGATAAAATCTATATTTGTATTATGTATATTTCCTACTCAGTTCAATAATATTTTCTACCTCCCATGGACCTAGACAAATTTTCGAACCACGTAAATTCTGTGTGTTTTCTTTAATGATTTGATATATTCATATACCGTTATTTATTGCTTCCGTGCACAACAGAACTATCTCACCAGCTTGATTGGATAAGGGTAAAGTATGAAAGAGAAAGGGATTCGTTAATAGCTTTAGGCCATTTGAATTCTTGCCTAAAGTTGAATCATCTCACTAGATTATTGGGATATGGCTAAAGTGTGAAAGAGAAAAGGAAGATGGCCTTAGTACTGTGCCATTTTTTATGTTGCCTAAACCATCTCACCAGCTTGATTGGATAAAGTTAGAGTCTGAAAGAGAAAAGGGAGTCATTAGTAGCTCTATGCCATTTGAATTCTTGAATGATGAACCATCTCACTAGTTTGATCTGATGATGCTAGAGCCTCAAATAAGGGGAAAAGACGTTCTGAAGTATATGATGATGTAGTATTCCACATCAATAAAATTCAAGATTATTACAATAATTTTTTCGAAAAATAAAAATACTCAATGATTGATTATAAAAGAAATTAATGTAATTGGTGGAGAATATACTCTAAAAGTAATGAATAACTCTTTATGCAAACCCAAGAACATGGACCTCGTAACCTACAAATGTTATTGGACTTGAGAACTTTGAGACATGGCTAAAGACCCAACAACGAATTTGAAATAGATTCAAGAAAACTAATATTTAGATTAAAGCACTCACCTTAACACAATGTATATTAGTCACTAAATGCAAAGATGATAGTACGTCACAAGGTTTGTAAATTCCTTAATAAATCGGTTTGTAGAGAAACAAAGAACACTAAAGCTCTCAACTTTGATATTAAAATCAAAATATAATTAATGTGTGAGGTAATTAGGTCTAGTTGATGGCACATACACATATATGTAGCCTACTAGCAACATATTAAAGAAGGAAATAAATGTCGAGCGTTGGATCATTCTCACAAGAAAAAAATACAATGAAAACCACGCTAGTTGTGACAACCAAAAATTCATGCCCCGGTGTGGTTTGGAGACTACAAATTGTTTAACATCAGAAAGGATCTAGCCGCGACGCCACTTATCCTCTATCGCAGTGTGCATGGTTCTGCATGAATTCAGTTCCAAAATAGAGGTTACCATGAAGTGGCTCACATAATACCACACCGCAATGCACCTTCAAAATTCACAATTGTTTTTATTTTATTAGATGGCTCCTTCTTTGCCTTATGTTTCATTTGGAGTACTCTTTAATCATGATTTAATTCTTGAATAAACATATTCAATACTCCCTTGAGTTAAGTTGTATTTAATCTCGTAATAGTACCGCTCAAAATTTGTAATGTCCCATCATTCTCGTTAACTTTCCCATTGCTAGAGCCTGAAATAGAAAGGGAAGTTGTCCTTAATTTTTGTGCCATTTTATTTCCTGAAGTTGAATCGTGTCATTGTCTAGAGCTTCTTTATTGTGTAGGGTGATTAAGATTAGGAAAAACATTATTATCACCCATGAAAAAATATGACGACACATACACGCATATGTAGAGAAACAAAGAGCACTAAAGCTCTCAACTTTGATATTAAAATCAAAATATAATTAATGTGTGAGATAATTAGGTCTAGTTCACGGCACATACACATTTATGTATCCTACTAGCAAAATATTAAAGAAGGAAATAAATTTCCAACGTTGGATCATTCACACAAGAAAAAAATACAACAAAACCTACGAGAGCTGTGATAATCAAAAATTCATGCTGCAGTGTGGTTTGGAGACTGCGAATCGTTTGACATCATAAAGGATCTAGCCATAACGCCACTTATCCTTTATCGTGGCGTGCATGGTTCTGCATGAATTCAGTTCCAAAATAGAGGTTATTATGATGTGACTCACATAATACCACACTGCAACGCACCTTCAAAATTCACAATTGTTTTTATTTCATTGGATGGCTCCCTCTATGCGTTATGTTTCATTTTGAGCACTCTTTGATTATAATTTAGTTCTTAAATAAACCTATTTAATACTTCCTTAAGTGACGTTTAATTTGATATCGTAATAGTACCACTCAAAATTTGTAATGTCCCGTAATCCTCTTCATCTCTCCCATTGCTAGAGCCTGAAATAGAAGGGAAGCTGCCCTTAATTTTTGTGCCATTGCCTAGAGCTTCTTTATTGTGTAGGGTGATTAAGATTAGGAAAATCATTATTATCACCCATGAAAAAATATGACTTAATTGATAGCAATATTATTATTATTTTAATTTATAAATAAAAAATTAATTTGACAATCAAAATTTTCTGAGTTAAAAAGTATTAAATTGTTTGATTTGTTACAATTTTATTGAATTTTAACTAAAAATAATAGAACTTATAATAAATTTAAAATTTAAGTTGAGAGAGAATATAACACGTTAAATATGAATTAACGCTCTTATTTTGGCTTGTAAGTTACATTTTTATCGAGGGGCACGTACCCTTTATGTTCTCATTGTGCATCCGCCGCTGCAAAAGATTCTTATTACTCCTTGCTTGAAGGCATATTCATATCTGGTTATCATTCTTGACAACTAAGGGTAAGATTCTTTTAGTTGTTTCTATTCTGCTGCTTTGAATTCTCTATTTTAGATGTGTAGTCTGATTTCTTTTATTTTTCTTTGTTCTTTCATTATCGTTGAAATGCATTTTATCATAATAATGTCTTTATCCATTATATATTTCTATAATAATTTTATTCCTATATTATATTTTAAAAAAAATAAATATATAATTTGATAACCACCCATCAATGCATGTATAATGAGAAGACCTGTATACCCATGTAGAATTTCCCAAAATTATTGCATAGGTATTGTCTGAGGAGTCGAGGAAGAAGAAAAATTGTTATAAATTAACACTTATGAAACGAAAATTGGATCAAATTTGATTGTACAAATAAATAATTATGAGTAACGGTAAAATAATAAATAGTGAGAAAAATAAATGACACATTATGATTTAAGTGGTTCAACTTTTTAATATGAAAAGTCTACTCCACTGACGATAACACACCGAGAAAAATCTACTAATAATCAAATGAAGATACAAACACCAATTCCTCATAGAGCTTCACAAAATATACCAAAATCAAAAATACACATACAAAATAACTTCATTTAATTTACTAGTAATATAAAATAAGATAAATTAACAAACTTGTTATTTAATCAAAAATTATCATATAAATAATAACAAAGGGGATACTTACTTTTACCAAAGAATATGTTGTCTAAAACTTCCCTATGTACAAGGGATAAATGAAGAGATGGAGTAATGAACAAAGTAGGCTTAATATTAATTCAAGAGATGGGTTTATCTCAACGTGACCAAGGAAGCGCAATAAGGATGAGTGATAATTTTCTTTGATTTCTTATTTGTCTCTTTTCGTAGCTTTTGGTGGCTTTCTCAGCTTCTCAATTATTTTCTCTACTCTGCTATAGCGGCAACACACTTTTGTATAGAAAGAAATGAAGATATATATAATATATATATATATATATAAAGGGAAAGGAGAAGGGTTTAATAATAAATGGTTTTGGAACTCAATGTTTTGGGTCACAATTAACAAATCTACTCCTTTGCTCAAAACAAAAAACAAATTCTTCAAATATGAAATTCCTCATATTACCAAATAATCGTCGTCCAAAGCCCCAAAGGGTGATCATCTTCTGCAAATACCAATCAAGTCTAAACAATGCTTGAACTTATTAAATGGAATTGGTTTGGTTAACATATCCCCTGGATTATCTGTAGTGACTATCTTATTGACAACAATAGCATCCTGAGAGACAATGTCACAAACGAAGTGATATCTGACATCAATATGTTTGGTTCTTTCATGATACATAGTATTCTTGGTCAAGTGTATCGCACCCTGGCTATCACAAAATACAACAGAAGTATCCTACTGTAAACCCAAATCACAAACCAAACCTCTAAGCCAAATGACTTCTTTCACTGCTTCTACTATTGCCATATATTCTACCTCTGTCGTAGACAAAGCAACTATAGATTGTAAAGTATCCTTCCAACCAATGGCACAAGGAGAAAGAGTGAAGACATAACCTGTGAGAGATCTTCTTATATCCAAATCACCAGCATAATCGGAGTCCACGTAACCAATAACACTATAACTGGTATTAAAACTTCTGTCATATACCAAACCAAAATTAGATGTACCTCTCAAATACCGAAGTATCGAATTCACTATTTGCCAATGACCCTTACCAGGATTACCCATATATCTGCTGACAACACTAACTGCATGTGAAATATCTGGATGAGTACAAATCATAGCATACATCAAACAACCAACAACACTAGCATATGGCACCTGAGACATGTACTGCTCTTCTTCTTCTGACTATGGTTACAAATCCAAAAAAAGCCTGAAATGCACAACTAGCGGTATACTCATATGTTTAGACTCTTTTATAGCAAAGTGTTCAAGAACTTTTTCAATATAAATTTTCTAAGTCAAATAAAGTTTGTCCCCTTATCTATCCCTGTAAATTTTCATACCCAAAATTTTCTTCACTGTACCCAAATCTTTCATCTTAAACTCACCCCTAAGTTGAGACTTTAATATCTGAATCTCAAACTTATTCTTAGAAGTAATAAGCATGTCATCAACATAAAGCAACAAATAAACAGATGAACCATTATGGAATCTTTTATGATAAACACAACTATCATAATCACTCCTAGAGTAACCATGATCAATCATAAAAGAATCAAACCATTTATACCATTACCTAGGGGTTGCTTCAACCCATATAAAGACTTTTTCAATAAACAAACATGATCTTCCTTACCTGGAACAACAAACCCCTCTAATTTATGCATATATATTTGTTCCTCAAGCTCACCATCTAAGAATGTTGTCTTGACATCGAGTTGTTCTAATTCCATGTCAAACAATGCAACCATAGCAAGTAACACACGAATAGAGCTATATTTCACAATAGGTGAAAATACTTCATTGAAGTCAATACCTTTCTTCTGACAATAACCCTTTACAAAAACGCGTGCCTTGAACCTAGCTGCTTCAACCTCAAGTATACCTTTTTTTCTCGAAGATCCATTTGTTTCCAACAATCTTTTGGCCCTTAAGCGGTTTCACCAATTCCCAAGTATAATTCTTATGAAGTGATTCAATCTTTTCATTCATAGCAACCAGCCACTAAACAGACTCATCACAAGTGACAACTTTATGATAACCAGAAGGTCCATGCACCTCAATAGACTCTGCCATAAAGAATGCAAAAGAAACTAAGTCTACATCTGCGTACTTCTAAGGGCATTGAATCTCTCTTATTCCTTTACCCTTAGCGATACTATATGGTTGCTCATGTTGCTCTTCTACTACATCATGAGTAGAATCATCTATCTCATCCATAGATGGCTTATTTGAAGTGCCCTCTTGCACTTGACTAGGAGCTCCACTCTCAAGATCCACTTGATCACTAACACCATAGTCTTTATCTGTAACAATAGACTCTTTTTTCTTTTCCAACATGGAAAACTCATCAAACTTAACATCTCTACTAATCAAAAATTCAGATGACTTGGGTTCAACACACTATAATTTATAATCCTTCACCCCAGAAGGATACCCCAAAAATATGCATTTTAATGCCCTAGGCTCAAGTTTACCATCATTAACATGAGCATAAGCAGGACAACCAAAAAATTTCAAATTAGAATAATTAGTAGGAGTACCAAAGAATACCTCAAATGGAGTCTCCAACTCAATTGCAGTTGATGGAGACCGATTCACCAAATAACAGGCATGATTACATGCTTCATCCCAAAACAATTTACCCAATTCAGCTTGAAAGAGCATACAACAAGCTTTTTCTAAGAGAGTCCTATTCATATGTTCTGCTACTCCATTTTGCCATGGTGTATGACACACAGTACGGTGTCTCACTATGCCATTTCTTTCACAAAACTCATTAAACTGAATTTCACAAAATTCCAAACCATTGCCAGTTCTTAAATGCTTGATTTTCTTGTCTGTTTAATTTTCTATACAAGTCTTAAATTTCACAATTTTTGAGAATGCATCATTCTTATTCTTCAAAAAATAAACCCAAACATGACGAGAGAATTCATCAATAAAAGTTAACATATACCAGGCACCACCCTTAGACACAATACGAGAATGACCCCAAATATCTAAATGAATATAATCGACAATACCTTTTGTTTTATGGATCGTTGTACTAAACTTGACCCTGTGATGCTTTCCATAGACATAGTGCTAACAGAAATCAAGCTTCCTAGTTTTTTTACCATAAAGCAAATCATGTATACTCAAAATAGACATCTCTGCCTCACTTATATGGCCAAGCCACATATGCTATAATCGAGTAGTATCTGAATTTTGATCTGATGAGGATGAAACTGAAACATTGCCAATAACAATGCTACCCTGAAGCATATAGAGATCACGCGACAATTCCCCTTTAATAACAACAAGAGCACCCTTACTAATTCTTAAAACTCCACCTTCAGCTACATACTTGTAGTCTTGTGAATCAAGAGTACCCAAAGATATCAAGTTCTTTTTCAAATCTAGAACATGGCGAACATCTTTCAAAGTCCTAACAATACCATCGTGCATCTTAATTCGGACAGTACCAATACCAATAACCTTGTAGGACATATTGTTTCCCATCAAGACAACACCCTCATCAATAGATTGATAAGAATAAAACCAATCTCTACTGGGGCACATATGATAAGTGTAACCTGAATCAAGAATCCAAACATCTCTAGGAGAAGCAATAGATACTAATAGAATATTTTCACCATCGGAACCAGAACTATCTGCTACACCAGCAACATCATTAGTATTAGAAGACATTGTGGTAGATTTTGCTTCACCTTTAAGTTTCAGACAATTTACTTTCCAGTGCCCTTCCTGACGACAATAATTGCATCTATCTTTTCTTTTTCTAGATTTGGATCTAGACTTGCCTATATTATTACTTATGCCTTTTTCTTGATTTCTACCTCTAAGAAATAAACCACTGTTATTATCATTGTTGTTTGTAGACACCTTTTTCTTCAATTCTCTAGAATTCAAAGTTGCTTTGACATCCTCCAAAAAAATAGTGTCTCGCCCATATAGCATGGTATCAACAAAATGTTCAAATGAATGAGGTAAAGAACATAATAGAACTAAGGCATGATCCTCATCATTAATCTTAACACCACTATTTTTTAGATCACCAATAATTTTAGTAAATTCATCAAGGTGATCGTGTAAAGGTGTACCTTCTAACATTCTGAATGTATACAAACATTGCTTCAAATATAACCTACTTGTCAAAGACTTGGTCATATACAAATTCTCCAATTTAAGCTATAACCCAACAGGAGATTCCTCATCACCAACCTCGCGTAATACTTCATCAAACAAGGATAACTGAATAGAACTAAGAGCATTTTCCATCAATGCATCTTTTTCTTTATCAGTCAATTTTTCTTGCAATTTATCTTTGCCTTCAAGTGTCTTAACAAGCTCTTCTTTAACTAATACAACCCACATCTTCATACGCCATAGACTGAAATCATTCCTATCATTGAATTTCTCAATTTCATATTTTGTTGTCATGACAGAAAACTCAATATTAAATAAATAGAAACACAACCTAGAAAATATGAAACTAATTAGATAACCAAAAGCTCAAAATAAATCCAAAGGAGCAAACCTGATCAGTTTCAATAAATAGCATAATAACACAATACTCTGATACCAATTTATTATAAATTAGCACTTACGGAAGCGAAGATCGAGCCAAATTTGGATGCACAAATAAATAATTATGGGTAAATGCAAAATAATAAACAGTGAAAAAAATAAATAGGACACAATGATTTAAGTGGTTCAACTTTTAAATATATAAAGTCTATTCCACTGATGATGACACACCGTAAAAAATCTACTAATAATCAAATAAAGATAAAAACATCAATTTTACAAATAGCTTCACAAAATATATTAAAATAAAAAATACACCCACAAAATAAATTTTTCTAATTTAGTAATAATATATAGTAAGATAAATTAAAAAATTTAATATTTAATCAAATATTACCGTATAAATAATAACAAAGGTTTATTGTTACCAAATAATAAGTTTTCTTAAACTACCCTTTGTGCCGACGGATTAACGAAGGTATGGAGTAATGAACAAAGTAGACTTAATATTAATTCAAGAGATGGGTTTATCTCAACTTGACCAAGTAAGGGCCAGAAGGATGAGTGGTAATTTTCTTTGATTTTTTGTTTCTTTGTTCGCAACCTTTGGTGGCTTTTCTCAACTTCTCAATTATTTTCTCTACTCTGCTCTAGCTGCTGCACACTTTTGCAGAGAAAGAAATGAAGATACATATATATAAACAGAAAGGGGAAGGGGGTTTTTGATAATAAATGATTTTGGGCTTCAATGTTTTGTGACACGATTAACAAAAATACATATTTTATTTTAAGTTGGGATAATCCAAACCATGGAAGTATAACTGGTATAATAAAGGTTCCCACTTTTACATATGTTCTCAAATTCTAAAGTAAAGGCATTAATAATTTAACATTTATTTATTCGGGGGCTTCACGTCACCCTAATACTTTTAATATCTTAATTTATGTCATATCAATAATTGATAAGCATGAGAATAAGTGAGTTATTTTTATGTGAAATGTTGTTGTGAGATTCACATTATCGTACATCACTGATACAATGACATACCAAAAACATAATATTACCTAAGAATTGGTTACTTAGGGGTTTGTTTTGTAATGGATTATGTTTTCTTATTTCTAGAAATAGTTTTCTATTTACTAATTCATTTAGCAGTACAAAAAACTCCTTCAGTAAAAAGTTTTTTTCTTTCATTCCCTTGTAACAAAAAAGTATAGTTAATTAAAGAAAGAAAAATGAAATATGAAATATGATTTTTAATTTTTTTTAAGTTTCAAAAATAATAAAAATATGTACAAAAATATATTCAAACTTAAAAATAAAATTAATTATCAAAACTATATCTTAAATTGGGTTCAAAAAATAAAAATTGAAAACAAGTGGTTACAAAACGTGCCATAAGTATTTTACATTCTAATGGAATATTCAATTAACTTATTATCCAATTGATTTGGTTCAATGTAAGGAAAATAAAGGAAAAAAAATGATAAACTCATAAATTCTATTTATTTGAACATGTTAAATCACAAATTATGCTAGGAATAAGACATCTTAAATTCGTTGAATGGCATATTATTATTAGATATAAGGTATTAAATAATTTGTTGATTATTCCTTTTTTTTTTCTTTTTTTGGTTGTTGTTATCGTTGCAAACTTGCATATTTATATACTATACAAACTTGAAAAATAAGCAAAATTATTCACCTATTCAAAATATGTTTATCTTGCCTATAATAACATAATTACTTATTCTTCAATTACAAAATCTAGAATATCATAATCTTGATTCTTCAGATATAAAACTTAAGCACCAGGAAATAAAATTTAAAAGGAAAAATTAAACAATAATGGAAACTAAATAAGATAAAAATTATAATTTGTTATTTTATTTTATGTGCTTCACCAATGCAAGTGATCTTCTAAAGCATGTTAGAAAAATTTTGATATGCTTTCTCAGTGAAACTACTAATATTTTTTTTGGCCAAACAACTTATAATTAAAACTTACACATTCCCATGAAATATTCTTGTGTAAGTTTGTAGAACTGAAAGGCTGTACAAAATAAAAATTAAGATCAGAGCAAAAATTGATTTTTAAAATTAATATATCACTATAAGAAATTATATTATTTGAGAATATTATTACACCATTCATAAATATAATGACATGACACATCTATACAGATAATATAAACTCGTTTTCTAGGTCAAAGACAATACTATCAACAGTAGTAGAATCTTCCATTGTTTGAGTTTCACTACCACTTCTAGAGAATGAAACCTCATCTCTTAAGAACTCAAGATCTATGTTTCTCTTAGAACAAGTTCTAATCTTTCTCAATCCTTCTAGCTCAAAAAACACCTCCTTCATTGTTGGTCTTTTTCTACCATTCAATCTTAAACATCTAACTGCAAGCTTTGCAATAAGATAAATATCCTCTTCCTCAGCTTGTTCAACCACTAAAGGATCTAATATCTCATTAATTTTATTCTCCTTAAATAATGATCTAAAGTATGTAACAAGATTTTTGTCTTCATCTCTAGCATAAGAAAGTGGCTCTTTTTTAGTAAGTAGTTCTACCAACATAACTCCAAAGCTATATACATCACTTTTCTCTGAAAATTGATTTGATTGGAAGTACTCTGGATCTATGTAACCAAAAGTTCCTTGCACTGTTAAGGTCAAGTGAGTTTTATCAAGTGGAACTGACCTTGATGTGCCAAAATCAGATACTTTCGCACTATGACTATCATCGAGGAGTATGTTGGAAGATTTGATGTCTCTATGAAAGATAGGGATTGTTGCTGAAGAATGCATGTATGATACTGCCTCTGCAACCTCACATGCGATACGAAATCGATTATCCCATGAAAGTGATGATTCGGGGTCTTTTTGATGGATATGATGATGCAGGGTTTTATTAGGTATGAATTCATATACTAGTAATGGAGCTTCTGTTTCCAAGCAACAACCTAATAGTTTTACTATGTTTCTATGATTGATTTGAGATAAGATGACAACTTCATTTATGAATTGTTCAATCCAACTTTGATCTATTTCTTTTGATCTCTTAATAGCAACTATGGTACCATCGGGTAACATTCCTTTATAAACTGTGCCATACCCTCCTTGACCTAAAAACCGACTTTCGCTGAAGTTATCTGTTGCTTTCTCTAACTCTTCTGCAGTAAATATCTTTGCTTGTTTGCTACTTCCATGAGAAGAGAGTTTCAGCTGTAATAAAATTCCACCATTTTGCTTGAAGTGCTTTTCTTTTCGTAATTGGTGTTGTCTTCTTCTTATTGTTTCATATAATTTGTACCCCAATAGAAACAGACACAGCATTCCAATTCCAATGCAAGAGCCTGTTAGAAATAAATAACAATAGAAAATTCTTTCAATTCTTTGAACAGAAATTCAATGTGTCATGAAAAATTTGCATACCACTCAATTGAAAAGATATGATTATGTGAATGAGTGACTTTTGGTGTTTCAGTCAAAATGACTGAATCATATAAAGAAAACAATATAGACATTATAGATTGAAAGGATTTTTTTCCTTGTGTTTTTTAGATTGTTAAAGCAATTCTAAAGCAAACATAAAAAATTGCTGGAATTACTTTCAAGGCTCAGAATATGTATATTTTGTGCTTCCTGATAAAAACAAAAATTATGTGTGTCTTCCTAAAAGCATTCTTTACTGATACTTCTTTTGACTGAAATCACTTTTAACATAAGCACAATTAAACGACACTAAGTCTCAGGGTAATGAAATAGTGAAAGTAGTGTATACCATAGAAACAATTGGAAGAGCACTGCATAATCAAACAGAAAAAAAATACAAGAATAAGAAGAGAGGAAGGAAAGAGAGATATACTTAATATGGTGACTAACTTGACAGGAAAGATTTTACTGTCATGAATGCAAGTGAGACCCTCTAAGTTCCATTCTCCATGGTAACCTCGAGGACATTTGCAGGCAGAACTCTCAGGATTTACAGTACAATTCTCGCTCCTTCTTGGAACCAAAATAGGAGTAAATGGGTAGATTATGCTATTCTCTGACAACTTATTAGCCTTAAGTACACTCTGTAAACTTGCCCCAAAATATTCAGCAATTAATGAAAGAGCATCACCAGAAACCACCATATAAGTAAGCAGAGATGTTACACCTTTTTGAGTTTGGTTTTGGCTAGGACAAGCACATCTAAGTGGAACCATAAGCTCAGTACCAGCCTCAAGATTTTCATTGTCATAATAGTTTCTTCCCTTCAAGGCCTGACAAGTAGTTAGGCCTTGGTAAGTCTCATTTGCTATTTGAAAATAATTATGATCAGAACCTTTGACAGTGTAGGGAGTAAGGTGTTGATAGATATTGCCAGAACATGAGCAAGAAACTGGAACTATAATCAACTTGTTTGGGGTAATTTTTTCAATGCTTGAGACATTATTGATTGAGGCTATTGTTGTAGCCTCACTTCCAAGAAGATAAGCAATACTAAGTGTGGTTTCATATGGTGACTTTGATCTGAAGGTAACAAAGGATCTACATGATTTTTGAGGACCATTACATTGGTACCCTTTTGATATTGAAGGGTTTAGTGAGCAATCAAGTTGTTTGTTTGCAATATATTGTTGTTGGCAGTTTGAGAATTTGCGGAAGAAAGCTAGAGAGTTGATGATGAAGAAGATAGGTAAATTCATTGAATATATCAGTTTTAGCTTCATAACTAAACGGTAATGGTTGTTTTTATTTTATTTTATAATTATTCTCTTTGTATAATTTTTGTGGTGATGTTTAACGTTATAAGAATGTAATTACTATATAAATTAAAATTAAGTAGAATAAAAAGAAAAACACAACTTTTGTTATGGCTTTTGGTTAACTTGGGTTGATATTTACCAGCCATTATCATTCATTAGTGGTCATACCATGAATATATTTATGAATGAAATGTGTAAATTTCACAAATCATACTTGTTCTAATTTTAAAAAAAGACAAAATGACAATTATGCTGACTAAGTATTTAAGCTTTAAGTGTTAGACTTGATTGACTCTTTCTTTACATTTTGAGCCACAGAAAGTTGCTCTTAGAGACTTTAAAAGATATGCAGAGGTAAAAACTGTGTAACTTTAATAGTGACTTGATAAAATATATTATTTGAATCGTATCACTGGTTGATTTTTTTATCTATAGTTCAATGGCATGTATTGGGTAAAATCAACTAAATAGTTGAGGGCTTTGAGGTTAGTTGAGAATAACTGGTTGAGCTAAGATTAGCAGTTGATGTGAGTTAAGGTTAGTTGCATCTCAATGCATGCTCATTTAAAAATAAATTATGTGATTTATAAATATTTATCGGTCTAACCTAATTCAATGACGGAATCCATGCTTGATAACCAATACAAAATTGATATGTTAGTGGATTTCGGGCACCACTTAATACAAATAGAATAACTGGTGAGTTATATACATTCTCGCAGGGCAAACTTTCTTGTCTTGCATGTAAAGGTAGAATTTGACTTCATTTTGTAAGAATCATGAATTATAGAGCTGACTTTGGATAGGTCAGTTCACGCATAAAGGTGACATAGACATCCCACAATGTAGCATAACTTGGTGGGAGCTGCTTCTAATATTACTCTCATTTTGTACAAGTACCTAATAGTTTTAAAACTATAAGCTATATTAGTTTTTGTAATTTATTTAAAATATTATAATTTTGTCCCTCACATTTCAATTCCTTCTATTTTTTTATGATACAATTATTTATATAGTTTCACTTATAATCTCTTTAAAAAAAACATATATTTTTTACGTTATTTAAAAAAAACATATATATATCTTATTTTTAAATATGCAAAAAATATTGCTATAGAAAAAAAATAATTAAAAAATATGTACACATGGAGGAAATTCAAAATAAAACTCTATTTATAATGAGATTATACTATACAATTAAACCTATCCAATTATTTAGCCAAAAAAATCACAAAATTTATATAACTCGTGAGTAATTAAAAATATTAGGGGTTACGATCTCCTTCCTCCTCCAAGGGGAAGTTTTTTCTTCCATGGTATATCCCATGGGTTCATTTTCTTTTTTGCATGAAAGCTTATTTCCAATTTAATCTTTGATTTTCTTAACCCATTTTTCAACTTAATCTTTAATTTTCTTAACCCATCCTCTTCCCTTCTTCTTTATTTTTCAAACATTCCTTTCTTTGACCCAAATGCATCCCTTTTAATACTAGCCATCATTCTCAAACAACTCTAGAGTTGGTTTCAAATGAAAAAGAAGATAATCCAAATTCATTCTTCTCTCATATGGGTTAAAATTATTATGCTAGTAGTTTATGATAAAATTTATAAAAACAAAATAAATGTTAATTTTCATTTTCGTGTTTTTGTAAACTTCATGGTTTTTCCCATAATGGGATTTAGTACTTTTATTCAAAGTATTCTACAATTTTAGTATGCTTTAGTTTGATCTATTACTTAAAATAAATGTCTTCAATACGTGAAATTGATCTTACTTGACATCTGTGTGTACTTAGCATGTTCTTTGTTTTTCTTCTTGAATCTTTACGAATGGAACTTGTGAAACTTTGTTTTTCTCTTTTAAATCCACATTTTTTGAAATTTCATTAGGCAGAGAAATAGATCTCCAAAAATGAGGCAATTATCAAGCACTTGACAAGACTTTATAGGCTTGTTTTCGCTAATAATCTCATCAAGTTTTAGACTTTTAACACTCTTCCTAAATTAATGGAATCTCACTGGGCTAAGTAGATAAGTGTGATGGGATATCACTTGTGAGTTGAGTAGATAGTCTTAAAAGCCTATCAAGTAGAGTTAAACAGAATATCATCGATTGAGTAGTTAGTATATAACTTTTTGAATGGCCTATCAAGTGAATATAAACTTTAAGTAAAGTAGAATGAAATAATAATGCTTATTTAATATCGGTGAAAATTTTGAAGTTAAGAAGGTTCGAACTAGAGACCTTATGCTCTAATATCAGGTTAAAAGTGGTTAGAAAATCAATTATCCCAAAAGATGTTAAAAGATAGGGTAGTTATTATTTATATGTTATATATTTGGGTCTTAATTGATAATTATCCAAATCTAACATTAAAGAGAAAAACAAGAGAAGAGAGAAATGAGAGAAAATAGAGGTTAGGGTTTCTTAGAATACAAAAGGTGTCTTGTTAAAGATACAAGATAAGCCTTTAAAGGCAAACTAAAGGAAAGGACTCAAATAACTTTACAATAGAGATAATACTTAAATAACCTTATAAGAAATTATTAGTTACTCAATATCTCCCTTCAAACTCACGATGCGACTGTAGGAAGCATCAAGTGTTTTCCAACTAGAAAATGAAAGCGTGAACTAGGATATGATTTGGTAAAAAAATTTGCAATCTGCAAACAAAAAGGAACAAAAGGCAAGATGATGGTACCTTGCTTGAGGTGGTGATGAGTAAAATGAAAATCTATCTCGAAATGCTTGGTACATTCATGAAAAATTGAGTTGAGAGCAATCTAGATAGCACTTTGATTGTCACAATACATAGGAGTGGGATGAGAAAGAAAAACACACATACCTACTAATGAGTACTCAAAAAGTACTAAAATTACCATGATTTTATGCACGTTAATTGATTAAAAATATATATATTTATATGATTTTATCATATATTTATATAAATCTGTCTTTTTGGAATCACGTGTATTTTTATTGTTTTTCAAGTATTTTCCAAATTTTTCATCTTTTTACTTTTCCTCAATCGTTAAGTTACTTTTTTAAGCGAAAATACCTAAAAAACAATACAAATACCTGTGATTCCGAAAAGACAAATTTATATAAATATATATATTTTTAATCAATTAACGTGCATAAAATCATGGTAATTTTAGTACTTTTTGAGCAATCATCACAACCCCCAACCAACTTCTTGCTAGTCCCTTAGCAAGAGAAGCGATAAAAACTAAAAATTAAACTATCCTAAATCACTTTTGTGGATTGACACGGTTGCATTTAGACTATACAACAAGCCTTTAAACCCCTAGGTTTCCCTAGTGGACGAGTTTGAGTCTCGTGAGGATTTTTAGTAATGATACCCACAAACATTGATCTAAATGTAAAAATTAAAAGAAATAATAAAAATAATAACAACTTAAAAACTAAGATTACAACAAAATCAAAAATTAACTTTTAAGAATAAAAGAAAACAACATAACACAAAAATGTCTCGTACTTTTTAATCTCCTTTAAGATCATAACTAAAATCTCAAGCATAAGTTATTTTAATCTTCTTAAACAATCATGATTTATTATAATAATTAGTCGAAAATCATTTCATATTTCATATCAAAAATATATCAATTTAATTTCACCCAATTTCAGTGTCTAGAATCCGAATTCGCTTCGACTCTATTCCTCACTAGTCAATACTCTCAAAACATTGAATCCTATGGGTTCAAACACTCGTACTAATTTATATGTGAAAGAGTTGATGTATAGAAATGAACTAATATGTTCGCATATGTATAAAGAATAAAGGCTCAAAATGTTATTTTGACGTTGATCTCATGAAAGGAATCAAATGTATAAATTATAAAGATGTCATATATAAAAATTATTTTATGCATAAATCAAACTCATTAAGAAAAAATTTCAAGATATATGCTTTTTACAGATGAAGAAAGTGCAATGACTTTTTAGGGAATTACTTCCTATATCTTTTCTTTTGTAATTAGCCTTTACTCTCAACTTTGTAAGCAATGTAGGTCATAGTATGTAGATTATACTATATATTTTTTATCTCTCTATTTTTTTCTTAAGATTTTTTTTTCAATATATATATTTTTTAGAGAGTCAACCCATGTACAGATTGTACATTTTTTTTCAGATTTTGGTGAGTAGTTAATTTTGTGGCTTTTCTATTTGATTTTGGTTTAGGTCATCTCATATATGTCTCTCTTTTTTTTATAACAGTCATGCACGAATGAGATAAAAACATATACTATCAATTTCTACTTAAATTATTTAATCTAAGAAAAAATATTAAAAAATATACGACACTCTAGTAAGATTGAGAAAAAAATTTATACATTCAATGTTAATACCTATAAAGATCATCTAAAATTTGAAGATATAAGAAATGTGTTTGGAGTAGAAAAAATATATATTTTACTCTGAATAAAGGAAATTAGGCTCAAATTATATCTCACAAAGGTAGTCTCCACTAAAACAAATTCATAAACACCGATTTTGGGTTTAATATAATTTCTATATCTTATCAAGAAATACTAGTTATGACAAAAACTAATTAATTACCAAAAAAAATTACAAAATATTTCTTGATATGTTTTCAAAAATTAATCTAACAGTACAAAAGACTTAACTATTTACTTAAATTTTATTTAAAGAAATGACAAAAAATTTGTGACAATTTTTTTTTAATTCCAAAAATTACTAAATCACAAACAAAAAAAATCAAACACAAATTTTTTTTTTTAAATTGTTAAATCTTTTTTTTAATTAAGCATGGTAACTTTTCACCACCCCAACCTAGAATTTACATTGTCCTCAATGTAATAACTGTAAATTAAAGATAAAGAGAAAAGAGAAGAAAGATTAACTATTTATTAAGAATGTGCAAGTAGTAATGGAGAAATGCAGGTGCATCCATCATATTCATCATTAAAGTGTACACAGACACATCGTTGTGAACTTCTAACATCTCAACAAATATTTTTAGTTTTAACAATTTAAAAATTATTAACATGTAATTAAACTAAAATAAACAATAAAAATTAAATAAATAAAATTATATAAAATGATGGGTTGTCTCCCATCCACCGCTTAGTTTAACATCTTAGCAAAACGTAACTTAGGAATTTCTTTTTCAGTAAACTCAATGTCCCTACATCATTGAGTCAATCAAACCTACAGGTAAGACAAGGTTGTTTACCTATACTTTTTTAGTCATGCCCTATTGATTTTCAAATTTTTCTGTACTTAAAACTAGTAGCATGCTTGAGGGTTTTAGATAACTCATATCTAGGTGCAAATCAAATAATTAAGGCATCAAAACACAATTGTACCTAGATCAAACAAAGCAACTAACTCCTTAGATTGTATTTAAAACTTGAAAATTTTGGATATAGTTTCAGAAATTTGTTTTTTTTATTCTTTATTTGTTTTAAGTTAAAATAACATAATCAGTATTAACCAAGAGTGCTCGTAGGAAAGAATGGTGGTACAAAGGCTCCTTAAAAACCATACTCCTAGACAGAACAACGTTCCTAAAAAAGACCATTGACACAAAAGCTTTCAAGAATAAGTCACCTAGATAGAATTCTCTTAGATCTTTACTTTTCATGCTATTAAAATTAAGTTAAGTTAAGTTAAGTAAAAATTTAAGTTAATTAAGTTAGTAAAACCCTAAGTTAATAAAGTTAAACGAAAATTAAATTAGTAAAAATCTAAGTTAATTAAGTTAAACAAAATTTAAGATAAAACATAGTCAAAGGAAAAAATATATATTAAAAATTAAACCAAAAATAAAGAAAAAATAAAATAAAATTGATAAAGGTAAAAGAAAAAAAAAAGAAAAATAAAAGTATTTAAATTAAAAATTAAACCAAAAAAATTGAAAAGGGTAAAAGAAAAAATAAAATAAAATAAAAAAATACAAATTGCAAATAATTTTTTTATATTTAAAAAAATTAAAATTAAGAGTTAAAATAAATAAATAAACTTAAAATTAAAATTAAATGAAAATTAAAAATTAAATTTTAATTTTTTTTAATTTTTTAATTTTTTAATTTTTTAATTTTTTAATTTTTTAATTTTTTAATTTTTTATGTTTTTTTAAAAGAAAATAATTAAATAAAAAAATTATTTCATTCTTTTTTTTATTTATTATTATTTTTATTTAAAATTTATTTAAAAAAATTACTATTCACACTATATATATATATATTTAAATTTAAAATTGTTAATTTTATTTATTTATTATGAAATTTGAAATTTAAATATATTTTTTTTGTTATTATTATTATTATTTTACTATTCATGAATTGTAATTTTTTTTTACTTCAAATTTCAAATTTCAAAATTATTTTACTATTTACGCTATAATTATAATAATAATTATTATTATTAATTTAAATTTAAATTTTATTTATTTATTATGAAATTTGATATTTGAAATTTGAAGGAATATATAAGATTTTTAATTTATTATTTAAATTTTTAAAAACGAAATTAAATTCTAACTATCTTGTCACGATATTTGGGTTGGAATATATAAGATTTTTAATTTATTATTTAAACTTTTAAAAACGAAATTAAATTCTAAGCATCTTGTCACGATATTTGGGTTTTTGTGTTTTTTAATCTAATAACATAAAAATAAACAGAGATACAGATTTATTAAACATTTATACAAATTTTATCATTTATAATAGTAGAGTATTTATGGATATAATAACTAAGTTAATTATATTTGCTCATATTATTTAGGTTATTAAAGATATAAATTGATATTTATTGATTCTCTTTTTTTTGTATGAATACCATCTTTCGTGGGGTTAGATATTCTTTGTTAACTAAACAAATCAATTAACACCAATGGTTGGGGTTGATAACTAATTTGGTTAATTAAATTAATTTCTTTTTCTAAGAGATTGAAAATAAACTATTTAAATGACACCTTTGGTGGGGTTAGACAGTTTAAACTTTATTCAAGATGTCCAAATTAAACCTACGAATTTAATTATCCGAGTACTAACTTTCAAGTTTTAAAACCACTACTGAAAACATGTCGTCAATACATTTTCAGATAATAATTCTTATAAAAACTTTTGAAATAGAGCTTCACTCTAACTACCGGACGATTGTACCAACAAATAAAATAGCATTACTCTAAATCAGACCGGATAACTAAACCTTAAAATCTAATTTTCAAATTTAAGTTTGTAATGAAAAATAATATATTTCTCTCTAACATTCTTAATATAAAATCTTGAATAAAAATAAAATCAATTCATTTTAGAGATTTTTACCTATTTAATATTTCGCAAGCATAACAACGTTATTATTATATCATGTTTACAAATAGCCAACAAAGTTAAATTTGATGTTATTCTTGTTGCTGGAAAACCTCCAAACGAAATTTACACTCCCATTTATTGAATCAAAAAGCAAATAAATTATAAAAACATAATTAGTTCTTCTCAAAAAGAGAAGAACTCTAAAACTAAGAAAAACTAAGAAATTGAGAGAAAGAAAGAGAGAAGAAGATGTGTTTTTAGGTGTATTTTGAAGTGAAAAGAATGAGGGTATTTATAGGAGAGGAAGAGAATAAAAAGTGGGTGAACAAATGATTAAAAATGGAGAAAACGTGGAGTAGTGAATGATGATGTCATACTGGTGACGTCATGGTGGTGTGGGCGCGACGGCACGCGCAGACTGGGCGCTGGTGTGCGCGGAATGGAGCAGGGGCACGGGTAGATTGGGCGTTGTGCTGGGGTGGTGTGCACGTTACTCGACGAGGTTGGGCGCGCTGCGTGCGTTAGCCGACGCGACTGGGTGGCTGCGTGCACGATTTCCTCCTTTTTGACATTTTTGACCCATTTTGTCCAATTTTTCCATCTTTTTTTACTTTTCCTCATTTAATTTATGAATATATTTGTGATATATTGCCTCCGGTATTTTTCTTTCAGTCTTTAAGTTACTTTTTTAAGCGAAATACCTAAAAAACAAGAAAAATACCCGTGATTCCGAAAAGACATATTTATATAAATATATATATTTAATCAATTAACGTGCATAAAATTATGATAATTTTAGTACTTTTTGAGCACTCATCACCTACGAGTAACCAACATAACTAAACAATCTCTTTGGTAGTAGATGCCATAGCACAAAGTTTGTTTCTTGCTCTTCCAAGAAAGAAGAGAATCACCCAAAAAGATACAAAAACCAATGGAAAACTTGCAATCTATGTGATCATGACCATAATTAGCATCAGAGCATGCACACAACTCTAAGGAAGAGGTGGATAGAAGCAAGAGACTCTAAAAGATAATGCCCTGAAGATACTACAAAATACAAAGAATGATTGCCCAATAAATGGTAGTAAGATAGGCAACAAATTGATTAATAATATGAACAACATAAGCAATGTCCAGATGAGTAATAGGAAGGTTAACCAAGATACCAATGATAATTTGATATAAGATAGAATCTTGCAAAGAATTCCATGAGAAGGAGAATATTGAACATTAAGCTCACAAAAGGTATCAACAATTATAGTATGAGTAAGACAAGCATGCTTAAGAATTTCAGTAGTATACTTAGATTGAGAGAGAAGATAACCTTTTATAGAGAAGGCAACTTAAATACCTAAAAAATATCGTAGAAAACCCAAAATTTTCACTTGAAACTGATGGTCTAATTCAGACTTTAACATTACAATCCTATCAACATCATCACCAGTAATAATTATATCATCGACATATAAAGAAAAAAAATACGACTTGTAATGGTATACTTAGCAAAGAAAGTAAAGTCATAATCATTGGAAGAAAACCCAAGAGAGACACTAACAATAGAGAACCTCTCAAATCATGCTCGATGTGCTTATTTAAGACAATATAAGGCTTTCTTAAGCTTGAAAACTTCTCCATGATTATGAGGTAAGTAGGGGAACTATATAAACTTATTCATGCAAATCACCATTCAAGAAAGCATTCTTAACATCCATCTAAGATATACACAACCTATGAGCAGATGCAAATTATAGTCATTTTTACTACATGAGCAAAAGTCTCTTCATAATCTTAAGAGTATTTCTTTACAAATACTTGGGACTTATACCTTTAAAGAGACCCATTAGAATGAATTTTAATTTTATATACCAAACGGGAACCAATAACCTATTTACTTGACGATAAAAGTACCAAACCCCATGTGTTTGTTTAATGCAAAGTAGTAAGTTCTTCAGTTATAGATTGCTACCAAAGGGAATCTAGGACTACCTCTTTGTAGGATAAAGGCTTAAAGAGACAATAAATATATGTTAAAAATGAAGTAAAAGAAGTTAAATAAGAAGAGTAAACAAAATCTAGTAGTTAAGTAGATTTACGAGTGCACTAAGCATAACGAGAAGAATCCATAATCTCAGGAGGAGCTTAGGCACCTGTAGGAGGAGAAAAAGCATCAAAAGTGTCAAGCTGCAATGTACCAAGATCTTTAGAATTAACAATACAACCCTTGTGAGAGTAATGAAGAGGAAAAAGGACTATAAGAGTAGTAGATGAGTTAGACTCTATAATTAGAGGAACTTGTGAAGAAGAACTATCTATATGGTCAAAGAAAGGATCAATATGAATAAGATATGATTTGATCAAGTCATGAATAGTACCAAGAATAGAAAAGAGTGGTATATGTTCAAGAAAGATAACATGACAAGATATGCATAGTTTTTGTGAAGTTGGATCAAAACAATGATATCACTTTTTCTCTTTACCATAACCAAGAAAAACACAAATGGAAGAACGTAACGATAATTTTGTATGTTCTACATGAGGACGAAAAAAAATAAGTAGTATATAAGACTCTAAAGGAAGAATAATCAAGAGTATGTCCATATAGTTTTTCAAAAAGAGATAAACCTTAAGTGATAGGTGATAGAATCTTGTTAATTAAAGTGATCGTAGTAAAAACTACTTCTCCTTAAAACTCATTAGGAACTGAAGATGACAACAAAAGCAACATTATTTTGCTTAGGAGTGTTAGTATAAGAAGTTTGATGATTAGTTCCATTTAAAGCAAGAAAATCAAAAAAATTATTAGAAGTATATTCACCATCTAAATCACATCTAAAACACTTAATAATAGTAGAATGTTGTGTTCTTACTAGAGCTTGAAAGTTATTATAAATATCGAAGAAATCAAAATGACTTTTCATAAGGTAAACCAACAAAAACTAGTGTGATCATTAATAAAAGAGACATAATATCAAGACCTTTCTTTTGAAACAATAGGAGAAGGTCATTACACATTAGAATGAACTAATCAAAAAATGCAACATAGTAAGAAGTACTTACGTTAAAAGGTAAAGCATAAATTTTGTAAGTTTGCAACCACTACAATCAGAAATATCACGAGCTTGCAAATTTCCTAAGGTTCTATTAGAAGCTAAGAATCGTAAACGGGAAGCTGATAATTCCATAAATAAAAACTAGAATATGAAGGACGCAATCAAAATGAAGAAAGATCAACACTAGGAGCTATAAATACTAGTAATCTCAGGTCGCCAAACATAAAATCTCTCTACCTATGGCCTATCCCAATTAGCTTCTAGGATCTTAGATCCTACACATGACAAGAGGTAGAAGAACAAGATGTTAAGTAATCAAAATCACACAATTGACCAACAAATGTAAGGTCTGGTGAAAGCTTATGGGTGTAGTAAGCATTAAAAAGAGATAAATAAGAATTGACAACAAAACCAACACTTATTACAGGCATAGAAGTACCATCAGTAGTCATGACATGCATAGATGATATAGGATAAAAGAAATAAAGTATTTTGAATTAGGAGACATATGATGGGAAGCTCAACCATGTTGAGGAGGATATACATAAAAAACTAAAGAGGGACTAACCTATCGTAGAAGAGGTAGACACACTACTACAAAACATACATACGGCCTCGGTTTTTAACCGTTGCTGTAGGTCTATGGCCACAGTTATAAGAACCGAGGCCTAAGTGAGAGAGACCATAGGTAATTACCTATGGCCTTGGTTTTTAACCGAGGCCATAGAGTGTACTTATGATCTCGGTTATTAGATAACTGAGGCCATAGGGTATACATAAATTAAAAAAAATACAATTAGTAATTACAATATTAAAAATCAATATAAATTACAATAAATTTACTAATTACAATATTAAAAATCATATTATATTAAAATTAAAAGTATAATTACAGTTGAGAGTTTATTATACACACAAAAAACTCAGTATTACAAACTAACTTTTTAGTATTAATTACAAACATGAAAAAAACTTAGTATTAATTACCAACACCAGCACTGCCAATGCACCAGCACAACACCATCAGAAACACCAGAGCAATTCACCAGCAGCACATCGTACCAGTATCACCAGCACATCGCCATCAGCAACACCAGCAACAACACTAGTAGCGCCAACAACAACAACATTAGCAGCGCCAGCACCAACGTCGCACAGCAGCGCCAGCAAAACCAATAGTGCAACACCAGTAGTAGGGAGATTTAAATAACCAGGGGAGGGTCAAGGAAATTTGAAGTATTTAGGAGAGAGAACCCACTGCACATCAAGGAAAAAACTAAAAACAAGCATAAAAGCCAAGGGAGGGTCACACCAATAATACATAGTCCAATATTGAACAATTGATTACTAACAAAGTTATCCATACGCAGATCATTCAGAAATTGAATAATAGTGTATAAGTATTTCACAACCCCAAAGAACATACCTTATTGTACAATATTACTCCGGATGAAAGTATAATGTAGATCAATAGGTAAAAATAAGTCAAAACAAGTGGTTTATTGATCCACAAATGCGGTTATAATGAAAACCTCAAATGAAGACTAAAATAGCATAATATATATAACAGAAGCTGAAACCTAGAAAGAAGAAAAGCACAACCCTTTTGTTATAAAATAAAAGACATGAGTACAATTAGTAGAGACGCACAAGAAGCAATAAGCACCAGCACCAGTACCAGCGCCAACGTAGCACCAACGCCAACGCAGCACACCAACACCAATGCCAGTACACCAGCACCAACGCAGTGTACCAGCACCAGCGTAGTAGCGCCAGCAGAACCAACAATGTAGCACCAGTAGTAGGGAGATTTAAATCATTTTAAAAACAATAGTACCAACAATAATCAAGTGTTTTAATGCTTACCAATAAATAACCAGGGGAGGGTCAAGGAAAATTGAAGTATTTGGGAGAGAGAACCCACTACACATCAAGGAAAAAACTAAAAACAAACATAAAAGCCAAGGGAAAGTTACACCAATAATTACATAGTCCAATATTGAACAATTGATCACTAACAAAGTTATTCATATACAGATCATTCAGAAATTGAATAATAATGTATAAGCATTTCACAACCCCAAAGAACATACCTTATTGTACAATATTACTCCGGATGAAAGTATAATGTAGATCAATAGGTAGAAATAAGTCAAAACAAGTGGTTTGTTGAACCATAAATGCGGTTATAATAAAAACCTCAAATGAAGACTAAAATAGCAGAATATATAACAGAAGTTGAAACCTAGCAAGAAGAAAAGCACAACCCTTTGTTATAAAATAAAAGACATGAGTACAATTAGTAGAGACGCACAAGAAGCAATAAGCACCAGTACCAGGGTAGAGCACCAGCACCAGCACAACACACCAACGTAGAGCACCAACACAGCACACTAGTACCAACGAGCAACATCCAGCATCCAACGACCAATGACCAGCGTCCAACGAACAACGAACAACGACCTAGTGGCCAACAAACCAACGAACAACAACCACCAAACTAGTAAGCTGGAAAGAGGAGGAAGATGAAGAAGAGACGAGAAGAGGAGGAAGAATCATGAGAAGGGAAGAGGAAGAATCAGATATGAAAAAATGAAATTTCAGATCTAAGAGAAGAATGAAGAAGGAAGAAAGAAAAAACAAAAAAAAACATGAAATAATAATAATATAACTTATGGCCACGGTTATTAATAAAAACCGAGGCCATAAACATATCCTATAGCCTCGATTTTTATTAAACCGTGACCAAAACCCTATGGCCTGAGACCATATGTCAGTTTTTTAGTAGTGACATGGCATATTTCTACGTATCAAGAAACTTTTGAAACTACTCAATGAGGGCAGCCAATATAGAATTAGAATATGAGGCTCCAAAGTCAAAGGATTTTGATGGAGGTATAATTTCTATAATGTTAAATTATGGAAGGCAATATAGACGCATTTGTGATTGGTTTCTAAATTGTGGAGGCCTGAATTGATGTTTTTTTTTTGTTATTGATGTGGTGCTCGATTTAGCTTAGGATATTGAGCTTTCCAATGAACCTTTTGTTTGCAAAAGCTACAATCATCAAACCCAACCTTTGCATAAGTTTTGTTCCCATAGTGAGCAAATGGTCTAGAAGAAGCTACAAAAATAGAAGGATTACGTGCTGGGAGAATTCCTTTTCCTACTTGAGACTTAAGGCATATTTCATCATCCAAAAGCTCACCGACTATTGAATCAATTGAAGGAAGTGGGTTAAGATGCATAATGGAACCACGAAGTCTCTCAAACTCATCACAAAGTTCCATTAGAAATTGAACCAAGCATTGTTCATCTCTATGAGCAATATAAGGTGCATAAGCTCGTAGTTTTGTTAATTCTATGAGAGCCAAATGTTCCCAAAGGTCTGTCATTGTTGAATAAAACTCTTAAATACTCATATATTTTTTATTCAAGAGCTCGAATATCTGATTTTAGTTGATATTGTTTTGCAAAATTAGACTATGTATACAGTTTGATAAGATATCCCAAGCTTCCTTCACTGTATCATACTTTGCTAATTGGGTGCCTTTCAACATAATTGTTTATCCAAGTGATAATTTTTTAATTATATACTTTCCAAGTATCTATTAGGGTTGCATAATCAATCGTCTTTGTTGTACCATTCACAGTTCTAATTACATAACCATAAATCTTTTTGCCCTTGAGAAATTTGTTCATCGCATAAATTTAATACGAATAATTCTTCTCATCTAACTGCACACAAATTGACTTTAGCAAATCATCTTTATTACTTGTTATTGTGAAAACAAACTAAACTTTCAAATTACCAAATCAAATAAAACCTTAAATTTGCAGTTCAAACAAAAGTTATCCAAAAACTATCAAAATAAGAAGAAAATACCTATTTGATAAGAAGAAAATTATGAATGATATCGTGAGAAAGGAGAGAAAATGGAGGCTAAGGTTTCTTAGAATGCAAAAGTTGTCTCATCGAAGATACAATACATATAATACTAAAATAACCTTACAATATATATAATACTAAAATATACTTATAATAAAATATTAATTACTCTACTATTAACTCAAATGTTGAAGTAATGTTTTTCTAATAAAACAGTGCTAAAATGAAGTTTTCTTTTCTTTCTTTCCTTTAAAAAAAAAAAAAAAGAAAGGTAAGACATACTAGTTTCTACAACATTTCATTGTTCAAGTTTAAAATTAGGAATAATGAGATATGGATATAATTCGAAGAAGAGTGCTGCTAAATTATTCCACATGTATTTATCTAAGTTAGTACACCTTCAAATTGGTAAATATGCGTAGGGTGGGTTCACTTAATGTAGGGTGGTTTGGAAACACTTTTAGAAGAATGTAGCTAAAGTTAAACCAGAAACGTGAGAAACAAAATAGTCTCATTATTGTTCATAACTATAATAATACATGTAAATCCACGCAAAATAATTTATTAGTAGTAAGAGTATATGGTCAACAAGATAAACTCTTGAATCATATATAACATAAAATATCCAATATATACTTAGTTGTTTGGTAATTTTCGTACAGTTGCTTCATGAATTTTGAGGCCACCTTTCCATTTCCCATTCCACACTTCGTACAAACCAAAGTAGAGTTTGGTATCTATAATGCCAGGTTTAACTTCAATCACAAGGCTATCATTTCCTAAAGGAATTTTGAATTCTTCGTGATCAGAAGCAACCTTTTCTGTCAACATAACCTTCTTCCAAATGTACTCTCCCTTTTTCCCAATTTTGGCCATCAAGAAAATTGGGCTATTATCCCAACCAAAAGCATTCTCTGTAAGTGATACTTTGAAGGAAACTTCATATTTATATCCAGGAATTAGATTATCAGTCGACGCTGTTACTTCTAACCAACATACTTGAATCAGCTCTGCAGCTCTGCATTAATGTGTACCCATACAATTATCAATATGGACCTATATAATTTATGTTACTCGACTCTTTTAAGACAGAGAATCGTGAATTTTAAATACATATTTAAGTGTGTCGGACATTGTTAAAGTCCCACATCGACTGGGGATCGCGCCCACGCTGCGCATATAAAAAACAAGGGCAGTCCTCCATCTTACAACCTGGGTTTTGAGATGGAGTTAGGCCCAAATTTAACATGGTATCAGAGCAAGGTTACCCGGTCGGTGCAGTTGTTTCGCCACTGGTGAGTGATGCATTCCGCCACTTGGGTTCCATAAGCTCAACATCCCCGTCGGTCTCAAGGGGACAGACCCTTGCCGATGTGAGGGGGAGTGTTAAAGTCCCACATCGACTGGGGATCGCGCCCACGCTGCGCATATAAAAAACAAGGGCAGTCCTCCATCTTACAACCTGGGTTTTGAGATGGAGTTAGGCCCAAATTTAACAGACATGTTAATTTTTTTCCTTTTTTTTTGTAAATTTGCACTAAATTAGAGTGTTAGAAGACCTACACCTATGTCCATGTCATATCATTTAGACGGGAGTACTTTATGAAATATGAAAAATCCAAATAAAATAACATATAATATAGTATATGTTCATTAATTACACCTTAATTTTTGAGGAATTACAAAATTAAAATCAGCTTTGGCTACTTGAAACTTGTTGGGTAAGCAGTAGAAATGGCCAAGTTCGAATAAATAGTGGATTTCATGTTGGATAGTGATGTAAATTCTACGATGGTACTATTTTAGACTCATATGTACTCTCGAAGTGTAATTAAGTTAGAGTGACTTCTTTGATACTTTCTTACCATTCGTGTAAACTCGATAGAGTATAAATTCTACATTAAACAAGATACGATTATATGATTAATGTGCTCACATTCAAATGAGATTGTTAGATTACGAACGAGTCTTATATTAAAAAAATGTGAAAAACAAACTTGATATATAATTGGGATATGTTAATTTTTCTAAAAGATTAATTTTTGGGGTTGAAACTCATGTCTAACAAAAACTAATTAAAATATGGGAAATTTTGAATTTGGGATTTTCCTAACCATGAATGCGCAAGAAATTTTTCTCAATTTATTTAGCTTTTATTGTTCAAAAATAAGTTATGAGTACTATGTGCATCTTAAGGTCTCTTTGCTTCCGCTTTTGGGATCTCATAGAAACATTTGTAACAATAAACACAATTTTAAACCAAACAGAAAAGAAAAAATATCAAAGAAAAAAAAAACAATTTCTGTAGGTGCTTTCAGGGATTTGTGCTTCCTGATATAAGTATAAATTATGTGATAATTCTCCTTGAAAGCATTTTAAAGAAAAACAACTTTTAACAGAAAGACAAGGAAATAGACAGTTAATAAACCAAAGAAAGAGAAGAAACCTCGTAAGCTAACCAAAGGGATATGACTGCTTATTCTAGTTTACAAAGAAAGTTTATTATATTCGTAGGTACTTCCTATTTCCTAGTAGATTATTGTTTTTCAAGAAAGGGGGAGTGACAATATTTATTATTTCTGAGAAATAATGTATAACTATAGACATTATATATTTGTCTTACCCAGTTTTTTGTTTCTTCCAGTAGCGTGGGTCATCTCCCCATGTAATGTTCATTGCTTGTGGCTGAAAAATGAATCCTCCTTTCTGTTTTAAGAATTATTTATGAGTGCAACTTACATATTAATTATCAAATTAATGTGCATAGCAAATAACATTTAACAATAACAAGGATTATATTAAAAAAATATTAATAACTGAAAATGATTTTTTAACTTAAAGCTTACCTCATCCGATTTCATTGCCATTTCAAAATCAAATAGAGTGAGTGGTTCGCCTTTTGTGCTAATTAAATAATCTGTTCTGTGTTCTTTTTCTTCTTGTTTTTTGTTTGGTAGGACTTCAAATGTACATCTCTCTAAAAAGCCTCTTTGCCTCTTTTATAGCACTGCAATAGAGAGTAGAAACATGAATAAGAGAACCTTGAAAAATAACGTGGGGATAGATTTTAGACCATGCAAGAAGGGTCTCGTAATTATTAAATGAGATAACATTATTGAATATTGGTTCTAAAAATAATAAATTAGTGACATAATTTAGAGAAATTAGTGTCATAATTTAAGACGTAATTTGTGACATAATTTAAGAAAATTAGAAGTATAATTTAAGGAAAATGAGTCTTTCTTCGTTTATAAATACGAAGGAGTTCATCCAATGAGAAACAAGGCAAAAATAAGAAAAAATCAGAGAGAGCATAAACAAACTCAAAGAGAAAAAATATTTAATAAGTGTGAGAGTTTTCTATGAGTTTGGATAAACACTTGAGAGATATTATTAGTGAGAAAATTTGTATCTCTATTATGTATATTTTTATTCAATTCAATAATATATGTAGTCTCCCGTGGACCTAGGCAAATTTCTGAATCACGTAAATTTTGTGTTTTTTTTATCGATTCGATATATTCATATACTACTATTTATTGCTTCTGTACACAACAAATTGGTATCAGAGCAAAATATAGCAGTATTATATATCAAATCAAAGCTCTCAACGAGACGAACGCACCAATGAAAGAATCGCTCAAATCAAAATTCAAAATCACCCCCAAAAGCCACCGAAGTGCTGCTACCAGTAGTTGAGTCAACTCACTGAGTTGGAGCGAGTTAACTCAGTCATTAGTGATATTTGGACCGAGTTGGTCCATTTTTTACTAGTTTTCAACTGATTCGGACCTATTCCTAGCTAATTGAATCATTCTAGATTCAACCACGTACTTTTTTTTTACAAATAAGGTATAAAATTTGGAAAAACATTGTTTTAAGTTGTAAGTGTAAAATTTCTATTATCTGTTCGTACTTATGGTTAATAAAAGAGAGATCAAAGAAAGTGAACAAGTGGACCTTAGAATTTTTGGAAAACCAAGTTGTTCTACTCGAAGAACTATATTATCCAACGCAAAGTTTGAGGTGGATAAATTCGACGACAATGTGAAGTTTTGGATCTATTGTTATGAGAAGGATCTAATATAACCTTGGAAACCAGGCGAGAATATTATTCCAATGAAGATTGGAAATATGTCAACCGAAAATCTTGTGGCATAATTCAACTATGCTTAGGAAAAGATCATAAGTACTTTGTTATGAAAGAGGACAAATACATGATGAAAAGTATAGAGAAATGACTCTACTTGAAGAAGAAACTTTTTTGTTTCCAATACAAGGAAGGTACCTCTATGATTGAGTACTTAGATAATTTTAATAAAATTTTGGTTGATCTACAAAATTTAGATGTTAAAATTATCGATGAAGATAAAGTTTTTTTGTTGCTAAATTCATTATCTGAGAGCTATGAGTATTTAAGCACAACCCTATTATATGAAAAAGATGAGGTTAAATTCATATATGTTTCAAATGTTTTGGTAAATAATGAGTACCGGAAGAAGGATCAACATGATCGTAGAGACTCAATATCAGAAGTATTAACGGTAGCCACAGGTAGGAGGAACAACGAAAAATCTGGTGGATCAAATAATAAGGGGCGACCTAGATCAAAGTCTAGAAGAGAGTCATCCAAAAGAAATCCTACGAAGGATGAGTGTGCCTATTGTCACCAGAAAGGGCACTGGAAGAAAGATTGTCCAAACAAGGACAAGTCAAATGCAAATATTACATAGAAGGTCGATGAAGATGAAGAATCAGCCTTCAGTTTCATCATCAGATACCTATTCAGATTCAAGGATCCTTGATTCTGGATGTTCTTATCATATATGTCAAAACAAACATTAGTTTTCAAGTTTTGAGGAGCTCGATGGAGGAGTTGTGGTTATGGGCAACAACAATGTTTGTCAAACAAAAGAGATCAGAACAGTATGATTAAAGATGCACGATGGTACAATCAGATAACTTAAAAATGTAAGATACATTCCTGACCTAAAGAAAAACCTTATTTCTTTATGTGTTCTAGATTATGATGGTTGCAAGGTAACATTGGAAAATGGAGTCTTGAAAGTTGTACGAGGTGCATTTGTAGCAATGAAGGGTACTCGGAAGGAGAACTTGTATTTCCTATATGTGAGTATAGTTACAGGAAGAGCAGCTATCTCAAGCAGTTTTGAAGAATAGACAGATGATTCTTCCCGCTTGTGCCACATGCGCTTAGGGCATGTCGGTGAAAAGGCTTTAAATGGCTTAATGAAGCAAGGTCTTTTGAAAAGGTGCAAAGATTGGAAAGTTTGATTTTTGGGAGCATTGTGTAATGGAAAAACAAACAAGAGTCAAGTTCGGTACAACCATTCATCATACTAAAGGATCTCTTGATTATATTCACACGGATGTCTAGGGATCTTCCAAGAATGCTTCACTTGGAGGTAAACGCTTGTTTGTGACTTTTATTGATGATTTCTCTAGATATGTGTAGATATACACCATGAGTCACAAAGATGAAGTTCTGGATATCTTTCTTAAATGGAAGAAAATGATCGAGACTCATACACGTAGAAAAATTAAGAGGCTCAGATTTGATAATGATGGCGAGTATAAATCAGATCCCTTCTTCAAAGTTTGTCAAGATGAAGGAATAATTAGACATTTTTCAATTCCTCATACCCCACAACAGAATGGAATTTCATAACGAATGAATCATACTTTGGTTGAGAAAGTTCAATGTATGCTATCTCAATCCGAATTTAGAAAGGCATTTTAGGCTGAGGCTTTGTCATATGCAACTCATATAGTCAACAGACTTCCTGCTACTACATTAGATGGGAAAACTCCTAAAGAAGTATGGTCTAGACAACCTGCTTCTGATTATGATTCATTACAAATATTTTGATATCTTACATATTTTCATGTTACTGAATCCAAACTAGATCCTAGAGTAAAGAAAACTATTTTCTTAGGCTTTAAGGAAGGAATTAAAGGATTTCGACTTTGGTGTAGTGAATTGAAGAAGATTGTCTTAAGCTGAGATGTTACACTCGACGAGCCTGTTATATTGAGATAGAAAAATTCAGAGAAAGAGAATGAAAGTCCAAATACTCTTTCTAAGGTGATGCTTGAGACTCTGGAAGATTCAGAAAAGATTACACTGACTACCGATCGTGGTGAAGATGAAATTTATAATCAAGAAAAGATCTCAGTTAAGGTGGAGGTTCTCTCACCATCACCACCGATCAATCAACAGCCAGAATCTATTGCCAATCGATCGAGAAAGAAGATTATGAAGCCTACTAGATACACAGATAAGGTAGCATTCGCACTTCCAGTAATTGATGGTGATGTCATATGAACTTACAAAGAAGTCGTGTAGAGAGTTGATAGTATGAAGTGGAACATGGCAATAGATGAAGAAATGAAGTCTCTTCACCAGAATCAGACTTGGGAGTTGGTTTAACTTCCCAAAGGGAAGAAAACTATTGGTTGCAAATAAGTCTATGCCAAGAAGGAAGGAGTTCCTAGTAAAGACAACATCAGATACAAAGCCAGACTGGTAGTAGAAGGCTATGCTCAGAAAGAAGGAATAAACTACAATGAGGTATTCTCACCTGTTGTTAAGCATTTATCTATTTGGATACTATTGGCTTTAGTAATACAGTTTGATCTCGAGTTAGCTCAACTCGATGTCAAAACAGCTTTTCTCCATGGTACTTTGAACGAAGAGATCTACATGTCTCAACCGGATGGTTTCAAAGTTCCAGGATGTGAGAATTGAGCTTACAAGCGAAGCAAGTCACTTTATGAAGCAATCACCACGACAGTGGTACAAGCGCTTTGATAGCTTCATCAGAGAGTATAAGTATACACGTAATCAGTTTGATCACTGTGTATACTTTCGGAAACTACAAGATGGTACCTTCATTTATTTTCTCTTATATGTTGATTGCATCTAAGAGTAATGTGAAAATTGATAGACTGAAGGCTCTATTGAGTTTAGAATTTGAAATGAAAGATCTTGGAGAAACTAAGAAAAAATTTGGAATGAAAATCACAAGAGATAGAGTTGCAAGCACAGTCTGTCTGACACAGACTCAGTATCTAAAGAAAGTACTACAAAGGTTTGACATTGATGAGAAAAGTACACCACTTGCTCCTCACTTTCAGTTGAGTGCATTGATGTCACCTAGCACCATCGATGAGAAAAATCAAATGAAGTGTATTCCATATGCAAATGTCGTTGGTGCCTTGATGTATGTAATGGTATGCACCAGACCTAATATTTCCCATGTTGTTAGTATGGTGAGTCACTATATGCACAATCCCGATAAAGGACACTAATAAGCAGTGAAGTGGATTCTATGGTACTGTGGATATTGGTTTGAATTTTGAGAAAAACAAGACTAAAGGTGCTTCTAGTCAGATATATGGATTTTGAATATATTAGATATCTGGATAAGCATCAATCTATAACTGGTTATGTGTTCACAATGGCAGGAGGACCAGTTTGTTGGAGATCAACATTGCAGTCAACTGTAGCTTTGTCTACTACAGAGACAGAGTATATGGTTGTAACATAAGCATTCAAAGAAGCTATATGGCTTCTCGGGTTAACCAAGGATTTGGGTATTATTCAGAAGAACGTGGAGGTTTTCTACGACTACCAGAGTGCCATTTGTTTGGCAAAGAACCAAGTTCATCATGGTCACACCAAGCACATCGATGTTCAATTTCATTTTGTTTAAGAAATCGTTAATGGAGGGAATGTTATACTCCAGAAAGTCAAGAATTCAGATAACCCATCAAATATGCTTACAAAGGTGGTTGCAAGGATCAAATTTCAATACTGCTTGAACTTGATCAACATCTCTCGAGCTTATAGCTCCTAGGGCGCATTTGGAGGCAACACTATGAACTTTTTTGCCAAGGTGGAGATTGTTGAATAATTGCTCTAAAAGTAACAAATTAGTGGCCTAATTTGTGGCATAATTTAGGGAAAGAGAGTTTTGTTTCATCTATAAATATGGAGGAGTTCATGCATTGAAGAATAAGGAAAAAAAATCAGAAAGAGCATAAGCAAACTCAAAGAGAAAAAAAACTTAATGAGTGTGAGAGTTTTCTGTGAGTTTGGGGAAACACTTAAGAGATATTATTAGTGAAAAAATATGTATCTATATTCTGTATATTTTTTACTCAGTTCAATAATATATGTTACCTCCCGTGGACCTAGGCAAATTACCAAACCACGTAAATTGTATGTATTTCCTTTTACCGATTCAATATAACCATTTACTACTATTTATTATTTCCGTGCATAACAAACATAAGTTTGTTACCTTTACAAAAATGTATTAAAAATCTATTTTGTAAAGGTAATATATTTATACTATCTCATTTTTTTTTTTACAAAGTGAAATAACGTAAATTTATTATCTTTACAAAATATATTTCTTCGACTTGTTTTATGGAGAGAAAGGAATTGTAATTTTCCATCTAATAAGTACGAAAGATTAAACTAATTTTTCCTTGGTATTATTGTTTAGGATCTTCCTTTGAAAAAGTAAAAGTAAAAGAAAGGGGTGCGTGGCATTATTCAAAGTACGCGCATTTCTTTTAGGAAAAGGAAGTGTGTTTAATATTCTATCACGTAAAGAATATAAGGTTTGCAGCCAAATTAAATATAATTTGCATATAAATTGTGCTTTTAAGTAGTTTTACTGTTTTTTTTTTATAAATTCTTTCATGTTTAATCCTGAAGAGCATTTATGCTGTAATTAAGAAGCGTCCGAAAAGCAAAACGAACCCTTAAACTCTCATTCATTTGCTTTCAAACAGAGATATCAACAGTAACTACTGAAAGGACAATCACAAGGGGAATTACTCTTTTCTTCTTGTTATTTGTCTTACCTCCACTAGTTTTGTTTGTCTTCTTATCATGTAGAATCTTTATTCAGCAATAAGTTGATAAATGGATCTAATTTACGGTTTAAAACAAGTCAATTTGCACTAGACATCAAAACTATGGCTCTATTTCATACTCTTTATGCTTTCACAAAGCATGAGCTGGGTCCACACGCTGAAGGAGGAACCCATTTATTTTTATCAAAACGCGTATGATTGCTATCTTTCAGTGACTAGTCATGGACAGCAAGCTATCTCATATACGTATTCTTTCACACCCTTCATATTTCGTATGGATGGCTCAACTTGTATTAAGAAGAGTTTGAGAATAAAGCAAGAAAGATATACAGCGTGAAAAACATAGGATAACACTGCTGACATAGAAAAAGTTATAAATGGAATATGACAAAAATGAAATTTAAGTTGAGAATAAAGTTGACAAAAACACATTATGCTTTTCACTGGTTGATGATTACCAAAGCTGATTCTTCATCTTTCCATCTTCAAATTGAAGAAGATCAATATGGTGTTAGAGGTGTAGAAGGAGTCCTATGGAGAGTAAATTGGGTAATTAATTACGACAGTGTTACTTATCTTTTTGGTTTGTCCTTATGGTTAAAATCTAAGGAGCATATATTCTTGATCCGTATTATTAGATGTAAGAATGAATCTTATATTTAAAATTTATAAAAAATAAATTTAATATATAATTGAGATGAAATATTTATTTAGAATAATTTTTAAATCATAATTCCAAACATACCTTGCTTTAAGAAATGAGTTTCTCCTAACAAAACAGCAACACTATGGATGATATATTCAATTAAGACACTTGATATATTTTTAAAGAATTAAAAATTATAAAGATTTTCATGAAATTTTAAAAATTTCATGTGATTGTAATGGATTTATTTTATAGTTATATTGATAATAGTTAAACTAATAATAGATAGAGCGTGAGAAAAAAGTAACAAAAATAAGAATAATCAAATTTCACAAAAGCTTGTAATATTTCTAAAATTCTTTAAAATCGACAACTTTTAGAATACACTTCAAATTTTCAAATTTTAAATACTTTAATAAATTTTAATTGAATATATTTTTATAAAGACTTTAAAAATTATAATTGAATACCTATGAAATTTAAAACTCCCATAAAATAATTAAATATCTCAATTTAATACGTAGACTTGCAAGAGTGTATGCTTTTAATTCATTTTATTATTTAATACATAAACTTTTTAGCTTTCATGATATTTACATTTATCAGTAAGATATGTATAGTGTAATTAAAATATGTGAATAACAATCTAAACTATTAATTTAAAAAAAATATATATTTATATGAATATGTATAATTTTATAACTATTATAAAAGAACAATTTATAATTTCATATGAAAATAATCACAATAACTATGTAAATGATATATTTTATTTTGATTGACAAGGTATATTGCAAGAATTAATGTATTTTCTTATATAACAAATCCAACTATAATTTAATTTTAGTTAATTTATTTTTAAAATTATATTTAATGTAAAAAATAATTAATTATATATATTAATCATGCGTGAGAACTAAAAGGAAAAACCAAAAAAATCATAAATAATTAATATCAAAAAACTCATAAATAATTGATTTTATATGAATAAATTTAAAATTTATAAATTTACTCTTAATAAAAATTTAAAAAAGGAAAAATCAAAAGACTCATGATTATAATTACAAAAATAAAAAAACAAAAGTCTTAAATATGTTCTAAATTTTAATTTATTTTATAAATTATATTTAGTGTAAAAATTATTGATTATATATATTAATAATTATCTTTTAATTAATGAAAGAATAAAAGAAAAAATCAAAATACTCATTAGCAATATAATAAATGTCTACTAAACTAAAAGAGAAAATATAAAGTCTCATAAATATGTATTAAAATTTTAATTTATTTTTAAATTATATTTAGCTTAAAAATATTTTCTTGTGTATATTAATAATTATTTTTTATTGAAAGAATAAAAGAACAAAATAAGAAAACTCCTAAAATATTTTATTTTTATAGAACATTTGATTATGTGTTAAAAATTTAATTAATTTGATAATTATAAAAACAATGAAAATAGTCATGAAAATTATAAATTTTATTTATTATTATGGAATTAAAAAAATTAAATTTTTACTAAATATATTTGAACTTAGTATATTTAAAAAAGTTTTACTACAAGTATCAATGTATTTTCTAGAGGAACATAATTCAACTATAATTTAGTTTTAGATCATTTATTTTACCAATTATAAGTAGTGTAAAAATAATAATTGACTATATGTATTAATTATCTTTTAGTAAAAGAATTAAAAGAAAAAAAAACTAAAAACTCTTAAAATAATTGATTCTATTTTATTAAAATTCAAATTTATAAATTTTCTATTAGTGAAAATTAAAAAATAAATATTAAATGTTTTTTTACAATAATTCTCTATTATTACAAAATTAAAATAAAAAACTAGAAGTCATTTTATAAATTATATTTAATGTAAAAATGTGATTATATGTATTGATAATTATTTTTTAGCATAAGAATTAAAAGAAAAATAAAAATATTCTTAAAATATTTGATTATATGTGAAACAATAATGAAATCGACGATTAAAAATAAAATTTAAAAACTCATGAAAATTATAATCATTGACCATTATTACGAAATTAAAAGAAAAAATAAAAATTATCCTAAGTATGTGCTAAAATAGTATACTTAAAAAATTTATAATCCATAAAATATAATTAAAAAGTTATAAAAAGATACACTCTATTTTTACTTATTTTTATAAGTTATATTGTATTCAATATTTTGAAGATTTTAATTTTTTGTCAATTTATTCTTCTAATTTCAAATGTAATGTGTTGATGTATTAATGTATATTGTAGTTAATAAAAATTATATCAAAGTTTCTTTCTTTTATATTTGAATTAGAAATTTATTGTGTAATTATGTATCCAAATATATAATTGTTATGATAAATGTGAAATTTAATTAGTTTAAGAGATAAATAATGCTTCATTTATTAAATAAATTTTAAAGTAACAAAAATCATTAAATGTTAATGTTATTATTTATGGTTCTACTTTATTTTATCTCTAACTCACTACTTTGTTTTGATTTTGTATTTTTTTTCATTTACGCATCTTTTAACTTTTTGAGTTAATAATATCATAAAATAAAGATAAATAAAATCTCATAAATCTAATGTGGTAAAAAAATAAATGACTATTTATTCACTTTTATGAATTTTTAATTCAATTTTTATATACCATTTAAATTAATTATATTATCATTAATTATAATATTTTAAATTAAATTTATTTACTGACAATACATGTTTTATTGAATAATATAATAACAAAATCTACATAAATGATACAAGAGCAAACTTTATCGACCAAATAAAAAAATACAATAATAAACTTTTGGGAAAAAACAAAATTAACACTTTTAAATTTTAATCATAAAAATAACAACACTTATATTTAATTTATACGTTTTTATTATTAAAAAAATTTGACACATCATTTTAACATTATATATTGTTTAATTAAATGTCATTCAAATTAAACTATAATCATATATACTAATTCAATCTTATTTTATTGTTAGAAGTTTTAAAAATATTTTTAAAAATTTTTAAAATTATTTTATGTTATTAAAGACTAATATTTTAATAAAAGGTTTTTGACTTTACATTTTAATATATATAATTTGATAAATATTCACATGTACTTATATTTAGTGTAATAGTGTCATAATTTATTCACCTAGATATTTTTTATAAGAAGTAGCAAGAATTTCATTAAATAAGAAGTGATATTATAATCTAAACCAATATCTATACGGCCAAATATATCACATATTTAGAACAATTAATAATAGTAGGCATTAAAATATGATTACAATAATTTACCATAAAAACAATATTGATGCATTTTAACAAAAACCCTAACTACAAAATTAAATAAAAACAAACAAATAATTTGATTTTAAACAAAGAAAAATAATATACCTACAAGTTTTTAAATGAACCAAAAGTCGTAGGATAACAAAACATAAATAGCACATAAATCACACGAAAAACGATACTAGCTCCAACAACCCTAGACATTAACACTTACTAGCCACATAAAAAGAGGCCATTATAAGGTAGCGTCCCTAACCAACGTCGAGGAAAACCCACCATGAAGGAAGCCTATCACAAAGGACCACAAAACAAGTGGTGGTTGAAAAGGTAGAATAATAGCGAAAAGGGAGGAGGAACACTTGAAAATTATTGAAAAAACAGGAGCTATAAATAGAACAAAAAGGTTAAAAGAGAAAACTGATGGATGAAGAAATCTAAGAGTGAAGGCATTGATTGATGGGGATGGAGGTGAAAGAAAATGAGAGTTTGAAACCCTAAAATGGCCTAAAGAAAATGACTTTCAAAACCTTTATTTTGGATACATTCAATCCACTTTTATTCTTACCTATATCTTATTTAAGGTCATGTTACACATGTTAGTCAACTTATTGTTAAGTTTTATTTTTATATCTAAATCTAAATTTGATATTTTTATTCAAAGTTTTGTTATAGTTTAAAATTAAAAGATTCAAGTTATCAAATATTAAATATTGTCAATTATAAAAACTAAATTAGATGAAAAACTAAAAAGGGCTTAAAAGAATACTAAAAAAATTTAATGTATTTTTTAATTTTTATTTAACTAAGGCTTGTTTTTTTACACAAATTATTGTTATATTTTCAAAGAAATAATTTTTTATTTTAGAGACAATATAAAGGTATTTAGGACTGATTTATCAAATTAGTAGGATATTAGATTTAATTTTTTTTCCCAAAATTGTTGCTAAGATAAGGGATACCATTGTTGCTTTAAAACATTTGTCTTATCATGGTAACGTATTATTTTGTCGTGATAAGTTTTACCACACTAGGTTAATACCTTTTCATGAATTATATTTTTTTATTACTAAAATCATTTATACATAAGACTTACTATTATTATGACAAAACATTGTCTTAATATGATAAGTTTTGCCATGATACTGGATGTTAGTATTAAACCTTCTCATACTATGAAAATGCCTTAATACCAATTCTATTTTTTATAAAACTTGTTTTGAGATAAGGTTTACCATAACAATAATAAATCTGACCTCAGAGTAATTTTAATAAAAAATAAAATATTATCCAAAATTATTTGATAAATTTCTGAGATAGCTAGATACTTAAGAAAAATTATTTAAATAAAAAAATAATGTCGAATCTTAAACTTTGACATTGTCAAAGTATAAGACAGCTACATAAACATTTTTATTCTCTCCTTCAAACTTCATTCTCTGTTTTTCTGAGTAGTTTTTCTTCAAAAGTACACTATTTAATAGTTTTATAATTCCAATGTAAATAGTTTGTAATTTAAATTTAAATTTATCATCTAGATATTTAAGAAAAATTATCTAAATAAAAAAATAATATCGAAACCTACACTTTGACTGTTGAAAAACAAGAAATAACTTTACACAAAAAAACTCTCTAGTTTGTATTATTTTCTTCATGTTTTCATTACAATTGTATAGCTATATATAAGAAAATTTTACTCCTTCAATTACTCTTTGAATTAAGTATTCCTTGATTTACTCCTTGAATTAAGGATTCCTCGTTTTACTCCTTGAATTAAGGATTCCTCGTTTTACTCCTTGATTTAAGGATTCCTCGTTTTACTCCTCGAATTAAAGATTCCTTGAGTTAAGCTCATTGTTTTATTCCTTGAATTAAGGATTAATATCCAATACTCCACCTCAAGCTAGATCCAGAAGGTTTATGGATCCAAGCTTGGACAGAAGTCGTTTAAATTGATGAGAAGCCAAGGGCTTGGTGAAGATGTCAGGTAGTTGGTCGAAGCTTCTTGTATAATGTGTCTGAATCACTTGTGATTGAACTTGTTTACGAACGTAATGAAAATCAATTTCAATGTGTTTCGTCCTCTCATGAAACACTAGGTTTGATGCTATATGTATTGCTGCCTGATTGTCACAAAATAAGGACATAAGAAGAGTCGTAGGAACACCTAAATCACACAGAAGTTGAAAGAGAAAGGAAGGTACATATAAAACTGCCGACTCAATTTCATTTGACATTAATTTTATTTTTTCCTTTCTAAAACCTTTACATTCTCACCATTTCCAATTAAAACTTGAGAAAGATTTGTTAATTTTTCAAACTTATGAGACTTTGACACATGGTTGGTCATATGATCTGTGGCACCTGAATCTACAACCCAAAAATCATGCAACATATTTATTTTAAGAATAGTTTTAAAGGCTTTTATATACCTTGCATGTCCTCTTGTGGTATGATTTTTGTATCTACTAAGAAACTCGCAAACTTGCCTAGCAATATTGTTGAGTTTCCTTCTTTTATGCCATCCATATTCCACACAGTCAATTCTAGCTCCTACTGTCTTGCTTTGAAGATACAACATAAACTTATTCATGAGTTCATCTAGATTCGTTGTGAAGTTCTTGAATGGATCAGACTCATTAGAGGTAGAGGCAAAAACATGATTTGTACGGTGTGCAGTACGATTCACTTTCTGTAAACCCTTGTCCTTTATAAAATTAGGCTTTAATTTTGGATGTAGAATCCAACATGTGTCTTTAATATGGCCTGTATAGTTGCAGTGTTGACACTTCAAGTTTAGATGCTTCCCTTTGTACTTCCTCTCGTTGGTTAGATAGGCTCTTGCCTCAGGTGTACTAGCCATTGTACCCTTGTTCATGACTTTTCTCCTTACTTTTTCAAGTTGAATTGTCGCACATACACTGGTGAAGGAAGAAAATTCAGTATTTATGAGTATGTGGCATCGTATATCTTCATATGTTGAATCGAGACTGGACAGAAGTTGAAATATCTTATCTTCTTCCGCTATCTTTCGTAACAGAGCTACATCGGTTGTATAAGGACGATATATTTTCAACTCATTCTACATGCTTTTCATGCTTCCTAAGAGTTGTACAAAAGGCTTGTCATCTTGTTACAGATCTGAGATGTCCTTCTTTAATTGAAAAACTCGTGCAATATTGTTTTGATTACTATATATTTCCTTGACCGTCTCCCATAGTTGGTATGCGGATTTAGAGTAACTGAATATTTCAGCTAATTTATGTTCCATGAAATTTAGAAGCCATGACATAACCAACTAATACTTGCTAAGCCATGATTCATAGGTTGGTGAGGAAACATCATGTACTTCGATGTTTCCATTTATGAACCCCAACTTGGACCTTCCACCTAGATCTAAAGATACTGCTCTTGACCAAGATAAGTAATTAAACTCATTCAACAAGACTGATCTTAATCTTTGATTTGGGTTGACATCTAACTCATGCATATTCATGAAGGAAAACATCGATGAACTTTCAAATTTTGATCCTAGCAGTTTGTCTTCAACCATTTCGAAGATTGAAGATGTTGAGATAATAATAAAGTAGAAACAAGTTAATTTTCATGCTCTAATACCATGTTGAAAAACAAGAAATAACTCTACACAAAAAACTCTCTAGTTTAATTTGTATTATTTTCTTAATGTTTTCATTACAATTGTATAGTTATATATAAGAAAATTTTACTCCTTCAATTACTCTTTAAATTAAACATTCCTTGATTTATTTGTTGAATTAAAGATTCATTGTTTTATTCTTTGAATTAAGAATTCATTATTTTATTCTTTGAATTAAGAATTCATTATTTTATTCTTTGAATTAAGAATTCATTATTTTATTTCTTGAATTAATGTCTTTGTGTTTATTCCTTGAATTAAAGATTAATATCCAATATTGACATTATCAAATGCCGCAAATACATAACATTTTTATTCTATCATTCAAATTGCATTCTTTGTTTTTCGAAGTAGTTTTTCTTCGAAAGTATACTATTTAACAGTTCCATAATTTAAATGTATATGAATTTGTAATTTAAATTTAAATTTATTATGAATACATGAATAATACAATTAGTAAAAAAAAATAGTTTCACACTTCCTCTAGAATATATAAATAATTTTTTTATATTACATAGATTCAAGAAAATTAGTCATATAAAACATTAAAAAAAATTATAGTGAGCTTCTATCATTATTCCATCAAAATTATGAGATAAAAAATGAAAAATAAATTAAATAATAAAATTAATAGTTATGATAAAGTAGCGACATAAAGTATTACTATTAAATTTATGATAATATTATTATAAAAGAAAATCACGATACATAATATTTTTTCAAAAAAAAAAAAAGAAGAAAAAAAATACTGCTAATTGTTGACGTGGCAATTTTCAAATCGAAGTTGGGTGTTTAAACATATTAATTTGGCGCTTTTTACATGTTTTCCCTTGAAACAGAGAAAACTGAATTGGGAGCTCAAACGTGCAAGTATTTCAACTTTCAAGCACTCTCTTTGCTAGGGTTTCGTTTATTGCTCTTCTCAGTTCTCACATTCATTCTGTTTTTCTAATACGATTTATGATATTTTCATAAAATCTGAATCGTTTTACTTGGGTAAGACGGAAAATGGCGAAACCAAATAATTACCTGGAATCACAGAGACGGAGAATAGAAGAGAACAAGAAAATAATGGAGAAGCTCAATCTCAGCAAGCTTGCTCATGCCCTAAAAACTCCCACGTTCAAAAAATCTCCAGTGGGTATTCTTCAATCCTCTCTTTTCTATTTATTCATTTTGTATTTGGGTTTATGAATTTTTGAAGCTCAAGCATTGGATTTAATGCTGCTCTAATTGGTGAAAAGGGAAAGCGCAAACCTCGGTTGCCTGTAGATCCTTCTTCACTGTCACTGAGAAGGTCGAATCGGGTCGCAGAAAAACCTCCTACCATCTACAAGGAAGTCAGTTCTCTCTCTCACCCACGCACAACACATCCGTTTTTGTTTCTTGAGTTTGGGTGTTTTAGTTTATGATTTGTAGGGGGTTCAATGAGTTTATGTGGTTAAGTATTTTATAGATTAAGCCAGAATTCCTTGATTTTTGGCAGGTCCCAGTTGAACCATTAGGCAGGTCTAGAAGGTTTACATGCCCGCTTTCATATTACCTGTTTCAAGTGTTTTATGACTTGTTCTATTATTGTTGCTAATCTATGCTTTTTGTTGCGAGCTCAGTTATAGGAGTTATCAACGAAGAGATTTATTGAATCGAGTTTATGCTTCAGATGAAGTAAGGCATTTTGCTATTGACAGAGCAGGGCAGATTCAAGCAGGATTAGAATCTGATGTACCATCCTTTGTCAAGCCTATGCTTCAGTCACATGTTACTGGTGGCTTTTGGCTGGTAAGTGATATAGCTAAAAGAAATAACAAGAGGAAGAAGAATGAGTGAATAATTCTTGTTTATCTCTCATGATATACCCGTAGGTGAATATAGATTACAAGTACAAAGCAAAAATAACCACGTTCCTAAAGTTAAGGCACTAACCCACTACACCTAAGATCAGCAAACATGGATAACAGACTTATTCACCTCCTCCAACTACTCATTGACCGAGTAAATAAAAGAGACCAAGTAAACAAAAAGGCCACAACAAATACAAACAAAATGGCCATAATAGACACTAAACAAGACATGAAGAGTAATTGAAAAAGAACAGGAATAACAATTGCAAGCTTTACTGCATGTCTGTTTCAGTAAGTCACATGATAATGCTGTTCTTAAGATTGAAATAACCTAATTTAATGGCTGTTGGAAAGTGCATAAATTTTGGTTGGTGATCTTGTTTTTGTATTTGGTCATACTAAAACAAAACTATATATCAAGGACAAGTCTTAATTTCTACTCCTCCGAGGTAAAACTTCAAAAACTTCCAAAATATATCTATTTTACAATACATACCAGTTTGATTGCTACAAAACATGAATTGTTTCAATAAAATATCTTATCAGGGTTTGCCAATCCAGTTTTGCAAGGCACACTTTCCCCACGAAGACCAAACCATTACCTTGGTGGATGAGGATGGAGGTGAGTTCCCAACAAAATTCCTAACAACAAAACATGGCCTTAGTGGGGGTTGGAGAGGTTTTGCCATTGATCACCAACTAGTTGATGGGGATGCTTTAGTTTTCCAATTGGTCAAACCAACTGAATTTAAGGTGATTCCCCATAATGCATAGATTTGAAGGAGAATGCCTACTTTGTCATATTACTTAGCTCTTGCAATTATTTCCTTTTTGGTGTTGAAAACGTTAAATATAATGGTTGTAATATGCTTTCCAATTTTTTCTTGGTTACATGTTTCATTTTATTGTTTTCTATTAAGTTATTATTCTTATTCATTCAATTTTTTCTTCTTTTGTTATTCTTTGAAATGTAGGTATACATTATTAGGGCATACGAATTAGAAGATAATGTAGAAAACCAAGAGAATGAGAAAGATCTTGATGTCACACCCTTGAGAAGGAGTTCTAGACGTAGCAAAGCAAGTAAGTTTTGTCCACTCTTGGAATCGTCTCACCTCTCTCCCATAGTTCATCATAGTACAAATAAAATGCTTGAATTACCAAGTTAAATTGGCAATGATGAAGTAATATGAAATGTTTTTTTTAGATCAAACGATTATGTGATTTAAACTTGTGACTTGAAATGGGGAGAAGAGAGTTAATGTTTACTTATTAGTTATTAGTTAGTAATGGTAAAAAAATATTTTCCTTAATACTCTCTTTAAATTACATCTACAAGGAATTGTTTTGGTAAACACACCTAATCCTTTCTTTTCAGTTCAAAGCTCTTTAGAAAACAAACCACGTCCTCGTGTAGATTTAGCAAGGCCTTTGCTAATTGTTGGGAAATGAATTAAACAATATAATACCAAAGATAACTTAGGTTAAAAACTTGTCACAAAGTTGTGATGGTTGCAAATGGTGAGACAAAATTTTAAATAATGGGTCCAATTGCACTATTTAGTAATTTTGTACCGTAGTATTTTTTACCCTTTACAAATTTATGATAAAGACTTTCCCTGTATCAAATGGTATGAGTCATTAGAATGTAAATTTAAAAAATACAAAAGAAGAGGAAAAATCTTGTTATAAATTAGCATTAGCGGAAACAAAATTCGGGTCTAATTTGGTTTCATAAATATATAATTATGGGTAACAGTAAAATAATAAGCAGTGATAAAAATAAATAACACAATGATTTAAGTGGCTCAACCTTTCAATGTGAAAAATTTACTTTACTGATGACGACACATTAAGGAAAATCCATTAATAATTAAATAGAGATATAAACACCAATCTTCAGAGAGCTTCATAAAATATATCAAGAAAATCCAAATACACTTAGAAAGTATATTCCTTTAATTTATTGGTAATATATAGCAAGATAAATTAATAAATTTGCTATTTAAACAAATATTACCATATACTAATGATATCAATTGGTAGCTTCCACTTCTCCTCAATTTCACACAACTGCACTGTTTCTTCTCTATCTCGATTGGTGGTTTTTCTCACAGGAACTATCACAGCTTAGGACAACACATGATGACGTTGGACAAATGGAGTTGGAGAGGAAGCTGGAGAAAGACTCGACGTTGGATGAAACTCAATGGGATTTGTCGTTCCGTAAAGGAATATCAATGGGGTTTATGAAGGAGACATTGAAGGGTGGTGTATGTGTTAGGTTATTGGTAGGCTTGGATTGGTTATGAAGGTGGGTGTGTTTTCTAACGGGAGCTGTGGATGAAGTTCTCTATTATCAGCTTTAATATCGATTGCGACACTCTGTTTTTAACTCTTTTGTTGAGAAAGAAAAAATGATATATATATTCTAGAGGCAAGGGTTTAATATTTGAATGGACCTAATATTGTTTTGTGTTTGGGCTAATATTTAACAAATTTTCACCTTGGCTTAAAACAAAAAACAAGTTCTTCAAATATGAAATTCCTCAGATTACTAAATAACCTTCGTTCAAAGCTCTAAAAGGTGATCATCTTCTGCAAATACTAATCAAGTCCAAGCAATGCTTGAACTTGTTAAATGGAACTGGTTTGGTTAACATATCAATTAGATTCTCTGTAGTGACTATTTTATTAAAAACAATAGCACCTTAAGAGACAATGTCATCAACGATGTAATATTTGACATCAATATGTTTGGTTTTTTCATGATACATAATATTCTTGATTAAGTGTATCGTACTCTGATTATCACAAAATATAATAAAAGTATCCTACTTTAATCCTAAATCACAAACAAAACCTCTAAATGAAATAGCTTTTTTCACTATTTTTGTTGTTGTTATTAGGGGTGTCCATAATCGGGTCAGACCAGACCAAATCGAACGGTTTTACTATTCAAACGGTCCGGTTCGGTTTGTACTAATTTTAAACCGTTCGAACCGGACCGGACCGGTTTAATAATATATTAAAAATTTCACATTATTCTTCATTAAATTATAAAAAAATTAGACCAAATTGGGAACCAAACCGGACCGAACCGTTTTATAAATCAAACGGTTCGATTCGATTTTTATTTCTTAAAACTGTTTCAAACGGTCTGGTCCGGTCCAAGTAATATGAATCGTCCGATTTGGTTAATTTTTTTTTAGGAAAAACCGGACCGGACCGGACCATGGACACCCCTAACTGTCATATATTTTGCCTTTGTCGTAGACAAAATAGCTATTGACTGTAAAGTAGCCTTCTAACTAATGGCATAATGAAAAAGAGTGAAGACATAATCTGTCAGAGATCTTTTTCTATCCAAAACATCAGCATAATCAGAGTCCACATAACCAATAACACTACAACTGGTATTAAAACTTCCATTATATACCAAACCAAAATTAGATGTGCCTGTCAAATATCGAAGTATCCATTTCATTGCTTGCCAAGTATCCTTATCAAGATTACCCATATATCTGTTAATAGCATGAATTGCATGTGAAATGTCTTGACGAGTAGAAACCATAGCATACATCAAACTACCAATGACATTAGCATATGGAACCTGAGACATGTACTATTCTTCTTCTAACTGTAGTGGCAAATCCAAAGAAAGCCTGAAATGTGTAGCTAACGTCGTACTCACAAGGTTAGACTCTTTCATACCAAAGCGTTTAAGAACCTTTTCAATATAAATTTTTTGAGTTAAATAAAACTTATACGCTTGTCTAACCTTATAAATTTTCATGTCTAATTTTTTTTTCGTTACATCCAAATCTTTCATCTCAAACTTACTCCTAAGTTGATACTTTAATTTTTTAATCTCAAACTTATTCTTAGAAGTAATAAGTATGTCATCAACATAAAACAACTAATAGATAGATGAACTATCATGGAATCTTATATGATAAACACAACTATTATAATCAATCCTAGAGTAATCGTGATCAATCATAAGAGAATCAAATCGCTTATACCACTATCTAGGAGATTACTTCAACACATATAAAGACTTTTTCAATAAAAAACATGATCGTTCTTACCTGGAACAACAAATCTCTTTGGTTGATGCATATATATTTGTTCTTCAAGCTCACCATGTATGAAGACTTTTTTGGCATCAAGTTGTTCTAATTCCATGTTAAATAATGCAATCATAGTAAGTAACACACAAATAGAGTTATATTTCACAACATGTGAAAATACTTCATTCAAGTCAATACCTTTCTTTTGGCAATAACCTTTTGCAACAACACATGCTTTGAACTTAGCTGTTTCAACAAGTATACTTTCCTTTTTCTTGAAGACCCATTTGTTTCCAATAATCTTCTCGCTTTTAGGCGGTTTTATCAATTCTCAAGTATGATTTTTATGAAGTGATTCCTAGCAACTAGTTACTGAACAGACTCATCACAAGTGATAGTTTCATGATAACTAGAAGGTTCATGCACCTCAATCTGCGTCGAATCTCTCTTATTCCTTTACCTTTAGCGATACTATATGGTTGCTCATGTTGCTCTTCTGCTACATCATGAGCAAAATCATCTATCTCATCCATAGATGATTTGAAGTACCCTATTGCATTTGACTAGAAGCTCTACTCTCAAGTTTTACTTGCTCACTAATATTGTGGTCTTTACTTGCAACAATAGACTTTTTTTTTCTTTTTCAACATGGAAAACTCATCGAACTTAACATCTCTACTAATAAAAAATTTAGGTGACTTAGGTTTAATACACTATAATCTATAATCCTTCACCCCAGAAGGATCCCCTAAAATATGCATTTCAATGCCCTAGACTCAAGTTTACCATCATTAACATAATTATAAGCAAGATAACCAAAAACTTTCAAATCAAAATAATTAGAAGTACTAAAGAATATCTCAAACGGAGTTTTCAACTCAATTAGAGTTGATGAAGATTGATTCATCAAATAGCAGGTATGGTTATAAGCTTCCGCTCAAAAAGATTTATACAAGTTTGCTTGAAGGAGCATACAATAAGCTCTCTTTAAGGGAGTCTTATTCATACGTTCTGTTACTCTATTTTGCTGTGGTGTATGATGAACAATGCTATGTCTCACTATGCCATTTCTTTTACATAACTCATTAAAGTGACTATCTCAAAATTCTAGATCATTGTTAGTTCTCAAATGCTTGATTTTCTATACAAGCCTTGAATTTTACAAATTTTAAGAACACATCATTTTTGTTTTTCAGAAAATACACTCAAATATGATGTGAGAAGTTATCAATAAAAGTCAACATATATCAGACACCACATTTAGATACAACACGAGAAGTACTCCAAAGATCTGAATGAATATAATCAATAGTACTTTACAAAGTTTTAACAATATCATCATGCATCTTAATTCTTACAGTACTAATACCAATAATCTTGTAGGACATTGTTTTCCATCAAGACAACTCTTCTATCAATAGACTGATAAGAAGCAAAACAGTCTACTAGGGCACATGTGATAAGTGCAACCTGAATCAAGAATTCAAACATCTCTAGGAGAATCAATAGATACTGATAGAACATTTTCACCATCAGAACCAGAACTATATGCAATACCAACAACATCATTAGTACTAGAAGACATTGTGGTAGATTTTCCTTTACCTTCGAGTTTCGAACAATTTACTTTCTAGTACATTTCTTGACGACAATAATTGCATTTATCTTTTTTCTTCTTCTTCTAGATTTGGATCTAGACACATCTCTATTATTGCTTGAGCTTTTTTCTTGATTTCTATCTCTGACAAATAAAATACCGTTATTATCATTGTTGCTTGTAGAAACCTTTTTTTCAACTCTTTGGAATTTAAAGATGTGTTGACATCTTCCAAAGAAATAGTCTCGCCTACATAGCATGGTATCAACAAAAAGTTCAAATGAATAAGGTAAAGAACATAATAGAATTAAAACTTGATCTTCATCATCAATTTTAACACCACCATTTTTAAATCACGAATAATTTTTGTAAATTCATCAAGGTGATCGTGTAAAGGTTTACGTTATAATATTTTAAATGTATACAAACATTGTTTCAAATATAACCGATTTGTCAAAAACTTAATCAGGTATAAATATATAATTATGGGTAACACTAAAATAATAAATAGTGAGAAAAATAAATGATCTTTAATGTGAAAAGTTTATTCTATTGAAAACAATACATCTAGAAAAATCCACTAATAATCCAATGAATATACAAATACTAATTTTCAAATTTTTTTATAAAATATATCAAAAAAAACCTAAATATACCCTAAAAATATTTCACTCTAATTTACATGTAATATACACTAAGATAAATTAATAAATTTACTATTTAAACAAATATTATCATATATCAATAATATTAATTGTCAGCTTTCACTTCTCAATTTCACCAGTCACACTGTTTCTTCTCTGTCCCGACCGGTGATTTTTCTTGCAGGAACTATCACAGCTTAGGACAACACATGATGATGTTGGACGAACAGAGCTGGAGAGGAAACTGGAGAAAGACTTGACGTTGGGTGAAACTCGATGGGATTTGTCGCTCTGTAAAGGAACGTCGATAGGGTTTATAGAGGAGATAGAGACGGGTTTATGGAGGAGACGGCGAAGGGTGTTGTACGTGTTAGGCTACTAGTAGGCTCTGTTTTTAACTCTTCTGCTGAGAAATAAAAAATGATATATATATTAAGAGACAAGGGTTTAATATTTGAATGTGCTTAGTATTGTTTTTTTGTTTGTAACAATATTTAACGAATCAGGATAAGTGATAATATTTATAATATAATCGGATAAATTAATGATAAATATTTTGATAAAATAATTTATATTTAACATTTAATTTCTTTTTTTTTTTGTAGTTTTATTACTTATCAAGAGAATTTCATCTTAAAATTCATTTAAATCAAATTATTAATTTATGTTTATTTTTACATTTTAAAAAATTAATTTGAGATAAAAAGTTGAAGATATATAATTTTAGAATTAAAATTTCATAAAAATAAGTAAATAACAAATTTATAATGATTGTATAATTTTAATTCTATACAATACAATCTTATTTTATAGTAAAATTTATGATTATATCAAAATTATACAATTATAACATGTATGCGGCATCATATTAATCAGATTAAATATAATTGTATTAGATTGAATTATATTAAATTTTATTTTAATTATTGTGTGTAATGATAGTGAGTATGCATGTAATGGGTTAGTTCGAATTTGAATTAAAACTAAAATCGAATCAATAATGTTAGTTCCTAAAAAGTAATAATTAATACAATTCAATTTGATAAAATCAATCTAAATTGAATCCTTCTTATTAGATTAGATTGGATTGGGTGTATTGTATTGTATTTTATGTTATATTTTTTTGTTTTTACATTATGCAAATTTTGTAAAAAATATTTGTTTTTTAATAACTAAACAACTATTGTATTAAATTTTATACTTTAATAATTTATTGAAATTTGAACCAAAAATGATATTATTTTTTTTCAAATAATAAATAAATAAAGATAATGTACTCAATTTCAAATAACACTTAAACACAAGTATTTAACATTTAATTTCGTATCAATTTAAGCACAAATTACATATATAAATAAGCATTTAATTTAAATAATAAAAATATAAAAACTAAAGGATCAACAATTTAATGCGAGGTTACTGGTCTTTTACTCTTTTTTGTTACGTGGAGTCGGGGGATTAGAAATTAGATAGTATTATTGGGTTAGGGTAAGAAAATAAAGAATTATTATTTAGAACTTGAAAATGTGAATTACATTGGTGTGAAATAGGTAGATAAAAACCATTAGTTTTATTATATTTTTTTTTTACCTTTTTATTAAATAAAATTATTATATATATATATATATATATATATATATAATATAAATATGGGTTGGATCGGTTTTTGTGAAAATTTTAACTTCAAGAATTGATCCAATTCATGCTTTGCATATCTATATCTAAGCCAACTCAATCACACTTAGAAAATCGTATAACTTGGTTTGTGTTGTTTGGATCGGATCAGATTTGTTTATTTTTGAGCATTTCTAATATTTGGTGACAAATTCTATAATATAATTGTATAAAATTGATAATAAATATTTTAATAAAATAATTTATATTTAAAATAATATTTAATATGTTTTATGTAGTTTCTTACCTATAATAATTTCATTATAAAATTTGTTTAAATTAATATTTAATTTATTTTAAAAAATTTCTTACATTTTAAAAATAAAAAAAATTATTTTTGTTTTTGAGATGAAAAAAAAGTCTAAACACATCATTTTTAAATTAAAATTTTAGACAAATTTAATAATGTATTTATTACGGTTTATATTCACACCAATTATTGGTATCAAATTTTTATATAATCGTATAATTTTTATTTTGTATAATATGTTATTATTATATAACTAAACACATGATTTTATAAAAATTATACAATCAGGGTTATTATTACATATTAGTACTGTATAACAAATATGTCCTCATTGTCTTTTTTCTTCATTTTTCCATTTCTTTTTATAAGGCAGTAAAACTGTTTTTTATTACATGGACTCATGTTTGTGTACTATTATAACGATGGGTTTTAAAAAAAATTGATGGCTCATGGCTCATATTCAAATTTCCTTAAGGTTACTTTGAAATATGTACTTATGTCATGCAATTAAGATACCAAATATCTTAAATTTTTGGATACATATTTAGATTTCAAACAATCTAATTTTTCTCAATTGCCTGTAAATTTGGCCCGGTTGAAGTCTTGGAGTATATGTCTTATTAATTGCTTGGATACCAATACTTCACGTATATATGTACCCTCTTCCAATTTGACATGCTTATTCAATTCAATATCGTAGCAACCTGAACCTGGGATTGTTATGTTAGGCATGTAATATGGATAATGATTAATGCTATAGTTTTTGCCAACAAATTTCTTACCTTTGCATTTCCTATATTCTGTATTTGGTAGGCATAAAGTAGCATTTGATCCGGCGGAGTTTTAGCTTGCGCATAGAATCTGATGTGTGGCTTATGCTGGAAGTTTATTGACATATATTTATTCTGTGGCAGAGATGAATTTATTTTGTATATTTTTCTGTGGTATCCTTTAATTTGGCAACACATATTGATGAGTCATTTCTCAACTTTGTGTTTTAGTACTGTAATGTGATGAATTCATGTAAGGTTTATAAAATATTATTTAGTATTTATATTATGATAACGACTTATAACTAAAAGTGGACTAAAATGCACCAAGATTTAAAGTTATGGGATTGTTGGACATCTTTGCCCGAAACGCAAGGACACTTCACACCACTTTGAACAATATTCTGCTTTCAAGGAGAACAGGTGGTATCTAAAATTTATTTCTTTCACCCCTTTGTAGAAGAAGAGAGCGACAATACGTAAGAAAGGAAATAATTTTTGAAAACACTATGCTATTGACTTAGAAAAAGTTGAAAATGAAAGATGAAAAAGGAATGGAATTTTACTTGGTCTTAGTAAAGATGTTAAATTAATGAGTTTGTTTAGTTTAAAGAAATTCATTTAACTTTGTTTCAATTAGTTTATGAGTTAAAATTTTTTATTTTATTTAACTCAAGAACTTAAATGCGTAGATTGTTTAATTTATGAGTTAAAATAAATAATTTATTAATTTATTAGACATTTTTTTTTATCGGAATATATATTTTTTGATTGAATATTTTTTTGATTGAAATATTTTTGACCAAACAAATAAACAAACTTTTTGTTTTTTTATCAAATAATCAATTTTTTATTAATCAACAAACTTAAAACATCAATTTCATTATTTAATTAATCATAATATAAACTATCATATTATTATCCAATATTAAAAAATTAATATCATGAACCTGTAACAATGAGTCCAACAAAAACAATAAACCAATTTGTTTAATATCATAAATTTGTATATTTGATATTTTTATCTAAAATAATGAGATTAATAAAACAAAAAGTATAAACTTTAGGTGTGTGAAGTCAGTACTTATTAGTCAGATTTCAACAATTTATTTACTAAGAAACACAACTCATCATTTTTACCTTCAAATAGCAATATATCTTCATAATCATCTTCTATGTTTGCATGTAGATCTTTTTCATATCCCTCGTTCCAAAAATATGTCATTTCAGCCTTTTACAAACACTGTAGTTTTAAGTGCTTCACAATTAGGTTTGCTTCTCATTCAAAGTTCTACCTTCCACCATTCCAAAGATCAAATGACTCATCATCTTGTGAAAAACCTCCCCCCACCTCTAAAACTATCACTAAAGTACGTAGTTAATTTAGAACGTCTAATAGAACCTCCACTAGATTTTTGTTTCCCAATTCTTACGAACTTCATATAAGTAGAAAGTGGATTGAATTTTGACTTGTGGCTAGATGATGGTTTGGCCCTAAACCTTTTTTTTTTCTTCAAAAATTTCATATGTAAACTTAACTAATTTCATAATTTCAATTCGGGACCAAAAAGATGTTATATTGAAATTATTATAATAGATCTTCAACACATTCTCAATAACTTCAATTGAAATCCTTGGATCTAACAGCAAAAATAATAAAGAAACATTAAGAATTGACTCCCAATACTTTTTGAACTTTTTCCCTGGCCTAAACATCACAAAGTTCAAAAAAATAGTGGTTGATGCATGTATTGACATGTTGTATAAATGAAACAAAGCTTTATGAAGTTTTAGATAATACATGCCAGACAACTCTTTCATGATATAGCATAATATTAGGAAATCATATTTTATATACTAAATTAGAAAACCTATCTTTTACTTCCTTAATTATATTATATTTAATTTGATAGGCTAAAATTAAGTGATTTAATTTTGATAAACCTCTAGATTGATCAAATTGATATAGACTAATTGAGTAGTTAATGATATTTACCATAGTTAGGGGATTATAAGAATCCTAATTGAGCAATATATAAAGATCTTTTTAGTTATGGTCTCTACTACACCAAATCATAAACCAATCCCTCGTGATTTGGTCCAATTGAGGAACTAAAGTGATTTGGTTGAGAAAGATCACAAACCAATCCCTCGTTCGTGTTCATCCGTTCGTGATTGATTATCGTAGTATTTTTGTAACAATAGGCGATCGTTCTTAATAGATTTAGGTGTTTCACTCGAATATATAAATCCTTAATAATTTGACATGATGTAGATTCTAGAATTATTGGTATTTTGTTGTAGGATGTTTGCATCTAGAATCTGTTTATGACTTTCAGTATGATTTAATTCCAACAAGTGGTATCAAAGTGATCATTATTGTTAAATTATTAGGTTTTGTGAATATTCTATTTGTATGGTGTTTGAATAAAATATTTATGTCTTGTGTGAAATTTCTTGAATTTTAAGATTTTAGGATTTTTAATTTGGGACTAAAGCATGTTCTTTAGATTTATATTTCATCGATTAATTTATTTTTATTTTTTTAAAATAAAATTATTTGGTATTGCGATCTTCAATCTTGTTTGATATATTGTAATTTTGATATTATTAAATTTTTTAACTTTTTTTGGTTATCTACAAGGTAGAACATTCAATTCTCACATGTTTTCAATGTATAACATTAACTACAGTTACTTCTTTATTTTATGTTGTTATTTTATTATTTTGTTCAATTAGTTAGAATTTTCAATTAAATTAATTAAAATAACATGTTATCAAACTAACCTCTGTTGTGAAGATTAATTTAACAACAAATACGTAGATGTTTATACGAAATTATTTATGCGAACTTTGCTTGGTCCAAAAGAATACACAATTTCACCAAATAACAAAACGCCTGCATTGATAAATGCATGATGATTATAAAGACATTTATTTATTTTCATGTGAACAATAGTTGGTCTAAAGAAAAGCTATTGTTTAATAGAACCAATTGTCAGTATTTGATGATTGCATTAATAGTATCACTTACAATGAATTTCTTTGTCTAAAGATTAGTAATTTATTTTGCACTAGGTATCTTGAGATGGATCCCATATTTGGATTATTTCTTCATCTTTTGATTTATTTTTATGACAAGCTTGTTAGATATGAGTATACTTGTTTATTATGTTCTCTGTCTAGTTTTTATTGCTACTGCTATGAGTGTTTCTACCCAAGTCAGTAACATTTCAATGCTAGGTGGGATGAAATTCAAAATTTGGAAAGAAACTATGGAAATTATCTTCGATTGTATGGATTTGGATCTTTAAATTTGGTTGGATTGACCCACTACTACTTTGAAAAACCTCAACGAGATTAAAATTGAAAAGTGAGACCAGTCTAACCAAATGTGCATGATGATCATGAAATGCTCCATTCCAAAAGTGTTTTGGAACTCATTGAAAACGAGAGTGCCAAGAAGTTCTTGGAAGAAATTAAACAATATTTTATCAAGAAAAAAAATTCAAAGGCAAGTAACCTTTTGGCTAAACTCATCGTGATGAAGTATAAGGGAGTATAACATGAAGATGTCTCATCTTGCATCAAAACTCAAGTCGCTTAAGTTAGAGTTGTTTAAGGACTTACTTGTATACTTGGTTTTGATCACTCTTCTACACACTTTGGGCAATTCAAATTGAGTTATAACACTCAAAGGAAAAATAGTCTCTTAATGAGCTTATATCTCACTGTGTGCAAGAAGAAGAGATGCAACTACAAGATAAGATTGAAAATGATCACTTGTCCTCAACCTTTCAGAATAAGAAAAGTAAGAGAGCTATGGTTACTATAGAAGTTTCTTCTCAGTTGAAGAAATAAAAAAAGAAAAATAAAGAGTTTTCCTACTATTTCTATAAGAATTCGGGACACATGAAGAAGAAGTATTCCATAAATACTCCTTGGAATGTAAGGAAGGGTATGCTTCTAGCTTTAGTTTGTTATGAAGTTAATTTAATTTTTGTACATAAGGATACTTGATGGGTAGATTCTGGTGCTATTACTCACATAAGTATGTCTATGCAGGGTTTCCTGTGGAACCAATTTCCAAGTGATGATGAAAGATTCATCTTTGTGGGTGATAGAAATAAAGTTATAGGGACTTTTAGATTACAATTGAAAACTAGATTTTATTTGGATTTGTTTGAGATATTTGTTGCATCATCTTTTAGATGAAATTTAATGAGGATTTTCTTGTTCTTTTGAAAATAATAAAGTTAATCTCTAGCAAAATTCAAATTTATTAGTTTCAGTTCTTTAGTTGATAATTTGTATATGCTTGATGTTGTAAGTTCCTATAACGAAATACTACAAACAAGTTCATGTGGTATAAAGAAAAAAATAAGTGAGAATTCTACCATCTTGTGGCATAAGAATTTAGGTTATATCTCTAAGTAGATAATTCAGAGGCTTATGTCAGATGGAATTCTTGAACCCATAGATTTGACAGACTTTCAAGTCTCTATTAAGTTCATCAAGAGAAAACAAACTGACATTCCAACATTTGGTGTCAAAAGAGCTACAAACGTTTTAGAACTTATACATACTGATATATTTGGTCCATTCCCTACGACTTCATAGAATGGACAACAATACTTTGTTACATTTATAGATTATTACTCTTGGAACGATTATTTATATTTGATACATAAGAAGTTGTAATCCCTTGAAATTTTCAAGTCTTTCGAAGATGAAGTTGAAATTCAACTTGGAAAGAAAGTTAAAGGTATCAAATCAGAGTGTGGTGGTGTGTACTACATGATGTATGACAAATAAGGAGAAAAACGTCCATGATCCATTGTAATTTTTCTCAATGAGTGTAGAATTATTTTTGCAATACATCATACCAAGAAAACCTAGCATGAACGGTGGTACAAAGTGATGAAACTAAAATTTTAAGGATATGATAGGATTTATGATTAATCATTCATCATTACCAGAGTCACTTGGGGGAGAAACTTTAAAGACCATAATGTACATACTTAGCCATATATCGAGCAAAGTAGTTTCCAAAATTCTTTATGAGCTTTGGGCAAGCAAGAATCTAAGCATTAGGAACTTGCACATTTAGAATTGTCCAGTTAAGGCACGATATTATAGGCCACATGAAAGAAAACCAAACTCAAGGATCGTAAACTCCTATTTCCTTGGTTACATTGAACGCTTTCGAGGTTACAAGTTTTACAATCCCATAATAAGATATTTCTTTGAAGCAGGAAATGCAAGATTTCTTAAGGATATTGAGTTTGAGGGGAAGAAAATGTAAATAATGTTGTTTTTGAATAAGATTCTATTATTGAAAGTGATTAAGTCTCTATACTTATTTTCGTTCAAGACATAGTTTTAGCACTAGATAACAACGTTCAGATTCCTATTCCCAACAATAATTGTTCTAAAACAAGATAACAATGAGATTCTTCCTCAAGCACCACCTACAGAACAAACTCAACAACCTCAAGAAGTGCCATTAAGGAGATTAGTTAGAGAAAGTAGACGTACGATTTCAGATGATTATATCGTATTTCTCTAAGAACACGAGGATGACATTGGTTTAATAGAGGATGATTCGATCAACTTCTATTAAGCCATGCATAGTTCTAACTCTTAAAATTGGATTGATTCCATGAAGGATGAGAAAAAGTCTATGAAAGGCAATGATGTTTGGGATCTTGTTGGCCCAAAGATTCGAATCTTATTGGTTCTTGATGAGTGCTTAAAAAGCACTAAAATTATCATGATTTAATGTACTTTAATTGATTAAATAGATTTATATTTGTATGATTTTATCATATTTTTATATAAATTTGTCTTTTTGGAATCACAGGTATTTTTATTGTTTTTTAGGTATTTTCGTTCAAAAATAACTTAAAGACACGAAGAAAAATATTGGAGGCAATACATCACAAATATATATTGAGAAAAGAAATGAGGAAAAGTAAAAAAGATAGAAAAAATTGGACAAATGGGTAAAAACGGTCAAAAATGTCAAAAGGTAAAAATCCTGCACGTAATAGCCCATCCGTGTCGAGTCCCGCACACACCAGCCCATTCACATTGAGTCTTGCGCGTGCATGCCCGACACACGCCGTGATAACTTTCGTGCGTGCTAACACATGTTTGTGCCATGTTGCGCACGTGCTAGCACACTTATCATCGTTTCCCATGCGTGCCTACGCATGCCAACCGTCCTTCTGTTGAGATTTTCGCGCCCCATATGCATGCTAACCTATCCAAACACATCCAAATTCAAATTTTGAAATATTTTCCTCCCTTTTTTGGCCTTTTCCTCACCTATAAAAGACCATTTTCCCCATTCTAAAACACACAATTTTTCGAGTATTTTCTCTCTCTATCTTTCTCTCTATAAAGTTTTTATTTTTTAGTTTTTGATTCAATAAGCGGATATACAAATCCGTTTGGAGGTTTTCCAGCGACAGAATTAACATCAAACTATTGTAAGGATTCTTTTAAGGTATTATTTTAATGGATTCTTTACAAATATTTTTTTTATATTTTATTCTTATATGTTATATTTAATTTTTCTGTGATTAAATTTAGCATGGTTGTTTATTTATAAATATGATATAATAATAACGTTGTTATACTTGCGAAATATTAAATAGATAAAATATTTTTATAAAGTTAATTGATTTTGTTTTTATTCAAGATTTTATATTAAAGATGTTAGAGAGAATTATATTATTTTTCATTACAAACTTAAATCTAAAAATTAGGTTTTAAGGTTTAATTATCCGGTCTAATTTAGAGTAGTGCTATTTTATTTGTTGGTACAATCGCTCGGTAGTTAGAATGAAGCTCTATTTCAAAAGTTTTTATAAGAATTATTATTCGAAAATGTATTGAAAACATATTTTCAGTAATGGTTTTAAAATTTGAAAGTTAGTACTTGAGTAATTAAATTCTTAGGTTTAATTTGGACACTTTCAATAAAGTCTAATTATTTGACTCCGTCTAAAGCTTTGATTAGATGGTTTGTTATTTTTTTTAGAAATAAATTTAAAATTTAAAATTTAATTAATTAATAGGGTCTGCCTAAGGATATTAGTTAATTAATATTAAACAAAATAATTTCGACCTCACCTAAGAACACTCTTTAATACGGAAAAGAGAAAATCAACAAATATCAATTTATATATTTAATAACCTAAATAATATGAGTAAGCATAATTAACTTAATTATTATATCTTTAAATACTCCACTATTTTGAATGATAAAATTTGCATTATTGTTTATTGAATTTATATCTATTTTTATGTTTATTTTTATTTTATTAGATTAGAAAACGAACAAACCAAAATATCGTGATAGAATGTTTATGATTTAATTTCGTTTTTAAGATTTTGAATCATAAATTAAAAACTACATATATTTCTTCCTTAGATGGACCCTTAGGAGTATACTTATTATTTTCTATAAAATGATTCGTGCACTTGTGAGAGTTTTACAAATAATAAAACCACAAAGTATTTCCTAAGATCGGAATTTGTAATACTAGTCTTATGACTCATCAGTTGTAGATGAATATTTAAAAATAAGAGGGATTCAAAAGGTAATGTTAAGAGATACATGGAACGTCTAGTCGCCAAATGCTTTAATCATAAGGTAGGTATAGAATATAAAAAGACTTTCTCTTTGATATCTTTGAAAGACTATTTTGGAATTGTAATGACATTGATGGCTTATTTTGATCTAAAGCTGCATTAGATGGATGTCAAGAATGTGTTTCTCAATAGAGACATTGATGAGACGATTTATATGGTACAACAAGAAAATTTTGTATTAGGAGATCCAAAGTCTATAGTTTGTAAGGTGAATAAATTCATCTATGGTCTCATACAGGCTTCCCATCAATGGTATCACAAGTTCCATTAAGTTATCACCTCATATAGTTTTAAGGGGAATGTCATTGATGACAATTTATATCATAAGTTTAGTAAGAGTAAATACATTTTCTTGGTATTATATATCGATGACATTCTGCTCGACAACAGTAATATAGGCTTACTACAAGAAACTAAGAACTTTTTGACAAAAAAATTCGAGATGAAAGATCTTGGTGATGCCTATTTTATATTAGGTATTCAAATAATGAGAGATCGTTCTCGAGGTATCCTTAAGTTATCACAAGAGAGCTATATCAATAAGGTTTTGAGTAGATTCGACATGAAATATAGTAAACTATGAGACACATTCGTGGCTAAAGAAGACATGTTTAGGCTTACACAGTGCCCTAATAATGATCTTGAAAGGAAAGAGATGCATAAAATTCCCTATGCTTTGCTTTGGTAGTAGGGAGTCTAATGTACATTCAGGTTTTTAATAATCCTGATATAGTATTTATAGTGGGAGTTTTGGGTAGATATTTGAGTGATTTAGGTATGTAGTACTAGAAGGTAGCTAAACCCATGATGAATTATTTGAGGAGAATGTAAGATTACATACTTACTTATTTGAGATCAGATTGTTTAAAAGTCATCAGGTTCTCTGTTTTTGATTTTGTGGGATGTCAGGATAGTAAATGCTCCACATCAAGCTATATCTTTTTGTTGGCTGAAGAAGCTATCTCATGGAAGTCTACTAAGCAGACTCTTATAACTTCATCAACCATGGATATGAAGTTCATTACTTATTATGAGGCATCTAATCCCGAGATATAGCTATGAAACCTTATCATTGGATTGCGTGTGATAGTTGGCATTGACAGGCCATTGAAGATTTATTGTGACAATAACTCAGTGGTGCTTTACTCCAACAACAACAAAAGCTCGACAAAATTGAATTTTATTGACATCAAGTTTCTAAGTGATAAGGAGAGAGTTCATGATAAGTAAATTTTCATAGAACATATAGGAACATGTTTTTGCTAATAGAACATGTTTTATGCTAACAAACCTATTAATCAAGGGTTTAATGCCTAAACTCTTTCATAAGTATACTGCTCATATGAATGTTATTTTTGATAATACCTTAGTTTAGCGAGAATCATTATTATGTTCTGTATGTTTTACTTTTACATTGCATTGTTTAGTTTTCTACAGAATAAAGTTAATGGTTTATGATTATACTTCTGAGCTTACTTATGTTTTTTATGTGCAATGTTTGCATTGTATTAAAGACTTTGGATTGATCTAAAAAAGAATGAAGAAGGATCAATTGAAAATAAGTATGTTTGAGATCACATTGCACGTAATTTTCATACCATTCATCCATATTTGATCTATGTCATTGATTGTATTAGTAGGTGATCATCGTGATTTGGTTACAAATGTATTGTGATAAAAGCTACGATGGTTCCATTACTAATATATGAGAAGTCTAAGAATAAATAGCATACAAATTCACGGCTAAAGAATTATTGTGATATAATTGTTTCAGGAATAATATGTTATCCAAGTGGGAGATTGTCAGGAAATCACATTTTTTATACTAAATTAAGCAATATATCTTTTTCTTTCTTAATTATATTAATTATTTATTTTAATGAGTTAAAATTAAATAATTTAATTTTAATAAGCTCCTAGATTGCTCAAATTGATATAAACATAGATGAATAGTTATTGATTTTTTTCTTAATTAGGAGACTATGTGAACCCTAATTGAGTAATATATAAAGACCATTTTGATCATGGTCCCAATGCACTGAATCATAAAATAATTTCTCTTTATCTTTAATCGGAAGAGAAACGACGATATCATGAGGAACTTAAGTGATGTGGTTAAAGAAGATCACAAAACATCCCTTGTTCATATTCATTCATTTATGATTGATTGTCGTAAGATTTTCACAACAATATGTAATAGTTCTCAATGGATCTAGATATCTCACTTGAATCTATAAATCTTTAATAATATAACATAACGTAGAATATAGAATTTTTGATATCTTGTTGTAGGACGTTTATATATATATATAATTTTTTTATGTATTTTATTATGATACTTTTAGAAATTTCATAAATGAAAATGTTCTAGTCTAATTGTCCTTAGACAATTCTGGAAAATCAATCGGTTTCATTGAATTGTAGTATGTTGTGATAATCTCATTATAATCACACGACCATGACATGAGATATGTAGAATCCCAATAATCTCATTATAGGAATGTTAAACAAATTCTTGGATGCATTCGATCTTTGCCACATAGTGAATCTGTTACTACAAATTATGTGGGGTCATGTTTGATATCTTTAAAATGCTTTTTTGTCATTCATGTTTTCTGTTACAGCACTGGCATGGCAAGATCATTTCCTTCAAGACGCAAGCCATGCCTGTGTTATAATCGATTTTCTTGATCAATTTATGTGAGACTCATCCTTCCCACTTTGTAATGGTTGGATTTTTTTTTCCCTTCAGATTTTGCATTTTTCTCCACCACGCTTATTTATCAGTAAAAATTGAAGATATTTCTACTGGATGATGATGATAGTTAAAAATAGATTATTTTTTTCAATCCAGTCATTAAAAGATAATGCTAACAAATTGAAAGCAAATAATTTATATAAATTTCAATATTTTTAAATATTATTATCATATTTGTATTTAATTTAAATAAAAAATTAAAATTATGTAAATTAATTTATAATAAAATTAAATAACATAATTCGTTACCAAAGTAGGAGGACGAAAAATGGATTATTTTTTCAATCAAAAAATAACTGTAGATGTTACAAAAATTTATATAAATTTTAATATTTTTGAATATTAAATTATGATATTTGTATTCAATTTAAATAAAAAATTAAAACTTCATAAATTAAATTATAATAAAATTAAATAATATAGCATAGAAAAAAAATTAAAATAAACTAAATAACTTAAATCATAATAAGCACTTAAAAAAATCTAATTATGTAAAAAAAAAATAGATATAAACAATATTATATAATATAAATAATAACGAATAATTATATAATTATATATGTTGTATGTAATAAAGAATAGTTAAATTATATGTAATATAATTTTTTTTAAATATGATATTAAACTTGTAAAATTTATAACGGCTTAAGAAAATCAAATTAATAAAAATTGTATAATATCATATTCATATAAATTTATAAGAAAATATTAAAATCTTATAAAATTAATCTTAGCATGGTCGGTTCTTGGCAATTATGGGTACTGTTAGTGAACATCAATGGACCAGTAGCTTGAGGCACAATTTAGCATAGAAAAATGGTGATAACAAGCCTTTTTGCATTGAACTTTTATAAGACAAGAAAACATTACAGTATAAAAATTATTATTTATGCTAAAACTGTATAGACTTTAAAATATAAAAATCAGAAAATGGTGCATCCCAATAGTCAGACCAGAGCATTTCGCACTGGTGACAACACAATAGGACTCCTAACAGTATGATTTCCATTTTTTTTCAATCAAAACGAGTTCACCAAATGAGGCTTTTTCCTTCTCATTTCTCCTGTACTTCATATAAACCCTGTATTACTGCTTCTCATGCTTGCTTTCAAAAACCTCCATGGTAAGTTTCGACCAAATATGGTGGTAAAATTGACTACGACAAGCTCATCGACCAGTTCAGTTGCCAAAGGCTTGACCAATCCCTCATCGATTGCGTTCAGCGTCTCACATCTCGCCCTGCTCATATCTTCCTTCGTCGTGGTGTATTCTTTGTCCATCGGTATTCTCAACCTCTCTTTCTCTCTCTACCATTACTGTGCCTTCTCTTATTTAATTTCGTTGTAATTGGCAGTGGCCATTGAGATTCTAGGCATTTTATTGTTTGCGATTGTTAACTGCAAGAAACTTTGGCATATTTTGTTTGGTTGCGACGGACTCTAATTGTTATTGGCAGGGGCTTCAATGATATTTTAGATGCTTATGAGAGGGGAGATAAGTTTTATCTCTATACTGGAAGAGGTCCTTCATCTGAAGCTTTGCATTTGGGTCATCTTATCCCTTTTATGTTCACCGGTTTTTCAAAAGGCGTGAAGAAGAATTAAAAAAAAAAGGGCAAGAAGAACCTAGAGAAGTATTATAAGTACCTCCTACGTTAAAGAAAAAGAAAAAAAAAATGTTAAGTGTAACCATAAATGATAGGTGTAATCACAATTGGTAGGTGTAATCATAAATGGTAGGTGTAATAACAAATGATAGGTTTAACCACATTTGACAAATGCATCTAACATTGATAGACAATTTTGTCTATAAATAGGCAATGTTTTTGTCTTAGAAATACATCAACACACCAAAAAAAGAAGAGAAACAAAGTCAAAGAAACAATTTCTTTTTAAGAAAAATAGTGTTGTGTGTAAGAAAGTGAGAGAATATCTTAGAAAAATATTAGGATATTTTTCTAAAAGGGGAGTAACAAAATAGTGAGTTTGTGAAATACTTGTGTGACACTATTTTGGGTTTATCTTAATTTGTTGTATTATCTCTCACTTTGTACCCATTAATTTTATTAGTGGAAGAAATATTTTTCGGAGTTTGTCCCGTAAACTTAGCCTATATTAAAGGGTAAATCACGTTAAATTTCTAGTGTCATTATTCTACTCTGTTAAATTTATTTTATTTTTACCCGCTGTGCCCAACAACTGGTATCAGGACTGGTCTAGTAAAATTCTTAATATGCTCTGTGGTTGCAGCATAGACTCATCTGCTACATCAGAAAAGATTTTATTAGGTCCAGGACGTATTTATTTACAGAAAAGGAAACACAGCAAAAACAAATGTCAAGCCAAAAGGTAGATATTGAGAAATTTAATGACAATAATAATTTTTCTTTATGACAAAGGAGGATGAATGATATTCTCATTCAACAGAAGGTCTATAAGGCGTTGTTGGGAAAAGAAAAGAAGATAGCAACCGTCACCGAGGAACAGTGGGAGGAAATAGATGAGATTACAGTTAATACAATCCGTCTAAATCTCTCAGACAGTATCTTGCAAAATATTGAATTAAAAAATTGCAAGACAGCTAAAGAAACATGGGAGACCCTAGAAAACGTGTACATGTCAAATGGAAGACTCTAGAAAATGTGTACATGTCAAAGAACCTTGCCAATAAATTTTATTTGTGGAAGGAGCTATATCAGATGAGGAAGGAAGATAATGTGAGCATGATGCAGCATGCTAGCAATTTCAACAACAAGTTTTCTCACTTGGTAAGATTTAATGTGAGTTTCGACGATGAAGAGAAAGTTGTGATGTTGTTGGCATCACTACCCTCATCATATAATCATATCACAACAACTCTGACTTATGCAAAAGACAAGATGGAGTTTGAAGTTGTTGTAAAAGCCCTATTCTCATATGAGAAACAAAATAAGGAAAGAGATTCAGAAGCATAAGCCCTTATCACAGAATCTAGAGGAATGAGATTGTACAAAGAACAAAAACCCAGAAGCAAGAGCAAAAGCAAATCAAAAAAATATGCCAATGTTGAATGTCATCACTACAAGAGCAAGGGTCACATTAAGAAATTTTGCCGGGTGTTCAAGAAGGAACAAGGAACGAACAAAGGCAAAGTAATGAAGAAAGACGATAATAGTAATGATGAGCAAACAAATACCATAGACGAGTTCAATATCGTTTATGATGAAGATTTTGTCAATCTTGCATCACACGATTGGTGCTACAGCACAGAAATATGTTAATCTATTTATGCTTAATTTGGCACTAGTCAATTCATTTTTTTGGGGAATCCCACAATTTCTTCTTTCTATGTTATATATGACCTGTTGAGATGGGCAATAATCAGGTTGACATATCAGTTAAATACCTGAACTTTTTCTTAGATGATGATTCAGAACTGGAGCACATTAAAAAGGTATGTTTTCTTTGCTAATTTGCAAGGAATTTGATTCTTAGCGGGCAGTTGGTTGTTATTTTGTATAGATGTCATACTTTCCAAGGTTTCTGAGAATGATGGGAACTATGACTGCTTGGGGCTAAAAGTACTTATTATGTTTGCTATTAGGAATATGGTGTGGGACTCATGCTAACAGGTGAGGTCAAGCAAAGGCTTATTCAATCTTTAACTGAAATAGTAGAAAGACATCGCAAGGCCAGGGCTGCTGTCACTGACGAGTTAACTTATAATATCCCTTACGATCAACTGTGATGATGATTTAGCCTGGTTCTTTGAAGCTTGCACTCATGCTTTAATCCAAAATGTTTAGTAGGTGCAGAGTTGCACCCTGTAGTTGTATATTGGGCTGTAGCTTATCTTCTATACAAGCTACTGAAGTATAGTCATTAAGTTCTTGTTGTAGGTTTATTTATCAAGTGAAAGAAAACTATTATCTTCCACCAAAAAAATATTAAAATAAGAAGTATGAAAATGAAAAGAGAAAAGAAAAATATAAAACAGAAAATCCATTTTATATGTCATCCATCAATATATCATGTTCATTATTCCAATGCTAAATTGACTAAAAAACAGCTTGTGATGATTGTATCATACTCAACAACCCTTGTGCGCCTAATATTGGTGCATTCATCAATGGGTCGTGGTGCTATACCATCATGTATGAAAAAATAAATCTGCATGATCTATATTTGCAAATGCTAAAATCTTTAATTTTTTTTTTTTTTTACTTTTTAGCAGAGCATATGGACAAGTTAATTCAACATGAAATGAACATTAGTATTCAACTACAATAGAACCATCAAACGGACTGTAAGTGAATTCTCATTGATAAAATATATTGAAAAAAAGGCAGATATTGGTAGTTCGTTAGGTTGCCTGGTTGAGTTTAATCTGGAAAAGTATCATTAATCAGCTTATAATGAAAATATGTATATTTTTTCTGCCAACTTATTTGCAACAGTGTTTTTCTTGTGTTTCTTTTTGCCTGCATCAAATAATGGTGCAAGAGATATGATGTTTTAATATGTAAAGAACCTCGTAAATTTATGATATTGACCAGTTTCGTTTTTGTTCTTTCTCAATAGATGGTGGATGCGTTTATGGCAGTAAGGTCCCTTCGCAATATGTTCAACTAATTTGTTTTGTTGTCCAAGAACGTTCCATTCATTTGGGTAACTGCCATCATCACAACATAATAATTTTCAGTCAATTCAAACTTCTGGTTAAGGAGCCGGACTATTTACATTGGACAGTAACATTTGAGTCTAATTAGAGCCAACTAGGAACCAGACACGTAGAGCACGTAGTTTCACATCATTTGTGTAATAGATTCATTCGTTGAATGCCCGTTTCCGTAGGTGACCATTTATTATGTCTTCCCTTGTAATTTTCCTGTCACTTTGACTAAGGCGGTATATGTGCTCTAGACTAGAAGTACTGAAATTTTGTTTGTCAAAGAGATGCAATAGACGTATCAATTATACGGTGACTTGAATTCGAGTATTCGGATTTAATCTTATTTAAATGATATTTAATATTTAATATTTTACGAAAATTAATTTTCACTAATCTTGCGAAAGAAGATTTTGTCTGATTTGATTTGGTTCGAAGTCCAATTAGGTCCGAAAAAGTTTAGTTTGATTCTATTTGAAGAAATTTAGGGGTGTTTAGTACTAAATATTTATATTATAAGTTTAGTTTGATCTTGATTTGAAGTATGATTTAAATTTAAATATTTATATATATATATATATATATAATTTTAATAATTTAATAACATTATTTAATTAATTTTTATATTATTTAAACTAGAATACTAATTTTAGTCGATTTATAATTTAAAAAAATCAGATTTAAACTTAAAATGATTTTAGGATTAGGTTTAAGACTTCCATTAAATATGAAAAGCTCGCCTGATTCGATTATATATATATATATCAGTCCAAATCCAAAATTTTGGGCTTAGTTTAACTTGATTCGTTTGAATTTACGTTAATAAGTTCTAATTTGAGTTTTAGGTCTATTTGTAAATTGCATTGTCTTTCTAATCCTAAGTACAGACTTGTAAAATTCGTTTACGCCGATGGTTAACAAAGTCATATATATGTCATATTGAAACTCTTAATATACACATTTCCTTTAAGAAATTACAACCACTATACAACACAATTTTAAGGGAAAAAGAGATTTTTTAAAAGAAAACACAACCACTAGGCAATTCTTATTTTGATTAGTGCTTTGCATTACGAATATCATTTTGTTTTCCAAGAAAAGAAAAGTCGAGATTTTATTTTTACTAATCGATATTAGGGATGAAAAATCGTACAATTATCTAAAAATGTAGTGTTTTCCAACTCAATTAAAGTACAATATCAGTCCAATTAGGACATCAAAATTCAAATAACATTGCACTCAATAACCTCATACGTACTTGTCTGAGAACTTTGGAAAGCTTAATGCAAAGAAGGTAATAATAACATTCAATATTACCAAAATTGCAAAAGTGTGCTTTGTGTGTTTTGGAAAGAGGACTTAGTCCAAACTAAGTCCCAGAAAAGTTGGATGAGCTTTGACTATACTCTCATTCTAGACAGGGGTGTGTTGTAAGATGTCATCCCATAATCAATTGCAAACTAGTAAATACACATGCTACAAGTCATTGAGTTTTCTAGAAAATTATGAACAAAATATAAATCTGTGGAAAGATCTTTTTAGTTTTCAAGATTTTAATTTCATTATTATGTTTATGGTCACGATATGAATAGGATAGAGAGATGAAACTAACTAGTTAAGTTACATTGTGATAACAGACATAGATTGCTCTTAGTGCATTTCAAATGGTGAAACTAAAGTGGAAGTAAAAGAATTAAGTTCAAGTTGGCATTGTGCATTTCTTTTGTGAATGTCCTAGCATATGGCAACGGCCACATTGAACAATTCTCTTGGGACGCTTGAAGTTCTCTACACGAAGGACCTTCTTTTTGGGTCGACCAGGTGGACGCCGAGTTTTAGGTGGTCTTATTGTAATATCAAACTTGGCACTACCACCCTCAGCGCTCTCACCATGATCCTTCCATAGGCTCTTATCTGGAATATGATTTATCAACTGTGAATAGGTCCGTCTGTAACTTCCTACCGTGAAACACTCTTCAGCAAACAGATGTACGTTATGCCCACAAGAAATAAGTGCAGCAGCAGCATGTGCACAAGGTAGACCGTATAACTGCCACCGGTGACATGAGCAGATGCGTGTCCGTATATCCACAATGTTTGTCCTCTCAGTTGAAACAATCTCAAACTCAACTTCATTTGCACGGAGAACTTGATAGCAAGGAGCATCTGCAATTGCCTCAGAGATCCGCTTCTCAGCAGATGGTACAAGAATTGTTGTCCACCTCATGCCCATATCTCGACGCTCCTTGAACCAAGATGTCAATTGAAGGCGAATATACTCCATCATTTGAACAACCGGAAGCTCATGACACTCAAGTGCCCAATTATACAATTTTTCAGTGATTCCCAACGTAAAATGACCATATCGCACACCTTCAAAATATGATACAGCCCAAAGTTGTGGAGGGAAGTGCTGGAACCATGGTATCACATCTTGTGATATCTCTATCATCTCAGCAATCTTGCTCTCAAATTCAGCTGCTGTGAGGGCATAAACAGCATTCCAGAAGATATTCACCAACTTTGAGTTCTTGAATGTATCACGGAAATTTTCACTGACGTAACGCAGACAAAAACCATGACAAGCACTGGGAAAGTGGGTTTCTACTGCCCCTACAATGCCCCTTTGTCTTTCAGACAGGATTGTTAGCCTAGGCATGTTTTCAGTGTTCACTCCAAGAAGCTTCCTCAACTCTGACATGAACCACATCCAATTTTCGTCACTTTCCACATCAACGACTGCTATTGCCAATGGAAACAAGGCATCATCAGCATCAATGGCTGAAGCACACAGCAGCGTACCCAAATATTTCCCTTTGAGTTGTGCTTTGTCAAGTTCTAGAAGTGGTCTACATGCTTGAATAAAGCCATAGATTGATGCCCGGTAGGAAATGAAGAGGCGCTGGAAGTAATTTTCTTGTCCAGTGGCAAAAACTGAAGCAATGCTTCCTGGATTGGTTTTCCTTATTTGCTCACAGTATGCAGGAAGAAAGCGATATCCTTCTTCAAAGGTTCCATGAAGTGCAGCCATGCTACGTTCCTTTCCACGCCAAGCTTGCATGTAAGATACAGCCACTCCATGTTGATCACGGATATCTTGAAGGATTTCCTTTGGTTTGTATTGTGGATTATCTCGAATACGTGCTTCTACAGATCTAGCAACCCAACCAACTGATGCTTGCTGATGATGAAGGTTCTGTACTCCATCACAAGTATGTTCCCCATGCAGGGTTCTAACAGTAAAGGTTGTAACTCCAGAACACTTTGCCACATGGACACGCCATGGACAACCTTCTTTGGAACACTTGGCTATAAATCGGCTCCGATCTGATTTCACTATTCGAAGATCAAAATGCATTGCTATAGCAATGTCCTTCAATACCCTTCGGCACGTTTCAACATCCGGAAATTCTTGTCCTATAGCCAATTCATGTCCCACCGCAATAACAGAAGTATTAGGCACATCTAGAGATTGATTATCCATGGAAATACCAGCACACAAGAATTAGCACTGTCACTTGATTAAAAGCATTCCTCTAATGTTGTACACAGACTGAAAATGGGAAATACTTCGAACACTGACACCACATGATACATCCTGCAGATATAGATAGTGCAGCTGAAGATAAAGGAGAATTATTTGATAAAAGAAAACCAGGAAAGCAAGCCACAAGAGAATACATGTACTCGTATAACTAATTTTATTAACAGAATGTCATAGCAAGAAAAATCATTTGCCAGCCTTTGATGTTGACTGAATCATTTATTTTTGGAAAAAAAAAATTGTTTAAGGCACCTGCAGGATACAAAGGTTAGAATTAGTGAATAGTGATGCATCAACTATCATTGAGGAGAAGAACTAGGTACTTCATAAAAACAACGCAAACAGAGCTAATTTCCAATACAGAAATATCTTGCACATGATAAACTTTACCAGACAATTTCATATGTTTAAATACTTTGAATATATTGCATATTAGCACGCCAAGTTACAGCCTTCAACAAAATATGGTAAAGAAAAAGTCGTTAAGAGGATCTAGCTAGTAATAGTTTCACAACATTATTGAGATAAACTTTCATTCCAGTAAATATCCATTTGACACAAGAAAGAAGCAATGAAACTTTGAGATGAGTCAAACAAGAAGTATGAGAAAGTTACTTTCCTTTTCTTTTATTTTTTCTATTTTTTCTTCCCTTTCTTTCCCTCTCAGAAAATTACCTATCATAATGCATATCACTTACAAATGAGGAATAAAGGAAGTAAAATTGCATAGAAGTTTCAGGTTTTGAGCATCATATGAAAAAAAAGATAAACAATTAACAGTCAACAGTTTAAGTATTACTCATCCAAATGAAAAGGAAAACAACCAATACTGAAAGAACCATCCTCAAAGGAAGGCAACTTTTTTTGGGAAATAAAATAATGAACGACATAAAATTAACAGGGAATAAGATGTTTACACAGGACAAATTATAAAGAGTCCATGAATCAAAATACATGCAATAGACTCTTGGGTTTTCTTGATTGGTGTATACTTCTATTAGCCAGCAGCCTTATAGGGTGGGGATGCATAATTGAAAAACACTAGTGAAGGAAACAAACCATCAAGGAGTCAAGCCAAAAGTCTCGTACACTAACATACAAGGAGCTGGTAGTGACAAAAAAATATGGATAAATCCTGTCTCGAAAAGCAAGTTTTCTTAGACAACAAAAAGATGTAAAAACTGTTGATCCACCTCAAATGCTTAAACTTTAGGGAGAAGTAACAACCAATCAGGGAAGAAATAAAATGAACAAAAAACTCTGCAAACAACTCAATGGAAAATCCATATACTTCAGTAAAACATAAATGCCTTCGGCTTAAAGCCCATCCATTCTACATACACCCTCTTTTCAGTCGTTCTTTAATTCAATCCTGGTATGTTTGTGTTTTCCTCAGCTACATTTATTTCTCCAACATCGTTTATAGTTAGCTAAAATCTCTGGAAGAAGCTGCTGAACAGTTTCATTATCAAGATCAAAAGATGAGCAAGTAATCAACAGAATGCAAGCAAAGGAAGAGCTGAGAATGTGATCAGTAGTGAAGAGAGAACGATCATTTTAAACTTTGTATATTGAATTTCATGATACAATTGTGTAGTACACACTGTATTTATACCGATTACAAAGCTTAAGAGTTAAGAAAACTCTAACTAACTCTGTGATATTTCTAGTAACTAGCTACTAGGTAGATTATTAGACTTGCACAATCAACACAAGTAACAAACTTAATATCAGTTAGTTGTTACAGCTTGCAAACTAACCACTAGAACTGTTATTCTCGACGGCATGCAAATGACATTAAGTTTGCCACAAAGAGGAATAAAAGAAGAAGTTGGAAGAGGCTTTGTAAGTATGCAGGTTGCTCTAGAAAAGGGATGTGTTGAACTGATAATTCTTTCGATAAGACCTTTTCTTGGACAAAGTGGAGGTCCAATTCTACATGCTTCATTTTGGAATGTAGTATAGGATTAGCAGCTAACTGAACAATGTTGAGATTGTCACACCATATCATTAGGACAACAGAATAACAATGCCAACCTCTGCAAAAGGGATTTTATCCATGTCATTTCAGAACCAGTATTTGCCAAGGACCTATACTCAGTTCCTGTACTCGAACGAGAGATAGAAGCTTGCATCTTTGAGCACCAAAAAATTGGGTTTGCACCAAGGATGAAAATGTTGACGATATCGTCGATATTGTCACGACAATGTCTCTTTTTTACACATCACAATATTAAAACGTGATATCCATCCACATCTTTTGGTCAAATTATCTTGAAATTGTAAAGAATGTCATTAAAATGTCGCTTAAATGTTGTTTTAATGTCTTTCTTTGGGCTAAAATGTCCATTGTAGATATCGTCCCTAAAATGTCGTTAAAATGTCGAACAAAATATCAAAAATATTAATTCTTGATTTATTTCTCCTTTTCCTTCTTCTTTCTCTTTTTTCTGAACAATTATTTCAATTCTTTTTTTTCTCACTTTTACAAAAGAGAATATATTATCTTTTTTCTTGTTTGTAACATGTTTGCTATACATATGAGTATTTTTAAAAACAAATAATCAATAAAACTCATTTTCATTTATAAGTTATAATTAGATAATTTACTTAATTATTTCAAATATTTTAACTACTTATTATACAATATTTTAATTAATTGATTAATTTAGTGATTAATATAAATATTTTATGTATTCAAAAATACATGTATTAAATAAAAGATTAATTTAAAATATAAATTATTGATTGTTTTGATGGTATATAAAGTTTTATAATTTTTTTCATATTTTTGATAAAGTTTTCATAATTTTTGTAATTTTTTTCCAAAGTTTCCTTCAACAACAACAATATTTATGATATTTTTGTAAAAATTATATTTCAATATCTTCACCAATATCAATATTTCAAACTTTGGTTTGCACAAAGAAAAACCATTATACCAGAGATAGAATGCCTAACATTAGGACAAGCACTCCAATCTGTATCGGCAAAGCCTTGTAGAACAAGCTGTGTAGAAGGTTTAAATACCAAACCATGTGTCAACGTGGCTTGCAAGTACCTGAGTATACATTTAACATCATACCAGTGAGGTTTTCTAGGTTGAGACATGAATTGACAAGCTTTATTAACTGCAAAAGCCAAATCTGGTCTAGTAATGATAATGTACTGTAAGCTTTCTACAAAACATCGATGCAATGAGGGATTAACAAACAACTCACCCTGATAAAGGAAAATTAGACTTCATAGAGGCAGATATAGGCTTGGTATTATCCGTTTTTGCTTTTACAAAGAGTTCTCGACTGTACTTCCATTGAGTTAACATTAAATCTCCATTAGACAACGTGATGACTTCAATGCCCAAGAAATAGTTGAGAAGACCCATGTATTTCAATGCAAACTGATTGTTTAACAAAGAAATAATGGATTGAACTTCAACATCATCATTTCTTGTAATGATTATGTCAACAATTTAAACAAGCAAATAAGCAATAGAGATAGAAGTGATTTTGAAGAACAATAAGAGATATGCTTTGGACCTTGAAAATCCAAGCTGAAGTAAAGCACCACTTAGAGTATCAAACTAGGCAAGAGGAGCCAGTTTTAGGTCATAGATGGCTTTTGTAACTTGCATACATGATGAGGAAACTCTAGATGCTCAAAACCTTGAGGTTGAGCCATATAGACTTCTTCATTCAAATGAAAATCTAAAAATGCGTTATTGATGTCTAATTGGTGAAGTTTCGAGCCATTAATCGAGGCTAAGGTGATAACAATTCTAATTGTGACTAGCTTGACCATTGGATTGAAAGTTTTAGAGAAGTCAAAACCAAGTTGTTGATCATATCCTTTGGCAACCACACGAGACTTCCTCTTATCAAGTACACTAGATGGTAACTTCTTGACACAAAAATACACCTAATGCCCACAATTTTTGTCTTTAGGTGGAGGTACTAGAACCCAAATGTTTTTCTAAACTAATGCATCATATTCAACTTGCATAGATGCTTTCCAAGCTAGACAAGCCTTCGGTTTGAATACACTCAACTTTAAACAAGTGACCATTGAGTGTGTATTAGATGTATGTGGTATGGTATATAAAGGAACAAGAAGTGTATTGTTTAAATTTGATGTGGAAGATGTATTAGGTTGGGTGACGGGTGCAATACTTGACTCAAAAGAAGAAATAGCTAAAGAAATAAAAGTGTGATTAATTGGTGAAGCTATGGAAGAAAGAGAACGAAAGGTTGACTCAAGATTGTCCAAATGAAAACAAGTTGGACTGTGTAAAGTGTGATAAGTGGAACCGTCCAAAGTGTGTGCAGTGTTGGCGTGAAATAGTGAAGGTGGATTGGACAAGACAAGCAAGATTATCCTAAAAGAAGAAGCATTAGGAACAAAACCAGAAGAAGACAAAGGAGATGTAGTGTTAGTTGAAAAAGGAAAGACTAATTCATTGAAGATACCATTTCTACTAAGGTATAGCCTGCCATCAGCAGACAAGTACTTGTAACCTTTGTGCCTTGGACTGTAACAAAAAAAAAAAGTACAAGGCAAGGACCTACACTAGAGTTGTGATCATTATAGGGACATACACATGGAAAACATAAACAACCAAACATTTTAAGAAAGTTGTAATTAGAAGAAATATTGAACAAAATTCTAATGGGAGACGAGTCATTGAGGACAGAACTATGCAATTGATTTATAATATACACTAAAAAGGAATGCTTCATCCCAATAACACAATGGCATAGAAGCTTGATGTAGCGTAGATAAGCTAAGTTCATAATTGTGTCTGTGTCTACGGGCAAGATGTTTAATGAACAATGCCAGACTGAGAAAGATTATGAGCTCAACCTTGAAACTCACCACCCTAATGACTTTGTAAGATTTTGAGTTTGCAATTTGTTTGTAATTCAGCTTGTGCTTTGAATTACAGAAAAGCATGATAAGTAGCTAACTTAGCTTTTAAAAAATATATCCAGGTGTAACGAGAATAAGCGCTAGTAAAATGAATGTAATATTGATGGTCATTGATAGATGTAACTGGTGATACCCACACATCTGAGATATTTATAGTAACAAGATACTAGCTAGATTATTAGACTTGCACAGTCAGCACAAGTAACAAACTTAATATCAGTTAGTTGTTACAGCTTGCAAACTAACCACTAGAACTGTTATTCTTATCGGCTGTGTCCTAAAGAACACTGGCGGGCACCAAAACAGAGAGACTTTTAAAAAATAGCCCAAAGGAAAAAGTTAAAATAAAGAAAAGGCATAATAATGACTGCCTGAAAGTTCTTTTTAGGGAAATTTGTTGGATGTACAACCAATGTGCAAATTGAATTAAGAATTCCAAGGTTCTAATTCTCACAAATGGCATTCAAATAGCAGGACCAATATGGATTTACATACAGCATGTCTAAGCTACATAATGCCCGATTCAATGTTACTGCCACAAAAAACAAGACTCAATCTTTAACAACAGCCAGTAAATAGAGCTTGACCACCTATTGTCCAATTGGTGGAAGCAACAAACTAAGAAACACATTTCAGTGTAGAGTACACCAGGAGTTTTCTTTTCTTTGGCAGTCTTTCATTTTACTCTATTTAAAGTACAATGAGAATCTTCAATAAAAGAATCTACAATAAGAATCAAATGAAAACAACACTAACAAGAGCTCAAATGTCCAAAACACAAAGTTCACAGCAACAGTCTGTATGTTTCGATATCGAAATTTCAAAAGCTAGAAAGCTCCAAGTTGAAACCATCTAAAACCCAACAAATTAGGGGTCACATTCTGCTCCAAGATGACTCCCAAATAGAACCCAAAAGCAAAATTGCAACACAAAATCAAACAATAAAACCTAATTTCCATAAATGACCTTGAATAAGTGTTCGAAAACGAACTAGGATTTTCGGATAACTGATCCAACATCTTGAATTCATGGATTTAAACATCCAAAAGCTCAATATCAAGCATTTTCACGCAATGGGTCCTAATTTATTAATCAATTTGTGAAAAAGATGATTTTTTTAATGTCTAGAGATGACAAATCCTTCCAAATAGATATTAAAGGAATCTGAAATATACAAGCTTTCGGTGGCAGAGAAAGAACAGTTATGGAAATGAGGAAAACAATATAAGGAAGAAAAGGAGTGGAAGAAGCAGTTATTGCTTACTGACTTACACTGCTATTGCCGCTTCGAGTCTTCTTCCCTGTGCTGACTGAGGTCCGGTAACTCCTGGCGATAGACGATGAAATGAACCAATCTGTACAAAGCCCTACCATTTCTTTTGTTAATTAATTTTTTTTGTTTTTAATAATGATATTGTCATTATTAAATACATAATTTTTTTTTGTTATTGTTAATTATATTTTGCACTGATGATAATGATTTTACTTATAGTCATATTATTATTTTTTAATATATTTTTAATATATCTTTCTTTCATAATTTACTTCTTCTTTATATTTACATTGTTGGATTTTTTTTAATACTTTGAACTTTTTATTCTATTTAACCACCTTAGTATCAATTTTCCTATTAGTTTCAAAAATTTGTAAACACAACTAAAATTATATAAATAAGAAGATACAATAATTAGATATAAGTGAGACTTATAACTAATTAAGTTATACAACTATATAATAAGCTATATATTGATGGTTGTATATTTTCATTACCACATAGGACACAAACGCACTCAAAAAAATTATATTATAATTTTTGCATTGCAATTGTTTTTCCTTTGGATTTTGTACTATTAATCTTAAATTTATTTATTTTTTCAATAAAATATAATAAAATTTAACACTAATACAAAACATATACATATAATTTATCATTAAATTAATAATTCAAATGATATTTGCCATGTTTGAGTCCATTCAAAAACATGTCACGGTTCTTAAGTAAAAAAAAAGTATTAAAAGAAAAAATAAAAGCATTTTAACTAGAGTGCGATATATTTGACTAAGAATATTATATATCATGAAAGAACCAAACATATTGATGACATATATTACTTCGTTCTTGACATTGTCTCTCAAAGTACTATTGTTGTCAATAAAATAATCACTACAGAGAATTCAGTTGATATATTAACCAAACCAGTTGATATGAAATTCCTTGGATTACCAAATAACCCTTCGGAGCTTTGGACGATGGTTATTTGATAATCCAAGTAATTTCATATTTGAAGAATTTGTTTTCTGTTTTGAACTAAGGTAGAGATTTGTTAAATATTGGCTCAAAACATTGAAGCCCAAAACCCAAAACCATATATATACTGAGAGTAAAGCATACCAGATAAAGAAGCTGAGACTTACTGATTCATACAACTTCCGTTCATATATTTTTTGAGAGTTCTTGTTCTAAATTCAACCAAGATCAAAAGCCGTCGAAACATAATAGGAAATAACGCATACACATATATGAAGTTAAGTAAGTTGTTGATGTTGACATCATTTGTATGATAATATTTGATTTAATAGTAAGTTTGTTAATTTATTTTGCTATATATTACAAGTAAATTAGAAGAAGATATTTTGTTAGTATATTTGGATTTTTTGGTATATTTTGTAAAGCTCTCTAAATATTGTTATTTGTATCTACATTTGATTATTAATAAATTTTCTTCAGTATGACGTCGTTGGTAGAATAAATTTTTTTCGTTGAAAAATTGAACCATTTAAATCATCGTATACTATTCATTATTCTCATTGTTTATTATTTTACTGTTATTCATAATTATTTATTTATACAACCAAATTGAAACCAAACTTTATTTCTATAAATACTAATTTATAATAATATTGATATAATCTATTAACATGTTTTAGGTTAAACTTTCTTCGAAATGGAGAAAGTGCTTTTGTTATTTTAAGCAAGAAGAATGTTAATTAATATATCCACGTGTTTTCACTTACCAGGAATATTAGCTACTAAACTTGAAAAAGAAAAAAAATTGAGAGAAGGATTCCAACCCAAATATCTTATGAGAGATAATAATAAGGCTTATTATTCTACTAAACACGCTGGTAATAGCTTATTAGCAACAACTTTTTTCCAGTGAAAAATGGTACTTCTTACCGCATCATTATCTTTACTTACTTGTACTGCATCATTATCTTTCTCCCATTATATATATATTCCTTCCCCTTTTCTATTTGTCATGAATCATGAAACCCTTTGTATGTTTCACAGCCAAACACTTGTCACAGCTAAATAACTGGTATAAATGGATGACAATTTTTTGGTCAAAAATTACATAAATGATGGATTATTAAGAAAATAAGTTACATAAATTTTTTGTATCTACTCTTTTTTTAAGAAGAGGTTACGTTAGAAGTGTTTGAAATAAATTAAAATTGTATGCGATTTTAAAATGAAAATATTTAAATATTTGACATAAATTAATAATAATTATTATTTTAGAATGAAAACATAATTAAACATAAATACATAGTGGAACGATATCATTTTGAGTTTTCATTTTTATAAAAAAAAAAAAATATATTAAAAATAAGCATAAGATTAACTACCAATTTAATAAAAACATATAACATTGTATTAATTATTTTCTCCACTAAAGTTGAAACAATGCGTGTTTTGAAATTTTGAAAACACTTACGAGCCAAAGCACGCCCTTAGCCTGCTGTGCATTATAACTTTCCCTTCCCATAGATTTATGCTCTTGAAGCAGAACTTGGTACTTTTAAGTTTAAAAAAATTTCAGCACTTGCCATGTAATTCTGAGCTCTTCTCATAACTGTAAAAACCATTCAGTGCCATGTATAACATCAGACATCAAACGTTTAGAGAGCACCTTTCAGTTTTCCTTTTGGCAGTATAAAGTGTCGAGGGAGACAGCATTTCTATATCAATCTGGCCATCGATCTCAAACCAGCCTACTTTGATAAGCTCGGGCACCTCTTCAAACCTTTTTGAGATGCATAGATAATAAATTTTCTATAGAAGAATATTGATGCAAATAAAAGATGATTAATTTAGATTAGGGCTGATCTAATTTAGTTCATTATCCAATAGGGATTGAATATTTTATTATTTTAGGTTCTTAATGAAGTTTTTAACTTTAATTAATTGATTATTGTTGTCTTGTTTTAGTTTTAGAGAAGACAATGCTTGAATCATGAATAATTATCATATTTTTATACTTTTTCCTATTGTTCCCCTTTTCACTATTTTTCAATCGGTTATAGGACAAATGTTCTTAAGCATGCATGACATCAATCAATGACAAAGATAAAGGGAAGAGATACCTCGACTCAGGTAATGAAGTCTATCTCCACTTAGTAGGGTCATTACCCAAAACAACAAAGATCTTCCTCGCATAGCATTTCTTCTCACTCCATTTGTCCAGCCAAAAGCACTGGTCAAAAACAGAACGAATCAGATGACTTCAAAACTATCTTATTATCGTTCAAAATTTTGTCAACTTTCTACTCTTCTCCAAAAGTGAAAGAGCTTGTAAGGTAAAACAAAACTTACAAAAGTTGGCCTAACCTTAGTTTTAGTTCGTCAAAATGATGTTGTTGAACGATTAAAGCAATGGAATAATAAATTGATCAGTCTCACTAGGGGTGTTCAAAAATCGGACCGAACAGGTTTAAACCAAAAAATCGGTCTGGATTGAACCAAATCGAACAGTTTCATAAATAAAACGGTCCAATTCGGTATGCATTAAATAAAACCGATTTTCAAACGATCTGGTCCAGTTATAAAAATTATAAACCGGTCGGACCAGATCGGACCTGACCGATTTTCATAAATAATTAATTTTTTTAATTAAACTACTTACTGTATATATAATTTTTTTATGAAATCGCGTTACCCTAACCTTATTTCATTTTCAGTCTGGCTGTCTACGTCTGCGAGAGCGAGACTCGAAAAAATCCTAGGCAGTTTTCGTCGCCTCCAACAACACCCAACCACCCAGTCATCTTCGAGTCACCTCCGCCACTAGCCAGTCACCTCTCTTCGCATCGCCTCATGTCCTGTCATCTATGGACGAAATAGGTATGTGGTAAGCTGACTGATATATGTTTGAGTTTATGGACGAACTATTTCGTGTGACTTTTCTAAACATTCTCAGTACAATTTCACGTACGAGACATTGTCTGTATTTTGGATTGGTTGTCAAGCCTTTTTTTTTCGTTTCTGATAGGGTTATTTTTAGTTTCTAGTAGGGTTTTTTTTAAATTTCTGATAGGATTTTTTTGAGTTTCTGATAGGGTTTTTGGACACCTCTAATTTCTATTTCTCTTCTTCACTAGCCGTGTGTGCTAAAACTATCATTACATCGTGTTTGTTTGTTTCTGATATAGTTTTGAATTATTATTTTCAATCATTTTATTAAAAATGATAATAAATATCATTTTCAATTTCAATATAAATTACATATTCTTAACATTATTAATATTTTATTCATTCTTTAAGCCTCAATCGTGATTAAAATAATAAATATGCTTTCTATTTCAATACTGAAAAATCATTTTCATTTTTAAAGTATTAACATAGGCTCAACAGAAAATAACATGTTCTTTCATGTTTTTTCCCCTAATTCCTAATAAAAAATCAAGCAAAAAATATCATGTGATTTATGATTTCAACCATTATTAACATACATGTTCTTTACCAGAAGAAAATATAATGTGTTATTTAAGCTACAAAATTGCATATAATTACGTTTGTTTCAATCTGTTTATAATGAAATGGATAATGTTTTTTCCTGTTTATATCATAATCTGTCCATTCTGATCTAATTAGTATGGATTGGCTTGATCTAATTAGTATGGATTGGCTTGATCTAATTAGTATGGTTTGGGAATTCACAAGACCACATCCAATGTCAAATTGATATATCTAAGCATGCAAAAAATTTGGGATTTGAATTTTAGTATAAATGGACACCTATACTTCCAACCATATTGTTTATAACTAAGATCATTTAGTTATTTTAATTTTGAAATGATTTTTGATTAAGTACAAAAGTTAATATTTTAATATATTAGAAATATGTATTAATCTATATTCTATATATAGGTGATGATGATTTACATGTGTTTATTGGACCAAGTCAATTTCTAGACTTTACTATATCTATGATTGAAGACATTGAACCTGAAATTCATCCAGAGGAAATGGAAAATCTATCACATAATTTAAATGACTCATCTTCAAAAAGAGGAATAGAAGTAAGTAATGTTTACCCAGATAAAAAATTTGATATGAAGAAACCAAAAAATTTCAGGCTAGAAATATGAAATCATTTTTCATATATTTTACCCTATGATATGGAAAATCATAGAGCTACATCTCATTATTGTAAAAAAAACGTTATAGTTCTTTTTCATGGCTCGATAGATAATTTGATAAGCCAATGATTTTTTTCCGTGTTTCAGAATACGGTTAACCATCATGTTAACTAATCGATTACGATAAATTGGATCGGATTTTGCAGTTTTTTCTTCTGCAGTACCTCGACGTGACATGAGCGTGAAAGGGGTTCAAGAATCTGTTTTCTTTTTATAAGGGCTAAAATCATTTATTTTGGCTTTTGACCCCATATTGTAGGGTGGATCTCGAAAGATATGAAAGATCTCCCTCCAAGCCGTACATACGACTTTCATCGAATACGTGCTCATCCCACGAGAAATGGAACTACTTCAATGATATATCACTTCAAAAATTTATGTAAGAAAATTCCTAAAGAAGTAAATAAAGGACAAAAAATGTTAAGTTTTCAAACACAAAAAGAAAAGGGTGATACGACAACTCATAAATTAGTTGTTGTATCATTTGATTGGGGAGTTCTTTCATGTGCGATGTTGTGCTCACATTTTGAATTTGGTTGTAAGGGAAGGACTTAAAGATCTTCACAATACTATTATGAGTATTCATTGTGCAATGAGATATGTTAGATCCTTTCCTTTGAGATTACAAAAGTTTAAAATGTGTTATGTTAAGGAAAATATTAAGTCCAAAGGAAGTGTCGTGCTCGACTTGCCTACAAGATGGAACTCCACATATCTAATGTTAAAATCTTCTTTAAATTTTCAAAAAGAATTTGATCATCTCGAAGAGGAAGAAAGAACAAACTTTATTTCTTATTTTCATGAGGAGCAATAGAATGTTGGGCCTCAAACATGAGATGATTGGAAGAATGCTAGTGTTTTTGTCAAGTTTTTGAAGACTTTTTATGACTCTACATTAACATTCAATGCATTTTTATGTACCACATCAAATTTATATTTTACAAAATTGCATAACATTCAATCTCAAATACTTACATGGTGTGGTTCCGATGATTTGTTGTTGAAAAATATGGCTGCTAGCATGAAAACAAAATTTGAGAAGTATTGGGGATATGTAGATAAGACTAATAAGATGTTGTGTGTTTCATTTGTAGGTACAAATTGGAGTATTTGGAATTCCTATTTGAAGAGATTTATGATTTAGAAATTGTTCAAAAATTGAGAGATAATGTCAAAAATACTTTTATGGATATGTTCAAAGTTTACTATATGTTAGTGCATGGAAAGGATTTTCAATCTAATGTGACTCAATCACAAGATGTAATAGGAAGGATTCCTTCATCTCATGAAGCAAGAAAGTTGAAATTTTTTAAACGATTAGAGGAGAAAAATAGTTTGGAGTTGAAAACTGAGGTTGAAAAATATTTGAACACTTCATGTGAAAATGTCATGTTGGATAAGTTTGATATATTGAAATGGTGGAAGGCAAATTCTTTTAGGTTTCCTATCATCTCTCTCATTGCATGTGATGTGTTAGCAGTTCAAGTTTCAACTGTTGCATCAAAATCAACTTTTAGCACATGAGTGCACATTCTTGATCCATTTAGGAGTTTTTTGAATCCTAAAATATAGAGACATTAGTATGTAGTCAAAATTGGTTCCGTTCCTCCATTAATGACTATGTCGCCTTTTCAAAATACAATGATGACCTAAAGATTTATGAAGATATTGATTTAGGTAATTGCAAGACTTAAAAATTATTTTTAATTTTAGTTTTTAAATATTATTATCTAATGATATATGATTTTATTTTATTGTAGATTTCATTAAAGATACTACATTGATCATTGATGATTAATAATATGTAGGAATTTTGTGTAAATGAGATATTGAAACTTCATTTCTTCATGTCTAATATGTTTTACTTTTGGATTTCAATAACATTTTGTGTATTTATTTATGTATTATGATTGATGAGTATCACATTTGACTTTATCCTATTAGATTATATCATATTAAATTATATCGTATTTATGTATTATTAATCGTTCCAAATCGTTAATCAAACCGGACCAAACTGTTCGGTTACAACATTTTGGATAGCCAAACAGTCCGGTTTGATTTGAGCATTATGAATGGTCCAATTTGGTTAATTTTTTTTACTCAAAACCAGAGTGGACCGGACCGGACCGCGAATACCCCTAGGTCTACCATGTTGACGTTGTGGTCCAAACTAGTTAACATGGTGGTAGGAGAAACTTTTGAGAGAAAAAAGGAGAAAAAAATCTATAATAATATTATTGTGGATTAGATAGCCCTTGTTTTTTTATTCTTAATTAATACACATCAAATATTTTAATTTAAGTCATTAATATATATTTAATTTGTTTAATTTTAATAATTAATACCTTTAAGTTAAACTAATTCATTAAAATTATTAGTAAATTTGTCCAAAAAATATAACAATAATCTAAATAGAAATATAACATTTGTAACAATTAAAAATAGGTGTAAAAGATATTAAAACAAGAATAATTTTTTTTTTTCCAAAATATACCAATTCCCCGTTACTTACCACTTTCACTATTCTCTGTATTCTATATATTAACTGGTCTTGACCATGTCAACTGACGTCAACTTCGTCCAGAGCAACCAATAATTCATCCAAAGCAATAAACCATTGGTTGAATTGAAATTACAAAACACCCAACTACAAATCGTAAAGACAAAAATGTTATTCATACTCCCGTGACAAAATTCAAACTCTATTGAGGAGTTCTACACATACACACCTAATTACTACAAAAGAATGATCTGGTAACGCATTAATTTTTTGCCTCACAGTCAATTTTAATCGAGCTTTATTGTATTACCAACCTACAATAAAGTTTTTTTAAGAGAAAATCTAAAAAAATGTAGAAAACAATTGTGTAGAATGTGATAATATTTATGGCTAGAATTATTTTTTAGTTTTATATTTATGTGATGTAGATTGTATTATGATGACTCTCGCAAGTGCACGAATCATTTCGAATAAAATGATAAGTATACTCCCAAGGTCGATCTAAGGAAGGAATGTATGTGGTTTTTAATTTATTATTCAAACTTTTAAAAACGAAATTAAATCCTAAACATCCTGTCACGATAGTTTGATTTTTGTGTTCCTAATCTAATAACATAAAAATAAACATATATACAGATTAATTAAATATAATCTAATAACATAAAAATAAACATAGATACAAATTCAATAAATATTTATCTAAAAATAAATATAAATACAGATTCAATAAATATTTATGCAAATTTTATCATTTATATTAGTGGAGTATTTATGGATATAATAACTAAATTAATTATGCTTGCTCATATTATCTAGGTTATTAAAGATATAAATTAATATTTTATTGATTCTCTCTTTTTTATATAAATACCACATTTGGTGGGGTTAGATATTCTTTGTTAACTAAACAAATCAATTAACACCTATGGGTGGGGTTGATAACTAATTTGGTTAATTAAATTATTTCTTTTTTCTAAGAGATTGAAAATGAACCATTCAAATGCCACCTTTGGTGGGATTAGACAGTTTAAACTTTATTCAAGGTGTCCAATTTAAACATAAGAATTTAATTATCCGAGTACTAACTTTCAAGTTTTAAAACCACTATTGAAAACATGTTGTCAATACATTTTCACATAATAATTCTTATAAAAACTTTTGAAATAGAGTTTCACTCTAACTACCGGGCGATTGTACCAACAAATAAAAGAGCACTACTCTAAATTAGACCGGATAACTAAACCTTAAAATCTAATTTTCAGGTTTAAGTTTGTAATGAAAAATAATATATTTCTCTCTAACATTCTTAATATAAAATTTTGAATAAAAATAAAATCAATTCATTTTAGAGATTTTTACCTATTTAATATTTCACAAGCATAACAACGTCATTATTACATCATGTTTACTAAACAGCCAGCACAGTTAAATTTAACCACAGATAAATTAAATATAACATGTAAGAATAAAGCATAAAAATAACTGTAAATAAAATCCTTACAGAACTTCGATGCTATTCTCGTTGCTGGAAAAACTCCAAGCGGAATTTGCACTCTCATTTATTGAATCAAAAAGCTAATAAATTACATAAACATAACTAGTTCTTCCCAAAAAGGGAATAACTCTAAAACTAAGAGAAATTAACTAAAAATTAAGAAAAACTAAAGAAAACTAAAAAAAGAGAAAGAAAGAGAGAAAAGAATGTATTTGAAGGTTTTGAAGGTGTTTAAGGTGTGTTTTGAAGTGAAGGGAAGGGGGTATTTATAGGTGAGGATGGAGAGAAAAAATGAGTAAAAAATGTTAAAAAAAATGTAAAAACGCGTAATGGAAATGCTGAGGTCATTGATGACGTCATGGGGCGGCTGCACGTGAAAAATGGGGCGAAACGGGTGTCGGCGCACGCGGATGAACAGTACCCGCGCGCGCAGTGCTGCGCGGATGAACAGTACCGCGCACGCAGCTTGGGGCGGAGCTGGGCGCTGGGGCGCGGCGGCGCGATTTTCTCCTTTTTGACATTTTTGTCCTTTTTGACCCATTTTGTCCAATTTTTCCATATTTGTTGACCTTTCCCCATTTATTTATTAATATATTTGTGATGTATTGCTTCCAGTATTCCTCTTTGAGTCTTTAAGTTGCATTTTTAAGCCAAAATACCTGAAAAACAATAAAAATACCCGTGATTCCGAAAAAGACAAATTTATATAAATATATGATAAAACATATAAATATATATATTTTTAATCAATTAATGTGCATAAAATCATGGTTATTTTAGTACTTTTTGAGCACTCATCAAGTTGAAAGTTTTTTCTTTGAGTATTTGTATTTCTCTTCGATTTGTGAGTTGTCTTCGAAAAGATGTTATAGTGTCTTTTATTGTAGGTATAATACAAGTAATTTGTTTACTTGTTTGGATTTAATATTAGTTATTTAGAATTGTATATTCTAAATTTTATTCAACAATTGGTATTAGAACGGAACGGTCAATGTTCGTTCTTAAGGGAACTATCTTGAATTGTGAGGAGTTTGATACTCTGCAAGTTTCTTAGTTAAGCTTGTTCGGTATAGTCGAAGTATTGTCGACATGATGGGTGACCTTCAAGTAGTTGGAGGAATTAAGAAGTTCAACAACAAAAACTATAACACATGTGTAACATGTATGGAGTCTTACCTACAAGGTCAAGACCTATGGAAGGTTGTTTGTTGTGATGAAGTTACATAACTAGCAACAGAAGATGCAAACGACATCTTGCGGTAGTGGAAAATTAAAGTGCAAAACAATGTTTGCTTTAAAGACCACAGTTGAAGAAGAAATGTTGGAACACATTCGGGATGCCAAAACACCAAAGGAAGCTTGAGACACTCTTGTTACACTCTTTTCGAAGAAGAACGATACAAGATTGCAACTTCTCGAAAACGAGTTGCAATTGATGGTGTAACATGACATGACGATTTCCTAGTACTTTTACAAGGTGAAGTCGTTATGCCGCAAAATTTCAGACTTAGATTCGAAAGCTTCTATTGGGAAAACCATGATAAAGAGTAATTATCCATGGTTTGAGACTTGAATATCGAGGGTTTGTTACAACTATACAAGGATGGCTAACACAACCATCTCTTGTTGAGTTTGAGAATTTGCTGGCTGGTTAAGAAGCTATGGCTAAGCAAATGGGACAAGTCTCGCTGAAGGATGAGGAAGAAGTGCTCTACAATAGCAAAAGTGGAGGCACTTTCAGGTAGGACAATGGTAGTGGATCTAACAAGGATGGCGACAAAGGAAAAATTTCTCAAGAAAATGGAGGCTTTTGTCCAAAGGGAGCTTGGAAGAATCATAATAACAATAGAAAATTTGATGGTGTGTTACAATTGTGGGAAGATGGGTCACATGACAAATGATTATTGGAGTAGAAAAAAACATGTTGAAAGTAATACAACTACTTCTAGTTCTAAGAAGAATATTGAAGATGGTTGGGATGCTGAAGCATTATTCGCTACAAAAGAAGAAGAATTAGCTCTCACAGTAACAATACTAGAACAAATTGACTACAAGAATGACTGGATCGTAGATTTAGACTGCTCAAATCATATGACGGGAGATAAACAGTAGTTACAAAGTATGTCTGAGTACAAGAGACATCGTGTAATGGTGACAATTGACAACTCAAGGTTACTGATAGCTCACATTGGTAAGATGATATATACACCTTGATATAATTCTAACCAGGTACCATTTTAGGATGTATATCATGTCCCAAGAATGAAGAAAAACTTGCTATATGTGGCTCAATGGACATTACCAAATCATTATGTATTGTTCGGTCCCTAAATTATTTCAGTAGAATCTGCATATGTAGACAAGACAAGAAGAAATGAGATAAACAGACCTATGGCATATGCGGTTAGATCACGTTAGCTATTCCAAGCTAAGTGTAATGGTGAAAAAGTTGATGCTTAAAGGGCTTCCTCAACTAGACGTGCAAACAGACACAATCTGTATAGGGTGCCAGTATGGTAAAGTTCACCAATTACTATACGAGGAATCTACGTTTAAAGCAAAAGAACCATTAGAGTTATTCACTCTGATGTATTCGGGCCCGTTAAGCAACCATCAATTGGAGGTATGCAATACATGATGACATTCATTGATGATTTCTTAAGGTATGTGTGGATTTTCTTTATGAAAGAAAAATCTGACGTATTCTCAAAGTTTAAAGAATTCAGAGAGTTAACTGAAGGAGAAGTAGGAAAGAAGATATGTTGCTTGTGCACAGACAACAGTGGAGAATATAGCTCAAGTGAGTTCTCTCAATACCTAAGGGAATGTCGAATACGTCATCAGTACACTTATGCTAACACGTCACAACAAAATGGTGTAGCAGAGAGAAAGAACTGACATCTTGCATAAATTTTTTGAAGTATGCTACATGAAAAGAATGTACCTGGAAGGTTTTGGGCAGAAGCAATAAGGACTACAACCTTTTTGTGATCAACAGACTTTCTCAACCAAGGTTAAGATTTGTTTCACCTTTTGAAAAACTATGGAACATGAAACCTACAATTAGCTACTTTCGAGTATTTGGCTGTGTATGTTATGTATTTGTTCCTAATCATTTATGGAGCAAGTTTGACAATAAAGTTGTTAGATGTATCTTTGTGAGATACGACAATTAGAGAAAAGGGTGGAAATGTTGCGATCCAATGAGTGGAAAATGCTACGCTTCACGAGATATGGTATTAGATGAAGCATCTTCTTAGTGATCCTCAAAGAATGAGGGATTTCCAAACTCAAGAGAATTTGGAGACAAGCTGCAACAAAAGATGGGGGAGCATACTGTTCAACTCCAATCAAGTTCAGATGAATACAAAGATCCAAACGATGATGATGTCAAACAAATAGTAACTAAAAATCCTTGGCAAACTTGCATATATCAACAACTAAATGAAGAATGTGGGCCTAGTGAATTGGAAGAATCAATTCCACAATCTCAACTCCGAAGGTCAACAAGAACACGAAGGGAAAATCCCAAATATGCCAATACAACCATAGTTGAAGAAGCAACTATAATAGAACGTGAGACGTTTGAAGAAGCATCACAAAGATTTGAGTGGATAACATCTATGAAAGAAGAGATCGTTGCACTTCAGCAAAATCAAACTTGGGATCTAATGCGAAAACCAGGAGATGTGAAACTCATATCCTGTAAATGGGTTTACAAGATAAAGCATTGTCCAGATGGGTTAATTAAGAGATACAAGGCACGATTGGTAGCTCATGGTTTCTCTCAACTTTACGGACTAGACTATGATGAAACATTTAGTCCAATGGAAAAATTTAAATTGTATGAGTCCTACTTGCACTTGTAGCCAATAAAGATTGGAATTTGTGGCAGATGGATGTGAAGTATTCTTTTCTTCATAGAGAGCTGGATGGAGAGATCTACATGATCCAACCAATGGGTTTTCAGAGCCAAGATCATTCTAAATATGTGTGTAAGCTGTGGAAAACATTTTACGGATTGAAACAAGCACCCAAGGCATGATATGGTAAAATTGCTGAATTTTTAACACAAAATAGTTATTCAATAACACCTGCAAATTCCAACTTGTTTGTCAAAGATAATGAAAAGAAAGCTAGCTATCGTGCTAGTGTACGTAGATGATTTAATCATAACCGGTGATGGTGAGGCAGAAATTCTTCGAACAAAGAAGAATTTATCAGTCTATTTCCATATGAAGAAACTTGGATTGCTTAAGCACTTCCTTGGTCTAGAGGTCGACCGCACACAAGAAGGAATATATTTTTTTCAACAAAAATATTCCAAAGATTTGATGAAGAGGTTCAGAATGCTTGAATGTAAACCGATTTCGATGCTGATGAAACCAAATGCCAATATGTGTGCATATGAAGGAAAAGATTTAGAAGATGCGATAATGTATAAAAAATTGGTAGACTGTCTGATCTATTTAACCTTAACTTAATCTAACATTTCTTATATAGTTAGTGTAATGATTCGTTACATGCAAAATCCAAAGAAGCCTCATTTGGAAGTAGTTTGACGAATACTGAAATATGTGAAGAGTACAATTGATTATAGTCTTTTGTACAAGAAAGGTAGAGACAACAAATTAGTTGGTTATTACGATGCTAGTTATGCAGGAGATCATGACCCCAAGAGATCAACAAATGGGTATGTGTTTAAGCTTGGTTATGAAATAATTTCTTGGTGTAACAAGAGACAGCCGACAATATCATTATCAACCACTGAAATTTAATATCGAGCAGCGACAATGTCAGCTCAGGAGAGTACATGATTGATACAACTAATGAATAATCTATAACAAACAATATATTATGCAGTTCCATTATACTATGACAATCAGTCGACAATTCGTTTGGTAGAGAATCTAGTATTTCATGCAAGAACTAAGCATATTGAAGTGCACTATCATTTTATTAGAGAAAAGGTTATGCAAAAAAAATTAAAATGAGACAAATCAGGACAGATGATCAAGTTGCAGACTTGTTCACAAAAGCTTAAGCATTGGTAAGTTTGAAATGTTTCGACATTAGCTTGACACAATAAAAATAGTGAGAGTTGATATTGAAGAGGAGTGTTGAAAATCAACACTAACTTAATAAATGAAGATGTTGAAAAAAGTTTTTGAAAATCAACACCAACCCAATAAATGAAGTGGTTGAAGAAATATTTTTTAAGAGAAAATCTAGAAGGATGTAGAAAAGAAAAATTGGTAGAATGTGATAATATTTGTACGACTAAAATTATTTTTTAGTTTTATATTTGTGTGATCTAAATCGAATGGTAAAGACTATACAAAATCACGAAAAAGTTAAGACCTCAACGAAATTGATTGCAAAAACCTAAGATTGAACTTTGAATACAAGATATAAAGCTCCATGTTGCATGACAATGCTACTAGTGTAGTTTGCATTTATATAAGCTAGACCAGCAGCGTAGTGATAAAGCAAGACAATTTTAGCAATCAACAATGTAACTAGTCGACCTAGAAACGTAATCCAAAAGCATAAAACCAAATTTTCTCTTTATAAATGAAGCAAAGGCATTACTAATTCTGTTTAGAAATTAACAAAAGGACATACCAAATTTGCAAAACATTGTAAAAACCTGTATGACATAACATAATCAAAACTATAAAATTCCCAATACCAAGAATTTCATTTTTCAATAGTGAATTTGAAAATCCCAAACTACCGAATAGAGAAATAAAAGCTTTTCTATTTTTAGAAGAGGTATAGAATCTTTTTATTTATTATATATATATATATATATATATATATATATAAATAAAGAAATTATTTTTATATAAAAACTAATAAACTAACAAGTGAAATTTGCATGAACCTAGACATTTAAAAATAAATTAGACAAGGATAAATGTTCTAGTACCATTATACCCTGATCAAAAAGGACGGGATTGTGACAAAGAGAGAGATAGAGTTGTTTATTGGAAGGGTAGGAAAGGGAATTAGAATACGCTGATCCAGAAGGAAAAGATTGATACACAATTGAAAGAAAACTATCCCAAACGGCGTCGGTTTCAGCGATCGACCGGAAAAGAGTAGAAACAACGGATAATCGGCAAGCATCTACAGGACTAGGTAAAGATATGATGTCGGCGATACAACTTTCAGGGAGATCATAGAAGTAAACCACCGCCTCACCGCACTTGATCACACCCTTCTCTCCTTCTTCATTTGATTCTCTATACTTTATCATTTTCATTGCCATTTCTTCTTCGTTATGGTTTTGGAAAATTGGTTCAGGGAATAAGACACAAGCTTATGGATGGGCCATATATTAGGGGTTTGGGGCAAGACAACCGATGATAACTTAGTGGTTAACTCTTGGGAGGAGATACTCGTGCCAAATAAAGAGAGAATACATGCCAAGTCTAAAGTACAGGAGATTTCCACGGAGATCGAAAGTTTTTGAGCTCTTGTATGAGTAGCATTTTCTTAATCATTAAAAAAACAAATTCAACTTTTTCCCCATTTCATCGTCCTCTTTCATTTTCACTTTCTTTATCAAATTCTAACTAAATTAAAAACTCATTTCTACAAAGTAGAGAAAATATGGAGGACATTTGTATATTTTATTTAGGTTAAATATACTCTTTAGTTTTTTTTATTTAAAAAAGTGTTTTTCAATTCTTTTATTTACAAAAATATATTATTAAAAAAAAATTGTTTGTGAAAAATATGTTAGATAATTATAAGTTAATTTTTAATCCTATTTTTTTTATAAATATAATATAATAACATATATATTATATGTATGTTTATATTTTTTGATAAATATATATTAAAAAATTAATATTTAATTAAAAATTATTCAAATTTTTTAAGAAATTTTTTTATTTTTAAATTAAATAAAATTTTCATTGTCTAATATCTAAAATTACACATTAAATAATGAAAATTTAATTTAAATTTGATAGAAAAATTTGACTAATTTTTAATTAAAAATTACTTTATTAAATATACATATCTATCAAAAAATAAAAATATGTATGCATCATATGAGTTATTCTATTATATTTAATTAAACTTGGATAACAAATTAATTGTGTCATTATTTGACAATTTTTTATAAACAAAGAGATTTAAAAACACATTTTTTAAACAAAATGCCTAAGCAAACTTTAACGTCTAAACAAATGAATCTACGTGATCAATTTTTCTTTTATCTTAACAAGGCTAAAATGAAGGAAAGCATCACTTAGGTCCAATAAGTAGTTTTTATTAAAATAAACTCTTAAATGGTTTTAACCTACTATAATATGTCACATTTTATAGTCGACGTAGAGTTGATAAATTGATCAAAATATTAAAAATAGATAAAAAGATGGTCGATAAAAAGTAAAAAAAATTGATATTTGGTTAGTATTTTAATGACCAGTATCGATTAATCAATCTATTAAGAGTTATCTTTTAATAAAAAATCATCAATAAGACCTTAAGCAATGTTTTCCACCACTTTTAGTCTTTTTAAAACAAATACCAAAATATGGAGGCTTTAGGTGTTGAAAATGATATCGAACATGACGACGATGAAGAAGATAATGAATTTTTTTTAATATGGGAGTTATGTAATAAAACTTCACAAGTGTCACAAAAGAATGTTATTATGACTTTAAAACTTCTTTTCTAAATTGTGTGGTTTATCTGGTTTTATATTTGGTACATTTTTTTTTATTTATTAGTTACTTTTCAAGTCATTATAATCAACATGATCTAGTTTATTTAATACATGAACATATTATAGTTTCTGTTTATGTTACTTTTAATATTTAAAAACTGTATATATTTTAGTATTTGTAGGAGTATTTAAATAAATTATATATTAATTACGGTTTACTTGTTTTTAACCTAATATATAAATGAACCTAATTTGTCACTAACTACTCTCTCCCCTTTATTTTTTCTTAATATCAATTTCTCTCAGTTTTCTCGCATATGCTCAATTATCTCACAGTCGATAGCTGCCAGTCGTCGAATCCAGTCGCTAGTCGCTGCGTCATTGCCAGTTTCCATTCGCTACGTCATCGCCTGTCGTCTCCAATCGCTGTGTCGTCGCCAGTTGTTGAGTTGCATCAGTCGCCAGTCCTTGTGTCTCATCGCCAGTCCCTATGCCGTGTCGTCGCCAATCACTGCACCGCATCGCTGAGTCCAGTCGCTCAATTGCCTCTTTGGCCAGTCAGCTTTGCCACTCTCGGTTGTACGCTTGTCACCGACATGCTATCCCTTATTCTTCATGGTCTCATCAGGTAAGTGTTTCCTTTTCTCGTATGAAGCAGATCTCTTGGTGGTTGTCTGGCTTATACATGGTTACTCTACTTTGTGTATGGTTCTCACTGCTATGATATTTTTCCTACTCTGTTTCTTGAGTAGAACGGATTAAATCTAACATATATTGAAATGCGTGAAGTCATCTAGAGTCTGGACAATGTATTATCGATTCATAGTGTATATGGAATAAATTGACTACTCTGTTTCGTGTATGAACCTTCCTGTTATGAAACATGGATATTGGCTACTCTATTTTTGTCACAAAAATTTCTGCCATTTTAATTGATTATGGTAAAATCTTATTTGATTTATGCTTTGATAGATTTAGTCAAGAGACTCAGAACAGTTTTTGCATAACATATTTAAATTCCTGAAGTCATCTGGATAATGTATTATCAATTCATAATGTATATGAAATAAAGTGACTACTCTCTTTTGTGTATAGACCCCTTGTTATGAGATTAGTGCTACTCTTTTATCGATTCATAGTGTATATGGTAAAATCTTATTATCGATTCATATTGAATATAGAATATAGTATGATGATAATTTTTTATCATGTCTTGTAGAGTTAGAGATTTGTGAAGAAGACAGAGACTTTAAACATCATGACAAGTGAATATGTTGAAAAGGTAACATGAGATAATAGAAAATATATGTATATTTTTTTTTATATATGAATTTAAACTTTGAAAGTTATTTTTTCAGAATTTTTCACCATAATCTTCTCAAGGAGTAAATGACATTGAACTTAATGTAGAGGTAATAAGTGGTGGAACTTCAAGTGCTGATCAACATACAAATGTTCCTCTCCTTACATCAACCTCTTCACCTGAAAATACACAAAGTCAACCATCAAATGAATGTAGTGAGGAAGAAAATAGGAAGGCTAAATTAAGGTCTGAAGCATGAGTTCATTTTGATAGGAAGAAAAATAATGGGATATGAAAGGCAATATGTAATTATTGTAGAAAACAGTTAAGAGGTGATACAAGGAATGAGACATCTCATTTGAAAGCATATACAAAAGGTTGTCCATTCAAATGGCAAGAAAAGGGTATCGGTCAATCATTGTTAAATCCTAACAAGAAAAGGGATAAAATTAAGTTAGGAAATTGAAATTTTGATTCTCAAGTTTCTCATGATAAATGTACAAAGATGATAATTCTACACGAGTATCCTCTTAGTATTGTTGAGCATCATGGATTTAGGGAGTATTTACATTCATTACAACCAATATGAAAGCCTATTTCTAGGGCGATAGTTAAGAGAGACATTATAAAGATTTATGATGTTGAGAAAAAAATGATGGATATGTTAGAGAACCATAAAAGTTGTGTTGCAATCACGAGTGATATGTGGAAGTATGGAAATCATAACAAAGGATTCATGGGTGTAATTTGTCATTTCATTGATGAAAATTGGTATTTGCATAGTAAAATAATAAGGCAATTTTTTAAGTTTATTGTTGAAATTTATACAATTCCTATGAATTTGTTTTTAGAGATTTGATGTATTAAATGATTGTATATAACAATTTTATTGTTACTATATAATTTTTTGTAGGTTTATATATGTTCCTGCTCCATACAATGCTGTAGTTATTGGTCAAGAATTAATGAGTTTCTTTTTGGATTGGAACATTGATCGTAAGATTTCAACCTTAACTTTAGATAATTATTCTACTAATGATTCAATGTTACTCGATCTGTTAGATTCATTAGATAGAACTTCAATGTTATTGTATGGAGATATTTTTCACATGCGTTGTGCTACTCACATATTAAACTTAGTAGTGAAATATGGGTTAAATCTAATTTCTCAATGCATTGTTAAAGTTAGAGATAGTGTTACATATTGGATAGCAACACAAAAAAAGGAGGAAATTTTTTAAAAAATTGCATCTCAAGAGATAATGTCTTCTTGTAAGAATTTATCTCTTGATTGTCAAACTCATTGGAATTCTACTTTTTTAATGCTTAAAAATGTATTGTTTTATGAGAAAGTGTTTCCTCGTTTAAAACAATTGGATAAGAATTATAATAGTCTTCCTGATGCATTGGATTGGAAAATGGCAAGTACAATTTGTGATAAGTTAAAAGTATTTTACAAGGTTACTGAATTGATTTCTGGTTCCAAATTTCCCACCATAAACATGCTATTTCCTCATATTTGTGACATCAAATTGTCATTATATAATTGGATTAATGATGAGGATGATTTGGTCAAGGGAATGGCTTCAAACATGCTTGTAAAATTTGATAAGTATTGGTAAGAAGTTAATATTATCATGACTATAGGAGTTGTTTTGGATCCTAGATTTAAGATGAATTATCTCAAATTCTATTTTCCAAGAATATATGGAGAGAATACCATTTTTGAAATTGAAAAGGTGAGAAGAAAGTGTTATGATTTGATAAATATGTACCAAAATAAACAAATTTTAGAAGAGAGTCGACAAATGGAGTTTTCAACACGCTCCAATACATCTCAAAGTTCAAAAGGTACTAGTGTTCTTAATCCTAGTGGTATAAATAAGTATAAACAATGGAAATTAATGCAAAATAAAGATGTATCTTTGAAATCTGAGTTACTCTTATTTAGATGAGGCCGATGTAGAAATTTTGGATGAAGAGTTTGATATATTGTCTTGGTGGAAGTGTAACAAACATAAGTATCCAATAATGCATGACATAGATAGAGATATCTTGGCTATTCCGGTCACCATAGTTGCTTCAGAATCTACATTTAGCACAAATGGTAGAATAGTGAGCAAACATCGTAGTAGACTCAAAGAAAACACATTGGAAGCTTTGATGTGTACTCAAGATTGGTTATGGGTTAGTATTCATAAACAAAGTATAAGTCTATATATTTAATACTTGTACACATTATATTTTATTAACACTTGTTTTATGTAATATATATTAATTATTTAATTGTATATTCAAATATTTTATAATTTATTCACATATGTTAGCTCCTCGTTCATCCGCTTCTATTATTAATATTGCAAAAGATGATGTTGAGATAAAAAAAATTTACATTATTGATTAATAAATTTATTATTTTGGTTTATAAAAGTTATTTTATATGTATGATTTTTGAAGGATATGTGTGCTATTGATGAATAATTAGAAGAGAGAAGTTTTGATTTATTGTACTTGAAATTTTCTTAAATTTATTTAATTAGTTTTTAATATTTGTATTAGTTTAGAATATTTTATTTATATCTTGTGTTTCTTATTTATATGTATTTAATCTTATCTAGATTCATATAAATATATATTATTAAATGTTAATTTTTTTTTATCATAAACTCAAAATAACAAATTTAAATAACAAATTGAGATAACAAGTTCAATATACTTGTCCATTTGCTTTAGGTTGATTGCCTAGCCAAAAAGAGCTCAATTGAATAGGATTTTAAAAGATGTTTTTTTTGTTTTTTTAATAACTGTCTCAAACTGTTATCTGCGGGTAAAAAACTGTCCCCAAACTACAACAGTTTTTGAGCAATTTTGGAGACAAATTTTATAATTCGATTCGGGGACGGTTATATTAAAATTCATCCCTGTCTGTCCCCGTGCCCATCCCTACTAATCATGAATCAATTATTTTATAAAGCCTTATATATTATCCTACTTAATATATCATATATTTACTAGTACTTATTGAGCCTACAACATGAAAACACTACACCTACAATGAGTTAAATACGAAAATAATCACCTCATAAAAGAGTTGATAATGGTACAACACATTTATTAAATTTGTTTCTCATATATATATTTTTTTAAAATGTCACGCATATTTTGCAACATTTATGTAATACTATACTTATAAGGTACGTATCAAAATGAGGTGTCAATTTAAAAGAGTTTATTAGAAAATAAAAAAATTTCTATATAGTTTTTTAAAGGTAAAATGGTGTATATGAGTATGTTTCCAACGTGCCATTAATACTTACCAATTAAATATAGTATGATGATCTACCTGTGGGGTTTTAAAGTAATTTTTTCTCATTTAATATTCATCTATGTTATGTTTATGCCTATTAAGTTTGTGTTTTATTGTTAATCTAAATCTGTAACGTTGAAGATTATGAAGATTATAATATGATATTACGATTCAATTTATTTTGAAGAATAATCAATATATTAATTTAAATAGTCAAACAGTTGATTAAAAAAATCTTATAGTAGATCATAGATAAAATATCAAAGTTTTTTCCGTGTTTAAATTTTTTTTTAGTATTGATGTTACAATTTTAATTATCAATGTAATTATATTGATGATTTTTTTATTTAGATAGTAGATTTTGATCCATAATCAAATTTTATTTTCTCAAAGGATATATGTCTCATACTTACCAATTATATATAGTATGTAGAAGTACTTGTAAAACGTTGATATGAGTATTGAATAATTGTATTGTATTTCATAATAAAGTAATATATATGTGTGCCTTTACATAGGAGGCATATGTGTGCTATACAAGTAAACTAGTTGGGACTAAAAGCCATAACATAATATACATTAACAGTCCCCCTCAAACTCAAGGTGGATGTGAGATCAACTTGAAGTTGTCAACCAAATCATAAGTGCATCCCTTAGGAAGTGCCTTGGTGAAGATATCTGTAAGTTGATCTTTGGAGGAGATGGAGAAAAACTTGAGAGCACCATGAACAAGATAAGAATGGATAAAATGACAATTAATCTCGATGTGTTTAGTCCGTTCATGAAAGACATCATTGTGAACAATATGAATGACACTCTAGTTGTCACAATAAAAGGGAGTAGCAGAGGATGTGGACACACCCAAATCCTTAAAAATCCATCGTAGCCAAATGAGCACATATGTGGTATCAACAAGAGTACGATATTCTACTTTAGTATTGGAGCGAACCACGAAAGTTTGTTTCTTACTTCGCCAAGAAATCAAAGAATAACTAAGGAGAAAGTAATAACCTATAGTGGACTTGCGATCAGTGGGATCTCCTACCCAATCAACATTAGAGAATGCATGGAGTACAAGATCAGATTGATTTGAGTAGAAAATTCCATGGAAGAGAGTGCTCTTTAAGTATCGTAGATGGGCAGAACAACAACATAGTCAATCGATCATGAAGTAGATAGATACTGGCTCACCTGATGAAGAATATAAGAAATGTCTGGACGAGTAAGTGTGAGATAAACTAGGCTTCCAACCAATTGTCTATAAAGAGAGGGATTAGACAATGGTTTTCCCTCCGAGGGTGTCAGATGCGCATTAAATTCAATTGGAGTGTCAATAGTCTTACTGTTAGTGAGTCCATATCAAGATTAAAGGTTAGATGTATACTTGTCTTGAGTAATATAAAGACCATTTGTGAAACGAGTGATCTAAAGACCCAAGAAATAGCTGAGATGTCCAAGGTCTTTCATCTTAAACTACTAACTACAAAAATCCTTGAGTTCTTGAATGCCATTGAGGTCATCACTAGTTATGATCATATCATCCACATATAGGAGAATAAAAATGGTACCTTTATCATTACAACAAAGAAATAAGGTAGAATGATAAGGACTGGTAGTGTAACCCAAGCGAAATATGGTGGAGTTGAACTTGGAAAACCAAGCTCATGGAGCTTGTTTAAGGCCATAAAGTGCATGTCGAAGGCGAAAAACCTTCTTTGTTTCAACAGAAAGATTAGGAGAAGGTTGCATATAGAATTTTTCATGCAGATTCACATTAAGAAATATATTTTTAACATCCATTTGAAAAAGGTCCCATTTACTAGTAGCGTCAACATCTAAGAGGGCACGAACAAATGAGATATTGGTAACTGGAGCAAAAGTCTCTTCATAATTAATCTCATACTCTTGTGTAAAACCTTTTGCAACAAGACGAGATTTTTAGCACTCAATGGACTTATTAGAGTGAGTCTTGGTTAATGCATCAATTTCCTCTTTAATTGTAATCTGCCATAAAGGGTTAGTATAAGCCTCACGATAGGTTTGAGGCTTATAGAGTGTAGCAAGGGTAGTGTATTAATGATAGTCAAGTAAATATGTAGGAATAGATCTTACCCGGGTTGAGTGGCATAGTGGAATGTCTTGTAGAGGATCTTCAGGTGGAGTAGGAGTAGGGGACCTAGGCTCAAGGTGGGATAGCTCATCATAAACTTGTTCATCTATAACTTGTATAGGAGAATCATCAAAAATAATTGAAGATTGAATAGAGAAGTCCAAAGAAGGATCAAGAGTCTCTATAGAAGGAACATGAGACTTATCTAGAAAGATTTATAAAACAAAAGAGTTAGTTAGAGAAGAACGAAAGTGAGAAAGTTCAACAAATAAACGGTGTTCCCAAAAGAAAATATTATGGGAAACACGAAGATGATGAGAGATAGGATCATAGTATCAATACCCTTTTTAAGTTTCACCATAACCAAGAAAACAACAAAGTATAGATTGAGGCTCAAGTTTGTTATACTCATAAGGCTAAAGAAGAATCAAACATGCAAATCTGAATGAGCGAAGGTAATGATAGTCAATGGGTGTCTCAAAAAGGTGCTCATACAGAGTCTGATTATGAATGACAGTGCTTGGAATGCGATTAACGGCATGAATAACATGAAGAGCGACTTCACCCCAAAATGGAGCAGGAACTTTGGCAAAAAGAAGAAGAGCATAGATATTTTCAAGAATATGATGAAGTTTTCTTTCGGCTCGACCATTTTGTTGAGAGGTGCTTGGATATGTTAGATGATGTATAGTGCCATAGGAATGTAACATAGCTTGAAAATCATATTGAGTATATTCAAGAACATTATCATATCGAAAAGTTTTGATATGTTCAGAGAGTTATGTTTTAATCATTTTTGCAAAGTTACTGTATATTGGTAAGATTTTAGAACGAGATTTCGTAGAAAAGATCCAACTATAATGAGAATAATCATCAATAAAAAAAAATGAGATCCATTAATACTAGTAATAGGAGAAGGTCCCCAAACATCAGAATGAATTAATTCAAAAATACCATAAGAGATAGATTCACTATTATTAAAAGGTAAAGTTGGCTATTTTTCTAACTGGCATGAAGTATAATCAAAATTATCTTTGGACACAGAACCCAACAAACCCTTAGAAGCTAACTATCATACTCGAGTAGATGTGACATGACCAAAGCGAGAATGCCAAAGTACGAAAGAAGGTAAGAAAGAAACTACATCAATTACAACAACAATAGAGACGGGAGCAACATGTGAAAGATGAAGATTGTCCACATGAAACATATGCCCAACCTTAGGATCAGTCCTAAGCTCTTTGCTCGTCCTCGAATCCTGAACAATACACCTAGAATAGTAAAAAATAAGGCAATATCCTAGTTTAGCTAATTGTCCCACATAGCACAAAATATAGGATAGGTTAGGTATATGGAAGACCCCAAGAACAGAAAGGTTAGAGGTCGAAACAAAACATAGACTATTCCCATGCATGGTGGAACCATCAACTATATGAATATTAAGAGGATGTGGTGCAGGGTCAAGTTTGGAGAATAAATATGAGTGATGTGTCATGTGATTGCAACAAGTAGAATAAAAAAGCCAAGTTTGAGACTTACCGTGCAGAATTGAGAAATTAGTGGAAAAAGATGCATTACCAGCCATACGAATAACCTGAGTTATGATCTTCTGTAGTTCAGTATGAGAGAAGTTGATAGTGGATCCAGAAGACTAGAACTCAGCTGAAATGGAAGGCAACACTAGAGTAGGCTAAATATTAGCAACAAAAGTAGTAGATTTGTTGTGATGGTAACAAGTCTCAATAGTATGGCCAGAACGCTTGCAATAATTGTAGAACTTCTTATTGGTCTACTTGCGACGATTGTTAAAGCCAGAGGAATCACCCAATTACTAAGGTTGCTCAATGGTAGGAGTAGAAGGAGTAATAACCAAAACATTAAACATAATCTGGGATTGAAGGGTTACAAGCCAAGCTTCTTCTCTAACCAACTTGTTTACAATAGTATCAAGAGAGGGAGGATGACTGTGATTAAGAAGCTGACCTCGAATGAGCTCAAAATTCTTGTGAAGTGACATCAGGAATTCATAGAGATAAAATTCATCTCTAACTATAGGATATTAATGAGCATCCTTTTAGCATGCCCAAATTGGATCAGAAAGGTCAATTTGGTCCCAAATGAAGCAAAGCTGATTATAATAGTCATTGATGGATTTTCCTAGTTCTTGTTGAAGTTGATGCAATTCAACTACTAACTAATATTTCATGGATCCGTGAGTAGTGAAGTACCTTTTGGCCAACATATCCCATGCTGATTTTGCATCATCAAAGTTATCTAATAGATTAGAGATGGAGGGAATGGAAGTATTCCGAATCCATGTAAGGAACATGTGGTTGTGTCTATACCATTCAATCATGTGATCAAGGAAGGCAGCATATTCTTCACTTGCTCCTTTGACAGGAATGGTAATTGCGCCAATATAGTAATGCCAGAGCATGTGACCCTTAAGAAAACTACGCATAGTTTGAGACCAAGATAAGTAATTCTTGTTCCTCTTCAATACAATATTGATAGGGCGAGGAAGAAAAAAATCCTTTTATCCATTTAGAAACAAAATATGCAAAAATAGACTGCAAAATCGAAATCTACGCGAAAAACTGGGTAAGGAAAACCTAGTCTACAAAAGTCAACCATGTAGAAAAGTCAATGGTCAAAGTCAATTATGGTGAATGGTCAAGGTCTAGTCAATGATGGTTAACAATGATGTCAGCTGCACGTGATAGATGATGTCAGCCCTAAGTGACGTGGCAGTATGACTTGATGGAGGTGCTTAAGGCACATGGTTAAGGCGTATTTTCTTTGGGCGACACGTGAGCGTGCGTGCAGTCTCAGATGCTTGCGAGACTTCCACGATTATATAGATCGAGGCGAGCAGATCACTATGGTACCTATAAAAAAGGCTATCGAAGCAAGATGCACGACAGAGATGGTGATTGCAGTGGTGTGTGTGGTGCGGGACTCCTCAACAATGACAGTTGTAGGCCCAAAACCTAGGACACACTACTACAAAATGTGGTATTTAAGTCAATGTGTAAAGTTAGTTTTTGGAGAAAACCGACTTATAATGAATTTAAAGTCAGTTCTACATGTCAACCGATGCTATATCCTAAGTGTATTTTTTTTATTTAAAAATTGCATTTTAACATTGAAATTATATACTAAAAAATTGTTTTTTTAATTTTGGTCAATTATTATTTTATTTGAACGCTTTAAAATTGAATTTGGATATATATATATATATATATATATATATATATATATATATATATATATATAGTATAATGTTTTTTTATAGTCAATTGGTTTTTAAAATTATATAATTTTGTGTATTTGTTTAGATACTTAATTTTATATATGTACGTATATGTTTATAGTTAAAATCAAATAAAATAATAATTGACCCAAAAAAACATTGTACTATATAATTTCAATTTTAAATTGCATTTTTAAAATGAAAAATACACATAGGACGTAGCGTCGATTGACGTGTAAAATTGACGTTATCCATGTGTGTAGTGTCAGTTCTACATTTCAACCGACGCTATGTCCTATGTGTATTTTTTATTTTAAAAAAGGATTTTAAAACTAAAATTATACAGTACAATATTTTTTGGTAAACTATTATTTTATTTGAACTCTTTAAAATTGAATTTGCATATATATAGTATAATTGTTTTTAGTCAATTGGTTTTTCAAAATTATATAATTTTTTGTATTTGTTTGGTTGCTTAATTTTATGTACTTATATACGTACATGTTTATAGTTAAAATAAAATAAAATAATAATTAACCATAAAAAAATATTGTACTATATAATTTTAATTTTAAATTGTATTTTTAAAATAAAAAATACACGTAGAACGTAGCGTCGATTGACGTGTAAAACTGACGCTATCCACGTGTGTAGCATCGGTTTTATACGTCAATCGTCGCTACGTCCTATGTGTATTTTTTTATTTAAAAAATATATTTTAAAATTGAAATTACATAGTACAATTTGTTTTAGGCCAATTATTATTTTATTTGAACTCTTTAAAATTGAATTTGGATATATATATAGTATAATTTTTTTTCTTTTTTTAGTTAATTAGTTTCTAAAATTATATAATTTTGCATATTTGTTTGGATACTTAATTTTATGTACGTACGTACAGGTTTATAGTTAAAATCAAATAAAATAATAAATTGACAAAAAAATATTGTACTATATAATTTTAATTTTAAACTCCATTTTTAAAATTAAAAAATACACGTAGGATATAACGTTGGTTGACGTGTAGAACCGACGCTACGTCCTACGTGTATTTTTTATTTAAAAAAATGTATTTTAAAATTGAAATTATATAGTACAATATTTTTTGTCAATTATTATTTTATTTGAACTCTTTAAAATTGAATTTGGATATATATATATATAGTATAATTGTTTTCTTTTTTTTAGTCAATTGGATTTTAAAATTATATAATTTTGCGTATTTGTTTGGATACTTAATTTTATGTACGTACGTACATGTTTATAGTTAAAATCAAATAAAATAATAATTGACAAAAAAACATTGTACTATATAATTTCAATTTTAAACTGCATTTTTAAAATAAAAAATACACGTAGGACGTAACGTCGATTGACGTGTTGAATCGACGCTACACACGTGGATAACATCGGTTGATGCATATAACCTACGTTATCCACATGTGTAGCGTTGGTTCAATACATCAACCGATGCTATTCACACGTATTAATCCATTTCTCTTCTCTCTTCTTCATCCGAACATCTTTTTCAATTTGTGTAGCAACAAAAAACGTCAAAACTGAGCTCACCTCCTCCACTCTTTCTCATTTTCCGGCCACCTCTGATTACCATTTCCAACGCCATTTTATGGGTTATCTTCCTCTCCATATTATCTTTCAGATCCCCTATTTTTTGAGCAAAATACTCAAAAATTTTACACCCATTTTCTCACTTATAAAACACTCATTTTTTCTTCATTTCCTTCATTTAGTCACTTCATTTACTCTTGTAAGTATTTCTATTAATCCCCAACAAAATAATGGAGTCATGTGTGGTTATTATGTCATGAAGTTTATGAGCGAAATCATCACAAATATCAAAATTCCAATTGATGATGTGGTAATATCTTTTACCAATATACAAATTTTTTTTTTAACATATATGAGTTATTTTTTGTGAATTTATGAAATTACATTCTTATTTTGATTTTAAATACATGTAGTTCTTTGGTTGGAACAAGACGGACTATGACCAACAAAGTTTTGATGATTTACGAGAGGAATGAACAAAACACATGGTTCAAATTATATCATCACAAGAAGAATCAGGAAAAGATTATGATGATCTTGAATAACATATGACAACATAACGGTAGTTTTTATAATGATTTAATTTTTCTATTCTTGTGTCTGAAGTCCCTTGTTTGATAGATGTTTATATGCTCATATATTTAAGGGAATGCATTGTTTTATGGACCTATTTTTTGCCCAAACTTCATCTCATCTCTCTTGCCTACTTTCCTTATGACAACATCATGGTAATACTTTATTAATCATTTGTCTATAAATATGAAGCTATCTGGAATCAAGTTGGTATATTTAATGCTATAATGAGCTCTAAATATAAAGTCAAGTGTAATTTCTATTTTGTTACTTGGCTTGTATGAGTTTTGGTGCCCATAAATGTATTACACAATTGTTCCATACGTTTAAGAACACCAAAACTCATACAAACTAAGTAACAAATCAGAGTTACACTTGATTTTATATTTAGAGCTTATTATAGCATTAAAAATACCAACTTGATTCCAGATAGCTTCATATTTATAGACAAATGATTAATAAAGTGTTAATATGAGTTTGAAGGGATAAAATTATTATTATATCACTCGGATGTCGATGTTGTAATCTCTTTTTGATGATTTACAAGAAGATTAATGGACAAAACACTTTGTTCAAACATCAGGAGAAAAATATAATCTTGAATAACATAGGATAATACCATGGTAATATTTATAATGATTTAATTTCTCCATTCGTATGACTAAAGTTTAGACTGCTTGTTTGATGAATGTTTACGTGCTCATGTATGTAGGGAATGAATTGTTATATGGACCAACTATTTTTTGCCTAGTTTCCTTGTTACTATGCTGGTGATTCTAAGCCAACCAAGCTTGCTCGCACAATTCAATTATATTTTGATGACATCATTTTATTTGTAATTTAAGTTAACTATATATATGTATTGTATATATATTATTTGTTTTTGTAATAAATTTAATTATTAAGTAATTAATTATATTTAAATTTTCAATTATTTGTATTATTATTCATATTTTTTCAAATAGATTTTGGTTTTTTTATGTTATATTGAATACAGATTAATAGAATGAAAAATGAGAACAAAAATAAAAAAATCGCGTGAACCGACTTTAAATTTTAAGTCAATCAATTTAAAATCGATTTTTAACCAATTTTAATAGTCCGTTTTGTAGTAGTGACAACAGTTGAGAGACGTCAAAGGTTCAATGATGAATGGTTTAGTGACTATTGTGATGACGAAAACGATAAAGATGAAGTAACATTAGAAGAGATAAGACTCTTAAAAAAAAGTAAGAGTAAAGATTTTGATACCATATTATAAATATAGAATGATTATATTATATTTCATAATAAAAAAATATGCATGCGTGTATTTATATAGGAAGGATATGTATATAAGTATTATATAGGAAGGATATGTATATAAGTAAATTAGTTTGACTTAAATTACATAATATAATATACATTAACAGTTAATGATGTAATTATTAGCATAGTGGGAGGAGGGGAATAATGTTGAAGAAGAATTCCATTTATAGACCTATTGATGAAGTTGAGAAATTATAGACCGAAATTGTGATCCATTTACAATGGAATAATTGAATTCCCACAATTAGGCAATTAACAATCCATGAAATAATTCAAAGGGCAAAGACAAGCTTCAAAAATGTCCATCCATATTTCCATCTTTTTTCTCGGAGAACTCTAAGGCAAAGTCTCACATTTCATTGAACGTTCAAAACATAGCATGTCTTTCTCATCATCTCTTAATCCTTTTTCCTAATAACATAATAATTACCTACTTGTGGGGGTCCTTCAATTTCCTCTGGGGGACCCTGCTTCTTGCAGGTCCTTCTTCCATTAACAACTTTGTTTTGGTGGGGTTAATTTCACTACAATTAATCGAAAATATTGATAAAATATTTTTAATTTTGTTTTCGGGATCATCTTAAAGGTTTGGAGATATGAATTGCTTTTCATGTTTCAAAAGTCAGAGAAGTAAGATATCTCTAAGCAGAATGGAGTCAGCTGATTCCTTCACAAATTCTCCTGGTAAGTTTTATTTTAAAGATTTTTGCCAAGCAATTCCACACAATTTTTAAATATTTGCCTGAAGCATGCTTGATACAGATATACGATTTTATCAATTATTTTTCACTAATCATTTTATTGTAATTAATGAAACAAAGGTGTGTTATTATGTTAATTGATATCTTCTTTGCTCCCTGTCAGTAGCCTTCTTAAAATTGGGAGATGTGCAGTAGAACTTTACCATGTTAAAGAGTTAGTGTAGTTTATTCCTTAGTTAGGTCTAAATTTAAGGTGATATCAAAAAAGTTATCAAGCCAGTAGTATGCAATTATAAGTTTATCATCGTCCATCGATAAATTATTGATGTGAAAAAAAATGTTAAAAAATCTCACATCGATTGATTAGACATAAAATATATAACTCATCTATAAATGAGGATAATACTACCTTTCAAAACCTGAATTTTGAGATGAAATTATATCTAAATTTAACAATTATTTTTAATGATTTTGTTATTAAATTAATATTTATTAAAATGTGAAAATTAGTATGAAATTATTTATATATATTTTTATTTTTTAAAAAATAAAAATAAAAAAAATATTAAAATAAAATATTGATAATAACCAAATATTAAAATGAATATTTTTGTTAATTTTTTCATATTAAGTGTCATTGTATTATTGTTAAATGATTGAGTTTTAATAATGTTTTAATAATTTGATACGAAATAATAATATTTTAATTAAAAAAATCATAAAAATAATAATATTTATTTATATATTTTTTAAAAACTGAAAAATTAAATAACATCTTTTTAAATATGAGGATTAAAGGCAAATTAAGAGACTGAAATAACACTTTTCACTTTAAACTTAAATTCTCTCTGTTTGAATGGAATGCATTTGAAATTGTTTTTTTACCATATGATAGACTGATAGTTGTAGATGGGAGAATCGAACCATGATATTTTCAGGAAAAAATGTCGTATATATTATAGTAAAGAGTAGTTTACAAAATGTCAAACATTTAATGACTATACTATATAGTGACTGTAGTTGAAGCCAAGAATGGTGAGGAAGGAGAAAACAAGTTTATTAATACAAAGGCTTACAATTTCCGTGAGCTAGCCACTGCAACCAAGAATTTCCGTCAGGAATGTCTTTTAGGAGAAGGTGGTTTTGGAAAAGTCTTCAAGGGAGCATTTCAATCAACTGGACAGGTTTTAAAGATTTTGATCATGTCGCATTTGGGTTCAAACGTCTTATCATATCTAATTTAACTGTGTACTAATTAAGAAACTCTATTAGTGTATTTCTATCATATATATATATATATACGTGTGTGTATATAGGTGGTGGCTGTGAAGCAATTGGATAGGCATGGGCTACATGAAAGCAAAGAGTTTCTAGCAGAGATTTCTTCTTTAAGTCTCTTAAACCATCCAAATTTGGTCACTCTCGTTGGATATTGTGCAGATGGAGATCAGAGAATTTTGGTTTATGAATACATGACTGGTGGTTCTCTAGAAAGCCATCTATTTGGTAATCTTTACTTCTTTGTCGTCTTCTTCTGCCCCCTTTTTTTCTTTTTTTACCAACTTCAGTCTTTTTGAACTAGTTACTAACATGTTTTGAATATTTAATTACTCAGGACATGTTAATAATAATTTTGATTTATGGTTTATAAGTTTTTATTAAATAATTGTTTTGATGATTTTTTATTTTATTAATGTGTTTGATAACAAACATATATTTGATAGTATATTTTTGGACGCGATCGGATAGATCCTCTAGTTTTTCAGAATAAATAATTTAAATTAATTAATTTTTTAATAATAATTTAGTTTATTAGTTGCGAAAAAGTTACAACACATGTTTATATGATTAATTTTTATGTTTTTCTTCATTTTTGTATATTTTTTATTTTAACAAGTATTTTAATAAATATTCATATTAAAACTTTATTTTTCAAATGCATTTAAAAAAAATAAAAAAAATGATATTTCTTTAAAAAAAAACCTAAAATTTGACCATTTAAATTAAAATATCACTTTTTTTAAAACTAGTATACTAAACTATTAAAGAAAAAATCAACATAACCTAAGTACTTTAACGGTAATAGCGAGTGGTTTGCTCATTATTTGTCTATTTTTTTAAAGACTAAACAGTATTTATGATCCTTTTATTTTTCCAATTCTACATTTTGATCCTTTAATTTTCCGTTAGATTTGATCCACTTAGTTTTCAATTTCTACAAATTTAATTGTCTTTGAGTTTTTCTTTGTAATTGAGTTTCTTTGATTTTTTAAATTTAACACATTTAGTTCGTTTGAGATTAAATTTGTAAAAACTAAAAATGTAGTAAACCAAATCTAAACAAAAAAATAAAAATTAAGAGAACAAAGGGCAAATTCGTAAAAGAAATGCTGTTTATCCTTTTTAAAAAATATATATATAATTGTGTACTAAGAAACCATATTTGAGTTATTTGGTAGCTGTTTATGATTTCTGTTTTTCTTAACCTAAAAAATTATTATTATTACAAGGAAATTTTATATTTGTAGTAATTTTCTTCAAATATTTATTAATAAGAAAATTATGAGAGTTGATTTTCTTTTTAAATTACCTTATATTTTTCAATTGATTTCTTGAGTAAGTAAAAATCAAAATCAGTAATACTATCAAACATACTTGAAAAAATAATTTGAAATCAAAAATCAAAACAGTAATAAAAAAAGCTCAGTTTTCCTAAGAATTTGTTTATATTCATTATTCAATCCATTATCCATCTATAAAAGAGGGCAAGTAATTTACAAAGTATTTATTTGTAGAACAAGGACAAAACAAGAAATCACTTGATTGGTTTACAAGAATTAAAATAGCTTATGGAGCTGCAAGAGGATTGGAGTACTTGCATGAGCAAGCTAATCCACCACTTATATATAGCTATTTAAAAGCTTCAAATATCTTACTAGATGAAGAGTTTAACCCAAAGCTCTCTGATATTGGACTCACCAAGCTTAGTCCTTCTGGTGATAAAATGCAAGGACCATCAAGAATGATGGCTACTTATGGTTACTGTGCTCCAGAATATACCAGATTAGGTGAAGTCAGTTTGAAATCAGATGTATACAGTTTTGGAGTTGTTTTACTTGAGATTATTACAGGAAGAAGAGCTGTTGATACTACAAGACCTTCTGATGAACAAAATCTACTTACTTGGGTAAATGTTACTTTCTTTAGTAATTACCTTCAGGACTTGAGATTTTGATTTTTTTTGTTTCCTTTTAGGTATGTTAATACTTTTATATCATGCATATGAATATATGATTTGCAGGCACAACCTTATTTTCGAGATCCAAAGAAGTTTCCGGAATTGACAGATCCACTTCTTCAAGGGAAATTTATTGAAAAAGATCTAAATCAGGTAGTTGGAATTGCAGCAATGTGTCTGCAGGAGGAATCAGTGGTTCGTCCCTTGATAAGTGATGTGGTAACAACTCTTAGTTTTCTCTCTACAATTCCTCCAGAGAGTTTCTATCCTCCTCCTGCTCAAGCTGCAGCCCCAAGTGAAAATCAAGAGGACATGGTTGATGATCAAGATGATGCCAGAAGTAAATGTTTTAAAGAAGAAGATACATACTCAAATGATGCTTCAGATGTTGACAGTGATGAGGATGCATCCGATGATGGTGATGTCTCGGATCCTAAAGACGAAAATAGTGTAGATGAATGGGAAGCAGCAACTCTAAAGAGACGAAAGTATTGAATTCCAAGTCTAGCCGCAAACATGAGTGATGATGAAGGAAGTGTGTATTCATGCCATTCAAGCAGCTCTAGATGTCTTGATGGAAGTGAATCTTCAACAAGTCTTGGTAGCAGCAGACGATCAGGCAGCAATTTAAGAGAGTTAAGTGGAAAAAATTCCAAGGAATCACGCAGGTTGTTAGCAAGCTTAAGAAAAAAGAAAAAAGAATCTAGTAAAAGAAGTGACCTTAAAGGACATTACAGCAGGAAGTCATCAATAGAAACATATGAATCTTTTAGAAAAAACAGCAGTATCGTAAGTAGCGATCTAGGATCCACGACAAAATTGAGTGCTTCTCGTAGCTGCATGAGTAGCAAGAGAATACAAGATGGAGATGTTTTTTTACAAGCAAAGCAAAAACAAGAAATCAAAGAATGACAAGTAAATTTATGACTAGTTTTGACAATGACCTTGCACAGACCCTGCTGCATACTGAGCCATGGCTTTTTCTCGTTAACTTCAAACCTCATTCTTGAGCTAGTGTGAGGTTAATTCCTATTCCATTTTACAAATTTCATAAAAGTTTGACTTGCAGGACCTTTTATATTCTTTGATAAGAGAATTACCCATGACTTTAGAAACAACCTTGCTTGTGACTGATTTTCCACAAAAATAATAATAATAATAATAATAACAATAGCAATAAAATAAATAAATTATATGACTATTTTTTATGCTGAAACAGTGAAAGAGCAGAGGAATGTACTGGGTATGAGACAAAAGTAAGAGTATTTTTGTCAATATCATGCTTATTTTTGACCTAAAAACTATGATGCTTCTTGAGTATGAAGCACTCATTGATCAAGCATATTCTTCAAACTGAAAAAAATGGCGATGACACTTCAACTTTAATAGGTATCTTGCCAATACACTCTTTATATGACAAGATAAAATTTACAGGTTTATATCTCCTCTAAGTCATAGAGAAGAATGAGGAAAACAGCATAAGCTTTTAAGTGTTACTACAACGTACCCCAAAACATGCTTCACCTGGAAGGGAAGCAACATATATATTTATACAATGTTCTATTACATCTAAGTGTCTAACTTTATTTTTAAAAGAAAAATAACATTTACACACTCAAATACACATATACACCGATGTAGTTTAAACATATCTTTTTACTGTGAAAAATATCATTGTACTACAAGATAATTAGTTATTTAAATCTCAACTTTACATGTTTATGCTAGTAAGTAATGCTTAATCTATCTAAACACTATATTAACATTTTCAAAGCAACGTACCACACTCCAACTTAAAAATTAATACAATACTAATGTATTGTGTGCAGAATTACTCATGCATGCCCACAAACTCTTTTTTTTTTTCCTAAAAAAATAAATAACATTGTTGTAGGCATGAATAACACTACTCATTATAAACAGAAATTTGAAGATTGGATAAACAGAAATGTCATTAATATATATATATATATATATATAAATACCAACACACAATACACGATATTTTTTTACACTTTATATTTTATAAAAACACTTAAATATAATTACTTTTGAATTGAAAAAAAAAGTAAATGCAATGAGATAATAAGATACACATTAAATACAATATTATTCACAAAAAATTAACAGTTTAATCTCATTATTTTTGGTTGGACCCACTTGGTCACATAATTTAAAAAAAGTTTAATAAATTCAAATCATGAATTTTTTTATATATTAGATAGAATAGACATGTGAAAGACGCTTAACATTTTTCAAGATTAGTGGGTGAATTTTACTCATTTTGGCTCAAAATGAAGTTATAATATCCTTAAATCCAACTATTTTTTATTGGAAACATATTTTTTGAACAGTATAAAAAAGGACTCTATTATGTTTAATGCTTAATTTTGATTACGTTTAATCAATTTGATTATTTTTGTTAAATTATAAGATCTAATCAACCTAATAAATTAAATTACACGGTATTAATTAAATCATTTTTCTTATAAATGAAATGTTATCGTAATTTTATAATTTATAGTAATGTTAAAATAAAATTACCAGAATTATTTTTATGTTTATAAATCTCATTTTGTACTTGTTATAGAAACGCAAATTACATACACTATTTCCTTTTAACTGTTTTTAATTGAAACTACTTTGTTAAAAAGGCATCAATAAGATATTTTTTTTTTTGGTCATCATAGATAAACAGAGAGATTGAAGATTAAATTGTTTTATTAAATCATCAATTGCAGCGGAGATATTTACAAAGAAGCATCGAATTTATCAAGGTATTAATGTAAAGCTACATGCCTACAGCCTAATAGCACGAAATTAAGCAAATAATATATTGGAATATGCTTAACCGTTAAAACTATGTGGGATGATAACTAGGAATACAATTAATGAATTACGTCTATATATATATATATATATATATAATAATAATGCAGCTGTTTGTATTCGTTCTTTCCCAAGGGTAACTAGTCAGTCATTTCGAAGTTGAAAGACAATGATCTGTTGTCCTTTCTTGTCATAGTCTAGCTAGGTGCTCTTGTTGAAGCTAACCAGTTCATCAGCATGTCACTGAGGGATATGGAAGCAACTTTCTCTTTGTTGAAGATCATTGTCTTCTGTGTTTCTATGTTTTTTATCCCGATCTTCTCATCGTCATTTGATGCTGCTACTTCCCCAGATGACCCATCAGGTATTTCGTCTTAACTTTCTTTTCTACTTCAATCCTTTATTAGTACATTTTTGTTAGGCGAAATTATGTTTTATGCCCCTAAACTATTGGAGATCGGTTGCAAATTTAACCCAACTTTGATTTGTTAAAATGATGTTTTTGTGCTACATTTAAAGATTTGTGTCCATTTTGATAACAAAGATAAAAGGTGGAGGATTTAACATTATTAATAATAAAAAATGTTATACTCAAAAATAATATTTATATCTTATTTAAGTGTAAATATATTCATATTATTGAATTTATAATGAGTTAAAAACTTAAAAAATTAAAATTTAATAAAACATATTTTTATTTTATACACGGAACTTATCTATAATTTTATAAATATTGTATTTAAAATTTTATTTATCAGAAGCATCATTTGACAAAGATTATGTACATTCGCCACATAATCTAACAGAAAATGACTACCTGGTGTTCAATAAGTTGGGGATATTTTTTAACAAAAAAAAAATATTGTGGACAAATCCAATATGCTTCTTAATTAGCACACCATATCAGTTCTTTATACTAACGGAGATAAGCTGACAATAACTACTAACTTATGGTTGGGCGTATGCAGCTAATCAATGTGTATTGAATTTCACTCTTTACCCTTACAAACCAACTGGGAATTGCCTATATTCCTATCGTGAAACAAAGACAAAACAATGGGACAGCCTCATCACAAATCTATGTTGTCAAAATGCCTTGACAACTTTTTCCCAAGCTTTAGCACTCCATGCAATAACCACACAAAGCAACATCTTCCTCAAACCAGATCTTTGGGAAAAATGTAGTGGTCCTTTTCTCAGGCAACAAACAGTTTCTTGGGCTTCTTGTGAATTTAGTCAACTTTACGATGGCAGTAACAAGTGTTCTACCTTAACTTTGATAACCATTAAACAACAAGAGGCCTATCAAAATGCCTTACAAGCCTGCTCTCACTTTGACAATCAGTTCAATGAGGTTTGCAATAATTGTGCCGGAGCAGTTATGGATTTGAGGGATCAGTTATTGGAAATTCTTGGAATAAAGGACAATGAGCATGAGAAAGGTGTATGTGGCGTGGCTAGTGTTATTGCTTTGGCTTCAGAGAGATTGAACAATCGTTCAATCACTGATGATTTTTTTGGGTGCCTAAATGCATTAGACAAGTTCATTGGTAAGAACAATCTTTTTGCTATACCTACCACATGTACTATATATATTTTTAATGTTTTTATGCAGTGTTAATTAAAGAAAGGTTGATATGAGTTCCTTTTATAAGAATTTTTTGCCCCTTGGTATTATAACTTTAAATAAATGAGCACGTTATTCTCATATCTTTGAAGTACTTAAATGCTTTAGTCACATTTTTTTATAAAAATGGTTCACTTTAACCTCATACATTTATAAAAATGTGTACTTTAGATCCGAAAATAGGACTAAAATGCACCCGTTAAAATATATGATACCATGAGAATAAAATGCCCCTTTTTCATATGTGCCATTCATCCAATTTTCCTATAAGCATGCCTCAAAGAAAGCTCGATCCAAGAACTAGAACAAAATATATAATTAGTGAGATTCATTTTTTTAGTTAGGGTTTAGTTTAACTGTCACTAGACAAACTATGTCTAATGGACAGAAGGATTTGAAAATGGGGTTAATCAATTAGATAACATCTTAGTATTGTCTCATTTTAAAGGGGAGGATAAAAGGATTATGGAGTTAAGACGAGAATAACTCCATCCTTACAACTCATCACTTGAAATTCAACATTATGGGTTGCAGGGATTCGAACATATGATCACATGTTTTGATACCATGCTAGAAATTCATTAGTGAGAAACATACAAAAAGCCTAAACTATGAAGAGATTGGTCAAAATATCATTTATAGTCTAACAGATTTGGAATTGAGTATTGAACTCATTGTTAGGAGAATCACAATTTCAATTTGAACTTAATTAAACTCTAAACAGCGGAATTAAACCTATTCTCCTTCTTTGTGTGAATCTTTTAGGAAACAAATAAATAGAGCTCAAAATCAAACATGCACAAAATCAACACAACCAATTTACGTGGAAAAACCTTCCCGGTATAGGAAGGAAACAACCACGGCACTCCTCTCCAAAACTTCCACTATCAAGAAACAATTGTACAACAATTCTCTCTAGGTAAAACTAGAGGCAAGCAATCAACAACATCATCAAGAATACACTTCTTGGAAACTAACAATTATTTCAAGAAAATGGAGAAATCTAACCAAATTCGTAGTCACTGTTCACTGCTCAAAATTTCTCAAACCGGTGAGCCAAATCCAAATCCCACCGCACAAATTAAATAGTCTTGAGTCGTGAACCTGTCCGCAAAATTTCAGCTTAATCGGACCACAAACGGCCTTCGATCGGAGCACTTGATGAAGATTGGCTGCAGAGGGAAAACTGAAAAAACTGAGAGCAGTTTTTCTGCTGCAGCTGCTCCCTTTTCTGCACACTTTAGAATTCTACCCACAACAAACCCTAAATGGGTTTATTAATTAAAGAAATGAAATGACACAATTGCCCTTCTTACTCCATGGGCTTTTAAGCCACATGGGCTTCACTTGGGCTTCTCCAAATAAGAGGAAAACCCAACAAATCTCCCCCTTTTTCCGATTAGATGGAGGGATCCGCCATCCCGGCAATTGAACAACAAACTTCAAGTTTTTCTCTTGACACTGCTTTTGTCAGCATGTCAGATCCATTCTCATCAGTATGTATTTTCTCAAGTTCAAGCAACTTATTGTTAAAAGTATCTCTTATCCAATGATACCTCACATCAATATGCTTTGATCTTGAGTGAAATGCCGAGTTTTTCGCTAGGTGAATAGAACTCTGATTATCGCAGAATAACACATATTTCTGCTGCTTGAAACCAATTCCCTCAAGAACTGTTTCATCCACAACAACTCCTTACAGGCTTCCGTTGCTGCAATAAACTCCGCCTCTGCTGTAGAAAGTGCAACACACTTTTGCAATCTTGACTGCCAAGAAACTGCTCCACCAGAGAAAGTAATTAGATAACCTGAAGTAGACTTACGAGAATCTTCATCTCTTGCCAAATCTGAATCAGTGTATCCAACTAACACTGGTTTTCCACTTCCAAAGCTAAGTGTTAACTTGGAAGTACCTCGAAGATATCTCATAATCCACTTTACTGCATCCCAATGCTCTCTTCCTGGATTCGAAACAAAACGACTAACAACTCCAACTGCATGAGCTATGTCTGGCCTCGTACATACCATTGCATACATTAAGCTTCCTACTGCTGAGGCATATGGAACATTTTCCATATCTTCCTTCTCTTTATCTGTTGAAGGGCCTTGACTCGATCTCAACTTAAAGTGATTAGATAAAGGAGAAGAAACCACTTTAGCTTTATCCATATGAAATCTTTCAAGTACCTTGTTGATGTACTGTTCCTGTGACATGTACAACTTCTTTCTTTTCTTGTCTCGACAAATTCGAATACCAAGAATTTGTTTTGCTGGCCCCAAGTCCTTCATGGCAAAGGACTTACTCAACTGCTTCTTCAAATTATCAATCCTTGAAGAATTTCTACCAACAATCAACATGTCATCAACATAGAGCAATAAAATGATAAAATCATCATCAGAGAATTTCTGCACAAAAACACAATGATCAGAAGTAGTCTTCTTGTAACCATGCTCCCCCATAACTGACTCAAACTTCTTATACCATTGTCTAGGTGCTTGCTTCAACCCGTAGAGGCTTTTCTTTAACCGACATACGTAATCCTCTTTTCCTTTAACCTCAAAACCCTCTGGCTGCTCCATATAAATCTCTTCCTCCAACTCACCATGAAGAAAGGCAGTTTTCACATCCATTTGCTCAATTTCGAAATCCAAGCTTGCTGCTAGACCTAGAACAACACGTATGGAAGACATCTTCACAACAGGAGAGAAAATATCATCAAAATCAATACCTTTTCTCTGACTGAATCCCTTGACGACCAGTCTAGCTTTGTATCGTGGTTGTGAATTGTGTTCTTCTTGCTTCACCCTGTAGACCCACTTGTTCTTCAAAGCTCTCTTACCCTTAGGCAACTTTACCAGCTCAAACGTGTGATTGTCATACAGTGACTGCATCTCATCTTCCATAGCACCAACCCAATGTGCTCTGTTTCCATCTTCCATCGCTTCTGCATAACATTGAGGTTCTCCCTCATCTGTCAATAGCACATACTCATTTGTATCATACCGTGTGGAAGGACGTCGGTCTCTGGTAGACCTCTTGGGTGGAATTTCTGGTTCTTGCAACTGATCAGTAGTCTGGTGATCTGTTTCAGCTTGCATATTTGCATCATCTAAACCATGTTGGTCATCTTGAACATTTTGTTCCATCTGTACTGATAAAGGAACCGGATCTAGGTCAATCAAATCATCGCTATACTGATGGACTCCTTTTTCTATCTTCTCAACATCTTGTATAGTTTGATCTTCTATAAACACAACATCACGACTCCTTACCAGTTTCTTCTCAACTGGATCATAAAATCTGTAGCCAAATTCATCCAGACCATAACCAACAACGATACACTGTCGTGTCTTCACATCGAGCTTAGATCTCTCATCTTTTGGTATATGCACAAATGCCTTGCAACCAAAAACGCGAAGATGATCATAAGAAACATCTTTGCCAGTCCAAACTCTGTTTGGTACATCAAACTGAAGAGGAACACATGGTGTGAGATTAAGAACATGTACAACTGTATTCAAAGCCTCACCCCAGAAAGATCTTGGCAACTGAGCCTGCGAAAGAAGACATCTTACTCTTTCAACCAATGTCCTATTCATTCTCTCAGCCAACCCATTTAACTGAGGAGTCTTGGGAGGTGTCTTTTGATGTCGAATTCCCTGATGCTTACAATACTCATCAAAAGAACCTGAATACTCTCCCCCATTATCTGTTCTGATGCACCGCAATTTCTTCCCAGTTTGTCTCTCAACTAAGGCTTGAAACTGTTTAAACACATCTAATACTTGATCTTTGCTCTTCAAAGTGTACACCCATAACTTTCTTGAACAATCATCTATGAAGGTTACAAAATAACTGGCACCACCCAAAGTTTTTGTCTTCATAGAACCACATACATCTGAATGTACCAAATCAAGTATGTATTGTTTTCTTGAAGGAGGGGAACTTTTGAAAGAAATTCTATTTTGCTTCCCTGCCAAACAATGAGTACATCTTCTTAAACAAACATCATTCATTCCAGAAAGAAGATTCTTTTTAGTCAATACTGCCAAGCCTTTCTCACTCATGTGAGCAAGTCTCTTATGCCACAATTCTGATGTGAGCTCATCCGTCACAGCATTAATAACACCTTTAAAGAGTCTCGCCTGCAGTATATACAAACTGGAATGCTTGTTCCCACGAGCAACAACCATAGCACCTTTAGTAAGTTTCCATTGACCATTACTAAAGGTATTGCAATATCCTTCATCATCAAGTTTACCTGCAGAGATCAAGTTCAAACGAATTTCAGGAATATGTTTTACCCCTCTAAGAAGTAGCCTCATGCCATTATTCATCTCCAAACACACATCTCCAATACCAATGAATTTAACCAAGCCATCATTACCCAACTTCACTGTCCCAAAGTCATCTGCTGTATAGGATGTAAAGAAGTCCTCTCGAGACGTAGCATGAATGGAGGCTCCACTATCAATAACCCAATTGATCTCGTGACATACAACATTGACAACATCTTCATTATAAACAACGAGAAAATCTTCTGAACTAGCGGTGGCAACTCGATCATTTTCCTTGCCAACATCACCATCTTGTTCTTTGTCTTTCTTCTTGTTATCCCGCTTCAACTGTCTACAATATTTCTTGATGTGCCCTTTCATGCCACAGTGATGACACTCAATATTAGAAAACTTGTTGGACTGGCTTCTTCCTTTTTCTTTGTTCTTGAAACCTCTGCTTTTACTCCTCCCTCTTCTTTCTGTAACCAAAATCTCTGACTGCTGAGAAGACCCATGTGACTTTCTTCTCATTTCTTCATTCAAAACACTACTCTTAGCCAGATCCATATTGATTACACCATTTGGAGCTGAGTTACTTAATGACATTCTAAATGTTTCCCAAGAGTCCGGCAACGTACCCAATAAACACAACCCCTGAATCTCATCATCAAACTTGATACCCATTCCAGCTAACTGATTGATTATTCCTTGGAACGTATTCAAGTGATCTGTCAACGGAGTTCCATCTTGGTACCTTAAAGCCATCAACTGCTTTATAAGAAACATTTTATTATTTCCTGTTTTCCGAGCATACAACTCTTCAAGTTTATTCCATAATGACCGTGCATGTATTTCTCCACTAATATGGTTCAAAACATTATCATCTACCCACTGCCTTATATACCCACAGACTTGTCGATGTAACAAAGTCCATTCTTCTTCAGACAATTTTTCTGGCTTTTCAGAGGCAAACACCGGTAAATGAAATTGTTTCACATAAAGGAGATCTTCCATTTTCCCTTTCCAATTGTGATAATTAGAACCATTCAAAGTAATCATTCTACTCAAATTTGCTTCCATTATTCAACACAAGAAATTCAACAATAATAACAACAGCTCTGATACCACTTTGTTAGGAGAATCACAATTTCAATTCGAACTTAATTAAACTCTAAACAGCGGAATTAAACCTATTCTCCTTCTTTGTGTGAATCTTTTAGGAAACAAATAAATAGAGCTCAAAATCAAACATGCACAAAATCAACACAACCAATTTACGTGGAAAAACCTTCCCGGTATAGGAAGGAAACAACCACGGCACTCCTCTCCAAAACTTCCACTATCAAGAAACAATTGTACAACAATTCTTTCTAGGTAAAACTAGAGGCAAGAAATCAACAACATCATCAAGAATACACTTCTTGGAAACTAACAATTATTTCAAGAAAATGGAGAAATCTAACCAAATTCATAGTCACTGTTCACTGCTCAGAATTTCTCAAACCGGTGAGCCAAATCCAAATCCCACCGCACAGATTAAAGAGTCTTGAGTCGTGAACCTGTCCGCAAAATTTTAGCTTAAGAGGACCACAAACGGCCTTCGATCGGAGCACTTGATGAAAACTGGCTGGAGAGGGAAAACTGAAAAACTGAGAGCAGTTTTTCTGCTGCAACTGCTCCCTTTTCTGCACACTTTTTTTTCTCTGCAGAATTCTACCCACAACAAACCCTAAATGGGTTTATTAATTAAAGAAATGAAATGAAACAATTGCACTTCTTACTCCATGGGCTTTTAAGCCACATGGGCTTCATTTGGGCTCCTCCAAATAAGAGGAAAACCCAACACTCATATCTATAAAGATGAGATAAACCTAGCCTGCAGAGAAATTTGGGATTTTTTCTAAACCAGTCAACCTCTTAGGTTTTCTCATTATGGGTTTTGTGTCTAATAGTTTTTTCTATTTACTTGGTTATACATGCTCTATTTGGAATACAAGTATGTACTTATGACACAACTGTATTCTGTTTTGTTCACAGATCCAGATTACATAAGACTCAAACGTAAGTAAAATTATACTTTAATTACAACAAATTTTGTTCTAATTATACTAAAATATTTTAGTCAGGTATTCTAATTTGAAATGTATCTATCATTCAACTCAATCAGGTTCTCTGGTGTCAAGTATTTTCGCAGTCGCAATAAGCATTGTAATATTAATGATCCTTATTGTGGTGATTAACTATGTGAGCAAGAAAAAGCCTTTTAAAGCAGTTAGATCAAGACAGATTACAAATACTTGGACTGGTCTTTATATATTTTCCAAGGCTGAGATTGAAAATGCAATTAGTTTTGGCAATGAGAAAAAGTGCTTAGGAAGAGGAAGTGCAGGTGAGGTTTATAAAGGAGTTTTGCCTAGTGGACAAATTGTTGCTATCAAACACATTAACAAGCATAACAAATCCGATTCATTTACTCGGGAAGTTGAAGGTCTTTCGAGGGTTCGACATCCCAATTTGGTCTGTCTTTTTGGTTGTTGTGTTGAAGATGGAGAGAAATATCTTGTCTATGAATACTGTTCTTATGGGAATTTGGCTCAAAATCTCCTAAGTATTTTCTTCTTCTTCTTCATTTAACTTTTTTTTTTTATCAAGTGCTTTCTGCTCTTCAGTGTGTTTAAGCACTTCCAATTAAGATGCTGCAGGAGGGATGGCCCCGTTTGGGTCGGTTCTAGTTAGACTAATTTGGGTTCAGAATAGTTCAGTACAGGTCCCATTATTTATAATATTGGTTCACGTCGGGTCACAAATTGGGTCGGATTTTTTTCACTGTTATCATTTAAATTTTTTGGGAGTTTTCATATTTTCAAAACTAAAATAGTATTTAAAAATGGTCAACAATTTGGATCAACGACCTGTATCTTGTAGGTAATACCTGAACCAAACTTGAAACCGGTTAAAATGGTTCAGTTTAATTCACCTCACAGGCCAATTCGGTTCAATTTGGGTCGGACCCTAACCTATCCCATTGCCATCCTTGTGCTGCAGCAATTGTTTGATTATTGATTTCAGAATGTAATTAGTATTTTAATGTAAGTGCAGAAAGAGGCACTCTTTTGACTTGGGAAAGAAGAGTTAAGATTCTAAGAGATTGTGCACTTGCATTGAGATATCTTCATCATTTTATTGATGGTTGTATTGTTCACAGAGATATAAAGGTAAAACAAAAAAAATACTATGTTCTTATTCTAGTAGCCTACACTTATTGACCTAACCGTTTTGTTTAATCATTGTTCACAATTTTTGCTTGAACAGCTTACCAACATACTTTTGACTGAAGATTTGGAACCGAAGCTCTCTGATTTTGGGTTGGCGAAAATGCTAGGAATGGAAGAAACTAAAGTATTCACAGATGTTATAGGAACCATAGGCTATATGGATCCTGAATACATGAGCAATGCTCACCTAACTTGTGCTAGTGACATCTACAGTTTTGGAATAGTTATGCTCCAACTTTTATCAGGACAAAAGGTCATTGAATTGGAGCTGGACGATAGAGACCAACTCACAAGAAAGGTAAAATTAAAGCGAAAAAAAGTATTTTGAAATGATATATTGATTGAGGTGACAGAATATGATTGGATTAAATTAATAGTTGGTTTGTTTTTATCATCTCGCGCGTAATATTTCAAAGTGTTCATCTAAATTCTATGTTTGTAGGCAAAGGATGTGAATATGGGAAAACGTCCAATAAGTGATTTTGAAGACCCAAGACTAAAAGGGGATGTAAATGAGGCAGATTTTAGATCTATTCTACAAGTAGCTGTTCTTTGTGTTGCTAATACAAGCATAGGCCGTCCAACTATTGCTGTTGTGTTTGCTGAAATGGACAAAGCCTGGAAAAACACTATGGCTTACAAGGTTTGAATTATCTTCAATTTTCATTTAAGGTTTTATTTTATAATTACTAATTAAAAAAAAAAGAAATTGGAAAATGGTTCTAAAATAACCATATATTGAAATTAAAATGTTCTTTTAAGAGCAGAAGGCAAAGCATCAAGGGATGAGTACTTCATCAGCAACACCGATGTCTAGCTCCATGGAATTCATGCCAGTTTGATCAAACTAAAAAAAGGTTTTGAAATTAAAGATTGATGAATTGATGATCATATGAATTAAGCTAGAGTGATTTTGCAAATATATATCATCACATATTATTTGTGAATGAATGATTTACATATTTCAAGCTTAAAACCTTGAAGCCTGAAGGAGATTTGCTTTGAGTTTGAAATGAAATAGCATGTGATGAACGAATGATGAAAAGCCAAGTTTAGACCAAAATGAAGGAACGGAGAGAAATATATATATATATATATATATATATATATATATATATATATATAGAGAGAGAGAGAGAGAGAGAGAGAGAGAGAGAGAGAGAGAGAGAGAGAGAGAGAGAGTTTTTCAAACATGAATTTATGTATATATATATATATATATATATAAAATTAGTGTGTAAATTTGAATTTATGTATGAGAATCCCTTAGTAGCTGAATTGATTGAGTTTATCGAACATAATCGAATCCCACAATCCTATCACCTTTCCAATACCAAAGGCTGCTTATTGATTGAAAATAAAAAAAATCTGATTTATGTATGTTCTTCTATGTTAGGAAAACAAGATGTTTTTAAGAATATGTGATAAAATTTATATATTAGGTTAAATTGTATCATTGGTATTTAAATTTTAATAAAATTTATACATTTGTCTCAAAAATTTCAAAACGTACAATTTAATCATTAAATTTTTAAAATTTTACACATAGAAATTAAATTTTTGATTCACAAATATTTATTTTAGTTACAAATTTATAACTTATGTGTGAAATTTTAAAAATTTGGGGAATAAATCTTAAAAGATTTAAAAATTTATGAATTAATGGATAAAATTTTAAAAATTTAAAGATACTTTTTAAAAGTTTAAATAACAAAAATTATTCACTTTAACCTATAAATTAATATATTTTGTTATATATAATTTACTAAGATCTCGTTTCATTTTAATAATCATTTCAATTTAATAGCAATATAAAAATAATTTCAAACAAATTGTTTCTATTTATTTTATGAATAGTTAAATTTGTTGCAAATTGTGTAAATCAACTATGATGAATATTTTTACTCTTTATTTTTAAATCTTTATTTCATATATATATCTTCTAAATTAGCTCATTTTACACAAATATCTAAAAAACATTCTACACAAAGATATACTAATTTTTATCCGGCATAAGTTTTTTTTATAATTAAATTCAACCAAGCCAAGTAATTAGTATCAATTCTTTGACTAGACAAAATTTAATCATATATATAAATAGCTTCTAAAGCATCCAAACTTTATTCAATTTTACATAAATATGTCTAAACTTTTTTTCTCTACACAAAAATACCCTAATTTTTATCCGATATATACATAAATTCTTTTTGTGATTAAGTTCAATCAAATCAGTTAATTGATATTAATTAATTTACCTTACAAAATTTAATTATTATTAATTAATTTACTTGATAAAATTTAATTACAAATAAATACTTTCATATAAACAAAATAAAAGTTTAAATTAGACTTTGGAATGAAGATATTTGGAATTAGATACGATGATAATTCAATAATAATAAAAAGAATAATGATATAAATGTTGATGACTGAGAGTATGAATTATACTTAAGAGATGAAGATTAGGAATGAGCACGGGACGGGTGGGGACGGTTTTTGATATAATCGTCCCCGAATTGAATTTTTTACCCGCAGGTAACGGGTCGGGACAATTATGAAAAAAAATTGAAAAAACCCAAAAAAATATAATTTAATTTATTAAATATATAAATTAATTAATTAAGTATAATTAATTTCGGTTACGGGAATGTACGGTTTTTAGTATAACTGTAACCGAACCGTACCCGTTATTTCATAATTGATTTTTATCCAAAATCGTTCCCGTCCCCGAAATTTACCGATTAAAAACCGAACCGCCGATTCGGATAACCGTAGATAACCGAAACAACGATTTTTTTCTCATCTCTAATGAAGATGAAGAATTTAATAATGATCGATATATTAAAACATGTTTTATAATTATTTGTGATTTATTTTGAAACTTATTACGTTGCTTTATTTGAATCTTAAAATTACAAAATAAGCATGTTTTGAAATATGTTACCTTAATCTATAATGCAATGCTAAGATTTTGGTAGACCATTTACTCTCATTAATATGAAAGAAAATCACCCTAATTGTTCATATGTTAAGAGAGGATGATTTACACTAGGAGAATATTTTCCTCTATTAGAGAACACCATCACCCTGAGGTCTGGATTCTTTTCAAGATATGATATGTTTGTCATCATGTGTCGCGACGGATCGAGTTCGATCTGACATTTTGAAATAACAGAAAGAACAATGTTTAGAGAAATTTGAGAAAACAGGAAAGAAATCCAATATATTCTACTATTTCAAAATGTGCTTAGCATCAATGTATACACGTCACTTTTTTGTTGCTCTCCATATACACAACACTTATTGAAACAAAAATAATGTACTTTCTATTTGGGAAAAAGGACAAACTTTAAGCCCCAATTAATAACTTGAATTTCGTTAATACTTGTATTTTTAAATCATGTTCATACTTTGTCTAAAAAATAATTAACAGAATTATGATAGGTCCTAATTAATACAAGCAAAATGAACACAAATCTTTGTAAGAAAAATACTTAAACTTTATTAATATCCGTCTCCCTTCCATTGTTCATCTACCTATTTATAATTGAAATCTACACATAAAATAACTGAAAAGAAGGTGGATAGAAACTGAAAAGCAAGTGGTTATATCAAAATAGAAAACTAAAATAGATCTTGCTGGTTGAGTTGCGTTACACGTGGCTTGAGTGACTCTGCTTCATCCTTCCTGGTAGCGCGGGTTTGGTTTGGGCATGCACTTAGAACGTATAGGATTATCATTGCCCATCTGAGGGAATTGGTGGCACAGAATGTTTGTGGTTTCCCAGGTGGCATCCTCAGGTGGAAGATGTTTCCACTGTACCAATATTTCTTCTACGAAGGTGTTACCATGTTTGATCCATCGGGTATCCAAAATTTTATGAGGTTCAATGGTGAGCATACCATCATCAGCAATTAGAGGTAATTTCGTTGGATGAACTGGTGGTATGCGGTTATATGGTTTGAGTAAAGACACATGGAACACGTGATGAATGCGAGATGTGGATGGTAGTTGTAGGCGGTAGGAAACTGCTCTAATTTTGTCCACAATAGGATAGGGTCCATAGTAGCGACCATATAATTTTTGGTGAGCTATGTTGAAGACTATATGTTGACGATACATGTGGATTTTTAATAGTAATGGTTCACTAATTTGGAACTGGATATCTGTCCTCTTGGAATCTACTTGTTGCTTCATGCGATTGATGGCTATTGCCAAGTTTGTTTTCAACTAGTATAGCAATTCTTCTTGATGCATGATTGTTTGATCCACTTCATGGACTGGTGAGAGACCTTTTAGATTTGTTGGGATCATTGGTGGAAGGCGGCCGTAGAGAGCTTGATAAGGTGTCAATTTTGTTGAAGCGTGGTATGTAGTATTGTACCAATATTCAACCCACACAAGATAGGTACTCCACTTGCATGGCCATTGGTGGATAAAGCAGCACATGTATTGTTCAACACAATGGTTGAAAACTTTAGTTTGACCATCTATTTGTGGGTGGTGGGTTGAACTAAGTTTGAGATGAGAGCTTGACAGTTTAAAGAATTCCTACTAGAATTTTCTGATGAAGATGGGGTCGTAGTCATTGATGATAGATCATGGCATTCCATGGAGTATGACAACTCCTTCAATAAATTTTCTACCACATTTTTTTATGTGAGTGGATGAGTTAATGGGATAAAGTGAGCAAACTTACTGAGTCGGTTGACTAACACTAAAATTGTGTCTTTGCCACCTGATGTAGGTAACCTTGTAATGAAATCGAGAGTGATGTCAACCTAGGCTTGTGCAGGAATGGTTAAAGGCTACAATAACCTTATTGGAGCTGTTGTTTCAGATTTAATACGTTGGCATACTTCACATTTCTACACATACTTTTGAATTGTTTTGTGCATCTTGGGCCAGTAAAATTGTTGTTGTAAGAATTTATAAGTTCTAAGGATTCCTGAATGTCCCTCAACTTTAGAGTCATAGACTTCATACAACAATTTAGCCCTTAAGGATGGCTCAACTAGCACCAAGACCTTTCCTTTTGAAATGAGCAAGCCATCACACCAAATCAAACTGTCATGAGAAGAGTTTCCAGCTTTACGTCCTAAATTTTGCACATAAGGGTCAAATTTAGAGGCATTGTGTAGTTGTGTCCAAATGTCTATGTCTGAGGCATGAAATGTAGCCAATTATGAGCTATCTGGTCATCTGGATAAGGCATCTACTGTAGAGTTGTCACACCAGGTCTGAAAATGATCTCACAGTCATAGCCTAGTTGTTTGGTCACCCATTTTTGTTGTTCAGGGGTTGCAACACGCTAACCCAAAAAGTACTTAAGGCTACGTTGATCGGTTTTGATGAAGAATTTATGGCCAAGTAGATATGGTCTAATTTTATAGCCTCCACAATGGCTAGCATTTCCTTTGCATAAGTTGACCAAGAATGTTTAGTGTTCCCCAAGGTGCAGCTTATGTAGGCAATTGGTCTATTTTTTTGTGTGAGGATAACACCAATGCCTATTCCCGATGCATCTGTCAGAAGGATGAATGGCTCGGTGAAGTTAGGCATGGCTAGAGTAGGAGTGGATGTCATGGCCTGTTTCAAAGCTAAGAAGGTTGTGTATGCATCTACATTCCATTGAAACTGCCCCATTTTGAGGAGGTTATTCAATGGATGGGCCATTATCTCATACCCACATACAAACTTACGATAGTAGCCAGTGAAACCTTAGAATCCTCAAAGTTTAGTGATGTTAGAGGGTCTGGGCCAGGAAATCATTGCTTTGATCTTTCTGTCATCAACTTTGACTCCACTTGGTGTAATTATGTGGCCCAGATACTCGAGTTGTTGCTGACCAAAGGCACATTTACTTAATTTGGCATAAAATTTGTGTTATCTAAAGAAGGTCAATGTAACTTAGACATGCTCCAAGTGTTGTTGCCATGTTGAGTTGTAAATTAAAATGTTATAAAAAAATACCAAGATAAACTTACGCAAGTATGGTTGAAATATCGAGTTCATGATGGCTTGGTAGGTAGATGGCACATTGCATAGTCCAAAGGGCATAACTAGGTATTCATAGTGTCCATTGTGAGTGTGAAAGGTAGTCTTGGGGATATCCACGTGGTTGACTCATATTTGATGGTATCCTACCTTGAGGTCCAACTTAGTAAAGAATGTAGCACCATATAATTCATCCAGCATATCATCCACTATTGGAATTAGAAAACGATCCTTGATTGTGGCTGTGTTGAGTGCTCCATAATCTATGCAGAAGCGCCATGTGCCATCTTTCTTCTTGACCAGTAAGACTAGAGAGGAAAAAATGGTTAGTGTTGGGTCGAATTAATCTTGCATCTAACATTTCTTGTACTTGTTGTTCAATCTAAGCCTTTTGGAAATAAGGGTACCTATAGGGTCTGACATTTATAGTTTCAGTTCCATCCTTAAAGGGTATTGTGTGATAAAATTCTCGTGGAGGTGGTAAGCAGGTTGGCTCATTAAAAACATCTAAGAAATCTGCAAGCAATGTCTCCATATCAGGTGTGAGTTCCTTATTGTACTGTTGTCCCTCGAGCTGGAAGTATAAAGCAAACATATTGTGACATTGGCGAAGGTCCTTAGCGAGGTTATGAATTATAGTGTCTTGGATGGGTTGAATTTCAATCCCTTTGATTTGCGTTCATTGTTGTTTCTAAAGGGAAATCCATGGTGTGTTTTTTCCAATCACAGGCTACTACTCCCAATGTTTCTAACCATTGAATGCCTAACACCATATCCAACCCACTTAAAGGTAGAGAAAATAAATCTATTTGGATCTCAGTACTTTGTAGATTAATTGTGAGCTGTTCATATACTCCTTTGCATGATAATTTGACCCCATTTGCAACTTTGATAACAAAATGTGTTATAGGCTTCACTGGTAAATGAAGCATTGCAATTGCCCTTTCACTAACAAAATTGTGGGTGGATCCACTACCAATTAAGTCAATCACCTCATGCCTTCCAATCATTGGCTTAACTCTCATAGTTCTAGGTACTGTCCACCCAATTAAAGTGTGCGGGATGATTTCTGGTACATTTTTAGCATCATTTCCTCTATTGTAGCCAGTTCCTTGGTATTTTTTTATGATGTTTCATCCTCTTGGGTAGAGCCTTCTAGGAGCAGCAATTGTGGTGCTTGACATTTGTGGCCAGGGGTGAACCGTTCATTGCACTTGAAACATAACCATTGAGCTCTTTGTTTTTGCATTTCATCTCACGGTAGTCTTTTGATAGTTGTTAGTGTTGTACTCTTGGAAAAAATTGTGATACTCACGGGAGCAAATGTTTGTAATGCATTTGGCCATGTCAATCGTCTTTGCCTTATGATTTGGTCATCCCTCATCCGTGCCAAGCTACTAATCTCTTTTATAAACTGAGGTTTGAACATTTTGATACCATCAGCTACCTCTGGTTTCAAACCACCCATGAATGTACCCACGAGAGATTTTTGGGTCTATCCACGCACTTTATTTCCCAGTCGTTCAATTTCTTAATGATATTCTCTTAATGTTCATGTATGTCTTATTGAGGATAATGCTTTGTCGAAGTCTTCAGAATTAAGGGGCCCAAAACGAGCCCAAAGTTTATCTTTGAAAATCTCCCACGAAATTGTTCTTTCTTCATCTTGGAAAGACCTACGAAGCCATTGCCACCACTAATTGCCTTCCCCTTCCAGATGGTAGGAAGCCAAAGAGACTCTTTGTGCTTCAGGGGTTTTTTGGAATTGAAAAAATTGGTTCACATGATTGAACCATTATGTTGGGTCATCTCCTGAGTAACGATAAAATTCAAGCTTGTTGTTTTGGAGGAAATACCTAGTCGGTTGTTGTCGTTGCCTTCATGGTGAGGGTTCTCTTGGTTTGCAATCAGAATGTTAGTAAGACAATTGAAGGTTTCCTCGACATGTCGCAATCTGTTAGTCATGCCGATTTCCATCTTATGCAACCCCTCTTGCACACCACCCAGTCCATTTTCCAACTTCTCAATCCTTTCCTTATTGGTGGCCATTGTCAACCTACTCTGATACCAATGATAAGTCCCAATCAGTATAAGAAAAATGGACACAAATCTTTGTAAGAAAAATACTTAAAATTTATTAATATCCTTCTCATTTCCATTGTTCATCTTCCTATTTATAATTGAAATCTACACATAAAATAACTGAAAAGAAAGTGGATAGAAACTGAAAAGAAAGTGGTTACATTAAAATAGAAACTAAAGCAGATCATGCTGGTTATGTGGCGCTACGTGTGGGCTAAGTGGTGTTGCTTCATCCTTCCTAGTAGTGCGGGTTTGGTTTGGGCTTGCACTCAAAACGTCTAGGCTTATCAAAATCAAGCATTATTGCTATTTTCGAGAGGATTAGACACAAATCTACAACTTACCTTGTAAACTTGAAGCTTTCCAATCTTTTCCATTACTTTACATTTGCAAGAAACAGTTACATCTGGTTGTGTGGCATCAAATAGCTATATAGAAATCGGTTAAAGTTTGGTGGATTGATAGGCAGTAAATAAATATCTCATATAACTAAGTAGATAAAGTAAATTAACAAATTTATTACTGAATTATGACCATTTGTATAAATTTACCACTGAACTTTGGGTCATAACAAATCTATCATTGAACTTCTATATAATGTTATGAAACTATCATTAATGTTACCTATATAACATGTATTAATATTTTTTATCACATGAAAGATACGTGGCCTCTTTAAAGCTTAAAGGCATATGCCTTTCACATGGTGAAAACATAAATCTTTGTTAACTCTAATCGGAAGTTCGATCGTAGATTTTGATAAGTTTTTGGGAGAATTGGTAACCAATACCTTCTAACATGGTATGAGAGTTAGAGATCTCGTGTTTAAGGCTCAGCAACACCAATTGTTGAATTGCAAGTGTTTGATCTGCATGGTGCATAGAACTAACATTTGTGGGAGAGTGATAGATGATAAAAGCAATGTTAGTCCCTTCTCCCAAAAGATTAATCTTTTGAGAAAGTTGGTGATGAACAAATTCTAACAAATTTATAATGACCCAAAGTTCAATGGTAGATTTGTATAAATGATCATAATTCGCTGAATTTGTTAGTTTACTCTAACAAGTATTGAGAAGAAAAAGCACCTTCACTTTATATCTATCGTTTTATGCTTTAAAGTGAACTCCAACCTTCAAAGCCCCTTCCTTCATCATGTATTCCTATTTCATTCCTTACTCTTTGAAAAGAAGAAAGCAAGTTTTCAAGCACATTTTCAGCTATTGTTAAAGAACTCAAGATCCAGCTGATGGTAACCAATACACTAGCTGGAAACAACCAACAATGGAATGGTAGGGAGCAATAAGTTGTCCAAGAACATGGCTTCTAATAATTATGTCTATTTTAATTATTACATTTTTTTTCTTTTCTCTTGTATAAATTAGATTGTAAACATTCGTTTATACACATAATAAAATCATCTCTTACATGGTATCAAAGCTCAGGAAGTAGTTCTTTGAAAAACCAGCCCCCATATTTTTTTTTCTTTCTTCCAAATTTTGTTTCTTTTCGAAACCAATTTCGATTCATAAAAACAATTTCAAATTCATCCTATTATAATTTTTGGAAATTTCCAAGAAATCTGCAATTTTTTCCAAGCCAATACAATAATCCATACACCCATATACACCTTGCTTGAGTTCGTCGACATTCCACGTGCTCGTGCTAAAGAAGATGACTCAAACAACACGTCGTTTAGACTGTCCTCTGAAGAAAATAATGTGTTGTTCATTCCGGTTCGATATTTCAGCCGATTCGTCTTCCATCTGGTTCATTTGTCAGCCGATTTAGTCACTCCAAACACCGGTTCACCAACTTTCTGACTTGTTCTTGGGCTGAAATTTCCAATTCTGTAATCCTTGATACATTTCCTATAAAATAAAGCCTACTTCAGTTCATTATTTCTTTCATGAATAATCATTATTGTCTAAAACACACTAAATCTTATCTTGTTTTTGAATTTTTTACTCAACAATAATGTCTACAACTACCAATACCAACTCTACTTTACCAAAATGGTATAATGACCCTAGCCATTCATTATATTTACATCACTCAGACCAACCTGGTATGGTTCTAGTGACTCAATTCTTAAATCATGAAAATTATCATATTTGGAGTTATGCAATGCTCATGACTCTCATCACCAAAAACAAAGATAGATTTATTGACGGCACAATCACAAGGCCATCCAAAAACTCTGAAGTAGAAATGAAACAATGGACTCACTGCAACATTCTTGTGAAAGGATGGATTCTTAATACCATATCGCCTAAAATTGTGGAAAATGTCATATGTATATGAGCTATGGGAAGAATTGAAGGAAGGTTTTTCACACACCAATAGCGTGTACCTATTTCAAATTGAGAAAGAGATCCATGACTTCATACAAGAAGGTGTGAACATTAGAGAATACTACACCAAGTTGAAATGCCATAAGGGAACTACATGAATATCAACAAAAGCAATGAACCATAAAGTTTCACATGAGACTTAACACGATTTACACATCAGCACGTGGAAAAAACTTACTCATAATGCCTTTACCTACAGTAAATAAGGTATATTCACTCATTGTTCAAGATGAAAAGCAGAGAGCTGTCTCCACACAAACCATAGGAAGGATGCCAGAAGCTGCCGCACTTCTCGCTAGGGATAGTCGTCCACAATATCCTTACAAGAATTACCCACCAAGGAACTCACATCTTAAGTGCAATCGATGCAACAATATCAGCCATAATTCTGAGAACTGTTGAAATAACCTTAAATGTGATTTATGTGGTCTCAATGGACATAATTCTGAAAACTATCGAAAACACCTCAAATGTGATTTCTGTGATTTGAATGGACATGACATCAACATGTGTCTGAAGAAAAGAGCAAGTCAAGATAAGAGAAATGCAAGTTATGGCTTCCCCTCCAAAGCTCACCATACTTAGTTTCAGGAAAGACCTTAAATGTGATTTATGTGGTCTCAATGGACATAATTCTGAAAACTGTCGAAAGCACCTCAAATGTGATTTCTGTGATTTGAATGGACATGACATCAACATGTGTCGGAAGAAAAGAGCAAGTCAAGATAAGAGAAATGCAAGTTATGGCTTCCCCTCCAAAGCTCACCATACTTAGTTTCAGGAAAGCAACTTTGACACAAGGACACCATCTCACAACCTTACATTCGCCCAATATCATGAGCTTCTTACACTTCTCAATTATTCCAAATCAGGTAGCATGGCAGGTCAAGTGACTACTTCTTCAAGTAACACATTATGTGTGAATGTTTTCCATTCAGAAACCCGTTGGATTTTTGATACAAGAGCAACCAATCACATGGTTTGTTCCCAAAACCTTATGAGCTCTAGCATTCCAATCACTAATTGGCATGTGCATTTACGTTATCATTCCCTTGCCCGTGTCAGGCACTGTACATTTCTCCAATAATTTCATACTCCATAATGTCTTATGTGTTCCCTCCTTCAAATTAAACTTGGTTTCCGTAGCCAAACTAACTCAAACTACATTTTGTCATGTCACCTTTACGAATAATGTGTGCTTTGTTCAGAACAAACGCTCAGGGAAGACAATTGGGATGAGAATTGAGAAAGCAGGACTCTATTACCTGACTATTTCAAAAAAGGCTAGATGTTTCTCCATTTCAAATACTACTCCAACTAACCCTCATCTATGGCATCAACGACTTGGTCATTTATCTAATAATAGTTTGCGGGTAATTTTCTTTCCATCAACACACCCTTTTGTTCCATTAGTGATTGTTCTATTTGTCCAATAGCTAAGCAAACTCATAATCCATTTCCTTTAAGTTCCATCAATACAAAAACACATTTTGAACTAATTTATGTTGATATTTAGGATGGCTATCACATTCCAACACTTAATAGAGCACGTTATTTCCTCACTATTGTTGATGACTACTCAAGATGCACATGGGTCTATCTCTTAAATATTAAATCTGATACACACACATTTCTCACCACCTTCATTAACCTTGTTGAAATGCAATTTGCATCCAGAGTTAAAATCATTCATAGCGATAATGGACCAAAATTCTCTATGACCCAGTTGTTTTCTAACAAAAGAATCCTGCATCACACTAGTTGTGTCTCTACCCCTTAACAAAATGGTGTTATTGAACACAAACACCGTCATCTTCTCAATGTAGCTCGAACATTGCTTTTCCAAGCCAATCTCCCTAAATTATTCTAGGTAGATGCCATTCTTACCGCCATATACCTCATAAATCGTACTCCAACACCTATTCTCAAGGGTAAAACACCATTTGAAATCCTTTTTCACAAAGTTCCTATGTATGAACATCTTCGTGCCATTGGTTCTCTTTGCTTTGTGTCTGCATATCATGATCGACCCATCAAGTTTGATGCTAGATCACATTGATGCATATTCATTGGGTATCCATATGGGATAAAAGGTTACCGAGTCTACAATCTGGAAACATGCAAAACTTTAGTGTCTCATGATATTATCTTTCATGAATATATGTTTCCTTATTCCACCTCTGTTGTCAACACTCCAATTGTATTCACTCCATTAGAAAATACTATTTATGACGACATGCCTAACATTTGCCAATCAACCACTCCAAATACATCAGTTCATCATACATCATTTGTCCTTCTAGCAATCGACTTATACATTCTTCATCTTCAAGATTCATCTCCTAAAACATCATCATCAACTTTCGCACCGCACGTGACTCCTCCAACACCAGTCACACATAGGCTTTGTCGATCCACTAATGCTCCTAGTTTCCTTCACAAGTATCATGTAGAAGCTTCCTTACCTTCTCAGTTCTTCCTTTCGTCTAACTTAGCATCGTCCAATAATAAAGGTACTTCTCATTCTCTATCTCATGTACTTACTTATGACCGATTATCACCCACACATCGTGTCTTTGCTACTTCTATTTCCATTCTCATGAAACCAATCACCTTTATTGAACGTTTCAAAAATCCAAAATGGCAACTTTCCATGAAACAAGAACTGGATGCTCTCAAAACTAATGGCACTTGGACGCTTCAACAACTTCCTCCAAACAAGAAACCAGTTGGTTGTAAATGGGTCTACAAAATCAAGTATAATCCTGATGGCTCTGTGGAACGATACAAGGCTCGGTTTGTGACCAAAAGATACAATCAAATTGAAGGTTTTGACTACCAAGAAACTTTTGCACCAGTAGCCAAACTTGTCACCATTCGTCTCCTTCTTGTTGTTGATGCTATTCAAAATTGGCATCTTTGTCAACTCGATGTCAGCAATGCCTTTCTCTATGGTGATCTTCACGAAGATGTCTACATGTCTCTTCCATCCGGATTCAGACAAAAAGAGAAAACACAATTATGTAAACTACACAAATCTTTGTATGGACTCAAACAAGCCTTACCACAATAGTTCATCAAGCTATCAACAACACTTAAGCTAGCTGGTTTTAACTAATCCAAGTATGATCACTCACTATTTGTATGGACTCAAACAAGCCTTACCACAATAGTTCATCAAGCTATCAACAACACTTAAGCTAGCTGGTTTTAACTAATCCAAGTATGATCACTCACTATTTGTCTGAACCCATGGTAATTCCTTCTCTACTCTTTTTGTCTATGTAGACGATATCATTATAACAGGAAAAAATCTATAAGACATTGAAAAAACTAAGAATCATCTCATGCGGCAATTCAAGCTAAAAGATCTCAGTGAATTAAAGTTATTTTTGGGCATAGAAGTTTCACGTTCCAAGAAGGAAATTGTTTTGTCACAACAAAATTACACACTTGAAATATTGGAGGTCATGGGTTATCTTGGTGCCAAATCATCCAATTCACCTATGGAACAAAATTTATCCCTTAGCAAGGTTAAATGAGAATTCATCAGTGACCCCACATCCTATTGAAGACTTGTTGGGAGATTAATATACTTGACCATCACACGACCTGACTTAGTATATGTTGTGCACATTCTCATTCAATATATGTACAAACCACAAAAACCATATTTGGAAGCAGCTTAACGAATGCTACGATATGTCAAGAACACACTAGTGCAAGGTATCTTTTTCTCATAAACTAGTTCATTACAACTAAATTCTTTATGTGATACAGATTGGGTTAGGTGCACAGACACATGATGATCAACCACGGGATATTGTATGTTTCTTGGAAACTCACTAATTTCTTGGAAGCCTAAGAAACAAAATACGGTCTCACAATTAAGTGTAGAAGCAGAATACCTTTCTATGGCAGCAACCTGTTGTGAAGTAACTTAGTTACGATACATTTTGGATGATTTGGGTATCAAACACTCCATACCAACCAAGTTATATTGCGACAATCAAGTAGCCCTTCATATTGCATCAAATCCAATGTTTTATGAACAAACCAAACACATAGAGATCGATTGTCATCTAGTGAGAGAAAAGATTCAAGCTGAAATGATAAAGACTTATCATATCTCTACATTAAAATAATCAGCAAATATCTTTATCAAATCTCTGAGTTTTCCACAGTCATCTAACTTGAGGAGTAATGTTAAAGAACTTAAGATACAGCCGATGGCAACCAATACACCAGCTGAAAACAACCAACAATGAAATGGTGGGGAACAATGAGTTGTCCAAGAACATAGCTTCTAATAATTCTGTCTATTTCAATTATTACATGTTTTTTTTTGTATAAATTAGATTGTAAACATTCATTTATGCGCATAATAAAATCATCTCTTACAGTTATGTATACCATGAAGGCTGGGAACAGTTTCCGCACAATATGTCACTATGTGCGAAAAAACACAGCCAAACAGATGGGTGAATTTTAAAATTTGCAAAGACAGATAAAGATAAATGAAGATGCCCAAAAGTCCTATTGTACTAATTACTTTCAACTTCTTTTTGAATAGAGGAGCCAGCAGCTCAGGAGTTGTGATGGCTTGCTTGAGTCCTCAGAATGGTGTTTATGTGGAGGAATGTAAGCCATAAAGCAAAATTGTGAAGATTTTAATTCTGTTGTGAAAAAAACAAAAGAATGGGAACATAAATAGAAAGATACAAATCTCAAAATATCAATTAATGCAATAATAATATCAGCACAATCAAGATAATATATACCTGGCCTATCAAAGTACCTAGAGCAATTGAATATGCATATTTATATATTTACACATACTTGATGTGATTCTCTTAGAAGTAATTTTACAAGAAGTAATTTAAAATTGAATAATATGGTTAAAAGTGGTTTTAAAATAAGTATTTAAGTATTTGATCTCAAAATTTTAAAAGTAATTTTAAGTGTGACTTTATTAATTATTTTAAGACGAGAACATGCATTCAAAACTACTTCTCTTAAAAACATAAATAGTTCTCCTTAAATTTTTGAAAGCACTTCTCATTGAAATTGTGAAACACTATTGAAAGTGCTTTGATGTATTTGAATGCTCTTTCAACCAAAAGATAAGTACGTATTTCCAAAAGCACCAAATATTAATTGAAAGTAGTGATTTTTAGCAGCTAGTTTGTATTCCGCATGCACCTTTGATAAATTGTTTTACTCTCTCTTTCAAACACTGCCATCAACCAAAAAAAGAAAAGAAAATCAAACATTGAAGCCCTAAAAACTAATTATGTATACAAAGATGCTGATTTTAACTGGCGTCAAAGAGCAACATCACCTAGTTTCAAGAGTAATAACGTTTCAAAAGCAAGCAACAAAATCAGAATACAAAAAATTTCCAATTATGAAATGAGAAAAAAAAAAAAAAAAAATACTAGTCAAACTCCCTCTATTTGAAATCTTAACATTCACATGAATCAAACTTATAATTGCGAAAAGTTGTACCTTTTTTGTGTGGCGTTCAAGTATTCTCCAACTTATTTCCTGCAATCAATATTTAGTGATTAATAAAACCCATCAGTGTTTTTATTTGTATGAGAATGGAATTATATTATGAGATCGAGAGAAGAATGTGTAAAGTGAAACTGAAATATATTTAATCAGAGTTAAAATTAGGGTTATTCATCGGATCGAAACCACTGATTTTATACTCATTCAATTCGATTCGACTATTCGTTCAGATTGAAACATCCTAATCCACAACCAATCCGATTCGTAAACTATTCGGATGAAATCCGATCAATTCGACTAATAAACTTAATTAACTCTATTTTTTATATTTTTAAATAAATTTTTAAAATTTCAAATAAATCATAACATAAAATTATTTGACTTAAAAAAACATTAAAAAATTAAATAAATATATATATATATATATATATATATATATATATATATATATATATATATATATATATATAATTTCGGTCAAATCAGATGAATCGTAATGAAATTCGTCATCCGATCCGCACTTAACGGATGAATATTTTTTTTCATCCGATCCGACCATCGGATTGGATCGGATCGGATCGATCAGATGATCGAATTTTTTGCACACCCCTAATCAAAACTAAGAATAAGTGTAATAAATTTTATTATAATTGACCACTTTTTTTTTAAAAAAATAACAATAAGTTGAGTAATGAACCAATTTACAATCTCTATATTCGGGTGGGCTTTTGATGGCAATGGCCAGAGGGCACCGATCTGTTGCTTCTTCTCAATAATAATTAATTTGGTTTTACGTCGATAATATATAAAAATCTTTAAAATATTTATTTTATTATAATTACGTTTATTTTTAAAATTATAATTATATCCATAATATATAAATAATTATATCACACTAAAAGTAATATTATTATAATACTTTTAATTTTTAAGATATAAAATTTATATCATTTAACATTTGAGGTAATTTATATCTTAATATTAAAAATAATGTTATTATGATATATTTTGGTTTAATTTAATTCTACTGTAAGAATGAAATAGGTTTCTTCCTATTTTCAACGTCTAACCAATATCATTGTACCAATTTTTTTCCTTTTAAACAAATTTTTTTTCTTCTATTATCCTCAATAAGTGATCTTAGTATATATAAATAGTAATATATAAAAAATTCTTATTCTAATCTCATCAATTAATTACAATGAAAAATATTAAAATATTATATTATATTATTTTTTAATTATTAATATTTATTTTATTTTTAGATGTATATAACACTTGTATCAATCTCAAATTCTCAAATACATGATGTTTATTTAACAAAAAACAAATCTCGGTGCTTATTGATTTCAACACTAAATAGCATTTACGTTATAGATAATCTAATTAATTTTACATAATATACATATAAAATATATACATGTTATATATAATTTATAATAAATATATTAAATATAATATTTTAAAATTAATTTAATTATTTATAAACTAATATGCTGCATTTAATTCCAATTAGCTTAAGCGAAAAAGACTCTGGTAGTCCATTAATTTTTTAAAATTAAAGCACTTTACTCCTCTACTTATTTGTTGCTTGTTTTTATGAAAATGGTATATATTGTAATTTGATCACTTAAGTTTAATAATTTTTATGATAATTTAATTTATTAATTTTGAAAAAATGACTTATTTTTAACCGCATTTGAAAAAGAATAGTGGTAGAATAAATATTGTTGAATTAGCTTTAAATTAAAAATTTATAAAAATAGCTTTAAAGCAAATAAATATTGTTAAGTCAACATGTACACCTCACTTGTTGGAGGGTTAGTTATATAATTTCAAACCATTTAAATGAAAAAATAATTTTATAAAACCTAAAACTGTGACATTTCTCCTTCTGTGTAACTCAATGAAATCCCTATATGGAATTCGTAGTCCATACCCCTAAAAACCTTCAAGAACCCACTAATATCCATATCCCAACGTGAAGCAAAACCCCTAAAAAAATCATTTTTCCAACGTGAACAAGTTTCTCATAATGTTATTTGTTTTTGGAATCCTTAATTGTTATCACAAATTAAGTAATGGATTGGTTCGGGCCCGTCGGTACATTTAATATTGTTTTACAAGTAAAATAAGAATATTATTATTTTTATTAAATAAATCCCCTACTAATTATTAAATTGACTTATAATTAAGATTTTTTTTTATGGAAGCTTGTTCCCATTGATCAATTAATATATAGGATGATTACTGGTTATTTATAAATTTTATACAATATATTAATAGTTAAGATTTAAAAGAATAATTTTTTTTTCTTTCTATTTCTTAATAAATCTCAACTACCAAGATATAAAATTAGGTAAAAAAAATTGAGCCATTTATCATGTCTCAATCCAAATAATATTCAAGCTATTTTTTTTAAAATACATAATTTAACAATGCGATAATTAATCATATATAAAATATAAAATGTATCGGGATGCTCTGAATTTCTTAAAGTGATTTTTATCCTAAATGACATGCTCGTAAAGGGTAATTTCATCTTTGAACCTATCAATTGAATTTATTTATTTATTATCTATATATATATATATATATATATTATTTAACCCATTAGATAAATAATATATGTTTGTATTAAATATTAGTCCTTAATTCAAGAAATAAAACAAGGACCTTAATTCAAGGAATAAAACAAGGACCTTAATTCAAGGAATAAAACAAGGAGCTTAATTCAAGGAATAAAACAAGGAACTTAATTTAAGGAATAAAACAAGGAATCCTTAATTCAAGGAGTAAAACAAGGAATTCTTAATTCAAGGAGTAAAACAAGGAATCCTTAATTCAAGGAGTAAATCAAGGAATGCTTAATTTAAAGAGTAATTGAAGGAGTAAAATTTTCTTATAAATAGCTATACAATTGTAATGAAAACATGAAGAAAATAATACAAACTAGAGAACTCTTTTGTGTAGAGTTATTTCTTGTTTTTTCAACATGGTATCAGAGCATGAAAATTAACTTGTTTCTGCTTTATTATTATCTTAGCATCTTCAATCTTTGAAATGGCTGAAGACAAGCCGCTAGGATCAGAAGCTGAAAGTTCATCAGTGCTTTCCTTTATGAATATGCATGAGGTGGATGTCAACCCAAATCAAAGATTAAGCTCAGTCTTATTGAATGAGTTTAATTACTTGCCTTGGTCAAGAGCAGTGTCTCTGGCTCTAGGTGGAAGGTCCAAATTGGGGTTCATAAATGGAAGCATCGAAATACCTGATGTTTCCTCACCAACCTATGAATCCTGGCTTAGTAAGGATCAGCTGGTTATGTCATGGCTCCTAAATTCCATGGAACGTAAATTAGCTGAAATATTCAGTTACTCTGAATCTGCATACCAACTATGGGAGACGGTCAGGGAAATGTATGGCAGTCAAAATAATGCTACACGAGTTTTTCAATTAAAGAAAGACATCTCAGATCTGCAACAAGATGGCAAGCCTTTTGTACAACTCTTAGGAAGCATGAAAATCATGTGGAATGAGTTGGAAATATATCGTTCTCATACAACCGATGTAGCTCTGCTACGAAAGAGAGTGGAAGAAGATAAGATATTTCAACTTTTTTCCAGTCTGGATTCAACATATGAAGATATACGATGCCATATACTCATGAATACTGAAGTTATGGAAATGGTGAAATTGCATGTGAAACTTGCCATTTGTCTAAGGCCACTAGATTGCCTTTTAATTCTTCCTTGTCTAGGGCTAGTAAGTGTTTTGAACTAGTTCATTCAGATGTATGGGGACCAATTAATGAATCTTTTTATGGTTATAAGTATTTTGTGATTTTTGTTGATGATTTCTCTCGAGTCACATGGTTATATCTTTTAAAGTCTAAGAATGAAGTTATGGAAGTATTTAAGGACTTTCATAATCTTGTTAAAAATTAATTCTCTTCTAAAATTCAAACCTTAAGGTCTGACAATGGCACCGAATACATGTCCCATATCATGAAACAATATTTGAGCATTCATGGCATTATGCATCAAACAAGTTGTGTTGGCACACCTCAACAAAATGGTGTAACTGAACGCAAAAACCGGGACTTACTTGAAAAAACTAGAGCATTAATGCTACAAATGAATGTACCAAAGAGATTCTGGTCCCAAGGGGTTATGGTAGCTGCTTACATCATCAATAGATTACCCAATCGAGTCTTGGATTTCAAGTCTCCTCTAGAGGTCATGAAAGGAAGGAAAATTAACCTTTCACACCTTAGAGTCTTTGGCTACATCTGTTTTGTACATATTCAATCTCATCATCGAGATAAATTGGATCCTAGAGCTATTAAATGTATTTTTCTTGGTTATTCATCTACATAAAAGGGATATAAGTGTTATGATCCCCAACTTAGGAGATTAATTGTGTCTAAAGATGTTCGATTTTATTAAAACTAACCCTTTTTTCAGCAAGTCACATGAAATCACAAGTCAAGGGGATGGCATCTTGGATGTGTTTCCATTACCAAGAATCGAACTTGAGGCTCCACAACAACAAGATCCCAGCCATGTCAACATTGATGCATCTCTCACTGAAAGTAACAATGAAGGGTCTCGTCTTAATGGTACACTGCATGAAGATGGTGATAATCAAGATGATCCTCACAATATGGTACAAGATGTGAACGAGTGTGAGATAACTCTTTCTGCTCCACGACGTAATCCAATGCGTGTTAGGAAACCTCCCACAAGACTTCAAGACTTTGTCACCTACAAACCCACACATCCCATCTCAAATTATGTGTCATATAAGAGAGTGACACCAACCCATGCCGCATTCCTCAGCACTATTTCGAGTTACAGTGAGCCTCAAAACTTTCATGAGGCCAACAGCCAAGAGGTGTGGAAGGAAGCCATGCAAGAAGAACTTAAAGCCCTAGATCAACACAACACATGGAGCATCACCAAACTTCCAAAAGGCAAGAAAGTGGTGGGTTGCAAATGGATCTATAAGCTCAAATTCAAGTCAGATGGATCATTTGAGAGGTATAAATCAAGATTGGTGGCTCGGGGATTCACTCAAACATTCGAGGTGGATTACAAAGAAACATTTGCACCTGTTGCAAAAATGAACACAGTAAGAGTGCTACTGTCTGTGGCTGTAGACAAGGGGTGGTCCATGTACCAAATGGATGTGAAGAATGCATTCTTGCATGGTGATCTCAAAGAAGAAGTCTATATGAAATTGCCACCTGGGCATCCTCAAAGCAATGAACTGGATTTAGTGTGCAAATTGCACAAATCCATTTATGGTTTGAAACAGTCCCCACGAGCTTGGTATGCCAAGCTAAGCTCAGTTCTCACTAGTGTTGGTTTCAAAAGCAGCAATGCCGATTCCTCACTATTTGTTCGCATAGGAGCTATGGGCAAATTGATTGTGCTGATTTATGTAGATGATCTGATAATTACAGGTGATAATGCTGACGAGATTTTCAACCTCAAACAGTCCCTCAGACAAAGGTTTGCAATTAAAGACCTTGGGATATTGAAGTACTTTCTTGGTATAGAAATGGCAACCTCGCACAAGGGACTCTTTCTTAACCAAAAGAAATATGTCCTAGATTTGCTTAAGGAAGCTAACATGAGCGATGCTAAACCAGCCATTACCCCTCTTGACAGCAAGCTCAAACCTAGCTTGAAGGGCACGCCACTCATGGATATAAGTTATTACCAACGATTGGTTGGTAAGTTGATCTACCTAACAATCACCAAACCTGACATCACATATTCTGTAAGTATTGTGAGCCAATTCATGCACTCCCCGACACTTGAGCATTTGACCCTTGTTAAAAGGATCTTACGCTACTTAAAAGGATCAGTGGTTTGTGGTATTATCATGAAGAAGAATGACAACACACAAATCATGGGGTATTGTGATGCTGATTGGGTAGGGAATGTAATTGATCGCAAGTCCACCACTGGCTACTGTACATTTGTCGGTGGAAACTTGGTCACATGGAAGAGTAAGAAGCAAACTGTCATTGCCAGATCAAGTGCCGAAGCAGAGTATCGTGCAATGGCTTCAACTACGTGTGAGTTGATATGGCTTAAAGGTCTTCTGTGTGATTTAGGTGTTCCTACAACTCTTCCTATGTCCTTATTTTGTGACAATCAGGCAGCTATGCATATAGCATCAAACCCAGTGTTTCAAGAGAGGACGAAACACATTGAAGTTGATTGTCATTACGTTCGTGAACAAGTTCAATCACAGGTGATTCAAACACATTATACAAGAAGCTTCGACCAACTAGCTGACATCTTCACCAAGCCCTTGGCTTCTCATCAATTTCAACGACTTTTGTCCAAGCTTGGATCCATAAACCTTCTGGATCCAGCCTGAGGGGGAGTATTAGATATTAGTCCTTAATTCAAGGAATAAAACAAGGACCTTAATTAAAAGAATAAGACAAGGACCTTAATTGAAGGAATAAAACAAGAAGCTTAATTCAAGGAGTAAAACAAGGAATCCTTAATTCAAGGAGTAAAACAAGGAATGCTTAATTTAAAGAGTAATTGAAGGAGTAAAACAAGGAATCCTTAATTCAAGGAGTAAATCAAGGAATGCTTAATTTAAAGAGTAATTGAAGGAGTAAAATTTCCTTATAAATAACTATACAATTGTAATGAAAACATGAAGAAAATAATACAAACTAGAGAACTATTTTGTGTAGAGTTATTTCTTATTTTTTCAACAGGTTGAAATATTACAAACACAAATAAAGTATTTTATATATTAGGTACATAAATAGAAGAGATTATTCATTTGTTATGCACTAAATTGATGTAATTTAGACTAATCTATACGGTATAGGAAATAAAGTAATGTAAAAACAATTTAAGAATAAAAATCTTATAATATTTAATCTTTAAAAAACATAACATAAAAATTGGGTAAATAAATGATTGAATTCTATATATTACACAATATATTTAAGATAACATTTTCATTTAACGGTTGTTTAGAATTCTTCATAAATACAAATACAATCCGTAAGCATCTTAAATATTCTATGAACAATATAATAATCTAATTTTAAAATTTTAGATTGATAATATGAAAGTTAATTGAAGCAATAAACATTACGCTATGCCTTTTCCTTTCTTTCTATCGTTTTTCTCAGGATTCATGAAGAACCTCGATCATCTATATATATATAATAAGCAAAGAACATAAAATGATTAAAAGCCTTCAACAGTTAAAATATAAAGAAAGAAAACGTTAATGATTAACATAATTATCATAAACCGAAAGCTACTGTTTCTCTCTTTAAGAGCTAACGGTTTAATTTAATTTAATTTTTTTTTTCTTTCTAATAAATAATTTTTCATTTACAAATTCTCCAATAAACAGGGGAGTGAAGGGATGGTGAAAGGTACGTAGAAGGAGAAACAAACTAGTTAGGTTTATACATCTCACTGAGGGATATCAACAGGATAGTGTGAAATTTGTATGTGTGTACTTAAGATACTTCATATTCAATTGACTTAATTTATTTATTATGTACTATAAATAAAATAAATTTAAAATTTAAAGTAAAATTATTTATTTGTTAGTTTAACAACAATTAATTATAATTATTATTGGTTCATATGTAATAATTTTGAATTTTAATAATTAAATTATTGATTTATTGATCAAAATATTATTTGTGATAAAAAATTCATTTAATTTAATTCAAAACTTTCACAAATATATAGTATATTTTAAAAGAAATTATAAGAAGAAAACGAAAATCATGAAGAAAATTAGCATCCTACTACGTACTCTCACAATTTTCTTTTCCTTATTATATATACTGATTCACTATTATAAACCACCACATATATGCATGCATCTACTTATACAATGACCAACTCTATAATCTCCATAAATAGTATATTTATATTATATTTTGGAAATATAAGCCAAAGCATTAAACTAAAAGTCATTAACCTATATACATGCATGCATATATAGGTAGCTTAACAAGATATTATATTAATCCTCCAGCTTATAATTAGCCTAAATATCACATTGTACAAATCAAGAGGTGGTATATATGTGTAATAATTAAACATTAATTTTTACACTGGTCATCAAGAGACATACAATATCTATATATAATTTACAAAATGTGATCAAAAAAATTAATGTACCCACAAAATATCAAGTAATTAACAACAATTGAGCCACTTAATTAATTAAGATGAAAAATCAGAAAATGTTTATGGATCGGACTATCTTTGAAATGAAGAAACTTGTGATAATGGGAACACTAATTGTTTTATTAATTCCAGCAAAAATAACACAAGCTATTACGTTCCCCAAGGAATTTCACCTTCCTGTCAAATCAGAATTTAGTAAGTGTATTTGGAGGTGCAATGTTCATGAGTGCTTTCATTTCATATGGAAACATAAAACGAGAGAGTTTGCGTCTTGCCTTGCCACATGTGTGGAAAAGAATTGTGCTCATATATATTACCGTAAGCATTCGTCTAATTCGTTATATGCTTGTACCATTGGCTGCACAAAATCTACTCTCCAAGAGTACTCTACCTATGGTAATTATTATTTTATATTGCAGTTATATATATATATATATATATATTAAAAAGATGTAGTAAAAGTTTCCCCAATTTTTTTAAAAAAGAATATTTTTATCCCGTATTTATCAAATAAGATAATACAAATATAAAAAGTAGAACAAAAGTTCATTAATTTTATAAAATAAAGTTATGCGATCTTTTTTGTTGAAGTAGATTAAATTTATGCAAACTTATGCTATTATAGTTAATAAATACGGATCTAAATTACATTTTCATTCAATATAATGGATTTTAACGATGTTTTATCTTTTTTATATTTTTTATAAATTCATGTTAATATTTTTTTTTATAAATAATTAATAATTTCACTCTTACAGATGACAATCGGATTGAATATTATATGGCAAGGTGTTACAACAACTGCAAACAAGATTCTTTCTAGCATTCAACTCCTTCCAAAGTTCTGTGTTGTTAAGAATGATCTGATATAGTATTTTTTGATGCTTTGAAATGAGAATAATCCAAAGAGAGCTTTTAATAAAGTTACTTGAGAAACAATTTATATTCGTGAAAATAGCATTAGTAGTGGCATTATTATTTTTATTTTTTTGGGATTGTATTGTTCTTCCCAAAAAAAATAAAATGTTTGGTACTAGATGTACATTCTAACAATTACAACAACATATAATTAATCACACGAATAGATTTCTAATTCATTTTTTTATGAGAAGCTTAAAATGTATGAAGTTATGGAAATCATATTATAGTTTAGTTTGTTGAGTCTATTACTCTTAAAATAGAAAGAATATGATCGAATTCTACTAATTAATCTTATCATTCCCCACACTAAAAGAATGTTACATGTAAATTTTATTATTTAATGGCTTCTTTAAAAATATCTTATTTGAATTTGAATTATTTCGAAAATGGGACTTGAATTCTCCAAAAAAAAAAAAAACAATTCTCTCATTGTTATTGCTTAATTTTCATTTCAACTTTCTAGTTCATATCTAATGTACCTAACAAATTTATGGTTGTTAATAGATTTTTTTTTAAATGTTTATGTAATTATTTGAATCACCTAATGCATGAATCTAAATACATACAATTAAATTAGGCAATTTAAAAAATAGAGAATCCTAATTCTCGAAAGTGCATAAATACCTACTAATATAAAATTATAAAAAAATAGCATCCTTAAAATTTATAATAATAAAAATAATACTCTAATAATATTGAGAGAGTTTTAATCGGATAATATTTAATATTAAACGAATTTAAATAAATTTTATTTAATTTAAATGACGTTTAAAAATAAAATGATGTGCTAAATTATTTTAATAATAAAAATATATAGATTTAAAAAATACTATTTTTTATTATTATTTTTTATTTTTTCTATAAAATTTGGTAATATGTTTCTTCATTTTTCGGTTTCAAAATTATCTAAAAAAAATTAAGCTTTTTTTTTCTTTTGGATTTGATTTGTTTGATTTTATGTAATGAATAATTATATATAGCCTCGTTGGAGTAACAAGACTATTTTGTGGACTAGTTAAAGATACTACCATTTACATGTTCTATTATGATTTTAAAAAGATAATATTTTTGCCTAATTTCTACATAACATTTAAAATTTATTTAATACAAAAACAATAATAAAAATTTAATCATATATAATAAGCATTGTCCTTCAAAATTGTGTTAACGTGTGCATACAATTGTTTTCTAATATGTTATTAAAAAACTTAAATACAAAATATCTATTATGAAATTAAAAGTTTTTTTATTTAAAATCCTTACCTTGAAAATTTTAAAATTTTAAATGTAAAATATGTTATTACTTTAAAGTAGAAGGACATTTTTTTCCAAAATTATTATAGATGTTATTTAAACTTTTATATATAACTAGTTTTTAGATCCGTGCAAAACACGGGTTAGTATTGTATGCAAATATCATGTAATTGTAACATAATTCTCAAATTTTTAATATCTAAATAAGCTTCGTTAAGTCATAGCTCATTAGTGTTGTGAACATAGTAAATATAATATCTTTATTAAACATTACGAGCTTTCAAGCTATTATATCATCCTATAAAATTTAGATAAGAAAAATAAAATACAATGTAGGTGCATTATTTAAACTTTGAATAAAATAGTAAAAAAAATATTTGAAATCATAATTTTTACAAAAATAATAGCAAAATTTCAATATAGACATAAAAAGTAAAAATATTAATTAATTTAATTCTCAAATATTTAATATCAACATATTTATTCTTTTTTTAACCAACATACTTATTCATGTATTAATAAAATAGTTATTCCTAAAAAAATATATTAAAATAATTTACAATAACATTTGTTATAAACAAAGAAAAATAGTGTGATTAATGTGATCGAATTAAAGTGAATATATATGCAATTTAATTTAAATAAAATATGAGTACAGAGTTTTTCATATAAATTTATAATGAGTATAAATGAAATTTATAATAAATTATCATTTTTTATATCAAACAATAAATGTGGTTATATTTAGATAATTCATGCATAAATAAAAAAATTAAACATAAAGAATTTTTTGGACTATAATTATAAACGATATTTTTTAAAATTCAAAGGAAATAAAGATAAAATATATTTTTATTTAAAATGCAAATTAAAATCGCTCTAACATCAAATCGTTATAGGATTTGGAAAAAAAATTAAATTCATATAAAAATATTTTTATCACAACTTGATATATACATAAATTCGAGTTCAGGATTGATATAAGTATTATTTACAGCAAAAAATAAATGAACAAAAATAATAGTTTAGTAATTGGAATTCAAATTTTAAACAAGAAGAAAAACATTAACTTACAAACAATACCTCTTTATTGGTTGATAAACTATAAATCTTAAATCTTAAATCATAAACTTTAAACCCTAAATCAATTAGATTTAGGGTGTGTGTGTATTTTTTTTTTGTTTTTTTAATTGTATATTTTAATTATTAAACATGTTATATTTTTTCATTTTTGTTGTTAGGTGTAAATACCCACTATATTAGGTCTTTTATTCCATGTGAATTCACATAACACAATATAATTAGTCCATTTCAATAAGTGATCTCACAATCACTTTATAATTTTATCTCTAACTTTACAATCAATTAATAGCAAATGTAAATCGTGTAGTCTTTTGTGTCTGTGTTGATTTTTCGTGTATAAAATATAGAGTCTATTTGTTTTACTTAGTGCATTTATTTTTCTCCGTGTAAGATTGGTTAGTGTGAATCAATAATGTGCATATGCATATAATTAGATACACTTTGTATGCAAGCATGTTTACACACATTATAAAAATGATTTTCGTAATGTGCATGATAGGTTGTCCCTTGTATTTTTATTTCATTTTGGGTGCAGATATTTATAAAAATTAATCTGTAATTTTAGTATTGAAAAATGAGATTTTTTGACACCTCGTCACATCCCTTGACAAGGGGACTCCCACACCCCTCACCACAGCCTTGGCGAGAAGTGTGGTGAGATTAGCTATATGCTTGGGTAACTTCTATAAATATTCCATCTCTTCTTGTTTTTTTATCTAGAAAAAATGTAGCAGAGCTTTGTCAAATTAAAATATCATTGTTTTCTATTCACTATTACATTGAGATTTGATCGATATTGGTGATTCATGATTGAGTGAGTAAAAATTTTCTTTTGAATGGTGTGTACTCAAGGAAGTGTTTGCACATTGGTTTTTGGTGAGGTGCTTATGTGGCAAAGAATTGTGTGTCAACTAGTAGTTGTTGTCATACAATTTTATCTTATGTGAGAAGCTTGTGTGATAATGAGTCGTGTGTGAGTTGGATGTTGCCTTAATGTAACTTTTATATATGAGAACAAAATTGTGTGAGTAGATTAAGATGAACTAGTTGTGTACAATACATGCATTGATTGTATATCTCACGTATATGTTTTTTGGTTCGTGGCTTGACTGTGTGTCTAATGGAGATTGTTGGATGTTCGTGTTCGAAGGTGGTTCTAGTGATTGTACACATTTTGTTACTGACTTGTGGTTACTAATCATAATATATTGGGTGGTATTGGCTTTGGAGGTATGATGGGTTTGTGTGTCAAACCAGGTTGTTAAGGAGGCAACAAGCGATGGAAATAATAAGTAGTTTGGACAAAGATCTCGATTGATAGAGGTAATAAGGTTTTATTTCTATCAAGATTGTAATTGTTTTATTACTTAGTGGATTTTTTTTCTATTGAGTGGTTGTCATAAGCAACCTGAGAATGTTACCATATAGATGAGATTTCTAAGTAGGTTTACCTTGTTATCAGATGTTATGCATGCTCTAATGTATGACTAGTACAATCAAAATTTAAATAGTGTATGTTACTTAATACTAAAATTTAAACTATGATTAAAAAGCTTGTAATATTTATTACCTATTTTATGATTACTGTATAACATATATGCTACTTATTATAGGTTGTCTATTATTATTTTATATTGCTTATGTTTTTTTCTTTTCATACGAGTTTGGCGTGAGACTCTAAGAAGTTTTCATCTCATTATCTTGGAAGTGTAGTCGAACTCTTTATTATGGTTTATTATGCATCTTTGTTTGCATGCTGTGAGAGTACAATCATGAGTAATCGAATATATTCTCACATATGAAGTATTGAAGTTATTGAAAATATTTTATGACTTTTTAGTATGTATGATTGTTTCACATGTTGCTTGTTGTTTGATATATTTATCCATGTTGTTAGCCTAGACAAGAACATGTGAGGCACACCATCACTATCGTGTTTACAACAGTTTGTTCTTCTTTACTACTCGTTGTTTTTGTTGTGTATTGAATTGAGCATATTGTTTTGTACTTCTCTTGTGTTATTTGCTTAATTTACATTTGTGATGTCTGCCTAACCAAATTAATATAGAACTCGATAAAAAATTTCATGGATTGACGTCTTCACTCCTCATCTAGGTTTTTGTTACCTAATTAACCTTCATGCAATTATTTCTATGTAAGAGATTCTCTAACAAATATATAAATGCAATCTCCTTTTATATATATATATATATATACTATTTACAAAAATTATATCTAATTTAAATTTTTAAAAAAAGAAGAAGATACACATAGCACCCACTTGGTATATTTGGTTTACCATATCAGATAAGTTAAGTAAAGTAGTATCAAATGAATAGAAATATTTATATAATGGTACAATTTTTATTTTGTATAATATAATTAGATTTTATAATTAAATATATGAGTGAGTAAAATTTATAATTAAATTTTTTAATAATATATAACAAAGAAGCAAATATAATCATATTTAGTCTTATTTAATTATATGTTATAAATATTCATTAAATAATTACCGGATTTTTGTTGCGTTGTTAGCACTAAACATTATTTTGGTTTGATAAAAAATATTTTTTCTTCAATGTCTATATCGATAGGTGTCGAGCTTCCTTTAGTGCAAAATTACTAGAATTCCTCTAAATTAATTTAGCATGTTTGAATAAAATACTATATATAATAACCTTTTTATCATCCTACCAAATACTATCGATCTATTTTGAAAGATGATTTATTTGGTTTGGTTCAATTTCCATAAAAGTATGGTTGGTTTTATTTTTAAATAAACAAAATCTCAATAAACATATACAATATGTTTATAACACAATATTAAAAGCTTTTACTATATATATAATTTAGGATAAGATGTCACAAAAATCTTTTAGATTAAATTATTTGTGTCGTTTAGTGTCTTAGATTAAAAACGGTGTCTTTTAGTTCCTTAGTTTTGTAAAAAGTGTCAATTAAGTATAAATTATATTATTTTAATAATTTTTTATTTAAATTTTTATTATTTTCTATGAATTAAATAAAAATGATTAAAATACGAGTCTTTAATAGTGATAAAAGTAAAATTTAATATAAATATTTTAAGAAAAAATAACTAATAATAAAATTCAAAAAAATTTATTTAAATATATATTTTAATTTTTAATAAAAATTAAAAATTAATAAATGATTAAAAGAAAATAATGAAAATTAACAAATATTAAAAATAAATATTTTGAGATTTTACCATTGTTAAATACTCATATTTTAATCTCATTTAATCATTTGATAAAAATAATACTATTTTAATAAATTAATCATTTAAGTAATATAATTTTTTTAATTATCTCTTTTTACAAAACTTAGAAAATACATAATATTGTTTATAACGTAAGAGACTAAATAGTACAAATAACCTAATCTAAGTGATTTTGTGGTATTTTTCTCTATAATTTATGTGTATTTATGCATTTGATTATGAGATCAAACCATACATATTGTAATTAATAAAAATTATAGAGTTATGTAAAAAAATTTACCTATCAAAAAGTCTAGGTTTAAATCGTTTTAGACATTAACTTAATCTGTTTGAATTTTCAATTATAAAATTTTGTATCGTGATTTTTTATTTCATTTCAAATTAAAATAATTTAAAAAAATAAAAAAATTAATATTTTTAAATGTTAAAATAAAATTTAAAAATTTAAATTATTTCAATACATAATAAGAAAATTACATGAATATATTAAATATTATATTAAATATAAATTATTTTATTAAAATAATTAACATCAATTTTAACCGACTATATTATAAAAATTTTCATCAAATACTATACATAAAAATTAAAATAAAATTCAGTATTATTTAATTCAAAATACAATTATATTTAACGTACTTGGTATAGTACATCAAATATGCCTATAATAACATGTACAAATATGAATACGTCGTGCAGTGCATATTCATCTCATGTTTTTTTCGTGTTGTGTGAGTTCGTTTTGTGTTTATCATGCCCATTGCTAGCCAATTTCATTATTTTGAATGGTAAGAAAAGAAAAAAACTAATAGTTAATTATGATTAAAAATAATTCGTGTTGAGTCAAACATTCTGTCTTATAAATTATAACCAGAATTGCACCCCCTAAATTAACTTGTAAACAATACCTCAAGCGTTATGATTGATTTATCTCCACCAAAAGTCTTTTTTTTTTTAATATTTCTTTTATAATTGCAAAAAAAATAATAAAAACAAAAAATAAAAAAGAGTGTATTCATAGTTTACCTCTCCCCAAGATATACTTTTTTTTCCAAGGAATACCACCGTTCCCTTCTATTGAAAAATAATACCAATATAATATTGACATGAAAAAATATATATATGCCTCTAATGATCGCAATAAATTTGTGCTAACCAAAAGACAGAGATTTCAAATGATGATAAGAGCTAGCAATTAGCAAACCATATGATATAATATCATCTTATATATTAATTTATACTCTTTTTTTATTTAATATAATTGCACATAATTGATGGGTATATATATAAGTAAGTAGTTCGTAGTAGCTTACTAATTAAGAGCATAAAGAAATAAGGCCATGGATTATAGATTTGAAATGGTTACAAGAGTGACAATTATATTGACGATTACATTGGGATGTTTAATAATTCTTACGAACTCAAGTAAAGTATTAAAAGAATTTAGTTATGATGAATATGCAGACACATTTGATTTCTCATTTCAACGTTTCAAAGTAACAATTCAATTTGGCAATTGTCTTGTGTATTGTAATTACAACCGTTGTACGGGTTTCATAGCAAGGAAAAACTTTAAGCACTTTGGCATTTGCGTTAGTAAATGTGTTGAAAAGTTTTGCCTCCGTCATCTTCAGCCTTACTCAAACTTGTTATATCAGTGTACTCTTAGTCATACAAAGTTTACTGTCAATGACTTGGGATACGGTATGTATAAAATATATATATTCTTTTTATACAAGTGCAAAATATAACTTTCCATCCTCTATAAGTTTGTTCCGTTAATTAAATTTTTAGTTTGAGATTGATTTGTGATCCAAATGATATGATTCTACATTCTCATTATGGATCCAAATTTAAATCACACCTTATAAACTTTCATTTATTTAATAAAAAAGTTTACTTTAGTACTCTCTTTCTTGAAAAAGGTATAAAATATAACTTCAAAAAAAAATGTCTAACTCAACCCAATAAGATTTTATTAAGTTAAGGGTTGCCCAAGTTTATAAACAGTATTGCTGATTTGTTCTTAATCGATGTTGGACAAGGATACTTAACAGTCTCCCTCCACACGGCGGATAAAGGTGGACATTAACGTCACGGTGAGACTGTGGTAGAGCTCAATTAGGTTCAAGCACATAGAGACTAGGCCCAACTTTGATATCATGTTAGAAACTCAGGCCTAACTCAACCTAATAAGATCTTATTAAGTTAAGGGTTGCCCAAGCTTATAAACAGTTTTACTGTTTTATTCCTAGTCGATGTGGGAAAGGATACTTAACATCCTCCCTCGACACGGCGGACAAAGGTGGACATTAGTGCCACGATGAGACTATGGTAGAGCCCAATTAGGTCCAAGCACATAGAGACTAAGCCCAGCTCCGATACCATGTTAGAAACTCAAGCCTAACTCAATCTAATAAGATCTTATTGAGTTGAGTTAGGCCTGAGTTTCTAACATGGTATCAGAGCTGGGCCTAGTCTCTATGTGCTTAGACCTAATTGGGCTCTACCACAGTCTTATTGTGGCGCTAATGTCCAACTTTTTTCCGTCGTGTGTAGGGAGGCTGCTAAGTATCCTTATCCCACATCGACTAGGAACAAAGCAGTAAAGATATTTATATGCTTAGGCAACCTTTAACTTAATAAGATCTTATTGAATTAAGTTAGGCCTGAGTTTCTAACCGTTTTTAATATATTACAAGAGGTGGGTTTAAAAATAAAAAAATATTAGGTATTTATCAATTTTACTTAAATGTGATTGGTAAAAAATAATTATGGATAATATAACTATTTTTCAAAGGTGAAGTTTCATTTATAATATCCTTCCATAAAACATATTCAAAAACACTAATAACCTTATCAATATTTGTTTAATGCAAATATGTGTTGAATATTTGTTCATATTTTTGTACCTTTTTAACATTTACTTAATGTATGTTTCCACATTTAATTTATAAACATGTTTTCATTTTATTATGAATAAATATTCAATTTTATAAGGGAGTTAGAAAATGAAAACTTAGTAGTCTTATGTATAACGATATATATGGATTTATTTTTTCATTTTAAACCATATGTTTAAATTATATTTAATAAGATTCAATATAAAAAATTTAGTCAAAACTAGTTTTTTAAGTAAACATTTAAAGGGAATGAAAAAAAATAGTATTTTGTTTCTATTATAAGCTGGGTGAGTATTTGTAGACATGTTTGGCCTTGAGTGGTTATTTAATTTAATTGGATACTATTGGGCAATTAGTGGTGGACACTTTGCTTGAGAATATTTCATCTCATCTTAAAGGTTAATTTTATTATAAAATATAATAAAAACAATTGTGTTAATTTAAAGATTTTATTTTAATTATATATGAATACTTGTGCTAATTTGACAGTCAAATTTACTAAATGTGACAGATGGAGATAAAATTGAAAGATATATGACAACCTACTACAACATATGCAAGAAGGCTATATAGAGAATTAATCTTACCGATGAATTTCTTGTACAATTGGTAAAAACATAATATTTTTGGATGAGTTTATCTTTTGAATTCATAATCTCAAATCTATTTTAAAAGAATATATGTATACCTTGATCCAATTTTCATATTGATTTTATTTTGATAGAAGAAAACTTAGTCAAGTGTATTTAACTTAATTTTTTTTTTCTTATTTTTCTCTCATTTTTTTATCATTAGCTTTATTTATTTATTTTTTGTCTTTTATTATACTTCAATAATATTAAAATATTCCTATAAAAGATATATTAAACCTTTATAAGTAGTTATATTTATAGTTTTATATTTAATATTTTCTTTACACTATTATGATTGAATAATTATTTTAATCACTTACAAATTTCTACACTTATATTCTAGTTATTAATAGCTACACTTGTAAACATTACACATACGCTTACTCATTTAATATATGACTGAATTTTGTTACTTTTTTTAGTTTTAGTAGTCTTAATTGTTTATTTTTTAAGTTTTTTTATACCAATAAATATTAATATATATATATATATATATATATATTCTTATAAATAATTATATTTAAAATTTTATTATGTATTATCTCCATGTTATTACCCTGGAATATAATTGTTTTAATCACTTGAAAATTACTGAAGTAAAATAGTCAAACTCAAAACTAAAAAAATAAAAGTTTTAATCGCATTAAGTTTTATTTTTAAGAAAAAAATTTATTAAGTTTGTGATTATCATTTTCTTATTTAAATTAATTTAATTTTCAACAATCAACATTCATTTTAATGATATAAATTTACTTATATATTAAAAAAATATAATTTTTAGAAATAAAATTATAAAGAAAAAAAGTTATGTCTTAGACATTGTTTTATTTTTATCTAGATTTCCAGCTATTCATTTTTTTAATAAATAAATACCGTACATATTGTTTTTCAGAAGTCTAAATATAACATAATAATAAATTATTTTTAAATTTTATATTGATTTAAATTCTTTTTCAAAATAAATAATTTTAATGATGTAATTATACAATAGTAGATCTGTGTATACCGCTGGTCCAAAATCTAGTACTTAAATAGTGTGAAGCACTATGGTGCTCCAAAAAAACCATTTTCTTTAACCGTGACATAATAATAATTAGGTATTCATAAAAGTTCATGAAACTAACCTATCATAAACTTAATTAAATTAACTTAATATTTTTAATTTTAAGATTTAATTGATTTAATTTAATTTTTATTTTTATTTATATAAAACTCATTTATATTTAATTTATTTATTTCTTATTTTTTACTTATATTTATTTATTTTTATTTTTATTTTATAATTTTATTTCATATAATTATTTTTATTTTTATTCACCGTTTTCTTTGCCGCACTCTATTATTTTTACTACAAATTTTTTTTGTTTTATTTTGTTGTATGTTGTAGTTTTTAATTTCACATAAGAGCAATCATTTTTATTAAAACCAAAAATCAAAAACACAACTTTAACTCTCAGACTAATTTATAAAAAAGATTGATTATGAATATCAATATAACCTTACTATCTTGTTACTAATCATTTAATTAAGCTACTTATTATTGTTTTCAATAGTATCAATGTTTTTTATTTACTAGCACTATAATTAAGCAACTCAATTAATGAACATTAAAAATATTTTTATTACACTACTACAAAATTGGTATATAATCTCAGTTTTTAACTGTGACTGTAGATATATGACCACCGTTATAAAAAGTGAGGTCTATGTGAGAGAGACTATAGACTTTTACATATGGTTTTGATTTTTAACCGAGATTATTGACATATCATTTAGTCACGATCTTTTATAAGACCGAGGCCATAAACATACAATTTGGTCATGATCTTATAACAAACTGAAGTTATAGACATATTATTTGGTCGCGATTTTATAAAAGATCGAGACCAAAGACATAAATTTAGTCTCGGTCTTATAAAAGACTGGAGCCATAAACATACCATTTGGTTACCATCTTTAAAAGATCGAGATGATAGACGTACCATTTGTTCACGATCTTTAAAAGACCGAGACAATAGACATACATTGGTCTTGGTCTTATAAAAGATCGAGGTTGTAGACTTATCATTTGGTCATGATCTTTAAAATACCGAGACCAAATGATATGTCTATTTGGTCTTAGTCTTTTATAAGACTCTGACAAAATGATGTATATTGTCAAAGCTATACTTAAACTATTACCATTTACATGTCAATTAACCCTATTTTTCAATATAAATTATAATAAATTTATCAATTATAATATTAAAAGTCATATTATATTAAAATTAATAGTATAATTACATTTGAGAGTCTATACACTAAAACATAATAAAACCTTATTAGCTAGCAAATTAAAGTGTTACAAAATATGAAATACATGCAAAATATTTGTCAATAACAATACTAATTAAATTATCCACAATCTCAATCAATCTAACAAAAAAGTAGATAAGAGTGCATAGATGGTCTAAGTTTTGCTCACTCATTCAGCATCTCATCGATTTCACCATTGGTGTAAATTCTTGCATGATTAAACTACAATGTACAAATTTAAATTATTGTTAGCTAGTCAACTATTTTGATCTGATTATTCATAGCCAACAATTTAAGTGGAATCATTAAGATCCTAAACAAAAATAACTTATATGGTGTGATAAATTAACATGCATGATCACAACAAAATTTTCAAAGGCTTAACCTGAAATTGTAAAAGACCCTTAGCCCTTAGACAGAAGACCATACATGAACCTGCAATATGAAAAATGGAATATTTATCAGGATAGGAAATGGTTTAATATGAAAAATATACTCAATTCTTCTTGTTCAATAAATCTTGATTGTCTCAAATCATATAAATGAAATGAAATTGCAAATAATTAACCACCACCATAAAAAGTGAAACAAATTTACTTATTATATTTAATACATGGATCAAACTATTGCATATGTAACACTTATAGTCGATTTTGTCTTCTAAAAGAGCATAGGGGTGGAATATGCTCAGTGCATGAATAAATTCATTGAACTCAATAACACCATTTCTCTTTGCATCAAAAAGATCAAAGACCTATAATGATAAGTACCATGTTTGGAGCTTATAGAACAAATAAGATAGCATCAAATTTGAGATAGAAATAACATACATTCATGTTCATTAGAGAACGCAACACCATTATGTGTGTATGCAATAGAATGCAATCATAAGATAGGAGACAAAATATAACATTCAATCATGAAGAAAAGACACAACGTTAAAATGAAAACATTCAATTAATACTTGTTTTGACATCTGAAGAGCAATTAGCTCTATTATACATGTCCCAACCTATAAGAAATTCATTGAAGTGCAAAAAGTAAGAAAAATATATAGATTATTTCCCAAAAATGCAATATATTATATTCGTTCAATAACAAAAGAATAGCATGCCAAATGGAAAATTTGGTCCTTCTAACATCAAGGCAAACAAATGTTTTGAAAGATACGAAAGATGAATAAAAGGCTTACTTCCCCAACACCAAGGAATAATAAGGTGTGCTCAACAAGGGTACCACCAATTAACTTCAGTGTCGCAAAAACTCTTACAAGAACAACAAATGTTGTCCCTTGCAAAAGAAGCACATAGCATCATATAAATGGTTATTTTTAGAAGTCATGGGAAATACACATTTAATCAGTATTCCATGCTTGTATATCATTGTTGAAAACGAGATGACTAGTGCCATACTACTAATAAGTGTTTAAAAACACTAAAATTATCATGATTTAATGTACTTTAATTGATTAAATAGATTTATATTTGTATGATTTATAAATTTATCTTTTCGGAATCACAAGTATTTTTATTGTTTATAGGTATTTTCGTTCAAATATAAGTTAAAGACTCAAAGAAAAATAGTAGAGGTAATACATTACAAATATGTTGAGAAAAAGAAAAAAAAAAGTGAAAACGTTGGACAAAATGGATCAAAACGATCAAAAATATCAAAAAATGTCGAGTCTCATGCGCACCAACACACGCCTGTGACTCTCCCACGCACGCCCGGTAGTTATAATGAAGTTCTATTTCGAAAAATTTATAAGAAATATTATTCAAAAATATATTGACAACATATTTTTAGTAATAGTTTTAAAACTTGAAAGTTAGTACTCGGATAATTAAATTATTAGGTTTAATTTGGACACCTTGAATAAAGTTTAAAATATCTAACCTCACCAAATGTGGTATTTAAATTGTTCATTTTCAATCTCTTAGGAAAATAAATAATTTAATTAACCAAATTAATTATCAACTCCACTCATAGGTGTTAATTAATTTATTTAATTAACGAAAAATATCTAACCTCACCAAAGATAATATTCATATAAAAAGAGAGAATCAATAAATATCAATTTATATTTTTAATAACCTAAATAATATGAGCAAGTATAATTAACTTAATTATTATATCCATAAATACTCCATTGTTATGAATGATAAAAATTTACATAATTGTTTATTGAATAATATCCATGTTTATTTTTTTGTTATTAGATTATGAAATAAAAAATCAAAATATTGTAACAGAATGCTTAGGATTTAATTTCATTTTTAAAAGTTTAAATAATAAATTAAAAATCACATATATTTCTTCCTTAACTCGACATTGGGAGTATACACATTGGAGACAAAATGATTGGTCCCATACTGCGACAAAAAATGAATATGGTACCTCACCAGTACTTGAACTCTCACCTACTGTCCAAAAAAAAGTTCCATAACCCATGGTTTGTGTTGAATAATTGACCTTAATGAAAGGAGCAATTCAAGGAGCAATTCAAGGCTTAATTCAATGAGAAATTTAAAGAGTAATTCAAGGAACCCTTTGAAATTCAATGAGTGACTTTCCCTATAAATAGAAGTATAATGTAATGAATTCATCATCAAATGTTCATTCTAATTGAGAGAAAATCTTAAAAAATAAAGCTTTAGTGAGAGATCTATATTAGGTCCGGAGACATAAGCAAGATTAATCGAACTCCGTTATCAAATTTGTGTGTTATTTTATTTAATTTTCTTTCTCATAAATTTGGCTTATCGAAAATTTGCGTAATTTCCCAACAAATGGTATCAGATTGGTTTATAAAAATAATTAGAAAAGATTTGGAGGAAGTAAGATTTGAGTGGGAGCAATGGCCACAGATGAAGGATGAGTGAAACTCAAGAAATTTGATGGCATAGATTTCGAGTTTTGGAAAATGTAGATAAAGGATTATCTATATCAAATAAATTTATATCAACCTCTCTCAGGGAAGAAGCCAAAGGCTATGAAGGAAGAAGATTTGAATCTTTTAGACAAACAAGCCCTCAGAGTTATTTGATTGACGTTATCCTATAATTTTTCTTTCAACATAACAAAGGAAAATACCACAATGGGTCTTATGAAAACTCTCTCCAATATGTATAAGAAGCTATCGGCCTCAAACAAAGTGCACCTTATGAGGAGTTTGTTCAATTTGTGGATGATGGAAGACGTATCGGTAGCTCAACATCTCAATGAACTCAACACAATCACAACCCAATTGAGTTCAGTTGAAATTGAATTCGACGAAGAAGTATGAACATTGATACTTTTGTCTTCTTTACGAGAAATTTGGAATGGTACTGTCACGGTTGTGAGTAGCTCGTCAGGAAGCAACAAGTTGAAATTTGACAATGTTCATTATCTGGTTCTCAGTGAAGAGATCTGATGTAGAGATTCAGGTGAATCGTAAACCTCTTTAGTTTTGCATACAGAGTCAAGAGGAAGAAATTTAACCAAAGGGAATGGACGTGGAAGAACAAACTACCAAGGTAGATCAATAGACATGAGGTCCAAATCCAGGAATCCTAATAATTCTCATAGCTTGAAGACTATCGAGTGTTGGAATTATAGGAGAACCGAACATTACAAAAATTAGTGCAAGAATGCACAGAAGGACCAAAAAGTGAAGGCAAAGGCAAATGTTACTTCCACCTTAGGAGGATATGATGCATTGATATGCTCTTTGGAGAGCAAGGAAGAATATTGGATGTTAGACTCTAGAGCATCATTCCACACTACTTAACAGAAAGAATTCTTCGAGAAATATGTCCCTGGAAACCTTGGAAAGGTATATCTTGGTGATGATCAACCGTGTGCTATTATTGGAAAAGGTGTAGTGAAGATTCAATTGAACTAGTTTGTTTGGAAGCTGAAGGATTTCAGGCATATTCCCGACCTAAGAAGGAACTTAATCTTAATAGGGAAGTTGGCTAGTGAAGGTTATACTACGATCTTCCATGGTGATGATTGGAAGATTTTAAAGGGTGCAATGATGGTTGCATGAGGCAAGAAAAGTGACACTCTTTACATGACAGTAGAGGCACGTTGTTCACTCACAGTTACAGTAGGAAATGAAACACCAAATCTGTGGCACTAGAGATTAGGCCACATGAGTGAGAAGAGGATGAAAATTATGCACTCAAAGGGAAAACTTCCAGTTCTACAATCTGCAGAGATAGACATGTACAAAGATTTCATACTTGGAAAGCAAAAGAGAGTCAGCTTTCAAACAAGTGGAAGAACCCCAAAGAAGGAAAGGCTAGAGGTCATTCACTCTAATGTTTAGGGACCAATAACCGTCTCATCCATTGGTGGGAAACACTACTTCATGACTTTTATCGATGATCACTCTTAGAAGGTATGAGTTTACTTTCTAAAGAATAAGTTTGAAGTATTTGAGGCTTTTAGAAGATGGAAAGCAATGGTTGAAAATGATACAAGTTTGAAGATCAAAAAGCTCAGAATCGAAAATAATGGTGAATATAAAGACACCATATTCAAAAATTTCTGCTATGAGCACGAGATCAAAATGGAAAAAATTGTTCCAAGCATTCCTCAAACACAATGGTATAGCTTAGTGTATGAACTAAACGTTGACAGAAAGAGCTAGAAGCATTAGTATACAGTCAGGTCTAACAAAGCAGTTCTGGGCAGAAATAGTCAACACGACAACTTATTTGATCAATCAAGGCACATCTGTTCCATTGAAGCACATAATACCAAAGGAGGTATGGAACGAAAAAGAGGCACATCTAAAAGTTTTTGGTTGTGTAGCATTTGTGCATATCAATGATCAAGGCATGAATAAGCTTGATCCCAAATCCAAGAAATGAACCTTCATCGACTATGGTAAGGATAAGTTTGGGTACCATATTTAGGATGATGAAAACAAGAAAGTGATCTGTAGTAGAGATGTGATTTTCAACGAAAGGGTGATGTATAAGGACATGCATAAAATAGATGCCAACAACATAGAATGAGTCCGTATTTGAAGATACAGATGATGTCCCAGATAGTTTCGTAATGGAACCAATTGTAAAAAGTCCTCAACGAGAGGAACTCGTTAGATAGAATAGTACGTAGCAGTCAGACATACCACAACCTCCTACTCTAGTTCCTATATTGAGAAGGTCTTCTTGGCCTCATATGTCTAACAAGAGATATATGAACTATATGTTGCTAATTGATAGAAGGGAAGAAGGAACTTCACAAAATATGAGTGTATCGGGTGAAAGAGGAGCATGATGGTTCTAAGAGATACAAATCTCAACTAGTTGTCAAAGGATTTCAGCAGAAGGAAGAAGTTGACTACACTTACATTTTTTCTCTCATTGTGAAGCTCAATACTATCATAACAGTGTTGAGTATTGTAGCCATTGAAGATCTTCATCTTGACCAGTTGGATGTGAAGACTACATTCCTTTACATAGACTTAGATGAGGAGATATACATGTACCATTCAGAAGGTTTCTCAGAAAAAGGGAAGAAGCATATGGTGTGTAGACTTAAGAAGAGTTTGTATGACCTGAAACAAGCACCCAGATAGTAATATAAAAATTTTGGTAGCTTCATGCACAAGGAAGATTTCCAAAAGTGTAATGCGGATCACTATTGCTACTTCAAAAGATATAGGTCCAGTTATATCATTTTACTATTTTATGTTGATGATATGTTAGTAGCAGGTTCAAGTATGGATGATATCATAAGGTTGAAGTAGCAATTGTCAAAGGAGTTTGACATTAAAGACTTAGGTCCAACAAAGAAGATTCTTGGAATAAAAATCATAAGAAATAAGAAGAGAAGGTCCTTGTAGTTATCTCATGTAGAGTACATCAATCGTGTTTTGTAGAGATTTAGCATAGGCGATACCAAGCCAGTTAGTACACCTTTGGCTAGTCACTTTCGCCTATCCAAGGATGAGTCCCCTCAGACGGAGAAAGAGAGAAAATTCATTGCTAAGGTTCCTTATGTCTCAACCATTGTAAGTTTGATGTACGCAATGGTCTGTACAAAACCAGACATTGGCTATATAGTGGGAGTTGTTTGCAGATTTATGTCAAATCCAAGGAAAACTCGTTAGGAAGCAGTCAAGTGGATTTTAAAGGTATCTACGAGGCACCATAGAGAAGTGTTTTTACTTTATTAAATGAGAGTTAAAAAGTACAAGGTTATGTAGACACAGACTTTAGAGGTGAAGTTGATTATCGAAGAAGCACCACTAATTATATATTCACTATTGAAACTACAACTGTTAGTTGGATGTTATAGATAAAGAAGATTTTCACTCTATCCACGGTAGAGGCTAAGTATGTAGCAGTGAATGAAGCTAGTAAAAAGATGATATGACTTCAAGGTTTATTAACTGAGTTGAGATTTAAATAGGAGAAGAATGTTCTACACAGTGATAATCAAAGTGTAATACACTTGGTGAAGAATTCAACATTTCGTTCTAGAACCAAGTATATTGGGTTTCGTTATTACTTAATCATATCTCTATTGGAAAATGATGTATTAATACTAGAGAAGATTCAAGGAAGCAAAAATCTAGCGGATATGTTGACAAAGGTGGTGACTATTGACAAACTGAAGTTGTGCTCAACTTCAATTGGTTTGTTAGAGTAATAAGACTAGAAAAGTTGTTGCATTGATCGAAGTGTGAAGATAGATTAGAATCAGTCTTCGAGTGGGAGATTGTTGAAGAATTAACCTTAATTCAAGGAGCAAGTTAAGGAGAAAATTAAGGAGCAAATCAATGAGCAAATCAAAGCTTAATTCAATGAACCCTTTGAAATTCAATGAGTGAATTTCCCTATAAATAAATATATACTTGTAATGAATTCATCATCAAATGTTCATTCCAATTGAGAGAAAAGCTTAAAAAAAGCTTTAGTGAGAAAAAATTAAGAGTAATTTTCTTGGGTGTGATTGAGTTGTGAATGTTGCAAATACCTTGTATAATTTCTTTCATTTTCAATAAAAAGATCTGCAGCATGTTTAGAGATGTAAACAAGATTAATCGAACTCCGTTATCAAATTTGTGTTTTATTTTGTTTATTTTGTTTTCTTATATATATAGTTTATCAGAAATTTGTGTAATTTTTTAACAGTTTGATCCTTAGGAACCTTACAGAGAGAAGATTCTCTATTTTTTCTTAATTTTTCTTTCTTTCCTATATTCCTGTATCTTTTTCACTTTCGGTTATATCTGAGATCTTTCGTGATCTTATCTTTAAATTTTTTATAACAAGTTGTTCAAATTTTTCTCTTCTATCATCTACACTGCTTTGTTCCTTTATTTTTTAAATGAAATAAAAAGTGTCTCTCTTACATAAACTTGAGTTCATTTAAAAAATTATCTCATTTTAATCTTAATTTTCATGGAAGAATTAATGGAAGACTCCGAAGATGATCCTAATGATGAAGATAATGAACCTCTCGTTAGAAGAAGCTATTAATGTCTAAGACAATACACTTTTAGTACATGAAGATAAGCATAATAAATAGCTTTGGCCATAACTAATTGATTAGTTGCGAAAGATTTCACATATTTATAACTACAAATTCAATTAGTTATTTTTGTTTAATGTTTTACTGAAAATCATGTTATCAATTATTCCAAGCAAACATTAGGACGAAAGAGAATCAAGAACGAACAAAAAGAATTTAGAAGATTTTCTCGTAGACGATACAGCACAACCAATGGTTTTCTTAAGTTTTTATTTGTAACTTTAATATATTTGAAAATTTGAAATTTGTATTATGTCATACTTTTATTCCATGGTAAAAAAAAAATAAAAAAAATCTTTGAGCTTTATTTCAACATCATATCCCATTACCATTAGTAAATCAGTCGGCAGTAACCAAACTCACCAGCTCATAATCCATATTACAGCCATAAGTTAAGGACAGTAACCACGTGAAAAAAGAAGAAGGAAAAATCGGTACATTAGCGTTGAAATAAATAAATAAAAGACAATAAGGTAGTTTTTTTTTTTAAATAAATAATAAGGTAGTTGGAAAGAGAGATGTATCATATCTTTGAAATATAAAAAATTTAATATAAATTTTAATTACAAATACTTTTCTACACATTTATTGAAATAAAAAATTAAGAATAAAAGTACATCTTTTGTAACGACTCTCTTAGACTTTTTAGTGGAAGTATATGAAAAACAAAATGATAAAAACAAGATATTTAAAAAGGGTATTATAATATAGCGATTATTTAAGAGCTGTAATAGTGTATTTTTATGGATTTTTCTTTTTTAGTTTTAAGAAACGTAAGGGAGATTTGTGTAATTTTCATCTCTTCCAGAAGATGTCGTGTTTTGCAGATTAGCAAAGACATCGCTGTTGTGTTGAACTTTGTTTTCCATTGCCATCTAATTTAAGGTTGAACACTGTACAATGTTTGACTTTAACTAACGTAGTAGTTAGTATATAATCTTTCTTCAAAATTAACCTATAATATTATATAATATAATTTTACGAATATAATTAAACTTTATTTTCTTATTTAAAATTTATTATAAATTTATGGTATTTTTACCTTTTTTTGCCTAGGCAGAGTGGGATGTGAAAGCGGTGGTGCGTTGGTCAAAGCGCACAGGAGTCAAGACCCAAAGTATACATAATTTGCGCTTCAAGTTAACAATAGTCTCTTATGAATCTGGAAAGTCTACCACACAAAACAAATACATTTAAATAGGGAAAATATAGAATGGCCACCACTTGGTCATTTTTGTTTCACCATATTAAAAGGCTTGGTATTGATTATTGTTTCTTCTTCCTCGCAAATAGCAATATAGTTTTTTTTTAAATAATAAAAATAATAATCTTAATATTTATAATTACAAAAATAATAACATTTATGTTAAATTCATATATTTTATCTATTAAAAAAATATAATATAATATATTATTTTATTTTAAATATTATTTACTTACGATTATTTTAACTTGTTTTAGATATTTAACAACTACAATCAAAAATAATTTAATATTGTTAAAATATATCATTTAAATCAAATCGAATAGAAAAATTATGTTTCTCATGAAACACTAACACTATTGGTGTGTTACATTTCACTTTGGGGGCTAGCAACCTAGCTAGCTGCGTTTATATAAAGTTTCTGTCACTTTAGTTGCATGTGTTCACTTCAATAGTCATAAGCACGATATCAGTATTTCTTGCCAATACGCCCGCTTTTTGTCCCATAACAATTGTTATTTATAACTTAAAAACTATGAAGATTGAAATCGTGCCTTAGATCGAGTGCTGAAACTTTAAGCAACATATAATATATAATATTTATAGAAATTAATGGTCTTTTTTAGGCTTTAGAATTATAAAAAAACATATATTTTTTTAGTGAAAATATATCATATTTTCAATATTGTATGTATGATGATACCTTTAACAAATTACAAAATACGTCTAACCCGATATTCATTTATATGATAGTGTAAATATGAAAATTATTGTACATGATCATTGATCATAAAATCCCATATACAGTTGAAATTAATTATACTTATGATACCTTAATTTCATATTATCATTTCAGTGGTTGCCGTAATGACAAAATAATAAATAAATAAATAAAAGTGGTTCATATATATCATTTATTTAAAATATATTAAATATCATTGGTTAAAAAAATCATAAAATATAACAAAATTACTATATACTAAATGACAGCATATTTTGTTAGATATATCGAACATACATCATTTTAGCTCAAGATGACACCTTTTTTGCTTTTCCCTAATGTTTACGCCACTGGATTTTCTTTTATATATGCTAAATTATATATAAAGATCCAAATTTTTTTATATATTTTTTTTAATTTTGGATCCCCAATTCTTTTTTAAAAAAAATCCCACTTTAATTTCCTTATAATTTGGTTAATTTAATTTTCATATATTTAGTTCAAAATTTGAGAAAAATTTAACTTTAAAATTCAATTTTTAAAAAATAATGGAGTAATATCGTAAAAATTAAAAAATAAAGATACATAATTATAAATAAAAAGAAAAGGTAATAAAGTATAAGAATTAAAAAATAAAAATATCAAATTAAATAAAAAGTGAGTAAGTGGACTAAATGCTTAAGGCAATTAATATTAAAAATACCCTAATTTTAAGGAATTTTTAAAAATACTCCCACGGTTTCAAAAAATTCAAAAAAACTCTTAAAACATAACGGAAGTTAAATCTAAAGAAAATAAATACTAACATTTAATGTCAAAAATACCCCTAAGGTTTCAAAGAATTCAAAAATACTCCTAAGGTTTCAAAAAATTAAAAAATATTCCTAAAATGAAAGAAAAAAAAATAAACCAAAAAATTATAGACATAGAAACAGACATCTCATGATGTTTTTCACGAGAAATGATAATAAGTAAAAAAAAATGAAAATATTCAAAAAAACAAAGTTAAACCTTAAAAAATGAGATGAATTTAAAGACATATCATTTTTATTAAGAAAACTAATCGGAAGGAAAAATATAATTTATTATATCATAAGTAATAAAGAAATTAGTATTAAGATTACAGATGTAAAATGAAGATATAATATATCATTAATTGATAAAGAATCTATATTAAACAAGCTATCAAAAATTGTTCATAAAGATAAAGAAAAAATTGGATACATCCATTTAAGAAGAATTCAAATATTAATAAAAACACACTTTAGAGAATGAATAGATACATCAATAAAAATAACATTCTTAGATAATAGAATAATAAATAGGCAAAATGTCTTATTAGGAATGATCCATGGTAATTTAAGATACCAATAGTTAAAATTTACAACATATTCTAGATTTGTTATTAATATACATGATAAAAATATAAATCAAGTATTAAGTCTAGCTTATGAATTTGAAAAAGGAGATTTAATGAAATAAGGAAATCATCAATTTTTAATACATTATCTAGTAGCATATTCTTTAACAAATAGTCATAATAGTTCAATATATGAACAAAATGAATTTATAGAAATAGACAAAACTGTTAAGAAACTTAGACAAATAATAAAACCAAAAATACTAACAGATTTTGAAATACTAGAAGAATGAAAATTAGATATCAGAGAAAAACCCTTGATAACAGGAAGAAAAAATAATGTTATTAAAACTAATAGCATGCCAATATTTATTTTTATCGATCATAAAGGAGAAATTTCTAATAAAAAAGAAGTTAAAAAACTAGAAAATGAAGTCAAAATAATGAAGACATTACTTCATGATTGTATATTAGGAAAAAATAATGTTTAGAAATAAAATAAAAAATATGCATTTAGAAGTAAATGGAAGCCTAATAGGTGTACCAAAAAATCAAGCAACATTATTTGAAACTATACAATTATTAACAGAGGAAATGAATTTAGTCCAAGAAACAAATACAAAAATATTTAAAAGAAATAATAGATATACAAAAAGAATTACTAAAAGAAATAAAGGAACGTGGTTCTAATAAAATACAATAAGATATGCACAAAGAATTTTCAAAATTAAGAAAATATGTATACAACATACATAGAAATAATGAAATAATAGGTTATAAATATGATCCCTTAGAAAGACTAAAAGAAAAACCACCTAGGAGATCACATCCCCTCATTCCTAAAAGTGAGAAAAGGAAAAATGAAGAACAATCTAAGAGCAAAGAGATAATTCCAATTTAATATAATATAGAAAAGAGTTAGAAAGAAAATTCATGGACCTTAAAAATAGGGATATAGAAACATTTTCCATTTTATTGACATTAACTAATGAAGAAATAGAAAAATATTATAATGAAAAACTTTGTACTAACAAAGAAGATGATGATATAACAATAATCAATAAAACTGATTTTGAATAAAAAAACATGACCCCAAAAGATAATATGAAACCAATTTAATTACCAATCCCTTACCAAAAAGGAACATATGACCCATATAAGGGAGAAAGAAATAGGCAATTAAAGAACAGAATAACCTCGTACCACAGGTAGAAGAAGACAACCACCTAAAATGGAGAAAATGGTTGCATTGAGGAACTAGAGGTAGTATTCCACCAGAATTCAAACTCCATGATAATTATAAGTCTGAACTTCTAGACTTAGACTGCATATAAGATAGGAAGAAATCCTTATATGAATGGGGTAGTGGAGTGAGTGTGCTCATACAAACTTTTTAAACTACCCAAACAAATCATTTAACCTATAGAGTGCTTATAACACATAAAATGACCAGAAATGTTAAAGTTTGGTTTTCAAACTTAACAGATCAACAACATTTGTTAATGAAAGGAAATGCTTCCATAGGAAAGGAATAATTGGATACAGTAATAAATGAAATATACAAGGAATTTATTGGAGAAGATAAAGGAAGGACTATCACTGAATCTAGTGAAAATGAAATCAATGAAGCTAAATGACATCTAACAAATATAAAAATTTGTAACATGTGTTGCATAGATTCTTTTATTTGTGAATATGAAAAGTATTACCATAAATTACCATCCTCTATGCAAACAACTTATAAAGAAATGTTTTCCAAAAATTGTCTAGAACACTACATAAAACCTTAATAGAAAATTGAGAACAAATGAATAGAGAAACTATACCAGATACTCTAGGAGAAAGAATAAAAAGCCTTAAAGATTGGATTATTATTAAATGTCAAAAAAGAAAAGAATATAAACAGATAAGAGGAAATGATAAAATCTGCTGTGATACAAGAGATTTTAGAATACCCGTAAAATATAGATGTAATATAAAATCTTATAAATAAAAATGTAAATATAAAAAATATAAATTCAGAAAACAAAATTTCCAAAAATATAAAAAGAGATTTAATAGAGAAAACTACAAGAAAAAATATTTTATAAGAGGAAAGTATAAACCTTCTGAAAAAAGGAATTATTACCCTTCAAGAAAGAAAAATATTTAGATGTTAGATCTGTAATGAAAAAGGATATTATGCTAATGAATGCTCAAGCAGACTTCAACATAAAAATGAATTTATACAAAAAGAAAAAATCTTAGAAGAAACTTTAAAAATGGAATTAGAACCAATCGAGAAATCTGATATAGACGATACTTATAGTATCTATCTATTGGAAGAAATTGAGGAGAAAATAACTGACTCATAATATGAACACTCAAATTATGGATATTCTTCATCAGAAAATGAATGATCTGTATAGTATTACAAATCTAAACAGTACTTACATTAAAGTAGGACTAAAATTTAAAGGCTATAACACTTATCATTTACATGCATATATAGATACATTATCTAGTATGTGTGTAGCTAGTAGATATGTATTTTCAGAAGACAATTGGAAACAAGCGCCAAAAGATTTAATTGTAAGAATTGCTAACAATACTACAATAAAACTTAATAATGTATTAAAAGATGCTGATATAATAATAGGAGGAGAAAATTTTCACATTCCTACCATATATCAACATGAAACATGAATTGATTTGTTAATAGGAAATAATTTCCTAAACTTATATCAACTTTTTAAACAACATTTCGAAAAAATAAGTCTCACAACCCTAGAAGGAGAAACCATCTATGTCTCCAAAATAAGAAAAACTTTAACTATCTTAAACCTAACTTTTATGTAATAACATGAAAAGAGAAAACGTGATGAGATAGAAGACCAGTAAAAACCTTAACTCACCTCACTTTAGTCCAACATTCTTAGTTGAAAATTAAGTTAAGAAAAGAAAAGGTAAAAAGAGAATGGTAATAAACTTTAAAAGACTGAATAAAGAAACCATTGATGATGGATACTTCATTCCAAATTAAAAAGGATGAACTACTATCATAATTAAAGAAAAGAAATACTTCTCGAGTTTTGATTGCAAAATAAAATTTTGGAAAATAAGATTAGATGAAAAATCCCAAAAACTAACGACATTTAGTTGCCCCTAAGGCCAATTCCAATGGACAGTTATACTATTTGGATTAAAACAAGCTTTAGGTATTTTTCAAAAATATATGGATAATATTTTCAAGAAATTACAAGATATTTGCTATATTTACATAGATAATATTTTGGTTTTCAGTAATGAATTAAATAAACATTATTTGGACATTATCAATATTCTACAAGAATGTATAAGAGAAGGCATTGCACTCTTTGAAAAGAAAACAATACTTTCTCAACAAAAGATTAAATATTTAGGGTTGAAAATTGAAGATGGAAAACATAATCTCTCTCATATACGAAATAATATTCAAGGTTTTCCTAATGAATTAAAAGATAAAAACCAATTACAAAGATTTTTAGGATGTTTAATATATGTAGAAGCATACATCAAGAAACTTGCAGAAATAAGAAAACCATTACAAGAAAAATTGAAAAAAGATCATATCTAAAAATGGACAGAAGAAGATACTCTATATATGGATAGAGTAAAAGCAAAAGGTAAATTTTTTACTAACTTTATACCATCCAGGACCAGATGATAAGATGATAATTGAAACAAATAATTCACAAGAATATTGAGGAGCAATTCTTAAAACAAGAGTAGATGACAAAAATAAATATCTTTGTAGATATAAATCAGGATCTTTCCAAGGTTCATAATTAAATTACCATAGTAATGAAAAAGAATATTTAGTTGTTAAAAAAACTATTAAGAAATTTACAATATATGTTATAAGCTCTAGATTCATTGTTAGAACAGATTACAAGAATTTTGGTTATTTCTTAAGAACTAATATTGCAGGTGATTACAAATAAGGAAGATTAGTTAGATGGCAACAATGATTTAACCATTACAATTTTGATGTTGAACATCTTCCAAACCATAAAAATAGTTTAGTTGATGTCTTTACTAGAGAATTAACACCTCTAACTATTTTTATGCTTTCAATAATGGAACATCTTGATATCAAAATCATGATAAATGAAAAAGAGATAAAGATCCTATAGGAACAGCTCGAGCTGTTATATCTCGAGAAATCTCTTATAGAGACAGGAAAAAAACAGGAAGAACTTAATTGTTCAAGACAACCTCTAGTGATCAGAAGCTCAAATGAGGAATCTTCATCAAAAAAGGAAGAACCTAACAGTTCACAAAAAACTTCTGAAACCACAAATCTCAATTGTTAGATAAGGTAGAAAAAGAAGAACAAAAAAAGTTTATGTGGTCTATAATGGTCCAAAACCAAGAATTTATAACAATTGGACAGAAGCTAGCAAATCTATTCTAGGAATTAGTGGAGTAAATCATAGAGCCTTCACCAACAGAATAAAAGCTGAAGGTAGCTATGCCAACTACAAAACACCAAAAGTAATAACTCTATAGGAGATAGTAAGAAATTATTCTACAACACTACAACAACAACCAAAAACTCTAAGAAGATTGATAAATCTTGGAAAGATAGCAAGACCTTCATTGCAATTTAGAGAAACATATCCTCCAAAGACATAAAAAATAATAAAGTATTCAATGTTATTTAAGGAGACATCTCCTAGAACTATTTCAATCATTGAAGATAAAAAAGACCAATATAGAAAACTCAACAAACCACAATGGTTGAGTCTCTATAACTTGGCAAGAAAATCTACCCAAGAACATATTGAAGATATGAAGTTCTAAACTACAAACAAGAAATTTCATGTAGGAAGAAAATTCAATATGAAACTTGTCTTGAAAATTTTAAAAGATTTAACATCTTATTAGATATCTATACAAATTATATTAAAGCTATCATAAGCATTATAGACCATCTTGTTTAAGGATATTAAAAGACTATTTTAATAAAAAATATGTAAGAATAGAGGAATGAGAATTCAACAACTTAATGTTTGGATAATATTTCGTTAAAGATTATAAATACAATGCATGTGCACAAGAAAAACCTGCTTGTATACTACGAATAGAACAAAATAATATACATTCAACATATATGATTTATCAAGATAATACTCTATAAATATCAAATCATTAATACATAAATTAGAACTATTAGATTTAACAAATGAAAGAATAATTTTAAATTTTAAATTTTAAAAGACAATTAATAAATTTAAGATTAAAATTAAGCAACAAACATAATGAAGAACAACAATTGTAATGAATATAGAAAAAAATTAGACTTATACAAAAAAATAATAAATTTTTAGATAAATTATTACCTTTAATAAATAAATAAAGACTACTAATTATGTCAATATTAATCTTGATTAAAAATTGTATCTATTTCTAAAAATTAGTATCAGAACTAATGAATAATAATTAATGAAAAATTAACATCATTAAAATCTAAGAGTATTTTTAATATTTTATAAACTTCGAAGACATAATAAAATATATGTTAAAGCTCAAGCACAAATTTTGTCATATATTTATTATAATCATTTATCACTTGCTTTTTTTCTTAATTGGTTTTTTTTAAAGGTATATTCTTAATTAGTTTTGAAACTAAAATATTATGTATGCTTTTTCATCAAAAAAAAAGAAATATTATGTATGTTATTAGAATATTGGGAAAAGGACAAACCTCGATCAGACCGGAGCTACCTACGAAGAAAAGTGCTTGCATTTAACTTTTCTGTTAAAAACGATGAGAAAAGAGTGGCTTTCAGTGGAAGCACCACTTACATAGTAAACAGCATAATTATTAAGTACACGAATTTATATACATTTTTATATTTATATTATTTAAATTTTATTATAAATTAATATTATTTAAAAATTTAATTATTTATTTAATTTTTATTAAATTTTTAAAGTTCTTATAACACATAATATAATATACAAAATATGTGTAAAAATATATATTAAATTAATTAATATTAATACTTTTCAACGGCATAAAGTTTAGTAACAGTCTCTTATAACTAACAGTAAGAAAAATGTTAATATGTACATATTTTTAAGCATATAACATTTATATATTAAAATTTATTAAAATTATTTTATAAATTATATAAATATTTAAGTAATATTAATATATAATAAATTTTTTAATAAGTGTGAGATAGGTGTGAATTTATAAATCGGTAATTGGTACTTTTAAGTTTATGCAATACTCATATCAACTATAACCTTTAAGGAATATTAATTGCGAAATTTGCTTATATTCATATTAATTATAAAATATTTTTAGTATAATTTTTTTTAGCACAGAATATTTGATTTAATTATAAATATATGTATAATTTTATGTGTTTAATATTTCTCTAAGTCACGTTAATAACTTTAAATATATTATTAAAAAACGTTAATATTAAATTGTGTTTATTATAAATGAGAAATTAAAATTTTATTAAAAATCACTTAAAGGATCAACTTTTAAATTTATAAGAACGTAAGTATCACACATAATATTAAATAAAAATATTAATTTGATTTAAATATTCGTAATTTAATTTAAATAATATTTAATTAAATAATTTTAATATAAAATATGTATTGAATTTTATTTAATAATAAAAATATATAAATTGAAAATAATATATATTATTTTTTATTATAAATTATAAATATTATTATTCCCAATTTTATTAACTAAAATAAAACATATTTTTTGAACAACAGAGACAGAGACAAAAATAAAACATCTTCTAAATTTATGAGTTTTTTTTTATTGATTATTTTATACTTTCCATTAATATTAATTCCATTTTTCACTCATTTGATATTTATAATGCCTGAGTTTTATGCATAATATATTGTCTAGCACTACAATTTAAACACGTATGGACTTTTAAGACTTTTCCCACTGTGAGGTGTGAACCAAAAAAATCCCTATCGTTGCGTCTAATTTGAAATTATTAGGGACATGGTGCAAATTCAGGTAGGACTGACCGACTAGATAGTTTGTCAACGACAGCTGGAAACAAAAGTCATGAGAAGGCACTCCCGATTTGTATAATTCTACGTTAACTTGAAAGCCACTTCTCCATTCACTGTCTTTATTTGCTACAGTTCTAACACTGTGCTAGTTAGTCTCTTTTCATATCTATATCTCCAATACTTAATAAATATTAATTTAAAAGTTTATTCTTTCATAAAACATAATATTTTTTAAATTTTTTTTAATTAATTCTATGATAATTATTATATTTAATAAATTAATAAATTAATAAATTATATATTATATTTATTAATTTATTATATATAATAAAAAATTAATAATATTTTTTAAAAAAAAAATCTAAAAAAATTGTGTTTAATTAGAAATTTGTATACCAAATTTAATATTTATTACAGAGTCCTGGAATATATATTTTTTTTATAATTTTTAAATGTACTTTTATATATGAAAAATCTGATATGCACACTCTTAGAATAGAAAAAAAAAGATGTTAAAATAATTATAAAATTAATTATATTATGTAACGTAATTATAAAAAAGAAAAAAAAAACATTTACATCTTTTACATGCTTTCACAGGCAACAAACTTGTTTTAACCTTTTGCTCAACTTCTTCTTCCTTATTAATTAAATAATTAATTCGTAGCTTCATCCTTTTCAGCCCCGCTTAAAAGAGACAGATCCGTAGTTTAAAACAAATTAAAAGCAAAAGACGAATCCAAACCTTTCTACTAACTTTTTAGCACCTTTCTACAACAATGGATGTAAGTAAACTTTCTTCTTCTTCTTCTGCTGGTTTGGTTTTGTTTATGTTGCTGAAATTAATGTGAATACTTATGATTGTATTTATAATATATAGGAATATTGCAAAAGAAGTGGGCAAATACCAGCATTTGGGAACTGGGAATACGCAAATGAGCTTCCAATAACTCAGTATTTTGAGTGTGCGAGACAAGCTGGCTTGATTCGCCACAGTTCTTCCTCTGGAGATAGTAATCCATATGTTCGTGGTGATGATCTCTACACCGTTGATGGTCCTCTTAAGCCTTCTCATCGTGTTGTTGTTCCTCCTGGCCGAAAGGTGATTCACTCAATTAACCTTGTTCTTCTCTATCAATCAATGTCTTTATTTCCTTCGATTGTGTTCTTTGGGCTCAAACATTAAAGATTGAAAGATTTAATAAAAGATTTTTTTTTTCTTCGACTGTAAGTTCAAAATTTCTCATTTGTTTACTCACGAAAATTAATATAGCAATATTATAAATCAAAATTTACAAATATATTCTCATCATAATTTTTTCAATAACTTTCGTAACCTCTTTCACTAATTTTATTTGAAAAAAAAAACACAAGTAAAACTTATAAACATAAAAATTAATATGCTAAACTCTTTATAATTAATATTTTTGTTCGTGTAAGTTTTGAAGCTATGACAAGTTGTAATTTCACATTTTAATTTTAAGAAGGATATTTTAATTGTATTTTATATACAATAAATGTTGGATGAAGCCCACTCTAAATAACTTTCTTTTATAAATCGGTAATTTTAGTCATTTTGTTTAGTGATTCTTCACAAATCATTTTATTTTGTTAAAAAATTTCACTGTAATTTATTTTATATATTTAAATTTTAAAAAAATATTTACAGGAGAAATAACATCATCAAATGATTTCTTTTTATTTTCTATCATTATTTTAAATAGGTTCATGTACTTTTATATTATATTATTTTTAAAATTCATATCAAATTTAAAAAATATATAATATTTTTCAAAATTAATAACATGCATGAAGTACAACAAAAAAAAAATGCTGAATGCATGTTTTTGTGAATTGTGATTCTATTTATTTTCTTGGTAAGCAAACACAAATAAATACTGAAATATATGGCACTATGGGCTTTGAGGGAAAAAAATATTAGTCATAGTCAAAATTAAAAATAACTTATTTTTTGTTTGCAAAGATAAAAACAATTTATTTTCTGTTTTTTTTTTTTTTAAATTATGACAACGTGAAAATCGATAATGCAGACAAGAACGAGGGAAAGGCGGTTGCCAAATGTTAAGGAGCAGAATAAGCAAACAGGGAAGGTCGGCAAGGTACGTGACGTGATGGAACCACCACTTAAACACGGTCAAAAATACCCTCAAGACGCTGCCGTTTTAAGGTCTCATCGTTTGCCTACCAGGCCTCCCAAGCCTGTTGATGAAGATCTCTACAAGATCCCTCCTGAACTCCTTCATACTACCAAAAAGGTACCTCCCTTTATTTTTTCTTTCTTTCCTTTTTTAAAAGTATTATCATTAAATAATAACAGAAATATATATATATAGTATTATTATTTATTTTGTTTTATTTTATATATCTCTTTAAAGAATTATATATTCATAGACTATAAGAAAAAAAATTCACATTTGTTAGATGGCAATTATACGATGTTGACTAATTGAACACCTGTCGTGATCAATTTTAAAAATGTAGGGTTAAATAATTTCCGTATTTTTTCTTCAAAATTCTAACCCATTTCTTGGAGTACTGTTGACCATTTGACCTTTGTCTTCTGAGCTCGTTCTTTGCAATTTTTCTTTTCATTGTGAGTTTTTCTTCTTTGGTTCTTCTGTTTTCTAACATCATCAATTTATTACAATGGTATCTAAATAATTAGTATTTATTATGTAATCGTCTACAGAAGAAAGCTTTGGGAATATTTTCAAGATGCTTAGTACCTGCTTGCACTTCATAAATCATTTGGGCTCCTTTAGGAGAAGAAGACGAGTTATACGTATAGGAGACGGAAGAGTATTAGTGTTGTATCGTATGTTATTTCGGAAAAATAGATATTGATGTTGTTAAATTTATTTTTTGTGTTTTGTATAATGTTATTTTTTCATAACGTTAAAAAACATTTTAGATAACCAAAATGAAACAACGTGAATAAATAAATTATATAAAAATTGGATGATAACAAAAAGAGACCAATGTGCCAATTTTTTTTATTTAAGTTTTAGATCAAATAATTTTTTTTATGATTCAAATTTGTGATTTTAAATATAAAAAAAACTATCACTAAACAAGTCACTTTTATGTTTTGTCAAAATCTCGTCAAATATGATCATTTTTCTTGTAATTTTTGAGTATACATGTTTTAGGTTTTTTACTCATCTTACTTCATTTTCAAAATCTTTTTTCCCTAGTCATTTTATATTCTCTTTAACTTCACTTTCTTATTTTTAATTTGTTTTGAAGATAGAAAGAAACCTCAACCACATCTTGTTGAACAAATCATTTTTAACTATCACCACTCTTTAATGAATGACAACATATGTTATTGGATACACACCATAAATGACATCTATATTAGTAACACTATCAGTTTCAAAAATGATTCTTTCTATTTTCAAAACAAAATAAAAGATATTGGAGAGAGTGTAAAATGACTTTAAAAAATAGAAATTCAAGAGAATGTAAAATGAATCAAAAAATATTAAAATATGTATATATATATATATATTTTTGAAGAAAAGTGCATTTGTATTAACTAGTAATAGAGTTTGTATTAAAATATAAAGTTGGAAAAAGCCAATCAGGAGTTTCCTCAATCCAAGTCTCAAAATCATTACAAGACAGAGCATACTTAGCTAAATTATGAGTAATATCATCTGCTCTTCGAAGATACATTACTATTTAGTAATTATCGAATAACTTCAACAATGTGACCCTGCATCGCTAATTTGGAACCTATATTATTACTACATTGGATAGCCAGTAGTGAATTAAATTCCAATATTATATCCTAACAACCTGCTTCTGAGCTAAAAGTAATCCCATCACATTGCATGTAATTCACTTGTTAGGTAAGAATGGCTATCATAAGTATCAACCATAGTACCAAAGACTGGTCTAGGTGCATCTCTTATACTACAACCAAAGCCCACTTCATTGTTTGTTGTAGAAATCGCGACATCCACATTAATCTTTAAGCTCTTTGTTAACGGTAAAATCCACTATTGAGGTGGGTGATTGGTATAAGCTTTTCCTTGGTACTTGCCTATGAAACTCCTCTAACAATGTAGTAACTCCATTACAAATATGAGCAAAATTCCATGGTTTACCTTCAAAAAGGCATTTACCCCTTTCCTTTCAAATCTCATAGACTATCACCATAATATATTAAAGGTAAGTTTTAGCATGTTTTTCAATTGCCATCCACACTACTTTTCTAAAAAAGGATCTTTATATTTGAAGTAAAGAAAAATTTAGCATGAGAAGAGCTCCATACTTATTTTACAATGCAATATTCCCATATAGCATGGGATGTTGTTTCCATATCATTATTGTACAGAGGATAGCTTAGGTTGGATGTAATATGCCTTCTTATTAATTCTGAGTTGGTTGGTAAAATTCCTTGCAATATCTGCCAAATAAATTGCTTCACATTGTTCATGACAATAGCACCTTATAATTTCCTCCATAAAATGCTTAATTGTTGCGAGGATGAAGTGATTGTTGTGTCTTGCTTTTCCCAGCACCATTGACAAGATTTCCCATAGCCTTTACTCATACTATAAATTCCATTATTTGTAAAGTGCCATATAAGATGATCAGCCATGGATTTCGGAGGGAGAGGAATGCTACATATTAATGAAACTTTATCATACTAGAAAATATTTTTGTATCAGAGCTGAATTCCAAGTCCCACTAGGTGTTATTAAATCACACACCATTATTTTCATAATAAACTCTTGGGTTAGGTGTACTTGAAAATATGAATCATGAGGTAGCCATTTATTAGATGCAGTGTTTATATTGTTTTTGTCACCAACTCTCCAACATAAGTTTTTAGTGAGTACAATACGACCTTATATTAGGGCTCTCCATAAATAACTAGAGCGAGTTGTACATCGAGAAAGGAGCGGGGAGGATGAGACATCATATTTCTTTACTAATATACATGTAGCCAACAAGGTTAATTGAAATCCTCCATTTTGCAAAAACCCATTCCACCTAATGATTTCGGCTTACATAACTCCATCTAAGACAACTAATGCATCCCATAACCATCCTTATACTTTTTCCACCAATACTAAGCAACCATAAACTCAAGTTTGTTATAAAGTGATTTAGGTAATTTAAAAATACTTATGGCATAAGTGGGTATTGCTTAATAGACTTTATCAAAATTTCATTACCTGCCTTGGATAAATACTTTTCTTTCCATCTACTTAGTTTTTTCATACAATATTCTTGAATTGTTTGAAAGGTGCTTTGCTTATCTCTTTTAACTTTAGTGGAAGTCCCAAGTATTTTTCATGGAATTTTATCTCACGGATGTCCATGGCATTTAATGTTATCTTTTATAGTACTTTTATTGCTTAAGCTAACATATATTTTTGACTTATCAAAATTTACTTGCTAACCTATAGCTTCCTTGTAAATATGAAGAATGTTTTTTTTTTACTTTAGCACAATGAGATCTACAAGCACAAAAAAAAAAAAAACAAGAAATTATCATTTACAAAAAATAAATGAGTCATACTAGGTGCTTCTCTTGTTGCTTAAACCTTATGAATAAGTTGAGTGAATTCTACTTCTTTCAAAAGGAAAATGTTTGGCATTAAGGGGTCGACTTACCTCATTCCTCGGGATGGTACTATATTAACCATAATGTTGTTGTTCATTTTGATAGAGTAAGTGATAAGGTGTACAATTCTATATCAAATGAACCCAGTGGTTTGAGAAACTCATTTTTTTCCATAGCCTCCACTACAAAAGGTCATTTTATTTGGTCATATTTTTTACTTATATCAATCTTAAGAGTAATCATTCTTGGTTTCTTATTGACCTATGAATTGTGTGCATCGTCTCATATGCAATTTTAGGAATAAGTGAAATAATAGTCTTGTTAATCTAACTAATATCATCAACACCATTTAGAAAAGATAAACATGCATCACTTACCTTAGACCCAAAAATGTCCCAATATTTATGGAACAACATTATTGGTATTCCATCCATACCATTCGCTTTATCAGGCTTCAGAACAAACAAGGAATGTCGAGCTTTATCATTTGTGAAAGGTTGGTTCAGATTTTACTGTTGTTAAGGACTCAACTGTGTTTTCAAATTGTTAATTATAAGTTCAGCCACCAAATTGTAATCTAACTTATAAATGTCCCTCTATTGTGTTTCAACCATACTCGAAGCTAATTGTACTATGGAAATGTGGTTTTGAGTCCTTCTTGTACTAGCATAAACATGAAATTACGCTAAATTACGATCCCTATACTTAAGTAAATTTGTTCTAGCCCTTTTATGCCCAGTACTGCTCATCTTTACACAATAAGTTTTCAATGCCTTGTCTGAGGTTGGATAGCATTTTCCTATTGGATCTAGTTCTACTATGTAGGATGTGCTGCTTTTCAAAGGGAAATATGTCATGCTCTTCAAAACAACAATTTCTATAATGGAGTTATATGGTACATGGAAAAAGAATTTTGAGTTTTCCTTTATTGAGTTCTTCAATATAGAATAAGAAATACATTATGAATATAGGTGTTAAGAAACTTAACATTGGCTGGTAATTTGTAGGACATATATTAATAACAACAAAAGATGCTGAAGATGTACTTGTAAGTTTTTGATAGTGATGTGATCCAAATTCTCTTTCTTGACTATATTGAAGCTTCAAACATGGAATTTAAAGGTGCAGATGAAGCTATTATGAAATTCTTGCAGCTAAAATCACCACCTTTGGTCAGTTCTTAAACCTTATGTCCTCTTTATTTTGATTTTAGCTTATTTTTCAACTTCTTTCCTATTATCTATTTGGTCTCAAAGACATATAGTAGTAGTAAAGTGAGCAATTTTTTTAGCTAACAATTTGAAAGTTCAGTTAGTCTAGATTAATAAACATATACAAAGTACAAAAATCTATAATTGTATTTTCATTTATTGCGTTTAGCTTAGATTATTCTCTTTTTCATTATCTATTCCCATTTTTTGTTAAAATTTTAATTTTGTATTTTAGTTATCTTTTATATCTATATGCTCTTATTTTTTGTTTATTCAATGTTTACTCTCACAGTAGGTACTATTAGAAGCTTTCACCATGAGCAAGACTTGTTGTACTATTGGCGCCCTTACACGCTATTAATTAGACTTTAAATATATTACATAGATACATGAATATGTTTAGGTATTACTATCTATAGAGATAGAATGTAACCTGTATCTATATAATTTTAAATGTACATTTGTTGCTTGTGAATTGTATTTTATTAGTGAAATAAAAAATAATTGTTGCAATTTTTATGGGACAATATATTTTAAGATTATATTTTCTTTGTTATAATGTTGTCCTAAAATTATCAATTTTAGACAACAAAAATTGGTTCCAAAAACGTTATAAAAAGAATCAATATATTTTAGGGACGTATTTATTCCAAATTAGAACAAATTTGTTTGTCTTATAAAATAATTTTTAAGGACAAACTTTTGTGACAAAATTTTAATTTTTAAAGACAAATATTTTGTCCTTAAAACATTTTTTTCACAAATTATCTATTTTTTTCAAGGACAAAAATGTTTGTCCTTGATACTTTTATTTTTTTGGGACAAAATTGAATTTTGTTCAAGTAGATATTCTGGGAAGACAAATTTTTTGTTTTTAATTCTCATTTGAGACAAAATCTTGACTTTTAAGAACAAAATTCTTTGTCCCAAAAAATACATTTTCTTGTAGTGATTATCTTTATATCTATCAATCTTGTTTGCAACCATATTTCCTCTTGTCTCTATTACTTGTAGAAAATTTGAATTTCCCACCCTTCTATGGTCCAAATTGCATGGGGAAGCGACCCTTGAGCTCGAATAGAAATATTACCTTCAACAGACATTTCATTGTCTAATTATCTTTGTCTTACCCTTCAATCCACCACTAACCCCATATTGACACCAATGCCCTCCAAGTTTTTTGGTTTTGGCCTATTTACCACTAATTTTGGACTAGGTTTGAATCTGGCAGCTCAAAGCCAAGCTTTAAAATATTCAGTTAAGTTCCCCCTATTTTCTTCAGCGAATTTTCTTTTCTCATAATACCTCACATTGTGCCCAATTCGACCACAAAAGAAACAAAAGAATGGTAGCTTTTCATACCGAAAATCTACCCAAAAAGGTGTTTTCTTTGCACATGTATCCAAGCACCCAACAATAATGGGTTAGAGATATTTAACTCAACTATAGCTCTAGTAAAACCAAGATGCTTTGATGCTTTGCCAGAAATTATCACTTCTTTAACCTTCCCAACAATAGCAGCAATGTGCCTAATCTTTTTATCAACCATCCAACCTAGAGGAACATTATGAACTTGAACCCATATTAGAATAGTATCAAAAGAAATTTCCTTTATTCTAGTACTTGCCTCATACGGTTGTAGCGCTAGGAGATTATTGTTTAAATTCCACAGTTGACGGTTGAGCACCCCCTAAATTCATCTTGGGTCATCAATTAGCACCACATCCTTAAACCGAATACCTAACTCATCCATTGTTATCTACTATGAGAATAAGAAAAATGACAAAGAACAATAAAGCATAAGAAAAAAGGAACCAAGGAAAAACTAGCCCTAGCAAAGAGAGACTTGACTAAGTAAAAGTCTAGTGCCGCACGACCTAGAAGAAATTTCACCGCTTGACTGAACCCTAAAGCTATAATTTTTATTTTATTTTTATACCCCTCTGACACGTTATAATATGTATATCCTATATAATCGACATGTGTACATGTGATACTCTATTTATACATAGGTCCCATAAGAGAGCCACACATTCTCACAATTCTCTAAGTTCTCTTTAGTTTCTCTCTCTGTAAATTGGATCAATTCTAATAGTAACAATGGAAAGATAAATGACTTGGCAATAAGAACTTGTAGCGATCCTGTTATTGTTTATGTTGTGATAGAAACAAAGATGAGTGAACGGAAAAGAGATCTTGAGTAGCAACCTAAACACCGTCTACAAATCACTTCAATTAGTACTAAAATTATTTCAACGGTGCCAAAAACTTGTTGTCTCTTTTAGGAGAACATAAAACGTGCAAGTATACACAGTCACAAGTAATAAAATTTGATAAGTAAAATATCGTTCCCACAGAGATTTGTCACTATAGTTTGTTGAGTACTAAAATTATTTTGCTATGATTTTATCCAAAATAATTGTTGATTTGGAAAGTTAACTAAAGAGTTTTATAACAAAATAAAAGAAATCTAGGATTACAGTTTTTCTCCAAATTAATCCACTCGAGTCATATTATTTTCTCTTGATTTATATTTTTATAGTAAATTTAATTTTTCAACCGAAAACTTCTAATTTTATCCATACATCTATTCCGAGCTCCGTATAGACACACCTCGTTAAATTAATTCACTATATTCCTATGAGAATTAAATTCACCAAGATTCATTACGTTCTAAGTTTTCAAATAGCCACACATACGATAAAGGTATATTCCTATCCTTCATATATACATGTTATTCTATCCATGAGCAATATACACAAAAATGCCTCTTCCAAGTTTATTTAAGTACCACAGATCATTTGATTAATTTTCCAATAATCAAAAGCATTAAGCACAAATAGAATAAACAAATTAAAAGTCTTATAAATCATTCAAAAATAATTAAACTCAAGTTTCATAAATTTAGATAAAATGCAACCCTAGAAAAATTAAATTACTTCATAAATAAAAATAAAAATTACAACAGTTAAGGAATATTAGATGAAGAACACAAAGAAAATTAAAACATCTCTTCTCCTAAATTTTTGGCACACACAGAACACAACAGAACCCAAAAATGGCTTCTGTGTGTACCACTGTCCAGAACCCAAACTCTCCAAAGATTCCAAAACTAAAAACCCCTCTTTTTTTAGCAACAAATGCCCTATTTATAGCTAAAAAATACATCTAAAAAAAATACATTTTCTTTAGACACGCGGGATACATTTTACATCGAAAATAAAAATAAAACGCATTGAGGACATTTTTCTTTAGGTACACAACCACGCGTATGAAAATGAATATCGAAATTGTTATTTTAACATACGCATGGAAGGCATGAAATAGAGGGCGTTGATGAGCGAAAACCGACATCGCCGATTCTTGCCAATACTTTGGTTTTAATATTTATAAAACTCTCGCAAGTGCATGAATCATTTCGTAGAAAATGATAAGTATACTCCCAAGGTCGATCTAAGGAAGGAATGTATGTGGTTTTTAATTTATTATTCAAACTTTTAAAAACGAAATTAAATCCTAAACATCCTCTCACGATATTTTGGGTTTTTTGTGTTTCTAATCTAATAACATAAAAATAAACATAGATTCAATAAACATTTATGAAAATTTTATCATTTATAATGGTGGAGTATTTATGGATATAATAACTAAATTAATTATGCTTGCTCATATTATTTAGGTTATTAAAGATATGAATTGATATTTATTGATTTTTCCTTTTTTATATGAATACCACCTTTGGTGGGGTTAGATATTTTTGTTAACTAAACAAATCAATTAACACCTATGGGTGGGGTTGATAACTAATTTGCTCAATTAAATTAATTCCTTTTTCTAAGAGATTGAAAATGAACCATTTAAATGCCACCTTTGGTAGGGTTAGACAGTTTAAACTTTATTCAAGGTGTCCAAATTAAACCTAAGAATTTAGTTATCCGAGTACTAACTTTCAAGTTTTAAAACCACTACCGAAAACATGTAGTCAATACATTTTCAGATAATAATTCTTATAAAAACTTTTGAAATAGAGCTTCACTCTAACTACCGGGCGATTGTACCAACAAATAAAAGAGCACTACTCTAAATTAGACCGGATAACTAAACCTTAAAATCTAATTTTCAGGTTTAAGTTTGTAATGAAAAATAATATATTTCTCTCTAACATTCTTAATATAAAATCTTGAATAAAAACAAAATCAATTCATTTTAGAGATTTTCACCTATTTAATATTTCGCAAGCATAACAACGTTATTATTACATCATGTTTACTAACAGCCAACAGAGTTAAATTTAATCACAGACAAATTAAATATAACATATAGGAATAAAGCATAAAAAATAACTGTAAAGAAAATAAAATCCTTACAGAATTTCGATGCTATTCCCGTTGCTGGAAAACCTCCAAGCGGAATTTGCACTCTCATTTATTAAATCAAAAAGCTAATAAATTTCAAAAACATAACTAGTTCTTCCCAAAAAGGGAAGAACTCTAAAACTAAGAGAAATTAACTAAGAAAAACTAAAAACAAAAAAACAAAAAAACAAAAAAATCTAAGAAAAGAGAGAAAGAAAGAGAGAAGAGAATGTGTTTTGAGGTGTGTTTAGAAGTGAAGAGAAGGGGCTATTTATATGTGAGGATGGGGAGAAAAAGTGAGTGAAAAAATGTTAAAAAATTGTGAAAACGTGGAGTGCAATTGCTGAGGTCATTGATAACGTCATGGGGGCGGCTGCGCGTGAAAATGGGGCGAAATGGGCAGCGGCTGCGCGTGAAAATGGGGCGAAATGGGCAGCGGCGCGTAAGGAGGGCAGTTGGGCGGCGCGGTGGTACGATTTTCTCCTTTTTGACATTTTTGACCCTTTTGACCCATTTTGTCCAATTTTTCCATATTTGTTGACCTTTCCCCATTTATTTATTAATATATTTGTGATGTATTGCTTCTAGTATTCCTCTTTGAGTCTTTAAGTTACGTTTTTAAGCCAAAATACCTGAAAAACAATAAAAATACCTGTGATTCCGAAAAAGACAAATTTATATAAATATATGATAAAACATATAAATATATATATTTTTAATCAATTAATGTGCATAAAATCATGGTAATTTTAGTGCTTTTTGAGCACTCATCACAAGCCCCAACCAGCTTCTTGCTAGTCCTTTAGCAAGAGAAGCGATAAAAATTAAAAATTAAACTATCCTAAATCACTTTCGTGGATTGAACGGTTGCATTTAGCCTATGCAACAAGCCTTTAAAGCCCTAGGTTGCCATAGTGGACGAGTTTGAGTCTCGTGAGGGTTTTCAGTAATGATATCCATAAACATTGAACTAAATGTAAAAATCAAAAGAAATAATAAAAACAATCAACTCAAAAACTAAAATTACAACAAAATCAAAATTGAATTTTTAAGAACAACATATCACAAAAATGTCTCATACTTTTTAATCTCTTTTAAGATCATAATTAAAATCTCAAGCATAAGTTATTTTAATCTCTTTAAACAATCATGATTTATTATAATAATTAGTCGAAAATCATTTTCATATTTCATGTCAAAAATGTATCAATTTAATTTCACCCAATTTCAGTATCATGAATCAGAATTCGCTTTGACTCTATTCCTCACAAGTCAATACTCTCAAAACACTGAATCCTATGGGTTCAAACACTCATACTAATTTATATGCGAAAGAGTTGATGTATAGAAATGAACTAATAGGTTCGCATATGTATAAAGAATAAAGACTCAAAGTGTTATTTTAACATTGATCTCATGAAAGGAATCAAATGTATAAATTATAAAGATATCATATATAAAAATTATTTTCATGCATAAATAAAACACATTAGGAAAGAATTTCAAGATATATGCTTTTTACAAATGAAGAAATTGCAATGACTTTTTAGGGAATTACTTACTATATCTTTCTTTTGTAATTAGCCTGTACTCACAACTTTGTAGAGAATGTGGGTCATAGTATGTAGATGATACTATATATTTTTTATCTCTCTATTTTTTTTCTGAAGATATTTTTCAATATATGTATTTTTTAGAGAGTCAACCCATGTACAGATTGTACATTTTTTTAGGATTTTGGTGAGTGGTTAATTTTGTGGTTTTTCTGTTTGATCTTGGTTTAGGTAACCCCAGATATGTCTTTTTTTTTTTGTAGCATTAATGCATGAATGAGATATAAGCATATACTATCAATTTCTACTCAAATCATTTAATCTAAGCAAAAAAAATAAAAATATGATACTCTATTAAGATGAGAAAAAATTCATACATTCAATACTAATACCTATAGAGATCATCTAAAAATTTGAATAAATAAGAAATGTGTTTGGAGTAGAAAAAATATATATTTCACTCTGAATAAAAGAAATTAGGCTCAAATTATATCTCACAAGGGTAGTCTCCACTAAAAACAAATCATAAACACTGATTTTGGGTTTAATATAATTTCCACATTTTATCAAGAAATACTAGTTATGACAAAAACTAACTAATTATCAAAAATAATTACAAAATATTTCATGATATGTTTTCAAAAATTAATCTAACAGTACAAAAGACTTAACTATTTACTTAAATTTGATTTAAAGAAATGATAAATTTTTGTGAGAAAATATTAATTTTTTTTATTTCAAAAATTACTAAATCACACAAAACAAAAATAAAACCAAACACAAAAAAATGAAAACGTGAACATAAAAAAGAAAAAAAAATATTATTTTTTTATTTTTTTAAATTGCTAAATCTTTTTTTTTTTTCTAATTAAGCATGGTAACTTTTCACCACCCCCAACCTAGAACTTACATTGTCCTCAATGTAACAACTGTAAATTAAAGATAAAGAGAAAAGAGAAGAAAGATTACCTATTTTTGGAGAATGTGTAAGTAGTAATGGAAAAATGCAGGTGCATTCATCATATTCATCATTAAAGTGTATACAGACAGATCGCTGTGAACTTCTAACATCTCAACAAATATTTTTAGTTTTAACAATTTAAAAATTATTCACATATAATTAAACTAAAATAAACAATAAAATAAAGTAAATAACAGAAAATTACCTAAAATGATGGGCTGCCTCCCATCCAACGCTTAGTTTAACGTCTTAGCAAGACGTAACTTGGGGATTGCATTTTAAGTAAACTCAATGTCCCATGATCATTGAGTCAATCAAACCTACAAGTAAGACAAAATTGTCTACCTATACTGTTTCAAACATGCCCTATTGATTTTCAAAATATTTTTTTTATGTACTTAAAACTAGAGGCATACTTGAGGGTTTTAGATAACCCACATCTAGGTGCAAATCAAATAATTAAGACATCAAAACACAATTGTACCTAGATCAAACAAAGAATTTTTTTTTGTTTTTTTTAAAGATAAAATAACATAATCAGTATTAATCAAGAGTGCTCTCAGGAAAGAATGGTGAGGCAAAGGCTCCTTAAAAACCATTCTCGTAGATAGAACAACGTTCCCAGGAAAGACTAGTGGCACAAAGGCTTCCAAGAACTAGTCTCCTAGACAGAACTCCCTTAGATCTTTACTTTTCATGTTATTAAAGTTAAGTTAATTAAGTTAAGTTAAGTAAAAATTTAAGTTAATTAAGTTAAGTTAATTAAAAAGCTAAGTTAGTTAAGTTAAAAAAATCTAAGTTAATTAAAAAGTTAAGTTAATTAAGTTAGTAAAAATCTAAATTAATTAAGTTAAATGAAAAATCTAAGTTAATTAAAAAGCTAAGTTAATTAAGTTAGTAAAAATCTAAGTGAATTAAGTTAAATGAAAATTAAGAGAAAATAAAATAGTTAAAGAAAATAAAATAAATTGACAAAGGTAAAATAAATAAAATAAAATTTAAAAAGGTAAAAGAAAATAAAATTAAAATTAATTTTTTATATATATATTTTTATTCATTTTTTTCATTTTAAAAAAAAATTAATTTTTTTTATGTAAAATTTATTTAAGTTTTTTTTTTATTTTTTTTACTATTCATAAACGATAATTTTATTTTACTATTTACATTATATTATTTTTTTTATCTTAAATATTTTTTAATTTTTTACTATTCATGAACGGTAAAAAAAATATTTACCTCAAATTTAAAATTTCTAAATTATTATTATTATTATTATTATTTTAATTTTAATTTTTTTTATATTTTATATTTTATATATTTTTTTATATTTTTTTATTATTTCTTATGAAATTTGAAATTCGATTATTATTTTTTTTTATTAAAACAAAAAAAATCATAATTATTTATAGCACAAAAATATTTTTAAAATTTTGATAAATAATTTAAAAATGCTATTCCTTCCCCGGCAACGGCGCTAAAAACTTGATGTCATCTCCAGCAACGGCACCAAAAACTTGATGAGCGAAAACCGACATTGCCGATTCTTGCCAATAATTTGGTTTTAATATTTATAAAACTCTCGCAAGTGCACGAATCATTTCGTAGAAAATGATAAGTATACTCCTAAGGTCGATCTAAGGAAGGAATGTATGTTGTTTTTAATTTATTATTCAAACTTTTAAAAACGAAATTAAAACCTAAACAACTTGTCACGATATTTTGGGTTTTTTATGTTTCTAATCTAATAACATAAAAATAAACACAGATTCAATAAACATTTATGAAAATTTTATCATTTATAATGGTGGAGTATTTATGGATATAATAACTAAGTTAATTATGTTTGCTCATATTATTTAGGTTATTAAAGATATAAATTGATATTTATTGATTCTCCATTTTTTATATGAATACCACCTTTGGTAAGGTTAGATATTCTTTGTTAACTAAACAAATTAATTAACACCTATGGGTGAGGTTGATAACTAATTTGCTTAATTAAATTAATTCCTTTTTCTAATAGATTGAAATTGAACCATTTAAAAACCACCTTTGGTGGGGTTAGATAGTTTTAAACTTTATTCAAGGTGTCCAAATTAAACCAAAGAATTTAGTTATCCGAGTACTAACTTTCAAGTTTTAAAACCACTACTGAAAACATGTTGTCAATACATTTTCAGATAATAATTATTATAAAAACTTTTGAAATAGAGCTTCACTCTAACTACCGGGCGATTGTACCAACAAATAAAATAGCACTACTCTAAATCAGACCGGATAACTAAACATTAAAATCTAATTTTCAGGTTTAAGTTTGTAATGAAAAATAATATATTTCTCTCTAACATTCTTAATATAAAATCTTGAATAAAAACAAAATCAATTCATTTTAGAGATTTTCACCTATTTAATAATTCGCAAGCATAACAATGTTATTATTACATCATGTTTACTAACAGCCAACAGAGTTAAATTTAATCACAGACAAATTAAATATAACATGTAAGAATAAAGCATAAAAAATAACTGTAAAGAAAATAAAATCCTTACAGAACTTCGATATTATTCCCGTTGCTAGAAAACCTTCAAGCGGAATTTGCACTCCCATTTATTGAATCAAAAAGCTAATAAATTAAAAAAACATAACTAGTTCTTCCCAAAAAGGGAAGAACTCTAAAACTAAGAGAAATTAACTAAGAAAAACTAAAAACTAAAAAACAAAAAAATCTAAGAAAAGAGAGAAAGAAAGAGAGAAGAGAATATGTTTTGAGGTGTGTTTAGAAGTGAAGAGAATGGGGGTATTTATAGGTGAGGATGAGGAGAAAAAGTGAGTGAAAAAATGTTAAAAAATTGTGAAAACGCGGAGTGCAATTGCTGAGGTCATTGATGACGTCAACATGATGTCATGGGGGCGGCTGCGCGCAAAAATGGGGCGAAATGGGCATCGGCGCGATTTTCTCCTTTTTGACCCATTTTGTCCAATTTTTCCATATTTGTTGACCTTTCCCCATTTATTTATTAATATATTTGTGATGTATTGCTTCCAGTATTCTTCTTTGAGTCTTTAAGTTACGTTTTTAAGCCAAAATACCTAAAAAACAATAAAAATACCCGTGATTCCGAAAAGACAAATTTATATAAATATATGATAAAACATATAAATATATATTTTTTTAATCAATTAATGTGCATAAAATCTTGGTAATTTTAGTGCTCTTTGAGCACTCATCAGACGCCTTTGTTGATTTTTTTAATACAATTCGTGTACCACGTGTCCAGATTTGATTCGCTGCAAGAAATAGTGGGACACGTCGCAACATTTCATATGGTAATAAGAACGGGCACACGTGAAATTGTCGTACGGGATAAGCGGTGCCGAGAAAGTGGGGGACAACTGCTGGAACGCGTGCGTGATTTTGCGTTTTTATATTCACCAAAATGTGCCACGTGTCATCACATGATTGACTGGAAAGGAATGGTGGGATAAACAGGCGCACTGATTACGCCGCAGGAAATGATAGATTTTTGGCAGACGCGTAAAGACATGTGGGTCCCACCCTGTACACCGATATGCGCAGCAGGTAGGCCCCATATGGGTATCAAGTAGCGTGTAACCATAAAACCTGCATCCAAACACTTTGGTTGGGTTTGAAAGACACGCACGCATCCTTACGGTTGCTTTTCTGATATGACGGTTCAGGTCCAAATCCAAAAATTCTAATAATTCCCATAGATTGAATACTGTCGAGTGTTGGAATTTTGGGAGAACTGGGCATTACAAAAAATTAGTGCAAGAGTGCACCAATGCACCAGGAAGCGTAGGCAAAAGCAAATTTTATTTACACTTCAAGAGGAGATGATGCATTGTTATGCTTTTTGGAGAGCAAGGAAGAATCTTAGGTAAACTTCACAGTAAGAATTCTTCGAGAAATATTTCCTCATAAACCTTGGAAAGGTATACCTTGGTGATGATCAATTGTGTGCTATTTTTGGAAAAGGTGTAGTGAATATTAAGTTGAATGGGTTTGTTTGGGAGTTAAAGGATGTTAGGTATATTCTTGACCTAAGAAAAAACTTAATCTTAATAGGGTAGTTGGCTAGTGCATGCTACACTACGATCTTCCATGGTGATGATTGGAAGATTTCAAAGGGTGCAATGATGATTGCTCGAGGAAAGAAGAGTGACACTCTTTACATGACAGTAGAGGCATGTTGTTTGATAGAAATTGTTGTAGGAAATGAAACGACAAATCTGTGGCACCAGAGACTAGGCCACATGAGTAAGAAAGGGATAAAGATTATGCAAACAAAGGAAAAACTTCCAGGTCTAAAGTCAATGGAGATAGACATGTGGGAAGATTGCATACTTGGAAAGAAAATAAGGTTCAACTTTCAAACAAGTGATAGAACCCTAAAAAAGGAAAGGCTAGAGCTCTATCACTCTGATGTTTGGGAACCAATGACCGTCTCATCCATAGGTGGGAAACACTACTTCATGACTTTCATCGATGATCACTCTCGGAATGTATGGGTTTACTTTATAAATCATAAGTCTGAAGTGTTTGAGGCTTTCAAGAGATGGGAAGCTATGGTTGAAAATGAGATAGGTTTAAAGATAAAAAAGCTTTAAACCAACAATGATGGTGAATATGAAGACACTAGATTCAAAAATTTATGATATGAGGACATGATCAGAATAGAAAGAACTGTGCCAAACACATCTCAACACAATGGTGTAGCTGAGCATATGAATCGAACTTTGATAGAAAGAGCCAAAAGTATTCATATACAGTAAGTGATGAACAAAACCAACATCGCCGATCCTGCCAATACTTTGGTTTTATATTTATAAAACTCTCGCAAGTACATGAATCATTTCATAAAAAATGATAAGTATAATCCCAAGGTCGATCTAAGGAAGGAATATATGTGGTTTTTAATTTATTATTCAAACTTTTAAAAATGAAATTAAATCCTAAACATCCTATCACGATATTTGGATTTTGTGTTTTAAATCTACTCACATAAAAATAAACATAGATAGAGATTCAATAAACATTTATGCAAATTTTATCTGTTAAAATAATGGAGTATTTATGGATATAATAACTAAGTTAATTATGCTTGCTTATATTATTTAGGTTATTAAAGATATAAATTGATACTTATTGATTCTCTTTTTTTTATATGAATACCACCTTTGGTAAGGTTAGATATTCTTTGTTAACTAAACAAATCAATTAACACCTATGTGTGGGGTTGATAACTAATTTGGTTAATTAAATTAATTCATTTTTCTAAGAGATTGAAAATGAACCATTTAAATGCCACCTTTGGTGGGGTTAGACAGTTTAAACTTTATTCAAGGTGTCCAAATTAAACCTAAGAATTTAATTATCCGAGTACTAACTTTCAAGTTTTAAAACTACTACTGAAAACATGTTGTCAATACATTTTCAGATAATGATTCTTATAAAAACTTTTGAAATAGAGCTTCACTATAACTAGCGGGCGATTGTACCAACAAATAAAAGAGCACTACTCTAAATCAGATCGGATAACTAAACCTTAAAATCTAATTTTCAAATTTAAGTTTGTAATGAAAAATAATATATTTCTCTCTAACATTATTAATATAAAATCTTGAATAAAAATAAAATCAATTCATTTTAGAGATTTTTACCTATTTAATATTTCGCAAGCATAACAATGTTATTATTATATCATGTTTACAAATAGTCAACAAAATTAAATTTAATCACACAAATTAAATATAACATGTAAGAATAAAGCATAAAAAATAACTGTAAAGAAAATAAAATCCTTACAGTATTTTGATGTTATTCCTATTCCTGAAAAACCTCCAAACGGAATTTACACTTCCATTTATTGAATCAAAAAGAAAATAAATTACAAAAACATAATTTGTTCTTCTCAAAAAGAGAAGAACTCTAAAACTAAGAAAAGTTAACTAAGAAAAACTAGAAACTAAGAAATGAAGAGAAAGAAAGAGAGAAGAAGTATGTTTTTTTTTGTTTGATTTGAAGTGAAGAGAATGAGGGTATTTATAGGTGAGAAGGGAAAGAAAAATTGGGTGAAAAATGGTTAAAAATGGTTGAAACGCAGAGTAGTGAATGATGATATCATTGCTGACGTCATGCTGGTGTAGGGCACGACGGTTCGTGCGGATTGGGGCAGATGGGCGTAGCGGTGCGCATGGATGGGTGCAGGCGCATGCAGACTGGGCACAGATGGGCATAGGCATTCACAGACTGGGCACAGATGGGCACAGGCGCGCGCGGACTGGGTGCAGATTTCCTCCATTTTGACATTTTTGACCCATGTTGTCCAATTTTTCCATCTTTTTTTTTTTTACTTTTCCTCATTTAATTTATGATATATTTGTGATGTATTGCCTCTGGTATTTTTCTTTGAGTCTTTAAGTTACTTTTTTAAGCAAAAATACCTTAAAAACAATAAAAATACCCGTGATTCTGAAAAGATAGATTTATATAAAAATATGATAAAATCATATATATATATATATATTTTTAATCAATTAAAGTGAATAAAATCATGGTAATTTTAGTGATTTTTGAGCACTCATTAGTAAGGTATACCAAAGTAGTTATGTGCAGAAGTAGTCACATGGCACATTACTTGATCAATCAAGGCCCATCTGTACCATTGAAGAACAAAATACCATAGGAGATATGGAGCAGAAAAGAGGTAAAACTATCATATCTAAAAGTTTTTAGTTGTGTAGCATTTATGCATATTAGTGATCAAACTGGAATAAGCTTGATTCCAAATCCAAGAAATGCACCTTCATCGGTTATGGTAAGGATGAGTTTGGACACCGTATTTAGGATGATGAAAACAAGAATGTGATTCGTAGTAGAGATATGATTTTCAACAAAAGGTGATGTAAATGGCATGCATAAAACAGATGCTAATGACATAGAGCAGAATGAGTCACTATTTGTAGATGTAGATAATGTCCCAAATAATCCCATGCGAAACCAATTGTAACAAGTCCTCAACTAGAGAAACTTGTTGGATAGAGAAATACGTAGTATTCTGACACACCACAACCTCATTCTCTAGCTTCTATATTGAGAATGTCTTCTCGACCTCATTTTCCTAACATGAGATACATGAACTATATGTTGCTGACTGATGGAAGGGAGCCTAAATGCTATGATGAAGGTTGTTAGACTAGAGATGCCAGAAAGTGGGAGCTTACCATGAAAGAAGAAATGAAATCCCTTATCTCTAACCAGACAAGGGAACTAGTTGAGTTACCCATAGGGAAGAAGAAACTTCACAAAAAATGGGTGTACTAGTTGAAAGAGGAGCATAATGATTCTATGAGATACAAAGCCCAACTAGTTGTTAAAATATTTTAGCAGAAGGAAGGATTTGACTATACCAATATTTTTCTCCCATTGTAAAGCTCAATACTATCATATCAGTGTTGAGTATTATAGCCATTGAACTTCCTTTTGAACAGTTAGATGTGAAGACTACATTCCTTCATGAAGACTTAGATGAGGAGATATACATGTACTAGCTAGAAGGTTTCTCAGAAAGAGGGAAGAAGAACATGATGCGCAGACTTAAGAAGAGTTTGTATAGCCTGAAACAACACCCGAAACAATGGTATCGAAAGTTTGATAGCTTCATGCATAAGGAAGGTTTCTAGAAGTGCAACATCGGCCACTGTTACTACTTCAAGAGATATAAGTCTAGTTATATCATTTTACTACTTTATGTTGATAATATGTTAGTAGTAAGTTCAGATATGGATGATATCAAAAGGTGGAAGTAGCAATTGTTAAAGGAGTTTGACATGAAAGACTTGGGTCCAGTAAAGAAGATTTTTGGAATGCAAATCACAAGAGATAAGAAGAGAGGATCCTTGTAGTTATCTCAGGTAGAGTACATCAATCATGTTTTATAGATATTCAACATAGGCGATGCCAAGTTAGTTAGCACACCCTTGGTTAGTCACTTTTGCCTATCTAAGAATCAGTCCCCTCAGATAGAGAAAGAAAGAGAATTCATTGCTAAGGTTCTTTATGCCTCAGCCATTGGAAGTTTTATGTACACGATGGTTTGTTTGAGACAAGACATTGGCCATATAGTGGGATTTGTTAACAGGTTTATGCCAAATTGATGAGTGCTCAAAAAGCACTAAAATTACCATGATTTTATGCACATTAATTGATTAAATATATATATATATATATATATATATATATATATATATATATATTTATATGTTTTATCATATATTTATATAAATTTGTCTTTTTCGGAATCACGGGTATTTTTATTGTTTTTCAGGTATTTTGGCTTAAAAACGTAACTTAAAGACTCAAAGAGGAATACTTGAAGCAATACATCACAAATATATTAATAAATAAATGGGGAAAGGTAAACAAATATGGAAAAATTGGACAAAATGGGTCAAAAAGGTCAAAAATGTCAAAAAAGAGAAAATCAGCCGCCCCAGCGCCCAGCCGTGCGCAGCACGCCCAGACCCCCGCGCGCAGCAGCCCAAGTCCCGCGCCTAGCTGCGCGCACCTTGCCCTAGATCCGCACATGCCAATACTGTTCACGTGCGTGCCAACGCCCGTTTCGCCCCATTTTTCACGTGCAGCCGCCCCTATGACGTCATGCTAACGTCATCAATGACCTCAGCATTTGCACTCCGTGTTTTTACATTTTTTTAACATTTTTTCACTCACTTTTTCTTTCCATTCTCACCTATAAATACCCCACTTCCCTTCACTTCTAAACACACCTCAAAATACATTATTTTCTCTCTTTCTTTTTCCCTTTTCTTAGATTTTTAGTTTTTCTTACTTTTTAGCTTTTCTTAGTTAATTTCTCTTAGTTTTAGAGTTCTTCCCTTTTTGGGAAGAACTAGTTATGTTTTTGTAATTTTTTAGCTTTTTGATTCAATAAATAGAAGTGCAAATTCCGCTTGGAGGTTTTCCAGCAACGGGAATAGCGTCGAAGTTCTGTAAGGATTTTATTTTCTTTACAGTTATTTTTTATGCTTTATTCTTACATGTTATATTTAATTTGTCTGTGATTAAATTTAACTGTGCTGGTTGTTTATAATCATGATGTAATAATAACGTTGTTATGCTTGCGAAATATTAAATAGGTAAAAATCTCTAAAATGAATTGATTTTGTTTTTATTCAAGATTTTATATTAAAAATGTTAGAGAGAAATATATTATTTTTCATTACAAACTTAAACCTGAAAATTAGATTTTAAGGTTTAGTTATCCGGTCTGATTTAGAGTAGTGCTATTTTATTTGATGGTACAATCGCCCGGTAGTTAGAGTGAAGCTCTATTTCAAAAGTTTTTATAAGAATTATTATCTGAAAATGTATTGACAACATGTTTTCGGTAGTGGTTTTAAAACTTGAAAGTTAGTACTCGGATAACTAAATTCTTAGGTTTAATTTGGACACCTTGAATAAAGTTTAAACTGTCTAACCCCACCAAAGGTGGCATTTAAATGGTTCATTTTCAATCTCTTAGGAAAAGGAATTAATTTAATTAACCAAATTAGTTATCAACCCCACCCATAGGTGTTAATTGATTTGTTTAGTTAACAAAGAATATCTAACCCCACCAAAGGTGGTATTCATACAAAAAAGGGAGAATCAATAAATATCAATTCATATCTTTAATAACCTAAATAATATGAGCAAGCATAATTAACTTAGTTATTATATCCATAAATACTTCACCATTATAAATGATAAAATTTGCATAAATGTTTATTGAATCTATGTTTATTTTTATGTCAGTAGATTAAAAACACAAAACCCCAAAATATCGTGACAGGATGTTTAGGATTTAATTTCGTTATTAAAAGTTTGAATAATAAATTAGAAACCACATACATTCCTTCCTTAGATCGACCTTGGGAGTATACTTATCATTTTCTTCGAAATGATTCGTGCACTTGTGAGAGTTTTATAAATATTAAAACCAAAGTATTGGCAAGAATCGGTGATGCCGGTTTTTGCTCATCACAAATCTAGGGAAAGCTTATGGGGAAGCAATCAAGTGGATTTTGAGGTATCTACGAGGCACTACATAGAAGTGTTTGTACTTTAGTAAATGAGAGTTAAAAGTAGAAGGCTATGTAGACATAGACTTTGGAGGTGAATTTAATCACTAAATATGCACCACCGGTTATATATTTACTGTTGGAATTACAGCTATTAGTTGGATATCACAAATATAAATTTTTTTCACTATATCCACTACAGATGTTGAATATGTAATAGTGACTAAATATAGTAAAGAAATGATATGACTTCAAAGATTGTTAACTAAGTTGGGATTCAAATAGAAGAAGAATGTTATACATAATGATAGTTAAAGTACGATACACTCGGGAAAGAATTCAGCATTTCATTCTAGAACCAAACATATTGGGCCTCGTTATCACTTCATCAGATCTCTATTGGAAGATGATGTGTTAATATTGGAGAAGATTCAAGGAAGAAAAAATCCAGCGGATATGTTGACAAAGGTAGTGATTATTGACAAACTGAAGTTGTGTTCAACTTTAGTTGGTCTTCCAGAGTAACAAGACTAGAAAAGATGGTGAATTGATAGAGGTGTGAAGACAGATTGAAATCAGTCTTCAAGTGAGAGATTGTTGGTCAAACTTACATGCACCAAACGGTGTAATAAATGACAATCAAACAAAAGAGTGGTTGTCAAGCCAACAACCCAAGAAAATTGAATGGACGATGCATCCTTTTGTTGAAAAAGAAGGAAAACCAATTAAGAATTAGTTGACAAAACATGTAGAAGGGGGGCTTCTACATCTATAAATAGAGCACCCCAATAGGTACCTTGTATTATCCAATAGAGAGAAAAACTTAGAGATAAAGGCTTTAGTGAGAGAAAATTGAGAGCAGTTTTCTTGAGTATAATTAGGTTATGAGTTGTGAGTAAACACTTTATATAATATCTTTTTTAGTAAAAATATCTACAGTAGGTCGAGAGATGTTAACAAAATTAGTCGATTTCTATTATCAAATTTGTATCTTATTTTGTCTATTTTTGTTTTCTAATAAATCTAACTTATTAAAAATTTGCGTAATTTTCCAATAATTTTAATATAATATGCAAAAGTAAATTGTAATGTTCTTTTTCATTTAAAATGACTTTCACTAGGCTTTGAAAATGTTTTTTAAGTTTTTGCCCCGAATGATCAAACCTGATTTTTCGGAATTGACAAAACAAGAATAAAATAAAAAAGAGAAAGAAACTTGATATTTAGATAAGCGAACAACTGAGTATTTTGCGAAAAGGAAGTTTCGTTGTTGAGAAAATGAGAATTGTGAGATTCTTCATCTAACTTTGCCCTGTTTTGGAATTGTTTGTTTGGTTTCTTCTTCAAGATTATTTATTATTTCTCTCAAGAACGTGAAGCTAGTATTGTAAGAATATCACTTATCTTCGTAAGGGTTGTCTTTTCTTACAATACTGATTTTGAAAGAAATGTACCTAATGACATTAAAGTTGAATATATATTCTCAAAGCTAATTACATTAGTTTTTGGAATTACATGCAATAAATATCCTATAAAAATAATTTATTTATTATGATTAAAAATAAAAATCTATAATAACTAAAAAAAAATACATAACAAATTAAAATTTTATTTGAATTAAAAATAACCTTATATATTATTGATTTATTTCTTAAATTATATCATTTATTATATCTGTTAAATTTTTAAAAATATATTTATTGTTTTGATATATTATCTAAACTCTTTTTTTTATTATTGTATACTTTTATTGATTGTTTAATTAATTAACAAGATTGGAAAAAAATAATTTTCAATTTTTTGAAAATCATTTATAAAAAATTGAAAATAATTTTTTGATTTAGTTAATATTAGGTGTAAATTAATTTATGCCATGTGACACGATATGAAAGATCTTAGTAGAACTTGTAGGCTAGTTTAGTAAGTAACGAGTCAATAAATGAGCATCAGTATCATATAATTATTCAACAAGATAAACAAGTAGTATATAATCTCTTAATTATCCGATAAAAAAATAATTACAAAGAAATAATTGTGATATTGAGATGAGTTTATCGTTATGAAAATGGTCATCGACATATATATCTTCTCCTATATACATTCATCATATCTCTCTCTCATAACATAACTTGATTAAACTTGATAGAATTTCATACTAACATGAACCTATACTCTCTCATTAAATCTCTCTAAATTATAAAAAGAGATTAATTTCCTCCTTTTTCTTGTTATTCGAACTTAATTAAGTATTAGAAGGTCAAATGTCGTCACACCCTGTGATAGTTCGAGATTCTAATAGTTTGTTTTTTGTTCTCTTTTTTCAAGTTTATGAGAATGAGAGATGTATTCAATCATTAGTGTTGACAAAAATCGATATAACACTTAATAAATTTAAAAAATTACTTACCATTTATCTCTCTCATGGAATTTTCTTGTAGAAATAGTAATACAGGAATTAGTATGATTCGATGCCCATATGTTAAATGTAAAAATGAGCGATTTCATGAATTTGATGATGTTAAGTATCACCTTATCGGTACTGGTATTCTTTTGAGCTATAAATGTTGGTATTATCATGGAGAAAATATTGATAATACTCATGGGGAAGAGATAAATAAGAATGTGAGTAAATTACATACATCTTATCATAATGTACAGACATAAAATATGCTTCATGGTGTTGAAGATGAACTACGTGAGGATGATCCCAAAACCTTTAAAAAACTTCTAGAAGATGCCAAAAAACTGTTGTATCCAAAATGCAAAAAATACACTAAAATGTCAGGATTGGTTTATTTGTATAGTGTGAAGGCAAAACATGGTTTTTTTGATAAGAAATTCACAAAAATACTAAGTCTACTAGTTGATATGTTTCTTGAGGGTATTGAATTGCCATCTTCAATGTATGAAGTGAAGAAATCTCTTGGTCGATTTGGCATGGAATATCATAAGATTCATACTTGTCCAAATGATTGCATTCTTTATAGAAAAGAAGATGAGACATTAGATGATTGTCTGATGTTTAAAGAATCGAGATGAAAGCATGGTACAAATGAGACAACACATAAGAAAGGTATGCCTGCAAAGGTTCTTTGGTACTTTCCTCCGATTCTTCACTTTCAAAGGTTGTTCAAAAGTAAAGTGACATCAAAGATGTTAACTTAGCATTTAGATAATCGATCTGATGATGGGGTGCTACGTCATCCTTATAATTCTCCAAATTGGAAAGTAGTAGATAATTTATCTCCTTAATTTGCATCTGATCCGTGCAATCTTCGTCTTGACATTACTGGTGATGGAATTAATCCACGTAGTTCCCTTAGTAGTAGATATAGTTGTTATCCAGTAATTATGGTAACATACAACCTTCCTCCCTGGTTGTGTATGAAAAGAAAATTCATGATGTTAACATTATTAATCTCAGGACCGAAAGAACCCGATGTTGATATTGATGTATATTTGCAGCCTCTGATAGATGATTTAAAGACATTGTGGAATGATGGTGTAAATGTTTATGATTCACATAAAGAAGAACACTTTAACTTGAAGGGGGTCCTTTTATGGACAATTAATGATTTTTCTACCTATGGAAACTTATCATGACATGAAACAAAAGGTTAGAAGGGATTCCCTATATGTAGTGATGGAATTTCTACAACTTATCTTGTTCATGGACGAAAGGTGTCTTATAGAAGACATAGAAGAGTTTTGCCATCTGGACATAAGTTTAGATGCCAAAAGAAACCGTTCGATGGTGAAAAAGATCATGATAATGCAACCCGACCTTTGCGAGGTGTTGAGATATTAAGGCAATTGAATGATATGACATTTAAACGATATGGAAAGATGAAAACAAAACTCACTAAATTAGGGAAATGAAAGAGGCCAACTAATGAAATGGGTGAAAATGAAAAATAGTTTGAATCAGTATATCATGATTGTTGGAATAAAAAATCAATATTTTGGGAATTACCTTATTGGAAAGACCTACATATTCATCACATCTTAGATGTCATGCATATTGAGAAAAATGTATGTGAAAAACTAGGCATACGACTTGAATTGGCAACAAGGGTGGAAGATGATAAGAATTAAACATACTTTCCACACTACTACAAAAAGGGGTATATAAGTCGATGTCTAAAGTCGGTTTTTTCTAAAAACCGACTTTGAATGAATTTAAAGTCGGTTGTCCACGTCAACCGACGCTACGTTACGTGGATAGCGTCGGTTGTCCACGTCAACCGACGCTACGTTACGTGGATAGCGTCGGTTGTCCACGTCAACCGACGCTATCCACGTAACGTAGCGTCGGTTGACGTGGACAACCGACGCTATCCACGTAACGTAGCGTCGGTTGACGTGGACAACCGACGCTATCCACCTAATATATGCCCTAACATCTCATTTAGTACGCAGAGTTCCAGTTTTCGATCTGCTTCTTCCTCTCCTTTCCTCACTCGAGTCACTTTTCTCCCACAATCTTAACCGTGCGCCACCTTCGTTCTACATTTCCGGCCACCTCTAACCACCATTTGAAAGGACGTTTGTAAGTTTTCTCTTCTCACAATATTATCTGTCAGTTCTTCTTTTTTTAATAGCAAAATGTTAAAATCTGCGTATGGGTATTCCATTGATTAATTCCCGAAATATGAATGTTCTTATGTCTTAATTTGGAGTGCAATATTTCGTGCAGATTTTAACTTACAATATTTCGTGCAATATTTCGTGCAGATTTTAAAATCTCACAATATTTCGTGCAATATGTCTTAATTCTTTATTTCATTTTTAATAAAATGGGATGATCCAAGGCTGATCTTAACTTATATAAGTATGAGTTAAAAACTGGAGGTTGTGATAATTTGTAAAATACATATGCTTGTGACAAGTAGGATAAATCAAAAAGGGTTTGTGATCTATTATTATTAATATTACCAAGTGACTTTTTTATAGTCGAAATAAAGTGAACATCGTTTAATTTGTGCTAATTTATCAGCGTGTAAATGTATTTCGTTAATCGAACAGCGTATTTTTGTATAAATTTTTGATTTAGTTATGTTTTTTTGTTTGCTTGTAATAATAATGTTTGAATTATTACTTGTATGTATTCAATAATATGTGAAATGTTTTGTGGGTTTGCGTGGATAAATTTATACGTATAATTAATATTACTTTGTAATTATGATATAGTAACATGCTTAGAAATTAGAATCAACCGCGTGATTGGTTTTTATATATATATTCATGAAACATGAACTGCTTATTTTTTAATTTGTATATAAATGGTTTTGTAAAATGATTAAAATGATAACTATTTTGCATTATGTATGTTTTGATATATATTCTAATAATTAGGAAATTTATATATAATAATACATAATTAAGTAATATGTTTAATTAATGTCATTAATAGAAAATGGACAAATCTTGGATGTCAAAGTGTAGAATTGAGCAAGACTATATTTCTGGAGTTGAAAGTTTCATGGAATTTGCTTGTAGAACTAGTAATACTGGAAGTAGTATGATTCGATGCCCATGCGTTAAATGTAAAAATGAGCGATTTCATGAATTTGATGAGGTTAAGTATCACCTTATCCGTAATGGTATTCTATTGAGCTATAAATGTTGGTATTATCATGGAGAAAATATTGATAATACTCATGGAGAAAAGTATAATAAGAATGTGGGTGGATTACATACATCATATCATAATGTACAGACAGAAAATATGTTTCGTGGTGTTGAAGATGAATTACGCGGGGATGATCCCGAAACCTTTAATAAACTTATAGAAGATGCCGAAAAACCGTTGTATCCAAAATGCAAAAAATACACTAAGATGTCAGGATTGGTTCATTTGTACAATGTCAAGGCAAAACATGGTTTTTCTGACAAGGGATTCACAGAATTACTAACTCTACTAGTCGATATGTTTCCTGAGGGTATTGAATTGCCATCTTCAATGTATGAAGTGAAGAAATCTCTTAGTCGATTTGGCATGGAATATCATAAGATTCACGCTTGACCTAATGATTGCATTCTTTATAGAAAAGAATATGAGACATTACATGATTGTCCTATGTGTAAAGAATCGAGATGGAAGCATGGTACAAATGATACAACACATAAGATATATTGATTGTATTTTATAATCAATATATATATATATTATATATTGATTGTATCTAATCTTTTGTACTGTGTTTTTACAGAATCGTTACAAAGTCGATGACAATTGGCAGGACAAGTGTTATAAGATTGCAAATAAGGCGTGGAAGGAATACAAGACTTCTAGATTGGCGAAAAATTATGTGTTTCCATATTTGGAAACACTTGATGAGAATGTGATATACAAAATCCCTGAAGGACACCCCTGGATTACACCTCAAGTTTGGAAAGACTTTGTAGATTATAGACGTTCAGAAGAATTTCAAATTATTAGAAAAGATCACCAGAATGTCCAAATGCATAACATTCTTCCTAACCGTACTGGGAGGTCTTCAAATCCTGAAGTTAGATTTCGAATGGTATTATTAATTTGTCTTAATTTTATAAATATTTTTATATTAATTTTTCTCAATTTAATTTCATGTCATTGTTAATAAAATTTTCCTAATTTATGTAGGAAGCTGAATTGGGTAGACCTGTTACCCGAATGGAATTGTACATAGAAACAAAGACTCCCAAAACGAAGAATGCAAGACCGATGAGTCAACGAGGAGAAGAACAATTAAATAAGTTGGTTAGTAATTTCGTTTGATAAAAAGTCTGACTGATACTTAATAATTGATGTAATAATGAATGATATGTTTGTGTGCTTTATTATTTGTAGAGAGCTGTTCAAGAAAAACTATACAGGGGTGAAATAATCGAAGAGCCTGGGAGAGATGCTTTATATCATGCAATCGGACGCGATCATCCTGGTCGTGTTAGGGGAGGTAGCCAATATGATGGTGCTTTGGAGTATTTTAAAATTCCAAAACATAAGCCTCAGACGGTAAGTAAGGAGAAATACACTAAAATTGAAGAAGAATTCAACTCCTTTAAGGCCTCCGTGATGAGTGAGATTGCCACTCTAAAAGAACATCAATCACAACAATTGTCAGCCATGGCATCATGCTACAACCAGGGCATGCCATATTGGCCAAGCATGCAACCATCCATGCCAGGCATACCACCTTCCATTCCAGGCATGCCACAATCCATGCCAAGCATGCCACCAACCATGCCAGGCATGCCACCATCCATGCCAGGCATGCCATCCACCCAATCTCATTGTGCTCAAACTACATCCAGTATGGGATATAGCCATCCTATTGGTCCTCATTATATGTCAGGAATGCACATGCAATCAAGTAGTGGTTCATTTTCTCCAATGCAATCTGTACATTCTTACCATAAATCAAGCCAAGATGAACATATTGGTGAGAATGTACATCCAATAGCTACCCCATATGAGAGTCCTCCTCTATTTGATGAATCATATGTGGTAAGATTTTAATTTTTAAATTCTTATTATATGTTTTATTTTTTATATATAACACTTAAATTTTTTACAGAATATGAAATGTTTGTTGAAACATCCTTCGTCAACGGACTATGTTGCTATTGGAACGGTACAACAATTGAGTGATGATCGGATGATTCATAATCAATATTTGCCTAATCATTGGCGAATAGTAATTGATCAATCATTGTTTCATGATTGTCCACTACCTGTGCCTTCTGATGCTACCACAGTCCAAGAGGCGGTTGGACAGTATGTGGCTTGGCCGTCGATTCAAGTTGTTCTAAATTTTGACATGGTACTATTTTTTAACTTAAAAAATAACACTTGTTTACTACTATTATTTAATGTGATCTTATATTGTTACTAAAAATACATATATGATACTTTTTTGGTAGTCTATTATACCAGAACTCTTAAATGCATCACATTTAAGAGATACCAAGCAAGTATCTCGTGCTAAATCTATGACTAGTGGTCAATCCTCGTGCACCAAGTCATTCAAGAAGAAGCCTTGGAAAAAGTATAGTCATACTTATGCGTTACAATTCAGTAGAAATCTTGGCAGTTTGATGACTATTGTTGGGAGGGCATCTAGCATAAATGATGGATGGACTGTGCCACTTCCTATTGAAATTTCTGGTGTAGACATCGGCCAAACTTATATATCGATCGAGTGCTTGTTGCAAATATTTGAATATCAAATGATCGATTTAAGTATAATTCAAGTGTGGACAAGGTGAGTCCTCAATCTAGTTAGTTTTCTTTTATTTATGCAGAACATTATATTTATATTATCTAATTATATATATACATATATAGGGCTTGCTATTATCGACTTCAACATAATCACTCATCACATTTAGCAATGTTCTATGATTCTTCATATGTTAATCAATATCAAGAGAAGGATGTTAGCATCAGAGCTAAACAATTATGTGATAGAGCATTAACGCTTAGCAGAAATCAAAAGTTGATAATCCCTTGGCCATTAAGGTTTGAACAAGGCCAAGATCATTGGATGTTGGTAATCATTGATATGTTCAATAATCATGCTTGGTACTGTGACTCAGCTTCCATAGAACTGAGTAAAGATACAAAAGCAGTTGTTGAAATGTAAGAGTTATATTTAGTTACATATTAGTTTTTTCTATTATTTTTTGTAATATTTAATAAAAACTAATCGTTTTATATCTTGACAGGGCATGGAAGTTGTGGAACAAGTCTAGGGGCATTGTCCTTAAAAAATCTCATAAGCTTACATGGACAAAAGTTATGGTATGTACAATTCAATATTAATAATTTTATTAATTTTACAATTAAATAATAAGGATGTTCGAATATGAAAATTCATGTATACATGCACTTTTTTTGTAGGTTCCACAACAAAATAATGGAGTCATGTGTGGTTATTATGTCATGAAGTTTATGAGTGAAATCATCACAAATATCAAAATTCCAATTGATGATGTGGTAATATATTTTACCCATATACATACAAGTTTTAACATATTTGAGTTTGTTTTTGTAAATTAATGAAATCATATTCTTATTTTGATTTTGAATACATGTAGTTCTTCGGTTGGAACAAGACGGGTTACGACCAGCAAATTTTTGATGATTTACGAGAGGAATGGGCAGAACACATGGTTCAAATTATATCATCGCAAGAAGAATCAGAAGAAGATTCTGATGATCTTGAATAGCATATGACAACATAACAGTAAATTTTTTAATGATTTGGCCTTCTATATCTATTCTTGTGTCTGAAATCACTTGGTTGATGATGATTAATCATATATATGCTCATGTATTTAGGGGAATGCATTGTTTATAAATATGAATTTATCTGGAATCTCTGCTAGTATTTTTAATGATATATAATGAGTTCTAAATGTACAAATCAGGTGTACGTATGTCGGTCCGATTTGTTTCTTGGTTTGTATGAGTTTTGGTGCATATGAACGTGTTCCATATGTTTAAGGGCACCAAAACTCACACAAGCTTACCCAAGAAATCGAAGTTACATGCAATTGATTTCATATTTAGAGTTCATTATATATAGCATTAAAAAATAGTAGTAGAGATTCTAGATAACTTCATATATAGACAAATGATTAATAATGCTAATATGAGTTCATCGAATGTCGTTGTACGTGCTAATCTCAATAATGATTTAATTTCTTCATTCGTACGTATGAAGTTTATACTACTTTTTTGATGTATGTTTTACATGTTCATGTATGTAGGAGAATATTTGTTATATGGATCAGCCTTTTTTTCCCATAATGCTTGTGAAGGCCAATCAAGATTCTACGCCAACCAAGCTTACTCGATGGCATAATTTGACGACATTATTTTATTTGTAATTGAAGTTATTTATATGCATTATTTGATTTTGTAATAAATTTAATTATTAAGTCATTAAATATATTTATATTGTTAATTATTCAGTATTATTATTTATATTTTAGTGTTTTTATGTTATTTATATATACTATTATACGAAAAATAAAATTAAAAATTAATACAAATAAAATGTAGAGTCGGTTCATGGTATGAACCGACTCTACGTGTAGCGTCGGTTCATGCCGTGAACCGACTCTACCTGTAAAGTCGGTTCATGGCATGAACCGACGCTACACGTATAGTCGGTTCACGCCATGAACCGACGCTACACGTAGAGTCGGTTCACGCCATGAACCGACGCTACACGTAGAGTCGGTTCACGCCATGAACCGACGCTACACGTAGAGTCGGTTCATGCCATGAACCGACTTTACAATTTAAGTCTCTGAATTTAAAGTCGGTTCATACAACCGACTTTAAATTTGTTTAAAGTCGGTTAAAAACCGACTTTTATACCCCTTATTGTAGTAGTGCCACCATCATCATATACAATGTCAACAAAAGAGAAGGATGTGTTTTGTAAATGTTTGGAGGGTGTAAAAGTTCTTGATGGTTACTCATCTAACTTAAGAAATTTTGGGTCTATCACCGATAAGAAACTTTATGGATTGAAATCACATGACTGTCATATCTTAATGCAACAATTATTACCAGTTGCTATTAGATCAATTCATCCAAAACATGTTCGATTTTCAATAATTTGTCTTTGTTCATTCTTCAATACAATATGCAAGAAATCTATATCAATTGTAGAGTTAAACTATTTACAGAAAGATGTTGTAGAGACTTTGTGTCTAATTGAAAAATATTTTCCTCCTTCTTTCTTCGATATAATGATTCACTTGTGTGTTCATTTAGTTCGAGAGGTTCAATTGTGTGGTCCTACTTACTTAAGGTGGATGTATCTTTTTGAGAGATATATAAAGTCCTTAAAGGATATGTAAATAATTGAAATCGACCTGAAGAATGCATAGTGGAACGCTACATTTCTGAAGAGGCCATTGAGTTTTGTTCTGAATACTTTAGTAGTTGCACTGAAATTCGAAATCCTACGCACAAGTTATTCTTATAATGTCACATGATCCAAGTAGGTAACCCTATGCTTGGTGGAAATAAAAAAAAATTTATTGATCGCACTCGATGGGAAAAAGCACACCGAATCATTTTGGTAAATAATAATGAGGTACAACCGTATATAGAGTAAGTGATGTTTAACCTTTTCATTTATGCAAAAATTATTTTTTTATTTAACTATTAATGATGATATCTACTTCATATATCTTTAATAACATTATAGGATGCATTTAAACTTATTGAAGATCGATCCTCATTATAAAAAAAAGGAGAAAAATGGTTGTATGATGAACATAAGATAGAACTTATTAATTGATTTTGCAACCATGTAAGTGTCACAAAACAAAATTCATGTATGTTCGTAGATCTATGCAATGTTTTAAAACTTTGCTTTAAACACATTTCATGTTTTTGCCCAATTTTCTTGTCACAATACTGGTGATTCTAAACCAACCAAGTTTACTCGCATAATCTAATTACACTTTGGCGACATTATTTTATTTATAATTTAAGTTAACTATATATATATGTATTGTATATACATTATTTTTTTTTTGTAATAAATTTAATTATCAAATAATTAATTATATTTAAATTATCAATTATTTGTATTATTATTGATATTTTGATTTTTTTTATACTATATTAAATACAGGTTAATACTTTACACTTTAAATTGGTTTAAAGTCGGTTAAAAAAAGACTTAAATATCCATTTTTATAGTAGTGACATTCAGAAAGCTAAGACATTCAACACATGAGAATGAGAACTTATGGGAACTATATGTGCTATTATGACATAATTAACAACAATAAACTCTATCCAAAAATCTTATCCTTCTTTTCAAATTAAAAAATAACAATAAAGCTATGTAATTTATGTATATATACAAAAAGTGTAAAACAATACCAGATGGAGAGGAAGTGAAGGGAGTGACGACAGCGAAATGAAGAGAAGAGGAGGAACTGTTGAGGAGGTACTGTTTTTTAACTTTTGTTAGTTATTAGGAATATTTTAGAAGATATCTCAAATATTAGGGAGGGGTATTGTAGGTTCTTTTATAAACTATATGGGTATTTTTGAAAATATTGTAAAATTTAAGGGTATTTTTAATATTTTTTTCTAAAATAGATTTAATAATAAATAATTATAATTAAGTAATTCAAAACATATTACTTAAATCAAATCAATTAACAAATCTTAGAGTAACGAGATAAAACACAAGTGTAATAAAAATAATTTTTTAAAATTTAATAATCAAATCAAATAATTATGATTATATATAAAATTATTTAATCTAAATGTGTAAAAATATAATTAAAAAGAAGTTATTTAAAAATGAAAATATCTAATAAATTTACTAATAAATATCTATGATATATATTAATTTAATATTAACCAACCTATTTAATTATTTATCCTCCAATTACTTTTCGACTCACTAACGCCTTTAATATACTTGTATCTCTGGTACTGCTCCAATCAGGTACATTGCTAATGAACGAAAAATCCAAACTCAGCTTTTCACATAATCATTTATAAAACTACACCTTTTCATTCACTGCCTATATATATTAATTCCAATATCATCTTGCAGCGTGAATGTTCACCCTTTCTTCTTCAATATATATAGATAATAGTAATAACCTAATTAGGGTTAAATATATCTTGAAATTAATTTTTTAAAACCCATTAAAAACCTTAATATTATAAAAAAGTTATTGTTAGGACACATTCTAAAAATATTGATACATATTTAAGAAATTGATAATTTGTAATTTCATAAATTAATTCAAATTTAAATAAATATTTTAACAACAAAAATAATTTCAGATTTATGAACATATGCTATTAAATATATGAGTGGAATCTTATGTATCATAGTTATAAAAGATATACTTGAAGTATGACTATATGAAATTCTAATGTTTCTTTGACTTTGCTTGATATACTTGATAGCGAGCTTAAAAACAAGTTTATAATCAAATATTTTGTTCACGAAAATAACCAATACTCATAGTCCTTACAAACTCGCCTTTTGGCATTTTTGTGTGACAAAACCTCTCGCCCACTACATGATAATTATAGTAATAAGATAAAAATACCATGATGTCCTAGACTCTATAATGGAACTATCCTATGGTCCGGTGAATCCATTTTCGCTACAATTTGACAAATTTGTAAGTAACTGAAATGACATAAATAAAACATATAATAACTTAGCATGAAAGCCTCATTATACATTAATTTAGTTTACATAAAATTAAGCAAAGTGTAAAGAATATTTATGTGGTGCATGCATTTATACCAATCAAGCTTAACATAAGACAAAATGATGGAAACCATTCTTACCCTAAATATATTCTCCCCTTGTATGCATAATAAAATAAAACATGAAAATGAAACACACTCTCCCCCTTTTTGACATATGAAAAGGACAAATCAATGAAGCTAAACTCCCCGAGCAATGTAAAAGCAAATTAATATAAAAGTACAATGTGGTTTAAACTCCCCTTAAGTTCTATGACTCACTAACTTAAAAACCAATTAAAAATTTAATAAGATATTTAATTTTTATAAATAGCCACATATGGTATTAAACTCATTTAAACGCAAACAATAGCACAACCAATTGAGAACTCATCATTTTTTAACTCAAATTTTGATTATATATTGTATAAATTAACAAGTAGAGTAAAAGAGGCATATAAATACACTTCACACATATAATTACATATTAACTTTTACTAACAAGAAGTATATATGTTTAAACTTCACAAATATGTCAATTAAGTCATATATGATCAATCAAGAAAGAACTCAAAAGAAAAGAATATCACCTATCATGTAAAGTTATAATTAAATCTTTAATATCACAAAATAAAATATATCTACCAAAAAAGGACTTAATTTTTTTAATCTTTATTATATAAATGAGGCATATGATTTTTTTTTATTTTTCTATTTTTAATCTCTATTGGTGCTTTCTTTTTGTGTATGCCAAGTAAAATTTTTATAAGCAGTCGCTTTTTGCATAATTGTTTTTCTTTGCATGAATTATAAATCTAGCATAATGACTTTCACACTAGTTGTGAGGTAGCCCTTTCTGCTTATTGCGCTAACTACATATATCATAGTTAGTAGCCCTCTCAATACTATGTTCTTCCATACGGTAAAATTTTAGAAAGTAAGAAATAGAACTCAACACATTTTTACAAGTAAGATTAGTTGAAATCCTAGAGTCTTTCAAGAGAATTCATAAATTTCATTCCTAACATATATGTGTGTTCATGAGTGTGTAAATAAGTTCATGTCAACATTGATCATCACATGTACAAAAACATGTGTGTGCATAAGTCAAAATTGTAGAATAATTTATACAATAAATATCAAAATGAATTAAGTCACTAAAACTAATGTTATATATAAGTGCTAATAAGTCCAATACCATATTAGCTAGATAAGGATTCTACTTCGCTCTTTCCCTTCTTTATTTTGAAATAAAATTTGGAATTTAATTTGAGGGAAAGATTCCTAAGACACTCCTAAGATACTCAAATCCTTAAGTGTCCATAACTTTGGTAAATATGTCAGCTAGTTGTCTCTCAATAGGTACAAACTTAAGTATCAATACTTTCTCTTCAACTAATTCTTGAATAAAGTGATGCCTAATGTCAATGTGTTTAGTTCTATAATGTTAAACTGGGTTCTTAGAAATACATATAGCACTAGAGTTCTCACAATATAAGGGCATCATACCTTGTGGTTGACCATAATCCTTAAGTATGTTTTTCAATCAAAGCATTTGTGTGCAAGAGCTTCATGTAGTAATGTATTCTGCCTCAACTATAGAGAGTGAGATAGAGTTATATTTTTTATTGTGCCAGGATACTAATTTATTCACAATATAGAAGAAGCCACTTGATGTGCTCTTCCTATCATTCTAGTTGCCTACCCAATTGACATATGTATAACCACTTACTTCATAAGTAGTGTCAGTAGTAAAATATAGGCAATAATTACTTGTTCTTGAAATATACATGATGATTCTCTTTACATTTTCTAAGTGTGATTTCTTAGGGTCATCTTGATAACGAGCACACATAACAACGCTAAAATATATGTCAGGCCTACTTGTAGTAAGGTAAAATACCTATCATACTCCTATAAATGGTTTGATCAACACTTTTACCTTGAGTGTCCTTTGTTATTTTTGTGTTGATACCTAAAGAAGTCCTTAATGGCCTTTAATTTCAAGACCAAACCTTTTAACAAGGTCGCAAGCATACTTGGTTTGAGAAATAAATATATTATCATGAGATTATTTGATTTGCATACCAAGAAAGAAATTCATTTCACCTAATATAGAAATTTCAAATTCATTTGTTATAACATGCACAAAATCATCCACTAATGTACTAGATGTGGATCCAAAAACTATGTCATCCACAAAAAATTAAGAATGAAGATCTTTGCAATACTTCTTTTGATAAATAGAGTCATATCAACTCATCCTCAAATAAATCCCTTATTCAAGAGATAATTAGTAAGTTTCTCATACCACACTCAAAGAGCTTGTTTCGAACTATAAAGAGCTTTGTTGAGTTTGTAAATATGATTTGGAAATTTTGGATCAATAAATCTTTTAATTGTTCCATGTATACCTCTTCATTCAGAAATCAATTTAAAAAGGCACACTTAACATCCATTTGATACAATTTGAATTTTATGTGACAATCAATGGTAAGTAAAATCCCAACTCACTCTAACCTAGCTACAAGTGCAAATGTTTCATCAAAGTCAACTCCTTCTACTTGCATGTAGCCTTGAGCTACCAACCTAGCCTTATTTATACCAACAATGTCATGTTTATCGGATTTATTTTGAACACCCATTTAGTTCCAATAACATTTTTGTTTTTAGGCTTAAGAACTAATATCCACACATGATTTATTTCAAATTGAGCTAACTTATCCTACATGGAGTTTATCCAAAATTCATTCCTAAGGTCTTCATTCACATTTGTTGGTTCAACTTGAGAGATATAGCATAAATGGGTTACCTCACTTATTTTTCTTCTTCTTGTTACCATGTGTGCATTAGGATCTCTAATTATATTCTTAATAGGATGATTTTTTGAAGTGCGGGTCAGATTTTTCATTGATGAGGTTGATGCTTCTTCCTTATTTTCTTCTCTTTTGTCAATCTTCTCTTCTTTTGTTCCAATTGTATCACTAGTTACTCTTAATTGAGGGTTTATAAAATTTACTTCATTATCAACTTCTTCACATGTAATCAACTTATCTGCATCATCTATAATGACATTTATAGATTCCATAACAATATTAATTCTATAGTTGAAGACTCAGTAGGCTCTACTGTTTAGAAAATAAAAAAATATATACCTTAATCACTTCTTGAATCAAACTTACCTAATTCTTCTTGATCCTTAAATATGAAGCATTTACTTTGGAAAACATGCATGAATTTTAGATTGGGTGTTTTACCTTTCCATATCTCATAGGAAGTTTGGTTTGTACCTGGGATAAGATATAAATGATTTATAATGTGGCATACAATGTTTATAGCTTGAGCCTAAAAACTTTTGGAGACTATCTTAGCATGCAGAATTACTCTAGTCATCTCCTATAGTATCATATTTTTCCTTTCAACTACACCATTTTGTTGAGGTGTGATAGGAGGAGAAAATTCATGAAAGATACTATGTTCTTTACAAAAGTCAGTATACTTGCTATTTTCAAACTCTTTTCTATGAAGAAGAAGAAGAAGAAACTTGATTTCTATTTCAAGACTTGTACCTTCTGGTTATTCCTTTCACTTTTTAGAAACTTCTTTCAGTTTATTTTATAAATTTTATTGTATTAATAATGGTATTTTGATTGATGGTATTTACTGCATTAATTTAAAAAATAATGCCACTCATAAAGATATGCATGTTCAAACTAGCACTAAAAGGTGTATTATTAACAAGGAATCTTCTACATTATGGTATAGAGATTAGGACATATCTCTCTAGAAAGAATTAAAAGATTAGTTAGAGATAGGGTACTTAGTACTCTAGATTTTACTAATTTTGAGACATTTGTGGATTGCATTAAGGGAACACAGACTAACAAGTCAAAGAAAGATTCTAATAGGAGTTTAGGCATGTTACAAATCATACATACTAATATATGTTGTCCAGACATGGATATACAAGGTCAAAAATATTTTATCACCTTTATTGATGATTTTTCTCGATATATGTACCTCTACATGCTTCATAATATTAGCAAAGAATTAGATGCCTTCAAGATCTTTAAAGTTGAAGTAGAGAGACAATGTAGAAATAAAATAAAGCTTGTGAGATCAGATATATGTGGTGAATATTATGGTAGATATATTGAGAATGGACAAGCGCCCGGTCCATTTGCTAAGTTTCTTCAAGTGCATGGGATAGTTGCCCAATACACAATACCTAGTTCACCAGACCAGAATGGTGTAGCAAAAAGGAGAAACCGAACATTATTGGATATGGTACGGAGTATGCTTAGCTACTCCAATATTCCTAAATCTATGTGGATTGAAGCTTTAAAGTCGATTATGTATATATTAAATCAAGTTTGAACCAACATTATCTCAAAGATGCCATTTAAAGTATGGAAAGGTTGGAAACCGAGTTTACAACATATGGGCATTTGGGGATGCTCGTATGAAGTGAGGATTTATAATCCACTAAAGAAGAAGCTAGACCCAAGGACCATTAATAGGTATTTCGTTAGAAATGTCAAACAGTCTAAGGGCTATAAATTTTATTGTCCATTTCACAATACTAAGTTTGTGGAATCAAGAAATGCAAAGTTTCTTGAGTGTGACTTTATTAGTGGGAGCGATCAAATCAGGAACATAGTTCCTAATGCTAATCATTTAGAGTCTTAATTAAACTTCCACTTAAGGAGATTGATTTTTTTTTTCATAACACCCCTTAAGTACAAGCTGATATTGAACAACCAATCCTTGAAATTCCACAACTTGTTGACAACATTCCAATAGATCAGACTGTCCAAGAGATTTTTGAAACTTCTGAACAACAAGTTGAACCTCATACTTCCCAAGAAAATGATGGTGTGACATTAAGAAGATCTACTAGACTTAAAAGATTGACAATTTCAAGTAATTATGTTATGTATCTACAAGTATCTGAGTGTAACATTAGAGCTGAGAATGATCTTGAATCCTTTTTGCAAGCCATAAGTTGAAAATAGTATAAATTGTGGTACGATGCTATGAGGGATGAGATGAGTTCTATGAAGAGTAATGGAGTTTGGAACCTTGTTGAATTTCCTAATGGTGAGAAAGCCATTGGATGTAAATGGGTCCTTAAGACAAAGAAAGACTCGTTGAGCAACATTGAGAGATACAAGACTATATTAGTTGCTAAGGGATTCACTCAATAAGAAGAAATTTATTTTATAGAGACTTTCTCTCCTATATTTAAGAAATATTTCTTGCATATTATATTGGTATTAGTATCCCATTTTTCCCTTGAGATGAAAAAAATGGATGTGAAAATAGTATTTGTCAACGGAGACATAAAATAACAAGTTTACATGAAAGAATCTAAAATATTTGTCTCTATTGATGGTGAACATTTAGTTTGTAAGCTTAATAAGTCCATATACAGACTAAAACAAGCATCCTTCCAATGGTATTATAAATTCCATGGAGTAATTTCTTCATTCGGATTTGTTGAAAACCTTGTGGATTAATGTATATACCAGAAGGTTAGAGAGAGTAAGGTATGTTTTTTGATTTTATACCTGAATAAAATTTTGCTTGCAACCAGTGATAAGGGTTTGCTACACGAGGTAAAAAAATTCCTCACTAAAAATTTCAATATGAAAGATATGTGTAAGGCATCTTATTTAATTGGAATTAAGATCCATGGAGACATACTTCGAGGCATCTTGGGTTTGTCTCAAGAAACCTATATCAACAATGTTCTAAAGAGATTTTGAATGAAAGATTGTTCACCAAGTGTTTCTCCCATTGTGAAGAGAGATAAGTTCAATTTGGACCAATGCCCAAAGAATGATTTTGAAAGAGAAAAAATGAAGAACATTCCATATGCTTCTACTGTTGAAAGCTTGATGTATACTCAAGTTTGCATAAGGCCTGACATTGCAATTTTTGTTGGAATGTTGGGAAAATATCAGAGTAATCCAGGTTTGGACCACTAGAAAGCTACAAAAAAGGTTATGAGGTACCTTCAAAGAACTAAGGACTATATGCTTATTTATAGATAAACCAACAATTTGGAAGTGATTGGCTACTCCAATGCAGACTTCCCTGGCTGTGTTGATTAATGCGAATCAACATCTAGTTACATTTTTATGCTTGTCAGTGAAGCTGTGTCTTGGAAAAGTGAAAAGTCGACCTTCATTGCTACCTCCACTATAAAGGCCAAGTTTGTGTCATGCTTTAAGGACACATTAATGGTATATGATTGAAGAGTTTAGTTTTTGGGCTTAAAGTAGTTGACTCTATTTCTAGGCCATTGAGATTGTATTGTGACAACTCAGTTACTGTGTTTATAATAAGAACAACAAAAGTGGTAGTCATAGTAAGAAAATCGATATCAAATAATTGGCCATAAGAGAATATGTTAAGGAAAATAAAGTGATCATTGAGTTCATGATTGTTGATCCTTTGACTAAGGGTATGCCACGACTAAAATTTAAGGATCATGTAGAGAAAATGGGACTTGGTTCCGCTTTGTAAATGTATATATATAGTTTATTATTGAAACTCTTATATATTGTGATATTGAGAAAATATATTTGTATAGGACCAAGAATAAATATATTATTTATTCATTAAGTTTTGTTATAACATAAATTGTAATACTTGAGAAACTAAGTACAATGTAATACATGAAAGATAATACTTCCTCTTAGAGGATCTATCACCATGATTCATATGTTTATTTCTTAAGAAATGTTATCAATGGAATTAAGTTGAACGTTTGGACCAAGTGGGAGAATGTAACCTATTCGTTTCTATTCCCTAATTTTAAATTTTAATCTATCCTTCTTTAACGGATCATTTAGTAAGGTCCATACATTTATGTCATTTAAGAGCCATAACTCATTGGTTATGGATAAAAATTGGTAATGTTGCCGAAACTTTGATGAGAAGTATGACTATAAAAAGGCTATTATGGTCCCCAAACTAAAACACACAATTTTCATTAAAATACACCATTTAATCTGAGTGTTGTTGAGAGCTTAAAAGATCCTCACACAAAGAGAAAAGTAGTTTGTTTGTTTTGCAAGTTGAAGAAAACTTTCAAGGGTTGGAGGTAAGATCATTGACTTTACAAGTTTTTGATCCCTTAAGTTTGTTTATTCCACTTTTGGATTGTTAAATTATGCTTACAAGTTAAGCTAAGTATATGGTACTCCAACATACATGGGATGAATAGAAATCTTTAAAGCATGATCTTGATTATTTAAGGAAGTAGGATGAGATGTATTGAGTACAAAAATTAAAGGTTAAGTGGCTGGCTTTTAAGGATAGAAAATATCATATCTTTTTTTCATATGATTGTTCTACAGAGAATATTGTATAATAGGGTGTCGAAGCTCATGTATGACAATGAGATATATTTAACAAAAAAAATCATATGGTGGTGATTGAGTTTAATAAGACGTACTTTGTGAAAATTTATAGTTAAGAGTTGCTTAGGTGTTGAGTGTTAGCTTTTCCTCCTGAAATCTCAATAACAAACCAAGAATTTGGCTTGAATATGGTCTAACAACTTCTATCAACTCACCCACATTTCATTCTATCAACTCCTCAATTCCACGTTCTATTTTTTCTCTTTGATGAACAGAGCACTCAAACATGCTTATTTATATGGTTAGTTCATACGCCTCATCTCAATCAATTTTAGAATCAATTTTTAGAAAAGTTAGTCTCTACACCATCGTGATTAAGAGAGTAAGAATTAGAAGCATCAAATAGGAAAACGATTAAAAGGTGGGTGAAACATGATCAATGGCTGGAGGTTAGTTTTCAATTCTTTTGCTTCCATTGTATTTAAATTCATGTTTATATGGTTTCTTCAATGTTTTTGGATTGAATTAATCTAACATTTGGTATCAAAGCCATATTGAAAAATGCTTCTATTTTGCTCTATTTTACTATTTATACACTACAAGCATGCTTATTTTCTTTGACATTGTTTTGATATGTATGGAGACTATAAATCACTATGAGATCCAATTTTGGGAATTTTGATATAAAAAACGCTATTTTTTCATAATTGGAATTACAAGAAAAGGTTGGGTCTCCATTCGGGTTGAAATTGGGTCAGGGTTTTGATGCGTATGGAGAATATGAATCATTGGGAAATCTGACGAGTGCTCAAAAAGCACTAAAATTATCATGATTTTATGCACATTAATTGATTAAAAATATATATATTTATATGATTTTATCATATATTTATATATATTTATCTTTTCAGAATCACAGATATTTTTATTATTTTTAAGGTATTTTTGCTTTAAAATGTAACTTAAAGACTCAAAGAGGAATATTGGAGGCAAAACATCACAAATATATTCAAAAATAAATGAGGAAAAGTCAACAAATATGGAAAAATTGGTCAAAAAAGAGGAAATCACGCCGCCCAGCCGCACCAGCCAACGCGTGCGCTTGCTCCCATCTGCACGCGCCTGTGCCCATCTGCGCGCGCTGCTACCCAATATGCGCCTGTCTGCGCGCGCCGCTGCCCATCTGCGCACGCCACTACCCATCTGCGCACTCTGCCATGCCCACACCAGCATGACATCATCAGTATGATCATCATTCACTACTCTGCGTTTTCTTCATTTTTTATCATTTTTTCACCCACTTTTTCTTCCCATCCTCACCTATAAATACCCCATCCATTCTCTTCATAAGTAAACACACCTAAAAATACATCTTCTCTTCTCTTTCTTTCTCTCATTTCTTAGTTTTTAAGTTTTTCTTAGTTAGTTTCTCTTAGTTTTAGAGTTCTTCTCTTTTTGAGAAGAACTAGTTATGTTTTTGTAATTTATTTGCTTTTCCATTCAATAAATGGTAGTGCGAATTCCGTTTGGAGGTTTTCCAGCAACAGGAATAGCAACAAAGTACTGTAAGAATTTTAATTTCTTTACAGTTATTTCTTATGCTTTATTCTTACATGTTATATTTAATTTGTCTGTGATTAAATTTAACTTTGTTTGCTGTTTGTAAACATGATATAATAATAACATTGTTATGCTTGCGAAATATTAAATAGGTAAAAATCTCTAAAATGAATTGATTTTATTTTTATTCAAGATTTTATATAAAGAATGTTAGAGAGAAATATATTATTTTTCATTACAAACTTAAATCTGAAAATTAGATTTTAAGGTTTAGTTATCCAGTCTGATTTAGAGTAGTGCTCTATTTCAAAAGTTTTTATAAGAATTATTATCTGAAAATGTATTTACAACATGTTTTCAGTAGTGGTTTTAAAACTTGAAAGTTAGTACTCAGATAATTAAATTTTTAGGTTTAATTTGGACACCTTGAATAAATTTTAAACTGTCTAACCCCACCAAAGGTGGAATTTAAATGATTCATTTTCAATCTCTTAGAAAAAGGAATTATTTTAATTAACCAAATTAGTTATAAACCCCACCCATAGGTATTAATTGATTTGTTTAATTAATAAAAATATCTAACCCCACCAAAGGTGGTATTCATATAAAAAAAAGAGAATCAATAAATATCAATTTATATCTTTAATAACCTAAATAATATGAGCAAACATAATTAACTTAGTTATTATATCCATAAATACTCCACTATTATAAATGATAAAATTTTCATAAATGTTTATTGAATCTTTATCTTTGTTTATTTTTATGTTATTAGATTAGAAACACAAAAACCCAAATATCGTGACAGAATGTTTAGGATTTAATTTCATTTCTGAAAGTTTGAACAATAAATTTAAAATCATATATATTCTCTCCTTAGATCGACCTTGAGTGTATACTTATCATTTTTACGAAATGATTCGTGCACTTACGAGAGTTTTATAAATATAAAACTAAAGTATTGGCATAATCAACGATCCGGTTTTTGCTCATCAAAATCCAATTATGAGAATTTTAATATAAAGAACACCATTTTTCGTCATCTAAATTGTGAGAAACGGTCGGGCCATCATTCGGGTCGAAACCGAGTCGCGTGACCTAGCTTGAGGTTGACTTGTCGTTTGGTGGAGGCAAAAAAAATCAATTTTTTTTTAATTTTTTTGGCTAATTTTGATGTTGAAATAAAATTATAATTTTAATGTTGTAGAAAATTCGAATCTATGGTATGAACTACATAAGGGAAGCTACCTTTGAGCTCTATTAGAAATATTACCTTCAGTGGCCATTCCATTGTCTGATTGTCTTTGTCTTACCCTTCGATCCACCACCAACCTCATATTGATACCAAAGCCCTCCAAGTTTTTTGGTTTTAACTTCTCAACTACTAATTCTAGACTAGGTTTTAATCTGGTAGCCCGAAGCCAAGCTCCAAAATATTCAGTTAAGTTCCCCTATATTCTTCAGCAAATTTTCTTTTCTCATCGTGCCCAATTTGACCACAAAAGAATCAAAAGAATGGTAGTTTTACATACCAAAACTCTACCCAGAAAGGTGTTTTTTGTGCACAATGTATCCAAGCACCCGACAATAGTGGGTTAGAGATATTTAACTAAACTCTATCTTTAGTAGAATGAAGATACTTTGATGCCCTACCTGAAATTTTCACTTTTTTGCCTCCTCAACAATAGTAGCAATGCACCTAATCTTTTTATCAATCAACCAAACTAGATGAGCATCATGAACTTGTACCCATATTAGAATAGTATGAAAATAAATATAATTTATTCTAGTACCTATCCTATATGGTTGTAGCATTAGGAGATTATTGTTTACATTCCATAACTGACGGTTGAGCACCCAATTAATTCTACTTGGGTCATCAAAATAGAACATGAAAATATTAATGGCAGGAGCTTTGTATTGTACCATTCTCAAATCCTTCCATGATATATGTAAAGCCTTTTTAATCGTAGAGAGAGGGGTTTCGTGCCCCCATATAGCTTCCAATAAAACAACAACATATTTCTTGCACTTCCTCATCATCCTCACTCTCTATCTCAATTAGCACCACATCCTTAAACCGATTACATAGCTCTTCCATTTTTATCTATTATGAGAATAAGAAAAATAACAAAGAATGATAAATCAAAAGCAAAAAGAAACCAAGGAAAAGCTATTGGCCTTAGCAAAGAGAGACTTGGCTAAGTAAAAGTCTAGCGTCACACAACCTAGAAGAAATTTCACCCTTTGCCTTAACCCTAAAAGAGATGAGTTTGTTAATAAGAAAAAAGATTATGATGTTGCTACATAGTAATATTCTTTTTTCATGTCATTACTCATATTTCATTCTAGCTAAAGCGATTCATATACAGTATCTAGGTTGCTACTCAGGATCTCTTTTCTGTTCGTCTCTATTTTTGTCATAACACAAACACTAATTGGATCGATGCAAGTTCTTATTGTCTTACAACTTTCCATTATTAGAATCTTTTTTGAAGCTGTTATAGGAAGATCGAGTTCAGGATTCACGACTCTCTGATTCTTCTCAATCTCCTACATCTATTTTTTAAGGTTTAAGAGTTGAGTTTTTTACAAATCCATTAAAACATTATTTAAGCACTAAAAATGGTGAGAAGAAAACTATTAAAAAACAAAGATACCACCAATATATTTCATTGAAAACATGCAAAGTTATAAAACATTCTCAATAAAATGAAAAAAGGTACTAAATTCATGACTTTTTTAGAATGTGTGCATTACAAAAATATTATTCAAATTATGTGACAAATATTTAATAATAATTGTTAATAATATTTATGAATAAAAATATGTTTATATTACTAATATGTTCATAAATATATTTTTTAGTATATGAAATTAAACTAGAAAAAGAAGATGAAAATCTCATAAAATGATACCTAAAATTTCACGATTTTGGTAGACTAAAATCGCTCGGATATAAGATTTATCTTGGAACAATTATGATAAAAAAATAAAATTGATGGTAAAGTATTGACATGATATGATAAAAAATTTAACTAATGTGAAAAGGCTAACAACTGACATTCAGTGTCGTGATAGCTTACCATGACAAGATCATACCTTATCACAATAATAATAAGTCTTACTTCACATAATTTTAATAAAAAATAAAATTTATGATAAGACATTGACCCATGTGAGAAGGTATTAATTGAGTGTGAGAAAAGTTAACATTTACATCTAATATTGTGATAAGATTTACTAAGACGTACCTTATCATAACAAGATAAGCTTTAATGAAATCTAATGCAAAAGCCTTACTAATTTCATAAAAAATCTACTTTCTCACCAATCAAGTGTACATGACAATTAAGTCTTTCACGAGGATACATGACATTTGAATATCATCATCTCACTTCAAAGGACTTCTAAAGCATAAGTTTTTCGAATACAATAAAGTAATATCAACTCTAAGAGTAAATTGTAATCATCTTTTCCTTTAAAATGACTTTCACTAGGATTTGAAATTGGTTCTTTAAGTTTTTTCCCCAATGATCAAACCCTATTTTAGACATTGAGAAAACAAGAAAAAAAATCAAAAAGAGAAAAAAACTTGATGTTTAGAAAAGTGAGCAATTGAGTATTTGACGAAAAAGAAATTTCGTCGAGAAAATGAGAATTGTGAGATTCTTCATCTGAATTTGTTATGTTTTGGAATTGTTTGTTTGGTTTCTTCTTCAATATTATTTATTATTTCTCTAAAGAATGTGAAGCAAGTACCAGGAGAATATCACTTATCTTCGTAAGTTTTTGTCTTTTCTTAGAATACTCATAAAGTTTGTGAAAAAATGCAACTAATGACATTAAAGTTAAATATATTGTAAAAGATAACAATGTAAATAATAACATTAGTTTTTCCAACTACATACAATAAATACCCTTTAAAAATGTTTTAAAATAATTTATTTATTTATTGTGTTTATTACCATTAACAATAAAAATCAATAATCAGTATAAAATATACAAAGAAAATTAAAGTTTTATTTGAATTAAAAATAACTTTATATTATTGATTTATTTCTTAAATTATATCATTTATTATATTTGCTAATTTTATATTTATTGTTTTGATATATTATCTAAACTCTTTTTTTTCTCATTATTGATTGTTTAATTAATTAACTATCTAGATTGGAAAGAAATAATTTAAATTTTTTGACAATTACTTCTAAAAAATTGAAAATATATATTTTGATTTAGTAAATAATTAGTATAAATTAACAATGTGAAAAGTCTTAATAAGAGATAACTTTTAGGGTAGCTGATGAGTGCTCAAAAAACACTAAAATTACTATAATTTTATGCTCATTAATTGATTAAAAATATATATATTTATATGATTTTATCATATATTTATATAAATTTTTCTTTTCGGAATCACATATGTTTTTATTGTTTTTCAGGTATTTTGGCTTAAAAAAGTAACTTAAAGACTCAAAAAAAAATACTGGAGGCAATACATCTCAAATATATTCATAAATTAAATGAGAAAAATTAAAAAAAGTTGAAAAAATTGGACAAAATGGGTCAAAAAGGTCAAAAAGGTCAAAAAGGTCAAAAAGGTCAAAAAGGTCAAAAAGGTCAAAAAGGTCAAAAAGGAGGAAATCGCATACGCAGTCGCCCAGCCGCGTCGTGCTAGCATCTGCCCCAACTGCACCCATCCTAGTCCGCACGTGCCATGCGCGCTGCTGCCCATTTGCGCCCAGTATACGCATGCCGCTGTGCCCATTTGTCCGAGCTACCGCGCCCACACCAGCATGACGTCATCAATATGACATCATCATTCACTACTCTGCGTTTTCTCCAGTCTTAATCATTTTTTCATCCACTTTTTCTTCCCCTCCTCACATATAAATACCCACATTCTCTTCACTTCAAAACACACCTAAAAACACATCTTCTTCTCTCTTCCTTTCTCTCATTTCTTAGCTTTTCTGGTTTTGCTTAGTTTTTAGTTTTTTCTTAGTTTTAGAGTTCTTCTCTTTTTTGAGAAGAACTAATTATGTTTTTCTAATTTATTTTCTTTTTGATTCAATAAATAAAAGTGCAAATTCCGTTTGGAGGTTTTCCAGCAACGGGAATAGCAACAAAGTACTGTAATGATTTTATTTTATTTATAGTTATTTTTTATGCTTTATTCTTACATGTTATATTTAATTTATGTGTGATTAAATTTAACTTTACTGGTTATTTGTTAACATGATATAATAATAACGTTGTTATGCTTGCGAAATATTAAATAGGTAAAAATCTCTAAAATGAATTGATTTTATTTTTATTCAAGATTTTATATTAAGAATGTTAGAGAGAAATATATTATTTTTCATTACAAACTTAAATCTGAAAATTAGATTTTAAGGTTAAGTTATCCGGTCTGATTTAGAGTAGTGCTCTTTTATTTGTTGGTACAATCGCCCGCTAGTTATAGTGAAGTTCTATTTCAAAAGTTTTTATAAGAATTATTATCTGAAAATGTATTGACAACATGTTTGCAATAGTAGTTTTAAAAATTGAAAGTTAGTACTCGGATAATTAAATTCTTAGGTTTAATTTGGATACCTTAAATAAAGTTTAAAGTGTCTAACCCCACCAAAGGTGGCATTTAAATGGTTCATTTTCAATCTCTTAGAAAAAGGAATTAATTTAATTAACCAAATTAGTTATTAACCTCACACATAGGTGTTAATTGATTTGTTTAGTTAACAAAGAATATCTAACCCCACCAAATGTGGTATTCATATAAAAAAGAGAGAATCAATAAATATCAATTTATATCTTTAATAACCTAAATAATATGAGCAAGCTTAATTAACTTAGTTATTATATCCATAAATACTCTACTATTATAAAAGATAAAATTTGCATAAATGTTTATTGAATTTCTATCTATGTTTATTTTTATGTTAGTAGATTAAAAACACAAAACCCAAAATATCATGATAGGATGTTTAGGATTTAATTTTGTTTTTAAAAGTTTGAATAATAAATTAAAAACCACATATATTCCTTCCTTAGATTGACCTTGGGAGTATACTTATCACTTTCTATCAAAATGATTCGTGCACTTGCGAGAGTTTTATAAATATAAAACCATAGTATTTGTAGGATTGGTGATGCCGATTCTACTCATCACTAGCCGAGTAATGATTTATTAAATAAGTATCAATATCATATAAATATTCAACAAGATAAACAACTAGTACATAATCTCTTAATTATCTAACAAGGAAATAATTACAAAGATATAACTCTATTATCGAGATAAGTTTATCGCTATAAAAAATGATCGTTGACATGTATAACTTCTCCTATATATGTTCACCATATATATCTCTCATAACATAACTTGATTCAATTTGATAGAACTTCATAATAACATAAATCTATACTTTCTCCTTAAATCTCTCTTCATCTCTCTGAATTACAAAGAGAAACATTAGTTTCCTCCTTTTTCTTACTACCCGTATTTACACAAGTATTGAGGGTCAAATGCCACCACATGCTATATAGAACCAAACCTAAACCTTCCCTTTAAACCAAAAATTATGAGGGAAAATCAACAACCTAGGGTGACCACCATGAAAAAGTACGTAATGACAATCATTGGAATTGCTGGTGCCTTAATCCAACTTGGTAAGGCGGCTAGGAATTATGAATTGAGAAAATTCATTTTTCTATGTTGCCCTCCTTTAATGGATTGCCTAATAGTTTACTCTACAAGAACTAGCTTATAATGCAATATTTCCCCTATACCATCAAAGATAAAGCCAAGGCTTGGTTGATGTCACTCTTTTTAGTTCCTTGTGATCTAGAAGGATGTACACAACAAATTCATGAAAACAATTCTATTCCCATAAAAAAAACATCAAAGCTGAGAGCAAAGATTGCTAATTTCTCTCAAATGGAGGGAGAAAATTTCCACAAAGCTTGGGATAGATTAAATTTTTTTCTCACTCAGTACCTTCATCATATCTACCATCTACAGCTACATAAATTTATTTCTATGATGGATTGGCACAATAATGTCAATTCATCGTTAACAATGCTATGATAGGAACAATGAGAGAAAAGACAACCTTAGAGACTTATAAGCTCTTTGAGATGTTAGGTGCTAATTCCCAACAAAAAAACTCTTAAGTAAAAAGGGCTAAAGTCCATGAAATCAAATCCAGTATAGAAGTATAGATGCATCTTGCATAACTGACCAAGTAAGTTGCGCTTCTCACCACACGTGCCACACCCAATAAAGAACAATGTGGATTGTATAGTATTTTGGGACACATATATCCCTACCAATTAGAAGTAAATACTAGACCTAAATTGGTTAATACATTGGGGGGTTACCAACCAAGACCTAGGTATGATCCCAATATAAATACATATAATCTAGGGTGAAGGAATCATACTAATTTGTCCTGGAGACAAAACAATCCTTCATTCACCTAGAGCTCAAATCAATAGGGCCAGCAATACTAACAATAATTACCTCGAACTCCTCCGATCGAAGAAAATCTTGAAGGTAAAATGCATTCATTTAAGTGAGTAGGGATAACCCATCAAGAATATATCAAAAGTTGGAATCTATAAAGGTTTATATCAAAAAGGTAGAAGTACAAGTTGAGCAACTGATTGAGTACTTGTAGAAGTAAGCCAAAGAATAATTGTTAGGTCAGAAAAACAATTGAACTCAATGATATGGGAAAAATTGAATTTGTTAAATGATTAAGTCCCCGAAGCAACGTCTCACTAAAGACGATAAAAATAGTCTTAGATTGTAGGTAACCCTTTATTTACTTTTATTTTTCTTTTCTTTAATTTATTTTCATTTCATAATTATAATTATTTTTATTTGTTATTCATTTAATGTTTTCATTTAAGTATAGATTTGTTTTTTATTTTTTTATTTTAGATAGTAATATACTAGTATTTCAAATATATATAAAATAGGGTATCGTAAAAATTAGTGACAAGAATAGAACTACGTGCACTATGGTACAAAATTTACCCCACTACGATACTCATCTTTCTGCTCAAATTAGGAGAGAATTTCTAAAGCTTGTGTCGTGACATGCTCTTACTTGCATCGGAGCATGCATACATTTTCTATCTAGAAATACTAGCCCTGGTGCATTTTCATCTATTTTTCTATCACATTTTCTCCCCCCCAAACACAATAAATCCCTCAAAAATCACACCTTTCTTTCATTTTCAATCAAATCTTTTTACAAAAATCTCATTCCTAACTATTTCCTAGACATTCCATTAAAACAAATTTGAAAAAACCATCAACTCATCGAAAAATATTTATTGTCTTAAAAAAATGTTTTTCAAATTTATCATCCTCAACAAGATAAGTAAATAATAAAACAAATTTATAATTGAAGTCTTATATTAAATTATTTGAATTTTGTGAATAATATTTGGATTAAAAAGAGTTCCCAAACCTAATTTGGATAAGATGGGGTAAGGAATAGACTTTAGAATAAATTATTTATGTTATTTTATCTCGATTGTATGAGAATTAACCTTTGGATTTAGATATTGTTGATTTTTTAAAAATGGCACCAAAAGGTTGTAAAAAAAATTGAGAAAAATGGATATTAACTTCTAAGGATTATGATAAGGTCAAATTAAGATTTGATAAAGTTGTAGAAGTAAAAAAAACATTTTATAGTAAAAGGGATATGGACTTCGATTTAGGGCCAAATGCCCAATTTGATAGAATTTCTAATGTAATAACACTATTAAGATGGAAAAAGTTCGTTAAATAACCCAATGCCGTTATAAAATCAATTATTTGGAAATTATATGTAAATGTTCCCGATGTTGTTGATAATATTGTTAAAGTATGAAATGTACTAGTCCTATTTGGGCCAACTGATATGAATGCTCATTATGTGTTGATGAATATTGGCCAGGGTGAGTATGAAACTTATTTAGGTAATGTTGATTACGTTACAGTAATTGAAAACTTAACTTTAGAAGGGGTCGAGTGGGGTTATATCGGTGGAAAACCTAAAGGCTTTGAAGCTAAGTATTTGGATAAGGTTGCCTACATATGACAATACTTTGTTCGTTCAAGACTAATTCCCTGAAAACATTACAACTCTGTAGACAGAGAGTAGGCAATATTATTGTATGCTATAACATCCAAAATTTCTATAGATGTTGGAAATATAATTCACACATGATTAAATTGTCTGCTAATAACCATTGATTGAGTTATTTTTCTCCCGTCTCATTATTTCTTTATGTAAAAAAATAGGGTGACTTACTTAAAATGCGAAGTTCTAATTTAACCTGGAGAATTATTTAATATGACATATTACGATGAACTTACTCCTAGTATAAAAAAATGTCCAATGGGATAAAAGGGACACTTTTTCATCTAAGATGAACATGAAAGATGAAATTTCTCATTTAGGTGAAAGAATGACCTATATGGAAAAATATCATCAAGCCTACATTGTCTAACAAACTGCATTTTAAAATCAATAATATCATGATCAAGTGAACCATAACTTTTTGATGTATGAAATGAATCGGTTATAACTTAACCATCTCGGCATGGATTCTAGCCATTTAGTAGCACCTCAGTATCAATATTACGATTTCAAATTTACACTATAAGAAAAATCATGACAACATTATGGAGAACAAAAACCGAATGACATGGAGGACTAAGCTCCAAATTTGTTTCAAAAAAATTTCAAGTGTTTATTTTTATTTACATGTATTTTGTTTTATTTTATGGTTTGAATTTTAGTATAATTATTTTTGTTTTTGATATTATGTTTATTTTTTGTTTCATGTAATTTATTTTGTTTTATATCTTGTAATGTGATCAAATGTTTGTTATAATTAGAACTATTAAACTTATAATTGTTTATTGAGATGTGTAAGAAGTATACAATATTCTATCTATGTGATTATAATATTTGAAATAAGGGATGCACCTGCATTTTCACATACATGCTCAAAAGGGTAACTTGTTTTTCTCTTTACTCTTTATCTTTAATTTATAACTCTACATTAAAGGCATTATAAATTCTAAGTTAGGGTAAAAAAAGTTATATCTACGTAAATTTAAGTAATTTATATATTTTTTATTAAACATTGTTTACATTTTCATTTATTTTTAATTTTTTATATATTCATATTTCCATTTGTTTGCTTTTATTGATTTAGGAATTTTATATTAGATTTAAAAACAAATTTGTAAAAATTATCATGTCTTTTCGTTAATTTTAAGTAAATAAATAAATATTTTTTACATTTTAATTAATTTATTGAACATATCGTAGAGTAATTTGATAATTAGTTAGTTTTTTCATAAATTTTACTTCATGATAAAATATTAAAATTGCAATAAACTCGAAATTGATTAGGAATCAAATAGTAGAGATAACATTGTGAGAGTATCTTGAGCTTTTATCTTTCCATTTTAAATGATAATATTTTTCTACTCTTTTAAATACTTTTCTCATCAATTTAAATTGTTAACGATCTCTATAGGTTTTTGTATTGAATGCTAGGATTTTTACATCTCATAAAGTGCCATATATTTACTTATTTCTTAAATTGATTGATTTATGTAGAAACTAAAAGTATGACTTTCTCATTCATGCAAGACTTCCAAAAAAGTTACATTTATCAGGTTACTTAATCCATTACAAAAGAAAAGTCAAAATTAAACACTTGTGAAATCATACAAAATATGTACAAACTGTTCAATAGATCCTCTCTTAAAAAATGAAAAGAATATCTAAGAGAGAGAGAGAGAGAGAGAGAGAGAGAGAGAGAGAGAGAGAGAGAGAGAGAGAGAGAGAGAGAGAGAGAGAGAGAGAGAGAGAGAGAGAGAGAGAGAGAGAGAGAGAGAGAGAGAGAGAGAGAAGAATAAGTATAGACTAAATACTATAACATAGAAAATCCCACAAAATTATAATAAATGGCTAAATATAAAAGGAAAATAGGAAATGAATTCCTTAAAAATCATTGTATTTTCTTTATCTCCAAAAGACATATAACTTAAAAAAAATTATTTAACGATTTTGATTGATGTAAAAAAATAATATTTGATTTTTTCATAAATTCTTTCATTCGATTTATTTCATTAGATCGATTTTATACACTACTTTAAGCCTTTTATTCTTTAAACATGTGTGAATCTATTAGTGCATTTTTAACATAAACTCTATTTGCATATAACTTTAAATGAGTGTTCGAACCAATATGATCAGTGTTATTTGAAAGTATGACTTGTGAGGTTTATAATTGAAGGGAACTGAGATTCCAAACACTAAAATTGGGCAAGTTAATATTGATGCCCTTCTAATATGGATATGAATATAATTTTCCACTAATTGTTTCAATATATTATGAATGTTTAGGATGTAAAATTAATTTATGCTTTGAATTTTAATTGTGAACTTAATTGTGTGTAATTTGTTTATTTTTTTCATTTATTTTTGAATTTTTTCATTTTAGTTTGATGTCTATGGGTATTGTCTTTAAAAGCCTTCATGAGACTAAAACTCAACTAGGGCAACATTTAAAGGCTTACTACATATGCTAAATATCGTGTTAATCTATGGAAATGATTTAAGATAATTTTATTTTATTTAATTTTTGTTTTTAATTTTTCACTTTTCTTTCTAGTGACTAGCAAGAATCTGGTTGAGGGTTATAATGAGTGCTTAAAAGCACTGAATATAACATGATTTTATGCATTTTAAATGTCAGAATAGATTTGTATTTGCATAAGTTTATCATCATTTTAACAAATCTTTTTTTCGAAATCATGAGTATTTTTTGTTTTTCCGGTATTTATAGCTTGAAATTGATTCAACTAATAAACACTCGAAGAGTAATATCTAGAAGCACTCCATTGCAACCAGGAAACATAAAAGAATAACATACGTAAGCTTTAATTATGTTTCAAAATTAATGTAAGGGGGTAAGATACAAAAGGATTAATTTCTAAAAGCACAACAACACACATGCTACAATGATTGTTTTTGTGTGCTGTTGTGCAAGTTAATCGGATCCAACTTCAAACATGTTGGAAGATGGCTTATGCTATGGCGTAAAAATAAATGCATGTCGTGGCACCCAACTATATGATCTCTCTTTTGCAGCATTTTCTAACCCTATATAAATCTCTAAAATTCATTGTAATCATCATCCCTTTTAATCCCATTAGCTCCTTTTTTTTAACTAATTTTTTGTTTTCTCTTAAGTTTTTATTTTCTTAGCTTCAAAGTTCTTATGTCAACTTTGAGAGTTGAACATAGTTTAGTGTATATAGTATTTTTCTTTTAATTCAAAAAATAGTATTGACAAATTTTTTTAGAGGTTTTTCAGATTCAAAAATAGTAATAAAAAATTGTACTTTCAAGGATACGTTTGAGGTATAATTTAAAAGTTTACTTTTATTTTCAGATAATTTTTATGTATGTTTCTAAATGTTATGTTTAATTTACTGATAATTTATTAAGTGACTAAAATGTTAAAAATGGTAAATTTAGTGGACAAAAAGTATAATTCACCCTTTTTATATTGATATACAAAATTTTAGATAAAAGTATAGCCCAAATCGGTAACTTTAAACAAGAGTATATTTTAGTCCCCTATTTATTTGATTGGGTAACATAATTTTGTTACTTTAAAAAAATGGTCATGGAAGTCTATATTATGAATTCATGAACTTGTACTACTCCAATTTTGAAGTAAACAAGTAGGACAAATCGAGTCAACTACTTTACAAAATAGATTTTACAATCTTTTTTTTTTTGTATAAATAGTAGACTTGTGCTATCACATCTAATATGTATGGGTTTATGTACATTTTCATTAAAGATAATAAACTTTAATTGGCGACCCTTCTTTCCAAAATTTTATGTGACTTAACTTTGTCACTTGTAACAATAGTACCATAAATATAACATTGAACTTTAAATCCAGTAGAAGATGGTGAACAAATTACATAAATATTTTTTATTTGTTATATTATTGGGAATAGTACAAAAGGAACCTTTTTCTTTATTCAAAGATTTCTAAGGTTTGCATTATAATGAGAAATAAAATAAACATCAATTATTAATTACTAGGCCTAGTATTTTTAATTGTTGTTCCACCGGAACTACTTATGATTTTAACTAATTGTCCCATCGGTGCTTTCTTTAACTAATTTCTTAGTTTTCTCTTAAGTTTTTATTTTCTTAGTTTCAAAGTTCTTCTCTCAATTTTGAGAGTTGAACATAGTTTAGTTTATGGTGTAGTTTTCTTTTAATTCAGTAAACAATATTGGTAAATTTGTTTCGAGGTTTTTCAGATACAAAAATAGTACTAAAAAATTGTATTTGGAAAGATGCATTTGAAGTATAATTTAAAAGTATTCTTCTATTTTTAGATAATGTTATGTGTTGCTCTAAATGCTATGTTTTATTTATTTATTATTTATTAAATTAGGCATGTCCGGTAGAAAATACTATGAGATAATAGTAATATTGTTATGCTTGTAAAATATTAAAATAGGTAATTTATTTTATAAAATGAAAGCTTTATTTATTCATCAAGATTTAAATGAAATTTGTTAAAGAAAATAAATTGACAAAATATTTTTCATAATAAATATGAGAGTAAGATTTAAGATTTAATTATATGAATCTAACTTAAAGTATTTAATGCTCAGATATTAAATGTAATTATCTAAATCTTATTTAGAGTCATGCTCTATTTCAAAGATTTGTATAAGTTTTATTATTGAAAAATATATTAACGACATATCTTTCATAATAGATTTAAATTGTTAGACTTGACCGAAGATGACAATTAAATGGTTTATTAATATCTTAGAAAAGAAGTATAATTAATTAAAATTAATTGATAGACTTGACTAAAAATGTTAAATAATTTTAATTAGTAATAAAAAGTAAACCTAATTAATCCCCTATTTGTATATATAAGAGAGAATCAATAATTTTAATTCATAACGTTAAAAGTCTAATTAATATTAAGTATGATTAATTAACTAATCTAACTCATAAATTCTCTCTCGAGTGAAAATTTTATTTGCCTGATGTTTGTTGAATCCATTTTAAATTTTTTGTCCTTAGTTTAAATATTTTAAAAACACAAAATTTGTAATAGAGTGTTTAAGTTTAATTTTCGTTTTTTAGAATTTTTTTGAGTTATTTAAAAATCAAGTAATTCCTCTTTAGATAAATATACTTATAACTTCTTATAAAATGATTCATGTACTTGCAAGTTATTTTATAAAATACAAAACTTAAGCATCAATCGCTAACTAGGAAGAAAGTAACTAATGTGATTGTTCACTATATTTTTATATGAGTGAATCATACTTTTAGTAAACTAACTTTATCACTTTTATTACTTTAATTTAGTGATAAATGTTTTGTAATTTTTCGTCAACTTTTAATATTTAGCAATTTCAATCCAAATTTAAAGATAATGGACTAAATATGTTAAAATGTAAAAGTTAAGAGACTAAATAATTTAAAAAATTAGTTTTTTTAACATGCTAATTCTTATTCATATAGTGGAGTTTAATCTAATTTTTAAATTTAGACTAAATATGTTAAATATGAAAAATAAGATGACGAAAAGTTAAATTTTTTTGTTAAGTGACTAAAGTGTTAAAAGTGGTAAAGTGAGTTGAAAAAAAGTATAATTCACCCTTATAATATTGATATACAAAATTTTTGAAAAACGTATAGCCCATGTTCGTAAATTTTGAAAAAAAAAGTGTATTTTTATCCTTTACTAATTTGATTGGGTAGTATAATTACTTTAAAAAAGTGATTTCAACGACCTATTTTTGTAAACATAGTAAATTTGTACTACGTGTAATTTCGTTAAAGGTAAAATATATTAATAACTCTTAGTTCAAGAAAATTATGTGACCTAACTTTGTCACTTGTAACAATAGTATCACAAATATAATGTTGAACTTTAAATCTAGTACAAAATACTGAACAAATTACAGAAATATTTTTTATTAGTCATATTATTGGGAATGGTACAAAGAGAACAATTTTCTTTATTCAAAGATGACTATGGTTGACAATGTGATAAGAAATAAAACAAACATTAATTATTAATGACTAGGTTTAATATTTTTAATTGTTGTCCCACCAGAACTGCTTCTGAAGATAATTAACCACATTTTTGTCAACTTGGAAGGCTTTAGTAAGAACGTCAGCATTAATAGGAGGATTGGATCCAAATACAGCATTTGCTATGGTAATGACTCCTGGATTTTGGCTGCTAAGACCAGCAAAAACAACTGCATTGTTGTGACCAATATTGAATTGGAAGTGAATAAGACCAATGGGAAATACAAATACGTCTCCTTTGTTAAGGACCTTAGTAATTAGACGATTCTCAAGATTAGATGTGACAAAGCCAACATAGAGAGTACCCTCAACAACTACAAGGATTTCAGTAGCACGAGGGTGAGTGTGAGGTGGGTTTAGGCCATAAGGTGCATAGTCAATTCGAACCAAAGAGATCCCAAAAGTGTTAAGCCCTGGTATTTGTTGAACATTCACTGGTGTAACTGTTGACCCAATTGGATTTGATGTGTTTCTTGGAATTTGAAGCCCAGAGAAGAAGAAATCGTCTGCAACAACTTGCTTCGGGTCTTTGCAAAACTTTCCATTCACAAACACTGCATTGTAGAAATATTTGTTAGTTCTATAGACTTGAAAAACAAGAAAAAAACATTAGTTTTGAAGCATATAAATTTTTTGTACAATAACATGTTCGAATTCAATATTGGTTAATTATCAGGTCGTGAAATCTATTAAAAAAAAGTTTTGAAGCATAAGTTTCATATGAAAACTTTGTTACCCCCGGATTTGGTGTCATTGATTGCTACACAAAAATCCTGTAAAGGGCTAGGATCGGAGGCATAGGCAATGGTGGTAGCCAAGGCCAAGATGACAAAAGCTAAGTTGGAGAACTGAATGGCCTTCATATTACTCTTTTTATTGCTTATGTAGATTGAATTGTTTGATTGTATCAGGTTGTGAAATCTAGCAAGTAGAAACTCTTGTATTTATAGATGGAGATTCTCTGAAGGAGTCTTGGTTTCTATAAAAGACCTGGTTAAGTTTCATTTCAAACGTTGCATAATGATATAAAAAATTTGTTCAAGTCCTCCTAGTTTGCTTCTAGCATTTAACTTGTAAACGTGGAATTGGTCATTTTTCATCTTATTTATTCTTATATTATTAATATTTGTTCTCTCTTTCTTTCCTTTTACCTTTTCACTCTTTGTTATATTGGTCTCAGAATTTTCTTACTTTGGTAGAAATTTTGTAAGACTTGGTATTATTTCGAATTTGGGTCAATATGTTTGTTTAATGCTTGGCATGAATAACTAGGTAATTTCCACTTTTAACCTCATCCATTATCTTATTTAACAAGCTTTTATTTTTATCGATTTGATTTGATTTCTACTATATTTTTACAAGAGTTAATCATTTTATTTAACTGAGGCATGTTAATAATTACCACTCCACCGTACCTAATTTGTTCAAACAAATACTTCAAAAATGAGAATTAACGTTTTAGTATTAGCTAAAATGTCAAGGGTGGTTGGAGCTAGTGGAATTCTTTTTGAGACAATTTATTTTAAAGGAGAACACTTAGTTCTTATTGTAATTAATATTAAAAATGATTAAAGTAGAATTAAAATACTTGATGTTTGTGGTATAGAATAAGAAGAATTCTAAGTCAAATGAACAAATAAAAAAGTATTGGCATCTCTGTCTATTTCATTGAAACTCTTCCCAATATTATTGATAAAAAAACTAGGAACACCTTTTAGACAATGAAAGGGAAGCACAAATGATGACATAACTGTGATAATTTTCTATAAATTATTATTATTATTATTATTTTGCTAAGTTCTAAGCCATCGCTAAGTAATGAACTTGTTATAATTAATAAATTCTAGCTTTAAAATATCACGAAAGAAAAAAAAGGGGGTTAATTAGATAAATGTATAAACCAAGACATCTTCACTCAAAAATTTACTATTAAAAAAAAAAGAAACAACTCAAAATTTAAGAAAACTATGTAAAAGTTTCAAACATATTTTTGTGCAAGAGTACAATTTAAGAATCATGAAAATAAAATTAAGAAAATATAACTGAATAATGAATTAATGAATTTTTTTATCCTAATTAAACCTACAATCCCATCAATAGTTGACAATTTTGGTTTGGTTATGTTCATTTAGGTCAATTTTACTAATATGTTGGTCTATATACCCACTCACTTTCAAATTTTCGAAGTAACTAAAGTTTATATGTACAATAAACATTACCGATTATTAGTTTAATTTTTTAAAAGTAAGATATATATTATACGAAGATTTTAAATTCTGTAAAATTTCACAATAACCCTTATGAAAAATAAGTTTTGATAATTCTGCACGTTGGAGATAAAATAGAAGTAAACAAGATGAACATTAAAACAACTCATACAATGCTATACTTTTTGTAAATGTATAATATGTGTCTTTTCTTTTTATAATTAATCTTTCTTTAAAATTAAAATAATTTTTTTAAAATAAAAATTTTCATGTTATTCATGAAAATGTGTGTATAAAAGAGTATAGGATGCAGTGTAGTAGCATTCCCAATAGACTAAAAATGAACAAAAATAAAATTAATTTCACAAAAAAATGAGTGTAAATTGGTGTATTTTAACATTCTAAAGTAAAGAAATATTATTGAAACCATAACATATAACTAAGTTTGTGCTCATTGTAAGTTTCAACCTAATTCATGCAATACATTTGAGACATTTCACTTGCGAACCTCTACTTGGTCTTTTACTTGTAACCTAATTAAAAGCCTAAATATAGTAATGAACTGAAGTGTTTCAATATAATTTTTATTTACAATAACGAGTAAAATAGATATAAATAGAGGATCTAATGATTAAAAAAATAATAACTTATCAATGATACATTTTTATTAAATTAGGGTTTCAATATTAATTATAGTATATTGTTTTAATCTTTTTAATCTATATATATATATATTTAAAATTATCTTTTAATTATTAAACCTTCTATTTTTATTCTTTTTATTATTATACGTAATTATCCACTACATTAAATGAATAATTTTGTGAATGGGAGAGTAAAAACAGAAAGCTTGTTCAACGTATGTCTCATAGTTAATGATATGGCCCATTCTACTTCCATCCATCTCAACTTCTAATACATATTTTTGATCCATTATTTTACTCATATTAGATAAGTCATCTAACATTTGCAGGCAAAGAAAAAAAGTCATTTAAAAGTTTTATATGTTCAACCTTATTTTTTTATTAAAATTACCAAATTAACAATTTAGGTTGATAGAATTAGTGTTCAATGTTTAAGCACAAAGCAAACAAGAAAATAGTTTAGCCGCTTTCTTATTTACTAAAACTATAGCCATTTTTATTTCTCCTTCTCCTTATATATTTTCTACCAAAGGAACCTTCCTCCATAGAAATTGAATCTTTATTGGATATTATTTTTTGAAACTCTAGTTGAAAAAACTAATTAACCATAATTGTAGTGTTTTACATTTAGATCATCTATATCTATAATGACGTGTTCTCGTATAAATTTATTTTAATGCATTTGGACATATTTTTGTTTTTGCTTCGAAACCCTTTTCTTAGTAAATATAATCTTAATCTTAGATATATAATTCTTATTTTATTTGTTGAAGATGGTATTATGTTGACATAATACATGAAATCAATGAAAGTAGTTGACACGAATAAGAAAAATAAAAAGCCAATTATAATGGAGAGGAATATTACTTGTCCTAATGGAACGATCAAAAATGATATTTATAATGTATTATGTTTATCAGTTATAATTAATTGTGTATTTAGATTCTTTATTTTTAACAAATTAGTCAATGATTTCTAATTTTTTTTAAATACAAAGCAAATAATATTAAAAAATATTTTATATATAAAGTCATAGTATTTTTTATTTAATATTTATTATCAAAATATAATAATTTTTTCATCTAAAATTCAAGCTGTTAAGTTCAAATACACTAGAGATAGGTTTATTATTATAGTTGTTGTTGTTGTTTTTGTTGTTGATCCTGGGTGAGTTGGATTCAAAAAAGGATTGCAATTTATATGGTAGTTTAATTAATCGTATCAAATTTGATTTGAAAAACCCAAATCAAATACTTTTCTAGCTAAAATCAAGCCAGTTCAAATAGCTAAAAAAATCGAGATAAGTTTAAATTGAGTTTGAGCTAACATATTAACGTAAAATCAAATTAAAAATGTTATGATTTCTTTATATATATCCAAAATATTGTGGATTATATTATGGTTTAAAATTGAATGTAGGATAAACTATTTTGAATCTTAATGTTTGAATGATGATTTAATAAAATATTTCTAATGTGTGGTTTTCTGTAATTGATTAGTTACATTATGTTGTTTATTTTTGTTGTTTCATGTAATGATATTTTTAATAATGAGCTTTAATTTCATTAAAAATATTTTTTGATTTACAAAAATATCTAATTAATTAAAAAAAAATGTGTAATTAATAATTTTGACAAATTTGGACAAAGCATTTTGTTTTTAGTATAAGATCGGATTCATGTTTATTAGCCTGAATTAAATTAAATTTAAAATACGTTAATTTGTACCAAATTAAACCAACCCAACCTATAATAATTACTATCTCTTAATTCAAACCATGAAATTTTTATAATTTAATGCAAAGTGTATGCAAATTTCATTAGAAAAAGGAAACGGGTTAAATACTCAATTATTCCACAAGCTTCACAAATTCAAATGTTTTACTATTTAAATTTTTAAATGAATAAATAAATACCACAACTGTATTATATGTGACATTTATCTCCTTTTTTCTTAATTCATTAATAGTTATGAGGTTATAATAATATATATTTTAATGTACTTTTGTTTTTCATATTTATTTACTTTTTTGTTTAATTTTACATCCACGTATAGTATTAAAATAATTTTTGTTATTTATTGTCTGCAATTATAAAACATGATTAATTTAACTTTTTAATTTGTATAAAACATTTGATATAGAAATAAATAAACCTAATAACCAATATTATTTCATTTTAAAATCATATTTTTTATTTGCATGCAGTTATTATATTAAATATAGGAGCATAATGCACATAATTTATTAAAATATTAAAAATAGTATTAAATTTTATTTTAAAAAAATTCTGCAACCATATATTATTTTAAATACCTTTTAAGTTATTTATCATACTTAATTGATAAAAACTACTAACCCAAATAAATTATATAATATTTAAGGGAGCAAGAGCATTAGTACTATAATAATTACTAATATAAAATATGTGTTCAATTTTATTCAAACATTATAAGCCATAATTTAAACTTTAATTTATAGTATATATATAGAAAGAATTTTAATTTAAACTTATCAAACTGAAATAAATAAAGAAAATCTCTATTTTTTAATTAGATTTTTACCAAAATTATTCCTTGTAAAATAGATATGAGGTATTTCAGAGGGTAATTTTGGTATAAAGAATTATACTTGTAGAAAATATTTGAAAAGAAGGAAGAAAAATAATGACCCAAGCCTTACCACGTAGAGATGGCAATGGATCGTATCTAATTCAATCTTATAATGATTTGATCCGATTCATTATTCAAAAGATCTAATTTGATCTAATCTGTTTTGATCTATGAATCAGATGGATAAGATCATATGTACATTAATAGATATCCATGACTCGATTATAATTATTCTTTTTTTTTTTTTTACATTTTTCTAAAAATAAAAAAATATTTATTGTGTTAATTACATATTTTAAATTGATATATTAAAAACAAAAAAAACAACATTATATATTGTAAAAAAAAATACAACACTTTCTTATTTTTTAGCCGTCTTACTCATTTTAAATAAATTATGATATTATAAAATGATATTATTTATAATAAATATAAGAATAAATAAATAGTTATAAATATGAAGGAATTTGAATTTTTGTCAAATTTTAAATAATAATATATAGATTTATAAAACTTTTGAGAGAGAAAAAGTTAGATTTATAAAAATACAAAAGATGAAAGTTTTAAAAATGATTATTTATAATATAATTTTTTTAAAAATAAATAGTTATAAAAATTAAGAAATATTAGTTAAAAATATGTGATTCTTTTAATTTTAAAACTAAAATTTTAAAAACATTTAAATTCAGTCAACTTAATTGATTCATGGTTTCGATGTATCCGTCCTTAGATTATCATCTCTACCATCTGTGTACTGAGTCAACTTAATATTTTTTTTTTGGGGGGTCTAATAAATATTCTTGCCTCTCTCCCACCACTCTTTATATTTTATTGTATTGTTACTAAGTTGAATAATTCCGTTTCATATAAAATTTAATGGTTGATATTAAGTTACACTAATTTAATGCTAACAAGTACAATATTTTTCTTAAAACGTTTGTAAGATAAATTAACAAAGATGAAATACTATAGTTATTTAAAAATAATAATAAATTTAAATTTTTTTATTTGCATGTAGTCATTATATTAAATATAGGAGCATAATGCACATAACTTATTCAAATATTAAAAATAGTATTAAATTTTATTTTAATAAAAATTCACCAACCATATATGTTAATTGTTCTAGCTATTTAATATATGTATATAATATTTTTAACATTTATAATAATAAAAATAATATACGTAATAACCAACTCACGTATTTTTACTTTTAAAAAATATAATACATTATTTTATATTTAACGGTTTTAAAATTAAACTACGATTATTTAGATTTGTTAAATAGTAAATATCATCTAATTAAATCTAATTCAATATTATTAAATATAATTTTTATATGTTATTTTTATTATTATAAATTTTAAATATATTATTTTTTTAATTTTTTTCTGAGCTTATGAAAAATATAAATGAATAAATACAAATATATGATAACGAGAAAGTACAAATACAATCATGTACTATCATATCCTTTGAAAATTAGTACTTTACGGTTTGTTAGATGTAAATTATTGATAAGATGTTGGCTAATGGGACACCTGTTGTGATCTATTATATAAAATGGAGTTAAGTAAATAACGTGATGGTAGAAAATTTCATATTTTATCTTCAAAATTCTCACCTATTTGTATATATAATAGAGAATTAATAATTTTAATTCATAACATTAATAATCTAATTAACATTAAGTAAGTATGATTAATTAACTAATCTAACTTATAAATTCTCTATTGAGTGAAAATTTTATTTGACTAATGTTGGTTGAATCCATTTTAAATTTTTTGTCTTTAGTATTGATATTTTAAAAACTCAAACTTTGTAACAAAATGTTTAGGTTTAATTTTCTTTTTACAGAATTTTTTGAGTTATTTAAAAATCAAGTAATTCGATCTTTAGATAAGTGTACTTATCACTCTTATAAAATGATTCATGTATTTGGAAGTTATTTTATAAATACAAAACTTAAGCATCAATCGCTAGCTAGGAAGAAAGTAATTAATGTGATTGTACACTGTATTTTTATATGAGTGAATCATACTTTTAGTATACTAACTTTATCACTTTTATTACTTTAATTTTGTGATAAAAGTTTTGTAAATTTTGGTCCACTTACTTTTCATATTTAACAATTTTAATACAAATTTAAAGATAGTGGACTAAATATGTTAAAATGTAAAAGTTAAAGGGACTACCTAATTTAACAAATTAGTTTTTTTAACACGTTAATTCTTACTCATATAGTACAGTTAGTCTAATTTTTAAATTTAGACTAAATTGTTAAATATGAAAAGTAAGATGATGAAAAGTTACAAATATTTTGTTAAGTGATTAAACCTGTTAAAAAGTGGTAAAGTAAATGAGAAAAAAAAGTATAATTCACACTTATTATATTGATATATAAAATTTTAGGAAAAAAGTATAGACCAAGTTGTAACTTTTGAAAAACAAATATTTTAATCCTCTACTAATTAATTGGGTAGCATAAGTTCCCTATCTTTACAAAAAGAGGGTCACATAAATCTATTTTATAGAGTGACGAACTTGTGCTACCCCAGTTTTAAAAGAGAACAAATAGAATAACTCAAGTCAATTACTTTACAAAAGGGATTTCAAACGATCCATTTTTATAAACATAGCAAATTTGTACTATCGTATCTAATAGATATGAGTTTAAAGTGTATTTTTATTAAGGATAAAAGACTTTAACTGACGCTTAATTCAAAAAAAATTATGTGAACCTAACTTCGTCACTTGTAACAATAGTATCATAAATATAATGTTGAACTTTAAATCTAGTAAAAAATACTGAACAAATTACAGAAATATTTTTTATTAGTCATATTATTGGGAATGGTACAAAGAGAACCATTTTCTTTATTCAAAGATGACTATGGTTGACATTGTGATAAGAAATAAAACAAACATCAATTATTAATGACTAGGTTTAATATTTTTAATTGTTGTCCCACCAGAACTGCTTCTGAAGATAATTAACCACATTTTTGTCAACTTGGAAGGCTTTAGTAAGAACGTCAGCATTAATAGGAGGATTGGATCCAAATCAGGTTGTGAAATCTAGCAAGTAGAAACTCTTGTATTTATAGATGGAGATTCTGTGAAGGAGTCTTGGTTTCTATAAAAGACCTGGTTAAGTTTCATTTCAAACGCTGCATAATGATATAAAATTTTTGTTCAAGTCCTCCTAGTTTGCTTCTAGCATTTAACTTGTAAACTTGGAATTAGTCATTTTTCATCTTATTTATTCTTATATTATTAATATTTGTTCTCTCTTTCTTTCCTTTTACCTTTTCACTCTTTGTTATATTGGTCTCAGAATTTTCTTAATTTGGTAGAAATTTTGTAAGACTTGGTATTATTTCGAATTTGGGTCAATATGTTTGTTTAATGCTTGGCATGAATAACTAGGTAATTTCCACTTTTAACCTCTTCCATTATCTTATTTAACAAGCTTTTTTTTTTGTATCGATTTGACTTGATTTCTACTATATTTTTACAAGAGTTAATTATTTTATTTAACTGAGGCATGTTAATAATTACCACTCCACCGTACCTAATTTGTTCAAAAAAATACTTCAAAAATGAGAATTAACGTTTTAGTATTAGCTAAAATGTCAAGGGTGGTTGGAGCTAGTGGAATTCTTTTTGAGACAATTTATTTTAAAGGAGAAGACTTAGTTCTTATTGTAATTAATATTAAAAATGATTAAAGTAAAATTAAAATACTTGATGTTTGTGGTATAGGATAAGAAGAATTCTAAGTCAAATGCACAAATAAAAAAGTATTGGCATCTCTGTCTATTTCATTGAAACTCTTCCCAATATTATTGATAAAAAAACTAGGAACACCTTTTAGACAATGAAAGGGAAGCACAAATGATGACATAACTGTGATAATTTTCTATAAATTATTATTATTATTATTATTTTGCTAAGTTCTAAGCCATCGCTAAGTAATGAACTTGTTATAATTAATAAATTCTAGCTTTAAAATATCACGAAAGAAAAAAAGGGGATTAATTAGATAAATGTATAAACCAAGACATCTTCACTCAAAAATTTACTATTAAAAAAAAAAGAAACAACTCAAAATTTAAGAAAACTATGTAAAAGTTTCAAACATATTTTTGTGCAAGAGTACAATTTAAGAATCATCCAAATAAAATTAAGAAAATATAACTGAATAATGAATTAATGAATTTGTTTTATCCTAATTAAACCTACAATCCCATCAATAGTTGACAATTTTGGTTTGGTTATGTTCATTTAGGTCAATTTTACTAATATGTTGGTCTATATACCCACTCACTTTCAAATTTTCTAAGTAGTTAAAGTTTATATTTACAATAAACATTACCGATTATTAGTTTAATTTTTTAAAAGTAAGATATATATTCTACGAAGATTTTAAATTCTGTAAAATTTCACAATAACCCGTTATGGAAAATAATTTTTGATACTCATGCACGTTGGAGATAAAATAAAAGTAAACAAGTTGAACATTAAAACAACTCATACAACGTTATAGTTTTTCTAAATGTATAATATGTGTCTTTTCTTTTTATAATTAATCCTTCTTTAAAATTAAAATAATTTTTTTAAAATAAAAATTTTCATGTTATTCATGAAAATGTGTGTGTAAAAGAGTATAGGATGCAGTGTAGTAGCATTCCCAATAGACTAAAAATGAATAAAAATAATATTAATTTCACAAAAAAATGAGTGTAAATTGGTGTATTTTAACATTCTTAAAGTAAAGAAATATTATTGAAACCATAACATATAACTAAGTTTGTGCTCATTGTAAGTTTCAACCTAATTCATGCAATACGTTTGAGACATTTCACTTGCGAACCTCTACTTGGTCTTTTACTTGTAACCTAATTAAAAGCCTAAATATAGTAATGAACTGAACTGTTTCGATATAATTTTTATTTACAATAACGAGTAAAATAGATATGATCCAATGATTAAAAGTATATTTAAATAAATAAATTATAACTTATCAATGATACATTTTTATTAAATTAGGGTTGCAATATTAATTATAGTATATTATTTTAATCTTTTTAATCTATATATATATATTTAAAATTATCTTTTAATTATTAAACCTTCTATTTTTATTCTTTTTATTATTATACGTAATTATCCACTACATTAAATGAATAATTTTGTGAATTGGAGAGTAAAAACAGAAAGCTTGTTCGACGTATGTCCCATAGTTAATGATATGGCCCATTCTACTTCCATCCATCTCAACTTCTAATACATATTTTTGATCCATTATTTTACTCATATTAGATAAGTCATCTAACATTTGCAGGCAAAGAAAAAAAGTCATTTAAAAGTTTTATATGTTCAACCTTATTTTTTTATTAAAATTACCAAATTAACAATTTAGGTTGATAGAATTAGTGTTCAATGTTTAAGCACAAAGCAAACAAGAAAATAGTTTAGCCGCTTTCTTATTTACTAAAACTATAGCCATTTTTATTTCTCCTTCTCCTTATATATTTTCTACCAAAGGAACCTTCCTCCATAGAAATTGAATCTTTATTGGGTATTATTTTTTCAAACTCTAGTTGAAAAAACTAATTAACCATAATTGTAGTGTTTTACATTTAGATCATCTATATCTATAATGACGTGTTCTCGTATAAATTTATTTTAATACATTTGGACATATTTTTGTTTTTGCTTCGAAACCCTTTTCTTAGTAAATATAATCTTAATCTTAGATATATAATTCTTATTTTATTTGTTGAAGATGGTATTATGTTGACATAATACATGAAATCAATGAAAGTAGTTGACACGAATAAGAAAAATAAAAAGCCAATTATAATGGAGAGGAATATTACTTGTCCTAATGGAACGATCAAAAATGATATTTATGATGTAGTATGTTGTCAGTTATAATTAATTGTGTATTTAGATTCTTTATTTTTAACAAATTAGTCAATGATTTCTAATTTTTTTTAAATACAAAGCAAATGATATTAAAAAATATTTCATATATAAAGTCATAGTATTTTTTTATTTAATATTTATTATCAAAATATAATAATTTTTTCATCTAAAATTCAAGCTGTTAAGTTCAAATACACTATAGATAGGTTTATTATTATTGTTGTTGTTGTTGTTGATGCTGGGTGGGTTGGATTCAAAAAAGGATTGAAATTTATACGGTAGTTTAATTAATCCTATCAAATTTGAATTGAAAAACCCAAATCAAATACTTATCTGGCCAAAATCAAGCCAGTTCAAATAGCTAAAAAAATCGAGATAAGTTTAAATTGAGTTTGAGCTAACATATTAACGTGAAATCAAATTAAAAATGTTATGATTTCTTTATATATATCCAAAATATTGTGGATTATATTATGGTTTAAAGTTGAATGTAGGATAAACTATTTTGAATCTTAATGTTTTGAATGATGATTTAATAAAATATTTCTAATGTGTGTTTTTCTGTAATTGATTAGTTACATTATTTTGTCTATTTTTGTTGTTTCATGTAATGATATTTTTAATAATGAGCTTTAATTTCATTAAAAATATTTTTTGATTTAAAAAAATATCTAATTAATTAAAAAAAATGTGTAATTAATAATTCTGACTAATTTGGACAAAGCATTTTGTTTTAGTACGAGATCGGATTCATGTTTATTTGCTTGAATTAAATTAAATTTAAAATACCTTAATTTGTACCAAATTAAACCCACGCAACCAATAATAATTAGTATCTCTAAATTCAAACCATGAAATTTTTATAATTTAATGCAAAGTGTATGCAAATTTCATTAGAAAAAGGAAACAGGTTAAATGCTCAATTATTCCGCAAGCTTCACAAATTCAAATGTTTTACTCCTTAAATTTTTAAATGAATAAATAAATACCACGTCTTTATTATATGTGACATTTATTTGCTTTTTTCTTAATTCATTAATAGTTATGAGGTTATAATAATATATATTTTAATGTACTTTTGTTTTTCATTATTTATTTAGTTTTTTTGTTTAATTTTACATCCACGTATAGTATTAAAATATTTTTTGTTATTTATTGTCTGCAATTGTAAAACATGATTAATTTAACTTTTTAATTTGTATAAAACATTTGATAATTAATATTTGATATAGAAATAAATAAACCTAATAACCAATATTATTTCATTTTAAAATCATATTTTTTATTTGCATGTAGTTATTATATTAAATATAGGAGCATAATGCACATAATTTATTAAAATATTAAAAATAGTATTAAATTTTATTTTAAAAAATTCAGCAACCATATATTATTTTAAATACCTTTTAAGTTATTTATCATACTTAATTGATAAAAACTACTAACCCAAATAAATTATACAATATTTAAGAGACCAGGAGCATTAGTACTATAATAATTACTAATATAAAATATGTGTGCAATTTTATTCAAACATTATAAGCCATAATTTAAACTTTAATTTATAGTATAAATATAGAAAGAATTTTAATTTAAACTTATCAAACTGAAATAAAAAAAGACAAGCTCTATTTTTTAATTAGATTTTTACCAAAATTATTCCTTGTAAAATATATATGAGGTATTTCAGAGGGTAATTTTGGTATAAAGAATTATACTTGTAAAAATATTTGAAAAAAAATGAAGAAAAATAATGACCCAAGCCTTACCAAGTAGAGATGGCAATGGATCGGATCCGATTCAATCTTATAATGATTTGATCTGATTCATTATTCAAAAGATCTAATTTGATCTAATGTGTTTTGAATTAGATGGATAAGATCAGTTATTGATCTGTACATTAATTGATATCCATGACTCGATTATAATTTTTTTTTTACATTTTTCTAAAAATAAAAAATTATTTATTGTGTTAATTACATATTTTAGATTGATATATTAAAAACAAAAAAATAACATTATATATTGTAAGAAAACACAACACTTTCTTATTTTTTAGCTGTCTTACTCATTTTAAATAAATTATGATATTATAAAATGATACTATTTATAATAAATATAAGAAGAAATAAATAGTTATAAATATGATGGAATTTGAATTTTTGTCAAATTTAAAAAAATAATAGATTGATTTATAAAACTTTTGAAAGAGATAAAGTTAGATTTATAAAAATACAAAAGATGAAAGTTTTAAAAATGATTATTTATAATATAACCTTTTTAAAAATAAATAGTTATAAAAATTAAGAAAAAATAGTTAAAAATATGTGATACATTTAATTTTAAAACTAAAATTTTAAAAACATTTAAATTCAGTCAACTTAATTGATTCATGGTTTCGGTGGATCCGTCCTTAGATAATCATCTCTACCATCTGTGTACTCGGTCAATTTAATTTTTTTTTTGGGGGTCTAATAAATATTCTTGCCTCTCTCCCACCACCCTTTATATTTTATTGTATTGTTATTAAGTTGAATAATTCCGTTTCATATAAAATTTAATGGTTGATATTAAGTTACACTAATTTAATGCTAACAAGTACAACATTTATCTTAAAAAGTTTGTAAGATAAATTAACAAAGATTAAATACAATATTTATTTAAAAATAATAATAAATATAAATTTTTTTATTTGCATGTAGTCATTATATTAAATATAGGAGCATAATGCACATAACTTATTCAAATATTAAAAATAGTATTAAATTTTATTTTAATAAAAATTCACCAAGCATATATGTTAATTGTTCTAGCTATTTAAAAAATATATATATAATATTTTTAAAATTTATAATAATAAAAATAATATACGTAACGACCAACTCACGTATTATTTTTACTTTTAAAAAATATGACACATTATTTTATACTAAACTGCTTTAAAATTAAATTACGATTATTTAGATTTGTTAAATAGTAAATAGCATCTAATTAAATCTAATTCAACATTATTAAATATAATTTTTATATGTTATTTATGTTATTATAAATTTTAAATATATTATTTTTGTAATTTTTTTCTGAGCTTATGAAAAATATAAATGAATAAATACAAATATAAGATAATGAGAAAGTACAAATACAATAATGTAATGTCATATCCTTTGAAAATTAGTACTTTATGGTTTGTTAGATGAAAATTATTGATAAGATGTTGGCTAATGGGACACCTGTTGTGATCTATTATATAAAATGGAGTTAATTAAATAATGTGATGGTAGAAAATTTCATATTTTATCTTCAAAATTCTCACCTATTTGTATATATAATAGAGAATTAATAATTTTAATTCATAACATTAATAATCTAATTAATATTAAGTAAGTATGATTAATTAACTAATCTAACTCATAAATTCTCTATTGAGTGAAAATTTTATTTGACTAATGTTTGTTGAATCCATTTTAAATTTTTTGTCCTTAGCTTAGATATTTTAAAAACTCAAACTTTGTAACAAAATGTTTAGGTTTAATTTTCTTTTTATAGAATTTTTTGAGTTATTTAAAAATCAAGTAATTCGATCTTTAGATAAGTATACTTATCACTTCTTATAAAATGATTCATGTACTTGGAAGTTATTTTATAAATACAAAACTTAAGCATCAATCGCTAGCTAGGAAGAAAGTAATTAATGTGATTGTACACTATATTTTTATATGAGTGAATCATACTTTTAGTATACTAACTTTATCACTTTTATTACTTTAATTTTATGATAACTTTTTTGTAATTTTTGGTCCACTTACTTTTCATATTTAACAATTTTAATCCAAATTTAAAGATAGTGGACTAAATATGTTAAAATTTAAAGTTAAAGGGACTACATAATTTAAAAAATTAGTTTTTTTAACACGTTAATTCTTACTCATATAGTGCAGTTGTTTAGTCTAATTTTTAAATTTAGACTAAATTGTTAAATATGAAAAGTAAGATGACAAATATTTTGCTAAGTGATTAAACTGTTAAAAGTGGTAAAGTTAATGAGAATGAATCACTTATTATATTGAGATACAAAATTTTAGAAAAAAGTATAGAACAAGTTCGTAACTTTTGAAAAACAAATATTTTAATCCTCTACTAATTTAATTGGGTAGCATAAGTTCCCTATCTTTACAAAAAGGGTCACATAAATCTATTTTATAGAGTAACGAACTTGTGCTACCCCAGTTTTAAAGAGAACAAATAGAACAACTCACGTCAATTACTTTAAAAAAGCGATTTCAACGACCTATTTTTGTAAACATAGCAAATTTGTAATATCGTACCTAATAGATATGGGTCTAAAGTGTATTTTTATTAAAGATAAAAGACGCTTAATTCAAAAAATTATGTGACCTAACTTTGTCACTTGTAACAATAGTATCATAAACATAATGTTGAACTTTAAATCTAGTACAAAATACTGAAAAAATTACAGAAATATTTTTTATTAGTCATATTATTGGGAATGGTACAAAGAGAACCATTTTCTTTATTCAAAGATGACTATGGTTGACAATGTGATAAGAAATAAAACAAACATTAATTATTAATGACTAGGCTTAATATTTTTAATTGTTGTCCCACCAGAACTGCTTCTGAAGATAATTAACCACATTTTTGTCAACTTGGAAGGCTTTAGTAAGAACGTCAGCATTAATAGGAGGATTGGATCCAAATACAGCATTTGCTATGGTAATGACTCCGGGATTTTGGCTGCTAAGACCAGCAAAAGCAACTGCATTGTTGTGACCAATATTGAATTGGAAGTGAATAAGACCAATAAATAGGAGCATAATGCACATAATTTATTAAAATATTAAAAATAGTATTAAATTTTATTTTAAAAAAATTCTGCAACCATATATTATTTTAAATACCTTTTAAGTTATTTATCATACTTAATTGATAAAAACTACTGACCCAAATAAATTATACAATATTTAAGGGACCAAGAGCATTAGTACTATAATAATTACTAATATAAAATATGTGTGCAATTTTATTCAAACATTATAAGCCATAATTTAAACTTTAATTTATAGTATATATATAGAAAGAATTTTAAATTATACTTATCAAACTCAAATAAATAAAGACAATCTCTATTTTTTATTTAGATTTTTACCAAAATTATTCCTTGTAAAATAGATATGAGGTATTTCATAAGGTAATTTTGGTATAAAGAATTATACTTGTAGAAAATATTTGAAAAAAAGGAAGAAAAATAATGACCCAAGCCTTACCACGTAGAGATGGCAATGGATCGGATCTAATTCAATCTTATAATGATTTGATCCGATTCATTATTCAAAAGATCTAATTTGATCTAATCTGTTTTGATCTATGAATTAGATGGATAAGATGAGTTATTGATCTGTACATTAATAGATATCCATGACTCGATTATAATTATTCTTTTTTTTTTTACATTTTTCTAAAAATAAAAAAAATATTTATTGTGTTAATTACATATTCTAAATTGATATATTAAAAACAAAAAAATAACTTTATATATTGTAAGAAAACACAACACTTTCTTATTTTTTAGTGTCTTACTCATTTTAAATAAATTATGATATTATTTATAATAAATATAAGAAGAAATAAATAGTTATAAATATGAAGAAATTTGAATTTTTGTCAAATTTTAAATAATAATAGATAGATTTATAAAACTTTTGAGAGAGAAAAAGTTAGATTTATAAAAATACAAAAGATGAAAGTTTTAAAAATGATTATTTATAATATAATCTTTTTAAAAATAAATAGTTATAAAAATTAAGAAATATTAGCTAAAAATATGTGATTCTTTTAATTTTAAAACTAAAATTTTAAAAACATTTAAATTCAGTCAACTTAATTGATTCATTGTTTTGGTGTTTCCGTCCTTAGATTATCATCTCTACCATCTGTCCAGATGTATCTCTTATAATACAACCAAACCCCACTTCATTGTTTGTTATAGAAATTGTGTCATCTACGTTAACCTTCAAGCTCTTTACTGGTGGTAAAATCTATTATTGATGTGGGTGGCTAGTAGTAAGCTTTTTACTTGGTACTTAGCTTATGAAAGTCCTCTAATAATGCAGTACGTAGCTCCATTACAAATATGAGCCAAATTCCATGCTTACCTTCAAAAAGGCATTTACCCTTTTCCTTTCAAATTTCATAGACCATCACTATAATATATTCAAGATGAGTTTTAGCATGTTTTTCAATTGTCATCCATACTGTCTTTATATAAAGAATCTTTTTATTTTTTCAAAAAAGAAAAATGCAGTATGGGAAGAGCTTTATACCTATTTCACATTATGACATTCCCATGATGTGTGGGATATTGTTTACATATCATTATTGTACAGTGGGATAGATTGGGTTAGATGTAATATGCCTTATTGATTTAGAGTTGGTTGGTAAAATGCCTTGCAATACCTACCAAATATATTGCTTCACTTTGTTCATAATTAACAATAACACCTCATAATTTCCTCCATAGAATGCTTAATTGTTACGAGGATGAAGTGATTGTCATGTCTTGTGTTACCCATCGCAATTGAAAAGCTCACCTATAGCCTTTACTCACACTATAAATTACATTATTTTTAAAGTACCATATAAGATGATCAACCATGGGCATCAGAGGGAGAGGAATGCTTCATATTAATAAAACTTCATCATACTAGAAAATATTTTGTATCAGAATTGAATTCCATGTCTCACTAGGTCTTATTAAATCCTCACCATTATTGTCATAGCAAACTCTTGGATTAGGTGAGCTTCAAAACATGAATCAAGAGGTAGCCATTTATCAAATGTAATGTTTATATTGTTTTCGTTACCAACTCTTCAACATAAGCTTTCAAGTAGTACAATACGACCCTATATTAGGCCCATCCATAAATAACTAGAGCGAGCTGTACATTAAGAAAGGAGTAGGGAAGATGAGACATCATATTTCTTTACTAATTTGTATGCAGTTAGCAAGGTGGGGGCTTCGATAAGGCCCCAAAACTATTTTGCTATTAATGCTTAATTGGTATCCTCCATTTTACAAAAACCTATTACATCCAATGACTTTGACTTGCATAAATCTATTTAAGACAACTAATGCATCCCATAACTTTCCTTCTAGTTTGTACACCAATATCAAGCAGTCACAGACTCAAGTTTGCTATAAAGTGATTTGTGTAATTTAAAAATACTCATGACATAAGTGGGTATTGCTTGATAGATAGACATTATCAAAACTTCATTACCGGCCTTGGATAAATATTTTTCTTTACATCCATTTAGTTTTTTTATACAACATTCTCAGATTGTTTGAAAGGTGTTCCGCTTATCTCTTTTAACTTTAGTAGAATTCCTACTCATGGAATTTTACCTCACGGATGCCCATGATATTCAATGTCATCTTTTAGAGTACTTTCATTGCTCGGGGATAAAGGATATTTCTAACTTATCAAAATTTACTTACTCACCTATAGCTTTCTTATAAATATGAAGAATGTTTTTTTACTTGAAAACATTAAGACCTACAAACACAAAAACAAGAACTTGTTATCTTTAAAAAATAAATGAGTCATATTAGGTGCTTCTCTTATTTCCTAAACCCTATTAATAAGTTGAGTGAATTCTTATTCTTTCAAGAGGAAAAGGTATGGCATTAAATGGTCGACTTCCCTAAATCCTTGGGATGGCACTATATTACCCACAATGATGTTGCTCACTTTGACATTGTAAGTAACAACGGGTATACAATTCTATATCAAATGAACCCAATGGTTTGAGAAACTCTTTTTTTTTCTATAGCCTCTATTACAAAAGGCTATTCTATTCGGTCATATGCTTTACTCATATCAAACTTAAGAGCAATCATTCTTTGTTTCTTATTGACCTATGGATTGTGTGCATCATCTCATATGCAACTATTGCATTGTCCATGATCTACTGACCAACAACAAAAGCATTTTGAGACTCACTAATCAAATCATGAAGGAAATGTTTTCAATACATTGGATAGTATCTTAGCTATAATTTTGTAAAAAAACTGTACGTAAGTTGATGGGAATCCAATCTGTGATTTTTGGTGGGTTTTGTACTTTAGATAAAGGTGAAATAATAGTCTTGTTAATCTAAATAATATCATCAACACCATTTAGAAAAGATAAACATGCAACACTTACCTTAGGCTCAATAATGTCCCTATATTTTTGGAAAAATATTACCGACATTCTATCCATACCACACACTTTATCAAGCATCATAACAAACAAGGAACATCACACATCATCATTTTGTCAAAGGTTGGTTCAAATTTTGGTGTTGTTAAGGACTAAACTATGTTTTCAAATTTATAATTATAGGTTCATCCACCAAATTGTAATCTAACTTGTAAATGTCCCTTTATTGTTACATTATAATGAGAAATAAAATAAAATCAATTATTAATTACTAGGCCTAGTATTTTTAATTGTTGTTCCACCGGAACTACTTCTAAGTTTAACTAATAGTCCCATCGGCGCTTTCTTTAACTAATTTCTTAGTTTTCTCTTAAGTTTTTATTTTCTTAGTTTCAAAGTTCTTCTCTCAATTTTGAGAGTTGAACATAGTTTAGTTTATGTTTTAGTTTTCTTTTAATTCAATAAATAGTATTGGTAAATTTGTTTGAAGGTTTTTCAGATACAAAAATAGTACTAAAAAATTGTATTTGGAAAGACACGTGTGAGGTATAATTTAAAAGTATTCTTCTATTTTTAGATAATTTTATGTGTTGCTCTAAATGCTATGTTTTATTTATTTATTATTTATTAAATTAGGCATGTCAGGTAGAAAATGTTGGTGTGTGTTGTGGTGCATGCTGTAACAGTGGCAGACACCAATGCTTAGTGGAGCAAAACATAGAGCATACAATAATATTAGTGGAGCCATAAAACATGGATGTGTAGGAATTATGGTTATTGTTTAATTTTCGTTTTCATTGTATACATATAGTTAAACTCTTGTATAGAAAAACAGAACAAAAATAATATGAAATATACATGATAATTATCAGAGAAACACAATATTTGACATGGTATCAGAGCAAGTTATTGCTGACTAATGGAACTACCTGCTGATTTCAGTTCTCTAAGCATTTTGATTTATGATTTATGATTTATGATTTCTGGTGTGGCTGTTGATTGTAGCTGCTGATTTCTGATTTATATTTTCTTCTCGAAGTTGTTTCTGATTTCTGGTTTATATTTTTTCTCGAAGCTGATTTATGTTTACTCGTTGAAACCGATCAGTTGCAATACTGAAAAAAAAATAACATCAAGTAAAACAACATCAGTGTGCTTCAGAAGGGAATAAGTACAACGAACATGTTTTATTAACCACAGAGGTTGAAACCTGAGGAGATGGGTAGACAGTGCAGGCTCACCAGTGCTGCGACCATCTAGTATTCAGAGTCATCATTTCTACTCAGCGTCAACTCCGCCGTCGCAACCTCAACAGAACCCTTCAGGGAGCCATACTAATCTAGCTGCTCGTTAGAGCCATTGCATCTTACCTGTGTTTTAGTTCTATCTGCTCGTTGAAGTCGTCGCAGTTGCCCAACGTCGCTTACTTGTTGGGGCTGGTGCACAGAGACGAAGGACCAGGTAGAGGGCTGACTCTGGCTGGATGCTGTAGTCGGCTAGGGTTCTTCCATCAGAAGAAGAAAGGTGTCGCAGAGGGCAGCGTGAAGAAAGCGCGCATAGGGCTGCATGAATGGAGAAGGAAATGAATTAGGGTTACGAAAATTTTCTTTATATAGTGTACGAAGTGTAAAAAAAAGAAAAATGGAAGGAATTTTTTTTTAGATTTCATGGCAGAATCTAGAGATTTAACCACCAATTTCATATTGGAAGATTTGACGATGAAAATGACGGAAGTTCTAACTAGAGCTCAGACCGTCTCACAACCTCCGCTAACTGAAGCGTCGACTTCCCCCATTAGTATCAAGTTGGGAGGATCCAATTATGCCTTGTGGTCCTAGGTGGTGGAGATGTATATCTCTGGCAAAGACAAACTAGGATATATTAATGGGGATTTTCCTCAACCTGCTGAAACCGACCCCTCATTCAGGAGATGACGCACTGAAAATGCCATTGTTAAAAGATGGTTGATCAATTTGATGGACCCCTCCTTGATTGCAAATTTTATTCGATTCCCAATTGCATAACAAGTTTGGGATTTTGCTGCTACCACCTACTATGATGGGACAGACACGTCTCAAGTGTATGATCTTCACTGTCGAGTTACTCGTATGAAACAGGCGGGTGAATCCATTGAAAAATACTACAATGACCTTCAAGGGTTGTGGTGAGAAATTGATTTCCGTCGTCCTATTCCAATGGAGTGTGCGAATGACATACAAAAATACAACTCCATCGTACAGGAAGATCGAGTGTATACCTTCTTTGATGGACTTGATGACAGACTCGAAAAAACTTGAAGTGATGTACTTCAAATCAAACCATTCCCTATGGTGGAACAAGCCTATGGATTCATACGTAGGGAAGAAGTCCGGCAAACCGTGGTGATCATGGGTATAAATATGACACGCGGAGTAGTTATGGCTTTTAAAGGGGTCAAGGGACACCATAATCTGATGCCACCAAAAACAGGAACCTCTTTGGGTAGCAAGAAATCCATGGGAAATCCACCATCTCTTGACATGAAATGTGGCCATTGCGGAAACTCTAAATACACCCGTGAAACCTGCTTCAAACTCCATGGGTATCCAGAATGGTGGAATGATCTTCAAGCACGGAATAAATTGGACACCATTGGGCAAGCCGCTGTGGCTACCAATAATGCCTCACTATCCCTTACTCCTCAAGCCAAATATTTCCAGGATCCAGGTATTTCAAGTAAAGCATTTCACATCTCTACTCGTAGTGATAATGAGGATTGGATTCTGGACTCTGGAGCTACAGATCACATGACATTTGACCCAAAAGATCTCTCCAATACAACCCAGCCAAGACGGAGCCATGTTACCAATGCCAATGGAGTCACTTATCCAGTTACAGGAGCTAGAACAGTGACCTTATCTCCTTCATTATCATTATCTAATACTTTACTTGTACCCTCTCTTTCAAATCGACTGATGTGTGTAAGTTAGGTCACTTCAGATCTTAACTGTGTAGTATTGATGTATTCTACTTTTTGTCTTCTACAGGATATTCTCACCAAGGAGATCATTGGGCGTGGTACTAGGAAAGGAGGGCTATATTATTTGGATGACCTCAGTTCAGGAAGAGCCAATCACATGCAAAACACTGTTGGTAACAAGGAACGACTGATTTGGCTATGTCATCATAGGTTTGGGCATCCATCATTCCGGTATTTAAAGCACCAACTCCCCAGTTTATTTTCAAATATCACACATTCAGATTTCAAATGTGATACTTGTATCCTAGCAAAAAGTCATAGGATGTCTTATCCTATGAGCATGAATAAAAGTATGACTCATTTTGCTTTGGTACATTCTGATGTTTGGGGACCTTCCCCGGTCATTACGTCATCGGGTCATCGTTGGTTTATTATTTTTGTTGATGATTGTACACGAATGACATGGCTTTACCTTCTCAAATATAAAGATGAAGTATTTTCTACATTTCACCTATTTCACACCATGGTTCAGACACAATTTTCTGAAAAATTAAGATACTTAGGTCTGATAATGGAGGGGAGTATGTTAATCAACAATTCCGGACATACTTGGACAACCATGGTATTCTCCATGAAACCTCGTGTTCACAAACCCCACAACAGAATGGGACTGCGGAGAGGAAGAATCAGCATATTTTAGAAACGGCTCAGGCCTTACTAATCGGTGCACATATGCCTAATAAATACTGGAATGATGCTGTTACTACAACTGTGTATCTACTGAATCGTATGCCCACAAAAACCTTACAATTTCAGACTCCATTAAAGGTGTTATCTGATCATCTTCCCTTGCCTACTATTTTGATGCTTCTGCCCCGAATTGTTGGATGTGTTGCTTTTGTCCACCTCCATAAAAATCAACGAACTAAGTTGGATCCATGTGTTGTCCGATGTGTATTCTTGGGGTATGGCATACAAAAAAAGGGTTACCGATGCTATGATCCAATTACTAAAAGAACCTATATTACCATGGATGTCACTTTCCTCAAATCAGAATGTTTTTTCCCATCACCGGTATCCAATTACACTCTTCAGGAGAAGAGTTATGGTGAAGAACGAAATTGGCTTGATGTTGAAATATTATACACTAGTCCAACATACTCGAATCGTGCCAATAATATGGAGAAGCCAATATCTAGACCCAAGCTTGAACTTCCAAGAACTGAAGCTGAAGTAGTAATTGAATCTCCAGAAGATGAAGTGGTTGATGTACCCTTCCACTCTCTAGTACCCAATGATCCTCCTGCTGAGAATACTCCTGAGGTAAGCTATCCTATCACACCTTTACAAACTAATGCTATAGATACATATGTTGGTTATGTTTTACCTTTCAGACATAATCGAGGCAAACCTCCAAATCGATACTCCCTAGAAAGAGAAGAACGAAAATCCAAGTATCCAATAGCAAATTATGTATCTACTCAAAGGTTATCAGAACCTATCAGGGCATTTGCACAAACACTCTCCTCATGTCAAATTCCAAGTAGCATTGAAGAAGCCTTATCTGATCCAAAATGGGCTCAAGCTATAAAAGAGGAATTTGAGGCATTGCAGAAGAATAACACATGGGTGTTAAGCGAGTTGCCTCAAGGGAGGAAGATGGTAGGATGCAAATGGATCTTCTCCATTATGTATAAAGAAGATGGGTTAGTTGATCGATACAAGGCAAGGCTTGTAGCAAAAGGATATACACAGAAACACGGGATAGATTATCAAGAAACCTTCTCACCTGTGGCAAAACTAAAAACCGTTAGAGTCTTGTTATCTCTTGCGGAAAATTTAGATTGGCCATTGCACCAACTTGACGTAAAAAATGCCTTCCTTCATGGTGATCTTGAAGAAGATATTTACATGGATATCCCACAAGGATATACTGTTACATCAGGAAAAGAAACTACATGTAGATTACAACGAGCATTGTATGGACTAAAACAATCACCTCGAGCATGGTTTGGTAGGTTGAGTTCAGCAATGAAGAAATATGGGTTCCAACAAAGCAACTCTGATCATACTCTTTTCCTAAAATATCGATTAGAGAAGATAACAACCCTTATAGTCTATGTAGACGACATGATCATTGCAGGGGATGATAAAGAAGAAATCTCTAAGGTTCAAGAACAACTGTCAAATGAGTTTGAAATGAAGAATTTGGGAGGGCTCAAATACTTCTTAGGTATTGAGGTAACAAGATCAAAACAAGGCATATGTCTTTCCCAAAGGAAATATACTCTGGACCTACTGGCAGAGGCAGGACTACTAGATTGTAAACCTGTCAATATTCCAATGGTTCAAACTCATAAACTCGGAGAATATGTGGACCAAGTACCAGCAGATAAATAGAGATATCAATGGTTAGTAGGTAAACTCATATATTTATCTCATACTCGACCTGATATTGCTTATGTTGTGAGTGTTGTGAGTCAGTTCATGCACTGCCCAAGTGAAGACCATATGGATGCGGTCATGTGAATACTTCGTTATTTAAAATCCTCCTCTGGGAAAGGACTTATGTTTTCAAAGAATGGTCAATTGGAAGTCCTCGAATATACAGATTCAGACGGGGCAAGGAATATGAAGGATAGGAAATCTACTGCTGGGTACTTTACTTTTGTGGGGGGGGGGGGGGGGGGGGGGGGGGGGGGCAATCTTGTTACATGGAGGAGCAAGAAGCAAAAGGTAGTTGCCTTATCTAGTGTTGAAGTTGAATTTCGAGGAATGGTCAAGGGAATATGTGAGCTCATTTGGTTGAAAAAACTTCTAACTGAGATTGGTGTTGCTCCTAACTCTGAAATGAACTTATTTTGTGATAACAAAGCAGCCATTGCCATCTCTCACAATCCAGTTCAACATGATCGCATGAAGCACGTTGAAGTGGATCGGAACTTCATCAAACAGAATCTTGAAGAAAAGATTATTAAGCTTCCATTTGTTAAATCAGAAGATCAATTGGCTGATATACTCACAAAATCTGTGTCTGCAAGAAACTTCTACAACTCACTTGACAAGTTGGGCATAAGAGACATATATGCACCAACTTGAGGGGGAGTGTTGGTGTGTGTTGTGATGCATGTTGCAACAGTGGCAGACATCAATGCTTAGTGGAGCAAAACATGGATCACACAATAATATTAGTGGAGTTATAAAACATGGATATGCAGGAATTATGGTTATTGTTTAATTTTCGTTTTCATTGTATACATATAGTTAAAATCTTGTATAAAAAACAGAACAGAAATAATATGAAATATACATGATAATTATCAGAGAAACACAATATTTAACAGAAAATAATATGAGATATTATTAATATTGTTATGCTTGTAAAATATTAAAATAGGTAATTATTTCATAAAATGAAAGCTTTATTTATTCATCAAGATTTAAATGAAATTTGTTAAATAAAATAAATTGACGAAATATTTTTCGTAATAAACATGAGAGTAAGATTTAAGATTTAATTATATAAATCTAACTTAAAGTATTTAATGCTCTTGGATATTAAATGTAATTATCTAAATCTTATTTAGAGTCATACTCTATTTGAAAGATTTTTATAAGATTTATTATTAAAAAATATATTAACCGTAATAGATTTAAATTCTGAAAGTTATTTTTTAGATACTTGATTATTAACATAACTTTAACACCTTCATGAGAGTTTAAATTGTTAGACTTGATCGAAGATGACAATTAAATGGTTTATTGATCTCTTAGAAAAAAGCATAATTAATTGAAATTAATTGATAGACTCGACTAAAAGTGTTAAGTAATTTTAATTGATAACAAATAGTAAACCTAATTAATCTCCTATTTGTATATATAAGAGAGAATCAATAATTTTAATCCATAACTTTAATAGTCTAATTAATATTAAGTATGATAAATTAACTAATCTAACTGATAAATTCTCCATTAACTGAAAATTTTATTTGCCTGATGTTTGTTGAATCCATTTTAAATTTTTTGTCCTTAGTTTAGTTATTTTAAAAACTCAAACTTTGTAACATAATGTTTAAGTTTAATTTTCCCTTTTTAGTATTTTTTGAGTTATTTAAAAATCAAGTAATTCCTCTTTAGATAATTATATTTATCACTTCTTATAAAATGATTCTTGTACTTGTAAGTTATTTTATAAATACAAAACTTAAGCATTAATAGCTAGCTAGGAAGAAAGTAACTAATGTGATTGTTCACTATATTTTTATACGAGTGAATCATACTTTTAGAAAACTAACTTTATCCCTTTTATTACTTCAATTTAATGATAAAAAATTTGTAATTTTTCGTCCACTTACTTTTCATATTTAACAATTTCAATCCAAATTTAAAAATAATGGACTAAATATGTTAAAATGTAAAAGTTAAGGAACTAAATAATTTTAAAAAATAGTTTTTTTAACACGTTAATTCTTACTCATACAGTACATTTTAGTCCAATTTTTAAATTTAGAATAAATGTGTTAAATATGAAAAGTAAGATGACGAAAAGTTACAAAAATTTTATTAAGTGACAAAATTGTTAAATGTGGTAAAGTTAGTGAAAAAAAAGTATAATTCACCATTATTATATTGATATACAAAATTTTAGAAAAAAGTATAACCCAAGTTCGTAACTTTTGAAGAAAGTGTATTTTAATCTTCTACTAATTTGATTGGGTAGTATAAGTTCGCTATCTTTATAAAATGGTTGCATAAATTTATTTTATAAAGTAATGAACTTGTGTTAACACTAATTTCGAAGAAAATAAATAGGACATATTAATTCAATTACTTTACAAAAGGGATTTTAGCGACCCATTTTTATAAACATAGTATATTTGTATTACTTTATCTAATCTATACGGATCTAAAGTGTATTTTCGTTAAAAGTAAAAAACTTTAATGACCTATAATTCCAAAACTTTATGTGACCTAATTTTGTCACTTGTAACATGTTATAAATATAATGTTTAACTTAAAATCTAGCACAAAATACTGAACAAATTACATAAACATTTTTTATTAGTCATATTATTGGGAATGGTACAAAGAGAACCATTTTCTTTATTCAAAGATGACTATGGTTGACAATGTGATAAGAAATAAAACAAACATTAATTATTAATGACTAGGCTTAATATTTTTAATTGTTGTCCCACCAGAACTGCTTCTGAAGATAATTAACCACATTTTTGTCAACTTGGAAGGCTTTAGTAAGAACGTCAGCATTAATAGGAGGATTGGATCCAAATACAGCATTTGCTATGGTAATGACTCCTGGATTTTGGCTGCTAAGACCAGCAAAAGCAACTGCATTGTTGTGACCAATATTGAATTGGAAGTGAATAAGACCAATGGGAAATACAAATACGTCTCCTTTGTTAAGGACCTTAGTAATTAGACGATTCTCAAGATTAGATGTGACAAAGCCAACATAGAGAGTACCCTCAACAACTACAAGGATTTCAGTAGCACGAGGGTGAGTGTGAGGTGGGTTTAGGCCGTAAGGTGCGTAGTCAATTCGAACCAAAGAGATCCCAAAAGTGTTAAGCCCTGGTATTTGTTGAACATTCACTGGTGTAACTGTTGACCCAATTGGATTTGATGTGTTTCTTGGAATTTGAAGCCCAGAGAAGAAGAAATCGTCTGCAACAACTTGCTTCGGGTCTTTGCAAAACTTTCCATTCACAAACACTGCATTGTAGAAATATTTGTTAGTTCTATAGACTTGACAAACAAGAAAAAAACATTAGTTTTGAAGCATATAAATTTTTTGTACAATAACATGTTCGAATTCAATATTGGTTAATTATCAGGTCGTGAAATCTATTAAAAAAAAGTTTTGAAGCATAAGTTTCATATGAAAACTTTGTTACCCCCGGATTTGGTGTCATTGATTGCTACACAAAAATCCTGTAAAGGGCTAGGATCGGAGGCATAGGCAATGGTGGTAGCCAAGGCCAAGATGACAAAAGCTAAGTTGGAGAACTGAATGGCCTTCATATTTGGATTTGGAAATAGCTAGGCTTTTGTATTCCTTATGTATATTGAATTGTTTGATTGTATCGGATTGTGAAATCTAGCAAGTAGAAACTCTTGTATTTATAGATGGGGATTCTCTGAAGGAGTCTTGGTTTCCATAGAAGACTTGGTTAAACTTCACGTCAAACGCAGCATAATGATATACATAGTTTGTTCAAGTCCTCCCAGTTTGCTTCTAGCATTTACCTTGTAAACATGAAATTGGTCATTTTTCATCTTATTCTTCTACTATTATTATTTGTTCTCTCTTTCTTTCCTTTTACCTTTTCCCACTTTGTTATATTGGTCTCAGAACTTTCTTAATTTGGTTGAAATTTTGTAAGACCCGGTACTATTTCGTATTTGTGCCAATATGTTTGTTTAATGCTTTGCATGAATAACTAGGCAATTAATTTTCACTTTTGACCTCATCCATAATCTTATTATTTAACAAGCTTTTTTTTATGAATTTGATTTGCTTTCTACTATATTCTTACAACGATAACATTTCTCAACACTTTTTTTAATAATTTTATTTAACTGATTAACGTTAATAATTACCACCGCACTATAACTAATGCGTTCAAACAAATACTTCAAAAATGGGAATTAACGTTTTAATATTAGCCAAAATGTCAAAGGTGGTTGGTGCTAGTGGAAGTCTTTATGAGACAGTTTATTTTAAAGGAGAAGACTTGGTTCTTATTGTGATTTATATTAAAAATGATCAAGGTAGAATTAAAATATTTGGTGTTTGTTGTATAGAATAAGAAAAATTCTAAGTCAAATATCTCAAATCCACGTATTAAAAAGTATTGGCATCTTTATCTATTTCAATGAAACTCTTCCCAATATTGTTGATAAAAAACTAGAGTTCATCTTTTAGACAATCAAAGGGAAGCACAAATGACGTACGACATAACTGTGATAATTTTCTATAAATTATTATTATTATTATTATTATTATTATTATTATTATTATTATTATTATTATTTTGCTAAGTTCTAATCCATCACTAAGTAATTAATTTGTTATAATTAATAAATTCTAGCTCTAAAATATCAAGAAAGAAAAAATGGAGTTAATTAGATAAATGTATAAATCAAGACATCTTAACTAAAAAATTTACTACTATATAAAAAAAGAAAAAACTCAAAATTTAAGAAAACTATATAAAAGTTTCAAACATATTTTTGTGCAAGAGTACAATTTAAGAATCATCCAAATAAAATTAAGAAAATATAACTGAATTTTCATTAGGAAAAAAACCTATAAAAAAAGATATAATGCCATTTAAAATAATATATAAGTAATACATAAAACAGAATCAACCAACAATAATCAATTAATGAATTTATTTTAACCGAATTAAACCAACAATCCAATCAATAGTTGACAATTTTAGTTTGGTTATGTTTATTTAGGTCAATTTTACTAATATGTTGGTCTATATATGGGTTTTTGTCTATAAAGGGCTAATAATATGCAGGGGTTTTGTCTATAAAAGCCAATTCATATACAATAGTTTAAAAATGTGCATAAGAAGGATTTTTTTAAAAAATAGGCAAAATCTTACCTTAAATTTGAATGAAATTTTTTTAATCAATTTTATTTAAAAATTCTATTTTACAAAACATAATTATTATAAACATAAAAAAATATTAATATTTTATAAATTTATAATTAATTTTCAATACATAAATCTTTTTTATCATATTATATATTAATAAAATTATTTTCAAAAATAAAAAATAATTTATTTTACAATAAAATAAATATAAATTTATACATATATTGAAAATGATATGCTAAATATTTTGATAATTCATAAATAATATAATACATTATTATTATTATTATTAAATATAATTATAATTATATTTAATAAATAATTATAATATTAATTATAATTATATTTAATAAATAATTATAATATTAATTATAATTATAATATAAAAAATAATATTCATAAAAATAATTAAATTATTAAAAAAAATTGTAAAGTTTTATTCTGTACATAGATGTTGAACCTTATTTTTTTATATTTAAATTACCAAATTAACAATTTAGGTTGATAGAATTAATGTTCAATGTTTAAGCACAAAGCAAACAAGAAAATAGTTTAGCCGCTTTCTTATTTACAAAAACTATAGCCATTTTTCTTTCTCCTTCTCCTTATATTTTTTCTACCAAAGGAACCTTCCACCATAGAAATTGAATCTTTATTGGGTATTTTTTTTTCAAACTCTATTTGAAAAAACAATAATGATAGTGTTTTACATTTAGATCATTTATATCTATAATGACATATTCCCGTGTAAATTTATTCTAATGCATTTGGACATATTTTTGTTTTTGTTTCTACTCGCTTTTCTTAGTAAATATAATCTTAGATATATAATTATTATTTTATTCATTGATATTAAAAATTATTTTATAGAGCCGTAGCATTTTTTATTTGATATTTATTATCAAAATATATTAATTTTTTTCATTTAAAATACAAGCTGTTCAAATACACTAGAGATAGGTTTATTATTATTATTATTATTATTAGTGTATGGGTGGGATTAAAAAAGGTTTGCAATTTGTATGATAGTTCAATTAATCGTGTTAAATTTGAATTAAAAACCCAAATCGAATGCAAATTTGGCTAAAATTAGGCGAGTTCAAATAGCTAAAAAAATCGATATGAGTTGGAGTTGGATTCGAGCTATTATATTAAACTGAAATCAAATTAAAAATGTCATGATTTCATTATACATATCCAAAATATGGTGTATGATATTGTGGTTTAAAATTGAATGTAGTATAAATTATTTTGAATATTAATGTTTGAATGATAATGTGTGTTTTTTATAATTGATTAGTTGTTAAATTATTTCTTCCATTTTTGGTGTTTTATGTAATGATGTTTTTACTAATGAGCTTTAATTTCATTTAAAATATTTTTTGACTTATAAACAAATCTAATTAAATAAAAAAAATCGTATAATTGACACTTTTGACTAGTTTGGACCAATCATTTTAATTTTGGTATAGGATCGGATTCATGTTTACTAGTTTAAATTAAATTTGATTAAAATTAAAATTAGATTAATATAAACTGTGTTAATTTATATCGATTCAAACAAGCTCCAGAATTAGTATCTCTAAATTCAAACCATGAAATTTTCATAATTAAATGCCAAGCATATGAAAATTTCATTAGAAAACAAAACTGGTTAAATACTCAATTATTCCATAACCTTCACAAATTTAAATGTTTTGCTTTTCAAATTTTTAAATGAATTAATAAATATAACATATGTATTATATGTGATATTTATCTTCTTCTTTCTTAATTCATTAATATTTATGAGGTTATAATAATATATATTTTAATGTACTTTTATTTTTCATTATTTATTTACTTTTTTCTGTTTGAATTTACATCCACTTATAATATTTTAATAATTTTTATTATTTATTGTTTGCAATTGTAAAATATGATTAAGTTAATTTGTATAAAACATTTGCTAATTAATCTTTGATATAGAAATAAATAAACCTAATAGACAATCTTCTTTCATTTTAAAATCGTATTTTTTATTTGCATATAGTCATTATATTAAAATATAGGAGCATAATGCTTAATAATTTATTAAAATACTAAAAATAGTATTAAAATTTATTTTGATAAAAATTCAACAAGCATATATTATTTTAAAAAGATTTTAAGTTATTTATAAATATTTAAACACAACAAATTTATTACTTAATTAATAAAAACTACAAACCCAAATAAAATGCCTTGCAATACCTTCCATATCATTATTGTACGGTGGATAGATTGGGTTAGATGTAATATGCCTTCTTATTGATTTAGAGTTGGTTGGTAAAATGCCTTGCAATACTCACCAAATATATTGCTTCACTTTGTTCATAACAATAACACCTCATAATTTCTTCCATAGAATGCTCAATTGTTGCTAGGATAAAGGGATTGTTATGTCTTGCTTTTCCCATCACAATTGACAAGCTCACCTATAACCTTTACTCCCACTATAAATTCCATTATTTTTAAGATTCCATTTAAGATAATCAACCATGGGCTTTGGAGGGAAAGAAATACTACATATTAATGAAACTTCATCATACTAGAAAATATTTTGTATCAGAGTTGAATTCCAAGTCCCACTAGGTGTTATAAAATCCTCACCATTATTGGCATAGCAAACTCTTAGGTTAGGTGAGCTTGAAAACATGAATCACAAGATAACCATTTATCATATGCAATGTTTATATTGTTTTCGTCACTAACTCTACAACATAAGTTTTTGCTTAGTACAATATGGCCCTATATTAGGCCCTTCCATAAATAACTAGAGATTAGAAAGATAAAGTCTCATTTACATATTTTAGATAGGCTAAAAAAAAGAAAATTTGAGGGGTTCATTAAGACTTTCAAATTTTGAAATAGAATTTTTTCGTATGAGACGAGTCAATGTTATATAAGATGAAACTAAAAGAATTCATGATGCAGAACTATGTACCGCGCACATCACTTAGATAGGGTCCAAAAAGTTACATGGGATAAAATCATTGAGAAAGGAGTAGGGAAGATGAGACATCATATTTATTTACTAATATACATGTAGCGAACAAGGTGGGGGCCAGGGCTTCGATAAGGCCCCAAAACTGTTTTTCCATTAATGCTTAATTGAAATACTCCATTTTACCAAAACCTATTCCATCTAATGACTTTATTTAATTAGGCAAATTAGTTATCAACCCCACCCATAGGTGTTAATTGATTTGTTTAGTTAACAAAGAATATCTAACCCCACCAAAGGTAGTATTCATACAAAAAAGGGAGAATCAATAAATATCAATTCATATCTTTAATAACCTAAATAATATGAGCAAGTATAATTAACTTAGTTATTATATCCATAAATACTCCGCCATTATAAATGATAAAATTTGCATAAATGTTTATTGAATCTATGTTTATTTTTATGTTCTTAGATTAAAAACATAAAACCCCAAAATATCGTGACAGGATGTTTAGGATTTAATTTCGTTTTTAAAAGTTTGAATAATAAATTAAAAACCACACACATTCCTTCCTTAGATCGACCTTGGGAGTATACTTGTCATTTTCTACGAAATGATTCGTGCACTTGCGAGAGTTTTATAAATATTAAAACCAAAGTATTGGCAAGAATCGGCGATGCCGGTTTTCGCTCATCAATAAACATTACCAACATTCCATCCATACCATGCACTTTATCAAGATTTATAACAAATAAGGTACATCATGCTTCATCATTTGTGAAAGGTTGGTTCAAATTTTGCTATTGTTAAGGACTAAATTGTGTTTTCAAATTGTTAATTATAGGTTCAGCCACCAAATTGTAATCTAACTTGTAAATGTCCCTCTATTGTGTTGCAACCATACTCGAAGCTAATTGTACTATGGTAATGTGGTTTTGAGTCCTCGTACTAGCGCAAGCATGAAAGTACACTAAGTTACTAATGCGGACCCTTTAGACGAACAACCTTGGAACCAACGAGAAAATTGAAAAATAAATTAAGTAAGCAACAATAAGAATAGTTTTTTTAATTAAAATCAGATTGATTGGTATTAATATCAACAATAAAAATAGTAAACAAATCCTCAGAAAAGGCGCCAAAAACTTGTTGTCTCTTTTGGAGAACATAAAAACATACAAGTATACACAGTCACAAGTAATAAAATTTGATAAGTAAAGTATCATTCTCACAGAGATTTGTTACTATAATTTGTTGAGTACTAAAATTATTTCACTCTGATTTTATCCAAAACAATCGTTAATTTGATGAAATTTAACTAATATGATTTTTGTAAACAATATATAAGAAAAATCTAGAATTGCAATTTTTCACCAAATTAATCCACTCGAATCATATTATTTCTTCTTGATTTATATTTTTTGTAAATTTAATTTTTCAACTAAGAACTTCTAATTTTATCCATACATCTCTTTCGAATTCCGTATAAACACATCTCGCTAAATTAATTCACTATATTCCTATGAGAATTAAATTCATCAAGATTCATTACATTCTAAGTTCTCAAATGGCCACATATAGGATAAAGGTATATTCATATCCTTCATATATAAATGTTATTATATCCATGCGCAATATACACAAAAATACATCTTCCAAGTTTATTTAAGTGCCACGAATCAATTGATAAATTTTCCAATAATCAAAAGCATTAAGCACAAATAAAATAAAAAAATTAAAAGTCTAATAAATCATTCAAAAATAATTAAATTCAAGCTTCATAAATTTAGATAAAATGCAACCTTAGAAAAATTAAATTACTTCATAAATAAAATATTAAAATTACAACAATTAAGGAATACCAATTATAGAACACAAAGAAAATTAAAAATTTCTCCTCTTAAATTTTTGGCACACGTGGAACACAATAGAAGCCAAAAATGGCTTCTACGTGTACCACTGTCCAAGTCTCCAAACTCTCAAAAACGAACCCAAAAACAACCTAAAAACGAACCTCATTTTCTAGCAATAAATGCCCTATTTATAGCTAAAATATACATTAAAAAAATATTTTATATTACAACAACGCGTGAATAGTGGGGGACAATGAAAATAATATTAAAGACACATGTGGAAGAACATTTATCGTGCAACAGCATGCACCATTTTTTATTTCTTTTTAATTCAAAATGTGTGTCACGTGTCAGCATTTGACTAGCTGAAATAAATAGTTGGACACCTGGTAGCCTTTAATTGGTGGGAGAGAGAACTTTCCCATGCTTGCAAAGCACGGGATCATGGCACACGAGACACGTGGGTCCCACAAATATAGTTGGAACTACGTGCGCTGGTTCTACGCTTTTGTTTTAACCAATACATGCCACATGTCGGCTTCGGATTAGCTACAAGAATATTTGAGACATGTGGCATTGTATGATTTGTTGGATGGTTAGGGCACGCGAAGTTTCTATGGACTGCGTCGCACTGGAAACTGCCTACGCAGCGGACACGTGGGTCCCACCCTACACGCCAACTTGCGCAATAGGTGAGCCTTGCACGGGTACTGACCAACGTGCACTTGAATACCCACGTCCACTCGAGATTGTCGCGTCTGGTTCCACGTGCCTCATCGTAACCATTGATTTCCTGATCGAACGGTTGGTGTCGCGCGTTGGTGATTGTGCGAGTTGCCTCCTTTTGCTGCACAGAAAATAAATTTCCTTAATTGCATTTTAGCCCTCCAATTATTTCAAATTAACTTTTAAACTTTCTTTAATTGCAATTAATCCTTTTTTCTAATTTAAATTAACTTTTCAAATTTTGTTGATTACAATTAAGCCCTATTTAATTCAAATTATATTTTAGACTTTTGTTAATTGTAATTAAGCACTCTTTTAATTTAAATTATATTTTCCGACATATATTTGCAATTAAGTACTTTTTCGATTCAATTTATTTAATTTTCTTAAAAATATATTCCTTAAAAAATAAACATGAAATATTAATTTATTCCATTAAAATTAACTAAAAATGTCAAGAACATAGCAATTATAATTAATAAAATAGATGAAAATAACTATATAAAATACAGTTATCAATAAGTTTAGCCACCAAATTGTAATCTAACTTATAAATGTCCCTCTATTGTGTTGCAACCATACTCGAAGCTAATTGTACTATGGTAATGTGGTTTTGAGTCCTTGTACTAGCGCAAGCATGAAAGTACACTAAGTTACTAATGCGGACCCTTTAGACGAACAACCTAAGAACCTACGAACTCAAAGAAATAGAAACGATTGATTTTCTAAGAACATGTTGAAGATTATCATATTAGAACCCTAAGAAAACAAAGTCCTTAAAACTTAAACCTTGAGATGCCACAAAGGATAATCACTCTCTTTGATAAGTTAGATTTAAGTATTCAATCGAGAATGTAAGAAGGGAAAGCAAAATTTTTTCTGAAATTTTCTTTTCATTAATGAATATTCGTTCTTGCCTCCATTACATGGCTCTTCTTCTATATAAGCAAGAGACCCTAAAAGAAAAACCTTAGATAGAATGGGCCTAATGGGCGTATTATTTAGTTATGGATTCGGCCTAATCTAACCTTAAAAAATAAAAAAACCCACAATTAACTAAAATAAAAACTGTTAAACATAAAAGGTCCACAATTAAATAAAAGACTAAAAGACTTAAAATAAAATAAAAACTCATAATTCACTAAAATAATATTAGTTAAACATAAAATACCCATAATTAATTTAAATAAGAATATTGCTTCCTAAATTAATCCTTGCATCCAATTTATTATTCCAAATCTATCACTTGTGTACGATCTTAAAATATATGTAAATATAAACTTGGTTGGCACCTCAATCTCCATTAGTTACTACCCCATTATTTAAGTCAATTCATTCTTGCCCTTTATGTCCAATACTGCTCATCTTTACACAATAAGTTTTCAATGCTGTATCGAAGGTTGGATAGCATTTTCCAATCTGAAGACCCTTAAAGTACTATAACCTTTTATTTTTCCTACTTCTTTGTTAATTGTCGTTTTATAGTACCAATGTCCCATACACTCCATTGCCGTATAGAGGTTGAAGTAGCGACAAGATTCTCAGTTACATACCTCATAGCATCTCTGTGACTACTTAAATTCCACTTTGAATAAACAGTTTCACAATAACCCCCCTTTATGCACTCAAAACTTTCCAAATTGAAAAAAAAAATTGGCATATCACACTTCCTCCATGCAAAGCTCCCGTGCCCCTATAAATTCAAACTAGGATAGGTGAATAATCTAAGCAACGCAATCGGTCAAAGTTGAATTAGATATTTTTCAACCGAACATAAGTAGACATGTGTCCAATTGACTAGGTTTTATAAACCTTTTGGCCAGAGACGAATATTGTGTTCTTAATAGTTGAGCAACTAAGAATAACAATTTTTAAAACTTTTAATAAAGCAAAACTAAACTAGAAAATTAAGGAGTCAGAGGGAGGGAAAAATGCCCCAAAAGGTAAGATAAATACTACCAAAAGAATAAATCTAAAAAATTTAAAATGCAAAGTCACTATATGAATAATCACCATGCCTTTAGATTCAACAGTCCTCTTGCAATTTCACTATAACGATATCTACATTATTCCAAAAAAGAAGACAACATTTTCCATTGGATTTGGATAATGATTGATATATTAAATTTAAGGATAATAAATAATATATCTTTTATGAATATATCAGAATTCTAAAATGACCATAAAATGATAAAGTTAACTAAGTTTGATGAATATGATCGAATGGATATTTTTATGATTGAAGTGTCATAAATATTATTTAAACACAACATCTTTATAATACATACAAAAATACATTTATATATATATATATATATATATAAGAAATAATAATAACAAGAACAATGCATCAAAAGATTAAAAAAAGATGAAGAAATATTGTTTGAATTAGGAAAAATTTAAGAAAAGTAGTACATTGTCACTCCCACCACACTAGGGAGGCAAATAGTTTTGGTTTTGGTTTTTTTAATACTAAATTTATCATTACATCCTTTCAAATTCCCATGTAACAAATCTCACATATTTATACTACTTTTTTATGATATCAACAAAAAGAATATTACATGTGTATTAATACATAAAGTAAGATATTAATGATGTATCTTTGTATACTTTTAATACTAATCTATAACTTTACAAATAGCTTGGTAAGACTTTTACTCATTTTTGATCAACTCTAAACAATAAAATGATTATCTATGTGTAGAGTAATTATGTGCAAATTACCATTTATCTGGAGATATTATAAAAAATATTATCGAATTCATTTGTATCTATTTTTGCTCAAAACCCAACTTTATATAAATTTTCATTACAGATTTGTAAGGCCATTGTCTTCAACCCAACTAAACTTGGATCTAAAGAAGCCATACCTTCACTAGTAACGTTGACAATAACCTCTACAATATATTCGCATTTGTTCGATTGTTTGTTATCGTTAGTCGCTCATCGTCATCGATGACTCATGGTTATTGGTCACTCACGATGGAGAGGGATGGATGGTTTAATAGAAAGAAAACTTAATAAACATTAATATACTAATAAGGGAATAAATAGGGTTGTCAATGGGGCAAGGTAGGATTAGAAACCCCGTCTTCATTCACCTTCAACGATTTAGAATTTATCTCTTATTCCTACTTAAAATTTTGAAAGGAACATATCGAGGATCTCGAGTAGAGAATATGGACCCCAAATAGAGAACAAAGATCTACTTAGTATTTTAAATATTATTTTTATTATAAATGAAAATTTATAGAAATAGTTGCCAATAATAAATATTTTATAATGGAAGAATTAAATTTTGAGTAAATAAATAATAAAAAATAAATGATATTTATGTGAAAAAAAAGAAACAAATATATATATAAAACAAGAAATACATAATCCTTTTATATTAAACAACATTTATATAATCTTGTTGCAAATTAGTTTGAAATAATATCAATAAATTATAAAATAATTATAAGATTTTAGATTTTTAGAATTTAAATAGTATTTATAAAAGAAAAATTATTAATGTTTTAATAAAATAAAAAAAATGAAATATAAAATATATAATGTATTACTTATGATTAGTTTGAGTTTAAATATAATTAAATTTATAAAAAATAAAATTTTATATATTTATTAAAATAGAATATATAATTTTGGGGACAAGGGTAGGAAATACAATCTCGGTCTTGCCCCGCCTCATATTAAAAATACTTATCTCCATTTTTCGTTTTCTGTTTTCCATTTCTCATTCCTCATTTTATTATTCTCATCCTTACACTACGAAAAAACCGACCTTTAAAGTCGGTTAATAACCAACTTTAAATGTTATGACTTAAAAAATTTAAAGTCGGTTCAAGCATTGAACCGACTTTAAATTCTATATTTTTTTTTTTTACAAAATTTACTCATTTTTTGTTATACTCAAAACCTATATTTGATCATATAATAGCAGAAAAAAACCAATTTTTTTTAACAAATAGTTTAAATAATACAAATAATTAAAAAATTAAATATTAATTAATTAATTGATAATTAAATTTATTAAAAAAATAATTTATATACAATACATATATATTTAACTTAAATTACAAATAAAATGATGTTGTCTCTTTTGTCATGAATTTTGTGATATTCCCCTTTATTTCAAGGAGAGTAAGTTTGGTTTGCTTAGAATTACTAGTATAGTGACTAGGAAACTAGGCAAGAGAGATGAAATGGATTTTGGGCAAAAAACTAGTTGGTCCATATAACAATTCATTCCCCCGCAGCCAGACCATACCGATTGTGAAATTGAGCGTGCCTCATACTCAGTATGCATTTTATTTTATTTTTAAATGCATGCCATGTGTCAGCATTTGATTGGCTGCAAGAAATAATGAGACACGTGGCAGCCTTTCATTCCCTGTTAAGAGAGGGCACACGAGGATCACGTTGCACGATAGAAATGGCTAAATATAAAAGGAAAATAGGAAATGAATCCCTTCAAAATTATTGCATTTTTTTATCTCCAAAAGGCATATAACTTAAAAAAAATTATTTAATGATTTTTATTGATATAAGAAAATAATATGTGATTTTTTCATAAATTCTTTCATTTGATTTCTTTCATGAGATCGATTTTATACACTACTTTGAGTCTTTTATTCTTTAAACATGTGTAAACTATTAGTGCATTTTTTTTAACATAAACTCTATTTGTATATAACTTTAAATGAGTGTTTGAACCCATATAATTAGTGTTATTGAAAGTATGACTTGAGAGGTTTAGAATTGAAGAGAATTTGATTTCCAAACTCTAAAATTAGGCAAGTTAATATTGATTCCCTTTTGATGTGGATATGAATGTGCTTTTCCACTAATTGTTACAATAGATTATGAATGTTTAGGATGTAAAATTAATTTATGGTTTGAATTTTAATTGGGAACTTAAAAGAGATTAAAAGCATGAGAAAATTTTGCTATTTCATTTTGTTATCTTTTATTTTAGATTTTTATTTTTTTTATTTGTTTGTGTGTAATTTGTTTATTTTTGTCATTTCTTTTTGAATTTTTGCCTTTTAGTTTGATATGCATGGGTATCGTCTCTAAAAGCCTTCACGAGACTAAAACTCAACTAAGGCCACATTTAAAGGCTTACTACGTATGCTAAATACAGTGTCAATCTACGGAAATAATTTAAGATAATTTTATTTAATTTAATTTTTTTTTAGTTTTTCACTTTTCTTGCAAGAGACTAGCACTGAATATAACATGATTTTATGCATTTTAAATGTCAAAATAGATTTGTATTTGCATAAGTTTATCATCATTTTAACAAATCTTTCTTTTCGAAATCATAAGTATATTTTTTGTAGCGTAAAAAGAATTGCATGTCGTGGCACCTGACTATATGATCTCTCTTTTACTGCATTTTCTACCCCTATATAAATCCCAAAAATCCATTGTAATCATCATCCCTTTTAATTCCATTAGCTCCTCTTTTTTTAACTAATTTCTTAGTTTTCTCTTAAGTTTTTATTTTCTTAGTTTCAAAGTTGTTCTCAAACTTTTAGAGTTGAATATAATTTAGTGTATATAGTATTTTTCTTTTAATTCAAAAAATAGTATTAGAAAATGTTTTTAGAGGTTTTTATGTATGTTTCCAAATGTTATGTTTAATTTAATGAAAATTTATTAAGTGACTAAAATATTAAAAGTGGTAAAGTTAGTGGACAAAAAGTATAATTCACCCTTTTTATATTGATATACATTTTTTTTGAAAAACCTATAGCTCAAATCGGTAACTTTAAACAAGGGTATATTTTAGTCCCCTATTTATTTGGTTGGGTAACATAACTTTGTTACTTTAAAAAAATGGTCATGGAAGTCTATTTTATGAATTCATGAATTTGTACTACTATAATTTCGAAGTAAACAAGTAGGACATATCGAGTCAATTACTCTACAAAATAGATTTTTACGATCTTTTTTGTAGAAATAGTAGACTTGTGTTGTCACATCTAATATGTACGGATCTAAGTGAATTTTCATTAAAGATGAAAAAAATTGGCGACCCTTCTTTCCAAAATTTTATGTGACCTAACTTTGTCACAATTGTAACAATAGTGCCATAAATATAACATTGAATTTTAAATTTAGTAGAAGATAGTGAACAAATTAAGGAAACATTTGTTATTTGTTATATTATTGGGAATAGTACAAAAGGAACTGTTTTCTTTATTGAAAGATTGCTAATGTTTACATTATAATGCGAAATAAAATAAACATCAATTATTAATTACTAGGCATAGTATTTTTAATTGTTGTTACACCGGAACTACTTCTAAGTTTAACTAATAGTCCCGTCGGTGCTTTCCTTAACTAATTTCTTAATTTCCTCTTAAGTTTTTATTTTCTTAGTTTCAAAGTTATTCTCTCAATTTTGAGAGTTGAACATAGTTTAGTTTATGTTTTAGTTTTCTTTTAATTCAATAAACAGTATTAGTAAATTTGTTTAGAGGTTTTTCAGATACAAAAATAGTACTAAATAATTGTATTTGGAAAGACACGCTTGAGGTATAATTTAAAAGTATTCTTCTATTTTTAGATAATTTTATGTGTTGCTCTAAATGTTATGTTTTATTTATTTATTATTTATTAAATTAGGCATGTCGGGTAGAAAATACTATGAGATATTATTAATTTTGTTATGCTTGTGAACTATTAAAATAGGTAAATTATTTTATAAAATGAAAGCATTATTTATTCATCAAGATTTAAATGAAATTTGTTAAATAAAATAAATTGACGAAATATTTTTCATAATAAATATGAGAATAAGATTTAAGATTTAATTATATGAATCTAAATTAAAGTATTTAATGCTCTTGGATATTAAATGTAATTAACTAAATCTTATTTGTAGTCATGCTCTATTTCAAAGATTTTATAAGATTTATTATTAAAAAATATATTAACCGTAATAGATTTAAAATCTAAAAGTTATTTTTTAGATACTTGATTATTAACATAACTTTAACACCTTCATTAGAGTTTAAATTGTTAGACTTGATCGAAGATGATAATTAAATGGTTTATTGATCTATTAGAAAAGAAGCATAATTAATAAAAATTAATTGATAGACTCGACTAAAAGTGTTAAGTAATTTTAATTAATAACAAATAGTAAACCTAATTAATCTCCTATTTGTATATATAAGAGAATCAATAATTTTAATTCATAACTTTAAAAGTCTAATTAATATTAAGTATGATTAATTAACTAATCTAACTTATAAATTCTCCATTGAGTGAAAATTTTATTTGCTTGATGTGTGTTGAATCCATTTTAAAATTTTTTGTCCTTAGTTTAGATATTTTAAAAACTCAAACTTTGTAACATAATGTTTAAGTTTAATTTTCTTTTTTTAGAATTTTTTGAGTTATTTAAAAATCAAGTAATTCCTCTTTAGATAAGTATATTTATCACTTCTTATAAAATGATTCTTGTACTTGTAAGTTATTTTATAAATACAAAACTTAAGCATCAATAGCTAGCTAGGAAGAAAGTAACTAATGTGATTGCTCACTATATTTTTATACGAGTGAATCATACTTTTACTAAAATTAACATGATTTTATGCATATTAATTGATTAAAAATATATATATTTATATGATTTTATCATATATTTAAATAAATCTTTCTTTTCAAAATCACGGGTATTTTATTGTTTTTGAGGTATTTTCGCTTCAAAAAGTAACTTAAAGACTCAAAGAAAAATACGAGAGACAATACATCGCAAATATATTCATAAACAAAATGAGGAAAGGTCAAAAAATATGGAAACATTGGAAAAAATGGGTCAAAATATGAAAAATGAGTAAAAATCGTGTGCGCAATGCGCCCAACCGCACTAGCACAACGCCCAGTCTGTGCGCGCCAGCGTCTATCTGCACCTAATCTGTGCGCGCCGTTGTGCTACATCAACATGATGTCATCATTCACAACTCCACGTTTCCACCATTTTTAATCACTTTTCACCCACGTTTTCTTTTTCTCCTCACCTATAAATACCCTTATTCTCTTCACTTCAAATCACATCTCAAAACACATCTTTTCTTCTCTTTCTTTCTCTCCATTTCTTAGTTATTTTTTCTTAGTTTTAGAGTTCTTCTCTTTTTGAGAAGAACTAATTATGTTTTTGTAATTTATTTGTTTTTTGATTCAATAAATAGAAGTGCAAATTCCGTTTGGAGGTTTTCTAGCAACAGAAACAACATTAAAGTACTATAAGGATTTTATTTTCTTTACAGTTATTTTTTATGTTTTATTCTTATATGTTATATTTAATTTGTTTGTGATTAAATTTAACATTGCTGGCTATTTGTAAACATGATATAATAATAACATTCTTAATATACAATCTTGAATAAAAATAAAATTAATTCATTTTAGAGATTTTTACCTATTTAATATTTCGCAAGCATAACAACGTTATTATTATATCATGTTTACAAACAGCGAGCAATGTTAAATTTAATCACAGACAAATTAAATATAATATATAAGAATAAAACATAAAAAATAACTGGAAAGAAAATAAAATCCTTATAGTACTTCGATGCTATTCCTATTGCTGGAAAACCTCCAAACGGAATTTGCACTCTCATTTATTGAATCAAAAAGCAAATAAATTACAAAAACATAACTAGTTCTTCTCAAAAAGAGAAGAATTCTAAAACTAAGAGAAACTAACGAAGAAAATCTAAAAACTAAGAAATGAGAGAAAGAAAGAGAAGAGAAGATGTGTTTTGAGGTGTGGTATGAAGCGAAGAGAATGAGGGTATTTATAGGTGAGGAAAGGAATAAAAAGTTGGTGAAAAAATGATAAAAAATGGAGGAAACGCATAATAGGTGAAGATGACGTCAACTGACGTCAACGGGTAGGTGGCGTGCACGGATTGGGGTGCAGATGGGCAGCGGCGTGCGCGGAGTGGAGCTAGGGCACGCAGAAGCAGCAACGGTGCACACAGGCATGCGTGGAAAGAGGCAAGGGCACGTGCAGAATGGGCATGCTGCGGCGGCTGCGTGCGCGATTTCCTCCTTTTTGACCTTTTTGACCCATTTTGTCCAATTTTTCCATATTTGTTGACTTTTTCTCATTTATTTTTGAATATATTTGTGATGTATTGCCTCCAGTATTCCTCTTTGAGTCTTTAAGTTACGTTTTAAAGCAGAAATACTTGAAAAACAATAAAAATACCCGTGATTCCGAAAAAGACAAATTTATTTAAATATATGATAAAATTATATTAATATATATATATATATTAATCAATTAATGTGCATAAAATCATGGTAATTTTAGTGCTTTTTGAGCACCCATCAGGCCATCATTCGGGCCAAAATCGAGTCACATGACCTAGCTTGAGGTTGACTTGTCGTTTGGTGGAGGCTAAAAAAATCATTTTTTTTAATTTTTTGGCTAATTTTGATGTTGAAATAAAATTATAATTTTAATGTTGTAGAAAATTGGAATCTCTTGTCTGAACTACATAAGGGAAGCGATCCTTGAGCTCGATTAGAAATATTACCTTCAGTAGCCATTCCATTGTCTGATTTTCTTTGTCTTACCCTTCGATCCACCACCAACCTCATATTGACACCAAAGCCCTCCAAGTTTTTTGGTTTTAACATCTCAACTACTAATTCTAGACTAGGTTTTAATCTGGCAGCCCGAAGCCAAGCTCTAAAATATTCAATTAAGTACCCCTATATTCTTCAGCTAATTTTCTTTTTTCATCGTGCCCAATTCGACCACAAAAGAATGGTAGTTTTACATACCAAAACTCTACCCAGAAAGGTGTTTTCTATGCACAATGTATCCAAGCACCCGACAATAGTGGGTTAGATATATTTAACTCAACTCTAGTTTTAGTAGAATGAAGATACTTTGACGCTGTGCTTGAAATTTTCACTTTTATACCTACCCAACAATAGTAGCAATGCGTCTAATATTTTTATCAATCAACCAAACTAGAGGAGCATCATGAACTTGTACCCATATTAGAATAGTATGAAAATAAATTTCATTTATTCTAGTACCTATCCTATATGGTTGTAGCACTAGGAGATTATTGTTTACATTCCACAGCTGACAGTTGAACACCCAATCAATTCTACTTGGGTCATAAAAATAGAACATGAAAATATTAATGGTAGGAGCTTTGTATTGTACCATTCTCAAATCCTTCCATGATATATGTAAAGCCTTTTTAATCGAAGAGAGAGGGGTTTCGTGCCCCCATATAGCTTCCAATAAAACAACAATATGTTTCTAGCACTTCCTCATCATCCTCACTCTCTATTTCAATTAGCATCTCATCCTTAAACTGATTACATAGCTCATCCATTTTTATCTATTGTGAGAATTAATAAGAAAAATAACAAAGAATGATAAATCAAAAGCAAAAAGAAACCAAGGAAAAGCTATTGGCCTTAGCAAAGAGAGACTTGGCTAAGTAAAAGTCTAGCGTCACACAACCTAGAAGAAATTTCACCCCTTTCCTTAACCTTAAAAGAAATTTCAAGTCATTACTCATATTTCATTCTAGCTGAAGTGATTCATAGACAGTGTCTAGGTTACTACTCAAGGTCTCTTTTCTGTTCGTCTCTATTTTTGTCATAACATAAACACTAATTGGATCGATGCAAGTTCTTATTGTCTTATAGCTTTCCATTATTAGAATATTTTTTGAAGCTTTTATAGGAAGATCGAGTTCAGGATTCAAGACTCTTTGATTCTTCTCAATCTCCTACATCTTTTTTTTAAGGTTTAAGAGTTGAGTTTTTTACAAATCCATTAAAACATTATTTAAGCACTAAAAATGGTGAGAAGAAAACTATTAAAAAACAAAGATACCACCAATATTTTTCATTTAAAACATGCAAAGTTATAAAAAATTCTCAATAAAATGAAAAAAGGTACTAAATTCATGACTTTTTTAGAATGTGTGCATTACAAAAATATTATTCAAATTATGTGTCAAATATTTAATAATAATTGTTAATAATATTTATGAATAAAAATATGTTTATATTACTAATATGTTCATAAATATATTTTTTAGTATATGAAATTAAACTAGAAAAAGAAGATGAAAATCTCATAAAATGTTACCTAAAATTTCACGATTTTGGTAGACTAAAATCGCTCAGATATAAGATTTATCTTGGAACAATTCTGATAAAAAAAATAAAATTTATTGTAAAGTATTGACTTGATATGCTAAAAAAAATTTAACTAATGTGAGAAGGCTAACAACTGACATCCAGTGTCATGATACAGCTTACCATGACAAGATCATACCTTATCACAATAATAATAAGTCTTACTTCACACAATTTTAATAAAAAATAAAATTTATGATATGGCATTGGCCCATATGAGAAGATATTAATCAAGTGTGAGAAGAGTTAACATTTACATGTAGTATTGTGATAATATTTACTAAGATGTACCTTATCATAACAAGATAAGCTTTAATGAAATTAATCTAATTCAAAAGCCTTACTAATTTCATAAAAGAATCTACTTTCTCACCAATAAGTGTACATGGCAATTGAATCTTTCACGAGGATACATGACATTTGAATATCATCATCTCACTTCAAAAAACTTCTAAAGTATCAAGTTTTTTAAACGAATACAATAAACTAATATCATCTCTAAGAGTAAATTGTAATCATCTTTTCCTTTAAAATGACTTTCACTAGGATTTGAAATTGGTTCTTTAAGTTTTTTTCCCAATGATCAAACCCTATTTTAGACATTGACAAAACAAGAAAAAAATAAAAAAGAGAAAAAACCTTGATGTTTAGATAAGTGAGCAATTGAGTATTTGACGAAAAAGAAATTTCATCCAGAAAATAAGAATTGTGAGATTCTTCATATGAATTTGTTATGTTTTGGAATTGTTTGTTTCGTTTTTTCTTCAATGTTATTTATTATTTCTCTAAAGAATGTGAAGCAAGTACCGGGAGAATATCACTTATCTTCGTAAGTTTTTATCTTTTCTTAGAATACTCATAAAGTTTGCGAAAAAATGCAACTAATGACATTAAAGTTAAATATGTTGTAAAAGATAACAATGTAAATAATAACATTAGTTTTTCCAACTACATAAAATAAATATCCTTTAAAAATAATTTATTTATTTATTGTGTTTATTACCATTAAAAATAAAAATCTATAATAAGTAAAAAAATTACAAAGAAAATTAAAATTTTATTTGAATTAAAAATAACTTTATATTATTGATTTATTTCTTAAATTATATCATTTATTATATTTGCTAATTTTTTAAAAATATATTTATTGTTTTTATATATTATCTAAACTCTTTTTTTTTCTCATTATTGATTGTTTAATTAATTAACTAACTAGATTGTAAAGAAATAATTTTTAATTTTTTTACAATTACTTATAAAAATTTGAAAATATATTTTTTGATTTAGTTAATAATTAGTGTAAATTAACAATGTGAAAAGTCTTAATAAGTGATAACTTTAAGGGTAGTGGAGTAAGTGATGAGTCACTAAATAAGCATCAATATCATATAAATATTCAACAAGATAAACAACTAGTACATAATCTCTTAATTATCTAACAAGGAAATAATTACAAAGATACAACTCTAATATCGAAATAAGTTTATCGCTATGAAAAAGGATCGTCAACATATGTAACTTCTCCTATATATGTTCACCATATATATCTCTCATAACATAACTTGATTCAATTTGATAGAATTTCGTAATAACATAAATATGTACTCTCTCCTTAAATCTCTATGAATTACAAAGAGAAAAATTAGTTTCCTCCTTTTTCTTACTACCCGTATTTACACAAGTATTGAGAGTCAAATGCCACCACATGCTATATAGCTCGAGGTCCTAATAGTTTGTTTTCTATTATCTGTTATCACGTTTATAAGAACGAATAATGTATTCAATTATTAATGTTGACAAAAACTAACATAAATAATTAATAAATTTAAAAAGTACATATTTTTTTATATAATTAAAATTTACCATTCAACAAATAAATTGATTTATAATAATTAAATATTATTATTAACAAGAAAATAATAATTTAATTGACTTCAATTAGTTCATAAACATGATTTCTAAAAAATTTCTTGAAGGCATAATAAGATTTGTAGGTATTAAAATGGTCATCTGTTATCAAATTATTTGAGCTCAAGCAATTTTTGTTCTTTTTAATGCATGTAAAAAACATAAAATATTTCAGAATATATATTCAAAAATAATGAATGGGTCAAAAATAAAAACAATCCTTAAAGAGAGCCATCTCATACAATATTTTATTTTATATAGTCTCCTAATTTATACACGTTGTTTTATCCCTTTTTTTACATTTTTACATCCTATTTATTTGTTTTTTTTTATAAAATATGACAATAATAACATAATATTTTTTAATATAATATGATTGGACTTTAATCAGACATCAATTTAATTTTATCAATAAAATTTAATTGATTGTCTAATTAATCAAAATTTGATCATCACTAACTTAATCAGTAAAAAATGAATTAGATATTTTTCAATTCAACGTAAAGAGAGATGTGTTCAATTGACTAGGTTTTATAAACCTTTTAGCCAGAGATGAATATTGTGTTCTTAATAGTTGAGCAAATAAGAATAATTAGAAAATTAAGGAGTCAGACGGAGCAAAAAATGCCCCAAAAGGTATGATAAACTTGATAATATTAAACATTAAATATTTAGATAAATATATAAATCGATAATAAAACACAAATTTTAAGTATATAAATATAATATAGATAATTTTAATTAAATATTTAGATGAAAAATATCACCATAGAACAAGATTAAGTAAATAAATTGTTAAACACAGAACACACAAAAAAATAAACAAGAAAAATAAGGATTTTTTTCAAAAATTTAGCCTAGTGAGTAATTAAAAATAATGAATAATTTTTTAATATTAATTCTTAATATAATAATTTTAAAATAATATTAAATACATTTTGTATCTAAAAAATAATACTAAAATAACTTCAATAAGATAGAGACTTTTGACTTCTACCCGATACCGCAAGTGAGAAAATAAATCCGTATTAATTACACATTAATTAATACACATCATGCAAATCTTTCATTTTTTCCCAACCTCTTCCGTTGGGATAAATAATGCCTAATTAATATTAGTTATATCTTTTGCTTTCTTTCACTCAATCAGACGTAAAGAAAACAACTTAAGCAAAAGATATGACTAAAAAATTTCACCATGCCTTTAGAGTCAATATAAGAATCATCATGCCTTTAGATGCAACAGTCCTCTTGCAATTTCACCATAACGATACCTACCTTATTCCAAAAAACTAAAAAAGATACATTTTCTATAGGAGTTGGATACTGATTGATATCTTAAATTTAAATTGAAGGATATACAAATGTATTATATCTATTAAGAATACATCATGAGTCCAATGAACATAAAATAATAAAATTAATTAAGTTTGATTAATATGATTTATTAATGAAGATATATATATATATTTTTTAATTGTGAGTCATTTTATCGTTGATCACTCAGTTTTGCTGTTTATTTCCTAGTCGATGTGGGATAATGATATTTAACAACCCCCTTCCACACGACGGACATTAACACCATGGTGGGACTGTGGTAGAGCCCAATTAAGTCCAAGCACATAGAGACTAGGCTCAGCTCTGATATCACGTTAGAAACTCAAGCCTAACTCAATCCAATAAGATCTCATTAAGTTAAGGGTTGTTCAAGTTTATAAGCAACTTTACTGATTAGTCGATATGTGACAAGGATACTTAACAATATTAATAAGGGGTACGTGATTAGAGAATCCATCTCTATTCATCTTTAACCATTTAAAATTTATCTCCTATTCTCACTTAAAATTTTTACAAAAACATATTTAGAATCGCGAATAGAGAATGAGAAACTTAATTAGAAAACTGAGATCTAAGTAATATTGTCTCGCCTCCCTCATAAATGATATAAGTAAAAAAAATAGATATAGATTTATATATTTAGTATATTACTCAAGTTAACTAACTTTGTTTTTTGGGAATACTATTGAAACTGTAATATGGAGCTAAGTTTGTGCTCTTCATGCAATCCATTAATGGTGAACTAATAAAAAGCCTAGATGTAGTAGTGAACCGAAGAGTATAAATAGTGGGCTTGTTCACCCCTTTTCCCATGATTAATGGTGCACGGATCAGACTAGAACCCATAATTTGTACACACGGTAAGAACAATGCGTAATTTCATTCATTTTAATAAACATCTCTAAACATAATTGTACTGTAATTCATTAGTTTTTCAGTTTATTAACAGATTATTTTTATCTAATTTGGTTCTTAAGTTTTTCAAAGCTATCACTAATTTTACTTTGTTTTGTGCATGACTCGTTATTTTACATGTTAAATGCGTCATTTCACATTTCAGAAAAAAAGAGTCATTTATTCTGTAAATGTTGGACTTAATTTTTATAGAAATTACAAAATCAACAATTTAGGAGAATCTCATAAATTAATTTACTCTAATCCGCTTTATGCATATTTTGGTTTTTGTTTTAATTCGTTTCAAAGTATTTTTTTAAGTATATTTAATCTTAGATATAAATACGTTAATTTATTTATCTAAGATGATATTATGATGAGAAAATATTTTAAATCAATGAAATTGATTTACATGAGCACACTTATTAAAACAATTCAAATAAATAAAAAGCTATTAATATTGGGAGAATCTCTTTTGTGTGATTCAGAAGTGCATTTTTAGTATAAAAAAACTTTTAATAGAGTCGACAGACTCTAAATAAACAATATGAGCAAACAATTAAACCCTTGAACAATAATAATCAAAACTTACCATATCCCTCCATAGAGATAATCTACAAGTCCCCTTTGAAATATCGAGCATACAAACGGCTGATTGGGAGCCCATATTCATATCCAGTCATTGTTACTGCATCGGTTGTTCCAAGATCTGCGTTCTTGTTCAGAGGGTTTTGAGCAGTGTTGTAGATATGTGCGAAAGTTTTGTTCAGACCACTTCATGCTATACCACCACCTTCATCAAAGACCTGTGAAGAAAGAGGCCCAACTGACTGAATTAGTATTAGATCATTTATGAGGCAATATATTGGAATATATATTAAAAAAAACAATAGAATATGTAGCATTTAGAAACCTTGATAGTAACGTACTCAATTCCATCAGTAACTATTATTCTAACTGGAGGGGAGACTCTGTCCGAGTCTATATAACTCTCTTGAATAGCACGCAATGAGTTCTTAACCAACTCAAACACCATAATATGCAAATGTGATGGAACATATCTGTCAAAGAAACAAGTGCTCGCCTATGTGAAATAATGAACTAGTAGAAAAAGGAGCAAATCAAAACTAGGAAAGAGGAAATCTACGTGATATCAATTCAACTAAGTAATTGGAGAATATATTGAAGTTCGTCTAGTGGTATGACAGATAATATTCTACCTCTATTTGAAGTCATTTTACTTGAATCATGTATGCCTAAAGAAGAGTAGAGAATAAACTTACGGGAAGGTAAAATCGGGATCCCCGTACATATTCACATCAGGAGCACTGCCATATTCATCACTTGTATCCTTAATGTATGGGAATGATATGAGGTCATGGAACAAATCCAAATACCAATCACAAACCTAAGCAAAATTGCTTATGCAATGTTAGTACCTCATTCAGATATTCAAAACCGAGGCCATAGGGTTATAAACATACATATGGTCAAAAGAAAATCCAAAAAAAAAAAACTTACACATGCTTATGGTAAAAACCAAAGCAAAAGCTGATGGTGCAGAGATTAAATCATCATCATATGAGGGTAAACTCACAAAATTGAAGGTTTTAGCATTAATAGTATCATCATCTACCAGCATCATGGTCTTGGCAATAACAAATTTTCATTCTCTCGAGATTGGATTGACAATACCAAATTTAATAACGGTTTCGTATATAAAGAGTGGCAAATTTTTCGCTATTCAAACTACTTGATCGAAAAGCAAAAAGGACATTGAAAGTTGAAACTGCATCTAACCTTTGCAATCAAAGCTTGTACTTTGCTCCGTACAGTATTGAGTCCATCTTTCATGTCTTTCATCACAGAAGTTAGTTTAGGAGCGTCTCTAAAACAAATGATCAACAATTGAAAATTTAAGATCATAAAACTAACTAATCTAAAATTTCAAAATATTTTTTTTTAATTCAATAACCCAACTTGATTTTTTTGAAACTTGAAATTCCATTGAGTGAAAAAACAAAAAAAACTTGATGATATAGAATTGGATTAAACACTCGGGAGACACATGACATAAACCAACTGATAGCTAGTCCACAACTAAACAAACCAAATAAAGACAAACACCATCTACATAGATCAAATTAAGCTAATAGATGAACGAACTATTAACATATGCATTATCTAATAAAGTATTATGGAATAAGGTTCATATACTAGTAACAAGACTCACATGAAAACACGTGAAAACTCAAAACAATACACCAAACAAAATAAGACTCAAAAAACACCTAAAATAAGCAATAACAGCAGCTTTACAAGTAAAATTTACAAAAGGATTTCTCACATTAGCTAACACTAAACCTTAACAAGTAAAATTTACAAAAAGAAAAACCAATTTACTAGACGTCGTATTTGAGGTCATCGATGCCGACCCACCTATGATATGATGGTCGATTCATTTTATTGTGGTCGGTATGGAGACCTAGGCAACAAGAGAACTACACAGGTTGAATCAAACAATTTCTAAAAAAATAATTGGATTTTTGTAAAAACTTTAAGACAATAAATGATGAATGAAGCTATGGGATGATGACCTAATAAAAAAATTTGAATATGCGTACCTTAGCTAGAGTGAATTGGAAGAGATCATTCTCTACTTCAATCAAACCTAACTCGTCCATGTCAGAATCAGATTATTAAGTTTGGAGAGGGTAAAGAAGGAACAACAGATCAGTCGCGCAATGAAGTTAAGGAAAGAAAGCAATCATGAGCAACAACTTAAGTTATAAACAATCTAAAACGATAACATAACGAGGCTCATGATTGTAGGAAGAAACAATATAAAATATAACACAATAAAATTGTAAAATAAATAAAAGAGACACTTTGCACGTTAAAATATACAAAACAAAAAAAATTATATCTATTAACAATTTGAAATTAAACACTAAGTAGCTAAAAGAAAAGGCCTCAATCTTGATATGATAGCTTGAGTATTGTTGTACCTTAATGAATCACTTGAGATATTTCATATACTTCGTTACTCTAAAAAACTTTCAAAACAACTACCGAATAACGATGGCCCACCAAACACAATATTGTAATGGCATTATCATGCCCAAAATATAGATACATAAATTTTAAAGAGAGAAATATATTTAAAAGAAAATTTATTAAATAATTATGAAAAAAACTAAAAAAATCCATCAATTTATCCTGAAATAAAAAAAATTTGGATACTCTCAAAGATTTTATAATTTTAAAAGAAAAGATCATTATAAATTCATAAATTTAACCATGATATTTACATGTCTAAACGAAATCATTAAATCATAGTGATCTAAACATGCCTAAATGAGAACTAAAATAGATAAATAAAGAAATAAGATTTTTAGGTCAAACCTTTAATGTCTTAATCCTCTGAAATTAAGCTCCATATCTTTACTACAAATATCACCATGGCGTAACTAAAAAGTAAGGAAAATATGGGGAGTGAATTCACCACTTCATATATAAAGATCTCATGCATATCTATAATAATGCATGCATTATATTATAAATATCTCATGCATGTCTATAATGATGCATGCATTATATTATAAATATCTCATGCATGTCTAAGACATATAAGGCTCCAACTATGTGGCCCATGTGTAGTTAAACTCTGAGACCAATATGTGGTCAAACTCTGAGGTACATGTGTAAATTTCTACATGTAGTCCTTATAAAATTTCATCTGCTACAATAAGTATATCTAGGGTACCAAACTCTGCAAGACTAACACAGCTAAAACTCTTCACAAAAAAAAAATCTCATGATGCATGCATAAAATCACAAATTCATGTACATTTTAAATATCATGTCTCATATCATAAAAGTATGTGTACCAGTATAAAAGTTAACATCACATATTATATCATAAAAATGTATATATGCTTCCATAAAAATTATTAATTAAGCATTGTATCGATTTTCACTTTTTTTAAATACCTAAATATGCATCTTAATTTATAAAAAAATGCTTAAAGAAAAAGTAGAGTAATCCCCTACCTAAAAATATGTTAGTCTTTGGTTTCTACTCCTTCAAACATGTCATTTTCTATTTTTGGTTAGAATTTATAAACATTCATCTTAATAATTAGTAGTAATCTATAACTTAGATGAATAATAATTTTATAATTATTGGAAAGATTATCTTTGAAAGTTTATAATTTATGGACCTAATTGTCCTAGGAGGGTGAATAGTTTTTTTTTTAATTTTTACCAATTTATAATTTAATAACCTAAACAAAGTAGCAAACATGCAACCGTGTGTAAAAATAAGTGCGGAAATAAAATAATAACACACGATATTTTTAGGTGGAAATAACCTAAGCCACAACCATGGCCTAAGAGAAAAACCACTGGTCCACCGGACCACCTAACTTTCCACTATGAAAATCAAATGTTCAAGTACAAACTCAGTCTTATGCTACCCTCCTTAGGATACTGCCGCAATGTACTTTACTTATGAGCCCTTGCTTTGTTTTCATAGTTTCTAATATTAGTGTGAGCGGTTTCCAGACCAACGTTCCAATAAGCTTTCCGCCAATCAGATACGTTCCCGAAGTAACTGCAAAATAGTTAGCACAAAAACACAAGTGCCCGTGTGTGTTCTAGAACGGATTTAATAATGAATAATCCTAACTAGATGATTCAAAACATATGTCATTTAAATTAAATCAACTAGCAAATCCTAGAGCAAAAATATCAAATATAAGTTCAGTAAAAATAGCTTCTTTAAAGATTAATAATCAAATCAAATAATTATGATATGAGAAAAACAATTATTTGATCTAAAAATTTAAGAACAAAAATAAAGAAGAAGCCATAAGAACATATTATCAAAATATCATAAAATAATTAGGCTTATTAATCAATCAAACATAACCACAAATATTTGATAGATTAACTAAATAAAGAAGCCTAAAGAATTATGTTCTTATATTGGAAAATAAGAGAGAGAAATTAAGAAGATTAAAATAATAATCTTGTGTGGTTGATTGAAACAATGTGCAATGATTTTTATTTATAAGAAAAATTAAAACCCTTAATCTTATGTAATTAATAAATATCTTTTCTATTACAAATAAGATTAGTAATTCTCATTAATTAAGATAACTCTCATTTAAAATAGATTTCTTTTAAAATAGATTTTATGTTATCTTTTATGATAAGGATTTCAAATATAATTTAAAGTATATATTATCTAATATCTTTTAGCATACTTATTTTAGAGTGTATATATATCTTATCTAATATCTTTTAACATATCTTATTTTAGAGTGTATATATATCTTATCTAATATCTTTTAACATATCTTCTTTTATAGTATATATTATTTAATATCTTTTAGCATATCTTATTCCATATTTTAGCACTAAAAATAATTTTAGATTTATAAGCATGTGTTATTAAATGCATAAATATAATCCTATGTGTCGTAGTTATCAAAGAGATACACGAATTACAATTATCTTGAACTCGAGCATTTGTTTGGCTTTTCTTGATAGACTTGATGGTAGGCCTAAAAACAAATTTACAGATAAATATTTTGTCCACGAAAATAGCCAATACTCATAATCCTTACAATCTTACTGATTATTTATGAGTAAATTCAAACTTTTCCTTTCAGTACTCCTATATTAATCATTTGAAATTCAAATACATTTTTCTAATTTGATACTTAATTCTTACTTAATTGAATGTTTGAATATTTTCTCCCCAAATCAACAACTTAGAAACATATCGAAAATGATAATATTTTTAGATAGAGAGAAAGTATAGAGAAAAAAGATGATGAGCTTTGCTGTGAGAAAATGGTTGATCGGTGTCCCTATCTATAGGAAAAATTGATCCTCGTTGACCACCCTCGTAAACACCCTTACGACTATGCAAATTCTTTTTCCACCCTTTTATCCATTACTCACTCGCCCTTTGTTGCTTCTCGTCGATCACTCTACGACCACCCTCGTCGGCGAGCTATTCAAACAGTTTAATATTTATGGAAAAATCTGATTTTTTCATGAAAATTCTTTAAAAATAGTTAAATATTAAAATACTACTAAATATATATTTTATAAAATTCTTAAAATTAATTATAAAGACTTAGGATCTCACATACGTGTAAATCACAAAATTATTTAAAAAAAAAGTAAAAGAAAGAAGAAGAGAGAAGGTAGCCTACCAGAGAGAATCTCCCATGAAAAAGCTCCCTTCTGTAGAAGGATAAATATATAGTGGAGAGGTGAAGATGGAAGGAAAAAGAAGAAAATGGTAAGAAGAAAATGAAAAAAGAAAATGAGAGATGGCTCACTAACCAAACAAAAATTTCCTCACTACACGAAAACTTGGTTTCTATAGACAATGACTAGCTTTTGGAAGCTTTAAAGGATGAGCCTCATGAAAGGGCAAGGAAAAATGGTTCTTTAGAAAATAAAAGAAAAGGAAAAAAGAGAGATTGATCTATTTTCATTTGGTAGTTGGCCTTAGGTACAATGGCTTTGTTTATGCTATATAGAACTTTTCAAGAATTTAAAATCAACTACTTCAAACAAAGGACACCCAAATTTTTTCCTTAATCAGGTATACAACTTATCCAACATGTGTTTTTTTATAGTAACCAACACGTGTACTTATTAGATACGTTGATACATGCTGAGGAAATCCTAAACGAGTCATTAAGGAGTTAAAATATAATTAGCTCGGATAGGCTAAGTCTAATAGTTCTCCAACATGCATGGGATGAATAGAAAGCTTTAAAGAAGGATCTTGATTATTTAAGGATGTAGGAGGAGATGTATTGAGAACATAAATCAAAGGTTAAATGGCTGGAGTTTAGGGATAGAAAACACCAGATCTTATGTCATATGACATTTCTACAAAGAAGATTGTATAATAAGGTTTCAAAGCTTATGTATGATAATGGGTTATATTTGGAAAAAATATCATATAGTAATGAATCTTCATTTCTATGGTTGCCTTCGTAATATGTCATGAGTCGTAATATGTCATGAGTAACTATGCCACAAGTTAAAGTAGTTGATAAGTGCTTAAAAGTATTAAATATAACTTGATTTTATGCATTTTAAATATCAAAATAGATTCATAATTGCATAATTTTAACATCATTTTAGTAAATTTATATTTTCGACATCACAAATATGTTTTATTATTTTTCATGTATTATTAGCTTTCAACTGATTCAACTAATAAATATTTAAATAAATAGTGCCTAAAAGCATTCCTTTGCAAACATGAAACATAAAAGAATAACATATGTAAACTTTACATATGTTCCAAAACCAATGTAAGGGGTGAAATACAAAAGGGTTTCTAGAAGTGAAAAAACATGTATGGTGTGATGAAGGTTTTTGTGTGCCACGACAAGGGATTATCAGATCCAGATTCAAGTGCATTACAGGCTGACTCATGTCGTGGTGCAAAAGAATGCATGCCATGGCAGCCAACTATAGGATCCACAATTTACTATCTTTTGTAGCATTTTATATCCCTATATAAACATCTAAAGCCTATTTTAATCATTATCCTTTCTAATCTCATGTGTTCTTTCTTTAGCTGAGTTTTTAGTTTTCTCTTAAGTTTTTATTTTCTTAATTTCAAAGTTATTCTCTCAACTTTGAGAGTTGAAAATAGTTTAGTTTATATAGTAGTTTTCTTTTAATTTAATAAACAATATTGACAAATCTACTTGGAGGTTTTTAAGATACAAAAACGATACTGGAAATCTATACTTGGAAGGATATGTTTGAGATTTAATTTAAAAGTACTCTTCTATTTTCAGATTAATTTCATATTTTGTTCTAAATATTTTATTTTATTTAATGATCATTTATAAAATTAAGCATGTCTGGATGAAAATACTATAGGATATTAGTAATTTTATTATGCTTGTGAATATTAAAGTAGGTAAACATGTTTTTATAAAATGACTTAAGTTTTATTTATTCATCAAGATTTAAATGAAGTTTGTTAAAGAAAAATATATTGACGAAGTACTTTTTATAATAAACATGAGAGTTATATTTAAGATTTATTTATAAGGATCTCATTTAGAGTAATGCTCTTAGATATTAGATGTATTATCTAAATCATATTTAGCATCATGATCTATTTCAAATATTTCTTTAAGATTTATTAATGAAAAATGTATTGACGGCATATTTTTCATAATAGATTTAAAATCTAAAAGTTAGTTTTCAAATACTTAAATCACTAACATAACTTTACACATTTATGAGAGTTTAAATTGTTAGATCCGACGAAAGGGGGCAATTAAATGGTCTATTAATCTCTTAAAAAATAAGCATAATTTAACTAAAATTAACTAATATATCCAGGCTTTAAGTGATTTTAATTAATAACAAATAGTATATATAGTTAATCTTCTATTTGTATATGTTTGGAGAGAATTTTTTATGTTAAGGATTTTAGTGATTTTAGAGAGAAGTGAGAAATTTGATATCTAAATTGGATCTTGTATTCTCTTCATTAAAGAGGTATATATATAAAATGTTAGGCACATAGGGTGGTTATGTATTTAGCGACTTGGATACATGATAATTATATATGATTTAATAAACAGAAAATAGGTCGTCATAGACGTTTACATAGGTCAGTCTTTATATTCAGATCGCTTAAGGTTCTCAAGTAGATTTCCCAAGTCGTCAATATGGGGTGAGGAACGAAGTCACATAGGTATCCTACAATATCACTAGGGCTTGATCTCTAAGACCTCCTAGAGCAATAACGAGGTGATCTAATTGGCTACGCTGTATGCTTTATTGAGCTCATCAAGTCTGGGCCATCGTTAAGCCATCATCCTTATAACCTTGATGTAGAGTAACGAGGTACCAACATTGGTTAGGAGGTGTATTTGTTACACATTTAATACCAAATAGTATATATAAGAAAGAACTAATCATCTTAATTCATACTTTAATAACCTAATTAATATCGAGTAATCATGATTAAGTAACTAATCTCTCCTATAAATTCTCCATTGAGTTTAAATATTATTTGCATTATGTTTGTTCAATCTCTCCTTAGTTTAGAATTTTTTTTAAAACCTAAACTTTGTAACAAAATGTGTAGGTTTAATTTTCATTTTCAAATTTTTTTTGAGTTATTTAAAAGCCACATAATTATTCTTTAGACTGACCTTAAAAGTATACTTATCACTTCTTACAAAATTATTCAAGTATTTATAAACTATTTTATAAATTAAAAACTTGAGCATTATCAAGTTTTTAACGCTATTATCGAGAGCGAATATCTTTTTTAAATTTTCTGTTATCAAAATCATAAAAAAAAGATTGTGTTGTAAATATTGTAATTTTTATTATTAAATAACTTTAGATATTTAAATTTTAAATCTTCAAAAAATTTAAAATTAAAAAAATATCTTTAAAAATATTTTAAAATAAAAAATTTTGATTTTTAATTTTCTTTTCTTTTCTTTATTTATTTAAAATTATTTTTTCAATTATTTTTCTTTTATTTTAAATTTTAATTTTATTGCTTTTAATTATTTTATGTTTAGTATTTATGTGTACAAACATGTGATATTTAATATAATTGATGTAAGTATTGTATAAATTATACACTACTACAAAAAGAGGCATTGAAGTCGGTTCACGTGGTGAACCGACTTTAATTTGTTTTTTTTAATTTACTCATTTTTTATTATACTCAAATAAAAACCTATATTTGAGCAGAAAAAAAACCAAAATTAGTTTAGCAAATAGTTCAAATAATACAAATATTTGAAAAATAAAATATTAATTAATAGTAGAAAAATTAACATAATTTTGTTATATTTTTTTCAAGATCATTATATTTTTCTCCTGATGTTATAATACAAACCTACATATATAATATAAAAATTTATACACATAAATAATAACACATAATAACAGAAAAAAATATAAATAATAAGTGTGTAAAATTAATAGAAATACTTACAAAAGTAAATGAATGAAAGGAAGAAAAAATGGTGTTTTGTAAGTGAGAAATGAGTATAATTTTTTTGAGTATTTTGCTCAAAAAAATAGGTGATTCAAAAGATTAGTTAGAGAGGAAGAAAACCCACTAACCGGCGTTGGAAATGGTAGTCGTAGGTAGCCAGAAAATGAGAAAGAGTGGAGGAGGTTTGGGGTTTTTGAGAGTTATGCATGCTTGGAATAGTTTCTGTCTGAGGAAGAAAGAAGAGACAATAATTTATCCACGTGTGTAGTGATGAGTGAAAACCGGCATCGTCGATTCTGTCAATACTTTGGTTTTATATTTATAAAACTCTCGCAAGTGCATGAATCATTTTGTAGAAAATGATAAGTATACTCCCAAGGTCGATCTAAGGAAGGAATATATGTGGCTTTTAATTTATTATTCAAACTTTTAAAAACGAAATTAAATCCTAAACATCCTGTGACGATAGTTTGGTTTTTGTGTTTCTAATCTAATAACATAAAAATAAACATAGATACAGATACAGATTCAATAAATGTTTATGCAAATTTTATTATTTATAATAGTGGAGTATTTATGGATATAATAACTAAGTTAATTATGCTTGCTCATATTATTTAGGTTATTAAAGATATAAATTGATATTTATTGATTCTCTCTTTTTTATATGAATACCACTTTAAGTTACGTTTTAAGCGAAAATACCTGAAAAAAAATACCGTGATTCCGAAAAAGACAAATTTATATAAATATATGATAAAATCATATAAATATATATATATATTTTTAATCAATTAATGTGCATAAAATCATGGTAATTTTAGTGCTTTTGAGCACTCATCATGTAGCGTCGGTTCCACATGTCAACCGACACTATGTTATATGGATAGCGTCGGTTCTAGGTGTCAACCGACGCTATGCTACGTGGATAGCATCGGTTCCAGGTGTCAAGCGATGCTATGCTACGTGGATAGCATCGGTTGACACCTGGAATCGACGCTATGTCCACGCATAACATCAGTTCAACACTTATACCGACACTACATCCTATATGGATAGCGTCGGTTCTACACCGAACTGACTTTAAATTCATTATAAGTCATTTTTTTTCAAAAACAGACTTTACATATCGACTTAAATACCCATTTTTGTAGTAGTGATATCATAAATTTTTTGTATCATAAACTGTTTGTATAATAAATTATTTGTAACAAACTTTTATATTTATTTTATCTTTTTATTTTTTCTACTTGACAAAAGATCTTAATTTTTGTTTTAAATAGTTTATGCAAGGTAGGAGATCTTTAGGGTATACTCACACTCCTTACATAAATAATATTAATAGATCAAAATGACGGTCAAAAAGGTTAGACTTTGAGATCAAATAGCCTTCAGTTGAGCAACACATAGAACCAGACCTAAACCTTCCCTTTGAACCAAAAATTATGAAGGAAAATCAACAACCTAGGGTGCTCACCATGAAAAAGTATGTAATGACAGTCATTGACATTGTTGGTGCCTTAATCCAACTGGATAAGGCGACTAGGAATTATGAATTGAGAAATATTCATTTTTCCATGTTGCCCTCCTTCAATGGATTGCCTAATAAAGACTCTTGGTCTTTCATCAGGAACTTCTATTCCACAGTCAAAATATTCGCTTTTAGTGTACTCAACAAGGACTAGCTTATAATGCAATATTTACCCTATACCATTAAAGATAAAGCCAAGGCTTGCTTGATGTCACTCTTTTTAGTTCCTTGATGATCTAGAAGGATGTACAATAAATTCATGAAACAAATTCTATTCCCATGAAAAAACATCAAAGTTGAGAGCAAAGATTGCTAAATACTCTCAAATGGAGGGAGAAACTTTCCACAATGCTTGGGATAGATTAAAAATATTTCTCACTCAGTACCCCCATCATATCTACCATCTACAGCTACATAATATTTTCTATGATGGATTGGCATAATAATATCAATTCATCATTGACAATGCTATGGAAGGAGCAATGAGAGAAAAGACAACCTTAGTGACTTATAATCTCTTTGAGATGTTAGATGCTAAAGTCCATGAAATCGAATCAAGTATTGAAGTATAGATGCATCTGGCATAATTGACCTAGTAAGTTGTGCATCTTACCACACGTGCCACACCCAATAAAGAACAATGTGGATATTGTATAGTACTTTGGCACACAATATTGATACATGTCCCTACCAAGGAGAAGAAAATTCCGGACCTAAACTGGTTAATACATTGGGGGGTTACCAACCAAGACCTAGGAAGGATCTTAATATAAATACATATAATCTAGGGTGAAGGAATCATCCTAATTTATCTCGTAGACAAAACAATCCTCCATTCACCTAGAGCTCAAATCAATAGGGCCAAAAATACTACCAACATTTACCTCAGACTCCTCCCATCGAAGAAAATCTAGAGGATAAAATGCATTCATTTAAGTGAGTAGGGATAACTAATCAAGAATATATCAAAAGTTGGAATCTATGAAGATTTCTATAAAAAAGGTGGAAGTACAAGTTGAGCAACTGACTGAGTACTTGCAGAAGTAAGCCAAAGAATAATTGTCATGTCAGAACAACAATTGAACTCAATAATGTAGGAACATTGAAAAAGGAAACGGGTTAAATACTCAATTATTCCGCAAGCTTCACAAATTCAAATGTTTTACTCCTTAAATTTTGAAATGAATAAATAAATACCACATCTGTATTATATGTGACATTTATCTGATTTTTTCTTAATTCATTAATATTTATGAGTTTATAATAATATATATTTTAATGTACTTTTTTTTCATTTTTCATTTACTTTTTTTGTTTAATTTTACATCCACATGTAATATTAAAGTATTTTTTGTAATTTATTGTCTGCAATTGTAAAACATGATTAATTTAACTTTTTAATTTGTATAAAACATTTGATAATTAATATTTGATATAGAAATAAATAAACCTAATAACCAATATTATTTCATTTTAAAATCATATTTTTTATTTGCATGTAGTTATTATATTAAATATAGGAGCATAATGCATATAATTTATTAAAATATTAAAAATAGTATTAAATTTTATTTTAAAAAATTCAGCAACCATATATTATTTTAAATACCTATTAAGTTATTTATCAATACTTAAACACAACAAATGTATTACTTAATTGATAAAAACTACTAACCCAAATAAATTATACAATATTTAAGGGACCAAGAGCATTAGTACTATAATAATTACTAATTTAAAATATGTGTACAGTTTTATTCAAAAATTATAAGCCATAATTTAAACGTTAATTTATAGTATAAATATAGAAAGAATTTTAATTTAAACTTATCAAACTGAAATAAATAAAGACAATCTCTATTTTTTAATTAGATTTTTACCAAAATTATTCCTTGTAAAATAGATATGAGGTATTTCAGAGGGTAATTTTGGTATAAAGAATTATACCTGTAGAAAATATTTGAAAACAAAATGAAGAAAAATAATGATCTAAGGCTTATCACGTAGAGATGGCAATGGATCGGATCTAATCCAATCTTATAATGATGTGATCCGATTCATTATTCAAAAAATCTAGTTTGATCTAATCGATTTTGATCCATGAATCAGATGGATAAGTTCAGTTATTGATCTGTACATTAATAGATATCCATGACTCGATTAGAATTTTTTTTTTACATTTTTCTAAAAATAAAAAATTATTTAATGTGTTATATTATATATTTTAGATTGATATATTAAAAACAAAAAAATAACATTATATATTGTAAGAAAAAACTTTCTTATTTTTTAGTTGTCTTACTCATTTTAAATAAATTATGATATTATAAAATGATACTATTTATAATAAATATAAGAAGAAATAAATAGTTATAAATATGATGGAATTTGAATTTTTGTCAAATTTTAAATAATAATAGATAGATTTATAAAAATTTTGAGAGAGAAAAAGTTAGATTTACAAAAATACAAAAGATGAAAGTTTTAAAAATGATTATTTATAATATAATTTATTTAAAAATAAATAGTTATAAAAATTAGTTAAGAATATGTGATTCTTTTAATTTTAAAACTAAAATTTTAAAAACATTTAAATTCAGTCCACTTAATTGATTCATGGTTTCGGCGGATCCCCCTTAGATTATCATCTCTACCATCTATGTACTCAGTCAACTTAATTTTATTTTGGGGGGGGTCTAATAAATATTCTTGCCTCTCTCCCACCACTCTTTATATTTTATTGTATTGTTACTAAATTGAATAATTCCGTTTCATATAAAATTTAATGGTTGATATTAAGTTACACTAATTTAATGCTAACAAATACAATATTTATCTTAAAAAGTTTGTAAGATAAATACCAAAGATTAAATACAATAGTTATTTAAAAATAATAATAAATATAAATTTTTTTATTTGCATGTAATCATTATATTAAATATAGGAGCATAATGCACATAACTTATTCAAATATTAAAAATAGTATTAAATTTTATTTTAATAAAAAGTCACCAAGCATATATATATATATAATATTTTTAAAATTTATAATAATAAAAATAATATTTGTAATGACTAATTCAGGTATTTTTATTTTTAAAAAATATGACACATTATTTTATATTTAACGGCTTTAAAAGTAAAGTACGATTATTTAGATTTGATAAATAATAAATATCATCTAATTCAATATTATTAAATATAATTTTTATTATTATAAATTTTAAATATATTATTTTTTGTAATTTTTTTTGAGCTTATGAAAAATCTAAATGAATAAATACAAATATAAGATAATGAGAAAGTACAAATACAATAATGTTCTTTCATATCCTTTGAAAATTAGTACTTTATGGTTTGTTAGGTGAAAATTATTGATAAGATGTTGGTTAATGGGATGCCTGTTGTGATCTATTATATAAAATGGAGTTAAGTAAATAATGTCATGGTTGAAAATTTCATATTTTATCTTCAAAATTCTCACCAATTTCTTGAAGTGTTTACCATCTTGATTTGACCTTTGTCGTATGTACTCATTTTAAATATTTTTTTTCTTTCTTTTCTTTTATTTTTTTATTTTTTGTACTTTGATTGTGATTTTTTTTCTTTCGATCCTACTGGTTTTCTGTTTTCTAATATCATCAATTTTATTACAATGCATTATGAAAGGTTTATGAGAATTAACATTATTTGTTAAAAAAATAGTAAAGTATACATTAGTTTCTATGCATGTTTTTATGTTCGTTATTCAATGTTCAAGAAATATACAAACTTTAAATTTAAATGTTTTAGGTAAATAATTATTTACAAACACGTTTAGAATTGAATTCATGCACATGTAGAAATTTATTGTGCAAATGTTGCATGATTGATCGAGGTTAAAGTTGATTGATCAAAACTCTTGATCGAAGAGAATGTAAAATGTGTAAAATGAATTTAAAAAATAAAAATTAAAGAGAATGTAAAATTAATCAAAAAAACATTAAAATGTGTATATTTGTTTTTAAAGAAAAGTGTAGTTATATTAACTAGTAATAGAGTTCATATCAAAATCTAAAGCCGGTAAAAGCCAATCAGGAGCTTCCTCAAGCCAAGTATCAAAATCATTACAAGCGATAGCATACTTAACAAAATTATGAGCAACATCATCTACTCTTCGGGGATAATATACAAAAGAAAAAGAACGAGCACTAGTTACTAATTGTCGAATAGTTTCAAGAATGTGACCCTTCATTGCTAATTTGGAACCTATATCATTGTTACGCTGAACAGCCTGTAGTGAATCAATTCCAATATTAAATTCTGACAACCTGCTTTCCAGTTAAAAGTAAGGCCCATCACATTGATGTAATTTAGTAGTAAGGTAGGAAAGGCCACCTTAGTATTAACCATAGTACCAAAGACTTGTCCAGTTGTATCTCTTATAATACAACCAAAGCCCACTTCATTGTTTGTTATAGAAATCGTGTCATCCACGTTAATCTTCAAGCTCTTTACTGGTGGTAAAATCTACTATTGATGTGGGTGGCTAGTAGTAAGCTTTTTCCTTGGTACTTAGTTTATGAAACTCCTCTAATAATGCAGTAGCTCCATTACAAATATGAGCCAAATTCCATGCTTACCTTCAAAAAGGCATTTACCCTTTTCCTTTCAAATTTCATAGACCATCACTATAAATATTCAAGATGAGTTTTAGCATGTTTTTCAATTGTCATCCATACTGTCTTTATATAAAGAATCTTTTTATTTTTTGAAAAAAGAAAAATGCAGTATGGGAAGAGCTTAATACCTATTTCACAATATGACATTCCCTTGATGTGTGGGATATTGTTTACATATCATTATTGTACAGTGGGATAGCCATTTATCAAATGTAATGTTTAGATTGTTTTCGTCACCAACTCTTCAACATAAGCTTTCAAGTAGTACAATACGACCCTATATTAGGCCCATCCATAAATAACTAGAGCAAGTTGTACATTAAGAAAGGAGTAGGGAAGATGAGACATCATATTTCTTTACTAATTTGTATGCAGCTGGCAAGGTGGGGGCTTCGATAAGGCCCCAAAACTATTTTGCTATTAATGCTTAATTGATATCCTCCATTTTACAAAAACCTATTCCATCCAATGACTTCGGCTTGCATAAATCTATTTAAGACAACTAATGCATCCCATAACTTTCCTTCTAGTTTGGCACCAATATCAAGCAGTCATAGACTCATGTTTGCTATAAAGTGATTTGTGTAATTTAAAAATACTCATGACATAAGTGAGTATTGCTTGATAGATAGACATTATCAAAACTTCATTACCGGCCTTGGATAAATACTTTTATTTACATCCATTTAGTAATCTATTTAAGACAACTAATGCATCCCATAACTTTCCTTCTAGTTTGGCACCAATATCAAGCAGTCATAGACTCATGTTTGCTATAAAGTGATTTGTGTAATTTAAAAATACTCATGACATAAGTGAGTATTGTTTGAAAGGTGTTCCGCTTATCTCTTTTAACTTTAGTAGAATTCCTACTCATGGAATTTTACCTCACGGATGCCCATGATATTCAATGTCATCTTTTAGAGTACTTTCATTGCTTGGGGATAAAGGATATTTCTAACTTATCAAAATTTACTTGCTGACCTATAGCTTTCTTATAAATATGAAGAATGTTTTTTTACTTGAAAACATTAAGACCTGCAAGCACAAAAACAAGAACTTGTTATCTTTAAAAAATAAATGAGTCATATTAGGTGCTTCTTTTATTTCCTAAACCCTATTAATAAGTTGAGTGAATTCTTATTCTTTCAAGAGGAAAAGGTATGGCATTAAATGGTCGACTTCCCTAAATCCTTGGGATGGTACTATATTACCCACAATGATGTTGCTCACTTTGACATTGTAAGTGACAACGGGTATACAATTCTATATCAAATGAACCCAGTGGTTTGAGAAACTCTTTTTTTTTCTATAGCCTCTATTACAAAAGGCTATTCTATTCGGTCATATGCTTTACTCATATCAAACTTAAGAGCAATCATTCTTTGTTTCTTATTGACCTATGCATTGTGTGCATCATCTCATATGCAACTATTGCATTGTCCATGATCTACTCACCAACAACAAAAGCATTTTGAGACTCACTAATCAAATCATGAAGGAAATGTTTTGAATACATTGGATAGTATCTTAGCTATAATTTTGTAAAAAACTGTACGTAAGTTGATGGGAATCCAATCTGTGATTTTTGGTGGGTTTTGTACTTTAGATAAAGGTGAAATAATAGTCTTGTTAATCTGAATAATATCATCAACACCATTTAGAAAAGATAAACATGCAACACTTACCTTAGGCCCAATAATGCCCCTATATTTTTGGAAAAATATTACCGACATTCTATCCATACCACGCACTTTATCAAGCATCATAACAAACAAGGAACATCACACATCATCATTTGTCAAAGGTTGGTTCAAATTTTGGTGTTGTTAAGGACTAAACTATGTTTTCAAATTTATAATTATAGGTTCATCCACCAAATTGTAATCTAACTTGTAAATGTCCCTTTATTGTTACATTATAATGAGAAATAAAATAAAATCAATTATTAATTACTAGGCCTAGTATTTTTAATTTTTGTTCCACCGGAACTACTTCTAAGTTTAACTAATAGTCCCATCGGCGCTTTCTTTAACTAATTTCTTAGTTTTCTCTTAAGTTTTTATTTTCTTAGTTTCAAAGTTCTTCTCTCAATTTTGAGAGTTGAACATAGTTTAGTTTATGTTTTAGTTTTCTTTTAATTCAATAAATAGTATTGGTAAATTTGTTTGGAGGTTTTTCAGATACAAAAATAGTACTAAAAAATTGTATTTGGAAAGACACGCATGAGGTATAATTTAAAAGTATTCTTAAATTTTTAGATAATTTTATGTGTTGCTCTAAATGCTATGTTTTATTTATTTATTATTTATTAAATTAGGCATGTCAGGTAGAAAATGTTGGTATGTGTTGTGGTGCATGCTGCAACAGTGGCAGACACCAATGCTTAGTGGAGCAAAACATGGAGCATACAATAATATTAGTGGAGCCATAAAACATGGATGTTAGGAATTATGGTTATTGTTTAATTTTCGTTTTCATTGTATACATATAGTTAACCTCTTGTATAGAAAAACAGAACAAAAATAATATGAAATATACATGATAATTATCAGAGAAACACGATATTTGACATGGTATCAGAGCAAGTTATTGCTGACTAATGGAACTACATGCTGATTTTAGTTCTCCAAGCATTTTGATTTATGATTTTGATTTATGATTTATGATTTATGATTTCTGGTGTGATTGCTGATTGTAGCTGCTGATTTCTGATTTATATTTTCTTCTCGAAGTTGTTTCTGATTTCTGGTTTATATTTTTTCTCGAAGCTGATTTTTGTTTACTCGTTGAAACCGATCAGTTGCAATACTGAAAAAAAATTACATCAAGTAAAACAACATCAGTGTGCTCCAGAAGGGAATAAGTACAAAGAACATGTTTTATTAACCACAGAGGTTGAAACCTAAGGAGATGGGTAGATAGTGCAGCCTCACCAGTGCTGCGACCATCTAGTATTCAGAGTCATCATATCTACTCAGCGTCAACTCCGCCGTCACAACCTCAACAGAACCCTTCAGGGAGCCATACTGATCTAGCTGCTCGTTGGAGCCATTGCATCTTACCTGTGTTTTAGTTCTATCTACTCGTTGAAGCCGTCGCAGTTGCCCAACGTCGCTTACTTGTTGGGGCTAGTGCAAGTTCTCTACGTACCAGTCTAGTAGCCATCGTGAAGAAACTTGGAACGAAGCAGAAGAAGAGCGCCGCTTCACAGAGACGAAGGACCAGGTAGAGGGATGAATCTGGCTGGATGCTGTAGTCGGCTAGGGTTCTTCCATCAGAAGAAGAAAGGTGCCGCAGAGGGCAGCGTGAAGAAGGCGCTGCAGAGGGAAACGTGAAGAAAGCGTGCAGAGGGCTGCGTGAATGGAGAAGGAAATGAATTAGGGTTACGAAAAGTTTCTTTATATAGTGTACGAAGTGTAAAAAAAGAAAAATGGAAGGAAATTTTTTTTAGATTTCATGGCAGAATCTAGAGATTTAACCACCAATTTCATATTGGAAGATTTGACGATGAAAATGACGGAAGTTCTAACTAGAGCTCAGACAGTCTCACAACCTCCGCTAACTAAAGCGTCGACTGCCCTCATTAGTATCAAGTTGGGAGGATCCAATTATGCCTTGTGGTCCTAGGTGGTGGAGATGTATATCTCTGGCAAAGACAAACTAGGATATATTAATGGGGATTTTCCTCAACCTGCTGAAACCGACCCCTCATTCAGGAGATGACGCACTGAAAATGCCATTGTTAAAGGATGGTTGATCAATTTGATAGACCCCTCCTTGATTGCAAATTTTATTTGATTCCCAATTGCGAAACAAGTTTGGGATTCTGCTGCTACCACCTACTATGATGGGACAAACACGTCTCAAGTGTATGATCTTCGCCGTCGAGTTACTCGTATGAAGCAGGCGGGTGAATCCATTGAAAAATACTACAATAACCTTCAAGGGTTGTGGTAAGAAATTGATTTCCGTCGTCCTAATTCAATGGAGTGTGCGAATGACATACAAAAATACAACTCCATCGTACAGGAAGATCGAGTGTATACCTTCCTTGATGGACTTGATGACAGACTCGAAAAAACTTGAAGTGATGTACTTCAAATCAAACCATTCCCTATGGTGGAACAAGCCTATGGATTCATACGTAGGGAAGAAGTCCGACAGACCGTGGTGATCACGGGTATAGATATGACACGCGGAGCAGTTATGGCTTTTTAAGGGGTCAAGAGACACCATAATCTGATGCCACCAAAACAGGAACCTCTTTGGGTAGCAAGAAATCCATGGGAAATCCACCATCTCTTGACATGAAATGTGGCCATTGCGGAAACTCTAAACACACCCGTGAAACCTGCTTCAAACTCCATGGGTATCCAGAATGGTGGAATGATCTTCAAGCACGGAATAAACGGGACACCATTGGGCAAGCCGCTGTGGCTACCAATAATGCCTCACTATCCCTTACTCCTCAGGCCAAATCTTTCCAGGATCCAGGTATTTCAAGTAAAGCATTTCACATCTCTACTCGTAGTGATAATGAGGATTGGATTCTGGACTCTGGAGCTACAGATCACATGACATTTGACCCAAAAGATCTCTCCAATACAACCCAGCCAAGACGGAGCCATGTTACCAATGCCAATGGAGTCACTTATCCAGTTATAGGACCTAGAACAGTGACCTTATCTCCTTCATTATCATTATCTAATACTTTACTTGTACCCTCTCTTTCAAATCGACTGATGTCTGTAAGTGAGGTCATTTCAGATCTTAACTGTGTAGTATTGATGTATTCTACTTTTTGTCTTCTACAGGATATTCTCACCAAGGATATCATTGGGCGTGGTACTAGGAGAGGAGGGCTATATTATTTGGATGACCTCAGTTCAGGAAGAGCCAATCACATGCAAAACACTGTTGGTAACAAGGAACGACAGATTTGGCTATGTCATCGTAGATTTGGGCATCCATCATTCGGGTATTTAAAGTACCTACTCCCTAGTTTATTTTCAAATATCACACATTCAGATTTCAAATGTGATACTTGTATCCTAGCAAAAAGTCATAGGACGTCTTATCCTATGAGCATGAATAAAAGTATGACTCATTTTGCTTTTGTACATTCTGATGTTTGGGGACCTTCCCCGGTCATTACGTCATCGGGTCATCGTTGGTTTGTTATTTTTGTTGATGATTGTACACGAATGACATGGCTTTACCTTCTCAAATATAAAGATGAAGTATTTTCTACATTTCACCTATTTCACACCATGGTTCAAACACAATTTTCTGAAAAATTAAGATACTTAGTTCTGATAATGGAGGGGAGTATGTTAATCAACAATTCCGGACATACTTGGACAACCATGGTATTCTCCATGAAACCTCGTGTTCACAAACCCCACAACAGAATGGGACTGCAGAGAGGAAGAATCGGCATATTTTAGAAACGGCTCGGGCCTTACTAATCGGTGCACATATGCCTAATAAATACTGGAATGATGCTGTTACTACAACTGTGTATCTACTGAATTGTATGCCCACAAAAACCTTACAATTTTAGACTCCATTAAAGGTGCTATCTGATCATCTTCCCTTGCCTACTATTTTGATGCTTTTGCCCCGAATTTTTGTATGTGTTGCTTTTGTCCACCTCCATAAAAATCAACAAACTAAGTTGGATCCATGTGCTGTCCGATGTATATTCTTGGGGTATGGCGTACAAAAAAAGGGTTACCGATGCTATGATCCAATTACTAAAAGAACCTATATTACCATGGATGTCACTTTCCTCGAATCAGAATGTTTTTTCCCATCACCGGTATCCAATTACACTCTTCAGGAGGAGAGTTATGGTGAAGAACGAAATTGGCTTGATGTTGAAATATTATACACTAGTCCAACATACTCGAATCGTGCCAATAATATGGAGAAGCCAATATCTAGACCCGAGCTTGAACTTCCAAGAACTGAAGCTGAAGTAGTAATTGAATCTCCAGAAGATGAAGTGGTTGATGTACCCCTCCACTTTCTAGTACCCAATGATCCTCCTGTTGAGAATACTCCTGAGGTAAGCTATCCTATCACACCTTTACAAACTAATGCTATAGATACATATGTTGGTTATGTTTTACCTTTCAGACACAATTGAGGCAAACCTCCAAATCGATACTCCCTAGAAAGAGAAGAACGACAATCCAAGTATCCAATAGAAAATTATGTATCTACTTAAAGGTTATCAGAACCTATCAGGGCATTTGCACAAACACTCTCCTCATGTCAAATTCCAAGTAGCATTGAAGAAGCCTTATCTGATCCAAAATGGGCTCAAGCTATAAAAGAGAAATTTGAGGCATTGCAGAAGAATAACACATGGGTGTTAAGCGATTTGCCTCAAGGGAGGAAGATGGTAGGATGCAAGTGGATCTTCTCCATTATTTATAAAGCAGATGGGTTAGTTGATCGATACAAGGCAAGGCTTGTAGCAAAAGGATATACACAGAAACACGGGATAGATTATCAAGAAACCTTCTCACATGTGGCAAAACTAAAAACCATTAGAGTCTTGTTATCTCTTGCGGCAAATTTAGATTGGCCATTGTACTAACTTGACGTAAAAAATGCCTTCCTTCATGGTGATCTTGAAGAAGAGATTTACATGGATATCCCACCAGGATATACTGTTACATCAGGAAAAGAAACTTCATGTAGATTACAACGAGCATTGTATGGACTAAAAAAACCACCTCGAGCATGGTTTGGTAGGTTGAGTTCAGCAATGAAGAAATATGGGTTCCAACAAAGCAACTCTGATCATACTCTTTTCCTAAAATATCGATTAGAGAAGATAACAACCCTTATAGTCTATGTAGACGACATGATCATTGCAGGGCATGATAAAGAAGAAATCTTTATGCTTCAAGAACAACTGTCAAATGGGTTTGAAATAAAGAATTTGGGAGGGCTCAAATACTTCTTAGGTATTGAGGTAACAATATCAAAACAAGGCATATGTCTTTCCCAAAGGAAATATACTCTGGACCTACTGGCAGAGGCAGGACTACTAGATTGTAAACCTGTCAATATTTCAATGGTTCAAACTCATAAACTTGGAGAATATGTGGACCAAGTACCAGTAGATAAATAGAGATATCAATGGTTAGTAGGTAAACTCATATATTTATCTCATACTCGACCTGATATTGCTTATGTTGTGAGTGTTGTGAGTAATTTCATGCACTGCCCAAGTGAAGACCATATGGATGCGGTCATATGAATACTTCGTTATTTAAAATCCTCCCCTGGGAAAGGACTTATGTTTTCAAAGAATGGTCAATTGGAAGTCCTCGAATATACAGATTGAAACTGGGCAAGGAATATGAAGGATAGGAAATCTACTACTGGGTACTTTACTTTTGTGGGGGGAAATCTTGTTACATGGAGGAGCAAGAAGCAAAAGGTAGTTGCCTTATCTAGTGTTGAAGCTGAATTTCGAGGAATGGTCAAGGGAATATGTGAGCTCCTTTGGTTGAAAAAACTTCTAACTGAGATTGGTGTTGCTCCTAACTCTAAAATGAACTTATTTTGTGATAACAAAGTAGCCATTGACATCTCTCACAATCCAGTTCAACATGATTGTACGAAGCACGTTGAAGTGGATCGGAACTTCATCAAACAGAATCTTGAAGAAAAGATTATTAAGCTTCCATTTGTTAAATCAGAAGATCAATTGGCTGATATACTCACAAAATCTGTGTCTGCAAGGAACTTCTACAACTCACTTGAAAAGTTGGGCATAAGAGACATATATGCACCAACTTGAGGGGGAGTGTTGGTGTATGTTGTGATGCATGCTGCAACAATGGCAGACATCAATGCTTAGTGGAGCAAAACATCGATCAGACAATAATATTAGTGGAGTTATAAAACATGGATGTGCAGGAATTATGGTTATTGTTTAATTTTCGTTTTCATTGTATACATATAGTTAAAATCTTGTATAGAAAAATAGAACAGAAATAATATGAAATATATATGATAATTATCAGAGAAATACAATATTTGACAGAAAATACTATGAGATATTATTAATATTGTTATGCTTGTAAAATATTAAAACAGTTAATTATTTTATAAAATGAAAGCTTTATTTATTCGTCAAGATTTAAATGAAATTTGTTAAATAAAATAAATTGACGAAATATTTTTCGTAATAAACATGAGAGTAAGATTTAAGATTTAATTATATGAATCTAACTTAAAGAATTTAATGCTCTTGGATATTAAATGTAATTATCTAAATCTTATTTAGAGTCATGCTCTATTTGAAAGATTTTTATAAGATTTATTATTAAAAAATATATTAACCGTAATAGATTTAAATTCTAAAAGTTATTTTTTAGATACTTGATTATTAACATAACTTTAACACTTTCATGAGAGTTTAAATTGTTAGACTTAATCGAAGATGACAATTAAATGGTTTATTGATCTCTTAGAAAAAAACATAATTAATTGAAATTAATTGATAGACTCGACTAAAAGTGTTAAGTAATTTTAATTGATAACAAATAGTAAACCTAATTAATCTCCTATTTGTATATATAAGAGAGAATCAATAATTTTAATTCATAACTTTAATAGTCTAATTAATATTAAGTATGATAAATTAACTAATCTAACTTATAAATTCTCCATTAAGTGAAAATTTTATTTGCCTAATGTTTGTTGAATCCATTTTAAATTTTTTGTCCTTAGTTTAGTTATTTTAAAAACTCAAACTTTGTAACATAATGTTTAAGTTTAATTTTCCTTTTTTAGAAATAAAGTAATTCCTCTTTAGATAAATATATTTATCACTTCTTATAAAATGATTCTTGTACTTGTAAGTTATTTTATAAATACAAAACTTAAGCATCAATAGCTAGCTAGGAAGAAAGTAACTAATGTGATTGTTCACTATATTTTTATATGAGTGAATCATACTTTTAGAAAACTAACTTTATCACTTTTATTACTTCAATTTCATGATAAAAAATTTGTAATTTTTCGTCCACTTACTTTTCATATTTAACAATTTCAATCCAAATTTAAAAATAGTGGACTAAATATGTTAAAATGTAAAAGTTAAAGAACTAAATAATTTAAAAAAATAGTTTTTTTAACACGTTAATTCTTACTCATATAGTGCAGTTTAGTCTAATTTTTAAATTTAGACTAAATATGTTAAATATGAAAAGTAAGATGACGAAAAGTTACAAATTATATGTTAAGTGACTAAAGTGTTAAATGTGGTAAAGTTAGTGAAAAAAAGTATAATTCATCCTTGTTATATTGATATACAAAATTTTAGAAAAAGGTATAGCCCAAGTTCGTAACTTTTGAAGAAAGTGTATTTTAATCCTCTACTAATTTGATTGGGTAGTATAAGTTCGTTATCTTTATAAAATGGTGGCATAAATTTATTTTATAAAGTAATGAACTTGTGGTAACCCTAGTTTCGAAGAGAACAAGTAGGACAGCTTAATTCAATTACTTTACAAAAGGGATTTTAGTGACCCATTTTTATAAACATAGTATATTTGTATTACTCTATCTAATCGATACGGGTCTAAAGTATATTTTCGTTAAAAGTAAAAAACTTTAACGACCTATAGTTCAAAAACTTTATGTGACCTAACTTTGTCACTTGTAACATGTCATAAATATAATGTTCAACTTAAAATCTAGCACAAGATAGTGAACAAATTACAGAAACATTTTTTATTAGTTATATTATTGGGAATGGTACAAAGAGAAGCATTTTCCTTATTCAAATATGACTATGGTTGACAATGTGATAAGAAATAAAACAAACATTAATTATTAATGACTAAGCCTAATATTTTTAATTGTTGTCCCACCAGAACTGCTTCTGAAGATAATTAACCACATTTTTGTCAACTTGGAAGGCTTTAGTAAGAACGTCAGCATTAATAGGAGGATTGGATCCAAATACAGCATTTGCTATGGTAATGACTCCTGGATTTTGGCTGCTAAGACCAGCAAACACAACTGCATTGTTGTGACCAATATTGAATTGGAAGTGAATAAGACCAATGGGAAATACAAATACGTCTCCTTTGTTAAGGACCTTAGTAATTAGACGATTTTCAGGATTAGATGTGACAAAGCCAACATAGAGAGTACCCTCGACAACTACAAGGATTTCAGTAGCACGAGGGTGAGTGTGAGGTGGGTTTAGGCCGTAAGGTGCATAGTCAATTCGAACCAAAGAGATCCCAAAAGTGTTAAGCCCTGGTATTTGTTGAACATTCACTGGTGTAACTGTTGACCCAATTGGATTGGATGTGTTTCTTTGATTTTGAAGCCCATAGAAGAAGAAATCATCTGCAACAACTTGCTTTGGGTCCTTGCACAACTTTCCATTCACAAACACTGCATTGCAGAAATATTTGTTAGCTCTATAGACTTGACAAAGAAGAAAAAAACATTAGTTTTGAAGCATATAAATTTCTCTGTACAATAACATGTTCGAATTACATTAAGTATCATTTCATGTATTAAAAAAAAGTTTTGAAGCATAAGTTTCATATGAAAACTTTGTTACCCCCGGATTTGGTGTCATTGATTGCTACACAAAAATCCTGTAAAGGGCTAGGATCGGAGGCATAGGCAATGGTGGTAGCCAAGGCCAAGATGACAAAAGCTAAGTTGGAGAACTGAATGGCCTTCATATTTGGATTTGGAAATAGCTAGGCTTTTGTATTCCTTATGTATATTGAATTGTTTGATTGTATCGGGTTGTGAAATCTAGCAAGTAGAAACTCTTGTATTTATAGATGTGGATTCTCTGAAGGAGTCTTGGTTTCCATAGAAGACTTGGTTAAACTTCACGTCAAACACAGCATAATGATATACATAGTTTGTTCAAGTCCTCCCAGTTTGCTTCTAGCATTTACCTTGTAAACATGAAATTGGTCATTTTTCATCTTATTCTTCTACTATTATTATTTGTTCTCTCTTTCTTTCCTTTTACCTTTTCCCACTTTGTTATATTGGTCTCAGAACTTTCTTAATTTGGTTGAAATTTTGTAAGACTTGGTACTATTTCGTATTTGTGCCAATATGTTTGTTTAATGCTTTGCATGAATAACTAGGCAATTAATTTTCACTTTTGACCTCATCCATAATCTTATTATTTAACAAGCTTTTTTTTATGAATTTGATTTGATTTCTACTATATTCTTACAACGATAACATTTCTCAACACTTTTTTTAATAATTTTATTTAACTGATTAACGTTAATAATTACCACCGCACTATAACTAATGCGTTCAAACAAATACTTCAAAAATGGGAATTAACGTTTTAATATTAGCCAAAATGTCAAAGGTGGTTGGTGCTAGTGGAAGTCTTTATGAGACAGTTTATTTTAAAGGAGAAGACTTGGTTCTTATTGTGATTTATATTAAAAATGATCAAGTTAGAATTAAAATATTTGGTGTTTGTTGTATAGAATAAAAAAATTCTAAGTCAAATATCTCAAATCCACGTATTAAAAAGTATTGGCATCTTTATCTATTTCAATGAAACTCTTCCAAATATTGTTGATAAAAAACTATAATTTTCTATAGATTATTATTATTATTTTGCTAAGTTCTAATCCATCACTAAGTAATAAACTTGTTATAATTAATAAATTCTAGCTCTAAAATATTAAGAAAGAAAAAAAGGAGTTAATTAGATAAATGTATAAATCAAGACATCTTAACTCAAAATTTTACTACTAAAAAAACCAAAAAAAACTCAAAATTTAAGAAAACTATATAAAAGTTTCAAACATATTTTTGTGCAAGAGTACAATTTAAGAATCATCCAAATAAAATTAAGAAACTAAATTTTCATTAGGAAAAAAACCTATAAAAAAAGATATAATTCCATTTAAAATAATATATAAGTAATACATAAAACCAAGAATCAACCAACAATAATCAATTAATAAATTTATTTTAACCGAATTAAACCAACAATCCAATCAATAGTTGACAATTTTAGTTTGGTTATGTTTATTTAGGTCAATTTTACTAATATGTTGGTCTATATATCCACTCATTTTCAAATTTTCAAAGTAATTAGAGTTTATATGTACAATAAACATTATCGATTATTAGTTTAATATTTTAAAAGTGAGATATTTTACGAAGATTTTAAATTCCATAAAATTTCACAATAACTCTTATAGATAATATTTTTTGATATCTTTTCACGTTAGAGATAAAATAAAAGTAAACAAGATGAACATTAAAAAAACTCATTCGTGCACTAACTTATACATCGTTATACTTTTTTAAATACATAATATGTGTCTTTTCTTTTTATGATTAATCTTTCTTTAAAATTAAAATAATTCTTTTAAAAAAGAAAATTTTGTATGTTATTCCTGAAAATGTGTGTATAAAAGAATATAGGATGCACTATATTAAATGAATAATTTTGTGAATTGGAGAGTAAAAACAGTATGCTTGTTCAAGGTTTGTCTCATAGTTAAGAATATGGCCAATTCTACTTCCAATTGTGGACCCAATCCACCAATAAATATTCTTGCCTCTCTCCCACCAGTCCCACCATCTATGGACTCAGTCAACTTAAATTCTTTTTTTTTGGGGTTAAATCTAATAAATATTCTTGCCTCTCTCACACCACTCTTTATATTTGTTGGATTGTTACAAAATTGAATATTTCCGTTTCACATAAAATTTAATGGTTGATATTAAGTTACACTAATTTAATGCTAACAAATACAATATTTATCTTAAAAAGTTTGTAAGATAAATGATCCAAGATTAAATACAATAGTTATTTAAAAATAATAATAAATATAATAATTTTAAAATTTATAATAATAAAAATAATATCCGTAATGACTAACTCACGTATTTTTACTTTTAAAAAATATAACACATTATTTTATATTAAACGTCGTTCAAATTAAACTATGATAATTTATATGCGTTAAATAGTAAACATCATCTAATTAAATCTAATTCAATATTATTAAATATAAATTTTATATGTTATTTTTATTATTATAAATTTTAAATATATTATTTTTTGTATTTTTTTTCTAAACTTATGAAAAATCTAAATAAATAAATACAAATATAAGATAATGAGAAAGTACAAATACAGTAATGTACTCTCATATCCTTTGAAAATTAGTATTCTATAATTTGTTAGATGAAAATTATTGATAAGATGTTGGCTAATGGGACACCTATTGTGATCTATTATAAAAAATGGAGTTAAATAAATAATATGACGGTTGAAAATTTCATATTTTATCTTCAAAATTCTCACCCATTTCTTGAATTGTTGACCATCTTGATTTGACCTTTGTCGTATCTCCTTGTTTTAAATATTTTTTTCATTCTCTCTTTTCTTTTATTTTTTTATTTTTTGCGCATTGTGAGTTTTTGTTCTTTCAATCCTACTTCTTTTTCTATTTTCTAATATCATCAATTTCATTACAATGCATTATGAAAGGTTTATAAGAATTAAAATTATTCGTTAAAAAATAGTAAAGTATACATTAGTTTCTATGCATGTTTTTATGTTCGTTATTCAATGTTCAAGAAACCTACAAACTTCAAATTAGAGACACATGACATAAACCAACAGATAGCTAGTTCACAACTAAGTAAACCAAATAAAGACAAACACAATCTACATAGACCAAATTAAACTAATAAATAAAAGAACTATTAACATCAGTATTATCTAATAAAGTAGTATGGAATAAGGTTCATATACTAGTAACAAGACTCAGATGAAAACACGTGAAAACTCAAAACAATACACCAGAAAAAATAAGACTTAAAAAACACCTAAAATAAAATACACATTAATCATAGAAGCATCCCTGCAACAACCAAAGACAAAAGCATCAATTAATACCTTTGAAACTCAATCAATGCCACTTAAAGAAAATAATGGGATTTTTAAAAAACAATTGAGACATCAAATGATGAATGAAGCTATGGGATGATTGCCTAATAAAAAAAATTTGAATATGTGTACCTCAACTAGAGTGACTTCGAAGAGATCATCCTCTACTTCAATCAAACCTAACTCATCCATGTCGGAATCATATTAGTAAGTTCAGAGAGGGTAAAGGAGGAACTGCAAATCAGTCATGCAATGAAGAAATACATCTCTAACGCATGGTGGGGAAAAAGAAACAAGGGAATAAGGACGGTGAGATGAGATAACGACAGCAAGACGAGACATAGAGTGGCTGAGAGGGTCAGTTAATCACATCTATGAAAATAATTTATATATATATGCTCTGCGCGAAAACCCTAGGATATCAGCGTAAGTAGGGTCGAGAAAGGAAAAAAAGGAAGAAAAAAAAGAGAGGAAAAAAAAGAGAGGAAAAAAGGAAAAAAGAAAAGGGAAAAAGAAAAAAATTGATAAAAACTTTTGGTGTTAATTTGGTGTAAAAGAGAGAAAATTAATAAGGTATGTCTATGACCTTGGTTTTTAAATAACCGAGGCCAAAACCCTATGGACTCGATTTTAAAAAATGAGGTTAAATGTCCAAGACTATATGTACGTATTACAGCAGTGATAATGATGTTTATAATGTGGTATGTCTATTTGTTATAATTTATTATGTATTTAGATTTTCCATTTTTAATAAATTAATTAATGAAATTTCTAATTTTTATATAAAACAATATAAAGAAAACAAGAAAATGATATTGAAAATTAGAGAAAAGTTTCATTCAAATTTCTGTAAGAATTCAAGTATTTATTAAATTAAATATTTTTTGGACAAAATCTTATTATGTAAGTCTTAGAATTAGATATTACTTTTCTTTAAACCAAAATGAAATATTTCATTAATATTCAAACACTTAAACTTAAAAGTTAAGGAAATAAAGCAATCATGAGCAATAACTTAAGTTATAAACAATCTAAAATAATGATAACATAACGAGGCTCATGATTGTAGGAAGAAACAATATAAAATATAACACAATAAGATTGTAAAACAAATAAAGGAGACACTTTGCACATTAAAATATACAAAACAAAAAAAATCATATCTATTAACAATTTGAAATTAAATACTAAGTAGTTAAAAGAAAAGGCCTCAATCTTGATATGCTAACTTGAGTATTGTTGTGGCTTAATGAACCAATTTGAGATATTTCATATACTTTATTACACTAAAAAACTTTCAAAACAACTACCACACAATGATGGCCCACCAAACACAATATTGTAATGGCATTGTCATGCCCAAAATATGGATACATAAATTTTAAAGAGAGAAATATATTTAAAATAAAATTTATTAAATAATTCTGAAAAAAACTAAAAAAATCCTTCAATTTATCGTGAAATAAAAACAATTTGGATACTCTCAAAGATTATATAATTTTAAAAGAATAGTTCATTATAAATTCATAAATGTAACCATGATATTTACAAGTCTAAATGAAATCATTAAATCATAGTTATCTAAACATGCCTTGACGAGAACTAAAATAGCTAAATAAAGAAATAAGATTTTTTGATAAAACCTTTAATGTCTTAATCCTCTTAAATTAAGCTCCTTATATTTATTACAAATATCACCATGCCATAACCAAAGAGTAAGGAAAAGATAGGGAGTGAACTCACCACTCCATATATAAAGATCTCATGCATGTCTATAATGATGCATGCATTATATTATAAATATCTCATGCATGTCTATAAAATCAATAGTCTTATATATAGTATATAATAGTGGGGAGATTTTATTTAAAAATCTAGTATATTTGTACTTCCTTGCTTCTTGAACCAGTATGAGTGTACATTCTATGTAACCAATGCATTCTTAAACAATTATAATAAAATATGCTATGTCAAGTCATAAATCTATATACATGTCATGTAATATCTATATGTATTACGTAACTCTCAAATACATAGACACACAAGGGGTTTAGTTCCAAGACCCGTGGTGGAAAAACTACGAGACCAATGTATAATCATACTCTAAGATACATATGAAACTTGTATTGATCAACTTTATTGAGGCACCTGGGCGAAACTCTAAGGCATATAAGGCTCCAACTATGTGGCCCAAGTGTAGTTAAACTCTGAGACCAATATGTGGTCAAACTCTGAGGTACATGTGTAAATGCCTACATGTGGTCCTTATAAAATTCCATATGTTACAATAAGTATATCTAGGGTACCAAACTCGACAAGACTAACACAACTAAAACTATTCACAAAAAAAAATCTCATGATGCATGCATAAAATCACAAATGTCATGTACATTTAAAATATCATATCTCATATCATAAAAGAATGTGTACCAGTATAAAAGTTAACATCACATATTATATCATAAAAATGTATATATGCTTCCATAAAATTTATAAATTAAACATTGTATTGATTTTCACTTTTTTTTAAACACCTAAATATGCATCTTAATTTATAAAAAAAAATGCTTAAAGAAAGAGTAGAGTAATCCCCTACAAAAATATATGTTAGTCTTGGGTTTCTTCTCCTTTAAACATGTCATTTTCCATTTTTGGTTAGAGTTTATAAACATTCATCTTAATAATTATAAGTAATCTATAACTTAGATGAATCATAATTTTATAATAATCGGAAAGATTATCTTACTAAATCCAAACTTTTCCTTTCAATACTCCTATATTAATCACTTGAAATTCAAATATATTTCTCTGATTTGATACTTCATTTTTATTTAATTGAATGTTTGAATATTTTCTCCCCAAATCAACAACTTAGAAACATATCAAAAATGATAATATTTTTAGAGAGAGAGAGAGAGAAAGTAGAGGCAAAATTGATCCTCGTTGACCACCCTCGCAAACACCCCTACGACTATGCAAATTCCGTTGCCACCCTTTTCTCCATTACTCATTGGCCCTTTGTTGCTACTCGTTGATCACTCTGCAGCCACCCTCGCCGGCGAGCTATTCAAACAATTTAATATTTATAGAAAAATATAATTTTTGCATGGAAATTCTTAAAAAATGGTTACATATTAAAATACTACTAAAAATATATTTTATAAAATTCTTAAAATTAATTATAAAGACTTGGGATCTCACATACTTGTAAATCACAAAATTCTTTTAAAAAAAATAGAAGAAAGAAGAAGAGAGGAGGTAGCCTACCATAGAGAATCTCCCACGAAAAAGCTCCCTTCTGTAGGAGGATAAATATATAGGGGAGAGGTGAAGATGAAAGGAAAAAGAAGAAAAAGAAAAACTAAAAAGAGAGATGGCTCATTAACCAAATAAACACTTCCTCACCGCACGAAAACTTGGTATCTATAGACAATGACTAGCTTTTGGAAGATTTGAAGGCTCAACCTCGTGAAAGGGCACATACAAATGGTTCTTTAGAAAATAAAAGAAAAGGAAAAAAGAGGGATTGATCTATCTTCATTTGGTAGTTGGCCTTAGTACAATGGCTTTGTTTATGCTATATAGAACTTTTCAAGAATTTAAAATAAGCTACTTCAAACAAAAGACACCCAAAAAGTTTCCTTAATTAGGTATACAACTTATCCAACATGTGTTTTTTATAGTAACCAACACGTGTACTTATTAGATACGTTGATACATGGTGAGGAAATCCTAAGTGAGTCATTAAGGAGTTAAAATCTAATTAGCTTGGATGGGCTAAGCCTAATAGTTCTCCAACATGCATGGGATGAATAGAAAGCTTTAAAGAAGGATCTTGATTATTTAAGGATGTAGGAGGAGATGTATTGAGAACATAAATCAAAGGTTAAGTGGCTGGAGTTTAGGGATAGAAAATACCAAATCTTGTTTCATATGACTTTTCTACAAAGAAGATTGTATAACAAGGTTTCGAAGCTTATGTATGATAATGGGATATATTTGGAAAAAATATCATATAGTAGTGAATCTTCGTGTCCATGGCTGCCCTCGTAATATTTCATGCGTAACTATGCCACAAGTTAAGTACATATCCTTTATACATATTTTTTACTCATATTAGATAAGTCATCTAACATTTGCAGGCAAAAAAAAAAGTCACTTAAAAGTTTTATTCTGTACATAGATGTTGAACCTTATTTTTTTTTTATTTAAATTACCAAATTAACAATTTAGGTTGATAGAATTAATGTTCAATGTTTAAGCACAAAGCAAACAAGAAAATAGTTTAGCCGCTTTCTTATTTACTAAAACTATAGCCATTTTTCTTTCTCCTTCTCCTTATATTTTTTCTACCAAAGGAACCTTCTACCATAGAAATTGAATCTTTATTGGGTATTTTTTTTTCAAACTCTATTTGAAAAAACAATAATGATAGTGTTTTACATTTAGATCATTTATATCTATAATGACATATTCTCGTGTAAATTTATTCTAATGCATTTGGACATATTTTTGTTTTTGTTTCTACTCGCTTTTCTTAGTAAATATAATCTTAGATATATAATTATTATTTTATTCATTGATATTAAAAATTATTTTATAGAGTCGTAGCATTTTTTATTTGATATTTATTATCAAAATATATTAATTTTTTTCATTTAAAATACAAGTTGTTCAAATACACTAGAGATAGGTTTATTATTATTATTATTATTATTAGTGTATGGGTGGGATTAAAAAAGGTTTGCAATTTGTACGATAGTTCAATTAATCGTGTTAAATTTGAATTAAAAACCCAAATCGAATGCAAATTTGGCTAAAATTAGGCGAGTTCAAATAGCTAAAAAAATCGATATGAGTTGGAGTTGGATTCGAGCTATTATATTAAACTGAAATCAAATTAAAAATGTCATGATTTCATTATACATATCCAAAATATGGTGTGTGATATTGTGGTTTAAAATTGAATGTAGTATAAATTATTTTGAATATTAATGTTTGAATGATAATGTGTGTTTTTTTATAATTGATTAGTTGTTAAATTATTTCTTCCATTTTTGGTGTTTTATGTAATGATGTTTTTACTAATGAGCTTTAATTTCATTTAAAATATTTTTTGACTTATAAACAAATCTAATTAAATAAAAAAAATCGTGTAATTGACACTTTTGACTAGTTTGGACCAATCATTTTAATTTTGGTATAGGATCGGATTCATGTTTACTAGTTCAAATTAAATTTAATTAAAATTAAAATTAGATTAATATAAACTGTGTTAATTTATATCGATTCAAACAAGCTCGAGAATTAGTATCTCTAAATTCAAACCATGAAATTTTCATAATTAAATGCCAAGCATATGAAAATTTCATTAGAAAACAAAACTGGTTAAATACTCAATTATTCCATAACCTTCACAAATTTAAATGTTTTGCTTTTCAAATTTTTAAATGAATTAATAAATATAACATATGTATTATATGTGATATTTATCTTCTTCTTTCTTAATTCATTAATATTTATGAGGTTATAATAATATATATTTTAATGTACTTTTATTTTTCATTATTTATTTACTTTTTTCTGTTTGAATTTACATCCACTTATAATATTTTAATAATTTTTATTATTTATTGTTTGCAATTATAAAATATGATTAAGTTAATTTGTATAAAACATTTGCTAATTAATCTTTGATATAGAAATAAATAAACCTAATAGACAATCTTCTTTCATTTTAAAATCGTATTTTTTATTTGCATATAGTCATTATATTAAAATATAGGAGCATAATGCTTAATAATTTATTAAAATACTAAAAATAGTATTAAAATTTATTTTGATAAAAATTCAACAAGCATATATTATTTTAAAAAGATTTTAAGTTATTTATAAATATTTAAACACAACAAATTTATTACTTAATTAATAAAAACTACAAACCCAAATAAAATGCCTTGCAATACCTTCCATATCATTATTGTACGGTGGATAGATTGGGTTAGATGTAATATGCCTTCTTATTGATTTAGAGTTGGTTGGTAAAATGCCTTGCAATACTCACCAAATATATTGCTCCACTTTGTTCATAACAATAACACCTCATAATTTCTTCCATAGAATGCTCAATTGTTGCTAGGATAAAGGGATTGTTATGTCTTGCTTTTCCCATCACAATTGACAAGCTCACCTATAACCTTTACTCCCACTATAAATTCCATTATTTTTAAGATTCCATTTAAGATAATCAACCATGGGCTTTGGAGGGAAAGAAATACTACATATTAATGAAACTTCATCATACTAGAAAATATTTTGTATCAGAGTTGAATTCCAAGTCCCACTAGGTGTTATCAAATCCTCACCATTATTGGCATAGCAAACTCTTAGGTTAGGTGAGCTTGAAAACATGAATCACAAGATAGTCATTTATCATATGCAATGTTTATATTGTTTTCGTCACTAACTCTACAACATAAGCTTTCGCTTAGTACAATATGGCCCTATATTAGGCCCTTCCATAAATAACTAGAGATTAGAAAGATAAAGTCTCATTTACATATTTTAGATAGGCTAAAAAAAAGAAAATTTGAGGGGTTCATTAAGATTTTCAAATTTTGAAATAGAATTTTTTCGTATGAGACGAGTCAATGTTATATAAAATGAAACTAAAAGAATTCATGATGCAGAACTATGTACCGCGCACATCACTTAGATAGGGTCCAGAAAGATACATGGGATAAAATCATTGAGAAAGGAGTAGGGAAGATGAGACATCATATTTATTTACTAATATGCATGTACCCAACAAGGTGGGGGCCAGGGCTTCGATAAGGCCCCAAAACTGTTTTTCCATTAATGCTTAATTGAAATCCTCCATTTTACCAAAACCTATTCCATCCAATGACTTTGGCTTGTATAAATCTATCTAAGACAACTAATGCATCCCATAACCATCCTTCTAGTTTGTCCACCAATACTCAGCAACAATAGACTCATGTTTGTTGTTAAATAATTTAGGTAATTTAAAAATACTCATAGCATAAGTGGGTATTGCCTAATAGATAGACTTTATCAAAACTTTGTAACTGACCTTAGATAAATACTTTTCTTTCCATCCACTTAGTTTTTTATACAACATTCTAGAATTGTTTGAAAGGTGCTTCGCTTATCTCTAATAACTTTAGTGGAAGTCCTAAGTATATCTCATGGCATTTTACCTTACGTATTCCCATGATATTCATTGTCATTTTTTAGAGTACTTTCATTGCTTAGGGTTAAAGGATATTTCAAATTTATCAAAATTTATTTGATGGCATATAGCTTTCTCATATATATGAAGAATATTTTTTACTTCAACACATTGAGACTTGTAAGCACAAAAAACAAGAAATTATTATCTGTAAAAAATAAATGAGTCATATTAGGTGTTTCTCTTATTGCTTAAACACTATGAATAAGTTGCCTCAATCCCTAGGATGATACTATATTACCCACAATGTTGTTGTTGACTTTGACATAATAAGTGATAGAGGGTATACAATTCTATATAAAACGAACCCAGTGGTCTGAGAAACTCATTTTTTTCATAGCCTTCACTACAAAAAGTCATTATACTCGGTCATATTATTTACTCATATCAAACTTAAAAGCAATCACTCTTTGTTTCTTACTAACTTGTGGATTGTGTGCATCGTCTCATATGAAACTATTGCATTGTCCATGACCTACCGACCAAGAACAAAAGCATTTTGAGACTAAATAACCAAATCATGAAGGAAAAGTTTCAGTATATTGGATAGTATCTTAGCAATAATTTTGAAAACAACTGTACATAAGTTTATGGGTATCCAATCTGTGATTCTTAGTGGGTTTTGAACTCTAGAAACAAGTGAAATAACAATCTTGTTAATCTGACTAATATAATCAACACCATTTTGAAAAGATAAGCATACAACACTTGCCTTGGTCTAACATTGTCCTTGTATTTTTGGAATAAACATTACCAACATTCCATCCATACCACGCACTTTATCAAGATTTATAACAAATAAGGTACATCATGCTTCATCATTTGTGAAAGGTTGGTTCAAATTTTGTTATTGTTAAGGACTAAATTGTGTTTTCAAATTGTTAATTATAGGTTCAGCCACCAAATTGTAATCTAACTTGTTAATGTCCCTCTATTGTGTTGCAACCATACTCAAAGCTAATTGTACTATGGTAATGTGGTTTTGAGTCCTCGTACTAGCGCAAGCATGAAAGTACACTAAGTTACTAATGCAGACCCTTTAGACGAACAACCTAGGAACCAACGAGAAAATTGAAAAATAAATTAAGTAAGCAACAATAAGCATAGTTTTTTTTAATTAAAATCAGATTGATTGGTATTAATATCAACAATAAAAATAGTAAACAAATCCTCAGCAAAGGCGCCAAAAACTTGTTGTCTCTTTTGGAGAACATAAAAACATGCAAGTATACACGGTCACAAGTAATAAAATTTGATAAGTAAAGTATCATTCTCACAGAGATTTGTTACTATAATTTGTTGAGTACTAAAATTATTTCACTCTGATTTTATCCAAAACAATCGTTAATTTGATGAAATTTAACTAATATGATTTTTATAAACAATATATAAGAAAAATCTAGAATTGTAATTTTTCACCAAATTAATCCACTCGAATCATATTATTTCTTCTTGATTTATATTTTTTGTAAATTTAATTTTTCAACTAAGAACTTCTAATTTTATCCATACATCTCTTTCGAACTCCGTATAAACACATCTCGCTAAATTAATTCACTATATTCCTATGAGAATTAAATTCATCAAGATTCATTACATTCTAAGTTCTCAAATGGTCACATCTACGATAAAGGTATATTCATATCCTTCATATATAAATGTTATTCTATCCATGCGCAATATACACAAAAATACCTCTTCCAAGTTTATTTAAGTGTCACGAATCAATTGATAAATTTTCCAATAATCAAAAGCATTAAGCACAAATAAAATAAAAAAATTAAAAGTCTAATAAATCATTCAAAAATAATTAAATTCAAGCTTCATAAATTTAGATAAAATGCAACCTTAGAAAAATTAAATTACTTCATAAATAAAAAATTAAAATTACAACAATTAAGGAATATCAGTTATAGAACACAAAGAAAATTAAAAATTTCTCCTTTTAAATTTTTGGCACTTGTGGAACACAATAGAAGCCAAAAATGGCTTCTGCGTGTACCACTGTCCAAGTCTCCAAACTCTCAAAAACGAACCCAAAAACAACCTAAAAATGAACCTCCTTTTCTAGCAATAAATACCCTATTTATAGCTAAAATATACATCAAAAAAATATTTTTTATTACAACAACGCGTGAATAGTGGCGAACAATGAAAATAATATTAAAGACACGTGTGGAAGAATATTTATCGTGCAACATCGTGCACCATTTTTGATTTCTTTTTAATTCAAAATGTGTGTCACGTGTCAGCATTTGACTAGCTGAAATAAATAGTGGGACACCTGGTAGCCTTTAATTGGTGGGAGAGAGAACTTTCCCATGCTTGCAAAGCACGGGATCATGGCACACGAGACACGTGGGTCCCACAAATATAGTTGGAACCGCGTGCGCTGGTTCTACGCTTTTGTTTTAACCAATACGTGCCACATGTTGGCTTCAGATTAGCTACAAGAATATTTGAGACATGTGGCATTGTATGATTTGTTGGATGGTTAGGGCATGCGAAGTTTCTATGGACCGCGTCGCACTGGAAACCACCTACGCAGCGGACACGTGGGTCCCACCCTACACGCCAACTTGCGCAATAGGTGAGCCTTGCACGGGTACTGACCAACGTGCACTTGAATACCCACGTCCACTCGAGATTGTCGCGTCTGGTTCCACGCGCCTCATCGTAACCATTGATTTCCTGATCGAACGGTTGGTGTCGCGCGTTGGTGATTGTGCGAGTTGCCTCCTTTTGCTGCACATAAAATAAATTTCCTTAATTGCATTTTAGCCCTCCAATTATTTCAAATTAACTTTTAAACTTTCTTTAATTGCAATTAACCCTTTTTTCTAATTTAAATTAACTTTTCAAATTTTGTTGATTACAATTAAGCCCTATTTAATTCAAATTATATTTTAGACTTTTGTTAATTGTAATTAAGCACTCTTTTAATTTAAATTATATTTTCAGACATATATTTGCAATTAAGTACTTTTTCGATTCAATTTCTTTAATTTTCTTAAAAATATTTTCTTAAAAAATAAACATGAAATATTAATTTATTCCATTAAAATTAACTAAAAATGTCAAGAACATAGCAATTATAATTAATAAAATAGATGAAAATAACTATATAAAATACAGTTATCAATAAGTTTAGCCACCAAATTGTAATCTAACTTATAAATGTCCCTCTATTGTGTTGCAACCATACTCGAAGCTAATTGTACTATGGTAATGTGGTTTTGAGTCCTTGTACTAGCACAAGCATGAAAGTACACTAAGTTACTAATGCGGACCCTTTAGACGAACAACCTAAGAACCTACGAACTCAAAGGAATAGAAACGATTGATTTGCTAAGAACATGTTGAAGATTATCATATTAGAACCCTAAGAAAACAAAGTCCTTAAAACTTAAACCTTGAGATGCCACAAAGGATGATCACTCTCTTTGATAAGTTAGATTTAAGTATTCAATCGAGAATGTAAGAAGGGAAAGCAAAATTTTTTCTGAACTTTTCTTTTCATTAATGAATATTCGTTCTTGCCTCCATTACATGGCTCTTCTTCTATATAAGCAAGAGACCCTAAAAGAAAAACCTTAGATAGAATGGGCCTAATGGGCGTATTATTTAGTTATGGATTCGGCCTAATCTAACCTTAAAAAATAAAAAAACCCACAATTAACTAAAATAAAAACTGTTAAACATAAAAGGTCCACAATTAAATAAAAGACTAAAAGACTTAAAATAAAATAAAAACTCATAATTCACTAAAATAAAATTAGTTAAACATAAAATACCCATAATTAATTTAAACAAGAATATTGCTTCCTAAATTAATCCTTGCATCCAATTTATTATTCCAAATCTATCACTTGTGTACGATCTTAAAATATATGTAAATATAAACTTGGTTGGCACCTCAATCTTCATTAGTTACGACCCCCGTTATTTAAGCCAATTCATTCTTGCCCTTTATGTCCAATACTGCTCATCTTTACACAATAAGTTTTCAATGTTGTATCGAAGGTTGGATAGCATTTTCCAATCTGAAGACCCTTCAAGTACTATAACCTTTAATTTTTCCTACTTCTTTGTTAATTGTCGTTTTATAGTACCAATGTCCCATACACTCCATTGCCGTATAGAGGTTGAAGTAGCAACAAGATTCTCAGTTACATACCTCATAGCATCTCTGTGACTACTTAAATTCCACTTTGGATAAACAGTTTCACAATAACCCCCTTTATGCACTCAAAACTTTCCAAATTGGAAAAAAACTTTTGGCATATCACACTTCCTCCATGCAAAGCTCCCGTGCCCCTATAAATTCAAACTAGGATAGGTGAATAATCTAAGCAACGCAATCGGTCAAAGTTGAATTAGATATTTTTCAACCGAACATAAGTAGACATGTGTCCAATTGACTAGGTTTTATAAACCTTTTGGCCAGAGACGAATATTGTGTTCTTAATAGTTGAACAACTAAGAATAACAATTTTTAAAACTTTTAATAAAGCAAAACTAAACTAGAAAATTAAGGAGTCAGAGGGAGGGAAAAATGCCCCAAAAGGTAAGATAAACACTACCAAAAGAATAAATCTAAAAAATTTAAAATGCAAAGTCACTATATGAATAATCACCATGCCTTTAGATTCAACAGTCCTCTTGCAATTTCACTATAACGATATCTACATTATTCCAAAAAAGAAGACAACATTTTCCATTGGATTTGGATAATGATTGATATATTAAATTTAAGGATAATAAATAATATATCTTTTATGAATATATCAGAATTCTAAAATGACCATAAAATGATAAAGTTAACTAAGTTTGATGAATATGATCGAATGGATATTTTTATGATTGAAGTGTCATAAATATTATTTAAACACATCTTTATAATACATACAAAAATACATTTATATATATATATATATATATATAAGAAATAATAATAACAAGAACAATGCATCAAAAGATTAAAAAAAGATGAAGAAATATTGTTTGAATTAGGAAAAATTTAAGAAAAGTAATACATTATCACTCCCACCACACCAGGGAGGCAAATAGTTTTGGTTTTGGTTTTTTTAATACTAAATTTATCATTACATCCTTTCAAATTCCCATGTAACAAATCTCACATATTTATACTACTTTTTTATGATATCAACAAAAAGAATATTACATGTGTATTAATACATAAAGTAAGATATTAATGATGTATCTTTGTATACTTTTAATACTAATCTATAACTTTACAAATAGCTTGGTAAGACTTTTACTCATTTTTTATCAACTTTAAACAATAAAAATGATTATCTATGTGTAGAGTAATTATGTGCAAATTACCATTTATCTGGAGATATTATAAAAAATATTATCGAATTCATTTGTATCTATTTTTGCTCAAAACCCAACTTTATATAAATTTTCATTACAGATTTGTAAGGCCATTGTCTTCAACCCAACTAAACTTGGATCTAAAGAAGCCATACCTTCACTAGTAACGTTGACAATAACCTCTACAATATATTCGCATTTGTTCGATCGTTTGTTATCGTTAGTCGCTCATCGTCATCGATGACTCATGGTTATTGGTCACTCACGATGGAGAGGGATGGATGGTTTAATAGAAAGAAAACTTAATAAACATTAATATACTAATAAGGGAATAAATAGGGTTGTCAATGGGGCAAGGTAGGATTAGAAACCCCGTCTTCATTCACCTTCAACGATTTAGAATTTATCTCTTATTCCTACTTAAAATTTTGAAAGGAACATATCGAGGATCTCGAGTAGAGAACATGGACCCCAAATAGAGAACAAAGATATACTTAGTATTTTAAATATTATTTTTATTATAAATGAAAATTTATATTGGAAGAATTAAATTTTGAGTAAATAAATAATAAAAAATAAATGATATTTATGTGAAAAAAAAGAAAAAAATATATATATAAAACACGAAATTCATAATCCTTTTATATTAAACAACATTTATATAATCTTGTTGCAAATTAGTTTGAAATAATATCAATAAATTATAAAATAATTATAAGATTTTAGATTTTTAGAATTGAAATAGTATTTATAAAAGAAAAATTATTAATGTTTTAATAAAATAAAAAAATAAAGATGAAATATAAAATATATAATGTATTACTTATGATTAGTTTGAGTTTAAATATAATTAAATTTATAAAAAATAAATTTTTATATATTTATTAAAATAGAATATATAATTTTGGGGACAAGGGTAGGAAATACAATCTCGGTCTTGCCCCACCTCATATTAAAAATACTTATCTCCATTTTTCGTTTTCTGTTTTCCATTTCTCATTCCTCATTTTATTATTCTCATCCTTACACTACGAAAAAACCGACCTTTAAAGTCGGTTAATAACCAACTTTAAATTCTATTTTTTTTTTACAAAATTTACTCATTTTTTGTTATACTCAAAACCTATATTTGATCATATAATAGCAGAAAAAAACCAATTTTTTTTAACAAATAGTTTAAATAATACAAATAATTAAAAAATTAAATATTAATTAATTAATTGATAATTAAATTTATTAAAAAAATAATTTATATACAATACATATATATTTAACTTAAATTACAAATAAAATGATGTTATCTCTTTTGTCATGAATTTTGTGATATTCCCTTTTATTTCAAGGAGAGTAAGTTTGGTTTGCTTAGAATTACCAGTATAGTGACTAGAAAACTAGGCAAGAGAGATGAAATGGATTTTGGGAAAAAAAATAGTTGGTTCATATAACAATTCATTCCCCTGCAGCCAGACCATGTCGATTGTGAAATTGAGCGTGCCTCATACTCAGTATGCATTTTATTTTATTTTTAAATGCATGCCATGTGTCAGCATTTGATTGGCTGCAAGAAATAATGAGACACGTGGCAGCCTTTCATTCCCTGTTAAGAGAGGGCACACAAGGATCATGTTGCACGATAGAAATGGCTAAATATAAAAGGAAAATAGGAAATGAATCCCTTCAAAATTATTGCATTTTTTTTTATCTCCAAAAGGCATATAACTTAAAAAAAATTATTTAATGATTTTTATTGATATAAGAAAATAATATGTGATTTTTTCATAAATTCTTTCATTTGATTTCTTTCATGAGATCGATTTTATACACTACTTTGAGTCTTTTATTCTTTAAACATGTGTAAATCTATTAGTGCATTGTTTTTAACATAAACTCTATTTGTGTATAACTTTAAATGAGTGTTTGAACCCATATAATTAGTGTTATTGAAAGTATGACTTGAGAGGTTTAGAATTGAAAGGAATTTGGATTCCAAACACTAAAATTAGGCAAGTTAATATTGATTCCCTTTTGATGTGGATATGAATGTGCTTTTCCACTAATTGTTACAATAGATTATGAATGTTTAGGATGTAAAATTAATTTATGGTTTGAATTTTAATTGGGAACTTAAAAGAGATTAAAAGCATGAGAAAATTTTGCTATTTCATTTTGTTATCTTTTATTTTAGATTTTTATTTTTTTATTTGTTTGTGTGTAATTTGTTTATTTTTGTCATTTGTTTTTGAATTTTTGCCTTTTAGTTTGACATGTATGGGTATCGTCTCTAAAAGCCTTCACGAGACTAAAACTCAACTAAGGCAACATTTAAAGGCTTACTACTTATGCTAAATACAGTGTCAATCTACGGAAATAATTTAATATAATTTTATTTAATTTAATATTTTTTTTTAGTTTTTCACTTTTCTTGCAAGAGACTAGCACTGAATATAACATGATTTTATGCATTTTAAATGTCAAAATAGATTTGTATTTGCATAAGTTTATCATCATTTTAACAAATCTTTCTTTTCGAAATCATAAGTATATTTTTTTGTAGCGTAAAAAGAAATGCATGTCGTGACACCTGACTATATGATCTCTCTTTTGCAGCATTTTCTAACCCTATATAAATCCCAAAAATCCATTGTAATCATCATCCCTTTTAATCCCATTAGCTCCTTTTTTTTTTAACTAATTTCTTAGTTTTCTCTTAAGTTTTTATTTTCTTAGTTTCAAAGTTGTTCTCAAACTTTTAGAGTTGAATATAATTTAGTGTATATAGTATTTTTCTTTTAATTCAAAAAATAGTATTAGAAAATGTTTTTAGAGGTTTTTATGTATGTTTCCAAATGTTATGTTTAATTTAATGAAAATTTATTAAGTGACTAAAATATTAAAAGTGGTAAAGTTAGTGGACAAAAAGTATAATTCACCCTTTTTATATTGATATACATTTTTTTTGAAAAAACTATAGCTCAAATCGGTAACTTTAAACAAGGGTATATTTTAGTCCCCTATTTATTTGGTTGGGTAACATAAGTTTGTTACTTTAAAAAAATGGTCATGGAAGTCTATTTTATGAATTCATGAATTTGTACTACTATAATTTCGAAGTAAACAAGTAGGACATATCGAGTCAATTACTCTACAAAATAGATTTTTACGATCTTTTTTGTAGAAATAGTGGACTTCTGTTGTCACATCTAATATGTATGGATCTAAGTGAATTTTCATTAAAGATGAAAAAAATTGCCGACCCTTCTTTCCAAAATTTTATGTGACCTACCTTTGTCACAATTGTAACAATAGTGCCATAAATATAACATTGAATTTTAAATTTAGTAGAAGATAGTGAACAAATTACGGAAACATTTGTTATTTGTTATATTATTGGGAATAGTACAAAAGGAACTGTTTTCTTTATTCAAAGATTGCTAATGTTTACATTATAATGCGAAATAAAATAAACATCAATTATTAATTACTAGGCATAGTATTTTTAATTGTTGTTACACCGGAACTACTTCTAAGTTTAACTAATAGTCCCGTCGGTGCTTTCCTGAACTAATTTCTTAATTTCCTCTTAAGTTTTTATTTTCTTAGTTTCAAAGTTATTCTCTCAATTTTGAGAGTTGAACATAGTTTAGTTTATGTTTTAGTTTTCTTTTAATTCAATAAACAGTATTAGTAAATTTGTTTAGAGGTTTTTCAGATACAAAAATAGTACTAAATAATTGTATTTGGAAAGACACGCTTGAGGTATAATTTAAAAGTATTCTTCTATTTTTAGATAATTTTATGTGTTGCTCTAAATGTTATGTTTTATTTATTTATTATTTATTAAATTAGGCATGTCGGGTAGAAAATACTATGAGATATTATTAATTTTGTTATGCTTGTGAACTATTAAAATAGGTAAATTATTTTATAAAATGAAAGCATTATTTATTCATCAAGATTTAAATGAAATTTGTTAAATAAAATAAATTGACGAAATATTTTTCATAATAAATATGAGAATAAGATTTAAGATTTAATTATATAAATCTAACTTAAAGTATTTAATGCTCTTGGATATTAAATGTAATTAACTAAATCTTATTTGTAGTCATGCTCTATTTCAAAGATTTTATAAGATTTATTATTAAAAAATATATTAACCGTAATAGATTTAAAATCTGAAAGTTATTTTTTAGATACTTGATTATTAACATAACTTTAACACCTTCATTAGAGTTTAAATTGTTAGACTTGATCGAAGATGATAATTAAATGGTTTATTGATCTATTAGAAAAGAAGCATAATTAATAAAAATTAATTGATAGACTCGACTAAAAGTGTTAAGTAATTTTAATTAATAACAAATAGTAAACCTAATTAATCTCCTATTTGTATATATAAGAGAATCAATAATTTTAATTCATAACTTTAAAAGTCTAATTAATATTAAGTATGATTAATTAACTAATCTAACTTATAAATTCTCCATTGAGTGAAAATTTTATTTGCTTGATGTGTGTTGAATCCATTTTAAAATTTTTTGTCCTTAGTTTAGATATTTTAAAAACTCAAACTTTGTAACATAATGTTTAAGTTTAATTTTCTTTTTTTAGAATTTTTTGAGTTATTTAAAAATCAAGTAATTCCTCTTTAGATAAGTATATTTATCACTTCTTATAAAATGATTCTTGTACTTGTAAGTTATTTTATAAATACAAAACTTAAGCATCAATAGCTAGCTAGGAAGAAAGTAACTAATGTGATTGCTCACTATATTTTTATACGAGTGAATCATACTTTTACTAAAATTAACATGATTTTATGCATATTAATTGATTAAAAATATATATATTTATATGATTTTATCATATATTTAAATAAATCTTTCTTTTCAAAATCACGGGTATTTTATTGTTTTTGAGGTATTTTCACTTCAAAAAGTAACTTAAAGACTCAAAGAAAAATACGAGAGGCAATACATCGCAAATATATTCATAAACAAAATGAGGAAAGGTCAACAAATATGGAAACATTGGACAAAATGGGTCAAAATGGGTCAAAATGTGAAAAATGAGTAAAAATTGTGCGCGTAATGCGCCCAACCGCACTAGTACAACGCCCAGTCCATGCGCGCCAGCGTCCATCTGCACCTAAACTGCGCGCACCGCTGTGCTACATCAACATGATATCATCATTCACAACTCCACGTTTCCACCATTTTTAATCACTTTTCACCCACGTTTTCTTTCTCTCCTTACCTATAAATACCCTCATTCTATTCACTTCAAATCACATCTCAAAACACATCTTTTCTTCTCTTTCTTTCTCTCCATTTCTTAGTTATTTTTTCTTAGTTTTAGAGTTCTTCTCTTTTTGAGAAGAACTAATTATGTTTTTGTAATTTATTTTCTTTTTGATTCAATAAATAGAAGTGCAAATTCCGTTTGGAGGTTTTCTAGCAACATAAATAGCATTAAAGTACTATAAGGATTTTATTTTCTTTACAGTTATTTTTTATGTTTTATTCTTATATGTTATATTTAATTTGTTTGTGATTAAATTTAACATTGCTAGCTATTTGTAAACATGATATAATAATAATATTCTTAATATAAAATCTTGAATAAAAATAAAATTAATTCATTTTAGAGATTTTTACCTATTTAATATTTCGCAAGCATAACAACGTTATTATTATATCATGTTTACAAACAATCAGCAATGTTAAATTTAATCACAGACAAATTAAATATAACATATAAGAATAAAACATAAAAAATAACTGGAAAGAAAATAAAATCCTTATAGTACTTCGATGCTATTCCTGTTGCTGGAAAACCTCCAAACGGAATTTGCACTCCCATTTATTGAATCAGAAAGCAAATAAATTACAAAAACATAACTAGTTCTTCTCAAAAAGAGAAGAATTCTAAAACTAAGAGAAACTAACGAAGAAAATCTAAAAACTAAGAAATGAGAGAAAGAAAGAGAAGAGAAGATGTGTTTTGAGGTGTGGTATGAAGCGAAGAGAATGAGGGTATTTATAGGTGAGGAAAGGAATAAAAAGTTGGTGAAAAATGATAAAAAATGGAGGAAACACATAATAGGTGAAGATCACGTCAACTGACGTCAACGGGTAGGTGGCGTGCACAGATTGGGGTGCAGATGGGCAGCGGCGTGCGCGAAGTGGAGCTAGGGCACGCACAGGTGCACGCAGAAGCAGCAACGGTGCGCACAGGCATGCGTGGAAAGAGGAAAGGGCGTGCACAGAACTTGGCGCGGGCGCGTGCAGAATGGGCATGCTGCGGCGGCTACGTGCGCGATTTCCTCCTTTTTGACCTTTTTGACCCATTTTGTCCAATTTTTCCATATTTTTTGACTTTTCCTCATTTATTTTTGAATATATTTGTGATGTATTGCCTCCAGTATTCCTCTTTGAGTCTTTAAGTTACGTTTTAAAGCAGAAATACTTGAAAAACAATAAAAATACCCGTGATTCCGAAAAAGACAAATTTATATAAATATATGATAAAATTATATTAATATATATTTTTTTTAATCAATTAATGTGCATAAAATCATGGTAATTTTAGTGCTTTTTGAGCACTCATCAGGCCATCATTCGGGCCAAAACCGAGTCGCATGACCTAGCTTGAGGTTGACTTGTCGTTTGGTGGAGGCTAAAAAAATCATTTATTTTAATTTTTTGGCTAATTTTGATGTTGAAATAAAATTATAATTTTAATGTTGTAGAAAATTCAAATCTCTTGTTTAAACTACATAAGGGAAGCGATCCTTGAGCTCGATTAGAAATATTACCTTCATTAGCCATTCCATTGTCTGATTGTCTTTGTCTTACCCTTCGATCCACCACCAACCTCATATTGACACCAAAGCCCTCCAAGTTTTTTGGTTTTAACATCTCAACTACTAATTCTAGACTAGGTTTTAATCTGGCAGCCCGAAGCCAAGCTCTAAAATATTCAGTTAAGTACCCCTATATTCTTCAGCTAATTTTCTTTTTTCATCGTGCCCAATTCGACCACAAAAGAAACAAAATAATGGTAGTTTTACATACCAAAACTCTACCCAGAAAGGTGTTTTCTATGCACAATGTATCCAAGCACCCGACAATAGTGGGTTAGACATATTTAACTCAACTCTAGTTTTAGTAGAATGAAGATACTTTGATGCTGTGCTTGAAATTTTCACTTTTATACCTACCCAACAATAGTAGCAATGCGTCTAATATTTTTATCAATCAACCAAACTAGAGGAGCATCATGAACTTGTACCCATATTAGAATAGTATGAAAATAAATTTCATTTATTCTAGTACCTATCCTATATGGTTGTAGCACTAGGAGATTATTGTTTACATTCCACAGCTGACAGTTGAACACCCAATCAATTCTACTTGGGTCATAAAAATAGAACATGAAAATATTAATGGTAGGAGCTTTGTATTGTACCATTCTCAAATCCTACCATGATATATGTAAAGCCTTTTTAATCGCAGAGAGAGGGGTTTTGTGCCCCCATATAGCTTCCAATAAAACAACAACATGTTTCTAGCACTTCCTCATCATCCTCACTCTCTATTTCAATTAGCATCTCATCCTTAAACTGATTACATAGCTCATCCATTTTTATCTATTGTGAGAATTAATAAGAAAAATAACAAAGAATGATAAATCAAAAGCAAAAAGAAACCAAGGAAAAGCTATTGGCCTTAGCAAAGAGAGACTTGGCTAAGTAAAAGTCTAGCGTCACACAACCTAGAAGAAATTTCACCCCTTTCCTTAACCTTAAAAGAAATTTCAAGTCATTACTCATATTTCATTCTAGCTGAAGTGATTCATAGACAGTGTCTAGGTTACTACTCAAGGTCTCTTTTCTGTTCGTCTCTATTTTTGTCATAACATAAACACTAATTGGATCGATACAAGTTCTTATTGTCTTATAGCTTTCCATTATTAAATGTCAAAATAGATTCATGATTGCATAATTTTAACATCATTTTAGAAAATTTATCTTTTCTACATCATAGATATGTTTTATTATTTTTCATGTATTATTAGCTTTAAACTAATTCAACTAATAAATATTTAAAGAAATAGTGCCCAAAAGCATTCCTTTGCAAACACGAAACATAAAAGAATAACATATGTAAAATTTACATATGTTCCAAAACCAATGTAAGGGGGTGAAATACAAAAGGGTTTCTAGAAGTGCAAAAACACATATGGCGTTATGAAGGTTTTTATGTGCCATGACACAGAATTATCTTATCTAGATTCAAGTGCATTACAAGCTAACTCATGCTGTGGTGCAGAAGAAATGCATGCCACGGTACTGAACTATAAGATCCACAATTTTCTCTCTTTTGTAGCATTTTCTATCCCTATATAAACCTCTAAAACCTATTGTAATCTTCATCCTTTCTAATCTCATCAGTTCTTTCTTTAGCTGATTTTTTAGTTTTCTCTTAAGTTTTTGTTTTCGTAATTTCAAAGTTATTTTCTCAACTTGGAGAGTCAAAAATAGTTTAGTTCATATAGTAGTTTTCTTTTAATTCAATAAACAGTATTACTAAATCTGTTTGGAGGTTTTTAAGATACATAAACAATACTCAATATTTGTACTTGGAAGGATATGTTCGAGATTTAATTTAAAAGTACTTTCCTATTTTCAGATTAATTTTATATGTTGTTATAAATATTATATTTAATTTAATGATCATTTATAAAATTAAGCATGTTTGAATGAAAATACTATATGATATTAGTAATTTTATTATGCTTGTGAATATTAAAGTAGGTAAATATGTTTTATAAAATGAATTAAGTTTTATTTCTTCATCAAGATTTTAATTATAAGGATCTCATTAAAAGTAATGCTCTTAGATATTAGATGTAATTATCTAAATCTTATTTAGAGACATGATCTATTTCAAATATTTCTTTAAGATTTATTAATGAAAAATATATTGACGACATATTTTTCATAATAGATTAAAATCTAAAAGTTAGTTGTCAAATACTTAAATCACTAACATAACTTTGCACATTGATGAGAGTTTAAATTGTTAGATTTGACCAAAGGCGGAAATTAAATGGGCTATTAATCTCTTAAAAAATAAGCATAATTTAATTAAAATTAACTAATATATCCAATCGAAGGCATTAAGTGATTTCAATTAATAACAAATCGTAGATATAGTTAATCTTATATTTGTATATGTTTGGAGAGAATTTTTTATGGTAGGGATTTTAGTGATTTTAGAGAGAAGTGAGAAATTTGATCTTTGATTTGGATCTTGTATTCTCTTCATTAAAGAGGTATACATATACAACATCTTAGGCACTAGGGTGGTTATGTATTTTGTGATCTTGATACATGATAATTATATATGATTTAATAAACAGAAAATAAGTCGCCATAGGCGTTTACATAGGTAGATCTTTATATTTAGATTGCTTAAGATTCCCAAGTAGATTTCCCAGGTAGTCAATATGGGGTGAGGATCGAAGTCACATAGGGATCTTACAATACCACTAGGGCTTTATCTCTAAGACCTCGTAGAGCAATAACGAGAGAACTAATAATCTTAATTCATACTTTAATAACTTAATTAATATCGTTTTTAAATTTATAAACTATTTTATAAATACAAAAATCGAGCATTATCAAGTTTTTGATGGTACTGTCGAGAGCAAATATCGTTTTTAGAATTTGTTTTTATCAAAATCTTTAAAAAAAAGATTGTGTTGTAAATATTGTAACTTTTATTATTAAATAACTTTAGATATTTAAATTTTAAATCTTCAAAAATCAAAAATTAAAAAAAAAACATCTTTAAAATAAAAAAATGTTGATTTTTAATTTAATTTTCTTTTCTTTTATTTATTTAAAATTATTTTTCTTTTATTTTAAATTTAAATTTTATTTAAATTTTTTTAATTTATTGTTTTAAATTATTTTATGTTTAGTAATTCCATGTACAAACATGTGATATTTAATCAAATTGATGTAAGCATTATATAAATTATATCATAAAGTTTTTGTATCATAAACTGTTTCTATAATAAATTATTTGTAACAAACTTTTATATATTATTTTTCTTTTTATTTTTCTACTTGACAAATGATTTTAATTTTTGTTTTAAATAGTTTATGTGAGGTAGGAGATCTTTAAGGTATCCTCTCACTCCTTACATAAATAATATTAATAGATCAAAAGAACTATAAAAAAGGTTGGACTTTGAGATCAAATTTCCTTCAATTGAGCAACACATAGAACCAAACCTAAACCTTCCCTTTAAACCAAAAATTATGAGGGAAAATCAACAACCTAGGGTGACCACCATGAAAAAGTATGTAATGACAATCATTGGCATTGCTGGTGCCTTAATCCAACTTGGTAAGGCGGCTAGGAATTATGAATTGAGAAATATTCATTTTTCTATGTTGCCCTCCTTTAATGGATTGCCTAATAGTGTACTCTACAAGGACTAGCTTATAATGAAATATTTCCCCTATACCATCAAAGATAAAGCCAAGGCTTGGTTGATTTCACTCTTTTTAGTTCCTTGTGATCTAGAAGGATGTACACAACAAATTCATGAAAACAATTCAATTCCCATAAAAAAACATCAAAGCTGAGAGCAAAGATTGCTAATTTCTCTCAAATGGAGGGAGAAAATTTCCACAAAGCTTGGGATAGATTAAATTTTTTTCTCACTCAGTACCTTCATCATATCTACCATCTACAGCTACATAAATTTATTTCTATGATGGATTGGCACAATAATGTCAGTTCATCGTTAAGAATGCTATGAGAGGAACAATGAGAGAAAAGACAACCTTAGAGACTTATAAGCTCTTTGAGATGTTAGGTGCTAATTACCAACAAAAAAACTCTTAAGTGAAAAGGGCTAAAGTCCATGAAATCAAATCCAGTATAGAAGTATAGATGCATCTTGCATAACTGACCAAGTAAGTTGCGCTTCTCACCACACGTGCCACACCCAATAAAGAACAATGTGGATTGTATAGTATTTTGGGACACATATATCCCTACCAATTAGAAGTAAATACTAGACCTAAATTGGTTAATACATTGGGGGGTTACCAACCAAGACCTAGGTATGATCCCAATATAAATACATATAATCTAGGGTGAAGGAATCATACTAATTTGTCCTGGAGACAAAACAATCCTCCATTCACTTAGAGCTCAAATCAATAGGGCCAGCAATACTAACAATAATTACCTCGAACTCCTCCGATCGAAGAAAATCTTGAAGGTAAAATGCATTCATTTAAGTGAGTAGGGATAACCCATCAAGAATATATCAAAAGTTGGAATCTATAAAGGTTTATATCAAAAAGGTAGAAGTACAAGTTGAGCAACTGATTGAGTACTTGTAGAAGTAAGCGAAAGAATAATTGTCAGGTCAGAAAAACAATTGAACTCAATGATATGGGAACATTGAATTTGTTAAATGATTAAGTCCCCGAAGCAACGTCTCACTAGAGACGATAAAAATAGTCTTAGATTGTAGGTAACCCTTTATTTACTTTTATTTTTCTTTTCTTTAATTTATTTTAATTTCATAGTTATAATTATTTTTATTTGTTATTCATTTAATGTTTTCATTTAAGTATAGATTTGTTTTTTATTTTTTTATTTTAGATAGTAATATACTAGTATTTCAAATATATATAAAATAGGGTATCGTAAAAATTAGTGACAAGAATAGAACTACGTGCACTATGGTACAAAATTTACCCCACTACGATACTCATCTTTCTGCTCAAATTAGGAGAGAATTTCTAAAGCTTGTGTCGTGACATGCTCTTACTTGCATCGGAGCCTGCATACATTTTCTATCTAGAAATACTAGCCCTGGTGCATTTTCATCTATTTTTCTCTCACATTTTCACTTTCTCTACAAAATCCTACATTTTCTCCCCCCAAACACAATAAATCCCTCAAAAATCACACCTTTCTTTCATTTTCATTCAAATCTTTTTACAAAAATCTCATTCCTAACTATTTCCTAGACATTCCATTAAAACAAATTTGAAAAAACCATCAACTCATCGAAAAATATTTATTGTCTTAAAAAAATGTTTTTCAAATTTATCATCCTCAACAAGATAAGTAAATAATAAAACAAATTTATAATTTAAGTCTTATATTAAATTATCTCGATTGTATGAGAATTAACCTTTGGATTTAGATATTGTTGATTTTTTAAAAATGGCACCAAAAGGTTGTAAAACAAATTGAGAAAAATGGATATTAACTTCTAAGGATTATGATAAGGTCAAATTAAGATTTGATAAAGTTGTAGAAGTAAAAAAACATTTTATAGTGAAAGGGATATGGACTTCGATTTAGGGCCAAATGCCCAATTTGATAGAATTTCTAATGTAATAACACTATTAGGATGGAAAAAGTTCGTTAAATAACCCAATGCCGTTATAAAATCAATTATTTGGAAATTATATATAAATGTTCCCGATGTTGTTAATAATATTGTTAAAGTATGAAATGTACTAGTCCTATTTGGGCCAACTAATATGAATGCTCATTATGTGTTGATGAATATTGGCCAGGGTGAGTATGAAACTTATTTAGGTAATGTTGGTTACGTTACAGTAATTGAAAACTTAACTTTAGAAGGAGTCGAGTGGGGTTATATCGGTGGAAAACCTAAAGGCTTTGAAGCTAAGTATTTGGATTAAGGTTTCCTACATATGACAATACTTTGTTCGTTCAAGACTAATTCCCTGAAAACATTACAACTCTGTATACAGAGAGTAGGCAATATTATTGTATGCTATAACATCCAAAATTTCTATAGATGTTGGAAATATAATTCACACATGATTAAATTGTCTGCTAATAACCATTGATTGAGTTATTTTTCTCCCATCTCATTATTTCTTTATGTAAAAAAATAGGGTGACTTACTTAAAATGTGAAGTTCTAATTTAACCTGGAGAATTATTTAATATAACATATTACGATGAACTTACTCCTAGTACGAAAAAAATGCCCAATGGGATAAAAGGGACACTTTTTCATATAAGATGAACATGAAAGATGAAATTTCTCATTTAGGTGAAAGAATGACCTATATGGAAAAATATCATCAAGCCTACATTGTCTAACAAATTGCATTTTAAAATCAATAATATCATGATCAAGTGAACCGTAACTTTTTGATGTATGAAATGAATCAGTTATAACTTAACCATCTCGGCATGGATTCTAGCCATTTAGTAGCACCTGAGTATCAATATTACGATTTCAAATTTACACTATAAGAACAATCATGACAACATTATGGAGAACAAAAACCGAATGACATGGAGGACTAAGCTCCAAATTTGTTTAAAAAAAATTCAAGTTTTTATTTTTATTTACATGTATTTTGTTTTATTTTATGGTTTGAATTTTAGTATAATTATTTTTGTTTTTGATATTATGTTTATTTTTGTTTCATGTAATTTATTTTGTTTTATATCTTGTAATGTGATCAAATGTTTGTTATAATTAGAACTATTAAACTTATAATTGTTTATTGAGATGTGTAAGAAGTATACAATATTCTATCTATGTGATTATAATATTTGAAATAAGGGATGCACCTGCATTTTCACATACATGCTCAAAAGGGTAACTTGTTTTTCTCTTTATTCTTTATCTTTAATTTATAACTCTACATTAAAGACAATATAAATTCTAAGTTAGGGTAAAAAAAAGTTATATCTACGTAAATTTAAGTAATTTATATATTTTTTATTAAACATTGTTTACATTTTCATTTATTTTTAATTTTTTATATATTCATATTTCCATTTCTTTGCTTTTATTGATTTAGGAATTTTATATTAGATTTAAAAAAAAATTTGTAAAACTTATCATGTCTTTTAGTTAATTTTAAGTAAATAAATAAATATTTTTTACATTTTAATTAATTTATTGAACATATCGTAGAGTAATTTGATAATTAGTTAGTTTTGTCATAAATTTTACTTCATGATAAAATATTAAAATTGCAATAAACTCGAAATTGATTAGGAATCAAATAGTAGAGATAACATTGTGAGAGTATCTTGAGCTTTTATCTTTCCATTTTAAATGATAATATTTTTCTACTCTTTTAAATACTTTTCTTATCAATTTAAATTGTTAACGATCTCTATAGGTTTTTGTATTGAGTGCTAGGATTTTTACATCTCATAAAGTGCCATATATTTACTTATTTCTTAAATTGATTGATTTATGTAGAAACTAAAAGTATGACTTTCTCATTCATGCAAGACTTCCAAAAAAGTTACATTTATCAGGTTACTTAATCAATTACAAAAGAAAAGTCAAAATTAAACACTTGTGAAATCATACAAAATATGTACAAACTATTCAATAGATCCTCTCTTAAAAAACGAAAAGAATATCTAAGATAGAAAGAGAGAGAGAGAACCACCCTTTATATTTTATTGTATTGTTACTAAGTTGAATAATTCGTTTCATATAAAATTTAATGGTTGATATTAAGTTACACTAATTTAATGCTAACAAGTACAACATTTATCTTAAAAAGTTTGTAAGATAAATTAACAAAGATTAAATACAATAGTTATTTAAAAATAATAATAGATATAATTTTTTTTATTTGCATGTAGTCATTATATTAAATATAGGAGCATAATACACATAACTTATTCAAATATTAAAAATAGTATTAAATTTTATTTTAATAAAAATTCACCAAGCATATATGTTAATTGTTCTAGCTATTTAAAAAATATATATATAATATTTTTAAAATTTATAATAATAAAAATAATATACGTAACGACCAACTCGCGTATTTTTACTTTTAAAAAATATGACACATTATTTTATATTGAACAACTTTAAAATTAAACTACGATTATTTAAATTTGTTAAATAGTAAATAGCATCTAATAAATCTAATTCAACATTATTAAATATAATTTTTATATGTTATTTATATTATTATAAATTTTAAATATATTATTTTTTGTAATTTTTTTCTGAGCTTAAAAATATAAATGAATAAATACAAATATAAGATAATGAGAAAGTACAAATACAATAATGTAATGTCATATCCTTTGAAAATTAGTACTTTATGGTTTGTTAGATGAAAATTATTGATAAGATGTTGGCTAATGGGACACCTGTTGTGATCTATTATATAAAATGGAGATAAGTAAATAATGTGATGGTAGAAAATTTCATATTTTATCTTCAAAATTCTCACCTATTTGTATATATAATAGAGAATTAATAATTTTAATTCATAACATTAATAATCTAATTAATATTAAGTAAGTATGATTAATTAACTAATCTAACTCATAAATTCTCTATTGAGTGAAAATTTTATTTGACTAATGTTTGTTGAATCCATTTTAAATTTTTTGTCCTTAGTTTAGATATTTTAAAAACTCAAACTTTGTAACAAAATGTTTAGGTTTAATTTTCTTTTTACAGAATTTTTTGAGTTATTTAAAAATCAAGTAATTCGATCTTTAGATAAGTATACTTATCAATTCTTATAAAATAATTCATGTACTTGCAAGTTATTTTATAAATACAAAACTTAAGCATCAATCGCTAGCTAGGAAGAAAGTAATTAATGTGATTGTACACTATATTTTTATACGAGTGAATCATACTTTTAGTATACTAACTTTATCACTTTTATTACTTTAATTTTATGATAATTTTTTTTGTAATTTTTGGTCCACTTACTTTTCATATTTAACAATTTTAATCCAAATTTAAAGATAGTGGACTAAATATGTTAAAATGTAAAAGTTAAAGGGACTACATAATTTAAAAAATTAGTTTTTTTAACACGTTAATTCTTACTCATATAGTGCAGTTTAGTCTAATTTTTAAATTTAGACTAAATTGTTAAATATGAAAAGTAAGATAACGAAAAGTTACAAATATTTTGCTAAGTGATTAAACTGTTAAAAGTGGTAAAGTTAATGAGAAAAAAATATAATTCACGCTTGTTATATTGAGATACAAAATTTTAGAAAAAGGTATAGACCAAGTTCGTAACTTTTGAAAAACAAATATTTTAATCCTCTACTAATTTAATTGGGTAGCATAAGTTCACTATCTTTACAAAAAGGGTCACATAAATCTATTTTATAGAGTAACCAACTTGTGCTACCCCAGTTTTAAGGAGAACAAATAGAACAACTCACGTCAATTACTTTACAAAAGGGATTTCAACGATCCATTTTTATAAACATAGCAAATTTGTACTATCGTACCTAATAGATATGGGTCTAAAGTGTATTTTTATTAAAGATAAAAGACGCTTAATTCAAAAAATTATGTGACCTAACTTTGTCACTTGTAACAATAGTATCATAAATATAATGTTGAACTTTAAATCTAGTACAAAATACTGAACAAATTACAGAAATATTTTTTATTAGTCATATTATTGGGAATGGTACAAAGAGAACCATTTTCTTTATTCAAAGATGACTATGGTTGACAATGTGATAAGAAATAAAACAAACATTAATTATTAATGACTAGGCTTAATATTTTTAATTGTTGTCCCACCAGAACTGCTTCTGAAGATAATTAACCACATTTTTGTCAACTTGGAAGGCTTTAGTAAGAACGTCAGCATTAATAGGAGGATTGGCTCCAAATACAGCATTTGCTATGGTAATGACTCCTGGATTTTGGCTGCTAAGACCAGCAAAAGCAACTGCATTGTTGTGACCAATATTGAATTGGAAGTGAATAAGACCAATGGGAAATACAAATACGTCTCCTTTGTTAAGGACCTTAGTAATTAGACGATTCTCAAGATTAGATGTGACAAAGCCAACATAGAGAGTACCCTCAACAACTACAAGGATTTCAGTAGCACGAGGGTGAGTGTGAGGTGGGTTTAGGCCGTAAGGTGCGTAGTCAATTCGAACCAAAGAGATCCCAAAAGTGTTAAGCCCTGGTATTTGTTGAACATTTACTGGTGTAACTGTTGACCCAATTGGATTTGATGTGTTTCTTGGAATTTGAAGCCCAGAGAAGAAGAAATCGTCTGCAACAACTTGCTTCGGGTCTTTGCAAAACTTTCCATTCACAAACACTGCATTGTAGAAATATTTGTTAGTTCTATAGACTTGACAAACAAGAAAAAAACATTAGTTTTGAAGCATATAAATTTTTTGTACAATAACATGTTCGAATTCAATATTGGTTAATTATCAGGTCGTGAAATCTATTAAAAAAAAGTTTTGAAGCATAAGTTTCATATGAAAACTTTGTTACCCCCGGATTTGGTGTCATTGATTGCTACACAAAAATCCTGTAAAGGGCTAGGATCGGAGGCATAGGCAATGGTGGTAGCCAAGGCCAAGATGACAAAAGCTAAGTTGGAGAACTGAATGGCCTTCATATTACTCTTTTTATTGCTTATGTATATTGAATTGTTTGATTGTATCAGGTTGTGAAATCTAGCAAGTAGAAACTCTTGTATTTATAGATGGAGATTCTCTGAAGGAGTCTTGGTTTCTATAAAAGACCTTGTTAAGTTTCATTTCAAACGTTGCATAATGATATAAAAAATTTGTTCAAGTCCTCCTAGTTTGCTTCTAGCATTTAACTTGTAAACGTGGAATTGGTCATTTTTCATCTTATTTATTCTTATATTATTAATATTTGTTCTCTCTTTCTTTCCTTTTACCTTTTCACTCTTTGTTATATTGGTCTCAGAATTTTCTTAATTTGGTAGAAATTTTGTAAGACTTGGTATTATTTCGAATTTGGGTCAATATGTTTGTTTAATGCTTGGCATGAATAACTAGGTAATTTCTACTTTTAACCTCATCCATTATCCTATTTAACAAGCTTTTTTTTTTTGTATCGATTTGATTTGATTTCTACTATATTTTTACAAGAGTTAATCATTTTATTTAACTGAGGCATGTTAATAATTACCACTCCACCGTACCTAATGTGTTCAAACAAATACTTCAAAAATGAGAATTAACGTTTTAGTATTAGCTAAAATGTCAAGGGTGGTTGGAGCTAGTGGAATTCTTTTTGAGACAATTTATTTTAAAGGAGAACACTTAGTTCTTATTGTAATTAATATTAAAAATGATTAAAGTAAAATTAAAATACTTGATGTTTGTGGTATAGGATAAGAAGAATTCTAAGTCAAATGCACAAATAAAAAAGTATTGGCATCTCTGTCTATTTCATTGAAACTCTTCCCAATATTATTGATAAAAAAACTAGAGTTCATCTTTTAGACAATGAAAGGGAAGCACAAATGATGACATAACTGTGATAATGGTTACGGTGGATCCATCCTTAGATTATCATCTCTACCATCTGTGTTCTTGGTCAACTTAAATTTTTTTTGGGGGGTCTAAGAAATATTCTTGCCTCTCTCCCACCACCCTTTATATTTTATTGTATTGTTACTAAGTTGAATAATTCCGTTTCATATAAAATTTAATGCTTGATATTAAGTTACACTAATTTAATGCTAACAAGTACAACATTTATCTTAAAAAGTTTGTAAGATGAATTAACAAAGATTAAATACAATAGTTATTTAAAAATAATAATAAATATAAATATTTTTATTTGCACGTAGTCATTATATTAAATATAGGAGCATAATGCACATAACTTATTCAAATATTAAAAATAGTGTTAAATTTTATTTTAATAAAAATTCACCAAGCATATATGTTAATTGTTCTAACTATTTAAAAAATATATATATAATATTTTTAAAATTTATAATAATAAAAATAATATACGTAATGACCAACTCACGTATTATTTTTACTTTTAAAAAATATGACACATTATTTTATACTAAACTGTTTTAAAATTAAATTACGATTATTTAGATTTGTTAAATAGTAAATAGCATCTAATTAAATCTAATTCAAAATTATTAAATATAATTTTTATATGTTATTTATATTATTATAAATTTTAAATATATTATTTTTTGTAATTTTTTTCTGAGCTTATGAAAAATATAAATGAATAAATACAAATATAAGATAATGAGAAAGTACAAATACAATAATGAACTGTAATATCCTTTGAAAATTAGTACTTTATGGTTTGTTAGATGAAAATTATTGATAAGATGGGACACCCGTTGTGATCTATTATATAAAATGGAGTTAAGTAAATAATGTGATGGTAGAAAATTTTATATTTTATCTTCAAAATTCTCACCAATTTCTTGAAGTGTTTACCATCTTGATTTGACTTTTGTCGTATGTCCTCGTTTTAAATATTTTTTATTTTTTTCTCTTTAAATGTGATTTTTTTTTCTTTCGATCCTACTTGTTTTTCTGTTTTCTAATATCATCAATTTTATTACAATGCATTATGAAATGTTTATGAGAATTAACATTATTCGTTAAAAAAATAAAGTATACATTAGTTTTTATGCATGTTTTTATGTTCGTTATTCAATGTTCAAGAAACCTACAAACTTTAAATTAGAATGTTTTAGGTAAATAATTATTTACAAACACGTTTAGAATTGAATTTATGCACGTAGAAATTTATTGTGTAAATGTTGCATGATTGATTAAGGTTAAAGTCGATTGATCAAAGCTCTTGGTCGAAGAGAATATAAGATGAATAGAGAGTCTAAAATGAATTTAAAAAATAGAAATTAAAGAGAATGTAAAATTAATCAAAAAACATTAAAATGTGTATATTTGTTTTTAAAGAAAAGTGTAGTTATATTAACTAGTAATAGAGTTCATATCAAAATCTAAAGCCGGAAAAAGCCAATCAGGAGCTTCCTCAAGCCAAGTATCAAAATCATTACAAGAGATAGCATACTTAACAAAATTATGAGCAACATCATCTACTCTTTGGGGATAATATACACAAGAAAAAGAACGAGCACTAGTTACTAATTGTCGAATAGCTTCAAGAATGTGACCCTTCATTGCTAATTTGGAACCTATATCATTGTTACGTTGAACAGCCTGTAGTGAATCAATTCCAATATTAAATTCTGACAACCTGCTTTCAAGTTAAAAGTAAGGCCCATCACATTGATGTAATTTAGTAGTAAGGTAGGATCGAAAGGCTACCTTAGTATTAACCATAGTACCAAAGACTTGTCCAGTTGTATCTCTTATAATACAACCAAAGCCCACTTCATTGTTTGTTATAGAAATCGTGTCATCCACGTTAACCTTCAAGCTCTTTACTGGTGGTAAAATCTATTATTGATGTGGGTGGCTAGTAGTAAGCTTTTTACTTGGTACTTAGCTAATGAAACTCCTCTAATAATGCAGTAGCTCCATTACAAATATGAGCCAAATTCCATGCTTACCTTCAAAAAGGCATTTACCCTTTTCCTTTCAAATTTCATAGACCATCACTATAATATATTCAAGATGAGTTTTAGCATGTTTTTCAATTGTCATCCATACTGTCTTTATATAAAGAATCTTTTTATTTTTTCAAAAAAGAAAAATGCAGTATGGGAAGAGCTTAATACCTATTTCACAATATGACATTCCCATGATGTGTGGGATATTGTTTACATATCATTATTGTACAGTGGGATAGATTGGGTTAGATGTAATATGCCTTCTTATTGATTTAGAGTTGGTTGGTAAAATGCCTTGCAATACCTGCCAAATATATTGCTTCACTTTGTTCATAATTAACAATATATAACACCTCATAATTTCCTCCATAAAATGCTTAATTGTTACGAGGATGAAGTGATTGTCATGTCTTGTGTTACCCATCGCAATTGAAAAGCTCACCTATAGCCTTTACTCACACTATAAATTACATTATTTTTAAAGTACCATATAAGATGATCAACCATGGGCATCAGAGGGAGAGGAATGCTTCATATTAATAAAACTTCATCATACTAGAAAATATTTTGTATCAGAATTGAATTCCATGTCTCACTAGGTGTTATTAAATCCTCACCATTATTGTCATAGCAAACTCTTGGATTAGGTGAGCTTCAAAACATGAATCAAGAGGTAGCCATTTATCAAATGTAATGTTTATATTGTTTTCGTTACCAACTCTTCAACATAAGCTTTCAAGTAGTACAATACGACCCTATATTAGGCCCATCCATAAATAACTAGAGCGAGCTGTACATTAAGAAAGGAGTAGGGAAGATGAGACATCATATTTCTTTACTAATTTGTATGCAGTTAGCAAGGTGGGGGCTTCGATAAGGCCCCAAAACTATTTTGCTATTAATGCTTAATTGGTATCCTCCATTTTACAAAAACCTATTACATCCAATGACTTTGACTTGCATAAATCTATTTAAGACAACTAATGCATCCCATAACTTTCCTTCTAGTTTGTACACCAATATCAAACAGTCACAGACTCAAGTTTGCTATAAAGTGATTTGTGTAATTTAAAAATACTCATGACATAAGTGGGTATTGCTTGATAGATAGACATTATCAAAACTTCATTACCGGCCTTGGATAAATATTTTTCTTTACATCCATTTAGTTTTTTTATACAACATTCTCAGATTGTTTGAAAGGTGTTCCGCTTATCTCTTTTAACTTTAGTAGAATTCCTACTCATGGCATTTTACCTCACGGATGCCGATGATATTCAATGTCATCTTTTAGAGTACTTTCATTGCTTGGGGATAAAGGATATTTCTAACTTATCAAAATTTACTTACTGACGTATAGCTTTCTTATAAATATGAAGAATGTTTTTTACTTCAACACATTGAGACCTACAAGCACAAAAACAAGAACTTGTTATCTTTAAAAAATAAATGAGTCATACTAGGTGCTTCTCTTATTTCCTAAACCCTATTAATAAGTTGAGTGAATTCTTATTCTTTCAAGAGAAAAAGGTATGGCATTAAAGGGTCGACTTCCCTAAATCCTTAGGATGGTACTATATTACCCAAAATGATCACTTTGACATTGTAAGTGACAGAGGGTATAAAATTCTATATCAAATGAACCCAGTGGTCTGAGAAACTCTCTTTTTTTTTCTATAGCCTTCATTACAAAAGGCTATTCTATTCGGTCATGTGCTTTACTCATATCAAACTTAAGAGCAATCATTCTTTGTTTCTTATTGACCTATGGATTGAGTGCATCATCTCATATGCACTATTGCATTGTCCATGATCTACTGACCAAGAACAAAAGCATTTGAGACTCACTAATCAAATCATGAAGGAAATTTTTTCAGTACATTGGATAGTATCTTAGATATAATTTTGTAAAAAACTATACATAAGTTGATGGGAATCCAATTTGTGATTTTTGGTGGGTTTTGTACTTTAGAAAAAGGTGAAATAATAGTCTTGTTAATCATAATAATATCATAAACACCATTTAGAAAAGATAAACATGCAACACTTACCTTAGGCCCAATAACGTCCCTATATTTTTGGAAAAAACATTACCGACATTCTATCCATACCATGCACACACTCTATCAAGCATCATAACAAACAAGGAATGTCACACTTCATCATTTGTGAAAGGTTGGTTCAAATTTTGGTGTTGTTAAGGACTAAATTATGTTTTCAAATTTATAATTATAGGTTCAGCCACCAAATTGTAATCCAACTTGTAAATGTCCCTTTATTGTGTTGCAAACATACCCGAAACTAATTGTACTCTAACAATGTGGTTTTGAGTCCTTCTCGGACTAGCGCAAGCATGAAAGTATGCTAAGTTACGATCACCATTACTTAAGCCAATTCGTTCTAGCCCTTTATGTCCAATATTGCTCATCTTTACCCAATAAGTTTTCAATGCTTTGTCTGAGGCTAGATAGCATTTTCCAATCTGAGGACCCTTACAATACTATAGCCTTTTATTGTTCCTACTTCTTTGTTAATTATTGCTTTATAGTACCAATGTCCTATACACTCCATTGTTGTAGCCGTCGAGAGGTCAGGGTAGTGACAAGATTCTCAGTTACACACCTTATAACATCTTTGTGACTACTTGAATTCCACCCTGAAAAAAAAATTTCACGATAGCCTCCTTTATGCACTCAAAACTATTCAAATAAAAAAACTTTTGGCACCTCACACTTCCTCCATGCAAATCTCCCATACCCCTGTCAACTCCAATCAGGATAGGTGAAAGATCTGAGTATGATGAAACCAAATGTAAGGTAACATACACCTCACATACCAAGTATACAGTAGTGCACACCATGAATTAGTAGCAACAATCTGATCCAAGCGAACCTTGACATTGCCATCGTTATAATGGTAGTTGTTAGAAGTAAACAAACAACCATCATACTCTAAGAAGGTTAGGTTTCAATTAGCCAAGGATTGATAGAAATTACGCATTAGATAGAGAGCTCTAGGCGACCCTCTAACTTTTCACCATTATTCATAATTTCATTGAAATAACCACATACTAACCATGGAAGCATACTATAACTGTGGAGATTTCGAAGTAAATCCCAAGAAAAGATAGGTTGGGTTTTATTAGGATGACCTTAAAAGTCAATGAGGTACCACTCATTACCAAAGGTGCAAAATGTTAATAAATCATTTAATGGTATATTAGTTGTATACAACTAATATACTTTATAAGTTGTATATTAGTTGTATGCAACTAATATACTTTTTCTAAAAACACTTTTAGGAAAAGCAGATTCTTTTTTTTCTATATTTATACATGTATTAATCTTCAGTGTAATCACACCCTTGTAAATACATTTAGTGAATTTCTAAGAGGTCTTGATACAAAACATAATAGTGCTAAAGGTGAACTGCTTCGAATGTCCGACCCTCCGAGCTTGACTACTGCCTTTACATACATCCGTAAAGACGAATCTCAGCAAGAGAGTCTTCATCAGGCACATGTTAAGGTATCAAGCCTAGCCATTCAAGCCAAATCAAAGGCAATGGCTGAAGAGATGGATGCATTAAAGAAGAACGATACTTGGCAACTTGTGTCACCACCACAAGGAAAAAAGGCAGTTGGTTGTCGATGGGTGTTTACTATAAAACATAATGGTGATGGATCCGTAAATCGGTATAAAGCTCGTCTTGTAGCAAAAGGGTTTACTCAAACGTATGGTGTAGACTATGATGAGACTTTTGCTCTTGTTGCCAAAATGAACACGATTCGGGTTCTGCTCTCACTTGTTGTTAACCTAAACTGGCCACTTCGACAGTTTGATGTCAAGGATGCGTTTCTTCATGGAGAATTAGCCGAGGAGGTGTACATGAGTCTTCCACCTGGGTATGTAGTTGATTCTCCTGGTAATTTTGTATGCAAATTGAGAAAGTCTTTGTGTGGCCTCAAGCAATCCCCTCGAGCCTAGTTTGGAAGGTTTTCACAGTTCATGCAAAAGGTTGGTTACAGACAGAGTAATTCAGACCACACTCTATTTCTCAAACATCAACGAGGGAAGGTAACAACCCTAATCATTTATGTTGATGATATGGTAATCATTGGTGATGATACTATTGAGATGGATAAATTACAAAGACAGCTAGCCTCTGAATTCGAAATGAAGGACTTAGGTGAACTAAAGTACTTCTTAGGAATTGAGGTAGCCAAGGGAAGAGAAGGAATATATCTGTGTCAGAGGAAGTACATTATTGATCTGCTAACAGAGACAGGTATGTTGAATTGCAAACCTATTGACACTCTTATTGAGCAAAACCATTGTTTAGCAGAGTATCCAGATCAGATACTAACTGATCGAGCTCGCTATCAGAGATTGGTTGGAAGTTTGATTTACTTAGCTCATACTAGACCATATGTTGCATATGCAGTAAGTGTGGTGAGTCAGTTCATGCACAATCCAAGTGAGAACCATATGAATGCTGTTTTGAGAATTTTAAGGTATTTGAAATCGGCTCCATGAAGGGGAGTAATGTTCTCTAAACACAAAAATCCTCTTGAAGTCTGTGGATTCACAGATGCAGATTGGGCAGGAAGTATTACAGATAGAAAGTCAACATCGGGTTATTTCACCTTTGTGGGAGGAAATTTGGTTACATGGAAAAGTAAGAAGCAGAAAGTGGTGGCATGATCTAATGCTGAGGCCGAGTATAGAGGTATGGCTTATGGGGTTTGTGAATTGCTATGGATAAGAACTTTGTTATTAGATTTGGGTTTCGAACTCAAAAATACTATGCAGATGTATTGTGACAATCGGGCAGCCATTGATATATCACAAAATCCAGTACAACATGATCGCACTAAGTATGTAGAGGTTGATCGTCACTTTATAAAAGAGAAGTTAGATGCCAAACTTATTAGTTTTCTTTTTGTTCCCATAGAAGAGCAACTTGCAGATATGCTTACCAAAGAAGTCTCCAAGAAGTCATTATATGGCTCACTAAGCAAGTTGGGCATGATTGATATCTACGCGCCAACTTGAGGGGGAGTGTTAATAAATCATTTAATAGTATATTAATTGTTACAACTAATATACTTTATAAGCTGTATATTAGTTGTATGCAACTAATATACTTTTCCTAAAAACACTTTTAAGAAAAGCAAATTCTCCTTTTTCTATATTTATACATGTATTAATCTTCAGTGTAATCTCACCCTTGTAAATACATTTAGTGAATTTCTACTTAAAAACAGTATAATTAATATTCCTATCATTAGCGGACAAAGTAGTAACCTCAATACCCTCTCACCATAAAAGAATCAATCCCCCCTTTACCATCTTCTTTTCTTTCCACAACATAACAACCACCAAAGCCAATATTAGCTCTTAATTGTTAAACCTATATACGATTAAAACAAGTTTCACAAATAAAACCAAAGGAGCATTATTATTGATAACTAGTTCCTTAAGTGCCAAGAGCACTATCTTATTTCCTGTACCATAGAGGTTCCAACTAAATAAAAGACTCATTACTCATGACAAGGTTCCATTGACCCATTCACATGTGATGTCCTTAAGGTATAATCAGAAGTATTTATGGAATATGCCATTATATCATCTTAAATTGTGCCATTCCTAATCATGTTTGTCCCATCCGCTTTCAATTTTTTGTTTAGATTATAGTCCAGAAAAATCCCTTCATTTTATTGTACCTTGTTGCTACTGGAAAGGCTTTTTATCACTAGGATATCCTTAGTTTTGAAGCATTTAGACTCATCAGGTGTCACCACTACTGACTCACTATATAGATTAACAGACACTATAGGGTTCTTATCATTATCCCTAGCTAGATGTATCAATATTATTTTGCAACCATATTTCCTCTTGTCTCTATTACTTGTATAAAATTCGAATCTCAAGTCCAAACAGCATAGGGGAAACGACCTTTGTGCTTGATTAGAAATATTACCTTCAGCAGCCATTCCATTGTCTGATTGTCTTTGTCTTACCCTTCGATTCACCACTAACCCCATATTGACACCAGATCCCTCCAAGTTTTTTGGTTTTAACATCTCAACTACTAATTCTAGACTAGGTTTGAATCTGGAAGCCCGAAGCCAAGCTCCAAAATATTTAGTTAAGTTCCCCCTATTTTCTTCAGCCAATTTTCTTTTCTCATCATGCCCAATTCGACCACAAAAGAAACAAAATAATGGTAGTTTTACATACCAAAACGAAGATGCTTTGATGCACTGCCTGAAATTTTCACTTTTTTGACCTCCCCAACAATAGTAGCAATGGGCTTAATCTTTTTATCAATCAACCAAACTAGAGGAGTATCATGAACTTGAACCCATATTAGAATAGTATGAAAAGAAATTTCATTTTTCTAGTACCTGTCCTATATGGTTGTAGCGCTAGGAGATTATTGTTTACATTCCACAACTGACAATAATATCCTTTTTTTCAGTTATCACTCATATTTCATTCTTGCTGAAGCGATTCAAAAATAGTGTCTAGGTTGCTACTAAGGGTCTCTTTTCTTTCACAACATAAATACTAATTGGATGGATGCAAGTTCTTATTGTCTTACATCTTTCCATTATTACAATCTTTTTTGAAGCTGTTATAAGAAGATCGGAAGATCAGGTTCAAGGTTCAAGACTCTCTGATTCTTCTCAATCTACTACATCTTTTTTTAAGGTTTAAGAGTTGAGTTTTTTTTTTCAAATCCATTAAAACATTATTTAAGCACTAAAAAATGGAGAAGAAAACTATTAAAAAACAAAAATACCACCAATATTTTTCATTTAAAACATGCAAAGTTTTAAAAAATTCTCCATAAAATGAAAAAAAGCACTTAATTCATGACTTTTTTAGAATGTGTGCATTACAAAAATATTATTCAAATTATGTGAAAATATTTAATAATAATTGTTAAAAATATTTTTAAATAAAAATATGTATATATTACGAATATTTTAATAAATATATTTTTTAGTATACTATTAGTATATTAGTATATTTGTAAGAAAATATGTATTTGTAAAAAATATATTAAAATTACTATAAAATTCAAAAGTTGAAACTGTTTTATACTACTTCCTCGTTAGAGAGGCATGAATACATCTCACTAATGAGCGGAAAGAAATTTTCAAGGTCTACATAGTAGTCAAAGTCTAAAAGAAATACTACTATATGTTTTACTCATAGTTTTGTGATCAAAGTATCTTATGTGAAAAATATGTGAAAAATATTACGTGGAACTTAAAATTTTCTATTTGAAACTTATATATTAACAAGTCAATAGAAAATCATGAAAGAAATTCAATTGAGTAATAATATGATTTAATAACCATTGATTAAATTTTGGAAATTTTTTGTCTTAACCCTTATTGGAAACATAAGAGAATATATTTAAAAAAAGATTAAAAAACTTGTAAGTAGAAAAATTAATCAAACAATAAATAAAATATATGAAATTAAAACCAGAAAAAGAAGATTAAATTTTCATAAAATGTTACCTAAAATTTCACGATTTTGGTAGACTAAAATCACTTAAGATCTATCTTGGAACAATTTTGATAAATAAAATAAAATTTATGATAAAGTATTGACCTGATATGATAAAACATTTAATCAATGTGAGAAGGATAACAACTGACATTCAATGTTGTGATACATCTTATCATGATAAGATAATACCTTATCATAATAATAATAAGTCTTATTTCACACAATTTGAGTAAAAAATAAAATTTATGATAAGACATTGGTCCATGTGAGAAGGTAATGATCGAGTGTGAAAGGAATTAACATTTACATCTAGTATTATGGTAAGATTTATTAAGACGTACCTTATCATAACAAGATAAGCTTTAATGAAATCTAATTCAAAAGCATTACTAATTTCATAAAAGAGTCTACATTCTCACCAATCCAGTGTACAAGACAATTGAGTCTTTCACGAGGATACATGACATTTGAATATCATCATCTCACCTCAAAGGACTTCTAAACCATCAACTTTTTTAAATGAATACAATAAAGTAATATCATCTGTAATAATAAATTGTAATCATCTTTTCATTTAAAATGACTTTCATTAGGATTTGAACCTGGTTGTTTAAGTTTTTTCCCCAACGATCAAACCTGATTTTAGACATTGACAAAACAAGGAAAAAAATAAAAAAGGAGAAAAAAATTGATGTTTAGATTAGTGAGCAACTCAGTATTTGATGAAAAATAAATTTCATCAAGAAAATGAGAATTGTGAGATTCTTCATCTGACTTTGTTCTGTTTTGGAATTGTTTGTTTGGTTTCTTCTTCAATATTATTTATTATTTCTCTAAAGAATGTGAAGCAAGTACCAGGAGAATATCACTTATCTTCGTAAGTTTTTGTCTTTTCTTAGAATACTCATAAATTTTGTGAAAAATTGCAACTAATGACATTAAAGTTAAATATATTGTAAAAGATAGAACTGTGAATAATGACATTAGTTTTTCGAACTACATACAATAAATATCCTTTAAAAATAATTTATTTATATTTTTAAAATAATTTATTTATTTATTGTGTTTATTATGATTAAAAATAAAAATCTATAATAAGTAAAAAAATACAAAGAAAATTAAAGTTTTATTTGAATTAAAAATAACTTTATATTATTGATTTATTTCTTAAATTATATCATTTATTATATTTGCTAATTTTTTAAAAATATATTTATTGTTTTGATATATTATTTAAACTCTTTTTTTCTCATTATTTATTGTTTAATTAATTAACTAACTAGATTGGGAAGAAATAATTTTCAATTTTTTGACAATTACTTATAAAAAATTGAAAATATATTTTTTGATTTAGTTAATATTAAGTGTAAATTAATGATGTGAAAAGTCTTAATAAGTGATAACTTTTAGGGTAGCCCAGTAAGCGATGAGTCACTAAATAAGCATCAATATCATATAAATATTCAAAAAGATAAGCAAGTAGTACATAATCTCTTAATTTTCTAACAAGGAAATGATTACAAAGAGATAACTCTAATATTGTGATAAGTTTATCGCTATTAGTGCATTTTTAACACAAACTCTATTTGCATATAATTTTGAATAAGTGTTTGAACCCATATGATCACTCTTATTGAAAGTATGACTTGTGAGGTTTAGAATTGAAATGAATTTGGATTCCAAACACTAAAGTTGGGCAAGTTAATATTGATGCCCTTCTGATGTGGATATGAATATGATTTTCCACTAATTGTTACAATAGATTATGAATGTTTAGGATGTAAAATTAATTTGTGCTTTGAATTTTAATTGTGAACTTAAAAGAGATTAAAAGCATGAGAAAATTTTGCTATTTTATTTTGTTATCTTTTATTTCAGATTTTTAATTTGTTATTTGTTTGTGTGTAATTGGTTTATTTTTGTCATTTGTTTTTGAATTTTTGAATTTTTGAATTTTTGAATTTTTGAATTTTTGAATTTTTGAATTTTTGTTTGATGTCTATGGGTATCATCTCTAAAAACCTTCACGAGACTAAAACTCAACTAGGGAAACCTTTAAAGGCTTACTGTATATGCTAAATATCGTGTAAATCTAGGAAAATGATTTAAGATAATTTAATTTAATTTAATTTTTGTTTTTAGTTTTTCACTTTTCTTGCTAGAGACTAGCAAGAATCTGGTTGGGGGTTGTAATGAGTGCTTAAAATCATTGAATATAACGTGATTTTATGCATCTTAAATGTCAAAATAGATTTGTATTTGTATACGTTTATCATCATTTTAACAAATCTTTCTTTTTGAAATCATGAGTATGTTTTGTTTTTTTTCCAGGTTTTTATAGCTTGAAATTGATTCAACTAATAAAAACTTGAAGAATAATATCTAGAAGCAATCTATTGCAACCAGGAAACATAAAAGAATAACATATGTAAGCTTTAATTATGTTCCAAAATTAATTTAAGGGAGTAAAATACAAAAAGATTTCTAAAAACGCAGCAAAACGCATGTTATGGTGATAGTTTTTGTGTGCTATGGTGTAGGCTAATTGGATCCAGATTCAAATGTGTTGCAAGCTGGCTTATGTCGTGGCGTAAAAAGAATTGCATGTCATGGCACCCGACTATATGATCTCTCTTTTGTAGCATTTTCTAACTATATATAAATCCATTGTAATCATCATCCCTTTTAATCCCATTAGTTCCTTTTTTTTAAAACTAATTTCTTAGTTTTCTCTTATGTTTTTATTTTCTTAGTTTCAAAGTTCTTCTGTCAACTTTGAGAGTTAAACATAGTTTAGTGTATATAGTAGCTTTCTTTTAATTCAAAAAATAGTATTGACAAATGTTTTTAGAAGTTTTTCAGATACATAAATAATAATGAAAAATTGTACTTGGAAGGATCTGCTTGAGGCACAATTTGAAAGTATATTTCTATTTTTAGATAATTTTTATGTGTATTTCTAAATGCTATGTTTAATTTACTGATAATTTATTAAGTGACTAAAATATTAACAGTGGTAAAGTTAGTGAACAAAAAGTATAATTCACCCTTTTTATATTGATATACAAAATTTTAGAAAAAAAGTATAGCCCAAATTCGTAACTTTAAACAAGAGTGTATTTTAGTCCCCTATTTATTTGGTCGGGTAACATAAGTTCGTTATTTTAAAAAAATGGTCATGTAAGTCTATTTTATGAAGTCTTGAACTTGTACTACTCCAGTTTCGAAGTGAACAAGTAGGACAGATCGAGTCAATTACTTTACAAAATAGATTTTTGCGATCTTTTTTGTAGAAATAGTATTCTTGTGCTGTCTCATCTAATATGTACGGGTCTAAAATGCATTTTCATTAAAGATAATAAACTTTTGCGACCCTTCTTTCCAAAATTTTATGTGACCAAACTTTGTCACTTGTAACAATAGTACCATAAATATAACATTGAATTTTAAATTTAGTAGAAGATATTGAACAAATTACATAAACATTTTTTATTTGTTATATTATTGGGAATGTACAAAAGGAACCATTTTCTTCATTCAAAGATTACTAAGGTTGACATTATAATGAGAAATAAAATAAACATCAATTATTAATTGCTAGGACTAGTATTTTTAATTGTTATTCCACCAGCTTATGAATTTAACTAATAGTCCAATAGCCCTTTCTTTAACTAATTTCTTAGTTTTGTCTTAAGTTTTTATTTTTTTAGTTTCAAAGTTATTCTCACAATTTTGAGAGTTGAACATAGCTTAGTTTATGTTGTAATTTTCTTTTAATTCAATAAACAGTATTGATAAATTTGTTTGTAGGTTTTTCAGATACAAAAATAGCACTGAAAATTTGTACTTGGAAAGACATGCTTGAGGTACAATTTAAAAGTATTCTTCTATTTTATGAGATATTAGTAATATTATTATACTTGTGAAATATTAAAATAGGTAAATTATTTTATAAAATGAAAGCTTTATTTTTTCGTCAAGATTTAAATGAAATTTGTTAAAGAAAATATATTGACGAAATATTTTCATAATAAATATGAGAGTTCGATTTAAGATTTAATTATATAAATCTGACTTAAAGTATTTAATGACATATCTTTCGTAATAGATTTAAAATCTGAAATTTATTTTTCAGATACTTGATTATTAACATAACTTTAACACCTTGACGACAATTAAATGATTTATTAATCTCTTAGAAAGGAAGCATAATTAATTGATAAACTCAACTAAAAGTGTTAAGTAATTTTAATTAATAACAAATCGTAAACCTAATTAATCTCTTTTTGTATATATGATAGAGAATCAATAATTTTAATTCATAACTTTAATATTCTAATTAATATTAAGTAAGTATGATTAACTAACTAATCTAACTCGTAAATTCTCTATTAAGTGAAAAATTTATTTGCTTGATGTTTCTTGAATCCATTTTAAATTTTTGTCCTTAGTTTAAATCCTTTAAAAACTCAAAATTTGTAACAGAATATTCAGGTTTAATTTTCTTTTTTTAGAATTTTTTGTGTTATTCAAAAATCAAGCAATTTCCTCTTTAAATAAGTATACTTATCACTTCTTATAAAATGATTCCGGTCCTTGCAAGTTATTTTATAAATACAAAACTTAAGCACCAATCGCTAGCAAGGAAGAAAGTAACTAATATGATTGTACACTATATTTTTATATGATCAATCATACTTTTAGTATACTAACTTTATCACTTTTATTACTTTAATTTCGTGATAAAGTTTTTGTAATTTTTCGTCAATTTACTTTTCATATTTAATAATTTCAATCCAAATTTAAAAATATTGGACTAAATATGTTAAAATGTAAAAGTTAAGGGACTAAATAATTTAAAAAATTAGTTTTTTAACACATTAATTCTTACTCATATAGTGCGGTTTAGTCTAACTTTTAAATTTACAGAAAATGCATTAAATATGAAAAGTAAGATGACGAAAAGTTACAAAAATTTGGTTAAGTAATTAAAGTGGTAAAAGTGGTAAAGGTAGTATAAAAAAAATATAATTCACCATTATTATATCGATTAGGTAATATAAGTTCGTTATTTTTACAAAAAGAGTCGCATAAATCTATTTTATAAAGTAATAAACTTGTGCTATCACAATTTCAAAGAGAACAAGTAGGACTGCTCAAGTCAATTAATTTACAAAATGGATTTCACGACCCATTTTTGTAAACATAACAAATTTATGCTACCTCATCCAATAGATACGGGTCTAGTAGAAGATAGTGAACAAATTATAGAAACATATTTTATTTGTTATATTATTAGGAATGATACAAAAGGAACCATTTTCTTCATTCAAATATTATTATGGTTGACAATGTGATAAGAAATAAAACAAACATTAATTATTAATGAGCTTAATATTTTTAATTGTTGTCCCACCAGAACTGCTTCTGAAGATAATTAACCACATTTTTGTCAACTTGGAAGGCTTTAGTAAGAACGTCAGTATTAATAGGAGGATTGGATCCAAATACAGCATTTGCTATGGTAATGACTCCTGGATTTTGGCTGCTAAGACGAGCAAAAAAAACTGCATTGTTGTGACTAATATTGAATTGGAAGTGAATAAGACCAATGGGAAATACAAACACGTCTCCTTTGTTAAGGACCTTAGTAATTAGACGATTCTCAGGAATAGATGTGACAAAGCCAACATAGAGAGTACCCTTAACAACTACAAGGATTTCAGTAGCACGAGGGTGAATGTGAGGTGGGTTCAGGCCGTAAGGTGCGTAGTCAATTCGAACCAAAGAGATCCCAAAAGTGTTAAGCCCTGGTATTTGTTGAACATTCACTGCTATAACTGTTGACTGAATTGGATTTGATGTTTTTCTTTGAATTTGAAGCCCATAGAAGAAGAAATCGTCTGCGTGCAACAACTTGCTTCGGGTCTTTGCAAAACTTTCCATTCACAAACACTACATTGTAGAAATATTTGTTAGTTCTATAGACTTGAAAAACAAGAAAAAAACATTAGTTTTGAAGCATATAAATGTTTTGTACAATAACATGTTCGAATTACATTAATTATCATTTCATCTATTAAAAAAAAAGTTTTGAAGCATAAGTTTCATATGAAAACTTTGTTACCCCTGGATTTGGTGTCATTGATTGCTACACAAAAGTCTTGTAAAGGGCTAGGATCATTGGCATAGGCAATGGTGGTACCAAAGCCAAGATGACAAAAGCTAAGCCAAAGCCTAGCAGCAATTGCGATTTTAAGACATTCTTTCTCTTATGCAAACAAATTCCTAAAATTAATGGTTAGGTCAAGATGATTTACTTGGAATAGAATCAGTAAAACCAGATGGATTGGAGGTAAACAAATGTGTTGTACAAGGTTAGTTAGATTAGCTTGAGTTACCAAAAAAATGTTGGATAGCAAAAAAGATGAGACCACCTGTTTTAAATTTAAAATGAGCAATAATAGCATTTTTATTAGTAAAATTTACAAAAGGATTTCTCACATTAGCTAACACTAAACCTTAAGAAGTAAATTCTACAAAAGGAAAACCAATTTACTAGAATAAGCATACTAATTGGTCTCGCTATCATGCCTTCATTGTCTTCATCATCATTTTGGTCATCTAGGGCTTCAAATGCTTGATCATCATCCCCAACTCATATTTGAGGTCATCGATGCTAACCCACCTATGATATGATGGTCGATTCATTTTATTATGGTCGGGATGGAGACCTAGGCAGCAAGAGAACTACACAGTTTGAATCAAACAATTTCTAAACAAATAATGGGTTTTTTTAAAAAAAATAAGACGTCAAATGATGAATGAAGCTATGGGATGATTGCATAATAAACAAAATTTGAATATGCATACCTCAACTAGAGTGAATTTGAAGAGATCATCCTCTACTTCAATCAAACCTAACTCGTCCATGTCGGAATCAGATTATTAAGTTCGGAGAGGGTAAAGGAGGAACTGCAAATCAGTCGCGCAATGAAGAAATACATCTCTAACGCGTAATGGGGAAAAAGAAACAAAGGAAAAAGGACAGAGAGATGAGATAACGACGGCGAGACGAGAAGTAGAGTGGCTGATAGGGTCAATTAATCCCATATCTGAAAAGAATTTATATATATATGCTTTGTACAAAAACCCTATGATATCAGCATAAGTAGGGTCGAGAAAGGGAAAAAAAGGAAGAAAAAAAAAGAGAGGAAAAAAGAAAAATATTGATAAATTTTTTGGTGTTAATTTAGTGTAAAAGAGAGAAAATTAATAAGGTATATCTATGGCCTCAGTTTTTAAATAACCGAGGTCATAGGGTATATCTATGGCCTTGGTTTTTAAATAAATTCATAAATTTTAAAAGAAAAGTTCATTATAAATTCATAAATTTAACCATGATATTTACAAGTCTAAATGAAATCATTAAATCATAGTGATCTAAACATGCCTAGATGAGAACTAAAATAGCTAAATAAAGAAATAAAATTTTTAGGTCAAACCTTTAATGTCTTAATCCTCTTAAATTAAGCTCCTTATCTTTACAACAAATATCACCAGTTGTAACTAAAAAGTAAGGAAAAGATGGGAGTGAACTCACCATTCCATATATAAAGATATCATGCATGTCTATAATGATGCATGCATTATATTATAAATATCTCATACATGTCTATAAAATCAATAGTCTTATATATAGTATATAATAGTGGGAAGATTTTATTTAAAAATGTAGTATATTTGTACTTCCTCGCTTCTTGAACCAGTATGAGTGTACATTTTATATAACCAATGCATACTTAAACAATTATAATAAAATATGCTATGTCAAGTCATAAATCTATATGCATTACTTAACTCTCATATACATGGACATCCAACTTTAAGGTGTATAACATTATGGTTTAAAATTGAATGTAGTATAAATTATTTTGAATTTTAATGTTTGAATGATTGTGTGTGCTTTTTTGTAACTGATTAGTTGTTACATTATTTCTTGCATTTTTGGTGTTTTATGTAATGATGTTTTTACTAATGAGATTTAATTTCATTTAAAATATTTGTTGACTTATAAAAAAACATGTAATTGACAATTCTGACTAATTTGGACCAATCATTTTAATTTTGGCATGGGATTGGATTCATGTTAATTTACTAGTTCAAATTAAATTTGATTTAAATTAAAATTAGATTAATATAAAATGTGTTAATTTAAACCAATTCAAACAAACTCGAGAATTAGTATCTCTAAATTCAAACCATGAAATTTTCATAATTAATTTCTAAGTATATGAAAATTTCATTAGAAAAGAAAACGAGTTAAATACTCAATTATTTCATAACCTTCACAAATTCAAATGTTTTACTTTTCAAATTTTTAATGAATTAATAAATGCCACATATGTATTATATATGATATTTATCTTCTTCTTTCTTAATTCATTAATATTTATGTGGTTATAATAATATATATTTTAATGTATTTTTATTTTTCATTATTTATTTACTTTTTTCTGTTTGAATTTACATCCACTTATAATATTGTAATAATTTTTATTATTTATTGTTTGCAATTGTAAAATATGATTAAGTTAATTTGTATAAAACATTTGCTAATTAATCTTTGATATAGAAATAAATAAACCTAATAGACAATCTTCTTTCATTTTAAAAAAGTATTTTTTATTTGCATATAGTCATTATATTAAAATATAGGAGCATAATGCACATAATTTATTAAAATACTATAAATAGTATTAAATTTTATTTTGATAAAAATTCAAAAAGCATATATTATTTTAAAAATATTTTTTAAGTTATTTATAAATATTTAAACACAACAAATTTATTACTTAATTAATAAAAACTACAAACCCAAATAAAATGCCATGCAATACCTTCCATATCATTATTGTAGGGTGGATAGATTGGGTTAGATGTAATATGCCTTCTTATTGATTTAGAGTTGGTTGGTAAAATGTCTTGCAATACCCACCAAATAAATTGCTTCACTTTGTTCATAACAACAACACCTGCTCAATTGTTGCGAGGATAAAAGGATTGTTCTGTCTTGCTTTTCCCATCACAATTGACAAGCTGACCTATAATCTTTACTCACACTATAAATTCCATTATTTTTAAGATGCCATATAAGATAATCAACCATGGGCTTTGGAGGGAAAGGAATACTACATATTAATGAAACTTCATCATATTAGAAATATTTTGTATCGGAGTTGAATTCCAAGTCCCACTAGGTGTTATCAAATCCTCACCATTATTGTCATAGCAAACTCTTGGGTTAGGTGAGCTTGAAAACATGAATCACAAGGTATCCATTTATCATATGCAATGTTTATATTGTTTTCGTCACCAACTCTACAACATAAGCTTTCACCTAGTACAATACGACCCTATATTAGGCCCTTCGATAAATAAATAGAGGGAGCTATACATGGAGAAATGAGTAGGGAAGATGATACATCATATTTATTTACTAATATGCATGTAGCCAACAAGGTGGGGGCTTCGATAAGGCCCCAAAACTGTTTTACCAAAACCTATTCCATCCAATGACTTTGGCTTGCATAAATCTATCTAAGACAACTAATGCATCCCATAACCATCCTTCTAGTTTGTCCACCAATACTAAGCAACAATAGACTCAAGTTTGTTGTAAAATGATTTAGGTAATTTTAAAATACTCATGGCATTAGTGGGTATTGCCTAATAGATAGACTTTATCAAAACTTCGTAATCGACCTTAGATAAATACTTTTCTTTCCATCCACTTAGTTTTTTATACAACATTCTCTAATTGTTTGAAAGGTGCTTCGCTTATCTCTAATAACTTTAGTGGAAGTCCTAAGTATATCTCATGGAATTTTACCTTACGGATGCCCATGATATTCATTGTCATTTTTTAGAGTACTTTCATTGCTTAGGGTTAAAGGATATTTCAAATTTATCAAAATTTACTTGCTGGCATATAGCTTTCTCATATATAAGAAGAATATTTTTTACTTCAACACATTGAGACCTGTAAGCACAAAAAACAAGAAATTATCATCTATAAAAAATAAATGAGTCACAGTAGGTGTTTCTCTTGTTGCTTAAACCCTATGAATAAGTTGAGTGAATTCTTCTTTTTTCAAAAGGAAAAAGGTATGGCATTAAGGGGTTGATTTGCCTCAATCCCTGGGATGGTACTATATTATCCACAATGTTGTTGTTGACTTTGACATAATAAGTGATAGAGGTTATACAATTATATATCAAACGAACCCAGTGGTATGAGAAACTCATTGTTTTTCATAGCCTTCACTACAAAAAGTCATTATACTCGATCATATGATTTACTCATATCAAACTTAAGGGAAATCACTCTTTGTTTCTTACTAACTTGTGGATTGTGTGCATCTTTTCATATAAAATTATTGCATTGTCCATGACCTACCGACCAAGAACAAAAGCATTTTGAGATAAAATAATCAAATCATGAAGGAAAATTTTCAATATATTGGATAGTATCTTAGCAATAATTTTCAAAACAACTATACATAAGTTGATGGGTATCCACTTTGTGACTCTTAGTGGATTCTGTACTCTATAAACAAGTGAAATAACAATCTTGTTAATCTGACTAATATCATCAACACCATTTAGAAAAGATAAGCATACAACACTTACCTTGGCATAACATTGTCCTTGTATTTTTGGAAAAAACATTACCAACATTCCATCCATACCTCGCACTTTATCAAGATTTATAACAAATAAGGCACATCATGCTTCATCATTTGTGAAAGGTTGGTTCAAATTTTGCTATTGTTAAGGACTAAATTGTGTTTTCAAATTGCTAATTATAGGTTCCGCCACCAAATTGTAATCTAACTTGTAAATGTCCCTCTATTGTGTTGCAAACATACTCGAAGCTAATTGTACTATGGTAATGTGGTTTTGAGTCCTCGTACTAGCGCAAGCATGAAAGTACGCTAAGTTACTAATGCGGACCCTTTAGACGAACAACCTAGGAACCCACGAACTCAAAGGAATAGAAACGATTGATTTTCTAAGAACATGTTGAAGATGATCATATTAGAACCCTAAGAAAAAAAAGTCCTTAAAACCCAAACCTTGAGACGCCACAAAGGATGATCACTCTCTTTGATAAGTTGGATTTAAGTATTCAATCAAGAATGTAAGAAGGCAAAGCAAAAAGCTTTCTGAAATTTTCTTTTCATTAATGAATATTTGTTCTTGCCTCCATTACATGGCTCTTCTTTTATATAAGCAAGAAACCCTAAAAGAAAAACCTTAGATATAATGGGCCTAATGGACCTATTATTTAGTTATGGATTGGGCCTAATCTAACCTTAAAAAATAAAAGACTTAAAATAAAAAAAAAACCCACAATTAACTAAAATAAAAACCGCTAAACATAAAATTCTCACAATTAAATAAAAAACTAAAAGACTTAAAATAAAAAACTCATAATTCACTAAAATAAAATTATTTAAACATAAAAGACCCATAATTAATTAAAACAAGAATATTGCTTCCTAAATTAATCTTTACATCCAATTTATTATTCCAAATCTATCCCTTGTGTAAGATTGGAAAATATTTGTAGTATCTTGAGAATCTTTAGAATATATGTAAATATAAACTTGTTTGTCACCCCAATCTCCATTCGTTATGATCCCCGTTATTTAAGCCAATTCATTCTTGCCCTTTATGTCCAATACTGCTCATCTTTACACGATAAGTTTTCAATGCTCTGTCTAATGTTGGATAGCATTTTCCATAACCTTTTATTGTTCCTACTTCTTTGTTAATTGTCGTTTTATAATACCAATGTCCCATACACTCCATTGCCGTATAGAGGTTGAAGTAGCGACAAGATTCTCAGTTACACACCTCAGAGCATCTCTGTGACAACTTGAATTCCACTTTGAATAAACAGTTTCACAATAACCCCTTTATGCACTTAAAACTTTCCAAATTGAAAAAAAAAAACTTTTAGCATATCACACTTTCTCCATGCAAAGCTCTCGTGCCCCTATCAACTTTAACTAGGATAGGTGAATAATCTAAGCAACGCAATCGTTCAAAGTTGAATTAGATATTTTTCCACCGAACATAAGTAGACATGTGTCCAATTGACTAGGTTTTATAAACCTTTTGGCCAGAGACGAATATTGTGTTCTTAATAATTGAGCAACTAAGAATAACAATTTTTAAAACTTTTAATAAAGCAAAACTACACTAGAAAATTAAGGAGTCAGAGGGAGGGAAAAATGTCCCAAAAGGTAAGATAAACACTACCAGAAGAATAAATCTAAAAAATTTAAAATGCAAAGTCACTATAAGAATCACCATGCCTTTAGATTCAACAGTCCTCTTGCAATTTCACTATAACGATATCTACATTATTCCAAAAAAGAAGACAACATTTTCCATTGGATTTGGATAATGATTGATATCTTAAATTTAAGGATAATAAATATTATATCTTTTATGAATATATCCGAATTCTAAAATGAGCATAAAATGATAAGCATTTCCTATTTATTTTCCATTCGTCTGTTTTTTTTTTTTTTTGTTAAAATTGATGTTTGCCACTAAAAATGTTTACACAGGTCAAACACAATTTGTTTTTTAGAGCACAGTTTAAACATAATTAGTTTACACAAAGTTTTTTGAACAATTTAACATAGTTTATATTTCATGTTTTCACAAAATCTATATGAAATAGATTGTAAATATTGTCTGCATGAAACCTGTAACACAATCTTTTTTAAAATTACATTCACTATTGTAACGGAATAAATTAATGGATAACGGTGTACATTTAAACTCTTTATATATTCATAAGAAATTTTAAGTGAAATTATATAAAATAATATTTGTAAAACTTATTATAACAAAAATAACATATAATAACATTAAATGTTATTCAATTTGATAGAATTAAAACATGAAACACATATGATTGGTTAGAGTTTATTTTAAATGGCATCAAAGTTAATGTTATTTAATGTGAAATTTTTTAGTTGAATTTTTTTTATAATAAAGATACATGAGTTGACCATAATAAATCTTATTTATATGATTGAAGTGTCATAAATATTATTTAAACATAACATCTTTATAATACATACAAACATACATACATACATATATATATATATAAGAAATAATAATAACAAGAACAATGCATCAAAAGATTAAAAAAAGACCAAGAAATATATTGTTTGAATTAGGAAAAAATTAAGAAGAAAAGTATTACATTATCACTCCCACCACACCAAAGAGGCAAATAGTTTTGGTTTTGGTTTTTTTAATAGTAAATTTATCATTACGTCTTTTATCTCACATATTTATACCATTTTTTATGATATGAATAAAAAGAATATTACATGTGTATTAATACATAAAGTAAGATATTAATGATGTATCTTTGTATACTTTTAATACTAATCTATAACTTTACAAATAGTTTGGTAAGACTTTTACCCATTTTTGATCAATTCTAAACAATAAAAATGATTATCTCTGTGTAGACTAGAATTCTGTGCAAATTATCATTTATTTGGAGATATTATAAAAAAATATTATCGAATTCATTTGTATCTATTTTTGCTCAAAACCCAACTCTATGTGAATTTCCATTACAGATTTGTAAGGCCATTGTCTTTAACCCAACTAAACTTGGATCTAAAGAAGCCATACCTTCACTAGTAACGTTGACAATAACCTCTACAATATATTCGCATTTGAGTCAATCGTTTGTTATCGTTAGTCGCTCATCTTCATCGATGACTCGTGGTTATTGGTCACTCACGATGGAGAGGGATGGATGGTTTAATAGAAAGAAAACTTAATAAACCTTAATATACTAATAAAGGGATAAATAGGGTTGTCAACGGGGCAAGGTGGGTTAGAAACCCCATCTCCATTCACCTTCAAAGATTTAGAATTTATCTCTTATTCCTACTTAAAATTTTGAAAGGAACATATCGAGGATCTCGAGTAGAGAATGAGGACCCCAAATAGAGAATAGAGATCTACGTAATATTTTAAATATTATTTTTATTTTTTAATAATTTTATATTTTTATTATAAATGAACATTTATAAAAAGTTGCCAATAATAAATATATTATAATGGAAGAATTAAATTTTGAGTCAATAAATAATAAAAAATAAATGATATTTATGTTAAAAAAAGAAAATATATAAAATAAGAAATTCATAATCCTTTTATATTAAACAACATTTATATAATCTTGTTGCAAATTAGATTGAAATAATATCAATAAATTATAAAATAATTATAAGATTTTAGATTTTTAGAATTTAAATAGTATTTGTAAAAGAAAAATTATTAATGTTTTAATAAAATAAAAAAATAAAGATGAAATATAAAATATATAATGTATTACTTATGATTAGTTTGAGTTTAAATATAATTAAATTTATAAAAATAAATTTTTATATATTTATTAAAATAGAATATATAATTTTGGGGAAGGAAATACAATCTCACTCTTGCCCCACCTCATATTAAAAATACATATCTCGATTTTTCATTTTCCATTTTCCATTTCTAATTCCTCATTTTATTATTCTCATCCTTACACTATGCCAAAACTGACCTTTAAAGTCGGTTAATAACCAACTTTAAATGTTGTGGCTTAAAAACAGTTGGTCCATATAAAAAATTTGTATTTTTTTTTTTACAAAATTTACTTATTTTTTGTTATACTAAAACCCTATAATTGATCATATAATAGCAGAAAAAACCAATTTTTTTTAACAAATAGTTTAAATAATACAAATAATTGAAAAATTAAATATTAATTAATTAATTAATTGAGAATTAAATTTATTAAAAAAATAATTTATATACAATACATATATATTTAACTTAAATTACAAATAAAATGATATTGTCTCTTTTGTCATGGATTTTGTGATATTCCCACTTTATTTCAAGGAGATGAAGCTTGGTTTGCTTAGAATCACCAGTATAGTGACTAAGAAACTAGGCAAGAGAGATGAAATGGAGTTTGGGCAAAAAACAGTTGGTCCATATAAAAATTCATTCCCCTGCCGCCAGACCATGCCGACTGTGAAATTGAGCGTGCCTCATACTCAGATTTCAGTGTCTAGGACATAGAGGAGAAAAAATAGGAAAATAGGATCTAGTGAGCCAACAGGTCGCATTAGGGGATGGGTGGCCGTTTCTAAGACTTTGTGGGTTGTTTCCCCAAGATGAAGAGAGAATAAGAAAGACATATGGCATCCCTCCAACAGTTCAGATAATGATTCCTTCTGAAGGCGCCCACGATAGTGATGCACTTGCAACTGGATGGACTGTTTTCCATGAGAAAGCTCTATGGTTGGGGGTAAGGTTTCCTTTGTATCCTCCCATCAGGAGATTTTTGGTAAGGATACAACTTGCACTGGGCAATTGATGCCTAATGGGTGGAGATATCTACTCTGCCTAACACTTATATGTCAAGAACTTTGGGTAAATTTGGAGATGACTGAATTTAATGAGACGTATGTTCTAAAATAGAATCCCATAAAACTAAGGAAGGTATATATGTCAGTGAAGTAGGATCATGGGGTGAACGTGTCACTCCCTAAAAATGAGAAAAATTGGAAAAAATATTTTTTCTACGTTTCAGGTCATTGGGAGTCCCCCACAAGTGATACTAAATTGGTAAGGTATATCTGGAATGATACTAAGGTCGTGATTAGGAATATAGCCTCTCTGATCATAAACTTAAGCCTTGATATGAAGTAGAGATTGGCTGATATCCAAAACTATCTTCCTGAGAAAAAGAACTAGAGGACTCTTTTGAACACTCTGTGTTTTGTTGCATGTGGGTTAATGAGGCATGGTGCCATGGATCCTTCTCTTAGATTGACTTATAAACCCCGCGCTTCTTCTAGTGCCCAAGCTTTTGTTAAATGTATGACTCCTCCTACAGATTTTGGGGGACGATTCGAGGTGGTGCCGAAAGATGGCGATCATTAGTTTCTCTATGTTGTTACCTTATTTATGCCCCATTTTATTTTATAAATATATATTTTTAATTTTAAATATATATACATTTTCTTATGTTGTTATTATATTTTTTAGGTGTTCAACCCGTGTTCTTTTTCTATTCTACAGATCCCATGGATTTGACTGCTAACCAATTTTTTGCTTGAATGAAGAGCAAGGTGACATTGGGAGGAACTGGTTCACCGACTGATGTCTGTCCTACTCCTGGGGAAGGATCCTCGATTGGTAAGAAAAGGGATAAATCCTCTCATGAAGGTCGTACCTCTTCTCTAAAGAAGAAAAATAAAAAGGTTGGTGCCAATGAAACCGCTTGTGACCCTAAACCTATGAATGTTTTTCCTCCTTTGCTAGAGCATCCCGGGTCCTCAACTCCCTATACTGGCTCCAAAGAATCTAGCAATAATTTAAGGGATTTAAAGAGGGGGAAGGCTATTATTGAGGACCTTACTTCCGATACTGATGGGATCATGCTTAATCGAGACTTAGCATATGATTACCTTGATCGTTATAAGAGCCAAATTTCAGTGGATGGATGCAAGGAGCAACTCATGGTTATTTGCAAGAGGGAATATATTGGTAAGGTCATTCACCATCACCTATGTCAGGTGTGTTATATTTTTTGGTTGTAATATTCAGCATATTGCAGTATGAGCTCAATTTTTGTTTGCTTAACCTTTTTTATTTATGTATAGTTAATGCTGATTTGTGACTTTGATAGAGCTTACAACGTGGGCTATTTAAAGTCTAAGATGGTAAATAAGAAATAGACTTATGCATCATTGTGCTGAAAATACACAGCTTTGTTGGCGAGAACAGCAAATTGGGAGAGCAAGACAATTGATAAGGATGAGAAGCTAAAGAGGGTTGTATCCAAGCTTAATGCCTGTGTTCAGTCAGTGAGCGAGTTAGAGGAGGGGACGGGGCATGTACGAAGACAAGTTGAGGCCTTTATCAAGGAGGTGCGACTTTAATCAAAAGAGGACGTGGATGCTATGGCACAGAAGTTCGAGTCTAGTGTCGAGCGAGCATATAAGTTGGTGATAGAGACCTTCAAGACGGAGGCCAGAAAGAAAGATTTGGGTGAATACTACTATCACATTTTGGATATCCCCGTTACATTGCCTTATAATCGAGCCCATTCAGTTGAGGATGAGGGGGAAGGATTGGGCTTCTCTAGTGGTAAGGATGGCCCCAAGGTTCCCGGGGAAGGGACAACAAATCATTAAGCGATTTGTTTTATTATAATCTTTTTATATATTTTATTTTGAAAGCTTGATGTCATTTTGGCTTGTATAGACGTGAGGTGTTACTTTGTTTTGTACTCATAAACGATTTTAAATAAATGAACTAATTTGGCTATTTATTGTATATTTATGATGTTGACCTACCTTTTGTCATTTATTGAGGGATAAAAAAATTTATTTAATTTTCCTTTCTTATAAAAAGGGGTTGGAGAACAATAGTTTGATTCACGTGTTTAAGAATCTTTGTGGTTTAAGTATAACTCGGGAAACAAGTTGGTACCTCTAACTTTTTTACTCATGTATGATGGATTCTGATCGAACAAATAGGCGGTTAGTTAGGTCATGAAACTTGAGCGTAATGCTAAAGAGATAGTGTGTGAGCTTGCTGCTTGTAAGGAGAAATTAATCCAAACCCAAGCTCGAGAAAAGAGGACCTGAGCTAGTATGGCCATTCATGTTGATAGAGAATCGCATTGGGCAATTTTTTATAAGAAGTGATCTGAAAGCGTTTTTCTTAAGATTATGGAGGTTACTGAGGATTTGGAGTGGAGGCTACTTTCCATGGTGACAATGTACCCTAAACCCTTGATTTATGCTCGTAAGAAGTGATGAGTGCTCAAAAAGCACTAAAATTACCATGATTTTATGCACCTTAATTGATTAAATATATATATATATATAATTTTATCATATATTTATATATATTTGTCTTTTCAGAATCACGGGTATTTTTATTGTTTTTCAGGTATTTTCGCTTAAAAACGTAACTTAAAGATTCAAAGAGAAATACTGGAGGTAATACGTCAAAAATGGGTCAAAAATGTCAAAAAGGATGAAAACGCACCGCCCCATCTGCGCGCGCAACCGCCCCCACATCATGCTGACATCATCAAATGACATCATCATTCACCACTCTGCATTTCCACCATTTTTTTATCATTTTTTCACCCACTTTTTCTTCCCATCCTCACCTATAAATACCCACATTCTCTTCACAATTAAACACACCTCAAAACACATCTTCTCTTCTCTTTCTTTCTCTCATTTCTTAGTTTTTTTTAGTTTTCTTAGTTTTTTCTTAGTTTTTAGCTTTTCTTAGTTAGTTTCTCTTAGTTTTAGAGTTCTTCTCTTTTTTGGAAGAACTAGTTATGTTTTTGTAATTTATTTGCTTTTTGTTTCAATAAATGGGAGTGCAAATTCCACTTGGAGGTTTTCCAGCAACGGGAATAGCATCAAAGTACTGTAAGGATTTTATTTTCTTTATAGTTATTTTTTATGCTTTATTCTTACATGTTAAATTTAATTTGTTTGTGATTAAATTTAACATTGCTGGATGTGTGTAAACATGATATAATAATAACGTTGTTATGCTTGCGAAATATTAAATAGGTAAAAATCTCTAAAATGAATTGATTTTATTTTTATTCAAGATTTTATATTAAGAATGTTAGAGAGAAATATATTATTTTTCATTACAAACTTAAATCTGAAAATTAGATTTTAAGGTTTAGTTATCCAGTCTGATTTAGAGTAGTGCTCTTTTATTTGTTGGTACAATCGCCTGGTAGTTAGAGTGAAGCTCTATTTCAATAGTTTTTATAAGATTTATTATGTGAAAATGTATTGACAACATGTTTTTAGTAGTGGTTTTAAAACTTGAAAGTTAGTACTCGGATAATTAAATTTTTAGGTTTAATTTGGACACCTTGAATAAAGTTTAAACTGTCTAACCCTACCAAAGGTGGCATTTAAATGGTTCATTTTCAATCTCTTAGAAAAAGAAATTAATTTAATTAACCAAATTAGTTATCAACCCCACCCATAGGTGTTAATTGATTTGTTTAGTTAACAAAGAATATCTAACCCCACCAAAGGTGGTATTCATATAAAAAAGAGAGAATCAATAAATATCAATTTATATCTTTAATAACCTAAAGAATATGAGCAAACATAATTAACTTTGTTATTATATCCATAAATACTCCACTATTATAAATCATAAAATTTGCATAAATATTTACTGAATCTGTATCTGTATCTATGTTTATTTTTATGTTATTAGATTAGAAACACAAAAACCAAACTATCGTGATAAGATGTTTAGGATTTAATTTCATTTTTAAAAGTTTGAATAATAAATTAAAAACCACGTATATTCCTTTATTAGATCGACCTTGGGACTATACTTATCATTTTCTACAAAATGATTCATGCACTTGCGAGAGTTTTATAAATATAAAACCAAAGTATTGGTAGAATCAGTGATGTCGGTTTTTGCTCATCAAGAAGGTTGTTGAGATTCAAGCTAAGCTATTACCTTTGGTTGAGGAAAATAGTGATCCAAATACTAGTTGTGTGTCCAAGTGCTTGAAGATTTTGTAGTATTATGTGCATAGTTTATGATTTTTTTTTAAATAAAGGCCGATATAAGCGGTCTGTAATAATTAAATTTTTAATAATGAACAATCAATATGGCATGTGTTTATGTGTAATGACTGATTGATATAATGTAATTGTAAGGTATTTAGTAGGATCTAGGTGACTTAACTTGGGTCTTTATTGATTCCTGACTGAGTTGCTCGTACATTGTTTTTTAGAGGGTCGACCTGGTTCCTAACCGAGGTGCTCTATTTTGTTTTTGAATTGGTAGAGCACCAACCTGGTTCTTGACTGAGTTGTGTCGCTCCACCTCTTCAAATTGTTAGGGCACCCTACCTAATTTATTTATCTAGGTGCGCAACCCTAGATGCCCATTATAAGGGAAAGAGCTTGACCTGGATCTTAACCGAGGTGCTGATATATATATATATATATATATATATATATATATATATTTAACTAGTAGAGCGCAGACCTGGTTCTTGACTGAGGTGGGTCGCTCAACCTCTTCAACTTGTTAGGGCACCATACCTGATTTATTTATCTAGGTACGCAGCCTCAAATTCCCATTATAAGGGAAAGTGCTTGCATAAATGATCAGTTACTGCAAAAAAAATTATTTCATAGATACACGTCGTGCGTTGCTTTTACAAAAAAGATATATAGGTTAATATATATTTCTAAGTGTCTAGAATTCTAACTTGTGCCCTCTTCCTTGCCTTCGATGTTTTTCAATAAGTAGGTCCCTCCTAGTGTTATCTCATTTTACCAACCATCCATTCTATTTTTTTAGGGAAAACCCTTTTGAGAACCTAATCACCCCTAGAAAAGTTTTTGGAGTGCATGGTTTTGTTGTAGTATTCTGATATTGTTCTTTTTTGTTCGATCACCCTTCTTAAAGCTTCATCCATTTTTTCCTCCTCTAAGGTCAGTTCAATTTCTCTTCTTATCTAATTTTGTTCCTCTGTTTGGATTGATATGGGGGTAGGGATTGTTACTTCAGTAGGTATGACCGCCTCTGTTCCATATACTAGGGAGAAGGGGGTTTGTTCTAACAGCCCATAATGCTCTTGGTAACTCCTCAACCCATCTCCCTTTGTCCCTTTCCAGCTTTATCTTCAATAAATTGATGAGTAACTTGTTAGAGGACTCTGCTTGACCATTACCCTAGAGGTAGTAGGGTGTTGAGTGGCCTATCTTGATATTGTATTTAAGAGTGAATGCCTTGATTTTTTGACCCATGAATTGTTGCTTGTTATCTGTAATGAGCTCTTTTGGAAAACAGAGTCAACAAATTATGGATCTCCATATAAATTTGACCACCTCTTCCTTTCGAATTCTTACTAGGGCTTCTGATTCAATCCATTTTGTAGAAAGGCCAAGAACTTACTACTCCTACTATAGCATGAGGGGATGTGTGGGTTAAGGGGCCAAATCTTTGGCATTTGTCACATCTCTAAGTGTATTCGACGCAATCGTTCAGCATATTGGGCTAATAATAACCATGTCTCATAATTTGTTGGGATAATCTTCTACCACTAGAGTTCAAACCGCAATCTCTCATGTGCTTCACACATTATTATTTCAGCTCCTTCTATAGATATACCTAGGAGTTCGAGGCCAAGTGGGGTTTTGCGGTATAGTTTACCTGGCTCAATCATGTATTGGCCTACTTTAGCTTTAATTTTCTTCGCGGTCCACCAGTCTTTGCATAGGTCCCATTTATCCAAGAAATTATGGATCAGAGTGTACCATGTGGTAGAGGGTGTCAACACATATGATCCTTCTTTCGACCTCTTCCAGAGACGCCTTTACACTCGCGCTTTAATCTCTTCAAGTATTTCTTCATTTTCATGTCCCTGGCTTTAAACATTCTCATAAAATGATTGACTATGAGCCTGGAGTCACTACGTAGGGTAATTCTATTTGCCCTTAACGTTTTTTTAGTCATGTCTCCAAATATCGCAGTTTCGTACTCTGTGATGTTGTTGGTTGCCTAAAAATCAAACCTGACTGCGTACTCAAGGCAATTTTTGTCCTTATCTATTATAGCCATCCCTAGTCCTCTGCCATTAAAGTTGTGTGCTCCATCTATAAATACATGCCAGATTGGTGCATTTTTGTGATCTATTATGCATACCTTCGTGGTCTCTATTGTGTTAATGACCTCAAGACCATTAGTGAACTCGGCCATAAATTCAGCCACAACATGTCCTTTGATGCCTCTCTAGCAGTTTTGTCAGTACATTTTTTAGAGGGTGTGAGGTGAGTACTATGATTGTGTGTGAGCGAAAATAATGTATAAGCTTACGTGCGGTAATTTTGAGAGTGAAGGCAAGTTTTTCTATGGTGGGATATTTTCTTTGGGCCTCTATTAAAATTTGGTTGACATAGTAGATGAGGTGTTGAATTTTGTTCCTTTCTGTTATTAGCACGACACTAAATGTCTAGTATGTGACAACCAAATATAGATAAAGAATCTCCCCTGGTAGTGGGTTGGCCAGGACAGGGGGATTACTAAGGTATCTTTTGATTTCTTCAAAGGTTGTGTTGCAGTCCTCGTTCCAAAAGCCAGTTGTGCTTTTTCTAAGCATCTTGAAGAAGGGCATACACTTGTCCATGCATAGAGCCCCACGGTAGGTGCCAAAAATGTTGAGACTCAATATCTTAGAGAGAGAGATTAGAGAGAGATGAATGTAAAAGGCTCAATGTATGGATCCTTATGAGTGGTCCATCTATTTATAGCACATTTATGGGTACAATTGTCAGCTATACAAGGTGTATATGTAACTATATGTCAGGAGGGCATGATTAGCCTAAAGTATAATATGTCAGAGATCCAGGTCGGGTATTACACATGTTGTCAATGAGCTCGTGTTATACTCGAGCTCGTGTTGTTCTTAGGCTTGGTTTGTATAAGGTTTGAGATGACATTGGGCTTGGTCTGTGTAAAGCTCAAGCTTCTATTGGGCTTGGTCTATCTAAAGCTTGATCTGTCCCATGTGTGAGATGTCTAGGGTACTTCATCTTACGTCTTGGGCTGGACTTGGCTTGGGTAGGTTACAAGATTCGATCTTTGGGTCGGTCTAAGTGTCCAAACAGTCATAAAATTATAAGTCTATATCTTTCATTGGATTAGTCACCTATCAATACTCTAGGAATACTTTTTAAGAAAAAATTTCCCGACTCTTTGCATAGATAAATTGAATTTTTCTCTCATTAATTGCTTCTTGTATTTTCACTCTAATGAATGAAACCATCTAGAGATCATAGATCCATGGTTGTGTATCTTCCCATAATTAATTTACTCTAATATGCTTTATGCATATTTTTGTTTTCATTTCAACTTACTTTTTTAAGTATATATATATATATATATAATCTTATATATAAATATGTTACTTTATTATTCTAAGATTATATTATAGTAACAAAATATTTTAAATCAATGAAATTGATTTACATGAGTACACTTATTAAAGCAATTCAAATAAATAAAAAACCATTAATATCGGGGGTAAATTTTGGTAGTCTTTAACACTAGAATGATCTATAATGATGTTTATAATATAATATGCCTATTTGTTATAATTTATTATATATTTATATTCTTCATTTTAATTAATAAAAAATACAAAGGAAATAAGTAAATAATATTGAAAATTAGAGAAAAGTTGCATTCAAATTTCTCATAATAATTCAAGTAATAATTTTTTTTGACAAAAGCTAATTATGTAAGTCTTAGAATTAAAAATTACTTTTCTTTAAACCAAAATGAAATATTTCGTCAAACAAGTAAACACAAAAGTTAAGGAAAGAAAGCAATAAGGAGTAATAACCTAAGTTATAAACAGTTTAAAATGATAACATAACGAGGGCCATAACTGTAGGAAGAAAAAATATAAAATATAACACGATAACATTGTAAAACAAATAAAAGAGACTCTTTGCACATTAAAATGCATCGAACAACAAAAAAAATCAAATCTATTAACAATTTGAAAGTAAACACTAAGTCTTGAGCTAAAAAAAAGGCCTCTATCTTGATATGTTAGCTTGAGTATTGTTGTAGCTTATGGAACCAATTTGAGATCTTTCATATACTTCATTACACAAAAAATCTTTCAAAAAACTATCAAATAACAACGACCCACCTAACACAATATTGTAATGGCATTGTCATGCCCAAAATATGGATACATAAATTTTAAGGAGAGAAATATATTTAAAATAGAATTTATTAAATAATTATTAAAAGTAAAATAAAAATCAATCAATTTATCGTGAAATAAAAACAATTTTGGATACCTTTAAAGATTGTATAATTTTAAAAGAAAAGTTCATTATAAATTCATAAAGTTAATCAGAATATTTACAAATCTAAATGAAATCATTAAATCTAAGTGATCTAAATATGCCTAGACAATAACTAAAATAGCTAAATAAAGAAATAAGATTTTTAGGTAAAACCTTTGATGTCTTAATCCTATGAAATTAAGCTCTATATCTTTATCACAAATATCACTATAATGTAGCTAAAAAGTGAGGAAAATGTGGAGAGTGAACTCATAGCTTATTAGGAGAGTACTTCATGTATAAAGATCGCATGCATGTCTATAATGATGCGTGCAATATATTATAAAGATCACATTCATGTCTATAAAATCTAGTCTATCTACACTTTTTGCTTTCTGAACTAGAGGGAGTGTACATTCTAGGTAACCAATGCATACTTAAAAATCATAATAAAATGTGTTATGTCAAGTAATAAATCCATATACATGTCATGTAATAAATCTATATGTATTGTTCAACTCTAAGATACATGGAAGATTAATTTTGATATGCATAATGGGTTCAATTCTGAGGCCTATGGTGGATAAACTACGAGACCAATGTACAATCATACTCCAAGATACATATGTAACATGTATTGATCAACTTAAAGGCACATGGGCGGTCAACTCTAAAGCACATAAGGGTCCAACTCTGAGGCCCATATGTAGTTAAACTCTAAGGCTAATATATGGTCAAACTCTGAGGTACATGTGTAAATTAGGGGTGTCTATAAACCGATCCGGACTCGACTAAATCGAAAAACCAGAAAACTAGACCGAACGGTTTTATAAATTAAACGGTTCGATCTAATTTGTATTAATTAAAACCATTTTTCAAATGGTCCGGTCCGGTTTGCATTAATTTTTAAACCGGACGCGACTGTTTTAATAATATATTAAAATTTTCATATTATTTCTCATTAAAGGTGTCCAAAAACTTAACCAAATTGGAAATCGAGTTGGATTGAACGGTTTTATAAATCAAATAGTCTGGTCTGATTTGTATTAATTAAAACGTTTCAAATGGTCCGAGTAATATAAATGTTCCGGTCAGATACGGTTAAATGTTTTTCCCCCAAACCAAACCGGACCAGACCGGTGGACACCCTTAGTGTAAATGCATACTAACTGACAAAGATAATGATGAAAATATTTTTCATGAAAAACTAATTAATTAAAAATATTTATATTATCAATACTATCATGAAAAAATTTCTAAAAAATTAACAAAAAAAATCACATTTTTAACTCTAGTTAATCATTAAAAATAAAAATTCCTTCATAAAAATACCAAAATGATATTTTGGATAAAAAATTTAACTACTATTCAAAATTGATGAAAAAGTATAAATAAAATATCTCAATAACATAAAATATTTAAGATATTAATACATTAACTAAATATCGGAGTCTATTTTACTGATAGCTTTATCATCAAACTCAGTTATGTGAAAACAATTATGCATAAACTAAAATTTTCTTTTTGAAACTTGCATATATAATTTATATAAAAAATCGTAATTGACTTTTTTTATCTAGATGTTATCGTTATGCTTTTTTTTAAGTATCATTTATATTCCACGATAACTAAATTTTTAAATTTATATTATATAATATGCATAATAATAATATCAAGCTTAGTTTTATGTTTTTAAATATAATATTTTATATTTATTACTTGATTAAATATTTTATATTTTTAATATTTTTAAATCCTTCATATAATTGATTTTTTATATGATCAAATTTTTTTAAGTTAATAAATTTTTAAATATAATGGATATAATGATAATATCAAAACTTGAAATTATGCATTTGAACCTAACACCAACACTTATCACTTGATTATAAATCATACTTAAATAATTCTTATTTTCATTATTTTTATTAACATCCTTTTTCTTTCTTTCTTTTTTCACTCTCACATATCAATATTTAATAAATAAAAATATGTATAATAACATCATCAAGACTTAAATTTATGATTCATAAGGGCTATGTTACACTTATTGTGTTATTATAAAGTCATGCTTTTTTTTTATCTTACTCATGTAATAATTAAATTACACAAAAAAAAAAAAATTGTCATTGTCATTATCTCTTTTTTAAAGTTAAATTTATAGTATAAATTTTTAGAGAATCATTTATACACGATGATAACATTAAGACTATTAAATTTATACTGTTAATTTAAAAATTAGACTTTTAAATGTTTAAATGTAACGGTTCAACTTCATCGTCATTGTCCATTTTTCTAAGTTTATAAAATTATAAAAATTGAAATTTTAAACACCATTTGTATACAATAATAATATCAAGACTCTTAAATTTATACTAAGAATTTAAAAAATTTAATTTTTAAATATAATGTGTATAATAATAATATCAAGACTTAAACTTAAGTTTATATAAAACAATTTACACTATTAAGTTTTAACTATATTTTTGTTTAATTCATGTATGAATTAAATTACACTTAAATATTTTTTTTTAATATTATCATTTAGGTTCATAGTTTTATTTATAGATTTGTGGTTTAATTTTTTTGGTATTCTTTAAAAAATTAAATATTTACATATATTCGCACACATTTTATAAATATAATTTAAAACATTATACTATAAGAAAATTTATAATATTTTTTTCCTAAGAAATTAATATTTATTTTAAATTTTATATTTATATCAATTGTGTTATTTTTATTAAATAATTGTCTAAAAATAAATTATAAGTTTACTTCTTATTTTTTTTGCTCATAACATATGTTTACCTAAAATATGTATTTTATTTATAAATATAAAATAATATAACAATTCCATATAAAATTATAAATGAAATTCAGTCGAGTAATACTATGATAGAACAATTAAATTTTAGAAAATTTGGTCTTAACCCTAGTTGTAAACATAAGAAAATCTAGTGGACAAGACTAGAAAAAGAAGATGAGATTCTCACCTATCTAGTGGACAAGACAACTGGGTCTTTCATGACCTCGGGATATGGGACATTTGAATATTATCATCCTATTTGAAAAAATAATAGAATAAATTTATTTAAATTGAAAAAATTAATATGATTTATCCCATTCGAATTAAATTAGATTGTTAAATTTTATACACGGATTAAATTTAAATTAAAAATTATATAATTTAATTTTAATCAAATTAAATTTTTATTAATAAATTTAATAATTTATTGTATATGATGAAGATCAAATTATTATTAAATTATAAATAAATTAATATTTTATTTTATAAAATATTATTTTTAAATATTATAGATATCATAATTATATTAAATTATTATTTTAGATTAAAAAATAAAAATAAATATTTATAATAATTTAATAATTATACAAACATATTTTTTATTCTTTTGATTTTTTTAGTTGTGTCTATAAATAATAATTTTTTATAAATATAACAATTTAAAATTTGAATTTGTATATATCATGCTTTATATATGACAATAATTAATAAATAAATTTAAATATCAATATAACTTTATTTTATTTTAAAGATCTTATTTCTTTGGATTTGTATTGGAATTTGGATTGGTTTGAATTGAAAATCTTCAAATTTTTTTAAATCAAATTAAAAACAGATAATTTTAATCTATTACTCATCGTAATCTAATTTCAAAATAAGAAAATAATTAAGAATAAAGTATTTTAAAAAATATAGTAAAGTGATATCATCTTTAATATTCTTTAAAGTGTAACTTGTCTTTCATTTAAAATGGCTTTCGTTAGTCTTTGAAACTTGTAAAAAGTTTTTTTCTCTATATTTCCATCACTTCGAGCAAGATTGAATGACAACAAAGTTACTACATAAAACCTGTAATATTATGATGTTTTAATCTAATTATAAAATTTATCAATTTAATTTGATATAAAAATTATGGATTAAATAAGATTTTTAAATTTAAATCAGTGAATTATATACTCACTATAAGAAAAGTTACTAGTATCTTACTGCTAAAGAGCTTTTTACAATTTCCTTTTCTTTTATGTTTTATTTTGATTTATTCATTTCCATCCACAAATATACTAATGTTTACCAAAAATTCCCTTTTAAATACCAAATGTCTAATTCAGGTCGAAATTTTTGGTAAAAATTTAATTAAAAAATAAAGATTATATTTAATTGTTTCAATTTACTAAATTTATCTATTTAAAAATTTAGTGACTAAAAGTTTCAACTTGTAAAGCTTATGGACTAATAAAGTATATAACACAAAATAAAACATATATACTTGTCTTAGTTACAAAAATGAAATGTTTTGAAACAGAATATTTGGTGCATTTTTTCCCATCCAAATGTTAATTTTTCGATAAAATTAAAATTTAACCTTACTCCACCTAATAAACGTCTCCCACTTGAGTAGTACACTTTCTTCTAAAGGTATAATATAATAGTACTCTGTTTTTTCTATTGATTTTTTTACCCTTATTTACCATATTTTTCCCCCTTTCTTCTCCCATCCAAATGTTAATTTTTTTTCTCTTTACAAGTTGGATGGAAGTTCTATTCATAAATAATTATTACATTTATGATAGTGGTTTATTTTATCATATTTAACTCTATAAATAGTAGGTTTATTGTGTTTTCATATATAGATTCTAATTGTTTGAGTAAGTTGCTTTTTTATTAGGCAATTATTGGTGTATTTTTATAACTTTAAAATTTATAAAAATTTAATAAATTGTAAGTATTTTATTTAATATAAAGTTTTACTAATGCATATATACAAGCATTTATAGTTAGTAGTGAAGATATTTAAAGATAATTAAAATTTGTTAATGTATATATTAATAAGCTTCAAATGATTTCATAGTAATCTTATTAAAACCATTGTTATCTATGAAATATGTTTTTTTTATTTTTGAATATACATACATTAAAGAATTTCATTTAAATAAATGATCATATGCTTATTATTATTTAGATGATATCACTCACTTTTATAATAAAAAAATTTAACCAAAACAAATGTAAATACCATTCTCCTTGAAAGAAAGAAAAAAGAAAAAAAAAAAACAGAATCAACTTTTTACCAAAAAGTGAACTATAAAAGTGGTCAAAAGAACAAATTACAAAGGATGTCATCATTCTAATTAAAAACTAGGAGCCCAAGGAATCCAATTATCCAAGTATCACCCTCTCCTGACATTCCCTTCCGCATCTTTATCTCATCAGATTTAAACAAATAAAAAAACACTTATAATATAATAATTGATATTATAATTTATTATTAATTAAGATAATTAAATTAATTTTTTCTAATTTATAATAAATTTAGAAAAAAAATTAATACAAAATGATTTTTTATTAGAAAAAGGGGTGATATTACAAGTATCTAGTTATCTTAAGAAAATAGTTTAAATTTTTTTAACATTTCTCTCATAAAAAAGTTGGCCCGTTAAATGCAGGCAGCATTGTTTGGTTCTTGTTGTTGATTCTTCATCGATTAAACTTTTAGGAAGAATTAATACCAACTTACTTACAAGTAGTACTATTAATTTTTTTCACCTGGATGAACAACCACACAAACAAAAAAATAGAATTTTTATCAAGGGAGATAACCAATTGGAGAAACTATCCTTGCGAGTGTTAGAGAATTACTTTTCCCATCCTATCTCTATTTTCTTACAAATTTATATAAATTTCTTATATATTTACTTTTAAACTTAATTATTTTTAATTACTTTTCCTAAGTCATTCAAGACATATTGTGTAAGACAAACAACACAAATATTTGACTTTTTTTTCTTCTCACCGCACTTCATTATTGAATGCCTTTTTATTTATCTTGTTATTGGCCCATAAGAGATGTACTAACAAATTTTCCTCCACCTTATGTGAGGAAGAGCTCTTCCCTTCAATCTCTTTACAGATAACAAATTTTTCTTAGTCAGGTTCTTTGTCATCATATCTGCCTCGTTATCATTAGCGTGGATCTTTTCAACTTGTAGTAGTTTATGTTCCAACACATCACGAATCCAATGATACCTTACATCGATGTGTTTAGACCTTGAGTGTAAGGTTGGGTTCTTGCTAAGGTGAATTGCACTCTGACTATTGCAATAAAGAACATAATTTTCTTGGTTATGATGAAATTCTTGTAGGAACTTTTTCATCCATAGAATCTCCTTACAACCTTCAATGATTACAATGTACTCTACTTTTGTGGTACTTAAGGTAATATATTTTGTAATCTTGATTGTCGTGAAACAGCTCCCCCTCCAAATGTTATTAGGTACCCGGATATAGACTTTCTCATAATTACGTCACCAACCATATATGAATCTGTATATCCTTCTAATACTGGTTTATTATTATCAAAGCATAAACAATGACTGCAAGTTCTTCTAAGATACCTGAGTATCCATTTGATAGCTACCCAATGTTTCTTTCTAGGATTTGATAGGAATCGACTCACAACGCCAATAGCATGTGTAATGTCTAGTCTAGTGCATACCATAGCGTACATTAGACTACCAATCGTCGATGCATAAGGCACCTTGCTCATCTATGATTTCTCCTCCTCACTTGAGGGACAATGACTCACATTAAGCTTGAAATGGCTTGCAAGTGAACAATTAACAGGTTTAGCTTTGCTCATGTTGAATCTTTCAAGAAATTTTTCAACATACCATTTTTGGGAAAGCCAGATACTTCGCTTTTTCTTGTTATGGGTAATTGTCATACCAAGAATCTGCTTGGTAGGTCCTAAGTCCTTTATTACAAAGGACTTGCCCAACTTCTTCTTCAACTTGTTAATCTTGTCAATATTTTGACCTACAATTAACATGTCATCGACATAAAATAAAAGAATAATAAAATCATCATCAGAGAATTTCTTGATGAAGATGCATTAATCAGTCATCATTCTATTGTATTCATTATTCTCCATGAATGAGTCGAAGTTTTTGTACCACTTCCTTGGTGCTTGCTTCAGACCATACAAGCTCTTCTTTAGTCTACATACCAACCTCTCTTTACTTTTGACTTGAAAACCTTCGGGTTGCTCCATATAGATTTCCTCATCAAAATCACCATGTAAGAATGCAGCCTTTACGTCAAGTTGTTCAATCTCCAAATTAAGGCTAGCTACCAAACCAAGAACAACTCAAATTGAAGACATTTTAACTACTGGTGAGAATATTTCATCGAAGTCAATGCCCTTCTTCTGCTCGAATCCTTTCACAACCAATCTTGCTTTGTAACATGGTTGTGAGCTGCCTTCTTCGCTTTGATTCTGTACACCCACTTGTTCTTGATAGCTTTCCTTCCCTATGGTAGTTTCATCAGGTCAAATTTGTGGTTCACATGCAGAGATTTCATTTTTTCCTGCATGTCTTTTAACCACTCAATCTTATGCTGATTAGTGATAGCTTCATCATAACTCTCTAGTTCTCCCCCTTCAGTGAGCATCACATACTCGTTAGGAGAATATCTATGACTTGGTTGTTATACTCGGGTGGATCTCTTTTCTGTACTTCTGATTGGACATGTTCATAAACTTGTTTTGGTTTTGAACTACAAGTTGGTGGATTAACATCATCAATATCTGGTTTAACTCTCTCGTCATCAGGATTTTTTGGTGGAAAGACTGGTTCCAAATTAACTAGGATTTCATCTGACTTTGGTTTCTCAGATTTCTCAAAATCCTCAATTGTTTGGTCTTCAAGAAATACCACGTCTCTACTTCTGACAATCCTTTTGTTAATAGGATCCCAAAATCTATAGCCGAATTCTTCATAGGCATATCCCATAAAGATACACTACTTTGCTTTTCCATCCAACTTGGACTGCTCATCTTTTGATATGTGAACAAATGCTCTGCAGCCGAATACTTTCAAGTGTTTGTAAGAAACATCTTTCCCCATCCAAACTCTTTCCAGTACGTCGTAGTTCAATGGAACTAATGGAGAAAGGTTGATTAAGTCAACTATTGTCCTCATTGCCTCCCCCCAAAAGGGGTTTGGTAGTTTTGTATTTGAGAGCATACACCTGACTCTTTCATAAATGGTTTTGTTCATCCTCTCCACGACACCACCGTTGTGTTGAGATGTCTTTGGTACTAATTTTTCCAGCCTGATGTCGAAACTTCTACAGTACTTCTCGAATAGTCCATGATACTCATCGCCATTTTCTGCACGTATACACTTTAAACGTCTGCTAGTTTTTCTCTTCACTTTTACATGAAACTGCTTGAAAACTTCATGCACTTGATCTTTAGTTTTCAAAGCAAAATTCCACACTTTTCTAGAATGGTCATCAATAAAGGTCACAAAATAATGAGCACCTCCTAGTGACTTACATCTCATTGTACAGACATTTGTGTGTATTAAATCTAGAATATTTTCCTTCCTAGATGGTGTGAGATTATGAAATGCAACTCTATGTTGTTTTCCCATAATATAGTCAACACAAGTTTGCAAGGGTGTACCTTTATTCCTGACAAGAGCTCCTTCTTGGAAAGAATTCTGAGACCTTTTTCACTCATGTGGCTGAGTCACTTATGCCATAGCTCGGTGGGAACTTCTTTCCTACTGGTATTTACTTCTCCTCTACACAGTATGGCTTCTGTGAGGTAGAGTGATGTATCTTTCTTACCTTTAGCTACTACCAAATTTCCTTTGGTGAGCTTCCACTTTCCTTCACCAAAATAATTATTGTATCCATCATCATCAAGCATATCGGTAGAGATCAAATTGAGGTGGATATCAGAACATGCCTCACATCTTTCAAAAGTAATCTATATCCAAGATTAGTCTCTAGATAAATGTTGCCAATGCTGACAATTTTCGATGCATCATCATTTCCTATCCTTACACAACCAAAATCACCTTGAGTGTAGGCTGAGAAGAATTCTCGTCGTGAGGTGACATGATAGGAAGTGTCTGAGTCAACTACTTAAGTAGTGTCTTGACATGCAAGATTGACATAATGAGTATCTCGAACAATGACAACTTCTTCAGTGACCGTTGTGGTGTCATTTGTTCGGGTTTCTACTTCCTAATTTCTGGATCGTTCTACCTTTAACATTCTACATTCTCAAATGAAGTGTCTGGGCTTACCGCAATGATGACACTTCTTGTCATGCCTTGATATAGACTTCGACCGTCCTCTTTATTGACTTTGGTTACATGGATTTCTACTTTTACTTCTCTCGTGCCATTCTTGCTTGCCTTGTTTCTCCATGACAATTGCATCAGTGTCAAGAGTATATCTTTCATCTTTTCATCGAGGCTCTTCGTTTAGCATTCTGTCTTTTACCATATCCATGGTAAGCTTGTCATCAGGAGCTGAGTTACTAACTGACACAACTAGAGTATCCCAACTTTTTGGTAGAGAACTCAGCATCAACAACGCTTGTAGCTCATCATCTATGGTCATCTTCATAGAGTTGAGTTGATCTACAATGCCTTGGAACACGCTCATAAGTTTTGATACTCTACCTCCATCTTTATACTTCAAATTGACTAATCGTCGCATCAGATTAGCTTTATTCTGTGTGGTTGTACTCGCATACATTTTCTCCAACTTTTTCCAAAGAACGTAAGTATTGTGTTAATTAGAAAAAATTTGAAAAATGCTCTTGTCGATCCATTGTCTGATTTGAGCAGCACACTTTCGATTCAGCATGGCCCAATCAACGTCTGAGTTGGTTATTTTTGGTGTCTTGTCGTCGTTTTTCTCATCCGTCGAAGTTGTAGACACTATTTTCTTCTTTGGCATTATAATCGGCTTCCACATATCTTCAATGTATAAAATATCCTCCATCTTCAGATTCCGCATAATTAAATGCAGACAACTTTATCATATTACTTGTGCTCTACTCCATTTAAACTATAAGTCAACAGGTTTCGCCAAGCTTGGTACTTTTTCGATGATAAATAATACTCTATGAATAGTAACTATCGACAAAAATAGTGTCGTATACATGAATAGTATCCTTGTTGAAAACAACTAAGGCTCTGGGAAAAATTGTTTGGTTGTAAAGAAATAAATTCCACAAACTCAGGATAATTTTCCAAACCAAAATAGAACAAAAATAACACCAAAGTTTTTTAGCATGGAAAAACTTTGAAAATAAAAGTAAAAACCACGGGATCCGTAGGCTACTTAAAACTTTCAATATAATAAAATAAGATTACAAACTTCAAGATCTCTCACAAAAATACAATAACTATGTATCTTCTTTACCCACAAATTAGCTCTTAATTTTCTTCTCTCAAAAAACTCTTTCTGCTGAGGTTTTATGTTTTTTCTTTCTCTGTTGTAAATATTGAGATTGAGGCAAAGGCTTTTTATAGAGCAAAAACATCAATCTCTTAAATCATTCAAGACATTGTGCGGAGATAAACAACACAAATATTTGACTTTTTTTTTCTTGACTTCATTGTTGAATGCCTTTTCATTTTTCTTGTTGCTAGGCTAAGTGAGATGGACCAACAACAAATAGTATTAAATCCAACTTAAAACTTAATAATTTACGCATCTATGTGAATCTTTTAATAAAAGCATGCATGACTTCCATCTGCATGAACACAAATACGAGCTTAGTTTACATGAGCAACTAGGCTTGTTGCCAAATCTATTATCATTATTCAATATGAATTCCAAGACTAAGTATGAGTACGAAGATGAGTATTTTCAAGAAACTAATCACGGTTAAAGTGTAAAAATAACATGTATATTTAATTGAAATAAAGATTGTTAGATATATACCAAGTCTTATCTAAACTAAGCTTGAGATGATTTTTGTATTAATAAACTTAAACTACAACATTCAGTATGTTAATATTTTTATGAAAATTCCAAGTTACTTACAGTTATATATGATATTTCTCTCTACCAGTTTACACAAAAAAAAAATGGCACATTTTTTTGGCTACTACCCCCACAAGTCCAATGAACTGACATCTTTGTTCTCAATCACAATTGTATTCATTTATGTGAAAGAAGTGTATTATAATGAAAAAAATTAATTAACTTTTAGATTAAAATTTATGGCACATTTATTCCATCAAATTTCAAAAAGTAAATATTTTATATAATTTTTTATTATTACTTATAAAGAATTATTATATTATAAAATTACATGTCACAAAGATCTCATATGTTAAGAGATTTATGTCAATTAGTTCCTTACACTATATTATAAGATGTATCATTTAATTCATTACATTTTATTACATATATACAAATTTTATTATTTATTCAATACTTTAATAATTTTATGATAAAAATTTCATTATTAATCAACAAATTTAATAATTTGTAAAATATCATAACAAAAAATCATATTTACTTTTCTTTATGTAGTGATAAAATAAAATATTAAAAAATAATATTATTTTATTTTAGATATTAATAAAAATAATCTTTTTATTTTTGATTTTTTTATAAAAATAAAAGATAAAATGATACCTCTTTTTTAAAATGATACAATGATTTTTTTAACTTAATGTGAAACGCATGTAATATAGAGTTAAAGAACCATTTTGCTTTCTACTCCTACATATTTGCACGTGTCATAAAAGCTTTTGTCTTTAAATCTTTTTAACATTAACTGTGGGTGGGAATCACGTGCGGTGCATCTCAAAAAGAAACTCGCTCCCCTGACTAAAATTGAACCATATGTAATAACCAAAAGCTAACTAAACAAATAAATATCAACCCTGGAAAGAAGATATCAAAACTGGCGTGAACAAAATCTAGAATTTACATAAACAGAACAAATTAAAGACAGAAATGAATTCTGACCTAAAATGAGATAAAAATTAAGAAGGTAAATTGAATGATGAGTATGTAGATCATGAAGAATCAAACTGATAATGTTTATCAACTGCAACTGAGACATCCCAAGTGCAACTAAGTCCTTTAGGAAGGATTACTAGGTCTCCTGCACCAAATTCTACAAATTCAGATGAGCCTTTTGGGTAAACTTTAACCTTTCCTTTAACCAAATAACACGTCTCTGTTGCATCAAACTTGAGACTGTACTTTCCTGGTGGACAACCCCATCTTCAATAATCAAATTAATTAGGATCATAACAACAATTAATTCATAAATATTGAACAACTGTAAGAATAGAAGAAGAAAAAAAGGGTAAATGCCAAAAAAGTAAATAAAACAATAAAAGATGACTCACTTGGGCCATGAGTTAATACTCAATTGTGATAAGCGTGAATCGGATAGATTGCTTTCAACTGTGATGCTTAAATTGGATGATGTTGATGTAGTAGTACTTTCCATGAAATCAACAACAACAAGAACAAAAAACCCAACAAGAATGTACAATTAAGATTTGAAAGGAAAAAAAATACAATTAAGGTGGTGTTGAAGAAGAAACAGAGGTTTTTGAGAGAGAGAGCGAGGGAAGCATAGAAAAAGAGTAAATTAGGAGGTGGTTGGCCTACTCTTTTTCTCGTGCATATAATGAAGCTTGATTAGTCGGGGACAGAACAAAAGAGGAGGAATCTTTACATGAAAAGCAAGTTTAGAATTAAGAAAGACCTTATGAAAAGATCTTAACCCTTTTTTTTTTTTTTTGAGTTAAAAGAGAAAGTGTTGAATGGGGTTACTTTTTGGAATTGTGAATAGAAAAGTTAGTTTATTTTAATACCCGTATATATCTTTTAACTTATAAGGACTTACCGGTTAGATAAAGATTAATAAAGATTAATAAAATAGTATAAATAGATATAATTAGAAAGATTAATAAAATAGTATAAATAGATATAATTAGAAAGATTAATAAAATAATATAAATAGAATAAATATAATAGATAGATTATGTAAATATTGGCAAAATAAATATAATAATTGATTTTTTTAGGTTTTTTAAAAAAATTATTTTTTATGTTTACACCCCCTTATTTTATTGGCTTCAATCCCCGATTATAAATTTGTTTTGTTATTGATATTGGATTGGGATGTTTGTCGTCTATTATTGTTCAAAGAGTTGATTTAAGTGGTATACCGGAGTGCTGTAGATGCCAGATTTTGACTGGTTTTCGAGAATATTTTACCCAATGTAACGTATAGGAATGGAAAACTTTAAGTATAAATTATAAACAATATGATAAAACATTAATAAATATATTTAAATTTATATAATTATATCTTATAAAAAAATATTATATCAATTATAATTATAATATATAAAAATATTCTACATTTATGTTTTTAAGATTGTGTTTAAGTTTAATGCCATCTTACATAACGAATTAAATATTTTATTTTTAATAATTTTAGTAATTTGGAATGGAACCTTGTACCTAACACTATTTGTCCGCAGGATGGACTCCTCTTTTGGCCACAAGCCACAAACCTCAATAAGTTATTGATCTCTGCAATTCTGCATCACACAGCAAGTATTCTGAGGTTATTTTTATCTCTAGATTATATTAAAATCGACAAATATTTCAACCAGAATTAATGTGATTATATTTTATTAAATATATTTCATTAGGCTTAACTGTAATTACTGTAAATAATACAATATTCACCGATATCATTGTCATATCATTTTTTTTATTAGCTTAAGACTGATTCAATCAACAAAACCAATACACTCGGTCTATATTGTTGAGGACACACGACCACAATGGAACTCATCATATCCAAACAACATAGTTACTTAAAAGAGAACAATCAAACCAACAATCCTATTACACCTCAAAACACTAACTGTCCAACAAATACCTTCGCTATGATTCTAACTAAAAAAAATATTCTTTAGAACAATTCCTCTTTGGTCAGAAAAACAGGCCATACAAAGATCACAACAATAAAATACAGAAGGATTTTCAAGATTCGAACTACTTTTGATAGCTACTCATGCATAAGGAGAAAATGTTTGACACAATATGATGATACAACAGGAATAAAAAATAATCATAATTGATCAATAGTTTTTTGATATCTTTAAAACTATTGCTATTTCTTATTCATACTAATATAAATAGACAACATAAAAAATTAAAATTTTCATGCATCAACACTTGAACACAACAAGATAACACACTCAGAACACAGTTAACCCAACACAATTGCCACCACTACACACTCTCCAACGTGACTTGTGGCAAAAATAAATAAAAACAAAACAAAACAAACAATACAATGAGAATGGGCTTCAGTTTTTGATTGTACTAGCAAATGCTTACACCAACTATCAGCAACACGATACTTGGCAAATTTCTCTTTTCAACAAAACGAATACAATACTTCGAAAAGAATTTCTATTCAATAGCAGAAAGGTTACAAAAGAGTACGTCATTTCTCTACATAGATCCTTCTCAACATAATTAAATATCACATCACCCTGGTTAGAAAATTGGGTATGATTTTAAAAGAGTGCATTTCTTTTGTGTAGTATATATACTGCTGGATTGTTATACCCGAACAAAGCTCCAAAGGGGGGGGGGACCGGCCAAAAACCATTACTTTTTAGCCATTTGCTGAGTCATCATCACTATCTTCACTATCGTCACTGCATTTCCACAGGCATCAAAACGTTATGCAAGGAGCCAGATATTACAAATATTAAAAAAATTAAAGCAATAAATCACTTGAAAAATACTTTTACAATATATACTGCAATAACTGACCAGCATTCATGCATCTTACAGTATAAGGATACAGATTTAACCTTATCCTACTGACTACTTCATCTATACTTCTTAGGTCATAAAACCAAACACTCATACTCACTTCGACACTCAACAGAAAAACAGCACAAGTCATTTTCCATGTTTTACCTGTGTTCAGGGAACTTTGATATTCGTCTAGCATCCAAGCCTGTCATGTACTTTTGTGCAGCTTGGACATTATCACTACCTGCAAATGATCCAAAGCATTGTTAAATAGCTGTGCACCTCTTTGCTAGATAATGTTTTGAGCAAATGGCAAATGAATAGTCCTTTCAAATGGTCACAACGGGTAAAGAAGTGGCAATAAACAACATAAAATTACAATCAATCAGAAAGGTTACCCTTTGTCAGCTGGAAGATGTGCAAGGCACATCTTTCTGCAGCCAACCTAACTGGAGTACTTCCATCCTTCAAACACTCAGAAACTGCAGGGCCATAAATAGTAACATGTGGTTTGATGGCAGAAGCATTTACCTGAAATGCAAAGTAACACATGATACCACAGAAACTTCTTCAAAGAAATCGCTATGCAGAAATAGAATATTTTCAAATAGAAGTTTAAAAGCCAGATTACATACTTTAGCAGCCCTTTTCAAAGCAGATAGTGCCCTTCTTCGGACTTCACCAGAATCATCATGCAATACAGACACTAATGATGAAACAATGTCCAGATGGCTGGATGGATTTGATGAATAGTTTTCAATTTGATAGAGCAGAAGTCTACCAAGTGCCTTAGCTGAAGCTTCACGGAGAGGAAACTGTTTGGGAGACAACTGTTAGCAGTCAACAAAAACAAATGGAAAAAGAAAAAAGGTAGAATGCAATATGTTACCTTCTCGTCTTTCAGGTTGTGTTTAAGGTGGTTCAAAATGGATGGGAACACCAAAGATGTACAAAGAAAAGATGCATTGTGCCTCAGCATGAATGAGATTGTGAGTACAGAACCATGCCTAGCAGACCAGCTAGCAGCAGAGGCCAAGTTCAAGAGCTCCTCAAGCAGCTCTATCAGCTGATCAGCATCCATGTACTGCAACAAAGTTAGAGAAAATCCAGGTGAATAACAAAGGAAACAAAAAGCAAATGAAGTACAAAATACTATATACTAGAAAAGCAGAGCATTGAATTGATGAACACAATAAAGTTAAAGAAATACAACGGACATTCCCACGAACTTTATGGCAAAATAAAAAATGCTTAAGACAAGTAAACAAACTTCTTTATTTATGAGACAATCCACATCATACATCTAGGTATGAAAAAAGAAATCTCGTTCATCCCGTTGTACCTGTGTCATAATACCCAAAATGCCTGCAGCAGGTATTCGAACCTGCTCATCATCATGATGGACCAAATCTTTCAGAAGAGAATACACACGAGTCTTAACAGCACTACTAACACACTTTCCCGCATGCTTTAGGACACCCTTCAGAGCAGACAAAATTGCCTCCCGAACTCCACTCTCAGATGCCTAAACACAAAATTCCAGCCTTAATAAATAATGGAGTTCAAGCCAACATGCATCAACGAGCAGAATAGAAATCACCTGCAAACTGGTAAGGAGGTCTCCAACTAAGGGGTCAACCCTGGTGCTAAGAGCACTAAGCTTCCCAAGTGCAAGAGCAGCAGTTGAACGTACAGTTCTGCAACCACAATCCTTATAAAACATAGAGCGAGAAGGAAAAAATATGCATGACATTTATGAATCTGTCAACACCCCACCCCGCCAAAAAATAAAACAAAAATAAAGAGTAAATAAATGAAAAACACTAAAAGCTCAACAAGTAGTCCTCAAAAACAGTATAGACAGTGGTTTCTTAGGAACACCATACAAAAGATTGTGTGCAGCAATCATTTAGGAACAGCATGAAAAAAAGTGTGTTACCATTCCCAAAATAAATTATTTCAAGTCATCTTTGACAAATCATTCCAACCATTAGATCATCATCCAATGGTGTATATCTTATTTTATCCGACCTAATGTTCTCCTTGATATTAATGATCTTTTAAGTTAATTTCAAAATTTAAAATATACTAACATCTACAACAATGATGTTATGATGATTTGTAAATATTATGTCAAATTAATTTGTCTTTCCAATGAGCCTATATACAAAAGAGGGTAATGAATTAATACAACTCCAATCTAACCTCGTGCCATCCTGCAGACACTTGACAAATGTTGTTTGCAGCTGAGGAAGAAAAGGTTTGAGAGCTATCCCACCCTTTCTTATCATGATGGTTAAAGTGGACAAAATGGCACTTTTAACCTGCCAAGGGAACCGATCACCTATTATCCGAATAAGTGGCCTGTTGTCACATAACATATTAGGCGCTGAAGTCAGAATCCGTCACATTGAATATGCAGTTTTCAGAAAAACATTATGAAATGAAAACATACTTATTACAAGGACTCTCTCCCTCCCATCTCTCTCACACACAAACACAGTTAAATTCAGCTATGCAGAATATCCACATACCCTGTTATTGGGATCACAAACTCTTTCAATGCTTGTTCACTAGTCACTTCAATCAGTTCTCCAAGACCAAGTGCTGCCTGCTCTCTTAATTCGGAAGACCCACTTATCAGACCCTAGAGAAAAAAAACCACAACTAGAGTTAAGTATTTCAAGATTTACAAAAAAAAAAATACAGCACAATCTTAAAAATTATAGCCAGAAATTGTTTTCCTGATACAAATCTCCATGCTTTATAAAATAACAGAATTGGAGGGAAGTAATGCGTGCAAATGTATCTGATATTTTTATTGGTTGTATCTGCTTTTATTTTATTTTTGCAGAAAACGCTAATGTATCTGATGCAATAAAGATTTTAAGAGCAGAATAAGTGCATAGTAATCAGAAATAAATAGCACTGCAGTTATAAGAAGTGAATAGACTCGTCACTTTTCTATATGATAACTCAAATATGAAGACAAAGACCAATCATTGCTAAATGAGCATGATAAAAAAAATGGGTGCTAAATTGACAACTTTATATTGTATTTCATTTAGACTAAAAGAAATGTGGCAGTGGAATACTTGGAGAAATATTGGAAGCAACGGTTGAAGTGCTTTCGGCAGACAAAGCCCAGGTATGAGAATTGGTCCTCCCTGCAAGTTCATAAACACAACAATGTAACCTGATTAACAATTAGTTTACTTTTGACAGATTGTCAACTATAGTTCAAAGCACGAGAAAGTTCCATAAATAACAATAAATTATCTTCCCACCTTCTTTTTCCTCCGTTCCTTATCCCTAGAAGTAGATACAGCATCACGTACTAGTTTTATATATGTGGGAAGTACCTCCTTTGGTACAGAACCCACAACTTTTGATAAAGCTTCCCAAGCTATCTGTTACACAAACATAAGCTAAAACATACGGCAAGAAAGATTCAAAGAACATTAAAATTGATTAATGAACATACCTTGACAGTAGCTGAATCCAAATCACTAAGCAGAACAATCAAGGTAGAAATAATGTTTGGAGTTTCGTCGACCAAATACAACTTGCTATTTTTGAAGAAATATCCTATCAAGTAACAAGAACTTCTTCTTATTGAAGCCTGAAATCATAAACAAAAATACAAGTCAGGGAGCACAAGATGGAAAAAAGGATATATTATGTTAGAACCAGCTATGGTGTACACGATTCACCCCCTAAATCTCAGTAGAGCTCTTAGAAAGACCAACTAACTACCTATCTTCACTCAGAGCTATATTTGCATTCTGCTTTAAAAAAAATTAATCAAATTCCTTCTATTCACCAAATTCACCAATTTATTCAAATATCAAAACTAATTTATGTTATAGAAGACTCAACCGGATTCCTAAACCGTCGGATTTGTTACAAGCAAACACTTACTAGAGGTTGCATATCCATCCCTAACCAAAAATGGGATCAGATGTATTGATTATGAAGGAAAAAAGTGAGTAGAAGGCCGAGATAGTTTATTGAGTAAAACCTGGCTATCGTTGGCAGCCTTCAGAAGCTCTGAAATAAGAGGCTCAATGCCTTCCTCATCAACAACCAACACCACTGTCTCTGCAGCTTCTCTTGCTAAAGTTTCAACGTCCTAAACAATGCACAAGCACTAAGTAAAACAAGAAGAAAGATTCTACATAATTCATTAAAATAACAGCCTTATAAATAATATTGTCAGAAACATTTAATTTTTCAAGTCTAACAGAAACACCAACAGAATTATCAAGAGTCCTAGTCACATGCCTTTTCATCCCCACTCATTGCAGTTAGTAAAGCAGGAAGAACAGTTCCGAGATGAGAATTTAGACCAGGTCCAGCAACCTCAGCCAGAGCTCCTAGAGCATGTGCATTAAATGCACTGAATTTGCAAACTTACGTTCAGTACACTGAAAATAACATTTCAATGGGGGAAAAAATTGTGATATAAACATACGAAAGGGGAAGATGGACCAGCTTGGGTAGAATGTGTGGCAACACAGCTGAAGTCCTGACACTGAATTAAAAAAGTGCAGGAGTTTAGATATGGAGACATAAACAAGAGAATAGATTAAGGGGAGGAAAAGGGAAGACTAAAAAATTAATAGTGGATATTTTACCTCAAGATTTGTTTAAGACCATCAAGAGCGGTATCAGAAGTTTCATCATCCTCCAAAGCATGCAAAAGAGTAGGAACAATTTCATCGATTGCTTGCATTCCAGCACTCTAAATCAAGACATTTTGATACTCTCAATAACCAAAAGGTACCGAAAACAGAAAACAAACAGAGCCAAGTGAATCAAAGAATGCACTAGAAGCACCTTGTAAAGAGTGCTGAAAGCTAATCCTGCAGACTCTCGAACCTCAGGAGTGCTGTTAGAAGAAAAAAACAAATGAAACTTAACAAATAAATATTTTTTAAGATAACCACTCTGCAAACCAATAAGTAGAAATATCAAACCTATCACAGAGAGCAGCACGGATGGTTGGGATGAGTCTATCCATGAAACTTAGTAACTGATTTTTGCCGGCACTGGCCATCACTTCGCTCAAACCAACGCACACACCCTGTCAACCATAAGAACACTATAAATATATTGAAACCCATAATATAGCTTTTTATCCTTCAGAAAAAACTATCAATCCACTGAAAGAGAGAGAAAAAGCTTGTACTGGAATAAATGACAGTTTCCAGAAGCATAATCCCAAAAGAAAGTATGGATATTTCATGTCAAAAACACATGCTGATGTACATATTGAGCTAATTACTAGAATTTTATACATCAATCCAAGTTCCAAAATCTGTCTCAGTTCTCAAGCTTTTGTTAGGAAGCTAGCTTCTATTGACTTTTTTTGTTTTCTTTTTACGCTCTTGGTTCTTTCTTGAATTGGGGTTTTAAGCTTTTTAAATGATTCAGCAGATTGCCAGTCTGCTCTATTAATTTTTTCCTAATTTAATAATAAAATGGCTTTTGTGATCTGACAAAGCATGATTCATACACATGAATGCAAGCATAACATGTATCAATTGTATATTGAACCTAGTACTCAATTTACGAGACTTGGCAAAAATCTAAGGAGAAGGTCTTCACAGAAATTCAAGACACAAAAGTCCAACCCAGAAGTGTACTCCCATAAGAAATTTGCTAGCAACATAAATGATATTTGTATTATAATAATCTGGTAAGAAAAAAAAATCTCACTTGTCTTCTGCTTGTATCAGGGTCCTTCAGTCCATCAGATAAAATTGGGATGATCAAAGGAAGTATCCTTTCGCCAAGCTTCCTGACAAGTTCACCCAGTGCTCGACCAGCAACCTGCATGAGCATTGGAATTAGTAAATGTTTGACCTCCCAGCTCTCAAAAGAGTAGATACCAAAAGAAAACCAGAGCAAACCTGACGCCGTTCAGATGATGGTGATGCAAGAGAGGATATAAGAGTATTCATTAAAACTGGCATAATTTCCTTCAAGGTCTTTGGAGTATTTGCCACTATAGTCTTCCAAACATGCAACGCGGCCTGATAATAGATGTATTTTAACGTCATATGGCTTACTATACAAAATACTTCAGCAACATCATGCCAAACAGACTATTCTCTCTACCTGGCGCACAGATAGGCTGACATCAGTTCGAACCATATAAAGGGCAGCAAGGATCTCATTACGTTTATCCTTCCCAAGAACCTCAATGATTGCTCGCCCATGTGCTTCAGTGCTAGACCCTTCATCATCACTACCACCCTCAAGTAAAGCTTTTCCAGACGTTCCAGCAACCTGGATGGAGTAGAATAATCTAAGAAAAAGACAGATGCTCCAGAGAAAGAAAGAAAAGAGGTTAAAAAAAATCATTTACCTTAAATAAAAGATCACCCAACAGTTCCACAGAACTTTGTCGGATACGCCAACTATCATTAAATATACCATCCTCCACAGCAGGAAGAAGCAAAGGTAAAGACCTGCGAGAACGGAGAGGATGGAAAATAAGCAAATGAAAACAAATGAATATGATCACATGAATTTCACAAATACTGCCACGTGTGTTCTATCATCCAACTTGTGGCTAGTAGCCCTTATATAATAACACAACTCAATCACCCACATTGAGTATAGCTGGAAAGATTTGAAGATGAAAACTCCAAGGACCTTTCCTTTATTCGTTCCACCTCATTAGATATTCTTTTACATGGTAAGTTATATTTCAGGCAGCTTCGAAAATAAAATCCACACAGTCGAGTAAATTAAAATAACTATGTGCAGAAAGACAATAAGGTCCTTACGTTGTTGCATAATGTTCAACCAGGACATGCCCTGCACCAAGTGCTGCATCACGTACAGATTCATTCTCATCAGCAAGTCCTGTAAGGGAATTAGCAAACATTATAATTGAAACAATAGGCCAGAGTCCAGGTAAAATATAAAATGCCAAAACCGAAGAAATCTACTCGAGCAAGTTAAGGTACCATCTAGTATAGCAGGCAATACTTGCTGCAAATAATTCTGAAATTGGACACCCAGGGACCTTGGAAAATACTGCAATGAAACAGAAATAATCAGCTAAACAAACTATATAAATAAATATGGGCTATTAAATGAAAATAATAAAGTGCTAACCTTGAATAGTGTTAAATATCCATCACGTACAGATGCTCTTTGATGAGAACAGTTTCGAAGTATATCAGGAAGTAAATCCTCAAAGTACTGGGCCCCAAGTGCAGCCAAAACCTGGGGGGGAGAGAATGACATACTACTAAGCCAACGAATAAAAAAAGATGAAACTTTTTTTCTAATTTTGATGAAATTTGTTTCTTACAAGAAAAAAGTTAACTCCAATAGCTGAATAAAGAAAAGATACCAATCTAAAATTCTATAAGACAAACCTCACTCAACCCTTGGGCAGCTCCAGAGCGCTCAACATTACTGTTATCAGTTTTAAGCGAATCTAACAACCATGGAACAAGATCTGGGAAATTTTCTTCTCCCATTCCACGAATAAGGGATCCAATAGCTCTTGCTGCAACCGACCTAACTTCTGGAATTGGATCAACAAGTACCTGTTTTCATTGATGCAGGAGATGAGAAGAGGATTCTGCACAATGTTAAAAACTTATGTCTGTAATGATATGGTACCTTCTTCACTTCAGGAAGAAGCAACCCAATATACGGAATCATATACTTAGGTTCTGTAACTAAGGAGCACATATTTCCAACTATCTGTGCTGCTTTCTTTTTGGTGTCAGCACTCCTCTCCCTTAACCCTCTATGTATTATTGGCACCAACAGTGCAAGTGAAGGAGCATCTATGGAGTTGACAAAAGTTGTCTGCCAATAATCAAACAAGCATTAAAAATCAATATAGTAATAAAATTCCAAATAAAGGGAATCAGAGATTTAAGTCTATGATCATTACTTGCAGGAGAATATCAAGGGAGTACTTTGTATGTTCATTGGGATCTGTAAGAGCCATCAAAAGGGTAGGGACAAGGGAAGAGATCTCCGGATTCTTTATTACATTCCCAACCTAAGAAAAGCAGAAGTAAATAATGCTGGAAAATTTATATAAAGAGTAAGTTCAATAAAAACCAAAATAAAACCTCTTGAAGAGCCATTTGCCCTGCCGATTGGACTTTAGGATGGGTATCTGTTAAAACCTGCAAATATGAATTTGGTAAAGTAATAGAGTGAAGATTTGAGAACAGATGCAGATTATATGCCAATTGGTGCAGTTCAGTTGATACAGGTAACATGTCTATACCTCAGTCAACTTTGGTACAATCTTCGGAAGACACTGAGACAACTGCTCAGGAGCACAGTAGGCCATAGCCCCAAGTAACTGGACACTACTTTGCTTCGTTCGCCAAGCTTTATCTTCAAGACCCTATGCAAACAATGCATTTACATATAAAGCCATCACATCCACACAAGGAACAAGGTAGTTTTGTATCAAAACAATAACAAGGATCTCAAGCTTTAGAAAGGTATAACTTGATACTAGAATAAGAAGGCAGAAATTATCCTCTACAACTATTCCACATTAAAAGCAAAGCAAAAAAATAACAAATTGCACAATACTCACCTTTAGAAAAGATGGAAGAACCAGTTTCACACCCTGAGCTGTAAGCTGGGTCATCATTGCACGAGCAGCACATTCTGCAGCTTCACGAACTGCAACAACTTGGTCAGAGAATGAAACCAAAAGTAGCGGTAACATTTGAATTACATAGCTGCACCAAAAACAATGAGCAGTGTTATGTACTATCAAACCCATATAAAAATATCACATTAACATTTCAGGTCAATCTAATGTCTGTACGGTTCAAACAATCTTCCTAGCACTTCACAGAGACATTCAAATCCCAACAAAGCTCCCTCACGGTGTTTTGCAGAATTCCTGAAGTCAAGGAAGAAGCAATTAATTAGACTCTCATGTTTCCTAGGAAAAAAGAAAAAAAATTCAACACGAAGTCAATCAACAATCATAATTATAAGTAAAATGAAAAAAATATACCGACCAAAAATCAATAATAGCTTTTAAAAACCTAGGTCAAATTCAAACACATGAAAAACATAAAAACATAGTACCAAAAATATAATCTGCACTTATAATTGTAGGTTCAGAAATTCTGGTAAAACCAGATAATAATCTTTTTATTTTTATTTTATTTTTTTAATAAATTCAATATGTAGTACACAATGTCTTCATCCATATAATTTGCAAAATAATTAATAGATCTCACCTTGTCCTTCTAAAGTAAATCAGTATATGCATTCTACACTACCGTATACAGGTACAGAAAATACCTGTCAGCAAGACCTTCTCGTAGTACAACCACAATGTCATACTTCTTCAAAGAAGTTATTCCAAATCCCTTGACCACTCCAGAAATTCCAAATGCTGCTCCACGGCGTTCACCATACTTGTCGCTCTTCATCATTTGATCCAAGAGCCTGGAAACAAGTGCTTGGGCATCATCCTTAAGAAAGAAAGACCACTCATTAGATTTCATCCATATCAAAAGAAAAGTATCTAAAAACACAGTTGACTACAGATGAATATATTTGAAACAAATTTACATTCTAGTGAAATGAAGATTGGGTGTATCAAATAAGTTTTAGCACTGGAAAGAGAAAAGTAATGATCATTCTTAATTTAACACTTTGAATGCCTAGTTAGAAACACAATGTATATGGCAGATATTACTTTGATCTTGAGGCACCAACAGCCTTCCTTATAAAACTCTATAAGTTGTTTTTGGGACACTTAAAGCGCCTAGTGTCCCCCCCCCCCCCCAAAAAAAAACAATCACTTCTAGTGGAGAATGCTTCTACAAAATCAACGTCTGATGGAACTGGTTTTAAAATTAAGGCATGCAAATATTTAAAGTTATCAGGTTTAATTCAGAAGACAGATAAATGCAAAGAAGAAATTAGAGATGACATACTTGTTTTGATTGCATCAATGGAGATAGACATGAGGAAACTGCCCTTTGAACAGCTTCTGAAGGAGTGTTTAACACTTCTAACAACTTCTCCACCACAGTCTGAACTTTGGGGTCATCCTGTTACAGTGGACAGAGTAAAGCAGCTATTTTTGAACAAAGGAAAGGAAGAAAAAACAAAAAAACAAAAAAAGAATGAGCAAAACACCTTTGCTAAATGTTTTGCTAAAGCTCCAGTAAAGATAACAACACCCTCACGAACTAAATCATACTTCTCTTCGTCCGATGCCTAAAATAAAAATAAAAAGAATTTATGTGAGACAGAGATATACTGATAGGAACTAAGAAGGAACAACACAAACTGGGATAGATGCTACCAGGAACAGTACATTATAGTCGGAAAGAAAGACTAACCTTTTTGTTTAAATAATTTTCAAATATAGGAAATAACAGAGATACGTTATCTCTTCCATGCTTATCGATAATCATAATACCAGCATTAAGCATTCTCCCTCGAACATCTGTGTTTGGATCTGCCTGCACGTTTAGAAACAAATGCAAAATTTTAACGAACATTAAAAACTTCTAGTTTTTATTTTGGCCAGAGTCCCAAAAAATGCTAAAAGATTATAAGAGTAACCAAGGGTAAAGTTAAGCGGTGAGTGAGTTATTTTTTTGGTTGAAAAGAAAGGAGTGAATTAGAGAACCATTGAGTAAAAGTATTCACACCTGACAAGGACTGTACATAAATCAGCCAGTCAGGAAAAAAAATGCAAAACTTACCAATGCCCGAGAAATCAAGAATGTCATAACAACAGGAAGGTCCTTTGTTCGCAGAACATCAGCTGATGAGTGCAATGCTAAAGCTACCCCTTGTCGGCCCAGCCAACCAACATCAACATTGTTCGCATCGAAACCAGCATCTCGGATATACAGAGAAAACAAGGTGGAGAGAGACTCCTAGAAAACCACCATCAAATTATGTATGTGCTACCTATGGATATAAAAGTTAAATAAATCAAACTACCTGTATTGTATCTGGGCATTCATCCAAAGCAGCAGCTAATGCTTCAGCAGCGGCCAAGCGTACATTGTAATTAATATGGGAAAGTGCTTTGTAAAGTCCTGAATAATCAGTTCCAAAGTCATATCCATAACGATCCCAAATATCCTCTGCTGCTTCAGCAACTAACTGCGAGATAACTCAAGAGCATAAATATTAACGCATACAAGGACACTTAATGAAAAAAAAAACTCAAACCTTTTCTGGGTCATGCAAAGCAATCCAAATGCTTGTTGCAACCTCAACATCTTCAGTAAGTGAACGGTTAGAAACAGCAGGAATGCATCTAATGGCATTTAGGCAGGCCATTCTCACATGAATTTCTTTTGCAAAAACTCCACATAAAGCCTGTCAGGATACATATTAAAATGAGATTAGAAAGTACAGTGAGATTAGTCCACAGATGCAATTTAGACAAGCTTAAACAACATACAGGTGCCACTTCGTCAGGTAGCAGACCCAGACATAACTCATTCAATGCAGGTCCAATCGAGGATTGGTAACCTGGGACAACACCCAGCGCATGATACAGAACCTGGGGAATAAGAAACAGGAATTAGGCCAAGTGACCAAGCATTCAAAAACAGTAAAGTAAAAATATAAAGAGGGGGAATGAGCCTTAGAGTTCAGATAACTAACGGATAGCATCCGAATTCTTGGAAGGGGTAATAAGGGATCCAAATGCATATAAAGAATCTGAAGCACATCATCATGCAGTCCTGTCCTCTTTGAGGATAAAAGAATTCTCTCCATTATCTGCAATTTAAACATTGTAGAAAGATCAGCAAAAGAGAAGCATCACAAAATGAAAGGCCACAATAATAGAAAAGCTTACCGGAAAGACAAAAGTAAAAGAATCAACAGGAAGAGGTCCAGATTTACAAGAAATAGATAGCCCATCAAGTATTCGCTCAAAAAGACCTAAAGAGAGTCTTTCATTTTTATCCCCTTCATGTGTTGGAACCAGATCCAACAGAAACTGAACTTCCTGAGTCGAAATTAAGCGTAAAGCAGTGGCAATGTCAAGAGCCCAATTACAAAGAGGTGGAACAGTACATCTTGAGAGTTTCACCATGGTTTCATAAGCCACATCACCCACTATAAGTGACTTCAACAATGGATCAACAAACTTCACCTGATACAAAATGGAACACAAGAACACATCAAAGTCTAGAAAACATTGCATCAAAATAAAGTGTCCATTATCTTGTGCTACTGCAAGTACCAACAATAATTGCTAAAAGAGTGAGGAAGGAGTAAAACACATGGTAAAAATTAGTACTTGAATAAAAAGTAAAAGGGTAAAACAATGAAAAGTTTGGTGATGTGAAACAGAAAAGGAAGATTTTGGAGAGGATTTGTTTCTTAGATAGGTGTCAAGCAAATAAAAGTTTCAATGAATCCATGAAATTAGAGCTAAATAACTTGAAAATTGAAATGGAAAATATAATTGTAAATGAGGAAGTCTTCTGGAGACAAATGCCAAGAGCCATAAGGATTATGCATGGTGATGTAACCTCAAAATATTTTCATAATGGGGCTAATGGAAGGAGGAATAGAAACATGATTGAAAAAATGTAGAAGGAAGATGGAAGTGTTGTGAAGAAAGACCTACAAAAGCAAAGATGAAATATTCATGGGTTACATTGGGGTTGCTTTTCATTGGAAAGGGAAACTTGGTTGGAAAGTCCTTTTGAAGAAGAAGAAAAATTAGAAAAGCAATCTCTAAGTGCTCTAAAGATAAGGTTCCTAGTCCATATAGGTTTAACTATGCTTTCTTTCGTAAGTTTTAAGAGATGAATAAAGAGGAAATGTTAGAGGTGTTTTGGGAATTCTTTAATGATGGCATAGTTAGTAGAAAAACTAATGTTATTTTTATTCGCTTAATCGCAAAGAAAGATAACGCCTTGAGAGTCACATATTTGAGGCCAATAAGCTTGATTATCAATTTACACAAGATCATTGCAAAGGTTTGTCTCTAAAGCTAATATTAGTGCTTAAGTCTACTATTTCACATGAATAGAAAATATCTGTAAAAAGAAGATAAATTTTAGATACAGTCAATTAGGTGGTAAAAGAGTACAGGAGGAAAAGCATAAACGTATTGATTTTCAAGATCGACTTTGAAAAAGCATATGACCATGTTGATTCGAACTTTTCTAGATTTTGTGTTAAAAAAAAGGATTAGGAAAAGATGGAGAATGTGAATCAAGAGCCGCTTGAATTCCATGAATTTTCAGTAACAATTAAATGGTAAACAAGATGGAACTTTAGGCATTCAAAATGTTTATGGCAAAAAGATCCACTATCTCCTTTCTTTTTTGTGTTTGTAATCAATGGATTGAGCCAATTTGTGAAAAGGGCAAAGAAGTATAACTTGGTAGAATGCCTTTGTGTTTCTCTCATCTTCAATTTAAGGATGATACTATTTCCTTCTCCTTAAGAGATGAGGAGAAATTTGTTAATTTGGTTAAAGTGATTGATTCTTTTGTTATGAGTTGGTTTGAAAATAATCTATCCAAAAGTTGCATCCTAAGTATAATTGTGTGGAAGATAAAGTAGTAGCTTTAGCTAACTTGTTGGGTTGTGAAGTTGGAACTTAGCCATTAAAATATTTGGATTTACCTCTCGAGGCAATCTAAGAATAATAGAATTTTGGTCACCATATTGAAATATTTGAAAGAACACTGGCAGAATGGAAGTGGACTTTTTTTCTCTAAAATGTCAATTGATGTTGATCAATTTAGTATTGTCAAGTTTTCCAAATTATTACTTATCAATTTTCTGAATAGCCCTGAGAGTTGTTGAAAGGTTTAAGAAAATAATGGACTTTTTAGGGAAGATACTAATGAAGGAAAGAAAAATCATTTGATCAATTGAGCAATTGTTAAAAGATTGAAGAAAAAAGATGATCTAGGCATTGGAAACATCATCAATAGAAACAACGCACTAATAGGAAGACTCTTGGGAAATTCCCGCTAGAGGAAGACTCTTTGGCATAAGGTCATTAAAAATAGATACAAGTTGAACGAGAATGAGTGGGATGCGGTTCATGATTTGCAACAATAACGTTGCAATCTTGGATGGCAATTGCTAAAGACTCTGATTTACTCTTCTCTAATTGAATATAAGTTGGGACATTGAGATAAAATCTGTTTTTGGGAGGATCCTTGATTGGAAGATGATTCTCTTCTAACAAGATTTCCAAGGTTATATCAGTTATGTTTAGAGCATTATATTCATATTAGCATATTGAATTCACCCGAAAGTTGGAAATTTAGATTAAGAATAAAATTTTGTGTTTGGAAAGTTAAGATTTCTTGAGCATGTTAGAATTGGAAGGAGTCACAATAAAAGACAATAGCACTAGTAAAAGGATATAAACTGAAAATTCATCTGGTTGTGTCTCATTAGATTTGTGTCACATGTAGATTATATCTTGAAGTTCTTATAGATGATCCTAATGTAAAAGTTTTCAATCACTTTGCATCAATGTGGATGTGCCCAACTCCAAGCAAAGTAAAGTTTTTAAAGTGGTTCATTAGTCTTGGTAAGATGAACACAAATGATCGTATCCAACTGATTCTTGTCTTTCTTCTAATTAATGTGTGCTTTGCAAGAATGTCTCAAAAGATATTGATCATTTATTCCTACTCTCCAGTTACAAGTCTTCCTTGGTCTAAGTTACAAACCAATATGGGATACCACGAGCAATTACATTATTATGCAAGTTGTTATTTATGGAAACCTTCAACGCCTACGAGAGGGGTAGTAAAGCTTCAAAGGCTACAGTGTTGTGGAACTAGGGTGAGAGCAATTCTTGGAGTGTTATGGATGGAGAGAAATAAAAAAAATATTTTATAATAGTGAGAGCAATAATAGTTTTTTGTAGGAAAGTTCTATTTTTGTCTTTCCCTGCTTATAAAGAATTGAAAGATTATTCTCCATTTCTAATGAGTTTTATCTAGGAAGCTTGTATATTCTAGTTAGTTGCCAATTCTTTGTAATGGATAGGATATATAGCTATTATTTGGTATAGCTTGACACTTCCTTTTATAAATGAATTACTAATCCAATTTATACTTTTTGTAATTATTACGTTTTTTAAATTAATATAATGTTTCTTATAAAAAAAATTAACTTAAGTCCTAAACTAAATGCAGACTACTCAAGAACCCCATACTACAACTCATAAAATAAAAATAAAATTAAACAAGTAGGGAACTGAAATAAAGTTGATATCATCACAAAAACCATAATAGATTTAAAGAATCAACAGGTAGAAAACATTTGAAAAGAAATTTTGGTCAACAGTTTCTTCTGTTAAAACAAAATATTTTATCAAAAAATACATCCCTAAATAAAAATATTTTATTTATGAGAGTGTCCAGAACTGGAAAGGACTCTGTACTAGACTACCAATTATTGATAATACATGTAACTCAAAAAGACAGCTGCAGTTGACAAACCAGAGAAGGCAGTTGACTATGAGCAAAAATAGGATTAGCAATAGTGATCTCCCCAAGAGCTCTAAGAGTCAAAGATAGAATCTTCTGTATTTCTTGGACCCTGTAACGTACAGAAGCTTCCTCTCTGAGTAGCAACTCACGAGCCTCCTCTTTCGCAGTCTTTCCTTTATCTAAAGATTGATGTTTTGTAAATGTTTCATTGCATTATGTCAGATACCAACCATATAAAGTAATTCGGGAACATAAACAAAATGCCAAAAGTACCTACCAGATTTCTTTGTCAACTTCCCATTATCCTTTTTACTGCCACTAGCTTCTCTACTAGGTGGATCTCTTTTGAAAGTGTTATTGGAGCTTATATGAGCCTAGAGATAGATACAAAATTACAAATACTATGAAATAGCTAAAGTACTTATAGTGAAAATTATAAAAAATAATGTTAACAACTAAAAAGCAACATCAACAATTATAAGGCTAATACGAGTCATAAAAACATTTACACAAAAAAAATGCAGAAAAATGATAAAAGGTCCCATCTTACATCATCATCCTTTGCTTGCTTCATATTCTTCGCAGCAACAGATTCTGCAATATATACACCTTGCTCACTAGAAAGCATGCCTTCCGGAGTGTGGAAAATCTGCAAGATGAAAATCTATGCATTAATGAAATAATGCAGAGAATAAAAGGAAGATTTTGAGAGAAGACTGAGAAACTAGAGCAACAAATGCAATAAAAATAGGAAAGGAAAATTGTAAAAGAGTAAGCACAACACGGTTCATTTTCTTAGCAAAGTAATGCATCGATGCCCTCAAGAGGACAGCCTAAAGGACTCCACCATCTGCATAGTCTGAAGGTCAAACATGACTAGTGACAGCCTTATCCAAACAAATAAAAAAAAGAATGGTATATTTGTTTAGAGTGACAAGGTAAGAATAGTTTTCAAGCAGACATGACAAAGAAAAAGGAAACTTCCTGGAGTGTCCAAACTGAAGAGAACAACAAAAAGGCTTTCAACATAAAACGATCCCCTCTTGACAGGATGATCCAGAATTTAAGGGGATGGTTGGCCGCTTAACTTGAAAACAAATTTTAAAAACTGTTTTCAAATGATAATTAGAAAAAAACTTCCAACAATTTTAAAAAATAATAAACTGTTGGGTCATTATTTTTAAAAATTGCTTTTAAGAAGAAAAAAATAAAAACATATTTGGTAAAATTACTTTTCAAAATTTTTTTCGTACTAAATAAATTTTTAATTTAAAATTTAACATTTTACAATTTTTATCTTAAACCTTTTACAATATATGAGGCATTTATAATTTAAGTAATATTGAAAATTAATAATTTTTCAAAGTGAGATAAATGCATGGTCTTTTGTTCCATTTTTTAAAAATGATATACTCAACCAACTAACTTAACAAATAATTTCTTACAGGTTGTTTATTGTTATAGTAAGAATATCAATACTTTAAAATCTTTAATAAATAATTAATTCTTACTATAAAAAATTTTGGAAAACAATATTCATAACACCCTTAAAACTTGTAATCACAAAAATAGCACCATTTATATCTAGCATGTATATTTTTATTACAAAAAGAAAACGCAATCCAAATATTCCACATTGATCACTGTCCAATTGGACACTGTATTTGAACTCATGCCAGTTAACCAGTTCAATTTTAAGCTCTGCAGCTCTGGCCAGTTAGACCCCCACTCAGAGATAAGTTACTCTTCTTACTAAAAATACATCTGAAAATACATATTTATCGAAATTATTATATTGTAGCACTTATAAATTTAAAAAGTAAATCCAAGGGGGGGAAAGAACAAAACAAAAATAAGAAAAAAGGGTATAATATGATGAAGTGCTTAGTGTAATCCTTAAAAAAAGTGCTTACACAAAAATGAAAATAGGATAATATGAAAAGAAAATCAATAAAAAAATAAAAGCATAGATTTCAGATATAGAAGAAAAAAAGATTTAGCACAAAAGAGATCAACATATCAAGAAGATTTGTAAAACTTCGACATTTGTGATATTTGTGTATAATGTAATAAACAAATTCATCAATCATAAGCAACCAAAAAAAAAAAGCATCAAGTGCCAATAGATTTGTTTCCCGTGTTTTTGAAAAACTTTAAGAACTTCGGAAACAACTTAAAGCTGTTCTCTAAATTTTAATTTTTAAGAACACTTCGCTTTTAAAAAATATAACTAAAAAACAGCCCTATTTGTTTTTAAGAGCAATTTTTTGTTCTAAAAAACAGAGAACAGTTTTTGAGTATCATGGCCAAACAGACCCTAACAATACTTCCAAGTTTCAATGGAAAGATAAGAGTCGTTCATGAAAAGTTGCAAACAACTGTTTTAGCAGATGGCTTATATTGTTTGGATAAAACCATCTCGGTAATAAAAGGTACTTGAAAGAATTGAAAAGTATCAATATGTACTCCTTATATCCCATTTATTTCAAACCAAAACCAAGCAAGAGATTTATTGCTAAATGTCAACATCTAGGTAAAATTATGAGTGATAACTTAAATGAACTTTTTTTAGCCCATTACTACTTTACTTTGGATGTCAATTTTTTTTTAAGCAGCTTAAGTATTCAGAGAAAACAAGAATTCAGGTACATATGAGAATTGAGATAACACCCTCCTGATGGTTCTTTGACAAAGTTAGAGCCCTAGAAACAAGAAACCAAGTCCAACTTCCTTTTTGGTGCCTCTAACAGTTTATCACAATTACGGACCAGTACTGATGCCTTACCATTCCAAAAGACCAACGTTACCCTTGAAATAACTACCCTGGTTAAAGTATGGACTGTAGGATTGACTCATTTCTAAATACCAATTATGTTATTTAAAAGATGAATCAGTTTTCCAATAAATCTATCAAAAACTTCTTTTTTCAGGTTTCACACTGGTCCAACTCTTTTGATGCAAAGTATACTATTTTCAATGAATTTATATTTCTTAAAACAAAACCACACTTCATTACTCAAATGCTGTGAAGCCAAATAAAAATCATATGTACTGGAAATAGCAGATGATGCCATATGTTTTGTTATAATTTCTTTATTAGTTAGCACATATTATCACAATAAGGATTGACAAGGTGATAAAGAAGTCACAAGAACGTCAAAAGGTGGACACAGAGATTTAATTTCTAAGTAGAAACAAGTATCAAGTATATATGCAAATCAGCTTACCCGGATATCATTCTCTGACAGCAAATCATGTGCATTCCGTTCTGAAAGACTTCTCAGGTACTATTCAGAATAAAAAAATAAAATCAAGTCAACACCTCCCAGATGCTTTTTTTTCTCTTTATCTTTGTCATTTTGACAGCAAGCAACCAAATGTGATTCTATAGGCACCAATTAACCATGGACCAAACTTAAACTAAATGGTATTACGCATTTAACCTTTTCAAACTCTACATAGGTTTCTCCAGGTAATACGGTCATCAGAGTGCACAATGAGGAAATTGCTGCTTCTTGTTCAACTGGATCAGAACTTATCAACCCAGATGATCCAAGTAGACCCTGAAGTTAGTCAGGCTCAAATCACTAATAACCCCAAGACTAGTTAATGACAAATAAAATACTGTAACCATGAATCAAGAACTAGAGACATTCTCAGAAAACTATAAAGGATCATAAAATCAATGCAGACTTTCAAGAAAAATTGCAAAGCCTACTTTAAATACCTTGCACAAATTCTCCCTATCAGCAGATATAATACTGATGACATCAAGACCACATGTACGTAGACATTTATGTAGCCTCTGAAATCAAAAGGAAACCGCTCAAACGCATCAACCAAGAGAATACTAGAAGTTTAATTCTGATAAAAGTTGAAAAGCATCAAGTTTAAAGAAATTCAGGTGAATGTAAACAGTACAACATAATTTATGTGGTAATTGGGACTAAATCATATCATTTAGCTACCAATACTTGACAGTTAAATAGTATAAAGCAGACACAACGCGGCAGATCAAATTTTACTAGCCCTGTCTCAAGATTGCCAACAGCAAGTGATAATATTAAAATACCATGACAATCAGGCAGATTGCCTCAGAGCGAAAACATGGAAACTTCTTGTTTCTTTTCTGGCATTCCTAAAGTGTGTTGGATAAAAAAAATTATTTTATTTCGGAAATTAAAATACCGATTCAAAGAACACATACACACATGTCACAAATTTTTGTGCAGTGATTTTCCACTCAAAATCTCCAGTTCTACTTTTACTCTATAAAACATCAATAGAAACTTCGCTACTGAACTCTGGCACATTTTTAATCCGTACATTTTCCTTCAAATTTGTCCAGCATCAATTGAAGAAAACACCAAGAAAAACATTCAATGACAAAAGTATTTGACAACATGAAAAATATTCCTTAGAAACTAGAAAAAGACTGCCATGGAAGGGAAAGAAAAAAAAAAAAGAGAACATATACCCTCCATACTACATCTCTTCTTGCAGTGCCAACTATGTATGGGTGATGTGCACAAAATAACACTTGCATGGCTGTGGTTGGTGCAGCAGCAATAGATGCCACTGATGTCACAACCAAGGCCTTTATTGAAACCTCAACAGATGGAAGAAAGGGTACTTGAGCATCCACTAAATTATCTGCCTCGCTATAGACATATAAACTTTAGTTTCCAAAAGAGAGGGACAAAATATGAGTGCAATGATTATATATAAAACAGATAGCAAACACCAGAATATCATATAATCAAAAACAAATAAATGAGAAGAATTAGTACTGCAATAAAGATTCAGAACCTTCAAGAAAAACAATGATAAAAAGGGACCAATCTAATTGGGTAAAATACTCAAAGGTCCTTTTGTTTAGGTAAAATGGACACACTAGTCCCTTTATTTTTCAACAAGAACATATTTATTTACATTTTTTCAAAAATTACGACACTTGTGTCCAATTAATACAATATTGTTCAAAAGTTGACTGGAATCTCACATTTTTGGTTAGTGATCACCATTTTAAAAGACATTTTAAATTATGGTAGGGATGTGCCAAAAATGTGAGAATTTTGTACAGTTTTAAACATTATTGTGCTAATTGGACTTGAGTGTCCAAATAATTGAAACAAGAGAATGAAATATGTATGTGTTGGAAATATAAGAACTAATGTATCATTTTATCTAAACAAAGGGACTTAGAACAGTTCCTCACCCCAATAGAAAGCTAAAGCTAAAGCTAATGATACAAAGTGAAATATTTTCCATGTATACAGGCACCTTAAGATAAATCAACCATTTAAATAACCAGCAAGTATTACTGACTTCCTCGACAGGAAAAATAGTCAAGCAGTGCAGCATAAATAAAAAGATTCTTTAAGAAAAATATGGTACCTTGTTTTTGAAATAAATATCCTTTCTGCAACCAAAGAGAAAAAATTTCCAAATTCAATTAAAAGAGTTTGAGCCAACTGTGGTGCAGCAGCAATTATCTTTCTGGTAGAATCATAAGCCATTCTTCGAACTTCCCAACAAGGATGGCAAATTAAAAAGATTATCAACTGCAACATATAAACAGTTAGTCAGAGAGAAAACTGATTTTCTCATTATAAGAAAATGCTACCTGCTAATTACCTGTACCAGATTACTGGCTGAGAAGGCATCTAACATCCTGCATTATCAAGAAAGGTATAACTTAACAGCAAAACCAATTTCAACATCAATTGTATGAACACTTAAAATGGTCATCATTGGCAAAAATATTGAGCTGTATAACCTGTGCAGATGTTCCACTAGAAGCACCTCAAGAAGATCAATACATGCCATGCAATCCTCAGATGATAACTTTGAGGCCTGTGAAACAACCAAAATTTCAATGAAAAGATGGGACAAAGTAGAAGATTAAAAGAATAGAAGAGAAATAGAAGAAAGCATCCAAAGAAGAATGAGAAAAGGTGAGAAATTTTAGAAGCCTTATAGTACATACCAAAGATATTGGCACAAGCGAAGCCTCGTTTTGGGATACCAAAGACCATATCTTTTCCTTCACCAGAGTCTCTTCTGCATGTCAAAGCATATGGGGGCAAAGATAATTAAAAACAACACATGAAAACAAAGAGGGGGAAGGGAGGAAGATAAAACAAGTATAGGTTGTAGATGTTGAAGTTTATAAATAATTGCCTAATTACCAAAATAATTTGAAACGCATAAAACAACAACAAATACCTGCTTTGATGTCAATGGCAGCAATTTTTGCAACTAATAGCAAGGCATAAAAACCATCCAAGCGTTGAACTGCCTTGGTAAATCCAGTTTTTACAAGTTGGACCAGTGGCCCCAATAATGGTAACATCTAAAGCACAATATTAGATTGTGATGGAAAGATTAAGCACGGGCCAAAGATGAAAAGTCAACATAAGCACAACCAAACATGACACCCTTTGCTAATTACCTGTAAAATTGCATCAGCATTTTTGCAAATAAATCGAAGGCAGCGAAGATGACTCCTTCTCAGAGCTTCCTTCTCCTTAAGACCAGAAGCAAAAAATGAAACAACATCTGGTTGAACAGCATCAGCAGATCGCACTGCCCAAAACCCCAATGCTGACAAAATTGCAAGCTTGACCTCTTCATTTCCTACAAATTAGAACACATGCACAATTAATGAAACATGTGAAGCTACATGAACCAACAAAAAAAATTAAAAAAAAAGTGAGGAAAACTAGACAAAAGAACTAAAAAATAACAGGTTACCCTCATCCTTGTAGCAAGATAGAAGGAAGCTGCATATAGTATTTGACAGGCTGTTGAGGTGCTTCCCCTCAGGAGCAGTGGACAGTTCTAGTAGCGCATTTATCATGCCAATTCTCTGATAAGGAAATGCGAGTCTTCCTTCAGAACCTGTACAAAAAGATCCCAAGATTTAAGGGTAACTCAACCAAAGAAATTCATTTCAATTCATAAAGATCTTAAAAAAGCATCAGCCTGCAGCAAGCCGAGAAGAATACTATTTCCAACAAGTGAAATGCTTTCGCAAAATCAGAGTAAAGCCTGACCTCCAATTACAGCCTTGACAGCATTAAACATTGCTCCTAAAGTGTCAGGGTTACTTGATTTTTTGCTCAAAAACTTTACTATAGCCAGAGCCTCAATCCTTCTGCCTTCATCAGCATGCCGAACCTGCAGTAATACAACTGAAAGAATCTCGAGGGCATACTTGCTCAAATCCAGGTTGACTGACTTAAGAAGAATTCCAACCGACTCTAATGCAATCTCAGGATTGCGCTTCAGCATTTTGATGGAAGCAGGAAGCACAACTGCCCAAAATTCCTCATGCAACATGTGCTTAAAAAGGGGAAGGAAGGCTTCACTCAGATGCTTTGCAGGCTTCTCTCTTGCATTTAAAACTGCTTTAATATATACATCAAGAAATGCTGGCTGCAAACAGTAGTTTACATCATAAATTTTGCACAAGAATAAGCCATATTACAATGCCAAGAAGGTGGGGGGAATTAAATCACAAACCTTGTGTTGTTCAAACAAAGCATTTGATGTACTTGTGCTACTTGAGAAATCTATCAATAACCATATTAATTCAGGACTATCTTTGTATGAAAGCCGTGCATCCTTTAATTCCTCAATGTAGAATTTGTAGATGTCTGGTGACTGAAACAAAGTATAAAAAGGTAAAATAAAAGAATAAAGGAAAACCCTCCATAGCACCATTACACCATTCAATAAAAGTCCTCTATATTTTAATGAAATCTAATAAATAACCGAAAGCCTATCCACCAAAGTGGTAGGTGCTACATAACTACTCTTAAGAAAATATTAGCAAATATAACAAGATGGGTCAAACCTGTGAAAATATCTGAAAGAACACCAGCTTGCATGCTCGTTGCTCACGGAAAGATCTTTTCATGACAATGTGAAGCAATAATGCTTGTGCTGATGCTACTCTAGAAAATGCATTCTTTGAAACAGTGATGAACTGACTTTTAGTCAAAAGAAGGCCTGACCATCGTAGAAGTCTGAAGCATCCTAAATGTGATGAAAATTTCGCCTGCTTTTCCATAAGCTGAACAATGGCTGCCGCAAAAAATTTCATGAAAGAAGCTTCTCCTAAAGCTTTCATAATGACATCATCTACAAATTTCCTCGAACCCCTATCCTCGTAAATGTACAGTGTTTTAAATATAATATCTACCAACAATGATGCCAACTCTGTAGACATTTCTGCATTAAAAATAACAAATATTTGAGTACAAGTACGAATGAATGACCATTCCCATCCCTCATGAGAGAAGCCGCAAATAACGAAAATAATACAAATCAGCAAAAATTGCGTACTATTACAATCTGAAGAAGCTTTTAAAAAAGAGTAAAAAACTGCTAAAAATACAAATAATTAAAATATTTAAGAATTGATTTAGCCTTCAGCTGTAGCTCTATCAAAAGTATGCAATCCTCTCACCAAAAAAAGGGACCAAAGGCTGTTCAAGGAAGAAAACACAGCTAATGTGAATTAAAATGGATGTAAGCACATAGTAAAAATGCAGTTTAAAATAGCTTGGACGCGATCGACTTTAAAGCTAAACTAAATGAATGCATTTGGTAGCTTGGATGCAACACTTTCCACGACAATTCAAATTCAGAAATTTAAAAAGAAGAAGAAATAATATGAAGATTCTTCTTTTCCACTTCATTTTTTCCCGTTGACGTTTAAATAAACATAATTGAACATCCATGCGTAAAACCAAAAAAAATATTGTTGTAAATCTGAGCATAATTCAAAATTACAGTTAAAACAATACTAGAACTCCAAATAGTTCTCAAAAGCTGAAGCAATAGTTGAAATTACCTGAACTGTTTAGAATCGTAGGGATTTCATCACGGAATATGCTAACCCGTTTCTTAGTCAATGGAGTGGAGACCGATAAAGCGATGGAAGTGAAAGACTCCAATGGGTTTGCCATTGTAAAATGGGCGGAGCCAGAGAAAAGATCAGGATATTAAAATGGAACTCCAATTATTCTTCAATGTTTGAAAAGGAATACTATTATAATCAATGTCCGGGGTTCGCTATTAGGGTTCTATAAGTTGATGAGACTGCGAGTCTGAAAATATTTATATCTTACAGCTAAAAGAACGATCCTTTCAGAAGCGTATATAGATGGCTGTTTTCTTGAAGACGATCAGATTTTGTACCATTAAATATTTGGGCTCTGAACCTTGAGAGACCACGCTTAGGGTTTGGGCAATTCTAAATAAATCCTCCTTGAAGCCTTAGGCATTCCAATTCTATTTTGAGTCTATTTTGAGTACATTTAATGCAGCCCACATTATTTATAAATCAGCCCACTTTTATTGTGTATTTCTGACTTATGACAACATCTTCTTTTATTATGTATTTACAATAATGTATTATCTATGGTCTCTTAACATATTGGACTTTTAGGGAATAAAACTCAAGTACCAAAAAGCACCAAAGTCAGTTCTCTGTTTATGACTTTATATAATTGTGTATGTTGTTTAAAAAATTGTATGTAAAACCTTTCAATAGATAAATGATAAATATAAGTTATAAAAAAATTTAGAACTCATATACAGAAAAACAAAAAATTATAGATTTAAAATTGTTAACTAAACTTATAAGTAGGTTAAAAAAATGTTTTTTTAAGGTGATAGCATGATATATTAAAGGTTAAGGTTTTTCAAATAATTCATTTGTAAAATTCGTAAAAAATCAATCAAACAAATTAAAGTCATCTTAATATTTTTTTCATAGTGTAATTACATTATGGAAGGGTGGAGGTTTCAATTGGGATGAAATATACTTTTGATTTATGGTATAATTCATGAATTTTGTGGACCAATTTAATCTTATTCTACTTGTTTTTTTTTTTATTAGAATGTTACATAATAAGATATCTCATTTATCCCAAATGAATTTAAATGATATAAATAAAATTATAAAAATAAAATAAGGAATCATAAGACCAATTCTAATTTCATCTTAAAATGCTTAACCTAACATTTAAAATTATTAAGGATATATGCTTTAAAGGTATGTGTTTGAAGGGTTTAGAGACATGTAAGTAGAATTTTCCTAATCACGATTATATATAATAACAATGAGTTTATTAAGGATAACCAAGGGATGTTCTAAGTTGTTTAATTACATGTTGTAATTAATATTTATAAGTATTGTTTTAACCTTGGATAATAATATATATAACTTTAAGATTTGCTTATGAGATAATATGTAAGATCGTGGCAGAAATGCATTGATCCAAACGGGGTTGTGTAAGTCCAATTTTAGGAATGATTTCGTCAAGGACAATTTAGAACCTTATACCTACGTGTGGTAGTAGTAGACGACATATTATCATAAAAGCTAAAAGAAAGTTATAAATATAATATGAAAAAATAGAAAAAGAAAAGTAATATTAATCATTTCATGTACTAACTTAGCATGTCTTCGTGACTTAATCCCATGATTGTAGTACAATAATCTTTATAGTTAATTGGAGAGAAAAATATTAAAGATTAAGATTCTTTATTAACATTTAAGAGTATTATACTGATGATTAGTATTTTTTCTATTTACAAATATTTATTTTAAAAATTTTAGTTTAATTTATTTTTTTATGAAAAAAAAATGTCTAAATTTAATTATGCATCTTCATTATCTTCTTCATCATCATCATGAAAATCTCAATTTATTTTCCCTTCATCAAAATCATCTTCTTATACCAAGAAGAATAAAAATATCACCAGTAGTGATGAACTCACTATTGAAAACTTTTCAAAATCAATTGCTCATTGGAAGATCCTCAAGATCCACAAAGATCAAATTTATAAAACAAAGGTGGTAAATATTTTCAAAATTGATTACACTATTAAAATAGTGGAGAGAAATATACACTTATCTTCACCTTTTGAAACTATTGAATTATTTTTAAAACAATCATTACAAAAATATATTGATAAACATTTCAATTATGTTCATATAGGATTAGTCCAAGAAGGATTAAAACCATTGATTAGAGATGGTCTAAACACATCAATCCTAGCTCTTCTTAGGGATGCTAGATTTATTAATTTACAGGATTCAATGACCCAAACATTATGAAGTCACTTACATTACAAATTCAAACCCAAAACTACAGGATGGTCTCAGGATCAATCCCAGTAGCCCTTATTTTCAGAGTGCATTACAAATCCATGGTAAGTGTGTTCGACACAAAACACATTCACCATTCAAAAAAGGGAGAAACACTCATTTTATTAACAAACCTTTCTAGGTATAACAAGGTCATTCCAAAACCCATTGATTATAATCAAATTGTCTTACCAAAAAAATGGTTATTACAAGAGGTAACCCCACTTGAGTTTGATTCTCAAGAACTTGAGCAAAACAATGAGCTTAAGAGTATCACACAATTCCATAACAGTAGTTTCAAATTAAGTTTTGACAAAACTACTAGTTAGAGGTATTCTTCTACTTCCATAGAAAATATCTCAAACTTGTCTCAAAAAATACCATTATTACCTAGGCATAGGCATTCTACCTTAGAATTACATAGACCTAACCTCAAAAGTATAGACTTCAGTACACCAGTACCTAAACCAATCTACATTGTTGACAAAACTTCTAAGATGAACGAGTCACCTCAGTAATCACCAACTCATTCTACACCCTCATCATTTAATGTGGCCAAAGAACATGAATTATATGGCTTAGACAAAGAGTTTTCATTATTGGACATAGAAACCCTACGTCTAAATATGGAACTCCCAACCAATAGCCACATTATACTCTAAATCTCAACAGGAGAGTTTCAAGAGAAAACATCACTAGTACTTTAACCAGTACCAACAAAATATAACATTCTTTGAATGGCTTGGAATATATATATCACTGAGAAAGGTGGTATATGGTAATTCCATTCTTAAAAAGCTAAATCTATTGAACCAATTAAATCAATTAGCATGGTCAACATCAAAAAGAAATAACCCATGTAGAAAACCCAAGATGGTTCAATCGAGGTTGAAAATCCTCCATTAAGACCTATTAATTTTCCATATGCAAATGCCACGATTGATGTCGGTCCACTTAAGAACCCTAGTTCTAATTCAGACACCAGCCTCAAAAATATTGTTACTTAAAACAACTTTTCCAATATCAACCTGCGTACCTTAGGTAAACAACTTACTAGGACAGAAAATAATCAAAAGACTGATCCTTCCTCTATTTCCTATAAATCCATGGATAGTAAAGTTCAAAACCCTATCTACAAACACCTTCTCCACCCCAGGCCAAGAAGAATTATTATCAAAAATTGAGCTAGTAAGAGGCATTCATAAGTCTCAATTTCAACAGCAAAACTCAAACTCAAAATTAAGTGTTGTTCCTGAGTCACCTCCAACACCTAAAACTCCTGTAAACCAAAATCAAAGTATTAGTGTTCTTAACAGTCAAGAACCTACTACCTCTAACGAGGAAGCCTTTCAAGAACTATCTCTTGAACTGACTCCTCAAATTCAAATAATAGTATGGTAACAACCTATACGAGTTAAATACCCACATAACATTAGTACCCAACTAAACTAGGTTATCCAACATCAAACAAACCATTCTGCATTTCCATCAACCAACATACGCCTTTACGCCCTCATTGTTGCATTGGAACGAAAGAACAAAACCTTGAAGCCACAAAATCAAATACAAGATTTGTAGGCTGAAATCAAAACCACCAAACTAAAAATCAAACAGCTTAAAAAAGATTATCGAAACATTAACACATAAGTTATGGTACATGTAAGACACGATGCAGACATATGATGAGCACATGTTGGTTGTGTATATTGGAAATGCACGTGCAGTCATATGTTGGGCTTGTGCTGGGCATGGGTCATCTACGTGTGGGCGTGTGTTGGGCGTGCATGCACGTGTGTCTCAGCGCTAAAGTGTGCACACGTGCAAGCGTATGTTGGGCATGTGCTGGGCATATGCTAACTATGTACAAATGAGTGTCGACTATGTGTAGGTGTGTGATAGGCATGCATGTGTGTGGGACTCAGTGTTGAAAAGTGCTGGCGTGCACGGGACTTCAGCCTGAATGGGCAACTATGTGTGGTATTTCGACATTTTTGACCCATTTTGTTTAATTTTTTCATCTTTTTGACTTTTCCTCATTTCGTTTCTTAACATATTTATGATGTATTGCCTCTAGTATTTTTCTTCAAGTTTTTAAGTTATTTTTAAACAAAAATACACATGATTATGAATATATATATATATATATATATGATAAAATCATACAAATATAAATCTATTTAATTAATTATATTAAATCATAGTAATTTTAATGCTTTTTAAGCTCTCATCAAGGACCATTCTCTCAACTTCTACAGTAAGGTAACAAGGGGTAGGTATTTGTTGACTCGAGGTGAAGGATGTGGAGGTGTGTTAACTCGGGGATATTGGTGAGGGCTCGATGATATTCAAAGGTATAAGCCTGAGCATGGGCTCTTAAATGGTCACCTTTTTCTACCTTTTTGATAGATTTGGGGTGGCCTCTGGTCCAGAGGACTTGCTTATCTTCTTCCCTTTAGAAGAGCTCATCTCTTGAGAGGGAGTTGTAACTTTCTGAGAGCTTGCTCCCTATTTAGAGACCCTACTCTGAAGTTGCGCCAACTACTCAGTAGCATTGAACTTCATGCTATCTACAAAGACAAAGAAAAAGAGTGTTAATTTTAAAATGTTTGAGTTAAATAAAAACAAGATATTTGTGAAGTCTCAGAGCTAGTTCACCATCATCAAGAAACACCTCGAACCTTCCCTCATAATCTGTGGGAAGGGTTTGGTGCTTAGAAGGTGTCTGGGGTTTACGAATTATCTAGTGATGGGGCTTCATTGAACCTTGCCTTATCAACCCATACACAACAAAGCACGAGACGTTTAGGAGTTACTTCTATTATGTCTTCTCAGGTAGATAGTTCTGGGTATTAGTCAATTGTTACATGGTCTCGTGGATCAAGGTCATGATAAAGGAAACTATATTCCTTATCACAACCTTGGCATAATTTGTAATAAATTTGTCTAAATGTTCATAAAATAAATATATTTTTTATAAATAGTTAATGATTATCCATTTAATGAGTAATCATATGCATCGTTCTATTATATTTGAGATTCATCATGGGTAATTACGTATTACGTACAGAAGTTGTTCTCCTGTTATATTTGATTTTTTGGTTAAATAAGGTATAAATTATATCTAGATTGTGTGTAACTGTCACAAAATGTTATACATATTGCTCATAAAATAATAATTATTTTGTATACATTTTTTTTACTAAAGTAATAAATTAATTAACTTTTTACTGATAAAATAATAATTATTGTATATTTACTTTTTATTAAAGTAACAAATTAATTATTTATTTATTTTAAGAGTATTTTTCAAACCTTTATATAAAAATTTTACATTAATTTTTTATCTTGTCATAGTTAAAGACTTATTTCTTTTATTTTTAACATAAATAATTTTGGATTCATAATAATTATTACTGATCAATTAATACTATTATATATTTATCAAATTTAAATCATCCATCCATGCATTTTCACGAGTTCAAAACTAGTGTTATGTAAAAAGCCTCTATAATTTGGTAGTACTCATATTTTTTTTGTGGGATTTTACCATGTAATAATTTACATTATTATATTTAGATAATTATTTTTGGTGATAGTTTATACAATTTATTTAAAAAAATGTTAGTTTTTCTTGTACATCAATAAATATTAAAATAATCATAAACTTATAAATATAGTATTGGCTAAGAAGTTAATTCTTATGAGCAAATTATCTAAACTATATTCGCTTATTTATAGTATTATGATTCTATTTTTGGTATCATTTCTACCAATATTTTTTAGATAGTATCTTAGTAGTATCCGAGATGTATCAATTTGATATAATTTATCATTTAATTGAATTTTTTTTCATATATGTAATAATACATGTACGATATTCAAAGAACATTTTTGAACAAATAAATATCAAAATATCTTTAAAATAAATACATTTTTTAACTATATATATGAAAGACGAGAATAACTAATGTCCCATTCTACTTTTCTGGTAACTTTTTTTTACACAAATAAATATTAAAATATCCTTAAAATAAATATAATTTTTATATATAGTTATTGTGTCAAATCTACTGTATATCATTTTCATTATTTTTAACTTTTTTAGTTTATATCTTTTAATACACAAATAAATATCAAAATACACCTATGTTTTTTCATTTTTCATTTTTAGTTATTTTTTTTTACTTTTTATTGGTTATTCTATGACATTTTTTGTGCATTAATAAATACCAAAACATACATGTATACTTATTAAATTAAAAAATCGTATTTAAAGACATTTTTTTAAATAAAAAGTTATGTAACAATATCAATATTATTATATTCTTATCAAATTTAAATAATATTTGAATATTTTATATTTAAGAAATTTTGAAAAAAAAATAGAAAGTTTTGACAATTTTATATTTACCCCACGAACACTTTTATGATTAATTTTAGAAAAAATAATCGAATTATTCATCAAATTTTGCTTAAAATTAAATTTTACTTTTTATATTGTTTGGAAATTTCTACTAACATATTTTGAAAAATATGCCATTTAGTCTTAAAATTAATCTTCTCCTTTTTTTTTACTAAAAGTACTAATTTTCTATAACCTATGGAGTAAAAAATGCTTTTGTTTACAATGTTTATTTTTTTTATAATAATTGAACTAGCCAATTGGTTGAAAGATTTCCAATAATAAGGCTACATCATATCATGATCTCCAAGTCCTCTATTATTTTCTACCATTTGTATACATATGTCAGAGGATTAATACACGTATCGTTGTCCTAGAGATGTTTCATAAGAATGAGATGAGCAAGAAACATCTCATATGAACGGAAGTACGATAGAGTAGTTGAAATATTATGTGAATATCGGATGTCCTAGAGATGTTTCATAAGAATGAGATGCGCGCGTAAGAAACATCTTGTATAAGCTGGTGTTGTATCCATGAGTTGGTGTCGTGCTCATGATTGGGGGAATTTCTTAAGCTGATGTGCAATATATTGGACTTTATTAATGTGCTCAATCGGTTAAAGTAGGTCATAAGATGCTCCATTACATTGCACAAAACATTAATAATATTTAAAATTCAAGACCCAAACAAAAAAACTTATTAAAATTGTTTGGTATTAAATATGTAACGGACATACGACCTAATAGGTACAGGTACCCCGCTAGGGTATAATGAGGATATAGAGTTGGCTTAACAAAAGGTTGGACCCAACGAGCTTGATAAAGCATACAACCTAGTCAACAAAAGTACTTTGCCATAAATTGTGAGGTCTTGGATGTCAAGACTTGGTAAAAACTATGATATCCTGATGTCATTAGGGTCTTCCATCTCCATGAGCAACCTACGTATAACGACCTCCCTTTATTTATGTGTAACGCTTGTAACGATCTGCTCTCTATTTAAACTAGTTCATGTATAATTTTATTACGTATGTAACCATGTAGACAAGTTGCTTATATGTATCTTGTCACATACGTAGGATGTCATACATATATATACCCCTTAAATGAGGAGAATACATGATCTATTCATTTGTCCATATTTTCACTTCTCTTTAAAAATCATTAGAATTCCTAACCAGAAAATTATCTTCAAACAATTGGTGCCGTCTGTGGGAACTCAAATCTTTCTAGTCCATAGTTGACATTTGAGACCTTCATTTTTATTCCAAGGAGAATTATCTCGTTTTAGGGACATTTACTTACATACAAAAAATGGACATGAATGGGTACGAGCTGGAATAACGAGCGCTCACACAATCTTCTTTAAGGGATTTGACTCTGAAAACAGGACGACCTGTAGGTTGCTACAGTAGGACCATGACAAATTGTGGCTAATGTAGACTTGGGAGCGAACTGATGTTAGAGCGTTGGTCCAAATCACCCCATCACGAGCTAAGTTAACAAGCGTTGGTTGTTTTTAGACCCAGATCAATTGTAAACACTACCATGAACAACATGAGTTGTCACCAATTGATTTTAACACACAGAACAAGATAAACAGTTCGTGAACTGACAAGGAAATGTATTGGTAGGAAATGGCGTAAAATTGTGAACAATGGGCTATATAAATTATCTTAAACGAATTGGGCCAGGCTCAGCCCATGTGAAAAACCCAATTCGTCCAAACAAATACACAATCTAAATCCACAAATGCCAGAGTTCATAGTAGAGGATTGATGACACCTCTTTAATACCAACCGAGCGTGAACTGCTAATAGTGCGCAGATCCAAAACAACCCACTCATACCTTTTCATGAAACCAAGAAACAATCTTCATGAGATGAATTAATGGCCTGAAGAGATGAAGAATCGAGTAGAAGAGAGATGGGTTGGGCTGGATACATCATAAATCGGGGTTGGATTAGTTGGACCTGGTACGAATCCCTGAAAAACAAGCTGGGCTTATGCGATTGAACTGCCACGAACTGAGGAAGAACGAACTAGGTGTTGATTGGCTGGACCTGGTGAACTAAAAAGGGACGAACAGGTGTGTGACATCGCTTGAACAAAATGACATGGGTCATTGAGGCTGGAAAAGTGAATCACGAGATCGCTAACAAGGACAATCTGTTCTGATGTTTAAATGAACAAGGCAAGCACGAACTGCTACTAGTTTCATTCCTAGCTCATTTTGTGCCATTTTTGGCCATGAACGGATTGAGCTGATGTAGATTGTGGTGCAAATCAGGGAGGATTGGGTCAAGAGATGTAGTTGGTGCAAGTCGTTATTGTTAGACGAGGTAGTGGTAGCATGGCGCAGATTGAGCAAATCACGAACTGGAACTTTCAATTGTACGTTAAGGGAATCGCGAACTACGTTTTGGTCGCTCAACGGGCTGAGAATATGAGTTTGTGGGTTGTGGACTCTTGAGCGAAGTAGAAACATACTGTGCCAATTTGTGCGCAATGAACGAACTGGAAATGAACTGCACAAATCTGTGCGTAATGAACGACCTGTAGAAATCGGCTAAAGAGATGTGGGTTGTGCAAACTCTTGAACGAATTGGGCCTAGCTCGACCTGAATGAAAAATAACCATGCTATTGTTTCTTTGGTACCAACTTTCGAACTCTCTCAATTATAACAACAACATAAAGTAATCCAATACTCTATGAAAGCCTTGAAGCGATACGGGCTGGGTTGGAATAGATGAACCAGGTATGTTGTGATTTGAGGAATAACGGACTAGGGGTTGACCGATTGGAGCTGGCGAACTGAAAAGAGACGAAAAGATGCCCCACGTCGCTTGAATAAGAATGACACAGCTCGTTGAGGTTGGTAAAGTGAATCACGAAATTGCTAATATGGATGATCTGTTATAATGTTTAAACGAACAAGGCAAGCTATTAACTGCTGCCAGTTTCATTCCCAGCTCGTTCCGTGCCGTTTGGGGTTATTTGGGAGTTGTTTCCTCTATTTTGTGGCTTGGTGTAGCTGGTTTGAATATCGACCAGCGTGCTAAGTGACGAACTATAGGTGGAGTTAAGTGCTAAGTAAATTGACAGCGTCGCGATCTGAAGAATGGAACAGGTTGGGCGACTAGCGAGTACAAAGAACGACATGGGGAGTTACAAGTTTGGTTGGTTAGATCATCGACCAGCGTTCATTGGGGCTGCAAGGATTACACCTGAGTTATTAGAATTGAATCTCCGATAAAAAATGACCTATTTTTGGTTCGCATAGAAGAATCTTGCAGTAAGCAATAAATAAATTCATAAATACCCGGTTCAGTGTTTAATCACACAACAAATACTAAGTACTAATTTATGAGAAAAGTAGTAGTTTCTGAATTACGAATTTTCCCAACTATAGCAAGATTGCCTTTCACGAAGCCTAAGAATCAAAACCATAGTGGAAATTGTAAAAAATATCACTTTAATTCTTGGATTCCTTGTTGATTCAATCACTTATGGGTTGTGTTTGGATCAACCTATGTGAAAAATGAACTGTGTTACCCATCGTTTGACATCTTGTCTCTCTAGTCTCGCTTGCACATATTACTATATTGATGCAGAATGAATTGCGCTTGTTCGACCTGTTACATAGATTGCTTTGAGTTTAGTACTCCTATGAGGTGACATTGAATTGGTGGGATTGATATGATAAAGTGGTAGGCAACATGCTGTTTTTCACCTTGGTGGAGCTATCAGTTCTATATATGATCAAGATTTTTTTCAGAGACAGATGTGGGAATTGAATTAAGATAATAAGTAGGAAAGCAACTTAAGGAATTATGTTTTCGAATTGGAATTGAGAATGGAACTTTGGGATAAACATGAGCGCAACTCGGGTTTTGTGATTACCGAAGCTGTGGTTGTTCTATACATGTTGTCCATTGGAAATGGTGGCACCATTGAACTTTTTTTTACATACAGTTCTATACGTTTACTACTTTAGCACCAGTTCGTGATTTGTGTTGTGCTATACGTCTATCATGTAAAACAACAATCTTAAGTCTAAGAAAGAACTAAATATTGCCAAACATGGTCCAAGTATGCCACAGGTACAAACATAATGAATATCGCCATAAATATAAGGATGGAGTTTCCAACAAAAATAAGGGAAGCTTATGTGCTTCAAGTGAGGTGCATTTATATGCTGTATGAATTGATCATTACATGCCCATCTTTATATGATGTAGGGGTCGATTTTGGCGACTGAGGTAAATCTTGGTGCACCTTAAGATGTGTGCAATCCATGCATCGCAAAAAGAAATTATAAGAGGGTTAACACTTCATTCACATATGACAATACTTCGATCTTCGAAGACTATTTAACGACGTCCATTAACCAGGTATGACTTGTAAACTTTACTTGTGTTGTCCTAATTATTAGTGCCCATACTTGGGTCTTTCATATCAATTTGGTATTCATCAAGATATCGACAATTCATTCCCGTGTTGATGGATTTATCTAGTCGTATTATTTATCACATTATGACAAGAAAGATTGTTGACAAAATTATTATAAAGTGGGACTATTCACTCCACATATGACATATACGACCAATTCATTATCCAAATATTGATGAAGTTATTATGAAGTTTGTACTGTGTTTTCTTTTGGCGTGTAAGGTCGATACATGAACTCCCATATTTCGAGTATTTAACTATGAGTTTGTCAAAGTATTGACTATTTCTTCGTGCAAGAAAAATTTAGAGCACATGTGGGGTAGGGTTTTCACCCTCACATGTTTCATATCTCGCAAAATATTAAAGCGATCAATTCCTTAAAGATTGGAGCGCATGTGGGGTAGGGTTTTCACCCTCGTATGTCGCAAGCATGTCCATTGCCTCGTGATTGGAGGAGGAGTTCCCTGACCCCCACTCGGGATGCAGGATACATCCTATGCCTCATGATTGGAGGAGGAGTCCCCTGACCCCCCACTCGAGATGCGAAATATGCTCGCGATTATACTTTGGGCGTCTTATTTCATGCCCCCAAGTGGAGACAAGTCATTTGACCTTCTCACTTGAGATGCAAGACACCCTGTTGCCTCGTGATTGGAGGAGGAGTCCCTTGACCCCTCCCGCTCGAGATACGGCCTGTCTTATGCCCCGTGATTGAGGGAGGAGTCCCATGACCCCCTCACTCGGGATGCAGGATACGTCATATGCCTCGTGATTGGAGAAGGAGTCCTCTGACTCCCCACTCGAGATGCGAAATATGCTCATGATTATACTTTGGGCGTCTTATTTCATGCCCCCAAGTGGGGACAAGTCATTTGACCTTCTCACTTGAGATGCAAGACACCCTATTGCCTCGCGATTGGAGGAGGATTCCCCTGATCCCCCCCCACTCGAGATGTGGCTTGTCTTATGCCCCGTGATTGGAGGAGGAGTCCCTTGACCCCATACTCGGGATACAAGATATGTCCTATGCCTCGTGATTGGAGGAGGAGTCCCTTGACCCCCCACCCGAGATGCAGAATATGCTCGCAATCATACTTTGGGCATCTTATTTAATGCCCCCAAGTTGGGAAAAATCATTTGACCTTCTCACTTAGGATGCGGGACACGTCTTATGCCTCATGATTGGAGGTGGAGTCCCCTAATCCCCCCTCTCCCCACTTGAGATGCCAAATATGTTTCAACATGGTAAAAATGCATGTATTATTAAATGATCCACTCATAATCTGAAATATGTCTTAAGAAAGAGACTTGAGTTCCAAGGCAAACTACTCCCCTTATGGAAGCGCATGTGAGGGGTTGGGTATTTCACCCTCGCATGTCGCATCTAACTGTGGGTCAATATTTCACCATGACATGTTGTATCTAAATGTGGGCTATTAATCTCTTCTAACAAGTTCCATCACTTCCTTCGAAAGGGACCTCAATTCACCCACTATTTTGGTATTAGAAGCAATATAGACATAACAATTCACATATTTTCATTGATGTAGAGCATTTAGGTCCCTAGTTCATAGAGGTAGTTAGGGTATATGAGCCATCTTTCCGGTATAAGGCGATGCTTTACTCCTAGTTTGAAAATATCATATCATAGTGTAATGCGGTGCAATAAAAGCCCTACTTCTCAAGCTACGTGACAAATAAGGGCTTAGATATAGCAAGGCCATCCACCTTCCTTATTCGCAAGGATTACTTAATTATTCCTCTGTAACAATGGAGTAGCATAGTAATATTTGCCTAGCGACCTGAGAGTCGAGACCTGAAGACCAAGATCTTTAGGTCAAAGTAAACGACTTGGGTCACCTATGCATACAAGACCTAATCAAGTAACTCTTATATGATGGCTTGATTAGGCAACGTTTATATAACGATCATGTAGCACTTAAATGACTACCTAATTTTAGAGTTAATAACGAAACCCGAGGAGAGCCTGAAGGGTTTATCCCTTCAAACTCGGATTAATAACAAAAATACTTTTAACAACTTGATAACCTCACAAATAGGGGAGTTAATATAACATTTGGTATTATATAAATATCAGGTACACTACCTAACGACCTATATCACATCGCCATAGGATAAACCACCTCTTTTCATACCCTAAGACATGTTAAATAAATGAACTAAAAAATAGACTAAGTATTTAAAAAAAACGAAAAGACAACAGAATAATAGAAAAACACTTAACGGATTGAAATTCTCTGAAAATAAATTTAAGTTAAAATGTATGTTAAAAATAAAATTCTTCACTATTTATAAAGTGAATGGGAAGCTGAAAGATTTAATCAAAAAATAAAATTATTTAAAGAAATATTATTTGTGGTTAAATAAATTTGCGACTAAAATTGTATCGTCTGAGTGGCCGTTATTTACTTAGATATGTTAAATCGATTAATGTGGGTTATTTAAATAGATGACGTATATTATTCCCTTGACTTCTCAAAATCAAGAGAATAAAGGAGTTAATGTTTGATATTAAATATGTAACGGACATACGACCTAATAGGTACAAGTATCCTGCTAGGGTATAACGAGCATATATAGTTGGCTTAAAAAAATGTCTAGGCCCAACGAGCTTGATAAAACATACAACCCAGTCAACAAAAGTACTTCTCCACAAATTGTGAGGTCTTAGATGTCAAGACTTGGTAAAAAATGTGATATCATGACGTCATTAGGGTCCTCTTTTTCCATGAGCAACCTGCATATAACGATCTCATTTTATTTATGTGTAATACTTGTAACGATCTGCTCTCTATTTAAACTAGTTCGTGTATAATTTTATTACGTATGTAACCATGTAGACATGTCGCTTATACGTATCTTGTCACGTACGTAGGATGTCATACATATATATACCCCTTAAATAAGATGAATACACGATCTATTCATTTATCCATATTTTAACTTCTCTTTAAAAATCACTAAAATTTCTAACAAAAAAATTCTCTTCAAACAAAAATAATATCATTTACAATAATATTATAAATTAAGAGCTAAACCATGTTCACGAACAGATGAACTTCGGTTTTTTTACTTCTACTTTATATACTTTTAGTAGTTTCTCATACACATGGAAGTTGGTTCCTGCAGTAGTATTAAATTATTATATTTCTGTCGTATCACCCACATGTGTCTATTTACGTGTACTCGGAGACACGAAGAGCACGTAGACTATTAACACATATGTGACCTATTTTACAAACCATTCAATCGTTTAAGACCATAAGACTAAGGAATTCAAAATAGTATCCTTCAAGCTGAAGTATCTACTTTAATAAAAAAGACACCTGTTCTCTAACCGTTTGACACGTGTTCTTTTTTATGCTCATCTTGCTATTGCAACAGCCAAACTACAACTTTACACATGTCCATTGTTTTTCTTCTCCTTATTATTAAGAATAAGCAATTTGGGACTGCCTGAAAGAATAATAGAAGAGATCGACTAAAATGGAGAAAAGAGAAACACAAATGGGAAAAAAACCCACAATGGGAAGATCGAGAAAAGGGTGTATGAAAGGTAAAGGAGGACCAGAGAATGGTCTTTGTAGATTCAGAGGAGTTAGACAAAGAACTTGGGGCAAATGGGTAGCTGAAATTAGAGAACCTAATAGAGGTTCTAGGCTATGGTTAGGAACTTTCAATACCTCAATTGAAGCAGCTAGTGCTTATGATGATGCAGCTAGAAGACTATATGGTTCTAATGCCAAGCCGAATTTACCAAAACACGCTTCATCTTCTACTATCTCTGAGTCCTCTAGTCAAGATGCAACTTTGAGTGAGCCAATGATTAATGACTCTATAGAGGATTCTGTGAATGTTATGAGTAATGGTTCATCATTTGAAGGTGATCATAGTTCAATATTTGATAGTTTGGAGAATACAGATCATGGTTTGAAGGATAGTGATACTAGTCCTGTTTTTAGTTGGCCTGAATTTGGTTTTGAGGGTGTTCTTGTAGAGATGAATGATATTGGGCTTATGTTGGGTGGAACAGAATTAATGGGCCAGGATGGTTTTCAACCTTTTTGGAGGTTGTAAAAGTCCTCACTTTTTTTTTTTTGACTTTTCATTACCTCTTGAAAGAACTATGTCTAGCTTTCTATGTTGTATTTTTTTTATTAGTTTTATTATAGATGAATATGTAATTGTTATTATACTTTATTTTTATTAAATAAGATAGTTTTTTTTTTGAAATATTAAATAAAATATGTTAGAGGCGAACTATCCCTCCTCTTTGGTGTTGCATCATCATATCAATAAAATGGCTAGTTATTAGAAAAAAAAAACTTTAAAAATTGTGTAGAAAGAAAGAGAATATATAAAATATAACACTTGTCAGCTTATAAAAGATTTGTAAGAGTAATATTTTTGCTTTACAATCTTGACACGAGTAACCAAAATATAATAAAGTAACTTTTCCCATAATTATGTCCCATAATTATCAACTTTTCTATTTCGTAAAATACACATTAATCTAAATATGAAATATTTTTCTCTTTTTATTTTCTGTTTGTTAATGGTTGATCGATCTTGCCGGCATTAAAGTTTTTTAAACAAATTATAAATATACATTACTTTAGTTATGGATATTTAAGATACATGATTGTTTTTATAATATAGAAATTGATATATTAATATATTATATCTAATAATATATGTTTTAATATATTAACAATATTGATATACTATGCTAGTATTAATTAAGTATTACATAAAAAAAATATTTTAACTAAATGTGTAATAAAAAGTTTTTAGAAAAATATATTTATAAAACAACCTTTAATTATATAAAGAATAAAATAATAAAAATTTAGTTTGTATGCATAACATCAACTCGTATTTTTAAAATCATTATCATTTGTTTTATTTTTATGTGATTAATTTAGCTTTCTTAATGCCTGATAATATATATTTTCAATCAAATGTATTTGAAAAAAAGTTAATTTGAATTTTAATCTAGAATTTTACTATCTAGACAAGAAAAGATATACATATTGCATATCTAAAATTTATTAGTTTATTGTGCAACAATTTTGGTTTCTTTATTGGTATTGGAGATAAAATTAAGGAGTAATTTAAGGAGTAAATTAATTACTCCTTAATTTTATCTCCAATAATTGGTAAATAAGTTAATATGTTACATGTAATTAATAAAAAAAACTGATATTAGTTTTCATAATATATATATTTTTTGCCTATAAATAATTGATAGTGAACGTGAATTAAAAATTATTTGTGCTTTTAAATATTAAACTGATATTATGAAATAAAAACTAAGTTATACTCTTGAATAGTCCAATATATGGGTGTGTAATTTTAGGAAATTTAGTGAAAAGGTGGGAGTATATATTTTGTACCAAAATCTAGATCTTATATATATTACTTTAACCTAAAATCACCACATATAAATGATTCCAAAGAATGCCATTAAATAATAGTTTATTTTTTTGAAGGTCCACAAAGTGATTTTAATTTTTTTTAAATTTAAATTATTTAAAATGTATTTAGTTTAATATATATATATATATATATATATATATATATAAATCAATATAATAAATTAATTTATAATATATAATAAAAAATCAAATTTTTATAATAAATTTTAAACAATATGTATTTTAAAATGTTGATTTAATAAGTGAAGATTTTAGGTAATATATATGAATAATCTTAAATTTTGACCAACATTATTCTGGGTTATATACTTTAAACGAGTTAATTTAGACTTATATTTAAACATCAATTAATAACTAAGAAATTTTTAATAATTTTTATTAAAAATTGGTAGTTTTAACCATCCTTAATTTTAGTTATTTTAAATTAAAGTTATGGGGATTAATAATTTTTATTAAAATTTGTTAGTTTTAACTATCCTTACCTTTTAGTTATTTAAAATTAAAGTTATGGGGATTAAATTAAAGTAATAATTATTTTAATTAATATTTTATTAATAATATTAGTGTAAAAATGGCTACAAAAATTTAACGCAAAATGAATTTTAATATTTTATTCATTTAGGCCGAGACTTTGATACAAAATTTAATAAAACAATTACTACTAAAGGTTTTTTCTAAAATCATTTCCATTTCGAAAATTAAATTTCAATATATTCTTAAAAAAATTCGTTGTAAATTCATAAAAAAATAACAATTTTCATAACTATTTTATTTTTGTTAAATTAGTTTTCAGAGTCTTTTATAGATTCATATTATATATAAAATTTTGCTATAATTATTTATCCTAATTTATGAAAACATTTCGTTGTTAAATATTTTTTATTTTTTTATAATTTTTCGCAACAATTTGCTAAAAAATATGATTTAAAATTACTTCAATTTTTTGTGCTTAATTAGTATGAAAATTTGTAAAAATATGTGAACCCAAATTTGTTGATAAGAGATTTGACTTTTTTGCCACTACTTTTATAATAAAATTGATATGAAATTTATTTAGTAGCTAAATATCCGTTGCTATAACTAATTTTTTGCGTAGTGTACATATTCAAGAATATTTGAAAAATATTATGAAAATCATAAAATTTATAACCATTTTTAATGTTTTTTGTGAACTTTTTAAAAATATTCAAACAAATAATAATAAACTAATTAAATTGATTTTTTCATTCAAACATTATTTATGTAACTCAAATATGATATAAAATATCAAAGTTAAAATAAATTATAACATAATTAAATATTTATTATTTATGTAAATGGAAAAATTACTTACATTTATATAAATATGAACTTAGTTTATAAATACAATAAGTGATTTACATGTATCTTTAAGGTGACAAAGTTAAAACAAAACTAAATTCGATATTCGGCAATATTGATATTTTCAAAATTTTCATCAGGTTTTAGAAAATTAAAAATATATATATGAAAATATTAGAAAATTTTGATATTTTTAAGAAAATATTGAGAAATTTCATGTATTGTAAAAAATATTCTAAAATTGTATATTTATATTGACAATTTCACTTTACGAACTTTTTGATGAAAATATCAGATTATTTTATGGAGAACAAACAGTTTATATCTGGATAGAATTAGTTTGGGTAAATTCAAAATTTCTTGTATTAATTTACATTTATTACTGTAAAATGATTTTTTATTTTTTATTTTTTGGTTGTAGGTGTCTGTATTAAAAGTTAAATTAGATATTCTACGGGTTAATGATTTAATTCATACTTTATAAGCTACGTCTTATTTTTAAATTTTTTTGAATTTGGTCAAATTAATTTTAACTATTAAATTTTATATTTAAAATAAATAGCTGCTCTGTTTTATCTCTTCTCTTCTCTTCTTTTATTTATTTATTAATATTTAATGTATAAATCATCAAAACAAAAGTAATAAAGGACTGAGCATAAATGTCATATGAGTGTATTTAGATATATATTATTTTAAAATAATTTTTATTTATGTTAATGTTAAATTAATAAATAATATTTATAATTTAATCGATAATTTAATTAATATATATATATATATATTAATATTTAAATTAAGATTATGAAATAGATAAAAACTCTTAAAATGAGAAAATTATTAAGAATTCAAGAAACATAAAGTAATTTAATTTTTTTATTAATTATAGAAGACATTATAGAAGAATAATATAAGCTATTTATTTTTCTCAATTACCATAAAAATTTAATTAAAATTAGATTACTATAAACATTTATGAAATATGTACTATAAAGATATAAAACTAAAAAATAAATATGTATTAATAATATATACGTCGATTAAATTAATAATCAATTTTAAAACCTTAAAATTTTAATTGACTCGACATAAGTAAATTTTTGTATTTTTAAAACAAAAACTAATCTATTTAAACATATAAAACATAAAACTCAATTTATATCTATTTTAATTGAATAAGTTGATTTAGGTTATTATTAGGTACATCCATAGTATTTCCCACGTATATAAAAAGAAGAAATTGGAGATATAATTTATCCACTTCAACGTTTAAATGTTTTTTTTAATTGCCGAGAAACAGACTGCAGTATTATATAACACGTTGAGGCTCACGTGTTATATAATACTCTAATTTTTAAATAGCATTTTTAAGTAGCTTTATAAATTAAAAAAAGTGCCTTTATTCTAGGAGCAACTCTAATCATCTTAACCCAAAATGCACAAATCCCTAGAACTAGCAGAAATATGGCAAACAGAATTGTTGATCTCACTTTCAAAAGTTATAGCCTGAAAGGAAGTAACTAATGTGGTTGTTCACCATATTTTTTTGTAATGGTATATTGGTATATCACCTAACTTTGTCCCTTGTAACCTATATAGATTAATTTAGTTGGCTCTTAATTAGATTAGCAAACGTAGGAGTAAATTTGAACCCTCAAAGTTGTTTTGGAATTTATTCATTGCACGTAAATAATGAGTGATAATGCTTTTTATCATATCAGAGTGCAACCATAAAAACAACAAAACTTAATAAATAATGAAAAATTATACCGCATAGTAAAAAATATGAGATAAACGGATAGAGGCACGCAGACCAACCATAAATGGAAAATTAGGACATCATTACTCAGCAAGATCATCAATGGTTTGTTCCACGTCATCCTTGGAGCTAATAGCAGCAAGAACCTCCATAGTCACATTCTTCATCTCCAAAGAACAACCAAGTAGATGTCATTGCACCACAAGGAGACCAGCTTTGAAATGCAGAACCCCAGATTTTGGCCCAATTTTGTGAATAACACAAATCAACTCCTCCAAATTCACCTGCATTGAGTGAAAAACCTACCCGCTGTCGTAATCTCCAACGTGCCTTTCTCCTTGTCAATCGAGTCTCTCCAATTGAAAGTCAAATCCAAGACATCAACACAATTCCTTAGCTCATCCATTGCCAAAACAGAAATTCAGACAAACAAACTTAGGGAAAAAAAAAACGAAATCGCAGTGATAAAGCAAGAGCAAAGTGAAGGAAACACAATCGCAAGCGAAACACTACAACAATCAAAGTAACTAATCAAGGAAGAAACCAACACTTGAGGTTGGAAGGGGAAACCAAAAAGGTCAGAGCATTCTCGAGGAAAAAAGGTCACTATGTTCACCTTGGTGGTGAGATCGAACAAACAAGGAATACGTACCAACAAGGATATGGAGCTAGAGAAGAATGGAATCTGAGGGGTTGATGGGATGGAGAGGGGACACTGGAGTAAAGGTGATGCATAAGGCTATACAATGGAGTGGGGGAGAAACGGAACTAAGATTGGGTTTTGGCTTCTGAGCAGCATGAGGGAGAAAACGAGATTTTTATTTTGCTTGCAATTGCAGTAAAGCAAACTTGCCAGATAGAATAATGACCCAAGGATTTTAGGACTTGAAGACCATGGTTTGAGGTAGATTTTTGAAATTGAGGACAATAATAAAATAAGGATATATATTTTTTGGTCAACACAAAGAAAAATTCATTAAAATTGAAAAAGAGGCGTTACAAACCTATGATCATCAAGCTAAACTACAAACTTAAGCCAAAAAGCCCATCGCAAAACAACTAAAAATTCCAACATCAATAGCATACAAACTATCTAATGAACAAAATACTACATGAATAGTTCAGGTTAGAAAGATTTCAAAGAAGTACTCCAAATGCTTACCAACGTTATCCAACATGATCAAAAACCAAAGAACACACTTTTGAAAACAATAGACATCATACCAAAACAATAAAAAAAACTAACAGAAACACAAACATAAACCAACAATCAAACCATAACACCAAAACCAACATAAGATCCAAAATCTAGAAGAAACCAAAAGAAACAAAACAAAAACCAAAAGACCAACAACATAAGCAGAAGAGCACCCAAAAACAGAACCATGACAAGCTGGCCAAACCCAACAACTAGCAACTCAAGACCAAAGCAAAATACCAGAAAAACCAACCTCTCAAGCAGCTAAATCCCTTATGGAATTTTCCACATCAGTGGCAGCATCATCCTTTTCAAGGACTCCCATTGCTTGTTCAGTAGAGTCAACCCGGAGATTGGTTAAATAAGTCATGCCATCCAAACTTTTTCTCAATCTCTTCCCAAATTTAGCACAAAGATCCGCGTTTCCTTTTCCAACAGCCTTACCCCTTCCAGTACCAGCAACACAAGTCTTCTTACCTTTCCCCATAACTTTTTCACCATCCTTCTTTTTAACCAAGACACTACCAGAAATAAACACAAAGCCTGCTGCCTCTTCCTTCTTCAATCCATCTTGCTTAACATGTAAAGACACTTTCATATTCATATCTCACCTAATCCGTTCACCATATTGATTTACTTCCCTCCAAAATAAATACAAACATCACTAGTTAACTCACAAAACCTACTCTAACGAGTAATTTTGCCACAGTAGAAACAAAAGCTAGACAATCTCTCTAGCACTTAAATTCAATCCAAATATGATCATCTTTGAAAGGGATTCAAGCTCCTTGTACTAAAGATTTTGAAATATTAAAGCATCTACCAACCCTTAACCTATCTCAGAAGTCCAACAGAAAGGAAAGACTTGTCCACCTCCATGACTGAACCAACAAAACTCACAATCCTTCGTATAATCGCACCAATTCTCCAGTCCATAGGTAAATCATGGACTTGGATCCAAAAAGGAGAAGAATAAAAAAAAAAGATGAGATGGATTCATACCTGGCCTAAGCCTTTGAACCGCCATTAGACAATTATCAAAGGTCAACGAAGCTTTCTTCAACACCATATCCAGCTCAGAAACCTCCTCGAAATGGCAAACAAAAGTACTTTTACCCACCATCTTAAGATTCAAGCTGCCATTCCTTGTCCAATTTTTCCGATGCACACGAAGAAGAGCAATCATATTGTCTTGTTTCTGTGACACAATACGAACATCAATCACAAAATCAGAACCATCATTCTCACGCTCAATCAGGTTCCTAATGTCAATTCGATCAACTTGATTGCTTAAATCTTCCATCGCATAATAGAAACCAAAATTAAGAAATTAGGGTTAAATAAAATCTCAAAAGCAAAATCAGATGGCACAAGAGAGTACAATAGAGCGAGGAATCAAATCATTAATCGAAGCCAAGCAAAATGAAATATCGATCAAAATAAAAAATAAAAAAAAGATTCCAACACTGAAATATATTTCGTTTTTCCTTTTCCCTTTTTGAAATATTTGTCTTGGAACCAACCTTAATGTTCTTGAAATTTGTAATACTTGGTACTATTTTGTGTTTTGTGCCCATATATTTGTTTAATGTTTCGCATGAGCTAAGTAATTCCCACTTTTGACCTCATCCCACATCTTATTAAAGGAGTTTTTTTTCAACCATAAAAAAATTATATTGTCTAACAAAACATCTCATATTATGAAAATAAATTTCAATGATCCTTATATAATATTAGATAAATCCAGTTCAAACTTTACTTACATCCACGTTCTTATATAAATCATTTAATTTTGAAGTTATTAAAATGATAATAAAATAAACCAAATGGGAATATAGGAAATTAAATATCATAAACTATCATTAATATAATAATTCCTAATGTTTTAGTAAAGACTTGATTTTGAAACATTATAACATATTGGTTTTAAATAAATTTTTAGTGGCTTTTGTATGATAAATAAACTATCTTTTTTTACGGGCATGTGTAAATGAAACTTATCAATCAAATTACTGAATTTAGTAAATAAAAAAAAGTTATATATTTTATTTATGTTCAAATAAGTTTTTAATCTTTGTTACATTTTTATAGAATCATATGAAATTTAATGGATTTTCTATAAACTAAGAATGCTAATGAAAATTAATAAGCGAAAAAGTAAAATACATTGGATACACCATAGAAGAAAAATCAGAGCTGATTGATAAAGGGATATAAAAATAACATGTTGAATCTTGAAAGTTTTATCGAAAAGACGAAAATACTTATTTTAACTAAGTGATTGTTTGATAAAATTTTGAATTTAGTTTTTTTTTTAATTTTTTCAATCAATTTTCAATTAAATGTGTTTGATAATAATTTTTATTTTTTATTTTTTCAAGAAACCACTAGTAAAATATGTGGTTATTTATAAATATTTAAAAATAAAAAATTTAAATTAGATTTTTGATTTTTTTTTCATTTTCATTCAATATTTATTTAGAGAATAAATCAAACCTTATGAGTTTTGTATTTATAAATATTTAAAAAATAACGAAAAATATAAAATTTGTAAATAATAATAAAATATTTTCTTTATTTTTTAAGTTTTTGAAAGAAAAAAACATAAAATACTACCAAACAATTTATAAGTGATTTTTAATTTTTCTTAAAAATTATTATGAAATATATTGGTGATTATTTATAAAATAATCATAACATCACAAAATTAATTATTTAATCATAAATTAGAATAATTATCAAATAAACCTAAATAAAAATATTATTATGATAAATTTAATTAAAACTCACAAAAATATTTGTTTGTAAAGTTTACTGAATTAAAAAGTAAGAGAATAAACTGACCTAAGTCTTATAAAATCAAGAGTATAAATTTATTAATTATTTTAACTAAAAATAACATCTAAGATGTATCTTGCCCCTCCAAAAACAAATTTATGGGTCTATCCTAGGTAATATCGCTGTAGCTTGTTACACTTCTTGCGGATTGTGTTAGTAATATGCATTTCTCATTGATTAAAAATAATAATGATATATTGTTAATAAAAAATTAATGCATTTAATATTTATTAATTATTATAATAATATGATTTGAGAGAGTAAAAATATTAAAATAACCATAAAAATTTATATTAATATTAAAAATATCAATAAATTCAAACAAAATAAATAATAATTTATTTATTTATTATTATTATTATTAATCTTATTTTTTTATTTTCTCTCCTATTATATTTTTCATCTTAATTCAAATTTCTTCTCCTAAATTTTCAATTTTTAAACTCATTCATAATTTTCTTTATGTATACTCTTCCTTCATCTTATTTTTTCGTACATGAATATTCAATTTTAAACATATATTTAAAATTTAAAATTAATTAAATAAATTTTTATTTAAAAAAGATGTAAAAATATATGAATTTTGGAAAAAAAAAATACACACTAAAACAACAAAAATAAACAAAAGACGCAAACATACAACATGCTACATTTGATAACTCCATACATAATATATATTATTTTATTTTGATATTTTTATCTAATTGTTAAAAATTTATTAAAATAAGATAGAGTAGTATTTTATATTTGAAAAATAATTAAATGCTAATATTTAAAAATAAGAGTAGTATTTTAAGACACTTGTATCACACGCAAAAAGACATGAAGAGATATACGTGTTCCCAAATAATAAGCGATGATCTCATTAACCTAACCTCTACAGTCTTCTGTCTCTTTGAAAGGGAAATTAAGAAAAACCTCTTCAGTCTCTCCATCATTCTCTCCTCTAAGTGAAGAAGCAAACAAGACCCAAGCTAGCAGAGCTTTCCCGAATCAATCAACTTCCAATTGATCTCTTAGTAGACATTCTTTCAAGAATATCGTCAGTTAAGTCTCTCTTCCAATGTAAGTCTGTGTGTAAGTCATGGTTTTCTTTGATGGAGAATGAAAGTTTCATTGATTTACACCTCAATCGTCAACTATCTTTCAAAACCACCAACTACAACCTTGTTAATTGTTGTTGCTCTCGTAATCAGCATGACATCATCATACACAAAACCAAAATAAAAATAAAGCACTATGATGCCAAAACCCTAGACAAGTTATTGATTTACAGATCTGATTTATTAGTTGAATAAGGAAATTATGAAATTAAACAATTTGGTAGTTACAATGGCTTACTTTTGGCTAATTTTCGTTATACGGCTATCAATTATACTACAAGTTTAAAGTATTTATGTAACCCTGCCATTGGGCAGATTAGAAGACTTCCTGTTCTAAGCCTAGTATGTTAAGAAGATGTCAAATTGGTTTTGGTTATGACCCTTTGGAAAATTATTACAAAATCATTGAAATTTATCATTCCTTTCACCGTTCCTTTGATAAACAGAACCAAGATCTCCCGCCTTTTGCATTGACAGAAGCAGAGGTTCATGTCTACAGTTTATCCACAGAATCTTAGAAATGTTTTGGAAACATAGCCCCTGGCCCCAACCATGTTATTTGGTGCCGCCCTCTTTTCAACAGTGTTTCTTTTAATGGATTTGTCCATTGGTTAGCTTATGATAGCATGGTGGAAACCTATAGCTATGTTCTTGAACGACCAAAATTTACTTCCATTGTTGCTTTTGATCTTAATAAGGATGTTTTTAAGGTAATGATCTTGCCAAATTGCATGACACAAAATCGTATAATATTAGGGGAGGCATTAGGATGTCTTTCTGTTTTAACCTACCTGTTGTGTAGCTACTTAGTGAGTAAATTGAAAAAGTTCTACATTGGTTAGGAATGAAGATGGATATTGTATTTTAGGTTATAAATAAAGCTTCTTCCTCCACTTCTAAAGCATCCTAAAATTTGTAAATATTTCTTTATTTTGTAAGAGTAATTGATTAGCTCAATTATGTCTAATTAGTTGTAATTCTGGAGTTAATCTATTTAGAGATAGTGAAAGTGGTCAACGATGCTAGAAGACATGGGTAACATTTATACCAAACTTAAATTTCTTGTGTTTTTATTTTTCTACTTTAATATTTCTTTTTCAATATGTACTTTAGTTTATTTTAACATTATATTTTTAATAGTATTATTTTGTCGGGCTAGTTTGAGTTTTATTCATTTAAATCATAAATGAATAATAACTACTTAGAATAGGGAAAATATACCCGATTTCTCAACAGTTAGTATCATAACCAAAGGTTTCTACCTACATATTTGTTTGTATTCCGTTTGTTTGCTATGAGAATATAGTTGCTAGTTGTTGTAATCTTAAGAAATGGTAGAAGAAAAGTCTACCTCAAACAAAGGCCAACCATCCACGTCAAGCATAACAATGGTTATGAATGCAAGGTTTGAGGTGAAGAAGTTTGATGGAACCAGTCATTTTAGCATGTGGCAAGACAAAGTTCTAGATGCTCTGTTTTAACAAGGACTAGACATCGCCATTGAAGAGGAGAAACCAAATGAAGCAGATGAACTCGAGTGGAAAAATATAAACTGATTGACATGTGGTACAATCCGTTCATGTCTCTCAAGAGAACAAAAGTACACGTTTATGAAAGAGACATCCACAAATAAGTTGTGGAAGGCATTGGAGAACAAGTTCATGAAGAAGAGCACACATAATCGAATCTATTTGAAGAAGAAGTTGTTCCACTTTAAATACCTTCCAAGTACCACAATAAATGACCATATTACTACTTTAATTGATTAGTAGCAATTTTGTTAAATATTGATGAAACATTTAAAGATGAAGATGTAGCCTTTATGTTGTTAGCTTTCATTCATGATGAGTTTGATCACCTTATTAAGAGCTTACTCATTGGGAAGGATAACATTTCATTTGAGGAAGTTTACACTACTTTGTATAGTTATGAAATTAGAAAGAAAGATAAAAAGAAAGCAGGAATGAAGCAATAAAGTCATTATCTATAAGAGGGGGTTCATAAACTCAACAAAAAGGAAGGAGAGGTAAATCTCATTCAAAAGGAAGGCTTGGTAAAGATGAATATGCCTTTTGTCATGAAAAAGACCATTGGAATAAAAAATGTTCAAAGTTGTGTTGTCTGATGCATGTGTAGTTGAAAGCAATTCAAATTCAGATTTTGCCTTGGTTGGTTCGCCTACAGCATCCCATCCTGGTGATTGGATTTTTGATTCAGTATGTACCTTCCATATGTCTCCTAATAAAGAATGATTCTTTAATTTTGAAGAACTAGATGATGGAGTTGTTTTCATGGGTAATGATTATCCATGTAAAGTTTTAGGGATCAGTACAATTCGTTTGAAGAATCAAGATGGTTCAACCAGAGTCTTGACGGATGTTTATTATGTTCCAGATATGAAGAAGAATCTCATTGCTGTGGGAGTCTTAGAATCAAAAGGCTTCACTATGACCATACAAAATGGGGCATTGAAGGTTACTTCTAGAGCACATGTGGCGATGAAAGGTATTCAGAAGAATAACTTGTACTACTACCTTGGTAGTACGGTTACCGGGACAACATCAATAGAAGTTTTAGAGGAAGAAAAAGATTCAGAAACTACCAAGCTATGAAATATGCATTTGGGACATGTTGGTGAAGAAGCTTTACAGATTCTTGTAAAGTAAGGCCTGTTAAAAGGTGCGAGAATCAACAAGTTGGAATTCTGTGAGCATTGTGTATTGGGGAAGTAGAAAAGAGTAAGCTTTAGCACTGCACTCTATAATACAAAAGGCATCTTGGATTACACTCATATGGATGTGTGAGGGCTAACCAAAACTCCATCCATCAGTGGCAAACATTATTATGTCACTTTCATTGTTGACTTCTCTAGAAGAGTGTGGGTGTATCTCATGAAGAAAAAGGATGAAGTGTTGGCAATTTTTCTCAAGTGGAAGAAGATGATCGAGACTGAGACTGAGACTGGTAGAAAGATCAAACGTATGAGGTCTGATTATGGCACTGAGTATATAAACGATCCATTTGTGAAATTTTGTGAAGAAGAAGGGATAATGTGACACTTCACTATTCAAAAAACACCACAATAGAATGGAGTTACATACGTTTTGCTGGAAAAGATTTGGTGTATGTTGTCAAATGCTGGATTAGGCAAGCAGTATTGGGTTGTGGTTGTGACATATACATGTTATCTTGTTAATCGTCTACCATCATCTACTCTTGAAGGCAAAATCCCTATGGAGGTATGGACTGAAAAACCTACTAGAGATTACGATTTCTTACATGTGTTTGTTTTTATTACATACTACCATGTAACATAAACAAAGTTGGATCCAAGAGCCAAGAAAACTATTTTTTGGGGGATCCTCTCTAGTTCTAAGGGATATCAACTATGGTGCCTTGAAACAAAAAAAGATAATCTTCAAAAAAGATGTTACCTTTGATGAATTTGACTTACTGTGAAAAGTAACTAAGAAGATTGATGGTACTTTACAACAGGTGGAGCAAATTCCGAAGTAGGTGGAGTTTGAAAGCAAAATTATTAATCCAATTGGTAGAGATAAGACAGAAGTCAATCCTCCATTGACAGAAGATGAATCAAATGAAGAGGTTTTAACCCAAGAACCTCCACAGCAACAAGAAGAAACTACAGTTGATAGGCCACGACAACAAAATGTCAAGGTGCCTGCTCGATACAAAGATATGAAAGATCTAACTATTCAGTTTAAGAATATGATGGTCTATACACTTTCAATTGTGCATGATGATATTCCATCCATATATAAAGAAGCAATCAGAAGGCCTGAAGTTGAAAAATGGAAGGAAGACATTGATGAAGAACTTATGTCCCTTCAAAAGAATAAGACATGAAAGTTGACATAACTACCTAATGACAAGAAGGAAATTTGTTGCAAATGGGTGTATGTAAAGAAAGAAGGATTTTCTAACAAAGATGGTGTTCACTACAAGGCAAGGTTGGTGGTTGTTGTATGTTTTGCAACACACAGAAAAACGTGCAAGTATACACGGTCACAAGTAATAATATGATAAGTAAAATATCGTTTCCACAGAGATTTGTTACTAGTATTCGTTAATTATTAAAATTATTTCAACCTAATTCTATCCAAACAGTCGATAATTTGATGCAGTTTGACTAACTAACTTTTATAACAGATTGCAAGAAAATTCTAGGATTGCAGTTTCACCCAATTAATCCACTTGAATCATTATATTTTATCTTGATTTATGTTATCGTGTTTTAAGTTGTTAACCAAGAACTCCTAATTTATCCATATATCTCTCCCGAGCTCCATACAGAAACATCTAGTTAAAATGATTCACTATATTCCTATGCGAATTAAATTCAACCAGATTTATTAAGTTCTGAGTTCTCTAACAGTTACACATACAATAAAAGTATATTTCTATCTCTTATGTATATACGTTATTTCATCACGAGCAGCACACAAAAATGCCTTTTTCAAGTTTATTTAAATGTCACATATCAGTTAATTAATCTTCCGATAATTAAAAGCATTAAACACAGATACAATAAACAACTTAAAACAGTCCCTTAAATCATTCAAAAATATTTAATTCAAATTTCATAATTTACGCTACACTGCAATCCTAGAACAAATGTATTAGTTTATCGCAGAATTTAAAATTACAACACAACAAAAATAAAACAATGCAGAGAAAGAAAATTAAAAGAAAATAGATAAGAAAAAAAACTCTTTCACGATTCCTCAATGAAAAATAAATTTCATTCCTTTTCTTCTTCTTTGTTGTCTTCTTTCTCTGTAATTTCCCTAAGAAAATACAACATAAAATGTTAAATCAATACTCTGCGTGTTTTGTGTAACATGCAAACAAGAAAAAAAAGAAAAATTAAAATGTTACAAGGAAGAAAAACTTGCAAGAACTGCTAGTTTTCTCCCAAAATTTCGAGAGAAAAAAGAAGAAAAGAAAAAAATGCTCGAACTGAAAAATGAACTGAAAAAAAGAAAAAGCCCCATTGCCTCCACGCGTATCCCCCCAAAAACATATATCCCCTTTTTTTCTTTTATTTTATTTTTATTTTTTATATTTTTTTTATCATCAGTGGGGAACAAGATTGTATGGGAGTAGCACGCGTAAATACACTCTGCAAATTTTTTGAATTTTTTTTCTTTTTCTGCATGCCACGTGTCACCATGTGATTCGTTGAGAGAACTGTAGTGCCACGTGGCATCTTTTCATTGGGCAGTAAGCCGGACGCATGAAGAACGCGTCGCACATGATTTCTCCGGATTTGGAAATGGTTAACGGCTGGAAGTGGGCGCTGGTTCTGCGTTTTTATTTCACCAAATACATGCCACGTGTCACCATTTTATTTGCTGGACTATTTATGAGACACGTGGCTGGTCATTTTCCGTTTGAAGAGTGAGGGTGCACGCCGCTTGGATGGACCGCGTCACACAGGATTTTTACGCGGGCGGCTCGGTGCGCGACAACTTGGATGGAAGCGCTTCAATCTGGACCGTTCAAAAGATCCAACGGTCAGCGATGGCCTCGGGGGAATCTGCGCAGCCGACATGTGGGGCCCACTCTGACGCCGGCCTGCGCGACACATGGGACCCACTGGCACGCCGAGCCGCGCGTAGATTCTACACGCGATTTTGCCTCGTCTGGTTGTACTCGCCAAATCTGGACCGTTGAATTGATGATCGAACGGTGCGTGATGAACGTCGTGATTTGTACGAGTGCGATTCTTTTCCTGCGCAGAAAATTCAAACTTTTATTAATTATATTTTGACCCACAAATTTAATCCAAATTACATTTTGCACTTTCTTAAATTACAGTTAAGCCTTTTGCTAATTTTAAATTAAATTTTTAAACTTTTAATAATTATAATTAAGCCCAAATTTAATTTAAATTATATTTTCGATTTTTATAAATTGTAATTAAGAAACTATATTATCATAAATTGTATTTGTGGACAGAAATATGAAATTAAGTACATTTTCGATACAAATTATTTAATTTTATTAAAAATGTATTTTTAGCACATAAAAGGAAAATATTAATTTATTTAACAAAAATTAACTAAATATTAATAGAACATAGCAATTATCATTACTAAAATTGATGAAAATAACTGTATAAAATACAGTTATCAGTGGCTAATGGCTACGTTCAAAATAAGGGAATCAATTATAATGAGGTATTTTATCTAGTTGAAAAACATTCCTCCATTAGAATTTTGTTGGCCTTGGTAGCACATTTGGATTTGGGACTAGTTCAACTTGATGTAAAAACTGCATTTCTACATAGTGACTTTGAAGATGAAATCCATATGTCTCAGCTAGAAGGGTTTAATGTTACTGATAAAGAGAATTGGGTTTGTAAACTAAACAAATCATTGTATGGATTGAAGCAATCTTTGAGGCAATGGTATAAATGATTTGATCAATTTATGTTACAGTATAAGTATACTAGAAGTACACATGATCATTGTGTGTATTTTCACAAGCTACAAGATGAGTCTTTCATCCATCTCCTATTATACGTCGATGATATATTGATTGCATCGAAGAGCCAAGCAGAAATTGAGAAGTTGAAGGCTCAACTAAATCAGGAGTTCAAGATGAAAGATTTGGGAAAAGCCAAGAATATTCTCGGTATGGAGATAAGCAGAGATAGGAAGGAAGGGAAGCTTAGTTAGACTCATAGTCAATATTTGAAGAAGGTACTACAACATTTTGGTATAAATGAATAGACATAACCTATAAGTACTCCGCTTGTTTCTCATTTCAAACTTAGTGTTCAATTATCTCCTAAGAATTATGCAGAATAAGAATACATGGCAAAGGTACCATATGTAAATGCGGTTGATAGCTTGATGTATGAAATGGTGTGTACGAAACCTAACATTTCACATGCGATTGATGTTGTAAGCTGTTATATGCATGATCCTAGTAAAGGACATTGGTTGGTTGTGAAATGGATTCTACGGTATATTTTAAATATTATAGATGTTGGTTTAATATTTCAACAAGATAATATTGTTGGTCAATGTGCAGTCAGATATTGTGATTCCAACTATGCAAGATATTTAGATAAGCGTCATTCAATTACTGGCTATGTGTTTACTCTTTCTAGAGCACTAGTTAGTTGAAAGTTTACCTTACAGTCCACAGTTGCTTTGTCTACTACAGAGGCAGAGTATATGATAATTATAGATGCTGTGAAAGAAGCTATTTGGTTATGAGGTTTGCTTGAAGACTTGGGAGTTGGTAAAAAATATATTAAGGTGTTTTGTGACAGTCAGAGTGCTATTCATTTAGCAAAGAACCAAGTCTATCATGCACGTACAAAACATATTGAATTTCGTTACCATTTAGTGCGAGAGATTATTAAAGATGGAGTACTAGTTTAGAAGATTAATACTACAGAGAATTCTATAGATATGATGACTAAGGTGGTAATGGAAATTAAGTTCAAACATTGTCTAGACTTGATTAACATCCTGCAAATTTAAATTGGCAATGACATCGATGATCTAGAGATTGAAGAAATCATTTAAGAATCACTAAGTTTTTAAGGTGGAAATTTGTTGTATAGCTCCTTAGTGAGAAAATTGAAAAAGTTACACATTGGTTAAGAATGAAGGTGGGTGTTGTATTTTAAGAAATAAATAAAGCCTTTTTCCTCCACTTCTAAAGCATCCCAAAATTTGTAAATCTTCCTCTCTTTTGTAAGGGTAATTGATTAGCTCAAATTTGCTCAATTAGTTGTAATTTTGGAGTTCATCCATTTGGAGATAGTGGAAGTGATCAACGACACTCGAGGACATAGGTAACATTTATACCGAACCTCGTTAAATTTCTTGTGTTCTTATTTTTCTGCTTTAATATTTTTTTCTCAATATCTACTTTAGTTTATTTTAGCATTATGTTTCCAATAACATTATTTTTTGGGCTAGTTTGAGTTCTATTCATTTAAATCATAAGTGAATAATAACTAATTAGAATAGGAAAAATATAACCAATTTTCTAACATTATCTCTACGGCAACAAAAGCGAGATTAATATGTGGATCATGGATGAATATGGTGTAGTAGAATCTTGGACCAAGAAATTTAACATTACTATGTGAGTTTAAATGACCCATTAATTCTTGAAAATGATGGTAGAGTCTTGGTAGAGTCTTATTACTTAGAAAAGGAAAGTATGAATGTGGTTTGGATTGTGAAACTGATTGTCACAGAGAATTAGAAATTAAATTTGATCACCTTATTTGGTATGACCCATGGAGCAAACAAGTTGTAGGGAATCTACGAATTCCCAAGAGATAGTATTTGTATATGTTTAATGCTTTTTATGTTGAGACTCTAGTTCCGGTTGTGTCAGAAAGAACAATTTCAAGTAACTAGTCTTATGACTCATGAGACATCCTTAGTTTAGTCATTGTTTTGTTTTGTTTTATCTTTTGCTCTTTATTCTACTTTTCTTTATGAATTCATTCCTAATGGTGTACTTGTATAATGTTATAGATCTTATATTATTATAAATATGGATGACTTTAATAGTTATGTGTTTTGCAAATTGTAGTCTTGCTGACAAGTTGTGTTTTGTGATATGAAGTAGATTCTTCAATTATATTAGATTAAAGAGAGAACTCTATGTTTTTCTCTAATAAGCTTGAATGGTTTTGAAAATTTAATATGGTAGCAATGTTTTATCCGTTGACATACTAGTATGAAATGTTAAAGGACTAAATGTTGTGTAAAATTTAGAAATTTAGAATACATAACTCTAAATTTACTAATATTAGATCCAAACAAATAAAAAACTACTTGTATTATACCTACAATAAAAGACACTATAACACCTTTCAAAGGTAACTCACAAATTGAAGAGAAATACAAACACTCAAAGAGAATGCTCTCAACTTATACTTAAACTAAGAATACAAAAACTTATTTGGTTTTTGATGGGATGATTAAACCAAATGCAAGGTAGGCTATTTATAGTCCTCATCATACAATCTACACTACACAAATATAAAACTAAGAAATAATTCTAGGCATACAAATATTATCTACACACTTCTCTTTTCTACATCCTTCAATCGTTCTATTTATTTTTATACATCTTTCAACCACTCCATTTATTTTTCTACATCCTTCAACCAGTCCATTTATTTTTCTACATCCTTCAATCACTCCATTTATTATTGTGCCAATTTGACGGCAAAACATTTCGAACTTACCAATACTTAAGATTTTTGTGAACAAGTCTACAACTTGATCATCTGTTTTGATTTTCCTCATCTCAATTTCTTCTTGAATTTTTTTTCTCTAATAAAGTAATAGTGTACTTCAACATGCTTAGTTCTTGCATGAAATATTGGATTCTCTACCAAAATATTTTTGATTGATTGTCATAGTATAACAAAACTGCATAATCTATTGGTTGTTGTAGATTATTCATTATTTGTATCAACCATGTACTATCTTGAGCTGCCATTGCTGTTGCTTGATACTCAACTTCAGTGGTTGATAATGATACTGTCGGTTGTCTCTTGCTACACCAAGAAATTGTTCCAGAACCAAGCTTAAACACATACTCATTTGTTGATATCCTGATGTTATGATCTCCTGCATAATCAGTATCGCAGTAACCAACTAACTTTTCGTCTCTACCTTTTTTGTACAAAATACCATAGTCAATTGTACACTTCACATATCTCAGTATTCGTCGAACTGCTTCCAAATAATGCTTCTTTGGATTTTGCATGTACCGACTCATTACACTAACTGCATAAGAAATGTCAGGTCGAGTTAAGGTTATGTATATTAGACTGCCTACCAATTTTTGATACATTGTTGTATCTTCCAAATCTTTTTCCTTCATGTGTAGACATTTTGGCATTTGGCTCCATCTTTGTCAAAATCAGTTTGCATTCAAGCATTCTGAACCTCTTCATCAAATCTTTGGAATATTTTTGTTGATAAAGAAATATACCTTCTTATGTGCGGTCAACCTCTAGACCAAGGAAGTGCTTGAGCTGTCCAAATTCTTTCATCTGGAAATAGACTGATAAATTCTCCTTTGTTCAAAGAATTTCTACCTCATCATCACCAATTATGATTAAATCATCTACGTATACTAGCACGATAGCTACCTTTCCTTCATTGGTTTTGACAAACAAGTTGGAATCTGCAGGTGTTATTGAATAACCAATTTGTGTTAAAAATTCAACAATCTTACCATACCATGCCCTAAGGGCCTGTTTCAGTCCGTAAAGTGCTTTCTACAACTTACGCATATATTCAGGATGATCTTAGCTCTGAAAAACCCATTGGTTGGATCATGCAGATCTCCCGATTTAGCTCTCTATGAAGAAACACATTTTTCACATCCATGTTCCATAAATTCCAGTATTTGTTGGCTACAAGTGCAAGTAAGACTCGTAGAGTTGTAAGTTTCTCCATTGGACTAAACATTTCATTATAGTCTAGTCTGTACTGTTGAGAGAAACCACAAGCTACCAATTGTTCCTTATATCTCTCAATTGACCCATCTGGACGATGCTTTATCTTGTAAACCCACTTACATGATATGGGTTTCACATCTCCTGGTTTTCACATCAAATCCCAAGTTTGACTTTGCTAAAGTGCATCGATCTCTTTTGTCATAGCTATCATCCACTCAGATCTTTGTGATTCTTCTTCAAACGTCTTAGGTTCTATTGCTTTTTCAACTATGACTGTATTGTCATATTTGGGATTTGCCTTCATGTTCTTGTTAACCTACGGAGTTGAGATTATGGAGTTTAGTCTTATGTTTCACTAGGCCCACCTTCTTTATTTAGTTATTGATATATGTCAGTTTTCCAAGGATTATGAGTTACTCTTTGTTTGGCATCATCATCGTTTGGATGTTTGGATTCATTTAAACTTGGTTGGAGTTGAATAGTATGCTTATCCATCTTTTGTTGTAGTTTGTCTCCAAATTCTCTTGAATCTGAAAACGCCTTCTTCTTTGAGGACTACCAAGAAGATGCTTCATCGAACATCACATATCATGAAGAGTAGCATCTTCCATTCATTGGATGCAACATTTCCACCCCTTTCTTTGGTTATCGTATCCCATAAAGATACATCTAACAAATTTCTTGTCAAACTTGCTTCGTAAATGATCAGAATCAAATACATAACATACATAGCTAAATACTCGAAAGAAGTTAACTGTAGGTTTCATCCTCCACAGTTTCTCAAAGGGTGTAACAAATCCTATCCTTGGTTGAGGAAGTCTGTTGATCACAAAGGCTATAGTCCTCAACATTTTAGCCCAAAACCTTATAGGTACATTCTTTTCATGTAGCATAATACGACAAATTTCTGTAAGATGTGGGTTATTTCTCTTCGCTACACCATTGTGTTATGGCATGTTGGCATAAGTGTACAAATGATGTATTCGAAATTTCTTTAGGTATTGACAGAACTCGCTTGAGTTATACTCTCCGTCATTGTCTGTGCCCAAGCAACATATCTTATTTCCTACTTTTCCTTCAGCTGACTCTCTAAACTCTTTAAACTTTAAAAATGTGTTAGATTTTTCTTTCATAAAGAAAACCTATGTATACCTTGAGAAGTCATCAATGAATGTCACCATGTACCGCATACTGCCAATTGATGGTTGCTTAATAGGTCCAAATACATCAGAGTGAACTAACTCTAATGATTCTTTTGCTTTAAACTTCGATTCCTCATATGGAAATTGGTGAGCTTTACCATACTGGCATCCTGCACAGACCGTGTCTGTTTGCACATCTAGTTGAGGAAGCTCTTTAAGCATCGACTTCTTTACCATCACACTTAGCTTGAAATAGCTAATGTGACCTAATCGCATATGCCATAGATCTATTGTCTCATTTCTTCTTATTTTGTCTACATATGTAGATTATACTGACATCACGTAAACTGATTCCAATCGTTTCCCCTCCACTGTTGGTGTTTTTGAGATTTTGAGATCATGATACATCTTCATGTCTTGGGGACCAAACAAGACATAATGGCATGATGATATCAATTGAGCCATAGATATTAAATTTTCATCATTCTTAGGACATGATAAACATCTTGAAGTGGTACTTGGTTTGTAACATATCGAGGCGTAACTATTGTCTTACTGATGTAAGTTATCGGTAACTTTGAGTTGTCAACTGTCACCACTACACGACCTCCCTTGTACTTAGACATGTTTTTCAACTTCTATTTATCACCTGTCATAAGATTTGAGTAGCCTGAATCTACAATCTAGTCAATCTGTTTTGATGTTGTCACCGTAAGAACTAATTCTTCTTCCTATAGTGAATAGTGCTTCGGTATCCCAACCATCTTCACTATGCTTCTTAGAATTGGAAGTAGTTGTATTACTTTCAATAGGATTTCTTACTCCAACAATATTTTTCCATGTGACCCATCTTCCCACAGTTGTAACATTCACCATCAAATTTTCTACGGTTACTACGATTCTTCCAAGCTTCCCAGATGAAAGCCTCCATTTCCTTGATAATTTTTTTCCTTTTTCGCCATCCTTGTTAGATCCACTACTATTGTACTGCTTGAAAGTGCCTCTACTTTTGCTAGTGTAGAACACTTCTTTCTCACCTTTCAGCGAGACTCTTCCCATTTGCTTAGCCATGGCTACTTGACTAGCCAACAAATTCTCAAACTCAACAAGAGATGGTTATGTTGGTCATCCTTGTATAGCAGTATCAAACCCTCGATATTCAGGTCTTAAACCATGGATAATTATTCTTTTTTATCCTGGTTTCCCCAATAGGAGCTTTCAGATCTATCTCTGAAATTTTGCGGTATAATGATTTTACCTTGTGAAAGTACTGGGAAATCATCATGTCATCTTGCGCCATCGATAACAACTCATTCTCAAGAAGTTATAGTTTTGTATCATTCTTCTTTGAAAAGAGTGTAACAAGAGTGTCCCATGCTTCCTTCAATGTTTTGGAATCCCGAATGTGCTCCAACATTTCTTCTTCAATTGTGGTCTTTAAAGCAAATATCACTTTGCTTGCTTTTAATTTTTCACTTCCTCAAGATGGCGTTTGCATCTTTCGTTGCTAGTTGTGTAACTTCGTCACCACTAACAACCTCCCACAAGTCTTGACCCTATAGGTAAGACTCCATACATGTTGCACATATGTTATAATTTTTGTTGTTGAGCTTCTTGATTCCTCCAACTACTTGAAGATCACCCATCATGCATGAAAGACTTCGACTATACCGAACAAGCTTGACTAATAAACTTGCAGAGTACCAAACTCCTCACGATTGAAGATAGCTTCACTAAGAACTATCCTTGATCGTCCCGCTCTGATACAAATTGTTGAGTAAAATTTAGAAATTTAGAATACACAACTCTAAATTTACTAATATTATATCTAAACAAGTAAACAAATTACTTCTATTATACCCACAATAAAAGACACTATAACACCTTTCAAAGGCAACTCACAAATTGAAAAGAAATACAAACACTCAAAAAGAAAGCTCTCAACTCACACTCAAATTAAAAATACAAAGACTTATTTGTTTTTTGATGGGATGATTAAACCAAATGCAAGGTAGGTTATTTATAGTCCTCATCATGCAATCTAAATCACACGAATATAATTCTAAGAAATAATTTTAGTCACACAAATATTATCTACACACTTATCTTTTCTCCATCCTTCAACCACTGTATTTATTTTTCTATATACTTCAACTATTCTATTTATTTTTCTACATCCTTCAAACACTCCATTTGTTTTTCTATATCTTTTAACCACTTTATTTATTGGGTTGGTGTTGATTTTCAATACTAAATACGTACTTACACTTCAAAGGAAATTGGAAGATGGAGAAAAGAAGAAAGAAAAGAAACTAAAATCTAATAAAAATTGAAGGGTAAATATGCAATAATTAAGATACACAATCAATTGCATGCCTACCTAAAAGCGGATAAACTTTTATATGAACCTTGAATGACACGGAGAATCTATTCATTGGATGGATTTATACGAATGCATTTGTTGGTACATATGTAAGAATAGTTTATTGTTAAAATTGTCAAATGACATTACATACTAGTACAAAAAAAATTCTAAGAGCGCTAAGCTTCAAATTTTACCTAGTTTAACATGTTACTTTTTTGTTATTGCTAAACTATAGTTGAAGATATTAGTTTATGGGTAATGCCAACTATCAAATTCCACTTACTACCAATTAATGCCAAAAGTTGATACTAGGAAACAACTATGATCTGATATCCACTTGGAAAGCTCTATTATCGGAGGGCAAAAAGACCCGTTGCATTTTCTTTGTTTTTATTTTAGTACCTCTGTTTGAGGTGGCATGGAGTAAAATTCTTAAAACAAAAAATACCAGAAAAATCTTTTGAAATGGAAAGAGGACAATAAACGTGCGGTAGCCAAACAACAAAAAATAGTATCAAAATAATGTGTATGATAAATGGCCTAACAAATGCTTGTACTTAAAAGGAAAAATATATTTTAATATAAATGATGCTGACACATTAATAAGATACATCATAAATAGCATAAATCATTTACATAATCGAAAACAATCGGTAAATCTCAACATTTTAATTAAATTAATTTATCTATATATATATTAATTTAATCAAATATGTGCTTTGATTGTATGTAAATCCCTTTAGATTAAGATTTAATTACATCACATTACACATAACCATATGAATTTTAGAAAAATATATATATGTTTTTTATTAAACGTAAAAAAATATATGTTTTTCTTAAAAGAAAGGTAAACAGCTTCCAAAATACCTAAATTATAGTCAATTTTACACAAAGATATTTGAATTTTTTTTCTACACAAAAGATACATAGACTCTTATTATATTTATATATAAGTATTTTTTTATTAATTTCTATCATGTCATACGCATAGTTATCATGTCAGCTAATCAGTTGATGTGGTAACCAATTAATTTTTTTCATGTTAGCTAATTAGTTTATACATCAATTAATTAATGCTTATTAGTTGTGTTACAACTTATCACAAAAGTATTTATGTGTAAACAAAATAAGATTTTAAATATTTTTGTGTGGAGAAAAATAGTTAACACATCATTGTATAAAATAGACTAAAATTTAAGTATCTTATATGTTCTTAACCTAAGAAAATATTGTCAATCTTATGTTTTTTCTTTCATAAAGTAAACAACAAATGTTTTCTTAAAGAGTTAAACAGTTAAACTGAAATTAGGTGATTAAGTGGGTAAAATGGTTTCACTTTTAATCTCCCTATAAAAAAACACATTTTTTACATTATTAAAAAAAAAATATTTGGACAACATTTTTGAATATGAGAAAAACATATGTTTTTTATATTATGTGAAAAAAAAACACATGTACACCAATATGAAAATTTATTTATAACAACAGTTATGCTATATAATTAAAATAATTGAGCAAATGCAAGCTTTATAGAAAACTAAGCAAACAATGAAAATTTTATTTTATTTGAAAAAATAAAATATTTATAGAAAACTAAGGCTTTTTTTGATAATGATTATGATTTATAATTAAATAATTAACTTTATGATTTATGATTCTTTTGTAAAATAATTATCAATATATTTGAAAACAATTTTTACTGGGTGATTTTTTAAAAAAATTCAAAAATCTCTTACAAGTTGTTTGTTAATATTTTATTTAAAAAAACTTAAAAAATAAAGAAATTTATTAGTTATTATTTACAAATGATATGTTTTTAATCCTTTTATTCAAATACTTATAAATAAAAAAAATCATAAGACTTGATTTACTCTCAAAATAATATTTGATGAAAATGAAAAAAAATTTCATATTTTGATAATGATTCCTTAAAAAAATCAAAATCAAAATCAAAATTGTTATCAAGATCGAAAAATAACTTTAAAAAATCAAAAATTCAGAATCAAAATCATTATAAAATAAATTCTAAATAAACAAGAAAATAATGTATGTACAACTATATTACAATTGGTTTGATTTTTTACAGCTTCTTAATCGAAATTGACCTATTTATATAGCTGGATGTTTAAAAATCAAACACCAACCTACCAAACCTGCTAAAATTTTACCTACTTGATTTAGCTTCAGTTTGGACGATTTTAGAAAAATAATGCTTACCCATACTTGGTGCTATCAATTTCTTGACTATTTTATTTTCTCTAAAAAGTAAATCTCACAATTCATACAATTATTTGAGTATACATGTTATTTATTTTGTTCAATTGATACGATTCATCTTTAGATACACATTTACTTACTAACTCTTATAAATTATGGGAAATAAACTCAAATTCTCGTTTAAGAGAATATAAGACATGTATTAAGTTATCGACCATTGAAGTGAGAGGTGTATACACGTTACTCTGATGCGATAAATAATTAATCGAGGGAATTGTTTAAGCCAATTGCGTGCTTAAAAGTTCAATTTTCTCAACAACAAAAAAATGTTAAACAGTAATTTTTTGGTATTATATATACATGATAATGCCCTAGCAAATTATAATACCTCTCTATTATATAGCAATGCGATGAAGATAAAGACCTAATGAAGGTGAAGATCTGATGAGTTTGGAGCTCTAAATCATAGAAAAACCTCGATACGTAGTAAGGTGATGAAGATGAAGACTTGATGAGTCTAGAGCTCTGCATCATAGAATAACCTTGATATGTAGTGAATGATGAAGATGAAGAACCGATGAATTTGGAGCTATGATGAGTGCTCAAAAACCACTAAAATTATCATGATTTTATGCAAATTAATTGATTAAAATATATCTATTTATACGATTTTATCATATATTTATATAATTTTTTTTTTCGAAATCATGGGTATTTTTATTATTTTTCAGGTATTTTCGCTTAAAAACGTAACTTAAAGACTCAAAGAGGAATACTGGAGGCAATACATCACAAATATATTAATAAATAAATAAGGAAATGTCAACAAATATGGAAAAATTGGACAAAATGGGTCAAAAAGGTAAAAATATCAAAAAGGAGGAAATCACGCACGCAGCCGCCGCTCGCGCCCAGTCCCGCGCCAACCGCACATGCGCCCGCGCCCACTCCCACGTGCACCTTGCTCCTTTCCGCGCACCACTGATGCCTTCCGCGTGCGCCGCTACCATCTGCGCCCCAATCCGCGCGCAGCCGCCCCCCATGTCATGATGATGTCATCAAATGACATCATCATTCACCACTCCACGTTTCCACCATTTTTTATCATTTTTTCACCCACTTTTTCTACCCATCATCACCTATAAATACCCTCATTCTCTTCATAACTAATCACACCTAAAAATACATTTTCTCTTCTCTTTCTTTCTCTCATTTCTTAGTTTTTAAGCTTTTCTTAGTTAGTTTCTCTTAGTTTTAGAGTTCTTCTCTTTTTGAGAAGAACTAGTTATGTTTTTGTAATTTATTTGTTTTTCGATTCAATAAATGGGAGTGCAAATTTCGTTTGAAGGTTTTCCATCAACGGGAATAGCATCGCAGTTATTTTTTATGCTTTATTCTTTAATGTTATATTTAATTTATCTGTGATTAAATTTAACTTTACTGGTTATTTGTTAACATGATATAATAATAACGTTGTTATGCTTGCGAAATATTAAATAGGTAAAAATCTCTAAAATGAATTGATTTTATTTTTATTCAAGATTTTATATTAAGAATGTTAGAGAGAAATATATTATTTTTCATTACAAACTTAAATCTGAAAATTAGATTTTAAGGTTTAGTTATCCGGTCTAATTTAGAGTAGTGTTATTTTATTTGTTGGTACAATCGCCCGATAGTTAGAGTGAAGCTCTATTTCAAAAAAATTTAAAAGAATTATTATCTGAAAATGTATTGACAACATGTTTTCAGTAGTGGTTTTAAAACTTGAAAGTTAGTACTCGGATAATTAAATTCTTAGATTTAATTTGGACACCTTGAATAAAGTTTAAACTGTCTAACCCCACCAAATGTGGCATTTAAATGGTTCATTTTCAATCTCTTAGAAAAAGGAATTAATTTAATTAACCAAACTATTTATCAACCCCTCTCATAGGTGTTAATTGATTTGTTTAGTTAACAAAGAATATCTAACCCCAACCAAATGTGGTATTCATATAAAAAAAAAAGAATCAATAAATATCAATTTATATCTTTAATAACCTAGATAATATGAGCAAACATAATTAACTTAGTTATTATATCCATAAATACTCCACTATTTGAAATGATAAAATTTGCATAAATGTTTATTGAATCTTTATCTATGTTTATTTTTATGTTATTAGATTAGAAACACAAAAACCAAACTATCGTGACAGGATGTTTAGGATTTAATTTTGTTTTTAAAAGTTTGAATAATAAATTAAAAACCACATATATTCCTTCCTTAGATCGACCTTGGGAGTATACTTATCATTTTCTACGAAATGATTCATGCACTTGCGAGAGTTTTATAAATATAAAACCAAAGTATTGGAAGGATCGGCGATACCGGTTTTCGCTCATCAAGCTATACACCATAGAGCGACCTTGTTAGTAAAAATTGTGTTGTATGTATTTTAATACGTATTCTGGTTTTTTGTATGATAGTTTCCACCCATGTAACTCATACATATGTCTAGGTATTATATACACATCTTCAATGGGGAGAATACAAGATTTGCTCATTTTACCAATATTTTCTACTTACTAAAAATCACTAGAATCTTTAACACATAAAATTCTCTCCAAATAATTGGCACCATCTATGGGAACTTAAATATTTTTAGTCATAGTTAGCATTTGAGACCTGACATCTTATCCTCAGGAGAATTGAGCTTGTGTTTCAGGGACTTTCATACCATATAACATGAACACCCGCTAGTACCTACCAAACAGGTTGATAGTGTTGCCCATCTAGCTCAAGAATTTGATCTCAACGACTAGACGCATGTCTCTTCTCCTGTTAGGCCTTTATCAGATCGCAAACTAGGTAGCATTCATCCCTTAGTTAGTGTAAGTCACCAAATCTCACCATGTCTCGATGTGACTCGACCCACTAGAACAAATCCAACTCAACATCCCACTAGTTCATTGAATATTAGTTCTAAAAGTGCTTCTCTCCAAAAAAGGATGCAATGATGAAGAGTCTTTAGATACAAATAAATGAGTTGCAATAAGCTTTCGTCAAATCACAAAAGGAGAATAACAAGTTAAGGTCCCAATTGGAACGAGAATAATATTCAAAGTCGGAGAGCTCATTTCATACACCTAGCCCACTGATATTGGATAATCTCCAATCTAGAAAGGGACATGCATCACACAATCCTTACCCACAAAAACATACATATGTTGTAGAAAAATATCCATGTGCAACTCCAAACCCCAATTTTACTCTAGGGCCTTCCCAGATGAATCCACTAATTTATAAGCATGCAATGTAGCATACATCATTCCCAACTCCAATGTTTGACTCTAAGGATGTCTTAGACCGAAAACTAAAAGATATAGAGAAGAAGATGTGGGCTAAAATGAATGATAGACTTAAAGGACATGAGAAGCTTAGGCCTTATGGTGATATTAAAACTATTTGTAATCAGTTGTCAACATCACCTTTTTTAGATGCTTTGGAATTAACCTTACCTCCGCCAAATTTTAATGCTTCTAAATGCCTTACTTATAAGGGAACAAAAGACCTTGTGGCTTATATTCTCCAGTTCAAGATGGTCATGGCTACCATAAGCCTTCTAGAGAATAAAAGAGAAGCGATGTATTGCAAGTTATTCTCGACAACTCCCTAAGAAACCACACAACAATGGTTTATGGAATTGCCTTCCAAAAGCATAAATAGCTTTGATTCTTTCATCAAGGTATTTATTACCAATTATGCATGCAACAAGCCCATAAGAAAGGAATCTCATCACCTATTTTCGATAATCCAAGACGAGAAGGAGACAATTGAAGCTTATATGAGAAGGTTTAAGACAAAAAAGATGGAAATTTCTCAATTTCCTCACTCTATAGCAATTAAGGCTTTTCATAAAGGAATCAAGCACGATATTGGTTTTTTTCATCGAGTTAACAAAAATCACACCTTGATCTTTGGACATGGTTTATGAAGAAACCCAAAAAATTGTAAACATGGAAAGGGAAATGAAATCCACTAAAAGAGTGATTAATAGAAGTATGAATAAACCTACATAGAGCAAAAGGAAAGAGAATAGAAGGCCTATCAGGGATAGAAGTTCGCACCTTCCATGTTTTAAACCTATGATCATACCGAGGGTGGGCTCAAGGACATGGGGTCGAGAATTATTCTCATTCTGAGGTCCACCTTTAAAGGTCTCATTGCCAAAGGTAGTACAACGAATAAAGATTTTTAACAATGTTAATTGGTCGCCACCTATGAAGGCTCCACTCATAAATCATAACAAATACTGCATGTTCCAAAAAGACACAAGACATTGAACCATAGATTTTCGACATCTTAAATGCGAGATTGAGCATTTGCTTTTTGAAGGATATCTGTGGGATATTGTTGATAGAGCAGAGGGTCCACAAGAAGGAAATCTAGAAGGTACCAACTCTATTCAAAGAGGAAAAACATCCTCAAATCCAGCTCCTAGGGACGCAAATAGAACTAATCATGCTCTACTAGGGGATGTTCTAATATTTCATACCATACACGGTGGACCTATTATGACCAATCATTCTAACAATTCCTGGAAAAGGTATGCTTGGGAAGCCATAGACACAAATCGATTGATCTATAGTTTAAGACCTAAGGGACTTATTCACCTTATCACTTTTGATGGACGAGAAGTTCTCCTACCTCATGATGACCTTCTAGTCATCATAATTAAGATAGCACATTGTGAAGTGCACAGAATTTTAGTGGACAATGATAGTTTTTTGAATTTACTATACTTGTCCACTTTATTGGATATGAGGATCGACCCTAAGGAGATTACACAACAATAAATGCTATTAATGGGTTTCAAAGGTAGTGTAACTATGTTAGTATGGACTATATGCTTATTAATCTCCTTGGAAGGAGCCATAATTCTCCCGAATTTTATGGTTTTAAACACCCCTACATCTTATAATGCAATTTTGGGTCGACCATGGATTCATAAAATGAAGGCAATACCTTCCACGTACCATTAGCTTATTAAAATCCCATTTTTGAAGGGATTAAAGAAATTAAGGGAGAATAAGACAAAGTGAGGAGTTGCTATAATGCTGCCATGAAAGACACATTGCTTCCACCATCGAAATAGAAATTAAAGAATAAAAATTGTTTGGGTGAGAGGAGAATGCCACTAATGAGGGGACCTATTATGATAATAAATCCCAATGATTATGAAGTGATTCACATAGGAGATCTGTGGGATGACAAATATGTGAATATTAACTCTAAGCTATCATCTTTTGTGAAAAATGTGTTTGGTGATTTTTATAGGATAACATTGACCTCTTTGCATGGAAGCCTAAAGACATGCCTGACATTGATCCTGATATTATTTCCCACGAATTATATGTCAACTATACAAAAAACTGGTTCAACAAAGGAAACGTAAGTTTGCCTGAGATAAGAGCGATGTCATAAAAAAAAGTTAATTCTTTGAAAAATGTGGGTTGGGTTCGCGAGGTCACATACCCAACTTGGTTATCGAATGTGGTGTTAGTGTATAAACTAGTGGGAGAACATTGAATATGCGTTGATTTCATAGACTTGAATAAGGTGACACCAAAGGATTGTTTCCCATTGCCTAATATTGATTAATTAGTCGATGCCACAACTGGTTTTGAATTGATGAGTTTTATGGACACTTACTCGAATTACCATCAAATCTGAATGCATTCTAGAGACAAAGAAAAAACAACGTTCATCATGGAAGAAGACACCTATTGTTATAATAGGATGCCTTTCGGCTTGAAAAATGCAAGGGATATTTACCAAAGGATGGTTAAAAAAATGATTGAAGACCAAAGTGGCCAAAACATGGAGGTCTATCTTAACGACATGATGGTAAAAACTAAGTGTGCCAAAGACCACATTTCTGATCTCGAGGAAGTCTTTTCTATAACCAAGAGTTAAGATGTAGTTAAACCCAAAAATGTGTCTTTGGGGTGACCTTGGGAAAATTTCTCAGGTATTTGGTATCGTCCAGGGGTATGAGGCCAATCCCGAAAAAAATTTGGCCCTGGTAAATATGAGGTCCCCAAATTTCATTAAAGAAGTCTAATAATTGGACGATCGTATATCCGTACTCAGTCACTTTATCTCTAAATGTACCAAAAAGTGTTTGCCATTTTTTTATTATTGAAAAAGAAAAAGGAACATGTTTGAGATAACGATTATGAACAATCTTTTCAATCCATTAAAGAATATTTGAGGAGAGCACCTCTTTTGACCAATCCTATTGTTGGCAAGGTGTTATACATGTACATGTCTTTCACAAATAAGGTCGTCTGTGCCGTCTTGATAGTTGAGGAAAAGAGGAAACAACACCCTATGTATTATATAAGTCACTCTTTGACGGGAGCATAACAACTATATCTCCCATTAGATAAGGCAAAATTCATAAAATGAATGATGAAACCCAAACTAAGGCATTATTTTGGTGCCCATAAAATAGTGGTCCTCACTTCATACCCCTTAAAAACATCTAGGGCAATCCGGATCAACCTAGTCACCTCTCTCAAATAGCCATGAATTAAGTGAGTTAGAGACACATTATAAGTTATTATCGACAATTAAGGGACAAGCCTTAGCAGATTTTGTCGCTAAATGGACTCAAGAGTGTACTTCAATATCAAAGACCATAGAACCAGCATCTATAGTAGTAATACTTGCCTTCATATCTGATGTATGGAAGCTATATATTGATAGAGCAAGCAATTCGAGAGTATCATGGATTGGAATTGTAATATTTACTCCAACAAGGGGGTTTGATAAAGGAATGTCTTCGTATCACTTTCCGGGCAACCAATAATGTGGCTAAATATGAGGCGTTACTCTTGGACTTACTCCAATTGATAACCTTAGGATCCGAAAAGAGTGTTGATCCGTAGCAACTCACAGCTAGTAGTAAACCAATTAAATGGGGAGTTTGAGGCTAAGGATGAAAAGATGAAACTTTATATGCAAGAGGTAAAAAAAATGAGGGTCACCTTTGAAATATTTGAGATTAAAAAAATTCCTTGAAGGGGAAATACACATGCCAACTCCTTAGCCATATTGGCATCAATAATGAATTGAAACTTAAAATGGGTGATCCATATATCATGTCTATCGAGACCCAATATCGAGGAAAATGGAGGGAAGGGTCAAACTGAGTCGGACGTCAATTCTACAACTCATACTTCTTGGTTTACCTCATACTTAGAATACCTCATTAATGATACCCTACCAGAGGACAAGGACATAGCTCCTAAGATTACGAAGAAGGTAAAAAACTATACCACTATCCATGTGACATTGTATAAAAAAAATATAGTGGACCGTGGTTGAAATGCTTGCCCCTTTTGAAAGCTCAGATTGTATAAAGCGAATTATATGAAGGAAAATGTGGCACCTACTTTGGAGGAAGAACCTTTTCTCAGATAATCATCTGATATGGTTATTATTGGCTTACCCTTCTCAAGGATTGCATCACTCATGTCAAAAGATGTGATAGATGCTAAAGGCACACCAATGTACCACATCAACCAGCCAATGATTTAAATTCTATAATCAGTCCATAGCCATTTCAAAAATGAGGACTAGATATTTTCGTGCCCTTACCTCTCGCCACTAGCCAAAGAAATATTTTAATTATTACAACTGATTATTTTTCTAAGTGGATAGAGGCAAAACCACTAGCGAGAATTTAGGATGTGGATGTTCAAAAATTTATTTCTCGAAGTCTCATTTGAATATATGGTGTCTCTCACGAGTTAGTCACTAATAATGGCCGATAATTCATAGGACAAAAGTTAGTATATTTTTGCAGTAAAATGGGTGTCAAACTGTTCCATTCCACCCCTTATAGACCATAAGAAAATGGTTAAGTCAAGTCGTTTAACAAAAAAAATTGTCAACATATTGTGGAAACATTTGGAAGGAGCAAAAGGAAAATGGATGGATGAATTGCCCGACATTCTCTGGACCACAAGAACCACCCCCAAAATATTGATGGGGAAAAGTCTTTTTTCTCTCGTCTATGGTATGAAAGCAATTATACCCTTAAAAATACATGAACCTCCTCTCAGATCAAGGATCACGCAACAAGAGAGAAGGGAAGAAGCTTTGATATGTATTGGGACACAAAAGAGAGTGGTTCAAAAGACATATAATAGATTCATCAAACACAAGAGCTTCAGTATAAGGGCGTGGGCTTTGCGAAAATCACTGTGAAACCAAGTTGAAACTACCTATGGAAAATTTTGTTGTAGTATGGTAAACCCGTATAGAATATATGATAGTACTCTAGGAATGTCTTATTTGATGAATGTGATGGCATAAAGGAAGATTTGAGTTGGAATAGGTAGTACCTCAAGAAGTATTATGTATGAAATATTGTGATCCATGTATTAAAAAATCATTATGTACTTGGAGTTTACCCATGTGTTGTGTTATAACATCAACAAATCATTTAATGGCTCTGCAAATTGGAGGTAGGAGTCAACTAACCCCTCCACTTGGGATGTTGGATACATATCATGCCTCATGATTAGAGGAAGGAGTCCACTAACCCCCACTTGAGATGTGGGATACATCCCATAAAATAGCTTTGATTTCCATGGTGAGCCTCTTCTATAGGACCACATTTAGGGGTAGAATTCAATTTTGCTCTTACTTGTCTCCTATCCCATGAAAAATAAACACGGAGACCCCCCATGATTGGAGGATGGAGTCAATTTCCCTACCACTTATGATGTGGGATACATCACATACCTTATGATTGAAGAAATGAGTCCACTAGCCCCCTATTTGAGATGGAAGATATGTCCTAAGAGCATCACCAAGACATCGACAATACGTTTGTTCCACTAATATAAAATGAATATAGGTAAATCAAATGTTTAAATGTTATTACATTATTTTGCGAAACAAATTACACATTATCATTCTTATAAACAAGAAATAAATTTATTAAAACCAAAACATTCGAGTTACATTATGTGGATCGTCACTTATGTGCAAGATGTGTTTCAATGTTCTCTAATATTGGAGTCTTCTGGGTCTTATTATCGAGTGACCTATGTTTCCAATACTCTACCAATTTGCACAAATAATCTTGTTCCTCCTTATATATATATATATATATATCATTCTTGACAAGAAACCTTCAATTTATTATGTGTATCTGTTAGTTCCTATTATTTGACTCCATAGTGAGTCTTCCAGATACACAACTCTTGATCTACAAAGTTGACTGCTTCATGACAAGTTTCAACCTCTTCTTATGAATCTTTTGCAAGAGTAATGGCCTGCATTAAGATAATAATAATCTCTTAACAATATATATATATATATACATGGTAAAACTATAACATCATTTACATCAAGCACACGTTTGACTATAATATGCCAGATCGTTCCCTTTTCTTGTGTACAAGCTGTATAAATAGGAGGTCGGTCTTCGAGCACCCTAAAATGATGATACAATTCAACTTACGCATCAAAATTATTAAACATTCCAACTTTAAATAAGTCGTTTATACCACTCCATTCACCTTGCTCTATTTTTAGGGGGTATATGCTCTACAATGGGCTCCTACCATCCCCTAACAGAGACAAGCCCTTTCCAAGTCCTAAACTGTCAGATCGTTTTCCACTTAGAGGAGGGTTTTTTTTTACCTTATCCTCTTTTCTAAGAATGCTGACATGATCTAGCTTCGCAAGTGATCCCTTATTTAGAGAGCGAGGTGAGATAGGGATTGCCTTGGATCTTTTAATTAGCCCACCCATTAGGATGTTGAGAAGGATCTGATTTACCTCTTTACTAAGGGTGAGAGATGTATCTTACTTTCTCATAAAAGGAAGCACTTTGGTGGTTCGTTAGACCGTTTATTCACTTCTTTGCTAATCACGAGTGAATGAGGTCATTCTCCCTTAATGATGAGTTCTTTAGCGATTGGTGAAGATACTTTGAGGCTACAAGAAAAAAATGACCCGTTTCAATTAGGTTGTCTGAATTCACTTGACTATAATTCATTGTAAGCATACGGCCTTAAATAAAATTCTGGTTTTCCTTAGGTCGTTTGTAACTTTATAATTAACCTTAATTCTAAGACACGACCTCAAACACTTAAGAAAAACCAAATTTTATGATTATAGATAAATTACATAAATGCTAGAAAAGACATAAAATATAAATAAAACCATGCATTTAATGGCCATAAAAATTCAAAATTCCAACATATTCCTTACATTAAATGTACATCCAAAATTACATCTTAAATGAATAAATACGATGAGACATTCTCTATAGCGTGGCCTTTTCAATTGTCCATCCAGGTCGATGGTTAGTTACGACCTCATCACCAAGAGGTGAAGGTTGCGGGGTATCAGATGGTAGCATCTTCGACCTGCTACTTTGAAAATCCCATATCAAAGTAAAGCAAGGCACTGTCAGCTCTAACTTTTTGCTCTGAGTTCAGAGGCTACTAACCATGAAATTCACATTGTTTCTATAGGTTTTAGTGCACTCCATTTTCAAAGTGTACCAAAGTTGAAAGTGAGCTCACTTGATCTGACAAAGTGCACACCTGACTTTGCATATGCGAGATTTTATTCAGCCTTTTTGGAGACATGTAGATTCCTTAGCCATTTGATCATAATGGGTAGCCTGATGTCCTTATTCAAAACAATAGCTATCCATTTTTTTCAATTTCTCAATTTTATCCAACAAATCACCCTCCAGCTTTAACAGTTTGGCCTCATACTTAGCCATACGAATATCTTTCTCCTTCACAACCTTGTCATATTTTTGTGATATGTAGGCAATTGGCCTACACCTCACGCTTATAACCTCTAAGGGATAACCCATCCTCTCTTTCAAAACACATTACTGATCGCCACACAAATTGTGTGTGCAATAAATACGCAAGTATACGTATCGTAACAAGTAATTTAATGATAAATAAAGATCGTTCCCATGAAGATTATTTTTTTAGAAACTAATTTTTAAAACTAAAAATGATAAAAATCAATTTTTTTGGTGTTTTTATATCTTAAGAAAGAAAAATTAAAATAACTAAAAGTAAATAGCAATAATTAATTAAATCAGATTTTATGACTAAAATGATATATGAGAAAATATCTAGGATTACTTAATCCCCCAATTTTCTAAACATATGAATCACTAAAATCCCCACAATTTAATATCAATTAATTACATGATCAATTGAATCTAATCTAGTATGTATTCCTCTCTCAAGTAAACTACACACCATATAGTAATTAATTTAATCACACTCTCATGCTAATTAAATTGCATACTACTCATTAATTTCATCAATTATGGATCACACACATAAGAATCATATATCTCTACCTAGAAACTATGCATGTTATTTAATCAAGACAAACAATTAAATAATTTTCTCAAATTTATTTAATTATCTCTATAGATAAATTGTTGGTCAAACAATTAATAGCATAAAAATCAGATTAAATAATATAATATAATTAATATTATAATTGGGAAAAATATTAGATCATCACATGGTGAAAATTGGGTTCATAAGATCCCTAGATTAATAAATTAATTACACATAATTGTGTTTATAAAGCTCATATTTTTCATACAGAAAAGAGTAGAAAAGGAAATACAATCAATATCTTGAATTGTATAATTAATTTCCTCTTGAATCTACACCAAAATTGTGTCGTTTCTTGAATTTTTCTGTTTTTTTTTTCTCTTTTTAGCTCTTAAAACTGACCAAAATTATGCTAATAGAGGCCAATTAGAGTTTATGAGGTGATTAGAGGCTGAAATAAAGCTCAGGTGCGATTTGGACCGTCCCATCAACTTTAAATCAAGGGCTACGATCAAAACAAGCAAAACTGACAGTTTTAGCCAATCATAGTGTGACACGTGGCATCAGAAGTTCATTGGGCGAATCAGAGAGAGACGCATGGCATAGGAAACCGGTCATAGTCAACGTTCACCGAGTCATCACCATGTGGCGTGACGTGATTCGCGAGAACAGATGGCGTGGTGACACGTGTCATAGCGCTTTGATTGATTTCCGAACTTGGATTGAATGCCATGTTGACATGTGGCGAGTGTTTCATCCTCCTCGCATATGGTGCAACGTGATTCGCTCTCCGTGCTTGCATGGCGTCCACGTGACTTGCTCAGTCAGCTCCTATGCTTGCATGACATGCCATATGGCGGCTTCTGATTGGTCCTGCGTTAAAAATTCATAAAAAATTCCAAAAAATTCCAAAAAATATATTTTCACTCCTTTTCACTAAAAAGTTTATATTTAAATTTTTTAGCCATAAAAATACTATTTATTAAATAAAACAAGTAAATATTAAGTAAAAAAGTGCACGAATGACTTTATTTTCATAGAATCATCAATTACCTTTATACATTAACAAATGGGTAAGGTATAATAGATATAAGTACAAAAATGAGAAGATGATATAGAAATTCACTTCGATCATATGATCTCCTATTAGCTCGACATTTGTCCTACCTTCATTCTACGGGTAGCCCTAACTTGGGACCTCTCAAAATGGTGAAATAGGTCACTAGGGTGCCTAACATAATGGCGTCCTTCAATATGACATCATTAAACTCGAAGTCATCTATAACCATAGCTTTCATACCTAGAGTGTACTCTTCCCCAACCTTTCTCTTTTTAGTGGCCTTTTGACTGAGAAGGGGAAGATAACTTTGTTGACCAGGTAATACAGAAGGGGGTACGACTTTCATTGTGGATGTGGCCTCCATAGATTCCATAAAGGAAACTTGTCCCTAATGGGAGAAGGCAACATAGGATCCAGATAGGGCAATGTGGACTCCAAATGCGACAATGTGGATTCCAGGCGTGGAAAAGTATGGACTAAGTCTTGGACACCAGAGGTGTCTATTCATTCTTCTAGGTCGATATGCAAGTAATCCATACCTGTATGAGGAAAGTAAAAAAAAACAATAAAATGGTACAAATCATGAACTCAAGTAGTTACCTCGTAAAAAAAGGGGGACGACCTGAATACTCATTTGTGTATTCCCTCCACACACTGGAATTTTCCAGACAAACTACAATTAGAATTTTTTGATGGCCTTCATGTGAGGTATTTTGTAGCTAGATGCTCTTAATATTTTCCTTTCCACTTGGATCTAATGTGTTAATCAATTTTCTTACACAAGGTTAGGAGGTATTAAAATGATGATTCCAAGTGTAACAAACAGGAAGGTCTACCCCGCTACCCTAAATATCCCTAGTAATATAAAAATACTTGTTCTTCGTGCCTAAACTACTATCGGGGAGTTTGAGATGAAACTCGTGTCCAATAATACAGAATATATAGGCTTTTCCTATATCTAGGTCATTATTCTTCAAGAAATACAAGCTCCTAAGCTCATCACTTGTAAGGTTTATACCGTGTTTACCAGCAATCACAGATAGACCCATAAGAGTTCGCCATCAACTAGGATTTATTTGGGCGAAATTGATATAAAATGTATTAAGGGCTCGAGCTACTAACCTAGAGAAAGGACATTGAAGTTCAATTTTAAAGTCCATAAAATGTATCACCCACCACCTTGTAGGGGGATTATCAACATCATATAGATAAGATGCACATGCATTAAACCTACGTAGGGAGGGATGCTGAATTTTTGTTTAATCTCAATCAAATCATTTGCTACAAGAACGCTAGCATTTTTTCAATCTGATGTTAGTCTTTATTCCTATAAGTTGGTTCACCATGACTCTCGTGCTTTTTCTTAGGGTGAGGAACTTTGGTGGTCGTTGATACTGGAATCCTAACAACTGGTATAGTACCCTAGGAAGACGAGGAATAGATCACTCAAGATCCTGATGAGGTAATGAGAGCAATAATACTCTCCTTGATTACTGCCTCTGAAAGAGATCCTTTATCGCTACTCCTAACAATCTTAGAAGGTCGCCTAGTTCGTAATGACCTATTCATTAAATGACTTGAATCCTATGATCTCTTTTTAGAAGGATCTTCTCTTGAAGACATGTTCTTAGTAGCCCTAAGGAAGAGGATGAACCGCCTACTTTCCTTTAGACATGGAAAATAAGATTAAGATGAAGAAATTACCTAAATAATATGATGTAGGTCATTCAAGTTGTGACCTAAAGACAAAATAACAGACTAGTTCCCAATTGATTTCATTAATCAAATGAGTTGATATTACAACAAAGTGTTTTTCCTAACAGACTAACAAAGAATAAGGTAATGAAAAGAAAATTAGCAGGCAAAAATTCTCTGAAAACAAATTTGACTAAGTTAAAACAGGTAGGGTAAAAGTAAATTTCTCCATTATTTATGAAGGGGAGAAGGAAGTTGAAACGTTTATTCAATAAATAAAATTAATTAGAGGAAAATAATTCATAATGGTTTGTTGACCTTATAATTAGGAGAGCTTGCGCCAGATCGTTATCTCAATGATTATATAAGCTCGTCGTGTCAAATTTTACACTTTATGACAAACTGAAGATTATATAAATAAGTAATATTCCCTTGACTTATCAAAATCAAGGGAATATGGGAGTTAATTTGTGGTATTATACATGATATAGGTACACGACGTAGCAAACTACGACACCTCGCTATTATATAGTAAGGTGATAAAGATAAAGACATGATAAAGGTGAAGACCTTATGAGTCTGGAGCTATACATCATAGAGCGACCTCGATATATAGTGAGGTGATGAAGATGAAGACCTGATGAGTTTGGAACTTCGTATCATAGAGCGACCTCAATATGTAGTAAAGTGATGAAGATGAAGACCTGATGAGTTTGGAGCTCTATACTATAGAGCGACCTAGTTAGAAAAGATTGTATTGTATGTATTTTAATACATATTATTGTTGTTTGTATTAGGGGTGTCCATAACCTAAACCGAATTAAATTAAACAAAAAAATCGGACCAGACTTGACCTGTCCGAACAGTTTTATAAATCAAACGGATCGATATGGTTTATATTAACTAAAAACATTTTTCAAATGGTTCGGTCTAGTTATACTAATTTTTATACCGATCAGACTGGATATAACTGGTTTTAATAATAAATTAAAAACTTAATTTAACAGGTGTATTATATATATAACAAAACCATTCATCTCTATCTGTATTTCGCTCTCGAACCGATTTCACTCTTTGAACCCTAATACCTTATATGCATCCTCGTCACCTCCTCCAGTACCAACCATCCATCCTTACAGCCTCCTCTAGTACTAGCCAGCCATCCTCACACTCCTCTAGCACCATCCAACCATCCTCGTGTCTTCTCTAGCACCAACCAACCATCCTCGCCTCACCTTAAGTCCTATCATCCATAGATGAAATAGGTATATGGAGTCTCCCTCACTCTATATTTTCTCTGTATTAATAATAGAACCCCTTTAAGTTTTGAAATTAATTCATCATAAGAACAAAGTCCTCTATTTTTCTAGACAATTGACATCCCCAAGCTACAGGGTGTTGGTTATAAAATGAACATTCCTCTATTTCTATACATCTCGCTTTCATTGGGTTTTATCAAAACAAAAACATAGGAACTGGTATATTCCTTTATTTATCAAATTAAGGAAGATATATTCCTTTGTTTATAAAAAAAGAGAGACTATATAATGAAACTAATTAATATGACTAATTCAACCTCCAACAAATCAGAAAGCTAATAATTCAATATCATCTATTACTGATAGCATGTTATGATACATAATGCAGATACTGCTAGAAACTTAAAAGTCATCTTACATATTTCTTAAACTGTAATTATTTTCCAATCAGTCAATCTCTCATCTTATATTAAACATTAATTTATATATTTTAAACACGTGACTTGTACTTAAAAAAACACAATTTGTTTGAACCACAAATATGTTTGAGTTTATTGTTACAATTAATATTTATAATAAGGTGGTGTAAATATATGATGTAAGCTACTTTTATATGCTTAAATTTCTCAAGGATATATGCTTAATTGATTATGCTATCTTAATTTGTAACTATAATAACCATTATTTTTTGATAGAATGTTACTTCAAAATTTAACTTACAATAACAATATGTACTCATCTATATTCTATATATAAGTGATGATGATTTACATAAGTTTGTCAGACCAAGTCAATTTTCAAACTTTACTATAACCGAAGACATTAAACCTAAAATTCATCCAGAGGAAATGGAAAAGCCACCACAGACTTTAAATGACTCATCTTCAAAAAGAGGAATAGAAGCAAGTAATGTTGACCCTAATAACAAATATGATATAAAGAAACCAAAAAATTTCTGGTCAGAAATATGAAATCATTTTTTATTTATTCTACCCTATGATGTGAAAAATCCTAGAGCTATATATCATTATTGTAATAAAAGTTATATTGCTCATCCCACAAGAAATGAAACTACTTCAATGATATATCACTTCAAAAATTTATGTAAAAAGATTCCTAAAGAAGTAGATAGAGGATACAAAATATTAAGTTTTGAAACACAAAAAGGAAAGGGTGATACGACAACTCATAAATTAGTTGTTGTATCATTTGATGCAAAATGTGTTTTAGTTGATTTGGGAAAAATGATTATTATTGATGAATTGTCTTTTAGGTTTGTTGAGAGTGAGGGATTTAAAAATTTTATAGCTAAAATTTGTCCTAAGTTTCATGTGTCATCTTCTCAAACAATTTCTAGGGATGTGTTTTGACTTTATTTAAATGAGAAAAAAGTTTGAGAAATTTTTTCATAAATGAAAAGAAAAGAGTTTGTCTTACGAAAGATGTTTATTATATTTGTCTAACAACTCATTATATTGACAAACTTTGTAAATTACAAAAGAGAATTATAAAAAGTTGAGAATCATAAAGGTGATACAATAAGGAGAGTGATAGAATAAAGTTTGCATGATTGGAGTATATGTAAGATATTCACCGTAACTCTTGATAATACTTCCTCAAATTATATTTTTGTGTCATACTTTAAAATAAAGCTAAAAATTTGGAATGATGGACTTGTTATGAGTGGGGAGTTCTTTCATGTGTGATGTTATTGCCACATTTTGAACTTGGTTGTTAGAGGACTTAAAGATTTTCACAATACTATTATGAGTATTCGTTGTGTAGTAAGATATGTTAGATCTTCTCCTTTGAGATTAAAAAAGTTTAAAATGTGTAATGTTAAGGAAAATATTGAGTCCAAAGGAAGTGTCGTGCTAGACGTGCCTACAAGATGAAACTCTACATATCTAATGTTAAAATCTTCTTTAGATTTTCAAAAAGCTTTTGATCATCTCAAAGAAGAAGAAAGAACAAACTTTATTTCTTATTTTCATGAGAAGCGATTGAGTGTTGGGCCTCCAACATTAGATGATTGGACAAATGCTAGTGTTTTTGTCAAGTTTTTGAAGACTTTTCACGACTCTACGTTAGTATTCAGTGCATATTTATATACCACATCAAATTTATATTTTACATAATTGCATAACATTCAATCTTAAATGCTTATATGGTGTGGTTCCGACGATGAGTTGTTGAAAAATATGATTGTTAGCATGAAAACAAAATTTTAGAAGTATTGAGGAAATGTAGATAAGATTAATAAGATGTATGTTGCATTTGTACTTGATCCAAGGTACAAATTGGAGTATTTGGAATTCCTATTTGAAAAGATTTATGATTTATAAATTGTTAAAAAATTGAGAGATAATGTCAAAAATACTTTCATAGATATGTTCAAAGTTTACTATAAGTTAGTGCACGGAAAGGATTTTCAATCTAATGTGATTCAACCACAAGATGTAATAGGAAGGATTCCCTCATCTGAAGAAGCAAGAAAGTTGAAATTTCTTAAATGCTTAGAGGAGAAAATTATTTTGGAGTTGAAAACTAAGGTTGAGAAATATTTGAACACCTCATGTGAAACTTTCATGTTGGATAAGTTTGATATATTGAAATGGTGAAAGGAAAAATATTTTAGGCTTCCTATCATCTCTCTCATTACACGTGATGTGTTAGCAGTTCAAGTTTCAACTATTGCATTAGAATCAGCTTTTAGCATAAGAGGGCGTATTCTTGATCCATTTAAAAGTAATTTGAATCCTAAAATGATAGATTCATTAGTATGTTGTCAAAATTGGTTTCGTTCCTCCATTAATAATGACTATGTCACCTTACCAGAATACAATGATGACCACGAGATTTATGAAGATGTTGATTTAGGTAATTGCAATACTTAAAAATTATTTCTAGTTTTATTTTTTAAATATTATTATCTAATAATATATCATTTTATTTGCTCGTAAAGTTCATTAAAGACACTACATTGAGCATTGATGATTAATAATAGGTAAGTTTCTTCCTATTTGTCAAATAATTAATGTAGGGTCTTGGCTTAAATTTTAATTGGTTGGCGTTGAGTTTATAACATTTATTAGCTAAAAAGGATTGAAATTGTTTACATTTAATAACATATTGTTGACTGTGAGTTTAGATGTTTGTATTTGTATATATTTAAGAATTTTGTACAAATTTCACCTCTTTACTCTTTCTGATCTTTCTTCTCGATGTTTGCAAGTGTTATAGTTAAGTTTTTTGTTTTAACTGACCCTTTTTTTCTTCTAAATAAAGCAAAATTAGCTTTGCATGTATGTTTTCATGCAAAAAACCTATTGCTAATGCTGATTTTTGTTAGATGGATGTCTCATTGTTGTTTTCTTTTTCCTTCATAATGTATTGATTACCTTACTGACCAATTAGGCTGGTCAAGTTGGATCTCTTGTTTGGGTGGCGAATCCCTACAATGCTTGGGTTGATGGAGAAGTTATGGAAATTAATGGTGAAGAGATTGAGATAAGTTGTATAATAGGGAAGACAATAAGTGCTACTTTCTGTTGTTCATATAAAGTGTTGTATTAGAATTTTGGAATGCTTCATCTATTCATGATTTAAGTTATCTCTCTCTCTCTCTCTCTCTTTCATTTTTGTTGATATTAACAATAATATCTACTTATGTATGATGAGCAGGACATTTGATTGTATCTTATTAGACTGTATCCTATTAAACTATATCATATTTATGTATTATTAACTAGACCAAAATGTTGAAAACCTTTAACCAAACCGGACCCAACCATTTGGTTACAACATTTTTTAATAGACAAATGGTCCTATCTGGTCCAATTTGGTTAAAAATATTTACTCAAAACTGGATCAGACCAGACCGTGGAAACATCTATTTTTATGATAGTTTCTACCCATGTAACTCATACACTTGTCTAGGTGCTACATATACCTCTTCAATGGGAAGAATACAAGATCTGCTCATTTTACCAATATTTTCTACTCACTAGAATTCCTAACACATCAAATTCTCTCCAAATAGTAATAAAGATAGCGAAGGAGTAATAACCCGATATTATGCAAACTAATTGTGATAAACAATGGAATGAGTACACACAAGTTGCTGCAATCTTTTAAAGTGAAAACCCCAAATGAGATCAACCCCTAACCTTACAACATAAATTACATATTGTAGTTACAATTTGAAAATAAACTAAGATAGCTTATCTAATTTGTTAGAAATATGAATTTAATTTAAAACAAATGGTGAGAATAAGTGCCAAATTTTGGTCTCTTAAAATTTTGTCCCACATTGCTATTTTACATCACTTAGGAGATGTATAAACAGAAAAGGATTGACTATTAGGTTTGGGCCCTAAGGGGCACCCACTTTTATGGAAAGGAAGAAGACCTAGGCAAATGTGATTCCATACACGTGCGTATCATCACCGCCACCGTTCGTTCGACCGACCAGCCGTGCCGAGCATAACCAAGTCTTAGTGCATTTAAGTGTGTGTGTGAGAGGTGAAGTGACATTTTATTTATTGAATTTTTTTTATTAAAATTAATTTTTCACTCAGAAATGGCCGTTACTTTTCCACTCAGAAATAACCATTACTTTTCCACTCAGATATAACCGTTACTTTTCAACCCAGATATGACTATTATTTTTTCCACCCAGACATGACTATTTTTTATCATAATTGTCACACATTTTCTCAAACTATAAATAAAGGGTCTTAGCTCTTATTTAAACAGATCAATTTGGAAATAGCTCTTACATATCAAAGAAGAAGATACTAAATTATTTTTTAAGTTTTTCGAGCAACATTAGAGGTGTAGTATTCCAGACTTCATCAGTGCAATAAATTTTTGAGATAGAAAACAAAGATTCTGAGCTCTTTTATCCTAGGGATGAAAAATTCGTGTTTTCTTGCACAAGTTTGGGCAGAGCTGCGAAATTCCTTAAAGAGAGCAATATAATCCGCAATTCAACCCAAGCAGTACATTTCAGTATATCGGTAATATTGTTCTTACATTGTTTTTCATATACTTGTTCCAACAATTTTAAGATTATTTCTATCTGCCATGTCTACTGAAATATTAAATGTTGATTTCAACAAACCATTTCGTTTCGAGGGACTACACTTTAAAAGATGGAGACAAAAAATGTTATTTTTATTAACCATGAAAAAGGTCGCGTATGTTCTTACTACTGAAAAACCAACACTACCTAATCCTCCTACTGAAGCTACAACAACAGATTTAGACACCTTGATGGAAAGTAATTTTCCATGCAAAAACATTATTCTTAATGATTTAGTTGATGACTTGTATGAGTATTATAATTCTGACAAGTTTGCTAAGGAAATTTGGGATGCATTTTAAAAGAAGTATGACATTGAGGAAGCTGGAACAAAGAAGTATGTTGTCAGTAGATACATGGAATACCAAATGATTGATGGCAAATCTATGGAAGCTCAATCACACGAACTACAAAAGATAACACATAAAATAACTTCTAAAGGTATAGCTTTAGATGAAAAAATTTAAGTTGCTATTATTATAGATAAATTACCCCTACATGGAAAGATTTTAAGAATGCACTTAGACATAAAACTAATAAATTTTCTTTAGATAGTCTCATAACCCGTCTAAGAATAGAAGAAGAAGCCCAAAAACAAGATCAAAAAGATGAAGTACTCGTTGTCTCAAACAACAGTACCAATAAGAAATCCTCCTCTACAATTCTAAAACCTAAAGGAAGAAACATGAAAACTCATAATCACAATAATAACCAAAACTGTAACCACCAAAATAGAAATAGAACTTATCCTCCACAGAATGGACCTCAACCCACTCAAGAAATAACACATTCATATGTTATAGTTGTAACAGACCCTAGCCACTTAGCTAGGAACTACCATAACAAGAATCGTCCTACCCCGCAGGCGAACCTTACCGAAGATCGGCCAATTGCTATGATATCTAAAATCAATTTTTTGGAGGATTTGAGAGGTGATGGGTGGACACTCATGCTTCTTGCCATGTGTTTCTATGATCGAGACATATTCAAGTCTTATTCTGTGTCTGAGGATAAGAAAGTGCTGCTAGGCGACTCCTACTCCACTAAAGTTTCTAGTACCGAAGATCGGCCAATTGCTATGATATCTAAAATAAATTTTGTTGGAGGATTTGAGAGGTGATGGGTGGACACTCATGCTTCTTGCCATGTGTTTCTATGATCGAGACATATTCAAGTCTTATTCTGTGTCTGAGGATAAGAAAGTGCTACTAGGCGACTCCTACTCCACTAAAGTTTCTAGTACTGGTAAGGTGGAATTGATGTTTACCTATGGAAAGACTGTCATCTTGAAGGATGTCATGCATACTCTAGAGATAAGAAAGAACTTAGTTTTGGGCTATCTTCTTAACAAAGTTAGGTTTACTCAAACTATAGGGGCTGATTTATATATAATAACTAAAAATAATATTTTTGTTAAGAACTGGTACACCATTGATGGCATGTTTAAATTGAATGTTGAAATAAATAAAGCTTCTTATTTTACTTATATGTTGAGTTCTTTTAATATTTGGCATACTAGACTTTGTCATGTTAACAAACGCATAATCAAAAACATGAGTACCTTAGAACTAATTTATAAACTATCTTTAAATGATTTTGAAAAATGTGACTTTTGCAGTCAAGTTAAAATAACCAAAACTTCACATAAGTCAATAGTTAGAGAATCTGAACCTTTAGACTTAATACACTCTAACATATGTCAACTTAATGGAATTTTAACAAGCAATGGAAAACACTATTTTATAACCTTTATTGATGACTATTCATATTATAATTATGTATATCTAATGAAAAATAAAAGTGAAGCATTTGACATGTTTAAAATATTTATGATTGAAATTGAAAATCAACTTAATAGAAAAATAAAAAGGTTTCAAAATGATAGAGACACTGAATATGATTCCAATATTTTCAATGATTTTTATAAAACTCGTGTGATCATTCATGAAAAAACTGTACCTTTTTTCTCCTGAAATGAATGGAAAAGATAAAAGAAAAAATAAAATTTTACTGAATTAGTTGTTGCAATTTTATTAAACTCTGGCGTTGCTTCCAATTAGTGGGGAGAAATTTTATTAACTATTTACTATATGCTAAATAGAATGCCTAAATCTACTAGTCAAATTTCAACATATGAAATTTTGAAAAATAAGAAACCTAACTTAACTTATTTTAAAACTTGGGGTTGTTTAACCTATGTTAGGATCCTTGATCCTAAAAGAAATAAACTTTCTAGTAGAGCATATGAATGTGTATTCATAGGATACATTATGAATAGTAAAGGTTATAAATTCTATGACTTAAATGATCATGTAGTTATAGAATCAAATGATGTTGACTTCTGTGAACATAAGTTTCCCTTTCAATTGAAAAATAGTGGGGGCTCATCTTCTAGTAGTTTACCCATAACTAGAACTAGTGGACAAAATGAGGAATTAAACATTGAAATTAGGAAAAGTAAACGAACTCGAACCTTTAAGGATTTTGGGTCTGATTTTTATACTTATACCTTAGAGAAAGATCCTTAAACTCTTCAAGAAGCCTTATCTTCTTTAGATGCCAACTTATGGGAAGAAGCCATAAATGATGAAATATACTCTCTTAAGTATAATAGAATTTGGCATTTAGTTGACTTACCTCCTGGTTGCAAAACCATAGGATGTAAATGGATACTAAAGAAGAAATTAAAACCCAATGGTACTATTGAAAAGTACAAAGCTCATCTTGTAGTCAAAGGGTATAGGCAAAGGGAAAATTTAGATTTCTTTGATACCTTTTCACTAGTCACAAAAATAACTACCATACGTGTAATTTTTTCTCTTGATTCTATCCATGATTTAGTAGTGTAGCAAATAAATGTTAAAACTGTTTTCTTCAATGATGACTTAGAAGAAGAGATTTATATGGACCAACCTGAAGGCTTTGTTGTTCTAGGTCAAGAAAATAAAGTTTGTAAACTAGATAAATCCCTTTATGGTCTAAAACAAGCACCTAAGCAATGGCATGAAAAATTTAATAATCTAGTTATCTCACATGGATTCAAAATGAATGAAAGTGACAAATGCATTTATTATAAATCAAAAAATGACATTTGCACTATTATATGTTTATATGTGGATGACATGCTTATTTTTGGGTCAAATATTCATATTGTGAATAATGTGAAAACTTTGTTATATGCTAACTTTGATATGAAAAATATCAGAGAAGTGAGTGTAATCTTTGGTATAAAGATTACTAGGTCTAAAAAGGGACTTTGTTTAGATCAATCTTATTACATTGAGAATATCTTAAAGAAATATAATTACTTTAACTGCAAACCTGCATGTACTCCTTATAATCATATTGCAAAGTTATTCAAACTACTACAAAAAGGGGTATATAAGTCGCTGTGTAAAGTCGGTTTTTGTAAAAAACCGACTTATAATGAATTTAAAGTTGGTTATCCACGTCAACCGATGCTATCCACGTGGATAATGTTGGTTATCCACGTCAACCGACGCTATCCACCTAATATATTCACACTCGGCTCATTTTGTACGCAGAATCCAGTTTTCTTCCTCTCTCCTCCATTTTATTCCTCACTCAGAACCATTTTCTCCCAAAATCTACATCGGGTGCCACCTTCGTTCTTCATTTTCGGCCACCTCCGACCACTATTTGTAACGTCGTTTTGTAAGTTATATTTCTCTTCTCACATTATCTGTCAATTCTTCTATTTTTTTGAGCAAAATATTAAAATTTGTTTATACCCATTTTTTGTTATTGATTTAGGTACTTAGCCAAAATCAAGGAACTATTCGTACGTTCTTGAATAGAAGTAAGGAGTCTCAATCTTTGCTAATTTTATCAGCGTGTAATTGTTTTAAAATAGGCCCATTTAACGATGGAAAATATTCCAATGTGATAAAAGAATCAGATCCTAGAATTCCAAATTGTAATTCGTTAGGAACAGCCTCTCAAATTGCGAATTTTTATTACCTTTTAAAAACCTAAGATCTCATCAACTAAATATTTGCAACTTGACAATTTAAAACATACTTTTCAAGTAATTAAATATTATTTAATGGATAGCCAAAAACGGATCCATGCAGCAACATCCTTTTGAATCCATTCAACTTAAAATGGCATTTTCTTCATCTTAATAATAATCATCATTATTGTGATGAAACATGCCCAATAAGTAGTCTTGGGCAGTTTCTTTGTGAAAATGTATGGATAGCCAAAAACGGACAACATCTAAAAAATATGTTTGACTAAGTTTATGCAGAATGCGGTTAGCTTATTATTCGATCAGTTTGTTTTATATTTTGTATAATTTTTTTATTTAGTTATGTTTTTTTAGTTTGCTTGTAATAATGTTTGACTTATTGTATGTATTCAATAATATCTGAAATGTTGTGTGGGTTTACGTAGATAAATTTATTTATATACGTATAATTAATATTATTTTTTAATTATGATATAGTAACATGCTTAGAAATTAGAATCAACCGCGTGATTGGTTTTTATATATATATTCATGAAACATGTTGCTTATTTTTTAATTTGTATATAAATGGTTTTGTAAAATGATTAAAATGATAACTATTTTGCATTATGTATGTTTTGATATATATTCTAATAATTAGGAAATTTATATATAATAATACATAATTGAGTAATATGTTTAATTAATGTCATTAATAGAAAATGGATAAATCTTGGATGTCAAAGTGTAAAATTGAGCAAGACTATATTTCTAGAGTTGAAAGTTTCATGGAATTTGCTTGTAGAACTAGTAATACTGGAAGTATTATGATTCGATGCACATGCGTTAAATGTAAAAATGAGCGATTTCATGAATTTGATGAGGTTAAGTATCACCTTATCCATAATGGTATTCTATTAAGCTATAAATGTTGGTATTATCATGTAGAAAATATTGATAATACTCATGGGGAAAAGTATAATAAGAATGTGAGTGGATTACATACATCTTATCATAATGTACAGATAGAAAATATGTTTCGTGGTGTTGAAGATGAATTACGCGAGGATGATCCCGAAACCTTTAATAAACTTATAGAAGATGCCGAAAAACCGTTGTATCCAAAATGCAAAAAATACACTAAAATGTCAGGATTGATTCATTTGTACAATGTGAAGGCAAAACACGGTTTTTCTGACAAGGGATTCACAGAATTACTAAATCTACTAGTCGATATATTTCCTGAGGGTATTGAATTGCCATCTTCAATGTATGAAGTGAAGAAATCTCTTAGTCGATTTGGCATGGAATATCATAAGATTCACACTTGTCCTAATGATTGCATTCTTTATAGAAAAGAATATGAGACATTATATGATTGTCCTATGTGTAAAGAATCGAGATGGAAGCATGGTACAAATGAGAGTACAACACATAAGAAAGGCGTGCCTACAAAGGTTCTTTGGTACTTTCCTCCGATTCCTCGCTTTCAAAGGTTGTTCAATAGTAAATATACATCAAAGATGTTGACTTGGCATTCAGATAATCGATCTGATGATGGGGTGCTACGTCATCCTTGTGATCCTCCAAATTGGAAAGTAGTAGATAATAAATCTCCTCAATTTTCATCTGATCCGCGTAATCTGCGTCTTGCCATTACTGCTGATGGAATTAATCCACATAGTTCCCTCAGTAGTAGATATAGTTGTTGGCCAGTAATTATGGTAACATACAACCTTCCTCCCTGGTTGTGTATGAAAAGAAAATTCATGATGTTAACATTATTGATCTCAGGACCGAAACAACCCGGTGTTGATATTGATGTATATTTGTAGCCTCTGATAGATGATTTAAAGACGTTGTGGAATGATGGTGTAAATGTTTATGATGCACATAAAGAAGAATACTTTAACTTGAAGGGTGTCCTTTTATGGACAATTAATGATTTTCCTGCCTATGGAAACTTATCAGGACATGCAACAAAAGGTTACAAGGGATGTCTTATATGTAGTGATGGAACTTCTGCAAATTATCTTGTTCACAGATGAAAATGTCTTATAGAAGACATAGGAGATTTTTGCCATCTGGACACAAGTTTAGATACCAAAAGAAACCGTTCGATGGTGAAGAAGATCATGATCATGTAACTCGACCTTTGCGAGGTATTGAGATATTAAGGCAATTGAATGGGATGACATTCAAATGATATGGAAAGATGAAAAAAAAACTCACCAAGGTAAGGAAACGAAAGAGGTCAACTAATGAAATTGGTGAAATTGAAAAAGAGTTTGAACCGAATTACCATGGTTGTTGGAAAAAAATCAATATTTTGGGAATTACCTTATTGGAAAAACCTACACATTCGTCACATCTTAGATGTCATGCACATTGAGAAGAATGTATGTGAAAGCTTGATTGGCACTTTACTTAATATACCTGGAAAAACAAAGGATGACATTAAAGCAAGATTGGATTTAAAGAAACTAGGCATACGACCTGAATTGGAACCAAGGGTGGAAAATGATAAGAATCGAATATACTTACCACCAGCATCATATACAATGTCAACAAAAGAGAAGCATGTGTTTTGTAAATGTTTGGAAGGTGTGAAAGTTCCTGATGGTTACTCATCCAACTTAAGAAATTTTGTGTCCATCACCGATAAGAGACTGTATGGATTGAAATCACATGACTGTCATATCTAAATGCAACAGTTATTACCAGTTGTTATTAGATCAATTCTTCCAAAACATGTTCGAATATCAATAATTTGGCTTTGTTCATTCTTCAATACAATATGCAAGAAATCTATATCAATTGGCGAGTTAAATTCTTTACAGAAAGAAATTGTAGAAACTTTGTGTCTAATTGAAAAATATTTTCCTCCTTCTTTCTTCGATATAATGATTCACTTATGTGTTCATTTAGTTCGAGAGGTTCAATTATGTGGTCCTACTTACTTAAGGTGGATGTATCCTTTTGAGAGATATATGCAAGTTCTTAAAGGATATGTAAATAATAGATATCGACCTGAAGGATGCATGGTGGAATGCTACATTGCTGAAGAGGCCATTGAGTTTTGTTCTGAATACTTTAGTGGTTGCACTGAAATTGGGAATCCTATGCACAAGTTGTTCTTAGAATGTCACATGATCCAAGTAGGTAACCCTATGCTTGGTGGAAGTAAGTAATTATTTATTGATCGCACTCGATGGGAAAAAGCACACCGAATCATTTTGGTAAATAATAATGAGGCACAACCGTACATAGAGTAAGTGATGTTCATTCTTTCATTTTTTATTTAACTATTAATGATGATATATAACTTAATATATATTTAATAACATTACATGATGCATTTAAACATATTGAAGATCGATCCTCGTTATAAAAAAAAGGAGGAGAAAAATGGTTGTATGATGAACATAAGCGAGAGCTTATTAATTGGTTTTGCAACCACATAAGTGTCACAAACAAAAAATCATGCATGTATCTTCCTAGATCTATTCAATGTTTTAAAACTTTGCTCTAAACACATTTCGTGTTTTTGTATACATAGATTCGAGATGAACTCAAGAAACCCAATCATAAAATATCAGAAAGTTTACAATGGCTTGCACATGGACCAAAATTCGATGTCAAATCATTTCATAGTTTCACAATAAATGGATCGAGGTTTACGACTCAAGCTAGGGACAAAGTTCGAGTAAATAAAAATAGTGGGGTGAAGATGGTTGCACAAACTATGCAATTTTCCAGTTCAAAAGATGCTAATCCTGTACTTTATGATAGAACATATTATGGTATAATACAAGAGATTTGAGAATTGGATTATGAGGTCTTCCATGAAACAGTTTTCTTGTGTGATTGGGTCGAAGATGTTATCAATGTTGGATATAAAATAGATGATTTTGGATTTACCCCTGTAAATTGATCCAGGATAAGTCACACATATGATCCTTTCACGTTAGCACTTCATGCAAAATAAGTATTTTACGTGAGTGATCAAATTGATCCAAGATGGTCTGTTGTGTTAACGCCTCCACAAAAAGAGTTTTACCATTGTGATGTTGTAGAAGATGATGACTCTATGCTTGATACATTAACCAATATTAGTAATTTCTCAAATAATTTGCCTAATGTACGTGATGATCTAATTGATGATGATGATTCTTCGACATGGACTCGAAGTGATTGTGAAGGAATATATGTATACGATCAACAACCTAATTAAACATAATGTATGTTCTATATTGTTGTAATAACTCTTGTATATATGTGTGTTCCTAAAATTGTCAATTAATTTATATTTCTTCATTGTTTGTAGATATTTCATGGATATTCAGCTTGTAGATCCAAATGATCCATTGGGGTATTTGAAAAGAAGGGCTTGGGCGAATATACATGATGCTCCACTTAACCCAAATGATAGAATACCTGTTATATTTTATGCTACTGGTAATCCAATAGGGGAAAATGGTCAACAATTGAAATCCTCTATTGGTCGACTGGCAAAGTCCAGTAGACCAATCAATATAAATCATTGGTCTGAGGTTGACGATGCAGAAAATTTCAAAATATGGATAACCATTTATGTAAGTCTCTTATATTTTATAATCAATATATATATATTATAGTAGGTGTATTATATCTAATTTTTTGTACTGTGTTTTTACAGAATCGTTACAAAGTCGATGACAGTTGGCATGGCAAGTTTTATAAGATTACAAATAAAGTGTGGAAGGAATACAAGACTTCCAGATTGGCAAAAAATTATGTGTTTCCATATTTGGAAACACTTGATGAGAATGTGATCTATAAAATCCCTGAAGGACACCCCTGGATTACACCTCAAGTTTGGAAAGACTTTGTGGATTATAGACGTTCAGATGAATTTCAAATTATTAGAGAAGATCATCAGAATGTCCAAATGCATAACATTCTTCCTAATCGTACTGGGAGGTCTTCAAATCCTGAAGTTAGATATAGAATGGTATTATTAATTTGTCTTAATATTATAAATATTTTTATATTAATTTTTCTCAATTTAATTTCATGTCATTGTTAATAAAATTTTCCTAATTTATGTAGGAAGCTGAATTGGGTAGACCTGTTACCCGAATTGAATTGTACATAGAAACAAAGACTCCCAAAACGAAGAATGCAAGACCAATGAGTCAACGAGGAGAAGAACAATTAAATAAGTTGGTTAGTAATTTCGGTTGATAAAAAGTCTGAATGATATTTAATAATTGATGTAATAATGAATGATATGTTTGTGTGCTTTATTATTTGTAGAGAGATGTTCAAGAAAAAATATCCAGAGGTGAAATAATCGAAGAGCCTGGGAGAGGTGCTTTATATCATGCATTCGGACGCGAGCATCCTGGTCGTGTTAGGGGAGGTAGCCAATATGATGGTTCTATGGAGTATTTTAAAATTCCAAAACATAAGCCTCATACGGTAAGTAAGGAGAAATACACTAAAATTGAAGGAGAATTCAACTCCTTTAAGGCCTCAGTGATGAGTGAGATTGCCACTCTAAAAGAACATCAATCACAACAACTGTCAGCCATGGCATCATGCTACAACCAGGGCATTCCATATTGGCCAAGCATGCAACCATCCATGCCAGGCATACCACCCACACAATCTCATTGCGCTCAAACTACATCCAGTATGGGATATAGCCATCCTATTGGTCCTCACTATATGTCAGGAATGCATATGCAATCAAGTAGTGGTTCATTTTCTCCAATGCAATCTGCACATTCTTACCATAAATCAAACCAAGATGAACATTTTGGTGAGAATGTACATCTAATAGCTACCCCACATGAGAGTCCTCCTCTATTTGATGAATCATACGTGGTAAGATTTTAATTTCTGGTGTATATAATCTATTATTTTTAAATTCTTATTATATGTTTTATTTTTTATATATAACACTTAAATTTTTTACAGAATATGAAATGTTTGTTCAAACATCCTTCGTCAACGGACTATGTTGCTATTGGAACGGTACAAAAATTGAGCGATGATTAGATGATTCATAATCAATATTTGCCTAATCATTGGCGAATAGTAATTGATCAATCATTGTTTCATGATTGTCCACTACTTGTGCCTTCTGATGCTACCACAGTCCAAGAGGCGGTTGGACAATATGTGGCTTGGCCATCGATTCAAGTTGTTCTAAATTTTGACATGGTACTATTTTTTAACTTAAAAAATAACACTTGTTTACTAATATTATTTAATTATATCTTATATTGTTACTAAAAATACATATATGATACTTTTTTGTTAGTCTATTATACCAAAACTCTTAAATGTGGCACATTTAAGAGATACGAAGAAAGTATCTCGTGCTAAATCTATGACTAGTGGCTAATCATCGTGCACCAAGTCATTCAAGAAGAAGCCTCGGAAAAAGTATAGTCATACTTATGCATTAAAGTTCAGTAGAAATCTTGGCACTTTGATGAGTATTGTTGGGAGGGCATCTAGCATAAATGATGGATGGATTGTGCCACTTCCTATTGAAATTTCTGGTGTAGACCTCGGCCAAACTTATATATCGATCGAGTGCTTATTGCAAATATTTGAATATCAAAGTATCGATTTAAGTATAATTCAAGTGTGGAAAAGGTGAGTCCTCAATCTAGTTAGTTTTCTTTTATTTATGCAGAACATATATAATTATATTTATATTATCTAATTATATATATATATATATATATATATATATATATATCTTTTATATAGGGCGTGCTATTATCGACTTCAACATAATCACTCATCACATTTAGCAATGTTCTATGATTCTTCATATGTCAATCAATATCAAGAGAAGGATGTTAGCATCAGAGCTAAACAATTATGTGATAGAGCATTAAGGTTTGAACAAGGCCAAGATCATTGGATGTTGGTAATCATTGATATGTTCAATAATCATGCTTGGTACTGTGACTCGGCTTCCATAGAACTGAGTAAAGATACAAAAGCAGTTGTTGAAATGTAAGAGTTATATATAGTTACATATTAGTTTCTTCTATTATTTTTTGTAATATTTAATAAAAACTAATCGTTTTATACCTTGATAGGGCATGAAAGTTGTGGAACAAGTTTAGGGGCATTGCCCTTAAAAAATCTCATAAGCTTATATGGACAAAAGTTATGGTATGTACAATTCAATATTAATAATTTTATTAATTTTACAATTGAATAATAAGGATGTTCGAATATGAAAATTCATGTATACATGCACTTTTTTGTAGGTTCCACAACAAAATAATGGAGTCATGTGTGGTTATTATGTCATGAAGTTTATGAGCGAAATCATCACAAATATCAAAATTCCAATTGATGATTTGGTAATATATTTTACCCATATACATACAAGTTTTTAACATATTTGAGTTTGTTTTTGTAAATAAATGAAATTATATTCTTATTTTGATTTTAAATACATGTAGTTCTTTGGTTGGAACAAGACGGGTTACAACCAGCAAATTTTTGATGATTTACGAGAGGAATGGGAAGAACACATGGTTCAAATTATATCATCACAAGAAGAATCAGGAGAAGATTCTGATGATCTTGAATAACATATGACAACATAACAGTAAATTTTTTAATGATTTAATTTCTCTATCTATTCCTGTGTCTGAAATCACTTGTTTAATGATGATTAATCATATGCTCATGTATTTAGGGGAATGCATTGTTTTATGGACCTATTTTTGGCCCAAACTACATCTCATCTCTCTTTCCTACTTTCCTTACGAACTCATATTAACACTTTATTAATAATTTGTTTATAAATATGAATTTATCTGGAATCTCTGCTAGTATTTTTAATGATATAATGAGCTCTAAATGTACAAATCAGGTGTACGTAACTCCGATTTGTTTCTTGGTTTGTATGAGTTTTGGTGCCCATGAACGTGTTCTATATGTTTAAGGGCACCAAAACTCACACAAGCCAAGTAAGAAATCGAAGTTACAATTGATTTCATATTTAGAGTTCATTATATATAGCATTATAAAATACTAGTAGAGATTTCAGATAACTTCATATATATATACAAATGATTAATAAAGTGTTACTATAAGTTAGTCAAATGTCGTTGTACGTGGTAATCTCTTTTTTATGGTAATATTTATAATGATTTAATTTCTTTATTCGTATGTCTGAAGTTTAAACTGTTTTTTTATGGATGTTTTACATGCTCATGTATGTAGGGGAATATTTGATATATGGATCAACTATTTTTTTGTCATAATGCTTGTGAAGGCCAATCAAGATTCTAAGTCAACCAAGCTTACTCGATAGCATAATAATTATACTTTGACGACATTATTTTATTTGTAATTTAAGTTAACTATATGTATTATTTATGCATTATTTGTTTTTGTAATAAATTTAAGTATCAAGTAATTAAATATATTTAAATTTTTAATTATTTGTATTATTATTTATATTTTAGTTTTTTTATGTTATATATATATATATATTGAATAATACGAAAAATAAAAATAAAAATAAAAACAAATCTAAAAATGTTACCTGTAAAGTCGGTTCATCCCGTGAACCGACTTTACATTTTAAGTCTCTAAATTTAAAAACTGACTTTAATGCCTATTTATGTAGCAGTGTCAAGAACACCGGAGACAGTGTTAGACAAACTGAGTATGAGAGCATCATTGGTAGCTTACATTATGCTATTGATTGCACTAGACTAGACATAGCTTATGTTATGGGACTACTATATAGGTTTACCAATAAACTTAGTATAGAACATTGGAATTCCATTGAAAGGGTCATGAGATACCTTAAAAGAACTATGAACCTTGGATTACATTATAAAAAGTTTCCCGTTATTCTAGAAGGATACAACGATGTTGATTAGAACACTTTATCAAAAGACTCCAAAGCAACTAGTGGCTATATATTTAGCATTACTGGTGAAGTTGTTTCTTAGAAGGTTAAGAAATAGAAAATATTGGCTCAATCTACGATTGAGTCTGAAATGATAGCACTAGCTACTGCTAGTGAAGAAGCAGGTTGGTTAAGAAGTCTATTAGTTGAGATCTCTTTATGGGAAAGACCGATACCAACTGTCCTGATCCACTGTGATAGTACCGCGACTATTACAAAGATTCATAACCGTTATTACAATGGTAAGAGACTACAGATACATCGTAAGCATAGTACTATTAGAGAATTTCTCTCTATATGAGTTGTAAGAATGGATCATGTACGTTCTGATGAAAATTTGGTTGATCCTTTAACAAAAGGATTACCAAGAGAGAAGATTTGCAAAACCTTGAAAGGAATGAGGCTGCTGCCCTTAGAATGAAGAGTCATTCGTAATGGTAACCCAATTTATAGACTAGAGATCCCAAGAAATAAGTTCAATGGGTAATAACAAGTCATGAAGTGATATGAGATGAATCATGCTAATAAGAAGTCTCATTCTATATTGTTAAAAGCATGAAGTCCTGAAGCGATAGAGAAGGATTAGTTAATTATTTTACTCTTAATGAGTTTTATACTCTATGTGGAGTGGAGTACATAGCTACAGAAGTACTCTTGATAGACTCACCTTTGTGAATGTGGAAGTGTGGCCGCTTCCTATGAAAATTTTGGGCAAAATTTACTAGAGGATTCACTATATTGGGACACACGTGCATGGCCATAAAGCATGAGCTTTTCAAACTACACCTTGCAAAAATTGTGTGTGTAATGTTGTTAGAGATAGAGTTCAAAACTACGAATTACTTTAGTATATTCTAAAGCATCAACATTATGCAAATGTTCAAATCGATGGACATCTTTTGCTTATGCATAATCTTATACTTTTAATTGATCGGTTGCTCGATGAAAACTATTTTTTATATAAAATTCAAGTGGGGGATTGTTGGAAATGTGAATTTCAATAAAAATAAATGATGAGAATAAGTGTCAAATTTTAGTCTCTTAAAATTTTGTCCTACACTTGTGTGCCGCCGTTGTTGTCCATCCAACTGGTCATGTTGTGCTGAGCTGAGTGTGTATGTGTGTATATGTGTGGTGATATTTTATATTTTGGAAAAAAATTTATATTAAATTTTTTTTCCACTCAAAAATGACCGTTACTTTTCCACTCAAATATGGTCATTACTTTTCCACCCAAATATGACCGTTATATTGTCCACCCATACATGACCATTTTTTATTATAACTGTCACACATTTTCTCAAACTATATATAAAGGACTCTCAGTTTAAATAGAACAATTTGAAAATAGCTCTTATAGATCAAAGAAGTAGATACTAAATTATTTTGAGTTTTTCGAGCAACATTAGAGGTGTAGGATTCCGGATTTCATCAGTGCAGTGAAGTTCTACGACAAAAAACAAAGATTTTATAATGTTTTATCTTAGAGACGACGAAATTACGTTTGCTTATACATGTTTTAACAGATCTGTGAAACTTATTAAAGAAAACGACATAATCTACAACTTAATTCAAACAGTAAATTTCATTACATCAGTAATATTATTTTTAAACTATTTTTCATGTTCCAACATAATTAAGTCAACAAAAAATGAGAAAATGATAGACTTTTAGATTCTTGCTTTATGCCGCTCATTAATTTTATTATTTAATTTATTTTTAATTTTTTCTCTAATAATTTTAAAAGAAAAGCATAAGTTAAATCTCACATATTAAATCTTAATATACGTTAATCATTGCTATTCAAAAATGTGTTTTCTAATTTCAAGAAAAGTTACGTTAACAACTAATAATATTATTTTAATAATTTTTTTATTAAAATGTTATCATTTCCTAACAAATCATTAAAAAGGATTAAATTTTAATCATTTAACCATAATAAAATAAAAATTAATATAAAAAATATTTTTAATTTAATATTTAATTATTATCATTATTTTTATTTTAATATTTTATTAATTTTAATTTTAAAACTATTAATGGTTTTCATAAAATAGCTATCATTATTACCCGAAAATGCAATTCAAAGTTTGGCTCAATGAGATCAACCCCCAACCTAACAACCTTAAATAAAAGAGAGTTGACTCAGTTTAATTACTTCATCCGTGTTGTATATATTTACATAATGAGATACCATTTATAATAAATTTTTTATTAATTATATTATTTTTTCTTCCTATCTTAATTATTTATTTTTATTTAAAAAAATTATGTTAATTTAAAATATCAGGTAATCATATAAATAAAAACAATAAATAATTTTTTCTTCCATATTATTCACACAATTGATTTTTAATCTCTTGAAAATCATTAGTGTTAAAAGATAAAAAAAAATTAATGACAAATTTGATCCTTTCAATTTAATGGCAAATATTCTCCTCTAATGTAGAGTGATTACAAAATAAAATAAAGAGTTGAGATTACATTGGGATTTTTAATCTACACTTTTTTTTTTTGGTTAATAAAAAGACAAAACTGAAAAGAAACAAATTGTAGAACAGTTTAAGGGAGCACTAGAATATATTATAAAAGAGGATGAGGGAGAAAAAAAAGCATGTGCATGCTTTGTCGGCCATGACAGCCTCATTCCAATTTCCAAAGGTTCTCTATTAATTTCTTTATATTCTTTATAGTTTATATCATTCTGACAAAGTGGGATTTTCTTAATCATTTCATAGGCGACAAAATGAAACCCCTGCAGACTTTTCATTTTCTTTATGATTATCTTAAACCAAGTGGCATTTCAATGTACTTGGATTATTACTAAAAAACCCAGGGAAAAAACTCCAAATATTCAGTAGAACAATTACTTTCAGAGTTTCAGTCAGAACTCAATGATTTTCCTTTTATCCTCAATGAAATATATTATCTGGGAAAATGAAGTTCCCTTTTCTGGTCTGTGGAAAATGCTTGAGTTTTGTTGGTGGATTTTTGTTTCCTTCTGTTATTGGTCATCAATTCAGAGGTCTGTAATATCAATGTCCTCCACCTATTTGTAAAAATGTTCGTATCAATTATTTTTTATTTTTTTCCTATTGGGTTTCTGTATTATGTATAATGAAAAAGTGGGGAAAAAGTTATGAAATTTCTTTTACTATAAATACTCGAATTGGGTTTTTTGTTTTTTTCTGAGTCAATTCCTTAATGAGTATGGAGAAAATACCATATGGTTTGTTGACTCTGTTCTGTCTAGTACTTGCACTTATGTTTTATCGAGCTGAAGGGCTTAATGCAGAGGGTCGATACCTTTTAGAAATAAAGAGTAAACTTGGCGATGTATTCAATCACTTGGGTAATTGGAACTCAAGCGATTCCTCACCTTGTCGATGGGAAGGCGTGATCTGCAGCAATGATTCCAATCCTGTTGTCTTGTCTCTTTCCTTGAATTCAATGAATCTTTCTGGTTCTTTTTCTCCCAACATTGGTAGGTTGGTTCATTTGACTTATCTTGATCTTTCTTTTAATCAATTATCTGGAAATATACCCAAAGATATTGGGAACTGCTCAAGTTTAGAAGTTCTTCTTCTGAAGAACAATGATTTTGAAGGCTCAATACCCGTAGAAATTGGTAAACTTTCTTGTTTACAAGTCCTTAATTTTTGCAATAACAAAATAACAGGGCCTTTACCAGAAGAGATTGGAAATCTTTCTTCCTTGTCTAATTTGATTGCGTATACTAATAAGCTCAGTGGATCTCTTCCTCATTCTATTGGGAACCTCAAAAGATTGACAACTTTTAGGGCAGGAGAGAATTCAATTTCTGGAAGCTTACCTCCCGAGATAGGTGGATGTGTAAGCTTGAAGTATCTTGGTCTTGCTGAAAATAAATTGAGTGGAGAAATACCGAAAGAAATTGGATTGCTCAAGAATTTGACAGATTTGGTCGTTTTCAATAATCAGCTTTCTGGGAATGTTCCAAAAGAGCTTGGAAACTTGACAAAGTTGAAAATACTTGCTCTCTTTGGGAACAAACTAGTGGGAGAAATACCCAAGGAGATCGGAAACCTTGTGTATCTTAAACAGTTATATCTTTACAGGAACTACTTGAATGGAACAATTCCAAGAGAGATTTGTAACCTGTCTGAAGCACTTGAGATTGATTTTTCAGAGAACATGTTAACTGGAGATATACCAACTGAATTCAGCAAGATAGTGGGATTGAGGCTACTTTATCTTTTTGATAACCAGTTTCAAGGTCTCATTCCAAATGAGCTAACATACTTGACAAACTTGACAAAGCTTGACCTATCTATTAATCACCTCACTGGTCCAATTCCTGTTGCATTCAAGTACCTGAGAAAGTTGATTATGATACAACTCTTTGACAATTCACTCAGTGGCATCATTCCTCAGGGGCTTGGAGTTTATAGTCCACTTTGGGTGGTTGATTTATCTGAAAACCGCCTAACGGGAAAAATTCCCCATCACCTTTGCATGCATTCTAATCTAAGTTTGTTAAACTTGGGATCAAACAGGCTCACTGGAAACATCCCAACTGGGATCACAAGCTGCAAGTCATTGAGCCAGCTTCGTTTGGTCGGAAACAATCTGACTGGGAATCCTTCATTCAACATGATGTGCAAATTGGTAAATCTCTCCACAATTGAGTTGGATCAGAACAAGTTCAGTGGCCTCATTCCTCCGGACATTGGTAACTGTACAAGTTTGCAGAGGCTTCACCTTTCATACAACTACTTTACATCTGATTTGCCTAGAGAGATTGGAAATCTTTCTCAGTTGGTTAGCTTTAATGTCTCTTCAAACTTACTTTCAGGAAGGATACCATCTGAGATTTTTAACTGCAAGATGCTTCAGCGGCTTGATATTAGCCATAACAACTTTGTGGATATCTTGCCGAGTGAAATAGGAACACTTAACCAATTAGAGCTCCTTAAGCTTTCAGAAAATAAATTTTCTGGAAGTATACCAGCTTCGCTGTGCAACCTCTTGCGTTTGACAGAGCTAGAAATGGGTGGAAACTCATTTTCAGGTGGTATACCGGTCGAGTTGGGTGCTCTATCTAGTCTGCAGATTGCTTTGAATCTCAGTTACAACAATCTCTCTGGAAAAATTCCTGCAACACTTGGAAATTTAGTTTTACTGGAATACCTTCTGATGAATAACAACCATCTAACAGGTCAAATCCCAAGCACTTTTAAGAATCTACTAAGTTTGCTTGGCTGCAACTTTTCGTACAATGAATTGACTGGATCTTTGCCTTCTTTATCACTCTTTCAGAACATGACTATGAGCAGCTTTGTTGGTAATACAGGACTTTGTGGTGGTCCTCTTGGTGGCTGTGAAACACCTACATCCTCTCTCCCTTTCCCACCAGATATTAAGAGCAAGAAAATTCGTTTAGCCAAAGTTGTTGCTATAGTTGCAGCAGCTATTGGTGGGGTTTCGCTCATTCTAATTTTCGTTATTTTATACTTAATGAGAAGACGACCAGTTGAGACTGTGGCTCCATTGCAAGCAGAAAAACCATTAACTTCTCCAGTTTCAGATATCTACTTTTCACCAAGGGATGGTTTCAATTTCCAAGACTTGGTAGAGGCCACTGACAATTTTGATGATAGCTACATAATTGGAAGGGGAGCATGGGGAACTGTCTACAAAGCAGTCTTGTCCAATACGGGTCAAAATATTGCTATTAAAAAGTTAGAATCCAACAGAGAAGGAAACAATAGTGTGGATAAAACCTTTGGTGCCGAAATTCTAACTCTCGGGAACATCAGGCATGGGAATATTGTAAAGCTATATGGTTTCTGTTATCACCAGGGTTCCAATCTTCTGCTTTATGAATATATGGCTAGAGGAAGCTTGGGAGAATTGCTTCATGGAACATCATGTAGTCTTGACTGGCGAATGAGGTTCATAATTGCCCTTGGAGCTGCTCAAGGTCTTGCTTATTTGCATCATGATTGCAAGCCTATGATTTTTCACCGTGATATTAAGTCCAATAACATTCTACTGGATGAAAATTTCAAAGCTCATGTTGGAGACTTCGGGTTAGCAAAGGTCATCGACATGCCCCAAACTAAGTCAATGTCTGCAGTTGCAGGTTCCTATGGCTATATTGCTCCTGGTAAGGTCTTTTCCAGAGCCTTTCAATTATATTTCATTTTCTTCCTCTTGCATATTTGCTAGAGGAATATTGCACTGTTCTGTATTCTTTTTCCCAATGTTTATATTTTCAAGAAGATGGCTTTAAATCCTTTCAGTACTGTTTATTTGTATACATTGATTATCCTACTTTTTTTTAATACATTCCAAAGCTAATTCCTGCACCACTCTAAATTACCTATATTTTCGGTTTTCAGAATATGCATACACCATGAAAGTCACAGAAAAATCAGACATCTATAGCTACGGAGTAGTCTTGTTGGAGTTGCTAACCGGCAAAACACCCGTACAACCAATAGAGCAAGGCGGTGATCTTGCAACATGGGTGAGAAATTATATTCATAAACATGCGTTATCATCAGAAATTTTCGATTCTCGAATCAACCTACAAGAAGATGCTTTTGTTTCTCATATGATCATTGTCTTGAAAATAGCTTTGTTGTGTACAAGTCTGTCTCCTATGAACCGGCCAACAATGAGGGAAGTTGTCTTGATGCTCCTTGAGTCAAATGAAAGAGAGGCTCATTTTGAATTTTGATGATACTAAATAGAAAGATGAAAATAGTGATTGTACATGTGTATTGATTTTTTGTCACCATTGTGAGCTTTACTGATAAGTGGTACTCATCCTCATGTAATTTACAAGAAGCAAATAAATGCCACCTTGCTTGATTTTACAATTTGTTCTGTGTGTGTTAATTGCATATTAGTTCCTGTTTTCACTTCTTGTATTGGATAACAGTTGGAAAATTAAAACATAGAAATTGAAGTTGTTCATCATCTTTGTAATCAAATATTCGTATTTTTCGTTTCTTTTTTGTATTATGTTACATAATACTCTAGATTAATAAAATTCAATAATAGTATAACTTTTTCTTTCAAAACAATAAATACCCAATAAAAAGTTGAGAGAAAAAATAATCCAATTGGTAAAGAATAGACTCTAAAAATAATGTATAACACCTCTTATTTTAATCCTCAAAGTTGGATAGGAATCTCATTGCTATTAGCAATAATGGGGTCAAAAACTTATCCAGTTAATTTTTATAACTTATATCTAACCATACAAATTATTCATGTGATGTGTTACTAACATTAATTTTATTAGTGATTGTTTTTAAAAAATATTATTTAATTGTAAATTTCAATTAAAATTATTGAATTTATTTTGCATCTCATTGGATTGTACTACCAGTTTATTTTACATGTCATTGGATTGTACTACCATATAAGCAATGCAACAGAACTAATGTATACTTTGTAATTGATGAAGTAACACAAGAACGTCATCGGGTTAGCAATATCGATCTTGTTGATACTTTGGTTTTATATTTGTAAATTTTTTGCAATTGTACGAATCATTTTATAAAAAATTAAGTATACTCTAAGAAAGGAATATATGTTATTTTTAATTAATTATTTAAACTTTTAAAAATGAAAATAAATCCTAAACATTTTGTCACGATATTTTGATTTTTGTTTTCTAATCTAATGATATCAAAAAAATAAACGGTTATGGATTCAATAAACAATAATGTAAATTTTTATTATTCATAACAGTGGAGTATTTATGGATATAATAATTAAGTTAATTATGTTTGCTCATATTATTTAGATTATTAAAGATATAAATTGATATTTATTGATTTTCTCTTTTTGTTATGAAAGTGTCTGAGGCTCAAATTCTTTTGTTTAATATTAATTAATTAAGTATTAAATTTTAGTTTTATTTCCATGAAAATAGCAAACTATCTAATCGCAACTTTAGGCAGAGTTAGTTAATTAGACTTTGTTCAACGTGTTTAAATTAAACCTAAAAATTTAATTATTCGAGTACTAACTTATTAAACCTAAAAATTTAATTATTCGAGTACTAACTTTCAAGTTTTAAAACAATTATTGAAAATATGTTGTTAATACATTTTCGAATAATAGTTCTTATAAAAAAATTAAAATAGAGTTTTACTCTAACTGCCGGGTGATTATATAAACAAATAAAATAGCACTACTCTAAATCATACCGGATAATTAAACCTTAGAATCTAATTTTCAATTTTGAGTTTGAAATCAAAAATAATATATTTCTCTCTAACATTCTTAATATAAAATCTTGAATAAAAACAAAATCAATTTATTTTATAGAAATGTTTTACCTATTTAATATTTCACAAGCATAACAACGTTATTATTATATCATATTTACAAACAGTCAGTCATCTTAAATTTAATCACAAAAAAATTAAACATAACATATAAGAATAAAACATAAAAAATAACGGTAAATAATTCATTTTAAAATCATGCCTTAAAGAATTCTTATAGAACTTTGATGTCAATTCTGTTACTAGAAAACCTCCAAACGGATTTGCATTTTTGTTTAATGAATCAAAAACTAGAAATCTATAAAAGCATAATTAGTTCTTAAAAACTAAAAAAAATAGCTTTTTAGAGAGAGAAGTTTCTAATTTTTGGGATGATTTTTACAATGGGTAATATGGTCCTTTTATAGATGAGGAAAAGGTCAAAGTTTATGAGAAAACATCTTAAAAATTGATTTTGGATGCGTTTGGATAGATTGGAACGCCTATGGAGGCAAGACTTGCGTCAAATGAGTATTGGCACACGTGGGACTCGGTATTTTTGATATTTTTTACTAATTTTGTCCAAATTTTTCATTTTTTTATAATATATTTGTGATATATTACCTCTAATATTTTTCTTCAAGTCTTTAAGTTATTTTTGAACGAGAATGACATTTCATTGACCTTTTTAATTAATTTAGTTTTTTGAGATATTGTTCAAACTAAACATGTTTTAAGTTATTAAAAGAAGTTAAATCCGTCAAATTATTATATATATCTTTTTGAGTTATTTTAACAAAAGCCAAATAGGTTAAATTATTATATTAGTTAGTTATATAATGTAATTGATTATTAAAAAAAATACTACCTACGTTCACTTTAACTCAATTTAATTGACATTTAATAAAATTGTAATTTTTTAAATAGTTTTTGATTCAATCAAAATGTATAAATTAATAGTTTTTGACTTATATACAAAAACAAATTGCACACACATTTTTCTCTTTCTACTTTTTAAATTTTTAATACAAATTATATATATATAGTTATATGAATATTTTTTATCAATCAATTAATAAATTATTAATATGTAAAATATTGAAAATTATTTTAAATATTATTAAAAATATTAGTTATATGCTCATTTTTATATAACAATAACAAGATTATAGTTTTATTTAAATAAAATTTAATAATAATTATTTTTAACATTTAATAAATTACATGAGAAGTAAGTATTTATGATTAGTAAATAAAATAAAAAATCTAATTCCAAGTTTTTTATTCAATTACAAATTCATTATTGTAAAAGAAACAACAAAAATTATACATACATATTAAAAATAGATATAATGAGCATTGTTTATTTGATATATAAAATAAAATATAAATAGTAAGGTATATTATTATTTTAAAATATAAAGATAATTTTATTCAAAATTATTTTAAATATCATTTAAAGTTTTATATATAATACAGATATGTCAAGCTTATGCGCAATGGTAACCACTAACCACTATCTTGGTATCTTATACTTAATTTGTACAACTTTACAATTAATCATATAGTTGTATAATTGTTTATATATATATATATATATATATATATTTTAGAAAAAATGGTATTGGGGAATAGTAATTCTTTATGACCGTACCAAATGCATCTGTACAATTTGAATATACTACTTTTACAATTCTTATTTTATGTTTTTATTAAATTAACGAAAGAATAAGTTAATGAGGAGATAAATTTACAAATTAAATATTTTGTTAGACAAATTTACAAATTAAATATTTTGTAAGACGTAAAATGCTTAATTTTTATAATTCAAAATGTATATCTAAGTTAGGCATATTATACACCTTAATATATAAAAAGGGTGAATGACCACGAGAGTTTTTTTTAAAAGTTTTTTACATTAATAAATATTAAAATATTTATATAATAAATATATTTTTATAGACAATTATTTTATATAATAGAATTGTTTTTTATTAAATTAAAGGTGATGATTAATACATTAACAAACTAATAAACTATTTGTTTTAGGAGTATTTTTTCAAAACTATATATAAAAATTTAACATTAATTTTTAGTCTTGTCACGGAGTTAAAGACTTTTTTCTTTTCTTTTTTAATATAAATAATTTTAGAACCATAATAATTATTACAAACTAACTAATATTATTATATATTTATCAAATTTAAATCATCTATCAATACATTTAAGCTAATTCAAAGCTAGTTTTATATAAAAGAGTGAATATGTGTTGTCTACCAATACTTTTTTTCTTTTTTTACACAAATATATATCAAATACATTTTTATAATTTTTTAGTTTTTACACCAATAAATATCAAAATACTACAACAATAAATGAATTTTGGAACGATTTTAAATATAAAAAAGTTAAATCGTCCCTAAAAAGGTGATTTAGAGATTATTGTAAGCAAAATTTACAAAAAAATATGTCCTTAAAATGTCACTTTTTGGGATGGTTAAAAAAATGTTGATTATTTTCGTAGACAAAATATTTACTTGTAAAAATTATTTTTAAACTCGCTATCAAGTATATCAAACAAAGTTGAAAAAACATCATAATTTCATATAGTCATACTTTAGATATATATGTTATAAATATAGTATTATTTTTGTTGCTAAAATATAGAATAAGATATATACAAAAATATTAGATAAGATATACTCTAAATTATACCTTAAATCTTTAACCTAAAAGATAACATAAAATATACTTTAAATGATTTTTTTTAAATATGAATCTTCATGATTAATGAGCCTATTTTAAAAGAATTCTTCTTTAAATAAGAGTTTTCTTAATTAGTAAGTATTATTAATCTTATTTATAATAGAAAATATATTTATCAATCATATATGAGTCTTCTTAATTAATGAATATTACTAATATTATTTGTAATAAAAAATATATTTATCAATTACATAGGAGTAAGAGTTTTAATTTTTCCTATAAATAAAACTTATTTCTCATTGTTTTAATCAACCACACAAGAGCATTATTCTATTATTCTTAATTTATCTTTTTTATTTTACAAATATAATATCATAATTCTTTAGGCTTTTTTATTTAGTTAATCTATCAAATATTGGTTGTTATGTTTGATTGATTAATAAACCAAATTAGTTTATGATATTTTGATAATATGTTTTTATGTCTTCTTCTTTATTTTTGTTCTTAAATTATTAGATCAAATAATTTTTTTTGTCATACCATAGTTATTTGATTTTATTATTAATCTTTAAAGAAACTATTTTTATTGAATTGTTATTGATCTTTTTGCTCTAGAATTTACTAGTTGATTTGATTTAAATAACATATGTTTTAAATCATCTAGTTAGGATTAATCATTATTATATACGTTCTAGAACACACACCGACACTTTGTGTTTTTTTTGTTAACCATTTTACAATTAATTTGAGAACGTAATTGATTGGTGAGAAGCTTATTGGAACATTGGTCTAAAAATCGGTCACATTAATTTTAGAAACTGTGAAAATAGAGTAAGGGCTCGTAAGTAAATTACATTGGAGCAGTATCCTAGGGAGGGTAGCATAAGACCGAGTTTGTACTTGAACATTTGATTTCATAGGGGAAAGTTAGTTGGTCTGGTGGACCAGTGGTTTTTCTCTTAGGTCATGGTTATGACTAGGTTATTTTCACCTAAAAATATCGTGTGTTATTATCTTATTTCATCACTTTATTTTTACACACGATTGCATTACTCGTTGCTTTGTTTAGGTTATGAAGTTATAAATTGGTAAAAATTAAAAATAACTTATTCACTCCCCTCTAGATTAATTAGGTCCATATCTTATAAATTTTCAATTGGTATCAGAGCCAGCATTAGATACACTTATTGTTAGTCCTATGGATTTTTATTATGGATCATTTTATTGAGGATTATAGCTTAGATGATGAGAAACTTGAATCTTCTTTTCTTTCTAAATATAATGTTAAAAGTTCTAAAGAATTATTTTCTAAATGTCTTAGAGCCATAAAAGAGAATAATAATTTAAATACAAAAATAGAAAAAATAAATGAACAACTTGAGGCACAAGAAATTTTTTCTAATAAATTAAAAGAAGCAAATAATATTTTGCAAGAACAAAATAATGCTTTGAATTGTAGTTTTGTAGGTCTGAAAGAAGAAAATAATAAGCTTGTTAAAGACAATAAAAAACAAGTGCAAGAGCTCAAAGAATCATATGAAGTAGTGGAAAGACTTACCATTGGAGCTCAACACTTAGATACAATATTAAGCATTGGTAAGAAATGTGGTGATACACATGGCTTTGGTTATAAGAATGAGAGTTCCACACCTTCAACATCAAAGACCACGTTTGTAAGGCTCTTAAACTCTACTCCTACTATTACTACTTATGCACAAAGAACTATTACACCTATGGTAGAAACAATTGTTAAGTTTATGGTTGTTTGTCATCATTGTGGTAGAAAAAGTCATATCAAACCAAAATGTAGATTTTTAAGGAATGCTCTTGAACTTAATCATTTTTTCCATGTTTCACATAGTAGGACCCATAAGCATCATCCATATATGCATGCTACATCATATTCAAGGATGAATGGAAATTATAATAATGTGTTCAAAAATTCTACTAGGAAGCATGAAGTCTTAGGTTTAAAGAGGCAAGTAAAATTCAGTATTTTTAATGCTAGGATCATTATCATCATCTTACTGTGCATATTGAATCTTCATTGGGGATGAATGAGAAAAGTACAGCTAAGTCCAAGAACACACCAATGAAACCTAAGTTTGTTGAGTTCCAACCCAATGATATAGAAAAACCAAAATGAGAAAGGTTGTTTTTTTCTGGTCACTTGGTCGTCTTTTATTCATTCATCTAAGTATTTTTGTTTGAGTGTGTAAATGACCCTAGGTGAGCAATCTTTATTGTCTTTATTTTATTTATTAGTTAAAATTAAAAAAAAAGATAAGTAGAATCTTTATTTGGTCAACAAGGTATTGAACTTATTCAATAATTATAGACATATAACCTTATTTTTAATGACTTAACTAATTTTGATATTTATTGTATAAATTATTCTACAATTTTGGCTTATGCACCACATATTTTCTTGTACATGTGATGATCAATGTGGACATAAACTTATTCACACACTCATAAACACACATATATAATATGCTTGAAGTTTATGAATTCTCTTAAAAGACTTTAGGACTTTAACCAATCTTGATTGTAAAATTATGTTGAGTTTTTATTCTTGCTTTTTAAAATTTTACCTTATGGAGGCACCTAGTATTGAGAGGATTACTTACTGTGATGTGTGAAGCTACCATAGTGAGCGGAAAGGGATACCCCACAACTAGTGTAAAAGTCATCATGTAAGGTTTATGACTCATGCAAAAAAATAAAAAGAAGGAAAGATTATGCAAAAAAACAACTACGTATAAATCTTGAACATTGAATGCACAAAAAGAAAGAGCCAATAAAGGTTAAAAAAATATCATTTACCTCATATATAAAATAAAGAAAAAAATTTAAGTCCTCTTTTAGTAGATATATTTTATTTTGTGAGATTGAAAACTCGATTATAATTTTACATGATAGGTGATATTTTTTTCTTGAGTCTTTTTGATTGATCATAAATGACTTAATTAGCATATGTGTGGAGTTTAAACATATATGCTCCTTTAAAATAAATGTCAATATGTCATTATATGTGTGAAGTGTGACTCTTCTAGTCTACTTGCTTATTTATACAATAGATAATCAAAATTTGAGTTAAAAGCACATTAGGGGGAGTTTAAAGCACATTAAAATTCTACACTACTATACTTTTACATTGCTATATTTTTAGAAGAAGTTTAGCTTTATTGTTTTGTCTAATGTTTTATCCTTCTCGTATGTCAAAAAGAAAGAGAGAATAATGTGTTTTACTTCCATGTTTTTATTTTTTATGCATATAGGGGATAACATATTTAATTAAGATTGATTGGTATGAATGCACACTATATGATTATTCTTTACACTTGGCTTATTTTTATGTAAATTGAACTAATGTACAATGGGCTTTCAAGCTAAGTTGTTTGCTTTGCCTATGTCATTTCAGTTACTTACAAGCTTTTCAAGTTGCATCGAAGATGGATTTTCCAAACCATAGGATAGCTCCACTATGGAGTCTAGAACATCATTGTATTTTATCTTATTCCTATAAGTGTCATGAAGTGAAATAGAGGTTTTGTAAGGATTATAAGTGTTGGCTATTTTCGTGAACAAAATATTTACCTGTAAACTTATTTTTAAACTCGCTATTAAGTCTATCAAACAAAGTTGAAAAAACGTCATAATTTCATATAATCATACTTTAGATATATATGTTATAATTATAACACATATGATTACATTCACACATTTAATAGCATATATTTATAAAATTTGTATTATTTTTGTTGCTAAAATATAGAATAAGATATATGCAAAAATATTATATAAGATATATTCTAAATTATAGCTTAAATCTTTAGCATAAAATATACTTTAAAAATACTTTTTTTTAAATATGAATCTTCATGATTAATGAGACTATTTTAAAATAACTCTTTTTTAAACAGAAGTTTTCTTAATTAGTGAGTATTATTAATCTTATTTATAATAGAAAATACATTTATCAATCATATAGGAGTCTTCTTAATTAATGAATATTACTAATCCTATTTGTAATAGAAAATATATTTATCAATTACATATCCTATTTGTAATAGAAAATATATTTATCAATTACATATCCTATTTGTAATAGAAAATATATTTATCAATTACATAGGAGTAAGATTTTTAATTTTTCTTATAAATAAAACCTATTGCTAATTGTTTCAATCAAACACACAATAACATTATTCTATTATTTTTAATTTTTCTCCCTTGTTTTACAAATATAATATCATAATTTTTTAGGCTTTTTATTTAGTTAATCTATCAAATATTGGTGGTTATATTTGATTGATTAATAAACCTAATTAGTTTACAATATTTTGATAATATGTTCTTATGGCTTCTTCTTTATTTTTGTTCTTAAATTATTAGATCAAATAATTTTTTTTTCATACCATAGTTATTTGATTTTATTATTAATCTTTAAAAAAACTATTTTTATTGAACTGTTCTTGATATTTTTGCTCTAGAATTTGCTAGTTGATTTGATTTAAATGAAATATATTTTAAATAATCTAGTTAAGATTAGTCATTATTAAATACGTTATAGAATACACATGAGTACTTGTGTTTTTGTATTAACCATTTTGCAGTTAATTCGAGAACGTAGCTGATTGCCGGGAAGCTTATTGGAACGTTGAGGCAGTCTCCTAGGGAGGGTAGCATAAGACCAAGTTTGTACTTGAATAGTTGATTTTTATAGTTGAAAGTTAGGTAGTCCGGTGAACCAATAGTTTTCCTCTTAGGTCATGGTTGTGGTTTAGGTTGTTTCTACCTAAAAATATCATGTGTTATTCTCTTATTTTTGCACTTTATTTTTACACACGATTGCATGTATGGACGCTTTGTTTAGGTTATTAAATTATAAATTGGTAAAAATAGCTTATTCACTCCTATAGGTTAATTAGGTCCATATCTTATAAATTTTCAATAATCGTCCCTATAAAAAAATTTAAAACTCTTTTAGGATAGTTCTTAATTGTCCATAAAATTCACTTTTTATGTCGTAATTAACCATCCCTAAAACTTTATCACATTAATTTAAAAACACATCTCTCTTTTTTTTCCTCACATTGGCCCTAACTATTACATATATTAAAATTAACAATTTTCCTACAATTGTGTGCCTCCCCTGAACCACTATTGTCGTTCCAACATAGTCACCCACGATCAACCAACCCATCAGGACACCACCATCAATGGCATCACCACCTAAAAAAAATCAACATTCTAGCTTCATCTTTTCCAGCACAAATTGCATGTTATTTTCATGAACCGACGACGCACACTAGCAGCTCCTTCCTCCAATGCCCAACCTACGCCTTAGCTACCACCTCATCCACTTGGGCATGTCTAGATTGCATGTAAAATGCTTACCTTTTTGTGCGAATGAATACTCTATTTTTTTTCTTCCTTTTTTCCCTATTTGTTTTCTTAATATGTTTCATTAATAAACTACATGATTTCATTTATTCAAATTCATTCACATTGTATGTTTTTAGTTTGATTTTTTTAAAGTTAGTAAACTGTTCTAATTTTCTTGAAGAGTATCTGCAATTTTGCCTTATGAGCAAATAATTAACCTCACTTTTGACTAGTGTTTTCTCATATAAAATGACAAATTAAGTTTAAACAAGTCATTTTAAGTAATATTTAGCTAAACTTTATTTTTATATAAATATATAGTGATTTGTGAATTTAATATAATTATGTCATGGTATATATAAATAGATATAAATTAATAAAATAGAAATAACTAATATATATGTATGTTTTGAATCAATTCATAAAACATCTGTTCTAAATAATTATTAACATTTAAGAATAAACTTAAACATTAGAACTAATTATTGATATATATATATATATATAAAATTAGGTATTGTGATAGATAAGTTTTGGATATATATATATATAGATAGAAAGTCTACTAAATTTAGCAAAGGATTTAAAAACTTTCTGAATTTTGTTATCGAGAAGGCAAAAAAATTAGAAAAAATCAAGTGTCCTTTTCTTAAGTGTGGAAACAAAAATAGACTTAATGTAAATGAAATTTGGAATCATGTATTTGAGAATGGTATAGACAAAAGCTATAAGAATTGGTTTTGGCATGGAGAAGAGATTAAAAAGTATAATGAATGATCATGACCAATAATGAGCAAAACCGGCATCACCGATCCTGTCAATACTTTGGTTTTATATTTATAAAACTCTCGCAAGTGCATGAATCATTTTATAGAAAATGATAAGTATACTCCCAAGGTCGATCTCAGGAAGAAATATATGTGGTTTTTAATTTATTATTTAAACTTTTAAAAATGAAATTAAATCCTAAACATCATGTCACGATATTTGGGTTTTGTGTTTCTAATCTAATAACATAAAAATAAACATAGATACAGATTCAATAAATATTGATGCATCCCACACGTAGGTAATGACATCCCACACGTAGTTGCCCATCCACGCTGAGTCCCGTGCGCAACCACCTGCATAATATCGAAGTCTGTGCGTAGTCGCCCGCATAATGTCGAAGTCCACGTGCAGCCTCCTGCACAATGTCAGTCTTGCACACGCATCTGCGCCTAGTTGCGCTGCATCATGTCGAATTCGCTCATGCCACTACCTACGTTAGTGCCAGTGTTAGTGCCAGCGTCAACATCTATCCATTACGCATTTTTTTAGTCATTTTTTCCCACTTTTTTACCCTTCTCTTCACCTATAAATACCCTTTCTTCCCATTATACAAAAAACACCTCAAGAAATAAGTTTCTTAGCTCTTTCTCTCTCTAGAAAGCTTTCTTAGTTTTTAGTTTTAAAGTTATTTTCTTTTTGAGAAGAACTGACTATGTTTTTGTAAATTTTTATCTTTTGATTCAATAAAAGGAAATGTAAATCCATTTGGAGGTTTTCTGGCAAAAGAATTAGCATCAAAATGTAGTAAATTTTTACAATTATTTTTATATTTTATTCTTATATGTTATATTTAATTTGTCTGTAATTAAATTTAACATGACTAACTGTTTGCAAATATGATAAAATAATAACGTTGTTATGCTTGTGAAATATTAAATAGGTAAAAATTGCTATAAAATGAATTGATTTTGTTTTTATTCAAGATTTTATATTAAGGATATTAGAGAGAAATATATTATTTTTTATTACAAACTTAAATTTTGAAAATTAGATTTTAAGGTTTAATTATCCTGTCTGATTTAGAGTAATGCTCTTTTTATTTGTTGGTACAATCGTTCGGTAGTTAGAGTGAAGCCTTATTTCAAATTTTTTTATAAGAACTATTATTCGAAAATATATTGACAACATATTTTCAGTAATGGTTTTAAAACTTTAAAGTTAGTACATAGATAATTAAATTCTTAGGTTTAATTTGGACACCTTGAATAAAGTTTAAACTGTTTAACTCCATCAAATGTGACATTTAAATAGTTCATTTTCAATCTCTTAAAAAAAGAATTAATTTAATTAACCAAATTAGTTATCAACCCCACTTATATGCGTTAATTGATTTATTTAATTAACAAAGAATATATAACCCAACCAAATATGATATTCATATAAAAAGGAGAGAATAAATAAATATCAATTTATATCTTTAATAACATAATATGAGAAAACATAATTAACTTAGTTATTATATCGATAAATACTCCACTGTTATAAATGATAAAAAAAATTGTATAAATGTTTATTGGATCTATATCTATATTTATTTTTATGTTATTAGATTAGAAACACAAAAACCAAAATATCGTGATAGGATGTTTAAGTTTTAATTTCATTTTTAAAAGTTTGAATAATAAATTAAAAACTACATATATTCCTTCCTTAGATCGAACTTGAGAGTATATTTATCATTTTCTATGAACTAATTTGTGCACTTGCGAGAGTTTTACAAATATAAAACAAAAGTATTTGTAGAATCGGCGATATCGGTTCTACTCATCAATGACGATGGGTTGTTTTAACTCTTCTTTGTTGGGATTACAATGATACCATAAGTAATGATGTTTTAGGTGACATTTCTATGGAGCATGGTAAAATTTTAGGTACAAGTGACATGAATGATGCTGGAGAAAATAAAAATCAAATAAGCTATATTCATGTTGATTGTGAAACTTGATATTTTTTATTTGATAACCAAGGTACAAAGTATATTTATATTGTTTCTTATTTGTGGTATTCATTTATAGTTTAATTAAAAAAAAATTAAATTCTTAACTAATATCTTGTTTCAATTTTTGTATTATATGATGAATTCATCACAATATGCCAACAAGCCTACAAGAAAAAAAAGATTGCATGATGATGAAATCTTTAGTGATATTACGGAGTGAGAGTATGTAGCTGGAGGTACATTTCAACATGAAAGGTGTAGTTATTGGAAAAAAAAGGGTACAACTTTTCAGAGTTATTGGGAAGTACATGCATGTTATAACATTCCTATCAATAAGGTATGGTTGAAAGTAGACATTATTTCCAAGGACAAGGCGTGGGTGGATGTTACGGTATATATTAAACTATTCATTTACTAACAAAATATTTTTTATTATTTAAACTTATAATTGAGTACTTATTTTATTTTATAGAAAACTTTTACATTTCATGATATTAATTTGAATGTTGCTCATATTAATGCCGCATTGTATTGTGATTATGTGATGCCTCGTCTTGATAAAACCAACATGTTGCACATGATTCTTAATGATTTTACAACCATTAATCAAGAATCATAGGATTGGTTTGTATGTCGGACCTAATTCGAATAAGTTAAAGTAAGTGTTATTCGACACATTTTTATTTAATTTTATATATTTCAAAATTGGTTACTATGAGTATATGTCTTATGATGAAAGTAAATAGAGGTGGAAAAAAAAGTCTAGACTAGGTTATTTATTTAATACATACGGGTCAATGTATTTTTGTTGATAAAAAAGAGAAATTAGTAAGTAAATTGATAATTTTAATAAATCAAAAATATATTATATGTACATATATAACTTTTTACTATTATAGAAGGTAAATTTTGCCGATGGAATTATTCCTGGAAGGCATGTTCCTTGGAAAGATGGTCATTTTAAAGATGGAGTTTCGTACAATGAGAAGACAACATTATTATTAGAGCGAATAGTAAATCAAATGTTCATAGATATCAATCTCATATGTAATCGAAGTAAACTTTTACTAATAAATATACATATCTTAATTACTTCGTAGGAAGAGATACATGGGAAGGTGGAATTGGGGGAATTGGTTATAGATGGCCACCATGACATATTAACTATGACTTTGAAGACAAAGGAGCACAAAACGTGTTAGAGGAGCTAGCTTTTGGAGTGATATTGTTTAAGCAATTTTATAAGTGAACAAAACGATGGAAGAAACAAGAAAAAAATAAGTGAATAGTTGAAGAAAGAGGATAAAGAAAAAACAACTTAGACAAAAAGTTTTGAAGTTGTTGGAAGAGAATCAATCTCTTAAGTTAGGAAGAAAAAGTCTCGGTATCACACAAGGAAACAACTCTTATATTTCTCCTCTAATTTTGGATCCTTCACTTGACGATATGTATGCAAAATATTATGTTATTTATTGATTTTTTTTTGTATATATGTTCTGAATATAAGTATTTTTATTATCAAACCTATTAATTTTGAATAATATAATCAATCTCTTATGATGATGTCCTAGAGAATTATTTGTGAGTTAGCATTGGGTGATTGAATAATATTATAATTAGAAGTAAAGTTTATCAGACAAGTGACCCACTAGAGGTAGTGTATCATATGCCTCTTGAAAAATATAATTCACGGGCAAGTATAGACAAGACAATCATATTAGATGAGTTATTCCCTATTCCGATTAAGGATGAATATATATATATATATAAAGCTGGATGCTTTATAGCTTGCCAAAAGCTTTGATAGTTATATCAAGCAAATCAATTAGTATAATATTTAATTCATTGAAAATTGAATATTTTTTAAATTTAATGTATATTGATGATATATTGAATGATTTAGGCAAGTCAAAAGAAAATACCAAATAAGAAAAAAATTGTTTTTGAAGTTCCTAGGGCTAGTCAATTTTTTGTGAATCTGAAAAGTAAGAAAAGGTTTCTTTTTGAAGTGTTAGTCAAAAACTTATGCAACAAATATTGAGCCAAGTCTTTAAAAAAAATTTACTTCTATTTAAGGTTAGTCAAAACATTTATGCTCTTCAACTTAGATGAACAAATTGATGCTCTTGCTCAATGAGTAATTATTATTCATCGAGGATGAATGACTTCTAATGCTTTATTGATTAAAGTAAGTAATATACATTGTGTAAAATTATGTGAATTTGTTTAACTTTGTGATATTATTTGATGGTTCTATATAGTAATGTAATTGAATTGTTGAACTCATTGGTTAATAGTACGCCACCTAGATTTATGTGCTTGGTAAGAAAGAAATACCTTTAAACATTATTTACTATATATTTAAGTAAAATATATGATGTATTATATATATATATATATGACATAAATGTATGTTTTTATAGTGCTATCTCTCAATGATATACGACCATCATGCATCTATCTAAACCACCTCATAATATTTAATCTATCAAAGTAATTATTTTTACAAATATATTACTTACTTAACATCAATATTTTTCACTAGTATTCATTTTTAACAAAACTAACTAATAATTTGTTTCATATATAGGTTCCAATGCAACCTAATGATATTGAGTATAGATTTTATGTCATGCCATGTATGAGATATATTATATATAATCCAAGATAATATTGGCAAGAATTAGTAAGCATTTAACTATGGTGTGTATTTGGATTATTTTAATGTTTTATATAATTGATATATATTTCTTTAGACTTGAGTATGCTATTTATTTATATAGTTTGTAGAAAAGATAAAGTACACAAAAGAGAATAGTTGACATAAATAGTGTATTTATCTCATCAATAAAATAAATATAACATGATATTATTATTTTTGTATTTAGTTTGATAGAATTTATAACAAATGATAATATTTTGATTATAATGGAGACATATGAAAATGATTTCAAGTTTTGAAACTAATTAATTACTAATTTTATGTTATTATTATTAGCTAGCTATTTACTTATAATTTTATTCAGGTATAATTATTAGTATTATTTATACGATAATATTATCATTATTGATTATGAATATTGAAAATGAAATATATTTTACAAATATATTCTATATACATTATAATTATAAGATTTGTTTTTGTCTTTTGGGACAATTAATAAACATCCCAATATATTAGCAAAAAAAAACCTTATTAAAATTCCTTTGAGACGTGTTTGATGAGACGTTTGCTAATCGTCCCTAAAAGTATTTCGGGCCGGTTTTTGAAATGTAATAACCTTCTCAAAAAGTAAGTTTACAACTATTATTAATAGTCTTACAAGATTATTGTTTACATTTAGAAATAGTTGTTATCTATCTTTTGGGAAGATTATTAATCGTCTTAAGAAGTCATACCTATAAGGACGCCTACATAGGAACAATTGCGATTGAATAAACAAACATATCGATTGATTTTTTTGGACGATTAATAACCATCCTAAAAATCAATTTTTATAGTAGTGAAATGTTCATATAATAAATACATTTATTATGAATAGTTAAATTGTATAATGTAATTGTTTTTATTATATTAAGGGTGATAATTTATAAAATTAATGATTACATATTTAATGAATGTTCGATTAACTCAAATGTAAACATATTATATATTTTTTAATGTTCATATACTAAATACGAAGCACAAATTTTTGGTTGATAAACGCTTCTTTTTCTTTATTTTTAATCAATAAATACTAAAATATCTATAATAAATATATTTATATGTTTTTTTGTTAGTTTTTTAGATCAACAAATATAAAAAATATCTATATAATAAATATAATTTTTATGAATAATTATTTTTATTACATTAAATGTGACAATTCATGTAATTAATGACTACTCATTTAATGAGCATTTGATCAATTCACTTGTGAGTATATAATATTTTTATTGAATGTCCATATAATAAATACATTTTTTATGAATATTTATTTTGTATAGTGTAAATATTTTTATTACATTAAAGATGACAATTCATACAATTAATAATTAACTATTTAACAAGTGTTCGATCAATACATTTATAAGCATATCATATTTTTGTTGAGCCAATAACTTTATGTCTAGATTATATCATATATTATATCAATTAAAAAAAACAATTAGCCAATATAAAATTATTTTGTTTTTAAAAAATGCTTATTAAATTCATGTTTGTCATTTATCTAAGATTAACTTCTTAGATAATAAAATTTTAATTAAATAAATTCATATGTTATTATATTATATTTAATTTATTTATTAAATAAAGTTATACAATTATTATCAATATTGTGATAGATCACTCATATTTATATTGTTCTAATAAAATAGTTACTAACATATATTTATTTATCAAACAAAGTAACAAATTAATTAGCTATTTGTTTTAAAAATATTTATGCAAATAACTTTATAAAGCATTTTAACATTATTTTTTCGATTGTAATAAAATTAACTTAAAAATTTATATTTAAAAACTTGTTTTTTATTTTATTTTATAAAATAAAGAATTTAAAATAATAATAATTATTTTTTAGCAATTAATATTATTATATATTTATCAAATTTAAATTATTTATTTGTGTCACACGTGTCCAAAAGCTATTACTTTTACATTCTTATGGTTTTGAACTTTTAATAACTTAATTTCATATTTGTTATTTAAAAAATTATTATTTTTTAAATAATATCTTTAATAACAATATTTTTATATAACATGTCGTACGTAAGGATAGATATTTTAACTATGTATAGTTTAAATTGTGATTAATTGTAAAAATTTGTCAATTGGTAAGGTGTGGGATGCGAATGGTTATTAGAATATCAAAATTGTGGTTAATCAAAAGAGATTATATACTAATATTATTTTTTATATAAATATATTTACATAAATTTTTTTTTTTAATAATAGTATATATTAAAATAAAAAAATATATTTTTATTTTAGATAAAAAAATAAAAATTAATGTCAATATTTTAAATAATATATTAGAGTAAGAATTATGTTAAGATTTAATTTATTTAAAATTAAAGATATTTTTAAATAAATGTTAAAAATAATAAACATAAAACATTATTACTTATTTATAATTGAAAATTATTATTCAAATATATCCGAACTAATGTATAATAGTTATAGTAATTAGCATAATCGTTCTTGATTATCGTTACGTAATATTTACATATAAGTGTAAAATAATTTGTTTTTTTTTTTTGTAAATTCCAAAAGAAAATAATTGGGTAGAATTTCGGAAAGAAATCTTAAGAAAGATCAAAAACGGAAATTAAGGCGTATAAATCAATCAAAGATACGTGTCCGTAATAAAAATTATTTTGTACAACCTAACACGATCAATCGTTGACAACATAAACGGTTCTGATAATTTCTTACGTCTGACCGATTCGCTTTTCCTTTTTTATCTCTCTTCTCTATTATCCACGCGTATCAAAAATTCAGAACTATTTGGCACCAAAAGAAAAACTAGAACACATTGGGAATTTGTGCTCTTAGGTTTAGGGTTTGTGTTTGGGGAAAAAAGTTTGCATTTTGGCGGGCTTTTGTTGATTTGGGGTAGGAATTGTATGGTGGAGAATTAACTATGGCGATGATGTCAGTACAAGGTGATGTACGGCAACATCAGCAGCAGCACCCACAGCTAGCCTTGCCCAGGACTTCTAGGGCTTCGTTCGGGTCTGATCGGGATGAGTCTTTCGTGGTGAAGTCTGAGCCTTCGTCTCTCGGGGTAGGGACGTTCAAGAGTCCTGATTCCCGTGAAGGTTTGTTCAGTAAATCGTTGCTTTATGGCACTTCAGAGTTTTTTGAATTATGAAAATGAAATATCTGGAAAATTCGGAACAAAAGTAGTTCTCTTTGTGATCAGTATATAATTGTAATTTTTTGTTAGGGGTTTATGTTGCAATTCATTTTTTCTATTAGATGTAAAATTTTAGGGGAATTTAGCATTTTTAGGCGAGTTTTGCACTATTGAATTGTTTGGAATTGCGGCTGAAGATGATATTCTTTTGATGACGTAGTTGATGAAGACGCTCAATTGGCCCTAGCTCATCAGTTGTACAAGGCTGGAAATTACAAGGAGGCGCTAGAGCATAGCAATGGCGTTTATGAGAAAAACCCAATGCGAACAGACAATTTACTTCTTATGGGTGCGACTTATTTTCAGGTTAAGACCTTAGATTTGATGCAATAGTTCTTTTGTTCATTCCTATGTTACACACTATATGAATCTGATAGTGTGCGTCCAACTTTCGTCTTTTTTAGAGTTTGGATAAGTGATATATAACTATGAATATGTGCTGTTTGCAGTTGCATAATTTTGACATGTGTGTTGCGAAGAATGAAGAAGCTCTTCGAATTGATCCGCACTTTGCTGAGTGCTATGGCAATATGGCAAATGCATGGAAGGTAAAGTAGCCATGAATTTTCAACGAGTTGAATTCATTTTGCTCCTGTTTCATGGCGTATTAATATTTTCATATTGATGAAAGAGTTGTGTATCATATAAATGCAGGAAAAAGGCAATATTGACCTTGCTATTCGTTACTATTTGGTTGCCATTGAGGTTTGAGTGACCTTGTAAACATTTATATTTATTTATTTTGTCCATCATGGTTGATCTGCTCTAATTTGTTTATTTTGTTTCCTGTTAATTAACCTTTTATATTTGTTGGTACAATTTTTGAGTAATAGATTTATCTTTTTTTCTTTCCCACACCCTACAGCTCCGGCCCAAATTTGCAGATGCATGGTCAAACTTAGCTAGTGCGTATATGCGAAAGGGAAGACTAAATGAGGCAGTTCAGTGCTGTCATCAGGCGCTTGCACTTAATCCTCATTTGGTAAAATAATTTTTTCTTGTTTTGTTTCCAGCATTACTTATTTTTAATGTCATTTGTTTTCCAGGGGAAACTGTGCATGGTATTTGTTTCACCATGATATGCATTTGTGACTTTAATTAATCATTTTGACTCAGGTTGATGCTCTCAGTAATCTTGGGAATCTAATGAAAGCAAAAGGATTGATACAAGAAGTAAGTCCATAAGAAGCACATAATTTATGTTTCTAGTCTTTCTGGATCTATTGGGCTGCTGGGTGGACTCCTAATTTATGAGATTTATGCATCCTAGATTGCTATACATGTATATGCTTCCTTCATTTTCCATGTTTAGCTTGAATCATAATCCCAAAGTCTCGCTATGTTCAGATAGTTGTAATGGAATTAATTCATCGGTAATTTGGTTATCAGTTTGAGTTTATGCTCTACTGAATCACCTAGCCAAACTCTTTCCTTGTCCAACAATGTAAGGGCCCAATAAAATAGGGAAGGACCCTTATTTAATTTTCCGCACTACTTTTCTCCAGTAAAGTTACTGATGGAAATAATTCGTGTGTGGAACTTTGTTTGGGTTCACGATTCAATACAGATATCAAGTTGTTATGTACCAGCCAGGGCTCAGATGATGGTTGCTCTTGTTGTAACTTGCATCTCCAAGTCTGCATATAGTCAGAATCTAACATTTTGTGCAGGCATACAGTTGTTATCTTGATGCATTACGCATACAGCCAACATTTGCTATTGCATGGTCAAATCTTGCTGGACTTTTTATGGAGTCAGGTGACCTTAATAGAGCCCTTCAATATTATAAGGTATATGCATGTTTGTTTCACTTAATTATGATGCCTTAGTTTCTTTGTCTATGTTTTGTCCCTTAGTTATCTTGAGCAAGTTCATATGAAAATTTAACTAACTTGCACATTTTGTTGTGATATGATGAATGGATTGATATTGCTTCTTCACTATTGTGAGGATATTGGACTATACTCATTTTTCCTGTGAAATTCTGGATTCCAGGAGGCTGTAAAACTTAAACCTTCATTTCCAGACGCTTACATGAACTTGGGGAATGTTTATAAGGTGAGATTCATGCTTTGTACAAATTACTTCAGGTAGACCTGCAAGTGAGTAGACTGGTATTGGAGAAAAACAAGATGTTTATTTTGCCCTTTCCAGGCTTTAGGAATGCCTCAAGAGGCCATCATTTGTTATCAGCGTGCTTTGCAGACAAGACCTAACTATGCAATGGCTTATGGTGAGTATTGTTGTATAATGTATGTTATTACTTTTGTCTCATGTCTATTATTGCATCTAGTTCAATATTTTTAGTATTGTGCCAGTTAACGAGTTAAGCTTGAATCATACTTATGCTGATCTGAAGCTGTAAGCACCATAGATGGTTCCCTGCAAAGTGTAAAATTATTGCGTTTAGTTTTGGTACCAATAGATTGCAACAAAAAAGAAATGATGGGGTGGGTGGAGTAGAGGTGCTCTGGTATAAAGGGATTTTCTTTTAATGCAACTTGTAAGGTGTACTACAATAGAACAAGGAAAATTGAAAATATGGCAAATATTTTTAGAGACTTTGCAGCAAGCAAGAATTGATACTATCTGTCACAACTTTTGAAGATAGACTTAAACTGGCAATAGTTATCATGGGCTTTCTTCTGCTAATCTGGCCTTTGTCCTGACTCTTGCCTTTGCAATCATCGTCTCCCTTTTATGAAGACATGTATTCATGGGTAAACAAGAATATTGTTGTCATGGTTAAAGTTAGGTGCAGACCGGGGTTGAGCGAACTAATAAGCATAGAGCTGACACAAGAAATTCTTGTTTCTAGACATCTAGTAATTGGATTTTTAAGTACCTGAATGTCATATGTAGAAATTGACACCATTTATATCTGCAGAACCCATTATCTGGTTTATGTTAACTTTCAAATGTAGAAATGGTAACAGATTGAGGTCATATGCTTTCACTTTTATTTTTTGACTATGAAATGTATCATATTATGCAGGCAATTTGGCGAGCACGTATTATGAGCAAGGCCAGCTAGATTTGGCAATACTTCATTATAAGAAAGCCATTTCACGCGATCCAAGATTTTTGGAAGCTTACAACAATTTGGTTGGTTATCTAGATGCTAGGATGACTTAGATTTTGATTAAAATGTTGCAGTTTCTGCTGACTCATTTTCTTCTACTACTGCCAGGGCAATGCTCTTAAAGACATTGGTCGAGTGGATGAAGCGATTCAATGCTATAACGTAAGTATAAGCAATAAGTCTCATCTTGTTACCTAGAATTTATTTCCAACTCTTTTTTAGTTATCTTTATACTTGGTTTTGTATTTTTGCTTTAACTTCCTATTTTTGGCTTGTGAAGCAATGCCTTACATTGCAACCAAACCATCCACAAGCACTAACTAACCTTGGCAATATATACATGGAATGGTACGTGATTACAATTTAATTGTGATTTTGTAAATTTTACCTGGTATGATATAATGCTTCATATAAAAAACTTATGAAATCTTAAGAACTAATTATGCAATGTAAAGTTGATGTTTAGATATTTACCGGTCTTTAAACTAGACTTTTACAAGAGGAAATGTGTAAGTGTAGGAACATGGTTCTTGCTGCTGCTTCATATTATAAGGCCACACTGAGTGTAACGACTGGACTTTCTGCCCCTTTCAACAATCTTGCCATAATCTATAAGCAACAGGTATTTTTTGAGAATAAAGATTTCTAACATTTCATCCTTTGGTAACAAAAAAAGAGTTCAGTTTATTTATTTCTGGGAAAGGGGATAAGAGTTTTGTGGGGATGACCTGGCTCCATCCTGAAAAACTATAAGTATAGGCCAGATCCATTATGGGGAGGATGGACATTGTTGAAGAGTACTGGATATGTAAGCAGTGATTGAAAAACAACAATGTAAGAAGATAATTATTCTGTGCATAACTGTCTGAATCTTTCCCTCTGTAGAATGCTCAATCAAATCCTCATTTATCTTTCCTCATGATATGTCTTGATTTGTTCTATGCATTTGTCATAACAGGGAAATTACGTGGATGCCGTTTCTTGTTACAATGAGGTTCTTCGTATAGATCCCTTGGCAGTTGATGGGCTTGTCAATAGGGGTAACACTTACAAGGAGATTGGTAGAGTAAGTGAAGCAATACAAGATTACATGCGTGCAATAGCTATACGACCATCTATGGCTGAAGCTCATGCAAATTTGGCATCAGCTTATAAAGACAGGTATAGTTACTTGCTGTCTTCCCCTCCCTTATGATTTGTTTTCAATGTCCTTTATTGCATTTGATTCCTTGGTGATGCTTGTTTGGGTATATAAGTGGTCTTTATTTATGTACTAATTTCTTTTCGTCATTCTGGGAAAGGATTGAAAATTTTGATGTCAGTAAATATTTCAGTACTCCAATTTTACCGAAGGTTTCGGTTCCTGAATCGGTGACATTTTGAAAAAAAAAATGATATTTTACTTAATTTTTTTTTGAAATTTCATGCTTGATTCTTGTCCAAAGTTAAAATAGATTTCTGTAAACTTCATTCCTTTCTGTTTGGTAGATTTAGTTTCAATTTCATATTTAAAGTGCACTCACTATTGAGGATCATGGTTTGAGTTGTCAGGTCTTCAAGCATTATATTAGTTGGCAATTCAAAATTCTATATCTTATACATGTTGCCGTAGATGGAATTCTTTCTCAGGATTAGTGACAGTAAAAATCTTTTATGGCTTTAATAATTAAGATATGTAAATCTTGCAGTGGGCATGTGGAAGTCGCTGCCACGAGCTATAGGCAAGCCTTGCTTTTTCGACCTGATTTTCCAGAGGCGACTTGTAACCTTCTGCACACGTTACAGGTGCTGTTATTCTCCAATTAGTACTGGTTAATGTGTGGTCTTACTATGTTTAGTCCGGATGATACAGTGTTAAGTCAAGGGAATCCATGCTTGTTTTTTCTGTTTTCAGTACTTGAGCACTAAATTTTAATATACAATTTTAAGAACTAATTTAATTCTCTTTTTTATTCCAGTGTCTCTGTAACTGGGAGGATCGTGACAAGATGTTCACCGAGGTTGAGGGGATTATCAGGAGACAGATTAATGTCAGTCTCACAATGTCTTATTTGTCTAAGATCTTTTGCTTTTACATTACTTAACATCTTTGCTTAGCGGATGTATTGTTTTTTGGTTTCAGATGTCTCTTCTTCCTAGCGTACAGCCTTTCCATGCCATTGCATATCCCATTGACCCAATGCTTGCCCTTGAAATTAGGTAAGACACTGAAAGTTGATATGTTAGCTTTAAGAATGGTTAAAAAACTTACTAACCAGAATTCTAATGCTTCTCTCTTGTAGCCGTAAGTATGCTGCACACTGCTCCATAATAGCTTCTCGGTTTCTTCTTTCTCCTTTCAACCACCCTGCTCCAGTTCCTGTAAAGCATGAGAGTGGAAGTAATAGGCTAAGAGTTGGGTAAGTTGTAAAACTTTTGTATCAAAGTTACGTCCTTTCTTTTTAACTTTCTAACAATTTCTCACCCAATCACGATCTGTTTTGAGTTGCAGATATGTCAGCAGTGACTTTGGTAATCATCCCTTATCACATCTTATGGGATCCGTGTTTGGCTTGCACAACAAAGAAAATGTTGAGGTTTGTTCTCTTTTGTAAATTTTGTCCCTCAGTCATGCAGTCAATACTCTGTACTTTCCATTTGTTTCTTTCTGTCATTATTTATAGTGACCACAGAATTATTCTTATAGGTGTTCTGTTATGGATTGAGCCCAAATGATGGTACTGAATGGAGGCAGCGTACCCAGTCTGAAGCTGAGCACTTTATCGATGTCTCTACCATGTCTTCAGATATGATTGCCAAAATCATTAATGATGATAAGATACAGATTTTAGTTAACCTTAATGGTTATACAAAGGTATACCATCTTCAACACAATTATGACAGATGAAAAAATGTTTCATAGAGAATTAATCACTATTTCTTTTGTATATTTCTACTAATCCTTGCTATATGAATAAAAATCATGACAAGGAAGTTACCAATTTTTTTTTAATTTGTCAACAAACACAAAAAAAATGACACGATAATGACACAATTATACCCCTAGATTCAAAGATCTTTAATCAGTTGTTTGAGTTGGAGCATACTGTTTGAGTATTTATTGAGTGGCATAATCTAATTCTCTTTAACCATGCCAGGGGGCTAGAAATGAAATATTTGCAATGCAGCCAGCACCTATTCAAGTTTCATACATGGGATTTCCTGGAACCACAGGGGCAGATTACATTGATTACTTGGTCACTGATGAGGTAGGATAGAGCCACTTTTTCAGCATTAATTAAGTGCTCGTTTGATCTCTATTTCCAGTTTTTGTAAACAAATTTTGAATAGTAAAATGTCAAAATTACAAAATAACACATTTATCAAGAACTAAAAGACAAAATTGTCCTTTTGTGATTCAAAAATTGTTTCTATAAAGTAAGAATAGAGATCCAAACAAGCACCAACTTCTCTATTTCTTTGGCTGACCTTGGCATATGTTTTCTTTTGTTGCTTTCAGTTTGTTTCACCTTTACACTATGCTCATATTTATTCTGAAAAGCTTGTTCATCTTCCCCATTGTTACTTTGTGAATGACTATAAACAGGTTAGTCCTATGTTGCACTTTCCGGACAATTTTTATATCCATTATGTTATACGCTTGATAATGTATTTAATTTGGGCATATCTGTTTTTAATCACGTCAACATCCTATCTACTATGTTTTCAGAAAAACAAGGATGTGTTGGATCCTAACTGCCAGCATAAGCGATCTGCTTATGGTCTTCCCGAGGATAAATTTATTTTTGCATGCTTCAACCAGTTGTACAAAATAGATCCAGAAATATTTAATACATGGTAATATCAGAATGGTCTTTAGTTCATGTTTTGTAGTTTGGATCAGATTACATCTCATTTCTTTCCCTGTTTATCCATCAATTAGGTGCACTATCCTTAAATGTGTACCCAACAGTGCACTCTGGCTTCTGAGATTTCCAGCTGCTGGCGAAATGAGACTCAGAGCATGTATGTTTAGTCATTCTACTTATTTATTGAGTGCAATAAGGAGATTTTCTTTCCACCTTGCCACCCCTCCATCTTACAATTTTTTTCTGAGGGAAGGGCGGAATTCACTTTGTGTTTGTTGAATTGTGTTGTTTAACTATTGGACTCTATACAGATGCTCTTGCTCAAGGAGTGCAGCCAGATCAAATTATTTTCACAGATGTAGCTATGAAGAGTGAACATATCAGACGCAGTTCTTTAGCTGATTTATTCCTTGACACGTAAATTTTCTTTTCTGGTTTCATTTGAGATCTTCTTAGTCTATCATTCACCCTGAAATTCTATGTTGATTTATTTAAATTTTGTCAAAGTAGTTTGGCATCTCAACTGTTGGTGCTTGGACTTTTCATATGCATGTAGGCCTTTATGCAATGCGCATACTACTGGCACAGATGTTTTATGGGCAGGATTACCAATGGTAACTCTGCCTCTTGAGAAGATGGCCACTAGAGTTGCAGGATCACTTTGTATATCTACTGGACTTGGGGAGGAGATGATAGTTAGTAGGTAAGATGAAATTTACCTGCGGTTCTGTTATTGCACTAAAATGAAATCTAAAGGATCAAAATAGTTCTCTTACTTTTTGTTGGTTTTCATTGTCCTTACTTCGTAGCAGATATTTTTGCTCTCATGCTGTCTTAATTAGCTTTGCCCTTTCTACCTTTTGTTTTTGCATGTAGCATTAACATGTTAAATTTTATTTGGGTACCCTTCTTGTTTATTTGAAGTGTCGATGTTTTAAAAGTTACAAAACATACTTCTGGTTTATATCGTACAGTATGAAGGAATACGAGGAGAAGGCTGTATCTTTGGCTTTGAATCGTCCAAAGCTCCAGGCTCTGACGGATAAACTCAAAGCATCCCGTTTGACTTGTCCTCTATTTGACACTGCACGCTGGGTGCGTTTTAATGAATGCACTTCAAAGTTGCTGGTTTTTTTTTATGATAAGAAATGTTTGAAAGCTCTGATATATCTTTTCAGGTGAAGAATTTGGAAAGGGCTTATTTCAAAATGTGGAATCTAAATTGCTCAGGGAAGCGTCCCAAACATTTTAAGGTCATCGAGGATGATCTAGAGTGCCCTTACGATAGATGAAAGTAATCGAATCACGGAATTGTAAATAAACTCAGAGCATTGGGAAAAAATATTATTAAGAGAGAAATTGGTCAAGATGACATTTGTGATACGTTACTAGCTAGTAGTAAAATGTTTTATTTAACATGTTCTCCCTACCTCTATCTTATGGTAATATATGGTGATAAGGTGGCCCTGATTAGCTGAAGTAGACAAGTTTTTTTTGTAAAATAAAAAACCATAATTATTTAGGGTAGTTATAAGAGAGTTTCACAACGTATGGGTTTTGAGTTATGAGAAGTTTACAAGGGTCGAGGTGTTTACGAAGTCTTGTAATGTTTTAAAAGGTTATTTTGTCTTCCTAACTTTTAAGGTACATATATAGGTACTATAATTTATCAAACTCTCCATCTTTTGAGGTTTATATTTAAGATCTTAATTCTCTTAAAGTTTCAATCTAAAATAATCTTTTTTTGAAAGGGTAAATTTAAAATTTGAAAAATAAAGTATTTTGATTTTGAAAATACAAAAAAGTAAAAAGAAATTATTATTTTTTAAAATGCAGAAGTTGAAAAATTTAAAATTATAAAAAAAATAAAAAAATAAAAACGCCATTCAAGTTTTTTATTCTAAATATTATTTGAGTATATTTTTATGTTATTTTTATTTTTAGTGTTTTTTTTAAATTAATTTTTTTAACTTATTTTTTGATTCTTTTGTATTTTGTTAATTTTTCAAAATTTTGAATTTATCTTTTAAGGAAAAAAAGACTATTTAGAATAGATTGAAATTTTTAAATAATTAAAGGATCTTAGATAATATATATAGAGGATAATATGTGTACATTTTGTTAAATTATGGAAATTTAGGTGTATATTTTAAAAATTAGAAAAATAAAGTGATATTTTGAAGAATCATGGGATTTGTAGAAAATTTAACTCAATTTACGAACTTAGAGTTTGGTGTAGAATTTTGACATACAAAATTGAAAAATAATACAAACGTGTAATTTTCATTTGTGTTAGTTGGGTGGAAGTAAAAATTTGGATAAAAATAAAATTATGAATTGTAATAGATAGGTATTGAAATATATTAAAAAATAAGACTAATTTGTGAATATTGATATAACTCAACATTAAAAGTTTTAAGTTTTTGAGAAATTTACAATAGAAACTTATAAAGTTTTGAGATGCGTGGGGAGTAAAAAAACTCACTCGTGTAATTGAAAAAAAAACTTGTAAAAGAAAAAAAATATTGTAAAATGTGAACAATTTAGAGTTTTGCTTTAAATATAAATTCTACCTTAGCGTTATTATACTCCAAATATTTCATAAACGGTCACATTTTCAAAGCAAGAAATACACAAAAGAGAGTAGTTCTACTTATTTTAGTACTCATAACAGCAATGGACTTAGAGATATTTTGTAGTATAATAAAGTTTAGAGATGCAAGTGAAGAAAAAAATTACAAAATTTAAAGACTCGTAACCAAATTTTTTGTAACATGCCTACGAAAAAAATTTCAAACATGTGTAATTGGAAACTACTAGCAAAAGAAAAGAAAGGAAAAATTGTGCATAGAGACTTATTGTAAAATGTGAGCAATTTAGAGTTCGCTATAAATATATCATTTTATTGAACTCAAAGCAAGTCACACACAGAACAGAGTAATTCTACTTATATTAGTACTCATAACAACAATGGATATTGATTTATTTTTTAGTACTGTAAATAGCAAACATCGATAACTTATATATGGATTCCAACTTCATAAGTTAGTCTTTTAATTGTTCTTAGACCAGAACGGCTTCTGCAGATAGTTGATCACATTTCTATCAACTTGGAAGGCCTTGGCCAAAATATCAGGATTAATGGGAGGTTTTGATCCAAAAACAGCATTAGCAATAGTAATTACTCCTGGGTTTTGGCTGCTGAGACCAGCAAAAGCAACTGCATTTGTGTGTCCAATATTGACTTGGAAATGAATCAACCCAATTGGGAAGACAAACACATCTCCTTTGTTTAAGGTCTTTGTGAATAGACGATTGTCTGGATTAGAAGTAACAAATCCAACATAGAGAGTACCCTCTTGAACAACAAGGATTTCTGTAGCACGAGGGTGAGTGTGAGGTGGGTTTTGCCCATATGGTGCATAGTCAATTCGAACCAAAGACAAACCAAGTGTGTTTAGCCCTGGCAATGCATCAACATTCACTGTTGTTACATTTGATCCAACTGGGTTTACTGTGTCTCCAGGAATGTTGAGTCCTGAAAAGAAGAAATCTTCTGCGACTGCTTGCTTTGGGTCCTTACAGAACTTTCCATTCACAAATACTGCATCCACCATTCAAGTGTTAGTTTAATTGGAGAACATCATGATAATACATATGATCGTTTAAAAGTTGTAACTACGTGACTAGTCAATGGTTTAAAAGTTACAGTCGCCTTCGAGTATATTTGGTATATTTTAGAAAATTTTCTCATACAAAAATCCCTCATGCCCTAAGTATGTTTGCTAAAAAAGAAAAAAAAGGAAAGGTTAATTTAGGGATTGTTTTGTAATGAGTTGTATTTTTAAATTCTGTTTTAAATTAATTTTATGTTTTTTAATTATTTAAAAAAAAAAATTCGTCTGATAAAATGTTTTGTTTTACTATATCATTATCTCTTAACTCATAAAAAGAAATTTAAAGTTAACTAATAAAAAAAAGCAAACTTGGAATATACTTTCAAAAAATTGATTTTTAACTTGAAAATTGAATTAATTATTAAATATCATTCATTTTGAAAACTTGGGTTCAAAAATTATAACTTGAAAACAGTAAAGGCAGTTCATTACCACCGTTTTTGAGGTCTTCAATTGCTACACAGAAGTCCTGAAGAGAGCCGGGATCAGAGGCAGAGGCAACAGAGCTTGCCAAAGCCAAAATAGCAAAACATAAAAGGAACTGAACACTTTTCATCTTTGGAGGTTTTGTCTCTTCTTCTTCTGTTGTTTTTGAAAAGTATATGGGAAGTGAAGTGAGAGTTCTTGCATGTCAAACAACTGAATTTATAGGAGGGGAAGAGTACTGCAAGTAGCGTATTGTTTAAGGGAATTAGAATTGAAAATGTCATAATGGCTATATCTTTTGAACTAATATATATTTTATGGAATTAGATACATTTATCAACCACTCTACATTAATAATGGTAGCTTTAATTTAATCTTCTACTGTCCTTTACTTCCATAATCAAGTTTTTTACCTGATCAATGGAATAGTTCTTTATGTATATGGTGGAATAGCATATCAGTTTTGTATCTATTTTTTTATCCATTATCATAAATCATATTTGTTATTAAATCATATGAGACTTATAATAATTAGTGAAATATTTAATTTATTTTTGAATAAAAATAAAGTAAAGATGAGATAATAATGAAAATATTTAAAATCTTCTCGACAGATTTCCTCAAATTTTTAAATGGTTATGAATTTTTTTTACTTTGTCTTTACATTTGGTTTGATAGTTTAATAGTTGAAACCTAAATTTTTCATAATTTTACAATTTGATATCTTAACTTTTTTTAATAATTTATTTCTATTTTTTTTAATTCCAATACACTTAATCATCAATTTTAAAGCTAACTTGAAATTAATTCTAAATTAACAAAATTAATCTAAAATGTCAATGGCTTAGTGTTCACGTATGTGTTAATTTAGCCCAATTTAAACTATTTTGATATTTTTTCCTTTCTTACTTGCCAAACTTAGAATGAAAGTAAAAATAATCGTATGAAATGTATTGAGTTTAATATTTTGTAATCCTAGCATTGGAAAGTTTGTGCATATGTTAAACAATTATTTTCACTTTTATATTATTCAGTTGTGCATTAAAAAAAATTATCAAAACATTAAACTTTATTTGCATGCAATTGACATTTAATACACGTAGTTAATTTTATTAATTTAAAGTCTATTTTAAATTGATTCAAATTGCAAAATTAAATATATTAAAAATAAAAAGTAGACCAATTAAATATAAGAAATAAATAGTTTTAAATAACTGTAATTCAATTTAAACAACGTCAAATCAAATGAATTTTAATATGAAATGATATGTTATATTTTTTTTAATAATAAAAATATATGAGTTAAACAAGGTAGATTTTAAAAAAATGTTATTTTTATAGTTTTTAAAATAATAATAATAATAAATTACCAAAGAATAAAATTAAAAAGTTTTTAAGTCACGTAGTTCACACGTGGTATGCCAAAAAGAAAAGAGGGAAATCCAGTCCTAGCAGGCTATTTCAATGCCATATCAGATTTCTAATAATGTTGCCTTATAAAGAAATTTGGTGGTTGGAATATCATGATATGAAGCTTCGTTTATTTAAGGTTCTTTGGTCAATTCTATTAGTTTTTTTTTTTTCTTTTCTTTTTGGGTGGGTCAATATCGCGTTTAATTAAGATTGTTCAACATAAAGGGTATAAGCTTACTTAGCAAGCTAATGGGCTTTTATGGAAGGCGAGTCATTTGACAACTACATATAAGTGGCAGGTTACGATAGTCGTGTATTTACCAGCTCCTTTTATTTTTCTCAAAAAGTTTCTAGAAGTTAAAGAAATTAAAGGCCAAATGCATAAAAGTCAACGTGTTCTTCTCCCATTTTATCTTTAAGATAAATCTCTTTGCTACCAAATAAAAAATAAAAAATAAAATAAAAGATAAATTTTTATTTAAGATTAAATTATTGGAATCAAGATTATGAAAGTTTATGCTAATTTTTGATACCTAATTATAATAGTTTGATTGATTAAATTAATAAAAAAATTTATAAAGAGAATTAACAAGTGAGGGTTTAGAACTGAGTCAACATTTTGATAAATAACTTGTTGAGCGAGTATAAACACAAGTTTGTATTCTAGAATCATTAAAAGAGCATTTGTACAATTTGAGAGAGGTTAGAGAAGAAATGTAATAAAGTTTTCATTGTTGTAAGAACTTTAAGAGGTCTTTTTTAGTGTTTATTTTCTAAAGTGAGTGCTTTTTATTTATTCTATTGTATTTGTAATCTTTAACAACTTTTGCTCACATGTATATAACTCTTTCTATTTGAGATGTGATGTCTAATTAATCTATAAATACAATTCATTAATTTTAATAATTCACTTAATTTTTGATAGATTGTGATGATATTAAGATATTTGTAATGTGATTAAATTAAACAAGTAAAAATAAAAAAAATCAAAATAAATAAAACATGATTATTTGTAGTATAAAAATCTATTAAAAAAAGCATTATATTTAAAGTGAAGTATAATAAGATTACAGTCTACACCAGAAAACCAATTTATGGCGTATTTCATTGAGATACAAAATCTAAACATTAAACTTATATATATTAGGAAAATTAAATTTACAGACGATGTATCTTACATTCTACTATCCTATTTAATTGATGATAGTAAATTAGAATATGTACAAATTCAACCTGCTATATTCTCTCTCTCTCTCTCTCTATTATTTAGTCATTTATTATATTTTATGATAATTCAGATAAAACATCACAGAGTTGTTCATGCAGTTGTAATCATTTATTATATTTTATGATAATTCATATAAAACATCACAGAGTTGTTCATGCAGTTTTAAAGGATATGTTAGGTACCCACTTTAAAATGAGGAAAAGAAGATAATAAAGGTAGTACCACTTGAAAAGTTGTTGGCAGTAGATGCCGAGGAAAAAAATAATACTAGAATTTGTTTGATAGCATTTAACACATACAAGTGAGATGTTTCTGCACATAGATTTTCATGTGTCATTTTGGAGTTAAAATAATGAATATGATATGCATTAGTTAGTAAGTAGCTTTGCAATACTACCCCATATAATTTTGAAAGATTGGTAAAGAACATGACATTGTTTCGTATAATGTCCAGTCTTTTAGTATTCTATTATTTATACCATCATTTTATTTTGTTGATTTGGTAATAGTGAAAGGATAATTTAATTTATTTAAATTGAAGATGTTTTTCATTTTCTTAAGGTGAAGAACAATGATTGAAGTTTCAACAATTTGTCCCATATTCTACTGTTTCCTTAGAACAGATGAACAACGTGGTCCAATGGGGGGGGAGCAGGAATGGCTTATTGAAGCTTCTCAATTCTGATTATCTGAATTACAAAACTTAAAACAGAATGGCTTATCACAACTTGAGCTAATACAATTCTGTTAGAAACAGATTCTTGAAAAACAATCACAGTTCACCAAGGGTGTAAACAGCAACTTTGGTTTTCTCAAATGGAGTTGCAAGTTTACGAGGAGCTTTTACTCCTTCAACCTTTCCTGAAGCTGTTGCTAATAAGAAATCTGTGTATTTCAATGTAGCTGAGTTGACAGTACCCTCTTCAGCAGCATCTAAGTCCCATTCCTATAGAAATATATTTGAACCACAATGATAATAGCTTATATGAGTGAAAACATAACTCTATATACGTATTAAGAAAATACACAATGAATAGGAATAACCACACTACATATTCAAATGGTGTCACTTATGTCTAATATTATCGTGAAATAATATTTATTATGTTTAATTTATATATTTTTTTATTAAAAACAAAATATAACCCAAACATTCTATATTGAACGGTGTTGTCGTTAAAGTTAAATTTCGATAAATTAAAATCGTTTAATATTGAATTCCGATTAGTTAGAACTATTTAATGTTGAATTTTAAGGATAAATCCGTTAAATATTTAACTTAAATTAATTAAATATCGTTTAATATTATCAAAATGTTATTTTTGTACTTAAAAGTATCATTCCATTTAATTTGTTGATTTTTTCCTTCTACCTCACTTCATAATCTAGATATCGCAATAAGCTAGGTTTCTTAAACGTTACTAACGTTATACAATGCCGCAAACTAAATATTGAAACTTATCCCTCAAATGTCATCTTACCTGTACAAAAGAATTGCGTCTATTAAACTCCTCTAAAACAACCTTCCTCATATTAGATATTGCAAGTTTTGCCTCATCGTCATACGCACACTCTTCAGCCACTTCATATCTAAAAGTCCCAAGAAAAAACGAAAGAAAAACTAAATAAATAAAAACCTAATATTTTATTTTGGAAAACTATAAACTTGTCCAGACAATACTATCAGTTAATTCGTACTTCATAGCATCAGAAGCAACACTATTCAGTTCAAAGCAGAAAAGCATCTACCATATATATCTCTTGATTTAAAAGCTCTGGTCAAAAAACAAAGTAAATCTTCCCGTTTGAATATTTTATAATTTTATTTTCCAATTTGTCAGCATCCGAAGAACCTAACTCATTGAACTGATCAGATAAAATATTACGGCACTGTAGAAAATAGCGCTATTTGTGCAAATATTTATACACTTTATAATCTTTCGCAGAATTTGCATATGACCAATTCAGCACTGAAAAAGAAAGTAAAACCTCTAATTTTACTCAAAACACCTCAAAAGAAGTGCATTGCGCGTTTGGATTAAGTCCAAGAATATAATTAGCGTAATTTGCAAAACGAAACTTGAAAGGGCACTTTATAATCATTAAACATTGACTTGTGTTGGTGTCAAGATTACAATATATTGGAAGAATGTTACAACTTACAACAATACTTGTATAAGATAAGGGAGTTCTAAATGACCAAAATTTCCTGCAATACTTTACAAATCAATGATAAAGTTTACATGTCAAATGGAATAAAGTTAAGAAAAGCCTCCTTACATATTACATTGTCAGTACTGAGTATTCAATCAATTAGCATAAGAAACATTTGCTCCTGCTTTGGCTAGCATCTTGGTCTTCAAAACCTCTCAAAAATGATCTAATTGCAAGATGCTCGGCAGCATACGTCATGAAAGATGCCAAAATTAGCCCTCCCACAACCATCAACCCTAACCTATTACGTGATCAATTAAAACAAGAAGTTTTAGCTCTTGCCAATCTCAGCGAGGGCCAACGTTAAAAGGTATAACTTGAAGACATTCTTAAAAAAGTAAATTCCAAGATATAGGTTGTGAAACACTACAACTGAAACCAGCTTCAATTAGTCATGCAAAATGTGGTTGTAAATGGAACGTTAGTTTTTGACCTCTAAGTTATCATTCTCATGAAAAAGCTGACATTCGTCTTTGAGATTAATTTTTTTTCATATATGGTGACATGGTATTTATCTTTTGATATTACTCCTATAATATTCGACATGTGGTTGTAAGGTATTCTGAGACAAAATTCTCTAATATGGGCATTCGTATTCTAATATCTGAACAGAGAAAAAATACCTCAAGAATAGAGCTGTAATCCCAAACAAGCATGGCAAAGATGATGCAGCAACAGCCAAAAATGCCATCCCTAGCCCATAATACCATGTTGCAAAATCAGATGATAATGCTTGACGTTGATGACCTGCAACACATATGAGTACCATGTGTAAATTAGAAATATATACATAAATGACCAAATAAGAAACCTTATGAAGCACATGATCATGCATATTAGACATGATTAGGCGTGTTCATAAAGTGCACAGGATTTTCAAGTTTGTATTATTTTGTAGATAAGTTTATTTATATTAGTTTATGAAACTGTGATCAAAATAACATAAAATTAACTAGATTTATGCAAAACAAAAGAATAAATAGATAATTAAAAGAAGATGCGTTGTCAGCCACAATTCCAGGACACATCATTCGAAGTTTTCTAACCTTTGCCAGAATCATCATCCAATGATTCAGGGTGCATGGAAGAGGATCTGATTTGCACTCCGGTTGCCTTTCCCCATTGATACACCATATGAAGATAACCACCAAATAATAGAAAGAAGATTGCAAATGTCCACTCATACATCAAGAGCAAACCAGTCCATGGCATGACTTGTCTAGGCACAACCGCAAGAGCAAATACAAGGGCTACCAGAGCAACCATAAAGCAGATGAAAATAGAAACTCCACCTAAATAAATAGGCACCTTAGGCTGCATACCATGAAAAGATGATTATATCAAAAGGAACGGATACCCTTTACAAACACTTGACAACAATAGGAATACCATCCTCATTGTAGACTTGCAAACATCGCGAGGGATATGATGACAATTTATAAGAGATTTTAAGCACAACAAGAAGAAAGAAACCTAACCTGATGATTTGGGTAAATAGTGGTTGAAGTAGAAACACCACTATAAGTAAATGTACCAATAGATCTAATTTTGTAGTAAAGGTGCCTCATATGGTCACACAATGAACTTCTCAATAAGGAAGCAAAAAACTCCCGTGTCTGCACGAACATAAACATTCCATCAGGTCCAGTCATCCAACTTTAACTATCCATTAACCTGAATCTACAGGCTAAAAAAAAAAAATTCCTGCAACTACCAACCTGAAGAAATGACTTATAGTAGAAGAGTAGTAGAGCACAAAGTGGTAGCAGAAAAAGAAAATTGACAAGAAGATCATCATTAGGGTTTCTGCCCCCTCCAGTTCCAGGTAGGGACTCCTCAAGCTGTACCCTAACATTCTGCAAAATTAGAAAAGTATCTTCATCAGATGCTACTTCAGTGAAATACAATACAGATTAAAATCTTCCAAACATATTAAGTACCAACATTCACCTCTACAATCTACCAGCTAGTTGTAATTAAGATGTACAATAGCAAACTGTGCTGAGCCAAAGAACAGAAGGAAGAACCAACATATTACATTAAGAGATAGAAAGGGCCCAGAAAACTGGAAAGACCATTTAGTATTGAAGCAAAAGGCAATACCAGCCAGACGTCAACAGGTTTCAAAAGCCAAGATGTCCACCAATCCCAAGGCTTAAGAGGTCCTAGTGTATAGTGAATAACATGAAGTTCACTTTCATTCACCATCCACTGCATTTACGATGCATAGGCAAGTTAGACAACTTTGTGTGTAACACGAAGAAAGTGGTCAAAAACGGTAATTGCCTACTACTTCATATGAATAAGAATTAGCTGCAGACTACCTTGTTTGCAAGCATGTAAAGACCAACATCTGCATTATATAGAGTGGAGAGTCGCTCCATTTCAGGAACTGGTCTTCTTTTCAACACTTCTGACGGTGTATTTGGTTGAAAAACATGTGCATTAGGGAAATCAGAGTAATACGAATTCAGAAACCCTTGATCTCCTGTCAGAACAAAACACAAACCAGAAAATTTAGAAGAAAGAGATACTAACAAAACATCAAATAGACCATTGAGCTTTTCACTATTCATCATAACTTAAAGGAGTGTCAAGCATTAATTTTTGTCAAGCAGAAACCATAAAGCTGATTAATATCTTCTTGTTTTCATATGCATACAAGATGAAATAAAATTCTCTAATCAACGGATACGAACTGAAATAGATGAAAAATATACTAGAATAAATAGACTCCATGATACTAGGATGAAAGAAACAACATCAGTGCTAAAAAAAATCAAGGCATCAGCAAGGACAATAACTGTTGAAAAACTACATTACCGCCAGTATAAGAGTGCAACGTGGTCACTTTGCTCATCATGTCATCAAAAACAGCTTGAGATGGCTCCACTACCATCACTCCAGAGTTCAACCTCTCAGAATGCTTCAGGTTAGCACAGAATTTTCCACATTTGAAAAGATCATCGATGCTCTTGATCACAATGGTATCAGCATCAAGATATACAACTGACAATTTCATTTGAAGATGCAATCACAATTTACTCACAACAGAACCTTTTTTGCATGAGAGCAATAAGGTGAAAATTTAGCTTCAGCAAAGTTTGTGAGCTCATCTAAATTGCAAACAGAAAATAGTAAATCTTAAATCTTAAAACCAACATCCTGGGCCTATTTTTTGGATGACAGCAAGACAAAAGAAAGTATCCTTTCACAATATGAAAGATAATGAAATTCAAGAAAAATTAATTCACTAGAAAATTATTCAATGAATCATCTGCTACTTGGCTAAAATATCTTCACCAATCACCATTAATCATGAAACATTAAAAAGGTACAATTAGTATTCAATACCAAAAAATATTTTACAAAAAATTATTAGTTTTTACTTCCACTCTCCAACAAACTAGCCAAGAAAAGAAAATTAATGCTTTACTATTTTTTACTTCTCTTTTCCATAAAGAAACCAAAAAAGAAGAAGAAAGAATACAGAGTAAGAATTTACCTTTCTTGTAGTTAGTCATGTTAAAGATTTTTAGCTTTGTGTACACACCCCAGAACCTCTTTGGTCGTACTTGATTAGGGTTTGCCAACAAACTTATCTTCTTCACTATCCAGCCATCAGCCTACAAAATAATGCACCAGAAACCCGCACATAGTAAATTATAAGTCAGGTGTTAAAAAAAACCAAATTTGTAAACGAACCTCAGTTAGCAGGTTTGAAACCAAATATTTCAAACTTAAGATTCCAACTCAACTGGTTGAAACATAACCAAAAATTTATGATTTTTAAGCTTCTATAGTCTCTACTCTAGTACTCTCTAGCATGGATGAAGTAAAGTAAGTAAATAACGATCAATAAGTTCACCAGACAAACTACCGTCTACAGCATGCGATCGTGTATCCCAAATAAATTTCATGAATACATCAATGGAAATAAAATTTTACAAACAAAGTCTGACAGACCATTAAAGAAATTCATTGAAAAAAAACAGATAAACATAGAGTCTGCCCCAGAATTTTCCATATCATTATCCCTCATAGCTATTTTCCTTAGGTTCCTCGACAACGATAAAGAGGCCTTAATTAATAGTTTTATAGCTCTACTTATCCTTTTATGGAACCAAAAAGACAGGAGAAGCAGACACAAATCAAAAACTTTATCTGGCAACACAAGTTTGTCGAAAGTGAAGAGAGGATCAATGAAATAATAATTTTACCTCCAAAAGCTTGGTAGCGTAATTGGAGACGCCATCAGAAACCAGAACCACCATGTCATTTTTGGTTCCAGTGTCACGAATCGATTTCCCAAGTACTCGAACTCCCAATAGGAACTCATCTCCATACAACAACGTCACGTACGCTTCTTCTGTAGTCTTTTGCGGGGATCCAAACACACCCTTTGGTTGAACCAAGGTCAGCACAAATGTAACCACAACGAACCATGTGTTCCGTCTCATTATAATTCTCGGAGCCCAAAATTTTCTAGAGAAAAATTTGAATTTTCGCGAGAGCAAAGAAAGAAACCAAGGATTCGCCGGATATTTTCGGATAAAAGTTAGATCATAGTGAATCAGTAATGAAAGTGGTTGTGATTTAGGGAAACAAAAGCCATTATTTTTTAACAAGCTCCAATCTGTGACCCAGGGGCTACAGTATTCCTTTGTTTTTTTTTTTTTTTTTTCTTTTAGTATCAGTATTAGAGTGGCGGGTCGACCCTTCTCCGTCTCGTACATCATTTAAAATTTATTTCTTATCTTTATAAAAATATATTGAAGATTTTAATAAAAATAGGAATCTAAATAAAAATATATATTTTTAATAATTTTTATATTGTGTTATAAATAAAAATTTGTAAAAAATAATATAATAAAATAAAAATTTGTAAAAAATAATATAATAAAATAAAAATTTGTAAAAAATAATATAATAAAATAAAAAATAATATTTTATAATAAAAATTAAAATTTTGATTCAATAAATAATATTTATACAAAAGAGAGAAAATTAAAATATATATAATAAAAAATATATAATTTTTTTATATTAAATAATTTTAATAAAAATTTGTTACAAATTAATTTAAAATAATAAAAATTTTAAAAAAATAAGTTTATAATAAAAATTTTATATTAAAAAAATTAAATTTTAAATTAATAAATAATATTTATGTGAAAGATGATTTGCAATAATATATGTAACAAGGAATATATAAATTTTTTATATTAATTAATATCGATAAAATTTTATTAAAAACTAGTTTTAAGCATTAATTTTTTAAAAGTAGTAAATTAATAATAAATATTTTATATTAAAAAATTTTAATTTTGAATTAATAAATAATATTCACATGAAGATTAGGATAACAATAATCTTATTTTTATTTAAAATAAGTTGATTTATTTCAGTTATTTTTGGATAAAATTTTATAAGTTTTATTATTATAAAAAGTAAATACATTTAATTTCGTAATTATTAAAAATAAATAATTTAATCTCATAATTACATAAAATTATACACTTTAATCTCCTTATTAAAGTGATTTTTTATAATTAAATAACTTATTTTCATAAATTAGATAATAAATTGATTTACCTATAAGTAATGGGACTAAATTGACATATTCTATCTAATATAAAACTCCTATAACCTTTCATTTTTTATGTAAAATAAAAAATATATATAGGTAACATAAATTACATAATTATTTTATATTAAATAAGATTGATAGAATTTTGTTAGAAATTAGTTTGAAATAGTAATAATAAATTATAAAATAATTATAAGATTTTAGATTTCTAAAATTTAAATAAATATTTTAAATAATTTTTATAAAATAAATAATTTAAATAATTTTTATAAAATAAAATTATTAATTTTTTAATGAAATAAAAAATTAAAGTTAAAATATATAATATATATTACTTATGACTAGTTTAAATTTAAATATAATTAAATCTAAAAATATTAAAAAATAGATTTTTAATATTTATTAAAATATAATATATAATTTTGAAAAATACAACAGAAAATATAATCTTTATATTTATTGTAACTTATATTATAAAATATGATCTTTATTTTATATTTTAATATCTCTATCTTTACATATATTTGGATAATATTTCCCCCGTAAAAAATAAAAAAATGAAATTAACAACCCTTCTTTGTTTGAATTTTCAAATAATAATGATCAGGCGGTAAGGACAAGCTCAATGATAATAGATATTTCATTAAAAACTCAAATTTGAAAATTATAAACAAGAATATAATTTATTAATATATATTTTAAAATTAAAAATATATAAATCAAGAAATATCGGTATGTTAAGACTCATGAGCAACACTAAATTATTATAAACTTTTTTTATATTGTTTGTATTTGTATGTATTCATCTCTAATTATAATTAGAATAAGAAACATATTTTAAAATATATATATAATTTATTATGGAAAAAATAAAAATAAAAATTAATATTAATATTACAGACATAAAAATGTATAATATACTATTAATTAACATAGAAATCATTATATATAAATTATCAAAAATCTTTCAGTATTATAAAAGAAAAATTAGATACATCCATTTAAAATAAATACAATTATTAATAAAATCACATTTTAGAGAATAAATTGATACACCAATAAAACTAATACTGTTAGATAATAAAATAATAAATAGAAAATATGTTTTATTAGAAATAATCTTTGAAAATTTAGGATACCAGAAATTAAAATTCACAATATATTTTAGGTTTATCATTAATATTAATGATAAAAACTTAAACCGAGTATTGAATTTAAACTATGAACTTGAAAGAGAAGATTTAATGAAAGAAGAAAATTGTTATTTTTTAGTACACTATATATTAGATTATTCATTAACAAATATCCATAATAGTTCAATATTTAGACAAAATAAATTCATAAAAATAAACAAAAAATTTCAAGAAATTGAACAAATAATAAAATCAGAAATATTAATAGAATTTGAAATACCTGATAAATGAATTTTAGATGTAAAATAAAAACCATGATACCATCAAGAAAAAGTAATGTAACAAAAAAATAATGTATCAAAGTTTATAATTATAGATCTTGAAAAAGGAACCTCTAAAAAAATGTTACAGATCTAAAACAAAAAGTTAAAATAATAAAAGTTTTAGTCCATGACGTAATATTAAGAAGAAAATGATACAATTGTTCTCCCAATAATATTCAAAAACAAATTATAAAATATAGAATTAAATTTTAATAGAAGCCTAATAGGCATATCAAAATTCAAATAGTAATAATGAAAACTTTAATTCTTTTAGTAAAATAAATTGATATAGTACAATAATCAAACATTCAATCCTTACATGTCATAAATGAAACAAAAAAAGAACTTCTAAAAGAAATAAAAGAATATGGTTGCAATAAGAAATTATAACAAGACATGTATAAGAAATCTACATAAATAGAAAGAGATGCAAAAAAACATACCTAGAGATAATAAAATTATAAGATATAAGTTTGATTCCTTGGTAGGATAAAAAAAGAACCACTTAAGTGATAAGATGCATTGATACCGAAGAACGAGAAGATAAAGAATGAGGTATAATTCTAGTTTATGGGAAAATAGAAAAGAATTAGAAGAGCAATTTATGAATTCGAATAATAGGGAGATAGAAAAATCAGTTAGTTTGTTAACCTACTAGATGAAGAACTAGAAAAAATTATGAAGAAATTTTTTGTACCAACAAAGAGAAAGATGATATAACAATAGTCAGTGAAATTGATTCTGAACCAGAAAATAGAATCCAAAAATTCACATGAAACCTATTTCATTACCAGTTCTTTATCAAGAAAAAACATCTAACCCATGTAAAGAAGAAAGAAATAGACAAAGACTAGAGAAACTTGGTCTTTTTTATAGAAGGAAACAACAATCCAAAATTGAAGAATGATTATATTGAAAAATTAGAGATAATATTCTACTAGAATTCAAACTTTATGAAAATTATAGATATGATTTTTAAATTTATTGCATTAGAGATATGAAAAAAGCTTTAGATGAATGATCTAGTAGTATATGTGTAATGATATAAATTTCTCCAACTACACAATCATATCCGTCAACTTATACAATCTTAGTAGCTCATAGAATGAAAAAAAATATTAAAAACTTTGGTTTATAAATTTAACAGAACAACAAAATTTACAAATGTAGGGGAATGCTCACACAGGCAGGGAGTACTTATTCACCATAGTAAATGAAATATATAAGAAATTTATTAGTGAAGATAAAGATAGATATATCACTGAATCCAATGAAAATGAAATTAAGGAAGTTAAATAACATTTAACAAATATGAAAATATGTGATATATTTTATATATATATTTATTTATTTGTAAATATGAAATGTATTATCACAAGTTACTATGCTTTATGTAAGAAACTTATAAGGAATTATTTTTTCAAAAGCTACCCGAAGACATTATATAAAACAATAACTGAATGATGAAATAAAAAGAATAGATAAACTATACCATTCACCTTATAGGAGAGAACAAAATGTTTTAATAACTAGATAATTATTAAATGTCAAGAAAGATAAGAATATAAATCAATAAGAGGAAATTAATAAATCTATTATAATTCAAGATATTTTATTATGCTAGAAGAATATAGATGTAAGATAAAATCTTATAAACAAAAGTATAAAAAAATATAAAAAATTCAAAAGATAAAAATTTGGAAAACAATACTTTTAAAAATATAAAAGAATGTATAACATAAAACCTTATAGAAAAAGACATTTTAGAAAGGTATATAAGTTATCAGAAAAAAAAAATTATTATTCATCAAGAAAAATAAATGTAGATATTGGATTTGTAACGAGAAAAATCACTATGTTAATGAATGCCTTAACACGCTTTAACATAAAAAAAATTTTAAAATGAATTTTCACATAAGACAAAAATCTTAGAATAAACTTTTAAAATAACATTAAAATCAATAGAAGAATTAGATATAGATTATAATTGTAGTATTTATCTATTAGAGGAAACTGAAGAAGAAATAACTCACTAAAAATCCAAATATTCTTCATAAGATGATGAATGATTTTTATAGTACTACAAATCCAAATAGTACTTATATTAAAATATGATTAAAATTTAAAGATTATACAAATTATCATTTACATGCATATATAGACACATGCGATAATATGTGTGTAGCTAGCAAATATGTATTCTTATGAGAACTATGGAGACAAACACCAAAAAATTTAAATGTAAGAATTACTAACAATATTACAATAAATCTTAATAAAATCTTAAAAGGTACAGATATAATGATAGGATAAGAGAAACTTCATATTATTACCATATATCAATAAGAAACATGAGTTGATTTATTAATAGGAAATAACTTCTTAAATCTTTATCAACATTTTACTTAATATTTTTAAAAAATAAGTTTAATAACAGTAGATTACGTGTCAAAAATAAAAAAAGCATTGATAGTAGCAAATCTAACTTTTATGCAACAATATAAAAAGAAAAAAAAATGTGGTAGGATAGACACAAAACAACAACCTTATTTAGAAAATATTTCATTAAACATATAAGACAAACAAAACTCATTTCTTATTCATATACAGAAAGATAAAGTTTTAACATGAATAAGAAAATTATTACAAATAGTAAGTTTAAAAAAAATTAGATTATAAAATCAATAGGTCTAAAATAATAGCAAGCATTAAACTCAAATATCCTAACAAAATCATAAGAATAAAACCAATGATTTATACCTCAAAAGACAGAGATGAATTTGGAAGACAAATTCAAGAGCTTTTGAAATTAAAAATCATAATACTTGTTAATTCACCTCACTCAATTTTAGCATTTTTAGTTGTAAAAGAAGTTGAGAAAAGAGAAGGAAAAAATATAATAGTAATGAACTTCAAAGCTTTGAATAAAGAAAATATTAATGATAGATATTTTATTCCAAAGAAAGAAAAATTACTATTATTAATAAAATGAAATAAATATTTCTCAAGTTTTGATTATAAAAGTAGATTTTGGCAAATAAGACTGACAAAAAATCTAAAAACAAATTACAGTATTTACATGCCCACAAAAACAATTTCAATAGATAGTTGTATCATTTAGATTAAAACAAGCACTATGTATTTTCCAAAGACATATGTTCTTTAAAAAACTACATAACATTTGTTGTATATACATCGATGATATTTTAGTATTTTGATAATGATTTGAATAAACATTACTTAGATATTATTAATGTCTTCCAAGAATGTAGGTAAGAAGAACTTGTTCTATAAAAAATAATGGTTGTAATAACTAAAAAAATAAGAATTTAGGATAAGAAATAGAAGATGAAAAACACCATCTTCAATCTCATATATTTAACAGTATATAAGGATTTTTTAATAAAATCAAAGATAAAAATTAATTACAAAGAGTTTTAAGATGTTTGACTTATGTAGAAGTATACACCAAAAAAAATTACAGAAATATGAAAACCATTACAACTAAACTCAAAAAAATTATGTTTAGAAATTGACAAAAATATGATATATAGTGCATAGACAAGGTAAAAACATTAGTAAAAACTTGCCAATTTTATACCATTTAGGTCCAGATGATAAAATAATAATAAATATAAATGTTTCACATGAATATTATGGAGTAATTTTAAAAGAAAAGGTAGATAACAATGATGAATATATTTGCAGATATACATCAGGATCTTTTTAGAGTCTATAATTAAATTATCATGGTAATGAAAATAAATATTTAGCAGTTAAAAATGTAGTTTTATCAATTATAGAATGCCAAAACTATTAACTTCTTTGGAAGTAACTAAGAATTATTCTAGTATAACAGTCAACTAGTTTTAGTAGAATGAAGACACTCGAAAGGATACCTAGACCAATACTATTCAAGAAAGCAACCAACAACTCTCTTGTTTTAGAAGAAGAAAGAGATCAATATAAGAACCTCACATGACAACAATAGTTAAGTTTGTATAACTTAGAAAATCTATTGAGGAATATCTTGATGATATAAAGTTGTATACTTCAGAGAAAGAAATCTCTACATGTAGCAAATTAATATCTGAGAATGAGCGGATCTAATTTAACTCACTAAGAAATAGTTTAAATGAGTTAAATTACTTTCTTGAAAACTTGAGTAAATCCATTAAAAAATTTAAAAAAAAATTAAGGTTATGGATAAACCTGTTTATTTAAGATTTTTCAGTTTAATTATGGATTGAAACTAATAAATTTTAGGAAGTTCATATCATTTCATTAAACTTGGACTTTCTAACACCAAATTTTTTTTTAATTATCCCAAAGCTTGGTCAGACAAGAAATTTGATCTAAAAGAATTAAGCAAATAATGTGATCAAATGCAAAGATAGATTTTTATGAACTAAGAAAATTAAAAACTCTTCTAAAGTTAAAGTTAATTATTTTACCAACAAAGTGATTATCGCCTCACAAAGTAATATACATTTCATTAAAGAAATGGTGAAAAGATTAATAAATAAGAAGCTACTTTCAGTTGCATTGTGAGGGATCACAATGCATTTATTGCATTAATTATAAATAAGAAGACATGGAGAATTTAGCATTGCGAGAATCAATATTAACAAATAAATTTGAATAAATATAAGGACCTTATATAGTAAACGGGGGGCTTCAACCTCAATAATGTACGTGTTAACTAGAAAAGTTAAGTGCTTATGTCTGTAAAAGGGGACTCTTATTTTAAGGAAGAACATACTTCTCACACTCTTTGAGAAAATTATTTACTTAGCTCTTATCTTTCTATCTTTTGAAATCTTTTATCTAGGAATGAGTAGTTAAAATGTTCTTCAAAGTTCTTAGTACTTTAATTGTAATAAACTATTACGATAAATAGATGTTTATCTTAAATAGAAACTCTTATGTGTTACTTTAATTTTAAAAAGAACGTAAGAATACTATAAATCTCCATAAGTCAAGAAAGATATAAGGTTGGATTTAATTGAGACGCTATCTTAAGAAAAAAGAATAAGACATCACGAAGCTAAAAATTGAGGTGTATTCATATTTATCAAGTCAATTACAATTACATATTATGAGATTACTAAGATTGTTTATTGTTTTATTTATCACTCATTTAATAATTTACATACAATATGAAAGAAAAATATAATAGAGAAAAGAAATTAAGAACTAATTTATAGAGAAGTAAAATAAAAAGAAAACAAAAAACCAAAGAAAGTTTAAAAGATATTATATATCTTAAAGTATCTTTGTTACATTTTAAAGAATCTATAAAATAAATACTCACTATTAGCCAGAAAGATCAAAAGTAATTAAAAACTCATAAAGATTAAACGATTATTTTTCAAATAAAAAGGGATGTAATATAATAAAATGGTCTAATAAAGATTTTTTAAATCTAAAAGCTAATTTAGACATAATTATATTAGATATAAAATAAAATAATAAATATAAGAATTGAATAATTGGTTAGACAATGAATTTAATCTAAAAGATATTAAATTAAATTTAATATATGATCAATTAAAATAAAAAAATCTAACAATATTTTAGTACTAGAATCATAAAATTAATAAAAAAAATATTTAAAAAAAATCCTAAATTGATAAGCTTTACAAAACCTTTCAGAATGTTTTGTAATCCTTATAGACTTATAAAACAAGAATAAAAAAAAAGGTAAAACAATAATTTTGATTACTAAAAACAATTAAAATTATATTATTTAAATAAAAATAACTGATTCTAAAGAATATCATCTAGATAAGTTTTTAGTTAGCTTGTAAGGCTAAATTTGACCTAAAATATGAGTTACATTAGTCCAACCCGTTTCATACGTGGGCCGACCCATTAGTCTGTTATAATTTTATTCTCTTTTTATTTCTCCGTATTAATTTCTCTCTCTCAATCTTGGTTGTGATTCAGACCCATCGATGAAATACATCACTTCCCAAAATCACATGATTAAGAGAACCCATATCTAGTAAATTCTCCAAACAATAATGGAACCAACAAGTAGCAGTAACAACAAACATCAATCCTCACCTAAACCAATCAGCCATCATAAACAAGAATAAAAAAAATACTCTTTTCTTCTAAGAACTTCAACAAAACAATTGCAGAGAGGGCTTTAAAAAAAAGTTAATTTTAATACCCATTACAAAGATTCAACTCTGTAACCAAGCAAAAACAGTTGAAGAATAAGCAAATGGCGGAGCAGAAGGATGAAGAAGAAGAGGCTAGAAAGAGTAGAAGATAGGTTTCTAATTTCTCAAAAGTAAATTGCATTGGGTTTTTTTTTAAGGGTTGAATAATATTTTTAACCTTTAATTTTATATATTAAATATATTAATCATATTTTTTAATATTGATATATTTTAATCTTATTATTATTATTATATTTTTAGATATTTTAGTTATTTTTTTTAATTTTAATTCTTTTTTTTTTAAATTAGGTTATATCAAATTGAAACTTTCTAGCAGAAGCATGATCTATATTTAAATAGAAAAATATTTCAAAAAAGTTTAAAAATATAGAAAAAAGTGATTAAAATGATCAAAATTGACATAAAATGACTATAATTATAAATATAACAAGTGATTAAAATATACCAATTTAAAATAAGGTGATTAACGTGTCTATTTTATAAAAATAAAATAATGCAATTTTTTCTTTCTTCAAAATCCTTCGATTATTAATATTTCAAATTACATTATTTAGTCCAACATCTTTTTAAACTTTATGTATAGATTCTAAACTTTTAAATTGTATAATTAATTTATTAGTTTTATAAAACATACATAAATGTTGTAAATTTTAAATTTTAAATTCATATTTTAATTGTTAAATTGGTACTAATTTATAAAGTTTTAAAATATTGAATTATAATTTAATATTTTAAGAATGTATGTTTAAAGTTTTAAAATTTTAAAATTAATATTATGATTTAAAATATTAGCAAACCAAAGAGCATTTTGTGTAAAATGTTGCGTACCAACACAAATTAAAAGCCATATAAACGCTTTACTTTGTTCCTAGGGGAAATGTTCCTTTTTCCCATATTTTTCTCCGTTTTATAAATAAATTTCTTTTAGCCACATATTTCAAAAATACTTCAAGTTCAAAATTAGTCAGGTGCTTTCAGATTTTTAATATAACTTGTTCAAAAAAAATTCCAATTTTCAACCATTTATTTCCTACGATTGTAGTTTTGAATAACATTGTTACCAAAAAAGAAAAAAAAGCTAAAAACATACAATTTGTAATTACTTTTTCACCGTAACTTTTGTTGTGATGTGTGTAATTATTATTATTATCTAAAAATATAATATAAATTATTTTTTTAATTTTTAAAATAAATTATCTTTATAAACTTAAGGTGTTGTTTGGTACACATAATGAAATCGGAATCGGAATGAGAATAAAAATAAAATGGAATAGAAAAGAAACAGTTTTGTTTGATTTGACCACTTGAATCAAAGAAGAAAACAGTATTATAGTGTTTGGTTTATAATTAGAATGAAATGTAAAACACTGTATATTACATTAATATCGCTATATTTAGTAAAGTTTAAATAATATTATTTAATTATTATTTTTTCATCATATAAAATACATTATTAAAATTATTATTTTTCTAAATAATTATTACGTAAAAAGAAAATATATTATTAAAATTATTATTTTTCTAAATTGGTTTTAGGGTTTTGAAGTTTGAGATTTAAGATTTAAGATTTAGGATTTAGGATTTAAGGATTTGAGATTTGATGTTTAGGATTTAGGGTTAAAATTATTATTTTTGTAAATAGGGTTTAGGATCTCAGGATTTGGACTTTGAGATTTAGGGTTATATTTGTGGGTTAATGTTTAAGGTTAAAATTATTATTTTTCTAAATAGGGTTTAGGGTTTTAAGATTTGAGATTTATGGTTTATAGTTTTAAGATTTAGGATTTGAGATTTAGGGTTTATATATGTAGGTTAAGGTTTAGGGTTAAAATTATTATTTTTCTAAATATGGTTTAGGGTTTTGAGATTTAGGATTTATGGTTATATTTGGGGTCGAGATAAAATTGAAAAAACAAATTGATATGAGAATGAAATCATGATTCCTTAAGGGGAAAAGAAATTAGAGAATTCCTTCTTCTTTGAGAATCGATTCTATTCCATTCTCATTTTTCAATCCAATCAAACACAAAAATGAAAAGAATTAATTCTAATTCCATTTCATTCCATCCAACTAAATATAACATTATTATTGTTCAAGAAATTAGTCAATTTTGAACACCCTATTCTAAACACTCTCAATTGTTTGGGATGGGTCGGTCCACGTATCTCATATTATTATTATTATTTTTTGTCGAAAAGTAAAGACTCAATTAAAAAAAGCTAGAAAGAATGGTTAAAAACCATCTCTTCAATTATAACAAAGATTTCAATGTCAAATCAAGTCTAAAATATATAGGAACACTATTAAAATATATACATATAGTCTCGAACATTTAGCCATGTTTATTAGAAAAACTGAGACTATATATATACTTTATCAATTTTCCCTCTTTAATTTACACCAAACACCAAATTTTTTAACCATTTTTTTATTTTTCCCTATCAATTTTCTATCTTTTACACTAAACACCAAAAAAAAAATTATCAATTTTTTCTTTTAATTTCCTCTTTTTTTTCTTTTCCATTTTCCATCTTTTTCTTATTCAATTTGTTTTTCTAATGATTTTTTTTCTGATTTATTTTGTCGTATATATATATATATATTACTCATATATACTTTCGATCCCTTAACCCTAGCTTATATTCTCTTCTCTGCTCGATTGAAACCCTTACGGCCGCCGCATTCTAGCCTTGCGCCACCGCTTTCCAGCCTCTGTTCCACTCTCACATCGCCGCATTCCAGCCTCCGTTTCACTCTCACAAGGCGTTCTAGCATCTGTTCCACTCTCGCACCGCGTTCCAACATCTGTTCCACTCTCGCACCGCATTCCAACCTCTGTTCCACTCTCGCCATAATAATTCCTTGGCCACTACTTGAATCTTTCTGGTAACATTAACTCATCTTTTCCTTTATAAATGACTCTTGGTACCAAATCTCGATTGGTACGTAGAGGTTATTTATAGCTACCTAAAGGCTTACTTGAGTTGAGAAATTTGGATGTTGGATATTTCTTAGATAGGTTATGAAAATTTGTTAGGAAGGTCGCTTGGTATGGTTTGTGGAACGTGTTGATCACCTGGTCATTATCTTGGTGTTGGTGCTGGTTCGTTGGGGTAGTGCGTTGGTGCATTGTGCTTGGCCTGGTGCTGGTGTTGTTCCTTTTTTATCCTAGCTAGCATTTATGTAACAAAAAAATAAGAGGACCGAAAACAGTATTTTTAGAAAATTTTATTGATATACTATCTACCAATTAACTTGTAATGAGTAATTGTATATTTTCCTGTTTTTGTTGCAGAGCAGTTTCATCAGAGAATTTTTAGCTGGCCACTATGCTATCTCACCATAGTTGTGCTTAATTAGCTTCATTAATGAGAGAACCGCACAAGCTGTCGATGATAACAATTTATTTATGTTAATTTTTGCTTGAAGTCCCTTGTTAGATTATTTATATAGTTACATTATAGATTGTTGTTGCTATATTATTTTCTAGTAAGTACCTATGTGCACTGTGTTTTGAGCATATAGTATTTATTTTTATCTATTTTGTTGTTGATTTCTTTTTCTTCAATCAGAATGTAGTGCATGGAGGTATCAAACCTAAAAATCTTTTGGTAACTTGAAATGACAATGTGAAGATTGCAGATTTCAGTGTCATTTAGGTTTTTGAGGTAATCATATCCATCAAACCTTTGCCACCATACAATAGAATTGTATTGAGCTCCTTCCAGTGAATTTTTTCTACTAGGAAAATACATGTGTATTGTTGAGAAAGTTGATTTCCTAACATTTTTTAACATTGTCTTACAGGAGGACAAGGACACACTTAGGCGATCCCTAGAAACTCATGCATTCACTGCATGTCTGTGCATGATTATTGTGTAGGTTTTAATTTAGTTTGAACTTGAAAACTACCTTGAGTCCTACTGTTTAATACTTTCATTGTATATACGGTGTTTCCTATATTTTCCTGGTAAGAAAAGTCAATTGTTTCTATTGTTTCAGTTTTGTTAACTGAAATAATGGAAGTACCCATATGATTATTTCCAGAGCCTTATATGCACCCTAACCAATAGATAAAAATAAATACCTATGTAAGTACCTATGTGCACTGTGTTTTAAGCCTCAAAATAGATAAAAATAAATACTATACTTAAGTTATTTCTATTGTACACTGTATTTATGGTTCATTCTTATTACTTGCTTGCATAGCCTTATAGGTACACCAGGCATTAGGGGCACCAACGCAGCAGGCACTAGTGTAGCAGGCACCAGGCACCAGCATACCAGAGCAGCAGACACCGCCCACCAGCTATATTTCTCTTCTTTTTTCCCATCCTTCTAAAGTTTTGTATTTTACTATCTCTGTTTTGGGTTTCTTTCGTCCCTGTTATTTAGTGTTTTTTATTTAATCTACTAAGATTTGTGAACACAGGGGGAAGATGGATATTTGGAATGTAAGGAGAATGGTATAGTTGAGCCCATGCAAATGGTGGATTATTTCTATGTCTACCGCATACCCAATGGATTTGGTTCGAGGGAGACTAACCGTGCAGGTACTTTCTATCATTCTATCATCCCCTCAATTTCTTGTTTTGAAGAGAGACTTAGACGAAAAAATTATACAGTTTGTCTACTGATCCAGTTTTTGAATATTTGTTCTATGCATCTATTTCAAGTGCCTTGCATTGTAATATTGTAGTTATATTACTATTTTGTTCAAGCGCTGGTGTTGTGCACTGGTGCTAGTGCTGGTGGGTTTGACCAATATCATATTGTTTTTTTATGTTTTAGTATATAATAAACTCTCAAATGTAATTATACTTAGTGTATAATAAACTCTCAAATATAATTATACTTAGTGTATAATAAACTCTTAAATGTAATTATATTTTTAATATAATATGATTTTTAATATTGTAATTAATAAATTTATTGTAATTTATATTGATTTTTAATATTGTAATTACTAATTGTATTTTTTTTAATTTATGTATACCCTATGACATCGGTTATTATAAAACCGAGACCATAAGGTATTTTTTAAATTTATGTATACCTATTAGAAAAACCGAGGCCATAGGTCGTTACTTATGGTCTCTCTCACTTAGGCCTCGGTTCTTATAACCATGGCCATAGACCTACGACCACGGTTAAAAACCGAGGTCATATGTACTATTTGTAGTAGTAGAAGGAATGCACTTAGTCATCTAAATTTGCTATGTATTAATCCTCATTTTAGTGCATAGTTGTGAAAAATTAATCCAAGATACAACTACAGAAAAAAGAAACCAACATTTTCTTGAAACTTAAATTATAAATTTTTTGATATCCTTTAAACACTTTCTTATCAAGTTTAACGTAGTAGTTAGTATCTCCAATACTGACACAAGCAAAAGACCAACAACAAAAATACAACTCGCAATCAAGAGATTTTGAAATCATGTATTTATAGGTAAATAACTCCATAACAAACATGGCGATCCAAAACATACTATAAAACATTAAACACTTGATAACTATCTTAGATTTGAATATAAATCAAGATATAATATTATTCCTTACGAAGGAAGAAGACCTCCCCTTCCAAATTTATCCTTTCACAAATAAACTAAAAGCAAAAATAGATAAACACCTACACACAACCTATCAGAGATTGTTTCCACTGAGCTTACTAAGAAGAAAACAATCTATTCGACATGTTGTATATACTAAAGGAGAAAGGGGAAAAAAGTAGAGACAATAAACGTAGTGTTATAAATTAGCACTTGTGGAAGCGAAGATCGGATCCAATTTTGGTTGCACAAATATATAATAATAGGTAATAGCAAAATAATAATCAGTAAGAAAATAGATGGCACACAATGATTTAAGTGGTTCAACTTTTCAATGTGAAAAGTCTACTCTACTGACGACGACACACCGAGGAAAATCCATTAATAATCAAATGGAGATACAAACACCAATTTTCTAAGAGCTTCACAAAATATACCAAAATCCAAAATCAACCCACAAAATAACTCCTTCTAATTTACTGGAAATATATAGCAAGATAAATTAACAAATTTGCTATTAAATTAAATATTACCATACAAATGGGATGGAAGATAATTAGCGGCAACGACGACACGAAACTTTCAAAAGAAAACAACAAGGGAGCAGATACCAGAACTCTTATTCTTCTCTGTTATGCAATTTAATTAAACAACAATGCTTCTCTTCACTCTCTCTTTGTTTTTGCTCTCTATCTTTGGCGGCTTCTGCTTTTTTTCTTTTGGATTTAGCAGTTGCCAACTACTGCTCTACTTTCTATCTTATTTTCCTAGTGGTAGTTCTACTTCTCGCAGAAACAAACATATATGTATATAGAAGAGAGTTGAGGGTTTAAGAGCAAATGGGTTTTGGGCTTTGGGCTAGAAAAAACTATTTTTGGGCCAATAATAAATAACAAATCTTCACCTTGGCTCAAAACAGAAAACAAGTTCTTCAAATATGAAATTCCTCAGATTATCAAATAACCGTCATCCAAAGCCCCGAAGGGTGATCATCTTCTACAAATACCAATCAAGTCCAAGAAATGCTTGAACTTATTAAATGGAACTGGTTTGATTAACATATTAGCTGGATTCTCTATAGTGACTATCTTATTGACAACAATAGCACCCTGAGAGACAATGTCACGAATGAAGTGATATCTGACATCAATGTGTTTGATTCTTTCATGATACATAGTATTCTTAGTCAAGTGTATCACACTTTGACTATCACAAATTACAATAGAAGTATCCTGCTGTAAACCCAAATCACAGACCAAACCTCTAAGCCAAATGACTTATTTCACTGCTTCTGTTGATGTCATATATTCTACCTCTATCGTAGACAAAGCAATTGTAGACTGTAAAGTAACCTTCCAACTAATGGAACAATGAGAAAGAATGAAGACATAACCTGTTAGAGATCTTCTTTTATCCAAATCACCAGTATAATCGGAGTCCACATAACCAATAACACTGCAACCAGTATTAGAACTTCCATCATATACCAAACCAAAATTAGATGTACCTTTCAAATACCGAAGTATCCATTTCCCTGCTTGCTAATGACCCTTACCAGGATTACCCATATATCTGCTGACAACACTAATTGCTTGAGAAATGTCTGGATGAGTATAAATCATAGCGTACATCAAACTACCAACAACACTAGCATATGGAACCTGAGACATGTACTGCTCTTCTTCTTCTGACTGTGGTGACAAATCCAAAGAAAGCCTAAAATGTGCAGTTAACGGCGTATTCACAGGTTTAGACTCTTTCATACCAAAACGTTCAAGAACTTTTTCAATATAACTTTTCTGAGTCAAATAAAGCTTTCCCGTTTGTCTATCCCTGTAAATTTCCATGCCCAAAATTTTATTCGCTGCACCAAAATATTTCATCTCAAACTCACGGCTAAGTTGGGACTTTAATTTTCGAATCTCAGACTTATTCTTGGAAGCAATAAGTATGTCATCAACATAAAGCAACAAATAGACTGATGAACCATCATGAAATCTTTTATGATAAACACAAATATCATAATCACTCCTAGAGTAACCATGATCAATCATAAAATAATCAAACCGCTTATACCACTGCCTTGGGGATTGCTTCAACCCATATAAAGACTTTTTCAATAAACAAGCATGATCTTCCTTACCTGGAACAACAAACCCCTCTGGTTGATGCATATATATTTGTTCCTCAAGCTCACCATGTAACAAAGCTGTCTTGACATCAAGTTGTTCTAATTCTATGTCAAACAATGCAACCATAGCAAGCAACACACGAATAGAGGTATGTTTCACAACAGGTGAAAATACTTCATTGAAGTCAATACCTTTCTTCTGACAATAGCTCTTTGCAATAACATGTGCCTTGAACCTAGTTGATTCAACCTCAGGTATACTTTCCTTTTTTTCTTAAAGACCCATTTGTTTCCAATAATCTTTTGGCCATTAGGCGATTTCACCAATTTCTAAGTATGATTCTTATGAAGTTATTCAATCTTTTCGTTCATAGCAACCAATTACTGAACAAACTCATCACAAGTGACAGCTTCATGATAACTAGAAGGTTTCCTATCACTACTATAAAAAGAGGTATTTAAGTTGCTGTATAAAGTCGTTTTTTTGGAAAAAACCAACTTATAATGAATTTAAAGTCGGTTCGGTGTAGAACTGACGCTATCCACATTGGACGTAACATCGATTGACGGGGCAAACCGACGCTATCCACGTGGGTAGCGTCGATTTGCCACGTCAACCGACGCTACGTCATATATTTTAAATTAAAAAATGCATGCAATTTATAAATTGAAATTTTTTTAGGTCATTAATTATTATTTTATTTCACTCTTTAAAATTTAAGTTGGATATAAATATATATATAATATAATTTTTTATTTTTATTTAGACAATTAGTTTTTATAATTATATAATTTTTTTGAATATTTAAATTTATATTCGTACGTACAATATATCTTTATTTAATTTTGTGTATTTGTTTTAAATATTATTGTAAAATTATTATTTTTTCTTTTTCTATAGTACGTATGCATAGTTTAAATAAAATAATAATTGACAAAAAAAATTTAAATTGCATGGATAACGTCGGTTCGCCACGTCAACCGACGTTATGTCATATATTTTAAATTACAAAATGGATGCAATTTATAAATTAAATTTTATTTTAGGTCATTAATTATTATTTTATTTTAGTCTTTAAAATTTAAGTTGGATATAAATATATATATATATAGTATAATTTTTTGTATTTAGACAATTAGTTTTTAAAATTATATAAATTTGTTTTGATATTTAAATCTATATACGTACGTACAATATATCTTTATTTAATTGTGTATTTATTTTAAATATTATTGTAAAATTATTTTTTTCTTTTTCTATAGTACGTATGCATAGTTTAAATAAAATAATAATTGACAAAAAAAATTTAAAATTGTATGGATAACGTCGGTTGACAGGGTAAACTGATGATACACACGTGGATAGTGTCGGTTGACATGGCGAACCAAAGCTATCCACGTAGGACGTAGCGTCGATTGATGTGGCAAACTGATGCTACCCACATGGATAACGTCGGTTAGCCACGTCAATCGACACTAGCCATGTGGGTAGCATCGGTTCGCCACGGCAATCGATGATATCTATGTAATATTATTCGGCTCATTTCTTCCCTAGAGAAACCCAAAAATCTTCATTTCTCTTCTCCATTTCTCCCAAAACCGAGCTCACACCCACCCTCTTTTTCAATTTCTGACCACCTCCGACCACCATTTGCAACGCCGTTTTGTGAGTTATATTCCTCTTCTTATTATCTTTCAGATCTACTCTTTTTTTTAGTGAAATATGAAAAAATTTATACCCATTTTTTCACTTATCCTCGCTTACAAAACACAATTTTCTTCTTAATTTCCTATATATAGTCACTTCATAACAATCTTGTAAGTATTTCTATTAATTTTACAGTTTATTATTCAGTTTTTTTTATTTTTTGTATAAATTTTTGATTTATGTTTGTTTTTGATTTTGCTTGTTATTATATGTTTGACTTATTTTTTGTGGAAATAATTAATATATGAAATGTCGTGGGTTTGAGGGATTATATATATTTACCGTGCGTGGATAAATTTATTTATATATAAATAATTATATTTTATTAAGCTAATTATTTTTCACAAGAATGTACTCATTCAACAACATTATATAGATTGAGCCAACATTTTATGCAATGCACACTTATGTTTGTAAAATATATAAACCTGCTTTACCTAATCAATGGTCGATTCATCAATTTTCAACCATTACACAAATGGTGAGACATGAAGTGAGAGTGACATTCAATGAGTACTTAGCATAACTTTTTTATTTTATTTTAAGATCAAGCATTTTTTGGTAGAATTTGATCATGTGACTTAAAACAAGGGAGAAATGAATACCACCAGACTTAATCGGTGAACAACTTTAGCATAGATATTAATGTTCAATGTGTTTGTATATTATTAAGATCATCAATATTGTGTAGAAAATCATGTATGATGTCTTTTAATTCAATTAGAGGTTAATAAGAGTCATTAATATTCTGTTACATGCAACTATAAGGATAAATAGATTTTTTTACTACCAAACTATTATAGTTGTTATAAAAATATCACTAAATTTTAAATAGTTACTGCCGAACTTCTAAGGGTTATAGTTTATAACTAGTAGTGTTGTAAGGGTTATAGTACTGTATAACTTATTATGTTGTGCTTAGCTGTCATTCGGTTACTAAGTAACCCATAGGAAGAAGAGCTCTTGCTCACTGTATATATAGAACCCCTTGTACTCTTGTAAGTAACCCAAAGTGATTGTGAAGGAATATATGTATACGATCAACAACCTAATTAAACATAACGTATGTTCTATATTATTGTAATAACTCTTATATATATGTATGTTTCTAAAATTGTCAATTAATTTATATTTCTTCATTGATTGCAGATATTTCATGGATCTTCGGATAACAGAGCTTGTAGATCCAAATGATCCATTGGGGTATTTGAAAAGAAGGGGTTGGGCAAATATACCTGATGCTCCACTTAACCGAGATGGTAGAATACATGTTCTATTTGATGCTATTGGTAATCCAATAGGGGAAAATGGCCAACAATTGAAATCCTCTATTGGTCGACTTCTGAAGTTCAGTATACCAATCAATATAAATGATTGGTCTCAGGTTGACGATGCAAAAAAGTTCAAAATATGGATAACCATTTGTGTAAGTCTCTTATATTTTATAATCAATATATATATTATATCTTTTTTTAATATTATATCTAATCTTTTTTACTGTATTTTTACATAATCGTTACAAAGTCAATGACAGTTGGAAACTTAAGTGTTATAAGATTACAAATAAGGCGTGGAAGGAATACAAGACTTCCAGATTGGGAAGAAATTATGTGTTTCCATATTGAAACCACTTGATGAGGTACAACTCTACAAAATCCCTGAAGGACACCCCTGGATTACACCTCAAGTTTGGAAAGACTTTGTGAATTATAGACGTTCAGATGAATTTCAAATTATTAGGGAAGAGCATCAGAATATACAAATGCATAACATTCTTCCTAATCGTACTGGGAGGTCTTCAAATCCTGAAGTTAGATATAGAATGGTATTATTAATTTGTCTTAATTTAAAAATATTTTTATATTTATTTTCCTCAATTTAATTTCATGTCATTGTTAATAAATGTTTCATAATTTATGTAGGAAGCTGAATTGGGTAGACTCCCAAAATGAAGAATTCAAGACTGATGACTAAGCGAGGAGAAGAACAACTAAATAAGTTGGTTAGTAATTTCGGACGGACTTTGTTGCTATTGGAACAATACAGCAACTAAGCGATGATCGGATGATTCATAATCAATATTTGCCTAATCATTGGCGAATAATAATTGATCAATCATTGTTTCATGATTGTCCACTACCTGTGCCTTCTGATTGTCCAATTGATGATGTGGAAATATCTTTTACTCATATACATAAAAGTTTTTAACATATTTGAGTTATTTTTTTTGTAAACAAATGAAATTACATTCTTATTTTGATTTTAAATACATGTAGTTCTTTGGTTGGAACAAGACGGGCTACAACCATCAAATTTTTGATGATTTACGAGAAGAATGGGCAAACACATGGTTCAAATTATATAATCATAAGAAGAATCAGGAGAATATTCTGTTGATCTTGAATAGTAAATGACAACATAACAGTAATTGTTTTAATGATTTAATTTCTCTATTCGTCGAAGGGTTATATCACTCGAATGTCGTTATGGTAATCTCTTTTTTATGGTAATATTTATAATAATTTAATTTCTCCATTCGTATGTATTTAAAATTTAGACTGCTTGTTAGATGAATGTTTATGTGCTCATGTATGTAGGGGAATGGATTGTTATATGGATAAACTATTTTTTATCTAGTTTCCTTGTCATAATGCTGGTGATTCTAAGCCAACCAAGCTTGCTCACACAATCCAATTACACTTTGACGACATTATTTTATTTGTAATTTAAGTTAACTATATGTATTGTATATACATTATTTGTTTTTTTAATAAAGTTAATTATCAAGTAATTAATTATATTTAAATTTTTAATTATTTGTATTGTTATTAATATTTTAGTTTTTTATGCTATATATTGAATATTGAATACGAAAAATGAGAATAAAAAAATCATAAAATGTACGTGTAAAGTTGGTTCATCGTGTGAATCGACTTTATACGTACATTTTAAGTCACTCAATTTAAAGTCAATTCAGCGAACCAACTTTAAATTTGTTTAAAGTCAATTTTTAAGCGACTTTATTGCCTATTTTTGTAGTAGTGTGTGCTTCAATAGACTCTACAACAAACAATGCAAAAGAAACTAAACCTGCATTTGTATACCTCTGAGGGCGACGAATCTCTCTTATTTCTTTACCCTTAGCGATACTATATGGTTGCTCATGTTGCTCTTCTACTACATCATGAGCAGAATTATCTATCTCATCCATAAATGGATGATCTGAAGTGCCCTCTTGCACTTGACTAAGAGCTCTACTCTCAAGCTCCACCTGTTCACTAACATCGTGGTCTTTATCTACAATAATAGACTCTTTTTTCTTTTGCAACATAGAAAACTCATCAAACATAACATCTTTGCTAATAAAAAATTTATGTGACTTGGGTTCAACACACCATAATCTATAATCCTTCACCCTAGAAGGATATCCCAAAAATATGCATTTTAATGCCCTAGGCCCAAGTTTACCATCATTAACATAAGCATAAGCAGGACAACCAAAAACTTTCAAATCAGAATAATTAGCAGGAGTACCAAAGAATACCTCAAATGGAGTCTTCAACTCAATTGTAGCTGATGGAGATCGATTCACCAAATAGCAAGCATGGTTACAAGCTTCAGCCCAAAAAGATTTATCCAAATTAGCTTGAAAGAGCATACAATGAGATCTTTCTAATAGAGTCTTATTTATCGTTCTGCTACTCCATTTTGCTATGATGTATGACGCACAATGTGGTGTCTCACTATGCCATTTATTTCACATAACTCATTAAACTGATTGTCACAAAATTCCAAACCATTATCAGTTCTCAAATGCTTGATTTTCTTGCTTGTTTGAATTTCTATACAAACCTTGAATTTCACAAATTTTGAGAACACATCATTCTTATTCTTGAGAAAATACACCCAAACATGACGGGTAAAGTCATCAATAAAAGTCAACATATACTGGGCACCACCCTTAGACGCAACACGAGAAGGACCTCAAAGATCGAAATGAATATAATCAACAATACCTTTCGTTTTATGGATGGTTGTATTGAACTTGACCATACGATGTTTTCCATAGACACAATGCTCACAAAAATCAAGCTTCCCAATTTACCACAAAGCAAATCCTGTTTTCTCAAAATAGACATCCCTACCTCACTCATATGCCCTAACCGCATATGTCATAATCGAGTAGTGTCTGAATCTTAATCTGATGAAGAAAAAACTGAAACACTGCCAATAATAGTGCTACATTGAAGCATATAGAGACTACGCAACAATTTCCCTTTGATAACAATGAGAGCACCCTTACTAACTTTTAAAACTCCACCTTCAACTACATACGTGTAGCCTTGTGAATCAAGAGTACCCAAAGATATCAAGTTCTTTTTCAAATCTGGAACATGACGAACATCTTTCAAAGTCCTAACAATACCATCATGCATCTTAATTCGAACAGTACCAATACCAATAACCTTGCAGGACATATTGTTTCCCATTAAGACAACACCCTCATCAATAGATTGATAAGAAGCAAACCAATCTCTACTGGGGCACATATGGTAAGTGCAACCCGAATCAAGAATCCAAACATCTCCAGGAGAACTAATAGATACTGATAAAACATTTTCACCATCCAAACCAAAACTATCTGCAACACCAGCAACATCATTAGTACCAGAAGACGTTGTGGCAAATTTTCCTTTACCATTGAGTTTTGGAAAATTTACTTTCCAGTGCCCTTTTTTATCTAGACTTGCCTCTATTATTACTTGTGCCTTTTTCTTGATTTCTACCTCTAACAAATAAACCACTGCTATTATCATTATTACTTGTAGACACCTTTTTCTTCAACTCTCTGGAATTCAAAGCTGTTTTAACATCTTCCAAAGAAATTATGTCTCGCCCAAATAGCATTGTATCAACAAAATGTTCAAATGAATGATGTAAAGAACATAATAGAACTAAGGCATGATCCTCATCATCAATCTTAATACCACCATTTTTTAGATCACGAATAATTTTAGTAAATTCATCAAGATGATCGTGCAAATGTGTACCTTCTGATCTTCTGAATGTATATAAATGATGTTTCAAATATAATCGACTGGTCAAAGACTTGATCATATATAAATTCTCCAATTTAAGCTATAACCCAATAGTACCAACCTCACATAATACCTCATCAGATAAGGATAACTGAATTGAACTAAGAGCATTTTTCATTAATGCATTTTTTTCTTCATCAGTCAATTTTTCTGGCAATTTATCCTTACCTTCAAGTATCTTAACGAGCATTTCTTTAACTAATATGGCCCGCATCGTCATATGCCAAATACTGAAATCATTTCTACCATTGAATTTCTCAATTTCGTATTGTGTCACCATGATAGAAAACCCAATATTAAATAAACAGAAGCACAATCCAGTAAATATGAAACCAATCAGATAACCAGAAGCTCAAAATAAATCTAAAATAGAAAACTTGATTAGTTCCAATAAATAGCAGAATAACTCAATGCTCTGATACCAATTTGTTATAAATTAGTACTTGCAGAAGCGAAGATCGGGTCTAATTTTGGTTGCACAAATATATAATAATGGGTAACAACAAAATAATAAGCAGTAAGAAAATAGATGACACACAATGATTTAAGTGGTTCAACTTTTCAATGTGAAAAGTATACTCCAATGACGACGACACCGAGAAAAATCCACTAATAATCAAATGGAGATACAAACAACAATTTTCCGAAAGCTTCACAAAATATACTAAAATCCAAAATCAACCCACAAAATAACTCCTAATTTACTGGTAATATATAGTAAGATAAATTAACAAACTTGCTATTAAATCAAATATTACCATATAAATGAGATGGAAGATAATTAGCGGTAACAACGATACGAAACTATCGAAAGAAAATAGCAAGGGAGAAGATCCCATAACTCTTCTTCTTCTCTGTTCTGTAATTTAATTAAACAACGCTGCTTCTCTTCATTCTCTCTTTGTTTCTGCTCTCTGTCTTTGGCGACTTCTGCTCTTTTTCTTTTGGATTTAATAGTTGCCAGCTACTGCTCTATTCTCTATCTTATTTTGGAAAAAACTATTTTTGGGCCAATAATAAATAACACCTAGTAGTAGAGAAAAAGGACAATTCTTGGAGAGAGAACGACAATTAAGGTAGCATTTTCTTTTTGGCTAGTTGAAATTCTCATATCATTGATTTGGTGTTGGTGTAATTTAGTATCCATATTAAAAAAGAATACAATTTTCAACAAATAAATAATAACTCTATTTAATTTGGGAATTTTTTCACATGATAATCACATGAACAATTAATGAAGGTTATTGGTTGTCTTTTTAGTTGTTTCTTACCCATGAAAAAATTAGATTCGATGATCTATTGATACTCTCATTCTTCTACTAGTACATCATTAGTTCTCACATTATAGATTTAGTGTTATTTTAGTTTCAATATTATTGGTTTATTGCGAGTTTGATTTATTTGTTAGGTTTTGAATAAGTTTTGTACATTTTATTGAAAATTTAAAAGACATTAAACTTTTGATAGATGATTAAGTGATCAAAAATCACAAATTAAGTTGTGTTATCATTTAATTTGTAACAATAGAAAACTATTTATTGAATACGGGTACCAAATTGCACCGTTCTAATAATATGAGATATTGAAATTACACCATTCTAATCATATGAGATATTGAGGTATCAGTACAAGAATTGAGACACAATACAAGACCAATCTTGCTTTGAACGCCTTATTTTGAAAGCTATTAATTTTATAAAGGCTCGTAGTTTTAAACACTATCTTCAAACATATTTCTACGTTTTTTAATGTTGCAGTACCCTATTTTGAATACATATTCATGCTCTCTCTCGTTCAAACACACTACTACAATATATGACTTTTTATCGTAGTTTTTAATCGTGATCGTAGGTCAATGACCACGGTTATAAGAACAGTGGCTTAAGTGAAAGAAACCATATACATATATGTTTATGGATAAAATATATCTATGATCTCAATTTTTCAATAATCGAGACCATAGGGTATATCTATGGCCTCGATTTTTTACATAAACGAAAACATAGACATATCTTAAGGTTATAAATTTAAATAAAAATATAATTATTAATTACAATATTAAAAATAAATATAAATTATAATAAATTTATTAATTACAATATTAAAAACCATATTATATTAAAATTAAAAATACAATTACATTTGAAAATTTATACAAATAAAACATAATAAAACCTAACTAACTAATTCTAATATTTACAAAGAGTAAATAATAGACTTATTAGAGTGAATAATAGACTTATTATTCCTATGGGAATAAATTTACCAGTTTATCAAAATGATGGATCTAAAAGATCTGAAACAGTAGAAGAAAGATCTAATAGATCTGAAGAGCAGACGGAAAGACCGATGAGTCCAACACTCTCTAATATGGGATACGAATCGAACACCAGGTTCCAGAGTGTTATGGTGTTACAAAAACCATCATTTAACGAATCTCTAAAAGAGATGTTTTATGATCCAAAAAATTCTGAAAAAAGAAAAATATTTTATTCTCTAAATAGAGAACAAAAAAAAATGTTCTATGAAAAGTATAAAGCATTCTTAAAGTATGCTGAAAAGAAGAATAGAGAAGGAGAATTAAATTTCTTCGACTTTATCATCAAGTATTCTGAAAAGAATGGAATCATAATTCCTGAGGTATATAACCTTGAAAAGGTTCATCAAACATATACCTTAGAATCTGGTGAAAAAATAATGGCAGCCCATCCTCCAGAAGCAGTCATTAAGATATCAGAAAAAGTACAAGCAGTTCCTTACAAAGGAAACTCAAAAAAACCAGAGTTACAAGCCACAGATGAATCTGTGAATCAAGTTATAGAACAAGGAAATTACACCAACTTATTCTTACAAACAGTTGGGAATCAGTTAACAAGAATTGAAAAATCGGTTCAAAAGCAAACTGAAAGTTTACCATCTACTTCTAAGAAAGAAGTAAAACCAGCCTTCTTTAAACCTATTCCAGATTTTAAATTAAAAAAAGAAGATAACTCGGAATTCTTAAAAGAATTACTAGAAAAAATGTCTAAAATAGACACGACAGATAGAGAAAAATCTGTAAGAATGCTCGAGGAAGATCTGAATGAGATCGCTGAAAAAGAAGTAGATGAAATTTATCAGTATCTGAAGGAATCTTACACAAATGATTCTGTAGAAATAAATAAATTGGAAAAACCAATTCCAGTTTACAAAGCAAAGCCTTATTATCCTAGGCAATCTCCAGTCGATTTACAAATCGAAGAAGAATTACCCAGCAGAACAGTATATTCCGGTAGTACCATCCAAGAATGGAGTATTGACGGACTATCTGAATATCAAGTTATTCGGGTAATTAAAAATATGCTTATGTATGCTACTGCAATAAGTTTCAAGGAAACTCAGATAAACAGGCAGCATTAGCAATAATAGCTAGCTTTGTTGGACAATTACAAGGCTGGTGGGATACTCACTTAGGTCCTCAAGAACGTCATACAATTCTTAGCTCAATTAAGCAAGAGGTAAATGAAAATGGTGATGTTCTCCAAATAGAAGACACAGTCAACACACTGGTCTACACAATATTGTTGCACTTTGTGGGAAGCAGGACTTTGCAGCAAGATAGAAGTCATGAACAACTTATAAGCTTAAGATGTCCTACCATGTCACATTTCAAATGGTATAAGGATGTTTTCTTCTCTAAAGTTTTCACAAGAGAAGACTCTAATAGCGACTTCTGGAAAGAAAGATTCATTGCAGGGTTACCTACCCTATTTGCTGATAAAATTCGTGCAAGACTCCGAGCCAAGCATGGTGGTTCCATACCCTATGGTATGTATACATTCGGAGAATTAGCCGCTGAAATAGTGGCAGAAGGATTAGCATTTTGTATTGATATGAAGCTTAAAAGACAAGTGGACAAAGAAAAGATCCAAAGCAAGCAAGCCTTAGGAGACTTTTGCGAACAATATGGGTATCAAAATATCCTTAAAGGATTATCTCAAAAGAAAGCCCATAAATCCCAAAAGGCTTACAAAAAACCTTGGTTTAAAGAATCAAGAACTTATCCTTCTAAAAGAAGGAAAAAATCTAAAAGATTTAATTGGACTAAAAAGCCCAATAGTGAAGCCCGATTTACTAAAAGTAAAATACCCACTTGTTATAAGTGTGGAAAGCAGGGACACTATAGCCCAAATTGTAGAATTCAACAAAAGGTCAATGAATTAAATATTGACGAGAAACTTAAAAATCAGTTTCTACAAATACTCTTATCAGAGCAATCTTCTGAGGAAGATTATAGTGGGTCCTCATCTTCCTCCTCTCAAGAGGATGAATCAAGTCAAGAAGAATGTGAATGCGATTACTACAAAGCCATCATCAAAATGAATGGTTTAGACTTAAATGTCTTAACAAAAGAGGAAAATTTCATTCTTGATATTATAGACAAAATTCAAGATCAAGAAGAAAAAAGAATAACCTTAGCAAAATATATAGAAGTTGCTAAAGAAGAAGTCCCTCAAAGAAAAAATCAAAAGGGATTACAAGCTCAAATACAGCGACATCAACAACAATATTCCTTCAATGAAATCCTTAAAAGGATTAAGAATACCTCTCCTGAACTTCAGGAGCCAACAATAAGTGATCTCAGAAAAGAGGTCAATCAAACTAAAAAAGATCTTAAGGATCTAAAAACAAGAGTTCAGATCCTTGAACTACAACAGTGTGTCCAAACACCATTTCTCTCTGAAAATGAGATAGATAATAAAGAAGAGGATTTTGATGATCTCTTAGAAGAGGTCCCAACAATTCCTACTGATAAGAAGAAAGAGATCTTCAAAGAAGAAGAAAATTCTAACCCAGAATTTGGTGATATGCACTTTGTCAACTCCTTAGACAGAGTCGTAAACCACAAATGGTACTCAAAAGTAACCATTGTAATCAACAAAGAATATTCTTTCAAAGCAGAAGCCCTAATTGATACAGGAGCTGATCTAAACTGCATTAGTGAAGGTATTGTACCAACAAGGTATTTTACAAAAACCACTCAAGTATTAAATACTGCTAATGGCGGAAGAATGCCTATACATTATAAGTTGTCCAATGCAGCCGTATGTAATAATGGAGTATGCCTAGAAACTACATTTCTATTAAGTAAAGAATTATCAAGAATGGTAATTCTAGGCACACCATTCATCAATATGCTATATCCTTTCAAAACCACTACAGAAGGGATCAAAACAAAAATTGATGGATATCCCATTATTTTCAAGTTCACAAAGGAACCTCAGATACATGAAGTAAATTACCTCAAAGGTAAGATTACTGAAAAGGAAAAATTTCTTTTTTCCTTAAAGGAAGAAATTAGTTTTAAAACAATTCAACAGAAGATTCTCTCTAAAGAAATACAAGAGAAGATCCAATCTCTCAAAGAGAAATTTGAAAAAGAGATATGTGCTGAAATCCCTAGTGCATTTTGGGAAAGGAAGAAACATGTGGTAGAATTGCCATATGAACCTAACTTTACAGAGGCCCAAATTAATACAAAGGCTAGGCCCATTCAAATGAATGAAAGACACTTACTCATATGTAAGCAAGAAATAGAAGATCTTCTGAAAAAGAAGTTAATAAGGCCCAGTACTTCTCCTTGGCCCTGCCCAGCATTTTATGTGGAAAATAGTGCTGAAATCGAGAGAGGAGTTCCCAGACTGGTAATTAATTATAGGCCCCTAAACAAGGTGCTTAGATGGATAAGATATCCATTACCCAATAAAAAAAGACTTACTTAGTCGACTAAACAAAGCTCTAGTATTCTCTAAATTCGATATGAAAAGTGGATACTGGAAAATACAAGTAGCAGAAAATGACCACTACAAAACAACATTTACTGTTCCATTTGGGCTTTACGAATGGAATGTTATGCCATTTGGGCTTAAGAATGCCCCAAGTGAATACCAAAGAATTATGAATGATATTTTTAACCCTTATTTAGGGTTCACTATTGTCTACATAGACGATGTTCTAGTCTACTCAAATACAGTAGATCAACACTGGAAACACTTAGAAGTATTTTTTAAAACAGTTAAGTCCAATGGGCTTGTTGTGTCATCTAAAAAGATGAAGTTATTCCAGACCCAAGTAAGATTCTTGGGTCATAACATAGAACATGGGCTTATAAGTCCTATAGAGAGATCAATAGTCTTTGCAGAAAAATTTCCGGATGAAATAAAAGACAAAAAACAGCTGCAGAGGTTTCTAGGAAGTCTTAATTATATTGTAGATTTTTATAAAAATCTTGCACAAGACGCCAGCCCATTATTTCAAAGATTAAAAAAGAATCCTTCAGAATGGAATACAGCTTGCACAATAGCTGTCCAAAAAATCAAGCTTCGAGCTAAGGAGCTCCCATGCCTAGCTTTATCTGATCCGAAGCTCCAAAAGTAGTGGAGACTGATGCTTCGGAGTTAGGCTATGGAGGCATTCTAAAGCAGAAAATGCCTATAAAAGAAGTCTTAATAAGATATACCTCAGGCACCTGGAAACCAGCTTAGAAAAATTACTCTACAATCAAAAAAGAAATATTGGCCATTGTTCTGAGCATTACTAAATTCCAAGACGACCTTCTAAACAAGAAATTTTTACTTAGAGTTGATTGTAAAAGTGCTAAAGAAGTACTTCAGAAAGACGTCAAAAATCTAGCATCAAAACAGATTTTTGCTAGGTGGCAAGCCATCCTATCTATATTCAATTTTGATATCGAATATATCAAGGGGGAAGAGAACTCACTCCCAGATTTCCTCACCAGGGAATACTTACAGGGCCATGAAGAAAACAAATTATCTTCAGGCACTGAAGAAAGAAAGGGCTCCTCAAAAGGAGTACGAATGGCATAAGATCACAAGCAAATCTATCATCTCAGTTGAAGATGAAGATATGGCCAAATCACCTGAACAGGTAGCTAATATATATCTTAAAGATAATTTACCAGCAAATACCACCCCTAAATCCAGGGAATATTTTGAATTAATCTTAAAAGTAACTAATTCGGTTGACATAATTCATAATATGAGAAATTCTCATGAAATTGCTTACTCAACTTTTAAGGTAAAAAATATTTTATCTAAATCAGATTGGAATTCTAACTTATTCGTTAGAGAAAGATTTAAAAATAAACGAATGAATCCAGTCTCATATGACTATTTTGACTATATACAGGCGTGGGAAAACACGCTATTTTATCAAAGCTCAAAGAAAACCCATACGTGGTTTATCCAGTTTTTAACAGGAGATCATTATGCCTTTAATGATTTTCCTACTTGGTTCAGAGATTGGTTCTCATTTTTCGGACCAACTAAAGATATATTTCCTCAAAAGGTTTTAGAAGCCTTTATATTATTTGAAGAGTTTAATTTAAACTCTACCAAAAATGAAGATCATTCATTATTGTTCTTCTTTGCATTATACAAAATCCCATGGATATGGAAATGGGACTATGCAGTAACCCATTGGGACGAAATCTATTGTCTAATAAGACGATCATGGGGAAGATGGTGGGATAAAACTCCACTAGAACAGTTTGATAATGTTAAAATTATTGAATTATTCCAAGCACTCAAAGTGAAAGAAACTACTGACCCTAAAACACTTAAGGGTAAAACTAAAGTAGAAATTGTTATAGAAACCCTAAAAGAAAAGGGAAAAAGCGACGAGTACATCTCTAAAAAACTAGAGAGATATTGTTCTGAAGAAGAAGAAGAAAGCTCCACCAACTCTAATGAAAAATTAGATCTAGAGCCTTCTGAAAGTGACTTACAAATGGCCAGCTCAAACTAGAAGCCAAGCCAACCACCCACTAAAGAAAGTGGTCGACATCAAAGGAGCCCACAAAGCACTCTGGAAAAACGACTCCAAAACCTAATAGGGACACACCACCAGAGAAGGAGCCCACTCTTCACATGGGAGAGCATCTGCTTTTACAAAAAGTCTTACTAGACTTATCTTGTGAATTATTGTATTTTGTTTGGGAATGAGCCTCTTTATCTATATAAGGCTCTTAAAAACTTTGAAGAAGCATTCGAATATTTTCATATATATTTTACATTCTAAATTCCGCCAGTACTCTCTATAATATATCCATATTAATAAGATACTTCAGTTTATCCATTATCTATCTTCTTTATTGCTTAATTAACTTAGCAGATCCTGGTCTATCTTGGTATCAAAGCCATCTAAGTTGGAAAAGATAGTAGAATTATAGCAAGTAATCCCAATAATCTAGATATTAAAAGAGACTTCGAGGTACTAGGACTTTGACGAGCAGCACATAAGTAAGTCCCAAGTAATCCCAATTGGAAAAACCAATTCCAGTTTACAAAGCAAAGCCTTATTATCCTAGGCAATCTCCAGTCGATTTACAAATCGAAGAAGAATTACCCAGCAGAACAGTATATTCCGGTAGTACCATCCAAGAATGGAGTATTGACGGACTATCTGAATATCAAGTTATTCGGGTAATTAAAAATATGCTTATGTATGCTACTGCAATAAGTTTCAAGGAAACTCAGATAAACAGGCAGCATTAGCAATAATAGCTAGCTTTGTTGGACAATTACAAGGCTGGTGGGATACTCACTTAGGTCCTCAAGAACGTCATACAATTCTTAGCTCAATTAAGCAAGAGGTAAATGAAAATGGTGATGTTCTCCAAATAGAAGACACAGTCAACACACTGGTCTACACAATATTGTTGCACTTTGTGGGAAGCAGGACTTTGCAGCAAGATAGAAGTCATGAACAACTTATAAGCTTAAGATGTCCTACCATGTCACATTTCAAATGGTATAAGGATGTTTTCTTCTCTAAAGTTTTCACAAGAGAAGACTCTAATAGCGACTTCTGGAAAGAAAGATTCATTGCAGGGTTACCTACCCTATTTGCTGATAAAATTCGTGCAAGACTCCGAGCCAAGCATGGTGGTTCCATACCCTATGGTATGTATACATTCGGAGAATTAGCCGCTGAAATAGTGGCAGAAGGATTAGCATTTTGTATTGATATGAAGCTTAAAAGACAAGTGGACAAAGAAAAGATCCAAAGCAAGCAAGCCTTAGGAGACTTTTGCGAACAATATGGGTATCAAAATATCCTTAAAGGATTATCTCAAAAGAAAGCCCATAAATCCCAAAAGGCTTACAAAAAACCTTGGTTTAAAGAATCAAGAACTTATCCTTCTAAAAGAAGGAAAAAATCTAAAAGATTTAATTGGACTAAAAAGCCCAATAGTGAAGCCCGATTTACTAAAAGTAAAATACCCACTTGTTATAAGTGTGGAAAGCAGGGACACTATAGCCCAAATTGTAGAATTCAACAAAAGGTCAATGAATTAAATATTGACGAGAAACTTAAAAATCAGTTTCTACAAATACTCTTATCAGAGCAATCTTCTGAGGAAGATTATAGTGGGTCCTCATCTTCCTCCTCTCAAGAGGATGAATCAAGTCAAGAAGAATGTGAATGCGATTACTACAAAGCCATCATCAAAATGAATGGTTTAGACTTAAATGTCTTAACAAAAGAGGAAAATTTCATTCTTGATATTATAGACAAAATTCAAGATCAAGAAGAAAAAAGAATAACCTTAGCAAAATATATAGAAGTTGCTAAAGAAGAAGTCCCTCAAAGAAAAAATCAAAAGGGATTACAAGCTCAAATACAGCGACATCAACAACAATATTCCTTCAATGAAATCCTTAAAAGGATTAAGAATACCTCTCCTGAACTTCAGGAGCCAACAATAAGTGATCTCAGAAAAGAGGTCAATCAAACTAAAAAAGATCTTAAGGATCTAAAAACAAGAGTTCAGATCCTTGAACTACAACAGTGTGTCCAAACACCATTTCTCTCTGAAAATGAGATAGATAATAAAGAAGAGGATTTTGATGATCTCTTAGAAGAGGTCCCAACAATTCCTACTGATAAGAAGATAACTCAGAATTCTTAAAAGAATTACTAGAAAAAATGTCTAAAATAGACACGACAGATAGAGGAAAATCTGTAAGAATGCTCGAGGAAGATCTGAATGAGATCTCTGAAAAAGAAGTAGATGAAATTTATCAGTATCTGAAGGAATGTTACACAAATGATCCTATTAAGGTATTCTCTGATCTTTTGCAATGGTAGGATTAGTAAGATCACTTTCTAAAACCTCTACTTCTTCATCCTCTAGCACTAGCTCTAATTCTACAGGAAGATCTGCAAAAAATAAAGAAGTAATAAATATAGAAAATATTGAACAAGATTTAGCTAATTGGAATGTTCCTAAAGTAGGAACTTCACAAGTCTATAATAAGGGTAGCTTTCTTTTTAAATCTAACTATATAATAAAAACAGTAGAAGAAACGTATCCTTTAGCTAAAGAATCATTAGATTTAAGCTTATTATCTCAAGGTCTTATAGATCAATATAGAGAAAAGTATAATTATCTACATATTGGTTTGGTACAAATTGCAGTTAAACCTCTTACTAGAGAAGGACTTAATAATTCAGTTCTTATTTGTGTTAGAGATAAAAGACACAATCGGATTAAAGATTCGATGTTGGGATGTATTGAATCGTCCTTAAGTTCAGGACCAATATATTTTAATTGTTTCCCTAATTTCTCTGTGTGCATTAAAGATGCAAATGTTTTAAAATGTTTAAAGGTAGATGTGCAGACACATGGTTTCGATATGGAAGAAGGAACCAGTAATATTGCTCTCATATATAGAGTATATTTCAAAGTCATGAACACTATTTGCCCAGACATCAACTTAAAATCTCTCATCAGAGATAAAAAAGGAGAAACCATGCTATTTCAAACAAATAGTGAAAAAACTAGATTAGCTACACCTAAAAGGTTAGCATGGGACAAAATTACCCTTCCAGAAAGCTGGTTAATACAAGAAGAACCTGAAAAGGTTAAAATCCCTCAAAATACTGAAGTCGATCAAATAATAGAACATGAAGATGGCTCAGTAGAAATCATGTTTGACTCGATAAGAAAAGTAAGAATATCTGAGTAAAGACCGTCAACTACAAGCAACCGATTCTCAAATGTTTCAGAAAGATTATCAAATGTTTCTATAAATTCTTCAAGAGGAAAAGAAACTGATTTTGAAGGAACTCAGAGGCTTCCTATGGGAATAAATTTACCAGTTTATCAAAATGATGGATCTAAAAGATCTGAAACAGTAGAAGAAAGATCTAATAGATCTGAAGAGCAGACGGAAAGACCGATGAGTCCAACACTTTCTGATATGGGATACGAATCGAACACCAGGTTCCAGAGTGTTATGGTGTTACAAAAACCATCATTTAACGAATCTCTAAAAGAGATGTTTTATGATCCAAAAAATTCTGAAAAAAGAAAAATATTTTATTCTCTAAATAGAGAACAACAAAAAATGTTCTATGAAAAGTATAAAGCATTCTTAAAGTATGCTGAAAAGAAGAATAGAAGAAGGAGAAGAAGAAGAAGAAGAAGAAATTAAGAATGGGCCCTTTTTTAAACTATTTCATTTCAACCGGCTATTTTAAACAAATCCCCTATATTTAGCATGCATGTTTATGTACACTTGAGAATATAGAAAAGGTTCTAGTGCAAAAGAATGATGGAGGAAGGAAAAGGTAAAAACAAATATATATATTTGTTATGGAAGAAAAAATGACCAAATATTTTTAATATTTTGGTAGATATATCGGTACAATTAATATAAATATCAAAATATGATAGAATTCATTTTTTTAAGTATGGATAATTACTATGAAATGTCAATATGAATATTCAAATGTCTTCAATTGATAGTATTATTTTCTGAAATGTCATAAAAATATCCGAGACAACATATTGGAACTACGTGCATAGCTGCTGTTGGTTTTGCCTTAAAGACGTTGGTGATAGTCAAGAGAATACAGAAACCACATGAGACAAAAGATTAATTAAGAAGTGTTGTACTTATATATACGTTAGTATGACACTTTGTAAAAAATATAACTACATCATTGACATCATTGATTTTCTCTTAACTTTTAAGAGAGAGTTATTGAAAATGATTTTACATTAATGTCTAATGTTATATTTATACATTAAAAAGAAGAAACTAATCGTTATTAAACTAGTTATTAGAATTCTAATTATTCTCAACACTCCCCTTCAAGTTAGGTGCGTAGATATCGGTCAACCCTAACTTGCTTAAATTTTCTTCAAATGATTTCAGATCTAAACCTTTGTTGAAGATGTCCGCCAATTGTTTTTCACTTCTCACAAATGGAGTTTCAATTTCCTTTGCTTGAATTTTTTCTCGAATGAAGTGGCAATCCACTTCGATGTGTTTTGTTCTCTCGTGAAACACCGAATTTGATGCTATATGTCGTGCCGCTTAGTTATCACAAAACATCTTCATTGGTTCTTGAATTTTAATTCCGATATCCAAAAGAAGTTGTTTGATCCAAGTTAGTGATGAGCGAAAACCGGCATCGCCGATTCTTGCCAATACTTCGGTTTTAATATTTATAAAACTCTCGCAAGTGCACGAATCATTTCGTAGAAAATGATAAGTATACTCCCAAGGTCGATCTAAGGAAGGAATGTATGTGGTTTTTAATTTATTATTCAAACTTTTAAAAACGAAATTAAATCCTAAACATCCTGTCACGATAGTTTGGTTTTTGTGTTCCTAATCTAATAACATAAAATAAACATATATACAGATTAATTAAATATAATTTAATAACATAAAAATAAACATAGATACAAATTCAATAAATAATTATCTAAAAATAAACATATATACAGATTCAATAAATATTCATGCAAATTTTTATCATTTATATTAGCGGAGTTTTTATGGATATAATAACTAAATTAATCATGCTTGCTCATATTATCTAGGTTATTAAAGATATAAATTGATATTTTATTGATTCTCTCTTTTTTGTATAAATACCACCTTTGGTGGGGTTAGATATTCTTTGTTAACTAAACAAATCAATTAACACCTATGGGTGGGGTTGATAACTAATATGCTTAATTAAATTAATTCCTTTTTCTAAGAGATTGAAAATGAACCATTTAAATGCCACCTTTGGTGGGGTTAGACAGTTTAAACTTTATTCAAGGTGTCCAAATTAAACTTAAGAATTTAATTATCCGAGTACTAACTTTCAAGTTTTAAAACCACTATTGAAAACATGTTGTCAATACATTTTCACATAATAATTCTTATAAAAACTTTTGAAATAGAGTTTCACTCTAACTACCGGGCGATTGTACCAACAAATAAAAGAGTACTACTCTAAATTAGACCGGTTAACTAAACCTTAAAATCTAATTTTCAGGTTTAAGTTTGTAATGAAAAATAATATATTTCTCTCTAACATTCTTAATATAAAATCTTGAATAAAAACAAAATCAATTCATTTTAAAGATTTTTACCTATTTAATATTTCTCAAGCATAACAACGTCATTATTACATCATATTTACTAAACAGCCAGCATAGTTAAATTTAACCACAGACAAGTTGAATATAACATGTAAGAATAAAGCATAAAAATAACTGTAAAGAAAATAAAATCCTTACAGAACTTCGACGCTATTCCCGTAGCTGGAAAACCTCCAAGCGGAATTTGCACTCCCATTTATTGAATCAAAAATCTAAATTATTACAAAAACATTACAAGTTCCTCTCAAAAAGAGAAGAACTCTAAACCTAAGAGAATTGAACTAAAAACTAAGAGAAAAACTAAGAAAAGCTTAGAAACTAAGAAAGAAACTAAGGAAAACTCAAAAACTAAGAAATGAGAGAAAGAAAGAAGAGAGAAGTGTGTTTTGAAGGTGTGATTTGAAGTGAAGGGAAAGGGGGTATTTATAGGTGAGGATGGAGAGAAAAAATGAGTAAAAAAATGTTAAAAAATGTAAAAACGCGTATTGGAATTGCTGATGTCATTAATGACGTCAGCATGACGTCACAGGGGCGGTTGCACGTGAAAAATGGGGCGAAAACGCGTTGGGCGCGCGGAGGGGCTGCTGTTGGACGTTGCGCGCAGCTCGGCGCACGTGAACAGTGCGCGCGTGCTGGGGCGCGCGCGGATGGGCAGGCCAGCGCGCGCGGCATGGGGCGCTGGGGCGCGCGCGGCTGGGCTGCGGCGCGCGATTTCCATCTTTTTGACATTTTTGACCTTTTCGACCCATTTTGTCCAATTTTTCCATGTTTGTTGACCTTTTCCCACTTATTTATTGATATATTTGTGATGTATTGCTTTTCCATGTGACTAAATTTTTGCCTACACATACTTCATTAGAATTATTACATTTCATGAGAATTCCTTTACTAGGTGTCCCTTTTAAATATTTTAAAATTCTATGTATAGCTTCTAAATGTGGTGTTCTAGGTGTATGCATAAATTTACTAATTTAGCTTACTGAAAAAGAAATGTTTGATCGGGTTACCGTTAAATAAATTAATTTTCTTACAAGTCTTTGAAATTGGCTTATGTCTTCTAAGGGTTCGCCATCCTCAATATTTAATTTTCATTTACTATCTATTGGTGTAGATGTTGGTTTACTCCCTAATTTACCAGTTTCTTTCAATAGGTCAAGTGTATATTTTCTTTGTGAAATAAAGAGTCCCTTGGGTGAATGTGTTATTTCTATTCCTAGAAAATATTTTAATAAACCTAAGTCTTTGATATCAAAATTCTCTTTTAATTTCATTTTCACTTTTTTAATTTCTTCCAAATTATTTCCGGTAATTATTATATCATCTACATATACTAGAATTATGGTTGTGAAGGTACCATAATTTTTGGAAAATAATGAGTGATCGATATTACTAATTTTAAAATCACAAGAAATTAAATAAGAGTTTAGTTTTCCATACCATGCCCGTGGAGATTGCTTTAGTCCATAAATAGATTTTTTTAACCTACACAATAGACTAGAATTGTTTTCTTTTTTATGACCAGGTGGAAGCGTCATATATACCTCTTCTTCAAGTGTTCCTTGTAGAAAAGCATTCTTGACATCCATTTGATGTAAGGTCCAATTTTGGTTTACCTCTATGGAAAGTAAAATCCTAACGGTATGCATTTTGGCCACGGGTGCAAATGTTTCTTGATAATCTACACCATAGGTTTGAGTGTAACCTTTTGCCACTAATCGTGCTTTGTACCTTTCAATAGTATAATCACTATTAAACTTAATCTTATAGACCCATTTGCATCCTACGGGTTCCTTTCCTTCGGGTAGTTGTACTACTACCCATGTTTCATTTTTTTCAAGTGCTCTAAGTTCTTCTTCCATTGCTTTGCACCATACCAGTTGGCCTATTGCTTCCTCATAATTATTTGGCTCATTTTCTTTGGAAATTGAGGTCCAATAAGTCCTGTATTGTGGTGTAAAATTTTCATAAGATAAATAATTTTGGATAGGATATTTTACATCATATGTTACAAAATCCCGTAATCTAGTTGTAGGTTGTGGAGTTCGATTAGACCTTCTCAATGGTATTATTTCGATAGTACCATCTTCCCCCTTACTTTGAGAAGTTTCTTCCTCTTCATTCTCATTGATTATTTCATTTTCATTTTCTACTAATATATTTCCTTCTTCAGAATAAAAAAATGGAAATGTAAATTCATTTGGTTTCTCTTGGTTATTAGTCTCCTTTTCTAGTGTTTTGTAATATGACTCATTTTCTTGGAATGCCACATCTCTTGAAATGTAATGTTTTTTGTTAACCGGATCATAGAATTTATAACCCTTTTTTGAGATGAATACCTCAAGAAAATAGTTTTGATTGATGTATAATCTAACTTGTGTTGTTTATTTTTATGCACATAACATGTACATCCAAATACTCTTAAATGATAGATATTGAGTTTTTCTTGGTAGATGATTTCTAATGGGCTTTTGAAATTCAAATTGGTACTTGGCAATCTATTAATTAAATATGTTGCGGTAAGAACAACATCCGACCAAAAAATTATTGGAACATTATTTTGAAACAAAAGTACTCTTGTTACTTCAAGTAAATGTCGATTTTTTCTTTTCGACACACCATTTAGTTGGGGTGTGTAAATACAAGTTGTTTGATGTAAAATTCTTTTTTGCTTGAAAAACATTGTAATTTTGATTTACAAATTCCGTTCCATTATCACTTTTAAAAGTTTTAATCTTTGCATCATATTGATTTTTTCCAAAATTATAAAATTCTTGAAATTGAGAAAATACTTCACTTTTATTTTTTAACAAGTGTAACCATGTGGTTCTTGAAAAATCATCTATAAATATAACAAAGTATTTATAACCATTAAATGACTCAATTGGAGTAGGACCCCAAACATCAGAATGTATTAACTCAAAAGATTTTTTGCTTTTATAATTGGATAAACTAAATGGTAACCTTGTGTGCTTTTCTAATTTGCAAATTTCACAACTACTACAATCTAGTTGTTTGAAATCAAAAATACATTTCAAAATCTTATCGGAAGGATGTCCAACTCTCTTATGCCAAAGAGTGCCTAATTCTTCTTCTTTTTTAATATTGAAGTTGCATTTTTCTTCACTCAGAATATAAAGCCCATTTTTTAGAAAACCTTCACCAATGATATTCTTCGTTATCAATTCCTGAAAAATCACATTTTTGGATGTAAATGTAATTTCACAATTTAAGTCTCGTGTGATTTTACTAATGGATAACAAGTTAGATGTACAATTATTCATATGCAAAGCATTTGAAATTTTTCTTGAAAGGAGACTAATTGAACAATTTCCTAAAATTTCCATTTTTTTCACCATTTGCAACGATTACAAATTGTTTAGTCTCAATTTTTTTGTAATTATTGAGTAAGTTTTTATTTCCAGTTATGTGAACAGTTGAACTTGAATCAAGAATCCATTTGGAAATTAAATAATTTTAAGTAAGGTTTGTAATCATACCAGAGGTTTTTTGAGATTTTCCTTGAAACATCGCGGATAATTGTGTATACAGCTGCCTCATTTGATCCATATTCACCTCACCTTTTATTTCTTTTTCATCCTCGTTTGTACTCATATCCTTTTTTTTCCTTTTGTGCAGAGTAACTCATTTTCTCTCTGCTCTCTACCCGATTTTGTCGTCGATCTCCCCCTCTGACGAAGCCTCCACCTCGCCTTCCCTTTTGCCGGAGATGAGGGTTGAGACACCAGCATTCCTCGTGCTTGTGTCCTTCCTTCTTACAATAATCGCAGCGAGTGAGTGTTTGGTCTCCCCGAATTTCTGGCCTAGGGTTAGATCTGGTGACGAAAGCCTTGGCTTCGGGGTTGTCAGGTAGTTGAGTACCCATCACTATTCTTTTTGTCTCTTCTCTTTCAACCATCCCAACAACCTCATCAACAGATGACAGCTCACCCATGAGAAGAATTTGTGAGCGTACCCCCTCATAGCTTGAATCGAGCTTGGCGAGGAAGGTGAAAATTCCATCCTGCTCCTCTCTTCTTTTGATTTCATCAAGATCGGCTGTGAGAGGTCGATACACTCTAATCTCATCCTTATTTTTTTGGATTTGGCTGAATAGTTCGGTGACAGATTGATTTTGTTGTTGTAACTGTTGAAGTTCTTGCTAAAGTTGATAAATAAGAGAGTAATTTTTCTTTTTTTCGAACATTGTCTCGGCTTTAACCCACATATCTCGAGTTGTATCTAGATATGTCATGAGATCAGAGATGTGGGGTTCCATGGTTGCTAGTAACCAACTCATGACTAGATTGTCACTCTTTCTCCATTCTAAAATTTCCTTTTTTTCTTCAATTGTTGGGTGTGTTGGATCTTCGGCTTTTGATTTTGATTTCTCACCAGTGACATGCTCAATTTTGTCTCTGCCGATTAGACCAAAAGTCACTTGAATTTCCCAAAGATGGTAATTTTTACCATTTAGCAGCACACCTATAAGTCTCTCTATATGTTGTGACATTTTCTAGATTTCTTGAACTGATACAGTTCTTTTTTATGAGATTGATTTGGAGCAAGATCAAATCTGCTCTGATATCATGTTTATTTTCTCTGAATTTTTAAGAGAGAGTTATTGAAAATGATTTTTGGCTTAATATCCAATGTTATATTTATACATCGAAAGTAAAAAACTAGTCGTTATTAAACTAACCGTTATTAAACTAACCGTTACTAAACTGACCGTTATTAAACTATCTGTTACTAACTAGTTGTTATTAAACTAGTCGTTAGAATTCTAATTATTCTCAACACTTATTCAAGCATTATGATAAATAAATATTTTTTATGACTATATGATAATAATCATAAAAAAAATAAAAAATCTATAATTATTTAAAATGATAGAAAATCGGATGACTTTTATAAAAAATATATTTTATAGTGGTTGTTTTTAATGATTATTATTATAAACTAACACCTACAGTTATAAAAAATATATTCTATCGTGATCGTTTTTTAACTATTATTATTGTAAATTAATAAATTATTTTTTAATGAATATTTAAAAAAAAATTAATTATATATATATATATATATATATATATATAATATTGAGAGATTATATATATCAATAACAAATATTAGGTTGATACAAATGGTAAAATATCACTCACTAATATTAATTAACATGTAATCTTAATAAAATTTACAACAAAAAACATCAAAAGGTAATAAATCTATATAAAATTTTAAAGTATTTTTATAGTTTTTAATTTGTAAAATTTTCAAAACATCAATATGTTTACTATATTTATCCACTATATTATATGCTTAAATTAATGACTAAATTACTATTTATTATTCACAAACATGTATCATCACATTTGTGTGCCACTCCTGTTCAATTGAAATAACTCTTCTTTTGCATAATGTAACTTGTTTTTTCACTACAAATATTATATACAAAGGCACAGTAAAAAACATTTAGAATATATTAAAATATAAATATATATTTACATAAAATATCAATAAATAGAGAATTAAAGATTAATATCAATTAAGTTATACTTAAACGAAAATAGTTAGCAATATCTCACGTGAATAGCATGATATAATAACCACATACATAATCATACTCTTGTTTTGGGCACCATTTATAATAAAAATTTAAAAATAATATAAGTAATTAAATAAATAAATATTATAATTGGACAATAATAACTAATTAATATTTTTGTTGTGAAATATGAAATTACATGTTCATATGTAATATCAACATTTTAATTAACATAATTTTTTTAAGTTCGATCATATATACCTTGATTTTGTTGACCTGCAAAATCTACTAAATATCTCTTTGAATCATGGCATTTACATATTATGAGCTGTACAAAATTGTCATCAAATAATAGTATAAAGTAATTAAAAAATAAACAAACAAATCAACATGATTCATAATCTTACTCTTATAAAATTGTTAAAAAAATCAATTGTTACAATTTGATTGCCTTTTCTTATTATTGAATCCATCTAATCAATTATTAAATTCTATATATTTATCAATGCAATAAGTAATACATATATAAAAAAAGTATAGTTATATTTAGTACAAGTTTGAAGCATATATAAAAATATTAATTAATTATCTACCACAATTATACTATGCAATAGGGACAAACGGTTAAAGTAACATTCTCCTATAAACCATTTGAACTTGTGATCTTCACTTACCATTTCGAAAACAATTTTATTCGATTTCATAAATCAATACAAAGATAAACTTTTTACTATTATAAAATGGAATATTAAAATCGGTTAAAAATTGACTTTAAATTGAATGACTTAAAATTTAAAGTCTGTTCAACGCGTGAACCGATTTTACGTTTAAAATTGGTTCAACGCGTGAACCGATTTTACGTTTAAAATTGGTTCAACGTGTGAACTGACATGCTATCCACGTGTGTAGCGTCGGTTTTACGTGTCAACCAATGCTATCCACGTAGTTTGTAGCGTCGATTGATACTACACGTGGACGTAGCGTCGGTTCTACGTGTTAACCAACGTTACGTTCATGTGTAGTATCAATTCGACACATCAACTGACACCATGTGTAGCATCGGTTCTATACCGAACTGACTTTACATATCGACTTAAATGCCACATTTTGTAGTAGTGTTTGAATTGTTCCTTAGTCATGTGTTCATGCAATATACTACCAAGAAGTAATTATAACAAATCAAACACTCATTAGTATACAAATATGTAAACATAATAATATTAATTAAATAGTACATTCATACTTAATGTACACTCAAATGACATTAGCCACAACTCAATTTTCCTCACAAATTGGAATAATGTCCTCACTTTTATACCAATTATATCAAAATCATGACCTAATACTTCTTAAATAATTGCAATTCTTTTGTGCATAACCCAAAATATACCTAATTGTATATTCCCTTTTGTTTATTTTTCAAATCAGCATGTTTAGGTAGTTTTTTTAAATTTTCCTTTGATTTTGAAAGTTTATAAAATATGGACATAATTAACTTAGAGGGGATGAATATGTTATTTTTATTTTTTATCAATTTATAATTTAATAACCTAAATAAAACAGTCAAACAAACAATCGCGTGTAAGAATAAAATACGAAAATAAAAGAATAACACACGTGGAAACAACATAAGTCATAACCATGACCTGAGAGAAAAATCACCAGTTCACCGAACCACTTAAATTTTCACTATAAAAACCAAATGTTTAAGTACAAACTCGGTCTTACTCCTTAAGATATTACTCCAATGTACTTTACTTATGAACTTCTACTCTATTTTCACAGTTTTTAATATTAGTATGAACGGTTTTCAAACTAATATTCCAATAAACTTCCTACCAATCAGATATGTTCACAAATCAACTGCAAAATGAGTTAGCACAAAAACACAAATATTTACGTGTGTTTAAAACAGATTTAATAAAAATAATTTATTTGAAATTTAATAATTAAATCAAATAATTATAATCATTCATACAAATATTCAATTTCATAATCACAAAATAAATATGAAAAATACGAAATAAATAAAATAATAAAATATTATCACATAGATAATCGAAGCTTCCTGAATATTATCATTTGCTTGATATCCTTTCTTATCATATAAATTAATATCACCTTTTAATTTAATTACCTTTATCTTTTAACTTTGTTTCGAGGTATAGAATTATGATGATGAATGCATCAATGATAATGATGATAAATCCCAAGTTTGCACAGTCAAAGTTCAACAAAAATCAATAGGAAATTCAACGATGATCGCATCAATGATGATTGCTTGATATAAGCCAAGAAAATGACGATGAAGGTTGTTTTTTAATTTTTTTTTTCTTTTCGGCAGTTTGCAGCCCCACCTTTTTCAATTCTAATATATATAGATATAGATAGGTAATAATAATATTATACTCGAATATATTTTGAGATTAATTTTTTAAAATTTTATTAAAAATTTTGAAATTATGAAAAAAAATTTAAAACTATCTTAAAAATATTAAAACACATCTAAGAAATTTTTAATTAATATAATAATAAATTAATTCAAGTTTAAATAAATATTTTAGTAGTAAAAATAATTTTATTTTTCATGAACATGTGTTATTAAATACATAAGTATAATCTTATTTGTGATAGTTATAAAAAATATAATTGAAGTACGATTATTTAAAATTCTACCGTTTTTTCAACTTTACTAATAAACTTGATAACGAACTTAAAAATAAATTTACATTTAAATATTTTGTACACAAAAATAATTAATACTTATAATCTTTACATATTTAAACATTCTTTTAGCTTTCATCACCTGAGGTTGCTATTTAGCCTTAAAAAAATGCACAAATATATATAAGCATACTAAGTATTCAAATAAGCATTAAATTTAAATTATTCCTTAAAAATTTTAATTGCCCCATCTTTTGGTTTATCCATTGCTTTCTCTTTTGATTTAACGGATATTTGGATTACCCCATCTTTTGGTTTATCCGTTGCTTTCTCTTTTGATTTTATTAATGGATTTCATTTAAGGTCCACTATAGGACGTTGTGATTTTTAATCTACAAAAAATACACATATATTTACACATATCAACATATTTTCAAATATATATTGAATTTAAATTCTTTATTAAAATTCCTACAACTAACAAGTAAGTACTCACCGGATAGATAATTCAAATTACCCCATCTTTTGGTTTATCCTTTACTTTCTCTTTTGATTTTATTAGTATATTTCCTTTAGGATCATAGGAAGTTATGATTTAACCTACATAAAATATACATATACTTATACATGTCAACTTATTATTAAATAAGTATTGAATTAAATTCCTATAACTACGAAGCAAGTACTCACTAGATGGATACTTAAAATTATCCCATCTTTTGATTTATCCTTTATTTTCTCTTTTGATTTTATTAGTGGATTTATTCGGATCTATTATTGGAATTTGTGATTTCAACATAACACAAAATTAGGTTAAGTTTATATTTTAAAAGAAACCTCCTATCTAATTTGGTCTCCCCAAACATAAAACAAGAACCATGATTAGTTTATTGTTTTCAAATCTATTGGTAACTTCTTTTCCTTATTTCAACAACAACCAAAAGCATTTTTTTTTTTTTACAATTTTTGACCATTGTTAATTTTATTTAAGATACTTTTATACTTAAAAATAAATTAATAAAAAAACTCGATTTAAAAATTAAAAAAAAAAACAATCTAACCACAAATATTGGCTCCTATAACTATATGTACGTGTCCACGACTCAAAATGCAAAATGTAGTTCAACACTTCAACTTGTAACTTTTAATTACCGCAACTCATATTCTTAAATATTAGAGTTTTTATAAACCACGTATAAATAACTTTAATTTGACATATTTAAAATTTTACCAGTCAGATCTTTAATGTTATTTCTCCAAAAAAAAAAAAATCAGATTTTAACCTTTACATGCAAAAATGTGAGGACGAGGTAGCGTCGTGCAGCAGCAGGACGCGGCAATAGACGACAGCGGATGACGGTAGGCGAAGTGACGACGGCAAGGACCTACGAGTATAGGCAAAGATGCAGACAGTCGCACGATAGACGCATATCCGTCGTACGACATTTCATACTTTAATACTTTTTAAGACGTTTATTTTAAGAACGGCCATCATAAAAAAATTTACAATTTAGGACCGTTATTGTAATTTTATCTATACATTTTTTTATAATGGTCAGATTTTTTTATTTTTATTTTTAAAAATGACTGTTCTTATATTAAGATTATAGAGATCTCACAAATTAATTAATAGCATCTCAATATCTAATTAAGCAAAAAAATATCAAAGGGTCAATTTGTCTTGTCCTTTAAGAATGTTAGGGTTTATTGGTCAGAAAAGGCCAAAATTATTTTGACTCACAATCCATTTAGTTATTAAAATACTCTCCTAAGCACTAGCTAGATCAATCCACAAATCCTCCTGCTGGAAATAAATAAAAGAATAATTTTTATTTTTTTTATATATAAAAAAATGAGAATTAAAAAGGCTAAAGAATCCAAATTTTGTGTACCATATATCTATAAGGATCACGTTTCTATGATTAAAGTAATTAAGCCTCCTTTTCTTTTATTACCACCTCTTTAATCACTATAAATATATTAATATGTTTTTGTTTTTGTTTGGATATACATGAGTTCATAATGTAAATAACAAGTACATTCCAATATATATATATAATTAATAGAATGTGTATAAATACTATTTTAGAATAAATTTAATTATATAAAAACAATGTACTATTACGTAACTATAAATATTAGTGGATAAAAAAAAAGCTCTCTTGTTGTCCATGATCAAAAAGCAAACTAAAAGACAGTTTAACTAATATAGTGGACATGGTTATTTACATATATATATATATATATATATATATATATATATATATATATATATATATATATATATATATATATATATATATATAGGGTATATAAATGTACTAATTATAATTAAGGTCTTACAAAGGTTATTTTTTTTATATATATATGCCAAAATTAGATATGATTTGTATGTTAAACAATATGTGATTTGTGTTTAAATTTATATCATGAATTTATCCCAAAAGTTTTTAAAAATTGTTTATGTAATTATTCATGTTAAAACTTTCTTTTTTAAATGTAATTAAATAAATATAAAAAATATTTTTTTTTCAAAAACCTAAAACTTGCGTATTTAGATGTCAATTTTTTAAAGTTATTGAACTAAAATGTCACTGATGAACGAAAACCGGCATCGCCGATCTTCGCAAATACTTTGGTTTTAATATTTATAAAACTCTCGCAAGTGCACGAATCATTTCGAAGAAAATGATAAGTATACTCCCAAGGTCGATCTAAGGAAGGAATGTATGTGGTTTTTAATTTATTATTCAAACTTTTAAAAACGAAATTAAATCCTAAACATCCTGTCACGATAGTTTGGTTTTTGTGTTCCTAATCTAATAACATAAAATAAACATATATACAGATTAATTAAATATAATCTAATAACATAAAAATAAACATAGATACAAATTCAATAAATAATTATCTAAAAATAAACATATATACAGATTCAATAAATATTCATGCAAATTTTTAGCATTTATATTAGCGGAGTATTTATGGATGTAATAACTAAATTAATTATGCTTGCTCATATTAACTAGGTTATTAAAGATATAAATTGATATTTTATTGATTCTCTCTTTTTTATATAAATACCACCTTTGGTGGGGTTAGATATTCTTTGTTAACTAAACAAATCAATTAACACCTATGGGTGGGGTTGATAACTAATATGCTTAATTAAATTAATTCCTTTTTCTAAGAGATTGAAAATGAACCATTTAAATGCCACCTTTGGTGGGGTTAGACAATTTAAACATTATTCAAGGTGTCCAAATTAAACATAAGAATTTAATTATCCGAGTACTAACTTTCAAGTTTTAAAACCACTATTGAAAACATGTTGTCAATATATTTTCACATAATAATTCTTATAAAAACTTTCGAAATAGAGTTTCACTCTAACTACCGGGCGATTGTACCAACAAATAAAAGAGCACTACTCTAAATTAGACCGGATAACTAAACCTTAAAATCTAATTTTCAGTTTTAAGTTTGTAATGAAAAATAATATATTTCTCTCTAACATTCTTAATATAAAATCTTGAATAAAAACAAAATCAATTCATTTTAGAGATTTTTACCTATTTAATATTTCGCAAGCATAACAACGTCGTTATTACATCATATTTACTAAACAGCGAGCATAGTTAAATTTAACCACAGACAAGTTGAATATAACATGTAAGAATAAAGCATAAAAATAACTGTAAAGAAAATAAAATCCTTACAGAACTTTGACGCTATTCCCGTAGCTGGAAAACCTCCGAGCGGAATTTGCACTTCCATATATTGAATCAAAAATCTAAATTATTACAAAAACATTACAAGTTCCTCTCAAAAAGAGAAGAACTCTAAACCTAAGAGAATTGAACTAAAAACTAAGAGAAACTAAAAACTAAGAAATGAGAGAAAGAAAGAAGAGAGAAGTGAGTTTTTAAGGTGTCATTTGAAGTGAAGGGAAGGGGGGTATTTATAGGTGAGGATGGAGAGAAAAAATGAGTAAAACAATATTAAAAAATGTAAAAACGCGTATTGGAATTGCTGATGTCATCAATGACGTCAGCATGACGTCACAGGGGCTGCTGCACGTGAAAAATGGGGCGAAAACGCGTTGGGCGCGCGGTGGGGCTGCTGCTGGGCGCTGCGCGCGCGCGCTGGGGCTGTCGCTGCGCGCAGCTCGGCGCGCGTGAACAGTGCCCGCGCGGGCGCGCGCGGCATGGGGCGCTGGGCTGCGGCGCGCGATTTCTGTCTTTTTGACATTTTTGATCTTTTCGTCCGATTTTTCCATGTTTGTTGACCTTTTCTCACTTATTTATTGATATATTTGTGATGTATTGATTCAAGTATTTCTCTTTGAGTCTTTAAATTGCGTTTTTAAGCCAAAATATCTGAAAAATAATAAAAATACCCGTGATTCCGAAAAAGACAAATTTATATAAATATATGATAAAACATATAAATATATATATTTTTAATCAATTAATATACATAAAATCATGGTTATTTTAGTGATTTTTGAGCACTCATCAGTCACTAAAAAACTACTTGATTTAAATATTCTAACTATAATAATTACTAGTGAATTGTTACTGCATTTATCACTTATTTAATTATGACAATTATTTTTCAAAATTAATAAGAATATATTAGCCATAAAATAGGGTTGATTTTTGTAAATCTGAAGCAGTATCTAACTAAAACGAACATATATTATATTATATTTATATACATATAATTGTATAATATAATATATATTTGGTATTATAAAAAAATATTTTTAATAATTATAATACATTTTTATTTCAGATAAAAAATAATACTAAATAATTAAAAAATGAAAAGTAATATAAATATTAATGGAAACAAATTTAACTTAATAGGACAACTATTATATTAACTTTTAATTTTATTTTCAAATTAAATATATTTTAATAAATATTATCAAAAACAAATTTTATGATTAAACAGTAAAACGTTACTATTCAGTACTATCAGATGGTGGTTATTAACATAATATAAGATATGTTCGCACTATATATCCTACTTTTAGTGGAGTATTAATATATCCAAAAGCAAAAAATATAAATTAAATACACTTAACTCAAACCATATATAATGCTTGCGTTTGTTTCATTTTTTAATATTATTTACTTTATTTTTAAATATTAGGAGAATATGTTTTTTTAAATTACTTTAAAAAATATAATATGGAAGGAAGAAACCTTATCTATAGATAAGATTATGATATGCAATTAATTAAACTTATTATTTTTAGTACGGATTGCCACAATTTATATTAGGATATTCTTATTGTGAGAGAAAATTTTGGTAATATCAAAGCAATAATTCTATTTTTAGGAACACTATAACATTAAATTTTGAATTAAAATATTTAATTACACTGATATTAATAATTTATACTTTAAAAATATCAATTATTTCGAAATTATTATTATAAAAAATAATTCATTAATGAAAATTGTACACAATAATAATGAATAATTTATGTACATTTGTTGTAACAATAACAAAAATATTATTAATCTTTGTTTTTAAAATTTTTACCTCAATTCTCATATTATTTATAAATACAACAATAAATATCATCTCATCTTTTTATTACCCAACAAAATTTATATTAAATAATAATTTGTTGGACGTATACATTGGTCTTAAAGATTCAAGATGTTAATTTAATTTTGGTGGGATATTCCAATGGCTAGTAGGGCATAGGAAGAAGTTAATTAATTAAAATTGAAGTTGGCCACTCATGAATTCATATTATATATTATTTAAATTCTTCGATCCTCACTGGCTAGTAGTACCCTTTAGAGGACTGGTTTACCAAGAACTAAGTAATAAAAGAATCCATATATATCATAACCAACTCTCTCTATCTTATAACTTTGCCCAAACCAATTCCTCCAAATAATATTAGGCAATTAAACACATTACGTACGTACTAATCATGTTGATGAGTAATTGCAAGAGAATTCAGTGTCATCTTTCTTCGATGCTCAAAGGGCTCATTAAATTCTATTATTATTATTATTATTATTATTATTATTATTATTATTATTATTATTATTATTATGTACGTGGCAGCTCAGAAGCTCATCATTTCTAAAGGCTTGAGTTCTCATTACTGAGATTCAACTACAGGATCCATCGGCAAGTCTGGTTCTTGGCTCTATTTAATATCGCATATATGTATATTTAGTTTCTTTTTTTAATTATGTTTTCAGTATTGTTTGTTTTTGGAGTAAATTAATTAAGTACAGGGGGGGCTATATACATAATATATGTATATATAGTTCCGAATATGAAGTTGTAATTCCAAATAACTTGTAATAGTTTATATAATCCAAGTATTTTCTTCGGTTTCTTTAATTCATATTTATAATTTTCTTAATCAAAATTTTGACGAAATAAATTCTGAAAATTTTAATTAACGCTAGCTGTTCTAATTAATGCTTATTTTTGTCTGATATTCTCGTGCCTCTCCTGTAAATATATATATACTACTTGATTTGTCTGATATTGTTGTGGTTTAGCATCAAACCAAGTATGATTAAGTTTAGAGGGAAAAAAAAAGGGGGAAAAAGTCTCATATTATTATTATTTTCTTCTTATTATTATTGTAAAATTATCAACAACAAAAAACATGCGATTAATGTTTCAATAGTTCGAGGAATGATTCTTCTGCCATTTGCCAATGTCAAATCCTGTTGATTTTCAAGTGCATTTTCATATACAGATCAATTAGAGAGAGAGAGAGAGAGAGAGAGAGAGAACAAAAAAAAAAAAAATTCCCGAACCTGAAGCTTTTTTTTTTTTTTTATTATTGGATTTAGTCACATTAAAAATACCAAAGTAATTATGCGCTTGATTTTGTATTTTCCCTATAGTTTAGTTCTTTTATTTTAGCTTTATTCTTTCAGCATAAGCAATTGGGATGGCAAATTCAATGAACCCATTATAAAAGGATCGAACTCAGGGTTAATTAACACGCGTCAAATATCAATAAACTAAATTAATAAAGTCGTTAAATTAAATTACCATTTAAAATGGAGTTAAATACTTCATTATATACCTGCCAATCATTTAACAGTTCCAAATACAATCAAACAGGAAATTAATGGTCTGGATAAGGTCAGAATCTTTAACATGAGAAACTTCTCCAGCCAAGCCAAAGCATCTAATTTTTTTAATTTATGAGGAAAAAAAAATACAAAATCTATATCAATAAGATATAACTAACTGTCTTGTACTGTAATTATATGAATTGATTAACCTTTGAGAGGCATAAGTACGTTGCAATCCCTTCATTATATATATATATACGAGAGGATGCATTTGCTAATTGTCATTTAAAAAAAATACAACAAAGTATATTTTAGATATTGACGACCAAAATAGAATGTTCATGGGATTGAAAAAAAAAAAGTTTTAAAATTAAGAATTTTTACTGTGTAAAGATATTATCTGTATATATATAAATTATGTAAGGTTTTATGTATTTTTTCTTTCAAAATATTATGTACTCTCTTCTTCTTTTTTTGAAAAATAGGGGAAATGCGTTAATAAAAGAAACATATGACCAAGAAAATCAAAACCAAATCAATTCCATTTTCAATAGCTATAGAGCTACCCAATGAACCAGATCTAACATTAACTAGCATGAAGCTAGCAAGAGCAAGCTAATAGAAAACACTTTCAAATCAATTCTACATATTTAGTAAAATTTAGAATACATAACTCTAAATTTATTAATATTAAATCTAAATAAGTAAACAAATTACTTGTTGACTCTAAATTTAGAATACATAACTCTAAATTTACTAATATTAGATTCATTCAAACTCTCAATTACATCCTTAGCATTTTTCCTATCGGTAAACTATGCTAAACCACGTACTTTTCCAACTAGTATTTTATCATGAATTAACTCACCAAATTGGCCAAATATTTGTGTGATATCAGGCTTTTTGTTGGAACCAAGTCCAATACGCATGGGCCTAGTAGAAGAGTACTACCCATTCATTTCTGTCATGGCTCGCAATTGTTCATTCTCATCACCAAACCTAACAAACCCAGTTATCTTTGTTGTAGAACTAATTAACTCATCAAGTAGTTCAAAGAAACGTCATTTGCTAGGTTCTTCACCTGTAACAATTTTAGCCTTCTTACTCTTATACTTCTTCTTCACAGTATCAATTCGATTCTTACATTGACTATCAGTCTTAGGATTCTTTGAATAGTCTTCTCTACTATTCATAATATTAGCAACCTTTTTCTAATGCTTTTGCTTGAGATTCCCTCTATTCAATTCTACATACCTTTAACCCCAAGCATCGATCAACACTATCGTAGCACCTTTACTCCAATAATCCTTTCTTTCACCTCCTCCACTGTTATTCCTCATTTGTTATTATTGTCGGATTAACAGGGCTAAAGTTAGGTTATTCTGACTCATTTGTTGTTTTGAAGGTGTCGTTGATACCATCATTACCATTATCAGACCATTTGACCTTGGATATGAATCCATAGATGTATTCTCCGGCAAAGGATACGATTGGATCATATTGTCTTCCTCCCATGGAATCTCATAATCAGTAATATTGTCCATTGTAACATCAGATCTTGTGCTATTATAACTTGATCTCTATATCCATCTATTTGATTTTTTTGTCACCATTATACTTTGTAGAAGATGTTCCTTATTCATAGTTGGAATCCCTATTACCCGGGTCTGTCCACCGATCAGATGGAACACGACGCTATTCTCCAAAGTACTTCATGTTTGAATTTTCTACCCAAATGTCCTTCATGTGGTTATCACCAAGCTATTTATCTCCATCTCTCCAGCGATCTTTGCACAAAGAGGAATTTGTGTCTCTTTCATCATCACGTCATCAGTCATAACTACCAATTTCCATCTACAACAAGGATAGCCTGAACGCATCCTTTTTCTTCTGGATATAATGAACCACCTTACTACTTTTTAATAACTTTGTGATGTCTGAGCGATTGCCAAATGAAAGATTTGAGCTAGAAAAGTTTCCCACAGTTATGTTTGTTGGCTTAATATCTCTTGGCTTTGGCAGAAGCCATTGTGGTGAAAGTAGAATAGGATTGTTAGATCCCAGAGCATCTTTGGCCTTTCTTCCCCAAGTATAGGTATCTGTCTCTTCCCACTGATTGCTGGTTGAACCATTGACAGTTGTCTTTTTATCTCATTCAACATGTAGATCATGATTTACACTTTTCTCATAAGTAATGTTGCCAGCATTTTTCACAGTTGTAGCCATGAAAGCTAATTTTTTTCCTCTATAATGAATAATGCTTCAATAGGCATTTTCTTACTCCAAAAATCTTTTTCCATTTGACCCATCATCCCGCAATTGTAACATTCACTGTCAAATTTTCTATTATTATTATGATTCTTCCAAACTCCCCTAGACGAAAACCTCTATTTCCTTGAAGAATTTTGTCACCATCCTTTTTAGATCCACTTTTATTGTACCGCTTGAAAGTGCATATGCTTTTTTTTAGTGTAGAGCGCTTCTTCCTCACACCTCAAAGAGACTCCTCCTATTTTCTTAGCCATGGCTTCTTGATCGGTCACTTATTATGGTTTTCCCAATAGGAGCTTTCGGATCTAAATCTGAAATTTTTCCGCATAACGATTTTACTTTGTGAAAGTATTGGGAAATCGTCATATCGCGTTATGCCATTGATATAGCAACTCGTTCTAGAGAAGTTGCAATTTTGCATCATTATTCTTTGAAAATAGTGTAACAAGAGTTTCCTATGTTTCCTTCGGTGTTTTGGCATCCTGAATGTGCTCTAAAATTTCTTCTTTAGCTATTTTCTTTAAAGCAAACATCACTTTGTCTGCTTTAATTTTCCACTTCCGCAAGGTTCCATTTGCATCTTCTGCTGTTGGTTGTGTAATTTCATCACCACCACCAACCTCTCGTAAGTATTGACCTTCTAGGTAAGACTCCATACATGTTGCCTATGTGTTATAGTTTTTGTTGTTGAGTTTCTTGATTCCTCGAACTACTTGAAGGTCACCCATCGTGTTGGAAAGACTTCGACTATATCGAACAAGCTTAACTAACAAACTTATAGAGTATCAAACTCCTCATAACATAAGATAGCTCCACTAAGAACGATCCTTGATTGTCCCACTCTGATACCAATTGTTGAGTAGGATTTAGAATACATAACTATAAATTTACTAATATTGGATCCAAACAAGAAAATAAACTACTTGTATTATACCCGCAATAAAAGACACTATAACACATTTCAAAGGCAACTCACAAATTGAAGAGAAAAAAAACACTCAAACTAAGAATACAAAAACTTGTTAGGTTTTTATGAGATAATTAAACTAAATGTAAGGTAGACTATTTATAGTCCTCACCATGCAATATACACCACACAAATATAAAATTAAGAAATAATTATAGTCACACAAATATCATCACATTCTACACACTTCTCTTTTCTACATCCTTCAATCACTTATTTTATTTTTCTACATCATTCTTCAACCACTCCTATTTATTTTTCTACATCCTTCAACCACTTCATTTATTTTTCTACATCCTTTAATCATTATGTTTATTGAGTTGGTGTTGATTTTCAACACTACATAACCAAGCAAGTAATGTTAAGGCAAAGAGAAATCTAAAGCAGAGAAAAGACAATAGAAAACCCATAGATTTCACCAAAACTAAAACAAATCTATAAACATAAGAAAAAACAACAAACCCAATCTAAAATAAAAGAAAAGATAAAAAACATAAATCTTGAAGAAAGAAAGCAATCCAAAAAAGTAGTCCTTAACCAATCTAAATAGAGAAGTAACATCACCACCATCTCACTTCCTCATAATAAAAACATCCTTCATGTTGTCAACAACTTTAGCTTCAATCCTAGCATTGATTCCATCAAGACCCTTAAGCATAAGGGTAAGGAGATATAACCTCTAATTCTCAGAATTTTACATCCTCCATGTCTCTCAGAATAGATACATCCCTCATGTTTATGCTAAGGGTAAGGAGAACTTCAAAACTGGTGGTAAGTTTAAAGCTGCTCAGGGTTCTAATGTGGGAAAACAAGCCAAGAAGGGTCTTGAGCATAAACTCTAGTACATGTTTTCTTCTTCACAGAGTCCACAGTTGCCTACTTCTTAGTTTTTATGGCACTAATAAATCCATTAGCATCAGAACTCAAGACTCCATCCCTAGTAGCACTACTATGATTCTTCACTGAATATCCCTATTTGACATGATCATGCACTTTAGGATATTATGCTAATTTTTTTTACTAATAATGTTGATACATTTTTTTACCAAGGTTTTTAAAATAACGAATATATTTTAGACTCTTTTTATTCATCGCTCTTATTTAGTATTTAGAAGTTAACTTGTTCCAGAAGAATTTTCAAATTTTGGTAGTTTTTTTCTAATAAGATGTATTATTGGATATTAGTCCTTAATTCAAAGAATAAAACAAGGACCTTAATTCAAGGAATAAAACAAGGAGCTTAATTCAAGGAGTAAAACAAGGAATCCTTAATTCAAGGAATAAAACAAAAAATCCTTAATTCAAGGAGTAAAACAAGGAATCCTTAATTCAAGTAGTAAAACAAGGAATCCTTAATTCAAGGAGTAAAACAAGGAATGCTTAATTCAAGGAGTAAATTAAGGAATGCTTAATTTAAAGAGTAATTGAATGAGTAAAATTTCCTTATAAATAGCTATACAATTGTAATGAAAATATGAAGAAAATAATACAAACTAGAGAACTCTTTTGTGTAGAGTTATTTATTGTTTTTTCAACATGGTATCAAAGCTGGAAAATTAACTTGCTTATGCTTTATTATTATCTTAGTATCTTCAATCTTTGAAATGGCTGAAGACAAGCCGTTAGGATCAGAAGCTGAAAGTTCATCAGTGCTTTCCTTCATGAATATGCATGAGTTGGATGTCAACCCAAATCAAAGATTAAGCTCAGTCTTGTTGAATGAGTTTAATTACTTGCCTTGGTCAAGAGCAGTGTCTCTGGCTCTAGGTGGAAAGTCCAAGTTGGGGTTCATAAATGGAAGCATCGAAATACCTGATGTTTCCTCACCAACCTATGAATCCTGGCTTAGTAAGGATCAGCTGGTTATGTCATGGCTCCTAAATTCCATGGAACATTAATTAGTTGAAATATTCAGTTACTCTGAATCTGCATACCAACTATGGGAGACGGTCAAGGAAATGTATGGCAGTCAAAACAATGTTGCACGAGTTTTTTAATTAAAGAAATACACCTCAGATCTGCAACAAGATGGCAAGCCTTTTGTACAACTCTTAGGAAGCATGAAAAGCATGTGGAATGAGTTGGAAATATATCGTCCTCATACAACCGATGTAGCTCTGCTACGAAAGAGAGCAGAAGAAGATAAGATATTTCAACTTTTGTCCAGTCTGGATTCAACATATGAAGATATACGATGCCATATACTCATGAATACTGAACTTCCTTCCTTCACCAATGTATGTGCGACAATTCAACGTGAAGAAGTAAGAAGAAAAGTCATGAACAAGGATACAATGGCTAGTTCACCTGAGGCAAGAGCCTATCTAACCAACGAAAGGAAGTACAAAAGAAAGCATCCAAACTTGAAGTGTCAACATTGCAACCATACGGGCCATGTTAAGGACACATGTTGGATTCTACATCCAGAATTAAAACCTGATTTTATAAAGGATAAGGGTTTACAGAAAGTGAATCGTAATGGACACCGTGCAAATCATGTTTTTGCCTCTACCTCTAATGGGTCTGATCCATTCAAGAACTTCACAGCGAATCCAGCTGAACTCATGAATGAGTTTATGTTGTATCTTCAAAGCAAGACAAAAGGAGCTAGAATTGACTGTGTGGATAGCATAGAAGAAGGAAACTCGACAACATTGCTAGGCAAGTTTGCGGGCTTCTTGGCAGATACAAAACTCAAACCACAAGAGGACATGCAAGGTATCATAAAAGCCTTTAAAACTACTCTTAAAATAAATATGTTGCATGATTTTTGGGTTATAGATTCAGGTGCCACATATCATATGACAAACCATGTGTCAAAGTCTCATAAGTTTGAAAAATTTGCAAATCCTTCTCAAGTTTCAATTCCAAATGGTGAGAATGTAAAGGTTTTAGGAAAGGAAAAAATAAAATTAATGTCAGATGAAATCGAGTCGACGGTTTTATATGTACTTTCCTTTCCTTTCCAACTTCCGTCTGTAGGAAAAATCACAAATACCTTGAATTGCTTAGCCATTTTTTCTCCTCACAATGTCTCTGAAGTTTGGACAGCTTGTTTGATTGATGTTTACGTGCTTATGTATGTAGATGAATATGAATTGTTATATGGATCATCTGTTTTTTTTGTCTAGTTTTCTTGTCATGGTGATTCTAAGCCAACCAAGCTTACTCGCATCCAATTACACTTAGACGACATTATTTTATTTGTAATTTAAGTTAACTATATGTATTGTATATACATTATTTGTTTTTGTAATAAATTTAATTATCAAGTAATTAATTATATTTAAAATTTTAATTATTTGTATTATTATTTATATTTTAGTTTTTTTATGCTATATATATTGAATATTGAATACGAAAAATGAGAATTAAAAAAATGTGAATCGAATTTACCTGTAAAGTCGGTTCGTCGCGTGAACCGACTTTACATTTTAAGTCACTCAATTTAAAGTCGGTTCAGCAAACCGACTTTAATGCCCATTTTTGTAGTAGTGTGTTGAGTTAAAAAAAATAGAAGGATCATTGATAAAGGCCTTGCTTTGTTGCTGCAAGTTCATTTGGCACTTGAGTTTTGGGTACATTCTTTTAGAATTATTGTCTACACTATTAATAAGTTGCATACATGTGTTATGCATAAAAAGTCTCCATGATAGGTTCTATATAAAAAGATTCATGACTATACTTTTCTTAGGTCCTTTGGTTGTAAGTGTTACCAATGTATAAGGCCAACTAATAGATACAAGCTTCAACTACTATACATAGCATGTATTTTCTTAGGTTATACACCTGGTCATAAGGGATACCTTCACTATGACATGGTTTTTAAAATAAGCTACACTAGTAGACATGTGTTCTTTAATGAGTCTTCATATCCTTTACAAGAAAAGTCAATTGACTTTTATATTCTTTCTTTCTCAAATACACAACTTATACAACCTAACACTGACCTTATTTTTGTCTCAATTCACCCTTCTCTGCCTCAACAGACAAGTTCTTTTGTATATGTACTTTCTATTCCCTTTTCACCACCCAATAATCATCTTTTGTCACTATCTATTCCAACTATTTCTTCTATAGTTCATTTACCTTCTCAAAATATAGCCATACCAACTCTTTCTTCTTCTCCTATACCTTTAGCTTCATCTATTCCTCTACCCTTACCTGGTAATACTCATCCAATGCACAAAAGAGCTAATGATGGTATTCACAAGCCTAATCTTATACTTCTCATTATGGATTTCACTACCAAGGTTATTCTGCTAGAACCCTATTATTATAAGGAGGTTCGAGGCATCCTAGAATGGAAGGCATCCATTGGAGTTGAATATGAGGCTCTATTGAGAAACCATACGTGGAAATTTGTTCTCCTTCCTCCTCGTAAGAAAAAGATTACCTCTATATGGGTTTATAAAGTGAAATTACTTCTTGATCACTCTATCAATAAATATAAATCAAGAGTAGTGGCTAAAGGATATCATCAAAAGCAAGGGATTAATTACATAAAAAAATTCATAACTATTATGAAACCACAAATCATAAAGGTTGTTCTCACTATAGCTATTTCTTTTGATTGGTATATCAGTCAACTAGATGTTAACAATGCTTTCCTCGATGGTGAGCTTAAAGAAGATGTTTACATGATTCAACTACTTGCTTTTGAGGATACTTCTCAACCTAATCTTTTGTACAAGTTGAATAAAGTCCTTTATGGACTTGCATAGGCCCTCAGAGCCTAGTTCCACAAGTTGTTTGCAAAATTGGTTGGTTTAGGGTTACAAATCTCAAAATCTAATAACTCTATATTTGTGTCCTACACTTCTACATGCACTATCAATTTATTAGTGTATGTTGAAGATTATAGGACTCAACTTTTTTAAAGAAACTCATTACTTTGCTTAACTCACAGTTTGCACTAAAGGATCTTGGAAAGCTTCATTTCTTTCTTGGAATTGAGGTTAGAACATCTTCTACAGGTTTACATTTGTCTCAACACAAATATATTCAAGATCTTTTACAAAGAGCTGGTCTAGAGTCTACGAACCCTTATAACACTCATATGGTGGCAGGTAAAATCTTAACTAAGTATGTAGGGGTCCCCTTAACTAATCCAACACTTTATAGGACTTTGAATGGTGATCTTCAATATTGTGTAATGACAAGACCCTAGATAGCCTACTATGTAAATATGTTGTGCCAATTTTTGCATTTTCCCACTGACGAACATATGAAAGCAATTAAATGTGTACTTAGGTATATGAAAGGCACTATAACACATGGTGTTGTTATGCAAAAATTTAAGGTGCTTAGGCTTTTTGGTTTCACAGATTTAGATTGAGCTTGCTACCCTAATGATGGGTGTAATATTAGAGGTTATTGTATTTATTTTAGGGATAGCTTGGTCTTATAGAGTGCAGGCAAGCAAAAGTTTGTAGCCAGGTCTTCTACAAACTGAATATAAAGCATTGGCTCTAGCTTTTACAGAGGTTTTATGGTTATAATCATTGTTGTCTGAGTTGCAAGTTCCATTAGTTTTCAAACCAATTCTATTGATAATTTTAATGCTAAGTATTTTGCATCTAATCTTATCATGCATGCTAGAATGAAGTATATTATATATTGATAAAACTTTTAAGAAGTGATTTTTTTTCATTTACGCCTAAATTGATGTTGCTTCCACCACCCTCATTTTAAGAGGGATGTTAAGATGTATCTTGTAATTAGGTGTAGGTTGTTATAGTGTACTTTCATGAATAGATTACAAATGTTAACTTAGTCATTAAGAAAATCAAAGAGTTATGTTTGTTAAGTAACTTCTAATATTGCAATGTGTTCATTCAATGAAAATTAATATCACTTTTACACAATTCACTCATCTTTCATTTCTTATTATTTTTTGCTTTCAAATGACATTACTTATAATTCTCTTAAAAAAATTAGGTTATAAGAAATAAATATATATCACACTTTTAAGCATGAAAAACATATTTTTTTAAGTTCTATAAAAAATATAGATGGACAACGTGGAGAGATTAAAAATAAATTTGTATATATAAAGAGAGATTATAGTGTATAACTAAACCTATCTATTTTCTTTTCTTTTGAAAAACTCTCCACAACGTAAACAAGTAATTTCTTTGTTGCATTTTCCCCCCTCGAGATAGCATGTATATATAATTATTTACAAATTTAATAGAGAAATGATCAAGTAAATTATGTATGGTATAATATGTGATAATTATTTGATAACGTTGGCAGTGTAATTGGGTTATCCAGTATCATCGGTAGATACAAAGGAGGGAGCTTTTAGGTAAATAATGTAGATTTTTGTAAATTTTGATAAGTTGATGAAGTTTTTTAAGTAGCAATAATTTATTCTAAAATTTATAATTTTAAATCAAATTATTTAATAAATGGATTAAAATATATTTATTTATAACTTCAATCAAATGAAACCAATTTAAGATCCTATTACTTCTCAGGTAGCCACTACTGACCACCCTGTGAGTGACCTCATCGAAGCTCCAGCTACCATTCCAACGACCTCGTTGGAGCTCTAGTCATCAAATCCTTATTAAATTGATGCAACTTATTAATTTTTTCTTTTATCATTAATTTACTTTATTTGGTGGATATGATGGTAAAACAAATTGTCAATAAAAGATTTGATAAATGCTTGCTCAAATTAAACGAGAATAATGCAATAATTATTACATAAAGACAGAGATATATGTAATATGTTACATTCATAGATAAATATGTATATAATATATTACATATAAAGATAAAAAATAGATGTAATATATCATCGATGCTTCGACAACTAAGTGTATATAATATATTACATATAAAGATAAAAATAGATATTATAGATTACGTACAAAGATATAAGTGAATGTAACATGTTACATTTGATGGGTCGTCGATATTATAATATATGTAACATATTACATACAAAGATATATATGAATGTAACATATTACTTTCGTTGAGTTGTTAAAAGTAATGTAATTGTCACAGATTACATAAAAAAAAAATATGTGAATATAACATGTTATATCTTGTGAATATACATAATTACAAATACACCATAATCACCACAATTTTCAGTTAGCATTGATGTGCTTATGAAAAATTAAGCATATATGAGTATGAATTAAAATTTAAAGGGAAAAAAGCAACTATTAGCATTATGAATTGCCTTCTAGTCCCGTGGTTTCTACACCAAAGTGAGAGTGAAAAAATCAATACCAATAAATCGAAATCCAAATTAAATCAAAACTCACTAATTCATGCAGAAAATTAAAACCCAACAAATTGAAAGCATGAGATTTTTTCTTTATTAATCTTCAAACAAATTTGAGCAGAAAGATATATTTATCATCCTGATTCAGGACAAAACAAGCCTACCTTTTTAGAAAAGCAAACTAATTGTATTGTACATACTTTCAACTTTTAAGATTTTGCCCAAATTTTAGTGCACTAATTTTCAAAGAAGTAATAATATGTTCCCAAAACAAATTCGTATTGTTATTAAGGAAAAATGATCAGAATGTTGAATGTGTTGCTAATCTAGATCTTTAATTCCTTGGAAAGACCTTCAGAAATTCAGATGATATTGGTGAATTCAAATGGGTGGTTGTCATTGGATATTTTAATTATTTTATTTTCACATGCATATTTAATTCCGTAGATTAATATCATAAATACCTCCAAATTTTTTTAAAAAATTAAAAATATCCCTAAAATTTCAAAAATTCAAAAATATTCTTTAAATATAAAGGAAGTTAAATCTAATGGAAGTAAACAGTAATATTTAATATCAAAATCCCCCTAAGGTTTCAAAAAATTCAAAAATACCCATGAAACATAACAAAAGTTAAATTTAACGGATGACATCTCAGGATGTTTTTCACAAGAAATGGTAATAAGTAAAAATAAATTTGAAGAAATTCAAAAAACAAAGTTAAATCTTAAAGAATGAGATGGATTTAAAGACCCATCGTTTTTTTAAGAAAATTATTCCATAGAAAAAATATAATCTATTATGGAATAAGTAATAAAGAAATTAGTATTAAGATTACAGATACAAAATAGAGATATAATATACTATTAATTGATAAAAAAATATATTAAACAAGCTATCAAAAATTCCTCATAAAGATAAAGAAAAAATGGATACATCTATTTAGGATGAATTCAAATATTAATAAAAGCTTATTTTAGAGAATAAATAGATACACCAATAAAAAAAATAGCATTATTAGATAAAAGAATAATTAATAGATGGGATGCCTTATTAGAAATGATCCATGGTAATTTAGGATACCAAAAACTAAAATTTACAGCATATCATAGATTTGTCATAAATATACATGATAAAAATATAAATCAAGTATTAAGTCTAGCTTATGAATTTGAAAGAGGAGATTTAATAAAAGAAGAAAATCATCCATTTTCAATACATTATCTAGTAGCATATACAGACAAAATGAATTTATAAAAATAGACAAAAATTGTAAGGAACTTAGACAAATAATAAAACCAAAAATACTAACAGACTTTGAAATATCATAAGAATGGAAATTAGATATCAAAGAAAAACCCTTGACAATAGGAAGAAAAAATAATGTTGTTAAAACTAATAGTATGCGAAGGTTTATTTTTATAGACCATGAAGGAGAAACTTCTAACCAAAAAGAAGTTAAAAAACTAGAAAATGAAGTCAAAATAATGAAGGCATTAGTTCATGATTGCATATTAGGGAAAAATAATGTTTAGAGATAAAATAAAAAATATGCATTTAGAAGTAAATGGAAACCTAGTAGGTGTAGTATAAAATCAAGCATCATTATTTGAAACTGTACAATTATTAATAGATAAAATAGATTTAGTCCAAGAATCAAACACAAAATATTTACAGGAAATAATAGATATACAAAAAGAATTACTAAAAGAAATAAATGAATGTGGTTATAATAAACTATAACAAGATATGCATAAATAATTTTCAGAATTAAGCAAAGATGTATACAACATACATAGGAATAATGAAATAATATGTTATAAATATGATCCCTTAGAATGACTAAAAGAAGAACCACCTAGGAGATCAAATTCCCCGATTCCTAAAAATAAAAAAGGAAAAATGAATAACAATCTAAAAACAAAGAGATAATTCCAATTTAACAGAATATAAATAAGAATTAGAAAGAAAATTCCTTAATCCTGAAAATAGAGATATAGAAACATTGATCAGTTTATTGACATTAACCAATGAAGAAATAGAAGAACATTATAATGAAAAACTTTGTACTAACAAAGAAAAGGATAATATGACAATATTCAGTGAAACTGATTCTAAACCAGAAAACATGATCTTAAAAGGTCATATGAAACCAATTTCATTACCCATCTCTTACCAAGAAGGAAAATCTGACCCACATAGGGGAGAAAGAAATAGGCAAAGAAAAAAATAACCTGATACCACAAATAGAAGAAGACACCACCTAAAATGGAGGAAAGGTTGCATTGGAAAACTAAAGATACTATTCCACCATAGTTCAAATTCCATGATAATTATAGTTCTGAACTTTTAGAATAAGAAGCCTTAAAGATTGGATCATTATTAAATTCCAAGAAAGAAAAGAATATAAACAAATAAGAGAAAATGATAAAATCTGTTGTGATACAAGAGATTTTAGAATACTAGAAAAATATGGATGTAATATAAAATCTTATAAACAAAAACATAAATATAAAAAATATAAAAGATTTAAAAATTATAAATTTAGAAAACAAAATTTTCAAAAATATAAAAAGAGATTTAATAAAGAAAACTATAAGAAAATATATTTTAGAAGAAAGAATTATAAATCTTCTGAAAAAAAAAGAATTATTGCCCTTCAGGAAAGAAAAAATGCAGATGTTGGATCTGTAATGAATAGGGATATTATGCTAACAAATGTCCAAGCACACTTCAATATAAAAAGGAATTTCCACAAAAAGAAAAAATCTTAGAAGAAGTTTTCAAAATGGAATTACAACCAATCGAGGAATCTGATATAGATTATACTTATAATATCTATCTATCAGAAGAAACTGAGGAAGAAATAACTGACTCGAAATATGAATACTCAAATTATAGATATTCTTCATTAGAAGATGAATGATTTGTATAGTATTACAAATCCAAATAGTACTTACACTAAAGTAGGACTAAAATTTAAAGACTATAACACTTATCATTTACATGCATATATAGATACAAGAGCTAGTATGTGTGTAGCTAGTAAATATGTATTTCCAAAAGACAAATGGAAACAAGCACCAAAAGATTTAATTGTAAGAATTGTTAATAATACTATAATAAAACTTAATAAGGTATTAAAAGATACTAATATAATGATAGGAGGAGAAAACTTTCACATTCCTACCATATATCAATAGGAAACAAGAGTAGATTTTTTAATAGAAAATAATCTCCTAAACTTATATAAACCTTTCACACAACATTTCGACAAAATAAGTCTCATAACCTTAGAAATAGATATCATCTATGTCTCCAAAATAAGAAAAGTTTTAACTGTCTCAAACTCAAATTTTATGTAATAACACAGAAAGCGAAAATGTGGTGAGATAGAAGACCAATAAAAATCTTATTTAGAAAATATTTCATTGGATATAGAATAGAAACAAAACTCTTTTCTCAATGAAATACAAGAAGACAAAGCCCTAACATGCATTAAAAAATTATTAAAAAGAGTCAGTTCAGAAAATCCTTTGGATCCAAAAATAAATAAATCTAAAACAATAGTCAACATAAAATTAAGAGATCCTAACAAGATCATAAGAGTAAAACCAATGATTTATACTCTAGAAGACATGATTGAATTTGGAAAACAAATTCAAGAACTTTTGAAATTAAAAATCATAATACCAAGTAACTCATCTCACTTTAGTCCAACATTCTTAATTGAAAAAGAAATTGAGAAAAGAAGAGGAAAACAAAAAATGGTAATAAACTTTAAAGCACTGAATAAAGAAACCATTAACGATGGATATTTCATTCTAAAAAAAGAAGAACTATTATCTTTAATAAAAGGAAAAAAAATAATTCTCGAGTTTTGATTGCAAAAATGGATTTTGGCAAAAAAGACTGGATGAAGAATCCCAAGAATTAATGGCATTTAGTTACCCCTAAGAAAAATTCCAATGGACAGTTATACCATTTGGATTAAAACAAGCTTCAGGTATTTTTAAAGATATATGGATAACATTTTCAAGAAATTACAAGATATTTGTTGTCTTTACATAGATGATATTTTGATTTTTAGTAATGAATTAAATAAACATTATTTTGATATTATCAATATTCTACAAGAATGTAGAAGAGAGTACTCTCTGAAAAGAAAGCATTACTAGTTCAACAAAAGATTAAATACTTAGGGTTGAAAATTGAAGATGAAAAACATAATCTACAACCCCATATACTAAATAATATTCAAGGTTTTTCTAGTAAATTAAAAGATAAAAACTAATTACAAAGATTTTTAGGATGTTTAACATATGCAAAAGCATACATCAAGAAACTTGTAGAAATGAGAAAATCGTTACAAGCAAAATTGAAAAATATCATATCTAGAAATGGACCGATGATAAAGTAAAAAATTTACTAACTTTATACCATCCAGGACCAGATGATAAAATGATAATTGAAACAAATGTTTCACAAGAATATTGGGGAGCAGTTCTTAAAGCAAGAGTGGATGACAAAGATGAATATCTGTGTAGATATATATCAGGATCTTTTCAAGATTCATAATTAAATTACCATAGTAATAAAAAAGAATATTTAGCTATTAAAAAAGTTATTAAGAAATTTGCAATATATGTTAAAAGCTCCAAATTCATTGTTAGAACAAATAACAAGAATTTTGGTTATTTCTTAAGAACTAATATTGCAGGTGATTACAAATAAGGAAGATTAGTTAGATGACAATAATGGTTCAACCATTACAATTTTGATATTGAACATCTTCTAGGCCATAAAAATAACTTAGTTGATGCTCTTACTAGAGAATTAGCACCTCTAATTATTTTTATGCTTTTAGGAATAGAACATCTTGATATCAAAATCAAGATAAAGGAAAAGGAGATAAAAATCTTATAGGAACAACTTAAGCTGCTATATCTCGAGAAATATCTTATGGAAACAACAAAGAAACAAGAAGAGCTTAATTGTTCAAAACAACCTCTAGAGGCCAGAAGCTCAAACGAGGAATCTTTATTAAAAAAAGGAAGAACCTAATAGTTCACAAAAAACTTTTGAAACCACAAAGCTCAATTAGGCAGATGAAGTAGAAAAAGAAGAACAAAAAAAAGTTTATATAGTCTATAATGGACCAAAACTAGGAATTTATAACAATTGGGCAGAAGCTAGAAAATATATTCTAGGAATTAGTGGAGTAACTCATAGAGCCTTCACCAACAGAATAGAAGTAGAAGGTAGTTATGCCAACTACAAACACCAAAACTGATAACTCCAAAGGAAATATTAAGAAATTATTCTCCAACATTACAACAATAACCAACAGCTCCAAACTGGTTGACAAATCTTGGAAAAATAGCAAGGTTTCCAGTGCTATTTAGAGAAACATCTACTCCAAATACATCAAAAAATGTAAAGCATTCAGTACTATTCAGGAAGACATGTCGTAGAACTACTCCAATCATTGAAGATGAAAATGACCAATATAGAAACCTCAGTAAACCACAATGGTTGAGTCTCTATAACTTGGCCAGAAAATCTACCCAAGAACATATTGAAGATATGAAGTTCTATATTACAGACAAGGAATTTCCTACAGGAAGTAAATTCAATATATTGGAAGGAGTTGATCCAATATTTGTGTATAAACCATTTCATGTAGGACTAATAAAAAATATATATTCATGAATTAATTTAAGTGAATTAAATTATTTCTTAGAGAATTTTAAAAGAGCAATCAAGAACTTCAGAAGGAAGATTAAAGTAGGTGATAAACCTATTTATCTTAGATTTTTAAGTTCATTAATGGACTAGAATGAGGAATGAAGTATTAGTCCCTACAACTTCATCAAGATAGGGATTTATAACACAAATAAAGAACTTCCCAAACCAAAGGCACTTCCAGAAAAGAAATTCAACATAGAAGAACTTTGTGTACTAAGAGGTCAAATGCTAGGCCAAATTTACTATGAACTCAAAAATATTGACAATTCTTCTAAGATTAAAGTAATACAAAACCAATTTTAATAGCAACAACCTAGAAATTGGTCAAGAAATAAGGAAGGTATTCTGCTTTTATGCCAAAAAAGCTACCAAATACCACAAATGCATTCTCTGCATCAAATATCGAGAAGATGAAGATGCGTCATCATCAAAGGAACCGTTAACAGAAAATGACAAAGAAAAATGAGGAAATAAAATGTCAGCAGAAGACGACAAAACAAATAAAGATGTAGCATGTGCTAAGGAAAAAAGTAGTGGATATCCTTTAAAGTAGAAAAGCATTCAAATTATTAAAGGAAGGGTAACATAATAATTTTAGTCTTGTCTCGATTCCTTGTTCTATAAAAGGAACCCTTATTATCATTTCAACACACATACAAATATACAGAAATCCAAAGCTCTCTACTCTGAAACACTCTAGTATAGAAAACCTCTCTATCTAGAAGTCTCAAAACCAATAATGTTATACCCAGTAATTATGAACGGCTAAGTACCCCTTCAAGGTTCTTAGTTGGCGTTAAGTAGTAATAATTATTATCCTATGAATAAAATAGAGTTTAGTTACTCTTCTCTAGTAAGTCAACTATTGGATGTCATTTATGTACGAATGTAGAAGGCTCACCATTGCTAGAAGAGTGTTGAGGTTTGAGCAAAGCTGAGGCATAATAGGTGTAACAAAAGAAAACGAACAGAAGGGAAGACCGTGATAGACCCATCATATTCAAGTATAATAATTATAAATTTAAGCTAGTTAAGAATCTTGAATGTTTAAATATTTGCTTACAATAAGACATAATACTGCTAAAATAGAAAAATTAAAAATATTTTTAGAAATAAACAACTAATAATTCCAAATAAAATCAAAGATAAAAAACTAATTCTATTAGAAACATTTGATAAATGTTATCTCTATCATTTAAATGAATATTTTAAAGATGGGGATTATGAAACTTGTTTTAAATTTTTTAAAAGATTTAACACCTCATTAGATACATATACATATTATATTAAAGTTATCACAAGCATCATAGACCATCCTATTTCAAGGACATTAAAAGATTATTTTAGTCAAAAATATGTAAGAATAAAGAAAAAAGAATTTCACAAAATGTATAGATACTACTTTTTTGAAGATTATAAATACATTGTATGTACACAAAAAAACTTGTTTATATATTACGAATAGGACAAAATAATATGCATTCAACACATATGATTTATCGAGATAGTATTATATGAATATCGAATCATTAATACATAAATTAGAACTATTAGATTTATCAAATGAAAGAATAATTTTTAATTTTAAAAGACAATTAATAGATTCAAGATTAGAACTAAGTAACTAACATAATGAATAACATAATATACTATGCAATTGTAATGAATATAAAATAAAATTATATTTATACCAAAAAACAATAAGTTTTTTAGACAAATTATTGCTTTCAGTAAATAGACAAAGACCATCAACTAAGTCAATATTAACCGCCGATTAAAAATTGTGTCGATCCGTAAAAATTGATATCATAACTTATGAATAGTAATCTAAATAGTAATTGATAAAAAATTAACATCATTAAAATTTAAGGACATTTTTAATATTTTATAAACCTCAAAAACATAATTGAAGAAAGGTCAAACCATAGGAGCATTTGAGATATAATTCATAATTATGTCAATTAATAAAAATACTACATATTAGTTATTTTTAAATGGTGTAATATTATTTTAATAATAAAAATATTTGATAAAATAATATAATATATTTAATATGGTAAAATTATAATTCTAAATTTTTTTCTCTTTTATCCTCCCCTCATTTTCTTGTTAAATTTTAAAGTAATTTTAAATTATAAAGTAAAAAAAGACCAAGAGCGGACTATTGTGTGGGCTGAAACCCATCCCAGATTTTGATTAAAAAATAATTGAAAATCTTTTGCCAATTTTTTAGTTTTTAATATTGATTTGTTATTGTATCAAAATATAAATTTATTTATTTATTGATACTTAATAGATTAAATTACAAGTGAAAATATAATTCTATAATTGTTTAAAGGAGGCATTTCACTCTTTATTTGTAAAGTACACGATTTTGTTTATTTTTTAATGTTATTACTATTCTTTAATTTATTTCTTATGCATTAATTGATTTAATCAAATGTGTGCTTTTGATTTTTTTTTTCTTTTATTTTTCGTTGATTTTCAATTTTCTATATTATTTTTAACATTAAAATTCAATTAAATAATTATTGTATTTATGATTATCTTATCTCATAATTATAGTATTTATAAATTATCTTGTTATATTATTTATTTTTTATTAAAAAATTTCTCATGCGATAAGATTTTATACTTTTTGTAGAAGTACGTCAGCTCTCATGAAAAATACTTCCTAGCTCGGCCACTGAGTACGATCCCTTTCCTCTGTTATCCTTTCTTTCACAAATAAAGATGCATGAGAGCTAACAATCTTGATATATCAGACAAAATAGAAGCAGCTTCCATTTATTTTGTTCTACTAATAATTTACAACATTCAGAAAACCGGAATACAAGGATTTTCTAAGCTTGATAATTAAATATTTAATCTCCTCAACGCAAAATTTTTGCCTCCTGAACCCATTTGCAATGTTTTCCCCACTAAATATAAATTAGTTTAAGCATCTTGAGTGAACAGGGCTCCATTGAACCAGCTTTACAGTCTTCGTTCGGAAGGCTGTGTATTTCACTATAACTATGTTGTTCCACTTAAAAGCGTAGTTCCTGATATTCCACCATCAAGAAAGCTGCTAAATATAGGCTGCGAATGGAAGAAAGAGAGGGAGATGTGACTCGTTAAGGATAAGAAACAAATGACTACATGAGTATTTAAGCAGTTAAATTGAACTCTCTTTGCTGATGCATGTATGAGGTTGTAGATGAAGTGACCATACTTCGTTAAAATGATAAACTGGAAAACTTATTGACATTAAGTTATAGATTTCACAATTAAAGTAAAAAAAAAAAAAAAAAAACTGGAACTGAAAGAAAAGTATTAACAACTAATTTTTCTAAAAACTTAAGTTATTAAGATGTAGATTATCTTCTTGTATATTATGTCTACGTCTTAACACTCACCAAACTTCTTTTTTTTAAACACTTCCTAAATCAATAAGCTCTCACTTGTGTGCTGGGTAAACAATTGTGATGTGCTTTCACAATTGTGTTTAAAAAATTTATTATGTTTACACATCTTCAAAACACATTTGAAAAATACCTCTGTGTCATAGATTCTGGAAAGGAAAAACGGTTCTTTCTCGCGAACCCCACCTTTGTCCTCAATAACTCTTTCTAAGTCCTGCCAACACAAATCAATGATCTCAGTGCAACTAACACTAGATAAAAAATGTGGCTTAAAGCTCTGGCATTATTCAGTCATGCAAAATCAGACAGAATTTGAGCCCTTTACCTTTCCTGTCAAGATTTCAAACTCCATCAGTTCGTCAACAATCTTCTCAAGAACCTGACGATTTTTCTTAAGCATTTCTTTTGCTCTACTATATGCTAAATCATGCATCTGCAAAAATAAAATTCACACAAAAAAGTAAATCAAAGTCATTCATCTTCAAACATAACTAGCAGTTATTTTAGAAGTAGAACATATGGTATACCCAACTGCTCTGGATGATGCTTCCATAATGATATTTGGTCTTACACCCATAAAACAAAAATATAAGTAGGTAGAACACACTATAAAACATACCTTTTCAACTTTAGCTGCTATCTCATACTCGTGATAGTTCCCCATACTTAATGCAGTAACCTAATACAATTGGAGGGGAAATAAACACCTTATCACTACACCAAGTTAATGAAGCCCTAAAACAGATTAAAATGGTAGCAGAAAATTGATAGAAAATTGCTCTATGTAAAGAGCGAAAGCAGCTTATTAGGCACAAATTCACCACTCGCTATTTATGTCATATCATATTAGTCAAGTAGTTGTCCTAAATTGAGTGTAACAAAAGATGCCTTCACCATTAACAAACACGGAAGTGGAAGGAAATGCACAAGTCTTACATACATTTAATATTTAATGTTTTACAACTAAATTAATATCAGTCAAATTAGACCAATGATAAGTACTCTTGGATATATAGCTGCAGGAGAAATACCGCATTACTATGATAGTATATTGCAGGACTATCATCAGGTCCCCAGCCATATTGAATTACCATCCTTGTAGCTATCTGTATGAAATTACAAGAAGATGAAGGGCATGAAGGACACCATAGTATCAAAGAAATTACAAAACATTCGACAATCAACCTCCTGTGCCTGCTTTAATTCCGAGGAGGAAAGATAGTTCTCTTCTCCAAAGGGAAGTAACATTTGTGCGGCAATATACGAGCCAAAACAAAATACAAGCTTCTTTTCAAGGTACGATCTTGATTCAGAATTCGCATCCATGGAACCTTCATTTCTTGCCCGGGTAATTTTGGTGCACCCAATTCCCTGTCAGAAATGAATATTATGATTTCCTTAGCAAAAACAAGACATATTCCATATACAATTTGATAACTTGACACTTAAACTTAGTTTTCATCCCTTTTTGCAGGACTTAAATAGGTACACAGCTTGAACCAATAGGATAGAAAAAAGCAAAGCATCTCCATCAACACCATTACCATCTACAAGTCAAAAATCACACTGTCCAACATGTAATGTAAGTGGGTCCAATAACAATTATTCATTTACATATCAACCAATAAAAATTTACCATATGAGTGTTTGCTACGAAGTAGGGCTGTATAGAATTGCTCTAAGTGGGGTGAATAACAATGTGTGGTACAATCCCCCAGGGCTATTTTTACCTAATAAATAACATGGCCTAGTCTCCACTTGAAACTGGACTTTTAAGAAACCATCTCTAGGAACAATGATGGCCCAACCGTTGGGCCTTCATCCCCTAGTATTTTCAAAGACATTTCAAATTCCAATTGTTGTTTACAAAATAAAACTTCAGCCTCTTCAAAAAATTGATGGTCTTAAATGGCAATGGCATAACTGAGAATACATAAACAAGAAACAATATGAATTTAGGAGCATAGAGAAATTATGCAGCTTAAGCATAAAGTAGCAGCATGATCTACTACATGATTCCATTATGTATATTAAAATGATTAAGGTGGTAAAAATCGGTAGAATAAGTACTTCATGTCTTAAGGGAAAATGACGTTAAAATACTACAATTTTTCCAAGACAATATAATGATTTAAGAAGAAACTTGAAATATTGGTTTGGGAAGTTAAAGATTTCCTGAGCATGATATCAGAGTTGGAATGAGTCATAATAAGAGTCCATAATTAGTAGTGATAGAAGGACATGGACAAAGAATTTATCCGGATATTTTTCGTGTAAATCATTCACATTCTAATAGATGATAATAATGACAAGTTCTTAATTACTTGGCATTTTAAGTTATATTTTCACGTTCTAATAGATGATAGTAATGACAAGTTCTTAATCACTTGGCATTTTAAGTTTTTGAAATGGTTGCTTACCCTGAGGTGAATACAAATGATCAAATTCAACCTTAGGTGAATACAAATGATCAAATTCAATTAATGTTTTCAAGTTTCTCCTAATTGGTATACGCTTTGTAAAAGTAGCTCAGAAGATAGATCATTTATTTTTACATTGTCAAGCTGTGCAGCTTCATTAGTCCAAGTTTCAAAAGAACACGGTTATATTACAGGATCATGTCAACCTTTATTCTGGAAACATTGTACAGAAATATAGTAGCAAGGCTTTGAAGGCATATGTGTTTGTAATGCGGGGTGGGAGCAATTTTTTAGGTCTAAAAACCTTAGATGTTAATGAAAATAATATTTTTTGTAGAACAAATTTTATTTTTGGCATGTTCATGGGCATATTAGTTTCTAAATAATTGAAAGATTATTCTCTATTTTTTATAAGGTATAATTGCAGAGCTTGTATATCCTAGTTAGTGTTGGAGTTTTATAATAGATAGGGCATGTAACTATTATTTGGTGCAGGTTTGTGCTTCCTTTTATAAGTAGATTCCGTGTCCACTTTTAACTTTTGTAATTAATAAAATATAATGTTTTTTCCAACAAATTTAGAAAATTAGGTAAAATAACACTAGTAAGGCTTATAACAATAAAAATAATCCATCACTAATATTGAATGGGATCGAATTGGACAGTCCAACATTGAACAAGTTAAAATAGTTGGAGTTCAAATTCAATGGCGTACAATCAGAACGCGTTCAACATGAAACGTCAAGGTTGGTTTTTTTAATAGAAAATATATGAGTTGGGACATAAACAATGCTATTTTTGTGGTTATAAATTTTGAGGATTTTCTCAAAAAAAAAAATCCCCCCCTACCCTTTTCCCAAAACAAAAATCTGAATTTATTATTCTAACAAAGATGACAAACAATTCAACAGGACTGTAATTTTTACCTATAAAAACTATAGAAATGAAGACATTATGCTTCTTTTAAAAAAAAAGAGTAAAATAGAAGATTTCAATATTTGTACATAGACAAAAGCTTTAAAAATATAATGACATGAAGACATGAAAAAGAATTACCTGCCAAGACAATGGTTCAAGCCATAGATTATCTACAACATCAAAGTTTGGCAACAGAAGAGCCATAAGGCAACGGCCAGCAGCCCAAACAGCATGTGGAAACTTTGTTTCCCTTGTCCACTGGCATATAATTCATCTCATAAGTACAAACAAAACATTTAAAGCAAGTATAGGGGACTACAATTCTAATGTATTTTCAAGAAAGTTCAAAGAACAGTAAATTCCATAAGGAAATATTACTCTAACTAATACTTTCTTGAACATTTTCAGGAGAATAATAATGAGTAAATAATTTATTTTTATACAACGTGGAACTGGGAAATAAAGGTAAGAATAGAGAAATATATGGTAAGGTGTAGAAGAAATGTCATAATGTTGGGGGTTGTTCCTGTTAATTTACGATAACATGGGGGAAAAATCAATTCTAAATTGTTGAGAATCAGAATTCTCCACATGACAAAAGGAATAATGATAGCACCAAAGACGCAATGAAAATATTATATTAGAAATTTAAGCAGCTAAAGTAGGCTACTGTATAATATAAGCAATGTTCAGATGAAGCAAAAAAAGTTTGATAGAAAGATGGAGCAAGTTTAGTGTCATACATCAAGTGGAGGATTCAGAAGCTCCATCCCATTGCTTATCTGGCCATATGGCTCCATTAAATCAACCACATTTTTCAGATCTTCTTTAGTCAGTGTTAGTCCAAGATGATTCACTAGCAGGTTGCTTAGTTTCTTTGCAAATTTGGTTCTCCGTACCCATTTAGGAATGATGCCACTGTAGGTCTGCTCAAGTAGTAAGGTTATGAGCACATAGAAAAGGAAGAATATAATATAGTTCTAGAAATATAAGTATTACAGGTGCCACAAGTTTAAAGTGGCAGAGAAAAAGAAATCAAAAAAGTCAATGAAACCATATGAACTTCAGATCTCAAAATTGTAGTGCGCAAAATTAATCTCTCCACTACAGGAGTTGTTTTTTTAACTACTACAGGATTTCTAATCACAGAAAAATGAAATACATTTGAGTCACAATTCTGTCATATTCAATATATAAACTACCTAAGTCCTAAGAAGACTAATTTTAAAACAGCTATTGGTTTGAGGTAAACATTAAACATGTGACAGGATTCAACTGAAAATCGTAAATCTTTTATTTATAATTTCTAGTGTGTGATGTGCAAAAGGATGCAAAGGACATTGATTTTGCAATTTTTGATGAGCATGTTATTTATGGAATGAGTATTTAAGCAAAATGGGGTTGCACAGAAATAATCTGGAAATAAATAAAACCTACTGAAATTATTACCGCAAACCAGCCACAGTAGCTCATAAGTTCATCTTTGTCAAGAAATTTGCTCCTAAAAGCACTAGCTTCAAGTGCCACAGGTACAAGTTGTAGCTCTATAGGTCGTAAAAGAGCTGTCTTCTCAGCAACCTAAAGCAAGAAATTTTGAGATATCTTCAATGACAAAAATTCACAAATTTTGTACATGGAAAAATCTAGTAATCCATAATGAAGATGGTGAAATTAGTACTATCAATAATCATATAACAAGAAAAATGAGTCAGGCTATGGATAATAACTCCTACAACACTTGGGTTGATTAAAGACAAACAGCCAAAGGATGACTTGAAGATAAAATACTGTCAAAGTAGCAAAAACACCTATATATATTCAGGTGCAGAAAAACATAAGACAAATTCAATCTTTAGGAAGAGCATAATTGCAAACAAAAATAAATAAAAATTCTTTAGCTGATCACCTTTTTCCAGTCTACAAACTCAATTACTTCATTATCCATTGTTTCTTTTGCAGACATGAGTAATATATTCTCCCTTTCTACTTGAGTTGGCCTCTGAAGATGAAATACTCTATCCATCCGTCCAGGCCGCTGCAAGGCCTCATCAATTTGCTTTAGATTTCTCGTAGTGGCCATCAAAACAACCCCATCTTGTTTCTCAAAGCTACAGAGAAGTATAAAATATGTAAAAGTGTTCCATTAATACTTCTTTTATAAAAAACATCATATTATATTATTAATTATAGAAGTGTAAAGTGGGCCAGTAATGCACTTCAAAAGAAAGCACCTGGCTAACCATTACAAAACTGCATCCTTAACTAGGATATACAAGCTCCACTATTAAAACTTAATTGTTCCATTGATACTTGAACACCAGTACTGAATCAAAAAGCTAGGAATCATGGAGATTGCCACGGGAAACACAATCAGGCAGCAAACCTTACAATGCAGGATGCAGGCATTGTTACACTCATACCAGCAATCTGTACGGTACGTATGATATTATGTGTGACCCAACATGTCATAAATAAATAGATAAAAGTCAGTTTCCTACTTTTTAAGTAAAGAAAAGGATGTTTTCTAATTTGAATTACCAGTAAATTTTTCTCTAGATTATTTATCCTAATTATAACAATAAAAGAAAGAAATAAAAGAAGACATGTATGTAAAGTATTACTCAGCGCTTCAGAGCAAAAAAATAATAATTATTACTCAGCACATACAAATCTCCAAATTTACTTGATCAACTTTTGCAGTAATAGCTAAAGCAAAACAGTGAAAACTCATGACAAGGAGAAATATTCTAGTCTGAAGATCGGAGCAAGGTTGAGAGTATAAAATTATGGGGAAAGAAAATAAAATTATATATTATATGTATTTACCCATCTAGTTCCACGAGAAGCTGATTAATGAAAGCTTCATGGTCCTGTTTTTTTGTGTGAAGAAATTTACCACGGACACCAGCAAAAAGGTCGAAATCTTCCACAAATATGATAACAGGTGCCTACAAAATTAACTATATTACTCAAAAAGAAATAAGGAAAAATATAAGAAATGATAACTTGTTTTGTTTTGAGAAATAACATATTAAAGAATATAAACATGCTTGTCACCCATTGAAAACTTAAACATTCACAGCCACCAAAGAAAGAGAATGAAGCCATAGAAAAGAAAATTCAATAATAAAGAAAGGGTTACTAGAACGAACACTTTATGAAGTAAAGGAGGAAATCAATGACATTCTTATAACTAGCATTACTATGAAGTAAAAAGTAGTAAATACCTTAGTCACTTAGTAACAGTACCACTATATCAGATAATGTTTGGTTATAATTAAGGTGTCATTTTACCAAAAATTTAGTAAAGCATTTTGGTGTATTTAATAATAAGATAAACAAAAATATGTTGCAAAATGTAAATTATTTTCTAAAAACTGTGGGGAAAGCCCTGAGTTTAGCAAGGAATAAGAAAATTAAATATTGCTAAGTTCCAAGAGTTATGTTTTATTCATCTCTGCATCATGTTCCGCATAAAAATGTAGCTATCATTAAGGTGGCTTGTTCACATGCAACAGGAACATTAATTGAGTTTAGCTAAAAAAATAATATTATTCCAGTAAGTTAGAAACATATCTTTATACCATTAGAAAACCAGCCAACTTCTAACCAAAAATGTAAACCAGCCAACTTCAAAGAACATTCAAGCAACATCTTCTATCCTTTTCAGTTTCTCAACAAATATCTATACTTGTGGCCAAAAAAAATGTCAAAATTTAAATATTAAAAAATGAAATTAAATTCCAACTGAGCTATTAGGATAAACATTTCAAAGTGAAATCATTCCCGGCCCAAACTTCCGGTCATTGAAGAACATTGCAGCAAGGGACCCAGCAATATGGGCTCAACAACCTGACTGAAATAAACTATTCTTTTAAGTCTATCAAATTTTAAATTATTTTTAATGCCACCTAAGCTGTTAGAATTTACGCTTGAAGTTAAAATCATTATGTGGGTCACAAACACATTTCAACTATGAACCCAGAAATATGGATTTAACTACCAAATTGAAATAAGAAAGAGTGGACATCAAATAATGGAGCTTAAGATAACAACCAAATCCCTTGCTGTTTGAAATAGCTCCCTAACGTTGGATGCACTTTGTCCAACCCATAGTCCAGCCTCCAATTGCTGAGCTTCAACTTTAACAACAGGAACCTTAGCTTCTGCAGCAATAGCCAATGCTAAAGATGTCTTCCCTGTTCCCCTTTCACCTACTATAAGAACTCCCTGTAAAATACACATCACAAATGAATTGTGGCAGATTATGTTACTCAAATTGTTTTAGGATACAGAAAGTCGTAAAAAAATTTATACATATTCGCGGGTCAGACACACCAATTTTTCTATATTTTTTTTTATAACTTTACGTCAAATTGAAGTGTCCGAGTACCTATGCCCTTATTCCATGTCATATCGCTCGGACACAAGTACTTCACAAAATATGAAGAATCCAAGTAACATAGGTGGAAGAAACCGACCATACCACTTAAAGGAACATCTCTCCCAGCAACAAGTAAAACAAATAATACAACTTCAGATGAACCTACTTTCTATTCTTAGGAACAAATAGAAATATTACTTCTCGTAAAGATTGAGGAAGTCAATAATTAAACTATAGAAGATATGCCCAATGATACAATGGCACAAAACCAGCTTCCCCGTATACATTAAATATGGAATGGATTGAGGATCCTCAATTCTGTTGCTTAAAAATCAAAATCAAAATAATAATTTTGGAGATAACTATGGATGAACTTCTCTATCTATATTTGAAATAAATAGGGCTAGAGGAGGAAGAGATGCTTACTCAAAATAAAAGGGCATTATTCAAAGCTTTTTCTACAATCAAATAAGAATAATAGAATATTCATATTATTCTTGAGGTAACATACCCGAGGTGCACGAGCACCCATGTCTTGAAAAGCACCAGGATTTTGAAGGAATGCTACAACTTCATTGATCTCCTCTCTCATAGACTCGATACTAGCAAAGTCCTTCAAAGGAATTGGTGGATTCTTGACCCTCTGCACACAAACGATGATCTTGAGACTTGTTTATAAAAGTTTTAGAAACATGCAGAAACTTTCATGTGACGAGCAAGAACCTTCATTTCATCAAAAGCACGTGTCACAGGATCGATGCCTTCCTTTTTCTTGCGCTTTATTGACCGCGTCCTATAATTAAGATAGAATTTCTGCAAGGTGGCAGTGGAACAGTATAATAAATCAACAGATGTATAAATATCCAACTAAACAAAAGGTGCATAAAGTTCTAACAAATAAAACTGCAAAATATCTTCATCTGAGCTATTACACGACCTTTTTGCTAAGAGAATTTTGAGAGCAAAACAACAAACCCATGTGATTGAAAAGTATTCATTTCCTTTGACCATGTATATTAAGATGGAAAAAGAGATACTTAGAACATAAAACTAACCAGAGCAGTAGATCAATAAACTAGCATACACCACACAAAATGTAAAATGATGAAATTCTTCTCTTCTTCTTCTTTTCTTTTTGGCTGCTTTTATGAGTCATTAATGTGCAAAATGCAGGAGAAAATCTTGATAATCTAACTCGTCTATAGGTAGTCGATTTGTCATCAACTCTCTAACTAATAAACTAGCATTTTGGAAATAATGAATAAGAATAAAAAAATGATGCAATTGACATCCAACAAATAGGTCAACAAAAAAAATTTATTATAGCAATTAGGGATTAATGTAACATTGTTGCTACTTGCTACAAGATCTTTTTTTTTTCAAGGCTTAAGAAAAGAAAATTAAGTACAATCAAGAAAAGAATGGTAGTAGGGAAAAACAAAATCCTAATTCAACCCATTCAACAGATTGTACCATAATCGTCATATATAAACCTGAGACAAAAAAACAAAGGATTACCAATCTCCGTAGCTTCTGTAAATTTGGATCCCTACGTAATGGCCCATATCCAAAAAATGCTGGAACTCTTCTTTTCATAAAATGGAATATGGTACTCAAAATATATCCATATATAACACTTCTTATAATAAACCAGAAAAACCAATCAATGCCATCTGTTTTTCTCAATTTATGATTCCTTTCTGCTTCAGATTGCCATTTTAAATACCATGTTGTGCCAACAGCTTGATATACTTCCTCAGGCCAAGCCATTCCCAATTTTATCCTCACCTGTAATGAAATAGCTATGGAACTTAAGAACTTTAAAAGATAATTATAGAAAAGGTAAACAAACAGTAAGAGCAACATATGTGTCTGAAGTAGTGGGTCATTAGCTCAAAGGATAAATACCGGGTAAGGGATTATAGCTTCAACCAGAGGAAACACAATTGTCATCATTATGTCATAATTTATGTTTTCAAATTTCTGATAAGTCCAATTTCTTGCATATGAAACAATACTTGTCTTCCACAGTGCATTGAAACATTGATGAGACAACCTGAGGATTAAGAGAAACTGCTGATGAAGATCCAGCTCTAGAAAAGGGATCCACATCAGATGAACAGCAGTTGGGATACCACACGCAACCATTTTCATGTACAGCCCATCAAAACCTCCAAAATCTTCAAACAGCAGATCAAATTCCTAGAAAAACAACTTAAAGATTAGAGGTATGTTGAATATTACCAATGCAAGAAATAATAATAATAGTAGTAACAATAATAATACACCACCTTAAGATTAATATAATATTCCTTCTCATCTCCCTTGAGTGTGATGTACATGACAGCCCAGTCATGCCTAATTCGGGCACTTTCTATTAACTTCTTTGATACAGCATAAGGAACAGCCATGGGTTCCATCTCCCACCTACTATTCTCTTCACTGTACCAAGTCTTAGACAGAACCCTATCACGGTCCAAAAGAATATTTTCCTGCAATTATTTTTAAAGGAATCCAGTATGTCATACACTTCACTTGTAATAAAGAACATGACCAACTTTTATTCGCTTGCAATAATTAGGATGCAGTAATAGTGATAACTTCTATGTTTTACACAAAGAACTAAGGGGATTATTGTGCGCAGAGATAGAGAGAGATAAAATTTAGGAACGTAACTGGTTAACATGTAACCTTTCCTGTATATATCCATGGATGTGCATGAGAAATGAAAAAAGTACCTGTCTTTGGGCCACATATTGTCTACCAAAGTCAACATTTTCTAACAGTTTTCTTTTTAGATTTGTCTTGGCTTCTTCACGCCATTTCTTCCATCCATGGTACAAATGAAGGCTAATAGCCTTAGGAACCACAACCTCTTTTTTCCCGAACATCCACTTCAACTCAACTTCAGGAAAACCCTTCACAATCTCATCTTCTGGTGTATTCACAACAAATAGCTGTTCATCACCAAACTTTCTGGTACTTTTCCTAATACTAGCCTCCAAGTTCTTTTGCAGCTCTCTGGAATCCCTCAAACCTTGTTTTATGCGTTGAGCAAAATCAATTGAATCATTATCAAAGATAAGTCCAAGGTCATCAGTTTCAAAAATACTTGACAAAATATTTTGCTCCCGTTGTTTTCTTTGGGCAGATTCTAAATCTTTTTGAATATCATATTTAGAAAGCTTTGTCACGACACTTTTTGGCACACTGCAAAGAAGTAACAATTGATATCCAGATAATGTAGTTGAAACCAGGTTTAATCCGAACAGGTAATGCACGTACATAATAAAAAACAAGAAACCATGCAATACAGTATGTTTTTGTAAGACATGCATGCAAATACATACTATTGTTCCAAAATAGACACAGTTCGGAATAACACCAACACCAGCCATTATTTCATCACTGAATTTAAGATTAGATGTGGACAGTCAGATGGAAAAAGAATAACATGTAGTCAATATAACTTAATCCCAATAATAGTAGAGGAAAGCATAACTGAATTGCAGATTTTCCTTTACAGTAATAGAGTCCATACTCCAAACAACAAGCTACAATCTGATAACTATGAAAGAGCTTCTAGATGAAAAAATTGATACTACTTACATAGATAGCTTGATTTCTAGTCAAACCAATCGAACCTCAATCTTGATTGGTTAAGCGCTTCCATGTTTCTTTTGAGAGAAAAAAAACTTATAAGCCAAAACCACATACACCAAACAGCTGAACTTTCATTTTAGGAAACGCAGGCATAACACTTAACTTATATGTGTGTTTAAATCCACTAATAAAATGTAGAAACCAATCATTGTCATATACATACCTGTCATCAGTTTTCCTGCTTATTTTTCGGGAAAAGTTTTGTACCAACTGCTCACATTCTCTTTCAATGAAACAAAGCTCCCTCACCCCATAACTCAGCGCTACCGTCTCTTTCCTCAAAATCTGATCCTCAACCTCCCCAACCCTTTTCCATATCCAACTATACTCCTCTTCCAATCCTCTCAATCTCTCCTCCAACTTCTCCACCCTCTCTCTACTCTCCTGTTTACCCGCGTTGATCAACAACTTCTGGCACTCCTTCTTTGCCTTTTCTACCTGGTCAATGATCTCCTCTGAACGATTCACCAACTCCTGTTTCTGTCTCCTCAATTCCCTCAGCTCCCCATAAAGCCCACTCATAATCTCACCCTGCAGCTCAGCCTTCTTCGTTTTCAACACTTCTAATCCCTTTTCCACTTGCTTCACATCCCCATTGCCTTTCCTTACTTCCTCCACTCTCTTCAACAAAACCGACACCTCTTCAAGCAACCTCCTCGTGTATCCTGAATACTGGTGATCTTTCGAATTCAGTAGTTTATCTTTCTTATTCCTTTTCTGACCCAGAGCCTCTTGTGTAGCCACTGGAGCAGCGATTGCACAAGCACGTGGCGTGCAAAGTGAGGCGAAACCAATTGCAAAACAAAACAAACCCACCAACGTCTGCCTCACAATGCATTTTAACACACTTCCCTCAAACTCCAAACAATTCAAATTCGAAGCATCCGGTTTTTCTTTTAAATCTACTCCCTTGTGACGTTTCGAGCTTTCATATGTTTTTAGAAAGCTAAACACTATGAAACTATTAGTGCCCCGAAATTTCCGATATGTGGACGAAAACCTTTGAATTCCTATACGGTGAGTTACGTGTATTGAAAACAGAGGCTTAGGGTTTAATGGTGAAAATCGAGGAATGAAGGGACTAGAAAGGAGATGAGATGCGGTAATGGCGTCCATGAGAACGTGAGAAAAAGATTATGGATAGAATTATAAACATAAAATGACCGCCATTTATCGAAATTCCAAGTGGACGATTGCTAAGCAGGTCTTTTACGGTAGCCAACTCCGGTGGGCATGAAAGAGATTAGATAGAGATTTAAGGGGAGTGTAACGAATAACGAGGAGGAGCAGAATGCGTCCGAGTCTGTTTCCACTTTCAAGCTTCAAAGGATAGAGAGCAAAAGGAGAATGGCTTGTGCCTATTGGGCTTTCACTATTTAATGTATGGACCTGTAGGTGGGCTTGGTTAAGGGCTCAAGGCCCAAAACAAGAAACGGTCTTACGGCCCAACGAAATTTTGAGTGAAAAAAAAAATAAAAAATAAAAATACCTATATCAATTTGAGAATCAATTATACTTAAGTAAATAGCATAGTTTTTTTTACACAATCAAATAATTGAGTAAAAACAGAAAGATATTTGAAAAATTCATAATTTTTGAACAATGAACTCAAGTTGAAAAAGAAAACTAATGATCAATCAAAACTAAAAAAAATGATACTTTAGTTCCATTTAAGTTAAAATAAAGAGAATAAAAATATTGTAATGGATTGAACTAAAAGTACTAAAGAGATCAAAGTAAATTTATTTTTACAAATACAATTACTTGAGTTCACAAGCTGAATGTTTAGGAAAAAAAAGTGTTTTAATGACTTAAGTGTAATGAGATAAACATTTAGCTAAACAACTCATTACATATTGTAATCAAAAAATAATATGAAAAAACCTCATCCTTTTGTATAGAATAAACTTTCTTGTTTAATTATGAAAATAAAATAATTAGTTTGTTTAATATTTTTCTATCAATTTTTTTATAATAAAGATATAAAAAAATTCATTTAAACATGAATCAATGGTACAAAATGATATAATCTAGTTTTTAAATACATTAAAGTATATGATCTATGAGGTAATACTCTTCAATATTCTTGATTTACTCAGCATTTTTTTTCTTATAGTATTTGTCTGAATTAATTAATATAATAATTCTCTAAAAAATCTTAAACAAAAATATCCAAATTTAATTTGTGTTATTATAACCAATCAATCTTTTACAAATAATTCATGATTAACACCTTTTATTTACTACGGCCAAAAGAGGTTTTGTAATCTAGAAAAAATCAACTTAAATATAATGTATGGGAAGAGAAAGAGACTAATATATACCCAGATATGCATTGGTAGAATGATTGGTTATGGTTTCCAAAACAAGTTTAGAGAGACATATGTCCTTTAGTTGTATAAAATATATTTAGATAATATTTTTGTTTAAGTTAAATGTCATTATGAATTTGTATTAACTAAGTGTGATTTTTATAGGTATGTTGTCATTAATTCGCTCTCTCTCTCTCTCTCTTCTTTTCTTTTATTTTTTATTTTTTGTTTTTTTTAAATAATAGGTGTTGTTTTCACTCCGCCCAACTATATATGTTGGTGAAGTTATTAATTTTTTTCAATTTGTCACAAACTTGATTCATGTCTATTATTAATAGAAAAAACTAGAACACATAATGAAAGCATTGCTCATATTACATTGTGTGCGCTCTTATGAGACTCCCAATTCATCAAAGAATTTCTTCTACCGTTGAATAACTCTAGCTTGTGCATTTTTTTCTATCAACACAAATATCTTACTCCTTTCATTGAAGAATTTCATCAAACATATGACAAATATTAATAAGCCATAGAAAGAGTGAAAACGAACGAGCCAAACACAGAAGGTATCACAACTGCACAAGCAAAAAATTAGAGGCAAAGCTTGGTCCAGAGAGAATGAAGAATAAGAAGCAAAAGAAAAGAGAAACTGAGAGAAATTTCATAGACCATAGTAAACCCTAATCCTTATCAATTATTTTTTTCAATATTACATTAATTTTTGCAGCACAGTAAGATCAAAGCATCATTCACTATTTACTTACCAAACATCATATATACAAATTTCAAAGCAAAGAAAACATTTATCTTTTTTAATATATGTAAGTGTTTGAAAACCATCACACCACTTAATGGTCAAAGTCTTTCATGTTGGGTTTTCCTTCTTGTTTGGAGGAGTCCAAAAAAGACCCACATGGTTTTAAGGCCCACGGAGAAAAAAGGGGCAATTTTGTTCATTTGATTGCTTCATTAATCAATCCATTTAGGATTTATAGTGGAATGAATTCAAGAGAGTAGCTAGTAAAAAAACTGAGAGTAGTTTAGCAGTTTTTCAGTTTTTCCTTCTCTAACAAGTCTTCATCAAGTGCTCAAATGGAAGGTTCTTTGTAGTCCGATTGAGCTAAAACTTAGCAATAAGATTCATGACTCAAGACTCTTCAATCGGAACGGTGGGATTTAGATTTTGGCTCATCGATTTGGGAAAATATGGGCTGTGAATAGTGACTACTAAATTAGGTTAGATTTCTCCATTTTCTTGAAATAATTGTTAGTTTCCAAGAAGTTGTATTCTTAATGATGTTGTTGATTGTTTGCCTCTAGTTTTATTTAGAAAAAAAATTTGTACAATTGTTTCTTGATAGTGGAAGTTTTGGAGATAGAGTGTCATAGTTCTTTCCTTCCTACACAGAGGAGGTTTTTCCACGTAAATTAGTTGTATTGATTTTGTGCATGTTTTATTTTGAGCTCTATTTATTTATTTCTTAAAAGATTCACACAAATAAAGAGAATAGGTTTCATTTTTTTGTTTAGAGCTCGATTAAGTTTGCATTGATATTGTGATTCTCCTAACAAAGTGGTATCAGAGTCGTGGTTATTAGTGTTGAATTTCTTATGTTGAATAATGGAAGTAAATTTGAGCAGAATGACTACTTTGAATGGTTCTAACTATTACACTTAGAAAGGAAAAATGAAAGATCTATTTTATGTCAAACAGTTTTATTTACCAGTGTTTGTCTTTGAGAATCCAAAAAAGTTGTCTAAAGAAGAATGAACTTTGTTACATCGACAAGTCTGTGAGTATATAAGGTAGTGGGTAAATGATAATATTTTGAACCATATTAGTATGGAACACACATGCACGGTCACTCTAGAATAAACATGAGGAGTTGTATGCTCGGAAAATAAAGAAATAATAAAATGTTTCTCATAAAGTAGTTGATGGCTTTAAGGTACTAAGATGGAACTCCGTTGATAGATCACTTGAATACGTTCCAAGGAATAATCAATTAGTAAGCTGGAATGGGTGTTAAGTTTGATTATGAGATTCGAGCATTGTGTTTATTGGGTACGTTGTCGGACTCTTGAGAAACATTTAGAATGTCATTAAGTAACTTAGCTCCAAATGGTGTAATCAACATAGATCTGGCTAAAAGTAGTGTTTTGAATGAAGAAATAAGAAGAAAATCATATGGGTCTTCTCAATAGTCAGAGATTTTGGTTACATAAAGAAGAGGAATAAGTAAAAGTAGAGGATTTAAGAGCAAAGAAAAAGGAAGAAACAAATCCAATAGGTTTGCTAATGTTGAGTGTCATCACTGTAGTATGAAAGAGCACATCAAGAAATATTGTAGATAGTTGAAGTGGGATAACAAGAAGAAAGACAAAGAACAAGAGGGTGATGTTGGCAAGGAAAGTTATTGAGTTACCACCGCTAGTTCATATGAATTTCTCGTTGTTTATGATGAAGATGTTGTCAATGTTACATGTCACGAGATCAATTGGGTTATTGATAGTGGAGCCTCCATTCATGTTACATTTCGAGAGGACTTTTATACATCCTATACAGCAGGTGACTTTGGAAAAATGAAGTTGGGTAATGATGTCTTGGTTAAAGTCATTGGTATTAGAGATGTGTGTTTAGAGATGAATAATGGCATGAGGCTACTTCTTAGAGGGTAAAGCATATTCCTGGAAAAAAAATGAACTTGATCTGTGCATGTAAACTTGATGATGAAGGATATTGCAATACCTTTAGTAATGGTCAATGGAAACTTACTAAAGGTGTTATGGTTGTTGCTCGTGGAAACAAGCATTCTAGTTTGTATATACTGTAGGTAAGACTCTTCAAATATGTTATTAATGCTGTGAGAGATGAGCTCACGGTAGAATTGTGGCATAAGAGACTTGATCACATGAGTGAGAAAGGTTTGCTCATAGATTGTACAATAATGTAATTATATATAATAATGATTTCAAAAGAAATGGAACAATTAGCTAGACAAGATCATAAAATTAAGGGTCAAAAAATGCATATATAGAAAAACCTTAGATCAAGGCAAAGAATCCCCAACACTCTCATGCAATCTAAGCATCAGATTGGAGTCGATGTGAAGCTTGGAGTGAAAAAATTGAAAAAGAGGTCGAGGTACACTTTTGGTGAAGATATTGGCAATCTGTAAGTGATAGGACACATATTGAGTGCATAGTTTATCAATAATAACAAGTTCTCGAAGAAAATGGTCGTCTAACTCAACATGTTTGGCGCGCTTGTGAGAGACAGGGTTAGAACTAAAAAAAATTGTACTTTTGTTATCATAGAGAAGAATAGGTTGTTATGGAAGATAAATTCTAAGGTCACGAAGAAGATGCGTGAGCCAAAGAAGTTCAACGGTAGTGAAAGCAAGGGCACGATACTCAGACTCACAACTTGAACGAGCAACAGTAGGTTGCTTCTTGACCCTCCAAGAAACCAAATTGTTTCCAAGATAAATAGAATAACCAGAAGTGGAGCGACGAGTGTCAGGACATCCTACCCAGTCGGCATCAGAGTAAGCAAGTAAAGCACTAGGAGTAGCAAATGGACAAAAATTAAGGCCAAAATGCAGTGTCTTTAACATAGCAAAGAATGCATTTGATAGAAATAAAATGGTCTTTAGTTGGAGAGTGTAGAAATTGACTAACAAATTTGAGAGTGTCAGTAATATCAAGATGTGTGATAGTCAAATGCTGTAGAGTATCAACGAGAGAACGGTAGAGAGTGGGATCCGAAAATAGAGGACCATCAGAAGACAGGTACTGAGACACAACTATGGGGGTGTGAATAGGCTTGTTGTCAAGTAACTAAGCTCGTGTTAGAATGTCACATGCATATTTGAGTTGATTGATAAATAGACCATCAGTGGTGGATGAAGCTTACGAGTAAAGCTATCAAGAAGAAAAGAGTTGTTGCCTATAATAATGGTGTCATCAACATAAATAAACAAATATATAATGTTAGATTGTTGGTGAAAGACAAAAAGTGATGTTTCGGCATGACTACAATAAAAACCAAGTTGAATGAGAAAGGAGCTGAATCATTGAAACCAGGCACAAAGAGCATGTTTAAGTCCATAAAAAGCTTTCTTCAATTGATAAACATGATTGGGAAAACGAGTCAATATACCCAGGAGGTTGTTCCATAAATATATGTTAAAGAATATGACTATTAAGAAACACATTCTTTACATCAAGTTGGCAGAGAGGCCATCTGTTTGTCACAACAAGATAGAGTACAACATAAATAGTAGTAGCCTTGATACTCGAGCTAAATGTATCAGTGTAGTTGAGACCAGGTACCTGTGTATAGCCTTTGGAAACTAGGCGAACTTTGAGGCACTCAATGGATCCATCAAGCAAATAGTTTGTTCGAAACACCCATTTAGAGCCCACAATGTTGGTTTCAGTAGGTTAATGGACCAAAATCCAAGTACGATTTTTTGTTGAGCAAGATTTGTTGGGTGAAAAGGTTTGAAAATACCAGTTTTGGCTTGTGTAAGCATAGGATGAGAAGCCATCAGAGTATCCATAATAGGAGAAGGAATAGACGACTTGGTGGTGAGCTCAAGAGAAGTAGAGGGTGATAAAGATGAACCTGCAATAGAATCATTGACCTACAAAGATTCAGACATTGGATCAGCACAAAGAGCACACGAGTTATATTTGGATTACGTAATGTGTTGGGAATGAGGTGTAGGGAAAGATAGAAGCATATATATAGGGGAAGACTAGGTTCCAAAAAATTTGAAAATTGAAAGGATGATATGGGTTGAGCCTAGAAGGTATCGAGGAAGGGAAACTGAGTCTCGTCAAATTGAGCATGTCGAATGAAATAGATTCTAGAAGTGACGAGATAAAGACAATATAACCCTTTGTAAGAGGGGCTATAACCCATAGAAATACAAGGAATGCTACGGCAGAAATTTGGTAGGCATATAATCATGTAAACAAGAATATACATGACAACCAAATGGATGGAAATTTTCAAAATTGGGAGAGGAACCATATAAGAGCTCAAAAGGGGAATTACCTCCAAGAAGTGGTGTTGGAAAATGGGTAATAATGTAGGATGTAGTGCTAAAGGCATCAACCAAGAAGCGAGGAGAAGTGTGAGAGTGAAAAAGTAGGGCCAAACCGGTTTCAATCACATGATGGTTTTTTCTCTCTACGCGACCATTTTGGGAGGGAGTATATGGACAAGAGAGTTGATAATGAATGCCAAAAGTACTAAGAAATTGCTCGTAAATACGACACCACTGTAACTTTGAAAAAAAAATTATACGAATAAAATGCTGATTTTCCACAAATTTTTGAAATTGGATAAAGGTATCATAAAAGTCAGATTTGAATTTTAATGGATAAAGCCAAGCGAAACGAGAATAATCACCAATGAATAAAACATAATAGACAAAACCCAAGTTTGATTTTACGGGTGAATAAGATCTAAAACATTAGACGATCGTCAATCATTACTAGAATAAGGCAAATGATGATTTTTTGCAAGTTGATATGTATCAAATAATGTATGAGACAGTAATAAAAATGTAAGATAAAGATGTTATTTTTGATTTAAAAAGGAGATAACATGATGGTTTACATGTCCAAGGCAAGCATGCCATAAATCATACGAAACATGAAGAGAATTATTTTTAAGGACAAAAATAAAAGTAGAATGTTCACGCTCTAGCACATATAAGCCTCCATCTCGTTTACCGGTTGCCACCACCTTTCCCGTTTGACAATTCTAAATAGTGAAAAAAGCATTAGTAAAAGTAATAGATAATGGAAAATCATTTGTTAATTTACTAATGGACAAAAGATTTTTTGTTAGGTGAGGGACAACCAAAATGTCTAATAAATGAAGATTTGAGAAAGGGGAAATTTTTTCATTGTGGGTAATAGGTAGGGTCACACCATTCCCTACAATCACACAATCCTTACCCGTGTAGTTAGTGGATTAGGCCAAAGCGAATTGGGTTGGAGTCATATGGGTTGAAGCACCCGAGTCCAAAAACCAATCTGAAATTTCATTTCCAGACATAGAGCATGAAGCGTTGAAAGCTTCAATGAGTTGTGTTGATGGGGTATATGGGGTGGCCATTATACTGTACCAATCAACATAGTGGCCTTCCAAGCGACAGATCTAGCACTGGTGGATGGCGACCTTGAGTCAGTTGGGGCACGACCTTGTTCAGGATTGAACGAATCATGGTTGGGACAATAGTCGTGGTCACGTCTAGATAGATAGAAGCCACCCCCGTATTGAGAAGATCCAAGGTGAGTGGTGAACGTGATAATAGATGGTGCCAAAGTCTCAAGGGATTTTTGAAATAATTCAAAGCTCTCAACCTTGGACACGAGATTCAAGAAGTAGAGAAGGTGTGTTTGGGCCATCTGAGCAGTAGAAAAGATGGAAAAATTGTGTTCGAGGTCACAAAGAAATCAATGAACTTTGTCGATGCCATAAACTAGTCGACCAATGGCATGAAGCTAATCGTAGATGGTTTTGAAGCACAGGCATAGACAGTGACCGGATGGGTGCCACACTTCATCAATTAGAGGTTATCTTTTAGGCATATTTCATGGGCTTTGGAGCGGTGGTAGAAAGTATTTTCAAGAGCGGTCTAGACTTTGCAGGATGTGGAGAGGTTGACAGCTTCAACCATGACTTCCTTTGTGAGAGAGGATAGGAGAAGCAAAAGAGTCATTGATCGGTGGATTTCCATGCCAAGTGTTTTCCATTTGGTGTTGTAGAGGTAATAGGATCAAATGGAGGTGGCGGCTTAAGGGTACCATCCACATGACCCAGTAGGCCTTGGCTCTCAAGAAGGGGAAGGAGTTGGCTCTTCTATAAGAGATAATTGAAGGAGTAGAGTTTGATTGTAACCATATGAATCATGGTTTTGAAGGGAATGGGGGTGTGAGAAGAATTAGAGGTCATTGGAGATTGTGGGATATTAATCTAATTGTGTTCTGATATTATGTAAGTGTTTGAAAACTACCACATCACTTATTGGTGAGAATTTTTTATATATATAATTATTTTACAAATTTTACAATAATATAATTTTGCATAATATTGATTACAAAAGAAATGAAATAATTAACTAGAAAAGATCCTAAAATTAAGGATTAAAAGATACATATATGAAAAAGTCTTAAATAAAGGCAAAGAATGCTCGACAATATATATAAAACCAATGTGTCACAAAATTTATTGTGATATTATTTACATGTATGCTTTTAAATACAAAATTTTAAAAATATTATTTCAATTTATATATTTTTTATTAAAATTTATTACAATTATATTTTTTTATTTAATAGTATTATTTAATTTTATACTATATATAATAAATTAAAATTAAATATATAATATAAAATTAATGAAAAATTATTAAATTCAACATAGAATTAAAAATATAATAAAAATAAAAATGTAGTAATCTGATAAATAATTTTCAGATACTCTAAGATTATTAAAATATTTAAAAAATATATCTATTTTATTTTGAGACTATCCAACTTAACTTTAAAATCTTTTTCTCTGTTGTTGAGATCTATGTTTTTATTCTTGAGATTTTTTTTATAAATTTTTTACTTGTTTACTTTAAATGAACTCGCTAACATTAATATGTATTTTAAAATTAAATATAATACTTAATTCAAATAATAAATATAATATTTTAGTTATCAAAGTTTTAATTTTTATTTAAAAATAATCTTTGAATATATTATTATTAAATAATTAATTACAATATATAATTAATTAATTAAATATAATAATTTTAAAAGAAATAAAAAAATATTTTATTTTATAAATAAATAATATAGTGTAATTTTTACACTAAAATAATACAAAAAATGTACTAAAATAATAAAATAGGTTAGAGATGCTATTATAACCGAAACAAAATCTGCCTTCAATTCAACTAAGATTGGGTAATCATTTTATTCTTTTTATTTTTATAAGTTTTTAATATTTTTATAAGTTTTTAAGGTGTATTTTATTATTTTTATAATTTAAAAAATATGATTAATTAATTTAAAATTAAAAGAAATTATATGTTATTTATAAATAAACTAAAAATTAAAAAAATTATTCTCTTTCTATTTCCCTCTATATTATCTTTCTCTTCTCTTTGTTTTTTTCTTTTTCAGTCTTTTCTCTTTCTTTTTTATCACTTATTAATAAATAAATAAAAAATCGAGATAAATAATGACTAGTAGAGATTGTGATGGAGAGAGCAAGAGCAAGATTAAGAGTAAGAGAAGGAATGGAGAGAGTAAAAAGTGAGTGGAAGAGAAAGAATAGGGAGGGAGGGTGAGAGGATGAGAGAAAAAAGAACAAAGAAGAAGTGAATAAGAGAAAGAGTAAAAACTATACCGTTTAAAAAAATTAAATATTTTAAAAAAATTGATTTAATTAATTATATTTCTAAATTATATTATTAATAAAATTAAAATGTAGAAATACCAAGACGCAATATCTAATATAATGACAACCAACAGTGCTATTGCTAAATAATAATTCTGCAAAAACTAACACGGAAATTGGTGGAGGTTTAGCCAACATAAGTTGGAAGTTGGAGCATTCGTCCTTTCATATATCTCAAATTTGCTCGTTACAATATTTGGACGAAATATATACGGGAGAAGATTAGATTAATTTCTTGAATTAAAAACTTAAATCTAATTAAATCAATAAAATATCATTAAATTAAAAGATTATTCAAATTTATAAATAATTAAGATAAAAATATTTAACAAACGACTTCAGGCTAATGATAAAAATAGATTGTGATAAAGTACACAATAGATAAAAATAAACATAATAAACATAAACATTACAATCTCGTTATAATAGAGTATAGATCTAAATAAAGTAAAATTTTGATATCACTTTAAAAATTCATTAATAATTTAATTTAATAAAATCTTATTAAATCAAAATTCATTTAAATTTATAAATAATAAAGTATAGATCTAAATTGAGTAAAATTTTGATATAATGTTAAAAATTCATTCATAACTTAATTTAATAAAATCTTGTCTTTGACAAATAAAGAAATATTCATATTTAAAAAGAAAAAATTAATAAATCGATTAAATAATCAGGAACCATCAAAAGTAACATCCGATCTAGGATTAGTAATTTTCTTCTTCTTCCTTTCACCAACATCACCACCACCACAAGAATTGAAAACTCCAAATAACCAACAACACCGAAGCAAGGAAATAACCCACCTCCTGGAGCTTTTTTGGGTCTTCTAATGAGCTCAGTACTGCATCTTGGGGTCGATAGTTTGAAATAATTTCTTTGGTGCCTGTTATCATATATTGGTGGAAGCTCTGCTTTCCATCTCTCTATCTTCGTCCTTAATCCTTCAACACTATCACTCTCTGTTCGATCATCTAATATGGATGAGCTTCCATTGTCTTCGTCCTTATTTTTATAGTGTGGTGGTGTCGGATATAACCCATTTGCTATCGCCGCAGCTGCTACCGACGTCGATGGATCCACATCGGAGATCATCGACCCCTTTCCAATTCTTGTTCCAATTTCTTCAATATCAGAACCTTTAATCATTTATGAGCCAGTTATTTTTATGAAAACCAGTAGTACTTTTTATTCAGTAGTAATGGATTCTATTACATAATTTTTTATTTTATTTTATATCAAAAATTATATTAAATTTTAATTCATCACTTACTCACGAAACTAAATATTATATTGAAAATATAATTTTTTATAAATCTTTTTCAAATTATTAGATTTAATCAATTAAATAATTTATATATTAATATAAATTAATTAAAAATTTATATCATTAAAAAAAGTTAAAAATCCACTCAATAAAATATTATATTTGTTATATGAATTAAAAATATTTAATTAATTAAATGTACATATAAATAAATATTAATTCAATAAATTACTATATTTATTCTATAAATATTTAATTAATGTATTTCCAATTACAATGTAAACAAATACACGTTTTACATTTTTTTCTCCGATACAAATAACTTTTTTTTGTAACACGTGTATTGTGAATATTAAATCGTTATTTTAATTTATATTATATTTTTAACTTTTATATTGTATTAGTATTTCTTTTATATATTTTGTATTATTAAGTTAATTTTAATTTATTATATGATAAATAAATTAATAATATTTTTAGAATTTTACTAAATCTTTGTTTTAGTTTATATTAATTTTTTTAGCGCTATTTTGTATCATAGTAATTTTTTTAGTCATTTTATATCATATATTTAATTTTAATTTTTTATATATAATAAAAAATTTAACAATATTTTTAAATTTAAAAAAATAACATAGCATGAATAGTATCTATAGTAATTATTATTTTTCATCTCATCAAATTTATAGTTTTATAGTAGGGTTGGAGACACCTAATGAGTTTTAAGAAAACATGATCTTTAAGATCATTATGGAATTTTTTTGATGAATTATTACAAGTTTGATGATCAATACACAAATAGAAAGAGGCATGCTTCGAAAATGACCATCCAAAAGTGTAACACTCACATTAAGAATACCTCGTGGACTTGAGTTGTCGAATTTGAAGAGTTACGCGTCGCATTTTAGATTTGGGTTCTTAAAGATGGAGGTATAAAATGGTTAAGAAGCATAAAAATTGAACTAACAAAAGACATCTTTAAACATTTTCGAAGGTAATGATGGATGCATAATATTTGAGAAAATCATTCTCGACTAAAATGAACTTTTCGTTCCATGTTGAGTTGTTGTGGCCACAAGTTGTGAGTTTGCAAGGGTTCAACCAGACCATGCAAAAGTGTTTGAAACCATCACAAGATCTTATACTGAAATGACACTTATCTCTAATAGATTGAAATATTCCATATTTTGAGGCTAATTAAGCTAGTAGTGTACATATTTGAATATATAAAATGAAGAACCCTTCGTTGGGAAATTGATTCCCCAAAGAAGATCTTGAGTTGTTTTCAACCAGGCGGACTAAGTCGATTGAAATCTGTGATGGAATTTGGTTTTTATTGGAGGAATTGATTCGTATTGTCACATATATGCTCTAAGGGTGACAAACTATCATATTGTCACTGTGTATTACGTATGTAATATATGATTTTATTTTATTACTCTCATTTTTATATTAATCGACAAGTGTCTTTATTTAAAATTCACACAATGTGAAACATTACAAATAGATAGAGACAAAAAGCAATATATAAAAACAAAGTATCTATACTACTAACAAAACAAGCTAGTTGATGCCAGCCATAGCCATGATATATTTTTCAAAATTGAGTTAGAAGCCAAGAAATAATTGTGCAATCAAAAGGTACCTTATTAAACACTAAAACATTACAAGTTTTCTAAATTCTCTAGAGACATTTTACCTCAATAGTGAGGAGATTTTCTTCTTCAGTTTGGTTTCCTGCCCAATAAAAAATAGTATGCAAGCTCAAAGCAAAAGAGTGTACAACAAATTTAGGAATGTTAACAGAATGTAAGATACTAGCTCAAACTAAGCTAATACTCTGACAACCCAATAGAAACTGGCTACCAATCTCTTGTTCAAAGGAACACAGGGGACACAGAACACGAACCATGCAACTTCTTCGATCTAGGGCATCTCGAACTGGAAAGATGTCATGCATACAACACCAAAGAAAATGTTTAACGTTAGGTTAGACTTTAAGTTTCCATAGGTACTTTCAAAGAAGTCGAGTGAGATGTGCTTGAACTGTCGCAGAAGCATGATAACCCAACCTAAGAGTAACCTAATAACCAAACTGGACATTATAGCTACTATGGAAGGAATGGTACAAAACTAGGTAACCCATGAAACTAAACTTAAAAGGCATGCTTAAGATAATGTTTACCAATAAAGGATTAAACATAATACACACAAGGTTAACATTCAAAGTCATAGTATCAAAGTCAATAAGGTCCCTAACAAAAAGAGCATAACTAGACCTTGGAGAAGTACCACAAAAGCTCGAGATGGAGAGGATCCAAGGGTCATCCCAAATATAAACACGTGTACCATAACCAATATCCCAATGTGCTTCTGCCAACAGAATAGCTTGAGACTCTAAGAACCCTTGCCAAGCCAAAGAAAAAGATGCTTCCAACTCTATACCAAAGAATAAGCCATGACAAAAATACTTTTTCTTAAAGATAGTAGATCTTTGAACCCCTAACATTGTTTAACTAGCTAACCAAACTAAAAGATAGTAGATCTTCGAACCCTAGCCATCTATCATGTCATCGACCACACATTTTTTCCAAGAAAACCAATGGGTCTTCCTAGAATTCTTGGTAGTAACCTACCAAAATCGTTGCATCACTTTCTCAATATCTTGGCATAATTATATTGGTGGAATGAAACACTGAATTATATAATTAGGCATGACATAAGCCACAACCTTAAGAAGGATTTCTTTCACAGAAGGATAAAGAAACTGACCTGAATAATCTTGTAACTTACTATAAACCCTATCTGAGATAACATTCAATTGGCTCCTTTTATCTCTCCTGCATAAGGTGAGAAACCTAAGATATCTTGAAAACTCTAAATTAGATCAAAACCTCACTTCTCGCTATGTCCTACGCTCAGCCACACTGATAGCCCGTCTGGAGAGATTTCTGAGCCCCATACGCGTGCTAACCTGTCTAAACTCAAATTTTAAAATATCCCCTCCCTTTAGATTTTTCCTCATCTATAAAAGGACTCTCGTCACCCATTCTAAAACACATAAAAATTTCTGAACTATTTCTCTCTCTAAAAAGTTTAATTTTTTTTAGTTTTTATTTTTAAAGTTCTTCTCTTTTTGAGAGGAACTAGTTATGTTTTTATAAATTTTTATTTTTTGATTCAATGAGAAAATATGAAAATATGAAAATCTGTTTGGCGGTTTTCCAATAACTGAATTAACATTAAACTATTGTAAGGATTCTTTTAAGGTATTATTTTAATGGATTCTTTACCGTTATCATTTTATGTTTTATTCTTATATGTTATATTTAATTTGTGTGTGATTAAATTTAACATGACTGACTCTTTGTAAATATGATATAATTATAACGTTGTTATGCTTGCAAAATATTAAATAGGTAAAACATTTTTATAAAATAAAATGATTTTATTTTTATTCAAGATTTTATATTAAGGATGTTAAAGAGAAATACATTATTTTTCATTACAAACTTAAATCTAAAAATTAGATTTTAAGGTTTAATTATTTGGTCTAATTTAGAGTAGTATTTTTTTATTTGTTGGTACAATCACATGGTAGTTAGAGTGAAACTCTATTTCAAAAGCTTTTTTATAAGAACTATTATTCGAAAATGTATTAACGATATATTTTCAGTATATGTTTTAAAACTTGAAAGTTAATACTTGTAAAATTAAATTCTTAGGTTTAATTTGGATACCTTGAATAAAATCTAATTATTTAAAGCTGTGATTAGATGGTTTACTATTTTTTAGAAATAAAACTGAAATTTAATATTTAATTAATTAGTAGGCTCTACCTAAGGATATTAGTTAGTTAATATTAAACAAAAGAATTTGGGCCTTACTTAAAGGACACTTTCATACCTAAAAGAGAAAATCAACAAATATTAATTTATATCTTTAATAACCTAAATAATACGAGCAAACATAATTAACTTAATTATTATATCATTAAATACTCCATTGTTATGAATGATAAAATTTTCATTATTATTTATTCAATTTATATCTATGTTTATATTTATTTTTATGTTATTAGATTAGAAAATAAACAAACCAAAATATCGTGACAGAATATTTAGAATTTAATTTTGTTTTTTTTAAGATTTTGAATAATAAATTAAAAATCACATAAATTCCTTTCTTAGATCGACCTTGAGAGTATAATTATTATTTTTATGTAAAATGATTCGTGCACTTGCGAGAGTTTTACAAATAATAAAACCACAAAAGGGTCAATCAGTATTTGTAATGTCGATCTTGCGATTTCATTATCATCCATCAATACAACACACAATCCACTAAATTCAATTGTCTACAAAACCCAACCTAGCCATTGTAGCCTTAAGGAATCTTCATTTGATCACATCATAGGTCTTTCTCGTATCCAACTTGAGCGACAAAGTGTGATTCTTTCCTATTCTCCTGGTCTTCATATAGTACAAAACTTCATAGGTGACCAACATATCATCTGTAATTAGCCATTGGGAAATAAAGGAACTTTAGTTTTGACTTATGATCAAGTTCATCATCGGGATCAATCTATTAGTAACAATCTTTGAAATAATATTGTAAATAACATTACAAAGGCTGATTGACCACAACTACTTTATATCCTTCGAACTTGCCACTTTGAGGGATAGAATAATATAGGTAATATTAAAAGTTGTTGAAATAGAACTATGACAAAATAAACTCATAACTTCTTGTACAAGATCATGTTTAACAATATCCCAATATTTTTGGGGAAAAAAGGATGGCATATCATCCAAACCTGTAGCTTTAGTAGGGTGGATCTGGAAGGGATCTTTCTTAATTTTTACAATTGTAATAGGCCTTGTAAGGTTCTGATTTATTTCCTCTATCACTTGAGTCTCCACACATGATACAATATCCTTATTGATTACGAAGCATGGGTTAGTGGACTTTAAAAATGACCTAAGGTAAGAACAAGCTACCCTTTTTAAATCATGTTTTTCTATTACCCATATGTCATCTTCGTCATATAGCCTATAAATGGTCATTCTTCTATGCCTCTAAATTACCTCTACATTGAAGAAAGTTGTATTACAATCCCACGCCTAAAACCACTTAATACCAACTTTATCCCTCCAATATTTCTACTCTTGGATACAAACTTGTCCAATTTTTAAGGATAAGTAACGATGATATTCTAACCCGTAATAATTCTCTTTCTAAAGCCAATGACTACTCTTTTAGATCCCAAAAGCATCTAAATGAGTTAACATTGTTCACCCCAGTAAAGTCCTATTGATATTGAGACATTTTTGATTAATACAAAACCAAGTAAAACCCCTTACCTCTTTGTTGTAGGACCTTTCCACTAAATCCCTACATTCAGGGCTATCGGCCTAGTTTTAGGAGCTACATAATCCAACTAAGGTAACAAAGTAAGGTGATATGCTCTTTGTGGTCTCCAAATGCTTTATGGTAGCTTATGGATAATCAAGGATCCAAGGATAGACAACCAATGCATTCCTCAATAACCTCAAAATCCTTTCTCACACCGGCTTCTCACCTATTGAAATGATATTATTAAAGTCACCAATTAAATAAGATTGATCACATAAAGAAAACCTATCTTTTAAGATCGTCCACAGCTCTCTATGTACACTATCATTGGAACTAGCATACACACAAAAACACATCTAATTACCAAGAGAATCCGACACTTCAAACTTGATAAAAAAATCCCTACTAAAATGAATAATTAAATTAATATCATCGTTCCAAAAAAGAGTTAACCTACCATCGATCTCAACAGGATTAACTAGAAATAAATTCGAAAGGCTTATCACACGTTTTAGAGGAATCATCATATTTGATCAATTCTTTGTCTCTAATAGTAAAATATTTTTTAAGGAATGAAAATATACAAATTTTTGAAGTTATCAAATTGTCATGGGGTTCCTAATTACGCTCAAAATATACTAGCGGTTATCATAGTGTAGATTGAGGTATCGATCCTATAGAGAAGAGAAACTAGCAGGAAAAATTTGTTAAAATGATAAAAATATAATAAAGAAATTGAAAATATAAGTAAAGAAAAGTAAATACTATAAATATTTTGTAATATTTTAATGTTATTAACTTAATTCTAATTTACTACTCAATAATATATTCTCATTTCAAACAAATAATTGAAAAATATGTTCTTCACTAACCTTTGAAAACATAAAAATGATTATTTTGAAAAACCCTTAAAATAATATATTTTATATAGTATTGAATAACAATAATATATGAATTCAATTAATGAAATAAAATGACGAGTTTAACAAAACATATGTATTAATATTGAAAACCATAAAAAATGAAAAAGAAACATCAAATAACATAATAAAATCACTCTAAATCTTGTTCTAAAATTTAGCTAACTTGTTAATCTTTTCACAAGATATAAAAAGAAAATGTGAAAAAAATAATTAATGCTCTGCATGCAAATTTAGTAATGATTGTTCTCTTTTTCAATTGGTGTCTAAACAAGAGCACCCAATGACTCCTTTTACAATAGTAGAGAGCATCTAAAGTTAAAAATTTAAATTTTAAATCAATAAAAACAAATTGCCATGAGGTTGGAACGTAAAGAAAATTGTGAGTTTTCATCTTTTGAATATTAACTTGAAATGACATTGATTATTTTCCATAAACATATTAGAGGAGTAAATCCCTTACAAAGCTCCGTATTATATCAAAATAAATTTGAATTAACATATATGAATTTAAAACTTGTTAACTTTATGATATGAACATACATGATACCACGAACAAAAGAACATTAATAACATACTAAAAATAAAACAATATTTTAATAATATTATTATAAAATAATTCAATAAAAATATTATACCTGATCACATATTTTGACAAATGTTATTAATTTATTAACATTAATGTATTTTTATGTACTAATCATAACTTATAACCAACTTATTGCTGGTCACTAACAATTCAAGCAAAAACAAGAAAATAAGACATGAAAAATCAACTTGAGATAAAATTTAAACAAAGTTATCTAAGTATTTTAATTGAAAATCTATTAAAAATCACAAATACTATCAAGGATTTTTAGTATAATATTTGGTATTTTAAGTTGGAGAGGAAAACAAAATATATAATTCAAGTTTTGCATCAAAAGGGTGCAATAGGTTATACATGCTCTTAGATATGATCATAACATATTTTGTTTTGCTTAGTCTTGTTTTATTTATAGATGATGTTTTTATAGATGATCAAACTAGGATGTTCATTCTCTTTAGCATAAGCATGTAACCTAACACATGCGAAAAATCAGAGCCTCAACGAAAACTTTGTTATAGAAAACAGGCAATAGGCAATGTGATACCCACCGTTTTTGGTTGCAAGAGTTTCTAAATAAACCATCATTTTCAATCTTTTTGTATTATTGAAAGTTTTCGAATTTGTTTAAAAAGAATACGAGGCACCATATTTAACATCAGATTACATGGATGTATAAGGTGCATGCCAAGTGATATTTGTTAATTGTTTGCCTGCCATGTGTAATAACTTTTATAGTTTCAACCACAAATTTTTTGAAAAATTAAAAAAAAAAATTAAAATTTATAATAATAAAAATAATATTTTTTAAGATAAATATATTATTTTTATTAATTTTTTCCAATTTTTTCAAGAAATATCAAAAACTATTGTCTGTTGGTTTTCATCAAACCTTTTTACCGAACCGTATTTTCTCACTTACGCACGATAACTTATCTCCAAGAAAGATGGTCAAATTTACTAAAATAAATTTTCAATTTATATTTTGATAAAATAATATAAATATATTGTAACTTAATGTTTTTAATTTATATAAAATAATACTGTTAAAACTTATAAGAACAAAAAAATTATAATATTATAAATGTTATTTTTGTTTAAAATAGTAAATATTATTTCTACTCTTTAATACTAACCTTTAAATTTGAATTTGTGAATAGTAAATATAATAATTCATTTATTTTGTTGAGTTGCTTTATTTTTTTAAAAGTTTATCACTTTAAATTTCTCAATAAGTGTAAAATAAGTTAGCAATCTATTTATACACTTTAATATAATATAATATTAAAAAAATTGAAATGGTGCTCCATATACGTTTAGATTGAATTTATTCATTTTGATTTCCAAATTTCTTACACTGTCAAAATACAAAGCAGCACAGAATAATTGGCTGGGTAATCAAGTACAAAAGGTTGAATCAACGGAGTAGAATAATTAAATTAAAAAAAAAAAAAGAGGAGGCACAAAAATGAAATTAAAGATAAGACGAATCATTATAAGTGAGCTCTGATTGGCCGTTAAGATGAACTTGTGATCTAATCCTTTTCTTATTCTTCTTCCCACCACCACAAGAAATCGAGAACTCATACCCATACGCAGTTCCAAAACACGAAAACAACCCGCTTCCATTCTTTCTCTCTTTTTTTCCTCTGATACGTCTCGGACTCTGTATCTTCCGATATTTATTATCATATATAGGTGGAAGCTCAGCTCTCCACCGCTCTATTCTTGTCTTTAACCCCTCAGAACTATCTTGCTCTGTCCAATCTTTCAATATTGAGCTTCCATTGTCGTCCGTCTTCGGAGTTGGGTAGAACCCTTTAGCTATGGCCACCGCTACTACCGACGCCGACGGTCCCACATCGGAAACCAACGACCCTTTTTCTATTCCCTTCTCATTTTCACCCTTTCGACATCCACTCACTTCGGACCCCTTAATCACCGACCCATTACACATGGACCCAGTTATGAATTTTGTTGGGTAACCTTCAGTATCAGTTTTTTCTGATTTTGAACGTTTTAAAACGATTAAGGGACTTGATGTTTCATCGGGTTGGTTGTAACAGCCAAGAGTAGAGGTGCTGAGTTCGCTATAAAGAGGCATACTACGTAATGTACCATCCAAAAGTGTGACACCCACATTAAGAATACCTTGTGGACGACCAGAGGGTCGTCGAATTTGAAGAGTTACGAATCGCGTTTTGGATTTGGTATTCTGTGCTCCTAATGATGGAGGTAATAGATCGTTGAGGAGAATAGAAACAGAGCCAACCAGAACGTTACGTATCAAAGTGGTGGAGTATATTTCAAAGTTAATTGTGGAGGTTTCATTGTCAAGAAACTCATTTTCAACGCGAAATACGAACTTTTCATTCCAGGTTGGGTTGGTCTGGCCAGCTTGATCTGGACGAGTCGTGAGTTTTCTATCTGGGTTCAGCCATGCGACAACAAAGGTTCGCATGGTACTCTTAAACGCGGTTGATAGATCTTGTGCTGAGATGATATTGATTTCTAGAAGTTGGAATGGTGCCATTATGTGAGGCATTGTTTGAACACTGCCACCACCGTCTCCGTCGACGACGGCGGTTCCCGAATTATGATAGAGAAAGAGATTGATGGTTTTTTGTTTTGGAACTTGTTGATTCAAGTTGGGGGTGTTTTTACCTTAGGATGTTAAGAGGGCTTTTTATTCGAGGTTAGAATTTGTTGATGTACATCTCTAACGACCTGTTTGATTGATGGGAATAACAGCAACCATCTGGAGCCATCATGAGAAATTACCTGATAAATAAAAATAGTAAAGTATATAACTTTACTAAATTGGAAAATCAAAAATCTTGATTTTTTTTTATCGACTACCAAGTGCCAAATCTAGCACCAATAATATCTCATTTGTTTTAACTTTCCTTGCATTCTTCATCTTCATTATGTAATGTTTTTATTCTTTTTTTAATTTCAGTTATTATGGAAAAACATAATTTTGAGATTCTCAAATTTTAAAAATAAATAACTTTTAAAATGTGAATCTTGCTAAGCTAAACATAGCATGTAATTGCTAAATAATAAGTCAATGTATATTTGGGTCATCATTGTTTTTTTATCATATTTAATGTAAATTTTAAAAATTAATAAAAATATATTTAAAAATAATTTAATTAATATAGAATAAATATGTTAAAAATAAAAGAATATTTTTATTGATTTAAAATATTGGTACTAAATATACTATAGAAATAAAAAAAAGTGATAATAACCCCACTCCATCATTATCTTCTTTGTTTAGTTAATTTTAAGAGAAACATGCAACTATGCTGGGCAATGTCCATGTGGTTGTTTGTTTAAATGCTTGTGAGTTTTCCAAACAAAAAGTCTTTTGGTGTAAAAAATTTAATTTTACACCTTATTATGAGTTAAGAAAAATGGATCAAATTATATTGAATAGTTTTAAGCTATCACATTAATTCATTTATTATTTCACAATAATTTGATACATATAAAAATAATCTTTTTTAAATGCTCATCAAAATTAAAAGATGAGTTTTTTCCTTGATGATAGGTAAACAAATTAAAAATATATTGATATAAATTTATGAGAAAATAATTTAATGATCAATAGAACTTAAGAAACTTAACAATGGCGAAGCTTTCGCAACAATTTTTTTTGTTACTTTTATCTCACTGTCTTACTTTTTATAGTCAAATGAGTACCATGATATATATATATATATATATCAAACTTATATAATAAAGTTTTAAAGATATCCTAGAATAATATTATTATGAGTTTGAGTTTGAAGCTTCTTTTCTCAATTTTTATTCTTGAAGATTTATATAATTTTATGTATGGTATTATTTTTCATTTATAAACTACTTTTTATATTGTTTTAACCATTTTTGTCTTTTTTTACAAGAATTTATTATAGGTTTTATTTTTTTCTATGTGTATTTACTTTATATTAAAAGAATGTTTGAAAACTACTTTCGCTCTAACATTTGTGGGAACTTTGGATCGAAAAGATGCCTTTTTTTTTACAAGAACCTATTATAGATTTTATTTTTTTCTACATGTACTTACTTTATACTAAAAGAATGTTTGAAAACTACTTTTGTTCTAACATTTGTGGGAATTTTGGATCGAAAAGATGAACATTCTGTTAAATGGAGGGATCAAATAATATGATTGTCAAGAAATAGAGTTAGAGAAGACTATATTATAAATAGATATAGAGTTAAAGGTGCTTATATTTTCATCCATTCATAATATTTTCTTTTCTTAATTACTAAATAACTACTATTAATAGAGCACCTAATTTTATATGGATATATTAGGTAATTATAAAATATCCTTATGAATTCATTGCTATACTTATAAAATTAGGTGCTATATTAATAGTAATGAAATCAGTTGATATATTTTATTATCCTAATATAATATAATGGGTTTATTAGAAGAAAAAAAAGATAGACGTTAGACTAAAAGAATAGAGCATAAAGAAAATATATCTTGTTAATCTTAGTATCCATAATACAATTAATGTTAAAGTCTCTATTTATAGGATTCTCAATATATAATATTGATTTTAAACTTAGGATTAGATAAATAATCAAATCTATTTTTTATAATAATTAAATTTAAAATGATTCTCATTATAATATTAATAAGATAGATACTTACTATTTGAATACATAATATAATATTTTATATCTATAATATTAAAAATTCTCTTGTGGTAATCAGAGAACATGCATGTAACGTTAAAAGTGTTGCCAGAGAAACCTAGATGAACAAAAAATAGCAAAGGAAAAAAGTATAATGTTCTCGTGCAATACATTAAAGTTGTCTTGTTCAAACATTCGTAAGAAAATCTAGTGGGACAAAACCCTATGAATAAAAAAGAGTATAATGTATATACAAATATGTTCTCCTTGATGACAACAATGCTTCAATATGAAATGTCTTTGAATTGATACATTTTAATGTCACTATTACAATCTCTCAAATATTGAAATAAAAATTCATAACTTAATAGGTTTGTATACTTAGTTGTCAATTGATTCTATATGTATTACAATTTTTCTATGTTTCACTTATGTATGTTAAGTATATTTATTTTAGATATTTATTACATGAAAAACTACTAATTTATAAGAAATAAGTCATTGTTTAACAAAAATAACTTGTTTTTGCCATCATCACAATATCAATTAACGTAAAATATATTAAAATAATATCAATTCATTGTTGTGTATATTAATGATAATATTTATAAATGCTAGTAAATATATTAAGTATCAATAGTTTTATCCCATGATGCAAATCAACGATGAAATGAAGATCACTAATAGATATTTTTTAAATCATTAAATCAAATAATAATTAGATATATAAAAAACCATTAACAATAATGAGTAATTTAAGTACAACATTACAAGATATGTTGTATTTATATTTCACATATTAGTATGTTTCAAGACAAAATCATCCAAATTATGATCAAATATAAAATACTATAAAGACTTTGTTACATTAGACTATATTTTATTGGTAACTATCACATAAACTTATTTATTATTAGGTTGTACGTTTTCATGATCCATATTAGTTAAAAAAACTAAGATCATCTTACTTGATTTTTTATACATTAGGATAAAAGTATTATTGATTTTAAATAATTATTTGTGATTAAATTTTAACTAAATATTTGTATAATTTAATCACTAAGAATTAAATGACTACTTATTAAAGTTTGGTAGGTTGAGAATCCATCTTGTCAAGTCGAATTGGTCACATTTTGATCATTAGTGACCTATTTACTAAAATCAAATTTAACATATTCAATTATTATTTGACCAATGATCCTATTGCAGTTGAATTTTACACAATTTTCAACTCATTATCACTCAATTGAACAATTATCTTACTTGTCGAATTTTATCCCAATCCATACGAGTTAAATTGAACATATGCTTAATTCATTATAATTCAAATGAATAAATATGTAACTCCTTAATATCAACCTATTTTCCAACAAATTACACAATTTTTTTTTCTTTTTAAACACTAAATCATATAATACAATTATTTATTTATTTTTAAGAAAATTAAGTTTCATTTATTCATAAATTAATATCAATAACATTTAAACTAAAAATTAAAAATAAATCTAATTATTAAAACTATAAAAAATAACAACATATTTATGGTCCAATGATTAAATTTTTTAAGCATTACTCTTTAGCACTTTATGGTCTCAATCTATGCTTGATTTTTCTAATTTATAATAAGACAAATCTCCAGCAAAATCAATATAAAAAAGAATGACTAAAATCTGCAAACTAAAAGCACATCTTGAAACTTATTAATGGCTTAAGATGTATTGAACACAGATGAAAATGAAATTTTCGTTATCTGAAGTACATCATCCTATGTACTAGACTTGATATCTACGATGCAATTAGTGTAGTCTGTCATTATTAATCCAACTCATAATTGGATCATTGGTTGCAGTCATCTAATAATTGTATGCTAGCTAGTTTATTATGGTGAACAGATTTGATCCCCACAAGACAGGTTATGACTTTCAAGCTGACAAATTATCGAAAAACAATGGCTGGGTCAGTGTTTACTCTCGGTAGATGAGCAATAGTTGGAGATACGTGAAATAAGGGTGTATAGTTGATACCACAATAAAAGTCGAATATGTTGTCGCTTTGTGAAGAACAAAAAGAAGACGTATGGCTATGTAAGTTCTTAATAAATTTGAAAGTTGCTCTAAACATGAATCAACCACTTTAATTTAAAAGTTAGATTAATTATATTTTGAAATAACTGCACTATTAATGTAAATTTAAATTTCATTAAATAAAATTTATCATTATTTGGATTAATTTATTATACTTGTAAGACACCACTTACTTTTTCGGACAAAATTGTAATAAATCACAATCACATAGTTATTTTTTATTTTTGAATTATATTTCATATAATTTTTTTAACATATTACTTAAAAATACATGTTTTGTATCTGAATTGTTATATCTTTTTAATTTTTTTATATTAATTTCAACAACACATTTGAAATTAAAATATAATAATTTAGTAGATTAGATATTCATTATTGTAAAAATCTTTTTTAATGCCACTATTAAGCTCATTAATACAGTTTATACTATTGAATATTATATAATTTTTTTATTTAAGGTTATTATTCTATTTTTTTAATTTAAAATAAAATATAAAAGGTAAGGTATGTTATTACTTTAAAAACTAATAAGAATTTCATCAAAAATTATTTTATGTGTAATTTAGACTTATTTATATACACACATGCACATATCTTAATAAAATGCACTTGTCATGCGCGTCTATATATTTCAAAAAATTGTATTATAAAATAAATTTTTTTTTATGAAAATGGATTATTTTGTTATTCATATTTATTATTAATAATAAAAATATTTGGAGCATTTAAATGATAAAATATAAAAGTTTCGAATTGGAGCCCAAACAATCTCCCGCCTCTTGCTCAAATAATTATAAAGATACTAACATGAAAAATAATACTTAAGAATTTATAAGTAATATAATTTAACTTCTATAATCATAATAAATTTTCCCAATTTTGAACTTTATTAACTATGCAAGATTCTTAAGGATGATTACTTAAAAGCTATAATAATTGATACATATTAATTACTTGTATTTACTTAAATTTTAATATATTATCTTAAGAAGTAAGAAGTTACAAGGAAGAAGATTGAAATCTTCTAGACAGACAAGCCCTTAGAGTTATTCTATTAACACTATTCCATAATGTTGTTTTCAACATAGTAAAGGAAAAGATCACGGCATGTCTTATGGCAGCTCTCTCCAATATGTCTGAGAAGTCATCAACCTCAAACAAAATGCACTTGATGAGGCATTTGTTCAATTTACAGATGAAGAAAAGCGCATCGGTAGTTCAACATCTCAATGAACTCAATATATCCACAACCCAGTTGAGTTCAGTGAAAATTGATTTCGATGAAGAAGTACGAGTATTGATACTTTTGTCTTCTCTACTAGAAAGCTGGAATGCTACTATCACAATTGTGAGTAGCTCGTTAGGAAGCAATAAGTTGAAATTTAACGATGTTTGTGATCTTGTTATCAATGAAGAGATCTGACGTAAAGAGTCGGGTAAATAGTCAACCTCTTCAATTTTGCATACAGAGTCAAGATGAAGAAATTCAACCAGAGGGAATGGACATGGAAGAACAGACTATTGAGGTAGATCAAAGGATAAAAAGTCCAAATCCAGGAATCTTAATAATTCCCATAGCTCAAAGACTATCGAGTGTTGGAATTGTGAGAGAACCAAACACTACAAAAATCAGTGCAATAGTGCACCGAAGGACAAACAAGTGAAGGCAGAGGCAAATGTTACTTCCATCTCAGGAGGAGATGATGCATTGATATGCTCTTTGGAGAGCAAGGAAGAATCTTGGGTGTTAGACTCTAGAGCATCATTCCATGCTACTTCACATAAAGAATTCTTCGAGAAATATGTCCCCAGAAACCTTGGAAAGGTATATCTTGGTGATGACCAACAATGTGCTATTATTGGCAAAGGTGTAGTGAAGATTAAGTTGAACAGGTTTGTTTGTGAGTTGAAGGATATCAGGCATATTCCCGACCTAAGAATGAACATAATCTCAGTAGGACAATTGGCCAGTGAAGGCTACACTACGATCTTACATGGTGATGATTGGAAGATTTCAAAGGGCGCAATGACAGTTGCTCGAGGCAAAAAGAGTGACACTCTTTACATGACAGTAGAGGCACGTTGTTCAATCATGGTTGCAGCAAGCAATGAAACACCAAATCTGTGGTACTAGAGACTAGGCCACATGAGTGAGAAGGGGATGAAGATTATGCACTCAAAAGGAAAACTTTCAGGGCTACAAGGAGCAAAACATGAAGCAAAATAAAGAGCTTAATTCAAGGAATCATTAATTTAAGGAGTAATTCAAGGCGTGAATTTTCCTATAAATAGATATGTAATTGTAATGAATTAATCAACTAAATGTTCATTCTAATTGAGAGTAATTTTCTTGGGTGTAATTGGGTTATGAGTGTTATAATCCTTTGTATAATTTTTCTCCTTTCAGTAAAAAAATTTATAACAGGTCTAAAGACGTAAACAAGATTGGTCGAACTCTGTTATCAAATTTGTGTTTTATTTTTCTATTTTTGTTTTCTCATAAATCTGATTTATAGAAAATTTGCGTAATTTTCTAACAATTACTAATCAAATTGTACCAAAATTAAAGACTATTTAAGCTATTCTAATACCGTATACTATTGTGGATCACTTCAAGGAATTTTAGAGAAATTTTTCACACTTAATTGAGAGAAATTTTGTGAAAAAACAAGATTCAACTCAAACATACAAAATTATTTCTTAAATTATAATTATTCTAGTAGAACAATAGACTTCAGGGGAATTTTAGTTGGAAAATTAGAATAGTTTTTTTTTATCTACTAGAAGATTGTAAGAACATATATTTGTCCCGTTTATACACATTGGGGTTAAAGCCGAAAAGTTTGAAAGTTCTAATTAACATTCATTATACAAAATCAAATGTGTAATTTTTGATATACTTTTATAATTAAATTAATAATATCATAACATATTATTGGATAAAATTTAAAGTAAAATAATATCATCAAGGTAAAATAATAATACTTTAAATAATATTTATAAAAAATTTAAAGATAATTATTAAAATGATTTTTTTAATGTTCTATAAATAATATATTTTTTATCATTAATTTTATTTATAATCAATATAATTTAAATACTACAAACTTAAGGATCAATTTTATATTTGCTCCTAAAATATATCTTTTTAAATAATTACTTAACGTAAAATTAAATGATATAAAATATAATAATTATAATTATGGGTTATTTTACATTTAATTTAAATATAAAATAATAATTGAATATATTGACATTCCATCGTATTTTCAAAACCTATATCCACGACAGTTACTTACAACACTCATTGATCACGCGACAATTCTTGGCGGCTTCACTCATTGATCACGCGACAATTCTTTGGCGGCTTCACTTATCTATTAGCCTTCAATATGAGTAGTTACCTTAATTTAGCCTCTAACATATAATTTTTATATATGTTGATATTTTCAGTGATGTTAGACTATGATATCAAATTATACTAATTTATCTAATATATTTTATTAAAATAATAAAAATAAAAATTAATAAATTTATAATTTTTTAAAATAATCATAATCTTTCATGTTTCTAATCATTAAATAAGTATAACCTCCTTTAATATTTTAAAAATATATTTTATTATTTACTTGAATAGATAATAATGATATTTTTTTAATATTTGATATAGAAATAAAATAAGATATTTATATTATAATTAAAAATTAGGTAAATAATTTATGCAATTGGATAATATTATTCAAAATTTAAAATTGATAATTTGATTAATTAGTGAATTTTACTAATTTGATTTAGGGAATAAGATTATTTAAATTAGAAATTTAGTAAATTAATAATTATTAATATTCTAAAAATATATTTCATAAGGTTCAAAATGATAATAAGTTGTAAATGATGCGTAATTATAAAAGTAAATACAGGTTATGATCATTGCTTTTTTAATATTCATAGCAATAAATATTAACTTAAATAGAAATAAAATAAGATATTTGTATTACACTTAAAAATTGGGTAAATAATTTTCCAAATTTAAAATTAATACATATGAATTATTAGTGAATTTTACGAATTTGATTTAGGGAATAATCTTATTTAAATTAAAAATTTAATAAATGATTGTTTTAAAAATATATTTTATTCTAGTTCAAAATGATAACAAGTTTTAAACGATGCATAATTTAAAAGGTAAATATAAGTTAATCATTATATTATATTAACTTTAGCGGGAAATAATATTTTTGATTTTTTTAATATTTAATATACATATCATTAGATATTAATTTAAATATAAATAAAATTAGATATTTGTATTATACTTAAAATTGGGTAAATAGTTTATATAATTGGATAATATTATTCAAAATTTAAAAGTGATACATTTGATTATTTAGGGTATTTTACGAATTTTGATTTAGAGAATAAACTTATTTAAATTATAAATTTAATAAAATAATGATAAATATAAAGTAAATGATTGAATAAAATAAAAAATATTAATAATAAAATTGTCTAAAATAAAATGATATATATATATATTAATAATCTTACCTTAAATAAATAATTAAAATTATAAAATAAACAAAAACATGTTTCGTTTTTATGTAGGAGTGTACAATAGATGGAATTCATATAGTTGTAATTAATTTATAATCTGATATCATCAGTACATGATATGAATTTTATAATTCACATCATATCAACATATTACAGTTATATTAATTTCAACAACTCAAATTTTAAAAATATAATATGTTGGTGTTTGTTCACCATACAAAAAATTTTATAAATCATTTTTAATTATTTGTTTCAGTCCATTTAATAATGAATATGTATTTTTGCTTGATTTTAGTAGTTATTAAATAAATTTAAGTTTTAAAATATAATAACATCTACATAATTAATTCAAATTATCCTATGATTAAAATAATTTTTTATATTTATTTGTTTTCAAATCAGACTCATAATATGTTATTCTTAAACTATTTATTTTTAATTAAATTTAAGAAATAACTAATAAATTTGAGAAAAAATAGAAATGAAAAAATAAAACAATCTATTGAATAATTTCATTTAACAGGTTAAAAAATTGAAAATAACAAAAAATATTTTATTATTATCGTATTATATGTGTATTATAGTGTAAACTTTGATCAAATATATAAAATTATTAAAAAAGATTTATAAAAATTATTGATAAATATAAAAAATAATATCTTTTAATATGCTCATATTTAAAATTACTAATTTTTTTATCCAATACATGCCTTGTAAATTCTAATAATTTTCATCCAATTTAGTTTTATCATAACATAAAAGCCATCCACTATTTTTTTTGATGTAAATGAATTAATATTTTATATATTGATAAGTGCTTAAAAAGTACTAAAATTATCGTGATTTAATGTACTTTAATTGATTAATTAGATTTATATTTGTATATTTTTATCATATATATATTTTATCTAAATTTGACTTTTTAGAATCATAGGTATTTTCGTTCGAAAATAACTAAAAGATACAAAGAAAAATACTGGAGACAATACATCACAAATATATTGAGAAAAGAAACGAGAAAAGTCAAAAAGATGAAAAAAATTGGACAAAATGAGTCAAAACGGTAAAAAATGTCAAAATGATCGAAAATCCCACGCACAACAATTCATTCGTGTCGAATCCCGCGCATAGCATCCCACCCACGTCGTGCCATGAACGTGCCATCACACTCTTCTTCGTGTCCCGTGCACCTCCACACGTGCCAACTTCATGTCTACCATGCCAACCGCCCATCTGCTAAGATTTTTGCACCCCATACGCGTGTCAACCTATCCAAACGAGTCCAAATTCAAATTTTGAAATATTTCTCCCCCATTTTTTTAGAATTTTTTCACACCATCTTCCCTTATTATAAAACACACAATTTTTTGAACACTTTCTCTCTCTAGAAAGTTTTCATTTTTTTAGTTTTTAAGTTCTTCTCTTTTTGAGAAGAACTAGTTATGTTTTTATAAATTTTTATTTTTTGATACAATAAGTAGAGATGCAATTCCGTTTGAAATTTTTCTAACAATAAAATTAGTATCAAATTGTTGTAAAGATTCTATTAATGTATAAATTTAATAGATTCTTTACAATTATCTTTTTATGTTTTATGTTTTATATGTTATATTTAATTTATCTATAATTAAATTTAACATGATTGACTATTTGTAAATATGATATAATAATAACGTTGTTATGATTGCGAAATATTAAATAAGTAAAATATTTTTATAAAATAAATTGATTTTGTTTTTATTTAAGATTTTATACTAAGGATGTTAGAGAGAAATATATTATTTTTCATTATAAACTTAAATCTAAAAATTAGATTATTAGGTTTAATTATCCAGTCTGATTTAGAGTAATGTTCTTTTATTTGTTAATACAATTGTCTGATAATTAGAGTAAATCTCTATTTCAAAAGTTTTTATAAGAACTAATATTTGAAAATGTATTAACAATATATTTTTAGTAATGATTTTAAAATTTGAAAGTTATTACTCAGATAATTAAATTTTTAGGTTTAATTTAGACATCTTGAATAAAATTTAAAATATCTAACCCCACAAAATGTGACATTTAAATGGTTCATTTTAAATCTTAAAAAAAAGGAATTAATTTAATTAACAAAATTAGTTATCAACTTCACCCATAGGTGTTAATTGATTTTTTTAATTAATAAAGAATATATAAACTCATCAAATATGATATTCATATAAAAAAATCAATAAATATTAGTTTATATTTTTAATAACCTAAATAATATGAACAAACATAATTAACTTAATTATTATATCCTTAAATACTCCACTATTACAAATGATAAATATTTGCATTATTGTTTATTGAATTCATATATATGTTTATTTAAATTATGTCATTAGATTAGAACACAAAAACCAAAATATCGTGACAAGATGTTTATAATTTAATTTATTTTTAAAAATTTAAATAATAAATTAAAAACTACATATATTTCTTTCTTGGATCAACATTGAGAGTATACTTATCATTTTCTATAAAATGATTCGTGTACTTACGAGAGTTTTACAAATTATAAAACCAAAGAGTATTTCTCAAAATTAGTAATTGTAATGCCGATCTTATGACTCATAATATACCTGATTTAATTACTTGTAATAGCAACAAATTATGTTTAAATATTCATATATTGATCGCTATACAACATTGTTGGAGGGTATTAGGGTAAGGTTTTGATCGTTTTATCCTTGATTGTATTTTTATTTGCATATTTTAAATATAATATATTATATTTATCATATTTTGAATGACTCATTAAATATAATATGTTATATTTATATGTATATTTAAATATATCATATTACATATTTGTAGCTCTAACTACTCATGTGATATAATTTGTTATATCTATCTGTATTTTTGTACGTAATAACTTGTTACTTTTAACATACTTTCAACAACTCATAAAATATAACATATTACATATTATATTTAAATGTATATTTATATGTAACATATTTCATCTATTATATTTCATTTGTTTATCAAATGTAATATGTTACATCTACATATATCTTTTGTGTGTAATCTGTTATATCTATTATAATTTTGGTGATCACATGTTATGTAACTTGTTACATATATTTGTATATTTGTATATAACATGTTACATACGTTCGATCTCTAATAAAATTTCCAACAATAGTCATCATATCACCAATGAAGTCATTGAAGTTTTGTTAGAGTCGATAGCAATGGCAACCAAAATAAGACAGATTTAATATGGATTTTATTTTATTAAAATTATAAAATGATGATATTTTAATTTTTTATTATATAATTTAATATAAAATATGAGTTTTAAAATGAGTTTTATTTCCAATTTATCAAAATTAAGCTAAACAATATTGTATATCCTATACTAAATCGTAATTAAGGATAGTCATTTTTATTCTGGATAACTGAAATTATGGTTATCCGTAAAATCTAACGATTTTTTTTTCAAAAATAACTGTAATCGAAAATGCGTGAAGCGAGAATAATCATTATAATACCGAAACATAATATATATTAATATTATTATTTTATATACATAAAATTACATATAAAATATAATTTTAATAATAAAACATACAATACTTTATATAATTAGATTAATTTTTTTATTTTACTTAAAAATATGTGTTAAATAGTTAAAAATAAAATAAAAATTAATGTTAATATTTTAAATAATATGATAAAGTAAGAATTAAGTTAACATTTAATTTTTTAAAATTAAATATATTTTTAAATAAATATTAAAAAATAATTATTACACATAATCCATGGTTATTAATAGAATTTTTTCGAAATTGTTCTATAATGGTTATTATCATTAAGGTAACCGTTGCGTGATTATTCATAACGGTAATTCACACGTATGTCCCACAAAGAATCTCGTCGCAGACGCAGCCGATATGGCTTAATCCTTCCTATTGGCTCATGCATGCTATTGATTATCTAAGAAGTGATCGGCTGCCTTTCTCATTCAAAACGACTAAACACTCAGCAAATGAGGAATCGTAACAACAAATAGTAGTTTGACAATTAACCATGTTAAAATATTTCTAAGTAAACACAGCTGTAGCAGAATTTTCAATTTCCCAGCAAATTCCTACTATTTTCCGCACGTCTTTCTCATTCACTCCTCACACACTCTCAGACGCTTTCCGCCTACGGAAAAGATCGTCTCTCGCGTTTTAATTTCAACAAAAAAAATCCAAACAAAATCTCTTCCTCTATTTCTCACTCTCTCGTTTTTCCAGACGCTCTGTTCAGTCCTCGGCATCGTTGTCGTTGTTCTGAGTTTTCTTCGATTGAACGGTATGTCATTTGCTCCTCCATTCTCTCATGTCAAGTTACACATCGCTGTTTTATAATCTCCTTCTACTTAGCGTTTCGTTAGATGTATTTTTCTATTTGGTTGTTGAGAAAGTGTTGTTACAGTCTTGCTAGACCAATGCAGGGTTTATTCTGGTTTAGTAATGCAATTTTTTGTTACAAGTTTCTATTTCTTTTTTCCTTTGCATGTCTGGGAGTGCGATTTAATTTGGTAGCATGATCGTATTTTTCTTTAAATAAATTTGATATTCGGGTGTGCATGGCAAGGAAGAAGAAGATTTTTGTTTATTAGTTTAGTAATTCTTGTTAGGAATCAATTGAAATTAGCAACTCCGGAAGAGAGATCATTATTGTAATTATCCTTCAAATTTGACTTACGGATGGATAACTAGGGCACGTTAATTAATTTGTAATGTATATCAATTGAAATCGTTGGTTAGTCTTTCTCATTATACAACTTCAACTCCGGAAATTTCATGGATGAGAGGGAGAATATCTCAATTCATTATGTTAGATAGATGCATTTATTTTATATAAAGAGACTATTTTAATGTAAAAATTAATATTATATTTTTGAAATTAGTAAGGTGTATTATGCGATTATGGATCTGACTTAGAGTTCAAACCACACAAATAAAAACTATACAGGTCCATAAAGTGAACAATATGTTGTAAGATAGAGATGTAAAATGATAATTGATAATGTAAGTTTAAAAAAAAATTATACAACATATGTTTAAAGTTAGACCCATTTAAAGTGTGAAATGCTTCATGCTATATTACTCTTCAAACCTTCAATTAGCTCAAAAAGTTCAAGACAAATGATACTTCAAATATTTTCTGCCAAGATGTTAAAGTTTTTATCTCAATTGCGCCACAAATGTCTATTTCATCTAATTAGTCCGCAAATGCAGGTAACACTATAGATGACAGGAAGAAAGAGCATCGCGATCTAAGAATCAAGTGTCTTAATATCCAATACGGTATTTATTAAGATGTCTCCCAACCCTAGACTTGGGAAGGCTTTACAGAAAACAAGGTCCATGGATATTCCAGATAAAGAGGCAATACGGGCTTTGAAGGGTCTACTGGAAGCTTCTGAGAACAATTGGTTTCTTATTGAAAATGACAACTACCAGACTCTTGTAGCCACAATATATGAAATTAGGGAAGATAAGGTTGTTGTTCTTCTTCCTTTATCTTCTCACAGCTTCGTGCTTATGTAACTTTATTCATTTATCTTCTTATTGTTTTGTGTTGCTCACATAACTTGTGCTTGTACCTTTTGTTTTAATGTGCCGAAGTAGCCTCTTTTTTATTTTTTCTCCTTTCATAAATTGCACCTTTTCAAGACTTGCCATGCAATTTGGTCAAAATGCATATTTTTATCATGTTTCCACTTTTTTCATGTCAATCATTTGTGTACCTTTTGTTTTGGACCCATTTTGATTTTGCATATGCTTAACTTACTAAGAAAATTGCTACATTTATACCTCTTCCTTCACAGATTTATATAATGAACATGACGAGGTGTACATTTGGTTACAAAAGTTAAAATCTCTCCGTTGTGATGTTGACCATTTGAAACCTCTAGTAAAATTTTTGTGTACTTTTTTTCTTATTTGTCTGCTGAACTATGTGCATTTGTCCCATATAGAGCATTAATGAAGCATCATTTGCATCCCTTTGTATTTTAAAATCGTGTCAAGTAATTTCCAGTCGTAGTTGAAATGATAAATGGCTTATAACAATTTTACAGCCATATTACCCTTACTCAATCAAAACCAGACTGCATTATATGTATCTTTGTTTATTTGTTTGTTCTTTTCCTAGTATATCTTCATTATTTTGTTAAGATATTTATTTCTCTCTCTTATATTTGCTGACCAGGAATTGAAAAATAAAACTAAAGGCGATATGGAGAACAATGGGTCTGAAAAACCATCTAAAAGACTGCGTTTGTTTGAACAACATATTCAAACATCCATTGTAGAAAACTCAGGAAAAAAATTGGCAGATGGACAGAGTCAAATTCCTTTGAGAATTAATGAGAAGAAAGTGGAGTCCTCTCAACCATGCTCACAAAACAACAAAAAAGGATATCGATATCCACAATCCAGTACAAAGCTTGTTGATAGAGGAAAGGAAGTTGCATCCTCTGATATTTTCTCTGAAGATGGAAAGTCAAGCTCAAGAAAAAAGTTGACAGTGGTAGAGAGCCAAATTCCTTTGACGACTATTAAAAAGGAAGTGGAGTCTTGCCAAACAGGTGAAAGATACAACATAAATGGATTTAGATCTCCAGTGGCCCATGCTGAGTTCAAAGACAAAGGAAAGAAAGTTGTTTCATCTGCCATAGCTGCTCAAGATGGAAATTCATGGTATAAAGCTTCAGGTCTGATCGGTGAACCTATACCAAATAGTCTTCACAAGAAAGAGTTGGTTGAGGCAAATACTAAGAAACCCGTTAATGGATTGGCACACTCTCAAAGACCGATATCAGTGGTTCATCCAGGTATTTTGTGTAAAGTTGCATAATAATCTTTCACATAAATTTCAAGTTTTAGTTAAAGTTCACCTACTTTTCTTTGAAGGAGAAAAAAGAAGTGAAAACTATAGTATCTTAAATCTTAAATCTTAAGATATTATGATTATATGACTTATGGTCAAAGTTTTGTAATGCAACAAGTGTATTTTATTTTGTTTATGGGCTATTAGTTGATATTGTTAAAGTTGTTGGTAATCAACTTTTAAGTCTTGGTAGAGTTGGTTTCCCAACTACCTTTAATATGGTATCAAAGCTGTGTTTGATCAAGAAAACAATTAAACCCTTCTAGTTTTAATTTGCTAGACTCTAGAAGTCCCTATAACTTTCAATAAAAGTGTACAAAAACCCTATATTTATCAAATGGTGCACAAAAGTTCACATTGATCCTAAGTTGACTATTAACATTTGCATTTTATTTATATTAAGAATTACTAGGTTTTTTTATTAATTTATAATTTCAAAAATACCTCTTAAAACGTAGTCACATGCTTGGCACATGACTATTTTCAAGGAAAAAATATATGGTGAATTGTCAATTTAGGACCAATGTGTATTTTTAAAAAAAATTATAAGACTTTTACTTATCACTTAATAACTATAGGACTTTTGTACACTTTTATTGAAAATTATTGTACTTTTATTGAAAGTTATAGGACCTTTAGGATTCTTCACCCAAAAAAATAGTCTAAAAAAGGTCTACAGTTCATCATTATTGGCACCACTTACCTATCCATGTCATTTCATTTCAGTAAGTTAACACCATCATTTGTCACTTGAAACTCTAACCCCAAGCTAAATATGTTGTTTTGAAGCATAATTTTTTTTACAACTTTAGGTTTACTCTGCCTTTTTCCACTTCCATTTGGTTCAAATTGGTATACTTATATTCAAATCTTTTATTGTCTAAGGCTTGTTTTGGGTTATTTTCTGTTAGTATTTTATGGTAGAGGCAACTATTGATTTTAATTTTGTTTGTGCCAAAAAAATGGGTTCTTTATCTGTCTTCATATTCTATATGGGTTCTATTGTCTCTCTCTCAACTCACAAGAATTCTCTCATGTCTTTGTTCACTCTATAGGTCTCTATTATGTTATTTGTTTCAACTCAAGAGTTATGTACTCTTTGATATTATTATTCCTGTTAAGTCCCACATTGGCTAAGAGTAAGGCAACAGTGCTGCTTATAAATCTGGGCAACCCTCTAACTCAAAAGCTAGCTTTTGGGTTAAGAGTTAGGCCTGAGTTTCTAAGATGGTATCAGAGCTAGGTCCTTGGCTTTCTCGTACTCCCATCGGCCCTCGTGCCGTAAATCCGAACTCTAGCCGATGTGGAGGGGGGATGTTAAGTCCCACATTGGCTAAGAGTAAGGCAGCAGTGCTGCTTATAAGTCTGGACAACCCTCTAACTCAAAAAATAGCTTTTGGATTAAGAGTTAGAACTGTGTTTCTAAGAATTTCAATTTATTAGCAATGATTGTCTTCAACAAGAAAATACTCTTGTGATTCCAAGACTAGTTTGAACAACATCTTACTAAGTGCTCATTACATTCAATTTAAACTATAAACAACTCAATTATATGTGGTAAAATATTTATTATTTTAGTATTGTAATAGTGTTTTTATTATATTTAAGATTTTTTTGTATTTGTCGAAACTGAACATAGATTGTCTATGTCTTATTTGAGAGGAAGTGGTGGAAATAATAAATATTATGTTTCGTTAGTAGTATAGGAGTCATAAATTATAATATATTGTTTTCTTATTATATTAGGGTTTATTTTGTCACTAAAGTTAAGTGTGTAGTTTTATATGATTATAGTTTTATATTCATATTAAGTTAATGAGAATAAGGATGACATTGTTTATTTTTCTCGTTCTTTTCTCTACATATTTCAGTTTCTCAACAGATATGAATTCATTTATTGTATGCCAGACCAGAAATGTCTTCAGAAATTTGATACATGTTCATGTGTCCCCAAGTATCTATTTGTTTCTTGCTCTCTGATTTCGCTTTTTCTTTTCTCACTGTAAGCTCTGGCAGGTGTATCTGAGGGCCCAAGCAGAAATCATTCTGTTAAAACCATGACATCTTATTATAAAGATATACAGGACAAAGATGATCATCCCACTTGCATTTACAGTAGAAACAGTAGGAACAATTTTTGTATTGCTTCTTCGCCATTAGGAGAAGTGAAAATTTTATTAAAGAATGAATCTTCTCCCGAGCAACCAAATTTTAAGACCCCAAAATTGGAAGAACTTTTTAAATTTGTGGAGGATATGTATCTGAAGTCACAGAATATTTTAGGGCTCCAATTTTCTGTGAAGAAGTTACTGAAAGATTTGTGCATAAGTTATTTGAAAATGGGCACTGGTTCTCTCGATAGATCTTTTATTAACAACTCTTCTTTTGAAATGGTTATGCATGATAATGCTGCCCTTAATGCTACTGAACAAAAAATAGGATATCAAACAAATGGCAGGGTTTCAAGTGCCTCTAACTATAAACAAAATTTAGCAGTTCAGAGGAAACGGGCTGTAGTCATTGAGGATAACAAGAAGCCACACCTTTATGTTGATGACATTACAAAAGGGACTGAAAAAGTAAAGATCTCATTGGTTGACGAATACGACAAGGAGGATCTTCCAAAGTTTAATTACATTCCACAAAATATCATTTTTCAAGATGCTAACATAAATATTTCTCTGGCTCGGATTGTGGATGAGGACTGCTGCTCAAGTTGTTCAGGGGATTGCCTATCATTAGCAATAACATGTGCATGTGCTCGAGAAACTGGTGGAGAGTTTGCTTACACGCCTCAAGGTCAGCTAAAAGAAGAATTTCTTCGAGCTTGTATATCTATGAATACAGAGCCAAAGGCTCACCATTTTGTTTACTGTCAAGACTGCCCATATGAAAGGTCTAAGAATGAGAAATCACCTGAGCAATGCAAGGGACATTTATATAGGAAATTTATTAAGGAATGTTGGAGAAAATGTGGATGTGACATGCATTGTGGGAACCGAATAGTACAACGAGGTATTGCCTGCAAATTGCAGGTAGGTCTCACATTTAAGCATCTTGGGATATAGTCCAGTGCAGTCTGGCTATATGATTTTTCATTTATTAATAAAGATAAATAAATTAAATTAGCAGTTTTTATTTGAAAAATTAGCAAGTTGCTCATTCTAGTATTCTTTTCTCTTTTTTATATAATCCTATGTTGTAGGTATTCATGACTCATGGTGGAAAAGGTTGGGGTCTTAGAACGCTAGAGGTATTACCCAAGGGAGCCTTTGTGTGTGAATATGTAGGAGAGATAATGACTAATACAGAGCTGTATGATCGAAATAAGAGACGCAATGTCAATGAAAGACATACATACCCTGTAAACCTTGATGCAGATTGGGGTTCTGAAAGAATTTTAAAAGATGAGGAAGCACTCTGCCTTGATGCAACAATTCATGGAAATGTTGCCAGGTTTATCAATCACCGGTACAAATTATTAAATTCATGATTTTGTGTGTGCATTGAAGTCAATTTCAGTTTCTTATTGGTGGTTTCGGAGACAACCTATGGAGATTAGCTTTTAAGTTTATATATCTAATGTGTCAATGATTGTTTTTTTTTCTTAGCATGGTGGTAGATGGTTAATACAGGGTTACTATCATAACTTAACTACATAATTTCAATTTTGTATCTAAGTCAGTTAAAAATCATGCCATTGAATACACAAAAACGCTTGTGATATTAGTTCCCCGAACTTGAAAAGAGTAATTATGTACATTTTACTTTTCTTAGACAATAGAACTATATGTTGGTCAAACTTATATACATCAAGTGCAATAAATGTCAATAAAATAAAAGAGTGGTTGTCAAGTCAATTACCCAAAAAAATTGAATGGACAGTGCATTCTTTGTTCAAAAGAAGGAAGGTCAATTAAGAATTAGTTGGCAAAACACGTAAAATGAGAGAAAAGCTTAGAAAAAAGGCTTTAGTGAGAGAAAATTGAGAGTAATTTCGTTGGGTGTAATAGGATTGTGAGTGTTATAAACACTTTGTATAATTTTACCTTTTTAGTAAAAAGATTTGCATATCCAGAGACGTAGGCGAAATTGGTTGAATTATGTTATCAAATTTGTGTTATTTTTTCTTTTCCATAAATCTGACTTATCGGAAATTTGCGTAATTTCTCAACAACTGGTATTAGAGCATTTTGTGGTGATTTATGTCAATTTTCTAATACACGGTGATTTGTAGGAATAGTCAAAAACGATCCAAAGGAAGTTAGGTTTGAGTGGGAGCAATGGCCGTAGATGAAAGAAAGGTGAAACTCGAGAAATTCGATGGCACAAATTTTGGGTTTTGGAAAATGCAGATAGAGGATTATTTGTATCAAAGAAGTCTGTATCAATCTCTCATAGACACTATCCTGAAATGTTGCTTTCAACATAGCAAAGGAAAAGACTATGGTGAGTCTTATGGCAACTCTCTCCAATTATGTATGAGAAGCCATCGGCCTCAAACAAAGTGCACCGGATAAGGCATTTATTCAATTTGCGGATGACAGAACGTGCATCGGTAGCTCAACATCTCAATGAACTCAACATAGTCACAATCCAGTTGAGTTCAATTGAAATTGAATTCGATGAAGAAGTATGAGCATTGATACTTTTGTATTTTCTACCAGAAAGCTGAAATGTTACTACCAAGGTTGTGAGTAGCTCGTTAGGAAGCAATAAGTTGAAATTTGACGATATTCGTGATCTAGTTCTCAATGAAGAGATCCGACATAGAGAGTCAGATGAATTGTCAACCTCTTTAGTTTTTCATACAGAATCAAGAGGAAGAAGTTCAACTAGAAGGAATGGACATGGCAGAACAAACTATAGAGGTAGATTAAAAGATTGGAGGTCTAAATCTAAGAATCGTAATAATTCCCATAGCTCGAAGACTGTGAAGTGTTGGAATTGTAGGAGAACCGGATACTACCAAAATCAATTCAAGAGTGCACCAAAGGATTAGGAAGTGAAGGCATAGACAAATGTTACTTTCACCTCAGGAAGAGATGATGCATTGATATGCTTTTGGAGAGCAAGAAAGAATCTTAGGTGTTAGACTCTAGAGTATCGTTCCATGCTACTTCACAGAAAAAATTATTCGAGAAATATATCCCCAGAAACCTTGTAAAGTTATATCTTGGTGATGATCAACAGTGTCTATTATTGGAAAAGGTGTAATGAAGATTAAGTTGAACGAGTTTATTTTGGAGCTGAAGGATGTCAAGCATATTCTCGACCTAAGAAAGAACTTAATCTCAGTAGGACAATTGATTAGTGAAGGCTACACGACGATCTTCCATGATGATGATTGGAAGATTTCAAAAGGTGCAATGACGGTTGCTCGAGGTAAGAAGAGTAACACTTTTTACATGATAGTAAGGGTGCGTTGTTCGATTACAATTACAATAGGCAATGAAACACCAAATCTCTGGCACCAGAAACTAGGCCACATGAGTGAAAATGGGATGAAAATTATGCATTCAAAGGGAAAACTTTTTGATCTATAATAAGCGGAGATAGACACGTGCGACGATTGCATACTTGGAAAGCAAAAGAGAGCTTTCAAATAAGTGGCAGAACCCCAAAGAAGGAAAGGCTAGAGCTTATTCACTCTGATGTTTGGGGACCAACTACCGTCATCCATTGGTGGGAAACACTACTTCATAACTTTCATTGATGATTACTCTCAAAAGGTATGAGTTTACTTTCTAAAGAATAAGTCTAAAGTATTTAAGGCTTTCAGGAGATGGAAAGCTATGGTTGAAAATGAGACAGGTTTGAAAATCAAAAAGCTCAAAACTGATAACGTTGGTAAATATGTAGACACCATATTAAAAAATTTCTTCTATGAACACAAGATCAGAATGGAAAAAATTGTGCCAAGCATGTCTCAACACAATGGTATAGTTGAGTGTATGAATCGAACATTGACAGAAAGAGCTAGCAGCATTTGTATACAGTCAGGTCTACCGAAGCAGTTTTGGCTAGAAGCAATTAACACGGTAGCTTACTTGATCAATCAAGGCCCATCTTTTCCATTGGAGCACAGAATACCATAGGAGATATGGAGCGAAAAAGAGGCAAAACTATCACATCTAAATTTTTTCGATTGTGTATCATTTATGCATATCAGTGATCAAGGTAGGAATAAACTTGATCCTAAATCCAAGAAATACACCTTCATCGGCTATTGTGAGGATGAGTTTGGATACCATATTTGGGATTATGAAAACAAGAAAGTGATTCGTAGCAAATATGTGATTTTCAACAAAAAAGGTGATGTATAAGGATAAGCATAAAACATATGCCAACGACTCTAAACAAAATGAGTCAATATTTGTAGATGTAGATAATGTCCCAGATAGTCCTATGACGGAACCAATTGTAACAAGTCCTCAGCCAGAGGAACTTGTTTGACAGAGCAATAAACAATAGTCTGACACACCACAACCTTCTACTCTAGCTCCTGTACTGAGAAGGTCTTCTCGACCTCGTGTGTCTAACAGGAGATACATGAACTATATGTTACTGACTGATGGAGTGGAGCTTGAATGCTATGATGAAGCTTGTCAGACTCAAGATGCCAGCAAGTGTGAGCTTTCCATGAAAGAAGAAATGAAATCTCTCATCTCCAATTAGACATGGGAACTAGCCGAGTTACCCATGGGAAAGAAGGCACTTCACAAAAAAATGGTTGTACCAGATGAAAGAGGACCATGATGGTTCTAAAAGATACAAAACTCAAGTAGTTTTTAACATATTTTAGCAGAAGGAAGGAGTTAACAACACCGACATTTTTGTACCCGTTGTGAAGTTCAATACTATCACACTAGTATTGAGTATTATAGCCATTAAAGATTTTCATCTTGAACAGTTGGGTGTGAAAAATGCTTCTTTCACGGAGACATAAATGAGGAGATATACATGTACCAACTAGAAGGTTTTTTAGAAATAAGGAAGAAAAATATGATGTACAGACTTAAGAAGAGTTTGTATGGCCTGAAACAAGCCCCAAGACAATGGTACAGAAAGTTTGATAGCTTCATGCATAAAGAATGTTTCTAGAAGTGCAATGCTAACCATTGTTGCTACTTCAAGAGATATAGGTCCAATTATATCATTTTACTACTTTATGTTGATGATATGTCAGGTTCAGATATGGATGATATTAGAAGGTTGAAGCAACAATTGTTTAAGGAGTTTGACATGAAAGACTTGGGTCCAACAAAAAAGATTTTTGGAATGCAAATCAAAAGAGATAAAAAGAAAGGATCCTTACAGTTATCTCAGGAAAAATACATCAACCGTGTAGATTCAACATGGGCCACGCCAAGTCAGTTAGCACACCCTTAGGCAGTCACTTTTTCCTATCCAAGGATCAGTCCCCTCAGATGAAGAAAGAGAGAATTCATGGCTAAGGTTCCTTATGCCTTAGCTATTGGCAGTTTGATATATGCGATGGTCTATATGATACCAAACATTGGCCTATGTAGTGGGAGTTGTTAGTAGGTTTATGTTAAATCTAGGGAAATCTCATTGGGAAGTAATCAAGTGGATTTTGTAGTATCTATGAGGCATCGCAAAGAAGTCTTTGTACTTTAGTAAAAGAGAGCTAGAAGTTCAAGGCTATGTAAACGTAGACTTTAGAGGTGAAGTTGACCACCGAAGAAGCACCACCGGTTATATATTTACTGTTGGAACTACAACTGTTAGTTGGATGTCACAAATACAAAAGATTGTCACTCTATCCACTACAAATGATGAGTATGTAGTAGTGACTGAAGCTAGTAAAGATATGATATGGCTTCAAGGATTGTTAACTGAGTTGGGATTCAAACAAGAGAAGAATGTTATGCACAGTGATAGTCAAAGTAACTGCAACTTCTAGAGAATGAGTTGCTATCGATGGCGCAACGTGACATGACGATTTCCCAATAATTTCACAAGGTGAAGTCATTATGCTACAAAATTTCAGAGTTAAATCTAAAAGCTCCTATTGGGAAAACAAGGATAAAGAGAATAATTATTCATGGTTTGAGACCCGAATATCGAGGGTTTGTTACCGCTATACAAGGATGGTTAACACAACCATCTCTTGTTGAGTTTGATAATTTACTGGCCGGTTAAGAAGCTATGGCTAAGCAAATGGGAAGAGTCTCGCTGAAGGGTGAAGAAAAAAACCTTCTACACCAGCAAAAATAGAGGCACTTTCAAGCAGTACAATGGAAATGGATATAAAAATGATGGCAATAAAGGAAAAATTCCTCAAGGAAATGGAGGCTTTCGTCCAGGGGGAGCTTGGAGGAATCACAATAACAATAGAAAATTTGACAGTGAATGTTACAACTCCGTGAAGATGGGTCACATGACAAAAGATTGTTGGAGTAAGAAAAAGCCTGATGAAAGAAATACAACTACTTCCAGTTCTAAGGAGTATAGCGAAGATGGTTGGGATGCTGAAGTATTATTCACTACAGAAGAAAAAGAATTAGCTCTTATGGTGACAACATCAAAACAAATTGAATACAAGAATGACTCAATCGTAGATTTGGGCTGCTCAAATCATATGACAGATGATAAATAGAAGTTGGAAAGCATGTATGAGTATAAGGGAGGTCATGTAGTGGTGACAATTGACAACTCAAGGTTACCGATAGCCCACATCGGTAAGACGATAGTTACGCCTCGATATAGTACTAACCAAGTACTACTTCAAGATGTTTATCATGTCCCAGGAATGAAGAAAAATTTGCTATATGTGGCTCAATTAACATCATCAGGACACTATGTCTTATTCGGTCCCCAAGACGTGAAGGTATATCGTGATCTCAAAATCTCAAAAACACCGACAATGGAGGGGCACCGATTGGAATCGGTCTACGTGATGTTAGTAGAATCTACATATGTAGACATGACAAGAAGAAATGAGACAGTAGATCTATGACATAAGCGGTTAGGTCACGTTAGCTATTCTAAGCTAAGTGTGATGGTGAAGAAGCTGATGCTTAAAGGGCTTCCTCAACTAGACGTGCAAACAGACACAGTTTGTGTTGGATGCCAGTATGATAAAGCTCACCAATTTCCATATGAGGAATCGAAGTTTAAAGCCAAAGAACCATCAGAGTTAGTTCACTTTGATGTATTCGGTCCTGTTAAGTAACCATCAATTGGCGGTATGCAATACATGGTGACATTCATTGAAAACTTCAAAGTTTAAAGAGTTCAGAGAGTCAACTGAAGGAGAAGTAGGAAAAAGATGCTTAAAGGGCTTCCTCAACTAGACGTGCGAACAAACACAGTTTGTGCAGGATGCCAGTATGGTAAAGTTCACCAATTGCCATATGAGGAATCGAAGTTTAAAGCTAAAAAGCCATTGGAGTTAGTTCACTCTGATGTATTCGGTCCTGTTAAGTAACCATCAATTGTCGGTATGTAATACATGGTGAAATTCATTGACAACTTTAAAGTTTAAAGAGTTTAGAGAGTCAACTGAAGGAGAAGTAGGAAAGAAGATTTGTTGCTTATGCACAAAAAATAGTAGAGAATATAACTCATGCGAGTTCTATCAATACCTAAGGGAATGTCGAATACGTCATCAGTGCCAACACGCCACAACAAAATGGTGTAGCAGAGAGAAAGAATCGACATCTTGTAGAAATTTGTCAGAGTATGCTACATGAAATGAATGTACTTGAGAGGTTTTGGGCTGAAGGGATTAGGACTGCAACCTTTGTGATCAATAGACTTCTTCAACCAAGGTTAGAATTTGTTTCACCCTTTGAGAAACTGTGGAACATGAAACCTACATTTAGCTACTTTCGAGTATTTGACTGTGTATGTTATGTATTTGTTCATGATCATTTACGGAGCAAATTTGACAAGAAAGTTGTTAGATGTATCTTTGTGGGATACGATAGCCAGAGAAAAGGGTGGAAATGTTGTGATCTAACGAGTGGAAGATGCTACACTTCACGAGTGTGGTGTTCGATGAAGCATCTTCTTGGTGGTCCTCGGAGAAGGAGGTATTGCCAGACTCGAGAGAATTTGGAGACAAGTTGCAAGAAAAGAGAGAGGAGTATACTATTCAATTCCAACTAAGGTTAGATGAATCTAGAGATTCAAACGATGATGGTTCCAAACAAAGAGTAACTCAGAATCCATACCAAACTGGCATATATCAACAACTAGATGAAAAAGGTGGGCCAAGTGAAATGGAAGAATCAACTCCACAATCTCAACTCCGTAGGTCAATAAGAACACGAAGGCAAAATTCTAAATATGCTAATGCAAAGATTTAAGCGGATGATAACTATGAAAGAAGAGATCGATACACTTCAGCAAAATCAAACTTGGGATCTGGTGTAAAAACCAAGAGATGTGAAACCCATATCCTATAAATGGGTTTACAAGATAAAACATCATCCAAATGGGTCAATTGAGAGATATAAGGTACGATTGGTAGCTCGTGGTTTCTCTCAACAATACGGACTAGATTATGGTGGGCCAAGTGAAATGGAAGAATCAACTCCACAATCTCAACTCTGTAGGTCAATAAGAACACGAAGGCCAAATTCTAAATATGCTAATGCAAAGATCTAAGCGGATAACAACTATGAAAGAAGAGATCGATGCACTTCAGCAAAATCAAACTTGGGATTTGGTGTAAAAACCAAAAGATGTGAAACCCATATCCTGTAAATGGGTTTACAAGATAAAACATCGTCCAGATGGCTCAATTGAAAGATATAAAGCACAATTGGTAGCTCGTGGTTTCTCTCAACAATACGGACTAAATTATGATGAAACGTTTAGTCCAGTGGAAAAACTTACAACTGTATGAGTCCTGCTTGCACTTGTAGCCAACAAAGACTAGAATTTATGGCAAATGAATATGAAGAATTCTTTTCTTCATGGAGAGCTGGATTGGGAGATCTATATGATCCATCTAATGGGTTTTTAGAGCCAAGATCATCCTGAATATGTGTGTAAGTTGCGAAAAGTACTTTACGAATTGAAACAGACACCTAAGATTGCTGAATTTTTAACACAAAGTGGTTATTCAGTAACACCTGCAAATTCCAGCTTATTTGTCAAAGCCAATGAAGGAAAGCTAGCTATCGTACTAGTGTACGTAGATGATTTAATCATAATTGGTGATGATGAGATAGAAATTCTTCGAATAAAGGAAAATGTATCAATTCTTTTCCAGATGAAGGAACTTGGATAGCTTAAGAACTTCCTTGGTCTAGAGGTTGACCACACGCAAGAAGGAATATTTCTTTGTTAACAAAAATATTCTAAAGATTTGATGAAAAGGTTCAGAATGCTTGAATGCAAACCAATTTCAACACCGATGGAACCAAATGCCAAAATGTGTGCACATGAAGGAAAAGATTTGAAAGATGCGACGATGTATCGAAAATTGGTAGACAGTCTAATCTACTTAACCTTAACTTAACCTGACATTTCTTATGCAGTTAGTGTAATGAGTCAGTACATGCAAAATCCAAAGAAGCCTCATTTAGAAGCAATTCGACGAATACTAAGATATATGAATAGTACAATTGACTATGGTCTTCTGTACAAGATAATTGGTTACTGCGATGCTGACTATGCAGGAGATCATGACACCAGAAGATCAACAACTGGGTATGTGTTTAAGCTTGGTTCTGGAACAATTTCTTGGTGTAGCAAGAAACAACCGTCAGTATCATTATCAACCACTGAAGCTGAGTATCGAGCAACAACAATGACAACTCAAGAGAGTACATGGTTGATACAACTAATGAATAATCTACAATAACCAATAGATTATGTAGTTCTGTTATACTGTGACAATCAATCGACAATTCGTTTAGTAGAGAATCCAGTCTTTCATGTAAGAACTAAGTATGTTGAAGTATAGTACCACTTTATCAGAGAAAAAATTTTGCAAGAAGAAATTGAGATGAGGCAAATCAAGATAGATGATCAAGTTGCAGACTTATTCACAAAAAGCTTAAGTGTTGGTAAGTTCGAAATGTTTCGCCATCAGCTTGACATAATAAAAATAGTGAGAGTTGGTGTTGAGGGGGAGTGTTGAAAATCAACACCAACATAATAAATGAAGTGGTTGAAGGATATAGAGAAATAAATTGAGTGGTTTAAGGATGAATAAATATGGTGGTTGAAGGTTGTAGAAAAGAGAAGTGTGTAGATAATATTTGTGCAGCTAGAATTATTTCTTAATTTTATATTTGTGTGGTGTAGATTGAATAGTGAGGACTATAAATAATCTACCTTTCATTTGGTTTAATCATCTCATCAAAAACAAATAAGTCTTTGTATTCTTAGTTTGAGTTTGAGTTGAGAGCTTTCTCTTTGAGTGTTTGTATTTTATCTTCAATTTGTGAGTTGCCTTCGAAATGTGTTATATGTCTTTTATTGTGGGTATAATACAAGTAGTTTAATTATTTACTTGTTTGGATCTAATATTAATAAATTTAGAGTTGTGTATTCTAAATTTTATCCAATATTTCAGGTGTCATGATTCAAATTTAATTGATATTCCAGTTGAAGTGGAAATACCCGATCATCATTATTATCATGCAAGTATCTTAACATTAAAATTGTTTCACATGTATGTAGCCTTGTATTTCACGAAGAGGTCTTATAATTTCATTCTTTTAATGCAGGTGGCTTTTTTTACCACTAGGAAAGTGAACGCTTTGGAGGAATTGTCTTGGGTGGGTACATCTGTCCGATACAATACCTTTTGTTTATTTTTGAACTTTCTAGTTAAGTTGTACTAATCATGGTCTCTGGTTTCAAGTATTTTGCCGTATGAATGTTGTCATGCATAGTTTTAGCCGTGATTGTGTGGTACAATTTGTACCAACTATATATTAGGATAAAGATTCCAGTTTACTACACAAAAAATTCCTTTTTCAATGAATTTACAATAACTATTTTTAATTCATTTTGATATTCAAACTTCATGATATGGTTCTTTTAACTACTTTTACTAGTTTTTTTTAGTTCAATTTGATATTAGAACTTCAAAATTTTACTCAATTTAGTATCTCATGAGGCAAGTTATGTTTAGTTTTTTACCTTTTGTTTGCAAAAATAATTAGTCGAATCAAATCATAAAGTTTGAATATCAAATTGAATAAAAAATGGTTAAAAGTAGTAAACTGAATAAAAATGAGTTTGGATAATAAACACAATCTTTATTCTATTAATTATTATTATTAGATGTTTTAATCAATTACAAGTACACCATTTTGTACGTCCAATTTTAAGGATCTTTTTACATTGATGCATCTGTGGTCAAATAAATGTTTTGATTCCGATGTAATTGTTACTGGTGTATTCCCTCCATTCACTAATGGTGATTTGCATCTCCTGCAGGATTACGGAATTGACTTTCATGATCAAGATCATCCTGTAAAGGCATTTCAATGTTGTTGCGGAAGCTCATCTTGTAGAGACATGAAAAGAAAAAGGTCAGCAATGAAAATAATTTGCACTCTTTAGTTTTGGTTAAGTTATACAATTTTTGAACTAAATAGATGGGTAAACACATGTGGTCCGAAAAGTTTACAAAAATTGTAGCCCATAAATTTTCCAAAAGTTTGGTGACATCTTTCATAATTTTTTAAAGCTCTGTAAGGTTTTTTAGAGTAATGAATAATATCTGTAAGGTATTTCAAAGTAATGTGTGAATAACACCTGTGGCACCATACACAATATTCAAAAACATGCAAAAATTTAGAGCAAGGCTTCGGATAGAATATTCTCCAAATTTGCAAAGATATTCAACTATTTACTCTCCAAAGTGACAAGATGTTACCCATTTATTAGGATGGTTTACAAATGTTTTTTTATTATATATTTTTCCCTATTCATTGAATTACCAATGTATGCTAGGAAATAAAATTTTAAAATGATCAATCTTTATTCTTATTTGAACTTGTTAGAGCATAGAGTAGAGAAGATGCTCTGAATTACCAATGGCAACGTGTTACCATAAAGAAGTTATTAGAACTTTTGTGTAATAAACTTTGTTTACGAGGAAAAACAAATAACAAATATTTAATTGAATCATGAATATAGTTACATTATTAATGTTATAACTTATAAGGCCTTACATAGTAAAAATTAAGTGATATCAAGTACTGTTTCATCTAAAAAATAAGACCTTACATAGCGATTCCTTAGGGGAAAAAAGCCTTAGTTTAATGCTTTTCTAGAAAACAATTTAGTTTTTTTTTTTAAAGCTTGGGACAATTTATTTGAGTTTTACTCTTCAGGTCAAAGGGAGAATTGCAAGCGAAGGTCAAGCATGGGTGAACGATGAAAATTTCATGAACAAGTACGGTCTTGTTTTGTTGATTTGCTCATTGCCAATCTTCAGGCAGGCATAAAAATGAGGTAAAAATATAGTTGCAATTTTTTTTATAAGTTGCCTTAAATTTCTGGTAATAATAATTATATCCTTATGCAGGAATTAAAGCCAGGGCAAAAAGTAAAATATCAGAAATGGATTTTGCTAAGTGCTATCAAGTACTGTTTGATCTTAAAGAAATGATTTTATGATAATTAATCATTCTCATAATTAATGTGAAAAAAATATTTTCTTTTGATTCGTTCATGATGGACCTCTATTGGTGGAAGAAAATTTTAAAAGAAGGTTGTGGATTAAGAAACTTTACTATAAGACAATAAAGTTCCCTAGTCATGGATAATATGAAAACTGATCAGTTACATTATTGTTGAGTTGAGCTCTATAATGATAATGATGATGTATAGAATCAGATTTCGACTTCAATAAAACACGTATAGGCTTGAAATTTTACATAAATTGCAATTCATAATTTTTTCGAATGCTGTAAAGCGTTATTCTGAGTAGTTGATAACGTGTTCTTTTATATTAATTAATAATATTTATAAAACCTTACAAAATATTCAAAAATGAGCAATATTTGAGAAGTTGGGTTTATAAGAATTTCCAGAAATTCTTCAAACTTTTTCAGGCATCTCCGTAATGCTTTCAAAGTTCTATAATTATATTTTTAAACTGAATGTATTAAAAAGGTTTACACACTTTAATAGATTTTAAATTTAAATATTAGAAAGTCTTTAGCGCCAAGTGCCTTTTATTTTAAACTTTTATAGAATTTTATATAAATTTGAATAGACTCTATCATATTTTTGTCATAAATTTTCATAGATATTTAGTAGCTTTTATAGAATTGAACGTCACACCCACGTTTTCTCAATACACTCTTTATTATTATTATTTTTTTATAATTTTTCAATGAACCCAGTATGTCAACGAGTTGTTGCTCTAGCCTCTAATCGCCAAGGCATGTAGAAAAATTGTGATTGTGTATTGTATAATTATTTTTTAAAAAATATATCCAATATATTATTATATTATTCACTTAAAATAATAAAAATTTCCTTAGTTTTCTTTAATGTGTAAGAGATAAAATCAACGGTAAATTATAATTAATTGAAGAGGATACGTGTCATGTTTAGCTTATGATACAAGTCATATATTTTTTTAAAAAATTATATTTTAATTTTGTAAGTTTTAGGATATAAATTTATTATCTTATAATTCATCAATATATATATATATATATTAATATTTTATATTTTAAGATATATATAGGGGATTCTTTGCCTCTTTAAAAATTCAAATCAAAATTTAGAATTTTGAAAAATAATAGAAAAAAATAAAATAAAAATCCATTTTTTGAAAAACACAATATATATATATATATTTGGAATGAGAAAATTAGTGTTTTTAAAAATTTTATTTTATTTTAATTTTTGTTTTATCAATTTTTTACTTTTCAAGAAAATAAGGAAAATTTTCATTTCAAATTTAAGTTTTTTTTAAATAGAATCTTAATATCCATTCAAAAAGAATACTTCTTGTATTTTATTTTTTAAAATTTTGAATTCATCCTTAAAAAAATTATTTTGAGTTGGTTGAAACTTTAAAAAATTAATTTTTTTGAATATATATTTATTAAGATATATAATTAAAATATATCTTTTAATGGATTACATAATCTTAATATATACACTAAAATATAAGTTTTGGATTATTACAATACTCGGAAAAATCTTAACATGTCGCTATAAATCATAATGACATGACATGTAAAAAGACCACTTTTTATTGTATTATATTATTTTTATTGTGCTCGTTTTATATATTTACTATCGTTATTTTTATTATTTATCACATATATATTTAATTTTCATTTTTTATTCCATCGTATAAGTCTTGTTATAAAAACAATTTGAAAAATTACCTATATTAATTAATCCTTATATATATATTACTAAAAAAATATAATAATAAAAATAAGATTATAATAATATTAAATAATGTTTAATATTAAACATATTTAAATAATTATAATTCAAGTTAAATAAAATCCAATTAGACAACATTAAATATAAAATAAATGATTGAAATTTTTTTAAGATTAAAAATATATGAAAGAGATATAAATAGTATTATTTTTGTGTTATAAATTTTAAAAGATGTTATTTTACTTAGAACTTATAACAATAAAAATAATATATTAATAATGTTAAACAAGTCCAAATGATTGAGAATTTAATATTAAACGAGTATAATTATACGTAGTTCAATTTAAATGACTTCCAATAAGAGGGATTTTTTAAAATTTTTGAACTCTTGATTTTTTGAGGTAAAAATATATAAATTAGATATAATAAATCTTATTTTTATAATTATAAATTTTAAGAATATTATAATGAAATTAAATGCATAAACTATTCTTATATTATTATTCTCCATTCATTTTCATCCTTATAAAATTATTACTATATTGGTCATTTACGATAACCGACGGTATGTCATTTTTTTAATATTTTTTAATTTTAAATTCATTAAAATCTAAATTTTTAGTAAAATCAACTTTAAATTTTAATTATAAGTTAGTTTTTATTTAAAAACTATTCTAAACATACTTTAATTTTAATTGTTGTAGTAGTTAAAGTATCAAAATCTCAATTAAATTGGTTCAAACATCAATTTTTTGTTATATTTAATGACAAATAAAGTTTTTTTACTTATTTTCTTGTACGTGATTTGTACATACGTATAACATAAATATAAAATCAGAAGTCTAATTTTAATACAATTAATTGTATTTATTATTTGAAAAATTAATCGATAATTTTTTTGTGAATTCTAAAAAATAAATAAATATATATTTGATCCTATTACTTTTTCCCTGTATACGTAATATTTTTTTATTCTTTGTAATATGTAAATTATTGATTTAGTATTAACGATTGAGTAATTAATTTTATTTCATATAAAATGAGTGTATATAGGAATATGTATATGAACTATAAACAAATAAGGTTTTGATTTTTGATGGAATAATAAGTTTAGAAAAAAATAAAATGTGATTATATTTTTTATTATTATTTTTAAACTTTTTAAAAGTGTTTTTGAAATAAAAAATAAAAGTATTAATGTTAAAAAATAAAATTATATTTTTGTTTTTATGTTATAGGCATGTACAAATCACATGTAAGAAAATAAGTAATAAAAATTTAATTTATTTTAAAGTTAACAAAAAAATAAGGATTGGATCATTGGATTGTGATTTTTATATTTTAAGGAATAAAATGAATGAAATATTTTCATAAGGATAACAATAAATGTAAAATGATATTACATGTATGAATGGTTGGTGTATTTAATTGTAATAAATGTTGTTTTTCAATTTTTTATCCTTCTCTCTATCACGTTATATTTTTTTGAATTATATAATTGTGAGTTTCTTAGTTCTTATCGTTTTTTTATATACCATTATACTTCAATTATGATAATGTTATTCAAAGGTAAGTACTTGCTTTGTGACCGATTTACTATAGGAAAAAAGAACCTTAGGATTCATAATTTATGAAAACTTAAGATATGTCTTAAAGTTATATTTATTGACAACTCTATTATAAAAAATAATAAAATTCATAAATATAATTAAATATATGGAATTATAAATATTAGTTTTTCATGTTTTTTTCTTTTTTAAATAATTATATCATAGGTTAGTTTTTAATATTTTGCAACCATAATTTAATGTAATTGATATGTACTAGCATTTAATGATTTTAATAACCAGTAACTATCAATAACTTTTAATCAAATATATTATCACCGTTACTTGAAAGTTCAAACTCAATTTCATTAAGTGTGAAAAATAAAGAAATAAAATGTACTAATTAAAGATTGAATTTTTTTTGAACAACTACAAAAACAAAAGCATGCATGTTCGTATTCTTCTTTTTGCTACAACATGATGTTGGAAATTTCTATAAAGCTTTTTAATTTAAGGAGCAAATTAAGGAGTAAAACATAAAGCTTAATTTAAAGAGTAATTCAAGAAACCATTAATTTAAGGAGTGAATTTTCTTATAAATAAATATGTAATTGTAATGAATTGATCAATCAAGTATTCATTCCAATTGAGAAAAAAAATTTGTGAGATAAAATTGAGAGTAATTTTCTTGGGTGTAATTGGGTTATGAGTTATGAGTGTTGTAAATACATTGTGTAATTTCTCCCATTTCAGTAAAAAGATCTACAGCAAGTTCAGAGACATAAGCAAGATTAACCGAACTCCATTATCAAATTTATGTGTTATTGTCTATTTTGTTTTTCTCATAAATTTGGCTTATCGGAAATTTGCGTAATTTTCTAACAATTGGTATTAGAGCTTTTGGTGGTGATTTCTGTCATTTTCTTGCAAGGATACTATTCACATGAATAGTGAATTACGTGAAGAGTGAAGTTTTGTGGACGATATTTGTTCGTTGAAAGAGGTGTTCTAATACATGATGGTTTGTAGAAATAGTTAGAAATGATCCGAATGAAGTCAGATTTGAGTGGGAGCAATGGTCGTAGATGAAGGAAAGGTGGAACTCGAGAAATTCGATGGTATAGATTTTGGATTTTGGAAAATGAAGATAGAGGATTATCTATATCAAAGAAATCTATATCAACCTCTCTCAAGAAAGAAGCCAGATGCTATGAAGTAAGAAGATTGGAATCTTCTAGACAGACAAGCCCTCAGAGTTATTCGATTGACGCTATCCCATAATGTTGCTTTCAACATAACTCTCTCCAATATGTATGAGAAACCATCAGTCTTAAACAAAGTGCACTTGATAAGGCGTTTGTTTAATTTGCGGATGACGGAAGGCGCATCGGTAGCTCAACATCTCAATGAACTCAAAACAGTCACAACCGAGTTGAATTCAGTGGAATTTGAATTCGATGAAGAAGTATGAGCGTTGATACTTTTGTTTTCTCTACCAGAAAGCTAGAATGCTATTGTCACGGCTGTGAGTAGCTCGTTAGGAAACAATAAGTTGAAATTTGACCATGTTCGTGATCTGGTTCTCAATGAAGATATCCGACGTAGAGAGTTGGGTGAATCGTCAACCTCTTCAGTTTTGCATACAAAGTCAAGAGGAAGAAATTCAACCAGAGGGAATGGACGTGATAGAACAGACTATTGAGGTAGATCAAATGACAGAAGGTCCAAATCCAGGAATCCTAATAATTCCCATAGCTCAAAGACTATCGAGTGTTGGAATTGTGGGAGAATCGGGCACTACCAAAATCATTACAAGAGTGCACCGAAGGAAAAACAAGTAAAGGCAGAGGCAAATGTTACTTCCACCTCAGTAAGAGACGATGCATTGATATGCTCTTTGGAAAGCAAGGAAGAATCTTGGGTGTTAGACTCTCGAGCATCATTCCATGCTACTTCACACAAAAAAAAAATTCGAGAAATATGTCGCCAAAAACTAGGCCACATGAGTGAGAAGGGGATGAAGATTATGCACTCCAAAGGAAAACTTCCAGGTCTACAATCTGTGGAGATAGACATGTGCGAAGATTGCATACTTGGAAAGCAAAAGAGAGTAAGCTTTCAAACAAGTGGCAGAACCCCAAAGAAGGAAAGGCTAGAGCTTATTCATTCTCATGTTTGGGGACCAACGACTGTCTCATCCATTGGTGGAAACACTACTTCGTGACTTTCATCGATGATCACTCTCAGAAGGTATAGGTTTACTTTCTAAATCATAAGTCTGAAGTATTTGAGGCTTTCAGAAGATGGAAAGCTATGGTAGAAAATGAGACAGGTTTGAAAATAAAAAAGAAGAGAATCGATAATGGTGGTGAATATGAAAACACCATATTCAAAACTTTTTGCTACGAGCACGGGGTCAGAATGGAAAGAACTATGCCAAGAACGCCTAAACACAATGGTGTAGCTGAGCGTATGAACCGAACATTGACAGAAAGAGCCAGAAGCATTCGTATACTGTAGGTCTACCGAAGTAGTTCTGGGCAGAAACAATCAACACGACAGCTACTTGATCAACTAAGGCCCATTTGTTCCATTAGAGCACAGAATACCATATGAGGTATGGAGCCAAAAATAGGTGAAACTATCACATCTAAAAAATTTCGACTGTGTAGCATTTGTGCATATCAGTGATCAAGGCAGGAATAATCTTGATCCCAAATCCAAGAAATGCACATTTATCGGTTATGGTAAGGATAAGTTTAGATACCACATTTGGGATGATGAAAACAAGAAAGTGATCCACAGTAGAGATGTGATTTTCAATGAAAGGGTGATGTATAAGGGCATGCATAAAATAGACGCCAATGACTCAGAGTAGAATGAGTCAGTATTTGCAGATGCATATTATGTCCTAGATAGTTCCCCAACAGAACCAATTGTAACAAGTTCTCAGCTAGAGGAACTTGTTGGACAGAACAGTAAGCAACAATCCGACACACCATAACCTCTTACTCCAGCTTCTGTATCGAGAAGGTTTTCTTGACCTCATGTGCCTAATAAGAGATACATAAACTATATATTGATAACTGATGGAGGGGAGCCTGAATGCTATGATGAAGGTTGTTAGACTCAAGATTCCAGCAAGTGGAAGCTTGCCATGAAAGAAGAAATGAAATCTCTCATCTCCAACCATACATGGGAACTAGTTGAGTTACGTATGGGAAAGAAGGAACTTCACAACAAATTGGTGTACCGGGTGAAAGATGAGCATGATGGTTCCAAGAGATATAAAGCCCACCTAGTTGGCAAAGGGTTTCAACAGAAGGAAGAAGTTGACTACACTGACATTTTCGCTCCTGTTGTGAAGCTCAATACTATCATATCAGTGTTGAGTATTGTAGCCATTGAAGATTTTCATCTTGAACAGTTGGATGTGAAGACTGCATTCCTTCACAGAGATTTAGATGAAGAGATATACATGTACTAGCTAGAAGGTTTCTCATAAAGAGGGAAGAAGAACATGGTGTGCAGACTTAAGAAGAGTTTGTATGGCCTAAAATAAGCCTTGAGACAATGGTACATAAAGTTTGACATCTTCATGCACAAGGAAGGTTTCCAGAATTGTAATAGTGACCATTGTTGCTACTTCAAGAGATATAGGTCCAGTTATATCATTTTACTACTTTATGTTGATGATATGTTAGTAGCAGGTTCAAATATGGATGATATTAGAAGGTTGAAGTAGCAATTATCAAAGGAGGTGAAGTTGATCACTTAAAAAGCACCATCGGTTATATATTTACTGTTGGAACTACAACTGTTAGTTGGATGTCAAAAATACAAAAAAATGTCACTCTATCCAATTCCGAGGCTAAGTATGTAGCAGTGACTGAAGCCAGTAAAAAAATGATATGACTTCAAGGTTTGTTAACTGAGTTGAGATTCAAACAGGAGAAAAATGTTCTGCACAATGATAGTCAAAGTGCAATACACTTGGTGAAGAATCTAGTATTTCATTCTAGAACCAATCATATTGGACTTCGTTATCACTTCATCAGATCCCTATTGGAAGATGATTTGTTAATATTGAAAAAGATTCAAGGAAGAAAAAATCTAGCAGATATGTTAACAAAGGTAGTGACTATTAACAAACTGAAGTTGTACTCAACTTTAGTTGGTCTGGTAGAGTAACAAGACTAGAAAAACTACTGCATTGATCGAGGTGTAAAGACAAATTTGAAATCAGTCTTCAAGTGGGAGATTGTTGGAGATTGCTATAAAGTTCCTTAATTTAAGGAGTAAGTTATGGAGCAAAACATGAAGCAAAACATAGAGCAAAACAAGGAGCAAAACATAGAGCAAAACAAGGAGCAAAACATAGAGCAAAACAATGAATTTAATTCAAGAAGCAATTCAAGGAACCATTAATTTAAGGAATAATTCAAGGAGTGAATTTTCCTATAAATAGATGTGTAATTGTAATGAATTGATCAACAAAGTGTTCATTTAAATTAAGAGAAAAACTTTTTGTGAGAGAAAATTGAGAGTAATTTTCTTTGGTATAATTGGATTGTGGGTTGTGAGTGTTGTAAACATCTTGTGTAATTTTTTTCCTTTTAATAAATAGATCTACAACAGGTCCGAAGATATAAGCAAGATTAACCGAATTCCATTATCAAATTTGTGTGTTATTGTCTATTTTATTTTCTCATAAATCTGACTTATCAAAAATTTACATAATTTTCCACGATTTTTATTTTCATAATTGAGTTGCTTAAAGTTTTAATGATATCTTTAAAGTTTTAGATATCTTTAAAAATAACATTAATATTTTAAAAATCTTTTAATATAAACTTAGTTATAGGAAAGCGTGAAATGTCAGAGCAAAAGAGTAATTTGGTATTGTGACCAAGCGAAGGACTCAACTGATGTCTAACTACATTCACAACTAAAAAGTATCTTAGTGAACTCATTATTCACCCTCGTTAAGATAAAGTAATCAAAAATTTAGACGATCTAAATAATCATAGTTAGTAAAATTTTGAACATCACACAAACAGAAAAAGCAAAATTGGGCAGAGAAATCCCAATTATACTATACCTATTGTTCTGGAACCACTCTTTTATAGGTTGTTGGTGACCAAGCGATCTGGGTTTGGAGAATTCATGTTAAAGCCTCTCAAGGACTTCAACTTGCTCGGGTGTGTACCTAACATGCATATTTCTCATTCTCTATTCTTTGCTTACCATCCTTGTAGGACATGGCCATTTTCAATACTCAGCTAAAAAAAAAGAAACTTAAACGACGTTCCCTTCCTTATGCAAGATTCACGATCACTTTGCAAAGCTTCATAACATCGAAGAAGAAGAAATGGGTATTTCAAATTCCAAGTCTTTTAATTCCAATGTTAGATTCAACTAGCTTAAAATGAAGATAGAGCTAAGCCGACAAGGAACATCAAATTCCTTATCAGGAGAGCAGTTACCCTTGTTTTTTTTAGATGAGTTAGAAATGTGATTATAATTACATGTTATATATTATTAAATTTAATTAAAATTAGATCATAAGCATTTATAGATAATTGAAAAAATAAAAATAACCATTTTATTGCATGTGATTTGAGATAAATAAAAATAAACAATTTTATTTGTTGTATATATTTTAATTTTATTTTCTTAATTGATAAGCATGTACGTATTTAATTTTTAATTTTTCTAATTTTTGTGTTTTATATTATTATAATAAAATACAAATTTAACATTTTTTTTGTTAATTTATATTTGATATTGTACTTTATTTGTACTATTTCACTTGCACTATATTTTCACTATTTTACTATTTTACTATTTTACTTATATTATACTTACTATTTCACTTGTAGTATACTTATTACAACCCTATATTTCACTTGCACTGTATTTTCACTATTTTACTATTTTACTATTTTACTTATATTATACTTACTATTTCACTTGTATTATACTTGTTACAACCCTATAAATAGGGTTCTCTATGTACATTCTGACACACACTAATACAACATTAAATCATTCTTTCTTCTTATCTCTTATACTCTTCACATGATATCATAGTCTCTCATATACCTTTAGAATTTTTATCAAAATTTTGCCTCTTTTCGTCACAGTAAACCCATATCACCTATATTAATCGAATCAAAACCAAAATATCATCATCGAACTTGTCTCATCCAGAAAATTCCATAGCTACCAAAATCAACTTGAAATAACGCATTACGTGCCCTCACGTACCACCAAAAGTATTTGTTCCCATAACCCACGCGCCAACTACTCTTAGACCCAATCCGGCTTATCCAACTTGGTTCACCAGACCCGATTTATCCACACTTGGTTTATCCAGACCCGGTTCACCTCCGATTTTTTGTTTATCTCTTTATAGATCCGGTTCAACATCATCCTAGCCGGTTTTCCACCGGTTCTAGGCTTGTTTTTGACTCCTCTTTTCATTTTTAAGGATATTTTTGACCTATATACACTCCTTTATACTATTTCTTTATATTTCCTCCATTATTTCATTAAAATAGACCAAAATGATGTCCCAAAATCAATCTCTACCACCCTTGATGATACTAACTACCTAGCCTGGGCACAAGTAATGAAAAGTTTCTTGAAAGGATGCAAGCTATGACATTTCATAACTGGTGATATCTCTATACCCATACAAGAAACCATCGAAACCAACTCCTTATTTACTGACCATCTTGAAGACTGGGAGAGTAAACATCATCAAATTATTACTTGGTTCTACAACACCATCTTATCCTCCATCCATGGTAAATTTGGGCATTTTAACACTGCCAAAGAAGTTTGGGATTTTCTTGAGGCTCGCTTCACTACAACAGATTTGGCCAACCAATATCAACTTCTAACAACTCTTCATACCAAACGTCAAAGATCTGATCAAACTATTAACCCATTTCTCTTTAAAATGTATACTATTTGGGATCAACTCGCTCTCTCTGAATCAACTTGGATGAACAAAATTGATGTTGCGATGTTTACAAATTACCGTAATCACCATCATCTTGTTATTTTTCCCATGACTCTCCATGATCGGTTTGAACCCGTTTGGGTCTCCTTACTCCATCGGAGTTCTTTTCCATCCTTAGATACTACTGTAATTGAGCTTTGCTTTGAAGAAACTCGGATGGGGTTTTTCAAAGTTCATCCTAAAGATTCTATTCTTGTCATTCTCTCTTATTGCCTTAAAGGAGGTTCTAAAGAAGGCTTCAAACATTAAGGCTACGCCTACTACCATAACCCCAATCATGAGCTTCTTACATGTCCTATTTGGGTATGTATATATTGTCACAAGAAGGGTCCAGAACACTTTCACACATATTGCTTTCGGAATCCCCTTTGGTAGTCCTCACAGAATCCCTCTCAATATGCTTTAGGTAAAACTAGTAACTCATTTATCACTGCTACTATTTCTAAGGATAATCATGACAAATTTACCTTCTCCACTCAAGAACTTAAAGGTCTTCTTAAACATGTTCTCTCAAAATCTAGTAATCATTATCCTACTGCCTTGTCTTTCATATATGGTAAATCTTTATGGTATTTTGACTCTGCTTGTTGTAACCATATGACTCATGATATTCACATCTTTTCTCCCACATAATCTTCCATCTCCAAACCTTTAATTCAAACTACTAATGATTCACATATGCATGTTAATGCTATAGGTCAAGTTTCCACATCTTCTATATCACTTTCTAACACCTTTCATATTCCCAACCTTACTCTAAATCTTATCTCCATTGGTCAATTATGTAAACTTGGTCTTACTATTACTTTTTCCTCTTCTGGTTGTCATGTGCAAGATCCACAGACAGGACAAATCCTTAAGATAGGCCGTAAGGTTGGACGATTATTTGAACTTATCAACCTTCATGTACCTAATTCTCCTCATACTTATGTTACTGCTTCTACTACTCCTATCAACCTATGGCATGCTCATCTAGGCCATATGTCTATAGGACGTCTTCGTCCGTTAGCATCTTCTAGTAAATTAAGATCTATTTCTACTTCAAGTAAAGTAAATGTAAATACCTTGTCAATTGGGAAAACAACCTACTTTATGTTTTAATAAAAGTGATTTTACTTCTGTCTCCCTTTTTGACTTAATTCATTCTAATGTTTGGGGTTCATCCCCACATCTTACTATGGGGAGATGTGTTTACTTTGTCATTTTTATTGATGATTATTTAAGATTTACATGGGTTTTTCTCATGAAACATAGATATGAATTACCCAAAATTTATTATGATTTTGCTTAAATGGTTAAACCCCAATTTTCTCAAACTATCAAAGTATTTAGAGCTGATAATGCTATGAAATATAAAGAAACAATTTTTTTAAATTTTCTTCCACAAAATGACACTCTTTTTCAATATTTTTGTCCTAGCACATCTAAACCAAATGGAAGAGTTGAGCAAAAACATAAACATATTCTTACTATTATTCGCACTCTCCTCATTTCTAGTTCTTATCCTGAATGCTTTTGGGGTGAAGCAGCTCTTACGATTGTTTATACCATCAATCGTGTTTCCATGCCTATTATTCACAATCAATCCCCTTATAAAGCGTCTCTATAATACTTCTCCATCTTATGAACTGCTTAAAGTGTTTGGTTGTGCCTGTTTTGTTCTTCTTCACCCTCATGAACACAATAAACTGGAACCTCGTGCTTGTCTTTGTTGTTTCTTAGGGTATGGAATATAACACAAAGGTTATCGTTGTTGAGACCCTATCTCTCAACGATTATGCATCTCTCGCCGTGTTATCTTTTGGGAACATAAAATGTTTTCCTCTATTTCCTTCTTTCATGTCTCATATCCTACCTCACTCTCATTTTTAATAACCCAAATATTGATCTATTTCCTTCTGATATTGCTCAATTACCCTCACCATCGTCTACTACGGCTTCTCCTGATGTGTCTGCTCCTTCTATTGATCCTACCATTACAACATCTTTTGAAGACCAATCACCTAATTGTCCAGAGTCATCACTTCGTCGTTCTACTCGTGTAAGTATTCTTCCCTTTCATTTTCGTGATTACCAATGTTTCTCTACTATTTTGTCTCATCATGAACCCCAAAACTCTAGAGAATCTAGTTCTAACCCTCATTGGTAACAAGCTATGACAGATGAATTACAGGCATTAACAAAAGCACATACATGGGATCTTGTTGATCTTCTATCTAATAAATATCTGATTGGTTGTAAGTGGATTTTTAAAATCAAAACTCATTCAGATGGGTCAGTGGAACGATATAAAGCTCGTCTGGTTGCAAAGGATTTTACATAGAAATATGGAATCGACTGTGAAGAAATTTTTGCACCAATAGCTTGCCTTACCTCTGTTTGTAGTATCATTGCTGTTGTTGCTACCCAAAACTAGAACATGTTTCAAATGGATGTCAAAAATGATTTTCTCAATGGAGACATAACCGATGAAGTTTATATGAAACCTCCTCCTGGATACACTTATTCACCTTATTAAGTATACAGACTTTTTCGTGCTCTCTATGGCCTCAAACAAGCTAATCCGGCTTGGTTTCCCAAATTCAGTTATACACTTACTGACTTTGGTTTCACTTTCAGTTCTTATGACTCCAGCCTTTTTATTTGGAAGACTCTCATTGTGTAACACTTCTACTTCTTTATGTAGATAATATGATCATAACAGGGAATGAATCTAATAACATTATTGATCTCAAGCAGTTTTTGAGCCGTCAATTTGAAATGAAAGACCTTAGTCGTCTCCACTACTTCTTGGGCCTAAAAATCTCATCTGATTCTCAAGGATACTATCTCTATCAAGCAAAGTACTCTTCTGATATTCTTAATCGGGCAGGCCTTACTGATTGCAAGACTACATCAACATCTCTAGAAACCAATGTCAAACTTACTCCATTAGATGGTACTATCCTCTCATTTGCCACATTATACAGACAACTAATTGATAATCTTGATTATCTCATAGTCACTCGTCTTGAAATTTCCTATGTTGTTCATCTGGTTAGTCAATTCATGTCTGCTCCACGGTCTACCCATTATACTGCAGTTCTTCGCATTCTTTGCTACATCAAAGGAACCATGTTTCATGGTCTTCACTTCTCCAACAAGTCTAATCTTATTCTTTCCGCCTACTCTGATGCTGATTGGGCAGGTATCCAACTAATCGTTGCTCTACCACTAAATATTGTTTCTTTCTTGGAAACTCTCTCATATCTTGGCGTAGCAAGAAATAATCTCTCACTTCTCGATCCAACACTAAAGCTGAATATCACGCTCTTGTTGACACCACTTAAGAACTTCTTTGGCTCCGTTGGATACTTACTAATATGGGTGTTCTCCAATGAACTACAACTATCCTATATTGTGACAACGAGAGTGCTATTTAGATTGCTCACAATAATGTATTTCATGAACGAACAAAACATATCGAGATTGATTGTCATTTTGTTCGTCAACATGTTCTTCAAGACACTATTTGGCTTAAATCAATATTCTCCACAGATCAAATAGCTGACATCTTCACCAAATCTCATCTATCAGGTAAATTTCAAGAATTAGTTTCCAAACTCAAGTTAATTGTTTCTCTTCCTTCTTGAGTTTGAGGGGGAATGTTAAGTTATATTTGATATTGTACTTCATTTATACTAATCTTATACTTCACTTGTATTACACTTGTATTATTTCACTTATATTATACTTTCACTATTTCACTTGTATTACACTTGTTACAACCCTATAAATAGGGTTCTCTATGTACATTCTAACACACACTAATACAACATTAAATCATTTTTTTCTTTTTATCTCTCTATATTCTTTACATTTTTTATTTATTTTATTAGTTTTGTATTATTGATTATTCAATATTAATATATAACAGTGATTAACGTTTTAGCTTAAAACAAAAAATATCATTAGATTTTAATCATATTACAAAAATGCTATTAATTAATTGTTATCTTTAACTTTCGTTAAAGTCCAAGGCCATCTTTAACATTTTTAAAAAGATGAGGATATTTGTAAAGAATATGCAAATGTTGAGAATATTATTGATTTTCCTACCCATTTGATCAAGGCCCAGAATGTCCGGGGTTAATGTTGGTGTAATTTAATACATATCACATTATGAATCATAAGTGATTTCAGTCAATAAAATATCTTATAGGTCAGCTTAATAAGCGTTGAGTCAACATACAAGTATAATTATTAGATAATCTCTATTAGAAGATAAAATGCCAATAATTATCTCTTAATTGTTTGAAAGAGATAATCATGATACTACAACAAGTCTATCTATATGGATAAAAGATATATATATGTTATTTTTACTCTTTATTTCTATTCATTATTGTACACATTTATACAAATTATTCCAGAGCTAATAACTTATCTCTTATAACAGAGAACTGTAGCCACAAATAGTAGAGGATTTTGAATTTACATTAAGCAGGGATAACATACATATAGTAAAAAAGTATTATTTTTCAGTTATTAATTGATTTTAATTAGAAAATGATCATATATATATATATATATATATATATATTAGTAAAAATATGTTCAAAGTTTTTCTTAGATATTAAGTTTTAAAAGATTAAAATTTAAAATTTATGTACGAAATAGTTTTATTTTATGCATGTAATTTGTCTATAATTTCATAAATATTATATCTAAAAAATTTATTTGTCAAGAGTTGAAGTGAGTCAAGTGCCTATTCTCACCGCCAAATATATCTGGCCCTGGCCACAAACACTCATTTTCTTATTTGTTACGGAATGAGACTTTGATCTTTTCTACATTCTACAACTCCGTTTACTTACTTAAGTATTGGAGGACAAAAGGCTACCACCTTCCATCCGTTTGCATTCCTAACAATTTTTTCTATCTTGCACATCCACGGAGAACAATTCTATCTGTGATAAAAATCAATATAAACACCACCTTTTGGTGAACTTCGATATAATGGATTAATGAACTCCTTGTTGATGTTACTACGTTGGGTATTTTCTACCAAAACAAATCTTCATGAGGTTGTTTCATACAATATTTTTAGCTTGGAAACAAATGGGTCATGTTATCAGCTGAAGTTTATTGATCAACTGTACATGTAGCATCAAATATAATTCATTGAGCTGCAAAGGACACAATTGATTGTGGTAAGGGTTATTGTAGTTTTTCCTGAATGGGAGCTGCTACCATGTTGTGATTTCTTGTTTTTTTATTAGTGGCAGATTTGTTTTCTTTAAGAAAGAATGCAGAAGTTACATCAGAACTTGTTGAGAGAATACAACATATTGTTCTGTAACAACTAAAACAAGAACTTCCAGACTTGGAGTCAAAAGCAAATGGTGTTATTTCACTGTTGCGGCAAACTTACACAACATGCTGACTACTTTTTTTTTTTCTTTATTTCTTATCTGTTTACTCAGAGCACTGGTTTTGTAGCTTCTAGATTAGCCATTACGGTGAAATGCATAGTTTGATAGAGTTAGGTGTAGCTATACATTTATGTAATTATCAATAGTAATTAATTTATTTGATTCTCACCATTTTCCTACTCACTTTTCTAAGATTTCTGTGCATTAATGGCTCAAATTTTTGTAGCAGGTATTTAAAAAAAACTGCTTTTAATGAATGATCTAGTAAGCAAAATACGGCAGCTTTTGAAGGCATGTATGAGTGTTAAAAACAATATTCCCACAGATTGCACTTCGATATACATCATTCCTCTGAATGCTGCAGAGACCAAGTTACAACATTTTATGAACGTTTTAAAAGGGTTGAATCTTTGTAGTTTATCAATTAGGCACCGTATGATTCAAACCATGGAAAAACCAGTAAAAGAGACCAAACACAGGGAAGAAGGAAAGAGGCAGGAAGAAGACAAGCAGACATACGGAGAGCTTGGGTTGGACCCTCGTCTTACTCATGCCCTAAACAAGAAGGGAATTCACAAACCAACTCCTATTCAAAGTGTAGCCATTCCTCTAATACTAGTGAGTTTTCCTTTTGTACATCGCCTAGGCACTTGGCAACCTTCTGATGAGATTTTTAAGAGAAAGCAACAGTGGGTTGGTTGTAATCAGATTTAGATGCTTGATTTTGCTGAAAACTTTGTTGTTTTTGTGTTCAAAATTTTATTTTTCTTTTATATATGTTTCTAATTTCAGGAAGGTAAGGACGTGGTTGCCCGGGCGAAGAATGGTTCTGGGAAGACATTTGCCTACCTTGTTCCATTGCTTCAGAAGCTTTTTGGTGATTCTAGTTCAACGACTAAGCCTGCTCCTAGTGCATTCATTCTAGTTCCAACTCAGGAACTTTGTCAGCAGGTGTGCTTTAATGTAGTCAATCCCTTATTGATTTCTTGTTTTCAATCTTATCTATCTATTTCCTAATATCATACTTTGTGTCATATATGCCTGGGTTTATGGGGAGGCTATATCTCTTATTAAATTGTGCAGAGTTCAATTGAAAGTTGTACAATTGACAACTAGTATAACTGCTTCCGATTTGGTCAGTTTGTAACCCACATTCTAATTTCTACCCCAGCTTGTATTCCAAAATGCTTATCAGCCGGTGTTCTTCCATCAGCATCTATTAGTGATTCACTAAAGATTCTTGTTCTTGATGAGGTTAGACCCATTATTAAATGTCTTTATGTTATTGTTGGGTGGAGTTTAAACTTGATTGCACATATGTTCATTTTCTGCGGTGGATTACCCTCTAAAGTTTTAAATGGGTTAGCTGTTTCATGGAAACCATTTTCATCTTTGTACTTTCTTCTTGCTAGGTTCAAATCTATGACAAGATTACCAAGTATTTTGTTGTCGATAGAACATTAATTTATACTTTTTCCAGGCAGATCTTCTTTTGTCATCTGGGTATAAAGAAGATCTAAAAGCTCTTACACCGTACATTCCGAAGAGTTGTCAATGCCTTCTCATGTCTGCTAGCTCCAGGTGCGTCATTGAAAGAGACATTGGTGATGAGGGAAACTTATAATAGAGCCTATTTTTCCTCTCCTTGACAGCCTTCTATGCTGTTCTGCCTACTTATTATTGGAGTTTATTTATGTAGTCTCAATTTCATTCCTTAGTAGATCCCCTTGGCTCTTCATGTTAATAACATACTAATTGGCAACAAGATTACGTCCCCAGCTTCTTGTTGTAATTGTAAGACTTCTGAAAATATTTGTCTGTATCGATCATAAATGCTCTTGTCAAATTTCCCCTTCCATTGGGGGAGTGTTGTTCCAAACTGATGTATACATACTGGTCCTTTGATTTTTGATAGTGCTGATGTTGAGAAACTGAAAAAGCTCATACTACACAATCCTTACATTTTGACATTGCCAGAAATTGGAGATAGTAAAGATGATGCTATTCCGAAAATTGTTCAGCAATTCTGGGTAAGAACAGGGACACTATCACTGGGAAATGACCAAAGTTATTACTCTTTTTTTGGTTTTTTTCTTATTTGGAGAAGCCTAAAAAGATCAATGTGGTTTCATAGCCCATGGAGCAAGAAGGGGCAATTTTTTCCATTTGATTGCTTCATTAAGTTGTTGAGAGAGTAAAGCGGCAACAAAAAGAAAAGCAGAAAAGCAATCTCAGTTTTTCAGTTTTTCTTTCTCCAATAAGCCTTCATCAAGTGTTCCGATGGAAAGTCGTTTGTGGTCCGATTGAGTTGAAGTTTTGTAGGAAGTTTCACAACTCAAGACTATTCAATTTGGACGGTGAGATTAGATTTGGCTCACAGGTTTGGAAAAATATGGGCCGTGAACAGTGAATACAAAATTGGATAAGATCTCTCAATTTTCTTGAAATGATTGTTAGTTTTCAAGAAGTTGTATTCTTGATGATATTATTGATTGTTTGACTCTAGTTTTATCAAGAGAGAACTTTTGTATAATTATTTCTTGATAGTGGAAGTTTTGGAGATGGAGTACCATGGTTCTTTCCTTCCTACGTCGGGAAGGTTTTTTTACGTAAATTGATTTTGTACATGTTTCATTTTGAGCTCTATTTATTTTTTTCCTAAAAGATTCACACAAAGAATTAGAATAGGTTTCATTCCACTTTTTAGAGCTTGAACAAGTTTGCATTGATATTATGATTCTCCTAACAAAGTGGTATCAGAGCTGTGATTATTATTGTTAAATTTCTTGTGTTAAATAATGGAACAAAATTTGAGTAGAATGATTACTTTGAATGGTTCTAATTATCACACTTGGAAAGGAAAAATGGAAGATCTCATTTATGTCAAACAATTTCATTTACCAGTGTTTTCCACTGAGAAGCTAGAAAAGTTGTCTGAAGAAGAAAAGACTTTGTTGCATCAACGAGTTTGTGGGTATATATGGTAGTGGGTAGATGATAATGTTTTGAATCATATTAGTGGAGAAACACATGCATAATCACTCTGGAATAGACTTGAGGAGTTTTATGCTCAGAAAACTAGAAATAATAAAATGTTTCTCATAAAGTAGTTGATAGCTTTAAGGTACCAAGATGGAACTTCGTTGATAGATCACTTGAATACGTTCCAAGGAATAATCAATCAGTTAGCTAGAATGAGTTTCAAGGGTTGTGTTTATTGGGCATGTTGTTGGACTCTTGGGAAACATTTGGAATATCATTAAGTAACTCAGCTCCAAATGGTGTAATCAATATAGATCTGGCTAAGAGCAATGCTTTGAATGAAGAAATGAGAAGAAAATCACATGGGTTTTCTCAACAGTCAGAGATTTTGGTTATAGAAAGAAGAGGGAGGAGTAAAAATAGAGGTATCAAGAGCAAAGAAAAAGGAAGAAGCAAGTCCTATAGGTTTGCTAATGTTGAGTGTCATCATTGTGGCATGAAATGGCACGTCAAGAAATATTGTAGACATTTGAAGCAGGATAACAAGAAAAAAGACAAAGAACAAGAGGGTGATGTTGGCAAGGAAAATGATCGAGTTGCCACCGCTAGTTCAGAAGATTTTCTTATTGTTTATGATTATGTTGTCAATGTTGTATTTCATGAGATCAATTGGGTTATTGATAGTGGAGCCTCCATTCATGCTACATCTCGAGAGGACTTCTTTACATCGTATACAACATGTGACTTTGGGACAATGAATTTGGGTAATGATGGCTTGGTTAAAGTCATTGGTATTGGAGATGTGTGTTTGGAGATGAATAATGGAACGAGGCTACTTCTTAGAGGGGTAAAGCATATTCTTGAAATTCGTTTGAACTTGATCTCTGCAGGTAAACTTAATGATGAAAGATATTGTAATACCTTTAGTAATGGTTAATGGAAACTTACTAAAGGTGCTATGGTTGTTGCTTGTGGGAACAAGTATTCTAGTTTATATATACTATAGGCAAGACTCTTCAAAGACGTTATTAATATTGTGATAGATGAGCTCACAGTAGAATTGTGGCATAAGAGACTTGCTCACATGAGTGAGAAAGACTTGTCAATATTGACTAAAAATAATCTTCTTTCTGGAATGAATGATGTTTGTTTAAGAAGATGTACTCATTGTTTGACAGGGAAGCAAAATAGAGTTTCTTTCAAGAGTTCCCCTTCTTCAAGAAAACAATACATACTTGATTTGGTAAATTCAGATGTATGTGGTCCTGTGAAGACAATAACTTTGGGTGGTGCCAGTTATTTTGTGACCTTCATAGATGATTGTTTAAGAAATTTATGGGTGTACACTTTGAAGAGCAAAGGTCAAGTATTAGATGTGTTTAAACAATTTCAAGCCTTAATTGAGAGACAGACTGTGATGAAATTAGGATGCATCAAAACAGATAATGGGGGAAAGTATTCAGGTTCTTTTGATGAGTATTGCAAACGTCAGGGCATTTGACATCAAAAAACACCTTCCAAGACTCCTCAGTTAAATGGATTGGCTGAGAGAAAGAACATGACATTGGTTGAAAAAGTAAGATGTCTTCTTTCGTAGGCTCAGTTGCCAAGATATTTCTGGGGTGAGGCTTTGAATACAGTTATACATGTTTTTAATCTCACACCATGTGTTTCTCTTCAATTTGATGTACCAAACAGAGTTTGGACTGACAAAGATGTTTCTAATGATCATCTCTGCATATACCAAAAGATGAGATATCTAAGTTCGATGTGAAGACACGATAGTGTATCTTTGTTGGTTATGGTCTGGATGAATTTGGCTACATATTTTATGATCTAGTTAAGAAGAAACTAGTAAGGAGTCGTGATGTTGTGTTTATAGAAGATCAAACTATACAAGATGTTGAGAAGATAAAAAAATGAGTCCATCAGTATATTGATGAGTGCTCAAAAAGCACTAAAATAACTATGATTTTATGCACATTAATTGATTAAAAATATATATATTTATATGTTTTATCATATATTTATATAAATTTGTCTTTTTCGGAATCACGGGTATTTTTATTGTTTTTCAGGTATTTTGGCTTAAAAATACAACTTAAAGACTCAAAAAGGAAACTGGAAGCAATACATCACAAATATATTAATAAATAAATGCGGAAAGGTCGACAAATATGGAAAAATTGGACAAAATGGGTCAAGAAGGTCAAAAATGTCAAAAAGGCGAAAAACGCGCCGCCGCCGCCGCCCAGCCGCCGCGCCCCAGCGCCCAGCTCCGCCAGAAGCAGCAGCGCGCGGCACTGTTCACCCGCGGCACTGTTCACCCGCGTTACTGTTCACCTGCGGCACTGTTCACCCGCGTTACTGTTCACCCGCGTCACTGTTCATCCGCGGTACTGTGCAGCCGCGGTACTGTTCATACGCGGTACTGTGCAGCCGCGGTACTGTTCATACCCGGTACTGTGCAGCCGCCCCATGTCATGCTGACGTCATCAAATGACGTCAGCAATCAATAATACGCGTTTTTTCATTTTTTTAACATTTTTTTCTCTACTTTTTCTCTCCATCCTCACCTATAAATACCCCCCTTCCCTTCACTTCAAAACACACCAAAAAAACACCTCCAAATACATTCTTTTCTCTCTTTTCTTAGATTTTTAGGATTCTTTAGTTTTTCTTAGTTTTTCTTAGTTTTTCTTATGTTTTCTTAGTTTTTAGCTTTTCTTAGTTAATTTCTCTTAGATTTAGAGTTCTTCCTTTTTTTGGGAAGAACTAGTTATGTTTTTGTAATATTTTAGCTCTTTGATTCAATAAATGGGAGTGCAAATTCCGCTTGGAGTTTTTCCAGCAACGGGAATAGCGTCGAAGTTCTGTAAGGATTTTATTTTCTTTACAGTTATTTTTATGCTTTATTCTTACATGTTATATTTAATTTGTCTGTGGTTAAATTTAACTGTGCTGGCTATTTAGTAAACATGATGTAATAATAACGTTGTTATGCTTGCGAAATATTAAATAGGTAAAAATCTCTAAAATGAATTGATTTTATTTTTATTCATGATTTTATATTAAGAATGTTAGAGAGAAATATATTATTTTTCATTACAAACTTAAACCTGAAAATTAGATTTTAAGGTTTAGTTATCCGGTCTGATTTAGAGTAGTGCTCTTTTATTTGATGGTACAATCGCCCGGTAGTTAGAGTGAAGCTCTATTTCAAAAGTTTTTATAAGAATTATTATCTGAAAATGTATTGACAACATGTTTTCGGTAGTGGTTTTAAAACTTGAAAGTTAGTACTCGGATAACTAAATTCTTAGGTTTAATTTGGACACCTTGAATAAAGTTTAAACTGTCTAACCCCACCAAAGGTGGCATTTAAATGGTTCATTTTCAATCTCTTAGAAAAAGGAATTAATTTAATTAGGCAAATTAGTTATCAACCCCACCCATAGGTGTTAATTGATTTGTTTAGTTAACAAAGAATATCTAACCCCACCAAAGGTGGTATTCATACAAAAAAGGGAGAATCAATAAATATCAATTCATATCTTTAATAACCTAGATAATATGAGCAAGCATAATTAACTTAGTTATTATATCCATAAATACTCCGCCATTATAAATGATAAAATTTGCATGAATGTTTATTGAATCTATGTTTATTTTTATGTAAGTAGATTAAAAACACAAAAACCCCAAAATATCGTGACAGGATGTTTAGGATTTAATTTCGTTTTTAAAAGTTTGAATAATAAATTAAAAACCACATACATTCCTTCCTTAGATCGACCTTGGGAGTATACTTATCATTTTCTACGAAATGATTCGTGCACTTGCGAGAGTTTTATAAATATTAAAACCAAAGTATTTGCGAAGATCGGCGATGCCGGTTTTCGTTCATCAAGTTTTTGGCGCCGTTGCCGGGGAAGGAATAGCGTTTTTAAGTTATTTTGCAAAATTTTAAAAACATTTTTGTGCTGTAAATAATTGTGATTTTTTTTTAACTATAATCAAATTTCAAATTTCATAAGAAATAAAAAAAAAAAAAAGAGAAATAAAAAAATAAAAAAAATATAATTTTTTTTTAATTGTAAAATAATTTAGAAATTTGAAATTTGAAGTAAAAAAAATTTTACCGTTCATGAATAGTAAAAAAAAAAAAAATTTAAAACTTAAAAACATAAAAAAATTTTAAGATAAAAAATAGTATAGTGTAAATAGTCAAATAAAATTACCGTTCATGAATAGTAAAAAAAAAAAAACAAAAAAAAAAAACAAAATTTTTTTTTGAAGTTAATAAGAAATAATATAGCGTGAATAGTAAAATAAAATTACCGTTCATAATAGTAAAAAAAAAAAAATTAAAATTTCAAAAATTTTAAGTTGAAATAAATAAATAAAATTTATAGTATAGATAGCAAAATAAAATTACAATTCATGAATAGTAAAAAAAAAAAAAATTTGAAAAAAAAAATAATAAATAAAAAAAAAAAAAAAAAACTTAATTTTTAATTTTCATTTAATTTTAAGTTTTTATTTCAAATCTTAACTTTATTTTATTTTATTTCAGTTTTATTTTATTTTATTTATTATTTTTTTTTCTCTCTTTTCTTTAACTATTTTTTTTTTCTTAATTTTTATTTAACTTAATTAACTTAGATTTTTCATTAACTTAATTAACTTAGATTTTTAGTTTACTTAACTTAATTAACTTAACTTTTTAATTAACTTAGATTTTTTTTAACTAACTTAGATTTTTAATTAACTTAACTTAATTAACTTAGATTTTTACTTAAATTGACTTAATTAACTTAGCTTTTTAATTAACTTAGATTTTTTTTTACTAACTTAATTAACTTAGCTTTTTAATTAAATTAATTTTTTTTTTCATTAACTTAATTAACTTAGATTTTCTTTTACTTAATTAACTTAAATTTTTACTTAACTTAACTTTAACATGAAAAGTAAAGATCTAAGGGAGTTCTGTCTAGGAGACTAGTTCTTGGAAGCCTTTGTGCCACTAGTCTTTCCTGGGAACGTTGCTCTGTCTAGGAGGATGGTATTTAAGGAGCCTTTGCCTCACCATTCTTTCCTGGGAGCACTCTTGGTTAATACTGATTATGTTATTTTAACTTTTTTTTTTTAAAAAAAAATTTAATTAAAAAAAAAAAAATCTGAAACTATCTCCAAAAATTTTTACATCTCAAGAGTTAGTTTCTTTATTTGATCTAGGTACAATTGTGTTTTGATGCCTTAATTTATTTGATTTGCACCTAGATGTGGGTTATCTAAAATCCTCAAGCATGCCCCTAGTTTTTGGTACAGAAAAATTTGAAAATCAATAGGGCATGTTTGAAACAATATAGGTAGACAACCTTGTCTTACTTGTAGGTTTGATTGACTCAATGATGAGGGGACATTGAGTTTACTTAAAAGGCAATCCCCAAGTTACGTCTTGCTAAGACGTTAAACTAAGCGCTGGATGGGAGGCAACCCATCATTTTAGGTAATTTTCTGTTATTTATTTTATTTACTTAATTTTATTGTTTATTTTAGTTTAATAATTTTTAAATTGTTAAAACTAAAAATGTTTGTTGAGATGTTAGAAGTTCACAGCGATCTGTCTGTATACATTTTAATGATGAATATAATGAATGCACCTGCATTTCTCCATTACTACTTACACATTCTCAAGAAATAGGTAATCTTTCTTCTCTTTTCTCTTTATCTTTAATTTACAGTTGTTACATTGAGGACAATGTAAGTTCTAGGTTGGGGGTGGTGAAAAATTATCATGCTTAATTAGAAGAAAAAAAAATTTAACAATTTAAAAAATTATAAAAAAAAAAAAAAATTATTTCACAAAAATTTATCATTTCTTTAAATCAAATTTAAGTAAATAGTTAAGTCTTTTGTACTGTTAGATTAATTTTTGAAAACATATCATGAAATATTTTGTAATTATTTTTGATAATTAGTTAGTTTTTGTCATAACTAGTATTTCTTGATAAAATGTGGAAATTATATTAAACCCAAAATCGGTGTTTATGAATTTTTTTTAGTGGAGACTACCCTTGTGAGATATAATTTGAGCCTAATTTCTTTTATTCAGAGTGAAATATATATTTTTTTCTACTCCAAACACATTTCTTATTTATTCAAAAAGTTTAGATGATCTCTATAGGTATTAGTATTGAATGTATGAATTTTTTTTCTCATCTTAATAGAGTATCATATATTTTTGATTATTATTTTTGCTTAGATAAAATGATTTGAGTAGAAATTGATAGTATATGCTTATATCTCATTCATGCATGACTGCTACAAAAAAAAAAACAAAAAGACATATATGGGGTTACCTAAACCAAGATCAAAACAGAAAAGCCACAAAATTAACCACTCACCAAATTCCAAAAAAAAAAAATGTACAATCTGTACATGGGTTGACTCTCTAAAATATACATATATTGAAAAAAAATAGAGAGATAAAAAATATAGTATCATCTACATACTATGACCCACATTGCCTACAAAGTTGTGAGTAAAGGCTAAATACAAAAGAAAGATATAGGAAGTAATTCCCTAAAAAGTCATTGCAATTTCTTCATTTGTAAAAAGCATATATCTTGAAATTCTTTCTTAATGAGTTTGATTTATGCATGAAAATAATTTTTATATATGATATCTTTATAATTTATACATTTGATTCCTTTCATGAGATCAATGTTAAAATAACACTTTGAGCCTTTATTCTTTATACATATGCGAACATATTAGTTCATTTCTATACATCAACTCTTTCGCATATAAATTAGTATGAGTGTTTGAACCCATAGGATTCAGTGTTTTGAGAGTATTGACTTGTGAGGAATAAAGTCGAAGCGAATTCTGATTCATGACACCGAAATTGGGTGAAATTAAATTGATACATTTTTGACAGGAAATATGAAAATGATTTTCGACTAATTATTATAATAAATCATGATTGTTTAAAGAGATTAAAATAACTTATGCTTGAGATTTTAATTATGATCTTAAAAGAGATTAAAAAGTATGAGATATTTTTGTGATATGTTGTTTTCTTTTATTCTTAAATTAATTTTTGATTTTGTTGTAATTTTAATTTTTGATTTGATTGTTTTTATTTTTACATTTAGTTCAATGTTTGTGGGTATCATTACTGAAAACCCATCCGAGACTCAAACTCGTCCACTAGGGCAACCTAGGGGTTTAACGGCTTGTTGCATAGGCTAAATGCAACCGTTTCAATCCACGAAAGTGATTTAGGATAGTTTAATTTTTAGTTTTTATCGCTTCTCTTGCTAAGGGACTAGCAAGAAGCTGGTTGGGGGTTGTGATGAGTGCTCAAAAAGCACTAAAATAACTATGATTTTATGCACATTAATTGATTAAAAATATATATATTTATATGTTTTATCATATATTTATATAAATTTGTCTTTTTCGGAATCACGGGTATTTTTATTGTTTTTCAGGTATTTTGGCTTAAAAATACAACTTAAAGACTCAAAAAGGAAACTGGAAGCAATACATCACAAATATATTAATAAATAAATGCGGAAAGGTCGACAAATATGGAAAAATTGGACAAAATGGGTCAAGAAGGTCAAAAATGTCAAAAAGGCGAAAAACGCGCCGCCGCCGCCGCCCAGCCGCCGCGCCCCAGCGCCCAGCTCCGCCAGAAGCAGCAGCGCGCGGCACTGTTCACCCGCGGCACTGTTCACCCGCGTTACTGTTCACCTGCGGCACTGTTCACCCGCGTTACTGTTCACCCGCGTCACTGTTCATCCGCGGTACTGTGCAGCCGCGGTACTGTTCATACGCGGTACTGTGCAGCCGCGGTACTGTTCATACCCGGTACTGTGCAGCCGCCCCATGTCATGCTGACGTCATCAAATGACGTCAGCAATCAATAATACGCGTTTTTTCATTTTTTTAACATTTTTTTCTCTACTTTTTCTCTCCATCCTCACCTATAAATACCCCTCTTCCCTTCACTTCAAAACACACCAAAAAAACACCTCCAAATACATTCTTTTCTCTCTTTTCTTAGATTTTTAGGATTCTTTAGTTTTTCTTAGTTTTTCTTAGTTTTTCTTATGTTTTCTTAGTTTTTAGCTTTTCTTAGTTAATTTCTCTTAGATTTAGAGTTCTTCCTTTTTTTGGGAAGAACTAGTTATGTTTTTGTAATATTTTAGCTCTTTGATTCAATAAATGGGAGTGCAAATTCCGCTTGGAGTTTTTCCAGCAACGGGAATAGCGTCGAAGTTCTGTAAGGATTTTATTTTCTTTACAGTTATTTTTATGCTTTATTCTTACATGTTATATTTAATTTGTCTGTGGTTAAATTTAACTGTGCTGGCTATTTAGTAAACATGATGTAATAATAACGTTGTTATGCTTGCGAAATATTAAATAGGTAAAAATCTCTAAAATGAATTGATTTTATTTTTATTCATGATTTTATATTAAGAATGTTAGAGAGAAATATATTATTTTTCATTACAAACTTAAACCTGAAAATTAGATTTTAAGGTTTAGTTATCCGGTCTGATTTAGAGTAGTGCTCTTTTATTTGATGGTACAATCGCCCGGTAGTTAGAGTGAAGCTCTATTTCAAAAGTTTTTATAAGAATTATTATCTGAAAATGTATTGACAACATGTTTTCGGTAGTGGTTTTAAAACTTGAAAGTTAGTACTCGGATAACTAAATTCTTAGGTTTAATTTGGACACCTTGAATAAAGTTTAAACTGTCTAACCCCACCAAAGGTGGCATTTAAATGGTTCATTTTCAATCTCTTAGAAAAAGGAATTAATTTAATTAGGCAAATTAGTTATCAACCCCACCCATAGGTGTTAATTGATTTGTTTAGTTAACAAAGAATATCTAACCCCACCAAAGGTGGTATTCATACAAAAAAGGGAGAATCAATAAATATCAATTCATATCTTTAATAACCTAGATAATATGAGCAAGCATAATTAACTTAGTTATTATATCCATAAATACTCCGCCATTATAAATGATAAAATTTGCATGAATGTTTATTGAATCTATGTTTATTTTTATGTAAGTAGATTAAAAACACAAAAACCCCAAAATATCGTGACAGGATGTTTAGGATTTAATTTCGTTTTTAAAAGTTTGAATAATAAATTAAAAACCACATACATTCCTTCCTTAGATCGACCTTGGGAGTATACTTATCATTTTCTACGAAATGATTCGTGCACTTGCGAGAGTTTTATAAATATTAAAACCAAAGTATTTGCGAAGATCGGCGATGCCGGTTTTCGTTCATCAAGTTTTTAATGAGTGTCGGCGCGCGCGTGAACAGTAACCCGCGCGCAGTGCTGCGCGCGTGAACAGTAACCCGCGCGCGCAGTGCTGCGCGCATGAACAGTACCCGCGCGCAGTTTGGGCGGAGCTGGGTGCTGGGGCGCGGCGGCTGGGCGGCGCGGCGGCGCGTTTTTTTTTCTTTTTGACATTTTTGACCTTTTTGACCCATTTTGTCCAATTTTTCCATATTTGTCGACCTTTCCGCATTTATTTATTAATATATTTGTGATGTATTGCTTCCAGTATTCTTCTTTGAGTCTTTAAGTTGCATTTTTAAGCCAAAATACCTGAAAAACAATAAAAATACCCGTGATTCCGAAAAAGACAAATTTATATAAATATATGATAAAACATATAAATATATATATTTTTAATTAATTAATGTGCATAAAATCATGGTTATTTTAGTGCTTTTTGAGCACTCATCACAACCCCCAACCAGCTTCTTGCTAGTCCCTTAGCAAGAGAAGCGATAAAAACTAAAAATTAAACTATCCTAAATCACTTTCGTGGATTGAAACGGTTGCATTTAGCCTATGCAACAAGCCGTTAAACCCCTAGGTTGCCCTAGTGGACGAGTTTGAGTCTCGTGAGGGTTTTCAGTAATGATACCCACAAACATTGAACTAAATGTAAAAATCAAAAGAAACAATAAAAACAATCAAATAAAAACTAAAATTACAACAAAATCAAAAATTAATTTAAGGATAAAATGAAACAGAATATCACAAAAATGTCTCATACTTTTTAATCTCTTTTAAGATCATAATTAAAATCTCAAGCATAAGTTATTTTAATCTCTTTAAACAATCATGATTTTATTATAATAATTAGTCGAAAATCATTTTCATATTTCATTTCAAAAATGTATCAATTTAATTTTACCCAATTTCAGTGTCATGAATCAGAATTTGCTTCGACTCTATTCCTCACAAGTCAATACTCTCAAAGCACTGAATCCTATGGGTTCAAACACTCATACTAATTTATATGCGAAAGAGTTGATGTATAGAAATGAACTAATAGGTTCGCATATGTATAAAGAATAAAGGCTCAAAGTGTTATTTTAACATTGATCTCATGAAAGGAATCGAATGTATAAATTATAAAGATATCATATATAAAAATTATTTTAATGCATAAATCAAACTCATTAAGAAAGAATTTCAAGATATATGCTTTTTACAAATGAAGAAATTGCAATGACTTTTTAGGGAATTACTTCCTATATATTTCTTTTGTAATTAGCCTTTACTCACAACTTTGTAGGCAATGTGGGTCATAGTATGTAGATGATACTATAATAATTTTTTTATCTCTCTATTTTTTTTTTCTGAAGATATATATATTTTTTTTTCAATATATGTATTTTTTTAGAGAGTCAACCCATGTACAGATTGTACATTTTTTTTGGATTTTGGTGAGTGGTTAATTTTGTGGCTTTTCTGTTTGATCTTGGTTTAGGTAACCCCAGATATGTCTTTTTGTTTTTGTAGCAGTCATGCATAAATGAGATATAAGCATATACTATCAATTTCTACTCAAATCATTTAATCTAAACAAAAATAATAAAAAAATATATGACACTCTATTAAGATGAGAAAAAATTCATACATTCAATGCTAATACCTATAGAGATCATCTAAAAATTTGAATAAATAAGAAATGTGTTTGGAGTAGAAAAAATATATTTCACTCTGAATAAAAGAATTTAGGCTCAAATTATATCTCACAAGGGTAGTCTCCACTAAAAAAAATTCATAAACACCGATTTTGGGTTTAATATAATTTCCACATTTTATCAAGAAATACTAGTTATGACAAAAACTAACTAATTATCAAAAATAATTACAAAATATTTCATGATATGTTTTCAAAAATTAATCTAACAGTACAAAAGACTTAATTATTTACTTAAATTTGATTTAAAGAAATGATAAATTTTTGTGAGAAAATATTAAAATTTTTTTTTTTTTTTTTTAATTTTTAAATTGTTAAATCTTTTTTTTTTTTTAATTAAGCATGGTAACTTTTCACCACCCCCAACCTAGAACTTACATTGTCCTCAATGTAACAACTGTAAATTAAAGATAAAGAGAAAAGAGAAGAAAGATTACCTATTTCCTGAGAATGTGTAAGTAGTAATGGAGAAATGCAGGTGCATCCATCATATTCATTATTAAAGTGTATACAGACAGATCGCTGTAAACTTCTAACATCTCAACAAATATTTTTAGTTTTAACAATTTAAAAATTATTAAACTAAAATGAACAATCAAATTAAGTAAATAAAATAAATAACAGAAAATTACCTAAAATGATGGGTTGCCTCCCATCCAGCGCTTAGTTTAACGTCTTAGCAAGACGTAACTTGGGGATTGCCTCTTAAGTAAACTCAATGTCCCCTCATCATTGAGTCAATCATACCTACAAGTAAGACAATGTTGTCTACCTATACTGTTTCAAACATGCCCTATTGACTTTTAAATTTTTCTGTACCAAAAACTAAGGGCATGCTTGAGGGTTTTAGATAACCCACATCTAGGTGCAAATCAAATAATTAAGGCATCATAACACAATTGTACCTAGATCAAGCAAAGAAACTAACTCTTGAGATTAAAACTTTAAAATTTTTGAGATAGTTTCAATTTTTTTTTTTTTTTTTATGGTTTAAAATAACATAATTAGTATTAACCAAGAGTGCTCCCAGGAAAGAATGGTGGGGCAAAGGCTCCTTAAATACCATCCTCCTAGACAGAGCAACGTTCCCAGGAAAGACTAGTGGCACAAAGGCTTCCAAGAACTAGTCTCCTAGACAGAACTCCCTTAGATCTTTACTTTTCATGCTATTAAAATTAAGTTAATTAAGTTCAGTTAAGTAAAAATCTAAGTTAATTAAGTTAATGAAAATCTAATTTAATTAAAAAGCTAAGTTGGTTAAGTAAAAAAATATCTAAATTAATTAAAAAAAACTAAGTTAATCAAAGTTAATTAAAAAGTTCAAGTTAATTAAGTTAAGTTAATTAAAAAGCTAAGTTAAAAATCTAAGTAAGTTAAGTTAAAAAAATCTAAGTTAATTAAGTTAAATAAAAATTAAGAGAAGAAAAAAAAAATAGTTAAAGAAAAAAAATAATAATAATAAAATAAAAATAAATAAAAATAAAAATAAAAATAAATAAAATTAAAATTGAAATAAAATAAAATAAAATAAAATAAAGTTAAGATTTTAAATAAAAACTTAAAATTAAATGAAAATTAAAAATTAAGTTTTTTTTTTATTTATTATATTTTTTTTCAATTTTTTTTTTACTATTCATGAATTGTAATTTTATTTTGCTATCTACACTATAAATTTTATTTATTTATTTCAATTTAAATTTTTGAATTTTTTTTTTTTTACTTTTTTTTTTTTACTATTCATGAACGGTAATTTTATTTTACTATTCACGTTATATTATTTCTTATTAACTTAAATTTTTGTTTTTGTTTTTGTTTTTGTTTTGTTTTTTTTTTTTACTATTAATGAACGGTAATTTTATTTTACTATTCACGCTATCTTATTTCTTATTAACTTAGAATTTTTTTTTTTTTAAAAAATAATTTTTTTTTTACTATTCATGAACGGTAATTTTATTTTACTATCTACGCTATATTAAAAAAAATTTAAGTTTTTAATTTTTAATTTTTTTTTTACTATTCATGAACGGTAATTTTATTTTACTATTTACATTAGATTATTTATTTATTTTTATTTTAAAATTTTAAAATTTTAATTTTTTTTTTTACTATTCATGAACGGTAATTTTATTTTACTATTTACACTATACTATTTTTTATCTTAAAATTTTTTATGTTTTTAAGTTTTAAATTTTTTTTTTTACTATTCATGAACGGTAAAATTTTTTACTTCAAATTTCAAATTTCTAATTATTTTACAATTAATAAAAAATATTTATTTTTTAATTATTTTTTAATTTTTTAATTTTTAATTTTTTTAACTTTTTTTTTATTTCTTATGAAATTTGAAATTTGATTATTATATTGTTTTTTATCCAAAAAAAAAATCACAATTATTTACACCACAAAAATGTTTTTAAAATTTTGATAAATAATTTAAAAAACCGTTATTCCTTCCCCGGCAACGGCGCCAAAAACTTGATGACCAAATCCCCGGCAACGGCGCCAAAAACTTGATGACCAAATCCCCGGCAACGGCGCCAAAAACTTGATGACCAAATCCCCGGCAACGGCGCCAAAAACTTGATGAACGAAAACCGGCATCGCCGATTCCCGCAAATACTTTGGTTTTAATATTTATAAAACTCTCGCAAGTGCACGAATCATTTCGTAGAAAATGATAAGTATACTCCCAAAGTCGATCTAAGGAAGGAATGTGTGTGGTTTTTAATTTATTATTCAAACTTCTAAAAACGAAATTAAATCCTAAACATCCTGTCACGATATTTTGGGGTTTTTGTGTTTTTAATCTACTTACATAAAAATAAACATAGATTCAATAAACATTCATGCAAATTTTATCATTTATAATGGCGGAGTATTTATGGATATAATAACTAAGTTAATTATGCTTGCTCATATTATCTAGGTTATTAAAGATATGAATTGATATTTATTGATTCTCCCTTTTTTGTATGAATACCACCTTTGGTGGGGTTAGATATTCTTTGTTAACTAAACAAATCAATTAACACCTATGGGTGGGGTTGATAACTAATTTGCCTAATTAAATTAATTCCTTTTTCTAAGAGATTGAAAATGAACCATTTAAATGCCACCTTTGGTGGGGTTAGACAGTTTAAACTTTATTCAAGGTGTCCAAATTAAACCTAAGAATTTAGTTATCCGAGTACTAACTTTCAAGTTTTAAAACCACTACTGAAAACATGTCGTCAATACATTTTCAGATAATAATTCTTATAAAAACTTTTGAAATAGAGCTTCACTCTAACTACCGGGCGATTGTACCATCAAATAAAAGAGCACTACTCTAAATCAGACCGGATAACTAAACCTTAAAATCTAATTTTCAGGTTTAAGTTTGTAATGAAAAATAATATATTTCTCTCTAACATTCTTAATATAAAATCATGAATAAAAACAAAATCAATTCATTTTAGAGATTTTTACCTATTTAATATTTCGCAAGCATAACAACGTCATTATTACATCATGTTTACTAAACAGCCAGCACAGTTAAATTTAACCACAGACAAATTAAATATAACATGTAAGAATAAAGCATAAAAATAAATGTAAAGAAAATAAAATCCTTACAGAACTTCGACGCTATTCCCGTTGCTGGAAAAACTCCAAGCGGAATTTGCACTCCCATTTATTGAATCAAAGAGCTAAAATATTACAAAAACATAACTAGTTCTTCCCAAAAAGGGAAGAACTCTAAATCTAAGAGAAATTAACTAAGAAAAGCTAAAAACTAAGAAAACATAAGAAAAACTAAGAAAAACTAAAGAATCCTAAAAATCTAAGAAAAGAGAGAAAAGAATGTATTTGGAGGTGTTTTTAGGTGTGATTTTGAAGTGAAGGGAAGGGGGGTATTTATAGGTGAGGATGGAGAGAAAAAATGAGTAAAAAAATGTAAAAACGCGTAATGGAAATGCTGACGTCATTGATGACGTCAGCATGACGTCATGGGGCTGCTGAGCACTCATCACATATCGATGATTTAATTGACCTAGATCCGGTTCCTTTATCAATACATATGGAACAAAATGTTCAAGATGACCAACCTAGTTAAGATGATGCAGATGCTCTTATGCAAGTTGAAACAGATTATCAGACTACTAATAAGTTGCCAAAACTAGAAATTCCACTCAGGAGGTCTACCAGAGATCGATGTCCTTCCACACGGTATGATACAGATGAGTATGTGTTATTTTCAAATGAGGGGGAACATCAATGTTATGTAGAAGCGATGGAAGATGGAAACATGACACACTAGGTTGGTGCTATGGAAGATGAGATGTAGTCACTGTATGACAATCACACGTTTGAGCTGGTAAAGTTTCCTAAGGGTAAAAGAGCTCTGAAGAATAAGTAGGTATATAGGGTGAAGCAAGAAGAAAACAATTCACAACCACGATACAAAACTAGACTGGTCGTCAAGGGATTCAGTCAGAGAAAATGTATTGATTTTGATGAAATTTTCTCTCATGTTATGAAGATGTCTTCCATACGTGTTGTTCTAGGTCTAGTAGCAAGCTTGGATTTAGAAATTGAGAAAATGGATGTGAAAATTTCCTTTTTTTATGGTGATTTGGAGGAAGAGATTTATATGGAGTAGTCAAAGGGTTTTAAGGTAAAAGAAAAAGAGGATTATGTATGTCGGTTAAAGAAGTTTGAGTCAGTTATCGGGGAGCATGGTTACAAGAAGATTGATTATTGTGTTTTTGTGTAGAAATTCTCTAATGATGATTTTATCATTTTATTGCTCTATGTTGATGATATGTTGATTGTTGACAGAAATTCTTCAAGGATTGATAATTTGAAGAAGCAGTTGAGTAAGTCCTTTTCCATAAAGGACTTGGAGCCAGCAAAACAAATTCTTGGTAGTCGAATTTGTTGAGACAAGAAACGAAAGAAGTTGTATGTGTCATAAGAACGGTACATTAACAATGTACTTGAAAGGTTTCATACGGATAAAGCTAAAGTGGTTTATTTTCCTTTATCTAACCATTTTAAGTTGAGATCGAGTCAAGGCCCTTCAATAGATAAAGAGAAGGAAGATATGGAAAAAAGTTCCATTTGCCTCAACAATAGGAAACTTAATGTATGCAATGGTGTGTACTAGGCCATACATAGCTTATGCAGTTGGAGTTGTTAGTCGTTTTCTTTCAAATCCAAGAAGAGAGCATTGAGATGCAGTAAAATGGATTGCGAGATATCTTAAAGATGCTTCCAAGTTAACACTTAGCTTTGGAAGTGGAAAACCAGTGTTATTTAGATACACTTATTCAGATTTGGCAAGAGATGAAGATTCTCATAAATCTATTTTAGGTTATCTAATTACTTTTTTTGGTGGAGTAGTTTCTTGGTAGTCAAGATTGCAAAAGTATTTTGCACTTTCTATAGTAGAGGTAGAGTTTATTGCTGCAATGGAAGCTTGTAAGGAGTTGTTATGAATGAAACATTTCTTAAGAGAACTTGGTTTCAAGCAATAGAAATATATGTTGTTCTGCGATAATCAGAGTTCTATTCACCTAGCGAAGAACTCGGAGTTTCACTCAAGATCAAAGCGTATTGATGTGAGGTATCATTGGATAAGAGATACTCTTAACAACAAGTTACTTGAAGAGAAAATTCATACTGATGAAAATGAATTTGACATGCTGACAAAATCAGTGTCAAGGGAATAACTTGAAATTTGTTGTTCAATTTTTGGGATGGTATCCCCCTTCATTTAATCGGGAAAGGGGGAGATTTGTTAGGTTTTCTTTCTAATTTGGAGGAGCCCAAAAAGGCCCATGTGGTTTCATGGCCCATGGAGAAAGAAGGTGAAATTTTTTCCATTTGATTGCTTCATTAATCAATCGATTTAGGGTTGTTGAGAGGGTGAAGCGGAAGCAAAAAGAAAAGCAGAAAAATTGAGAGTAGTTTTTCAGTTTTTCCTTATTCAGAAAGTCTTCATCAAGTGCTCCGATGGAATGTCGTGTGTGGTCTGATTGAGTTGAGATTATGCAGGAAGGTTCATAACTCAAGACTATTCAATTTGAACGGTGGGATTTGGATTTGGCTCATCGATTTGGGAAAATATGGTCGGTTAATAGTGAATACAAAATTGGATTAGATCTCTCCATTTTCTTGAAATAATTGTTAGTTTCCAAAAAGTTGTATTCTTGATGATGTTGTTGATTGTTTGTCTCTAATTTTATCTAAAGAGAACTTTTGTAAATTTGTTTCTTGATAGTGGAAGTTTTGGAGATGGAGTGTCGTGGTTCTTTTCTTCCTACACCTGGAAGGTTTTTTCACGTAAATTGATTGTATTGATTTTGTGTATGTTTTATTTTGAACTCTATTTATTTGTTTCTTAAAAGATTCACACAAATAAGAAAAATAGGGTTTGTTCTGCTGCTTAGAGCTTGATTAAGTTCGCATTGATATTGTGATTTTCCTAACATTTTTTAATTTAAATTTTCTTTTCGAGTGAAAAGGATTTATGCCTCAGCTGTTTTGTTCCTACTATATCTCTTGTATAGCTACTTAGTGAGCAATTTGAAAAAGTCCCACATAGATTAGGAACCATAGTGGGTGTTGTATTTTGCGCTATAAATAAAGTCTCATTTTCCACTTTAAAAGTATCTCAAAATTTGTATATCTTTCTCTCTTTTATAAGGGAATTGATTAGCTCATTTTTCCCAATTAATTGTAATTTTAGAGTTCATCCAATTTGAATATAATGGAATTGGTTAACGATGCCCGAAAACATAGGTAACATTTATACCAAAACTCGTTAAATTTTTGGTGTTTTTATTTTTCTACTTTAGTTTCTTTTAGCATTATATTTCCAATAGTATTATTTTTTCGGACTAGTTTGAGTTCTATTAATTTAAATCATATCATTTGTGAATAATAATTACTTAGAGTAGAGAAAATATACCCAATTTTTCCAACAATTGGTATCAGAGTTGAAAGTTTCTACTTAAGCATTTGTTTGTATTTCGTTTATTTGCTACTGGAATATAGTTGCTAGTTGTTGTAATTTGAAGAAATGACGGAAGAAAAGTCTCCCTTAAACAAAGGCCAACCATCCATGTCAAGTAGAAAATTGTGATGAATGCAAGGTCGAGGTGGAGAAGTTTGATAGAACTAGTCATTTCGGCATGTGGCAAGGCGAAGTTCTAGATGCTCTATTTCAACAAGGTCTAGACATCGCCATTGAAGTAGAGAAACCAGATAGAGTAGATGAAGTCGAGTGAAAAAATATCAATTGATTGGCATGTGATACAATCTGTTTGTGTCTCTCAAGAGAACAAAAATACGCATTCATGAAGGAGACATCCACAAGTAATTTGTGGAAGGTATTGGAGAACAAGTTCATAAAGAAGAGTAGACAAAATTGGCTCTATTTCAAGAAGTTGTTCTGTTTTGATTATTTACCAAGTACCACAATAAACTAGCATATTACTGCTTTTAATCGATTAGTAGCAGATTTTTTAAATATGGATAAAACTTTTAAAGATGAAGATTTAGCTTTGATGTTGTTAGCCTCCCTTCCTGGTGAGCTTGATCACCTTATTACTAGCTTACTCATTAGGAAGGATAAATTGTCTTTTGAGAAAGTTTGTAATGCTTTGTGTAGTTATGAAATTAGAAAGCATGAATGAAGTAGCAGAGGCACTATCTGTAAGAAGGCATCCGCAAATACAACAAAAAGTAAGAGGAGGTAGATCTCTTTATAAAGGAAGGTTTGGTAAATATGAATGTGCCTTTTATCACGAAAAAAGTCATTGGAAGAAAACTGTTTGAAGTTGTAGAAGAAAGGAAAAACTATGACACTTGATGCATGTGTAGCTGAAAACAACTCAGATTCAGATTTTTCATTCGTTGGTTTATCAACAGCATCCCATCCTGGTGATTGGATTTTTGATTCAACATGTACCTTCCATATGTCTTCTAATAAGGAGTGGTTTTTTAACTTTGAAGAACTAGACGGTGAAGTTGTTTTCATGGGTAATAGTTATCAATGCAAAATTTTGTTGATCAGTACAATTCGTTTGAAGAATCAAGATGGTTCAACAAGAGTCTTGATGGATGTTCATTATATTCCACATATAAAGAAGAATCTCATTTCCGTGGGAGTCTTAGTATCAAAAGGCTTCACTATAACCATGCAAAATGGGGCATTGAAGGTTACTTCTAGAGCACTTGTGGCAAAGAAATATGTTCGGAAGAATAACTTGTACTACTACCTTGGTAGTATGGTTATTGAGATAGCATCAGCAGCAGTTTGAGAGGAAGAAAAATATTCAGAAACTACCAAGCTATTCATCAACAATAATTTTGGAGGAAGATAAGATTTAGAAACTATCAAGCTATGATATATGCATTTGGGGCATGTTGGTGAAAAAGCTTTACAAATTCTTGTAAAACAAGGCATGTTAAAAGACGTGAGAATGAATAAGTCGAAATTCTGTGAGCATTGTGTATTGGGAAAAAAGAGAGTAAGTTTTGGCACTGTACTCCATAATACAAAACACATCTTGGATTACAATCATATGGATGCGTAGGGGTCAATAAGAACTTCATCCATGAGTGAGAAACATTATTATGTCACTTTCGTCGATGACTTCTCGAGAAGAGTTTAGGTGTATTTTATGAAGAATAAGGATGGAGTGTTGAGAATTTTTCTTAAGTGGAATAAGATGATTGAGGCTTAGACTTGTAGAAAGATCAATAGTCTAAGGTCTGATAATGGCACCGAGTTCACAAATGATCTATTTATGAAAGTTTGTGAAGAAAAATGTATAGTGCGACACTTCACTATTGGAAAAACACCACAACAAAATAGAGTTGCAAAACGTTTAAACCGGACTTTGCTAGAGAAGGTTCGATGTATATTGTCAAATGTTGGGTTAGGCAAGCAATAATGGGTTGAGGCTATGACATATGCATATCATCTTGTCAACCGTCTACCATTGTCCGCTCTTGGACTATGTCTACGAGACAAACTCTGAAAAATATTTTTTTCACTAATAAAATTTATGGGTACAAAATGAGAAAGAATACAACAAATTAGGATAAACCCAAAATAGTGACACACAAGTGTTTTCCAAATTTACTATTTTGTCACTTTCTTTTTAAAAAAATATCTTAAATATTATCTTTCATTTTCTCACACACAACAATATTTTTCATCAAAAGAAATTGTTTATTTGGCTTTGTTTTGATTCTTTTATTTTGGTATGTCTCTCTAAGATAAAAATATTATTTATTTATAGGTATAATTGTCTATCTTTTAAGTGGTCAAAAATTAGCCACGTAATTGGCCAAATTTTAACCACATAATATATATATATATATATATATATTATTTGATGAATTTGTAAAATATGATTGCATTTAAATTTTTTTATTTTCTTCTCATTGTTGCATGTAAGCAGACCTACAGATTCAGGATGTTGCAAAGAGTGTCACAAAAGTTGCAATCCGAGAATCAAGAGCTGGGGATTTGAGAAATGAAAAGGTGAGTTTTTTTTTTTAAATATAAAAAAACAGTGCTTCCTTTGAACTGTGTATGATTATTCCTCTAGAATACTATCCGTGTCAGATTCACATGGTTTCAATTTGCATGGTTCTATTTCCCACCTTTGAGTTACGTATTTAATTTCTTGCAAGCTGCTTTGATGTATTTGTCTTTTCATGAAAGGATGGTGTTTGAATTTTTTGAAGGGTGGTTGCTTGGTTCTGACTTTTCCCACCACTCCTATGACATTATAAGATATTTTTTGATTTTCAAACAATGTAGTTCTGCTGTTCAGGTTGAAATCTGATTTTGAAGTTAATCCAAGGGACTTAGGTAATGGATTCAACAAACCCTTTCTGAAAGATGCTTATTATATTCAGGTTTATTCCCATTATGATGCCTATTGAACAGATTTGTTGAAACATGACAAGATTCTGAGTAAGAATCCCCTGGCTCCTCACTTAAGAGATGTGCCTGATTATCTAGTCGACTCGAAAACTAAAGAAGCCAGCAAGATGAGCAAACTCTCTAAAATTGCAATGGGAAATACCAACTCTGCACGTCGCCAAGGTCCAATAAAAGATTCAGAAGAAGGACCCTCTCAAGACTTTCACGGCTGAGGTATGACCTGTGTTAGCTTGGTTTTTCCAGTTGTGGAAATATCTCTACTTTTTCTGCATTACATTTTTTTTTGTTGAAATTCTGCTGCTACACCTAAACACCTAAAATATTGTCTACTTAGTATCAGTCCCTTGAGCAAATGTGTAAAACAATAACATGAACTAAATTGCTAATACATTTGCATTGATTTGATGGCAGGGACGTAGACGTGGCATGAAAAAAGGAAGCAAAGGGACGACAACAATAAGCACAAAAAGAACAAATCTATTTGATATATTAATTGGGTGCTGCTAAATCCACGTAACCAGAGGTTCTTACCACACACACTATATGAATTATTTTATTTCCTTTTAAGTTTTTGCAACAGTATCTAATTGTTTTTTTTCATTCGTGTAGCTTTTTCAATCATATTAATTATGATATATCTTGTAACTATATTTTTTAAAATGAATTTTTTTTTCATCCTATACATGTTATACCAAAATTGATGTGATTGTAAATTGAGATTTTTTTTAAGTAATCATATATAGTGTATATAGATAATTTCAAAACGATATTATTAATACTAACTGTTTGGGGTTGATATGATTTACATAGAGAAAACTCAAAGAGAAATTAAGTTGATTGACTGAATGTATGGATCTCATAAGAGGTCCATATATTTATAGAACATTACCTATACATGTGTCAATTACATAATGAGTATACATATTTACATGTTAGAGGGGTAAAACTAGCATAAAGTACAACATATTATGGGTCGAGGTCGACTTCAACTCGGGCTATCATTGAGCTCGTGGTTGTCCTATGGAAAGGACATCTAGGGCGCTTCACCTTCCATCTCGGATTGGTGACTTGGCTTGAGCAGTTTGCGTGGGTCAAGCACTAGGTCGGTTTGGATATCCAAACATCTAATCCCTCTACTCTTTCAGTTCAGACTCTAGTCTGAGGTGAAAGAGTAATTATAGGCTTGGAATATGAACTGTTTAGCTCCCCTAATAAATGTTTGTCACTTGATTAGAGAGAAAAACCAAGTGTCTCTATATAAAGGAATACTTGGACTGAGATTTATCATCATTACTTGCGAAAATTGAGAAATAGTGAATAAAAATGTTTTGCCACATCACCTCGAGTTTGTAAAAGGTTTTTTAGCTCGGTGGTAAGGATTCAACTCAAACTGTAATTTTGTTTGTTCGAGTTTTTAAAGTTTAAGTGTTGAAAACCTAACGATATTTCACTTTATTTTCAGGTCAGTTTTTAAAGGATAATTTTTTTTTTTTAAACTTGACCATAAGTAACCTATTATTCTCGTACCTTACCCGTTAGGTTTTCTTTTGTTTTTATGTTTTTGTAGTTTTTACAGAATGCATAGGGAAAAACCCCTAATATTGTAGTGTTAGTGGCAACTTTGTAGCTCGAGCTCTTCCATTGAGGAGAGCCGATGTACGCCTCAACATTCTGCCTCTACCACTCATCCTTAAACTACTCCTACAGTTAGATTAAGCGTTCCATATACTCAAATCTCAATGGCCATGACATAGAGGAAGAAAACGAGGAATATAAAGCCTTGTGAATTGGTGTCCCAGGATGAAGAGAGATTAAGAAAAACCTACAACATCCCGTCCTCAGTTCATATAATGATTCCTCCAGAGAGAGCCTGTGATAGTCATCAACCTCCATTTGGTTGGATCGTCTTTCATGAAAGGCCTTATGGTTGGAGGTAAGGTTCCCTTATACCCTATAATTAGGAGATTCTTGATTAGGATGCAGCTCATGCCAAGGAAGTTGATGCCTAACGGGTAGAGGTATTTGTTCTGCCTCACGCTAATATGCCAAGAACTCAGAGTGGATTTAGAGATGGCCAAGTTTAACAAGGCCTATGTCCTAAAGCAGAACCCCACGAATCCTTAGAGGGTATATATGCTTGTGAAGCAGGATCAGGGGATGAACGTGTCCTTTCTTGAAAACGAGAAAAATTGGAAAGATTATTTTTTCTATGTTTTAGGTCTGTGAGAGTCTCTTACCAGTGACACTAGGTTGATAAAAAAGCGTCTCAAACGACACTAATGTCGTGATAAGGAATATGGATTCCTTAACCACGACCTTGAGTCTTGATGTGAAACAAAGGTTGGCTGACATCCAAAATTATCTTCTTAAAAATACCAACTGGAGGACCTTGTTGAACACCCCACGCTTTGTCACGTGTGGGTTGATGAGGCATGGTACGGTAGAGCCTCCCCTAAGGATCAATCTTAAACCCCGTGCTCCTCTTAAACCCTGAGCTACTCCTAAACCTAGAACTCCTCTTACATACTTCAAGGGTCAGTTTGAGGTGGTGGCTGATGATTGTTAGCTAGTTCTATGACTTGCCTTTTTCCTTTCCCATCTTTTTTTGGTACGACATGACTAACGTGACGTCCAATCACTCTTATTTTGTAGATCCTATGGATGTTACTACTGTGCAACTCTTTGCCTGTATAAAGAGTAAGATCGTACTTGTAGGGGGAGCGCTCTAACGGGTACACCTTTGGCTCCTAGATGGGGTTTTTCTAGAGGAAAGAAAAGGGGCAAGTCTTCTCATGAAGGTCGCCCTTCTTCGCTAAAGAACAAAAAAAAGAAGAAGGTTATGGTTGATGAGCCTGCCCTTAGCCCTGAGCCTCTGAATGTTTGCCCACCCATATCACCCTTAAAATAATAGCACGTCGCTCCAACTCCTTGCTCGGGTTTTAAAGAATCTAAGGATCTTGTAAAGGATTCAAGGAAGGGAAAGATCATCATTAATAATTTTACTACTGATGCAGAGGGAATAATCTTGAATCGAGGCTTGGCACCAGAGAACCTCAATCATTGTATGACCCATATTTCTTTTTCCTCGTACAAGAAGCAACTCGAGGTTATTTGTGAGGGTATGGACTTTGGCAAGGTCATCCGTTGTTAGATGTGTCAGGTGGGTTATCTCGCATTTTATTGTTATTCGTTAATTAGCATATGTAAAGTGTGAGCTCAGGACTTATTGGCTTGACCTTTTATTTTCTTCACTTGATGCTACTATATGACTTTGATAAGGCTTGTAATGCGAATTTTTTGAAAAATAATCTAGTGCAAGAGAAGTAGAGCCATGTGTTTATGTGTTCAAAATACACCGCACTATTGGAAAGAACAGGTAAATGGGAAGGCGAGGCAATTGATAAGGAGATAAGCTTAAAAAGGCCACCCTCGAGCTTAGTGAGTATGCTTGATGCCTTAGTAAGGTCAAGGAGGCTCTTAGGCGTGCGGAGGTCTGTCGTAAGGCGAAGGCCGATGTGGATGCCATAGCTTAGAAGCTCGAATCGAGCATAGAGAGAGCGTACGAGTTGGCCATAGTAATATTTAAGATGGAGGCCAAGTAGAAGGATATAGGTGAGTATTATTAGCACATTCTAGACATCCCGGTCACTCCCCTATGTATGTAGGTTCTTTCTATGGAGGAGGAAGAAGGAGAAAGCTCGAGCTCTTCTGATGGTGAGGACCGTCTTGAGGTCGCGGGGGCAGGACCATTGGATCCTTGAATTTTAATGACTCGACCCCTTTTTTCCGACCTCGATGCCACTCTTATTTATGTGGTTGCAAGCTTAAACTTGTAAGAATGTTAAATGAAAAGATCAACTTTATTTATTAATGGAAAATTTGTTTGCCTCTTTTATTGTGTATTTATGATGTTGACCTACCCATTTGTTTTTTGGGAACTTGGGTCATTGATTTTTTGTTTTTTTTTCAACCTTTATTTCCTATAATAAGGGGCTGAGAACACTTGTGTAATCTATACATTTAGGGATTTTTATCAATCCCTCTGACTTTTTTTATCGTGTTTTATGGATTCTATGTGTTGAAAATGGTAGGCTTAAGGTGGTTAAGCTTGAGTGTAATGTAAAAGAGACCAAGTGTGAGCTTGCCTCTTGAAATGAGTAGTTAATCCAAACTCAATCTTGAGAGAGAATGACCCTGGCTAGTATAGCCATGATTGTAGATATTGAATCATATTGGGCAAACTTCTATATGAAGTGATTTGAAAGAGTCTTCCTTAAGGTGATGAAGGTTACTGAAGAATTGGAGTGAGGATTTATCGTGATGATGATAGCTCACCCTAAGCATATGACCTATGCACAAAAGAAAATTATTGAGATTCAGGTCGAACTATTGCCCTTAATCGAAGAAACTGATGATCTAGATACTTATTGCGTGTCCTAGTGTTTAAATAATTTTTAGCCTTCTGAGAAGGGCGAGCTTTGTATTAATAATTATCCATAAGCTTGTAAATTTTAAACAATGAAAACATTATGGATGGTATGTACTTGTGATGACTTGACATTGTGAGTGTATTTGTATTTATAAATATCCAAAGAGAATTTTTATTATTATATAATGCTACCTGATTGCTAATCAAAGTGGTCAACTCAAACCTTGCTCTTATTAGGGTGTTCTACTTGGCTCTTTAATTAAAGTGATCAGTCTCATGGCATAAATTGGTGGGAGAGAGCCTTACCTAGTTCCTGACTGAGGTGCTCTTCTCTATTCAATGTCAGAGCGCTAACCTGGTTCCTGACCGAGGTGGGCAACTTGTGACCTTAGACAAGTGCCAGGGCACTCTACTTGGCTCTTAATTGAGGTGATCGACATGTGGCTCAAATTGGGTAGGAGAGAAAGCCTCACATGGTTCCTAACTGAGGTACTCATCTCCCTTCAATGTTAGAGCACCGATCTGTTTCTTGAACGAGGTGGAGAACTCATGACCTTATATAAGTGTCAGGGCACTCTATTTGGCTCTTAATCGAGGTGATCATCTCCTGACATAAAATAGTGGATGACTTCTAAAAGAAAGACCCATTTGTATGGGGTGATGTAGATCTATTGATATATCTTTTCCAAGATTACATAAAAATGGTGAGCTTTTATATGTTAGAAGTGATATTTCTTTGAGTGTCGTGCATTCCAACTTGTGCCCTCTTCTATTCTTTTTATATTTTTAGTAGGTAGGACCCTCTTGGTGTCATTTCAATTATTTGATAAGGTCCTTCCTAATTAGCACCCAATTTGTCGACCATCCATTCTTTCTTGTTGGGGAAGATCCACCTGAGGACTCAATCACTACTAGAAAATGCTTTGAAGCATACTGTCTTGTTGTAATAATACGATATTCTCCTTTTTTGCTCTGTCTTCCTTCTTAGGGCCTCGTTTCTTTTCTCTTCCATGAGGGTCAGTTTATGTGCTCTGATTATGTTGTTTTGTTCCTTTGTTAAAATTGATCTAGTAGTGGGTATTGTGACTTTGGTTAGTATTACTACCTCTGTCCCATATACTAGGGGAAAAAATGTCTCGTTAGTGCTTCCTTGAGGACTAGTCCCGACGGCCTATAATGTTCCAAGAAGCTCTTCCACCCACCTTCCTTTTGCACTCTGTAGTCTTTTATTTAATAAGCCGATGATGAGCTTGTTGGAGGATTCCACTTGACCATTGGCCTAGGGATAATATGGCGTGGAGTGGCGCATCTTAATGTTGTACTTGAGGGAAAACTCTATGATATTTCGTCTTGTGAATTGTTTTTCATTATCAGTGACAAGTTCTATAGGTAGGTTGAAGCAACAAATTATGGATTATCATATAAATCGAATCACCTCTTCCTCCCGTATTCCACCCAAGGGCTCTACTTCGATCAATTTTGAAAAGTAATTAGTAGGCACAAGTATAAACTTCTTTTGATCCTATAGGTATAGGTCCCACCATGTCAAGCCCCCACTTATAAAAGGGACAAGGACTTACCACACCTTTTATCGTATTTAGGGGGTGTAACAACGGGGCAAACCTTTAACATTTGTTGCATGTATGGGTGTACTTTGTGTAATCTGCCAACATAGTAAGCCACTAATAGCCCTATTTCATGATTCGTTGTGATAATTTCCTCCTTCTGAATGTGAACCATAGTCCTCTTCATGTGCTTCATACATTAATCTTTCATGATCCCTCTTTGGTTACACACAAGAGCCCTAAATCGAGTGAAGTTTTCTAATATAATTTCCATGTTTGTATCATATACTGACTTGCCTTAGATTTGATTTCTTTCGCAAACCTGCTATCTTTTGGTAGCTTCTCCTTTTCTAAGAAGTTATAAATGGAGGTGTACCAGAGGATAGTGAGAGTGTTTACAAATCCAACTATTCATTCAGCTTCCTTCTAGGACACTTTTGACAAGATTTTTATTGATACTACTTGATTGTGGTTGGCCTCTCGTATTGATGCCAAAGTGGCTAAAGCATCGATGTGACCATTATCCTTTTGAGTTATCTTTCTAATCTCAAACTTGGAAAATTTAGAGCACTTTTTAACCTTTCTAGATAACCTTTCATTTTTTCATCTCTAGCTTCAAATGACCCCAAGAATTGGTTGACCACTAGTCGTGAATCGCTATATATGGTGACCTTATTTGCTCCCAGCTTATTAGCAGTTATGGCCTCAAATATAGTTTCCTCATATTCTTCAACATTGTTGGTCACTTGGAAACCAAGTCTGACTACATACTCGAAACAATTGTTATCAGGGTATACTAAGATTACCTCTAGTCTTGCACCATTGAAGTTTTGTGCTCTATTAACAAACACCTCCCGAATTTCCCTAACTTTTTGATCTATCCCACATATTCTCTTTTTCTCTTCGTTGACAACAACCTATGGCTTCTCACTAAACTCAACCACAAACTTGGAGACCACTTGCCTTTTGATGGCTGATCTAACCATGTATATAATGTCGCACTCCCTCAATTCTATGGCTATATGTGCCAACATCCATGCTATATCTAGTCTTGTCAAGACATTCTTGAGTGGGTGAGATATGAGTACCATAATGGTGTGTGAACTGAAGTAGTGCCTGAGCTTTCATGCACTAACTTTGAGAACAAATTCTAATTTTTCAATGGTTGGATACCTGCTCTAGACATCCGTCAGAACCTGACTGGCGTAGTTGACATGGTGTTGAACTTTATTTCTCTCATCTAGGAGTACAATGTTGCATGTGTGGGAGGTCACAACCAAATACAAATAAAGAACCTCACCAGAACAAGGGCTAGTTAAGACATAGGGTTACTTAAGTACTTCTTGATTTTTTCAAAGGCTTTATCACAACTCTCGTCCCAAAAGACTGATATGCCTTTTTTCAACATTTTGAAGAAGGGTATACACTTATCAATGCATTTAGAAATGAACTTGTTCAATGCTACTATTATTCCATTTAATTGTTGAATTTCCTTAAGGCTAGAAGGTGGTCTCATGTTTATCAGGGCCTGTATTTTGTATGGATTGGCCTCAATCCCTCTGGCTGACACAAGATACCCTAAAAGGTTTCCTATAACGATACCAAATATGCACTTTTTATGGTTGAGCCTCATACCATATTTTTGGATTATTAAGAATACTTCCTCTAGGTCTGTAACGTGGTTTATGGGTTGAGCTGACTTAACCACCATATCATCCACATAGGCCTCCAGGTTCCTCCCTAACTGTTCTTCAAATATTTTTTTAACTAGGCGTTCATATGGCACCCACATTTTTCAATACAAATGACATCCTTTTATAACAGAATGTTCCTTCTTCTGTGATAAAAGATATTTTGTCCTCGTCTTCTGGGTGCATCCTAATATGATGGTACCCTGAATATGCATCCAAGAAACTCATCATCCCAAAGCCAATAGAGACATCTACCAATTGATCTATACTTAGAATAGGGAAGAAATCCTTGGGACATGATTAATTTAAATCTATACAAGTGACACATATATGATATGACACATATGATTTCTGGACGAAGACCACATTTGATAGCCATGAGGGATAGTTGACCTCCCTTATGACCCCTACTTCTTTAAGGGTAGCCATCTGGTGTTTAATGATCCCATTCTTTTCTCTTGCAAATTATGCTTTTTATTGATGTATAGGTCTAGCTTTTGGATATTCATTTAGTCAGTGTGATGTGATTTTTAGATCAATTCTGGGCATGTCAGTTGGAGTCCATGCAAAGATATTTAAGTTATCTCTAAGGAACTGTGAGAGTTGTGCCTCTAGCTCCATCGACAAATCTTCACCCAATTTTAAGGGTTAGCTCTCTCTTTTTACTTCTATGGGGAGGTTCTTTACTTCATTTAGGTTGATTAACTTTATAAGGCCTTGCCTCTTTGTCTTCCTTTGAGGGAGACCTCTCGGTAATTGCTATTTATGGGTCACATCCTTAATAGTGGCATTATAGCAGCTTCTAGCCTTTTCCTAGTCTCCCTTAATCTCATTCACCCTTTATTAGTAGGAAATTTAATTACTTGATGAAGGGTGGATGAGACTTCCATCATCTTATATATCCAAGGTCTTCCCAAGATGGTGTTATAGTAAGCTGGGACATCGATGATTACAAAAGTGATCATTATTATCATTCCTTTTGTCATAACATACAACACTACTATTCCTTTGTCATAGGTAGTACTACTATTGAACCCTACGAGAGGGAGCTCCATTTTGACAATGTTAAGGTCTTTTATACCTAGAGCTCTTGTTGTGGTCATAAAATGGAGGTCTATCGAACTCCGTGTATCAATAATTATTCTACAAATGTCACAAGATCCAATCCTCAATTTGATCACCATAGGATCCTCGTGATGAGACGAGGTCTCATCCTTCTCACTGAAAAAAATTTCAGTAGCAAGTCTGTTGTTGTATAAGGCATATACATGGGAGCACTGTGCAATTATCTAGTAAATATTTTGCACAATTTATTGGAGTTTTTTCTAACCCCTGGTCTTCCATGTATGGTATGTATAGTTCTGATATTAGTTTCTTTGGGGGGCTCTCCTCCGCTGCTAGTCAGGTTTGTTGTTTTTGGTGATATCCCCTTGCCAATAATTCCTCCATCTATTTCTTGAGGTGTTTGCAATCTTTTGTATCGTGGCCCACATCTTTATGGAAGGAATACCACTTGGACATGTTTCTAAGTAGGGATTTCATCTTGGGTGGCCACCTGACATTGGGTTCCTCCTTTATTCTCATCATTGCTTGGGTTAGATTTACTCTCAATAGAGTACCCTTAAAGGGAGAAAGTGACCTTCCTTAAAGTTCTCTATTTCTTGAGCAATGTCCGACCGATCTATTATTTGGTGTGAAATGTTTATTCTTACTGTTTTGATGTGCCCTGTCTGGGCTCATCCTCATATTCTCTTTGTCAGGCACTACTTCCATATTAGTTCGTTGATCTTTAACTAGGCCTAACTCTCTCTCTCCAGGTTGATGAACTTTCTGGCCTCACCATAAGCTTTTTCCAAAGTACAAGACATTTTCTTGGTTAATTCTATAAATAGGTCAAAGTTCTTTGGGAGACCTCTCTGGAATGCTTCTATAAGTATATGATTAGAACAATAAGAGATTTCCAAATTTTCCTCTTAAAATCGTTTCATATACTCCTCAATGGATTCTCCCCTCTCCTAGACGATGGAGAAAATGTGGTGTGATTCTTTCCTCAAAGGCTTGTTGTAAGCATAGTTTGTGATGAAGAGTTGAGCGAACTGTAGAAAATAGGTTATGGATTAATAGAATTAGAGAACAAATGGAAACTGAACATTGTTTTATTTCTGCTGCTTCATTTTCTAATGTTGTGATATAAATGAACTTACAAACATATATATAAAGTAATAAAAAAGGTTAAAGAGAATGACAGCAAGTCTGCACATTAACGCATATGCAGGATATCATTACAACTGGCCCATGGGGATGCTGGCATAGTATCATTATAGCTGACCCATGGGGGTGCTGGCATAGTATCATTATAGTTGACCTATAGAGGTATTGGCAGTGCTAGCATAGTCCTTAACATTCCCCCTCAATTCGAGCGAGGTGAGTGGCCAGACGGTCAATTTTAGTGTCAACCGAGAGAAGAATTGAACACTCAAAGGTTTTGTGAAGATATCTGTAGTTTGATCACAGGATGGTAGAAACCTAATTTGAATTAGGTTTTTCTGAATTAGGTCACGAATGAAATGTATGTCCAATTCCACATGTTTAGTTCTAGCATGAAGCACATGGTTTGAAGCAAAAGAGATGGTACTTTTATTGTCCACCCAAATTATAGGAGTATGAAGGAGTGTGACATACAACTCCCTAAGCAAAGCATGAAGCCATATTACCTCTAAAGTAGCATTAGCCAAGCTACGATATTCAGCTTCAGTACTTGATCGAGATACTGAGGATTGTTTCTTTGAAGACCATGAGACAAGGTTTTTATCAAGAAAGATACAGAAACCAGTGATGGATTTTCTATCATCAATATCAGCTCCCCAATCGGCATCTGAGAATCCTACCAGATCAAGATTGTGTACCTTAGTAAAATGAATCCCATGATTAATTTTGCCAACCAAATACCTGAGAATCCTTTTCACTGCCTTTTAGTGTTCATCTAAAGGACAATGCATGAACTGACATACTCTATTAACGTTATAGGTAATTTTTGGTCTAGTGAGAATAACATATTGGAGAGCACTAACTATACTCCTATAGAAGGCAGGATCAACTATAGGCATACCCTGAAACTTAGATAATTTTAGTGAGGAAACCATTAGTGTGGGCAGACCCTTAGCTTGAGACATTGCAGCTCGAGTGAGAAGATCTTTAATATATGTCCCTTGACTAAGATGAAGACCAGAGTTGGTGTGAGTAACCTCTAATTCAAGAAACTGATGGATTTCACCTAAATCATTCAAAGAAAATTGCTTATCAAGATGAGTTATGATAGAATGAATGCATTTAATGTCACTTCCTGTGACCAATATATCATCAACATAAACAAGAAGCCAGATGCAACCAAAAGAGGTATTTTTGAAAAAAAAATGAGTTATCTGCTCTTGAGCAAGAAAAACCATGACTCAGGAGAGTATGTTTGAGCTTATCTGACCAAGCTCTAGGGGCTTGCCTAAGCCCATATAATGCTTTGGCCAATCTGCATACTTTCAAGGAATTTTCACTATCACCATCATTCCTGTATTCAAATCCTGGTGGTTGACTCATAAACACTTCCTTGTCCAAATCTCCATTTAGAAATGCATTGTTAACATCGAGTTGTCTTAATGTCCATCCTTGATTTACAGAGATAGAAAGCACTATTCTTATGGTAGTTGGCTTCACAACAGGGCTGAAAGTCTCTGAAAAATCAAAGCCAAGTACTTGATCTTGAATACCCATTTACAACCAATAATTTTCTTACTAGCAGGTAGGTCACACAAGGTCCATGTATGATTCTTCATAAGAGCTCTATACTCCTATTCCATGGCCTTTTTCCAGTGTGGATTAAGAAGAGCCTCCTTGTAGGAAAAAGGTTCTTGTGTGTCAGTCACTGTTGCATTGAGGACTCTTGGCTTTAAGTTCTCAGTTCTTGACCTTGTGACCATAGAATGCTTGTTAAGAGTACCTGGAGCTGGATCATTCACATTAGTATTACTAATAGACTGAAGAGATGCATTAAACTAAGTTGGTAGCTCATCAATAAGAGGAGTAGAAGTATGACTTGAAGCTGAAGAAGGAATAGAAATAGGCGAGTGATGAGATGGAGGAGACATTTGGTGAGAGTGAGTAGAATGAGAAGGGAAAGTTTTAACAGGTGAGGTATGTTGGGATGAGGTAGAGTTGGAGTGTAATTGAGAAGGTAAAGGGAAAGTAGTGTCTGGTAAAGGTGCTAGAATGGATGATTGAGAGTGAGTATTATGATATTTAGGAGCTTGAGCAAAAGGGAATTTGCTTTCATCAAAGACCACACTTCTAGATATTATGACTCTACCATTTGGCAATAGTATTTTATAGCCTTTGTACTTGCTATTGTACCCAAGAAAGGTGCTTGGCTATGATCTATATTCTAACTTGTTCTTATTGAAAGGTCTAAGATAAGGATAGCAGAGACAACCAAAGGTTCTTAGATGGAGATAGGTAGGCTTAGATTTGAAAAGCATCTCATAGGGACTTTTATGATTTAGGATCTTCGTTGGAAGCCTATTAATGATATAGACTGAGGTAGTGGAGGCATCATCCCAGAACTGAGTGGGCATGTTTGAGTGAGCTAACAAGGACAATCCCATCTCCACAACATGTCTATGCTTTCTTTCAACAAGACCATTTTGTTGAGGTGTATAGGGACAAGAGATTCTATGTAAAATTCCATGGTCATTAAAGAGTTTTGTAAGGCCTATGAACTCACCTCCTCCATCACTTTGAACCATTTTAATTTTGGTTTGAAATTGAGTGGAAACCATGTTTTGTAAATGAATGAAAGCATTTTGAACTTCAGATTTTTTTTAAGAAGATATAACCATGTATATCTGCTATAATGGTCAACAAAAGTAATATAGTACTGAAAGCCATTAATGGATTTTTGTGGTGAAAGACCCCAAACATCAGTGTGAATAAGTTCAAAGGGATGATGATACTCAGTTTCAGACATAGGAAAAGGAAATTGATGACTCTTAGACTTCATACAAGAATCACATAAAATATTTTTATTTAAAACATCAGAGAAATTACAATTCTTCATAACTGTGCCAAGAATTGTTCTTACTGCATTATTTGAAGCATAGCCCAATTTATTGTGCCAAAGCTGAATATCTTGATTATTTCTCTTGACAAGAAGAGTTGAAACATGGGAAGGTAATTGAGTGGTGCCTGAGGGAACAGTTTGAGACTTGAGTGGTTGAATATCAAACTTGTAGAGTCCATCCTTAAGAGTGTCTTTGAAGAGTGTTTGATGTGTAATCTGATCCTTGACACAACAAAAAGTGGGATGAAATTCAAAATACACAGAGTTATCTTTGGAAAATTGAGAGACACTAATCAAATTCTTAGTTATCTCAGGAACATGAAGAAGATCAGTTAAGAGAAATGTTTTATGAAAATTACGAGACTTAATTTGTGAGCTACCAATGTGAGTAATGCACAAACCTGATCCATTCCTTACTTGAACCTTGTTGGTGCCTTGAAATTCTGAAGCAATATTGAGGTTTCCAAGCTTATTTGTCACATGGTTGGATGCTCCAGAATCTGCATACCAAGACATGTCTATCTCTGATTCAGAAGAGCGTGTTTTAATGAATGGATATGCTGTGAAGTTTTGAGAGTTATAAGCCATAGTCTAAGTATTTGAAGGTGAACCATAGTTGGCATCAAATCTATAATGACACTTATCAGCAGTGTGATTTGTGTAGTTACAAATCTGACATCTACTCCTGTTTGAGCCTTTGAAACTCCTTCCTCCTCTTCCTCTATAAGAAGACCTGCCTCTTCCTCTTAAATTCTGAAAGTTGCTTTTCCCACTACCTCTTTGATAGTCATTTCCACTATTATTGAATCGTCTCTGAAAGTTGGATTGATTAACAGCATTCATAGAAGGATTTGAGCCTTCAGTGTTGACAAAATGATGTCCAGTATTTTCAAGCCTGGTTTCATAACTTATGAGCATTGCATAAACTTCTCTGAGTTTACATGGTTCTATCCTTGAGGTGACTGCAACAACAATAGGATTAAATTCACTTCCTAGTCCAGTAAGAACTTGCATTACTTGATCATCATATGAGATTGATTGACCAATCGATGCTAGAAAATCACAACAAGACTTTACTTTATTCAGATAGTCTCTCATAGGTAAAGAGCCTTTTTTGATAGATGAGAGTTGAAGCTTGTACTGCATCTTCCTTGCTGTAGATTGAGATGAGAAATTTATCTCTAAGGCTTCCCAAATTTGGAAAGATGATTCTAGACCGACCATCATCACTAAAAGATTCTCAGATAAAGAGGATAGAAGCCATGAGGCAAGGAGCTAATCTTGCCTTGTCTAGCTTAAAAAATCTGGATTAATATATTTTTCTCTTGTTTTTGTATTCTCTTTAAACTTTGTTAGAGCTTTGTTAGTATAAGAAAGAAAATGTTCGAGTCCATACCCTCTAACAGCAGTAAGCACTTGGTGTTTCCAGAGAAGGTAGTTTGAATCATTTAATTTAAGAAAAATAAGTTGATTTTGTAGTTGAACCATAACTCATGTACTATTTAAGGATGTTAAAGAAATTTTGGAGATGGTGGACTCATTAGTGTTCATTGTATGGTTGTGTTTTTTTTAAACTGATTTTTTTTTGTAAACTAACAGCCAAATATATATGAAATATCGCATATCACGCTGCTCATTTATGCAACTCAGTCCTCTCTGAGACGAGAGAGGAAGAAGAGTTGCGCCGATGAGGATCTAGAACTGCAACAGGCATAGAGGAAGATCTGGCGCTAGAACAGGCAGAACTAGAACGAGCGTTGTTCATCTCTACAATTCAACCTTCTCCAAGCGCCATTCATCACTGCAATTCAACCTTCTTTGGGTGGAGTTGTATATGGTGATCCATGGTTTCCTCTTCGTAGCAACACTTAAAGTTTTCCTACGCAGCGTTGGAATGAAACTGGTGGTGTAGAGCATTGGTTTGATGAGCCGAAGATCTCAGGTTTGATGAGCCAAAGATCTCGGGTTTGGGTATGGAAACTGTTGGTATCGACTTTGGGTGGCGGTTTTGGGTGGTATTTTTGGGTGACGACTTTGAGTATGAAAAACTAAAAACTGGTAGCGGCTTTGGATGGTAGTTTTAGGTGGCAGCTTTGGGTCGTGGCTTTAGGTATGAAAACTGACGAAACTAGTGGTGGTTTTGGGTGGTGGCTATGGGTATGGAAATTGACGAAACTGGTAGCGTAACTGGTGGCAGCAAACTGACGGATTGGTGGCTATTTTAATTCTCGACAGGTACGCTCTGATACCATAATAGAATTAGAGAACAAATGGAAACTGAACATTGTTTTATTTCTGCTGCTGCATTTTCTAATGTTGTGATATAAATGAACTTACAAACATATATATAAAGTAATCAAAAAGGTTAAAGAGAATGACAACAAGTCTGCACATTAACGCATATGCATGATATCATTACAACTAGTCTATGGGGGTGCTGGCATAGTATCATTATAGCTGACCTATAGAGGTGTTGGCAGTGCTGGCATAGTCCTTAACATGGATCAGGGTACTAAGTTGTTGAACCATTTTTGGGCACCCTCACAGAAAGTCGCCATGAATAGCTTGCACATCATAGAATCTCTTTTTCCCTAAGTCAAGCTTATGAGAGCCATGGATTTTTTGAAGTGTTGTACGTGCATCACTGGGTCCTTTTTCCCAAAATAATCAAGGCATTTGGAGGTGTTGAACTTAGTTACTGCTTCGTCATTTTCTATATTAACAGAAAATGGGGAGATATAAAATTGTTCACAATCTTTGTCCACATCATAAGGGGCTTTACCCTTCTTGTTTTTCTCTTGAGCTACCTTCAAGGATAGTACCTGCTTCTTATTGGCTTCCTTCAACACTTGAAATTGTGCCACCTAGTTCTTCTTTTCCTGAACCCATTGTTCCTCACTAGGTCTCGCCGAGCTAAAAAGGTAGTTCTTTTCATCCTCTTTGTTCTGTATGGTGTGGCTCAGGTTGGCCCTGTCCAACTATGTTTTTATCAATTGGGTTTGCTACTTGGTCATCCAGGACCCTTCCCCATGATTGGGACCGTAGTGCCATATTTTCCCTTCTAGTTTCTTTTCTCAACTCTAGGAGTTGGTGAGCCATCTTTTAGTGGTGTAGGTTCTCTTATGTCCTAACATCATCGAGGGGTGGAGTTATGTCTTCTTAAGATGCTCTCGTTCCTTTGTTAGCCAATTTTGAATGTTTACTAGCACGAGTTCCCACCATATTGATGCGTGTGAAATGACTTGCGTCTTAGGTGTAATTTTTTGAAAAGAGCACGATAGATTTCTTAAGCTCCTCTCAAGACTCAGAGTAAAATCCTAAGAAGTATGAGGTCAAAAACTTAAGCTCAACCTAATAATCTGAGCCTCATAGTGGGTGCCAAAATGTTTGGGATTAATCTGGTTTATAGAGAGAAAACTTAGAGAGAAGTTAAGTTGATTGGTTGAATGTGTGATCTCATAGGAGGTCTATATATTTATAGAATATTACCTATATAGGTGTCAATTATATAATGAATACACATATTTACATGTCAGAGGGGTAAAATTGGAATAAAGTATAACATATTAAGGGTCGAGGTCGACCTTAACTCGTGTTGATCATTGAGCCCGAGCTGATAATTGAGCTCGGGTTATTATTGAGCTCTAGTTGTCATTGAACTCAGGTTGTTATTGAGCTTGGATTGTCATCGAGCTCGGGCTTGTCATTGAGCTCGTGGTTGTTTTACGGGTAGGACATTTGGGGTTCTTCTCCTTCCATCTTGGGTTGGTGACTTGACTTGAGCGATTTGTGTGTATCAGACACTATGTTGGTCCGGATATCCAAACACTAACATTAAAATGATCATTTAAATGCAATTAAATGTATCTATGTAAAATAATAAAGGTTAAAGTGCACAATTGATATTCAAATTTTAATTAAATTCACACATAAGTTTTTAAACTTTTAAAATATACGATTTGGTTCATAATTTTTTAAAACCTTACATATAGATCTCTAAACTTTTAAATCTTACAATTTAGTCTTCAAATTTTTAAAATTTTACACATAAATCTTAACTTCGTTATTAGAATACGTATTTCTGAATCAAAAATTTAGGATTTATGTGTAAAGTTTTAGAAGTTTGATGATTAAATCTTACTATTTAAAAGTTTAGAGATTTATGTGTAAAATTTTAAAAGTTTGATGATTAAATCATACGATTTAAAAGTTTAAAGATTTATATGTGTAAAATTTTAGAAATTTGATGATCAAATTGTACATTTTAAAAATTTAAAAATTTATGTGTAAAGTTAGTTAAAATTTAAGGATCAATAATGCATTTTAACCAATAATAATGAAGATGTTTTTTATTTCATTCATGACCCAATTTCGTATAAAATTTTATTACAAATTTGTATGCATTAATCATTCTTGGAAAATTTTAAAGTATTGCCTACAATTTTTCACTTGGACTGATAGATATATGGTACATCTAAAATTATAACTTTCAAAATTTTCATGATAATTTCGACCCATGATGTTAATTCCTTAGTTCATATCAAAAGATGAGTTCACTTAAAAGGAATTTTTTATTAAAAAAAATATCAAATAAAGTTTCAAAGATTTGCAAAGAGAGATAGAGATGAAAGATAAATATCAATTAATAGACAGAGGAATTAAGGATGCTTCAAGGCGTCTGGCCTTCGCCAATATTGGTAACGAGTCATGTACTTAGAACACAAGTTAATTATTTGATAGAAAGATAATAGGAGGACAAGAATGTCAAAGGTTATAAGATATACTATTAGTTAAGCAAACAAGTACGGGGAACATATGGCAAAAAATATGAAACATACAATTGAGTAATAAGTAAGTTTCAAAGCTCACAAAGTTACCTATATCCATCCTTTAATAAAAAATCTTATTAAATTAAGTTTAATTATAGATCTTTCAATAATCACATTAAAACCCTTTTTTAAAATTTTTTTAAAAAAAACACTTCCTTTATGTTCATATGTCTCTTATGCATATTGTACAAATTATTAAAACAAATTACAAAAGGGCAAGTATAACGACCGTTTGCAAATAATTGTTTCAATTGGTTTTTTATTTGTTTTTATTGATTATATGGAAGTGTTTGGATTGTTTTTGAAATTAAATGATTGAATATCTACACGTTGAAAATGATTATATATTTCTTTTATTAAAGAATTGGAATTATAGCGGCACTCACCCATTTACTAAATTGAGTGCCAAAATTCTAAGGCTTAATGTGAATAAAGGTTCCATTGTCTATGGTCCACCCTACTACTACTACTAAAATGCACAATTCTTGGAAGTTCAACAAGAAGAAACCAAGAAGGATAGCACTTCTTAATTCCAATTGACTTTTGTTTCAATTTGTTTTAAGAAGCAATAAGCTATAAGTAATTGACCAAATCCAAAAAGCAACACCACAAGAAAGTGCTTGAGTGGAACTTCAGAAATTGAGAGATGACTCAAATAGAAAATGTGAGGAAAATGGGTAACTTTAATGGATCCAACCAAAATTTTGTACGTTCATGACACCTAATCCGACATTGTAGTATTTTCTACCAAATATTTCCGCATTTCAGCAAATTCTTACCATTATATATATATATATATAATTAAAAATTGCACATTCATAAGTCTATTCTAATTTTAATTAACTTATTAATTATTTTATATTAACAAATAAAAAATTATATAAATATTTTATGTAAAAGTAAATTAAATATTAACCTATTATTTATAATTACTTAAATTTATAATTAATATAAATTTTAAAATATTAAATTTGGAGATAAAATATTTAAATATTCTTGCGTTAATGTTTTTGTTCGGAAATACCAATTCTCTTGACTTATTATTTCACGTGCTAATCTTTACATCCAGTTAACGTGCCAAAAGGGAAGATTGAAGCTGATAGTGAATCCTGACACAGAGCCACATAAGGGACAAAATGAGGCCATTTAGGGACACTTTTCTTTTTCTAATAGGACACTAGTTTCTTTGAGATTCAAGGTCAGAGCACAAAACCCATCATCGTGTGGTGTATATGTTTGTCTATCTCAACGTTTGGCAAAAGTGATTTTTGCTTTTTCTTTGCTGGCTGATTTCTCCAAGTCCCGGTTCTTATTCTTCGAATTCAGCTTCTCCGGATTGGATTGTGTCAATATTTAATCTTTGAGAATAATCGGTAAGATCGATCAATAACCCACTTTGGTTTTTTCAACCATGAACTTTCTCATCAGACTTTCTTCTCTTATCTATGTTTAGAATTTGGAAAAGCCAACATTAAAAGGAATTAAGTTGGTTTTTGTAATGTCCTTTTGTTGTGTTCTGAATTGATTTTTTTTCCAATTTCGATTAAAAAGATGGTGCGCTACTATATTGTCGGTATTTTTTTTATTTGGTCGTTGTCTTGCGGTCTCTTCTGCAACTGTTTGAGGTTGTTTTATGCTTTACTCAGAAACCGATTTTTTTTTGTCTGGGTAGTGGTATATTTGATTAGATGGTTGAGACGTGTTTATGGTGCTTCACTTAATTGATTCCATAATTGTTAAAACACATGCTTTCTGATTCTGTTATTCATGGTATGAAATAGGTATTTGAACTTGACAATCTGTTATTCTGGTAATATTTTTTTCTTTCAAAATTTCTCTTTTTGTTTGAATCCCCCCCCCCCCCCCCCCCCCCCCCCCCCTCTCTCTCTCTCGGTGCGTGCGTGTGTTTTGGGTCTGATAGAGTTGAAACCTGTAACTTTACTAATGACTTTGATTGATGTTGAACTCTAAAGTTCCAAGAAGGAGAGAGAGAGAGAGAGAGAGAGTCAGCCAGTTATGGTTGAACTTGATATCATCATTATTCATGGAGTTACTTAGAAGATGAAAAGTAAATATTATGCTGCCTTTTACTCAGAGGAAAAATAGGGCTATTTAAAGTCAAAGAACCTGTGTTTTAGACATGTTATGAACTATAAATACATGCATTGATTGGCTTGAATTAAAGTTGTAACCTGGAAAATATTTTTTGGTTGGCTATGTTCTCCTTTCTGAGACTACTGAAACAATTATTTTAATTGAATCCATCTGCTTCAATAATTGTGCTCATCTCTTGTGGTGTTTCTGTTTAGTAGATGGCAGTCCTTATTAATTTATGTTCACACTTTGTAAGTCATGTTCTTGAATAATAGGATATAAGTAATTGTTATAATAAACCAGAATTACTTTAAGAATGTTTATAATTTTGGTTTATTATGTTAGTGACAAAGATTCAGTTTGCATTTTCAAATATTGGATGCAAACCAGCTAATGACTCGAGGTTTTATCATTTTCTTTTCCAGTTCTCATTACTTCTCTTGAAAACAAGATTTTGGAACGGCGATAGACCTTTCAGGTTTCCTCACAAAGAGAAATGATGGCTAACCCCACATCAAGGCAGGCTTCACCATTATGTCCCAGTGGTGGGACTACAGGGCAGTTGTTTTCATCACCCTCACTGTTACAGGATGACATTCATAAGTCTATTCTTTCCCCTTGTGAAAGGCCTTTCCCAAATTCTCAAATTATCTACCAGTCAAGAAATGAAAAGTCTTTGCCATCTCATTCAGAAGAACAATCTACTGCACTCGTGATTTACAAAGGAGAAGATATTAAGAACATTCCTCCCTGGTGCGCAGATCCAGTTTCGGATTTCTTTGATTTTAGTGACATTGTTTCAGTCCAGAATGGTCAGATGGAAAGTGGTGTTGGTATCATGACATCTGCGCAAAATACTGGCAAGACCAATTGGTCAGATTGGGATCCATTAATTTCAAATGAGGATGCTCTAGGCACATTTTGGAATGATCTTCCTGATGATGTAAGTGCTTGACAATCTAAAGAAAAAGTATGGTCCTCAACTATGTCTAATTTCGTGTGTAATGTAGGGCATTTAGTCCACTATTGTTAATGAACATCTTATTTGGTGTTCAATGCTTTCAAAGTGCATGTTTGCAAGATATTCAATAAGAACCTAATGGAGTTAAACACTGAATTACTGTATCTATTCTCTAACATCTTATTCTGATTCTATATGCACAATATGTCTACAATGCAAAACACTGAGAGATTCTTTTGATATGCTGGTGTAGGAACTCCAAATTGATCCTCATCAGCCTATTCAATATGGTGAAGTATGTCCTCCTCCTGGCTCATCAGCACCTGCACCTCCAACGAAAGCCAGAATGCGTTGGACGCCAGAACTACATGAGGCCTTTGTGGAAGCTGTAAACAAACTTGGTGGTAGTGAACGTATGTAACCCACTTTATCACATTGTCTGTTAATCTTGTTAAGCCTGAGGAAGTCGAAAGGCTTCCTCTTTTGTTGACTTTTATAACATTGACACCCAGGGGCTACTCCCAAAGGCATCTTGAGTGCGATGAAAGTTGAGGGTTTGACAATTTATCATGTAAAAAGCCACCTACAAGTGAGTTTATCTTATCCAAGCTTTTTCATTACAAGCTTACTGTTATTTCTCTCAGATTAACCGCCTCTCCTTTTGTCTAATTTTAGAAATATAGAACAGCCCGGTACAAACCAGAGACCTCAGAAGGTACTAACCTACTTTTCTACTCTCTGAATTTTGTATAAATATCTTTGACACCTGTAGCTTTTCAGTTCATAAATATTCTTTTATGAACCTTAATTTTGCTACACTCACTTCCCATATTTTAAAAGTAAATGTGAACAAATACAATGCTCTATACCTTTGTTTGATTTCTTTTCACATTTCTCGATATACATATGAGTCATCACTCATCAGTTATTAAATGATATTATAAAGGTAAGCTGAATTTTCCTTTTTCTTTTCCAGAAAATTCTGAGAGAAGATCAAATGCCACAGAAGAAATAAATTCTCTGGACGTGAAAACGTATGTATTCTCCCTCTATCCAAATTACCAATGAATGGTATTATATTTCTTTGTTTTCAAACCGTTCTTTGTCCTCTCGGGTTAATCATTACCGTGGGGATTGGAGAGGAAAGAAATGTAGTTAAGAAAAGGGGGTCATGGCTGGGTTAATTGTCTAAGTCATTACATAAAGAGAGAAGCTATGCTTGTGTTCAGGCTATAAGTTTTTCCACTAATTCCATGCAGGAGTATGGGCATTGTCGAAGCATTGAGGTTGCAGGTGGAACTCCAAAAGCGCCTCCATGAACAACTTGAGGTACTTTGTTAGTGGCTAGTATTTGCTTCTTGTACTTCAAATATACATGACTATGGGTTGTGTTATAGAACCCTTTCCTCATTATGCGTTATCTTTTGCTGAATATGTAATATATGAGTCTTAGTGAAGATTCTTTATTTTTCAAATTTCAGTTATAGTGAAGATTCCTCAGCATATATCAAATGTTCTATAGCTGAGTCAATAATCTCTTTACAAAGTTATGGAGCTTATAAATTATACTTACTAATATTCATTTCTGATTTTGTTTATCTAGCATCAAAGAAATCTGCAGCTGCAAATTGAAGAACAAGGAAAATACCTTAAAGAGATGGTTGAGAAGCACAGACAAATGGAAGGTGACAGGTTCAAGGCCTCATCAACCACTTTGGGTGATCCCATTGCTGCAGTATCAAATGCACTGCATCCTTCCTCTGGAAACGAAAAATCTGAAACCACCGAACAGGATGATCATGCCAAAACAGAAGTTGGTATGATTCCTGATGCATCCCCAGAAGGAAGTTCTAAGGATGCAATAAGAAAGCTAAAGACACAATTAACTGAAAGTTACGAGGAACCTCATCTGAAAGATGGCACTTGTGATTCCCCGCCTACAAAACGAGCCAGGAGTGGATGAATAAGCAGCGGCATTTGATGGATTCCCCCCTCCCTCCCCCTTTCTCCCTGCGTCTGGGGATGAAATGGTAATGATGAGAACAACATAATATCATTGCTTCATTGGTATCCAAAACCATGAGACCTCTTTAGGACTAGGTTTCCATTTGTAGACCTTTATCTCCCCTTCCTTCGAATTAGATCGTTGAGGATTTACTGCTTCAGTGTCCTGATTAGCATGGTTCGATGTAAGGTTTAGTTATGTACTTATGTTCTGAAGGGGGAGTATCTACAATGGAATTGTTTATATTTTCTTGGGATGATTTATGGTGGAATAATAACACATTTTTAACCTTTACAGATGGTATGGTGTCAAAGTTAGAAACTATTATAACTGAACCAGAATGGTGTAACGATTCAGTCTTCTTGATGTCAATACTAAATTTAATTTGTTGATAGCAAATGAAAAAAATTATGGATATGTAAAATAGGTTTTAAATCACTTGGTATGTTTGGTGTTGGATAAGTTAACTATAATAGTAATTGATTGAAATTTATTGTATTATAATTATTATGTATAATATTTAGTGATAATTTGTATAATATAGTTGGATAAAATTGATGATAATTATTTTAATTAAAAAATTTAAATTTAAAATGATTTTGAACCTATTAAAATAATTTTATTATAAAAATTTATAAAATATTGTTATTTTTTATATTTTTTTATATTTTAAATATAAAATAAAAATTATTTATAATTTGATATAAAAGAAAAAGTAAAGATATATATCTTATGCTTATTTTATGATGAAATATTGAAATATATGGTTGTAAAAAAAAATATAATCAATATTTTTAATACACTCTAATAAACATAAGTTATGGTTGAAATCATTTCATGAAATTCGGAAGTACAAATTAGGTTTCTTGTCGGCTGTGTACCAAATGTGCAGTTCACGTAATTTTAGCAAAACACTATAACATTCATAGACAGACAAAAAGTAAGCATATAAAAGAAAATTAGGTATTTAAAGTAATTTAGCGTTTGGTTCACCTAATCGAATCGGAATTGAAATCAAAATGAAATAGAATGGAATGGAAAGAAAACAATGTTATTTAGTTTAATCATTAGAATCAAAAAAATAATCAATATTATAGTATTTGGTTGTCATTGAATGAAAAGTAAAAAACTGTAAATTACCTTAATATCCTTATATTCAGTAAAGTTTAAATAATATCATTTAATTATTATTTTTTCGTCAGATAAAATATATTATTAAAATCAGTATTTTTTTAAATAATTATTACTTAAAAAAAAAGATATTATTAAAATTATTATTTTTCTAAATAGGATTTAGAGTTATATTTGTGGGTTAAAGTTTAGGGTTAAAATTATTATTTTTCTAAATAGAGTTTAGGGTTTTAGGATTTGAGATTTAAGATTTACGATTTTGGATTTTGGGATTTAGGGTTTAGGGATTTGAGGATTTGAGGTTTTAGGTTTTGGGTTTAGGGTTTTAGGATTTAAGGTTTGGGATTTTGGGATTTGGAATTTGGGATTTGAGTTTAGGGTTATATTTGAAGTGGGGGTAAAATTGAAAAAAAAAATTAAGATAAGAATAAAATCATAATTTCTAAAGGAAAAGAATGAATCGATTCCATTACTAACTCATTTTTCAACCAAACTAAGCACACAAATAAAAATGAATCAATTGTAATTTATTTTCATTCCCTCCAATCAAACACATTCTAATTGAATAATAACACTTGAGTAGAAAATGACTTTTTTTTAGTTAGAGATTAAATATATCATAGTATAAAAATTATATAATTAATATTTTTAATATTGTATAATAAACATGAATTTAAGTTAAAAATCAAATTTGGAAGTAGAAATTGGGTTTCATGTCCACTTTATAACAAAATGTGCAGTATTCACGTGATTTTAGCAAAAAATTAGAATATTTATATAGAGAAAAAAGTAAACATGTAAAAGAGAATCGGGTATTTAAAGCAATTTTCTCTAATTGAATAAGAACACTTATGAAGAAAAGGGGGAATATAACTTAATAGAATGATAAAATGAAAAATGGAGAACTATGAAGATAATTTCAAGCGAAAATTATTTAGTATTTTCAAATTTTAAAATAATAAGAAGACTACAACGAAAAGGGTGATAATTCGTATAAATTAAAACACTTTAAATCGACTCGAATTAATTCTATTCAAATTTATTAAATCCTAGTTTAAATTGAATTTAATTTGAGTTATAAATATGAGCTCAAATTCAAACTGAAAAATGGATTTAATGATATTAAAACTCGTTAGTATAAACATTATTATAAGAAATAACATAAATAAAAGAAATAATGTTGTAACAATTACTAAATCACAAAAACACACATTAAAATATTTTATTACATTATCATTCAAACATTACTATTTACAATAATTTATATCATATTTAAAACATTATCAATTTCAAGTCATAACATCATCGACATCAATTTAAATATGTATCACAAAATCACAACATTTTTTAACTTAATTTCAAACTAATGTTATGACTCCAACTCAGTTCGATTTTTCTAACTATTAAAGTTGATCCAAATTAACTAGAATTTAATTCGTTTCATGTTTGATTTAGGTTTTACAATTCAATTTTATTCAATCAATTGAGTTATGATACAAATTAAAAATATATTATAAAGTTAAGATAATTATTTATGGGATGAAATTTAATGCAAGTCATTTTGTTTTTGTAAATAGATCAATTTAATCACTTTCTTTTTAGGGAATTCATAGAAATTTTTTTAAATGAGTAAATTTATTTTAATTTATATTATTATATTCAAATTTTAAAAAATACACAAATATAGTTAGAAATCAACATTTTTTTTATTTTATATATTTTTTAAAATACTAATTTTAATATAAAAATCTCATGATAATAATATTATATACAAGTTAAAAAAAACAAATTTCATAAGACTAATTGAATTCTATCAATTTTTTATAACGTTTCTATTTTTTATTTAATTAGTAAATTTATTTATTTTTCAAAAAATAAAATGGTTTGGTATGAGTTAATCAAAAGAAAAGAAAACTGATTTTTATTATTTATGATATGATATTGTAAAAAATTAGTATCACAAATTGGTAAAATGGTAGCATTCTTTTTCTAAAAATAAAAAAAGGAAGGCCGTCCTTTTTCTTATTTTCTTTCTTACTTGATATTTGATAAAAGAAACAACGCAACTAAATCATCTGCAGTGAGTTGTGAATTGTGATACATACGAAAAACACAAACTTGTTGGAGTTCTTCGATTTCCCTGAAGTAGAAACAATTTCACGACGGTGTGTGTGTGTGTGTGTGTGTGTGTGTGTGTGTGTGTGAGAGAGAGAGAGAGAGAGAGAGAGAGAGAGAGAGAGAGAGAGAGAGAGAGAGAGAGATGTTGTTTCAGGTGGGAGGGCAAGGGACTCGTCCCACTTTCTTCGAGATGGCCGCGGCTCAGCAGCTACCCGCTAGTCTCCGAGCCGCCCTCACCTATTCCATTGGCGTAAGCCTTTATTCATTTCCCTTCGATTTTTCACCGAGTTTCGTGCGAGACCCACTTCAATTATTGCTTATTGAGAAACCATGGAAGGGTTTATAGAATAACATTTCTAGTAATCCCCAATTTTATGCCAAATTTTACTTACTAATTTACGTATTGGTTCTCGCTTAAAATCTATGCTTTTCTCTGCCCAGTTTTGTAATTTATGCTCATTTATATTGTGCTCTCTTTCTTTCTTTTGTTCTGGTTTGATTATTTGAAATGCTTACTTGCTGGGTAGCTCCATTTGGTGCCTTGTCTCTCTTTTTATTGGGTTATTGATTTGTATCCTTCTAGTTTGAAATTGAGAAGAGTTTTGTATTGTGCTTGCAGGTATTGGCTTTAAGACAGCCCTTCCTCCATAAGGTGTTAGACTATGAAGATGAATGTTTTGCCTTGCTCATGCTCATTCTTGAGGCTCATAGCTTGCGAACTACAGGTTTCAATCCTTTGTACCTTTATGCTGACTTGAAACTGGCATTCAGTTTATACTTCAAAACTTTATTATGCATTTTTAAAACCAGCTTTGTACTGACTCATTAGTTTCTTCAGATGCTTCTTTCTCTGAATCCCTGTACGGTCTACGGAGGAGAGCTGTCAAGATAAAAGTTAAAAAGGATGATGTCCGTTCAGTTGGTGAACTTCATCACTCTGGGTTAGAAAAGCGTCAAAAAGTTCTTTCAGTTGTATTTTTGGTACATCTATCTGTTTTTCCTTTAAACTTTATTTTTCTCTCCACGTAAGAGTTGCAACATACATGATTAAAATTTTATGCTCTTCTTTGAGGAATTTCATGTAAATTGGTGTGACTCAGGTTACAGCATGTGTTCTGGCTAATGCTGTTGAAAATCTTGAGTTTTCAAGAATTTGTTTGATGATCCCTGATGCACTTATCCTTTCTTTTTTTAAATAGACGTCATATTTGTGTGATAATTTTATAAAAAATTGTTTATATACCATTTGTGTAACTCAGGTTACCACATGTGTACCTTTTGTTTTTATTTTTTGCAAACTGTACCATTTTTTCTCTATTTATTTGTTTTTCCTTTTGTTTCTTAATTTCTTTAAAACATATAGAAAGGCAAGGATAAATGATTTGTTAATTGAATATGTATAGGTTGTTCTGCCATATTTCAAATCAAAATTTCATTCAATCTACAATAAAGAAAGGGAAGCCAGGCTTCAAGAAAGTCTATGGGGAAATGGTGAAGAGAGATTTGATGATATTGATATAAGTGGGGGAGGAGAGGATGAGTCTCCCTTTCCAAGAAGAACCTCTGAGGTAGAAGCTTCGGTTAGTACCCGTTTGAAGAAGGGGATTCAGAGAATTGTATATACATGTTATCCTTGGTTGCATGCTAGTAGCGAAGGTATCTTCATCACTTGTTGACATCTTTTAGAAGAGGACTTTTGATTCTTGTCTGTTCTCATTTTTAATTTGAAGATATATTTAGTAGAAAGACATTGGACGAATAGTGGTTTTCATGGTTGAATATTTATGCATTATATGTTATTCTTACCTCTAACAGCTTATATAATGATCTTTCTATATCACATGCCACTCAGTTCCTTTGTTAAGACCTAAAATATAAATCTTCTTGGCAGTGTCATTGTTTTCTACCAGTTCTCTTTCTGCACATCGCTCTCTTTTTCAGTTATCTTCTGCATATCCAACTTAAATATGTAACATGAATTTTTAGTTAATCGATGGGAATTCTTTTGTACAGTATCTAACAAGATGCCTTGTGAAATTATTAGTTTATGATTTAGCATGGTTTTGCCATTGTTGTTAGACAAATCAATTTCTCAGCTTTGTCGAAGGGTTTACTCAGAATATTCTGATGCAGGACTGACTTTTGCTTACCAGCTGTTATATTTATTGGATGCTACTGGATTCTACTCCTTAGGATTACATGCACTTGATGTTCATGTCTGCCGTGCCACCGGGCAAGAGCTGGTATGACATTTCAAGTTGTCATGTTCTTAAGTTTATGTTAATTGCATAATCTCTTCTCACAAGATCAATTTTGCCATGCATTACATCCATGCTTCTAATACATGTTTGTATACAGATAGGTGTTCAAGCGAATGTAAACTCTGCAATCTGCATACATGAGAACCAATTTTCTTGCTTCTTAGCAGACATTAAAATATTGCTTCATGAATTTGATTACACTTTTTCATATAATGATCTGCAGCCTTTATGATGAAGATGCTACACCATGTCTGTACTTATAGATTACTTTATTCCATTGTATTCGGCAATAGCTAAAAGACTATTCTTGAGTCTTATATTTATAGTCTCTTTTAACAGTTACACACATTTTCATTGGTAAACTTTGTCAAATATACGTATGATTTAATTAAAATAGGTTTTATAAGTTTAAATGCTTCAAGCATCTTATGCTTCTTTTTCTATATTATATTTTGCCCTAAATTTCTGGTCCAAGTAACTGCTTTACTCCTGTATTAATTCTTTGAAACTGTATGCTTTAATTTCAAATTAGATGGACACTTCATCCAGAATTTCGAAGATAAGAAATCGTGAACGAGAGAGGCTCCATGGCCCTCCATGGTTGAAGGTATAACTTCATATTATTTGTAGATTTAATCAATCTCGATTTTCTCATGCATCTATCAGAAAATTTTCTTAGAGCAATGACTTGGGACAAGAATAAGTTTGAATGGATAATTATTTATTTGGTCCTCTGAGGAGGATCTTTGTGCGTTAGTTAATGAACATGAGCATTTAACATAGAGTGTCCCTATGTCACTCCACCGCAGAGTGTCCTTATGTCACTCCACCGCAGTGTCCTAATCATCTCCCGAATTTTTATGAATTTTACCTCTTAGGAAAGAGTATTAGGAGTCATGCGACTTGATAACTATTGTATCTGTTAATTTAAATTTGTTTTGTGGTTTCCTTACTAGTAATAAAATATTTCGTAAATTGTTATATATATTGTCTCATTCCCAGTACAATGTACTTGCTATCCTTTATGTTGACTTACCGATCACTGGTAATTTGATGTGTTTCACCATGCAGGCAATTCAAGGAGTATTACTCAGCTGTTCGTACATAGTGCTTGATTACGCACAAACTGGATTAATTGCATCAGTATTCTTCTTTAAGGTAAACATGGCTCACTTTGTATGGGATTTTTTTATTTATTTACTATTCATGAATGGAAATTGAACCTTATGGTTGTTCAGAGAAAGACAGCCATCTACCTGTTATAGGATATTGAAGTACGATCCAGGTTAAATTGCTATAGTTTTACATCATAAGTAATATTGAAGTTAAAGAACTATGTAATAGTTATCATACTCAGGGATGACCACAAGAACGAACAAAAAGAAATCTCAGGTGTGAGTGTTTCTATGGATAATGTTCAGACGTCTCCACTTTTCAAACACCTAACGATCTCTTCTAGTGATCAATTGAAATATAGTCGAGCAGCACTTTTGTCTTTAACTATTTTTCATCAGTAATTGCAATCTTGACTTTCATTTATTTGACTGATAGATGATGGAGTGGTGGTACCAATCTGCTGAGGAGAGAATGTCAGCTCCAACTATATACCCACCACCGCCGCCACCTCCTCCTCCTCAGGTCTAAATTAGTTTTTGATATATCTTTCTTGGCCTTTTTAACCTGTTTCTGTTCCCCCCCCTCCCCCCCCCCCAAAAAAAAAAAAAAATTAATGCAGATTAAATTTGAATTGAACACTAACTGTAAGGGAAAAATCATTTTAGTTAAAATTATATATATTTTTTGAAATAAAATTACACAACTCACTCCCCTTGGATTGAACTCTGACCTTACATTTACATGTTTTACAATTGTGCTTTTGTGCCTCACTTAGGTTGTCGTTGTCTTTTTTTTTTTTGGTTAAAATTAAATAGTAGTTTAGACTTTAGACTTAAGGAATTTTGATGGTGCTTATTTATTTAACTATAAGGTAGGTAACTTCCATTAGTGTATCTAGCAATGAGTTCTGAGAGTATTTCTCATGGAGTATATTGTTGTCTTTTTTTTTTGGTTAAAATTAAATAGTAGTTTAGACTTTAGACTTAAGGAATTTTGATGGTGCTTATTTATTTAACTATAAGGTAGGTAACTTCCATTAGTGTATCTAGCAACGAGTTCTGAGAGTATTTCTCATGGAGTATATTATAGCGGTTCTACATAATTGATTAATGTACAAAATTTTGGAAGACCTTGATTCTGCAAATAAATCAATTTATCATCATAAACAGGTAGCCAAAGAGGGAATTCCACTGCCACCCAACAAGACACTCTGTCCTTTGTGTTTGCAGAAGCGTGCAAATCCATCCGTAGTTACCATGTCAGGGTTTGTCTTCTGCTATGCCTGCATCTTTAAGTATATATCTCAGGTGAGGCCTCCAGAATCCTTGGTATTGTTGATGCTGACTTGTGATATATGAAAAAAAAATCATTACATAGAGCAAGTCCATGTAAACTGTTTGATGAATTAGAATAAAGGACATGGTCTATAGCAATTATAAATAGAAAATTCTCTTCAATAAATTTTTTTCTCAAGCACGTGCTACCTTAATTTGGTTGAAGAAAAATAGGTAGATGAACAAAATTACAAATATAAGACTTGAATGAACCCATGTAATACATATTGTACTTGTTTTGTAAATGAAGCTTGATATTTTGTTCCTTGGTAGTGCAGTTCATTTTGTTAAAATGCATTAGTTCCTCCCATATGTAATCATTTTCGTTTTGTGATTGTCTCTATCTTGACACAGTACAAGCGCTGTCCAGTCACGTTAATGCCTACAACTGTCGACCAGATAAGGAGGCTCTTTCATGATATGTAGATTACATGATGAAACACCCTTCTTTCTTATGGGCCATTTACGACGGGGTGGAAGAATGCTTAACGACAAATTTGTTACTAGATTTCCTTACCCCCTTCAAAGTAGATTTGGTGTAGTTGAACAAAATAGATTTATTGTGGAAAGAAAATAACAAATTTCCCATTTGTATTATTACTTGGTTAAGCGAGAAAAAAATCCGCAGCAATAAAATGAACAATTGCTACTTCGACTGGGCCTTGAGAACATTGGAAATCCAGGTCAGGCTACAATCTCTAGTACATCATGCTTTGAAAGGATAATACATTGTTTGAGCATTTGAATTTAAAGCTAGCAGTGTATCCATACAGCAAATACATTATTGTTTGAGCTAACATAATTTCATGCATGTAAAGTATTATTCTAAGATTTGCTTGTAAAAATTCTTAAAGAAAACCAATATGTACGAAACATAAGCACTACACATAAACCACTGAACTTCAGCAACATCCATGTTGATAAATGATAACTCCCTCCAATTTGGCCTCAAATGGAGTAGTCACAGTTCATTATTTGAACCTGCATTGTGCAACACTTGATCAGTAATCAGATACAGAATTCACATTAAAAGGAAAATACTAGCGACCCCAATAAGTTCATGTTAAGTTACCTCTCTCTGTTTCCTTTCCGGGGTTGGCATTACTCTGGAAGAAGAGCTTGAGTCAGAATCCATGTTCTGCCCTGTATGAATCCAGTAGCTCCCAACAGTACCTATTGGTGTATCATGAGGACTCGGGGTCCGTTCTCGTCTTGGAGAGGATGAATCAGACAACAGCTTACGCTCTTCCTTATCAGATGCTCCTGGAATTAGCCTATTTTCATGACTATGTGATTTTTCTTCTTCGGAATGAGAACTAATACCAGTGTTGTAATTAGGTGTGTTTTCAGATTCAACCAACCAGCTAGATAGGCTAGCGTCCACACCAATTAGTTGCTCTTCAGGTTTCACATCAGTAAACCTTGTTTTCAAGTTGTGATTTTGCAACTTGGTTTTAGGCTCTGAGCTTATGGGTGTGCATAAATCTTGCCCCAAACTGACGTTTTCCTTTCCTTTATGATTTGATGATGATGGGTTTGGTCCCTTTTCTCTTTCTTTAATCTCTTCCTTCCAATGATTGAGATTTTCAATTGGGTTTAACGCTACGTCAAAACTCTGACCGTTATCTTTAGGATTTTGGTGAAATCCAATTGTCTCTTCTTTCTTAAGGGAAGTAGTAGTAGAAACTAGCATTGGACTACAAACCTCCTTTTCTTCCATTTCAGAACCACAAACATTTTTCTTCCTAGAGTCTAATGATATAGAAAACAAGGATTCAGAAGACTCTTCTTGAACAATTGTAAGTTTAGTTCCTTCCGAATCACAACCTTCTAATCCAATTTCATATTCATACTCGGTACTGTCTCTACAATCTTGGTACCTATAATTTGAATTGCAGGATTCAACTTTACTTAATCCAACAAAGACCAAAAGTGGTTCCATTTCTATTGAAGTTTCATCATTTTCTGCCAAATCCTTATTAATAACTTCTTTAGGTTCCTCATATGTCTCCATATTCAAATCAAAGGTGACTCTTTTCTTCACACAGCATTGTTCTTCAACCTTATCTCTGAATTATTTCAAAAAAGTAAGCAAAACCCAGAACTTTAACCAAACAACTCCATCCAAATAAAGTAAAACGAGTAAAGACAACATGATCAAATTTTACAAGAAATAGTTTGCTTACTTTGATTTATAAACAAGTTCAATTGAGTTTCCTGCATTTTCTTCAGCAAATTCAAGGCTCTGTAACAAACATTAGATTAAAAACATTTAACTTTTTCCCGGAAAAATAAAAAAGGGGAAAGTTGGTGGGCTTACCTGGTCTTGTTTAGTGGGAGTTTCGCAGATTGATTTATGGTGCTTTCGCTTATTAGAAGATTGGAAACAAGCTAAAAGGCAAGGCATGATTAGCCGCAACCCACTATGGAGTTTAGAGTTGAAAAGGTTGTATCTTTTTCGACAAAAAAGAGGATAGTCTATAAGAAAATCTTCATAGGAAGAGAAAAAAAGGAGAGTCTAAATTATTGAAATGTGACCGTTAGGGATTCCTTTAGAAGAGTTTCGGTTCTATATTTAAGAGAAGTTAGTTTGCAAGTACAGTACAGTGTACAGATTAATGTAGGCACTTGAATATGACCGTTGAGCAATTTTTCTTATTGATAGGGATCAAATTATATTCATCCCATTTGAATTGTATATTGTGATAAAAGTCATTTTTTATTTTTTATACTAGTAATAAAAAGGGATAAAGATGAGACAAATTTATACAAATAACTATTTAATTTCTTTAACTTTTAACATGTATAATTTAATACCATAAATTTTTTTTTAAAAAATTAGTTTTAAAAATAATATACATAAACTTTAAACTTTTTAAGATTAAAATATACTTTTTTTCAATTTTTTTGAATTAAAGTATTTAAATTAAAAATAACAAGATTACAACATATTATTTTGTAAGATCTGTAAGAAGTTTAGCTTCCTTTATCTAATGAAAAATAATTTTATGTTTTTCTTTAAGTATTTGCATCATACTATAATAGAATCATTTTAATAAGTGTTGTTATAATAACTTCAAAAGTACATATCTCTAATTAGACATCAAATTCTTTAGAAATACATCAATTAATGTGAATCATATTAATAAGTGTTGTTATAATAACTTCAAAAATATATATATCTCTAATTAGACATCAAATTCTTTAGAAATGCGTGTATAACAATTTGTTTTTCGTTACTTGACAACATGATAACATATGTTTTTAAAATATATTTTTGGTAATTTATTTTTAGAATAAGAAATCGATAACGAGATTAATTTTAGCTAAATCTAATGGTTGAGAAATAAAAAACTTACATATATATATTCAAAAATAAAAGCTTAATATAAGGTTTGGGATAAATAAGGAAAAGTAAAAGATGATATTATTGTAGTGTTTTTTTATCATTAAATTAAAAAATAAATTTATAAAAATAAAATACATTGTATATTATTTTAATGTTTTTATTTTCAATAAAACTTAAATAACATAATTTTATTTTATCTTCTCCTTTTAAACTATTATATTATTAAAAAAAATTAATAATTATTAATTAAAAATATTATCTAATCTTAAAAGAAAAAGAAATTAAGCAATAAAACACGACACCTCCGTAAAAGACCAATTATTCTTGTTCAATCTTCCAAAAAGATCCATTTCTGGTTCAAGCAAATTGTCTCATCTATCAAAAGCCATAGTGTGGATCCACATACTTTCTACGAAATTAAAGAGAAAGTTAAGTAACAATTTAAGAAAAATCCTATCAACGCCAAAAACCTAAAAGCAAAATTAGTACTAACTGAACCAAGGATTCACAGTTCAAGTCTACAAGTAAAATGGGCTACATTGAACGCGTAACAATAACAAAAATTTAGAATATTTCAGTGCATTCATTGTGTGGAAAAGTAAGAAAATTTCCAAGTTCGTAATTTGAGAAAGAAAAGAACAAAATTGACTCAAAATCTTATGTAGCCATGGTGGAAAAATATTCCATTTCAAATGCGTCTCTGTTTGTTTCTCGAGAAAATTAACCTATTTTAAATGTTTATATTTTGCAGATTTAATAATGTTTTAAACATAAATTCCCACTAAATTGTTCAAGAATGAAAAATCCAGAAGTAGAATTGACTCAAACATGGATTAATTTTGTCAAAAGTGGTCAAGAATATCGGGATGGAGTGTACAGTCGCGATTTCTAAAACCCAAAAAAAGGCTGGAAAGAAGGGTGAGAAGAAGAGAATATAAATTATGATCAATGGCAAAATTGGAATAATAATTTTTTTTTATAGAATGAACTGTGAAAGGAATACATTTCCTCAAGGAAGACACTTGAATGACATTTTCAGATTTATTAGTAATTTTTTTCATCCTATTTCATACAATAAAATAATAATATACAGAAACAATTTCATTCATCCCAACACCTAATTTCTTTTAAATCCTTATCAGAGATAATGTCTCTTGTTTTTTTAGGTGAGCAATGGTTATTTTGGTTAATTAGTTTCTTGGTGAAAGAATTTGTGTCAAATATTTATCTTTTTTTATTTATTTATAATCTTTTGTGTTAATTAATGGTTGTCAATGTTCATAAGTTGTTTGATAAAACCATGAGTTCTCTCATCTCTTTTTTTCTCTCTCCCATAAATTACATACTTTTGCTCCGAAAAAAAAAAGACTGATTTATTTTTATTTTTTTTATAATAAGAAACTATAATTAGACATAATGAATTCAACAAATTTATGGGATAATATTAATGAGAAATGTCATTGGATGTTATTTAATATGCAATGTTTAAATACATGTTTTAATGTTTTTTATTCATTTTTATATTTTTTCAACGTATATTCTTGATCTATCGTATAAGAGTTTAATAACTGTATTTATATATATTTTTTCTATTAATCAGTTTAGAATGAATTTTTTCTTATTATTCTTTTCCTTTTAAATATTTTTGATGATTATATAACTGATAAAAAGACATGGTTCATTCGAGTTCTAAAAATACAAGCGATTAATAATCTTTATGATATTAATATTTTTTATAATAGCTATAAGTTGTCTAATTTTTTCATCTTTTTGACTTTTTCTTGTTTATTTTCTCAATATATTTATGATGTATTGCTTCCAATATTTTTTTTCTTCGAGTCTTTAAATTAGTTTTGAATTAAAACAAATAAAAAAATAAAAATACCCGTGATTCCGAAAAAGATAAATTTATATAAAAATATGATAAAATTATACAAATATAAATCTATTTAATTAATTAAAGTATATTAAATCATGATAATTTTAGTGTTTTTTAAACACATATAAGTATACCTAATAGAAAATTATGATACCATTAAATAATAAACCCTACTTCTAGTACGATAGAAATACTTTTTTTTTTAATTTCAAAGAATTTTCATAAACGCTTGAATATTAAATTATATGATAATTTTTTCCAACATTGTTATTATTATTAAGTGTAACTTTAATAAATTAATTTAAAGAAAATTAAAATTTTAGTTAAAATTTTTATATTTTGAAAAAATAAATTTTATGAGTTGAAAGGTTGATCATCATAATATAATGCTGTATGAATGTTAATGATAAATGGATGAATATACTTTATATAATTAAAATTATAATAAATAATAAATCTTATTTCTTAAAAAAAAAAGAGCAAACACAAATTAAAAGGTACCACAAGTATTTTGATTATTGTAATAATAAAAGTATATTTATATCATTATAATTAGTTACACTTTATATATTATTTTTCAATAAATTTATCATTCATAAATTATTATTCTGAAAATTTCAATTTTAAATTATAATAATATCACTACCAAATTAAAATAACTAGAATAAGAAAAATGCTTTTATAGGATGGTGATATGCACAATTTTCATGTGGAAATTTCATTTGACTTTTATTTATTATTATTTTCATTTTTACCGTGAATTTGTGACAAAATTTCAAATTTTTAAATAATATATAATTTGATAAATTTATAACCTAATTATTATATAGTAAAAATAAATAAATAAATAAATGCTCATTTATGAGTCATAATTCTTAGAAGTTGTTAACCCATATAATAAACAAATCATAATAGTATCTGTGATATCATAGTTGTGATTCTCAACACAAAAGATAGTCACCAAAAATAGTTTTAATAAAATAAGTGGCTCATTAAATTTATGTTGTTTGTGTCCTATAATTTGTGATGAATAAAGAAAAAGAGATAAAATTAAAATTATATAATAGTGAATTTGTTCCTAATATCATGTCTATTTGATCCATATAATAAGCAATGTGTTATTTAATATTATTTTAAATAATATACATCATATTATATTTGTTTAATTAAGGGTTAAAAAATTATGATTTTTAAAAGTGAAAAGAAATAAATTAGGTAAACTTAATTAGCAAATAAAAAACTTACGAGTGTTATTAAATTTCTAGATATTTATTTTATTTATATATACTTAATTATTTTTAATTTTGATTATATCATTTAATTCGTAAAAAGTTTTATTTATATCGTTATATTAGTCTTTATTGAACTATAGTTAATTTGTATATTTTAAATAATAATTTTTACTATTAGTTATGAATAATTATTTAGAAATTAATGAAATGATATAATTTAAATTTTTTATAATTCAATTGGTATAAATGACATGAGAAAATTCAATAATATCAATGAAATAAATATAATATTTTTATAAACTTACGGTTAGAAATATAGGTTAACTAATAGTGCTGCTACAATCTTTAGATGAAAGGAAGTATTAAGATTTTTTTACTGTGTTTTTTTTTTTAAATTTTACTTGTTGATTTTATATTTAATATATATAATAATTTAATTCTTAAATTGAGAAAGTAAAAGCAATAACAACCAACGCTTAAACCCAAATTTCCACTGTCCCTAATTTCATTCTCCCATTTATTTCATATTCATAACCAACGTCCTCTAGCGGTCTAACCCTTCAATCATTCTTTCTCACCGTCTTTCTATTTGGGAATGGGGTTTCAGTTTTATTCTTTATACATAGAATTGCTGACCTTGTATGTATGTTACTTTGATATTAGCTAGTTTTGTGATCGATGATTTATGTACCTCTGAATCATTGAAATGTGTTATTATTAATTTTTCAATACATTTCAAGTTGGATTTCGTTTTTTATTGTGGCCTGGGGCCTCACAAACACTTGAGCCGCCGCCCCGTTGATTCTCCGGTGACTATGCTTTCGCTAAAATTGAAGCATTTCGCCAAATCTAGGGCTAATTACTTACCAAGATCTCAACTTTTTGTTATCTTCAGTTGCTATACAAACACTAGCAATCCTACTTCTACTTCTTCTTCTTCTTTTAGTAGCCCAAACAATAACTTTACAGCAGCATGGTTAACATCAAGATCAGGAAATACATCTCAGATGAACGACAACAATATCTGGTGTCCAGAGGCTAAGGACATGGTGGTATCGTCCTTCAAGGAATGGTTCAAAAGCGGTAATGACGCTTTGTTCGATGAAATCTTCACAATTTTAAGATGCACCTATGGTGAAAATGACGTGTCGTCTCATATATCACGGGACTTGGCTCTTTTCCAGTTGGGTCTACACCTTTCTGAGGCATTTGTATTGGAGGTTCTCAATTATGGCTACAGAAAGGAGGATGTACTCTCTTGTATTAATTTTTTTGAGTGGGCTGGACGACAACATGGTTTTTACCATACTCGTGCCACCTTCAATGCCATTTTCAAGATTATGTCGAGATCTAAGCTTATGTCTCTCTTGTTGGAATTTCTCCAGAACTATATCAAGCGTAGTTATATGTACAAGGTTCGATTTCATGATACTTTAGTAATGGGTTATGCGCTTGCGGGGAAGCCTGATGTTGCACTCCAACTATTTGGTAAAATGCGCTTCCAGGGTCTGGACTTGGATAGCTTTGGTTACCATGTACTTTTGAATGCTTTGGTTGAGGAGAATTGCTTTGATGCAGTTCATGTCATTTCCAAGCAGATTTCAATTAGGGGCTTTGAAAATGGGATCACTCATTCTATAATGGTAAAGGGTTTTTGTAAGCAGAAGCAGTTGAGTGAAGCTGAAGATTTTGTACGCGGGTTGGTGAGGGACGGGCGGCCTTTAAGGGGGCATGTGTTGAGTGTGCTTGTTGATGCACTTTGTAAGAGTAATAAGTTTGACCATGCTCGGAAGTTAGTTGAGGAGTTTCAAGATTCACAGATGGTTCCTATGGAGCAAGCTTATGGTGTGTGGTTGAGGTGTCTTGTTCAGGCTGGCAAACTAGATGCAGCATTGGAGTTTATGAAGAACAAGAAATCGTTAGATGGATATGTTCCTGGTATTTTCAGCTACAATAGTTTGGTATGTAAGCTTCTAAGGGAGAACCGACTTAGGGAGGTGTTTGATTTATTAATGGAAATGATAGAATGTAAGATTCCCCCTGACAAGGTCACTATGAATTCTGCATTGTGCTTCTTTTGCAAAGCAGGCATGGTCGATATTGCTCTTGAATTGTACAAATTGCAGTCCGAGTTTGGGCTCTCTCCTAATTCGATGGTATACAACTATTTGGTAAATACTCTTTGTTTTCATGGGAGCATAGATGAGGCATGTGACCAGTTGAAGAATTCCATTGATCAAGGTTGTTTTCCCGGCAGTAAAACATTTTCAATAGTTGCAGATGCTTTGATCAGGGGAGGGGATCTTGATAAGATGAAGGAGTTGGTCATTGTTGCGTTGGGGCGAAATCTTATGCCTAGTGATATCACATTTGAGAAATTGATCTCAGCTTTGTGCAAGCAAAATAAGGTAGAAGACGGTTATTTAGTACATGGGGAACTTAACAAAACAAATAAAGTTGCTACATGGAATACTTACTTTAACTTGATAAGTGGTTTTAGCAGGTTAAATAGAGGAGGCATTGCTGCAAGGCTTCTAATTGAAATGCAAGAAAAGGGTCACATGCCAACTCGCAAGATATTCAGAGCTGTTATTTGTTGCCTATGTGGGATGGAAAATCCTGAAAAGCAGTTTTCCAATTTGTTAAACATGCAACTTTCTCACCATGCACCTAGTTGTCACATGTACAACTATTTTATCGATGGTGCAACGCATGCACTAAGACCCGATTTGGCTAGAAAAGTGTTTGAGATGATGCAGAACAGTCGGGTTGAACCCAATTTGAGTTCTGACATTCTTATGTTACTAAGTTATTTGAAGAGTGAACGAATTTCGGATGCTCTGAATTTCTTCGAAAGTCTACGACAGAGAAGAAAGATTGGGAGAAAACTGTACAATGTTATTGTTGTAAATCTTTGCAAAGCCAACAAGGAAGATTGTGCACTTGAGATCATGAGTGAAATGAGAGAGAAAGAAGTGATTCCAAGCATCGAGTGTTATGAGGTTCTCATACAGGCGCTGTCTTCGAAGAAAAGATATGCTGAGGCAGTAAAGCTTATTAATGACTTAGAAAAAGTCGGGCGGCACATCACTTCCTTTATTGGTAATATACTTCTGTTTCATTCTTTACAAACTCATGAGATTTTCGAGGCTTGGAATCATCTGAGAAATATTAAGGATGAGACATCTGATAGTTATTTGTTTAGTCGGGTTATTGGTGTATTTTGTGGCCATATTAGGTTTAATAAACCTATAGAGAACTTAGAAGAACACATTGAAAAGTGCTTTCCACTTGATGTCTACACATATAATATGTTGTTGAGAAGACTAAGCATGGAAGGAATGGATCAGGCCTGTGAGTTATTTAGTAGAATGCACAAAAAAGGGTATAAACCTAACGTGTGGACATATGACATTTTAGTGCGTGGGTTTCTTAAGCATGGGAAGAAGTATGAGGCTAGGAAATGGTTTGAGGAGATGGTTTCTAAAGGATTTGAACCAACTGAGCAAATGAAACAACTCATTTAAGTTTTGCCCGTGGGAAGTCTTTGGCCCAATTTTTGCAGCAACTAGTCATTAAACATTCACAAGGTTTATGCAAGATTATTCTTTCAAATAACAGTTATGGCACTGGATTGGATTTATGACTATTTTTGATATTTTTTATCTTTGTGTAATACTGGTTTAATAATGATGTTAACTCCCCTTCTGCAAATACATTTGCTGAAAGTACAGGCTTCACACCTTGTAGTCCCCTGTATTAAATCAAATTCACAAAATTTTGCTGCCAAATGTTGTATAATAAGTAATTAGTCATTCAGTTAGCTTCTTTCTTTTGCCTCATTAGACCGATGAAACCCATATTCTGGCTTAGGAAGAGCACCAAAAAGTTCTTTCAGTTGTCTTTCTGGTACATGTTTCACCTCTAAGAGAGTTAGAGGATAGTAGTAATGTTTTTTTTACTTTTGTTCTAAGGAATTTCATGTAAATTATTGCTACTGTTAAGTGAATTTCATATTCTATGCAGCAATTGGTTCTTTTGGACTGTGTACTAGGTAGGTTTGCTCCTACTTATCCTTGCATTAGATTTTCTTCAAACTTAAAACACGAGTTCTACATTTATCTTTGCTCTGGTACAACATCATGATGCTACCGTGCACCTGAGAAGAGTTATGTTGCCATTTTTATTTTTATTTGGCTAGAAAGTTCAGTTGACTTTGTTAAATCACTTGTTTGAATATATTTACTTTTGTATTTCTCTGATTGTAACGTAGGTACATCACAAAGAAGAATACGCGGATGTCTAGCAAGTGTAAGACTAGGAATATGGATCCTAAATAGCGGATAAATATTATATATAATCGAATTTACACTAAATTAGTATGTCAAGTTATATCATCTCATCACATCTTATTTAGTATCCTGATGAGCTCATAGTTTTAAATTGTTCCGTTATATTTAAATATCATTTCATATCATCTCATCATATTTAGATTGTGGTCTTAACGTGTCTTACTTTAAAAATAATGTTCAATCATTTTTTCTTTTTTAAAATTTTCACATTATAAATAATCATGTTTCATATTTCTCATCGTTTTTGTATTTTTATTTATTTAAATCATTATTATCCCATCTTGAAATAAGAACATAATTTATAATTGCTTGAATTAGAGAATACAATACTTTGGTTGGAGTTCATAAAATCACAGAACAAGTTTTGTGAGGGAGATTAAAATTGGATAAACAAGAGCGAGTCTTGGCTATGGCAATGCCCGAGCTTTATAAGAATCAAGCCTAACTGTTTCCATGTGTAGAACTTGATGCACTCTCACACATATACATGGCCCAACTGATTCTCATGCGCTTCATGCATCACTCACACACACATACACACCCATAATGTGCATTTTGGCGCCAAGTTGGTTATTTAGTTAAATAGAAAGTAAAAGGGAAATTAGTTGCTATATGTAACCTTCCTATCTGCATCATAGTCCTCATCTTTAATAGAATTCGTCCTTGAATTTAAATTGATCATATTAGCCCTACACTTAAGACTATTACATGTGATGCTATGAACAAGGATATAAACTCACCAAAAAACAACTCAACTTGTTTTAACTTTGAAAGCATGGAATCAAAGGTTGATATTATAGACTGTTTGAACTTTTTGGAGGACGTGCCTCTCATGTATGTATCAAAGGAGATTATGAATTTTTTTGAGATAGGATCTAAGCTCAAACCATCAATTGAAAGGCTAACAAGTTTAGACCTCATACTTTTACTCTTCCATCCTCAATCAAGTATGAAAGTGAATGAGTCCAATAAATAGGTGAAAAAGATGTTGGAAATACATAAATTGGATGAGTTACGATGGAGTGTTTATAAGAATGCCAAAAAGTGCAAAAAGAAAGTAAATGAACACAAAGGGATGTGTCTTAGGACTTGATATGATCATCTAGTCAAGAACGTTAAACATGACGCTAGTTGAGAGACAACCCAACGTTATTTACTTATATTTTCATTATTTTTGTTTCGTAGGTGAATAAATGTAGAGAACAATGACACAATAAGAATGAACATTTCAACGACAGATGTGGTGTGCCATGAATAAGGGAATTTTATTTTATTTTACCTTTTCATACTTATAAGTGCACATTAGGGACAATGTGTAATTTAAGTTTGGGGGAGGAAACTTTATTCTCTACATTAGTATTTATTATGCATTTTAAATTTTTAGGAATTGTTTTTTAATTGTTAGGATGTTTTTAATTATGATTTGAGTAGAAATTGATAAATATATGAAAACTATAAATGCATGCATGCTTGATATGAAACATATGAACTCAATGATAAAAATTGGTTGTCATGACTAGGATAAGGAATGTAACATATTTGTTAAGATACTTATATTAATCATGTGATATGCTTGCTAGTTTTGATTGAATTGATTCAATTTTTTATGCACATGTTCACGATTGATTTTTGTGTTCTTATTGAGAGAAAATTTGTAGTAAGTTATGCGAGTTAATGAGATATACCAGGTTTTAGAATCTATTTGATCATCCCTCGAAGTGAAATTCGGAATAGTATTAAGCAAGAGAAATGATTTAGGCCTTATTTGGATCGATCGAGCCTTTCAAGCTAAATATTGTTAATATATTTAGTCACTCATTTGAGTCTAAAATAGAACCAATTATATCTTTAAGCCACATTTAATACCTAACTAGTAAGCATTACCTTTATCTTTGCATCTTTAGCTTGTATGAAAAGGAAAAAAAAATGCAATCATGTGTTATGCAATAGAGTAAGGTTAAATGTAATACACTCAATAAAAAAAAAGCAAAACTCACAACACGATTATCCCTCTAAGGAAAAAGAAAAATATAATTGAAAATAAGTTTGAAAGTGTTGTGAAGTTACAATTGATCGGTGCAAAACTGCAAATGCACAATATCATAGTTTTATAATAAGATGATAAGAAAAGTATCGTCTTCAATGATTGATAACTTATGTTTGACAAATAAAAAAATAGATTAATCTCAATTTTATTTAACAAAAATCACTAAGATTGTTGTAATTGGAATTTAAAATAAAATTAATTTAAAGAAAATATGCAAAAGAAAAAAAGATGTTGTTCAAAGATCAAATTAATGGGAAGAATACTTCTAGGAAATCAATTTCACCTAATCCTTCGTTATGCTTTACTCATCCAGCTAATTGAATTTAATTATCTCTGTTTGTTAGCAATTTTCAAAAAACATCCAAAAGCCTCTTTCAACAGTCAATTGTAAATATTCTTGTTAATTAATTTACGTAAGAGTATACAATTTAATAAAGCAAGAAAACATTATGATTAATTATTTTAATACTACACAGGTTCATACAAATCTTTCGATCTCTATATTTACCTATGTCAAAATATTCTAGATTTATCTTATAATTTCCTTTTTTGATAGTAAACCACAAGATTAAAATCATATAATTAATGGTCAGTTAGAAGTATTAAACTCAGAATAAATCAGAATAATATGAAGAAAACTAATTCAAATTAACATAGAAAATCAAGCATAGTTTGGAATTAAATTACATCTTTTTTCTAGAATAAAGAAAAATTAGTTAATGCTAAAAATTAAATTTAAGATAAACGAATTTACCATAATTTTTTTAAAAAAATTGAAAGAAAATTGAATCACAAAAAGAATCTGATTGTGTCTTCTATCACGTTTTATTTTTTTGGTCGCATAATCTTTCTTTTCTTTCTTTCTCTTCTACGCCGTCAGTTTCTCACCTTTCCTTCCTTCTTTTTCTGTTCGTTTCTACGCAGTTTTTGAAACTTTTTTTTTGTTTTCAATTTCTTCGTTGACGGCTCAATTTCTATTTCCTCTCTTCTTCTTTTTTTGTTTATTTGGTGGTCCTTTTTTCTCCTTTTGTTTTTATATATATATATTAATTTAATTTAAATAAATATTCATTTAAATTTAAAAGTTTATACATCATCATTATCTTTGCTTCTTCAACTCTCAGAGCTATCCCCACTATTTCTTTTCCTTTGGTTCTGTTTATATGCAACACCAACTTTACTTTTAAACTTATCCTTAAAAGTAGTAAATGTGGCCTTCTTTTTAACTACACTTTTCAACCTATTTTTTTTAAGTGTAGTTTGTTGAGGTTCATGTTGTTCATCTTGAGATTCTTCAGGTTGCACACCATCATTTTCAACTTCAGGATCATCTAATTGGTGGACATCAACTTCAATAAATGATAGATACAAAATTATAAGTGCACAATATCGTAATTTTATAATAAAGTGATAAGAAGAGTATCGTCCTCAAGGATTGATAAATTATTTTTGACAAATGCCAAAATTATATTAATCTCAATTTTATCTAGAGAAGTAACTAAGGTTGTAATAAATGAACTTTAAAATAAAATCAATTTAAAGAAAATATGTAAAATAAAATAAAGATGTTGTTTAAAGATCAAATTAATAGGAAGAAACCTTATAGGAAATCAACTTCACCTAATCCATTACTATGATTTACTCATCTAGCTAATTCAATTTAATTCTCTCTGTTTGTTAGTAATTGATGAGCGAAAACCGGCATCACCGATTCTGCCAATACTTTGGTTTTATATTTATAAAACTCTCGCAAGTGCACGAATCATTTCGTAGAGAATGATAAGTATACTCCCAAGGTCGATCTAAGGAAGGAATGTATGTGGTTTTTAATTTATTATTCAAACTTTTAAAAACGAAATTAAATTCTAAACATCCTGTCACGATATTTTGGGTTTTGTGTTTTTTTAATCTACTTACATAAAAATAAACATAGATTCAATAAATATTTATGCAAATTTTATCTTTTATAATAGTGGAGTATTTATGGATATAATAACTAAGTTAATTATGCTTACTCATATTATTTAGGTTATTAAATATATGAATTGATATTTATTGATTCTCCCTTTTTTTGTATGAATACCACATTTAGTGGGGTTAGATATTCTTTGTTAACTAAACAAATCAATTAACACTTATGGGTGAGGTTGATAATTAATTTGGTTAATTAAATTAATTCTTTTTTTTCTAAGAGATTTAAAATGAACTATTTAAATGCCACCTTTGGTGGGGTTAGACAATTTAAACTTTATTCAAGGTGTCCAAATTAAACCTAAGAATTTAGTTATCCGAGTACTAACTTTCAAGTTTTAAAACCACTACTAAAAACATATTGTCAATATATTTTCAAATAATAATTCTTATAAAAACTTTTGAAATAGAGCTTCACTATAACTACTGGGCGATTGTACCAACAAATAAAAGAACACTACTCTAAATCAGATCGGATAACTGAACCTTAAAATCTAATTTTCAGATTTAAGTTTGTAATGAAAAATAATATATTTCTCTCTAACATTCTTAATATAAAATCTTGAATAAAAATAAAATCAATTCATTTTAGAGATTTTTACCTATTTAATATTTCGCAAGCATAACAACGTTATTATTATATCATGTTTATAAACAGTCATCAAAGTTAAATTTAATCACAGATAAATTAAATATAACATGTAAGAATAAAGCATAAAAAATAACTAAAAAAAATAAAATCCTTACAGTACTTCGATGCTATTCCCGTTGCTGGAAAACCTCCAAGCGGAATTTGCACTCCCATTTATTGAATCGAAAAACAAATAAGTTAAAAAAACATAACTAGTTCTTCTCAAAAAGAAAAGAACTCTAAAACTAAGAAAAACTAAAAACTAAGAAATGAGAGAAAGAAAAAGAAGAGAAGATGTGTTTTGAGGTGTGGTAAGAAGTGAAGAGAATGGGGGTATTTATAGGTGAGGAAAGGAATAAAAATTGGGTGAAAAAATGATAAAAAATGGAGGAAACACGTAGTAGGTGAAAATGACATCAGGTGACGTCAGCGGGTAGGTGGTGCGCGTGGAATGAGGCACAGATGGGTAGCGGCTCGCGGAAAGGGAGTGGAGCGCGTGTGGGACAGGAGCAAGGTGCGTGATGGGCGCACGGGGCTCGGTGCGGTGGCACGATTTCCTCCTTTTTGACATTTTTGACTCATTTTGTCCAAATTTTTCATATTTGTTGACCTTTCCTCATTTATTTATTAATATATTTGTGATGTATTGCTTCCAGTATTCCTCTTAGAGTCTTTAAGTTACATTTTTAAGCAAAAATACCCATGATTCCGAAAAAGATAAATTTATATAAATATATGATAAAATCATATAAATATATATATTTTTAATCAATTAATGTGCATAAAATCATGGTAATTTTAGTGCTTTTTGGGCACTCATCAGTAATCTCCAAAAATATTCAAAGCCTCTTTCGATAGTCAATTAGAAATATTCGTGTTCATTAATTTACACAAGAATATGCAATTTAATAAAGCAAGAAAACATTAAGACCAATGGTTTTTAAAACAACACAGGTTCATACAAGTCTTTCGATCTCTATATTTACCTATGCCAGAATATTCTAGATCTATCCTATAATTTCCTCTTTTGATAGTAAATCAAAAGACTAAAATTATCTAATTAATGACCAGTTAATTAGAAGTATTAAACTTAGAATAAATTAGACAAACATGAAGAGAAATAATTCAAATTAACATAGAAAATCAAACATAGTTTGAAATTAAATTACATCTTTTTCCTAAAATAAAAAAATTAGTTCATGCTAAAAATTAAATTTAACATAAACGAATTCAACATAGTTTTCTAAGAAGAATTGAAAGAAAATTGAATCGCAAAAAGAATTTACTTTCATGTCTTCTCCTACATTTTCTTTCTCTTTTTCCAAGTTTCTGCGTTTCTAATTTTTTTATTTTGTGTTCTCTCCCTGGCCGTTGTTTTTCTTTTTTTAATCTTTTTGTCTCTACCTGTTTTCTTTTAATTTTTTTTGTTTCTTTCTTTTCTAGAGGCTCCCAATTCTCCCTCTTGTTTATATATATATATATACATCGAATCCTCTTAATTTCTTATATTTATATATATATATATATTTAGAGATAACTTAATTTAAATTTGAGAGTTCTTAAATGATATGCTTCTAAAATTTGAATCCTCATTTTCTTCAAATTTACAATAAAATTTAAATAACAATAATGAAATCTAAAATCATAAAAAATAAATAAAATTAGACTAAAGTTAAAGTTAAAAAGTGATAAATTATGTCAAATTATACAAGTCATCGAACATCTCCAAACTTAAAACTTTGTTTGTCCTAAAAAAAAAAGAAAAAAAATTGTAGACAGTGTCAACATGACCCCATAAAGAACTATTATCAATCACCCAGTCATGATCTGAATTTAGATTTCATCACTAATAATAACTTACACTTGTTACATCAAAGATAGGAAGAAAATCAATCAAAATTCCGCAATTTGTCAAGTGAGAGTTAAGCATTTACTTCAACCTAAAGCTAGGTCCTTGAGTGTGTGTATGAAATAGTCAATTTAACTTCAAAGCACCAACAAATTCAGATAAAAGTAGAACAACTAAAATAAGAAGAATTCTTTCAAAACTCAACTCCATAAGTCTAATTTTTCCAAAACCCTCTCCACTAATGTAATCAAATACCAAAATCCGATATTAAAAGGTCTTTAATTAGGATGGTAATGAAAAGCCATAGGGTGAGGGCTAAGAAAGAAATGGATATAGAAAATCAAAGCAAATTAGGAAAATACTTGGTAGAAAAAAATAAAATAAAAAATATCCACAGAATTCATTCCATAGCTCTTTCTCGACAATATGCTCATATTGATTACAACATTGTTGTCATATTCAATAAGTGGAGTACTCTTTTTTTGTGTAGTTGTCTTGATACTCATAGTCTTTACTAATTTCAATCACTTTAACCTTTTTTCGATTCTTACCTTTTCACTTTTTTTTCACACTTTGATCAAATAAAGCAAACATAATGTGGATTATTTAATTTGAACTAACTTTCTTTTTGAATGCAAAATTTCACTCAAGTATTTTCTCAAAATTTAAGGTAATTTATAATTTTTCAGGTTAAGAATAGAATGATTTATGTAGTTAAAATAACAAATAAGGCTTATGTAGAATAAGGATCAAATGGGTTGACTATGGGAATACACCATGCAATGATGATGTGATAATTATGACGACTGGGAAATGTTTTTGGTTGTGAAAATAAAATTGCCTAGATAATTTCTCTAATATTTGGTATCAACTAGGATTTTACCTCAAGGATCCACTAATGGATTCTATAGCTATGCAAGATTGAACTTTCCTAACCCAATTAATTCAACTACTTCTCTTCATAGGAAAAATGGAGTTGAGAAAAGTTTACTATGTGCTCAACTATTTTCAAGGACAAAGCTTTAAATCAAAGTACCTACAAAATTCTACTTAATATAATAACAGATTTTGAAAAACAATTCTTAAAACCATCATCAATCACAAATTTAAGAGTCATAGCAAATTCAATCATATTTAAATACATTCTTGATAAGAGAATTCAACAACTCAAGACTATAGGAGTTGACACCCAAAAACTTAAACTAAACAATGTCCTCATTGTAATTTAAAAGTGAGATAGATTGAAGAAATGAAAGGAACTTCCTTGGTTTTATGGTAGATCCACATTAGTTTGTAAATTTCAAATTTTTATTCCTTCATAATAAACCAGCATCAAAATCCAAATTATTCAAAAAGTAATCAAAAATAAAATAAAATAAAGAAATAAAATTTTATGGGCTACCTCCCATAAGTGCTTGTTTTATAGTCTATATCCAGACTTTTCAATCTTCATCAATTAGGATTTTGGAGAGGAATAAATGCACAATTCATCTCCACTTGTTCTCTATATTAGTGTTTCAATCTCTGACCGTTAACTCTGAATATATTTCATGACTTGTCATTCAAGTCTATTGCTCCAAAAGTGAAAACTTTGTCAATTGTATAAGGATCTATCCATCTTTATCTTTTCTTACCTAGGAAGAGTTTTAGTCGTGAATTGAAAAGCAAAGCATGTTGTCCTAGAGCAAACTCATGCCTAATAATCTGTTTGTCATGTCACTTCTTTTTCCGTTCTTTATAGATCTTTTCATTTTCATACGCATGATTCTGAAACTCATCCATCTCATTCAATAGAAGAAGTCGTTTTTTCCTTGCTGCCTTCAAATCAAAATTAAACTTCTTTACAACCCAATAAGCTTTATGCTCTAACTCAATAGGGAGATTACATGCTTTTCCAAACACTAAACAATAAGGAGATATCCCAATAGGTATTTTAAAAGCTGTACGGTATGCCCACAAAGCATCATCGAGCTTCTTTGCCCAATCCTTTCTATTGGTGTTGACCGTCTTTTCAAGGATATTCTTAATTTCTCGATTTGAAATTTTAGCTTGGCCATTAGTTTGAGAATGGTAGGCAAGTGTTATCTTGTGCTTCACACCATATTTAGAGAGAAGGTTGTCAAACAACTTGTTGAAAAATGGGTCCCTTCATCACAAATAATAGCTCGTGAAGTGTCGAATCTTGTGAATATGTTCTTATGTAGAAATTTAAGCACTAACTTTGCATCATTTGTTGGAATTAAATTACATCTTTTTTCTTAGAATAAAGAAAAATTAGTTAATACTAAAAATTAAATTTAACATAAACGAATTCACCATAATTTTTTAAGAATTGAAAGAAAATTGAATCAAAAAAAGAATCTGTTTTTGTGTCTTCTACTCAGTTTTCTTTATCTTTTTCCCAGTTTCTGCATTTCTGATTTTTTTTAATTTTGTGTTCTCTCACTGGCTGCTATTTTTCTTTTTTTAATCTCTTCGTCCCTGCATGTTTTCTTTCAATTTTTTATTTTGTCTCATTCTTTTCTGGCGTCTCCCTCTCCTCCCTCTTGTTTATATATATATATATATATATAGATAACTTAATTTAAATAAATCTTCATTTAAATTTGAGAGTTCTTATATGATATGATTTTAAAATTTTTGATCTTCGTTATCTTCAAATCTGCAATAAAATTTAAATAACAATAACGAAGTCTAAAATCAATAATAAATAAATAAAATTAGACTAAAGTTAAAGTTGAGAAGTAATAAATTATGTTAAATTATGCAAGTCATCAATAAAATGTAATTTTTGGACTTCAAATTCATTAGTTGGTATGCATTTAATTGTTGTATTGGTTTATACACATCAATCCCCACACCTTAGTTAGACACAACATAAACATCAAACTTTCTTAGATTATTAGGTATATAATCACATAATTTTCAAGCAACTTGATTAGTGTTGATTTCTAGAGCACTAAAATCAACCCATAGTACTTGATAAAAAGTAAATTGCCTCATCAATTTTAGAAAAACTTCTCAAAAACTGTAAGAGACATAATGTCCTCATTGCAATAATCCAAGTAATCTATTATATCTCTAACATATATATTTTTTATCTTAATCTATATATTTACCACTATAATGGACTATCATAGTAAATTGTTCCAAATCTTTCTCTATGAAAAACAAGAAAATCGTATACAAGGAAGTTAATGCATAATTTTAATTTGTGTTATATTAAAATATCAGCATAAATCAAGACTACATGTCTGGGATTATTGATTTATGTTGATACAATATTCACAAAAAGCTTTCCCACTTCAATACATACCTCACCCCTTACAAAAAAAAGACAAATCCACACTCCATTTGTATTTGGAATGGTTACCATAAATAGTGAAAACAAACAAAAATAAAGAATTAGTAAACAAAGAATCTTCTTAAAAACCTATATTAATTGCTTTAATTTTAATAATCACACACTCGTAAAACGCAAAAAATAAACTTAAAAATGAAATTATTTATGAAATAAAATTACCATAAAAAGGTCTTTTTCCCTTTCTTCGCAAATCGATGTCAATTACTAGTTCAGCAATTGGACTACCAATTATGGTTTAGTTTTTTGTAATTTTTGGAGTTTTTGTCTGGCTAGCAAGGATGATGATATCGTTATTTTTGGTTTCGCAAGGATTTGGTTTTCATATGGGTGGCTTCACGAGGCTGGGTCGATAAATGCTGACCAATTGAGGGTGGTGGTTGGCAACAGAGATGAGAGGCGAGGGAGAGAAGGCAAGAGAATCAATTTGGGGTTCAGTATTTATTTAGAACAATCTAAAGTTATATGATTTTACTGAATTTATAGTTAGGCTACCACCAATTCATTTGAAGTATACATCTTTGCCTCAGGCCATCATCACTACTAGCTTATTTCCTCTGATCTCACTTACACCTTTTATTATTTCTAATAACCTCATACTTGATCAAATCTAATATAAATGTAACTTTAATCAAATATAAAGTTGTTAAAAATAATAAGAGGTCAATAAGATCAAAAGAAATAAGCTGATAGTAGTCGTCATTATTGACAAAGATAATACCTTAAATAAGTTAGTGGTTGCATAACTTCAATTTCGATAAAAATTATATTTTAATTATTTTATAAAAAAGAGTGAAAGATAGTTGATGGGTAAAAAATAGGATAGTATAAGTGTGGGACAAAAAGTAATGATGGAGATGGATTGATTGGTAGAGTATATATGGTTTTTTTTATAATGAAATTTACAAAAATATAAAAAAAAAATACATAAAATAATAAATATTTTTATAAATACAAACTTACATCTTATAAATTATTTTTTAAAATTATATAATTGATGTACCTTTTGTTAAAATGGGAGATTATTAGTGTACTATTTTTATAATATAAGTCAAAATGTATACATTGTATTTAATAATAGTACCACTAAAATATTAAACTCATTATGTTAATAATCATAATCAATGTAATAATTTCAAATATATTTAGATAATAGTATTATAATATTTAATTTTTGGTAAATTGCAAATGGTTTTGAATGGCGAAAAGAAAGTGAACGTAGAAAAAAAAATTACTTGAGCTATTTTGAAAAAGAAATAAAATTTAAGTTTTTAATTAAAATAAATAAGTGGTATTTTAATAGTAATTAATATTAAGTAATTTTTTTTGATAAATTGGAGTGATATTTTAGCAATAATTAATATTAGATAATATTTTTTTAATGATATTTTAATAATAATTAATATTAAGTAATGTAATTTTTGATAATTTGGAGTAGCATTTTGATAACAATTACTATTAGGTAATATATTTTATGGCAATTTGAGAGAAAATACAGAGTGTCCCAAAGAATGGAGGGGAAAAAACATAAAACGGTATTGAATTTTGGCTATAAAAAGAGTGTTTCACGTGCATTACACATAAATGTTTTTATAGAAAGCTCTCAAAGAAAAATTGTAGATGGAAAAATAGTCATTAAAAAGAAGCTCTGTCAGTTTTACATCTTTTTGTGCCAATCTACAACCTCATTTGACTCCCTTCATAGTAAATAATTACAATTTAATGAGTGAAAGTATCTCTAAAATATTTTCGTATATTTTATTACATTATCATGTTTTATATTTTCATGTTTTAATATCTACAACTAGCTTGACATGTAGTATTTTATAACTATTATTTCTACAATAATAAATCATTTTATTTGAAACAAACAAATTACACTAAATATGATATTTTTTACATAAAGTTTTAATCACTAAAAAAAATATTATTTTATACACATGAGATCAAGTATATTTTATAAAAAATGATATTTTAGACATAAAATTTTAATCATAAAAAACTTACTTAAAAGGTTAAATATTATGATAAATTATATTTTACAAAGATGATGGACAATAAAATCTAGCTACAAATTTTTTAATCTATTTTATTATCACTATATTGCTACTTATTTTCCTATGATATGATAAAAAAATTAGTATTTTATAAATATATAGTATGTAAGGATACCATTTGGCTGTGATATTGTTAATTTTTTCTGATTTTTGTTGAGAAAGTTATTTGATTGATTTTGGCTTAATGTCTAATATTATATTTATACATTGAAAGGAAGAAACTAGCCGTTATTAAACTAGCCGTTATTAAACTAGCCGTTAGTAAACTAATCATTACTAAACTAGCCGTTAGTAAACTAACCGTTACTAAACTAGCCGTTAGAATTCTAATTATTCTCAACACTCCCCCTCAAGTTAGGTGTGTAGATATCGATCAACCCTAACTTGCTTAAATTTTCTTCAAATGATTTCAAATCTAAACCTTTAGTGAATATGTCCGTCAATTTTTTTTCACTTCTCACAAATGGAGTTTCAATTTCCTTTGCTTGAATTTTTTCTCGAATGATGTGGCAATCCACTTCGATGTGTTTTGTTCTCTCGTGAAACACCGGATTTGATGTTATATGTCGCGTTGCTTGGTTATCACAAAACATCTTTATTGGTTCTTGAATTTTAATTCCGATATCCAAAAGAAGTTGTTTGATCCAAGTTAGCTTGCTTGAGGTTGATGTCATGACTCGATATTCTGCCTCGGCACTTGATCGTGCCACAACATTTTGTTTCTTGCTTTTCTATGTGACTAAATTTCTGCCTACAAACGTGCAAAAACCAATGGTTAATTTTCTATCAAAGCTACCAGCCCAATCTGCATCGGAGTAGCCACACACTTCATTAGAATTATTACGTTTCATGAGAATTCCTTTACTAGGTGTCCCTTTTAAATATTTTAAAATTCTATGTATAGCCTCTAAATATGGTGTTCTAGGTGTATGCATAAATTTACTAATTTGGCTTACTGAAAAATAAATGTCTGGTTGGGTTACCGTTAAATAAATTAATTTTCCTACAAGTCTTTGAAATTGGCTTATGTCTTCTAAGGGTTCTCCATACTCAATATTTAATTTGCATTTACTATCTATTGGTATAGATGTTGGTTTACTCCCTAATTTACCAGTTTCTTTCAATAGGTCAAGTGTATATTTTATTTGAGAAATAAAGAGTCCCTTGGGTGAATGTGTTATTTCTATTCCTAGAAAATATTTTAATAAACCTAAGTCTTTGATATCAAAATTCTCCTTTAATTTCATTTTCATTTTTTTAATTTCTTCCAAATTATTTCCGGGAATTATTATATCATCTACATATACTAGAATTATGGTTATGAATGTACCATAATTTTTGGAAAATAATGAGTGATCAGCATTACTAATTTTAAAATCATAAGAAATTAAATAAGAGTTTAGTTTTCCATACCATGCTCGTGGAGATTTCTTTAGTCCGTAAATAGATTTCTTTAACCTACACACTAGACTAGAATTTTTTTCTTTTTTATGACCAGGTGGAAGCGTCATATATACCTCTTCTTCAAGTGTTCCTTGGAGAAAAGCATTCTTGACATTCATTTGATGTAAGGTCCAATTTTGATTTACCGCTATGGAAAGTAAAATCCTAACGGTATTCATTTTGGCCACGGGTGCAAATGTTTCTTGATAATCTACACCATAGGTTTGAGTGTAACTTTTTGCCACTAATCGTGCTTTGTACCTTTCAATAGTACCATCACTATTAAACTTAATCTTATAGACCCATTTGCATCCTACGGGTTTCTTTCCTTCGGGTAGTTGTACGACTACCCATGTTTCATTTTTTTCAAGTGCTCTAAGTTCTTCTTCCATTGCTTTGCACCATACCAGTTGGCCTATTGCTTCTTCATAGTTATTTGGCTCATTTTCTTTGGAAATTGAGGTCAAATAAGTCCTATATTGTGGTGTAACATTTTCATAAGATAAATAATTTTGGATAGGATATTTTATCTCATATGTTACAAAATCCCGTAATCTAGTTATAGGTTATGGAGTTCGATTAGACCTTCTCAATGGTATTATTTCGGTAGTACCATCTTCCCCATCACTTTGAGAAGTTTCTTCCTCTTCATTCTCATTGATTATTTCATTTTCATTTTCTACTACTATATTTCCTTCTTCAGAATAAAAAAATGGAAATGTAAATTCATTTGGTTTCTCTTGGTTATTAGTCTCCTTTTCTAGTGTTTTGTAATATGACTCATTTTCTTGGAATGTCACATCTCTTGAAATATAATGTTTTTTGTTAATCGGATCATAGCATTTATAACCCTTTTTTTGAGATGAATATCCCAAGAAAATAGCTTTGATTGATGTATAATCTAACTTGTGTTGTTTATTTTTATGCACATAACATGTACATCCAAATACTCTTAAATGATAGATATTGAGTTTTTCTTGGTAGAGGATTTCTAGTGGGCTTTTGAAATTCAAATGGGCACTTGGCAATTTATTAATTAAATATGTTACGGTGAGAACAACATCCAACCAAAAAATTATTGGAACATGATTTTGAAACAAAAGTACTCTTGTTACTTCAAGTAAATGTCGATTTTTTCTTTCCGACACACCATTTTGTTGGGGTGTGTAAATACAAGTTATTTGATGTAAAATTCTTTTTTGCTTGAAAAAATTTGTAAAATTTTGATTTACAAATTCTGTTCCATTATCACTTCTAAAAGTTTTAATCTTTGCATCATATTGATTTTCTACAAAATTATAAAATTCTTTAAATTGAGAAAATACTTCACTTTTATTTTTTAACAAGTGTAACCATGTGGTTCTTGAAAAATAATCTATGAATATAACAAAGTATTTATAACCATTAAATGACTCAATTGGAGCAGGGCCCCAAACATCAGAATATATTAACTCAAAAGGTTTTTTGCTTTTACAATTGGATAAACTAAATGGTAACCTTGTTCTTTCATAATTTGCAAATTTCACAATTACTACAATCTAGTTGTTTGAAATAAAAAATACATTTCAAAATCTTATCGGAAGGATGTCCAATTCTCTTATGCCAAAGAATGCCTAATTCTTCTTCTTTTTTAATATTGAAGTTGCATTTTTCTTCACTCAGAATATAAAACCTATTTTCTAGAAAACCTTCGCCAATGATATTCTTCGTTATCAATTCCTGAAAAATCAAATTTTTGGATGTAAATGTAATTTCACAATTTAAGTCTCGTGTGATTTTACTAATTTATAACAAGTTAGATGTACAATTATTCACATGCAAAACATTTGAAATTTTTCTTGAAAGGAGACTAGTTGAACCATTTCCTAAAATTTTCATTTTTTCACCATTTGTAACGATTACAAATTGTTTAGTCTCAATTTTTTTGTAATTATTGAGTAAGTTTTTATTTCCAGTTATGTGATCAGTTGAACCTGAATCAAGAATCCATTTGGAATTTAAATAATTTTGAGTAAGGTTTGTAATCATACCAGAGGTTTTTTGAGATTTTCCTTGAAACATCGTGGATAATTGTGTATACAACTGCCTCATTTGATCCATATCCACCTCACCTTTTATTTCTTTTTCAGTCTCGTTTGTACTCATATCCCATTTTCTCTCTGCTCTCTACCCGATTTTGTCGCTGATCTCCCCCTCTGACGAAGCCTCCACCTCGCCTTCCCTTTTGCCGGAGATGAAGGTTGAGACACCAGCATTCCTCGCGCTTATGTTCTTCCTTCTTACAATAATCGCAGCGAGTGAGTGACCAGCATTCCTCGCGCTTGTGTCCTTCCTTCTTACAATAATCGCAACGAGTAAGTGTTTGATCTCCCCGACGTTCTGGCCTAGGGTTAGATCTGGTGACGAAAGCCTTGGCTTCGGGGTTATTAGGTAGTTGAGTACCCATCACTATTCTTCTTGTCTCTTCTCTTTCAACCATCCCAACAACCTCATCAACAGATGGCAGCTCACCCATGAGAAGAATTTGTGAGCGTACCGCCTCATAGCTTGAATCGAGCTTGGCGAGGAAGGTCAAAATTCCATCCTGCTCCTCTCTTCTTTTGATTTCATCAAGATCGGTTGTGAGAGGTCGATACACTCTAATCTCATCCTTTTTTTTTGGATTTGGCTGAATAGTTCGGTGACAGATTGATTTTGTTGTTGTAACTGTTGAAGTTCTTGCTGAAGTTGATAAATTAGAGAGTAATTTTTCTTTTTTCCGAACATTTTCTCGGCTTTAACCCACATATCTCGAGTTGTATCTAGATATGTAATGAGATGAGAGATGTGGGGTTCCATGGTTGCTAGTAACCAACTCATGACTAGATTGTCACTCTTTCTCCATTCTGAAATTTCCTTTTTTTCTTCAACTGTTGGGTGTGTTGGATCTTCGGCTTTTGGTTTTGATTTCTCACCAGTGACATGCTCAAATTTGTCTCTGCCGATTAGACCAAAAGTCACTTGACGTGCCGTAATTTTTACCATATAGCAGCATACCTGTAAGTCTCTCTATATGTTGTGACATTTTCTAGATTTCTTGAACTAATATAGTTTTTGTTTGTGGGATTGATTTGGAGCAAGATCAAATCTGCTTTGATACCATGTTGATTTTCTCTGATTTTTGTTGAGAGAATTATTTGATTGATTTTGGCTTAATGTCTAATGTTATATTTATACATTGAAAGAAAGAAACTAACCGTTACTAAACTAGTCGTTATTAAACTAATCGTTACTAAACTAGCCGTTATTAAACTAGTCGTTACTAACTAGCCGTTAGAATTCTAATTATTCTCAATAGATATGGACATTATGATGGAATGAACACTTTGACATGGATTTAACGTTATAATATACCAATAATATTATTTAAAAAAGACAATGAAAAACACGCTAGGTTTTAAAATATTATAACATAGTTATGATTATAAAAAAACAATGCAGAATATGTAAGATTTGAAAATATTATGATAAAATTGTGATTATAAAAAGGTAGTGTATAGCACGTAAGATCAAAAAATATTATGACACAATTGTGATTATAAATAGGTAATACAGAGCACGTAATACTCGAAAGTATTATAACACAGTTATAATTATGGAAAAGGCAATGCAGAGCACGTAAAACCTAAAAATACTATGATATAATTATAATTATCAAAAGCATTACAGAACCGTAAGGTATGAAATTATTATGATCATAAAAGTCAATGTATAACACCTAAGATTCGAAAATTATTATGATATTAACCATATCATTATCCACCTCACCATATTCATTATTTTCATTATTGATATTATGCTACTGTTATTGTTATTATTTTTATTACAATTGTTATTCTATAAATATATATTGTTATTATTTTTATTGTTTTTATTATCATCATCATCATTATTATTTTGTTCTTGCTATTATGTTATATTACTAGTAAAATTATTATTATTATTATTATTATTATTATTATTATTATTATTATTATTATTAAGTTTATTGAAGTTAGTATTGTGATTATTATTTAATCCCTAAAATTGTTATCTTTATCCTTATGTTTATTGTTGAGATAATAGATTTTTTATAAAATAAATTTTATACATATGTCTCTTTCATAAATTGTATTAAACTTATAAATCATCACTCAATCATAAAAAAATTATTCATTTATTTTTTAAAATTATTTTTATCATCTAGATACAACTGAGGATATTGAAGATCACGTTTGAAAGTTTGAAGGTTTAAGATATTGTAATCGTATTTTCTAACTAGATGTTTAATTATATCTTTTCATATTGATTTATAGTATTTATATGAGATTTTCTTATTAAGAGTTTGTCATTTGAAGAATAAGATTTGAATTGATAATTTTTATTTAGATGTAAACTTATTTAAGGATGACATTCATTATGATGAAGTATTAAGTGTTTTGAGAAAAAAACATTGTAATATATTTATAAGAATGTTTATCTATTAGTAGGATAAAGATTCATTATAAACCAAATAAAGTATAAGTGTATATTTATGAAAATTTAAGATAGAAAAGCTTGAAATTTAAACGAAATCAATTTGAAATCTAAGACAAGTCACAAGTTCTAGCCTTCTAGGATAGGTTACATTAAATAATTAAAAACTAATAAAAAATCACACACACCCCTTTGTCTGCAAAAAATTTAGGCCTGCCCTTTAAACATCCACAATTTATACCATGCCACTATCTATAGGTTTCAGTCCATTACCTTGTGCTCTCACTCCGACCCATTCATATTCAAAAATTTATTTTATTGCTAAACGTGTAATTGAAAATTTTAAATTAAAACAGTAATATCATTTATTCATTCTACTATTAATAATATCATTTAATTACATTAATTTAAAATAAATAATATTATTTTAATAATTTTTTAATCAATAATTAAAATTTGATTGAAACAAGAGTGGTTAATAATAATAATAAAATTAATATTAAAAAAAATTTAATATTAATTTTTTTAATATTTATTGATTGTTATAATTGTATTTAATATTTTATTAATTTTAATTTTTCAAAAAATTAAAAAATATATTAAAGTATTTTTTATTATAAATATTATTATTATTAATTTTTCTTAAAATAATATATAATTTTATTTCTATAAACAACAATCACTTTTTAGTTACTTCATAAAAAATTGTTTTAACATATAAATTATTAAAATACTATAAATGGTCTTTAATTATTTTTTATGGAAGAAATGAATTAATAATTAATTTTAATTTTAAGGACAAACCACACCAATAATATAATTCTTTTATTATTTTTCATTTTACACCTATACTCTAATCCTCTAATATTTGACATGATGTGATTTCTTATCCACAAATCTAAGTTGTGTTACTGTTATCTATTTGGAGTCTCTATCCTTGGAGATGTTTCGTGCCTGTGAGTACTCAAGCTCGGAACTTCAACCGCCAAATTTTGCAACTTTTTGTATAAACAGGTGCCATTTTTCTTTCTCTTCATCTCTCTCTCTCTCTTCAGATTTTGTGCATAATAGTGGTCTATGAGTGCCAAAACTATAGCAAGTGAAAAAAGGCATATTATCAATGTCAACAGTTTCCACCGAGTTTCTGCATCAGAGCTTTCCCTTTACCGCCCAGCTGAAGCCCACTTCACCCTTGCGCCATATAAGTACTGTTGTGAGCTTCAGAATCCCAAACTACAGCAAGAAGGGGCAGGTTTCTGCTGAAAAGAGGTCAACCCATTTCCATAAAAATGATTTAAAAGAGACCCATTTGATGAAATCCGTTAACAGGTCCTTGAAAAATGGCAAATACAATGAGGCACTTTACTATATTGAGCAAATGGTGCACAAGGGTATTAAACCCGATGTAGTTCTATGTACCAAGGTAATTAGAGGTTTCTTCAATTCAAGAAATCTTGAAAAACCCACTAGGGTCATGCAAATTCTGGAAAAATATGGTGAGCCTGATTTGTTTGCTTACAATGCTATGATTAGTGGGTTTTGCAAGGCAAATAAAATTGTTTTAGCTAACAAAATGCTTGACCGAATGAGAAATCAGGGGTTTTCACCTGACATTATTACTTATAATATTATGATTGGGAGTCTTTGTAGTAGGGGGAAGCTTGATTTTGCTCTAAAGATTAAGGACAAGTCATTGAAAGAAAATTGTAGACCAACTGTTATCACTTACACCATATTGATAGAAGCAACTATTAGTGAAGGTGGAATTGATAAAGCTATGGAGCTTTTGGATGAAATGTTAACAAGAGGACTTCAACCAGATATGTTTACTTACAATGCAGTCATCAGAGGAATGTGCAGAGAAGGAATGGTGGATAGAGCTTTTGAGTTTCTTAGAAGCTTGGATTCTAAGGGTTGTAAGCCAGATGTGATTTCATACAACATTTTGTTACGGGCACTTTTGAACCGCCGAAAATGGAGCGATGGAGAGAAGCTACTGGCTGATATGGTTTCCAGTGGCTGTGAGCCAAATGTTGTTACTTACAGCATTTTGATTAGCACCCTATGTCACGATGGCAAAGTTGAAGATGCTGTGAGTGTGTTGAAGGATATGAAGGAAAAAGGATTAACCCCTGATGCTTATAGTTATGATCCATTGATTTGTGCTTTTTGTAAAGAGGGCAGGCTAGATTTGGCTATAGAATTCATGGATTGTATGATTTCTGATGGTTCCTTGCCAGATATTGTGAACTACAACACAATAATGGCTGCATTGTGTAAGAATGGAAATGCCAATCGGGCATTGGAGATTTTCAATAAGCTAGGAGAATTAGGGTGTCCTCCAAATGTGAGTTCCTACAACACAATGTTTAGTGCATTGTGGGGTTGTGGGGAGAGACTTAAAGCTCTTGAAATGGTATCAGACATGGTTAGCAAAGGTATAGATCCTGATGAGATTACTTACAATTCACTTATATCATGCTTGTGCAGAGATGGAATGGTAAATGAGGCTATTGGGTTGTTAGTAGACATGAAAAGAGCTTCATTCGAGCCTTCTGTCATTACCTACAATATTTTGATACTTGGGTTGTGCAAAGTGCGAAGAATTGATGATGCCATTGAAGTGTTAACAACAATGGTTGAAAGAGGATGCATGCCAAATGAGACTACTTTCACATTGTTGATTGAAGGAATTGGTTTTGCCGGGTGGCGAATTGAAGCAATCGAGTTGGCTAACTCCCTTTTTGGTTTTGGAGCAATTTCGGAGGATTCATGCAAACGTTTGAATAAAACCTTTCCTATGATTGATGTTTACAAAGAGCTTAACTTGTCTGAAATTAACAACTAAGTCTACACTCAACATGGTGTATAATTTTACTAAGCTACTCCAAAAATCTTCTTTCTGCTATGTGCTCTATGAAGCGAAGAGGCACTGAGAAAGAAACTAAAAGATGATACACGAAAATGACTTCCAATTTATAGCATATAAGGTGCATTGCCAGATAACCATTTCTGCCTCATAGATACTGGGAGAAGCTAATACCAGCTCTGAAGATTTTTTTATGTAATTTTGTTTCTTCTCTTTGTTCCTTTTGCGTCTCAGTGAACGTTAAATTCAATTTGATGATCTTTCGGTTGGTTTATCGATTTAATTACATATTTTTAAGAAAAGTAAATGTAGAATAGTTATGAAAGCATATGTCAAAAAATATGATACTTGCACTTCGCATTCTATTTCTGGAATTTGATTATTTTAAGTGATTGCTTAATCCCTCTCTTATCAGTAAAACTCTACGTTATAACGAGAAGCAGCCCTAGCGTTTGTCGAGTCTACTTAGCAAATCCACTAACAAGTTACGTTTTCAAGTTTTTTATTTTGAATGCAAATTTTCAAAATAAGTGCTATTTGATGATTAATTTCATTTAAGTTCAAATTAAATTGAAATTCTATTTTTGCACGATGGAATAAATAAGAAAACTGATTATTTTACCAAATAATTTTTTTCCCTAATTGAATTAGAAAGCAAAAAATTAATTTCAAATACAAAAAAATAAAGCTTGAAAAATAAGCGAACATTGTTAGTCTAACCCTCTCAAAGTAGAAGAAGAAGCATGATCAAATCCACCAAGTTCCTTTTCCACCCTACACCTAAAATGAGTAGAACATAAAAAATGTTACAACTAAATAATGAGGGTCTTCATTTGGTTCGTTATTAACTAATTCATCATTAAAATAACGAGTGGAAGAGAATAATATTATACATTTTTTTCCCTAAACAAGAAATGTCATACATTACACTATCAAAATCTTGCAAAAACTTAATTTAATCAAGGGTAATATCCTCTTTCAGAACCTTCCATTCGGTCAATTTTTGACACAGATCATTAGCCTCTTTAGTCATACCAGCTACAGCTACACCTTTAATAATGGCAGAATAGATTGTACTATCCGGGGAGCGTCTACCCAATATCATAATTTCTAAAACTTGTATTGCAATATCAACCTTTCTGTTTCTACACAGGGCATGGATCAATAACCTGTAAGTACTATTTCTGACCCTAAGAGCTCTCTGATGAATTTCCCTTAAGAAAGCTACAGCTTCCTCCACTAAATCCGCCCTACAGAAACCCCAAATTAAACAATGATTGGTAATATCGTCCGGCTGAATTCCATTTTCTATCATTCGACCATATATTCCAATTGCTTTTTCCATGCAACCCTTTTTAGCCAATCCATCAATTACAGTATTATAAGTGATCACACCAGGTGGGGAATTAGTACCACTTAAAAAGTCAAACAATTGAAGGGCCTCATCCACCATTCCCTCTTTACATATAGCGCCAAGCAGGGTGTTATACGTCACAATGTCTGGTGAACATTTTTCAGAAATCATTTGAGCAAAGAAGCCAATGGCACGATCCAAAAGACCAAACTTACATAGACCATTGATTAAGATGTTGTAAGTAACAACTGTAGGAGGCTGGGAGGTTCTATTCATGATGGCAAAGATTTCATCTACTTCATCCCAACACCCATGATTGCAGAGACCATGAAGAAGAGTATTGTAAGTTACAGCATTGGGCTCCAAACCAAGACTCAAGAGATTATGGATAATTAAAGCTGCATCTTCATATTTTCCTTGTTTGCAAGTATAATTTACCAGAGAGTTATAAGTAATTATATCGGGATAACAACCCTCAGTTGCCATATCTTCCAATACTTCAATAGCTCTCACAGTTCCGCAATGCTTGGAAACTAGATCAATAAGAACTGTGTAGGTAACTAAATAAGGGGGGCATCCTCTTCTCAGTTGGTCCTTCCAAAATCCAACAGCCTGATCAAAATTCCCATTATCAAACATGCTCCTAAGTATTGTATTATACGTAATCACATCTGGAGGGCAACCACTCAAGCTCATTTCTTCCATTAGTTCAATGGCAGATCTTAACCTTCGTTTCTTACAGAGGGCACCAACCATCATGTTGTATGTGATAATATCTAGAACCCCTCCAGACATTACCATGATTTTCAGTACTTTGGCAGCTTTATCTATCCTATCTATTTTAACAAGGCCTCGAATTAAGTTTATGCAACAAGGGAAATGTGGGATTTGGTTTCTACGTGCCATAACTTCGATTAACCTTGTTGCATCTACTATCCTTCCACGGCTGCAAAAATTCTGAAGAGCGTCATTATTGGTTTCTTCATTGTTCCCAACAAAGCGTCCATCCAAATGCAATGTTGAAGAGTTGCGGTGCTTCTTAGTATTTGTTTTATCAATAAAATTTCTCTCAACATCCACCTCATAAATATCCGAGTTCCACTCATCATGGCCAACTTCATCTACTCTACTAACAACACTGCTTTGTAAACTAGTACCCCGGCACTCACGCACATTTCTAGAACTAACATCACCTCTCCATTTTAAAGAGGGTTGAGTTTGTAAAGTACATTTGTTCACACAATTTGAGTAAACAGGAAATGCTTTTACTGTTGAGTTAAGGCCAGTACCACAACACTCCATTTTCTCCTACCACAGTCCCACTTAGAACAAATAATCTCCAATAATAACCACAACTTAATAACAAACACCCAGTACCAGAAAGCTTAAAAAAACTACAGGATTCATTCACTTATTGAATTTACCCAACAAAGAGTACTCAGCAAACCAATTCCTCTGCTCAGGAATACGAACTATGGCTGCATAATAGATTAAAGTCATAATATTAGTAGCAAAAAATTTCAAATGAAGACAAAAGGAAGAAGAGGGCAGGTGATGTAGGAGATAAGAGAGGAAGACAAGAATTGAGAAAGGAAGAGTAAAGAGATAATGGGTTTTGGAAGATTATCAGAAAAGAATTAATCTCTCAACTCATAATATTCATAAAAATTTCCAGCATAAGTTACCATTGCAACAGAAGTAAAGCTACTTATAACAATCATAGCAATCCTAATGAGTCTATTATACTCGGGCCATACAGTACTCAAACTAAGATAATGATAGAGGAAAGTGAGAAAGCTTATATATTCCAAAATGGGATTTTATTGCTGCATGAGGAGGAAGAACTATATATATATATATATATATATATAAAGCCCGTTCACAACAAATTTAACAGAAACCAAACAAACAACCATATTAACATTGCGATTCGAATTTTAATTTATATATGAATTTATTAAACGACAAATGAACTCCACAAACCGGCTTTCAAATTTGAATATCCCAAAAAGAAACAATACTATAGAAACAGAAAATAGTCATATGTATAATATATAAAAAAAAATACAAACCTCAGCCTTCAGAAGAGAAGGAACAAACTCTAAACAAGTCTCAAACGCTTGTAAATACAAATTCCTATGACCAGATAGAAATCCTAACAGACTACATATTTCGCTAATGCGCTCTGGGTATTCAACATATATGCGAAATTAATTCATACTTACAGAGAAAGAAAGCAGGAAGAACAGTAGTGAAGAAAGGAGGATAGCAAAGAAGAATATTACGCAGTTGAACTCGAGCTCGGAACTCTGCGAGAGAAAGGAACTCTCTGTTTTGATGATAATGTTGAACCGCCGTCGTTATTAGCTAGGTTTAATACTTTTCAAGCTTTTAATTTTTAATTTTTTAAATAAAATAATTTTTTTTAATTTGAAACACAGTTTAAATTTAGAAATTCGGATATTTGATATATAAATTATTTTTAGTGAGTTTAAATTCAAATTAAAAATATGTAATTTATTTGAATTTTAATCAAATTTTATAAAAAAATTAATATATTGTAATCTTATTAAAATTATAAAACAATATATATTTTATTAATATTGTAATATTTTAATTACAATAAATTATTATTTTAATTTAAAAATAAATATAAGTATTAAAATTTAAATATTATATATATATGGTATTTTTATTATAAACTTTAAACACAAAACAATTCAAAAAAATATCTAGATGAATGTTATTTTATTCAAAACAAGTTGATGGCATATATAAACCTTATAAAGATATAAAATTGAAAAAAACAATCCATATTAAACAACTAATCCTAATAACATGATAAATGATTAACTAAATGTTAATACTCTACCTATATGTAATAAATAATATGATTTATTAATTGAATAAACTTTTGACAAACTCTAACAACCATAACATTCATCCCCTAAATTGATTATAGTGCTTTCAATTTACTTGTAATACCTCACTAATCGTTGCAAAACTGTAAATGCATAGTATAATAATTTTATAATAAAATGATAAAAAGAATATCCCTTCAAGAATTTGTAACTTACTTTTAACAAATATCAAAACTATGTTAATCTCAATTTTACCTAGAGAAGTCACTAAAATTGTTGTAATTAGAATTTAAAAAAAAATGCACAAAAGAAAATAAAGATGTTGATCGAAGGTCAAATTAATGGGAATAAAAATTTTAGGAAATCGATTTCATTTGATCCCTCGTTATGCTTTACTTATCTAGCTAATTGAATTTAATTCTATCTATTTGTTAACAATCTCCAAAAACATTCAAAAGTCTCTTTCGACAGTCAATTGAAAAACATTCTTTTTCATCAATTTATACAAGAGTATGCGATTTAATAAAATAATAAAGCATTAAGACCAATAATTTTAATATTATAAAGGTTCATACAAGTCTTTCGATCTTTATATTTACCTATGTTGAAATATTCTGGATATATCATATAATTCCTTCTTTCGATAGGAAATCACAAGATCAAAAATCATTTAATTAATGGTCGGTTAATTAGAAGCAATAAACTCAAAATAAATTAGACAAAAATAAAGATAAATATTTCAAATTAACATGGAAAAGAAAATATAATTTGGAATTAGATTACATTGTTTTCCTAGAATAAAAAAAAATTAGTTCATGTTAAAAATTAAATTTAACATAAACGAATTCACCATAATTTTTCAAGAAGATTCAAAAGAAAAATGAATGCTAAAATAAAAAAATTAGCCTTCATGTTCCTCTGGTTCAGCCTCTATTCTCTAGTGTTTTCTACTTCGGTTTCATCTACCTCAATTTCGGCCCTTTTCTGTTGCCTTTTTTTCTGTTTCAGGTTTCCTTTTGTTTTGGCAAATCTTCATTTAAATTTGAGAATCCTTAGATGATATGCTTCTAAAATTTTAGATATTTATTTTCTTCAAATCTGCAATAAAATTTAAATAATGATAATGAAGTTTAAAATCATTAAAAAATAAATAAAATTAGACTATAGTTTAAAGTTTAAAAGTGATAAATGATGTCAAATGATGCAAGTCATCAAACAATCCTAAACTTAGAACTTTATTTGTCCTCAAACAAAAAGAAAATAAAATAAAAGACACTTATAGACAATATCAACTAGACCCCATAGAGAGTTATGATCACTCATCAAGCCATGATCTGAGTTTAGATTTCATCACTAATAACTTACTCTTTTGACATCGAAGATAGAAGGAAAAATCAATCAAAAAATTCAATAATTTGTCAAGCAAGAGTTAAGTATTTATTTCAATCTAAAGTTAAGTTATTGAGTGAGTATGTGTGTGTAAAATAGTCAATTTCATTCCAAATCACCAGTAAATTTAGATAAAAATAGAACAATTAAAATCAGAAAAATTCTCTCAAAACTTAACCTTATAAATCCAATTTTTAGAAATCTTCTCTACTAATGTAATCAAAAACCAAAATCAGAAATTAAAAGATCTTTAATCAAGGTTGTAATGACATGTCATAGGGTGAAGGTAAGAAAGAAATGGTTATGGAAAATCAAAGCAAACTAGGAAAATTCTTGGTAGAAAGAACAAAAAAAAATATTCACAAGATTTACACCATAGTTCTTTCTTAACAATATGCTTATATTGATGATAATATTGTTGCTATACTCAATAAGTGTAGTGATTTTTTTTTTCAAATCACCTTGATACTTATAGTCTTTTATGATTTTCAACCATTTTAACCATTTTTTATTCTTGCCTTTCACTTTCTTTTCTTTTCACACTTTGATCAAATAGAGCAAAGATAATATGAATTATTTAATATGAACTAACTTTCTCTTTAAATGTAAATTTCCACCAAAGTATTTTCTCAAATTTTAAGGTAAATTCATTGTTTTTCAAGCTTAGAATGAGAATAATTTAGGTAGTTAAAAGAATAAATAAAGGCTTATGTAAAATAAGGCTTAAGAGGGTTGATTATGGGAATACACCATGCAATGATGGCTTGATAATCAATACGGCTAGAAAAAAAATTTGGTTGTGACAAAAAATTGCCTAGATCATTTATCTAATATGTGGTATGAACTAGGATTTTGCCTCAAGGATCCATTAACGAATTCTAGAGAAAAGAAAAATTGAACTTTCCTAACCCAGTTAATTCAACTCCTTCTCTTCATAGGCAAAACAGAGTAAATAAAAATTAACTATGTGCTTAATTATTTTCAAGAACAAAGATTTAAATCAAAGTATCCACAAAATTGTACCTAACATAATAGCATATTTTGAAAAAAAATCTCAAAACCATCATCAATCACAAATTTCAGAGTCACAATGAATTTAATCATACTCAAATACATGTTTGATAAGGGAATCCAACAACTCAAGACTATAGGAGTTGACACGCCCAAACTTAAAACCAAACAATGTCCTCATTGTAAGTAAAAAGTGAGATAGATTGAAAAAATGAAATGAACTTCCCTGGTTTTATGGTAGATCTGCATTAGTTTGTAATTTTTAGCTCTTTATTCCTACAAAATAAACTAGCATCAAAATCCAAATTATTCAAATAAATAATCAAAAAATAAAATAAAAGAATAAAAGAAACTTTTATGAGTTTCCTCCCATAAGCATTTTTTTATAATCTACAGTCAGACTTTTCAATCTTCATCAATTAGGACTTCGAAGAGGAATAAATACACAATTTCTCTCAACTTGTTCTCCATAATAGTGTTTTAATCTCTGACCATTAACTCTGAGTATATGCCTTGTCTTTCAAGTCTATTTCTCCAAAATGGGAAACTTTGTCAATTATATAAGGACATTTCCATCTTGATCTTAACTTACTCGGGAAGAGTTTTAGTTATGAATTGAAAAGTAAAACATGGTGTCCTGGAGAAAACTCACACCTAAAATTAAACTTCTTTACAAACCAATAAGCTTTATGCTCCAACTTAATAGGGATATAAAGACATGATTTTTCAAACACCAATCAATAAGGAGACATCTCTATAGGTGTTTTAAAAGCTGTACGGTATACCTAAAAAACATCATCAAGCTTCTTTGCCCCATCCTTTCTATTGGTGTTGACAGTCTTCTCAAGAATATTCTTGATTACTCGATTTGAAATTTCAGTTTAGTCATTAGTTTGAAGATAGTAAGCAAGTGATATCTTGTGCTTCACACCATATTTAGTGAGAAGATTGTCGAACAACTTCTTGCAAAAGTGAGTTCCTTCTTCACTAATAATAGCTCATAGAGTGCCAAATATTGTGAATATGTTCTTATGTAGAAATTTAAGCACTATCTTTGCATAATTTTTTGTTGTAGCAATTTCCTCCACCCACTTTGACATATCATCAACTACTAACAAGATATAAACAAAGCCAAATGAAGGAGGAAAATGACCCATAAAATCAATTCCCTAAACATCAAATAACTCAACTTCTAAGATATTTTTTATGGTAGCTCCTAATGCCTTGAAATATTTCCTATAGGTTGGCACCGATCATAAGTTTTCACCAAAGTATAACTATCATGAAAAATAGGTGGTCAAAAGAAACCACTTTGAAGTACCTTAGATGATTTGCAATAATGGAGAATGGCTTACATCTCCTCTTCAGGCACACATCTTCAGATGATTTGATCAAGCCATCTTTTCAAAAGCAAAAACTCTTCCCAAAGATAATATTTCACATCATGAAAAAACTTCTTACATTAGTGGTAAGTAAGATCTAGTAGAAATACCCTACAAATTAGGTTTAGTATCCTTCTTGTCAAAAAAATAACAAAGTGATGCATGATCAGTGAACATTATCACCTTTTTACCAATGAGGTAAGATCAAAATTTGTCATAAGAAAACACCACAGCAAGAATCTCTTTCTCAGTTATTGTATAATTCAATTGGACTTCATTCAATGTCTAGTTTGCCTAGTATATGACTCTAAATAGTTTGTCTTACTTTTATTCTAACACTACTACAATTACAAAGTCACTTGCATCACATATGACATCAAAAGGTTTACTCCAATCAGGTATAGTCATTACTGGTGCTGAAATTAGTTTCTCCTTGATTGCATTAAAGGCTTGCAAACAAACATTATCAAAGTCAAATGCAGAGTTTTTTTCAAGAAGATTACATAAAGGTTTAGATAGTTTATAAAAATCCTTTATAAATCTTTGTATAAAATCCTGCATGTCCTAAAAAGATTCTGATTCGCTTCACATTCTTTAGAGGTGGTAGTTTTTCTATGGTTGCAATTTTAGCTCAATCAACCTCAATTCTTTTAGATGACTCTATGGCCAAGCACGATCCCTTCTTAAACCATGAAATTCAATTTTCCCTATTTAGGACAAGATTTTTATCTTCACATATATTCAAAACAAGAGCTAAATTATGCAAACAATGATCAAAAGATGTATCAAAAACCGAAAAGTCATCCATGAAAAATTTCATTATATCTTTCACCATATCAGAAAAGATAGCCATCATACAATGTTGAAATGTTGTTAGGGCATTGCACAATCCAAAGAGCATCCTTCTAAAAGCAAATGTTCTGTAAGGTCATGTGAATGTAGTTTTCTCCTCATCTTCGGGGGCTATGGAAATCTGGTTATACCCTGAATAATCATCTAAAATGCAATAATAGGAATATTTGACAAATCGATCTAACATTTAATCAATGAATGGAAGTGGAAAATGATCATTCCTTGTTGCTATGTTCAACTTGCGGTAATCCATACATACATGCCAACTTGTGGTTGTTCTTGTAGGATTAAACTCATTGTTGTCATTTTTCACCACTATCATTCCACCATTTTTTTATCTAGAATAGCATAAATAATTCCAGCATTAAAGAGCTTCAAAATTTTAGCTCTCATAACTTCCTTCATTGCTGGATTTAATCTTCTTTGGGGCTCAATTGATGGTTTGTAAGGTTCCTCCATTAGAATCTTGTGCATGTAAATGGATGGACTTAAACATTTTTATGTGAGAGATAGTCCATCCCAAGGCTGTTCTATGCTTCCTTAACACACGTAGTAACTTTTTCTCTTCTTTGGGTGTAAGTGAAGCCGCAAGAATCACTGGAAAGGTGCAATTATCACCCGAGAACACATAGCGAAGATGATCAGGCAATTGCTTTAACTCTAGAGTTATAATTTGCTGCACTTTTTCAATAGAGATTATAGAATCCATCTTTGGTACCATCGGTTCTAGCATCTCCACTTCTTTGCTAAATGATGTAATTTGCTACAATTCTTCCAAGGCAAATACATAGTGGAGAAATTCTTTACTAACAAAAGCTAAATCAGATTGATAAACAGTAGCGTTATTAAAATCAGAAGCATAAGATGAAGTGGTGATACATTGTTATAGGTGATCGACCGACATATCCTCTTGAAAGGATTCTACTACACATTACTTAATGACATCTACCCGAAAGCAAGTGCTTGGATCTTCTGGAAATCTCATAGCTTCGTAGATGTTGAATGTAACCTTTTCCTTGTTCACTCTCAATGTTAACTCACCCTTTTGAACATCCATTAAAACTCTTCCAGTAGCCAAAAATGGTCGGCCAAGAATTAGTGGGACATCTTAGTCTTCATCCATATCTAATACCAAAAAATCAGTAGGAAAAATCATTGTTATTTGTTTCATCTCTCCAAGTCCCAATTTCCTATAAATAGAAAATGGAATAAGATTAATGCTAGCCCCAAGATCACATAATTTTTTATCAAAAATGAATTTCAAATAATGCAAGGCAAAGTGAAACTCCCCAAATCTTTTAATTTTGGAGATAATTTCTTTTGAAGAATGGAACTACATTCTTTAGAAAGATTTACTATTTTGAACTCTTCCAACCTTATTTTCTTAAAAATGATGTCCTTCAAGAATTTGGCATAATTTGGAATTCATTCCAAGGCATCTACAAAATAAATATTTATGTGAATTTTCTTGAAAATATCTAAAAAGTTATAAAATTACTTATCTAATTTTTGTTTTTGAAATCGTTGAGGATAAGAAAGTGGAATAGAGAGAATAAAAATATTGTTAGGAAATAAAATTGATGGAGGCATGTCAATCGCTCTTAGTGTATCATCAATAATCTTCTTTTTTAATACTTTATTGTTCATTTCGCCATTGTTTCGAGCTGTAGGGGTGAACTCAGTTTCCTTTGATAGTGACATCTCAATTTCTCTTCCACTCCTAAGTGAAAATGACCTTGTATTTTTCCTTTGGATTCACTTCTGTATTGCTAGCTAGGAAAAGTTCCTCCTTTTAGGGCATTAATGGTTGTGGCTAGTTACCCAATTTGTACTACAATATTTTTCATAGTGGCTCCCATATTGCTATAATGAGTCTAAATGTTATCCAATTGTGAATCACTCTTTTTAAACCTTGTTTTGGTCTCCTCAACAAAGGAAATCATGGCATTCTCAAGTGACATCTTCTTCTCACTTGGTTGACTATCAAACCCTAGAGGGGGTTGTAGCACATTCTTTGTGTTTTTATAAGAAAAATTCTCATGATTTCAAAGCCCTGGATAGTAGTAATTTGGCATAGGATCATCATGATAGTTGTAGTTCTGATTATTGATGTATTGAACATGTTCTTGACTTGCTTCATTCATCGAAACTATCATACTTAAAGTTGCAACATATTCCACACTTTATGGTATTCTTTGGGTTGTCAAGGTAGAAATCTAATGAGATAGAGAAGCTACTTGAGCTAAAAGGACAACAAACGACTCTAATTCGTGAATCCTAGTAGCTTTCTTAGCCATTGATCTTTCAGTTGACCATTGATAGTTGTTTGAGGTCATTTCTTCATAAAGAGAAGTAGCACCTTCAGCTATCTTTGACATCAAAGTTCCAATAAAAGTAGTATCAACTATGGTTCTAGTTTGCCCATTTAACCCACTATAGAACATCTGAACTTACAACCAATCCGAAAATCCATGTTGAAGGCAATGCCAAATCAAATCTTTATACATTTCCCATGTTTCATAAAGTGTCTCAAAATCATTTTGCCTAAATTAACCAATCTCACTCCTAAGTTGGGCTGTTTTGCAAGTGGAAAGATTTTAGCAAGAAACTTTTATGTCATGTCCTGCCAACTAGTGATGCTTCCCTATTGTAGAAAATGTAGCCAGCCTCTGGTCTCAATGAAAAAGGAAACAATCTCAATCTAAGGTGTCTTCAATAACACCATTCATCTTTATAGTGTCACAAATCTCCAAAAATATCACCAAGGGAATATTTGGATCATAAAGTGGCGATCCAATAAATTGGGCTTATTGCAACATGTTGATGAATGCCGGTTTGAACTCGAAATTAATGGTATGAAATTTTATACCTGAATAATTTCCATTCACAATTGGCCTTACATAATCCTTCAAGTTGTGTGGCTATGCATTATGTTCTCCTTCAATCATGGCTAGTACTTTCTTCTTTCATTTTAGTCTAAAAGTTCTTTCAATGTCTAGATCAAAAGGAATAATGTTTCGAGTTATAGCACGGTGAATCCAACGTCAAAAACACACCTAGAGAAAAATAAAATAAATATAAATAAAATAAAATTTTAAATTAAAACCAAGATTAATTTGTATTGATATTGGAAAAAATTAAAAGAAATAAATCCCCAAAAATGGTGCCAAAAATTTAATTGGTGCAAAACTGTAAGTGCACAATATCATATTTTTATATTAAAGTGACGAAAAGAGTATCGTACTCAGGGATTGGTTACTTTTGAAAAATACCAAAATTATGCTAATCTCAATTTTATCTAGAGAAGTAACTAAGGTTGTTGTAATTAGAATTTAAAATAAAATAAATTTAAAGAAAATGCGCAAAAGAAAATAAAGATGTTGTTCGAAGATCAAATTAATGGGAAGAAAACTTCTAGGAAATAGATTTCACCTAATCTCTTACTATGTTTTACTCATCTAACTAATTTAATTTAATTTTCTATGTTTCTTAGCAATCTCCAAAAAAATTCAAAGGCCTCTTTCGATATTCAATTGGAAACATTATTTTTCATCAATTTACACAAGAGTATGCAATTTAATAAACTAAGAAAACATTAAGACCAATGATTTTAATATTATAAAGGTTCATACAAGTCTTTCGATCTCTATATTTACCTATGTTGAAATATTCTAGATATATCATATAATACCCTTTTTCGATAGGAATTATAAGATCAAAAATCATCTAATTAATGACCAGTTAATTAGAAACAATAAACTCAGAATGAATTAGACAAATATGAATATAAATGTTTCAAATTAACATGGAAAAGCCATCATAGTTTGGAATTAGATTACATCGTTTTCCTAAAATAAAGAAAATTTAGTTCATGTTAAAAACTAAACTCAACATAAACGAATTCACTATAAAATTTCTGAGAAGAATCGAAAGGAAAATGAACACTAAAAAAAAATTAACCTTTGTGTTCCTCTGGTTCATCCTTTATTCTCCATTTGTTTTTGCTTCGCTTTCATCTACCTCAAATTTCGGCCCTTTCTGTTGCCTCTTTTTCTGTTTCAACTTTTCTTTTGTTTTAGAAAATCTTCATTTAAATTTGAGAGTCCTTAGACGATATGCTTCTAAAATTTTGGATCTTCATTTTTTTCAAATATGCTATAAAAATTAAATAATAATAATGAAGTCTAAAATCAATAAAAAATAAATAATATTAAACTAAAGTTTAAAGTTGAGAAGTGATAAATTATACCAAATTATGCAAGTCATCACACACACAAACCCATTGACTCACGTAGCTTCAAGAACACATCTAGCTTAAGTGGTTTTGTCATAATGTCTGCAACTTGTTCATGCAAGAAATGAAACCTTACATCAATGTATTTGTTGCATCCATGCATGATTGAATTCTTGGATAGCATAATGGTAGAACTGTTTTCATATAGCATAGTGGTACACATACCTTGAGAATGACCAAGCTTCTCTAATACTCTTCTCATCAACACCCTTTGACAAGCACAAGAGGTAGCTGCCACAAACTCTGCTTCAATAGTGGACAAAGAAACTACATGTGGTTTTTTAGAGGACCAAGACACAACTCATTTACTAAGTATAAACACATAACCAGAAGTCTTTTCCTGTCATTTACATCTCCTGTATAATTACTATCTGTATATGCTATCAATTCTCCATTACTTTCCTTTCGATAAAAAATTCCCAAATCTACGATACTTTTCAAGTATCTTAACACCTTTTTCATAGCTTGCAAATGCAACTTAGTTGGACTTACCATGAATATGCTAATGAGAAACACCACATACATCAAGTCTGGCCTTGTTGCAGTTAGATACATAAGACTTTTGACCAATTTTTTGTACTTGATAACATTGACCTTGAATCTTTCTTCATCCTTCATTAGTCTAATGCCAGGAACAATGGGATTCTTCACACTATTACTCTTCTCCATCTTAAAACTTTCCAAAACATATTTTGCATACTTTCTTTGGCTAATATAAATGCCTTCGGGATTTTGTAAAACCTCTACATCGAGAAAATATTTCATTTTTCCTAAATGAATCATATCAAATTCAAATTTCATAGAATTCTTGAACTTAATAAACATACTCTCATCATTACCAGTAAAAATTATATCATCAATTTATAAGCTAACAATCAAAATTTTACCTCCATCTCTCGATTTTATGAATAAGTTGTGTTCACAGTTGCACCTCTCAAATCCTTCTTTGACAAAATATGCTTCAATCTAGTTGTACCATGCATGAGAGGTTTGTTTAAGGTTGTATAATGCCTTCTTCAATTTGTACATCTTATGCTCTTCACCTTTCTTCTCATAACCCTGTGGTTGCTCAACAAACACTACTCCATTTAGCTCTCCATGCAAGAAGTGCTTTTGATGTCAAGTTGATACACACTTCAACTATTTCGAGTTACTAAAGAAATTACCATTCGAATCATATCCCACCTAGCCACAGGTGCAAACACGTCAGTATAATCTATGCCATGCTGCTGTGTATACCCTTTCGCCACCAACCGAGCCTTACACTTGTCAACCTTGCCATTTTCATTGAGTTTAGTTTTGAAAACCCTTTTTACTCCAATCTTCTTCATTCCTTTAGGCAAATCTGCCAACTCTCAAGTCCTATTTCTTCAATCATTTCTATCTCCAAGTCCATTACAACTTTCCACTTGGAACTCTGAATAGCTTCTTCAAAGGTAATCAGATCTGAAGTTGAGGTAAACATAACCAAATTATTGTGCTTAACTTCTTCTAAAAATTCTTCCCCACTCATACAATCTTCCATCCAGAATGGTGCTCTTTTGTTCCTCCCTTCTGGTGAGCTTTCTTCAGAAGTGACTCACTTGAAGATAAGCTAACATATTTCTAACCATGTTCATGATTGTTCTGTTCTTGTGCTCAGCTACCTTATTTTGTTGGGGAGTGTAGGCTGCAATGAGCTACCTGTTAATACCATTAGCTTTGCAAAAGACATTGAACTCGTGACAGATTAACTTTCCACTCTCATCTGTGCGTAGACAATGAATAAAAACTCATATCTCTTTTTCAAAAAGGTTTTTATAATTCTTAAAGATAATAAAAGCTTCATATTTTTTAGCAAGAAAATATATCCACACCTACGATTGTAATCATCAATAAATCTTATGAAATACCTCTTTTTACTATTGGAAATAGGTTTGATGGGTCCATAGATATCAACATGTACTAACTGCGGTCTTTGTGATGCTTTTCATAAACTCCTCTTTGGAATTGCATCCCTGTGTTGCTTTCCTATCATGCTATCAATGCATACTTTGGATGGTGCCTTCAACTGTGGTAACCCTCTCACTATTAGCTTATATTGCAATGTTCTTAGAACCTTGAAACTTAGATGCCCATATCTCCAGTTCCATAGATGAGTATTGTCTTCAAGAACTATTTGAAAGCAAGTGGGAGATTTCAAAAGAATTCTTACTGATAATATGAATATCCTGTTTACACAATGAGCCCTTTCTTGGGATCATAGACTCTATATACTCCATGTTGTATCGAAATAGCTACACCTCTTTCTTGCAATTGTCCCATACTTAATAAATTATTTTTCAACTTAGGTATATAGAATACATCAGTGATTACCCGAGTAACTCCAACAATTTGCAACCTAATGTTACCTTTTCCCACATCTTGGAATTCTTTTTGAGTTTCACAAATTACTGAAACTCCTCATCAAGATCCAAGAACCACTCCTTATTTGCACATATATGATTGCTACACCCTGAGTCAAGGGACCAGACATCTTTTCCCCTTGATTAATTAAGCTCCACATATGACATCAACAACATTTCTTTTTTTCTTTTCAAGCTCAACATAATTCGCTTCCTTCTACCATTTAAGACACTCATATTGAAAGTGCCCTAATTAATGACACTCATATTGAAAGTGCCCTAATTAATGACACTCATAAGACTCAATTATAACTTTGTTGAATGCTTGTCTGCCTCTTCCTCAAAAATCTCCACGAGCTTGACTGCCTCCTCTTCCACCAATTCTATCATTGTAGGTCACCTTTAATGCTTACTTATCTCCTCCATACCCATTCATCCTCTGCTTATGTACCAGTAAGTTGCTTTGTAATTCATCAATGATTAAAAATTGTCTAAGTTAGAATCTTCAGCCAAACACATAACATATTTGAACATTGAGGTCATTGATCTCAAGATCTTTTCAATGAACACCACTTGCTGCATGTTTTCATCATGAATTTTCATCTTATTTGCTATGATGAGTGTTCAAGCGAAGTATGCATCAACACTCTTACCCTCTTTCATATGTAGAACTTCAAACTCCTTTCGAAGAGTTTTGAGCTGAGCTTTTTGACTCTTTTTGAACCCTAGTACTTTTGTTTCATAGAGTCCCAAATGTACTTGGCAATGTCTTTGTTGAGGATCGTCTTCATAATGGTTCGATCAATGGCTTGGAATAGATAATTCTTGACGTTCAAGTCTTTTAGCTTTTAGTCTGCAATTGATTTTTGTTATGTTTCAGTAAGCTTATTCCATTCTCCACCAAACTCCAATAATTCTTTGAAGGAAGAAAATTTTCTATAAACATGGACCAATGATAGTAATGACAATCAAATTTGGTTGAACGAAATTATTTTCAACTACCATACTTCGATTCTCTCTCTTCTCTCTCTTTCTCTTCTTAAGAAATTGTAGTTTCTTTTCTCTCACATCCAATGACCAAATCAAGGCAGGTGACGTTGGACCCAACGACCACTACAGTTAGGGTTGGGTTAGACAAAAATCCGACAAACAACGTTGATGGATTCCACGATGGAAAGAAGTGCAGAAAATGATGGTAGTCCTCTTTTTTTTCTGGACACATATATCAACGTAGAAAAACTTTTGATATCGCAATAGCTACTGGAGAGCTTCTATGGATGTTGCTATGGTTGTATTGACATTGGGAAATGACAACTCTAAGCACAAAACAATTAAGAAAAATATTTGAATGAATGTTATTTTATTTAAAAGAAGCTGTTGGTTTATATACGTCTTACAAAGAGATAAAGTTGGAAACAAATAACTCACGTTAGAACAAATGATCCGAATAACATGATAAATGGATATGATTTATTAATTGAATAAACTTTTAACAACTTTAACTATAACTCTAACAATCCCAACAATTTTATTTATAAAAATAATTTTAAAATAAATTTTAATACAAATTCTATTTTATTATATCCAAAAAAAAATTCAAACTTAAATTCGAATTTAATTTAGATAGAAAATATTCATATCCCAATCAAATTCGATTGTTAAAAACTGGCCCATAGTGAAGACGGGTAAAGGAAAAAGTTCGTTTTTTTGTACTCCCGTAAATATCATAACTTCATTAAGGCACAAGCTGCCAATAAAATGCGTAGGAAGAAAGAAAAGAGAACACCGTGAAAAAAGACCCCTCCATTTTCTCCACATTTCTCTGTTCTATCGTAAAACATTCTTTCCCACTATTTCTGTGACTGTGATCGAATCTTGACGAAAACATAGGTACAAATCACTAATGGTTACTAAATTCTTTTGGCATTTGAGTAATATTTTTACACTTTCTTGCTACTCAAGAATTCACAGAAGAAATGTTGAGAATTTTCTCAGATTTTTGCTTTGAATGTTGAATATTTGAAGATGCAAGGGTTTCCAGGAAGTAGTGAACCGCCAGATTTGGCCCAGCTTCAGTCCATTATGCAATCCATAGAGCTCGCCTGCTCTTCCACTCAGGTCTAGCGCTTTCTTTATGTTTTCTGGTACCTTTAGTTTCACGGGAAGTTATAAATGATTCGAAATCCACGAGAAAGATTAAAGAGAACTAAAAGATGCAATGTGATTAAAGAAAACTCTTCTAAGTACAATCATATTTGTAACTTGGTTCTTCTGCTTGAGCCCACCATGCAAGCCATAAACGTTGCTTGCACTTCAGACCAAGTCTCTTGCGGCTTGTGGTCTATATGTATTTGCTTGCTTGTAGATGGAAGGAAAGTTTATAACATTAGAAACCCACATGCTCAATGGCCAAGAATTTGTAAGAAGATAAAGCAGAATTAAAAGATTGTCAAGAAATCTTAGGGAATACATAAGAATTGTGAACTTTTTGCCACATTTCATAACTGTCTTTGTCACACATCGAATCACTTTGACTATAGCTCTGTTGTTACGTTACCCCTCACTGTGAAGTAATTATCTAGTAAAAAGAAGTCACTGGCACTCTGATAGACATGTCATCTTAACGTAAAGGTAGAACTAGAGAAATTTTTGATATTTATAAGAAATTAATTAACATAATGAAAAATAGAAAAATAAATAAATTATTTTTAAATTTTATTAATTTATAATTTAATAATCTAACTAAAATCATTATGTAAAGGTAAGACTATAAATTTTTTGATATTTATAAGAAATTAATTAATCTAATGAAAAATAAATAAATTATTTTTAAATTTTATTAACTTATAAATTAATAACTTAAATTAAATTGATTATATAATCATATGTATAAATAAAGTATATAAATGATGTTTGAATATGTTTATTTATATATTACCATTTCAAATCCTCTGTTGCCGATTTCCTTTGATGAGGTTAATGGCTTTTTGACTAACTTCGCTTTGATGCCGATATCAAGTTAGACTGAAGTAAAATAGTTTTTCCACACCACACATTTATTTTATTTTGGTAGCTAACCCTAATATGTATATATATATATATATAGTTGTAATATCTTATTTAGTATTAAATTTTTTTTGGACTTAATTATCCAAAAACCCATTAAAAAATTTAATAGAGTAAAAAGTCATTTTTAGCACACATTTTATTAAAATCATTGGAGTATATTTAAGAAAAAGTTAAGTAATAATTTCATAAATTGATTTAGTTTAAATTAATATTTTAACATAAAAAATAATTTCAAATATTGTGAACATATGTTTTTAAATACATGAATGAGAACAATCATATGTGTGATAATTATAATAGATATGCCTGAAATATAACTATTTAAAACTCGAGTATTTCTTTGACTTTACTTATATTCTTGAGAGATTTGATAATAAGTTTAAAGATAAGTTTACATGTAAATATTTTGTTCACGAAAATAACTAATATTCATAATCCTTATAAGCTCATCCTTTGTCATTTTCATGTGGTAAAACCTCTCACTCACTACAACACCTATAGGAGTAATGTAAAAATAAATTGATATCTTAGACTCTATAGTAGAACCATCTTATGGTCCGATGAATCCATCTTCCCTGTAACTTGATAAACTTACAAGTAACTAAAATGACATAGATAAATCATACGACAACTTGGCTTGAAAATCTCATTGTACTTTAGTTCAACTTACATAGAAATAATCGAAGTGTAAAGAATAATCATGTAGTGTATGCATTCATACCAATGAAGCTTAACATAAAGACAAAATGATGCAAAGTGTTCGTACCCTAAATATGTTCTTCCCTGTATGCACAACAAAATAAAACATGAAAGTGAAACACACTCTCTCATTTTTTGACATACAAGAAGGACAAAACATTAGACAAAAAAATGGAGCTAAACTCTAAATATAAAAGAGCAATGTAAAAGCAGATTAATGTAAAAGTATAATGTGTTTTAAACTTTCTCTAAATTCTATGATTCTCTAACTTAAAAACCAATTAAATAGTTAATAAATAATAAGAAGATGTAAATAAATAAAAATCTGATTTATTTTTTTTAGTTTTCATAAATAGACACATAAGTTATTAAACTCATTTAATCACAAAAAGTCACACAACCAATTTAGAATTCTTTTTTTTTACAATCAAATTTTGATTATATATTATATAAATAACAAGTAGAGTAGAAGAGGAATACAAGTACACTTCGCACATATAATGCATATTGACTTTTACTTAAAAGTAGTATATATATTTAAATTCCACAAATATACTAATTAAGTCATTTGTGATCAATCAAGAAAGACTTAAAAGAAAAAAATATCACTTATCATGTAAAATTATAATTGAGTCTTTAGTCTTACAAAATAAAATTTATCTACCAAAAAAGAACTTAAATGTTTTTATCTTTATTTTATAAATGAGGCACATGATTATTTTTTTATTTTTTTCTTTAACCTCTATTGGTTCTTTCTTTTTATGCATGTTAAGTACAAGTTTTATAAGTAGTTGCTTTTTGTACAATCTTTTCTTCTTTTTCTCTTTTGCACGAGCCATAAACATAGCATAAATCAAGTACAAGTTTTATAAGTAGTTGTTTTTTACACAATCTTTCCTTCATTTTTCTTTCGTTTTTTTTTGCATGAACCATAGACTTAGCATGATGAATTTTACCTTAGTTGTGAGGTAGCCATCTCTACTCACTACGATAGCTACACATATCACAGTAGATAGCCCTTTCAATATTAAGTGCCTCCCTACGGTAAAATTTTAAAAAGCAAGAAATAAAAATCAACACAATTTTATAATTAAGATTAGTTAAAGTCTTAGAGTCTTTCAAAATAATTCGTAAACTTCGAGCATAGCATATATGTGTGTTCGTGAGTGTGTGAATAAATTAATGTTAATATCGATCTTCACATGTACAAGAATATATGTATACATAAGTCAAAACTATAGAATAATTTATATAATAAATGTCAATATGAGTTAAGTCACTAAAAATAAGGTTATATGATATAAGTATTGAATAAATCCAATACCTTTTTGGCTAGATAATGATTCTATTTTTCTATTTTTTTTAAATAAAATTTGAAATTCAATTTGAGGAAAAGATTCCCAAGACACTACTAAGCAACTCAAATCTTTGAGTGTCCATAGTTTTGGTAAATATGTTAGTTAGTTGTTTCTTAGTAGGTACAAACTCAAGTATCACTACTTTCTCTTCAACTAATTCTCGAATAAAGTGATACCTAATGTCAATGTGTTTAGTTCTAGAATGTTGAACTGAGTTCTAAAAATATATATAGCACTAGAGTTATCACTATATAAGGACATCATCCTTGTGGTTGATTGTAGTCCTTGAGCATGTTTTTCATACAAAGCATTTGTGTGCAAGAGATTTTAACAGCAATGTATTCTGCCTTAGTTGTAGAGATGGAGTTTTGATTTTTGCTGTGATAGAATTCTAAGTTGTTCCCAATGTAGAAACAACCACCTGATGTGCTCTTCCTATCATCCTGGTTGCCTACCTAATCGACATCTGTATAACCACTTACTTCACAAGTAAGACATCCACCTGATGTGCTATTTCTATCATCTTTGTTACCTATCCAATCAACATCCATATAACCATTTACTTCACAAGTAGTGTCAGTAGTAAAATATATCCCTTAATTTCTTGTTCTTGAAATATACCTGATGATTCTCTTTACACTTTCTAAGTGTGATTCCTTAAAGTCAGCTTGATAATGGGTACACATACTAACGCTAAAACATATGTCAAACTTACTTACAGTGAAGTAAAGTAAACTACCTATCATACTCTTATAAAGGGTTTGATCAAAACTTTTACCTTGAGTGTCCTCTGTAATTTTTTTGTAAGTACTTAAAGGAGTCCTTAATGACTTGTTAGTTTCAAGGTGAAACCTTTTAACAAGGTTACTGGAGGACTTGGTTTGAGAAATAAATATATGATCATGAGATTGTTTGATTTGCAAATGAAAAAAAAAGTCATTTCACCTACCATAGACATTTCAAATTCATTTGTCATAACATACACAAAATCATCCACTAGTGTACTAGATGTGAATCCAAAAACTATGTTACTCATATAAATTTGAGCACTGAAGATCTCATCACTACTCCTTTTGATGAATAGAGTCTTATCAACTTGCCTTTGAATAAATTCTTTCCTCAAGAGATAACTGGTAAGTCTCTCATACCACACTCAAGGAGTTTATTTCAAATCATAAATATTTTTATTGAGTTTGTAAACATGATTTAGAAAATTTGGATCAACAAATCCTTTTGGTTGTTCCACATATACCTATTCATTCAGAAATCCATTTAAAAAAGCAGATTAATAATTATTTGATATAATTTGAATTTCATGTGACAAGCAACGATAAGTAAAATTCTAATTGACTGTAACCTAGCTACATGTGCAAATGTTTCATCAAATTCAACTTCTTCTACTTGCGTGTAGCCTTGAGCTACCAACCTAGCCTTATTTCTAATAATAATGTCATGCTCATCAGATTTATTTTTGAACACCCATTTATTTTCAATAATATTTTTGTTTTTAAGCTTAGGTACTAATATCCACACATTATTTCTTTCAAATTGAGCTAACTCATAATGTATGGTGTTTAACCAAAATTCATCCTTAAGGGCTTCATTCACATTTTTTTGGTTCAACCTAAGAAATATAGCAAAAATGGATTATCTCACTTATTTGTCTTCTTCTTATTATCATATTTGCATTAGGGTTTCCAATTATATTCTTAATAGGATGATTTTTTGAAGTGTAGGTTGGATTTATCACTAATGAGGTTGATGTTTCTTCCTTCTTTTCTTCTCTTTCTTCAAGCTCTTCTTCTTTTGTTCCAATTGTCTCACTAGTTATTATTAATTGAAGTGTTTTGAAATTCATTTCATTGTCAACTTATTCACTTATAATCTGCTTACATGCATTATTTATAACGACATTTATGGATTTCATAATAATATTAGTTCTACAGTTGAAGACTTTGTAGGCTTTACTCTTTAGGAAATAATCAAGAAATATACCTTTATCACTTTTTGAACCAAACTTATCCAATTTTTCTTGATTCCTAAGTATGTAGCATTTACTTCAAAAAATATGCATGAATTTTAGATTGAGTTTCTTACTTCTCCATATCTCAAGGGGAATTGAGCGAAGATATACACAATTTATGATGTAGTATGTGGCTTCAACCCAAAACCTTTGAGAGACTCCCTTGGCATGTAACATTACTCTAGCCATCTCTTGGAGTATCATGTTTTTCCTTTCAACTATTCCATTTTGTTGAGGTGTGATAGGAGTAGAGAATTCATGAAAGATACTATGTTCTTTGCAGAAGTCAATATACGTGGTAATTTCAAACTCTTTTTATGGTATGTTCTTAGTTTCTTGATGGTAACTATATTGTCACATGCTTCAACCTACACTCTTTCACAATATGAGATCAAGAATTCAAAAGCATCTAACTAATCTTTAAGAAAGCTTATCCAAGTGTAGCGAGAAAATTCATCTACTGCAATGACGATATATTTCTTACCTCTAATGTATTCAATTCTCATAAGACCCATGAGGTAAATATGTATCAATTTGAGTACTCTATTTGTATTGATACTCTTGATCTTCTTATAAGCGATCTAAGTTTGTTTACCCAATTGACATGGTCCACATAAAGGTGTTTCAATTTTTGGGAGAATAGGTAGACCACAAATAGTATCAGTTTTAATTAATCTAACAAGATCTTTAAAATTCATATGACCTAGATTTTCATGCCATAAGGTAGTTGAATCATTGTTAGCTAGGTTACATGTTATTATGGGTGATGTGTCAATGCAATAACAATTATCATGTGATCTAATTCCCTTAATCATACATTCACCTTTTTGATATATTACAATGCAATGATTGTTCGTAAATTGCACATTGAAATCATTGTCATATATTTGACTTATGCTAATCAATTTTTTCTTAATCCTTCCATATATAAAACTTCATCAAATTTGGGGATATCCCTTATTTGAATAGAGTCTTTCTCAACAATTTTAGAAGTTTTACCATCACCAAAGGTAATCGTCCCTTCATTGTATTCTTTAAAGGTTTTCAACAAAGAATGATTCCTAGTCATGTGTTTAGAGCATCTATTATCAAAATATCATGCAAAATTTACCTTCCCTACCAGAGCAACGATGGGTTTTATAGATTGAGTTTTGGATTATGAAGGTTTTGGCTATTCATCTATGTATTCAAGATATCTCTTATCTCTATGTGGCTTTCTATAGCCTAGGACTTTGGTCAATATTTCAGCACCTATGGTCAAATTACTCACTGTCTCTTTAACAACACTAAGTTCTTTCCCAAACTTTTTGTTTTCCTGTTTGGTTTCTACAAGACTTAGATTCAGGGTATTAATATGTTCATACAATTCATTTTTCTTCTTTCTCTAAGCCGTTGGAATTTTTTTTATGAACATTTATGATATTATTAAGTTTAGTTACTTCGTAAGTACTTTATCTCTCTCTTTCCTAACACCTAGACAATTCATAAATAATTCATCATAATTCGATACATTAAAATCAAGCAATAAGAGAGAAGAGTTTACTCGCTCATTTTCTTCATCCGAGCTAAAGTCAAAGTTATTGTGGTGTGATTTGGTAGTTACGGTGAAGGCACGATAGTTGGTGTCATCATCCTTTGAATTAATAGCATTATACTGCTCACTTTCTGTGTCACTTAGTGTAACATTAAAGGATTTTCTTTCTTTTTATTGTTAGCACATTCTATAGAAATATGACCAAAGTCCCCACAAGTAAAGTAGTGAGAACTAGTGGGTTTTTTTCTTCTTACCATCAGAGTTAGGAGGCTTGAGTTCCTTTGATTTTTGGTTCCTCGAACGATTGGATTGTCCCTTGTTAGATTGATTACTTTGTTGATCCTTCTTTTTCAGGAACTTTGTAAATTTTCGTGCTAGCAAGACTAGTGACTCATCATTCATATTCTCATCACTCTCAGAGATATCATTTTTGGAGCTTTTGAATGTCACATCCTTGTTTTTCTTAGGTGGATCAAGAGTAAGCTTATATGTTTGGATTGAATCGAAAAATTCATCAATGTTTAGTTTGTTTACATTCTTGCTCTCTTATTTCGCTGTAACTTTCATCTTGTAGTCTACGGTTAAGGAACTTATGAGTTTGTATACTTATATAGGTTGTGAAATTTTCTCACCAAGGTTGGAATAAGGATTAATGATATCACAAAAGCAAGCATATAATTGACCAAAAGTTTCAATGTTGCTCATTTTAATGGAATCGAATTTAGATGTTAGCAATCTCAATTTTTTTTGTTTCACTTGGGAAGTTCCCTCATGAGCAAGAGCAAGTAAATTTTATGCATCTTTAGCAATCTCATAGTCGAAATGTGATGGAACTCATCCATTGACACTACAACAAAGATTGAGCTTAGACCTTTTTAGTTTTCCCCACTACGGGTGTGTTTTTCAGCGGTCAAATCTTTTCTTGACCTTATGGTTGTTACACCATCTTTCTTTACCGAAGATGGTTCCCAACCATCAAGAATACCATTTTAGATTTTTTCGTCTTGTCTAAGGAAAGCTTGCATGTGAGCTTTTTAGTAAGGGTAATTATATCCATCAAAGAGTAGGAGTCTAACAGATGACTCATATTCTTTCATTTGGTTCATAAGTAGGAATTCCCTAAGGATCAAATTCAATAAGTATCTCTAGTATAGGCTTTGATACCAATTGAAAATTTATAATATACGAACCTAATTAACCTAGAAGGATGAATAGTTTATTTTCAAATTTTATTAATTTATAATTGAATAACCTAAATAAAGTGGTCAGACCTGCAATTACGTGTAAAAATACAGTGCAAAAATGAAAGAATAATACACAATATTTTTAGGTGGAAACAACCTAGGCCACAATCATGATCTGAAAGGAAAACTACCGGTCTGCTGGACCACCTAACGTTCCACTATGAAAACCAAATGTTTAAGTACAAACTCGGTCTTATGTCACTCTCGTTAGGATACTGTCCCAATTTACCTTACTTACGAGCATCTACTTTGTTTTCATAGTTTCCAAGATTAGAGTAATTGGTATCTAGACCAACATTCCAACAAGCTTTCCACCAATCAGACATGTTCAAATCAACTGTAAAAGAATTAGCACAAAAATAGAAGTAACTATGTGTGTTCTAGAACGAATTTAATAATGAATAATCCTAACTAAATGATTTATTTAAAGCATATATCAATTAAATCATATCAACTAACAAATACTAAATTATATCAACTATTAAATCCTAGAACAAGTAGATTAAGTACAAATTCAATAAAAATAAATTATTTAAAATTTAATAATTAAATCAAATAATTATGATTATATACAATTATTTGATATAACGTGTAATAACTTAAAACAAATTTACTAGTAACCTGTTTAACTATATAGATCAATCTCTCCGAGTATCGTGATTGAGTCCCACTATCCCAGATTAAACATTAATCCCGAAAACCCATTAAAAGCAAATTAGTTGCCGCAAATATGAAGTCAGTTATTTATATATCACCTTTACAAATCCTCTGATGTTTGAATATGTTTACTTGTATATTACCTTTTCAAATCCTCTGTTGCCGGTTACCTTTGTCTAGGTTAATGGCTTTTTGACTGACTTCCCTTTGATGCCGATATCAAGTTAGACTTGAGTAAAACAGTTTTAAGCACCACACATTTAGCTCCCCACACCGCTAACATTAACATGTATATATCTACCTATATATATATATATATATATAGGTAGTGGTAATATCCTAGTAGTATTAGGATTAATTTTTTTTTTGGGTTTAATTATCCAAAGCCTATTAAAAATTTTAATGAGTAAAAAGTCACATTTAGAACACATCTTATTAAAATTGGAACATACTTAAGAAAAAATTAAGTGATTATTTCATAAAATGACTCGAATTTAAATAAGTATTTGAGTATCGAACATAGTTTCAAATGTTGTGTACATGCGCTATCAAATGCATGAATGAGAGCAATTTTATGTATAATAATTATAATGTTATACCTGAAATACGACTATCTGAAACTCGAGTATTTTTTTGACTTTATTCGATTAATTTGACATTTTTCAGAGATTTAATAACGAGCTTAAAGACAAATTTACATACAAATATTTTTTCACGAAAATAACCATAGTCCTTGTAATTATAATGCTAAACAATGCTTTGTTTTACTTATTCACTTAAATGACATGTACCCTTATTATCTTAAATATAATGTTTCAATTTGCTATAGCTGATAATATTACTTGATTTTTAGCATCAGTGTTTTACAGTCATGACTCAAGTTTGCTTGGTTTGATTGATAAATTTAGTGTTGGTATGATATTTTCTAAAACCAACTCATTATAGATGAATGCTTTACGTATGGAACTTAAGCAATGCTCATGCTTGATGTGTCCCTTGAGCAGATGGACATAAATAATGCTGCAAGTCATCCAACAATATTATCGCTTTCTCTGTCTCCCCAACCATATCAGGCTTGTAAGTTCATTTTGGGTAAGTTAGAGTGGTTTCAAAAGTTATTGGTGCATGCTATACTAAGATGCTTTCCAGATCTCTGCGACTTTATATGTGCCATATTTTTCTCAGAGATTCCTATTTTCTCTCTGATTTTAAATGTGACCATTGATATGAGAATTAAGGCAAATAAATTGTTAAAAAGCGAAAAGAGAAAAATCATGACGAAGAATAAATTGCAGAGATGGTGTATTTGCGTGGGTTACTTTAAATCTTATGTACTAACTTCATTAGTTAGACTTTTGATACACATGTTACATTTGGCCAAACAAATAGTTGCCAGGCAGATTAGAAAAGGGTCCTTATTTCATTTCATGCACTTACATATATCTGATATGCAATTGTAGTTCATGTGGATGGCTGATCTCATAGTTATAGTTATTTTTAGCATTTTTAATGTGATTTAGATGTTCTCATGATGGGCTAGAATATTCAATTCCTCCTCATATGAAGAATAGTCAAGTGTTTATGAATCTATTAAGGATGCAGGTTAAGTAATAATATTTTTTCATAGTGTTTAAATTTCTTGATCCATGCTTGATGTGGTTGACTTCAATTTCACCAAATTTATAAGCACAATAATTCTATAAGCATGGACTTAATATGGGACTTTTTTCATGATAATAAACCATACTGCCTGATCCATTTGCTGACATTAGCTTTCTAATTCCAGAGAACTCTCAGTTGGAAACTGCAAGGTTTCAGGCTACAGTAGCATTTAGAGATGCTGCTATAAGAGAGTGGGGATTCCTTACTTCTGATGAGAAAATAACCTTGATCAGGTTTTCCTGCACTTGAAACACATATGTTAGTTACGTTTTAAGTAATAGTATTCTTTGTTTGTACCTTTTGTTTTATCCGATAATAAGAAAGTTTGTGAATTTGTATTTCTATCCGTAGTAATACTTAAACTATATGCATGTAAATCAGATTTTGCATATATGCTTTGCTGCAGTTTTTGTCTTAGCTACGTCATGGAACAGGCTAACTCTCCTGAGGGATATGTTCAACTGAAGGTATCTTCTGTGGCTGCTCAACTGTTAAAAAGGGGCTGGTAAGCTTTACATGATTTTTTTTTCTATCCTGATCTTTTAAATGCTTCACAGCAATACAATATTGAAAACCCTTATTTGTAATAAATTATCAAAGGAAAGTTTGTCTTGGGCCAGTAAGGTAAGGGAGAAGTTAGTGATTTAACAGTAAGACCCACTCTCTTCCAGTTTGAAGTTACAAGTTGAACCATAATAATAATAAAAAAAAGAGTTGCCTAGTCCATTACCTTGATTTGGAAGATAATGAGTTTATTACAAGACGGCCAGACTGAGTTGATAAGGGAAATGGTTTGAATTATAGTATGAATTTTGTTTATTTCCCTTCACTACAACTATGTAGTCTTTTTTTTTCTCTCCCTTCGTTTGGTGCTTAACCCTTTCATTGCATCCGGACTTCTTATCTTTAATCTCATCATAGCTAAGAAAAAAAGTTGGCTTGTGTGTAAATGTGAAACTTGTCTAGTTTTTATTTGCAACTTTTGGTATGCAGGCTTGAGTTTACATATGCTGAGAAGGAGGCCTTTTTTTATAAGGTATGAGAATCTATCTATTTCATTTATCTATTTGAGAAATTATTAAGTACAATTTAGCAACTAGTATGGTTTTATGTCTTCATTAACTTATGTATGGGTTCTCCCATTTTCAATTCAAAAGAAACATATTAATTGAACTTAATTTAGTAGATATCTATTGATTTCATTCTTCTATCATGTGACACTGGTATAGGTGTCTAAAGAATAAAAGCAATTTTACTTGCCTTGATGGTAAGAAAAATAGATTCAAAGCACAAACTAGAAACAAATGGAAAAAATATTTTATGTACCTTGGTTCACTTTTTTGTACTGGAACATGATGATCAAGATGCAAAGTTTTCGGTATAAGCTTGTGTTTGGACAAAGTGCTGGAACTCAAGCATATGTTAGTTTGATATTTCTTTTTGTTTGGTCACAATGGTACATAGTAAACTTTGAGTGTCTTTCCGTTAGACAAGGCATTTCACTAATCCTTGGCCTTAACTCCAATTCTTAGATCTTTGCTCCAACGCTTGAGTCTCAACTCTAACCCTTGGAAGTTAGCTCTAGCCCTTGGCTTGGACCTTGGCTCCATCCCGAAGTCTCAAGCACGTGCCAGTTGTCCTTCCTTCCATAACATGTACAACGAGCAAGTGGACTAGCCCATCTTGCTCTTCCAACAAGTCTTACTATAGGATAGTACACCCTTATATATACTTGAGCAATAAATGTACATGGTTATGGGGACTATTAATCACCTTATCCATTGTGGGGCCTTAAGCTTTTGAGACTATTTGAAAGACATTCAAACCTCGTAACACTTAAAAACTTGAGAGTCTATTTGAAGAAAAATTTCACTCCATGGCTCAAAAATTTCACTTAACGACTCAAACTTTTTTACCTTATATCTTGAAAATTCACTTTATAACTTGAAAATTTCACCTTGTAATTCAAAATTTTCATCTCATAGCTCGAAAATCTCACCACTTAGCTCAGAATTTTCACCCTTTATAAGTATCCCACTAATAAGTAAGAGCTAGAAAGAATGGTTGACAAACGTCCCAACAGTTGTCAACTCTGAAACCTTCATGAGAATAATCATCTTGATTTTGGACGCCCATCCTTTGCATCTCCAACTTGACCCATATTATGTTGAAGATCAATCCCAACTCAATATAATGGAAGCTTCTCAAATGTTGAAGAAATTTATTTTTCAAAGAGAAAATCCTAGAAAGATGTAGAAAGGAAAAATGTGTAAAATGTGATAATAATGTGCAACTAGAATTATTTCTTAGTTTTATATTTGAGTGATTAGAATTATTTCTTAGTTTTATATTTAGGTGGCTAGAATTATTTCTTAGTTTTATATTTGAGTGGTTAAAATTATTTTTTAGTTTTATATTTGAGTGGTTAGAATTATTTCTTAGTTTTATATTTGTGTGGTGTAGATTGCATAGTGATGACTGTAATTAGCCTGCCTTGCATTTGAGTTAAGCATCCCTTAAAAAACAAACAAGTTTTTGTATTCTTAGTTTAAGTGTGAGATGAGAGCTTTCTCTTTAAGTGTTTGTATTTCTCTTCAATTTGTGAGTTACCTTTGAAAAGTGTTATAATGTCTTTTACTATGGGTACAATAAAAGTAGTTTATTTACTTGTTTGGATAAAATATTAGTAAGTTTAGAGTTCTATTTTCTACATTTTACTCAACAATTGGTGGAGCTATCTTGGTAGAGTTATCTTGAGTCGTGAAGAGTTTGGTAGTCTACAAGTTTATTAGTTAAGCTTGTATAATCGAAGTCTTGCCAACACGATGGGTGACCTTCAAGTAGTTGGAGGAATCAAGAAGCTTAAGAACAAAAGCTATAACATGTGAGCAATATGTATAGAGTCTTACCTACAAGGTCTAGACCTGTGGGAGGTAGTTGGTGGTGGAAAAGTTACATAACCAGTAACAAAAGATGCAAATGGCATCTTGCAGAAGTGAAAAATTAAAGCAGACAAAGCGATGTTTGCTTTAAAGACCACAGTTGAAGAAGAAATGTTGGAGCACATTCGGGATGCCAAAACACCGAACGAAGCATGAGACACTTTTGTTACACTCTTTTCAAAGAAGAATAATACAAGACTACAACTTCTCGAGAACGAGCTGTTATTAATGGTGCAATGCGACATGAAGATTTCCCAATACTTTCACAAGGTGAAATCGTTATGCCACAAAATTTTAGAGTTGATTCAAAATCTCTTATTGGGGAAACTAGAATAATTATCCATGGTTTAAGACCTGAATATCGAGAGTTTGTTACTACTATACAAGGATGGCCAACACAACCATCTCTTATTGAGTTTGAGAATTTTTTGGCCGGTCAAGAAGTTATGGCTAATAAAATGGGAGGAGTCTTGGTGAAGGGTGAGGAAGAAACACTTTACACCAGCAAAAACAGAGGCACTTTCAAGCGATACCATGGTTGTGGATCTAAAAAGAATGGCGACAAAGAAAAAATTCCTCAAAGAAAGTGAGATAAAAATTGTTGAAGTATGTAAAAGCTTGTTGAAAGTAATACAACTATTTCCAATTCTAAGTAGAATAGCAAAGATGGTTGGAATGCTGAAGCATTATTGGCGACAAAGGAAGAAGAATTAGCTCTCATAGTAACAACACCAGAATAGATTGACTACAAGAATGACTGGATCGTAGATTCAAGTTGCTCAAATCATATGACGGGTGCTAAACAGAAGTTGCAAAGCATGTTTGAGTACAAGGGAGTTCGTGTAGTGGTCACAACTGACAACTCAAGGTTATCGATAGCGCACATTGATAAGACGATAATTACGCCTCGATATAATACTAACCAGGTACCACTTCAAGATGTTTATCATGTTCTAGGAATGAAAAAAACTTGCTATCTGTGGCTCAATTGACATCATCAGGCCATTATGTCTTACTTGGTGCTTGAGACGTGAAGGTGTATCATGATTTAAAAATCTCAGAAACACTAACAATGAGGGGCGACGATTGGAATCAATCTACGTAATGTTAGCAGAATCTATATATGTAGACAAGACAAGAAGAAATGAGACAAAAAATCTATGGCGTATGCGGTAGATCACATTAGCTATTCCAAGCTAAGTGTGATTGTGAAAAAGTTGATGCTTAAAGGGCTTCCTCAACTAGACGTGCGAACAGACACGATCTGCACAAAATGCTAATATGGTAAAACTCAACAATTTCTATACGAGGAATCAAAGTTTAAAGCAAAAGAACCATTGGAGTTAGTTCACTCTGATGTATTCAGGCCTCTTAAACAACCATCAATTGGTGGTATACGGTACATGGTGACATTCATTGATGATTTCTCAAGGCATATATGAGTTTTCTTTATGAAAGAAAAATCTGACACATTTTCAAAGTTTAAAGAGTTCAGAGAGTCAACTGAAGGAGAAATAGAAAAGAAGACCTGTTACTTCTGCACAGAACGATGGAGAATATAGATCAAGCAAGTTCTCTCAACACCTAAGGGAATGTTGAATACATCATTAGTACACTTGTGTCAACACGTCACAAAAAATGGTGTAGTGGAGAGAGAGAACCAGCATCTTGTAGAAATTTTTCGGAGTATGCTATATGAAAAGAATGTACCTGAGAATTTTTGGGCTGAAGCGATAAGGACTATATCCTTTGTGATCAACACACTTCCTCAACCAAGGTTAGGATTTGTTTCACCTTTTGAGAAACTATGGAACATAAAACCTAAAATTAGCTACTTTCGAGTATTTGACTGTGTATGTTATGTATTTGTTCCTGATCATTTATAGATGTATCTTTATGGGATACGATAGCCAAAGAAAAGGGTGGAAATTTTGGGATCCAACAAGTGGAAGATGCTACACTTCATGAGATATGGTGTTCGATAAAACATCTTCTTGGTGGTCCTCAAAGAATAAAATGTTGCCAAACTCGAGAGAATTTGGAGACAACTACAAAAAAAGATAGGGGAGCATACTGTTCAAATCCAACTAAGTTCAAATGAATCAGGAGATCCAAACAGTGATGATGTCGAACAAAGAGTAACTTAGAGTCTTTGGAAAACTGGTATATATCAACAACAAAATGAAGAAGGCGGGCCTAGTAAAACGGAAGAATCAACTTCATAATCGCAACTCCAAAGGTCAACAAGAACACAAAGGCTAAATCACAAATATGCTAATGTAGCCATAGTTGAAGAAGCAACTATAATAGAACCTATGACGTTCAACAAGGCATCTCAAAGATCTAAGTGGATGAAAACTATGAAAGAAGAGATCGATACATTTCAGTAAAATCAAACTTGGGATCTGGTGAGGAAACTAAGAGATGTGAAACCCATATTCTGTAAATGGGTTTACAAGATAAAGCGTCATCCATATGAGTTAATTGATAGGTACAAGGCATGATGGGTAGCTCGTAGCTTCTCTCAGCAGCACAGACTAGACTATGATGAAACGTTTAGTCTAGTGGCAAAACTTACAACTATATGAGTTCTACTTACACTTGCAGCTAACAAAGACAAGAATTTGTGACAGATGGATGTGAAGAATGTTTTTCTTCATGGAGAGCTGGATCAGAAGATTTACATGATCCAACCAATGGGTTTTCAGAGCCAATAATATCTTGAATATGTGTGTAAGTTGTGGAAAGCACTTTACTGATTGAAACAAGCACCCAAGGCATAGTATGGTAAGATTGCTGAATTTTTAACACAAAGTGGTTATTCAGTAACACCTGTAGATTCTAGCTTGTTTTTCCAAGCCAATGAAGGAAAGCTAGCTATCATGCCAGTATACGTAGATGATTTAATCATAATCAGTAATGATGAGGCAAGAATTCTTCGAACAAAGTAGAATTTATTAATCTGTTTCTAGATGAAAGAATTTGGACAACTCAAGCACTTCCTTAGTCTAGAGGTTGATCGCACATAAGAAGAAATATTTCTTTGTCAACAAAAATATTCTAAAGATTTGTTAAAGAGGTTCAGAATGCTTGAATGCAAACCAATTTCAATGCCGATGGAACCAAATGCCAAAATGTGTACACATGATGGAAAAGATTTGGAAGATATGATAATGTATTGAAAATTGGTAGGTAGTCTGATCTACTTAACCTTAACTCGACCTAATATTTCTTATGCAGTTAGTGTGATGATTCGGTACATGAAAAATCCAAAGAAGGCTCATTTGGAAGCATTTCAACTAATACTGAGATATGTGAAGAGTACAATTGACTATGGTTTTTTGTACAAGAAAGGTGGAGATGGAAAGTTAGTTATTGCGATGCTGACTATGTAGGAGATCATGACACTAGGAGATCAACAACTGGGTATGTGTTTAAGCTTGGTTTTGGAACAATTTCTTGGTGTAGCAAGAAATAGCTGACAATATCATTATCAATCATTGAAGCTGAGTATCGAGCAGTAGCAATGGTAACTCAAGAGAGTACATGGTTGATATACCTAATGAATAATCTATATTAGCTAGTAGATTATGTAGCTCCGTTATACTGTGACAATCAGTCAGAAATTCGTTTGGCAGAGAGTCCAATTTTTCATGCAAGAACTAAGCATGTTGAAGTGCATTATCATTTTATTAGAGAAAATATTCTACAAGAAGAAATTAAGACGAGACAAATTAAGACAAATGATCAAGTTACGAACTTGTTTACAAAAAGCTTAAGCATTGGCAATTTTGAAATGTTTCACAGCCAGCTCGACATAGTAAAATAGTGAGAGTTGATGCTGATGGGGAGTGTTGAAGATCAACCCCAACTCAATATAGTGGAAGCTACTCAAATGTTGAAGAAAGTTTTTTTTCAAAGAGAAAATTCTAAAATGATGTAGAAAGGAGAAGTGTGTAGAATATGGTAATAATGTGTGACTAGAATTATTTCTTAGTTTTATACTTAAGTGGTTAGAATTATTTCTTAGTTTTATATTTGAGTGATTAGAATTATTTCTTAGTTTTATATTTGAGTGATTAGAATTATTTCTTAGTTTTATATTTGTGTAGTATAGATTGCATAGTGAGGACTATAAATAGTCTACCTTGCATTTGAGTTAAGCATTGCTTCAAAAACAAATAAATCTTTGTATTCTTAGTTTAAGTGTGAATTAAGAGATTTCTCTTTAAGTTTTTGTATTTCTCTTCAATTTGTGAATTGCTTTTGAAAAGTGTTATAATGTCTTTTATTGTAGGTATAATACAAGTAGTTTGTTTACTTATTTGGATCCAATATTAGTAAGTTTAGAGTTATGTATTCTAAATTTTACTCAACATACTAATCCAATTCTAACTCAACACAGTTAAGTAGCAAGATTCATACTTTCATCCTACCACACCCTTTTGGCTTACTAACTTGAAAGAAACTCCACAAGACATCCTCAAGTAGAAAATGGGAGACACATTGGACATTAGGACCATGCCAATGAGGCTGACAGTTTTATGAGAGAAATAATCCTCATCCATAAAGGAATGTCTACAATATGCCATTCCACCCCGTGTTTATAGCACCCACAATGTTGAAGTTCCAATGAAAAAAAATGAGATTGTTAGGGGTGAGAAAACAAGATGATAAAATTGGAGGGTTAGCTCAAAAAGAAAGAAACTCGCAAAACACTATATGATATTGAAAAGACTTATAATTATCCAACTATTTTCTACTACTTGAGAAACTTTGTATAACCATGTTAAGGAGTGAGTAGGCCAAATGGTGCTCGTCCACTTGAGATACAAGCATAAGAAACATGTCTAGAAACACTTAACCTAAGAAAGAAGGCAAGAGTTTGGCACACTAGACATCCCCTTTGGACAAATAGTCCAACTAAAGGCTTAAATCGTCTTGGTGGTATCTACCCATCATAGATTGAAAATCCCTATATATTGTGGATAATATCTAATATCCGTAAGGTTCAATATGGATATAACCATGTAGTATCTTTTTTTTACCAAATATCCATGATATTAGATAATATCATGGATATATCGATTTCTACGGTGTAAGTTTTGCAAAAATATTGATATTATCCACAATATTATCATAATTTTTTTGAAATTCATGCAGTGTAATTTGTGGAGTTTTTTTAGTGTTGTATACATTTTGAATAATTTAATATTTTTTTTAAAATTTTTATGACTCTTATGACATGTTAATGCGGGGAAGGTTTTCTTTATGCGAAATTAATCTTATTGGGTCATTAAATAACGAAGGGGAAAAAAGATAGTGATGAGAATGATAATGTAAGAAGTGGTAATGATGATGATGGAGATGGAGAGAATATAACATATGTCTCTAGACATAATCGACCTTTAAATCTATTCACTTGTGAAGCTAATTATACACATGCTACACAAGATGAAGACCATAGGTGTAGAGCTACCATTGGAAAAGAATACATAAAGAGATATCATGGAGGATACAATGATATGCTAGAATTAGATGAGAAAACTATGGCTGAAAGTTTACCTTCAATGAGCATTAATACGAATGGAAATGATCTCTCAAGTAGTATAGGTGTACATAATGCTTATGCAATTTTGGAAACCCTCCACAACAATTTGAAAGATATTGAGTTAACCCACAATTTCCTATTCATAGAAAAACAGAAGGAAGAGATTAATCAACATACACATTGCATCTTAATCATTATATGGAAACAACCTCTAAATATATGTCATGGCACCAATATTGCTTGAATCAAAATAGCATGTGCTTTGAACTCCCTAGAATATCCTATAGACTTTCTGAGAATATGTTTTATGAGTGTTGTACAGGCTGTAATATTATGTGTAAAACAAGCTGTAATTATTTGTTGATACCAGCTGTTATATTCCTAGTTTAGTGGCCACTAATCTAAGTTCTCATTCCTATTTATAGTGTTGTATATACATTAAAGAGAATAGAGAATGAAGAGTAAGAACATACTCTAGATTATCTCCATCATCTCTCGTAATATACTTTTCATGGTATCAAAGCAGTTTTGAAATTCAATTTTGTTTTCTCACCAATTCTGTCCGAGGAAGTTTTTTGTTTTTCTCTGAAATTCACTCTCTAAGTTGAGCTCAAATTTGTATCCAAGATCAGTGCAAGCATTCCAAGAATTCCATTCATGTCCTAATTTCATGAGAAATAGTAGCTAGAAACAATGATTTTGCAACCTTAGCAGCTTTTGCTCGAGTTTTTTAGTTCTTAGACCAATCATCATCGCGAGTTCCATCTCTGCTCAGACCAACCATCTTTGCGAGCCATTACCCACAGCTCATTGACCACCTAATCTCGCAAAAGTCAGGCACCATCAGCCATTTATTCATCGTCATCGCCGACCATTTATTCATCGTCGTCGTCGATCATCATCACCATTGCCATCGTTATTTGCTTTAGTCCCGCAATTCCACATTTGCATTCTATTTTCCAATACCCATAATAAGCTACATTTTGTAATCTAACCTAACCCGTTTTGACCCGGTACAACCCAACCCAATCTAGTATAACCCGACCCGACCTGACAAGGTACAACCTAACAAGAAATCTAAAAAAATACCTTTCATAAATTCCAGCCCACATATAAGCTACAATTGAAATAACACCAATGGCCATGAGAAAACCTGTAATTACTGGTTCCATAGAAAACAGTCTTATGCCCATCACCAGTCACAAATTAAATGGGAACAATTACCTTCAGTGGTCCCAATCCTTCATGATGTTTATATGCGGAAAGATAAAAGATGATTACCTTACTGGAGATGCAGTAGCTCCGAACAAGGACGATCTACAATATAGAACATGGAAATCTGAAAACAATATGGTCATGTCTTGGTTGATCAATTCCATGACAAAGGAAATTGGAGAGAACTTTCTTCTCTATAAACTATTCGTCAAACACTTCTCCAATGACAGAATAGTTATCCTAATTGTGTACTTAGATGATATTATTCTAACAGGTAATTCTACAATTGAGATGAATAAACTCAAAGAATTCCTTTCCAAGGAATTTGAGATCAAAGATCTAGGCAATCTCAAATATTTCCTAGGAATAGAAGTAACACGAACAAAAAGGGGCATATCTATATCTCAAAGGAAATATGTACTTGATCTTTTCAAGGAAACTAGAATGATCGGGTGTAAACCGATAGAAACTCCGATGGACTCTACAGTAAAATTCGGAATCAAAGAAAATAATACACCTATGGACAAAGGCCGTTACCAAAGATTAGTGGGAAAACTCATTTACCTATCCCATACTAGACCAGATATTGATTTTTTAGTAAGTGTTGTAAGTTAATTTATGAACAGTCCCACTGAAGAACACATGGAAGCAGTCTATCGTATACTCAAGTATCTCAAGATGACACCAAGAAAAGGATTATACTTCAGTAAGAATCCCACTAAAAAATTTAAGTCTTTGTATATGCTGACTAGGCAGGCTCTATAGTGGATCACAAATCTACCATTGGGTGTTGTACATTCGTATGGGGGAATCTTGTAACTTGGCGAAGTAAGAAATAGTCAGTAGTTGCTCGAAGCAGTGCAGAAGCTGAATTTAGAGTTATAGCTCATGGTATTTGTGAAGGAATGTGGTTAAAAAGACTACTCAATGAATTGGACTTCATAACTCCTGAACCTATCAGCATGCATTGTGACAATCAAGCTGCAATAAGAATTGCAAAAAATCTAATTCCTCATGACCGAACCAAACATGTAGAAATTGACCGTCATTTCATTAAAGAGAAGTTAGATGAAAAAATCATGGACCTACTATCTACACATCATCAAATTGGAGATATCCTTACCAAAACATTACCTTGAACAGTCTTCGAAGAATTAAGTTGCAAGTTGGGAATGATTAATATCTATTACCCAACTTGAGGGAGAGTGTAGACTTTCTGAGAATATGCTTTATCAGTGTTGTGCAGGCTATAATATTAAGTGTAAAACAAGTTGTAATTATTTATCGATACCAACTATTATATTCCTAGCTTAGTGGCCACTAATCTAAGTTCTCATTCCTATTTATAGTGTTGTATATACATTAAAGAGAACATAGAATAAAGAGTAAGAACATATTCCAGATTATCTCCATCATCTCTCGTAATATACTCTTCATATCCCTTTGGATGTAATTATAACATAATTTCTTAATTTCTCAATATTGAAGTATCTTATTTTAATTAAAGTTACTCTTTTATTTGCCATGTAGCTATTAATTTATTGAGAAGATTACTTATTTAGATTCAATAATATATAATTTTCTCTATATAAAGTTATTATTTAAAATTTCAATATTTTTAGATAAGTTTTCTTACTTTTTTTTTTAACTTTTACATGTATTTTCATGGATATCGATAATATCCTTGATATTTTTGTAAAATTGAATTCTCGATATATCTGTAAGCATTGATATTTTAATCCTTTCTCCCCAATTTGCGAATAAACTAATGTTATTTTCCGTTTAAGAGTGAGGAGGCCAAAAGATCCCCAGCTAGTGGGATGTAAGCATAAGAAGCATGGGTGCAAACATCTAGCTTAAGGATTCAAGGAAGAATTTGGAAAACTAGACCTCTTATTTGGGGTAAAAATCCCGATGACAATCTTAGACTGGCCTTATAATGTCACCTATACTTTACAAATAAACTAATACAATTCCTCTATTAAGAGTGAGGAGGTCAAAAGGTCCTTACCTACTCGAGATGTAGACATAAAATACATGAGTGAAAACGTCCAACCTAAGGAAGAAGGCATGAGTATAGAGCACCATACCTTTTCTTCGGGGTAAAACATGCCAACAATAGGCTTAGATTAGCCTATTAGTGTCCCCAACATTTTGCGAATAAACTAACGCAATTCCCCATTTAAGAGTGAGGAGGTCAAAAGGTCTCCACCCGCTCAAGATGCAGGTATAAGAGGCCAGAGTTCAAACACCCAGCCTAAGAAAGAAGGTAAGAGTTTGGAAAAACATACTTATTTTTTAGGGTAAAACATCCCAATGACATGCTTATACTAGTATGGTGGCATCCCTAACACTTTGCAAATAAATTAACACAATTTTTTGTTTAGGAGTAAAAAGGCTAAAAGGTCCCTACCTACCCAAGATGTAAGCATAAGAGGCATGAGTGCAAACACCTTGCCCAAGGAAAAAAAGGAAATACTCTAGATGGCGTATAAGCTATTTTAACATAAAGAACTGAATTCTCTAACATGGAGAAACAAAGATACTATGGCTGGACCCTTTTCATAATTTTTGGGCAAGAAAGCTCAGAGAAAAGTAAAAATAGAATTACAATGCAAAATCAATCTTCCAAGCCTTCGTTCTTCATACTAGAGTTAGTTACACTACACGATAAAGGCGTATGTAACAAGTCCTCTTGCTCTAAATGTCACTTATCTCTTATAATATGGTAACTAATAATACAATAAATTGACAAGAACTTAAGTATATGGCTAAGAAAGTAATAAACGACAGTGCAACAAATTAAATATCATACAACGTAGTCTTTGGTTGGAACGATCTTACATCAATTCTCCCTTTCTTTAAAAAAGATTCGACCCTAAATCTTGAAGATGATACTCATAAAAATAAGTCATTTAAAGATGGATGAATGAATGATGCCTAAGTGAAATTCAATAACGCCATCTAGCTTGTTTTGCAAGTTTGGTTTAACATTTTCCATGCTTCCAACCATGAAAATTTTCCTTCTCCTCTGCTTATCATCATTCAGATCACATTTTGCACTGGTTTCAAGAAATTGCTCCTCCATCATAACTCTTACTTTGAATAGACAAGACAAATTCAACGTGTTGCACTTCTAGTTCCCATTGTGGAGGCCTTTTTACTCCCATGCATTTCCTCCAAAATCTCTCCCAAAAATGGGTAATAAATGGAAGTAGTTCATATAAGTGTGCAAATGTACTAGCAGTAACCAAAACATCAACCTTCTTTGAAAATAATTGGATCACAATCCTTGTGAAATGCACTTCTACTACCATAAATATGGTGCTTGCTAGGATTAGCCACTTGAAGTTTAACAAAGTTTTCCATGATAGATCATTGACATTTCTTGCAACTTCAAACCATCTGTTAACAAAGTGCTCTTTGTATATCGTGGTTATCAACCTTGAACTTGTAAAGTAGTAATAATTCTTCAAAACTCTCAACATAGCTTGGCACTCCAATATACACAATAAAGATTATGATTTTAGAACTATACTTATTCAGCATGCTAGGAAAAAAGAAAATCAATATGAGGTAGAACTACTTTTCCTTTGCTCAACGTATAAGGCATGCAATTGAAAATTGGTTCATTTACATTGATCATAAATCCCAAAAATGGTGATTGTCATCAAGAGTCCGCAGTTCTTCACGTTCAAAGATAATTGTTTCTTTTGTAAAACCAATAATAAATATTGCAACTCATGTCCTTCAAATATCTTGTTGTGAACCAATATTACATCAAATTCGTATTCAAATAATTGCCTAATAGATTTTGCAACTTCAAAATGGAACTCAATCCCAATTTTATAAGCCACATTTTTCAACTCAAATTTGACCTTATAAGATTCTTTAAGAGCATTACCAACACATTGAATCGTATTTCCAACTTTAGACTCATTCAAAGAATTCCAAGCATTCATTTCATAAAATTCCCTTATATTATAATACAAAATCCCTTTGTCATCACTAAACATAAACTTATCTCTTAAAAATTGTCTCATTTTAGGCCGATAGGTAAAAACTTGTTTTTCTACCAACTTTCTGTTAATTTGCAACCATTCCCACCTTTCTCTTAGTTTACAATCATTCCCACCATTCAACAGTATACCCTTTCAATTTATTAGCAACTAACTCACCTTGGTCATTCCCAGCAACTTCCATATGCTCAAAATAATTTTCAACAATTTTTAACCATTCTTGAACTTATCAATATGATTAAATCCAACAAAACACATGATAATAATTTGATATATAATGCATCGGTGTCCACAAAACTTAACAAAACAAGGATTGTGGATATACCTTTGTTTTTTGTAACCACAATCCTCAAAGTGCTCCTTTATGCTAATATTGTTATGAATAGATGACAACAATGGTAAAGTTTCTTCAAATTCAAGAACTCGGACATGATGTTGGATTGAGAATTTTATGGGTGCTCTATTTTAGTGGAATTGATGAACCCCATAGTTTAGGTATTACTGAAAAGGGTTTGACTGGATATAACTCATGTAAGTGAGGTAGGAGTATCATCAATGAAGACTTAAACATGTTATTAGATAGTTGTCATTTATATCATTTATCCATTTTTATTTCTTGTTTCCTTGATGTTCTTAAGAAAACTAGACTAAAAGCTTGTTTTGGCATGCTATGATGAAATGCAAGAGTTTATTACACTCTCTGCTAGCATCAGAGCATGTGAAGAAGCAAAAAGGTCTAGTATAGTGCACAAAGAGAATGTCAACATTGCGTTTTAGAATTCAGAACTTTTGTAAAGCAATTTTCTTTCTAGGAATTGTAGCTTTTTCTAGTTAATCAAAGGGAGAACAATTCTTGAGTTATTTCTTCACATTCGAAGCGGATTAGGCTCAGAGTTCCTTCTTTCTTGCGTCAGAATTGGTACCCTTTTAACTTCGATGGCAACTCCGGCGATGGAAGCCAACAAAATTTTGATGACTCTCGTGATGGCAAAGAATTGTGGTCTATAGTAAGTGCTCTCGAAAATAGAGTTGATCAAATGAGGGATGAAATGTCATAAGACTCTCACCAATCACTCAAACAAATTACCCAGCAACTGAATGAATTACAATAGAGCTTGAAACAAAAAGGAAAAACTCTTTGTCAAACTCATTACCTTCACCCATGGAGTTTCCCTCATGAATTCCAAAACCAAAATTTCGTAGCTCATTGCCACCACTCGTAGAGCCACCTTCGCAACCCCCACAACCTCCATCAACTATCCTTTAAGCTCACTAGTTGTGAAAATGACATCCATCCGTACTATGTTGGGGTTGGTAGCAAGTCTTGAACTGGAGGTTGAGAAAATTGATGCCAAAACTGCCTTCCTATATGGTGACTTGGAAGAACAGATATTCATGGAGTAACTAGAGGGTTTTAAGCAAAAAGGAAAAGAGGATTATGTTTGCAAATTGAAGAAAAATCTCTATGGCTTAAAACATGCACTAAGACAATGGCACATGAAGTTTGAGTCTATTATGGGGGAGCAAGACTACAAAAGGACAACTTCAAACCATTTTGTTTTTGTGCAGAAATTCTCTGATGATTATTTCATTATTCTTTTGCTCTATGTAGATGATATATTGATTGTTGGTCGGAATATTTCCAGAATCAACAACTTGAAAAACAGTCGAGTAAGTCTTTTGTTATGAAAGAATTGGGGCTAACAAAATAGATTCTTGGCATGAGTATTATTAGAGACAGAGGCACCAAGAAATTATGGTTGTTACAGGAGAAGTACATTGAGAAAGTAATTCAGAGATTTTATATGGACAAGGCTAAAGCGATTAGTTGTCCTCTTGCTAATCACTTGAAGCTAAGTTCTAAACAGAACCATTTTACAGACAAAGAGAAGGAAGAGATGGAAAAGGTTCCATATGCTTCGACAGTTGGATGTATGCTATGGTTTGTACACGGCTAGATATCACTCATGCAGTTGGAGTTATGAGTAAATTCCTTTCAAATCCTGGAAAGGAACATTTGGCTATAGTGAAATGGATTTTCAAATATCTTTGTGGTTCTTCCAAAATGTGCCTATGTTTTGGAATGACAAATCTGTGTTAGTTGGATACACAGATGTAGATATGGCTGGCGATATGGATTCCAAAAAATCCACTTCAGGTTACTTGATTACATTTGTAGGGGGAGCTGTGTCATTGAAATCAAAGTTACAAAAATGTGTTGCACTGTCCACTACAGAAACGGAGTTTATAGCAGCAACAAAGGAGAGTGGCAAAATAGTTAGTTTGAGAAACACTTGTGTGTCACTATTTTGGATTTATCTTGGTTAGCTATGTGGCCAATTTCTGACCACATAAGGGATAGACAATGTTTTTGCCTTAGAGAGAAAGACCAAAAGAAGAGAAGCAAAGCAAAGCCAAAAGAATAATTTTCTTTGATGAAAAATAGTGTTGTGTGTAAAAAAGTGAGAGAGAATATTTTAGAAAAATATTTGGGATATTTTTATAAAAGGGGAGTGGCAAAATAGTGAGTTTTAGAAACACTTGTGTGTCACTATTTTGGATTTATCTCAATTTATTGTATTGTTTTTCATTTTGTAACCAATAATTTTATTAGTAGAATAAATATTTTTCGAAGTTTGTCTTGTAAACGTAGTCTAAATTAAAGGGTGAACAACGTTAAATTTATTTTATTTTTACCCGCTATGCACCAACAAGATTTTCATTTTCTCTAGGACAATCAAAATGGCGAACTTCATACTTATCTCTCTTTGGCTAAATGGCAAAGTTCATACTTGAGTCAAAAGCTTAGCATCTAGAAACTTAAACCAAATCAGATTCATTTATTCTTTTTGCATGTACGACCAAAAAGTTGTACCTTTGGATAGGACAGAAAATAGATGGAAATAATGAGCTATGCATAGAATTTAGGTTGCATGTTGATTTTTATTTACAATAACTTGCTTCAGTATTATCATGACACTTGCTAACGCGTAAGTGCTACAGGTAAACCAGGCTATTACTGGCAATGATGGTGTTCATGTGCAGTTTGCTGTAATCAAGATTCTGGAATCTTTGGTATATGTCATTACGTAGAATAATGTCTTTTACTAATAATAATTGTAATTACCTAGTTGCTTTAATAGAAGGTTGCATACTTGTCCTTGTCCATGCAAGTTTGCATTAGTTTTTTGCTTTAGTACCTAGTTATTACCAGATTTCTGTCAAATTGATTTCTTTCTCTCAGGTATCTGAATTTTCTCCTTCCACATCAAGCACCATGGGCCTTCCTTTGGAGTTTCATGAACATTGTCAAAAATTATTAGAACTGGAATACCTCAAGGTTTTGTTTTTGTGGTTTACATTGTCTTATGTAGCTCATTTAATTTTCTCCCAGTTTTTCACTAAAATAGAATATTATGTTTTCTTATGATTTATCCAACCTTTCTCTTTCTGATCATTTGCCCTTTTTTTTTGGAAAAAGAAATTCTACTGCTCAGCTCAAGATGCTGCTCTTAGTGTTACAAATCAGATAATTGAATCTCAATATGATATTCCGGAGGTTAAAGTTTGTAATGCTGTGCTCCAACTCATGCTTCAAATCCTGAAATGGGACTTCAGTGCTGGAACAAATAATACAAGTACATTTTCAGCAAGAACCAGACAAGTTAGTGATTCATCAATGAAGTCTGACTTTAACTTGGTCCAGGTAACAAATCCTTTCTCTTAAAATATCTATATTGGTACAAGTTGCAGATCGAAAGCTATATCATAGTTGTAAAATGTACGAGCTTAACACCAACATTAAGTCGTTAATATACTTGTAGCAATTAACTCCACATGGCATTCTTCTCACATGCTGAGCATACTCTGAAGCTTGATTATCTGACTGGAAACAATGAATGATACTAATAAATTAATCTTGCTCTAATTTCTTGCAAGATGTTACAGTTTGATTTTTAGTCATGTTCTTTGTTCAGTAAATGATATGATCTATTATCCCCTTACAATTCTGCATATAGCCTGGTCCTGATTGGCGTGAGGTTTTGGTCACAACGGATCATACATCATGGATCTTGAGCTTATATTCAGCATTGAGACAGAAGTTTTCTTATAGAGATTACTGGATGAACTGCCCTATTGCTATCTCTGCTCGGGAGTTAATTCTTCAGTTGTGCTTCTTGACGGGAACAATTTTTCCTCCTGGTAAGTTCTCTCTGTCTCTCTCTCTCCATGTTGTGCCATACCTTTGTAACACGTCTTAATGAGTATTGTTATTTTACTAGAACTATAGTGAATCATCTGACATAATCTTTGAAATTCATGGCTTAAGCTTTGATAATAATTTTAGATTCGGTACTTTGAAATTAGTTTTGTTGGAAAATTATTTTATAATTTTATTTTCAAATTTTTTAAACTTAATTATAAATTTGGAAGCAATTCTGAACATTAAAACAAACATTTTCTTTTCTATTTTTGCGAATTGAAAACAAAAATTTGTTACCAAACAAGTTTTCATTTTTTTACTAAAATATTTGAAAGTTGAAAATCTCATTACATAATTAAGAAATTCAAACTTTGGAATAAAAATGGTTATCATGGCCTTATTGATGCAGGAACATCAACCAAAACTGTTTAACATTTTATCTTTACTGCTTTAATAACATGTTTATTGTTTTATGTCGATCTAGAGGTTTTATTGTCATTTTTCTTTATTTATTATTGTTGTCATTTAGTAGGTGTTCAACTGTATTTTGAGTAACGATTTTCCATTGTAAGAAGGGAGGGGAACTCGGTAGAAAGTAGGAAGATAGCTGTTGAATTGTATGAACTTTCTCCTAGGAGTTTGTCTTGTATTTGAATTGAAGCTTTCCCGCCTTCCATGATTTGGATCATAGTAATCCAATCTTTTGAGGTTCTTATTCCTTCAAAGTTGAAAGGTAGAATACGTAATTAATTGTGTTTGTAACAGGGTTTGATATCCTATTGTTGAGAAGGCTATGTTAACTTAGTATTGAACAGAATTTTGGTCTTGTTCTTTTTAACTATATTTACATTATTTCCCCTCTCACATTATTTAAATGTTAAAATTTTCTATTAATTTCTTAATCAAGGTGAAGTTCCTAATTATATGTAAAGGGAAAAAATATTTCAATTAGTAATTTGCTCTATAACCTAGATAATCCACAACTGTACGAGCATTATTTGCGTCAACTGTTGTCTGGAATAATAGAGTGGATGGATCCTCCTGATGCTGTTTCCGAAGCAATAGAAAGTGGAGGGAATGAAAGGTTATATCTCTAGTGAAAGGTTAAATTGTAACAGTTACAATCTTTTTTATGTTTATGATGCTCTTACACTCAACTTGTATCTTCAGCGAGATGTTTGATGGTTGTCGTGCACTTTTATCTATTGCAACTGTTACATCTCCCCCTGTGTTCGATCAACTGTTATTACCAACTAGGTCAGTGTTATAGTTGTTTCTTCAAGTTAAGTTTTATCAAGTTAGTTTGTTTGCTCCCCCAAGCACACACATATTGAGAGAATGATCTAATGCTAAACATCAGTCTTGTGATGCTCGACGTAACATCTTCCCTCTCTTTCTCTCTTATATGTGTGTAGATACACGTATTCTGTATAATTATTCCCTTAATAGTATTTGTTTTCTAATTAGTTTAAGTTTGTGCGCTATATTCAGGCCCTTTGGTGCTCTTACCGTTTTATCCACCTTAACGTGTGAAGTTATTAAGACCCTTATGAATAACAATGATAAGGAGACATGGAGTTGGGAGGCACGTGATCTTTTGCTAGATGCATGGACTGCTCTTCTCACGGTATATGTTTTGATGTATTGGATGCTACTTAGTTGTATCATGTTCATGACTTGTTTATAACTTGGATGGTTGGTTGCATGGAGAAATCAAGAGCCAAAAAGAGATTTTCACGTCGATTTCCCTTGTTGCCTTCATTTTGTTTTGCTACGGTGGAGTTAATTGCATATAAATATAACTTATTAGTTTACCAAATAATTCGTCTCGTTATTTCTTCGTGCACATCCAACCAAATGAAAGGTTTTCTCTAGCCTGTTTGCAAAATTAAAGTTAAGTGCTCTGCCTCTAAAAAAGCCATTGAGTTGTATGATTGGGAGCTGGGCATTGAAATACGTTAGGTTGCTCCCTTTTTGTTTTTTCTTTAGAGAGATGGGGGGGGGGGGGGGGGGGGGGGGTCTCTGAATGCTTGAGTTTTGGTGATTGGTTATTAGAAGATTTGAAAAGGAAAGATTTAATTTCTGTGTTTGAAGGTTTTGGTGAACATGGCAAATAATTGGAGAACATTATGAGATATTTGTTTTTGGAGGGTGTTATTGAGGAAAACAAATGTCATTTGATTGTTTGGGAGATTTCTAAAAAGTACAAACAAGAGAGGTGGTTCGGGTTTTAGGTAAGTAGCTTTGAAGGTTTGTTGTGGATGATGGGTTTCTTTAGCAGAAAGCGATTAGAAGCATGGTTTGAGAGAGATTATGGATGGGATTCTCATATTGGTTTGGTGGGTCTCGCAGGATTCCTTGGATTATGATTGTGGCGAATAAGCTTGTGGATGGCTAGAAGATTGGGTTTTGGAAAGACTTTACTTAGGACTACTTGAGACGCTTCTCCTTTATTTTCCAATAATTTTTTAATGTTTTTTAAGATTATACTGTTCCAGATTTTGATCATTATAAAGCAGTTTGGAAGATTGTAATTCTAACATAGTAAAGATGTTGTACTGGATGATTGTTTTGGGGAAACTGAATACATGTGGTGGATTGTCAACGGGGCAGGGTCGGAGACTCCTTCCTCGTTCTTCATGATTTAGAATTTATCATCCATTCTAACTTAAAATCCTTGCGGAGACATATAAGTGACGTCGAATGAATAACGAGGACCCCAGACAAAAAACAAAAAACAAAAAACAGAAAACGGAAAATAACATAATATTTTAAATGTTATTTTTTATTTTTATTATAAAAGAAAAATTATAATAAAAGTAAAATAATAATAAATATTTTGTAATGAAAAAAATAAAATTTTGAGTCAATAAAGAATAAAAATAAACAATATTTATGTGTAAAGGAGAAAAATGAAATTTATGTAACAATAAATACATAATCGTTTTATATAAATAATAGTGATAGAATTTTGTTATAAGTTAGTTTGAAATAATAACAATAAATTATAAAATAATTATAATATTTTAAATTTTTAGAATTATATTTGAAGTGTTAGTTTTATCCATGCCTTCCCCCTTCTTCAGCTTACATGCTAGGTTTAGCTTGTTTGTTATTTTTCAGTAATAAAGTTTTATGTTTATTAGTAAAAGAAAGTGTAGCTTGAGAATCTCAGCCACCTTCTAGTATGGTTGGTAGGCTTGACATTTCTTTAGGAAATGCCCTATAGTTTGAATCCCTTCCAATAAATTATTTAAAAAAAAAAAAAGAGTAGCGTGAGATTCCGAAAAAACTACCTCCCCTCCCCTTCTTAAAGCCATATACACTTCCTAAACAATTATACAAGTTGTTTATGGTATCTCTTGGCTTGTTTTATGTTAACTGCTATATTTTCACGAGTAATTGAGCTTGATTAATATGGTATCTCTTGGCTCTTATCTCAATTAGAGTTTGTATTTTCTCCTAACCGGCCACTGAGCTACTATTATTTACTATTACATATTTTTATCAGCCAGTGGAGGAAAATGGTGAGAATTTCTTGCTTCCACCTGAAGGAAGAGGTGGTGCCGCCAGTCTCTTTATCTTGATTGTAGAGGCTGAGCTAAAAGGTGAATCTTTTTTTTTTAATACATGCTTTTGTTCGAAAGTCGTTTTTTTTTTATCATCATCTTGTATCAATAATCATGACACTTTCACCGAGTACTTTATGATATAGCTGCTGCTGCATCAACATTCAACGACAGTGTGGACTATGCCTACCATCAGGCTTCTGTTTTTGGTAAGGAACAAAGTAATAAAAATTTACAAGCACTAAATTCTCTTGTCTTCAATATCAACTTGTTAGAAACATATTATAGTTTATTTAGAGAAAATAATTATATAGCCAAACAAAAGTATCGGTACTTATTTGATGTGATTTTTTCAATATCCTGAAAGTAAAGCAAATTTGTATTTTCTACTAAAAGATCTGTAATAGAAATTATCTTAATAAAAAAGTGACCATATCAAAAATTTGAAATATACATGCAAATATAACGAGTACTTAAGTGCAAATCAAAAAATTAATTAAAATTTTCAATTTTCTTGTAACGTAATAATACATATTTCAAGTGAACATCGAGGGTAGGTAAGTTTATGTAGGTTACTCTCACATGTAAGAAGAAGAAAATAAAAATTGTTAGGTGCAATCACAAATTTTAGGTGCAATCATAAATGTTAAGCATAATCATATTTGATAAATACATCTAATATTGATAGGAAATTTTGCCTATAAATAGATAATATTTCTGCTTTAGAGATACATCAAGACACCAAAACAAGAAGAGAAGCAAAGCAAAGCTAAATGAATAATTTACTTTGAAGAAAAATAATGTTGTGTGTGTAAGAAAGTGGGAGAGAATATCTTAAAAAAATATTCAGATATTTTTCTAAAAAGTGAGTGCCAAAATAGTAAGTTTGGAAAACATTTGTGTGACACAATTTTAAGTTTATCTCAATTTATTGTATTATTTTTTACTTTGTACCCATTAATTTTATTAGTAGAAGAAATATTTTTCGGAGTATCCCGTGGACTTAACCCAAATTAAAAGGTGAACCACGTTAAATTATCGGTGTTATTATTTTACTCTTTGAATTTATTTTATTTTTACCCACTGTGCCCAACAACTGGTATCAGAGTTGGTCTAGTAAAATTCTTAATATGCTTTGTGATTGTAGCATACACTGATCTGTCACATCAAAAAATATTTTATTAGGTCCAGAGCGTATTTATTTGTAGAAAAAGAAACAAAGTGAAAAAAATGTCAAGCCAGAAGGTAGATATTGAGAAGTTTAATGACAATAATAATTTCTCTTTATGGCGAAAGAGGATGAAGGATATTCTCATTCAAAAGAAGATCCATAAGGCATTGCTGGGGAAAGAAAAGAAGAAAACAACCGTCACCGAGGAACATTGGGAGGAAATAGATGAGATTGCAGATAGTACAATCCGTCTAAATATCTCATAAAGTGTTTTGCAAAATATTGAATCAAAAAATTGCAAGACTGCTAAAGAAACATGAGAGACTCTAGAAAATGTGTACATGTCAAAGAACCTTGCCAATAAATTTTATTTGTGGAAAGAGCTATATCAAATGAGGATGGAAGATAATGTGAGAGTGATACAGTAAGTTAGCGATTTCAACAGCAAGCTTTCTCACTTAGCAAGATTCAATGTGAGTTTCGGCAATGAAGAGAAAGCTTTAATGTTGGTGGCATTACTACCCCTCATCATATAATCATCTCATAACAACTCTGACTTATGCAAAAGGAAAGATGGAGTTTGAAGTTGTTGTAGAAGCCTTGTTGTCATATGAGAAATAGAATAGGTAGAGAAATTCAGAAGCACAAAACCTAATCACAGAGTCCAGAGGAAGGAGATAGTATAGAGAACAAAACCCAGAGGCAAGAGCAAAGGAAAATCAAACAAATGGAAACTTACAAAATGCTCTTTAATTTTGGCTAGAGGTGAGAAGCATAAAACTCTGTATATAATGCAAGCAAAACTCTTCACTATCATAATAAATGTCGTGAAGAAAGACAGTGTAGTTGAATTATGGCATAGAAGACTCAATCACATGGGTGAAAAAGTATGACAAGTCTGGCCAAAAAGAAGATACTGCCAAAAATGGATGAAGTACATTTGGAGAAATGTGTTCATTGTCTAGCAAGAAAGCAAAAAGAGTTGCTTTCAAGAGTTCCCCTCCTTTCAAAATGAATAATATTTTAGATCAGATTCATTCATATTTTTGTGAACCAATGCCAAAGTCACTTAGTGGTGCTCAATACTTTGTGACTTTCATTGATGATCATTCAAGGAAGACGTAGGTATATCTTCTGAAAACAAAGAATTAGGTGCTAGATGTCTTCAAAGAATTTCATGCCTAACTTAAGAGACAGAATGGGAATAAGCTAAAGTGCATTAGGACATACAATGGTGGAGAATACACAGGACCTTTTCATGCTTACTATAAAAAGCATGGTATTCGACATCAGATGACACCTCCAAAGATACTGTAGTTGAATGACTTAGTTGAGAGGATGAATAGAACCTTGATGGAGAATGTTAGATGTCTACTTTCACATGCAAAGTTGTATAAAACTTTCTGGGGTGAAGTCATACTCATAGTTGAACATGTGTTAAATCTTTCACCCTATACTCCTCTTAAAATGGATGTTCTAGATAAAGTGTGGTCAGGAAAAAATGTTTCCTATGATCATTTGTTGGTGTTTGGTTGCAAAGCATTTGTTCATGTCCCTAAGGATGAGATATCCAAACTTGATGCCAAAACAAGACAATGTATAATTATTATTTATGGTCAAGATCAATTTGGTTATAGATTTTATGATCCGGTTGCAAAGAGACTTGTCAAGAGTCGTGATGCTATATTTGTTGAAGATGAGACCATCGAAGATATTATCAAAATGAAGAAAGATGTTCCTAATTCCAATGGTGACTCATCAGATTTGGAATTAATTCCTCTAACATCGGTGCCAAGACAAGTTTGAGATGAAGACCAAGTTTATTCACCTGATGAAGATGATGCTCCCATAGAAGTTAGTTTTGAAGATGAGGGAAATAATGATGTTCATTATCTAGTCCCAACACTTACGGCTTATCTTGTTCCACTGAGAAGAAGTGATAGAGTGAGACGACCTTCTTGCTCATATCCTTTAGATGAGTATGTAACTTTCACTGATAGGGGAGAACTTGAGAGTTATGAAGAAGTCATGGATGACGGATCCAAACAAAAATGGATTGAAGCCATGCAAGATGAGATGAAGTCCTTGCATGAGAACAAAACTTTTGAGCTGATGAAGCTGCCCAAAGAAAAGAAGGCCTTGAAAAATAAATGGGTGTTCAGGGTGAAGTATGAAGAGCATAGTTTTAGTCTTTGATACAAAGCTAGACTGGTTGTCAAAGGATTCAGCCAAAGAAAAGGAGTTGACTTTGACGAGATTTTCTCTCCAGTTGTGAAAATGACATCCATCTATACTGTGTTGAGGTTAGCAGTAAGTCTTGACTTAGAGGTTGAGCAACTAGATGTCAAAATTTCCTTCCTACATGGTGACTTGGAAAAAGAGATATATATGGAACAACCAAAGGGTTTCAAGAAAAATAGAAAAGAAGATTATGTTTGCAAATTGAAAACAAGCCTCTACGACTTAAAATAGGCACCGAGATAATGGTATAAACAGTTACTGTATGTTATGGGGGAGCAAGGCTACAAAAAGACTACTTCAGACCATTGTGTTTTTGTACATAAATTCTCTTATGATGATTTCATTATTCTTTTGCTCTATGTGGATGATATATTGATTATTGGTCGGAATATTTCCAAAATCAACAACTTGAAAAAACAGTTGAGTAAATATTTTGCCATGAAAGACTTGGGGCTAGCAAAATAGATTCTTGGGGCTAGCAAAATAGATTCTTGGCATGAGTATTATTAAAGACAAAGGCCCCAAGAAATTATGGTTGTCACAGGATAAGTACATTGAGAAAGTACTTCAGAGATTTTATATGGACAAGGCTAAAGCAATTAGTTATCCTCTTGTTAATCACTTGAAGCTAAGTTCTAAGTAGAGCCCTTCTACAGACAAATAGAAGGAAAAGATGAAAAAGATTCCATATGCTTTGCTAGTTGAAAGTTTGATGTATGCCATGGAATTGTGAGTAGATTCCTTTCAAATCCTAGAAAGGAACATTGGGCTGTAGTGAAATGGATTTTCAGGTATCTTCGAGGTTTTTTCAAAATATACCTATGTTTTAGAAATGACAAACCTATATTAGTTGGATACACAGATGCAGATATGGCTGGTGATGTGGATTCTAGAAAATCCATTGATTACATTTGCAGGGGGAGATGTGTCATGACAATCAAAGTTACAAAAATGTGTTGCATTGTCCACTACAGAATCAGAGTTTATAGCAACAACAGAAGCATGTAAAGAGTTGCTATGGATGAAAAAGTTTTTGAAAGAACTTGGGTTACAACAAGACAGTTACCAGTTATTTTGTGATAGTCAAAATGTTATCCATCTTGGAAAGAATGTCTCATTTCATTCAAGATCAAAACATATTGATGTGAGATATCACTGGATTAGGGATGATCTTACTCTTGATAAAATATGCCTTTTATAATAGTCTTCTAAGAAAAAAAGGGAGAAAATGTAACTTATGAAATCTATCTTAAAATTGGAAGGTTGATATATATAATTTAACAAAATTGAGATAGTATTGATTCAAATGATGTCAAGAAAATTAATACGTAAACGAGTCTTTTTTAAAAAGAATTGACAAAAAATAAATAAAATAAAAATAATATTAGCTATAATATCATGAAAACATGTTTGCTTCGTATCCAATGTAAAAATATTGTAATATAAAGTAGTTATCACATAAAATTTAACCAATTTTTTTTAACATTAAATCGTATATAAATAAAAAATAGCCTATAGAGAAAAAAAATGATAAAGAACGTAGAAAAAAAATTATTATGGGAATCCGAAAATTTATAATGGCAATTGTTGTAAATAAAGCAAAAAGAATAGGACAACAAAGGAAGAACATGCCAAAAAAAATTAAAAATGCTAACCTTTTAAAATTTCTATGATTCGTTTTACTAATACTTTTCATAATTATGGAAGGCATTTTTTCTCTTCTTTTTTTCGGATGAAATTTATAGTGATTATGGAATGGACTTCGGGATCCATTATGTGAATATCCATAGACCTTCTGTTTATTTCCCATAATTTTCTCGAGAAATCTTTGCTTTTATGAATACTAGGATTCATTGGAGAGAAACTGTTGAATTTAACAAAGACTGCATTCATTCAACAAATACTACACCGACGTCAATCGCCTACCAAACACCTACCAATATACACGGCGCCTACCAAGCAGCTGTAAACCATGTAATTCAATCATGGTGTTTGGTGAAATAGTAATTGATATTTGTCTATATAAACAATGTACATATCTGATACAAATTAAGAAAATATACGAAGGAAAACGTTTATTTCTTCTTTTGATTATTTCTTCAAACATTGATTTCATCATGGTATCAAAGCCAAGTCATTGCTTTATACAAATTTGAAACTCTTGTTCTCTAAAACAGAGATTTCTTTCTCTGAAAATATTTCTTCTCATGAAAAAAAATCTCATTCAAACACCCGTACAAATATTAATTACAAACATCATTTTTGAAGCGGTATTTGTCTCACCTAATTTTACCAGATTACTCTAAACACAATTTTGAACATTTTGGTAAAAATAGAGTAGAAGAAAAGTGCAGCATGCACCGCCTGAAGTTAAGGTACTAATTTTCACGCACCACACGCGCCGTCACGCGTCATCTGGAAGTTGAAGACGATGACGTGTCATCCGGCTCGGTTCTGCTGATTCGGTGCAGCTTGTTTCGGTGCAGCTCGGTTCGGCAAGGCGCAGCTCAGCTCGAGGGCATAGCTGGCCCGCCCCTCGGTTCGACTCAGGTTGGTTCAACCAGCGGTTCGGTCTGAACCCAGTTTTCTCAGTTTTTCACAGTTTTTCTATTTTGACCGGTTCGGTCGATTTTAAGGTCTAAACCTGGTTTTTTTCCGGTTCTAGATTTCTAAAACCGGTTTGGTTCAGTTTTTAAACCAATTTTGAACCGGTTTTTTGGTTTTTTATCTGGTTTAGTATATATATATATATATATAAATAGAAAAAAAATTGAGTCCTAAAATTATTACACCATTTTCTTGTTTGGTTACCATAATATCATGACAGAGGGTATAATTTCATTACCTATGGAGCAATCAAATCCAGTTGTTGTACAATCTGTTCAGTCTGAAGGTATTTTTAATGCTGGAATTGTTCTTACTGAGACTAATTATGATGTTTGGTCTCAAATAATAGAAATGCATATTGTAGAGAGAGAAAAATTTCTTATATTCATGACAAAAATTTGCAACCAGAAAAAAATATCAAACAATTATAACAAGTGGTATGCAGAAAATCAAAAAGTGAAGAGATGGATACTTATGTCAATGAGTCCAGAAATCATGAAGCGATATTTACGCATACCTACTGCTCTTGAATTTTGGGGTGCTTTGGAAAAAGCATTCTATGATGGAAGTGACGAATTATAGGTATTTGTCTTAAACCAAAAAGCCTTTACTTCCAGACAAAATGGAAAATCACTTTCAGAATATTATGGAGAGTTGATTGAAATTTTCCAAGAGCTAGACCATCATGATAAGGTGGTCATGAAAGACCCTCATAATCTAATATCATATTAAGAGTCTGTTGAAAGACTAAGGATACATATTTTCCTTGCTGGATTAGATGATGAGTTTGAGCAGGTTCGTGGAGAAATTTTGTGAAAAGAAACTATCCCAGATTTAGAAGGTTGTTGTTATTCCTTGATTCGACGGGAGGTAGTACGTCGAATCTCATTGAAGGAAAAATCTAGAGATGTTGACGCTTCCGCCATGATATCTAAAAATCGTTCTTTTTCCAATCAACAAGAACGAAAGGTGACTGATAAATCATCATTTAAATGTACCCATTGTCATCAAAAGGGTCATACAAAAGAACGATGTTTTGAACTGGTGGGATATCCTGACTGGTGGGATCACAACCGTGACTCTCGGAAGAAAAATCCACGATAGATGTCTACTGCCACCATTGTTGAAACAACAAAGGATCATGTTGCAACCTCCTCAGCACATGTTGGTAAGATGCTTAAAGTTTTTTCTCCTATTTTTAATAATACATGGATAATTGATTCAGGTGCAACTGATCATATGACATTCGATTCTAGACAAATCTCAAAACCATCCTCACACAAAACTGTTTGCACTACCAATGGTAACACAACCCCAGTCATTGGAGAAAGATCTTTGTCTCTCACTAGTACTTTGAATTTAGACTCAGTACTAGTTGTTCCCTCTTTAGAGTATAACCTTATATCTATTTCTCAAATAACCACTACTTTATCTTGTTTTGTTATTTTTTGGCCTGACTTTTGTGTGTTCAAGGACATTCAAACAAAGCAAACGATTGGTCGTGGTGTTAGGCAAGGAAACCTGTATTATTTGGACTTGGATTCAACAAATCATGCATTGGTAGCAACTGGATCTAACAAGGATGAATCAAATATATGGCTATGGCATAGGAGATTGGGTCATGCTTCTTTTGGATATTTAAAGAAATTATTTCCAAGTTTATTTTTGAGGTTAGATCTTTCTACTTTAAAGTGTGATGTCTGTGAACTAACAAAAAGTCATCGTACCTCATTTCCTGTAACCTTAAATAAAAGTCTATTTCCGTTTATGGTTATACATTCTGATGTATGGTGTCCTTCCAAAGTCTCTACTTTGGGAGGATCACGTTGGTTTCTTACATTTATTGATGATTTTAGTAGAATGACTTGGGTCTGTTTAATGAAATCTAAAAGTGAGGTAAACGTCTTATTTAGAAAATTTCATAAAATGGTTCGTACTCAATATAAAACATAGATTCAAGTTCTAATAAGTGACAATGGAGAAGAATATAAAAGTTCTGAGCTTCAAGAATATCTTCAATCAGAAGGCATTATTCATCAAACTACTTGTGTTGATACACCTCAACAAAATGGAGTTGCAGAAAGAAAAAATCGACACTTATTGGAAGTTGTCCGTGCCTCATTGATCGAAGCTAAATGTCATTATCTTATTGAGGAGAAGCAATTACTTTTGTTGCATATTTGATCAATCGGGTACCTTCCAATCCCATTAACTTCCAAACACCACTACAAGCCATCACTGAAGCAATTGTTGCCCCAAATGTTCCCAATTTACCTTCTCATGTCTTTGGTTGTGTGGCATTTGTATACCTACATAAACAACAACATAGCAAGTTGTATCCACGAGCAATACATTGTGTTTTTATAGGATATGTCATACAACAAAAAGGGTATCGTTGTTATCATCCTCCTACAAAACAAATTATTACTACTATGGATGTTATTTTTCATGAAGATACAATGTATTTCTCCTCTACACCTGAATTTTAGGGGGAGTACAACCATGTTGAAATTCAGACCCTTACATATAAATTGTTTCCTTATGAAGAAAGACAAATTATATGTGAGGAAAATACAAATAACTTGAATTCAGATGGTAATAACTCTCAATATAGAAAAGACTCAAGGAAAATGGAATCAAGTCCTCATCAACTTCAAGATCATCAAGCAAGTTCCTTACTACCACTAAGTGAGTACGAGTTTCCTTCTCCACAAGCTGCTGATATACCTAACCAATCGTTTGCAGAGGATGTTCCAACTATTGAACCAACCAGAAAAATACTTCCATTACGTCCTAACAGAGGTATTCCTAAAGCCATGTATGAACCTGAGATTTCTAGTAAAGTCAAATATCCCATGAGTAACTATATGTCTAAACATCGTTTGTCAAAATCAAACGTATCATTTGTGAATCAATTATCTACTGTATCTATTCCTAACAGTGTGCATGAAGCTTTAGCTGACCAAAAATGGAAAGATGCTATGAATGAAGAACTAAGATCCTTAGAAATAAATAGAACTTGGGAGCTTATCGATCGTCCACCAACAAAGAAAATTATTGGATGTCGATGGATTTTTTCAGTAAAATATCAAGCAGATGGTATGATTGAACGATATAAAGCAAGATTGGTGGTAAAAGGATACACTCAAACATATGAGATTGACTATATAGAAACATTTGCACCTGTAGCCAAAATTAACACTGTTCGGGTCTTGGTATCTCTAACTGCAAATTTAGATTGGCCATTATATCAGTTTGATGTAAAAAATTCCTTTCTACATGGAGATTTAATTGAAGAAGTCTACATGGATTTACCACCAGGAATCAAGAAATCCACAACCCATGGTGAAAAAGTGTGCAAATTAAAAAAATCACTGTATGGATTGAAACAATCCCCAAGAGCATGGTTTGGTAGGTTCACAAGGTCAATGAAGGCATTTGGCTACAAGCAAAGCAATTCAAACCATACTTTATTTCTAAAAAAAGGGTATGGTAAGATCACTGCACTTATTGTATATGTTGATGATATAATAGTAACATGGAATGATCTTGAAGAAAGGAAAGCGCTACAAACTTATTTGTCCAAAGAATTTGAAATGAAAGACCTTGGTTCCTTAAAATATTTTCTTGGGATTGAGGTTTCTCGATCAATAGAAGGAATCTTCTTATCTCAAAGAAAGTATGTCTTAGATTTATTAAAAGAAACCGGTATGTCGGTATGTCAACCAGCTAATACACCAGTAGAGGAAGGATTAAAGTTATGTATTAAGGTTGATCAAGTTCCAACAAATAAAGAAAGATACCAAAGGCTTGTTGGAAGGTTGATGTATTTGGCACACACAAGACCAGACCTTGCCTATGCTTTAAGTATTGTCAACCAATTTATGCATAATCCTAGAGAACAACATATGAATGCAGTTATTCGTATTTTGAGATATTTAAAGTCTACTCTTGGAAAAGGAGTATTGTTCACTAAGAACTCAGAGTTTTTTAGAATTGAAGTATATACTGATGCTGATTGGGCTGGATTAATAAATGATAGACGATCTACATCAGGCTACTTCACTTTTGTAGGGGGAAACCTTGTAACATAGAGAAGTAAGAAACATGTTGTTGCCCGTTCAAACGCAGAGGCTGAATATAGAGGAATGGCACTTGGGCTTTGTGAGGCCTTGTGGTTACAATCTCTCTTAAAAGATTTGGCATATCCTGCTAAAGAATCAATTAAGTTATTTTGTGACAATAAAGCAGCATGTGATATTGCTCATAATCCAGTTCAACACGATCGTACAAAACATGTTGAAGTTGACAGATTCTTTATTAAGGAAAAGTTAGAAGAAAATTCATTGGAATTACCAAAAATTAAGTCAGAAGATCAATTGGCTGACATCCTCACTAAAGCAGTCTCATATCGAGTATTCACAAAAGTTTCAGTCAAGTTGGGCATGAAAGACATCTATGCACCAACTTGAGGGGGAGTGTTGAATTCAACAAAGACTGCATTCATTCAACAAAGACTGCATTCATTCAACAAATACTACACCGACGCCAAACGCCTACCAAACACCTACCAATATACACGGTGCCTACCAAGCAGCTGTAAACCATGTAATTCAATCATGGTGGTTGGTGAAATAGTAATTGATATTTGTATATATAAACAATGTACATATCCGATACAAATTAAGAAAATATACGAAGGAAAACGTTTATTTCTTCTTCTGATTATTTCTTCAAACATTGATTTCTTCAAAAACACCAAAAGTGTATGTGTTTAAAATTGATCTTCCTTGGTTTAAGAAAGAAGAAGTATATGTGGAGGTTGAAGATCATAGGGTTTTGCCAATACGAAAAAAAAATATAAAAACCAAAATCAAATTCAACTAATAATCATCATTGTCTCGAGAGCTTAGTTGACAATCTACACATGATGGAGAGGCGTGAAAGTCAGATCGGGAAGAGAGAGGAGGCTCTTTAATAGATTTTATTAAAGTAAGTTAACATTGATTAATAGTCTAATGCGGATGATATGTGTGATATTTTTATAAATGTGAGGGATATTTTTGAAAAAATATAAAACCTCAAGATTGTTAATTTCCCATGAAATATAAAATGATCAGTTGTATTAAGCTTTGGTGCAAAAATATTACCAATTACTTTATAATAATAATAATAATAGCAATATGATAATTATAATAATAATATAATAAGATAATTGCAAAATTAAAAGTTTGGATAATATTTATATAAATATGTATATCTAAGTTTTTCCTTAGAATGCTATATCATGATTAGATAAGCTCACATACTATTAATTCAAAAATATAGATAATATTTGTTTAAAAACTTAGATAATATTTAATTAAAGTTGTTAAAAATATCAAATTACTTGTAAAAAATCATTTCAATAAAAAATATTTCATGGTAAAATAGTTCAAACAATTCAACAAAATTGTGCAAATTTAAAAATACTATATTGGTAAATATATCTAATAATAAGATATATAATGTGCTTCATAGCTCACCTTATGGATAGTTAAATCAAGGGTAAAATTATCATTAACTTAATTGAGGTTGTTTAGTTAAGTTTTTGGGTTTAAGTTTTTAACATTTATCCAAATATAAAACATCCACACTTTTATACATTAGAATGGAAATTAGTAGAGCTTGTGTTAAAAAACTAAACCTTATACCTTAACTACTAAACCCTAAAACTTAACTAAATAACCTTAATTTAAATAAATTATAAATTTGTCCATGTTGTAGCTCTCCATAGAGTAACGTAACTCAATATATATATATATATATATATATATATATATATATATATATATATATATATATATATATTATTGTCTTTATAGATGAATCTATGATTGTATTGGTCTTACATTTTTTGTGCCTAATCATTGTAGCCATGGATGAAAGGTTAAGCTCCTATGCTCTTATTGGAAGAGCAGCAATTGATGTCTCAATTCCTTTGCTTATTGAGTTGTTCTCTGAGCGGCTTGAGCGGTTTCATCAGGTGTACTTGGCTTGTCAATTTCTAAAGGACCTCTTTTTAGACTTTTGGGCCTTTGTATGCGCTATAATTTGGCTTTTGGATTTTGTGGAGATGATTTTTCTTTTGTGCATGCAGGTTGATTTAACTCATTGATTTTCCATTGATGATCATGTATCATGCTTGCATTATGTTTGATTTAAGCCCTCACAATATCATTTTTTATGCTTATTTAGTGACATATAGAGATGTAAAATGGATTGTCTTACTCTATGTCCAATTTAATATCTTTAATGGGTTCATGGGTTAAAGATGTCACATTTTATTTAAATTTCATCCCATTCCATCCCATCCCATCCCATCTCATTAAAGTTTTCTATAATGAGTTTATGGTTATTATAGATAATCATGTTTCTTTTTTTCATTATTTTTGTAATTTTACTTGTTCTATTTAAGTTTATTTGTGACAAATGAGATATTCTATATGTATCATCCCAACACATAAAAAAATAAGTAGGACAAGATGGGATAAGCTCACAAAATTTATAGATCGTACTGTAGACTCATGAAACATCACATCCCAATTAACACCTCTAGGGACATGTGCATTACGATTTATACTAATTTGATGAAATATATGGCCTGATAAAAAAAGTTTTGGGATAAAAATTCCTCTGTTTTTTTACTTTGACTGTCACGTGTTTTATTTTGAAAGTATGCATGAGTTTTCATTAGGTTGGTGACAATGATGAGACTTTTAGTAAAACTTCTGGGTGAATCCTATCAGAAATTCAAATTTTAACCATGGGCTGACATTTTGTCATTTGACTTTTTACTAGGTTTCTTACCTTGATTTCAGTTAAACCTCTTAATCTGAAGTCTTTTGTATCATAATCTCTTGATAAGAATAGTCAATTGTACTTGGATGGAATTTCTTAAATATTTAAACTTGCTTAGAAAGGTTAAGCTCAGCGAGATTTCAAGATACCTGGCTACAGGGCCAAACAATACATTGATGTTAACATGTCAGATTTCATGAATAATAATGCGTGGCTGTTAACTACAAAGGACTAGCACGACATTTGGATGTAGCTTACACCAAGATTTTTTATTCCCTGTGTAACTGGCTGTCATTTTACTGCCACTGTTTATCCTCTGTATGATGTTTGGTTAATTACATAATAAGTTAAAACTCATATCCTAAGTTATTCTCTCTTCCATAGGGAACGGGCATCACTGATCCAACTGAAACTTTGGAAGAAATGTACTCAATGTTACTAATCACTGGGCATGTAATTGCTGATGAAGGGGAGGGAGAAACACCTCTTGTAAGTTGTGCACTATATTTTATTATTTCTAAGATTTTCAGCAGTAAAAACTGCATTGGACACTATAGTACATTTTGGATCTTCCTTTTCCACTCTTGGCTCAGGAACACCAACTTTGCACTTGGAGTGCAACTAAATCACTGTCAACTATATGAGTGTGTCTTGTGTCATGGCAGGAGCTGTATGAGTGTGTGCATGGATGTTATATTCTCATCCATTCTTCATATGATATCTCAGAATGCTGAATATGAATGAAAACAAAAGAAAGGTTCTGTTGTGAACATTCTTAAGTTACTTGGGTTTATCTAGTTAAGAATGTTACTTGGGTATATCTAGTTAATTCACTGTCGTAGAGTTATCCTGGAAAGTTCTGCTTCCTTATACTGATTGGTTTGCTTTAACCTACCATATTATTGTAGGAACTTTGAGAGTGTGTTTACTTTTTCACTTTGTTTTCATTTATTGCATGTCTGTTGAATAGATGATGTCTGTAAAACTCCTTATCCAAGTGATACACATTACTCCTGTTATGATGTCTTTTTTTTTATGTTTTGACTTCTAATACAGATAAAGGTTTTGTATTCTTCAGGTTCCGAACGTTATGAAGACACATTTTTCAGATACTATAGAGGCAGAGAAGCATCCGGTTATTGTTCTTTGCAGGTTCATTCTGCTTCTGTTAATAACTGCAGTAGTAAATTTCTCAATATGATTGGCTTGCATATCAACCTTTAAAATTAAAGGGAAAAATAGATTTTAATCATATGTGTTCAAGGTGGGTGACATCAAACAGTCAAATGCCACATGCCACTACCTGCATTCTTCATGTTATGGCTCTTACAAAAGAAGAATGTACCTATATACTTCTTAACGTGAATCGGGATGTAAGAAATAGTTTTAATTCACTTAATGAATGAATGTTTACAATCTAATTTATACATAACAAAAAGAAAATTATAATTATTAAAAATAGACATAATTATGGTAGAAATGGTCTTGGATCTTTGTTGCCCCTTACTTTTGGTGTTGGTTGTCTCCAGCTGGTGTGTAGGTTGCCACCAACTAGTTCTCGAGTTCTTCAACATTCCTCCTCAAGTTGGAATATATGTTAATTATTCCTAACTTACTAAGTAAGCTCAAGAACTATGAAAAACTTAAGGAATTGGTCAAGATATCTGTTAATTGCTCCGATGTAGAGATATGATAAGTCTTGATCATTCCAACTTGAATCTTTTCTCTCACTAGATGGAAATCAATCTCTATGTGTTTGGTTCGTTCATGAAACACTAGATTTGATGCAATGTGAAGGGCAACTTGATTGTTGTAACATAACTTGGTCGGTTAGGAGTGTTTGATACCCAAATCATCCAAAATGTATCGTAACCAGGTTACTTCGCAATAGGTTGCAGTCATAGAATGATATTTTGCTTTTGCACTCAATCGTGAGACTATGTTTTGCTTCTTAGTCTTCCAAGAAACATACAATATCTCGTGGTTAATCGTCGTGTGTCTATGTATCTAGCCCAATCTACATCACTGAAAGCATTTAGCTATAGTGAACTAGCTACTGAGAAAAATAGACCTTGTCCTGGTGTGTTCTTGACATATCGTAGCACTCATTGAGTTGCTTCCAAATGTGGTTGTTGTGGTTTGTCCATGTACTGACTGAGAATGTGCACAACATACACTAAGTCGAACCGTGTGATGGTCAAGTATATTAATCTCCCAACAAGTCTTCGATAGGATATAGGGTCATTGATGAATTCTCCTTCAACCTTGGTGAGGGATAAATTTTGTTCCATAGGTGAATTGACAAGTTTGGCACCAAGATAACCCTTGTCCTCCAATATTTCAAGTGCGCACTTGTGTTGTGATAGAACAATTCCCTTCTTGGATCACGAAAATTCTATTATACTTAATTTTTTTGACCCATTAACAACCAACAGGTTTCTTGTTTGGAGAAAGCTGTTGGAGCGTCTAAGTGCCATTAGTTTCGAGAGCACATAGTCTTGTTTCATGGCAAGCTGTCATTTTGGATTGTTGAAAGCTTCAGCAAAGGTGGTTGATTCCTAAAGAGTGGAAAGAGAAGTAGCAACAGAACGATGTGCAAGTGATAATCGATCATAGATACATATATGAGATAGGGAATGAAAAGTACCTTTGTTATCGGACGATGTTGAGTTAAACGAAGGGAAGGACCAAAAAGGTAAAGAAGCTTCTACATGATACTTTTGAAGGTTGTTAGGAACATGATTGGATTGATAGATTCTATGTGTAACTGGTGTTGAAGGAGTCACGTGCAGTGCGGAAGTTGATGATGGTGTTTCAGGAGGTGTATCTTGAAGATTAAGGGTGTGTGAGTCGATTGTTGGAAGGACAAATGGTGTATGATTAAGTAATGTATTTGGAGTGGTTGATTGGCGAATGTTAAGCATGTCATCATAAATAGTATTTTCTTATGGAGAGAATAGAGTTGGAGTGTTGACAACGGAAGTGGAATAAGAAAACACATGTTCATGAAAGATAACATCACGAGACATGAAAGTTTTACTTGTTTCTAGATTGTAAACTCGTTAACCTTTTATCCCAGATGGATGCCCAATGAATATGCATCGATATGATCTAGCATCAAACTTGGTGGGTCGATCATGATGTGCAGATGCAAAGCAAAGAGAACCAAAGACACGAAGATGTTCATACCTAGAACTTTGTGAAAAAGGATTTCAAATGGTGTTTTACCCTTGAGAACAGGTGTTGGTGTACGATTTATGAGGTATGTGGTTGTAATAATTGCATCTACCCATAATTGTTTAGGGAGGTTGGCTTGGAATAGCAATGCGCGAGCTACATTGAGAAGGTGACGGTCCTTGAGTTCAACAACACCATTTTATTGAGGGGTAGAGACAAAACTGGTGTGATGTAGGAATCCTTTGATAGAAAACAACTAGCTCATAGAAAATTCTAGTGAATTATCATTACGAATGATTTTAACTCAGGATGCAAATTGTGTTTCACCAAGATTAACAAAGGTGGTGAGAAATGTGTGTGTATCAGATTTATTGTTTAAGAGATAGACCCATGTGCATCTTGAGTAGTCATCAACAATAGAGAGAAAATAACATGCTCCATTAAGTGTTGGAATGTGATAGCCACCCCAAATATCAACATGAAATAGTTCAAAAGGTGCTCTTGTATTGATAGAACTTAAAGGAAATGGATTACGAGGTAGCTTATCTAGTGGATAAATAGAACAAAAGGGTATATTGATGGAAAGAGAAAGTACATGCAAACTGTTATCAGATAAATGACCAAGTTGTTGATGCCAGAGATGAGGGTCGGTTGGAGCGGTATTTGAAACGAAGAAACATTCATCCTTTTTCGAAATAGTTAGGTAGTAGAGTCCTGCTTTCTCGGTTCCCATCCCAATCGTCTTCCTCGAGCATTTGTCCTGAACAAAGCACACATTATTTGTAAAGGTGGAATGACAAAATGAAGTTTGAGTGAGTTTGGCTACTAAAATCAAGTTTAATTTGAAGGAGGGAACACATAAGACATTATGGAGTATGAAATTATTGGACAAATGTATGGTGCCGATATATGTGACACGGGAAAGTGAATGATTAGGTAAATGCATATGCCGATTAATGACTGGAATTCTAGAGCTCACAAGGCTTTGGGAACAAACCATGTGATCAGTTGCCCCCGTATCAAAAATCCAACGGGTTTTTGAATGGAAAACACTTGCACATGATGTGTTACTTGAAGAAGTAGTCACTTGACTTGCCATGCTACCTGATTTGGCTTGATTGAGAAGTGTAAGAAGCTCATGATATTGGGCGGATGTAAGGTTGTAGGATGGTGTCCTTGTGTCGGAGCTACTTTCCTGAAAGTCAGTATGGTGAGCTTTGGAGGGGAAGCCATAACTTACATTTTTCTTGTCTTGAATCACCTTTTTCTTTCGACACATGTTGATGGTATGTCCATTGAAACCACAGAAATCAAATTTTATGCAATTTTGGCTGTTTTTAGAATTGTGGTCGATATTATTGCATCGATCGTACTTGAGATGTGAGTTCCTTGGTGGGTAATTCATGTAAGGATATTGTGGACAACTATCATTGGCGACAAGTGCGACAGCTTCTAGCATCCTTCCTACGGTTTGTGTGGAGATAACTCTTTGCTTTTCATCTTGAACAATGAGTGAGTATACCTTATTTACTATAGGTAAAGATTCCATGAGCAACATTTGTCCTCGTGTTACTGTGTGAACTGCATTAAGCCCCATGAGGAACTTTATGGTTTATTGTTTTTGTTGGTATTCCTGTAGTTCCTTTCAAGTGATTCCTCTACAATGTGGAAGAGGGACATAGTGCATCTCGAGTATCCCATAGGCTTTTCAACTTGGGGTAGTATTCTCCAATGCTCATACTTTTTTGTATGTAGTTATGGATCTTTTGCTCGATTTGAAATAGGTGCACGATGTTGGTGTGTAAAAAATGTTCTTTCAATTCTTCTCATAACTCATATACGGTATCATTATACATGACACTTTGACAAGAATGTTGTAGTGAGTGCATTGTTTGGTTTCTGCCTCAGAGTTTGCTGGTGGCCTCGTGATTGTGCCGTCAACAATTCCGTCTTTGTTTTTGGTGGTCAGAGTCATGAGCATCGCATGACTTCAAATATGATAATTTTCCTGATTTAGGGATTGAGCCACTAGAACCATGCCCAGTTGATTTGAGTGGTACAGGTATAATGAATAGCTAGGATCATCATACCATTTTGGTACAGTGGGGTTGGTATTGGTAGTTTCAAACATGATTGTTGAGTGAAAAAATTGAAAACAGGATAAGGTTTAGTGTGTTTCAGACGTTAATGACTGTTTATGGAAAAATAATGAACTGAAATGGGCTGTATTTTATAGGAAATGGATCAAGGATTCTAGAACTGGAAATTTCAGTTCGAGAACCGGTCGGAAAATGGGTGAACCGGCGTCTGGAATGACTGAACTGGCGATTGAAAGATTGAATGGGCTAATGACGTGTCATTTTTTATTGAACGGCATGTCGTTTGCGTCGTCTTCTTCAGAGAGTGTGCGTTTAGACGCGTGTGGGTGCGTGAATGGTCATCTTAGCTTGGAAAAAATTGCAGATTGCTCGAAATTTTCTAGAGATTATAATGGGATATATTTGAAATTATGGATGTGATTTGAAATTAATTTTGAAAAGAAACAAAACTGTATTTGGGTTTTCTGTGTGAGCTGGATTTTCAGAAAGCTTCTTCCTAAGCTCTAATATATGGGTTTTAGATGATAATGACTGTTTATGGGAAAATAATGAACTGAAATGGACTGTATTTTATAGGAAATGGATCAAGGATTCCATAACCGGAAATTTCAGTTTGGGAACTGGTCGGAAAATGGGTGAACCGACGTCTGGAATGACTAAATTGGCGATTGAAAGATTGAATCGGCTAATAATGCGTAGTTTTTTGTTGAATGGCGTGTCGTTTGCATCATCTTCTTCAGAGAACGTGCGTCTAGACGCTTGTGGGCGCGTGAATGGTCATCTTGGCTTGAAAAAAATTGCAGATTGTCCGAAATTTTCTAGAGATTATAATAGGATATATTTGGAATTGTAGATGTGATTTGAAATTAATTTTGAAAAGAAAAAAAATTTGAAAGAGAAAAAAAAAACTGTATCTCGGTTTTCTATGTGAGTTGGATTTTCAAAGAGCTTCTTTCTAAGCTCTGATATCATGTAAGAAATGATTTTAATTTACTTAATGAATGAATGTTTACAATCTAATTTATACAAAACAAAAGAAAAATTGCAATGATTAAAAATTGTAATGGTATTAGATCCTTGTTATCCCCTAATTTTTGGTGTTGGTTGCGTCCAACTGTTGTGTTGGTTGCCTCTAGCTGGTTCTCAAGTTCTTCAACACGTGACATGGAGATAATTTGAGAAAGAGAAGAAAAGTGAAAACTATGATTAGGGATAAAAAAATTAGAACTTAGGGAGAGGTGATAGATATTTTGGAGGAAGTTGATATTTATCCTATACGACAATTTGTAACGTACAACAATACATCTTATTAGGTTTATTGTGGTAGCAAAGTAAATTCTAATATCAAAGTCAAAATTCTTATTTGAAAATCAAATATATAATCTAAATAATAAATATTAAAATAAATCCTAACAATATCTAAAGCTTTTATAATTTATAAATACTGAAATAAAATCTTAACAATATATCTCAGCTTTCATAACTATCCTACTTTATTTATTATTCTTCATTCCCATCACTTCTCTTGTTTTGATAATTCATTTATTATACCTTATGAAATGCATTATACATGCATCTTAACTGAACTAATATGTGCTAAATATGCGCCACCAGTGTTTTAAATAATTTTGAGTCATCAACATGTTGTTCATCTTCTCTTGTTTATTTTTCTATATTTCTTATCATTCTTCATTTCTATATTTTCTTTTCCTGCCTCGCTTGTTCCTATTGGTTGCCCTGCTGGAAAGTATTTAGTTAATTGATAGAGTTACAAAATATTGTCCTTGATTTTACTCTACAAAGGTAGTTTCCTTGTAAATTAACCTTTCACTAGAATTTCTTTGCATAAATAACAATCATGTTGCTTTCTTATGAGCAATTGAGCATTTTGGTGCACTAATGTTCTGTCAGTTACATTTCTAACTACACTTTTATCCATAGTTATCTACTTTCAACGTGGCAATCCTTTATCACTTAGAAACTTAACAACTATTGTGCTGTTCTTTGTTTCTTAATGCAGCTCAATTATAAGATTTGCCGAGCAAAGCTTAGACCCCAATATAAGAGCATCAGTTTTTAGCCATCGACTTATGGAGGTAGTATTTAAATTTAATATTTCACCTGACCATTTTATTCCCGTGGTCTCCCTTGCATGTAATTATCATGCTTATCAAGTTAATAAATGTTAGTTTTGTTGCAGAAGCTTTATCTTGTTAAAAATGTACTGATAAAATCATCAATGTATAAAGTTCCCGAAGTTACTTTTAAAGGAACTTTAATCGAATATATATGTTCTCCATATACTGCACAAAAGCCATGCTCTTCTACTTATGTCAAATCAGGCTATATTCCTGTATTTCAAATTTACACGGAAGCTTATTGGCTGGATTACAGTATTTTCTATCGTACATATCTTGTGTTGAAAATCAACACCAACTTAATAAATGAAGTGGTTGAAAGATGTAGAAAAATAAATGAAGTGATTAAAGGATGTAGAAAAATAAATAGAATCATTGAAGGATTTAGAAAAATAAATAGAGTGATTGAAGGATTTAGAAAAATAAATAGAGTAGTTGAAAGATTTAGAAAAATAAATGGAGTGGTTCAAGGATGTAGAAAAATAAATGGAGTGGTTCAAGGATGTAGAAAAATAAATGTAATGGTTGAAGGATGTAGAAAAGAGAAGTATGTATAACGTGATAATATTTGTATGGCTAGAATTATTTCTTAGTTTTATATTTGTGTGGTATAGATTGCATGATGAGGACTATAAATAGCTTACCTTGCATTTGGTTTAATCATCCAATCAAAAACAAATAAGTCTTTGTATTCTTAGTTTGAGTGTGAGTTGAGATCTTTCTCTTTGAATATTTGTATTTCTCTTCAATTTGTAATTTTCCTTTGAAAGGTGTTATAGTTTCTTTTATTATGGGCATAATATAAGTAGTTCGTTTACTTGTGTCGATCCAATATTTGTAAATTTAGAGCTGTGTATTCTAAATTTTACTCAACAATTGGTTTCAAAGCAAGACAGTCAAAGATCGTTTTTAGTAGAGCTACCTTGAGTTGTGAGAAGTTTGGTACTCTGCAAGTTTCTTAGTTAAGCTTATTTGGTATAGTCGAAGTCTTACCAGCACAATGGGTGACCTTCAAGTAGTTGGAGGAATCAAGAAGCTCAACAACAAAAACTATAACACGTAGGCAACATGTATGAAGTCTTACCTCCAAGGTCAAGACCTGTGGGAGGTAGTTGGTGGTGGCGAAGTTACACAACCAGCAATGGAAGATGCAAACGGCATCTTGAAGAAGTGGAAAATTAAAGCAAACAAAGCGATGTTTTCTTTAAAGATCACATTTGAAGAAGAAATGTTAGAGCACATTCGGGATGCTAGAACACCAAAAGAAGCATGAGAAACTTTTGTTACACTTTTTTCAAAGAAGAATGATACAAGACTGTAACTTTTTTAGAACGAGTTGCTATCGATGACACAACGTGACATAACAATTTCTCAATACTTTCACAAGGTAAAATCGTTATACCACGAAATTTTAGATTTAGATTCAAAAGCTCCTATTAGGGAAACTAGGATAAAGAGGATAATTATCCATGGTTGGAGACCTGAATATCGAGGGTTTGTTACCGCTATACAAGGATAGCCGACATAACCATCTCTTGTTGAGTTTGAGAATTTGTTGGCCGGTCAAGAAGCTACGGCTAAGCAAATGGGAAAAGTCTCGCTAAAGGGTGAGAAATAAGCGCTCTACACCAAAAAAAGTAGAGACACTTTCAAGTGATACAATGGTAATGGATCTAACAAGGATAACGACAAAGGAAAAATTTCTCAAGGAAATGGAGGCTTTCATCTAAGGGGAACTTGGAAGAATCGCGATAATAACAGAAAATTTGATAATGAGTGTTACAACTGTAGGAAGATGGGTCACATGGAAAAAGATTGTTGGAGTAGGAAAAAGGCTATTGAAAGTAATACAACTACTTCCAGTTCTAAAGATAATATTGAAGATGGTTGGGATGCTAAAACATTATTCACAACAGAGGAAGAAGAATTAGCTTTCACGGTTACAACTGTGAAAAATGCTGGCAACGCTACTCTTGAGAAAAGTATAGATCATGATCTACCTGTTGAATGGGATAAAAAGACAACTACGAGTGGTTCAACCAACAATCAATGGAAAGAGAAAAATACCTCTGCTTAGGGAAAAAAGGCCAAAGATGCTCCAGGATCTGATAATCATATTCCATTTTCACCATACTATCTTTTGCCCAAGCCAGGATATATGAAACCAACAATGACAACTATGGGAAACCCTCCTACCTCAAATCATTCCTTTGGAAATCGCTCAGACATCACGAAGTTATCAAGAAATAGTAAGGTTCATTATATCTAGAAGAAAAAGGATGTGTTCAGGCCATCCTTGCTGGATATGGAATCTGGTAATCATGATCGATGGTGTGATGAGGAAAGAGACACCAATTCCTCTTTATGAAAACATCGCTAGAGAGAGGGAGATAAAGAGCTTGGTGACAACCACAAGATGGACCGTTGGACAAAAAATTCAAACACGAAGCACTTTGGAGAAGGGCATCGTGTTCTATCTAATCGATGGACAGACCCAAGTAACAGGGATTCCAACTATGAACAAGGCACATTTTCTACAAATTCTGATGGTGATAGAAAATCAGATAGATTCCATGAGAGGAAGATGATAAGATCCAGTCGCATCCTTCACCAAATAATGGATCTCTGGAGTCATCTTTGAGGTCGAATAGTCTGATAATGGTGACGGTGGCATCAGGGGCACCTTCAAAACAACAAACGAGTCAAAACAACCTAAGCCTAGCCCTATCGATCCTGCAGCAACAATAGACGAGGAATGGCACTAGAGGAGGTGGAAGAAAGGATTTTGGAGTGAAGGTGCTACGACGGTGTTGATTGATGCTTGAGGTGAAAGATACATGGAACTGAGTATAGGGAATCTCAAGAAAAAACATTAGAAAGAGGTTACAGATATTATGAATAGTAGATAAGACTATTCAAAGAATCCTAAGACTGATATTCAATGTAAGAATCAAATTGATACTATGAAGAAGAAGTATAAGAGTGAGAAAGCTAAAATTGTTGCAAGTAGAGGACCTAGCACGTGACGTTTCTTTGAACTACTTGATGAGTTAATTCGTCCTACAACAAAGATAGATAGGTTTGTTAGGTTTGGCGATGAGAGTGAACAATTGTGAGCCATGACAAAAATGAATGGGCAGTATTGTTCTATTAGGCCCATACGTATTAGACCTGGTTCCAACAAGAAGCTTGTTATCACACAATAGAGTGGTTCATATCCTAATAATCAAGGAAACCAAGCTGAGAATGATCCAAATTATACAACATTTTTTGTTGGTGGTTTGGATCCAAACGTCAGTGATGACATGCTAAAACAAGTATTTGGCCAATTTAGGGAGTTAATTTATGATAAAATATCAGTTGAAAAAGCTTATGGTTTTGTACAGTTTGTCGATAGGAAAAATTTTGACGATGCAATTGATAGTCTAAATGGAATGGTAATTGGTAAGCAAACCTTTAATCTTTCATGGGGTCACACATCAGGAAACAAACAGTGAAGAATGGGTTAAAATAACGAGTGGAATCAAACAACACACCCAACAGTTGGAGAGAATCAGATGCAAAGTGGTAGATGAATATGAAGAACTCTTTTCTTCATGGAGAGTTGGTATTGAGAGAGAGTGTTGAAAATCAACACCAACTCATGAAATGAAGTGGTTGAAAGATGTAGAAAAATAAATGGAATGGTTGAAGGATTTAGAAAAGAGAAGTGTGTAGAATGTGATAATATTTGTGTGGTTAGAATTATTTCTTAGTTTTATATTTGTGTGGTGTCGATTGTATGGTGAGGACTATAAATAGCCTACCTTGCATTTGGTTTAATCATCACATCAAAAACAAATAAGTCTTTGGATTTTTAGTTTGAGTGTGAGTTGAGAGCTTTCTCTTTGAGTATTTATATTTCTCTTTAATTTATGAGTTGTTTTTTGAAAGTTTATAAGATATGGACCTAATTAACCTATAGGTTATTTTTAAATTTTTATCAATTTATAGTGCGGAAATATAGTGGCTAGGCATGCAATCGCGTGTAAGAATATAGTGCGGAAATAAAAGAACAACACGATATTTTTAGGTGAAAATAACCTAGGCCACAACCATGACCTAAGAGGAAAACCACTAATCCTCCACTATGAAAATCAAATTTTTAAGTATAAATTCTGTCTTATGCTACCCTACTTAGGATATTGCCCCAATATACTTTACTTATGAGCCCTTGTTCTGTTTTCACAGTTTTTGAAATTAGCATGAGTGGTTTTCAGACTAACATTCCAATGAACTTCCTGACAATCAGATACATTCACGAATCAACTGCAAAAAGGGTTAGCATAAAAACACAAGTGCACGTGTGTGTTCTAGAACAGATTAACAATGAATATTCCTAACAAGATGATTCAAAATATATGTCACTTAAATAAAATCAACTTAATAAATCCTAGAGAAAATATTACAATTGTCAAATCATTAAACTACACTTAGCAAGATAGTTGTTTCAATAGCGTAAGCGTCTCAGAACAATACATATGCAGTATAGGCATGTTCATCAGAACAAAGTAAATGAAGTAGAAGGGAAATCAAATTGTTGCGTTAAGAATTAAATGAAGCTTCATAAAACTGGCAAGCAAATTGATTTATAACTAATATCAATGCTCCTTGCGTAAGTAAACATATATAAATGCATATTACCTATATCATTCAACGTGAAGATCAATAAAGCTTTCCACTTTCCCTGCAAACCAATACTAAGTTATATATATTAACCATTTGAATTAAGCTCATATATCATTCCTCTGTTTTATTCCTTTTCTTTTGTTTTCAACAATAACTCCACATTTTGACAAATTGTAGCACACACTTTTAATTTTGTAGTTACATATATATTAATATTTTAATCAACCCATGTTGGTGCCATGTTCTCTTAATGATGTTTTTCTCAAGTTATATTATATTTAATCAACTCATGCTAATGCCCATGTTCTCTTAATGATGTTGTTATTAATTTATATTATATATATATTATTACTTTAATCATGACATATTTTTTGAAATGTTAATGAAATTTTTTTCCTTTACTTTCGACAGCTTTTTTATATTATGAAAAATATTTTTTTAAAACACGTAATTAATAATTAAATAAATTGATTAAAATTTAAAAAAATAAATATTTTAACACCAAAAATAATTTCAGATTTATAAACATATGTTATTAAATGCATGAATGCAATCATATGTGTCATAGTTATAAAAAATATACCTGAAATACGACTATCTAGAACTCGAGCATTTGTTAGGTTTATTTGATAGACAAGATAGTAGACCTAAAAACAAGTTTGTAGGTAAATATTTTGTCCACGAAAATAGCCAACACTCATAGTCGTTACAAACTCCCCATTTGGTATTTTTGTGTGGCAACACTTCTCACTCACTACATGACACTTATAAAAATAAGATAAAAATACAATGATATCTCATACTCTATAGTGGAACTATTCTATGGTTCGGTGAATTCATCTTCGATGCAACTTGAAAAGCTTGTAAATACATAGAAATAAGCGAAGTGTAAAGAATAGTCATGTAGTATGCATTCATACCAATCAAGCTTAATTAAATATGTTCTTCCCCTATATACACAACAAAATAAAAACATTGAAGTAAAATACATTATTCTCTCCCCCTTTTTAATATACGAGAAGGACAAAGCATTAGACAAATCAATGAAGCTAAACTCTTCCTAAAGATATAACAATGCAAAATCAAAGTAATGTAGAAGTGTAATGTGCTTAAAACTCCCTCTAAGTTCTATAACTTTCTAACTTAGAAGCCAATGAAAAAGATGATAAATAAAAAGAATATGTAAATGAAAAAAAAATCTGAATGTTTATCGTATTGGCTAGATAAACATTCTACTTCTCTTTCTTCTTTTTTGTTTTGTTTTTTTAATAAAATTTGATATTCAATTTGAGGGAGAAATTCCCAAGGCACTCCTAAGATACTTAAATCTTTGAGTGTCTATAACTTTGGTGAAGATAGCGGCTAGTTGTCTCTCAGTAAGTACAAACTCAAGTGTCACTACTTTCTCTTCAACTAATTCTGGAATAAAGTGATGCCTAATGTCAATGTGCTTAGTTCTAGAATGTTGAACTGGGTTCCTAGAAATAAATATAGCATTAGATCTATCACAATATAAGAGCAGCATACCTTGTGGTTGACTGTAGTCCTTGAGCATGTTCTTCATCCAAATCATATGTGTGCAAGAGCTTCCTATAGCAATATATTCTACCTCAACTGTAGAGAGTGAGATATAGTTCTACTTTTTACTGTGCCAGGATACTAAGTTGTTCCCAATGTAGAAACAACCACCTGATGTGCTCTTCCTATCATCCTGGTTGCCTGCACAGTCAGCATCAATATAACAACTTACCTCACAAGTAGTGTCAGTAGTAAATATAGACCATAATTACTTGTTCCTGAGATATACCTGATGATCCTCTTTACATTCTCTAAGTGTGATTCTTTAGGGTCAGCTTGATAATAGGCACACACACCAACACTAAAACATATGCCAAGCCTACTTGTAGTGAGGTAAAGCAAACTGCCTATCATACTCCTATAAACGGTTTGATCAACACTTTGACCTTGAGTGTCCTTTGTAATTTTTGTTCTAGTACCTAAAGGAGTCCTTAATGGCCTGCTAGTTTCAAGACCAAACCTTTTAACAAGGTTACAGGCGTACTTGGTTTGAGAAATAAATATATTATCATGAGATTATTTGATTTACAAAACAAGAAAGAAAGTCATTTCACCTACCATGGACATTTCAAATTCATTTCTCATAACATGTACAAATCATCAAGTAGTGTACTAGATATGGATCCAAAAACTATATCATCCACATAAATTTGAGCAATAAAGATCTCATCACTACTCCTTTTAATGAATAGAGTCTTATCAACCCCTCTCAAATAAATCTCTTGTTCAAGAGATAGTTGGTAAGTCTCTCATACCGTGCTCAAGAAGCTGATTTCAAACCATAAAGAGCTCTTTTAAGCCTGTAAACATGATTAGGAAATTTTGGATCAATAAATCCTTTTGGTTGTTCCACGTATACCTCATCATTCAAAAAGGCAGATTTAACATCCATTTGATATAATTTGAATTTCATGTGACAAAAAATGGCAAATAAAATTCTAATTGACTCTAGTCTAGCTACAGGTGCAAATGTTTCATCAAAGTCAACTCCTTCTACTTGCGTGTAGCCTTAAGCTACCAACCTACCCTTATTTCTAACAACAATTTCATGCTCATCATATTTATTTTTGAACACCCATTTTGTTCCAATAACATTTTTGTTTTTAGGCTTACTAATATCCACACATGTTTCTTTCAAATTGAGTTAACTCATCATGCATGTCATTTATCCAAAATTCATCCCTATAGGCTTCATTCACATTTTTTGGTTCAAATTGAGAAATATAACATAAATGGGTTACCTCACTTATTTGTCTTCTTCTTGTTACCATGCTTGCATTAGGATCTCCAATTATATTCTTAATAGGATGATTTTTTGAAGTTTGGGTTGGATTTATCATTGATGAGGTTGATGATTTTTCCTTCTTTTCTTCTTTTTCTTTTAACTCCTCTCTTTTGTTCCAATTATGTCACTGATCATTGTTAATTAAGATGTTGTAAAATTTTCTTCATTACCACTTTTTTCATTTGTAATCTGCTTACCTACATCATCTATAACGACATTTATGGATTCAATAATAACATTAGTTCTACAGTTGATGACTCTATAGGATCTACTGTTTATGGAATAGCCAAGAAATATACCTTCATCACTTCTTGAATCAAACTTGCCCAACTGTTCTCGATCCCTATGTATGTAGCATTTACTTCCGAAAATATGCATGAATTTCATATTAGGTTTTTTACCTCTCCATATCTCATAGGGAGTTTGGTTTGTACCTGGGCAAAGATATGTACGATTTATAATGTGACATCCAGTGTTTATAGCTTCAATCCAAAACCTTTTAGAGACTCCCTTGGCATTAAGCATTACTCTTGTCATCTCTTGAAGTATCCTATTTTTCCTTTCAACTATTCCATTTTGTTGAAGTGTGATGGGAGCAAAGAATTCATGAAAGATACCCTCTTCTTTGTAGAAGTCAACATACTTGGTATTTTCAAACTCTTTTCCATGGTCTATTCTCAGTCTCTTGATGGTTACTATTTTGTCACCTGTTATCTGCACTCTTGTACAATATGAAATGAAAAACTCAAAAGCATCTCACTTATCTTTAAGAAAGTCTACCCAAGTGTAGCAAGATAAGTCATCTACTACAACTATGATATATTTCTTACCTCTAATACTTTTTGTTCTCATAAGATCCATGAGGTCAATATGTATCAATTCAAATTCTCTGTTTCTATTGATACTCTTGATCTTCTTATGAGCAATCCTAGTTTGTTTACCCAATTGACATGGTCCACATACAAGCGTTTCAATTTTTGGGAGAATAGGTAAACCACGTACAATCTCAATTTTATTTAATCTGACTAGATTTTTAAAATTCATATGACCTAGCTTTTGTGCCACAAGTAATTAAGTCATTACTAGCTAGGTGACATGTTACTATGGGTGATGTATCAATACAATAACAATTGTCATGTGATATGATTCCCTTAATCATACATTCACCTTTTTGATCTGTTAGAATACAATGATTATTTGTAAATTGTACATTAAAATCATTGTCACATATTTGACTTATACTAATCAGATTTGTCTTGAGTCCTTTCACATATAAAACTTCATCAAGTTTAGGGATACCCTCTATTTAAACAGAGCATTTTCCAACAATATTAGATATTTTACCATTACCAAAGATAATTGTCCCTTCATTGTATTCCTCAAAGGTTTTAAACAAAGAATTGTTCCCAGACATGTGTCTAGAGTATCCACTAACAAAATACCAAGAGATATTTGATTTAGATTTAAATGCTATGTGGGTCATAAAGCAGTTCAACTCAGATTTCTTAACCCATCTTCTTTTAATTTTGGACATTTGAGTTACTGGTTTCTTAGGTTCCTTTTTTTGTGTAATTCTTGTAGTAAAAACTTTACGTTTTGAAAATTTTTGAGGTGTTCTAGAAACATTTATACTCGTGATAGAATCATAAGCATAAAGAAATCTACACTTAGGTTTAATATGTCTTTTCCTACTACAATGATGACATGTAGGAACAAACTAAATTTTCTTAGAGTGATAAAGTGCAGAAATTACCTTTCCTGCTTGAGCAATGGTGAGTTTTACAAATTGAGTTTTGGATGATGAAGGTGTTGACTATTCATTTATGTATCAAAGATCTCTCTTATCTCCATGTGGTTTTCCATGGTCTAAGACTTTGGTCAATTTTTCAACACCAATGGTCAAATTCCTCACCGTCTCTTTAGCAATACTAAGTTTTTGCCTAAGTTTTTTGTTTTCCTTGATGGTTTTTGCAAGTCTCGTATTCAGAGTATTAATATGTTCAGACAATTCATTTTTATCTTTATCTAGGCTAGAGAAATTTATTTTGTGAACATTGATGATATCATTAAGTTTAGTTACTTCTACAAGTAATTTATCTCTCTCTTCCCTAGCACCTAGACAATCATGAATAATTCCTCATAATTTGATACAATAAACTTAGACAGTAAAAGAGAAAAGTTTACTTCGTTTTCTTCATCCGAGCTAAATTCGGAGTCATTGTGGTGTGCTTTGGCAGTTATGGTGAAGGCACAATAATTAGTGTCATCATCCTATGAGTTACTAGCATTTTCCTAATCACTTTCTGTGTCACTAAGTGTAGCATTAAAGGCTTTTTCAACTTTTTTTTATTGTTAGCACATTCTCTAGAAATATGACCAAAGCCACCACAAGTAAAATATTGAGGACTAGTGGGCTTACTTTTCTTACCATGAAGGCTAAGAGGCTTGGTTTCCCTTGACTTTCGGTCCTTCAAACGATTAGATTGTCCCTTGTTAGATTGATTACTTAGTTGACCCTTTTTTTTCATAAACTTTTTAAATTTTGTGCTAATAAGACTAGTGACTCGTTATTCATATCCTCGTCACTATTAGAGATGTCTTTTTTAGAGCTTTTGAATGCCATATCCTTGTTTTTCTTGGGTGGATCAAGAGTAAGCTCATAGGTTTGGATTGACCCGACAAGTTCATCAATATTTAGTGTGTCTACATTCTTGCTTTACTCTATCGATGTAACTTTCATCTTGTAGTCTGATGTTAAGGAGCTTCAGATTTTACGTACTTGTATAGGTTGTGAAATTTTCTCACCAAGATTAGAACAAGCATTAGTGATATCACAAAAACGAGCATAAAATTGACCAAAAGTTTCATTGTTGCTCATTTTTATGGAATCAAACTGAGATGTTAACAATCTAAATTTTGTTTGTTTTACTTGAAAAGTTCCCTCATAAGAAAAAGCAAGTGCATTTCATGCATCTTTAGCAGTCTCACAGTCGGAGATGCGACAGAACTCATCTATCGACACAACAGCAAAGATTGAGCTTAGACCTTTTTGGTTTTCCCTGCTAAATGTGCGTTCTTCAATGATCTAGTCTCTTCTTGGCTTTATATTACACCATCTTTCGTTATTGAAGGTGGTTTCCAACCATCAAGAATAGTATCCTATACTTTTTCATCTTGTTTGAGAAAGTCTTGCATGCGACCCATCTTCTTTCATTTGGTCCATAAGTAGGAGTGTGTATCCCTAAAGATCAAACTCACTAAGTATGTCTAGTGTTAGTTATGATACCAATTGAAAGTCTAAGGTATAGACCTAATTAACCTACAGAGGGGTTAATAGGTTATTTTTAAATTTTTATCAATTTATAATTTAATAACCTAAACAAAACGGCTAGGTATGCAATCGTGTGTAAGAATATAGTGCGGAAATAAAAGAACAACACGCGATATTTTTAGGTGGAAACAACTTAGGCCACAACCATGACCTAAGAGGAAAACCATCGGTCCTCCACTATGAAAATCAAATGTTCAAGTACAAACTCGATCTTATGCTACCCTCCCTAGAATACTATCACAATGTACTTTACTTATGAACCCTTTCTCTATTTTCACAGTTTCTGAAATTAGCGTGAGCGGTTTCCAAACCAACGTTCCAATGAGCTTCCTACCAATCAGATATGTTCACGAATCAGCTGCAAAAAGGGTTAGCATAAAAACACAAATGTACGTGTATGTTTTAGAACAGATTTAACAATAAATAATTCTAACTAGATGATTCAAAATATATGTCACTTAAATAAAATGAACTTAGCAAATCTTAAAACAAATATTACAATTGTCAAATCATTAAACTACACTTAGTAAGATAGTTGTTTCAAGAACATAAGCATTTTTGAATAAGACATATGTACTATAGGCATGTTCATCTTAACAAAGTAAATAAAGTAGAAAAGAAATCAAATTATAGCCTTAAGGATTAAATGAAGCTTCATAAAACTTACAAGCAAATTGATTTCTAACTAATATTTCCTAAGTAAACATATATAATTGTATATTACCTATATCATTATCATTAAACGTGAAGATCTACTTTCCCTGCAAACCAACACTAAGTATATATATATTAACCATTTGAATTAAGCTACTATATCATTCCTCTGATTTATTCCTTTTCTTTTGTTTTCAACGACAGGTATACAATTTCTTACAGAGTTTGTCAATTACAACACACACATTTAATTTTGTATTCATTAAATAAATATTTTAGTACCAAAAATAATTTCAAATTTTTAATCATATATTATTAAATGTATGAATATAATCATATGTGTCGTTGTTATAAAACATATATCTAAAATATGATTATCTGAAACTCGAGCATTTGTTAGATTTTTTTTGAAAGACTTGATAACATGCCTAAAAATAAATTTATAGATAAATATTTTGTCTACAAAAATAATCAATACTCATAGTTTTTACACCTTTAAAAGTTGTTATAATATCTTTTATTGTGAGTATAATACAAGTAATTTATTTACTTATTTAGATTGAATATTAATAAATTTTAAATTATATATTTTAAAGTTTAATTGTTCTATAGTCTATTTTAGAATTTAGACTTTGCTAAATGGACTCTGTAGGCTATAGTTGTATCTTATGAGTAGTTTTAGAAGTTTTTTTTGTCACCAAATTTGGGTAAAATGATTTCTCCTTGTTATAGAATCAATATCTTAAAGGGCTAATATGTTACTTTCTCTAATTTCTAATGGACCAGAGCTTAATCATTATTGTTGGGATCAGTTAGGTAAATGGCAGTTTCATGCATGTGGACAGGCGTACATACAAATTTTCCAATTGGAATTTTATTCCAGATTTTTAGTGCTTGCAAATTCGTTATGAGTAACTTGGAGCAGCCAAGATAAGGAAAACCAAGCATGTTTAGAATCTTTAATTGTAAGATCAAAAGGATGAAAAACTTACTTGGAATCTAATTAATTCAGTCAGAAATGGTGTTGAGATGATTGAGGAAGTCTTCTGATTTTATAACAACTTGTGTTCATATGTTGTTCCACTTGTTCAGTTAATTAAAATTAAGCTTTATACAGGCTATCATATGGTTCCTAGCTAGGTGGTCCTGTACATATCTTATGTCTACTGAAGAAAATATGGATATGAGCACCAGAAATGTGTTGGTCAGTTTTTTTGGAGAACACCACCAGGGAAGACCAGTGCTTGAAATAGTTGTTCGCATATCTCTGACAGCACTAGTAGCATATCCTGGTAAAACAGATCTGCAGGTGTGTATTAAACAATTCTTTCAGCATATATTTCTGTCAACAACAGTTGTTCTAATCTGAAGCTGGTATTTATTTATCAGGCACTCACTTGCCACCAGTTACTGCATTCCCTTGTTCGGCAAAAACATGTTTGTGCTCGTCTTGTCACACTAGTGAGTCACTCGATGCCTCCTTAGCAATAAATTAGAATATTTAATATTTAATATTATTAATATTAAAATATTAGATAATTATTATTTTATTTCCTTATTAATTTAGGGGTTTTAGTATTATTAATCTTCTAAATTTATAAGTAATTTTCAATATTATAAATATTATAATAGAATGAGAATTAAATATCTTTTTTTTATTTTATGGTTCTCTTCTCCACTTATTTCGATTATTTAAAATTTGTTTCTAGGTAATCATATTTTATATTTACACTAGTTATCAGAGTCATAGACACTTTTAATCTATTTTTTAAACCTTAGTTTTATTCTCTTTTCCCTAATCTCGTTGATCCTATTACATTAAAAAAATGCTAGATCAGATTAGTTTTTAAAAGAAAGAAAAAAAAAACCCCAAAACCTAGTCACCCCTGTTATTTCCAGATTTGCCGCAACTATTATTTATAGTAAAAAATAAAATAAATAAAAATACGAAATCAGTAATTAAAAATAATGATTTAAACTATAAAAAAATATCAAATTATTAATAACATCCTTGGGAGATTTGATGGCGATTTAGATGAAGATTAAATTTAAGGTTATTTTGGTATATATATATATATATATATATTTTGAGTAATATGTTTTATAAAACTTATGTTATATATAAAACATATAAATGTGTTTTATATTTTTATGGGTTTTCTCAATATGCCTTGGCAAATATATTATTTGGTCTGGGTTGTGCAAGACTGACTCTAAAGGTAAAGCAATAAAGGTTGTTGGCTGTTCCTGCATTGTCGTTAAGGACTTAGGCCCATTGGGTATTTTGAGCTCATTTTTTGGTATTTGGGCTGATTCATGTTTTGGAATTAATGGGCTTCCAATTTGGGTATTTGTTAAAGTTTATGGGCGGCTGATTAAGAAACTTTTGAGCAGATTCGGTGTTTTTAGACTTCTTTGGGTATTTTGCTTATTTGACTAAATTGGCTATTTTGGGTTGATGAGTATTTTTGGCTGATAAATTGTACTGATTTGCTATCATTTTTTTTATTAATGAGGATATTTTTATTAATATTGGATTTAAATTTATCACTTCCTTTTATTACGATTGAACCCAAATTTTGGCTATTGAGTTATTGCTGTATGTATTTGTACGTGGTTCACCTTTGTCTCTTAATCCATAAAGATTCCTTACCACTCAATAATAGTTATGTAGGTCTCTGTAAATTATGCTTTATAATTAGAGGTGTGTAAAAAATCTGATTATCCGATCAATCTGATTCAATCCGTTGATTTTTCATCCGATCCAATCCAATCCGATGGTCGGATCGGATGGAAATTTTTTTCATCTGTTAAGTGCGGATCAGATGGCGGATTTTACTACGATTCATCTGATCCGATCCGACCGAAATTAATTATATATATATAATTAATATTTATTTGATTTTTTAATGTTTTTTAAGTTAAATAATTTTATGTTATGATTTATGTGAAAATTTAAAAAAATTATTTTAAAATACAAAAAATAGAGTTAATTAAGTTTATTGGTCGGATTGATCGGATGTCATCCGAATATTTTATGGATCGAATTGAGTGGATGTGAGAGGTGATCAGATCGATTGCGGATTAGGATGTTTCAATCCGAACGAATGATCGGATCGGATTGGATGAATGTAAAATCAGTGGTTTCGATCCGATGAACAACCCTATTTATAACTACTATTCCATTTATTAATTTCTTATTTTCCTCAATGAAGTACTAAAGGTTGTTTTGGACAATAACATGGATCGGTTATTTGGGTGGTTCTCTATAGTTATTCTATGATATGAGATATTTGATGGATTATCTTATTGATTGGATTTTTGGTCTTTGATATATACAATTTATACTAAACTAAGCATCATGTTATTATTGTTGTGGGTTTGTCTCTTATGAATATGTGTTGATTGTTTTTTTTGACTTACACTAATTGAGAAAGAGTTTTCGTGTCATCGTCTACTATTGAGTACGTAACCATTGGTGGTCTAAAGAGTGCATAGTGTGTAGACCTAAGACAATATAAAATTAAGACCATAAATATTTTTCATATTAAAATAATATAAATAAAAATATTTGTTTTTATTTTTAATAATTTATTTAGATATATACAATATATACTATATAAAGTATATATTTTTCTTTGTCATCGCTAATTGAATTTTATTTTTCAAACGATTCAAATAATCAAAGTATAAAGTTTTAGCCAAACATAAAAAATTAATTAAGGATAAAATATAATTGATAGAATAAAAAATTGAATAAATAATTAAATTTTTTTTTTCAAAAATGATAAAAGTTAAAAGTGTAAATACAATTATGAATAATTAAAAATATTCAATTAAACTTTACTATAAAGTAATATGATAATGACAAAATCCTATAAAATAAAGTTACAATGAGATTTGATAATGTATTAATAATTATTTTTAGGAGAAACTTTGATGTAAAGTGAAAAGTTTAAAATTGCCTGCATGTGTATTTCTAAATAAAGTAAATATATAAAAAAAATAAAATTTGAAAGTTAAAGTTTTTTATTGTAAATATGAGTTTTTATTTTTACAATCTCAATTAACTAAAAGAATGAGAGAGAATATTAAGAATAACAAAAGGGAAAATAATTTCAAGAAATTTATTACTTAGAGTCTTAAACTGTTCAATGAAGATAAAAAAAACTAAGAGTCAAGTAACATATAATGTTCATTTTTTTAATTAATTAATAACATATAAACTAAACCTTGAAAGTAATGAATAATATTTTCAAAAAAATTGTTATAATATTTTATATAATATATGTTGACAAAAACTAGGGGCCTTATATGGTCTAGGCCTAACGTGGCCACCTTATTTACTTAAATAACGAGCCTCTCTTGACTTCTTCTATGATGTAGTTATGTTGGTCGATTTCTTCTATGGTATGATTATTGGCTCATCTATGTTTAAATTGTTAGATTTCTTGTCTCTGTTGTTGTCATCGTCATCATATGATCAAATATATATTAGAATGCTTTTAAGTTATGGCTATTATATGGGTTACATGTACTAACTATTTGATTGATTAAAGATTACTTGGTTATATGTTTCTATCTATTCAATTATAAGATTATTATTTTAGGCTTGATAAAATTCAAGTTTTACTTCTAATGTCTTATAAAAGGTTCTATTGGAAGATTTTCATAGTTCACAATTCAAGTTAGACATGTTTGATATTTATGTTACAATTTGAGGAGAAGAGTTAGAGTGTGTCTTCCTTCTACTTGCTAATTTTTAGCCGCATTCTCTATTGACTATCCCAAGTTTCTAAAAAGCTCTTTTATGTGTGGTTGTGCACTACTTTATCGGTCTATGCCACCATTTGTCTTTTCTTTGTGTTTTTGTTGTTATTTAGCCTATGACACCATATCTTCTATTGCTTTCTATATCTTATGAATTTATTTATTTTTGTTACCCTACACTCTTAGGGATATTTTACTACATGTGATTTACGACTTCACTCAATATTAGCGTCCTCAACAAAGTGATATAATATATTATTTTTCAATTATTTATAGTTGTTTAAAGATTCAACTTCACTTGTGATAGATTCTTTTTGTTGATTTATATCTTATTGTTTTTTATAAATATTTAAGTTAAGCTTATATGTGTTTGACTTAGGGAAATAATTAGAATATTTAGATATTAATATTATTAGTATTAGAATTTTAGATATTAGATAATTATCCTTATGTTTCTTTATTAGTATAGTATTCTTGTTTAGAGTCCTATTAGGATTAGGATTTTGGTATTATTACTCCTATAAATAAATATATATATATATATAATCTTGCAATTTTATATTTTTACTCAATACACTATAGAATATTGCATTTTGATACTTTAGAAGCTACTTCTTCTTTTTCTTTCTCTTCCTCTTCCTCCTCCAGTCCTCCTCTATATTGTGTTCATGGGTTTCTTTGATCCCTTTTAGAGGAACATAATTAAAGCAAAATAGCTTATGTTATTTGTTTGGCCCAAACCCAAAACAAATATGTGGCCCAAACCCATATATATTAAAACCCTTATTATTGGGATATATATATATTTCCCTGCTTGTGTTACGGTGTGTTGGGTGCCTCCATAACCGACTAAGAGAACAGAAACAAAGAATAGCACAGAAATCAGTTGATAGAGAAGAAGAGAAATCTGTTCCAAGTTCTTCACATCTGGCTCCTATCGAAACTATAATTTTATTTTATTTGGTGAGTTTCCAATTTGATTTGGAATATTAATTCCAGCCCATTCATTTATCCGCAACTTCTGTTTTGTACTTCTGAATATTGTTTCTTAATCTGATCATAATCTTCTGAGAACAACGTCAGTAGAGAACAAATTGAAAGAAGCTAAAGCTATCAATTGTGAAGCACTAAGTTTATTTATATAGTCATATTTGATTTAATAGCAAGTTTGTTAATTTATCTTGTTATATATTACCAGTAAATTAGAGAGGATATTTTGTGGTTGATTTTGGATTTTGGTATAATTTGTGAAGCTTTTTGGAAATTGGTGTTTGTATCTCCGTTTGATTATTAGTGGATTTTTTTCGGTGTGTCGTCGTCAGTGGAGTAGACTTTTCACATTGAAAAGTTGAACTACTTAAATCATTGTGTGTCATTTATTTTATTGTTTATTATTTTACTGTTATCCATTATTATTAATTTGTTCAACCAAAATTGGACCCGATCTTCGGTTCCGCAAGTACTAATTTACAATAGCTTACATCCATGAACTTAAAAGTCAAATGCAAGAGAAATTTCAAGAATGTTTTTAGGGGATTCTGTTTTAGAGATTCTTTGAGCAATTATTACTTCATGAGAGTCCTCTTTAGTTTGCACTTTTTAAGTGAATTGTGGATCATTGTTTGTAGGGATAAAATCTTATTTTTATAGCCGTGTGGTCATCCTGAGCCTATTATGGAGTACGTACAATGGGATCTTTAATCTTTGTTTCGTCTGGAATAACAATCTTTAATCTTTGTTTCGTCTGGAATAACAATCTTTAATCCCTTTGTATTCAAGTTCTTGTGTTTGAAAACTTAAAGGTGTAACATCCAATGCTTGTTACTATTATTTCAGTCTATGTTGATAACCTTATTTTGCAGGATTCATGGCATGAACTAGCCAACGTTTTTGCCAATCAACAAACTTTGTTTTCGTTAAATCCAACTCACCAGGTAAAAATTGTATATCCTTTTGACCAGTATGGTTTTTTCTTTACTCAATTTGTTTGAGCAAAAAACATTTATTTGTCTTTCAGTGCTCACTTGCTCAAACACTTGTATGTTCAGCATCTGGAATGAGAAATTTTGAGTCCTCAAACCAGTGAGTTATATCTTTTTTTTTTCAAGTTTCATTCATGTGGTATTCTCTTTTCTCATAATTTATAGTCATGCAAGTTTCTTTTTCTTTTTAAAGGTACGTAAGAGATGTTGTGGCTAATATGGCATCACATCTTGTGGAAATGTCAAGCATGAATGACTTTAAAAATATAGCTCAACAACCCGATATAATATATTCGGTGAGAGCATGATCTTTTAGTTTTTCAGTTGTTTTCTTTATGAAGATAAACTTGAATCATAGCATCCTTTAGGTTAGCTGCTCATTGGAGCGCCTACGTGGAGCTGCTATTGCCTCGGAACCTTGCTTACAAAAGGCTATCTATGATTTGGGCTTCTCTGTTCTGAACCATGTTCTGGTTCTTTTTGAGGTTTACAAACATGAGGTAGGTTCTTTTTTCTATTATCAAATAATTTGTCCTTTTTTGCGAACTTTTGTATGCTTTTCGATGAAATTAATATCTGTGTGTAGCAAAATAGACATTTCTAGACAATTGTTCATGTCTATTATGTATCTTTTCCTGTTGATTTGTCTCCTCTTTTTCTTTTTTAATCTCAAGAAACTCATTGATACTGATCTTTAATTACTGCGAAGTCTGCAGTTGTATATCTTCTACTCAAGTTTGTTGTTGATTGGGTTGGTGGACAAATAAACTATCTAGAGGCCCAAGAAACTGCTGTTGTAGTCCAATTTTGCATGAGCTTACTTCAGCTCTACTCATCACATAATATTGGCAAGGTATTTTCTAAATCTTTTAATTACTCTCCTAGTATCTAGTGTATGGTAGCTTGGATAAATGATCTATTTTTTTCCATTTATTGTGAGGTTGACATGAGGAACCGGGTGTTGCCATTAGTTAAGGATGCTTTATATTAATGGCATTCTCTGTAGACATTCTTTGATATACATACCAAAAGATTCTGAGATTGGATTCTGATGACATTGATCCTGTGATAATTGATGACCTTGTTTAGTGGTAAAGCTACTTAATTGGTTTAATGTTATATTTTGCTAATGGATGAAGTAGGAAACATGGAATGCATTTAATTAAGGATGTTATTGTAGTACTAATTTCTTGTGCATTCAATATGGAGAACTAATTTCTTATGCATTCAATATGGAGCACTAATTTCTTATGCATTCAATATGGAGCACTAATTTCTTGTTTATTTAATATGGAGCACTAATTTCTTGTTTATTCAATGTGGAGCACTAATTTCTTGTTCATTCAATGTGGAGCACTAATTTCTTGTTCATTCAATGTGGAGCACTAATTTCTTGTTCATTCAATGTGGAACACTAATTTCTTGTCCATTCAAAGTGGAGATGAACATGGAGTCTTTTCTATCACAAGTTCTTCAAAGATGTTGCCTATAAATAGCTTGTTTCATTTGTGCAAAATATAAGAGCAAATGAATTAGAGAGCATTCATAAGAAAGATAGTAAAAATCTTTGTGAGAGTTATCTTGTGAGTTACTACTTAGAAAGGAAAATTTGTTCTTTCTTTGTAAGTAATATTTTTCCTGTTTTGTGAGAGAGTTATTTCTCCTATTATAATAGAGATTAGAATTGTTGTCTCATTGTAACTAGAGAGAAGGTGTTGTAATCCCTATCTTACAATAGTGAAATCCTCCTACACTTTATTTGGGGGTTTTCCACAAAATATTTGTGTCTATTTTATTTTCATTATTCTCAATTTCACTTTAGTTGTGTGTTAGCTTCGACCCGATAATTTTTCCTAACAGTGGTATCAGAGCAGTTGGTTGAGGGGTGTGAAGTAGATCGTTGTGAATGCGATGTCAACTATGACAAAATTCGATGTTGAGAAGTTCAATGGGAGTAATTTCTCGTGTGTGGAAAATGAAAATTAAGGAAATTTTAAGGAAAGACAATTGTTTGGCAGCAATTGGAGAAAGGCCCGCAAAAATCACCGATGATAGCAAGTGGAACAAGATGGACGACAATGCAATTGCCGATCTACACTTAGCACTAGTCGATGAAGTGTTATCTAGTGTGGAAGAAAAGAAGACTGCAAAAGAGATTTGGGATACTCTAACAAGACTGTACGATGCCAAGTCACTACACAATAAGATCTTCTTAAAGAGAAGATTGTACACTCTTCAAATTACGGAATCCACATCGGTGACCGATCACATCAACATTTTGAATACTCTATTTTCACAACTTACATCAATGGGTTACACAATAGAGACATCTGATCGTGCAGAGCTTCTATTACAAAGTCTACCTGACTCGTATGATCAACTCATCATCAACCTGACGAACAACATCCTCACAGACTATCTAGTCTTCGACGAAATTACTGCCATTGTTTTGGAAAAAGAAACCAAGCGTAAAAACAAGGAAGAAAAACAAGTAGGTTTGCAGCAAGCGGAAGCTTTAACGATGATGAGAGGAAGATCAACAGAACGTGACCCCAGTGGGATTCAGAATCATGGTAGATCAAAATCAAGAAGTAAGAAGAATTTCAAGTGCTACAACTGTGGAAAGAAATGGCATGTCAAGAAGGATTGTTGGTTCAAAAAGAATAGTGGAGTCCCTGAGTCATCAAATGCTCAAGGGAATGTGGCAAGTGCCTTAGATGATGGTGAAGTTCTATACAGCGAGGCAACAACGACGGTTGGAGGCAGAAAGTAGTTCGTTGATATCTGGTTATTAGACTCAGGAGCAACATGCCACATGATATCTCAGAGAGTATGGTTTCACAAATATGAACCAATCTTAGGAGGTTCTGTACACATGGGCGATGATCATGCCTTGGAGATGTTCGATGGTACAATTTGCACTATTCAGGAGGTATGACACGTGAAAGGCATGAGGAAGAATTTATTATCTTTGGGTCAAATGGATAGTCTTGGATGTAAGACCCATATTGAAAATGGCCTCATGAAAATTGTTAAAGGTGCACTTGTGGTTATGAAGGTAGAAAAGATCGAGACGAATCTATTCATGCTAAAAGGAGAAACACTGGAGGAAGCTGATGTGTGTATCGCATCAATCAACAAGGGAGAAGAGTCGACAAAGATGTGGTATCTCAAACTAGGTCACATGTCAGAACGAGGTTTGAAGATTCTCTTCGACAGAAAGCTACTTCCATGGCTCAAATCGGTAAATCTACCTTTTTGTGAGCATTGTGTTATAAGTAAGCAGCATAGATTGAAGTTTAACTGATGCCAAGAGTAAATATATTCTAGACTTGATTCATTCTGATGTATGGGAGTCACCAGAAATGTCCCTAGGAGGAGCAAAGTATTTTGTGTCTTTTATTGATGATTATTCTAGGAGATGTTGGGTCTATCCAATCAAGAAGTTAGATGTATTTTCGGTATTCAAAGACTTCAAAGTGCAAGTGGAACTTGAATTTTGGAAAAATATCAAGTGCTTGAGGACAGATAATGGAAGAGAGTACACAGACAGCAAGTTTCTTGCTTTTTGCAATCAAGAAGGTATTAAACGATAGTTCATAGTCACATACACGCCTCAATAAAATGGAGTGGTAAAGTGGATGAATAGAACTCTTACAAAAAGGATGAGAGCTATGTGGAGAACTGTAGGTCAATCCAACTCTTTTTGGGCAGAAGCATCCAAAACCGCTTTGTTATGTGATAAATCTATCGCCATCAACAACAATTGATTAAAGACATCGATGGAGATATGGACTGGTAAGTCAGCAGACTATGCAACTTTACATTCTTTTGGATGTCCTGCGTATGTGATGTATAATGCCCAAGAAAGAACAAAGTTGAATCTGAAATCTAGGAGGTGTATATTCTTGGGATATGTTGACGGAGTGAAGGAGTATCGCCTGTGGGATCCCACTACCCCGAAGGTTATTGTCAGCAGGGATGTGATCTTTGCAGAAGATCAACTACTACAAACAGATGGACACGATAGCACATCGAAAGAGGTTTCAGAGACTACAACAATACAGGTGGAAAATAATCTGGTACAAGAAACTCCAGTTTCTACCGAAGCAACACCCGAGCACGAGGTACAAGAACTAGTTGAGTTCGAGTCTTCAGAAGTTCGTCGATCAACTCGTGAGAGAAGGCCACCATCTTGGCATTTAGAGTATGTTACAGAGAGCAATGTTGCATATTGTCTTTTAATAGAGGACAGAAAGCCCTCAACTTTCCAAGAAGCTATAAGTAGCTCAGATGTGTCTTCATGGATGACAGCGTAGGAAAAAATTGAAGCTCTACACAAGAACAAAACTTGGAAACTGGTACCATTGCCACATGGGAGAAAAGCCATAGGTAACAAATGGGTCTACAAGATCAAATGGGATAAAAATGATCAAGTGGAATGGTTCTGTGCAAGATTGGTGGTAAAAGGATTCACTCAAAAAGAAGGTATTGATTTCAATGAGATATTTTCCCCGGTAGTTCGGCTTACAACAATTAGAATAGTCTTGGCTATATGTGCTACGTTTGGCTTACATCTGGAGAAATTGGATATAAAAACTACATTTCTTCATGGAGAACTTGAAGAAGAAATCTATATGCTCTAACCAGAAGATTTTGCTGAAACAAGAAAGGAGAACATAGTTTGCAGGTTGAACAAATCTCTATACGGTGTCAAACAGGCACCAAGGTATTGGTACAAGAGATTTTATTACTTCATTATTAGCCTTGGATACAACAGACTCAGTTTAGACCATTGTACGTACTTCAAAAGGTTTGATGGTGATAATAGTTTTATTATCTTGTTGTTATATGTGGATGATATGTTGGTAGCAGGCCCCAACAGAGATCAAATCCAAGAATTGAAGGCACAGTTGGCTAGGGAGTTTGATATGAAGGACTTAGGACCAGCAAACAAGATTCTAAGGATGCAGATTCACCAAGATAGAAATAATAGGAAGATTTGGCTTTCTGAGAAGAACTATTTCAACAAGATCTTACGATGCAAGATAGTAAGCCAATTTCTACTCTACTTCCTAATAATTTCAAGTTATCCTCAAGTATGTGTCCTAGCAATGAAGTAGAAAGGAGAGAGATGTCTCGAGTATCGTATGCATCAGCAGTGAGAAGTTTAATGTTTGCCATGATATGTATAAGACCAGACATTGCACAAACAGTGGGAATAGTTAGTCAGTTTATGAAAAATCTTGGAGGAGAGCATTGGAATACTGTGAAGAGGGTTCTAAGATACATCAGAGGAACCTAAAATGCTGCATTATGTTACGTAGAATCGGATCTTATTGTCAGAGGCTATGTTGATTCAGATTTTGCAAGGGATCTCAATAAAAGCAAGTCTACTATAGGTTATGTGTTTACACTTACAAGAGGAGTTGTAAGCTGGGTATCTAAATTGCAATCAGTTGTAGCTTTATCTACAACGGAAGCAGAATACATGGCAGCTACATAAGCTTGCAAGGAATCATTCTGGATATAGAGGTTATTGGAGGAGCTTAGGTACAAGTATAAGAAGATTGTTATGTTTTCTGACAGTCAAAGTGCTTTGCATATTGCAAGGAATCCAGCTTTTCATTCATGGACAACACATAAGGGTTCAGTATCACTTTGTTTGAGAAGTAGTGGAAGAAGGTAGTGTGGATATGCAGAAGATTCACACTGACGAGAACCTAGCAGATGTTATGACCAAGAAAATCAACACTAACAAGTTTAAATGGTGTAGATCCTCATGTGGTCTAGCGTAAACATAAGTAAGCATGGATTTGGCAAGTGAGGAAGGATGGAAGGATTACGTAAGTGACTTTAAGTGGGAGAATGTGATAATTGATGGTCTTGTTTAGTGGTAAAGCCACTTACTTGGTTTAATGTTATATTTTGCTAATGGATAAAGTATGGAACATGGAATGAATTTAATTAAGAATGCTATTAGAGCACTAATTTCTTGTGCATTTAATATGGAGCACTAATTTCTTGTGCATTCAATATGAAGCACTAATTTCTTGTGCATTCAATATGAAGCACTAATTTCTTATTCATTCAATGTGTAGCACTAATTTCTTGTTCATTCAATGTGGAGCACTAATTTCTTGTTCATTCAATATGAAGCACTAATTTCTTGTCCATTCAAAATGGAGATGAACATGGAGTCTTTGCTACCACAAGTTCTTCAAGGATGTTTCCTATAAATAACTTGTTTCATTTGTGCAAAATATAAGAGCAAATGAATTAGAGAGTATCCATAAGAAAGATAGTAAAAGTCTTTGTGAGAGTTATCTTGTGAGCTACTACTTAGAAAGTAAAATTTATTTCTTCTTTGTAAGTAATATTTTTACTATTTTATGAGAGAGTTATTTCTCCTATTATAATAGAGATTAGAATTGTTATCTCATTGTAACTAGAGAGAAGGTATTGTAATCCCTATCTTACAATAGTGAAATCCTCTTTTACTTGTCCGTGGTTTTTTACCCCAATTTATTCGGGGGGGGGGGGGGGGGTTTCCACGTAAAATATTTGTGTCTATTTTATTTTCATTATTCTTAATTTCACTTTAGTTGTGTGTTAGTTTCGACCCGATAATTTTTCCTAAGAGATCCTTCTGCACACTGAAAAATCTTATCCTTTTCTTCAGAGGTCCTATCTTTTAGTCTTGTGATAGACTTTACTGAAATAAAAGTAATAAAACTTCGTGCAATTCACAAATGTAAATATCTAGGCTTCTGGTCCTAAAAGTGGCATGTGACATTTGATGGAACATTAATTTCAGATGTCCATATATTTGGCTAAATTTGTAAATGCATTATTTTCATGTTTAAACCTCACTTAGTAGAAAATGATAAAACAATGCCCTATTTCCTCTTAATTTCTTCTTTCTTCTTTTCTAGCTTCTAAGAGTCTGTAAGGGTGCTTTTGATAAAATAATGCCCTACTTGATAATTTTTCTAGATATCATTAAGTCATTCTAGCAACCTACTCGATGAAGCAAATACCAAGAAGTACCAGGATTTGTGCGCTCTTATTCAACTGCTCTCTAATCTTTGTTCAAAAAATCTGGTATTTTATTAATTCATTATATTTTTGGTTTTTAACAGTTATATATTTCATCAGTATTAAACATTTTCGTGAACCTAATGAACTGTAGGTTTCATCAGACTATGCCGACAATCAGGACACAAATATATCTCAGGTAATCCCAGTTTCATTCCTATTATGTGAACCGCATATATAATGTCTAATCAGTGCTCTTGCAGGTCGTTTGCTTTGGTCTTCATATAGTTACGTCATTGTTATCATTGGACGTGCTGAAATACCCCAAACCTTATCACGATGTAAGATCTTGTGATCTCTCTCTCTCTCTCTCTCTCTCTCTCTCTCTATATATATATATATATATAATGTTTTAGTTGTGAGTTATAGTTATCCACTTTTATGTATAATATTATGGTATTGTTGTTTTAGAGCTAAATCATGGTATATGTGTCTTGCAGTATTTGTCACTTCTATCCCATTTATTGGAGTTTAATCCTGAAACAGTTGCACAACTAAACAGTGAAGCCTTTTCTCATGTACTTGGAACTATTAACCTTGGACTTGGCTATCAGGTAGGCAATTATTTGAAGTAGTAATTAGAGTACACTATAATTGACATAAAAGTTGAGAATCATTTAGCTGGGAGGAAATCTGTTTTGGACTATGATTAATCTTTCCCATAATTCTACGTTTATATCATCATATCCATCATCATGTCACGTTTGTCACCGATGGGCTAGGATGAAGACATTGTTCATATGTGTTTGAGAGCTCTGAGAGCTCTTGCTTCCTATCACTATTTGGAAACAAGTGCTGGTAGAATTGGGTTAGGATCCCATGCTGCAGTTACCAAGGACCCGAGTGGAAGTTCTCAGGAAGGTGTTTTGAGCCAATTCCTCAAGTCATTATTGAAGTTGCTCCTTTTGGAGGAATACAGGTAATGTTTCACTATATATTACTGGTTATTGAGGTTATAATTATTATTTTGAGGCAAGTATTATATATGTTTGACTTAATAATGTTTGACTTAGGCAAACACTAAGTAAATTGACTAAATTGACAAATAGTTTCCCCTCTTTTTATAGTTTTTTGATAACTTAAAACAAAAGGAGAGTTTACTAAAAAAAGGTCAATGCTCAATCTCGATTTTAAGATAACAAAAACAGAAAGTGGTAATCAAAAAAGATATTGTCTGCTTTGAAAAACTCATAATTTAGAAAATAGAAAATTACTCTTACGTACAGGACTCGAAAATGGAACCAGATCATGTTACTATTCAGCCTCTTAAAATTTTACAGGCTTGAACCCAAACTTATCCGATAGTATTATTATTGTTGAGTTTTTCCTCTTATTTGGATAACCCAAAAAGACCTATGTGGTTTCATGACCCATGTAAAAAGAAAGGGTAATTTTGTCCATTTGATTGTTTCATTAATAAATCCATTTCGGATTGTTGAAAAATATTTAGAGTTGTAGCAGCAAAGGAATTTTTAGCAACAGCGGGTAGAAAAGTTTTTTGTTTTTCCTTTTCCAATAAGCTTTCATCAAGTGCTCCGATGTAATATTATTTGTGGTCCAATTGAGCTGAAATTTTGCATAAAGGTTCACGACTCAAGACTCTTTAATCTGAACGGTGAGATTTAGATTTGGCTCATCGGTTTGGGAAATCCGGGCCGTGAACAGTGACTATGAAATTGGGTTAGATCTCTCCATTTTCTTTAAATAATTGTTAGTTTCCAAGAAGTTGTATTCTTAATGATGTTGTTGATTGTTTGCCTCTAACTTTATGTAGAGAGAACTTTTTACAATTGTTTCTTGATAATGGAAGTTTTGGAGATGGAGTGTCGTGGTTGTTTCCTTTCTACACTGGGAAGGGTTTTCTAAGTAAATTAGTTGTGTTGATTTTGTGCATGTTTCATTTTGAGCTGTATTTATTTGTTTCTCAAAATATTCACACAAAGAAGAAGAATAGGTTTCATTCTTCTATTTAGAGGATTAAATTCGCATTGATATTGTGATTCTCCTAACAAAGTGGTATCAGAGTTGTGGTTATTATTGTTGAATTTATTGTGTTGAATAATGAAAGTAAATTTGAGTAGAACGATTACTTTGAATGGTTCTAATTATCACACTTGGAAAGGAAAAATGGAAGATTTTCTTTATGTCAAACAATTTCATTTACCAGTGTTTGTCTCTAAGAAGCCAGAAAAATTGTTCGAAGAATAATGGACTTTGTTACATCGACAAGTCTATGGGTATATAAGGCAGTGGGTAGATGATAATGTTTTGAATCATATTAGTGTGGAACACATGCATGGTCATTCTAAAATAAACTTGAGTAGTTGTATGCTTGGAAAACAAGAAATAATAAAATGTTTCTCATAAAGCAATTGATGGCTTTAAGGTACCAAGATAGAACTCCGTTGACAGATCACTTGAATACATTCTAAGGAATAATCAATCAGTTGACTGGAATGGATATCAAGTTTGATGATAAGATTCAAGGGTTGTGTTTATTGGGTACGTTGTCAGACTCTTGGGAAACATTTAGAATGTTATTAAGTAACTCAGCTCCAAATGGTGTAATCAACATGGATTTGGCTAAGAGAAATATTTTGAATGAAGAAATGAGAAGAAAATCACATGGGTCTTCTCATCAATCAAAGATTTTGGTTACAAAAAGAAGATGGAGGAGTAAAAGTAGAGGTTTCAAGAGTAAAGAAAAAGGAAGAAGCAAGTCCAACAAGTTTGCTAATGTTAAGTGTCATCACTATGGCATGAAATGGTACATCAAGAAATATTGTAGACAGTTGAAGCGAGATAACAAGAAAAAAGACAAAGAACAAGAGGGTGATGTTGGCAAGGAAAATGATCGAGTTTCCACTGCTTGTTCAGAAGACTTTCTCATTGTTTATGATGAAGATGTTGTCAATGTTGCATGTCACGAGATCAGTTGGGTTATTGATAATTGAGCCTCCATTCATGCTACGTCTCTAGAGGATTTCTTTACGTTCTATACAGCTGGTGACTTTGGGACAGTAAAGTTGGATAATGATGGCTTGGTTAAAATCATTGGTATTGAAGATGTGTGTTTTGAGATGAATAATGACACGAGGCTATTTCTTAGAGGGATAAAGCATATTCCTGAAATTTTTTTGAACTTGATCTCTGCAGGTAAACTTGATGATGAAGGATATTGCAATACCTTTAGTAATAGTCAATGGAAACTTACTAAAGGTGCTATGGTTGTTGCTCGTGGGAACAAGCATTCTAGTTTGTATATAATATAGGCAAAACTCTTCAAAGGTGTTATTAATGTTGTGATAGATGACCTCACAACATAATTGTGGCATAAGAAACTTGCTCGTATGAGTGAAAAAGGTTTGGCAGTATTGATTAAAAAGAATCTTCTTTCTGGAACGAATGATGTTTGTTTAAGAAGATGTACTCATTGTTTGGCAGGGAAGCAAAATAGAGTTTCTTTCAAGAGTTCACTTCCTTCAAAAAAACAATACCTACTTGATTTGGTACATTCAGATGTATGTGGTCCTATGAAGACAAGAACTTTGGGTGGTGCCAGTTATTTTGTGACCTTTATAGATGATTTTTGAAGAAATTTATGGGTGTACACTTTGAAGAGAAAATATCAAGTATTAGATGTGTTCAAACAGTTTCAAGCCTTAGTTAAGAGATAGTCTGGGAAGAAATTGTGATGCATCAGAACAGATAATGGGGGAGAGTATTCATGTTTTTTTAATGAGTATTACAAGCGTTAGGGCATTCGACATCAAAAGACACCTCCCAAGACTCCTCAGTTAAATGGGTTGGCTAGGAGAATGAACAGGACATTGGTTAAAAGAGTAAGATGTCTTCTTTCATAGGCTCAGTTGCCAAGATCTTTATGAGGTGGGGCTTTGAATACAATTGTACATATTTTTAATCTCATACCATGTTTTCCTCTTCAGTTTGATGTACCAAACAGAGTTTGGATTGGCAAAGATGTTTCTTATGATTATCTTCACATTTTTGGTTGCAAGTCATTTGTGCATATATCAAAAGATGAGAGATCTAAGCTCGATGTGAAGACATGACAGTGTATCTTTGTTGGTTATGGTTTGGATGAATTTGGCTACAAATTTTATGATCCAGTTGAGAAGAAACTGGTAAGGAGTCGTGATGTTGTGTTTATAGAAGATCAAACTATACAAGATGTTGAGAAGATAGAAAAAGGAGTCCATCAGTATATCGATGATTTGATTGACCTAGATACGATTCCTTTATCAGTACAGATGGAACAAAATGTTCAAGATGACCAACAAGGTTCAAATGATGCAGATGCTCCTATGCAAGTTGAAATAGACCACTAGACTACTGATCAATTGCCAAAACCAGAAATTCCACTCAGGAGGTCTACTAGAGACCAACGTACTTTCACACGGTATGATACAAATGAGTATGTGGTATTGACAGATGAGGAAATAGGGCACACTGGGTTGGTGCTATAGAAGATGAGATGCATTCATTGTGTGACAGTCACACGTTTGAGCTGGTAAAGTTACCTAAGGGTAAGAGAGCTCTAAAGAATAAGTGGGTCTATAGGGTGAATCAAGAAGAATAGTTCACAACCACGATATAAAGCTAGACTGGTCGTCAAGGGATTCAGTTAGAGAGAAGGTATTAATTTTGATGATATTTTCTCTCATGTTGTGAAGATAACTTCCATACGTGTTGTTCTAGGTCTAGCACGAAGCTTGGATTTAGAAATTGAGCAAATGGATGTGAAAAATGCCTTACTTCATGATGAGATAGAGAAAGAGATTTATATGGAGCAACTAGAGGGTTTTGAGGTAAAAGGAAAAGATGATTATGTATGCCGATTAAAGAAAAACCTCTACGGGTTGAAGCAAGCACCTAGAAAATGGTATAAGAAGTTTGAGTCAGTTATGGGGGAGCATGGTTACAAGAAGACTACTTTTGATCATTGTTCTTTGGTGCAAAAATTATCTAATGACGATTTTATCATTTTATTGCTCTATGTTGATGACATGTTGATTGTTGGTAGAAATTCTTCAAGGATATATAATTTGAAGAAGCAGTTGAGTAAGTCATTTTCCATGAAGGACTTGGAGCCAGCAAAACAAATTCTTGGTATTCAAATTTGTCGAGATAAGAAAGGAAAGAAGTTGTACATGTCACAGGAATGGTATATTAACAAGGTACTTGAAAGGTTTCATATGGATAAAACTAAAATGGTTTCTTCTCTTTTATCTAACCACTTTAAGTTGAGATCGAGTCAAGGCCCTTCGACAGATAAAGAGAAGGAAGATATGGAAAAAGGTTCCATATGCCTCAGTAGTAGAAAGCTTAATGTATGCAATGATGTATACGAGACCAAACATAGCTCATGCAGTTGGAATTGTTAGTCATTTTCTTTCGAATCTAAGAAGAGAGCATTAGGATGCAATAAAGTGGATTATGAGATATCTTCGAGGTACTTTCAAGTTAACACTTAGCTTTGGAAGTGAAAAACTAGTATTAGTTAGATACATTGATTCAGATTTGGCAAGAGATGAAGATTCTCGTAAGTCTACTTCAGGTTATCTAATTACTTTCTTTGGTGGAATAGCTTCTTGGCAATCACGATTGCAAAAGTATGTTGCACTTTCTACAGTAGAGAGGGAGTTTATTGCAGGAATGGAAGCTTGTAAAGAGTAGTTGTGAATGAAACAATTCTTGAGAGAACTTGGTTTCAAGCAGTAGAAATATGTGTTGTTCTATGTCACCTAGCGAAGAACTTGGCGTTTCACTTAGATCAAAGCATATTGATGTGAGGTATCATTGGAGAATGGATACTCATAACAATAAGTTGCTTGAACTTGAGAAAATCCATACTAATAAGAATGGATCTAGCATGCTGACAAAAACAGTGTTAAAGGAAAAACTTAAGTTTGTTGTTCAATTTCTAGAATGGCGGATCCCTCCATCTAATCGAAAAAAGAGGAGATTTATTGGATTTTTCTTCTTATTTGGAGGAGCCCAAAAAGGCCCATGGAAAAAGAAGTGGCAATTTTGTCCATTTGATTGCTTCATTAATAAATCCATTTAGTGTTGGTTGAAAAATATTTAGAGTTGCAACGTCAGGGAATTTTCAGCAGCAATTGGCATAAAAGCTTTATGTTTTTACTTCTCCAGCAAGTCTTCATCAAGTGCTCCAATGGAAGGTTGTTTGTGGTCTATTTGAGCTGAAATTTTGCAAAAATGTTCATGACTCAAGACTCTTCAATCTGAACGGTATGATTTGGCTCATTGGTTTAGGAAATCTGGGCCGTGAACTTGGACTACAAAATTGGATTAAATCTCTTTATTTTTTTGAAATAATTGTTAGTTTTTAAGAATTTGTATTCTTAACGATGTTGTTAATTTTTTGTCTTTAATTTTATCTAGAAAGAACATTTGTACAATTGTTTTTTTATAGTGGAAGTTTTAAAGAGATGAAGTGACATGGTTGTTTCTTTACTATATATAAAAAGCTTTTTCACGTAAATTGGTTATGTTTATTTTGTGTATATTTTATTTTAAGTTTTATTTATTTATTTTTTAAAAGATTAGAATAAAATCCCAAATTCAATCATGGAAATGCACTCATCCATGTACTCATTAGTCATTACATTACATCACATCGCTCTTTGATTTAAAAGTTGCTGTATTTGGAATTTCAGTATTGATCTGATCGGGAGCGCGGCAGATGCTCTTCTTCCTTTAATATTTTGCGAACAGGATCTGTACCAGGTATACTGATTCTCAATTCTCTCTTTGGTAAAAAGCTCATGACTTTTGCAATGAGGTCCATTTGTTGATAAGAGTAGCTTGGTCTATATTTGTTGTATTTTGTTACAGAAACTGGGAAATGAATTGATAGAGAGGCAGACGAATCCAACATTCAGATCAAGATTCGAGAATGCCCTGCAGTTGCTTACTAGTGCAAATCATCTTTCTTCTTCCACCCTTGATCGCAAGAATTATCAAATATTTAGGAAAAATCTCACCAATTTTCTGTTTGAGGTTCGAGGATTTTTGTGGACAAAGTGATCGAGTCACTTCTTTTACCCTAGAAAGATGTAATTGAGTAGAAACTCAAAACAATGGAAAAAGAGGCATGCTTGTCGATGTTTTTGATTTTGAAAATCCACCGGTTGTGAATCATTCTGCCTAATTGCATTTACATATACCCCAGTGATTTTTTCCCCTCCCAACTCTTCAACCATGGATAATTTCAGTTTCTTCTTGCTTCTTCTGCATCTTCTGCAAATAATGTAATTGCCTATATTTTTTTTAAATTAAAAGAATAAATAATATATTTTTAATTTAAGGGATTAAATAACAAGAACAAATTAATCTAGAAACGGCTATTACTAATTTAGGGTAAGGGATCAATAGTCCCAACTTCTTGCACAAGTTTTTTTCACTCTACTATCTCTATAATTGAGATTTATAAAAGAAAGAATAATGAATTTCTCTTTCGAATTCAACCGTTATATATATTAGTAAAAAGCCATGCAAACACACTTGTTTTAAGTTATATATATTAGTAAAAAGCCTCGAGTTGCTTCTCTTTTTGTTCCAAACCATAATTTCTTCAATTTTTCTAATTTTGATTAAATTCATGTGTTAAAAGTTTGTGATGGAGGAGCTTAGGGTTCATCTTTTTCTGATTATCTTAACAATTAATTCGGAGTGCCAAATTGAGGATGAGCAATGTGGCTCTGAGTACGCAGTTATTGTATATTGTCTCTCAAAAGAAAGTGAATCTATGGAGCTTAGCTATGAATTGAGTTAAGTAATCTTCAGTTTGAATCTATACTGCCTGCTATGGGTGTTCTTGAGAAGGAGGATGTTGCGGGTATGGAAAAGACTAGGGCAGCTAGTTGCTTCAGGCTTTGTTTCCAGTGTCATGTTTTGGCTTTGAGAATTTAGCAGATTGGTCTGTTGTTAAGTGCTTCCTCTTTTCCTAGTTTTGCGTTTGATGTTTTTTTTTTTTTAATGTTTTGTTCTGATGTTTTGAACTTTTATTTCCGTTTTGGTGTCGTGGATTGAACTTTAGGTACTTTGCTTTACCTTTAGATTTTTTTTATTTGGCTGTTTTGGTATGGTGTAGTTCTTGAAAGAGTTTATTTGGTAGGATTATTTTTTGAACTTTACCTAATCTGATTCTATAAGCTACTATTTTAATATTTGTTTTCTTGTATAACTTGTTTGTTATTAAATATGGATCCATTAGTCTTTTACTTTGTTGTGTAAACTTCATTTTCTGATTTTAATTTGAAGGTTTTAAGCGTTTATTGTTGATTTTAAGCTCTAATGAACTACCTTATTTGTTAAAAAAAAAAAAAAAAATTGACATGAAGCTGCACTTAGTTATCACCATTTTTTTTAAGAACACTGCCAATAATTTGAAGAGCACTGACAATTTTTTTTAACAATAGTAAAAACTGAACGACAATATAAAAAACATAAAATATAAAAAAAAACATTAAAAAATCATTAAAAATGAATAAAAATGTATTGAGCTGAAGCTTTTAATAATAAAAAATGAAGATAATAATTGCCTCTCTTTTCAAGAGAATGGATACGTACAATGTCACAAAATAAGATTTAAATATAATCTTTATGATATTTTTCTCTTTAATAAATAATATTATCTAAATAATATATATATATATATTTATATATATATTAATACTTCTTTTTGTGTTGACAGTTCCTACATTCATATTTCGTTAATCATACAAGGGCTATTTTTGTAAAACATTTTTCAGCATCAAGCAGTATGTTTAGCCAATAAAATATAAATAAGGGTAAATGTTTTATTTTTTAAGATAAGTTTTAACTTATTTTTAATTTATTACTTTACACTTTTTTATTTATACTTTATTTTTTATTTTTCTTAGATTCTTTTATTTATACTTTATTTAGTTTATAATGATTTCTATATAATGTAATTGAAACACTTAAAAAATAAAATAAATAAAAATTAAATTTATTCTTATAATGGTGAAGAGATATATTAATTAATTAATTTTAAATTAGTATTATATCAGAAACCATAATTTAAATTGTTCTAATTAAAGAAAAATCTATTTTGAGAGTTAATCATGTTATCTACATTTAAGTGGTATTTGGTTCACATAATAGAATTAGAATAAAAAGAAAACATTATTGTTTGGTTTGACCACTAAAATCAAAAAATAAATCAGTACTATAGTGTTTCGTTTACAATTATAATAGAATAAAAAAGATTATATATTACCTTAATATCCTTATATGTAATGAAGTTTAAATAATATTATTGAAATTATTATTTTTTCGTCAGACAAAAAAATTATTGAAATTATTATTTTTCTAAATAATTATTACTTAAAAATAAAATATATCATTAAAATTATTATTTTTCTAAATAGGGTTTTGAGGTTTAGGATTTGAGATTTAGGGTTTAGGATATAAGGTATAGGGTATAGGATTTAAGGTTTAGGGTTAGAGTTATATTTATGGGTTAAGATTTAGGGTTATATTTATGGGTTTAGGGTTAAAATTATTATTTTTTAAATAGGATTTTGGGTTTTGGGGTTTAAGATATAAGGTTTTAAGGTTATATTTGTGGGTTTAGGGTAAAATTATTTTTTTATAAATAGGGTTTAAGGCTTAAGGTTTAGGGTTTAGGATTATATTTGGAATTGGGGTAAAATTGGAACAAGAAACTAAGATGAGAATGAAATCATGATTTCCAAAGGGGAGAGAAGGAATTATCATTTCTTCTCTTTTAGGAATTGATTATATTTCATTCTCTTTTAGGAATTGATTATATTTCATTCTCACTTTTAAGGATAACCAAACATAAAATTAGAATGAATTAATTTCAATTCCATTCCAGTGAATAAAAACCACGTTAGGGTTTCAAACACGCCCTCACTTAATGCATCTATCACTCAATTTTCTTCATTTTCTTCATTTTCTCAACACTCTATCATTTAGGGTCTCCAACGTTTTGTGCATTCATCATTCAACGCTCTATGCTTTTAGGGTTTCAAGTTTTTTTTTCCTTCATCATTCAATGCCTTCATTGCTAAGCCATTTTCATCTTTTAGTGTCTTTCTCATTCAATTACCTTCATTTCTCACATCAATCGATTTTGTGTGGTCTTTATGGTGGACATCATTTGTAATGGACTGGCTTTCTCAATGTTAGTGATTTCCAGTGTTTGGTAGTGGAGGTGTTTTGTTTTTTTGGAACTAGTTGCATAGGTACACTTAATGGGATGATTTTCTGTGTTATTTGTGTTTGTTGTTCTTCAATTTTGATTTGTTTAAAAACTTATAATATTATGTTTTTTTTCTTAAATTCAATTTATTTGTTTTGTTGTGTTTACTTTTATGGATAAGGTACTTGTTAAAATACTTCTAAGAGAGTTTTTTGTTTATTTGATTAATCATTTCAAAGTTTCAGTATCTACTACTATCAAAGGACTATTATTTCGGTTACTACGATCAAGCATTTAAATGAGTTATAATATGATCTTATTGTAGAACACTCTTTTATATTCACTTACAAAAATATCGATGATATAGCAATTTGTTAGTTTTTAGATAAGTGATATATTCAATAGTTTGTGTGTTTTTCGAATAGTAATTTATTTCTTATACAATGAAATTCTTATGATTTATTATCAAAATAAAAACATTCAATATATATATATATATATATATATTATTTAAATTTTTAACAAATTCAAAATTCTTGGACAATATTTTACATGTAAATGACTCAAATATTATATTGTTATAAGTAATGGATCATATTTTTCAATGAGTCTAATTATTTTGGTTATTTTTAATGTATTATTTTTATCATTAATATATAATAAATATGAGTTTTTATTATATATAATATGAATTTTTTTGCAAGTACTTGCTAATTATTAATTACATAAAATAATACATAAAAATAAAATAAATAAATTTCTTTTTAAAAATATATATACATTTCATTATTATTAATTTAAATATTTCATATCGTGCCAACTCAAATTATATGCCTAAATTAGGATTGACTTTTACACTTTTGATCCCATTAAATTTTTATTTTTCAAAAATGTATTAAACCAATTGAGTTTGTTCATATTTTAGTCCAAAATCATACAACCTAATATTTCACACAATACTTAAAATCGATATGAAGTATGTGTAATAGGTACGTAACAATACATATTACAAATAAGTAATATAATGATAACAAAATATCGTTTTCATAGAAATTATATTATTATAAACTAATTTTAAAACTAAAAGGTAAATATTAATTTTTTATTTTATGTTTTGAGGAAGCAAAATTAAAATAACTAAAAATAAATAGCATAATTAACTATAAATTAGCAACTAAAAAGATATATGAGAAAATATATAGAAATATTTAATCTCTCAATTTTTTAAACAAATGAATACTAAAATCCATACAATGTAATTATATACCAATCCATTACATAAACGATCAAATCTAATCTAACATGTATTATTCTTTCAAGTAAACTACACATTATATAATAATTAGCTTAATTATATTTTCATGTCAATTAAATTGCATATTACTCATTAAGTTCATCAATTATGAAACACATACATAAGAATGATATATTTCTACCTAGAAAATATGCATGTTATTTAGTAAAGATAAACAATTAAATAATTCTCTAAAATATATTTAATTTCCTCTATAGATCAATTGTTGGTCAAATAATTAATAACATAAAAATCAACTAAATAATATAATTGAATTGAAATCATAATTGGGTAAAAATATAAGATCAGCACATGTAGAAAAATTTGTTCATAAGACTTTAGATTAATAAATCAGTTACACAAAATTATATTCATAAAGCTTAGATTTTTAATAAATAAAAACATGAAAATTGATAAAGAAATGAGAAGAAGAATGAATACAATCAATCTTTTAAATTGTAACACTAATCTCCTCTTGAATCTACACCAAAATTATATTTATGTTTGAACTTTTTCTATATTTTCTCTCTTCTTGATACCAAAAACTAATAAAAATATTATGAATTCGGCTCTTAGGGTTTTTGGAGCAATTAAGAGGTTAAATTAGGCTTAGATGGAATCGAACCGTCAGATCAACTTAAAATAAAGGGTTGAGATAAAAAAAAAGGAAAATTAAACAGCATTGGTCAATGGGATCACGACACGTGAAAAATGAGAAACACAAGACCAATCAGTGCGCAACATATGGCGGGGTGGACTAGTCATGGTCAATGTGTACTGAGTTAACAACATGTGACATGCTGCGATTTGCTGAACCAGATTGTGGGATGTCTTGGTGGAATAAACATACAAATTTTGTGATGATGCGTGGCATGCTCGTTAACCGCTCAACAAAACTTGAAAATGAATGTTGTGTCGACACATGGCAACACCTACATCACTTGACATATACGGAGTGCTCTAATTGGTTCTCCTTTTCTTATGTGGTGTTCACGTAGAGATAACTAGCTATATGTATATGTGGTGCACTTTGATTGGCTCTTTTACTTGTATGAAATCCACGTGTTATGTTCTGATTGGTCATATATTAAAAAATCCATAAAAATTCAAAAAACGTTTTGAAAAATATATTTTCATTCATTTTTAATAGAAAGTTTATATTTTCATATTTTTAACCCCAAAAGTACTAATTATTTAATAAAATAAACAAAAATTAATATAAAAGTACACTAATGACTCTACTTTCATAGAGTTATCAACTTGAACCCGTGGATCAATTTGGAAAAAAAGTATTTTCTCCAATTTGGTCTTTAATTTGAACTTTTAAATTTTTCAAAATTAATCTGTTGATTTAAATTTTATTAATATTGGGGTAATTTTATACATCTCATATAATAATCAAAAAGTGATCTCATTTATCAAAGTCTTATGGATCGAATGCAATAAGTGACTAACATCAAACAAATGTGAACACAATATAATTATCCTAATAAGATAAAGAAATAATTATTATCTTAAAGAGATAAAAGCATAAAGATTATTCTTTAATTATCTTAAAAGATAATTGAGTTGATAATTAATGATATATGTCTACAAATAATAGATGTCTATAAAGGATAATTGTTTACAATAGATAAGTGTCTACAAAGTTACAACATGTCAATCCTAACAAGGATAACTATCAAGTATATTATTTCACCAATATATAGTCACACATATATAACATAAAATATATCATCTTATATCATATATCACTTTGAAATTACTAGAACTTATAACAAAGAATCACAGCTAATCACATTATTTTCATATAATTATTAGAAGAAGATTGAGATCTTTTCTACCCTTCATTTTAAAATTACTGAATTAAGGATCGTAGGAATGAAGATCACCCTCATAAGATAGTATAAGGTCCTAACATTTTTTTCATCTCATAGATTCCATAAAGAATAGTCCTACTTTGTGTTGAAAACATTGATGTAAACATCTAGCACCATCTGTGGGAAAGAAGTGTGTTCTACTTAGTTGAAAATTTCAAAGTTGTAGGACTATCAAAAAAGTTCTCCAAGATCTTAATCTGATAAGTGTTTGGACATATGGATCGACCAAGAGCTCGACCCATTTAATAGCTTGATCCAATTGACAGCATGAGCTATCAAACAAATCATCCTAGGAGAATATTCATGTGTCGGTACCCACAATGAAACTAGTAGTGTAGATCTGCCTACACATGAGACCCTTGACATTGGAAGGTAAACCTTTAGACCGAGCTATGGTGTGGTCGACCTTAAGCTTTGACTACACACAAGACCCTTAATATTGGAAGGTCAACCTTTACACTGAGCCATGGTGTGGTTGACCTCAAGCTTTGAATGTATTTTATTTTTCTCTTGTACCCCTCTGACACACTGTGATGAGTACTCTATATATAATAGACATTTGTACATACAATGCTCTCTATATATATGGATCTCATAAGAGATCTACACATTCCACAAAACTCTTTTACTTCTCTCTAGTTTCTCTCTATGTAAATCAGACCAATCCTAACAATAAGAAATAAATAAAAGATATTTAAAAGGAGACTGTGGACCTTAATAGCAGTATTTTCTTAAAAGAGAGCTTCAAAATATTCTAATATATTATTTTCATCTACTTGACCTTTTGGACTTGTAAAAAGAGTCATGGATTAGATAGCTAGTTCCATCTCTTAAATACCAATAATTAGCTAGAAGGTTTAGCCTATTAACCTGTAGGCCATCATTCCATCTTCATCGTAGCTTACCAAAAATATGAGCGATGCACTTGGACTTGCCTGTCCACAATGAGCCAAGTAGGTCAAAAAGATAAGGCAAGCTCAGACATAAGCCCATCTAGACATTGTGGAAAATGCACTTCAGGAAATTTTGTAGTGCCTACTAAATCCGCTAGCTTCTAGACTAGTCATCATCCCAAAGAACATCCGTGGCATCCTCCAATGCCCTTATTGCAGAAGGCTAAAGCCATCCAAGGTTGTCCATGTGTATACCTCATTGCCACTGGAAGAACAACAAATGTTAGATGAGTTCCTAAGAAAAATTAAAGATGTGTTCGCATGGTCTCATAAGGATATGCCTATAATAGATCCATAAATCTTAGTACATCACCTCAACATGGAATCAAAGTTTAAATCTATTAGGAAAAAAAATAACATCATACAATCAAGAAGATACCTTACCATGAAAGTAAAAGTCAACAAACTCTTGAAAGTTGGATATATAACATAAGTGTACTATTCAGATTTGCTGGCCAATGTTGTCTTGGTCAAAAAAGCCAACGGGCAATAAAGAATGTGTGTAGATTTCACTCACCTGAATAAGGCCTCTCTAAAAGATGGTTTCCTATGGCCACATATAGACCAATTTGTGGATGCCATTGTAGGAACTACTGCCTTCTCCTTTTATGAATGCTTTCTCTTGGTACAATCAAATCCAGATGTACGACTCTAATTAGGAAAAGACAAGTTTCATGACCGATAAAGGGCTATTTTATTACAAGGTTATGCCCTTTGACTTGAAAAATACCGGTGGCACATATCAGAGAAAATATGGAATAAAGCTAAACCTGAAAAATGTGTATTTGGAGTAGGTTCAAGAAAGTTCTTGGGGTTCATGGTCAACTAAAGAGGAATTGAAGCCAATCTTGAGAAAATAAAAGCATTGATAGATATGCAATCTCATAAGACTATCAAGAAAGTATAGAGATTGACCGAAAGAGTGACTATTCTTAACTATTTCATCTCACGGGTAACTAACAAGTATACACCTTTCTTCAAAACATTACATGATAAATCTAAGTTTTCCCGGGACCAAAATTGTGAAAAAGCATTCGAAGAGTTAAAGAAATATTTAAGTTACCCACGTTTGCTATTTAGTCTACAACTAAGCCATAACCTTATCCTCTACCTGGTAGCCTCAGAAACAAATGTCATTACAGCCTTAGTAAAAAAGTGCTTTAATCAAGGCCAAGGATATATACATGTGTATGTGTCCAGTTCTTCTATGCAATATATAAAGTCTACAACTTTATTTTAGAGTACCCCATGAGCATACTCCATAGACCTACCCAATTCCCCTATAAGAGCACTTGGGTATAAAAGATACATCAAGTCCAAACCATGTTTCAAATTCTCTTAAGCCATTGAGATTCAAAAAATTCTCAAAAGTCCAGAACATGTTTTGACTCCTCTTAGGCTATGAAGATTAACAAAAATCCTAAAAGACATACACTCAAGAGGTGAATATAGGCTAAGAAGGCCCCATAATAAAATATTAGAAAGGTCATTCATATACATAGCTATGATTGTCACCCCTACATGTTATCTCATCTTAAGGCTTCAAATATAATGGTAGCCATGGAACGACAAAAAGTAGCATATGATGCTAAGCATGAAGAATGTACATGGGTCAGAAAGACATAAATTAACAATTTTATTATAACAAAATATGTTTACAGATACTTAGGCCATATATGGCCACACTTAAAAGATTCCACAAAACAGAAAGTCCACAATCAAACGAAGAAGCAAGCTTGAGCTACATAGGCTTGAAAAAGTCCAAAGCCTTCAATGCTCAGCACCTGGCTAAGGAATGCATCTCTATGAAAGGTATTGAATAAAAAGCAACCATATAGGAGAGTACTGCACCTTAGGGCCCAAATCATAAACAAAGTATAAAATCTAGGCTCGTTAAGTAACCATAAGGATGTACCCTAATCACAGGTTATACCATCCAAGAAAAAGCTTACGCAAAGAATATCTTAACTTGGTCTAATTTCCTCTCAATCAACATTAGAACTTGAAAAGAGGCCATGGCTTGAGAGCTTTACCACTCTGGTATTGAACAACCCTCAGTATCCCATCAAGAATGTAACCTTGCGAAAGTCGATGAATAAGAAATAACTGATCCACACACAAATTGTGTGTGTAATGAATACGTAGGTATATGTATCGCAACAAGTAATACAATGATAAGAGAATATCATTCCCACAGAGATTATTTTATTAGAAACTAAATTTTAAAACAAAAAAAGTAAAAATCAATTTTTTTGTGGTTTTATATTTCAAGGAAGAAAAATTAAAATAACTAAAAGTAAATAGAAATAATTAATTAAATTAGATTTGGTAACTAAAAATAAATATGAGAAAATATCTAGAAATACTTAATCCCACAATTTTTTAAACATTTAAATCGTTAAAATCCTCTAATATAAGTATCAATTAATGACATGATGAATTAAATCTAACCTATCATGTATTCCTCTCTGAATTAAATTACACACCACATAGTAATTAATGTAATCACACTCTCATGCCAATTAAATTGCATACTACTCATGAAGTTCATCAATTATGGATCACATACATAAGAATAATACATATCTACCTAAAAACTATGCATGTTATTTAATAAAAAAAACAATTAAATAATTCTCTCAAATACATTTAATTGCTTATATAGATAAATTGTTGGGCAAACAATTAATAGCATAAAAATTAGATTAAATAATAAAATTATAATTGGAGTAAAATATTATATCATCACATGGTGAAAATTGGGTTCATAAGATCCCTAGATTAATAAATTAATTACACATAATTGCGTCCATAAAGCTCATATTTTTATAAAGAAATACATAAAAATTGATAAAAAAATAATAATATAAATCTCTTAAATTGTAATGTTAATCTCCACCAAAATTTTGTTCCCTAGTGAATTTTTCAGTATTTTTATCTATTTTTAACTCTAAAAATTGACCAAAATTATGTTAATGAATGCCCCTTATGGTTTATTAGGTGATTAAAGGCTTAAATATAACTTAGGTGCGATGTGGATCGTCAGATCAGCTTTAGATCAAGGGCTGAGATCAAAACAAGCAAAATTGACAGCGCAAGCCAATCATAGCGTGACACGTAGCACACAAAATTCACTGGGTGAATGAGAGTATGATGCATGGCAGGGGAGACCGTCAAAGTTAATGCTTGCTAAGTTAGTGCCACATGGCACAACGTGATTAGTAGAAACGAACGGTGTGGTGCACTGGTGGAACGCATGGAGCAATCGTGTGGCGACACATGGTAATTTTGTTTGGCCGCTCGAACTCGAATTAAATGTCGTGCAGACACATGAGAGTCAGTTTGTCCTCCTCACACGTGGTGTAACGTGATTCGCTGTCCCAACTTGCATGGCGTCTGCATGGCTTACCCAATCAGCATCTTTGTTTGCGTGGTATGCCACCTGACAACTTTTGATTGGTCATACATTAAAAATCCCAAAAAATATATTTTCACCCTTTTTCACTTAAAAGTTTATATTTTAATATTTTTTACCTCAAAAATACTATTTATTGGATAAAACAAGTAAATATTAAGTAAAAAAGTGCCCTAATTGCTCTTCTTTCATAGAGTCATCACACCCCCAAACTTTACTTTTTGTTTGTACTCAAGTAAAGCCAAGTATATAACTAAATAAAATAACATAGTTAGTATATTCATAAATATACTTCTATTAGTACATGCATATTTTACGAAAATCATCCTTCTCAAAAGTGGTACAATCCTATGATAAGGAGGTTCACATATTCATCAATCAACGTTTCATCAATATAAGGATATGCAAGGTTTTTGACAAATTGATTCGTGTGTATGTGCTGCATATGATATCCTCCAATGAAATCATGAAATCAACCTATATGAGTATGTTAGTCAATTCAATCTTAGAACAAGTCTTATAAGTTTATTTTTCACATCCTTCTCTACTAATATAAATATGCACTTAACTCAAGATCAATAAGGACTTTACATGGTTATAATTTAAAGCTTAGATGGGGGTCGATAAATGAAGACATTTAGACTCTTTCCCCTTTATGAGCGCTCAAAAAGCACTAAAATTATCATGATTTTATGCATGTTAATTGATTAAATATATATATATATATATATATATATATATATGATTTTATCATATATTTATATAAATCTGTCTTTTCGGAATCACGGATATTTTTATTGTTTTTCAGATATTTTTGCATAAAAAAGTATCTTAAATACTCAAAGAAAAATACTAGAGGCAATACATCACAAATATATTCATAAATTAAATGAAGAAAATTAAAAAAAAAGATGGAAAAATTGGACAAAATGGGGTAAAAGAGTCAAAAATGAGGAAATCGTGCACGCAGCTGCCCAATAGCACCGACCAACATGGGAAGCTGCCAACCAGTTCCACAACGCCCAGTCGCGCTGAGCAACGCGCGTGCATCGCCCAAACCACGTCGAAGCCACGCGTTCATCTGCGCCCAGTTCACACGCGCCTCTACTCCATTCCATATGCACCGCCACACCCCACCTACCAATGCCGTCAACTAACGTCATCATCACCTACTACGCATTTCCTCCATTTTTTAATCATTTTCCACCCACGTTTTCTTCCTCTCCTCACCTATAAATACCTTCATTCTCTACACACCTCAAAAACATGTTCTTCTCTCTTTCTTTCTCTTTATTTCTTAGTTTTTAGTTTTTCTTACTTTTAGAGTTCTTCTCTTTTTAAGAAGAACTAATTATGTTTTTGTAATTTATTTGCTTTTTCATTCAATAAATGGAAATGGTAATTCCGTTTGGAGGTTTTCTACCAAGAGGAATAACATCAAAGTACTATAAAGATTTTATTTTCTTTACAGTTATTTTTATGCTTTATTCTTATATGTTATATTTAATTTGTCTATGATTAAATTTAACTTTGCTGGCTGTTTGTAAACATGATATAATAATAACGTTGTTATGCTTGCGAAATATTAAATAGATAAAAATCTTTAAAATGAATTGATTTTATTTTTATTCAAGATTTTATATTAAGAATGTTAAAGAGAAATATATTATTTTTCATTACAAAACTTAAATATGAAAATTAGATTTTAAGGTTTAGTTATCTGGTTTGATTTAGAGTAATACTCTTTTATTTGTTGGTACAATTGCCCGGTAGTTAGATTGAAGCTCTATTTCAAAAGTTTTTATAAGAATTATTATCTGAAAATGTATTGATAACATGTTTTCAGTAGCGGTTTTAAAACTCGAAAGTTAGTACTCAGATAATTAAATTCTTAGGTTTAATTTGGATACCTTGAATAAAGTTTAAACTGTCTAACCCCACCAAATGTGGCATTTAAATGGTTCATTTTCAATCTCTTAGACAGAGAAAAAAGAAATTAATTTAATTAACCAAATTAGTTATCACCCCCACTCATAGGTGTTAATTGATTTGTTTAGTTAACAAAGAATATCTAACCCCACCAAAGGTGATATTCATATAAAAAAAAAGAGAATTAATAAATATCAATTTATATCTTTAATAACCTAAATAATATGAGTAAACATAATTAATTTAGTTATTATATCCATAAATACTCTATTATTATAAATGATAAAATTTGCATAAATATTTATTAAATTTGTAACTATGTTTATTTTTATGTAGTTAAATTAGAAATAAAAAAACCCCAAATATCGTGACAAGATGTTTAGGATTTAATTTCATTTTTAAAAGTTTGAATAATAAATTAAAAACCACATATATTCCTTTCTTAGATCGACCTTGAAAGTATACTTATCATTTTTTTATGAAATGATTCGTGCACTTGCGAGAGTTTTATAAATATAAAACCAAAGTATTGGCAGGATCGGTGATGTTGGTTTTGATTCATCGCCTCACCTTAGCTTTCTTTTTTTCATCATGCAATTTTTAACTGTAATTGAGTATTTACTTGATATTTCAGTGCACCATTTCTTGTCATTCTTTTCATATTCTTTTATTTCACATCTCTTTTCTCTTCTTTTTTTGTAACTTCACAACACTCTTAAACTTATTTTCAATTCTATTTTCTTTTTCTTTAAAGGGATAATTGTGTTGTGAGTTTTGGTTCTTTTTTTTATAAGGTGCATTACATTTCACCTTACTCTATAACATAACACATGATTGCATTTTTTTTCTTTTCATACAAGCTAAAGGTGCAAGGATAAAGGTAATGCTTATTGGTTAGAAATAAAATGTGACTTAAAGATATGAATGGTTCTTTGTTAGGTACAAATAGGTGACTAAAGATATTAACAATGGTTGGCTTGAAAGGCTCAATCGATCCAAATAAAGTCTAAATCATTTCTCTTGCTAAATACTATTTAGGATTTCACCTCAAAAGATAATTAAATAGATTCTAAAACTTGGTAGATCTTATCAACTCATATAACTCATTACAATTTTTTTCTTAATAAGAACACCAAAATCAATCATGAACATGTGCATCAGAATTTGAATCAATCAAATCAAAACTAGCAAGCATATCACATGATTAATGTAAATATCTTAACAAATATGTTACATTCCTTATCCTAGTCATGACAACCAATTTATATAATTGAGTTCATATGTTTCATAACAAATATGCATGCATTTAGTTTCCATATATTCGTTAATTTCTACCCACATCATGATTAAAAACATCATAAAAATAAAAAATAAATCCTAAATATTTAAAATGCATAGTAAAAGAATATATGTAGAGAATGAAGTTCCCCTAAACTTTAATTACACATTGTCCTCAATGTGCACATATAAATATGAAAATGTAGAAGGAAAGAAAACTCCCTTAATCTTGGCATACCACATCTGTTGTTGAAACACTCATTCTTGTTGTGCAATTGCTCTCCATATTTATTCACCTAAAAAAATGAAATTATAATTAATATAACGTTGGGTTTCTTCCTAACCAGCGTCACGTTTAATGTCCTTGACTAGACAGTCATGTCAAGTCCTAAGGCACATCACTTTGTGTCTATTTACTTTTGAGTTTGCTTGGAAATAGTTTGAGTCATGATTTGTTCAATAATACTTTTTAGTTCTGGTTCGCAAACATAGTGCTCAATTCTCTTTTCATGACATATTTTTATATTCTTTTTGAACTTTTTGGCATTCTTACAAGCACTCCACTATAACTTATCCAATTTATGTATTTTCAACATCTTTTTAATCTCTCCATGGAACTCTTTCACTTTCACACTTGACTGGGGATGGAAAAGTAAAAGTGTGAAGTTTAAACTTTGTAACTCTTCAATTGATGGTTTAAGCTTAGATCATATATCAAAATTTTCCATAATTACCTTTGATACACACATGAGAGGCACCTCTTCCAAAAAGTTCACATACTCCATAATATCAACCTATGATTCTATACTTTCAAAGTTAAAATAGCTTGAGTTGTTTTCTGGTGAGTTTATGTCCTTGTTCATAGCATCACATGTAACAGCCTTAAGTGTGGGTGACTCAACAGATTCTATTAAGTTGTCCACATATTTAGTAACATTTATCCTTAAGCCTTCATTCGCACTATCAATGTCAGGGGTTCAGATGCTTTAAAAACTTGAAACATTACTTGTTCATCTTGCACTCTCATTGTAAGTTCACCTTTTTGTACATCAATGAGTGCTCTTCTGGTTGCTAAGAATTGATGACCAAGTATGATAGGAATGTCACGGTCCTCTTCCATGTCTAGTATAATTAAGTCTGTCGAAAAGATGAATTTGTGTACTTTGACTAGCACATCTTCTACCATACCCCGAGGTTTCTTAATTGATCTATCTTCCATTTGTAATGTTACTGAGGTGGTTTTAGCTTTACTAACCCCCAATCTCTTGAAGATCAATAATGGCATGAGGTTAATGCTAGAACCCAAGTCACATAGTGCCTTGCCAAGTTGGATTTTCCCAATAGTGTAAGGGATGTCAAAACTACCTGGATCTTTCAGTTTTGTGGTAGTTTTCTATTAAGGATGGTGCTACAACCTTCAGTCAAGGTTATTGTTTCATTATCTCCAAGCCTCATTTTCTTTGAAAGTATATCCTTCATGAATTTGACATAAGATAACATTTGTTCAAGTGCCTCTACAAATGGTATGTTTATGTGCAGATTCTTGAAGACATCTAAAAATTTTGAAAATTGTGTATCTGATTTTTGTTTTTACAGTCTCTGAGGGAAAGGAATAATGGGTTTGTAAAGATTGTTTTTCTTTGGCTGAATTATTTCCTTTTCAATGCTATCTTTATCCACTAGTTCCTCTTCATCCTTGTTAATTTCTTATTTCTCCTCATCCTTTTTAGTCTTATGTTCCTCTTCTAAAGTTTTACCACTCCTCTAGGCTATGACATTGCACTAGTTCTTACCTTCTCTTCGTGGGTTTACAATCGTGTCACTTGGAAAGTTACCTTGAGACCTTTGACTTATGGCTTGGGCAAGTTACCCCATTTGGTTATCTAAATTCCGAATTAAAGTCTCTTGAGTGGACACTTTTATATTTACTGATTAGATGAAGTCTTTCATCATCCCCATTAAAGCATTTGTATTGTCCTTAATATGTGACTTCTTATCTTAGGCTTGTGATTGTTGTGGTTATTGAAAACTAGGTGGTGAAAATGATTGATATTGATTACCACATTGACTATTATTATTACTCCAAGAGAAATTTGGATGTTGTCTCCTCTTGGGTTATATGTGTTCGAGTATGGATTATTGTTTGGGTTCACATTACTTCTATAACATATGGATTCAGGATTATTTAGACAATTATCAAACAAATGAGCTCTTCCATAAAACACAGATGACACTCCTAAATTTTGGACCTATTTTATACTCATTGTCAAGTTTTGAGCCTTCAAAAGATTAACCAAAGATGACACTTGAGTTGTAAGTATTGTGATATCATTTACCTCATGCACTTTGGCTACTATTCTTGTGGTTGTCATTCTGTCCATTGGCCATTGATAATTATTGCTAGCCATTTTCTCAAGTAAATCATAAGCTTAATTGTAAGATTTGGATAGAAAAGCTCCATTAGTAGATGCATCAACAATAGTTTTTGTTTGAGCATTGAGACCATTGTAAAAGTCTCCATTTGAATCCAAGAAGGAATATCATGATGAGGACACTTCCTTAGCAATTCCTTGAATCTTTCCCATGCTTCATATAAAGATTCTCTTTCGTGTTGTTGGTAGGAAGTAATGTCATTCCTAAGCTTGGCATTCTTTGTTGGTTAGAAGTATTTCATCAAAAAATTCTCTACCAAACCATTCCAAATTGTAATGGAATCAGGTGGCAAAGATTTTATCCAAGTTCAAGCACGGTCTCATAAAGAGTAAGAGAACAATTTAAGCCTAAATGTCTTCTCTTTCACACCACTAAACTTAAATGAATTTACAACTTCAATAAACAATTTGAGATGAAGATGAGGATCCTCTATTGGTAATTTATTGAATTTTCCAACTGTTTGTAGCAGTTGAAATATCATTGGCTTTAGTTTAAATTGATTAGCTTGAATGTTTGGCCTTATAATACTTGGATTCAGTTTTTCTAACTTAGGTATTGATATTCATTCATAGCTTTATCTCTATAATCTATCAAAAACATTAAATTGTTCAAGTTTAGCTTATTATTGATGTCTAATGGATTAGCCATTTTTTCCTCTTGGGTGACAATTTGTTTCCTAATTGATCTCAAAGTACGCTCAATTTCAAAATCTAAAAGTAAGATTTTTTCCTCACGAACTCTATTCATGTAATAGACTCAACTATGTTTCTACAATACTAAATGAGATTTCTAAATAAAAACTAATAAAAATTAAACAAATTAATTAATTAATTAAAGTAAAATAAATAAGTCAATATAAGAAAATAAATAAATTAAAATTAAAATTAAGGTAAAGAAACATAAATTAAGAAAAATAACTAAAATAAAAAATAAAAAAACTATTAATTCCTAATATTTATAATCCCCGACAACGGCACCAAAAACTTGATCAAAATTATGTTAATATCGGTCCCTTTGGGTTTATAGGGTGATTATGAGCTTAAATAATATAGCTCAGGTGCGATCTGGACCGTTAGATCAGCTTCATATCAAAGGTTGAGATCAAAATAAGCAAAATTGATAGTGCCAGCCAATCATAGTACGACACGTGACACATAGAATTCACTGGGCGAATCAAAGAACAACACTTGGCATGGGAGGTCGATCAAAGTCAACACTTGTTGAGTCAACGCCACGCGGCACAACGTGATTCACAGAAAAAAATGGTGTGACACATGAGTGTAATGCATGGAGTAATCACGTGGCAACACGAGGCAATGCTGTTTGAATGCTCCCGAACTCGGATTGAACATCATATAGAAACATGGCAGGTGGTTCATCCTCCTCACATGCGGTGTAACATGATTAACTATCTCAACTTACATGGTGTTTGCATGGCTTGCCCAATCAAATTCTTTGCTTACATGGCATGCCACGTGGTAGTTTCTGATTGGTTATGTGTTAAAATCCTAGAAAAATTCCAAAAAATATATTTTCATCCCTTTTCACTAAAAAAATTATATTTTAATATTTTTTGCCCAAAAAATACTATTTATTGAATAAAACAAGTAAATATTAAGTAAAAAAATGTGCTAATGACTCTACTTTCATAGAATCATCAATAACCCAATGAGTATGCCTAAACTACCTAGACTTAAAAAGTCTAGAGCCATTAATGTACCTTAAGTGAGTGATGCACCTTAGAGCCAGATCGTCATAAGATCAATGGAAGTTGAATGTGATGAGTCACAACTACGATATACCCTATTTATAGGTTATATAATTCAAGATAAAACTAATGCAAAGAAGCATCCCAACCTATAAGTCCACGCCCCAACGCCTAAATTACCATAACAGAATTGAGTGCAATAAATCCTCAATATCCAGCTAGGGTATACACCCTTACTAAAGAAGTGAATAAGAGGTATTCTAACAAGTGAGCTCTATGCTTTCAAAGCCAAGCCACCAAGTTTTCTACAGAAGATTAATATGTCAACCATGTAGTCTAAGCCATAACTAACACTAGGAATGACCTATAAGGTTTCCTATAGCACCAAAATTGGCCATAAACCTTGAAAAAGAGCCATGACACACAAGCCATACCAACTCAAGTCCAGGAACTACATTGAAATTCATGCATCATACTTAAGCTTACTAGGCTTCAGTAAACAAGATGATGAATCTCTAATAAAGAAATAACTAAATATTCTCCTAAGTTGAGAACTATCTCATGTTTGGACCACTTGAACAAGTTAAAGTACTCCAAGAAAGGGGCTAGTAGAGTAAGGGTCTTAAATAAGCATCACTTGGATCAATAAGTCACATATAACTTATAATTTTTTTAAATAAACACAATAAGACCTAAATAAAAAGGTAAGGTCATGACTGACCAACCATGAGTTTGGTTGACTAGAAGTGTTGCTACTGACCAGGAATGTGTTTGGCCTACTAAGGTGTGGCTGACCAATGGAGAGGTTCCATGTGTGTTCATCTAACCTGTCTGAGTCGAGCCATGTCCAAGAAATCATTCTCTATCTTCATGCACCTCGAGTCAAGGATCCATATTTCGTTTTATGCTAATATGTCCTCTCACACTATCATGTGAACTTAAAAGTCTATGGACTCTCAAGTATATGGGTTGACATTCAAGTCCATTAATAATGCCACTATATGTGTCCTCCTATCAAATATACACCTATTGGGATGCATCTCAATGTATCCTTCTTTATCAAGTCTTTAATAAAGGTTTAACTGCCTGTCTATATCCTAGAAAAAGTTCATGCACAAGCTAAAGGTAAAATTTATCAAAGTATACTAGGAAATTGGTCTTACCAAAATTTAAGGTGGTCAAAACATGATCCTTACCTCTTGAATCTTCTAAAGGTGTCTAGCTTCTATACGCATCCATGGTGGCCAGACTAGGGTACCATTGAATAAGGATTCATCGGTCACATCTCTATACGCATCCATGGTAGCCAGACCCAATCCTATTCATCCATAGATTCAGTATACATCACTTCATATGCATGAAACTATGGTATAAGTATCATGGGGTACAAAGTATTTGGATGATAAAAAATAATTATTCTACACTACATGAATAAAAATAAATTACCATATTTGCTTAGCTAATCCTCAAGGGATTAGGCTTAAGATTTAAATTTAGAGCTTACCACAAAAATAAGTGAAAGTTTGATTTCTTTGATAAAAACATTAACTTATTTGTCATTTTCTAACCAGAAGTTCAATTAGAAATCCAAAGACATCGTTAGTAATAGAACGTCACCGTACACATTTTGAATGGCCAGACATGGTGTACAGTTTTTCACTTAGGCATGTAAAAAATCATGTAGAGGAAAATTCAATATTGTTAGCAAAATTGGAAGACATATTTAACATAAGCATCGAAAGAAATTACAATAAGACCTTTTAATTTGAAGGCTATAAAATTTGGGGGTTTAATATTGGGGTAATTTTGTACATCCCACAAAACAGTCAAAAAGCGGTCCCAACTCATAGGCCAAGCCCAAGAAATGCATAATCATCATACAAATGTTAAGGCAATATAACTATTTTAAGATGATAGAAACATGATAATTATCTTTTAATTATCTTAAAGAGATAAAATTTCAAAGATTATTTTTTAATTATCTTAAAGAATAATTGAACAGGTAATTAAGGATATCTATTTAAACAATATATATCCACAAAAGATAACTATTTATAACAAATAAGTGTCTACAAAGCTACAACAGTTCAATCATAATCAGAAAGAGGTAACTATCAAGTTTATTATTTCTCTTATATATAGTCACATATGCATAGCATAAAAATATATCATCTTGAAATTATTAGATCTCATAATAAAAAATCACATTTAATCACTTTTTTTCATATAATTATTAGAAAGAGACTGAGATCTTCTTTATCCTTTATCTTACAGTTACTAATTTAATGATCATAGAGACAAAGACTACTCCTCACAAGTTAGTCCAAGATCATAACAATTTGTCCATCTTATAGATTTCATTGAGGGCATTCCTACCTAGTATTGATAAAAATCAATATCAACAATGAGTTAAAACACATATATTTATACGTAAATTGTTATTTTTTATTTTGTTATTTTTATTAAATTTTGTAACATGTTTGAAATTTATATGATACAATGATAATAAATAAATATAAAAAAATAGTTGTTAAGTTTTTGAGTTAATTAAAATATCTATTTCAAAAATGGATACGATAAACATTTTCAATTATAATCATTATATTTTGAAAAAATATATGATAAGTTAAAAAAAATCTACTTACAAAGAAAATTTCTTAATATTATATGTTTTTGTATTTAAAGTTTTTGGTAAGGGTGAATAGCGAATTAAAATTGTCTGTTTTTAGTTAATTTGAATTCGATCCGATCCAAACGGATTTGAAGATTTTCAATCTCAATCCGACCTAATGATCTAATCAATCTGAATTAATCTGAATCCGAACAAACCGAATTTTTTTAGATTGGATAATGTTATATTGATATTGAAATTTATTTATGAATTATTATCATATATAAAACACGACATACATAAATTTAAATTTTAAATTGATATTTTTATAACAAATATTATTATTTATTTATAATTTAATAGTAATTCGGTTCGAATCGGATAATGTGAATTATAAAATTTGTTAATCTAAATCATAACGGATTGTATAATTTTCAATCAGAATCTGATTTGATTATAAAATTTATCAATCCAACAAATCGAATTAAATTTCTCAATTTAAACAAATTGATTGGATTCCATGCTCACCCCTAATTTTTGGCATAATTTTTTTTCCCTAAAACTTAAAATTGTTTTATACCCATATCTATACCTATACATATTATTTATAATAAATAAGCCTTATAAATATTTAAATAAAATGTCCATATATTTCAAATAATGATTACATTTTTTCTTTTCAATGACTTTTATTTAAGATTTTTATTAGTAGTTAAAATATTAATAATTATGTATGTTATAATTATTTATATTAAGTAATATAGATTAATTACTTTAAGTATTTTTTTTATTATTTAAGTAATATAAATTAAATAATAAAATATTGTAGTTTAAATTATAATAATTTTTTTATATAAGGGTATTTATCATAAGTAGTTTAAATAATTAGTTTTTTTAAATCTTATTTTTTATTAAAATAATAAATTAACAAGTATAAAATACTTGTTTTTAATTAGTAAAATATAAAATGTAAGATATATTATTTTTTAAAAGAGAGAACATTTTTTGTAAAAATGTTTCTAGGTGTGATTTAGTATCGAATAAAAAATAATTTATTTTATTAATACTCACAATAGTGGAGGAATGTGAAAAACATAATACGTATAAATTGAAATGTGGGTTAAAAATTTCCATCTTTGTTTAGTCAATTTTTTTCACTCCCATTCGCTAACCCATTTTCCACCCGCCATTCCAATGTGAACAAAAGCCACATCCAATTCTATGCCAAATTCTATTCGATCTCAACTACTTAGTTAAAATCGTAAAATATATTTCTGGATAGATTTCAGAAATATGATTAATATTGTATTTATTTAGTTTATCTTATTAAATTATTTTTTTTCCCACTTAATTATTTCATTTAATGATTTTAATTTAAATATTAACTATTATATTTACAATAATTAAAATAATTAAATAATATATTTAAAATAATTTAGATAAATTATTATTTTTATTTTTAAATTTATCACTTAATTATTTAATAAATGATAATGTAATATGAATGTTCAAATATAATAATTAAGTAGAGGAAAAATAATTGAATTGTATAAATAAAATAAATATAATAATTAGATTAAATTTTTGTAAGTTTACTTTATATTAGATCTCATAAAACACAAATTCATGGTGAAAAGGAGCCAACAAATTTTGTGTTAAGATTGATTTCCATTAGCCTAATTAAATTTTCCGAACTATCACTCAAAAGCTAAGGTTTTCTTTAAATATCATATATATGAAATAAAATATATATATATATATTCTCAAACCCAGTTTTGGTTCCACCAGTTTTACAAAGCAGGCTATTCTTCCTCCTTAGTTTGTTCTCCAGAAAAAGTGAAAACAAAGAAAGACATAATTAATATCATTTGGTATTTGCCTCTATTCGTACTGTCAATAATTAGACCGAAAGCTAACAAAAGGTATTTATTTTGTACCTAGAAAAACATAACCGCCATTGGTATTTGACTATTTGTTACCCTATTAACTATTTTTAATTGATTGATTTAGAAAAAAATATTGTTCATAGGTTTAGGGTTATTAGAACTATTGCAATTTTATTCCCAATTTTATTTCCAGAATTGCATCTATTCAGTAATAGTATAATTTCTCTCCCAGATTTACCCTTATTCACCCGTTAATTTCTGTGCCATAGCAATCCAAGCAAGCCTTTTATTAATTTTTAAGGGGTACATTCCTTTGCCTTCTTGATGATTTTGTTGTAGATGATGAGGTTGGTCATGATTTTTCAATATATATATATATATATTTTTTCTTTTGGTAACCCTCCTCATCAGACCAATTCTTCTGTAGTGAAAGTGTCTCTGTTTTTGCGCCTTCTGTTCTGGTACATCTAGTTAGGGTTAGGGTTGGATCTGCTTAAATCAGATTTACTTTTTGATTTTTGGATGAAAAAATGAAAAAAAAGAGAGAACTGTCCAAATCTGAGATTTGTATAAATATTAAGAATCTATGGTAAAAATAACTTCTGTTTTAATTTTTGAAGTCAACTTTATTGAATTTGGGTTTGTGAGAGCAATGAATGGAATTCTAAGGTGGGTTTAGTTTAGTGGAAGTTTCAGACTCTGGATCAAGAACGTGTAAGCCAGATATACATATAAAATTAATGTAATTGTATTTTATTAGTTTTGTCCTTTTCTATAATTTTTTTGGTTCGTCAAACTACAGATTTAACGCCTTATTTGATCACTGTAATGAATTACATTGTGATATTTTTAATTGAGTTGGATATATCAATAGTTCTTGTAGTGCTATGATTTTATTTGACGTTGGTTAAAACTTACACAAGTTTTTTTTTTTTTTTTTGGTGATAATACTTTATGCTTTGGCTATTGAGAAGAGGTTTTCTGGGTTTTGAATCAAACCATAATGTCACACTGTAAGAAGTTGATCGTATTTGCATGATGAAAATATGATGTGGCAATTGATTGATTCTTGTGCTCAGCTGCATCCTCTCGTGTCTGATGCTTTTGATCTTGTATCCAATTTATTAGTTAATATATTATGTAGTTTTATTTAATACGTAATCTCTATTTTTAATGCGGATTTAGGTATTTTTTTGTCCTCTGTAGTTCTCTATTACATGAACATTTTATACATGAAACCAGATTTTCTACATATATGCATGCAGATGTGAGTGCACATTTTATTGAATAACTATTAATTAGTTCTTGTCTAATAGGATTTGTTGGATTATATTGACTTTATTTGTGTTTGTACTTTGCTTATGGCTTTAAAATGCCAAGCGTGCTGAATTAGAGTATAAACTTTTTGAACTCTCTGTGCTGACAATTTGTGGTATTATGCTTTATGCTATTCTTGACAGCTTTATATATTCTGAGTTACTGTATTCTCAACTTTCCTTTTTTTCTTTTGCAGATAAATGTTCTTGCTCAAAGATATTGATGACATCAAATTAGCTTCTCGAAGTTTTGACCTTTCAAAATAAAGTGCTTGGAGCTGGAAGGTGATGAAGATGATTCAGCTCCTGTTACTTGATAGCTACATATTTTAATCCAGTGAGGTTCATAAGCCCTGGGAGAAGCAGTTACTCTACTGCAGTTGTCCCTAGATTGAACACAGTACTTACAGAAACATTTTAAGCATTCCCATTGATTATTGTGAAATCATTATACAATGGGGACGGAACTCATGCAAGTTTGTATCAAAAAAGATAATGATGAATTCCCACCTGTTCCACCAGGTTTTGAGTCATTTACATCTTTCTCACCAAAGACAGTAAATGATACTGAGCAACAAGCGAGCAAAAATATTTTTGATTGTTCACCTCCTGGAGGTGCTTCTGATTTGCAATCAGTTCGAATAGAAACTAATAGTGGTGTCAATGATGCTGGAAAGATCAAGAGGTCCCTTCGGCGTAGACCATCTAGAAGCTGTGGACAATATGATCATGGTTCGGAGGATGAGTCTGGTTCTGAACGGCTTAATAAAGTTGTTTCTTGTTTTGGCTCTTTTTATTTTATATTTATGCACTGTGCATATATCATCTAATATCTCCTTCAGGAGAGCATTATGCTTCTAGATTGTCTCATATATTTCCATTGTTGTTGCAGAACTTTCCAGCTAAGCATCGTCTTCCCAGAGGTGTTATCCGAGGATGTGCTGCCTGTGATAATTGTCAAAAGGTTACTTGTTAGATTTATATGATCAATTCTTTTAGCATGAACATAATCTGATTATGATCTATGACTCATTGTGGCTTTAAAAATTTTCGAACTTTACTGGGTGATTCTAACTTTTGCAAACCACTTGTGATATGTTATATATTGTTGCTGTGTATATTGAATTACTGAAGTGATCATAATTTCTTAATATGCTGCTAGTGATTTAATGATTTTAGAGGTGTTGAGCCTGATATAATTATGTTTAGTTGTTAACCACCATGGCTCTTTGGTATCACAATAACAATGATTGAAGTCATGTATCAGGTAGCTGCAAGGTGGCGTCCGGAGGATGCTCGAAGACCCGACATTCAGGATGCTCCTGTGTTCTACCCAAGTGAAGAGGTCTGTATTGTTTGTTTAGAATTAGAGTTATTATGATGTTGAAATTGTTCTCTTTTCCTTGTTCTTTACTTGTAAACTATAAGGCTCTATGTTTGGCGAATTCAGATTGATGAAGTAGTCTGTGACTTTGTTATTCCAGGATTTTGAAGACACTCTGAAATATATAGCTAATATTCGCCCGATTGCTGAAACCTATGGAATCTGCCGTATTGTTCCTCCACGATCTTGGAAACCTCCCTGCCCTCTTAAGGATAAAGGAATGTGGGACAGTTCCAAATTTGCTACTCGTGTCCAAAGAGTTGACAAACTTCAAAATAGAGATTCACTGAGAAAAATAGCTTTATTACATAATCAAATGAGGAGGAAAAGGAGGAGATGTAGCCGAACAGGGGCTGACTGCTTGATTGGCAGAAGAGGATCATGGGATGATGGGTTTCAGGATGCAGAAACATTTGGGTTTGAACCTGGTCCTGAGTTTACTCTAGAAACATTTCAAAAATATGCAGATGACTTCAAGGCCCAATACTTCAGCAAGAATGAAATTGTTGCTCCTATGGTAGGTAACTTTGCTTCACTTAAAGATCACTGGGAACCCTCTGTTGAAAATATTGAAGGGGAATATTGGCGAATGGTAGAGAAACCTTCTGAAGAAATTGAGGTATAACTTTTGGAATTAATATTTGTATGGAAGTATGCAGTTTGCTGTCCTTCTTGCATTTAGTTTATGATGTACCCTTAGCCTCCCATGTACAAGCCAACAATTAAAGCATCTAAATCTAATTCCCTTTTCTTTTCTTTTCTAGGTGCTATATGGGGCTGATTTGGAAACTGGTGTTTTTGGCAGTGGCTTTCCAAATAAGTCCTGTCAAAATCATTCTACTTCAGAAGAACAGTATATCAAATCAGGCTGGAACTTGAACAACTTTCCCAGGCTTCATGGATCTGTCCTATCTTATGAAAGCAGCGATATATCTGGAGTTTTGGTTCCTTGGTTATACATAGGCATGTGTTTTTCCTCATTTTGTTGGGTAAGGTTTTTTATTACTCTGGGTAGCCATATTCCATTAGCATCTCTAGTTCTCAATGATAATTATACCTGTGTTTGAGCATGTATATGTGCTTTCAGCATTCATACACAGTTTTTTGTTATATGAAGAATTAGATCTGAAGCATCTCATTGAAGTAATTATGTTAGCGAGTGAAGTATGAATCTTTAGAGTTTATTTTAATTTACCTTATCAAGGAACTATTCTGGTTCTGTTTTTTCCATTATATTTTAATTTTATTTGTTAAGGACACATATAAGTTCTTACAAATTTTAGTGATAACTTGTAGGTCTTGAAATACCAACTTCTATTTATAAATTTTACGAATGTGTATATATTTGGTCCCTTACATATTTATGATATTACAATTTAGTTCCTAACATTCAAATTCGTATAATTTAATCTCTAACGTTTCTAAATTTAACTAATTTAATCCAATATTTCAGCTTTCGTCAAATTAGTTTAATGCCATTACATTAATTTTGAAAGGTTGAGAACCAAATTATAAATTTTGTCGTAGGTTATAAATTTATGTATTGAGACATGTTGGGGTCCAAACAAATTGAAAAGTTAAATCACATAAAATGAATTTGACGGAAATTGAAATATTGAACTAAATTTGTCAAATTTAGTGATGTTAGGGTGTAAGTTTTGTTAGTTGGAAGACTATGAAATAAATTGTAATATTTTAATTAGTTTAGGGAGTAAATGAATAGATATGCATAAATTTTAATTCACCCAAGAATTATTTATGCATGAAAAATTTCTTCATCCATCCATTTGAATCTACACTAAAAACCATATAATTGTTGTATGAGACTTTAGCTCATGTACATCTCTTTTTTCCTTTTGTTTATTGTTTCTCTGAGCAGCATGTTGAAGATCACCACTTATACTCATTGAATTATATGCATTGGGGTTCTCCAAAGTTGTGGTATGGTGTCCCAGGCAGTGATGCCTGCAGACTAGAAGAGGCTATGAGAAAGTATTTGCCTGATCTCTTCGAAGAACAACCTGATTTGCTTCATAAGCTGGTTAGTAAAGGGGTCTTCTGAAATCATTAATCTTGGCATATTATTTAAGCACCCATGCAACATTGTGAATCTCAATAAACTCTTGCTACTCAGTGTGTTAGTTTTTCTTGTGTTGTTGTGGCTTCTGTTTATCCTTCTCTCTTTCTCACCCTTATAGCTGTTGATCTTTAGAGAAAACTTTTAATGTTTACCACCATGAAATACTGCTGTTTTTGAATCCTTTTAGCAAATTGGTTGACCTAATATCCATTTTTTAAATTTCAAATTTTTAATTGAGAGTGAAGGTTGATTATGGTTCATAGGGGCTTTACCCATTATCATCAAAGCTGTTTCATTGCATGGAATTGGTAAAAGTTACTTTAATCAGCTAGAGTACAGTTAAAACTAGGTTAAATGCTACGAGAAGTTACTTCCTTTTTTACTTTATGGTCATGATATATGGTTCCTTTTTCATTTTTATGTTCTTAAAGTTTCCCAACGTCTTCAAATGCTGTATATGGCTCTTAAATCTTTGTATGGTGATTTTCTTTTTGATGCAGGTAACACAACTTTCTCCTTCCATACTGAAGTTTGAGGGAGTTCCTGTATATAGATGTGTTCAGAATCCAGGAGAATTTGTTCTAACTTTCCCTCGTGCATACCATTCAGGGTTCAATTGTGGCTTCAATTGTGCAGAGGCAGTTAATGTTGCTCCTATTGACTGGTTACCTCATGGGCAGATTGCAATAAATTTGTACTGTGCACAGGGACGAAAGACTTCAATTTCCCACGACAAACTATTGCTTGGGGCAGCGAGGGAAGCAGTGAGAGCGCATTGGGAACTGAACTTACTAAAGAAGAATACTTCAGATAACTTAAAGTGGAAAGATGTGTGTGGAAAGGAGGGGATATTAGTAAAAGCACTGAAGGTAATGCTGCCTTCTTCCCCCTCCCTCCTCCTCTCTTTGTGTTGATTTGGATGGTTGTTTACTTGTGGAATATAGTTTGGGACATATGCAATGTTCAGAATTACATTGATTAAGATGTGATATTGCTATCTTAGGTCATGGATTTTATGCTTAATGGATTTACACTGCCAAAATAGGTTTTTTACTTCATGGATTTACACTGCCAAAATAGATTTTTTACTATTTCTTAATTGTTAAGGAATGTTCTTTCTAGATATGTTTACTTTGGGATCTAAGTTATTGAACTAATGTGGAAAGTGTCCATTAATCCGATGTAAACATGAATTTTGGAAGGGAATTCCCCCCCTAGATTTGAATTAAATTTCTTTTGTATGAGTTGTGCTACTTATCTCTAATTTCACATTTTTCCTTTTGCTTTCAATTACATTATTTATTTGCATCACTTAATTTTATCTTTGGTTGTCTAGACACGAATTGAGATGGAGCATATGAGAAGGGAATTTCTTTGCAGTTCTCAGGCAATGAAGATGGAGACTGATTTTGATGCCACCAGTGAAAGGGAATGCTGTGTTTGCCTTTTTGATTTACATCTATCTGCAGCAGGCTGCCATTGTTCCCCAGATAAGTATGCATGCTTGAATCATGCAAAGCAATTATGTCCATGTGCTTGGGGTGATAAATTTTTTCTCTTTCGCTATGATATTACGGAATTAGACGTCCTAGTTGAAGCACTGGAGGGAAAATTAAGTGCAATATACAGATGGGCTAGACTTGATCTTGGACTTGCCTTGAGTTCTTATGGCACAAAAGAAAATGATGACAAATTTTCCCACTCCTCTGAGGGAGCTATGCATGAAGAAGTGGGTTCAAAATCTTTACATGGTTCCCATGTGAATGCAGGAGTAATAGAATATTCTAAAGAGAACCCTCCAAATTCAACAGTGATTTTTGGAAAGACATTTTTGCAAGAGGATAAATTTTTGGAAGCTGCATTGCCTTTAACAGTAAAAAAGGAATCATCTATATCAGATAATTCTCCATGTGAAGCTCATTTGACAAATGTTTGTTCTCAGTCTAAGAGAGAACACATCCTTTTGGCTTCCAGTTCAAGAAACTCTAGTTGTCATTTGTCTGAAGGAAATGCATCATCAGTGGTGAACTCCATTAAAGGTGAAGCTGTGTTGAAGAAGAATTCAGCTATATATCCTGATAATGTTATATATCTCAGTGACGATGAAGATGATGAGCCAAAGGTGCCAGTTTCAGAAAGGTATAAGGAGACTTCTGATGCCAAGCCGTCAGAGATTTCTGAGAGGCAGGCCGTTCCTGATGACAAACTAAGCTTAGGTAGTCACAATAAAGATCATCTCTTGACTATACCAGTAATTAATGCAAAATTGATGGGTGAACAAGCTAGCTACTCATCACCTGGTGGATCATCTCATCCTGTCCACATGAAAGAAGAACCTAATGAACATTGTGAGCAAGTAGAAGCAAAACCACAAAATCTTCCTTTCCGTGTGAGTTCAAATGATGCAGATTGTGGTGGAGACATATATAACTTCCCAAGTGGTAGCAGCAAAAGTTTCCATCATGTCACTATTACGAAGACAGACTCTCAGCATCCACAACCTTGTGGTAGTGGAAATCCTGGAAGTAAAATCACAAAGTCGGCCGAGCACTCCCAAAGTATGACTGGAAACACATCATCCAGACAAATCAACGTTGACAGGTCTTATCGCCAGAAGGGTCCTCGGATAGCAAAACTAGTGCGACGTATCAACTGCATGGTTGAGCCTCTGGAATTTGGAGTGGTTCTTTCTGGAAACCTGTGGTGTAATAACCAAGCAATTTTTCCGAAAGGTAACCACATGCAAATTTCATGCAATTGAAAAAGAAGATATAGGTAGAGATAAAAATGACTACGTTTGCATCATTTTTACTTTCTTTTTTTGATCCAGGATTTAGAAGCCGGGTTCGGTACATGAGTGTTCTAGATCCAACAAATACTTGCTATTATGTCTCAGAAGTACTTGATGCAGGAAAGGCTGGACCTCTGTTCATGGTATTTTGGAAATTTTGATTTGTGTATTATTTTGATGTTATTCATATTTTGAAGCGTACTTGTACTAACAAGTTCTTTTTTATATCAAATCATTGCTTCATTTTCATGATGGATCCTTACCTATTTTTCTTTTCTTTCTTGGCCCTTACTCAAGTGAAATATCATTCTCCCGACCCAAAAAAAAAATAGCTCAGCATCATTTTATGAAATCTATGCCTCATTAGAACCTGAATACTTGCAATTTCATTCCTCTGCCTTTAGACCATTCTGATTCAGTGATTGGTTCTATTCTCCTGTAAACTTCAATGCTAGGTTGATTAGATAGCTGACGTTGTTCATCAAAAGAAAAGAAGCCCATTATTATTATTATTATTATTATTTTATCTAATGAAAGCTGCTCTTGTTACTAATCTTCGTAAAATGTCTTTCCTTTTGGTTAATTGTTTGGCCGCTGTTGCCTTCTCATTCAGGTGTCCTTAGAGCAATCTCCAAAGGAGGTCTTTGTCCACAGTTCAGTTAGTAGGTGCTGGGAAATGGTGAGGGAAAGTGTCAATCTAGAAATTTCAAGGCAGCATAAATTGGGAAGACCTAACCTTCCTCCTTTACAGCCTCCTGGGAGTCTTGAGGGCTTTGAGATGTTTGGGTTTACTTCACCAGCCATCGTTCAGGTAAGTCTTTCAGTACTTGCTTACATTAACAATACCTTTGTGATGTTATTTTTGACACACTTCTGAATATGCTCTCAACCTAAAACAATTTTTTTTTTTTTTTTGAGAATCAGGCGATAGAGGCTATGGATCGAAATCGAGTATGTTCTGAGTATTGGGACTCTCGACCCTACTCTCGGCCTCAAGTGCAGATTCCACAAACATTACGGTCCAACAATGCTAGAGGAAACTTACAGGTTGCATCTGAAGAAAGAAGCGAAAAAGGAGCCTCACAGTCACAGATTCATGGACTGACCACTGGGATAGAGCCAATACTTAGAAGCCTATTAAAGAAGGCTAATGTAGAAGAACTAAATTCTCTATATAGCGTATTAAATGACAACGGGTCAACAGGTTGTCTGGCCTTGGTGACTCAACTTCTTGGTGAAGAGATTCATGGTCGTCCAAGATGAATAAAGTTGAATATACATCTCTTTAGACAAGGTCGCATGTGTTGTCCTTTGAATAAAGTTCACAAGGCTCGCTGAGACAGTTTTGAGTGTAAATAGGTTTCAGGTTGCATATACATCTCTTTAGACAACTCATTCATTAACCCAAGAAACTGCAAAAAGATGACAATAATAGTTGTATTATATAACAGCGAACAAGATGAGATCTTGTTAAGTGGATAACCCATTTTTTGTGTTTCTGCACACTGATGGCAGAATGTAGCCGAATAGTTGCTCAATCAAAGTTTCCTGACAAATCGAATAAAATTCCCTTTTAGATACTACTACTAACTCTTTACTACATGATCGTATTTGTCCATCTTATAAACGAAAAATGACCGATGCTTATTGGATAGTTCAGATCAATCATAATTTAGATATAAATTTAAATGTGTAAAAGAAAGAAAAAGTGGGATCGTTTTTAAATATTTTATTAACTATTATGATAATTGTGAATTGTTATTGACTTCGATCATTATTCATCGATCTTATTCTCATATGTAATATCTCATTTATAATAATATTAATAATAATACGATCAATGCTAATTGCACATGTATTGATACGCTATTTTATTATACCATAGAAAAACATATTAATTATTTATTTTTTTGTTAATTATATTTTAATATTAGTTTATTAAATAAAATCATTATTAATTAAAAAGTATTGTGATTACCACATAAAATTAATAATCATGAAAATAGTACATTTTATCTTAATGGATTAGAGTATCACGATTTAAAAATTAACCCAACCTCCTCAATTTCTCACCATAGAGATTTGGTGACTTTGAATTTTTATAGATTTAGTTACTTAGGGTAGGGAAAAAAATTACATTGAAATTTTATTTTTAATCCTTTGCAAGCAATGTATCTATGTTTTTTTAATCCTTTGCAACGCCGTTACACTGTGCAAGAAAAGGAAATGAAATCTATCATTCATTGCATAAGGGTGTGGAGACATTACTTATTGGGTTCTCACTTTGTTATTATGACGGACAATGTGGCAACTAGTTACTTTCAGACTCAAAAGAATTTGAGTCCCAAGCAAGTTCGGTGGCAAGACTTCTTGGCAGAGTTTGACTATAGGCTGGAATACAAGCCCGGTAAGGCCAATGTGGTGGTTGATGCACTGATTCAAAAGGCAGAGTTAGCAGCTTTGAGTAGGCCAAGTAGTCCCTTGTTGGAAAGGATCAAAGAAGGGTTGGAGCATGATGTCCTTGCTCAAAACCTCCTTGCCCTCATCAAGGAAGGAAAAACAAGGCGATTTTGGCTGAGTGACGGACTACTCTACACCAAGCAGAATCGCTTCTTTGTGCCAAAATGGGAGAGCATAAGGAATGAGCTTATCAAGGAGTGTCATGACTCACTATGGGATGGACACCCAGGAATGAGGCGCACCCATGCTTTGATCAAGTCAAACTACTACTGGCCTCAACTATGGGATGATGTTGAAACCTACGTGAGGACTTGTCTTGTGTGCCAACATGACAAGATAGAGCAACATACACCCGGAGGTTTGCTAGAGCCACTGCTTATTCCAAAGAGACCATGATAAAGAGTCTCTATGGATTTCATCACTTGCTTTCCAAAATCAGAAGGCTTTGGCAGCATCATTGTAATCATTGATCGCTTCAGCAAGTATGCAACATTCATACCTACCTCAGCGGATTGCACGGCGGATGAGACGGAACAGTTGTTCCTCAAACATGTTGTGAAGCATTGGGGGATTCCATCCAATATCATGAATGATCGAGACCCACGATTCACCCATGACTCCTCATGCCTTGGCCACGAGTTATGAAGGAAAGAGTCATGTTGCCTTCAAATTTTCCAAGGCGTGACATGAGCAAGCGGAGTTAGCCTAAGCCTATTTAAATAAGGCATCTAAAAAGATGAAGAAGTGGACTGACAAGAAAAGAAGGATGGTTTAATTTCAGGAAGGAGATTGGATCCTAGTCAAACTATTACCCCAACAGTTTAAGTCCTTGCGGAAGGTTCATAAGGGTTTGGTACGAAAGTATGAAGGGTCATTTCCTGTCCTCAAGCGAGTCGGTAAAGTGTCCTATAAACTGTAACTCCCTCCAAAGCTTAAAATCTATCTGGACTTTCATGTAAGTATGTTGAAACATTTTCATAGAGACAAGGAAGACATAAGTTAGGGAGAATCTAACAGGTGCCTACTGCAGTGGTAACCTTCTTCAACAAAGAAGTGGACTCAATCTTGGCAAACCACCTAATCCGACGTAGGGGCGTACCAAGTTATCGGGAATACTTAGTCAAGTGGAAGAATGCCCCATACATAAAAGCAAGTTGGGAACCTGAAGATTCTTTGTGGCAATTCAAAGATGACATAGAAAGGTTCAAGCTTGAAGGTGCGAGGGCGTCGCAAACTTGAGTGGGGAAGGGTGTTACGTCCTACTCAAATTGTCTCGTAAAATCCAAACAAATGGTGCTTGCCAAAAGGATCTAGACTTTTCTACACGAGAAGGTTCTAGAGTGGCCTAGAGATGTCTAGAATAAGCTAGAGTTGGATGGACTCAACTCAAGCTTTGAAGATCCTAGAATGTTCTAGAGCACGTTGAAGGGTGCTAGAATGGGCTGGAATATTCTAGAACGTGGTGGATGGTTCTTGAAGGATGTAGAAGTCGCTAGAAGCTTACGGAACATCCTATAACTTGCATGAAGGAGCTAGACAAACCTAGAATACTCTAGAGTTGGCTAGAAGGACCTAGAACCTCGTGGAATATTGTACATAAAACTAGAACACTCTTGTACATTCTAGACTTAGAAGGATCTAGAAAGATGTGACATAGTCTTAAGCTTGGTGCCACACTATAAATAGACCTATTGGTCTTCATTTGTATTCATCCTTGGGAATTCTTAGCATCTTGTAAGATAAACTCTCTCTAGAACAATACAAAGCATTCTTTACAAACTCTCTTTCTAGTCTCTTTGGAGTTTTATTCGGATTTAAAGACAGACTTAGTGCAACGGACAGTGCTAAGTGTCGCACGATTGCTACTTTAAATTTAAGGTCATGACATTGGGCTCTAGTTATAACCTCTGCCAATTTTGTAGTCAAATATTTAAGGATAGAATTGGTGGTTAGGTCTCTAGATTTCGCCATGGAGTCTATTGGTTCAGGTTTTTTTTCACTTGTCACACAATGGTCGGTGATTGAGCAACGGTCTTGAAGATTTAGAAAGCAAAAGAAAACAATCTACAATAAGCTAAACTTTGTTAAATTTGGGTTTTGATTCTTCTGTTATCATTCTTTTCACATCAATTTGATTACATTCTTGAAGTCTCTCATTGATATACAATAGGTTCTGATGGGATTATGTGTGAAATTGACCCCTTAACTGGAAACCTATTGCAAACGTTCAAAACTTCTATTAAGGAAATATCTTCAATGTGTGTTTCACCATATGGTAAGATGTTGGCAACTACATTTGCACAAATGAAAGTGTTCAACTGCTTTGATACCATGACAAAATATGGTATTTTCTTATATCTTCATACTGAAAAATTAGTCTTCATCAGTGAAAATCAATCCTCTATATTCATTGAAGCAACTCCTCTTTTTATCACACTTTGAATTCCTTTTAAGAACCATCATGCTCTGGATCCATTTGCTCCACTTCTGCTACCACATACCCTATTTTTCTCTACTAACATACGATGTTGTCTGTTGCTACTCCACTTCTGCAACATATTTATTTCTTTTTTTCTAGCTCACGCCAAGAGTTTCGTTAGAGAATGAGATTATATAAATGAAAGAGCTAGAGAGATGACTAAGAAAGGGAATACAAAAAGAAGAAAGGGAAAAGGAAAAATAATATGGGATTTTTAATTGGTAATGGGAAAAAATGAGAATTTTGGATGTATATTTTTGTCATGTCTCAAAAAATAGGTGCATGAGTTAGAACGAATGAACGAATTAAATTATACTCATTAGAAACATTTTTTTAAATGAATTTTTTAAAAAATTCATAAATTTAGGATATCCCATATTTTAAAACCTTTAGCAACATCTTAAAAATTAAATCATACTCAATTCATTATAAATAGCAAACATGCATATAAAAAAAAATTAAAACAAGAAAATCATACTAAAAACGTTTACAAGAGTCACATAAATGCCTCCAATAATATTCCAGGGTACAAATTAAATAATAAGATAAAGAAATAAATGTTAAACTACTTCTTAATCAATATTGAACCACGTGTCACTTTATTGAAGTCTAATTTGGAAATATTTATAGAAAATGGGAGTGAATTACAACTAGGTCAATAGAAGTATACTCTATATCATAATAAATAAAATGATACATGAAATATAATATAAAGTTCTCATGCATATCCATAAAAAAGCAATAATCATACCATATATATAGTTGGGATATTTTCTTTTAAAAATCGAGCAAACTTGTACTTTATCGATTCATGAATCAAAAGAGTGTACATTTTAAGTATCCCAATACATGCTCATATAATAATAAAATATGCAATATCAATTATAAATTTATTTGCTATGCAATATCCATATATATTGGTTAACTCTAAGATATATGGAAAGTAACCTTCGAGACACATAGGACATCTAACTCCAAACTCAATGATCCGTCAAACTTTGAAACCCATATATGATTATATTCCAAAATATATATAGAACATGTATAGGTCAACTTCGAGACATATGTGCGGTTAACTTCGAGGCACATGGATGGTCCAAGTCTGAAACCCAACATATGGACAAACTCTTACAATGTAACTACGTACCTGTAATCCGTGTAAATCATGTCTATTACAACCAATATTCACCATATACTTAACTCTTCAAAACTAGCACACGTAATACTCCCCACAAAAAAAGTCTCATGATGCATGCATAAAATCACAAATGTCATATATATTTTAAATAACATGCATTTCTTATATCCTAAAATCATGTGTATAAACATAAAATCAACATCATATAGTATATAATAAAAATATACATATATTTCCATAAAAATTAATTAAACATGACATCATGGTATCGATTTTCACAATTTTTAAACAAACAAATATGCTTGTTATTTTTCTAAAAGCAATGAATGAATAAAATGTGAGTATGTTCTCTTACATGCAAATATGATTATCTGCACTTATGTCCCTATCACTAACTCCTGTTTCTTTTGAGCAAAAGCTAATACAATTATATTCCAACTATTAGTAACATTTCCAAATTAGTTACTTATTGTAAAAGCAAACCTTTAATGGAAGAACTTACATTGTCGAGCTTCTCGAAATAAAATCTAAGAACTTTTCATCTTGACATTTCACTCCTTCTAACTCAAGTTCATAGATATTTTATATCCGACCTAACTACTTAAAAAAATATGGAAAACAGTAATATTTTAGAGAAAGTTGTAGACATAGAAAGTTAAATTTTGGTGTGTGAAAATGGGTTGTTTGTGTGCTTTTTATAAGCGAAACTGACCCTCATTAGCCACCCTCATTGGTGGGGCATCGAGCATCCCAACAACTATGCAAAATATTTTGCCACACTTCTCGTCTGGTCTTGCTGATGACTCTCCAATACTCGATGATTTCTCGCTCGCCACCCTCATCGACTGTGCGTCAAGAAGAGCAGAGAGATCATGCCTAGCCTGATAGGATCAATTCAAAAATTGTATAATAAATCTGATTTTTATGCAAAAATTCTTGATAAATTGTTATATCTTTAAAATATTACTCAAGATACACTTCATAAAATTCTTAAAATTAAATACATGGACACTGGGTCTCATATGTTTACTGAAAGTGAGTCATTCATGTTTCCTTGTTTGCTTTTTAAAATAGTGGAAAGGAAATTAAAACCTTACAAATTTTAGAGTCATTTTCATTGATTGTATTTCTACTCATCCTTAGTATTGATTCACTTTTCTAAATTCATAATATATATCCCCAATTTTAATATTTTCATCATTAATTTTAGAAAGACATTTAAGTAATTTGATATTTTTATTTCAATTCCTTATAATATTTTAGTAAACATGACGAAATGGAATGAGTTTTGCGTTCTTTTTTTCTCTATGTTGATTCATTTTTATTTTCAATTCGATTGATTCTCATTAAATGAATTAGTAAACACATTTTTAAAGAGAAAAAAAGGAAATTACTATTTCACATTAATAAGCACTATGTGGGAATAAAATGTCAATTTTTAGAAATATATTTTTAAAAATATATACATTTTATTATGACAATAATATTTTTTATTACGATAAAAACACTATTATATATCACAAATATATTATTAAATTATTTTTAATTTTTCTCTAAAAAAAAAGAGAAATAACATTAATTTCACATTTATGTACATAATGATATTGATCATTAATATTTATATGTTTTTTCCCATATGAGATCGTCAAATATATGAATCTATATAATTGTAATTATTAAAGATGTTATTCACTATAACTGGTTGGAAAATAAAATTCATTATTTTTTACATTTCAAGTAATATTTTAAATCAAATCAACTACCATTTGATAAAATAAAATGTTCTTAATCACCCTCACGTTGATTATGTGAATAATAAAAATATGATTTTTTTTAAGTAATATTTTAAATCAAATCAACTACCATTTGATAAAATAAAATGTTCTTAATCACCCTCATGTTGATTATGTGAATAATAAAAATATGATTTTTTTTAATCGACAACCACCCATTTTGTACGTAAAGAAAAGAGAGTAAATTAACATAATTTGATCATACATACTCTTTCTACTTTAAGGTAAGTAAACTCAATCAAGAAAGCTACATGTAATTTTATAATATTCACATGTTCTTTAATTGCACTTAACGTTGAATGTAACTTATAAGGTTTACATTAAATAAAAATGGTTATATGCAGGCTAGTTATATGAAGATGAAAGTTAGTACAGATGTTTTGGCTATGACATTCATCAAATTACAGAGTCGGATCGATGGGGAGGATATTGAGAAATTGCAAGGAATGTTTTGTTAATAACTCTACTCAAAATATCTTACAACTCCTTAGTTTTTTTTTTCAAATGATACGATACTGGTTTAATTTAAAATACTAAAGGTTAAAATAACTATTTTTTGCATTTTTTTTCAAACTTGATATTGCATTCCAACTATTTTTTAAGTTGCATTATATAACCTCATTTATAGATACGAAGTTTCATTTTGTATCTTCTCCAAGCCATGTACATAATTTTTTTTTTGTATAATACATATATATATATATATATTTAATATATTTATTAAGAGAATTAAAAATAAAATTACGTAAATAATTAGGTTATATAAAAAGTTAAATGATTTTGTTTATAAGAAAAAAATTGTTTTTAATTATATTACAGAGTACATATTAGTCACACTCTCAATGTTTTATACAGCCACTTTTAATAGAAAAATATCACTGAATGTTTCCATAATAACATAAAAATCAAATTGTATACCATTCACTTGTCTTTTGTAAAATACAATAATAATAAAATTACGTTTGTGTATTGAAATTTTCAAATTGAATTTTGTTATTTGCACAATAAAAATATAATAAATGTTAATTTTATCTATGATATTAATTACATCTTATTGTTATTATTATGATAATGATAATTTATATTGTGAAAATATGATAACATTTATATTTTATTTGATTAAAATATAACTAACTAACGAGAGAACGAATTCTAATTACAAAAATAACATTACTTATATTGCACACCCAGATGTATATTATTTAAATTAAATTATATTTATTATTTTAGATCGATACAATTAGATCACGTTCAATATTTATATATGTTAGTTTTTGTAATTTTCTAAATAATTATGATAATAAAAATTTAGGTTATGAAAAATACACACTTTAATTTTGATAATAATAATAATCTAAAAATACCTTAATTTATATTATTATAAAAAGGTGTCATTTAAGTTCATATTTAAAGTTAATTTTTGGAAAAAACTGACTTAAATACGTAGATTGTAGCGTTGTTTGACGTATTGAACCGACACTACACGTAAGATGTGGCGTCATCCTATGTGTCAACTAATGTTACAATCTACGTGTTTAAGTTGGTTGACACGTAGAACTAACGTTACGTCCTACATGTAGCGTCAATTGCATAATATATAAAGAGCAGGGTTTACTTACCCAAAAGAAGAAGGTGGCATAGTAGAACTGAAAATTTAAAATCGTTTAACGCGTTGAATCAACTTTACGTTTAAAATCAGTTCACACGTTGAATCGATTTTATATTTTAAAGTTAATTCAACGCGTGAAACCGCATTTAAATTTTTAAGTTACAGTATTTAAAGTTGGTTATTAAACAACTTTAAATCTCGGTTATTAACCAACTTTAAAGCTTGGTTTTTGCTGAGTACTGCTAATACCATTTGAGAAAACAGCCGTGATATTATTAAGTGTTGCAAGAAGGCAGATGCTGGATATTGATTAGAGATCAAAGGTGCCATGCACTTCCAAGTAATTATATATTTTTTGCTTAATAGAGACATGTATCCTGTTCTCCTTGGAAGAGATAGCCAATAAATGACCAACGACATTAAGGAACCGAAAAAGTGTGAAAAATTCTCAGAGACATGGTGGAAAGGTTCGCGAAAAGTTTAATGAAAATTTACAGAAGATATGGACAGAGATTAAAAAAAGGGAGAGATTTTAAGTGAAGATGCTATATGCCACTCCTAATTCCTAAATGCTTTATGAATATCATAAAAATTATAAACGATTAACAAATATAGGAACTTCCATGGCAATTCCCTCTTCTATGCTTTCATCGAAATCTAAGGACATGAACGTTGGAGAATAAACAATCCATTAGAAATATTTAATTGACTCCTCTACAAATGGAAAAGTAACTATTAGGTAATAATTATAATTTTAGATCAAATGATAATAGATTTCAAACAAGGTTACTTATTTCTTAAAATAAATGGAGTTATACGCTAATCATGCTTCATACTAATCAAATTATTTATTTTTATAATTAATTATTGAATATTTGTATTATTTTTTTTAAATTATTACATTAATCTTATATTCTATTTATCTGAAATAACATATCATCAAATATTACAAAAATAATAAATAAATTCTCTTAAAATAAATGTAAAACTTTTTACCTATATTTACTAGAAGATATGGTTGACATGTAATATATATAAATAACTATGGGGTAGGATTAATAACTATAAAATATTCCTTAATTTTTTTACTCTAATATTTCAATGGTTTTATGTGAGATATAAGAGAGAAATTCTTTTTTTCTTAAATCTTAGTCGTTGAAATATGGTAGCATAAAAAACTAGATAATATTGTATAGACTCCGTTAGTATCTCATGCATAATTAACTAAATTATCATCTTATATATTTTCTAATTCATATTGTTAACTATACTTCATCTTATATATTTTCTAATTGATAGTATATATATACTTCATCATATGAATTGTTCCTTTTGAAATGCTGGTGCATGATTCTTTTTTTTTTTTTTAATTATCTTTAAGTCATTTTACCTTATAATTTTGGGTGGAACTTCAATTTCATCCCTTTATTTATATAAAAAATATAATTTAGTCATTTAAGTTAGATAATGTGTTATTTAATCATTTTTATTTTTAAAAAATGTGCCAAAAAATAACGATTTAAAATTATAATGTTTTAAAAATGTCAATTTTTTTCATTTATTAAAAATTTACATGTCACTTATATTGTTTCTGTATTAAAATAATAATTCAAAAATATCTATAAAATACAATACATATACATGGTATGGTGTACATGTTCATTCAATAATATGAATTTTTTTTAGAAAGTTTCATCAATAATAAAAAATTAAAATATTTAAGTTAATAAATTTAAATTAATAATTACATAATTAAAATATTAAATAAATAAATTTACACGAATAAATCGACCTATCATATTTGAAATTTATTTATAGTGTACATGAAATGACTCTTTATCCCACTACTTTAAATTTAAATTTGATTCTCATATTGTTTCATTTATAAAAAAAAAACTCTAATACCCATTTTAAAAAATTAAAAATTGGAGAACTCTAGACATTTTTGAATAAGTTTAGGTGGTTAGTTAGTAGGAACTCCTTAATACAATTTTGGACCAATACCATTTTTGAATAGCCCTTTTGTGGATCGACCATTATAGTGGTTAGTGGAAGACTATTTGCAGACAAATAGGTGACATGTATCGTAGTCTTTTGAGGACTCCTACCTTAATATTATCTAACAAGTTTGCTTGATAGTTGTCAAAAAATGAGAGATATCAGGATTTGGACATTAAATTAAAAGAAGAGTCATAACCAATGAGACCTATGATTATCTACGCATGATAAGGGAACATAAGAGTTAGATTAGAGTGATCTAGGCCCATTTCGTCCCACCCTTCCAATCTATACTATTCTAACATGCTATTTAAATCAAGTTTCCCATTGATTATCAAGTGAATAAGAGGGGTCATTCCTTCCACTTCTAATGTTCCATGTGTAGGTCCAATGAGAAGAATATTTCTCACCTCTTTTTTTAGTTGTCATTTTGTACGTGCACTCTAGGATTTATTATGCTCCTTTATTGGCAAGTGACCTCGTACATATTCTTTCATTCTAATCTTAGGTCCAAGCTTGATAATCTATAAAAAAAATATGTATAATTAAATCATATTGGTGATATAAACAGTTAGGAATGATGTTCGCTTCAAAGATAGATATACTTCTCTAAATTCCACATTTTTCACAATTTGGCATTTTACTCATAAAGCAGACATATCACAACGTAATCCATGCGAAATACTGTGAAAGATCTTACGGTCCTTCAAAGATTGTAAGTACAAGAAATTTCAAAACGAGCTCTATAGATTGTAAAGGTAATTTGGATATCACCTTGTTCAAGGTAGATAACGATCGACATAAATGGTGTTTCTTTTAGATCATCTAATCTAATGGTTATGTATATACATTTTAGACATAAAGATCTCTTGTCAAAGGTTATTTATGTAATAACTCATAATTGCATATGCTTTTGAGATAGAGCTTTTACTACTCACGATATATTATATGATGTCACCTAGGTGGTGGATGCTTTGGTTGGAAGTGGAATTTGCTTGTGTTGTCACTCTTTTTCGCATTAATTCATTCTTGGTGTCGTAGAAATAGTCATTTGTTTTTCATTGTTCACACACATATATATATATATATAAAGGGCAACACAATAGCTAATTGTATAGCCTATAGGACTTTGTACAACAACATATGGTGAGATATACCATCACTCGCTAAAGCTTTTGTTTTTTCGATACTAACATTAGATTTAATTATAAGTTTTATTGAGAATTGATTTGTATTATTTTTTATCAATTTAATAATATTTATAATTAATGAATTAGATGAAAAAAATACTAATGAAATTATTGTGTTAAGTCTATCACCTAAGATTTTTTATTAAAAACAAACAATGTATTTAAAATTATATTATATAACTTAAATTTATATTTGTTAAATAAATATTATACTTGGTCATTGTTATTAATATATGTAAATATATATATTATATATGTTATAAATATATCATCTAAATAATAAAATTCTTTAAATTAATATATTAATATTTATATATTTACTAAAATTTTATTAAAAAACTCCTACAATTTTCTTTAATAATCGCTCTCGATACTTCTATAAATTAAAATTTCAATATTTCCTTCTATACAAAGATATTCGTCCATATTTATCGGCAAATCGGATGTTATGAAACTTAACATCGTTAAACAATACCTCGGAATCCTAGCGACTAAAATCCAACATTATACAAATTTAATTAACCAAATTTTAACTTAAACGATTAGACGACGAATTTTTAACCTAAGTTTTTTTTTTTTTTTTGTAAAAATATATAAATAAAACACAATATTATTTGTATGGTTACAAATGTTGACGAATATTATAAATGTATGTTAATAATTGTTCCATACAATCCACAGGCACCATGAGCTTTGCCAAAGAAGGAACAAAATCAGCGTAGCTTTAAAACCAAATAACTAATCCAAGGCTACTGATGTCTCCAACAAATTTATCTCCTAACCAATATGACTCGCTTCACTTTCCAGTCCCCACTGCCATGCAGTGGTTCAGTTCAACTCTGTCACGCATCTTTCTTACATAACAAGCTGGTTTCAGTATTTAGGAAGTCAAGATCCATGTTCATGCATTCTCAGTGCATTCACAGCCCCGTCTACATTACAAGGAACCTTATAGCACCCTGTGCCACAAGACCTTTATCACCATTTCCCACACTGCCTTCCGTTTTGGTTGTGTCCAGCCCTTTTTAATCATCATTACTCTCCTTGACTGCTTCAGCATTAGTTGTATTATCATCACCCACCTGCTTGTTATCGCCAACAACCACATCATCCGGCACAACATCTCCTAGTGCACTAGAGTGTTGAGCTATAACTGTCCCAGGGCAACTCCCATCCAATGGCAAAAGATGACCATCAGAACCTCCATGACTATCACCCCGTGTTGTTTCCTCTCCTTTAGAAGCAGGGATATTATCAGGTACACCTACATCTAAACTCAGCTTTGCTTGCTCCTCTTCCTCTGTATTTACATTCACATCCAATTTTGTGCCCGAATAAGCATCCCCTTCCATGGCATTCATTTGCTGGGCAGCAGTTTCTACATGAGGACCATTGGGCATAGAGCTTCCAATTTCATCGGAGACAGGCTCGAGATTTTCTAGGCTTTTAACAGTTTGATATGCTGCTGATTGATTTAACTGAAGCTCATGATCTTTTACTGTGATTTTTTCCTCTTCTTTCCTCTGTGCTTGTTTTCTATTTTCATCCATAACATGTTGTATCCTTTCTAATTCTTCCAACAGATCTCCATACCGTCTTTGAAGAGTTTGCTCAAGCTCCTTTTGCTTTTGAACTTCCTCCCACATATTATTTATCCGATGAGTTGATGCTAATTGCTCTTGCTTTTGTAAAGCTTGGAAGCACTCCAGTTCTTTTGCAGCTATGTCCATCTGCTTAAAAGTCTCCTCAATTTGCGGCCATAGACTCTTTTTAGCTCGTAACTGAACCCAAAAAAAAAAAAAATAGCAATGAATGTTATTCAAAACACGTAAAGAAAATGTTAATACATAAGGTTTCTAGAAAAGAGTAGCAGGGTATAATTTCAAGGCACAGTGTACAACAGTAGTATTTGCCCATTTGGTTATGCCAAGATTATCATTGATTCAACCAATGCATCAAGAAACAACCAAACAGGCTATTTACGTGAGATCTTCAACTGTAGAAGGTCAATTATTACATTGGGGCCCACCTTTTTAACAATAAGATTTAAACCAGGCTGGATACATACCTTAATATACATCACCAACTCACCGTAATGCAGTTAACATAGTACTATAATTTCCCACCACTGCATTCCCCCACCCACCTCCTATGTCCAGCACTATTATAATTCAAGAACCCATACAAGCAAAAGTTTTCTTAAGTTAACCTCACACATTAACGAAAATCCAGCCGAGCCAAAAATGACACATTTTTATGTTTGATTTTTTTTATAACAAAAAAAGAGTATTAAATAAAGGCAACATTACATAGATGGAATTTGAACTTCGATCCATGGTGGTGGGATTGTGGAGTCATTCCACCTCGACCACGAGCCAATCCCCAGAAATATTTTTATAATTGATTATTTTTAGGCTCATATAGAATTTCAAAAGTAAATTAGTTTTGCATTAAAATAATACCATACTATTTGGAACAATTAATTTCACAACAGAACAGGACCAAGACATTGACTTGTATATTCAGCAATAGATTTTTGCACATTTTGCAATTGATGTATCAAATGGTTGCAAACTTGCAATGCATCCATCATCTAAAATGGAAGAGGGTGGAGAAAGTCCTGTATCCAGATTTTGATGATAAACCATAATAGTTTTGAGCACGGTAAAGAAGTATGGTTGAGGTTTACATTAAATCCCTGTTTATAACTACAAAATAAACTTGATAATACTGTAAAATTGTTAATTTAAGACTTTTGGTCGATCTATTACCAAATCACCAAACCCATTTACTTCATGTGGAAAAACTGCTTTACATCTTAGCAATCTCTACCAAGAATATCCACCAAAACAAATTACACATAATCGCATGATATTGGATAATTTTTTATTTTTTTACCAAAACCGCTTGAATGTAAGGCTTACCACAGTCTTAACACAACAGTGCTATGCCTTACCTTGGAGTGATTTTGTTAAAAATAGAATTCGTGATAAGGCATTAGCTCTTACCACTGGCTTAGTGTGAGAAGGACATTAGTCCAATGTAGAAAGGCTAACTACTCGCATCTAATGTCGTAATAAAGCTTACCACGATAGTTAAAAATGGAATTTGTAGTAAGGTATTGATCCAATGTGGTAAGGCATCCAATGTCTTAGTAAGGCTACCACAACAAGGCAATGCCTTACTACAACAATGGTAGGCCTTACCTCGTAACGATTTTGGTAAAAAAATGAAATCTAAACTAAATGCTCTACTAATTTGGTAAATCACTCTGAAGTGTCCTTTAGAATACAAGTAACAAGTACCTAGCTATATGAAAATCATGCTGGTTCTCTAACTACAGTTTGTATTAGTCTAGACCCTAAGCTTCTATAAGTTGAAAATAATTTTAGAGACGAAGATTTTGGAGATTGTCCATAAACTAAAAACATACCTCATAACCATCAGTGAGAATTTTGACCTTCTTTTCAAGGCTTGCTGCCTTCTTTGTGTCATCCTCGAACTTCTTTCTCAAATTCTCAAATTCATCCTGCAAAGCTGCAAGTTTCTCCAAATTTCCAGCAACACTGGATAGTCCATAAGCATTACGAGTAGGAAAGTATATAAGATCATTCAGGCATGTTTTGTGTGCTTCAACAAATTCATCAAGGGATTCACTTTCATGCCCCATTGCTATTCGAATATATTGAGCCTCTTCCTTTATGAAATTATCAGCCTGGTTAAGAAAACATCACAATTAAAAGTTAGCAAATGACAATCACAGGATGAATTAGGTGTCATGTCCAACCAAAATAATGTCAATACTCAATACCAAATATCAAGGACATAACATAAGGAACATCATTTACAAAGCTTTGGACAATGGGATCATCAATTTAAACATACATGACCTACATAAAATTAGCTTAAGAATCACTAGTGACAGTTCCACGATATCAATAGAACAAGAAAGGCATTGATAGAATACAAAAAGTTAAAGCAACAAAAAAGAAATACCTCTTTTAGCTCATCTTCTTCAAAATCTTCTATCTTAGGGACATAAGCAGCTGACTCACTATCTGAGCGCTTAGCACCTTTCTTTTTTTCTTTATTTGACTTTTCATTAAGTGGGTACTTTGAATTATCATGCTCTAATAAAGTAAGAAGTTCTTTTCTTATCACTTCATCAGCCTGTTCAATTGATGTAGGAGGCACAAAGGAACTCTTATCTCCATCTGCCCTTATCAAGGAATTTCTAATCAGTTCCAAAGACGCAACTGGCGGTCTTGGAAGCGCTCTATGGAGAACTTTTGACCTCTTTTTAAGCAATGCTTGCTGTTGTGCTTCTTCCTCAGCTTTTTCTCTAGCTATCCTATCAGACATATCTTCTTCAATATGTTCTTCTGGTTCTTCAGCATCTTCTAGAGCAGGCTGCATGACAATTTGGTATTCATTCTTTGGTTGAGGTAGATTGCTCAGACCTGAGTGTAAATTCCTCTTCAAATCAGCTTGTCTACACAACTCAAGTTTTGAGCCATCATGCACACCCATACTGTCATTGATATGAAGCCCATCTCTAACTGGAGTGCCTTTTGGTGTCATGCCAATGGAATAGCCATCCCTTGATGGTGTAATGCCAATCGAATAGCCATCCCTTGATGGTGTCATGCCAGATCTAGGAGTAAGATCCACACCTCCAGGAGTAACAGATGGAGTTAGCATTGGGTTTGGTGTCTGGACCTCTCTTTTCTTCGGAGTGACCCCTGAAAAATCTGATGGGTGCAACTCAGGATTCTCTCCTCCCAGTAATGGAGTCTGAGACTCTCTCAACCTTGCCAAATTCTCAGCTTCCATCATGATAGCATCACCCTTACCAGCAGGTGTTCTTTGTGGTGTTCTTAGAGGTGGCATTCCTTGCCTTGGTGTCTGAGCATAATTCGCCAAAAGAGTCCGTGTTGCATCACTGCCTTCTGCAAGCTCTTCACCCCCTGCAAGAAGATCACTAGCATAGCCCATCTTTGCGATTTCTTCAAGTTCATGGTCTGAAATTTGGGGAGCAGGAAGCATCAGTTTTGACCTCTTTCTAACTGTTTCTGGATCGTTCATTTTGTTGGCTTGCAATATAGCAGATGGAGCATCCTGTCTTTGTGCAATTTTATTCCTTGCAATGTCTTGCTTCCTTAAATGAGCTTCCACATCAACCCTTCTTTTTCCTTCAAGTTCTTCTATAGTAGTAGGAAAACTTGGCTGTTCTACTGTCCTGTCTTCATCAGTAACATCAAAAAAACCTGGAGGAGGTTTCTTTTCAAAGGGAATCTCCGCATTATAGTCTATTCCCTTCCTCTTCCTCTTCCGGTTCCTGTTATCAATTCCAGCAGCCTTTAATTCTCTCCTTTTCTGTAAAGAAGCAAGTCTCCTTGCCTCTTCAAGCTGCTTCTCCCTGGCTTTTCTTTTTGCTTTTTTACCCCTTGTGTTGGCCAACCGAGCTCGGGCCTCTGAAAGCATTTCCTTCTCATCCTCGTCCATATCAACAGGATCTGGTCGTGCAGGCTTTGATTCAGGATTTGGATCTATCTCTCCAGGCCGCAATTTCCGTGGGTCATCACCAGGTTCATAGTTTTCATCCTTAGCACATGCTGTATCAAGGAGTTTCTCATAACGCTCAAGGCATTGGGTTGGAGTCCGTCCAACAATTGGAGCGATCGTTCTCCATTGTGTGGGCATGAGCTTTGCAAGATGAAGCAGTTTCTCATCCTCTTCTCTGGTCCACTCAGTCTACAAGATAGATTCAAACGATCATCAATCTCTGCATGTAAGCCCAAAAATAAGTTGCAAAAGTAGTGTGAACCAGAGAAGGGCCCATAAGAAGGAGAATGATAATAATAAGAAGCTAATTCTCCTTAGCTTAAAAAAACTTCACAATACCAATTAATGCAGTCCAAACGGAGACAATTAACCCTTATCACTAAATAATAATAGACCAAAAGAGGACCAATCTGACTGTTTGTGCATGACTCTTTGAGATGAACCGATTGATAAGGATCAGAGCCACAATATAGCCTAGAAAACTCAAAAACCGGACAGTTTATCCTATCGTTGAGCTAAATATGTATATTCACAAACCGTTTTATCCAAAAGGGCGAATATTACAAGCCCATAGTAGCCTAGATTTCTTCCTCACATTACAAGCAGCAAGCAAAATCTAACGCAAAGAAATAAAAGATCAAACATTAAGGCAAAAAAAAAAGCGGCAAAGAAGAAAACCATGCGTTCATTAAAAAATTAATCCCCAAGTATTGCAAAAACCAAACATCAAATTGCGTACATCTTTAGAGAAAAAGAAGTAAATACCTTCTTAATGGAAGGGTCGAGCCACTCGTACCAGCGAGCCTTGCACTGCTTAGCGGATTTGCGAACCAGGAGCGAAGAGATTCGAGCCCACTGGTTCTTCCCATACTTCATAACCGCCGCCTTGAGGATTTCATCTTCGGTGTTCTTCCAAACACCACCTTTTATCATAATCCTCATCTTGACACCTTCTTTTTTATCTGTTAATCTAGGGTTCCTGAAAACGAAGAAGAAGAAGAAGCTCTAGCGGTCTCGTAGACTGGGATTGAGAGGTCTGAAAGGGATCAGAAACGAAAAGATCACGAATGATAAAAACCCTAAATCTGCTTTCTCCGGCGCGCTGGGTCTATTTCTTTATTATTTCATATGTACGGCTAGTAGTAGTACCTTTCAACTAGAGGTACCAATCATGCTCCTTCGTGTTTGTGTCACAGGCCGGTATTATTTTGATATACATGCCCTCATGCTTATGTAAAACATTTATATATTTATTTTTTCCAAACAATATAAAAGACACGTAAAAACAATTATAAACTATATAAGCAAAACATATAAAAATTTAAAACGGATAATTCTTCAAATTATTTTATTGTATCGTTAAGATACTTTTGATTACATAAATTTTAAAATAGCAAGTCACTTGATTTTTTAAAAATTAAAACAATTTAATCAAGTAAATATATTAATAGAGTATAAATTTTTTATAATAAAAAATAATATTTTAATCATATAATTTTAAAATTATATTATTAAAGTATTCAAATGTTAAAAATCAAATAACTTATGTATCTCATATAAAAATTAAGTGACTAAAATATTTAAATGATATAAATAAAGTGACTTTTAAAATATAAAAACTTCTATTTGATGACTCATATATAAAAAAATTATTTATTTTTTATGCTTTACTTATTTATTGATATCTATTTATAAAAAAAAAAATTTGATAAAATTCTTTTATGACTATTATAATATGAAATAATTACTCTAATCACATCCAATAAAACCAAACCATAAAAAATGAGTAATATGTGAAGAAAAATATATTTAATAATAAATTATATATGTCTTTAAAATAGTTTAAATTTAGACACAAATATTATTATATTTCAAAATAAAGATATATCATACCATTTATATTTAAAAAAAAAATATGTATGCTTAACTAAAGATAGCTTCAAAACTTATATACTTCAAATTTAACTAACAATGGTTTCATATTTATTTTTTATACATGTATATTTTTTTATTACACATTTTCTACAACAATGAATGTCTAATCGATTCAATCTTTAATTTACTTTGATAATTAATTTAAAAGCTTAAAAAATTAATTTTGTATTTATTTCAAATATTTGTAAAAATTATACAAAAAAAATATTAAAATAATTCATGTTCAGTGTACATGTTTTTAATTAGTAATAAAAAATACATGACTATCATGGCTTAATTTTTTACTTGTATTCTATTGTGTTGTGAAATTTTTTTTAAAAAGGAAAACTTATATCAAATAACATCCATAAAATTTATAACAAAAATAACCCTAATAATATTGAACGGTGTTCAATTAAACGATGTTCAACATTGAATTAATTTAAATAGTAATAATTTAACTTCAAGGGTGTTTAGTTATACAACATTCAATATAAAATAATGGATTAAACTTTCTTTAATAATAAAAATATATGAGCTAAAAATAAGAATATTATTTTTCTAATTAAAAATATAAAAATGTATCATTTTTGTTTTCTCAATTTTTTCCATTTTCATATGACTCTTCATTCTTCAGTCTGCAAATTAAAAAAATGCATATTTTCTTTTTCCTAAAAGAAACTGATTGTTTATTATTATTTATTTATTTACCTAGAAAATGCATTAGGCCTCAAATTAATGTATTTACAAAAGTTGCTTATTTGAGCTGATACATTATATATAAATAATTGAGAGCACGCTGAGGCAAGCAGTGAAAATTCATTTTCTTTCAAGTGAGAAAAATTGTTGGTTTGTCCTTTTAATCCACTTGAGAAAGTTTTAGCTCCTACATGTTTTGAAAGCACACATTCTAAAATGATGAGACATTTTTGTCGTTTCAAGTGAGTAATACAAGGTGAATGAGTACTTATTGTGGTTTTGAGTAACCTATACTCAATGTAATGCACTTAGTTGTTTGCATAACATTATCAATGCATTTTGTAATATAATGAAATATAAATCATTTTTATACGTAATTTTTTTAAAGAATATAGACATAACTTACTCGATATTTTTTATTATAATATATGTTAATTTAAAGAAAGGAAAAACTACATGGGGCAATTTAAGAGAGAAGAGAAGAGAGAGAGAGACAATCAACCCATTTTTTTATATGGTTTGATTTTACAACTCTAATTAATTTGGTTCAATTTTTATTTTTCAACTAAAGTCTAGATTTCGTTGGTTCAAGCTTTTGCTCAACACCAAACTTAAACAACTTTGCAATACCTACAAATAATATAACACTGTATACAAACTAATATATACTATATGTACAACGTGCTATTTTAGGATCAATTTGTTATGTACATATGTATACGCTGTTTTCAAATACATAACCCGTCATGGTTAAGAATTGTTAACTCCTCTCTTCTCGCAGTTCACCCAAGAACCTCTAATCATAAAAGAGAGTTACCACTTACCAGTGTTTGGGAGAGTTGAGGGGGTTAACAGAAATAACCAAATGAGGTTCAGGATCGTGAAAATGCACACAGCAATTATAAAAATCATAGCATCAATTACATCATTATAAAAAAAATCGTTTTTGATAAAATAATGGACAATACTCACTACTAAGCAAGTTAGAAACTAAAAAGTTCGAAGGGTAAGTTCTATTCTTTTCTACATCAACATCGGGCAGCAGCTTTAAAGCTACTACTGACGTATACTTATAAAACAGCATCTACACAATTTGTCACAAAATAACGCATTTAACAAAATTTGACAGTCGTTTAATAAAAGAAACATACTAGTACTGTCGCTATCTCAAACTTGTTTCTTAAATGGTTTCATCATCTGTAAAAGGAAGCTATGATGTATAGTATGGTGGCAGATGATGATGTGATTATCAATTCCTGCATGTAAAGAGAATCGCCAAATTAGATGATAAATGGGGCGAGGTCGTGGAGAATCAATCGGGTCCCTTAGTTCCATCAATAGGGACACTTTAGTCCCTTGTTTATTTTTCAGAAGACTTTTAGTCCCGCATATTTGTTACTTTCGAACACTTCAGTCCGGCTTTTACAAAGATTTAGCACTAAATGTTACAGTAATAAATAGGGGACTAAAGTTTTATAATGAGAAAGTTAAGGACTCCAGGAATATTTTTCCTTGTCTAAATGGCATGCCATTTACTTCCAACAGCTTTTGGAAACAACGACGCACATATAAAATCTATATGACTCAGAGTACATGAAAGCTTACTGAACTCAGCAATAAGTTAATGCTCACTCAAAGAATAAATGCTTATCGCAAATGAAATAAAGTCGCAGCCTGAATAGATCTCTTGCAAGTCTGAAGGTTAAATATAAATATTACGGGAAACATGGCCATTCATGTTTTTCCATGCAAGCATTGGTAAGAAATGATGGTACATGTCCAACCCCTACAGCTATGAAAGCAAGAGGTTGTTCATATAATATGAGTCGGTGAGCATAATTATTAAGCGTACCTGATTATTGTAAAGAAATGTAGGTATGTAACTACCAGTGTACTCAATTAAATTCAAAATCCCAGTATATGCCTACAAAGAACAAAGGAAGTAAGTGATCAGAACATAATGAATAAGACAAGAAGAAACTAGTGAACTCTCAGCTTTTGACAACAAATACATGCTCGTATTACATGGTTTTGAATCATTTAACATCAGGTTTCCAAAGTTCAAAAAGCTCTAGTAGATTTGTCGGAAAGACTTTCCAGTATAGTAACTAAGAAAAAGAAAGTGATGATAACAAATTCTAAATAGGCACTTATGCCTTCTGAAGCTGACAAAAAACACCAAAAGTTAACCAAGAAACTATACCAGAGAAGTAAAGGCAATACAACCAAATACTAGTGCAAGAGAACGAAGCAATCGCTTCCCCATTCGCAATCCCCTTCCTGAGTCTTCACCATCTTCCTGTACCCAAGATCAATTAATCAGTTGAAAAATACAAACTGATTAGACATGTAAAACAATAGAAGCTCATCAGCATGGTATCACAAGAAAAGGGAGAAAATAGTATTAACATCAGCAACGTCACTCACAGTATATGTTGGTGATGCAGGAGGTTCGAAAGATTTTAACTTCTCAAAGATGCGATAAACAAATGCGAAAGTCAGAAATTGCAAAGGTTTGTACTCAGCATTGCGCTTGATAAGAATCCAAGCTGTCTGCAGAAAGACAACTAAAATATCAGGAGAAACAAGGGAGTCAACAAGACTAAATAATTTCATTTCGATATCAAAAGGAAGCTAAGGTGGAAATTTTCTTCGGTGGCACAAAAGATGGCAGTGACAAGTACCAATAAAAGTTATTTCATGAAATGATTCTTAACAGTTTAAAGCATGTGAGCTACACACAAATCCATATAAAAATTAAATAAACTGAATTACAAACATTTAGTTCTAAGGTATTAATCTTCAATAATAACCATTAGCCACTATAGAAGTTTACTACATAGTTGTTCCATAATCACCATTAGCCACTATAAAAGTTTACTACATAAAGATGGCAGCAGAAGATCGATCAGTAACCACTACTTACAAAAGCAGCAGATATTGCCAGGTTGATACGCATATCTTGCACAGAGGACTTGGTGAACCTGGAAAGAAATTACAACTCAATAACGACAACATAAATTGGCACCTATAGGTGTTAAATGAACTGAGCTAGCTCAACTCGTTAAGTTCAACTTACCTTAGGTGAGTTATAGCTCAACTTGACTCGTCTAAATTTTAAATGAGCTTAGTTCAACCCAATTCACTTTTAAAATAAGTTGAGTTGAACCCCTCACAAGCTTGCTCGTTTACATTTTCAAAAAATAAAAAATATATATTTATAATTTTGTAAAATAAAAAATATATATTTATAATTTTGTAAAACAAGAAAAAATAAAATATTATCTTTTAAATGTAATTTTCTATATTGACATTACAATAATTTTTTTTTACAAAGGCAATTTTTCAATTAGCTCACGAGTTGCTCATGAACTACGTAAGCTAATTCATTTGAACTCATTGAGTTAGGTGAGCTAGTTCATTTGAGCTTATTGAACCAACCTTAAATGGGTAAGCTAAGCTAAGGTGCTCGTTTGGCACTATAATTGGCACCACAAACCCTCAAATACAGTTAATTATAAAGTCTTCTCTCTAATGTGAACACAAACCTTGGACCCCATGGCACAATTGGCTGCTTATCCGCATACTTAATGCCCTTTGATACCTGCACTTTATAAACAATTGAATAAGAATAAACAACCAAGACAAAGCAAAGGAGCATAACAAAAGGGGAATTTTCAAAGATTAAAATGACAATTATTTCATGCAGATTATTTCATCATCAAACACTAAACGCATTTAATGAAGGCATGGTATGGTTCATGGCACCTTGAATGAACCAAATGTCACACCCTTTTTCCGATTTGTCAATTGTGCCATCATGATTTTGTCGTATGCCTTTTCCAGCTACACGAATAAAACATATAAATTCAACTTCATTTTTCATGAACAGTGTATCCTATCAAACCAAAATTTTCTTTTAGAAAGAGATATTATTGTACTCTGGAAGCAGTAATTTCATCGCCACTCCTCTCAGCCTCCTTACGTTTTCTTGTATACACTGTCTTGATCGTCTCAAATCCTTCAATTGGGTTAACACCAAGAACCTGGAAAACATTAAGTTAAGGAAATCAATAACAAGGTAGAAACCAATACCGTGTTATTTACTATTCAGACATCTGCCAATAGCAAGGGTGGTTAAGTAGTCAAGTACCTCATATGGGTTCAAATCACTGTCTGGATTAGAACTTCCAGCTGCTGATGCAGCAGCACAAATTATTCTTCCATTCTGTGGCAATGATCTGGGAAATCTGATAAATTTAACATCTTGAATGTAATAGCTATTCGTTTAAAGCACAAATAAATCAATACGCAATAATTAAGTTCGTTGTCATCAGATAGTAATAACCATGATATTCAAAAGTTGAAAAGTTCTTTTAGCCAGAAGTGAAACATCCAAAGAACAAAATCCGCAAGCAACTATTATTGGATATATAATTGAAAGCTATAAAATAAATTCAAAAATAAGAAAAATAATACATGAAAACAGTTCAATTTTATTTCAAAATTTTTATAAACAAGAAAACAAGCTAAGCACTTGCCCTTCAGTTACCAGCTACAGAAAATTATTATATTTTAACCATTGGGACTCCTCTTGAACAAGAAGCAGAAGACGAAGAAAAAAAAAACAATGATTTTGGTTTATCAATAACAATTATAGCATTTCGCTATTAAGAGGTTCAACAAAAACTTGAATTGAGCGATACCAGCAAACCAAGAAATCCCAGTGAAACAGAGGTATAGAGAAACAAACCCATGGGTGATTCAACAAAAAATAATAATAATTTACCTACAGAATGAGGATGAGAAGCTTGAAAATTGGACTCTGGGACGAATATTCCATTGAGAAAATTGAAGTTTGGGAGAGTGGAAAGCATTAGATATAGCGAAAGCCATTTTCACTGAGCCTGGCAGTGAATGCGTTGTATAAACTAAGTTTTGAACCCTTGGTTATGGAGGGTTTGATAGGGTTTTGAGCGTGGAGGAGTAAAAATATACCTATTGACCCAGAACAAATGGGGATGACGAAAGGATTCGGGAGTGGGTTACATGTAAAACCGTAAACGTGAAAACGAAGAAAAATATCTCTCAAAATGTATATCTATTTTATATATTATTATTATTAAAAAATTTAATTTTTAAACATCAACTAATTAAATATTTTTTAAATTATATTATAACCATTTAAATATTATCTAATTAAAATATACTTAATATTATTATGATACTATATTTTCTATTTGTATTTTTAAAACATATTTTTTTAATTTCCCAACCTTTTACTGTGTATCTAGTTTTATTTATTATTTTTATAAACTGTATATATATCTTCTTCTTTTTCACACTCAACATATTTTTTAATATTAAAAAATGATATTCGAACACAATTTTTGTTGAAAATATATAAATTATTCTATTTATTATTAGAATTAATTACACATTATTATTATTATTATTATAGAATAAAAATTCTTAAAGCATCAATAATTATAATTATGACAATAACAACATCCTTATTTATTATTATAATATAATCAGGATATAAAATATCAATTTAAATATCGAGATATAAATTTTAAAAAAACATTAAAAATATTATTGTTATTGATGAAAAAATTTCAAAATTCTTGAAAAAAACTATAAAAACTCTATTAAAATCATTAAATTTGTTTATAAAACTTTATAAAATATTAAACAATCTATTACTTATATTTTTAAATTAATTTATTATTTAATAAATATATTTATAAAACTTATGATATTTATGATATTTAATTTGGTCGATAAATTATCTAATTAATTAAAATATTACATAATAGTTAGTTAAAATCTAAAATAATTATTTAAATTATAATTTAAATTATTCAAAAAATATATATGAAAACAAGTATAAAATATTTTCTTAAATAAATAATATTTTGATTGAAAATTAAAAAAACTATAAATAAATAAATTTAAAGATAAATTATTTAGAAAATAAAAGAATTAACATAAAACAATATTTTATTGTTATTTTTTGACAATTTTATGACAATATTCTTAATATCCACGATATTTTGACAAAAAACTATTTTTTCTTAGTATTTTCTCTACAACCACATTTTGTCAATAATATTCCAATATTTTTAACATTTTTTCAAAATTTTAATCAAAATATATGAATATCATGTTTCAATATCAAGATATGCAAAAAGGCGACAATATCACAAAAAGGTGCCTGATATCTTGAACATTTTAATTCATGAATATAATTGAGTCAACAAAACTTGTTAACAACTTCAACATTACAGGTTTTAGCCACACACAAAAACTTCAACGTTAACGATTTGTTAGGAAGCATGACTACCCATCAATTAGTATGGGAGATACAATGATTTATATCAATTAAGTCTGTGAAAGTGTTACCCAAACCATATATCTTCTGAAAAATGCACCAGGATCTTGGCATCAATGTCAACTAAATATGCCTCCATTCTACACATGGGTATACTCCATTCTCCTAAGCTCTACCAGGCCTCCAAATTAAAGCAAAACAAAACATGATGTTATATCGACAAATCACACGAGCAAGCCTTCAAGTATATCCAATTATTAGTTAGTTTAACTCATACATAGATTGAAGATCATCTCCAAAAGACTCATGTCAGTAAAACAAATTATATAACCAATGAATCAAACATTCTTTCTTTCACATGTTGTTGGGAGGGAATTCTGGCAGCAAGTTCAAACATTCTCGATATTTTTTATCATTTGAGAGTAATTCTACAACAAGAGAGAAAGTACCAATATTGGGTTTCGGTTTTATTTCAACCATTTTGTGAAGAAGTTGAACCACTTTGTCAAAGTCACAACATTGACAGAAATCACGCATAAGGGTATCATACGTAACAACATTTGGATAACAACCCTTCCTTTCCACTTTTGAAAATAAGTCATTAGCCTTCTGTAATAGCCCTTTCCTACAGAGTCCATGAATCGTGATGGAATATGTTACAATATCAGGCTCTAGACCTAAATGTGGAAATGTGTGAAATAGCTCCCAAGCACAATCAACTTTTGCCACTTTACACAATCCATCAATTAGACAACTAAAATGTCTAATACTTAGTTTAAAATTATTATTTTCTAAATTATAAAACAATGTCAATGCTTCTATAATACAATTATTCTTGAAAAGTCCATCCAGATATATAGCATACGTATATGAATCAGGAGCCAAGCCATAAACTTGCATCTCCCTGAAAAAACTCTTTGCATTCTCAACCTTACTACCCTGAAAAGGACCAATTAACAATGCATTATATGTTACTATTGAAGGTTTAACTCTCTTGTTAATCATATCCTTGTAGAGGTTCAATGCTTATATTATCCTCAATTTCATGCAATATCCATTAATCAACACAGTGAAACTACAAGCATTAGGTTTACACCCTTTACTTGACATAGATATAAACAATTCATTTGCTTCATCAAGCTTGTTTTCTAAACATAACCCATACATTATGGTAGTGTATGTAAATAAATTAAGACTTTCACCTTTCTTAATCATCACTTCAAGGAAATCATTTGCTTCTTTAATATTTCTTTTTTTGCAAAGCACATCTATCAAAATGTTAAAGGTTACCGTATTAGGATGGACATCTTGGTCTAAGATTTTAGCATCTTCTAACTTCCCTTCATAGCATAAACCATGTAGTAGAGAACTATAAACAAATACATCAAGAACAATCCCCATACCTTTTATTTCCAAGAAAAGCTCTTTAGCCTTTTTCAGCAATCCATCCTTGTAGAGCCCATCAATAATAGTTCCATACCAAACTAAACTTGGTTTACAAATAAGAGAATTATCATTAATTTAACCATTTTTTCATGTAACTTAAGTGCAATGCTTGTATAACTAGTTCGACATAACCCATTAATCAAAGTACTATAAGTAATCGCATTAGGCTGGCAACCTAGCTTAAACATTTTCTTGAAAAACTTGGTTGCCTCAACTATCTTATTTTCCATCTAACTAAACAATTATAGGTCACAATATCGGGATTATAACCTCTTTTGAAAATACTTCACATAACTATAAATCCATCACTAACGTGATTCGTATTACAAAAGCAATTAATCAATATGTTTAGCATGGTGAAATCAAGAAAAAACCCAATTGAATTCATTTTATGGTAGAGTGACAAGACATCATGGTAATGTTTCTTCTTGGCTAATCCACCCAATAACTTATTGAATGATGACACTAGAGGAGTTGGTTGCATGTGAATCATCTCATTGAAAAATTGTAATGCTTCAGTAAGAGTGTCATAACCTGACTTGCAACTTTCTTGGAGGAAATTATGGATGCGGGTATTGAGGGAAATATCATAATTTACAGGTGAATTATTATGATTTGAAGAAGGATTTGAAGTAGGTGTTCTTGTTCGTGTGAAAACATTTATTGATGTTTTAGATAAAGGTTCTAGATTTGAAGAAATGGGTTTCCTTTTCCTATGATTTGTGAGCACTAATGAAGTTTTGATGAAATTATCTGCAAAAATTTCAAAATTTGTAGATTTGGGTATTGGAGTGTATGTGAATAAGGATGAAAGTTTTGCTCTTCAAGTAATAGTTGAAACAGACTCCTCCGCAGTAGTGGAAGAAGGAGATAAATTTTAGGAACCATTGGACCAACTATCAAAAATGAAGTGTTTACCAATCAACCATCAGTCCCTAATTAAACCTGAGAAAATTATTCAAGGGGACAAACTAGAGGAAAAGAAAAACAATAGTAAATCAATAATTGGAACTCATATCATAGAAAAACTCAATAAAGCTTCAAAAATAATAAAGACAGAAACGCAAAACAAATGTGCACATTGCTATATAAAGATTTTTATTTGATTAGATTAGACAAGTAAACTCTTCTTACCTATGGTCAACATACACACTAATGGATTTCAAATAAATGCACCCAAAAAACAAACACTATACACAATATTAAGAATAAACATTTGATTGTTCGCAAGATTGGCATCATAATTCCTAAACTCAAAAAATGAAGCTTAATGTATTTCATTGTTGAGAACATATGGGATGGGAAAATTAAATTTTCATTATTGGGGTTTGGGAAAGAGAGGATTAAAAAGATATTGGGTGACACGCCTAATCTCGACTATTTGAGAGTTGTTCCCCTTAATTTTAAAGAAGAGTAGCCACGAGCTAACAAGATCAATATGAGTCACACAAAAGGAGCACTGATTGTCACAGCGAAAATCTTGGTCTCTGAATGAGTTCATCTTACACTGTGTTTAAGAAGAAGAAATGCTAAAGTAAAATAAGATAGAGAGTGATCACCTAGCCTTAACTTCTGGATATAAGGACAAGGGAAAGAAAATAAAAGATAGATATGGATGATGCAATTAAGTACACAATATATAAAAGAAAAATTAACAAGTAAAAATTTGGCTACGTTATGGCACAATTAGAAATAGTTATATTAAGATCACATTGCATACAATTTTCATACTATGCATCTATATCATAATCGATGTCATTCAATTATATCGACATACATTACTATTGATGGGTCGAGTTACGACAAATGTAATGAAGGTCGCTTTGATCCTATGCTGATATAATTGATGCATTGAATTAGATACATATACATTTCAGTAATGATAGCAAAGTTGAGCTCGTATGGTTATTTTTACAATGCAAAATTATAAAATTACACATTTAGCCCAAGTGGAAGATTGTTGGATCATTAATCCAATGTTTGACTTATATATGAATAATTATATGTTGTCTACTGTCATATAAGATTAAACCCATTTAAATGTGATCTATTAAAGTTTAAGTAATTTGGGTTTTAATGTATCTGAAATGGTGTGAATCTTTAATGCGTAGAGACCTAAAACTTATGTATATTTTAACGATGGACTAAAATGGAGATAAGGTTATTAAATATATAGAGGTTATGATCTCAAATCACATCTGTTACTCTAGTCTTATCTGATATCCCATCATTAGAGGAAACTAAAGGATTCTCTAAGGAAAACATGTAGATCTAGAAGATCAACAACTCAATTATAGAATTAATTAATAGTTATGGATTCAAGTCTACTTTTGCATATTTGTCTTTAATTCTTGGTGATACAATATGAATGTTACTGGGTTTTTTTAGGTGATGGTTTTCACCAAAGGAACTTGATGTTCTTCGCCTTGTAAGATAAAAGTGTCTAAAAATTTAAACAAGCTAAAGCATATCCCCAATGGTGATGTACAAAAAACTTACTCGATCAAATTGAGTCACTGATACACACTACTACAAAAATAGGCTTTAAAGTCGGTTTAGCAAACCGACTTTAAATTGAGTGACTTAAAATGTAAAGTCGGTTCACCTGGTCAATCGACTTTACATTTTATGATTCTATTTTTATTTTTATTATCATTTTTCACTCCATCTTGTATTCAATATTCAATATATATAGCATAAAAAACCAAAATATAAATAATAATACAAATAATTAAAAAATTAAATATAATTAATTACTTGATAATTAAATTTATTACAAAAACAAATAATGTATATACAATACATATAGTTAACTTAAATTACAAATAAAATAATGTCGTCAAAGTGTAAATGGATTGTGCGAGCAAGCTTGGTTGACTTAGAATCACCAGTATTGTGACAAGAAAACTGGACAAAAAATAGTTGATCCATATAACAATTCACTCCCCTACATACATGAGCACGTAAACATCCATAAACCAAATTAGTCTAAACTTCAGAGACAAACAAATAGAGAAATTAAATCATTATAAATATTACCATAAAAAAGAGATTACCACAGCGACATCCGAGTGATATAACCATTCGAACTCATATTAGCACTTTATTAATCATTTGTCTATAAATATGAAGTTATCTGTAATCTCTGCTAGTACTTTTAATGCTATAATGAGCACTAAATATGAAATCAAGTGTAACTCTGATTTGTTACTTGACTTGTATGAGTTTTGGTGCCCTTAAATGTATGGAACAATTTTGCAATACGTTAATGGGCACCAAAACTCATACGAGCCAAGTAACAAAATATAAGTCACACCCGACTTCATATTATAGTTCATTATAACATTAAAAATACCAACATAGATTTCAAATAACTTCATATTTATAGACAAATGATTAATAAAATGCTACCATGATGCTATCATAAGGAAAGTAGGCAAGAGAGATAAGATGAAGTTTGGGCCAAAAACAGGTCCATAAAACAATGCATTCCCCTAAATACATGAGCACATAATCATCCATTAAACAAGGGACTTTAGACACAGGAATAAAGAAATTAAATCATCAAAAATTTTACCGTTATGTTGATATATGCTATTCAAGATCATTAGAATCTTCTCCTCATTATTCTTGTGATGATATATTTTGAACTATGTGTTCTGCACATTCCTCTCATAAATCATCAAAAATTTATTAGTCATAGCCCGTCTTGTTCAAACAAAAGAACTACGTGTGTTTAAAATCAAAATGAGAATGTAATTTCATGTATTTACAAAAAATAACTCAAATATGTTTAAAAAAATTTGTATATGGGTAAAAGATATTACCACATCATCGATTGGAATTTTGATATTTGTGATGATTTCGCTCATAAATTTCATGATATAATAACCACACATGACTCTATTATTTTATTGTAGAACCTACAAAAAATAGGTGTACATGATTTTCCATATTCGAACATCTTGTATATACCATAACTTTTGTCCATATAAGCTTATGAGATTTTTTAAGGGTAATGCCCCTAAACTTGTTCCATAACTTCCATGCCCTATCAAGGTTTAAAACGGTTAATTTTTATTAAATATTACAAAAAATAATAGAAGAAACTAATATCTAGCTATAACTTTTACATTTCAACAACTATTTTTGTATATTTACTCAGTTCTATGGAAGTTGAGTCACAGTATCAAGCATGATTATTGAACAGATCAATGATTACCAACATCCAATGATCTTGGCCTTGTTCAAACCTTAATGGCCAAGGGATTATCAACTTTTGATTTCTGTTAAGCGTTAATGTCCTATCACATAATTGTTTAGCTCTGATGCTAACATCCTTCTCTTGATATTGATTGATATATGAAGAATCATAGAATATTTCTAAATACGATGAGTGATTATATTGAAGTCGATAATAGCACGCCCTATATAAAATATATATATATATAAATAATTAGATAATATAAATATAATTATATATGTTCTACATAAATGAAAGAAAAATAAATAGATTGAGGACTCACCTTATCCACACTTGAATTATATTTAAATCAATCATTTGATATTCAAATAGTTGCAATATGCACTTGATTGATATATAAGTTTGGCTAGGTCTAAACAAAAAAATTCTATAGGAAGTGGGAGAGTCCATCCATCATTTATGCTAGATGTCCTCCCAACAATAGTCATCAAAGTACCAAAATTTCTGATGAAGTTTAAAGAATAATCATAACTATACTTTTTTCAAAGCTTATTCTTGATTGATTTCGTGCGCGATAGTTGACCACTAAACATGGATTTAGTACGAGATACTTGTTTTGTATCTCTTAAATGTGATGTATTTAAGAGTTCTGGTATAATAGACTAAAAAACACATTATATATGTTACCATAAAAGATATAATAAAATAATAATAATAAATAAGTGTTATCTTTTAAGTTAAAAAATAATAACACATAAAAATTTAGAATAAAGTGGTCAAATATGAGCACATTACACAATCAAAACTAGAGACACAAAAAATATATACCGGGGATTGTTTATGGATTGAAATCATGGTAATTAAAACTAAAAAATAAAGAATAAAGTAAAAAATGCTTACCAAACTATTTATGAATGAAACAAAGTGGTCAAATGTGACCACAATCTCTAAAGAGGCTCTTTCCTCATGTAAATCCCCATCTCTCGGATTCAAGGGATGAAAAATGAGACGCTGTAAATTGAACATAATTAACAGCATCAGCATGAATATTATGCCTTTAGCAAACTGTTCCTATTTTTTTTGCAGTATATATCAAGTAAGGATTCAGGTTTCTTACCTTGCGTTTGTTCGGCAAGAAACGAGACCAAAGAGGAGATCAGATGAGACGACAGAACCACAAAATCAGCAAGTGTTGGGGAAGGAAAATGATTTGGATTGATGGAGAACGACAAAGGAATGATAACAAACAAACGAGAAACAGTAAAATACAATGGGAAACAGAGAACAACAAAAGACGAACGGCGAGGAGCTGGCTCTAAGGATAGAGTGAAGAGGGAAACAGGGTGATAGAAGACAGTGCAAGAAAAGGAAGTCAAAGTAAGGGAGGACGACCCTCTCAAAAATAGCCTAAATTAATCTAATAGTTGTAATTAAAGCGACTAATCGAAAAAAATCGTCAAAAAATGAAAGTGATTACATTAACAAACATACATGTAACATTATAAACTAATCCTTCTAAAATTTTGGATAAAAATTTTCGTATATTTTAAATTAAAAATTATTATTATTTTTAATTATTATAAAAAAATTAAAATATTAATAATTATCTACATCAATTATTTATTTTTTAGTTATTGTATAAATATTAGTACCTAAAACATTTAAAATTTTCTATATTACAATTACATATATTTTTTATACAAATTTATTTATCTTAATTAGCATAATTACTTATCATTTTTTTAGTTACACTACTACAAAAAAAGTATTAAAGTGGTTCGCTAAACCGACTTTAAATTTTTAATTTTTTACAAAATTTACTAATTTTTTATTATACTCAAATTAAAACATGTATTCAATCACTAAATAATAGCAGGAAAAAAAATAAAATATGTTTAACAAATAATTGAAAAATAAAATATTAATTAATAGTAGAAAAATTACAATGATGTTGTTTTATGTTATTCAATATCATCATATTCTTCTCTTGATGTTATAATACAAATCTACGTATATAATACAAAAATTTATACACATAAATAATAACACATAATAACAGAAAAAATATGAATAATAAGTGTGTAAGATTAATAGAAATACTTACAAGAATAAATAAAGTGACAAAATGAAGTAAAAAATGGTGTTTTGTAAATGAGAAATAGGTATAATTTTTTTGAGTATTTTGCTCAAAAAATAGGGATCTAAAAGATTAGTTAGAGAGGAAGAAAATCCACTAAACAACACTGAAATTAGTGGTCGTAGGTGACCGAAAAATGAGAAAGAGTGGAAGAGAAATGGAAGAGATTTTAGGTTTTTGAGAGTTATGCATCGCTTGAAATAGTTTCTGCCTAATGAAGAAAGAAAAGAAAAGATTTTATTCACGTGTGTAGTGTCGGTTCTACGTGTATTTGTAGTATCGATTCTACGTGTGAATCGACGCTATCCACGTAAGACATAGCGTCAATTGACGTGTCGAACGACATTACACGTGAACGTAGCGTCGGTTCCAGGTGTCAACCTATGCTGTGCTACATGGATAGTGACAGTTCCAAGTATCAATTGAGTAACATAAATTAAATAATAATTATTAGTAGTTAAAATATTAATAGTTATCTAGATTAAATTTAATAATTATCTTTTTTACAAGTTTATTTATCTTAATTAATATAAGTAATTATCATTTTATTAGTTAATTAACTTATATTTTATTTTTATCAAATAATTAATATAAATTAAGTTATAAATTATTAATAGTTAAAATATTGAAATTTTTTAGATTATAATTACTTATCTTTTTATAAAATAACATTTATTTTAAATGATATAAAAAATTATCATTTTTTAATTTTAATTGTCTTATATTTTATTTTTATCAATTAATTAATAAATTATTATTAACTAAAATATTTTACAATTATCTATATTATACTTATAAATAGTTTTTTATAAACTATTATATATATTAAGTAACATAAATAATTATCATTTTTTTATTAATTATCTTAAATCTTATTTTTTATCAATTAAATAATATAAATTAAGTAATAAATATTAATAACTAAAATATTGATAGTTTTTTAGAATACAATTACTTATCTTTTTATACTAGTTATTATAAATAACATAAACAATTGTTTCTCCAAATTATTATCTTATGTCTTTTTTCTATTAATTAAATAATTTATATCTATATTAATATTATATTATATATAAAAATATAATTCATTTTTAAAATAATTTTGAAAAAAATATCTTTATATTTTAAAATAATAATATAATTTGTTTATACATTTTTAATTTTTAATTTTAGAAAAATATTAAGTTTCAATATTATCAATTTCTTCAAAATTCGATAGCATTTTGGCCATTAAAGACAAATTTACCAAATTAGTAGGATATTTGAGTTAGATTTTATTTTTAATCAAAATCGTCCAAACGATTACCACTATTATGATAAAGCATTGACTTATTGTAATAAACCTTACCAAATATTGGATGTCAATAATAATTCTTCTCACACCAATCCAATGCTTTATTATTAATTTTATTTTTTTATCAAAATCGATTTAATAAGGTTTTGTGGTAAGGCATTGTTTTATTATGGTAAACCTTATCACAATTGTTTTGTTATGGTAAATAAATTTTCTCACATTAAACAAATATTTTTTCATATCACGCCAATCATTTAGCATAGAGTTCATTTTTTACCCAAATCACTCTGAGTTAAGGTCTATCACTATTGTGGTAAGCATTATTTTCGAGTAATTTTAATAAAAAATGAAATGTTATCAAAAATTGTGATTTTTAGTAATTTTTTTCAAATCAAAAAATGATTTTCTCTTTTTGAAAATTAACTAGATATTGAAAAAAAAAATTGTTAATTTTTACAAACTTTTTTTTGTTTACCGTATTATTGATACAAATGATCATATATGATAGATTTTTTATAAAAAAACAATTATTAAATAAAAATTATATTATTTGTATTTCTTTTTTAATTTATCTGTGTTAGTTAATCATTACAAATATTTTCATTGTGTTTCGATAAAATTGTTAAAATGTTATGATTTTTAATATATTTTATATTATTTATTTTTTAAATACATAAAGTTAATGATTTTTATTTTTTATAGATTTTATTAGAAAGTATTGAGCTCTGCCTCTAGCAAAAAGAAAATTATTTTTTACTTCTAACTAATTAAAATAAAGAGAAAAATAAAAACTTAATTAAAATATCAAAAGGGTTAAAAAGACAAATTTTATATGAATTATTCTTAGTAAACTATTGATACTATTGAATAATATTGTAATGTGATCTTATGTTAGTATAATTTAAGTATAAAAATTTAAAAATTTAAAGGTTATGCGGCATAACTTATGCCTGATTGCAATGTGATCTTATCAATAATATAATAAATTATTCGATTATCAATAATATAATAAATTATTAATAATTAAAATATTTATAATTATCTATAACTATATTACGTTTACTTATTTTAAATAAAATAAATCATATTTGTATAAAGACAATATGCGTTAATATTAAATAATATAATAAAAATATATATTCTATATACTATTAATATATTTTGGAAAAATAATTTAATAAAATGTCTAAATTTAATATTTTATCAATATTTTTTTAAAAATAATAATATCTTATAAAGTAAATATGTACAAATTATCATATTGTTATACATTTTATAAAAAATTAAATGTTGAATTAACAATGTATCATTGTCTTGAATTTGCGCCTACATAATTTTTAGAGTATTTTTATACATCTAAACTTAAAATAATATATTATTGTTATCATTTATATTCTTATTGAATAGTAATTAATTTTTTTTTATCAAAATATCCTTCCAATTGATTAATGAAAGGTTTTTATTTTTTCCCTTTAGAAATTAACTAGAGTTGAAAAAAAGTTAAAAAAGTTTATAACTTTTATAAGCTCTTTTTTTACAACAATATTAATAAAATTTGATTTTTTTTTATCATAAATATTCTTTTCATTTATGATTTGTTTATACGTAGTTGTATTTTGATATTTTTTTTCTCTAAATACTAGATTTCGTTACTTTCTATTAAAAAATTAATAAATATCATATGATATATTCTTTATAAAAAATTTATTAAACAAAAATTACAACTTTTATGTACCTTTCTAATTTATCTTTGTTAATTAGTAGTAAAAATATTTTCATTACTTTTTAATGAAATTGAAATTGTTAAAATATTATGATTTTTATTACTTATTTTATTATTTATTTTTTTAAGGGTATAAAGTCAAAGATTCTTATTTTTTTATAACTTTTAGGATAAAGTGTTTAACTTGGCAAAAAAAAAAATTTATTTTGTTAACTCTAATTAATTTCAAAAAGAAAATAAGAAACAAAATTCACTAAAATATGAAAAGGGTATTTTCCTATCAACATTCAAGAAAAAAAAATTTCTATGAATTATAATTAGTAAATTATTGATACAATTGAATAATATTGTAATGTTATATTATGTTTTTACATTTTAAATATAAAAATTAAAAAATTGAAAGGCTTACCCCTTATTTAGTAGAAGTAAACGCATGGCCTAATACTTCCACTTTTTAAAACCTTGTTTTTTATCAGATTAATATTCATTTATCAATTATAAAATAAATTAATAATAATTAAAATATTCATAATTATCTATAAATACATAAGGATTATTTATCTTAAATAAAATAATTCATATTTGTATCAACATTTATTAGATAATATGCATTAATATTACTTTAAATAATCTAATTATTAATATATTTACAAATATATGTGTAGTATTAATATATTTTGAAAAAATAATTTAATAAAATATTTAAATTTAATATTTTATCATTTTTTTTAAATAATAATATTTTATAAATTTATTATGTAAAACTTATTATATTTTATAAAAAAAATAGATGTTGAATACTCATTGTCTTGGATTTACGCCTACCTAATTTATGTAATATTTTTAGTCATCTCAATTTAAAATAATATATTATTGGTACCATTTATATATGTTTTGAATAGTAAATAATTGTTTTTCAATAATATCCGTTGGCTTTTTTGAGAATGACTTTTATTTTTTCCTTTTTAAAAACTGAATAGAGCTGATTAATTTTTAGAAATATTTTTTTCACAGAATTATTAATATAAATTGATTTTTTATAAGTTAAATGTATATACAACAAATTAGTTAATGTATACATTTTATTTATGATTTATTTATACATAGTTAAATTTTAACATTTTTCTAAATTTTGTGACTTCTTACTAAAAAATTAATGAATTTTATATTATATTTTTTATAAAAAGAAAAAAATTATTAAGCAAAAATTATAATTAAAAAAATTATGAAATAAAAATTGTGATATTTGTATGTCTTCTTAATTTATCCCTATCAATTAGTTATAAAAATTATTTTCAATCATATCTCAATAAAATTATTGGAATGTAATCATTTTCATTACTTATTTATATATTTTTTTAAACATATGAAATTAATAATTTGTATTTTTTTATAACTTTTAGTAACTGAGTGTTTAACTCCGTCTTTAACAAAAAAAAAATTTAATTCTAGTTATTTTTTAAAAAAATATATATATTTATAAAAATGTAGAAAACTTATCTTGGTATCAAGATTTAAGAAGACAACTTTTCTATTAATTATATTTAGTAAACTATTGATACTATTTAATAATATTTTAATATTATCTTATGTTTGTACGTTTTAAATATAAAATTGAAAGGCTTACAACTCAATTCGTAGAAAGAAAAACATCTTGTCTAGTGTGTTTGTTTTTTAAAATGTTATTATTATTAGATTAATATTTATTTATTAATTATATAATAAATTATTAATAATTAACATATTTATATTTATTAATACATACATTATGGTTATTTATTTTAAATAAAATAACTCATATTTGTATCAACATTTATAACATAACATGCGTTAATATTAATTTAAATAATAGAATATCCTATATATTTATAAATATATTTGTAGAGTTAATATATTTTGGAAAAATAATTTAATTAAATATTTAAATTAAATATTTTATTAATATTTATTTGAAATAATAACATCATATAAATCTATGACTTAAAAATTATCTTGTTATACATTTTATAAAAAATTAAACATTGAATTATCTAATTGTCTTAGATTTGCACATACATAATTTATGGAGTACTTTTATACATCTACACTTAAGATAATATATTAAATGAGATGATAGTATTTGATTAGATAATAAAAATAAATTTATTATATAAATAATTGTAAATAATGATATTTGTTTAATTGGTATTAGTACCCTAATATATAAAAACAAAACAAAAGGCTTTGTGTTTTGGTATCTTTATAAGTATTTTATTTTTACAATACTTTATTTATTTAATAAATTAAAGAGAGTTTAACTATTAATATAAATTATAAATTCGAATTGAATTTAAATAAGATAATATTTCTTTGCCATAGTAATCATGCGTTCATAGTACTTTTTGATATATGCATAAAGTGATTAATTTTCATATTATTAAATTATATAGGTATTTTATAAAAATAAAATATAATTTAAATTTTTATATATAATTAATTAAGTTTATATGTTTTGCACCTGTTATTTTATGTTAATATTATTTATTATAAATAATTTTTTTCAATCTTATAAATACTTTCTATTATAAAAATAATTGCATAATTTTATAATGCATATTTTTAATTTTAATAAATACTAAAAAATACTTATGTAAAATAAATATAAAAAATTTGTAATAATATTTTATTAATAAACCTTAATATTGTGATACATAGTAGTTTTTTATGTTACTTATAATAATTAACCTTTTATAAACCTAGTAACCTTTGTTCTCTTCTCTTTTTTGGAAACCTACAATAAATTAATTTATTTGATGTATCTACCATATTGATACAATAGTCCCTCTACAATGTAAGTTTGTTTTTGCTGATTTTTATTAGTATTTTTAAATAAAAACACATATTTATGTTATTTATTCACTGTATATAACTATTGGGTGATTCTTTCTCATTTAAATATTTATTTAGGATGATTTATGTCATATTTATATCTATAAAGTTTATACTTTTTTGTTGAGATCTTTGTTTCGATTCATAATATCAAAAATCATAAAAATTATAATATAATATCAATTTTTTTTAAGAACGATTAATATATTAATTGAATCATCCAAACAATTAATTACAGAGCCTTAGAGCAAAAAATAAAAGCTCAATTTTTTTTACTTGTATTTAAAAAGTTTTTAATTTTGATTTAACAATTTTGATAATTGATGTATTTAGGTCAATAATTTATTATCTAAATTGTACATTTTCATTTTTAATGAAATTATATTTTCTCAAAAAAACTTCTATAAAAATGATAAATAGCCATAATCTCCACACAATTAAATTATCAATATTTTATTTATTAATAATTTGTATTTAATTAATAAAATATAATATTTAAGATTATTAATCTTAAAAATATATAATGTAAGATAAATAACATTTTATAAAAAAAATTATATTTTATGATGGTCAACATTTTAATTATTATTTAATTAATAAAAAGTAAGAATCATAAATTAATTATAACAATAATAATCAATTTTTTTTCTAAAAGCTTATAAGCCTTATTTTATACTTTCATATTTATAGTAAGTACATGTATTCAAGTTCGCGTGCGGTGTTAATATTTTATGTAATTGACAAAAAAAACTTAATATAATTATTTAAAAAGTTATTTATGTTAACTAAGGGAAATATTTTTTTTATAAAAATAATAACTATAATAACAATAATATAGAAAATGTCAATATTGTAACCTAGATTAATTCATTACTTAATTTATAATAAAAATAAGATTTAAAATAATTATTTATATTATTTAAGATAAATAACTTTATATAAATTTATCACTTAATTATTTTAGTTGTTCTAAATATAGGATCACATCATGAAAATTAACATAATAATATATATATTAGTTGTATGGCATAAACAAAACAAAAAATAATTAAAGGATACAAACAAAACAAATATTGTTTTTGTAAATTCACCCTAATTATTATTACCTATATCCTCTTATTATATCATTTATTTGATACTCATATTTTTTATTAATAAACTAAAAAATTATTAATATTTAAAATATCAACAATTATTTTAAAAGTTATTAAAAATATTAATTATATACTCAATTTTTTTAGATAATAATTAAAATACTACATTTTAATTAAAATCAAATTTACTAGTAATTATTTTAAACATTTTAATAAATAATGTACAATGCCCTCATTTATAACTAATTATTTTAAGTATGTTTTTTCACTTATCTATGTCTCTAGGAATTTAACTTCATATAAACTTGATAATTAGTAGTTTAACATCTATAAAATTATTTTCTTTAATATGATATAAATGAATAAAAGGACAATAAATACCATACCTTAAAATTTTATACATAAGATAGACATTCACTTTTTATTTTCTTATTATATTCTGCATATTTTTTAATAGATATTAGAAAATAAGAAATGTGGTTTAACTCTGAATAATAATAAAAAAAGCACTACTACCCACTCCTACTTATGGGTATTCCTTGAAACTTCCCCGAATTGACATTGGACGATCGCCGGATGTAATGCTTAGAATCATAATTTCTTATGGAATCATTAGTTCTCATGAGATCAAATCAATTTTGTATGGTTGGAAACAAATATAAAAATTATGAAATATCAAAAGGATCAGGTGCATTTAATCTACAGAAACATCTGGCAGGAAATTATAATTAGTCCTATAAAAAGTTATTGATAAATGACAATGATCCAGAAATTCTCAACTTCTCAAATGCTTTTCTTCAAGATGTTGTAGGAATGTTTATTTGGTTCTATCATCTAACTCTATTTGGCTTCAACACTTGATGAATTTGGGGTCCTATAGAAATGCACTCCAGAATAGACTCGAGCTATTCAAAAAAAACTTTTTAATAGCAAACTTATGGAAGCTAAAATTCAAAAATACCTTTTCCATGTTTCCAAAGCATTGCCACATAAAATATACGACGATATCCACAAGCCCAATGGAAACAGTTGGATACATCCAAGAAAAGAAATTAATGAAATGAACAGGAGTTCACTCCTTTTTCCCTCTACATTTAGCTGAAGTGACACTAAAGAATGATAGTCAACTAAATTTGCATTCACAACAATTATCTCATGGTCGATTTTTTTTGAAAAATGAGTAATTTTTTTTCTTTTCAAGTTTGTTAAGTCACATGTCACTATTGGCACGAGCGCAAATTTATTTAAACATACCATTACTCAATAGACAACTGACTATCGATCATCTCCTTGTATCTCTACTTCCCCTCTTCAAATTATTACTCACTTTAAAACCAAAAAAACAAAATATATGATCACTTCTTGGCCTTGAGAGAGTTGTTTTCTTTGATACTAGCTCTGTTGTCCAGCTTAACGAAGCGTTTCAGATCTTCATAAGGGAGAGATTCAATGTTCTTCCTCCCCAATTCACTCAGTGCAGGTCGTTTATCAAGCAGATGCCACAACCAATCCGGGTATTCAGAATCTGGCAATACCTTGGGGTCTGCTCCTTCTTTGAGGGTATTTGCACCAACCACAGTGGTAGATTTAATTTCTTTGCTGAGGGTTGATACTTTTGGTGCATCACTAGCTGCACGACCTTTACCACCCTTCTTTGCTTTAACACCACCAGCCGAAAATGCTCGCAATGACACAACTTCCTCCCTCCTAAATATTGTACTTTTAAGCAAATAAGCTTGCCTCATTGCCATGATTTTGATCCTGATAACCAAGTTACAATGTGTTTCACACATTTGTGATGAATGCTCAATCATTTAACAAATAACGTGAATCATAGTACTTTACCTAGTGAATTATCATATAGCTTGAACACTAAGGAGAGAGCAGAGAATGGGAAGAATATATCAAGAAAGTGAACATTTCATTATATTTTTTGTTATGTACAATAGTCAGTTTAAATAGCTCAATAGGCTAGGGTTAGAATCTTAGTAGACTAGTGGTATAGTGATTTGGCATTAACGATATAACAAATTAACAACCTCTAGCTAACTCTTGCCCATATCTAACAGCCATCCATAAACTCATGGTCTTGGAATCACTATAAGCTTACTCCTGAATTCGTTAAACCTTGAGACTAAAGCCTTTTTCATGTTCTCAACTATTTGTTCTTGAGTTGGTATGTATTAATCTATATTAAACCAACCAAAATCTTTTCACCAATAAAATAGAAGTATATTTCAATATACTTGGTACGTGCAAGATAGGCTAGGTGTTTTGCCAGAAAACCTCCACTTTTATTGTCACAATACACAATTGGTGCATCCTTTAATGTTAACTCTCAACACTATCAACAATTTTTGAATTCATAGAACTTCACATACATTAAGGGCTAAAGCTATAAATTCTGCTTCAATTGAAGATTATGACATCACTTTTTATTTACTAGAATGCCATAAAATGAAAGAATGACCAAGATACACACAATATCCCCGGTTGATCTTCTATCATTATGACAAGATGCCCAATCAGCATCTGTTTAACTTGTGTGCCAAAGACAATCTGTGTACCATAAGCCCATGATGCACAGCTTTTCTTAGATACCTCAACCTATGTTACTCGGACTTGCCTATTTAGGATGCCGTGTCCGTGTTGACATGACACGACACGAACCTTGACACGATATATGGGTCGATACTTGAAACAAATATCAAACACGCTACTACTTGTCTTCCATATCACCTGCAACATCTTAGAAGGAGAATGAGTTGTAGAGGGGGAAGAAAAAAATGCAGCATGATCTCAGCTTCAACGGATAAAATGGGGGGGGAGTGGAGGAAAAGAGCAGTTGAAGATAAAGATGATGGAGCTGTTATTGAGGATAAAAAAGAAGATGCGGAATAAGAAAGAAGAGTGGCAGCATGTTTCATTTAATAAACCTAAGGTATTTAAAGAGTCATGCAAATTGGGCTGTGTTATACAGGCCTTATAAATTATATCTTGGACTATAAATGGACTCTTCAAATCTTTTAATAACTTTAAATAAATATTGAAAATCTTTTAATAACTCAAAATATAAATGGATAAAAATATCAATTGAATTTTCTAAATAAAAATAATAATATCAATTGGAATGAAGCCTTTTATATAATAGTATTAGTATATATTATTGGACATTTTATATCTATGTCCCATTGTTCTAAAATTTTAAGTTTAACAAGTCAGACGCTTAGATCCGACACTTATATCTGAGCCCGAATATCATAGACCTCAACAACCATTTTACAACTATCCAATGAATAGGTTCTCGTAGATATTAACACAACTTGTTGATTGGGAAACTAATCTCAAGCAGAGTCCAATACTACAAGTAAGCTAATGTCCAATACTACAAGTAAGCTAATGTCCAATACTACAAGTAAGCTAATGTCCAATACTACAAGTAGGGGTAAGACACGAATTAAAATTACCTATTTTGGGCCGATCCAAATCTGATCCTATGGATTTGAAATTTTTTAATACAAATCCGATCTGATGATATAATCAATACAAATCAATTTGAATCCAAACAGATCCGATTTTTTTGGATAAGATAAAATCATATTTATATTAAAATTTATTTATGAATTATCGTCATATATAAAACACGATATAAACATTTAAATTTTAAATTGATATTCTTGTAATAAAAATTATGATTTATAGTCACAACTAAAAATATCAAAAAAATAAGAAATATATTTATACAATTAATAAATTATTATAAATATTTATTTTTTTAACTAAAATAATAATCTAATATAATTATGTTATGCATAATATTTAAATATAATATATTATAAAATAAAATATGCATTTATTTATAATTTAATAATAATTCGGTACGGATTGAATACAACATATTATAAAATCTATCAATCCAAATTCGAACCGACTATAAAATTTATCAATCCAATATGATTCGAATTCAACAAATCGGATCAAATTTTTCAATTTAAACAGATTGATCGAATTTTTTGCCCATCCCTAACTACAATGCCCCAACTATAGTTCTACATAAAGTAACATTGGGCAAAGAAGGGCATCTTCTTTGGTGAGTGCTTAACATGCTATCATAGGTGTTGATATTAAGCAAATCAAAAATGTATTTACTTTAGCTCAAATCCGATCCTTCACTTGTACGTCACTTCCAAACCGAGAAAATAAATGTGCTCCCCTGAGTCTTTAAGTAAAAAAACAAAATTAAGCTTAGTAATCAATGACTGAATAAGTTGTGCATTGTTACTAGTAATAAACATATCATCCAAATAGATAAACAAGATAATAAAACCTCGATCACTATAATAAAGTATGATGGAAACATCTGAGTTAGAGCATGTGAAACCCCAGTTCAGTAGACAACCACTAAGCTAAAGTACCATGTTCAGGAGCCCATTTGAGATATAAATGACCTTTTAAAACTTGCATAAGTGGTGAGAATATTGAACATCTTTGAAGCCCTCAGATTGTGACATGTACACTTCTTCAACAATATCCCCATTTAAAAATGCAATGTTAACATCTAACTACCTAATAAGCCATTCTTGAGACAAAGTTAAACTCGTCATTGGACTAAATGTCTCGACGTAATCCACACATTTTCTTTGTTAGAAACCTTTACAGACAATCCTTAATTTGTACTTATATAAAGATTTATTAGCTTTTAGTTTAGTTTTAAGCACCCACTTGTTTTCTATGATCTTGATGTCTTTAAGGAGAGGAACCAACTCCCAAGTTTCATTGGCAATGAGAGAATCATGTTCACTCTTCATGGATGCCTTCTACTTGGGAATTTGTAAAGCTTCACGCACCGAAGTTGGTCCAAGCAAAATTCTGATTGCAAGAAAAACATGTCTATTTTTCCTCTTAACTACTCTATTCTGTGATAGTGCATGAGGACATGAGATTCTCCTAACATATCTATACTTAAACAAATGAATTTTCAAAGCTTTAAGTTTAGTTCCTTCATCATTCTAGAGTTGCTTAATTTTCTATTAAACTGCCTAGAAACCATTACCTCAAAATGCAAAGATATAAGTAACTTGTCCTTTGTTGCCACGTACATAAATCCATTGAAAAAAAGTGTACAGTCATCAACAAAAAGCCAAAAAGCCAAAAATACCTGTGTTATGAAACGAGTAAACAGGTGAAGGCCCCCAAAAAGTCTACATTAACCATGTCAAAAGGTTTAGATGATCTAATATGAACATGTGCTATAGGAAAATGATGTGACTTACTTAGTTGACAAGCACTACCATTTGGTAGTAAAACCTTATTCATACTATTTACTATATTCTGCACAACAGTATGATGTGGATGTCCAAGGCAATCATGCCACAAGATTCCACTAAGTCCAACACTGTGACATTGAATTATGCTTTCAGAATGCTTCTTAGACATGTGTGGTAACTTGTACAGAGTGTCCCCCATCAAAATGATAATTCTGGAGTCTAGATCCTTCACACAAAATGTGTTAGGAAAGAACTCTACAAATACACAATTTCTTAACATAAATAAGATTTTTCTCCAGCTAAGGCAGACATGAAAAATGCTTTAACTTAAGATCGTGAGAATCACAAGGCATACTAGCATGAACATGAGTTATAGGTATGGTAGAACCATTGCATAACATAACTACAATATCGCCATAATAGGATCTAGACTGATGAAGCATGTATTTTATCTGAGTTGATTTGATGAGTGGTAGTTGTGTCCATGAACCAATGATGAGGTAAAGATGACTATGAGATAAAGTAGCAATAAATGCCTTAAATGACTGATCAGGAAGTTGTTAAGGATAAGTGACTTGATCAAGATCAGTTGAATCTTGAGCAGATTCTTAAAACTGTGAGAGAGGTGATTAAGGATAAGGAGCTTTAGGCTTTTTATTATTAATAGGGTCAATATTCTTAGACCGAGTATATTTAAAAACATCTAGCAACAAAATGCCCCGTTTTATTGCAAATTTGACACTGTACATCATCAATTATGCCTTCTTTCCTTTATCATTATTAATGCTTGAAGTAGAGGAAGCAATATTAGGAACTATATTAGTACCATATGAATAAATTTTTCTTGGACCATCTTGCACCTTCGAATTAGAAGAATGAAATTGACCAAAATGTGGCACTTTGGGGTGACGAGCATATTTGACATGAATAACCTCTTGATCAGGAAGATTCATACACTCACATTATTTTTTATGCATTCTCATACGATTAAGCACCTCATCAAGTGGAAGAATCATTTTCTTGTTTGCGATATTCATAATCATCGATGTGTAATTGGAATCAAGTCCTCTAAGCACATAAAGCATTTGTTCTCGATCATTAATTACATCACCAACAATTAAAGAGTGATCAATTAGATCTTTGGCAGAACTAATATATTACTCATGAATTGAATATTTTTCTAAGCGATTAAGCCTCCAACAAAGAACTAACAATCTTCCTCGAGAATCATCATTAAAAACATTGGCCAAGACAGTCCAATACTCATATACAGTTGATTTTCCAATCAGATGTTTGAGATAACCAGATGAAAGTGACAAGTAAATCTAATTCTTAACATCATTGTCTTGCCTATCCCAAAGCATAAACTCTGGACTTTCTTCATGCACTTCACAAACATGCGTAGTACCATTGCTATCAAGAACTGATACACTTTCTTTTGAAGTCTTGGAGGTGTTGTTGTAGACATATTGATCATTATTGTAAGTCGTAGACTGCTATTAATTGCTTCAATTGTTCACGCAATACCAGGTAACTAATTTCATCTAATTTGACAAAAAAAGAAGGATTTATTGGATAGGTAGGATAATGATGTAAGTTATGTGGATGATGAACACCCATTATTGTTTTGTTGAACAGGTTCAAGACCTGTGTTGTTTGTATGTATTTCTGCATTTGTGAGAAGAAGATAAGAAAGCTATATAGTTATGGCTCTGATACCATAATAATCTGAACACTAAGGATAGAGTAGAGAATCTAAAGAAGAATAAAGAAGAAGAGAGACGAAAGAGATATCAAGAAAGTGAATATTTTATTCTATTTTATGTTGTGTATAATAGTCAGGTTATATAGCTCAGTAGGCTAGTACTAGAGTATTAGTAGTATAGTGATGTGCCATTGACAGCATGTGTACAACAAACTAACAACCTTTAGCTAATTCTTGGTGTATCTAACATAATATTTACAATGTCAATTTAGTGACTAACAAGGTCGAGCTAGAAAACAACCAGAGATTGTTTGGGGATTAGAATCTGATCTATAATAAGATGACATCCACATCAAGAATAAAGCATTAAAAAGTAATAAAAAATTCAAGAATAAAAAGAGTGGTTCAGATTATGGGTTATAATCTGAGTCACAACTTTATCTCGCCCACTGAGTAAATAAAATAATTCGTTTATATCAAAAAATATATAACCAATAATTAAACTTATCCACAATCAAACTAAAGGCTATGGCTCTGCTCAAGAGAGTGTGAGGCCCTAGGCCAAACTTATAAATGAGGCCCTGGAAAAGTAGTACAAATACCATTAAAAATTTAATGTTAAATTTTATAAAAAGAAACAAGTCTAAAATTATTCAAATCTAAATAACAGATGAACATATAATTAATAAACACTATATAAAAGAACTAATCTCCACTATAATGAAGAAAATACTACAATACCCCACTTTTGGATAAATAACAGCTATGACACTAGTAATTAATCATGACTGCTGATTTCATAATTAAATTATTGGGTGAGTTTGATTGTTATATATTATACTGTTTTTGACCTTTTTCATTCCAAGTTTTGGACAATTAACCTTTTAAAATGAATGGTAAGAGGGAAACTAAAGTTAGAAACTTCAAGTTTTCGAACATTTATTAAGTATTATTTCAAGCATTCAACAAATCCAGATAAAAAATTGAAATGTATTGCAAAAACTCATGATGGCAATTTTAAATGATACAAATGGCACATAAAGCATCATATTATAGAACTAAACTAGCGAAATCATAGTATCGTACAAGATCGGAAAACCTAAGCATAAGAAATAAAGCTGAAACCATTAAATCAAAAACTTCATGATACAACAGAGGCCAGTTGCACAGAGTAAAACAAAACCAAGCAGAATATCGAAAAAACAAAGGCGGGATCTAAATGTATCCTTAATCTAAGTGAACCAGAAATATGTTTTTCTTTTATTTGCAAGAATCATAAAACCTATATTCATAGCACCACGAAAACCCCAAACTTGAAAATCATAAGTAGAGAGGTATCTTACATTATACAGACGAGGGAGATAGACTTACGGTGAACGGAAAACCGCAAGAGAGTGGACTGTTAAGACTCTATGGGCTTTGTGTGAAAGGCGTCTATGGAGCTTAACCAGCTACGGATTCTTGACCAGCCGCTTTGGTGTGGGATAAGGGAAACTGAAATTAGGGTAATTGGACTCGACTGGGTTGGTGCTTTATGGTTTTTTTTTCCCCCTACTTTACTATTTTTATTTTAAAGGAACGGTACTTGTGTTATTGGAGGGAATTTCCGACTATTGAATACTAATAATGGCTTGTTTGTTTTGGGTTATTATTTACTCATACAGAATAAAAGAAAGTTAAGGTTATTGTTATATATTATATTATATTATTGTTTTTATAATATATTTATGATTAATTTTAAAAATTATTAAAAATAAAATAATTTTTAAATTTAATAATAAATATATCGTAGAAATAATAAAATAAAATGAGAAAATAATGTCACCTTATAACAAAAACTAGCTGCTTTTTGGTATTAACATGATATAGAATTAAAATAATTGATGATCCAAAAAAAAATCGTATTTTAAATATGTTTTCTAACCTGATACGAGAGATGGGTATAAGAGTAACAATACCAACTTGAAAACTCAACTAGATAATATCACTTAAGAAACATTAATTTGATCATTGAAAACTTTACCATAATTTTACTATATTTTTTATTTTTTTAGTTATGAGAAATAAATATATTTTTTAAATATTTTATGTTATTATGAAAAAATATTGAAATTTTATTATTACATTGAAAACTTAGAGATACTAATATAATATTTTTAATTGATAATACAAAGAATTATTTAATTTATATTTTAATTATTTTGATATTTGATATATATATATATATATATAAATTAATTAATATATTATTATTATTTTGAAATTTAGCTAACAAAATAAATGAAATTATTACTATAAAATATTTATTTTAACTAAAATTTTCAGTATAACTAAATATTGTATAATTTATCTGATTAATTATATAATTCACACTAAAAGATATACATAGTTATTATAATTCGATATTATATTATTCGATTTTATATATCAACATTTATTATATTAGATAAAATATACCAAGCAAACACCACACTTATCCCAAGTGTGTTTATCACAGGGACTAGGGTTGTCAAGGAAATGAATTGATCTCTATTTATGGTATTGTGTTTTTAAAATTAACAAGTAACAGGATTAAGTTTGTTTTATGAGTTTTTATTCCGATTTTCTTTGAGACTTTATTAACTTCAATTTTATTATTGATTCATTTTTTTCTAAAGTTTTTTTTTAATTTGATAAAATTATCCTTAATTAAATTTAATAATTATAAAAATAAATTATTAATTAATTATTTTACGTATTACATGACTTCCCTTGACTAGTCAAATGTATGTTTAATAATAACACGAAGAAATGGGAAAAAAAACTATGCAAGACTCGTTGTTTCTCTTGGTATTTACTAAAAAGGTAAGAAATTGTAATAAAATTATTAATTTACTTTAAAAATAAATAATATTTATCATCAAACTTATTACAAAATATTATCAAACTTTGTTTTAATACTTGGTATCATTAAATTTCATAAATAATAAATCAAAATTTGATTATATTTTATAATAATATTAAAGTATAATAATTGAAAAATCGTGTACTCTTTACTTAAACTTAATAAAGCAAAATATATAAAAAAAATGTATTAAATAATGATTTTTTTTAATTAATTTTGTGAATTTTAAAAATTAATCAATAAAAATGTGTGCTTGGAAAACACACCATGATAATAACTCTTAAATTCAGCGGGTTTTTAGGAAAGTAAACATGAAAATGACTCAATTTCTTCTTATTTATTTTCTTTATTAATAAGTACACACTTAATGATTATTTATCAATTATTTTTAAAAACATCCTTATTTTATATATGTAAAATATAATTATTAGTTTTTTGAATATGTAAAAAAATATTATAATGATATCATGGTAAAATTACTACTTTCATTATATATCATTCTAATTTATAGTGTTTACTTTTCATATAGCATGAATCTATTTATTGTTTATTTTGATTTAAATGTTTGATTCCTCTACAATTAAATTCTTTGATTTTCATTATGTATTAGTAAATGCATTTTAAGTGTTAACTAACAAATTAATAGGAGTTTCTTAGAAATAAAAAAAAAATAACAAATTATAAGGAGGAGGTTCTTAGAGAAAAAAAAAAGGAAGAAGAAAAGAAGAAAGAGAGTTATTCACAATTATTTATTTATTTATTAAGAGTATGGTAAAAAGAAAATAAATATCAATAAATTTGAAAGTTATTTTTTTGATTGTTGTTATTTTATTTTATTTAGTATTGATTTTTCTTTCTAAATTCTCAGTATCCAATTACAAAATTCCTTAGTTATTTAATAAACAAAAAGAAAGAGAATGTGTTTTACATTTTTTTTCTCTCCATTTTGATTTATATTTAATAATTTTTTAGGAGTTGATTTTAGAAAATATTATTATAATTAATAATTTCTAGATGAATATATATTATTATTAAATATTAAATTAATAATATGAGTTCATAGAATAAATTCTAGCAAAAAATTATATAACAATGATAATATTATATAATAATGAATTTATTATTGAATAATTAGATAGAATTATTTGGGTTTATTATTAAAAAAATTGATAAAATTATCTTAAATCTTAGTATAACTTAAAATATAAAATGATTTATAGACAAATTTATATAATAATAAGATAAAATTAAATAATATTTTTTTAAATAAAAGAGAATCAATGATTACAAAATATTACATAATTTTTACACTCATGTGTATCAACATTTGATATGAGGTTTAAAGAGCTCATTTTCTTAACCTATTTCTTATAAATCTAAACTATTGATACATGTAAATGTAAAAAATTATATAATATTTTATTGTAATTGATTATCCCTTCTAATTATACATATATCTTTTTAACTTATTAAGCTAACTACATTGCTAATTTTTTTATAATATTAAAAAGCTTTTTTTAATAGATATTTTTTTTAATTATTAAAAAATAAAATACAATTAATTTAAATAATAATGTTCATCGTATACATATTTTATATTTTTTAGATAACCTAAAAATTTATTATTTTTAGATATTTTTATTATTAAATAATAATTATATAATTTTAGATTTTTATTGATTTAAGATGGTTATTATTTTTATTAAATTGTTTATTAAAACATTATAAAATTAAATCAATTCATATATATTTATTTTATATTCCTAGGATTATGATGTTTAAGTATTTTCTAATTTATTATTATTTTTTGTTATCTATCTCACTTATTTTTGAATTTTTATTGATTTATGAGTGATATTAATAATAAATCACTAATATCATTTATTATTATTATTTAGAGTATTTATAATTATATTATAATTTTAAAATTTCAAATTTTAATTAATTCAACTTATATTTATTAAATAAATGATTGAAATTTGAAATTTATAGATTATAATTAATTAATACTAAAAAATATTATATCCGATATTATAAGAGTAAAAAAATATATTAATAAGTAAAAAAAAAGAGTTTTTTTCATTAAACTATTTATTCTAATCCAAATAAAAAAAACTTTAGATGAATTAATTTTTAAAATTTATTAATTTGGATCGGGTTGGTTTTAAAATTTATCGGTATTAATCGTTTTTTATTTTCGAAGTACCAGGTTCGGTTTCAATATTTTTATAAACCAAAACAATCCCGAGCGAATATTCCATAACAATTCCCCTTTTTTCTTTTTATTTAAACAAAAACCTCACACAAATCACAAAATTAACTAACTAAAACTCAACAATAAGCAGAGGAGGAGGAGGAGGCAAGAAGGAGAAAAAAGAAGCAAAATTTTCAAATGTGTGAGGCACTCAAAAACGCATACCAACTGTTCGAAGAAATTGGCCGTGGTCGATTTGGCACCATAGTCAGAGCATTTTGCCCTGTTTCGGAGGAATTCGTGGCCTGCAAGATCATTGACAAAGCGGTTCTCACTGATGATACAGACCGTGCATGTCTCGAGAAAGAGCCAAAGATCATGACCATTTTAGCTCCACACCCAAATATTGTAAGAATCTTTAACGTCTTTGAAACCGATGATTCTCTCGCCATTGTTCTTGAGCTTTGTCAACCCATTACTCTATACGACAAAATCATCAACACTACTGTCTCAGAACCAGAAGCCGCTTCTCTTATGAAGCAGCTTTTAGAAGCAATTTCACATTGTCACAGGCTTGGTGTGGTTCATAGGGACCTTAAGCCTGAAAATATTTTGTTTGACTCAAGGAACAATCTGAAACTGGCTGATTTTGGGTCTGCCGAGTGGTTGAATGAAGATGGGTTTGTGGAAGGAGTTGTGGGTACACCTTATTATCTGTCTCCTGAGGTTTTGTTCGGTGGAGAGTATAATGAGAAGGTTGATGTATGGAGTTCTGGTGTGATTTTGTATGTAATGTTGGCTGGGATTCCACCTTTTTATGGTAAATCTGCTGCTGAGATATTTGAGGCTGTTTTGAGAGGGAATTTGAGATTCCCGACGAATTTATTTCGGTCTGTTTCACCTGCAGCTAAGGATCTGTTGAGGAAGATGATCTGTAGGGATGTTTCTAGGAGAATCTCTGCAGATCAGGCACTTAGTAAGTTTTCCCTTTTTGTTTCAGTTGTCTGTACTCACTGGGTTTTGCTCTCTTTTGTTTCTGGGCATCTCTGAAATTTCATAGAATTGAATCTGGGTAAAAAAAATTGTTCTGCTTTTCCATTTCCCTCTTTCCTTCTGAACTGAGTTTGTCTTCCTTCTTCCCATGATGTGCGTGCTCTTTTGTTTTAAATTCTTGTAGGAAAGTTACACTTTTTATTTAGTTTCTGGCAGAATATTTTCTGAAATGAAGTCGGGAAGTATAATTTTTAGTTTGATGCTATATAAAGGGGCTCTTTACCATGCTTCTTTTCTTTGGTAGATTTTATTGTATTGGATTGCAAATGTTGAAAATCTAGTCTCATCTGCATTTTTTGACCAAACGAACATATTTTTGAACTTATTTGCATTGATTTTCGGTATATCATTCACTTGACTAACTCTGTTTTGTTTTGGGTAAATTGCAGGACACCCATGGATCCTAAGTGGAGGAGAGACAAGCTCGGCAGATTGATATGCAAAATACTACTTCTAAGTTCTAACTGAGCCATCAAAGCCTGTTTTAGTGTTTTCCCAATGTAAATGGACCCTGCCTTCTACTAGTGTTTAGGAGACCTCACTTTAGTGTCTCAAAGCACAAGAAAGGCCATCTTCGAATGGTTTTTGAAATCCAGTTTTCCGCTCTTGCAGAGCTAGCTAGAGTTTTTGAGTACTATAAGCTCCATATAGAAGGAGCTTCTAGAATAAGTGGTTTTCTTTTTTTGTTTGTAATGTTTTGAAGAGTATCTAAAACATTGTACATATGCTGCAAAGGTTGTAAGGTTGAGAATCCGGTCTTTCCCGTCCTTTACTTTTGTTTCTTTATGGAAAAGATCAGGAAGTGAGAAAGCAAAAACTACAGTCTTTGTTGCTGCTATGATGTAACTGTTATCACCCCCTTTTTGGAGGTTATCGGCATGTTTTGTAAATGTTAATAAAATTATGGAAATAATGTCAATGTGCTGAGTTTTGGAATCTCTAGCTTTGCATTTCCTTTCTTTTTTGCCTACCTTGTTTAACAGATGTTGCTTACGTTGAATAAAGTAGACAGCATATTCTCTGATAAATGCTACGTTAATGTGTATATTCTCTTGGGTGGAGTTGATAAAAATATGCTAACTTTGAATATTTGATAGAGGGTATATAGCATATTTATGATATATACCATTTCTTATATATTCCATGATTGATTTTCTCGGATTGTACGATAAGCAATGGAAATTAACAGAGTCAAAATGGTTTTCCCCAGCAAGCTAAGAAAACCCATTTTTTTGTTTTGTTTTGTTTTTGCCAACTTAAGAAGTCACATGACAAGTTGAGGGTGAGACCCGTCCTTATAATTGACCTTTCTTCCAAATAATGAATAAAAATAGAGTCTACTTGTCTACAGCAGCCTGTTAGGAAAAAAAAGTTAAATTTGAAATTCTCTTTGAGTTAAATCAATATAAGTTGAGTGGTAATATTAGATGTGAAAGGGGTTATTTCTAACGCTATCTGTTTTGAGAAACGACTCTCATATTAGGTTTAGTGTTTTAAACCCTATTTTAGTCGTCAGTATCCTTCTCAGCCTTCCCATTCTTGCCTTCCATTTTCCTTAGCTTTCTTGATTTAAGTGAACCTATGGCTCCTCCTCAGCCTTTTTTAGCCTATTTGCATGCACATTTCTTCTAGCCGTGGTTTAGTAATTGTTGGTAGCATTGTTGAAGAATTATGTAAATTTTCGATAAATTAGATTTATGAAAAAACAAGAATAGACAAAATAATACACAAATTTGATAACAGAGTTCTGACAACCTTGTTTACGTCTCCGGATCTGCTGTGGATTTTTTTACTGAAAGAGGAGAAATTACACAAGGTATTTACAACACTCACAACCCACAACCCAATTACATCCAAGAAAAATACTCTCAATTTTCTCTCACAAAAACTTTTCTTTCAATTAGAATGAACACTTGGTTGATTAATTCATTACAATTACACATCTATTTATAGGAAAATTCACTTCTTGAATTACTCCTTAAATTAATAGTTTCTTAAATTACTCATTGTTTTGCTCCATGAATTGCTACATGTTTTGCTCCTTAAATTAAGGACCTTTATAACAATCTCCAACAATCTCTCACTTGAAGATTGATTTCAATCTATCTTCACACCTCGATCAATGCAACATCTTTTCTAGTCTTGTTACTCTAGCAGACCAACTGAAGTTGAACACAACTTTAGTTTCATGGCAAGCTTCTACTTGCTGACATCTCGAGTCTGACAAGCTTCATCATAGCATTTAGGCTATCCTTCATCAGCCAGCAACATATAGTTCATGTATCTCCTATTAGGCACATAAGGTCGAAAAAACCTTTTCAATATAGGAGTTGTAGTAGGAGGTTGTGGTGTGTCAAACTATTATGCACTGCTCTGTTCAATGAGTTCCTTTGGCTGAGGACTTGCTACAATTGGTTCCTTCACGAAACTATTTGGGACATCATCTGCATCTACAAATATTGACTCATTCTGCTTTGAGTTGTTGGTGTTTGTTTTATGCATGTCCTTATACATCACTCTTTCATTGAAAATCACATCTCTACTACGGATTACTTTCTTGTTTTCGTCATCCCAAATGTGGTAGCCAAACTCATCCTTACCATAACCAATGAATGTGCATTTCTTGGATTTGGGATCAAGCTTATTCCTACCTTGATCACTGATATGCACAAAATACTACACAGCCAAAAACTTTTAGATGTGATAGTTTCACCTCTTTTCCGCTCCATACCTCCTCTAGTATTCTATGCTCTAATGGAACAGATGGACCTCGATTGATTAAATAAGCTATCGTTTTGACTGCTTTTGCCTATAACTGCTTCGGTAGACCTGATTATATACGAATGCTTCTAGCTCTTTTTGTCAACGTTTGGTTCATACACTCAGCTACACCGTTGTGTTGAGGTGTGTCTGACACAGTTCTTTCCATTATGATCTCATGCTCATAACATAAATTTTTGAATATGGTGTCTTCATATTCATCACCATTATCGGTTATGAGCTTTTTGATATTCAAACCTATTTCATTTTCCACCATAGCTTTCCATCTTCTGAAAGCCTCAAATACTTTACACTTATGCTTTAGAAAGTAAACACATACCTTCTGAGAGCGATCATCAATGAAATTCATGAAGTAGTGTTTCCCACCAATGGATGAGACAGTCGTTGGTCCCCAAACATCAGAGTGAATGAGTTCTAGTCTTTCTTTCTTTGGGGTTCTGCCACTTGTTTGAAAGCTGACTCTCTTTTGCTTTCCAAGTATGCAATCTTCGCACATGTCTATCTCTGCAGACTGTAGGCCTGGAAGTTTTCCCTTTGAGTGCATAATTTTCATCCCCTTCTCACTCATGTGGCCTAGTTTCTAGTTCCACAGATTTGGTGTTTCATTGCCTGATGTAACTACGATTGAACAACGTGCCCCTACTGTCATGTAAAAAGTGACATTCTTCTTGCCTCGAGCAACCGTCATTGCACCTTTTCAAATCTTCCAATCATCACCATGGAAGATCATAGTGTATCCTTCATTAGCCAATTGCCCTACTGAGATTAAGTTCTTTCTTAGGTTAGGAATATGCCTGACATCCTTCAATTCCCAAATAGACCCATTCAACTTAATCTTCACTACACCTTTGCCAATAATAATACACGGTTGATCATCACCAAGATATACATTTCCAAGGTTTTCGGGCACATATTTCTCAAAGAATTCTTTCTGTGAAGTAACATGGAACGATGTTCCAGAGTCTAACACTCAAGATTCTTCGTTGCTCTCCAAAGAGCATATCAATGCATCATCTCCTCTTGAGGTGGAAGTAACATTTGCCTCTATCTTCACTTGTTTGTCCTTCAGTGCACTTTTGTATTGATTTTTGTAGTGCCTAATTCTCCCACAATTCCAACACTCGATAGTCTTCGAGCTATGATAATTATTAAGATTCCTGGATTTGGACCTCATGTTCTTTGATCTACCTCGATAGTCTGTTCTGCCACGTCCATTCATTCTGATTGAATTTCTTCCTCTTGACTTTGTATGCAAAACTAAAGAAGTTGATGATTCACCTGACTTTCTATGTCGGATCTCTTCATTGAGAACCAGATCACGAACATCGTCAAATTTTAACATATTGCTTCCTAACGAGCTACTCACAACTGTGACAGTAACATTCCAACTTTCTGGTAAAGAAGACAAAGTATCAATGCTCGTACTTCTTCATCAAATTCAATTTTCACTGAACTCAACTAGGTTGTGACTGTGTTGATTTCATTGAGATGTTGAGCTATCGATGTTCCTTCCGTCATCCAAAAATTGAGCAAACACCTCATCAAATGCACTTTGTTTGAGGTTGATGGCTTCTCATACGTATTGGAGAGAGTTGCCATAAGACTCACGGTGGTCTTTTCCTTTACTATGTTGAAAGCAACATTGCGGGATAACGTCAATCGAATAACTCTAAGGGCTTGTTTGTCTAGAAGATTCCAACATTCTTCCTTCATAGCCTATAGCTTCTTACATGAGAGAGTTGTTACAAAATTCTTTGATACAGATAATCCTCTATATGCATTTTCCAAAACCCGAAATCTGTGCCATCAAATTTCTCGAGTTTCACCCTTCCTTCTTCTGCGACTATTACTCCCACTCAAATCTAACTTCCTCTTGATCGTTTCTGACTATTTTTGCAAACCACCGTGTATTAGAATACCTCCATCAATGAACAAATATTGTCGACAAAATTTCACTATTCACTATTCACGTGAATAGTATCCTTGTAAGAAAATGATAGAAATCACCACCAAAAGCTTTAATACCAGTTGTTGGGAAATTATGCAAATTTCCGATAAGCTAGATTTATGATAAAGCAAGAATAGACAAAATAACACACAAATTTAATAACAGAGTTTGGTCAATCTTGCTTCCGTCTCCGAACCTGCTGTAGATCTTTTTATTGAAAGGGGAAAAATTACACAAAGTGTTTACAACAATCATAACTCACAACTCATAACCCAATTATACACAAAAAAATTACTCTCAATTTTATCTCACAAAAGCTTTTCTTTCTAATCTTTTCTCTCAATTGGAATGAACACTTGGTTCATTAATTCATTACAATTACACATCTATTTACAGGAAAATTCATTCCTTGAATTACTCCTTAAATTAATGGTTTCTTAAATTATTCATTGAATTAAACTTCTTGTTTTGCTCCATGTTTTGCTCCTTAAATTAATAAGTTTTATAACAATATCTAACGGGCATTGCCTCCATGCTAGTGACCTTCGTCGTGCTCAGAATGGTTTCTCTTGATGTTACGTGGTTGGTCATTCGTCTCCAACACTGCTGGATTTCAGTTTGGGTGCTAGTGGTTCTTCTTGTAGTATGTTATGTTGTTTTATTTTAGTATCTCTTTTTTGCATTTAACTTATTGTCGGTTTTGTCCACCACTGATTTGTATGTATGTATTTTGTCCTACCATATCTACAATTTCTATTTGTTAGGTGTTTGTGGGTATTCAAAGTTATTTTTAGATGTTTTTCATTTTATGGTTACGTGGGGTGCAAATGTTTTCAAGGAATGATGAACTTTATTTTAGACTCTAATAATGTTTTGATGGATAAATACAAACATTAAAATAATGAATAATACATAGCGTAGTTATATAGTTCTAAAAATTCCTCTCATAGGTTTTCAAAGTATATTATTTATTGTTAGTTTTGAATTATCAGTTAATTTATTATTGTATTTGAATAGATGAATTATGATGGTTTTTTGTAAATTTTATCTATTTTTTAAATAATATTTTTTTTATCTTTGTTATTAAAAATTAAAAGTAATATTAGATATCTATGATTAGAATGTAGGATATAAAAAGATTTTATTTTATATATAAGTTTAGAAAAAAAATTATTTATATTTTTGATATGATATTATATTATTAATAAATAAATTAAATTTATATAATTATATTTTAACAAATAACAATACCGGCAGTAAATATCATTATTTCTTTTTCCTCCTCTGTAGGATAAATTATTTGTTAATTTATTGTTGTATTTAGATAGATGAATTATGACGGTTTTTTGTAAATTTTATGTACTTTATAAATGATATTTTTTTATCTTTGTTAATAAAAATTAAAGGTAATATTAGATGTGTATAATTAGAAAGTGGGATATAAAAAGATTTTATTTTATATATAAGTTAAGAAAAATTGTATTTATGTTTTGATATGATATTATTTATCAATAAATAAATTAAATTTATATAATTAAATTTAAACAAATAACAGTACATGCAGTAAATATCATTATTTCTTTCTTCTCTTCCACATACACCAGAATAGATAGCTCGTTCATGAATGATATTAAATGCTGTGAGACAAAGGGGGACAAAAAGAGAAAGAAATAAAAGTATAATATCAATTGGTCCAGCTACTATATTATATTATATTATATTTATTTTATTTTATTTTTTCTTAAAATATTTAATTTCATTTGACCATCTTAAAACTTTAGAGAAAAAATTATCTTCCATACGTACATATATTTAAACAAATAATTTTCAAACTTTTAGATTAAAGAAAAGTATAGGCGAGTACAACTCTTATAATAAGGTACATATATTAATTGTAAACTATTAGTGAAAAGAGACATCTTACAATAAATTATTATATAATAACAAATTATATATTAATTAAAGTAATCTAGTCTATTTTTTCTTAATATGTACTTATGTGATAAGATAACTTTTTTTTAACGAAATATATTAATGTAAGGTTACTGTTCCTTTGCATATGGAAACAGCACCGTGAACCATTATCCACTTCTTGTATATCATAGGAATTATGATTAGGACAACACGAGTCATGCATCTCCTCGATCTTCCATATGCTCTTAGGTGGTATTAGATCAAATGAATGAAATAATTTTGTTTTTTTTTAATAATTGAAATCAAAAAAGTAATTAATATTATAATATTTGATTTACAATTATAATGAAATAAAATAAAATAACATTATATATTATTTTAATACCTCTATATTCAATCAAATTTAAATAATATTATTTAATTATTATATTTTTTTATCAAACAAAATATATTATTAAAATCATTATTTTTCTAAATAGTGTTTAGGGTTTTGAGGTTTTAGATTTAGGGATTTAAGGTTTAGGGATTTGAGATTTGAGGTTTAAGGTTTAGGGTTATATTTGTGGGTTAAGGTTTAGGGTTAAAATTGTTATTTTTCTAAATAGTGTTTAGGGTTTTAAGATTTGTGATTTAGGATTTAAGGTTTAGGATTTTAGGATTTAAGATTTGTGGTTTAGAGTTTAGGGTTATATTTATGATTAAAATTATTATTTTTCTAAATAGGGTTTTGGGTTTTGGGTTATATTTGTGGGTTAAGGTTTATGGTTAAAATTATTATTTTTCTAAATAAGGTTTAGGATTTAGGATTTTAGGATTTAGGGATTTAAGATTTAGGGTTTAGGATTTACAGTTTAAAGTTTTAGGATTTAGGATTTGGGTTTAGGATTATATTTGAAGTTGGGGTAAAATTGAAAAAAAAATTGAGATGAGAATGGAATCATGATTTCTAAAGAGAAGAGAAATAGTTTCTTCTCCTTTAAGAATCGATTACATTACTAACTCATTTTTGAGTCCAACTAAACACACAAATGAAATGAATCAATTCTGATTCATTTCCATTCTTTACAATTAAACACAATATTAGAGTAATTAAGGAAAAAATCGTACGTGAACTAAACACGATGACACTATTTTTAAAAAATAAATAATAATAAAATTTATTTCAAATAAGACATACTAAACTTTTAATAATAAAATTATACCTTCGTTGATCTTTTTCGTCTAACTTTAGATAAAAAAATTATATGTATAATATTTATCAAAATATTATAGATAAATTATATATTAATATAAAATATATAGATTTTCATTTTCGTATCTTATCACTCAAAAACATAATACAAATTCAATAATTTGAGTATTTTATACTCGAATAAAAGTTACATATTTTTTCAATAAAAAACATGTATTAATAACTAAAAGATAATTAATTCTTTTTTTATTATTTATATGTTATCTCTCTTAAATTAAAATTTTGTATCTATAAAAAATACAAAATAATAATAAAGGGGTATAACTAGATAGAGTTTAAAATTAATCACATTTAAATTAACGATTGAAAATTTATTTTAATAATATCTAATTGAACGACGTTTAATGTGTAATTTTAGGTTATATTTTTTCTTAAAATAAAAATATATGAACTATACATAATGATTGTTATTTGTAATTATAAATTTTAAAAAATATCTATATGTTTTCAATAATAATAATAATAATAAGCATAACCAAATTTGTTATGCCCCATCTCTAACAAATGTGATGGAGAAACTAATTAAATGTAACAATAATTTCACAATCTATTTACATGTAATTTGAGTTGATATTATATTTATATTTCTTAATGTAATTGTTTATATTTAAATTTTAAATTAAATTATTATGTCATTACATATATAAGCATATGGTAATATTGTAACCTTTAAATTTAAAAATAACTGATAATTATTAATTATAATAATTATTCATAGCATAGCAGTATTCATGCTTGTGTAGCGTGTAGTACTTGACATTCACTAAAAAACATGTTTGTTACATATTTCTTTAGACATAAATAAAAATAAGCAATAATGAAGAAAAAAATAGGCAGATTATTGTGATTTAATTTGACTAAATTGTCATAGCTTGTGGTCCAAATTAATGAGCTTGGTAGAGAAAAATTGTGAGAGGCTGAACCAACGAAAAAACGTTTAAGATTTTACCTCTAATTAATAATTATTATTATCTTCTTCTTCTTCTTCTTCTTCTTCTTATTTCAAATTGACACATCAGTTTTAATCCAAAATAATTTTTTGTTCATGTATGGTTTCTTGAATGTATTGTCTCAAACTTCTTACGGTAAAGGGTGATTATTGTTACATAATTATTGAATTAAATTAATTATGTTTTTTAATTTAATAAAAATAATCAAATTAATTTAATCAACATAATATTATAAAAATTATGAATTATATATATATATATATATATATATATATATATATTTATTTATTAAACAAATGTTTAATTAGTAATTTCAATGTAGAATAAAAAAGTTACATGTAATAAAAACTCGGAATATTTTGTACACAATACATAGGAATTTTTTTAAGAAAATTATAAAAAAATAAATGTTTTAGACCTTATAGCAATAAAAATAATATCATAATAACGTTAGACGGAATACAATTAAACATAATTTAATATTAAACATATTTAAATTATTATAGTTAAATCTAAATAATATTTAAAAAATAACATATTATAAATATTTTTAATAATGAAAATGTATGAATTAATATAAGATATATAATTTTGATGATTATAAAATTTAAATGTATTATTTTTGTTTTCTTATAGAATAAAATTTATAATTTGAATTTTTTTAAAAAGTTAGTAACAATTGAACTCATAGTCTCGTACTAACCATTACTTTATTTATATTGTCGGGAGTACCAATCTTTTGATACTTGAAGAAAATTCCAACGAAAAATGTGTGCTAAAAGGCTCTGATCCCATATGACCTAGCGTTTTTTGAGGCGCAAATTTAGAAACGTAAACGGAAAAGGCAACTTTAATAGGTCCAGGTTCATATCATTACCGGTTAAGAGAATATCTGATAAGGTATCACAAAATATTATATAACCAGCCAACATGATCTATTTTAACATTTTTCAAATTTATAATTTATTTAATTCAAAATTATATAGATTTTAAATAATATAATTCAATTTATTTAGGTTGTATTATTAGACATTGTAATTATATTAAATAAAATTACGTTAAATTTATTTATTTATAATATTAATATAATATATAATAATTTTCTTAAAAAAAGTTGTGAATTAATGCTTTTGATTTCGTTAATTGGTTCAAAGAATATAGTTAATTTTATGATAAACAAAAATAATATATACTTAGGTTTAATGGTATATCTTTTCGTCGTTAAATTTAAATATAAATATAGTTTATATAATTTCTATTTATTTAATAAAAATACTTTAATATCTTAGAATAATAATAATAATATAATATAATATAGTCAGTCTATTCCAGGACTTCCAGTACGTACCACGTGTTTGTTCACCTTTCTTGTCTGTCCATAGCACCTTTAAATTGTTGAAAGGATGTCGTAAGAAATTTTGCTTTAAAAGATTAATAACTCGTGTAAAGTAAATTTATTTATTAAATTATATTATTTATATCATTTAATTTTTATATTAAAAATAATATAATTTAATGTCTTAATTAAATAAAAAAGTAAATTAAAAAATTACTTTATTTTAATAATATTTTATTAAAATATTATTATTTTATATAAATTGAGTATTTAACGATGATAAAATAATAATTAATAAGAAAAATAATTCACAAAATATTTTTTTAATTTTCATTATTTTATTTTAATGTTTTATTATTTTTTAATTTTTAAAAATAATTTTATATTAAATTTTACTAATATTTTTATAAAATATTCATATTTTAATTGTATTATAATCACTTAATATTAAAATAATATAATTTGTTCTTAATTGATCTATATTTATAGTTAATAAATAAAATAATATAATTTATAATATAAATAATTAAATAATATAAGTTATCTAATTTTAATAAAACATGTAATACCTCATCTTAATTTTTAATAACTTACCTTATGTATCTTTTAAAAATAAACCATTTCATTTTAATTTGTATTGTTTAACTTTGAATTAGAAAACAAAATCTCACATGTTCGTACGTGATACAAATAAAGGACATATTAGTAAATTTATGAAATGGTAAAGAACAAAATAAATTTGAAAATTGAAAATTGATACAAGTATATGCTCTATTATAACTTAGAAGGAATGACTACTAAATAAAAATTCTAAGCACTAAACTCATCTTCTCGAACAAGCATTCAAACTATTTCACCAAACAAAAAATATTCTTATACAATCGATTATATTCAGATAAAATATTCAAATTTTACGTAGATATTAATTAATTAAGAGAAAAATAAGTATCGTATCATATAGGAATGTCAAAATTAAATATATAAAAAAATTGTATATATTTATTAAAAATAAAATAAAATTTGCAACAAATAATTAATTGATATTGTTTTCTTGATAAAATACCTTCTGGTCCTACCCGATAAACATTATACAGGCAAAATACCAACGGGGAGGAGGCCCTTCTCACTCAAGCTCAAGCATTGACTTTTCTAGTTAGAGACCCTTCGTAGTTTTGAAGACAAGAATTGAGAATTTCTTTTTTTGTTCATAGAATTCCAATGAAAAGTATTTCATTAGAAAATTCAACAATTTTAAAAACGGTTTTTTGACTTTCAGTTATTGACCCCATTTATAACATATAAATGTTCTTTAACTAAAAACTTGACGTTATAAATGGAAGATAATTTATTAATTTTTAAAAATTAAATAACTGAAGGTAAACACTTGAAAAATACAGTGATTGTTTTAATTTATAAGTAAATAAACTTGAGATGATTCATTAAAAATGAAAGTTACTAATCTGATAAAAAACATACTACCCCTTTAAATCATTTTCTTAATTTTACAATGTTAATTGTTGTATATGCTTACACTAATGGAGAAAAATTATTCTAATAAGTATTTACATGATATTACTAAATGTATACACTTATAACATAAAATAACATGGATATCGTACGAATGATGTTAGGTAGGAGACTGGTGGTAGATCTAAGTAGTTAACATGTTGTTTGTTTCAAGCCACATGCGTCTTTTTCTTTTGTTTTTCCAATAAACTTCATGCCTTCCTCTCTTAATTTGATGACTTACCTTTTAAATCTTTTCCCCCACCCCGACAAAATCCATGGCTTGTTGAATAAAAAAAGGTAGGGGAAAACAAATTAGTGGCTTGTAATTACTTAATTAATAATACGTGCATTTTGTGTCCGATGCAAACTATTTTCAATTAATTAATTATCTTTTGAGGAAATGTTAAAATCTCACTCAGGAAGAAATTCCATTATGAAGTATTTATACATATGCTAGTACTTTAAAAGATAAATTTTATTTCTGATAAAAAAATATTTAAAATATAGAGCAATTAAAATTGAAATTAATTGACAACTTCAATACTCAAGTAGTTTCTTTTTAATAAATAAGAAATAAAACAACAAATTTTATGTATAAATACATAATTAATCTATATTATTAAGTAATTTTATAATTATAATATATTATTTTTTTAATTAATATTTAGTTGAACACCAACGTTACTTGTTATATATCATACTTGATCACTTGAATAACAGATCATTTTGAAATGAAATTAGCGGGATCTTGTTGAAAAAGAGAAATTTTATTTTCCCATTAATTTATTTAAAAGGAAAAGAAGTACGTGATTGGGACTGATACGCTATCTCATCTTAGGTCAACAGTCATAACTAACATGTTGGAAGGCGTGGAAATGTGTGCATATTTTTTTAATATTAAAATTAAATATATGATTTAAAATAAAATAGAGATGCAATATTTTTAAAAGATTTAAAATATGATTTAAATTATATATATATATATATATTTAAATTTATATATTATAATTTAACTAATATTCATTAATAAATTATTTAATTCATTATTATATTTTTTTTTATTTTTTTAATATATATAATAATACTTTTTAAAAGATTGCCCCCGCCTAGTTCACTCCGAAACTCCTTCACTTCAATGCTTTTGACTTTGGATTTATTATGACTTTTGACTTGCGATATGAGTCGGTCACTTTTAATCATTAAATAACTTCTAAAGCATTCAAATTTTAAACTTATTTACGAAAAAATATAAATTAATTTTTTTAATATTTCGGTACTTTTATCTAAGTGTGGTAAGTGTATTTTATGACACTTTGATTCTTATTTAATAAGTTAGGAAATGTATGTAATACTTAAATCTCAAATTTTTAATTTAAAATATATATGTTAGAGTATTATTATATAGATTAGATATCAAAATATTAACTTTTTTAAATTAAAGACTTTTGTGTAAGAATTTTAAAACTTAGAGAAATTAGAAGAATATTTTAGATATATTAAAATTTATAAAAAAAAAAATAGTATTTTAATTACATTAAACAGTATATAATAATACAGTTTTAAATATGAAATAAATTTAAATTATCATATTTTAATTTAGAAGTAATTTAATTAGATAATATTTAATATTATATTATTTGAATATATATATATATATATATATATATATATATATATAAAATAGTATTATTTTATAGTAAACAAATTTAGATGTGATATTTTTATTAATTTCTCCGTATATTTAGCATTGTTTAAGTATAATCAAGCAAGCACTTCCCTGCTGCTTACCTACCTGCGCAGCCCACGTAAACTACACATAACTAAGTCAAGGAAATTTTATTAGGGACTTTTGAAAAGTCTCTCTTCCTCTTTTTCTATTTCTTGAAGAAGGTGATTTGATCGAGTTTAGTCCTTAGCTTTTAGCCTATTTTCTCAACTTAATCCTTATAAAAAATTCCGTTTTCTAGATCATAATGTGATATTCTTCTAGATATTTTGATTAATTGGCTTCTTTCCAAGCATTTATAGTTTTCATCTTCTTTTAGATATAATTTTTTTTAGTGTATTTCGATCCTAATATACTATTCTCTTTCTTTGTAATCAAATCCCTTTTCCTTATTCCAATTTATCCGATCTTAACATGACCTTGTCAAGCTTTCCCCTCAAACAATTTGAGTTGTATTAGATCATAATTTGATTCAAAAACGTTCAAAAAATCATATGAACGTAAATTTAAACACAACATAAACAAAAATAGTTTGAAAACATATATCTTGTCATTGATCAAATTTCACTACTTCAAGGGAATTTCAATGATTTTTTTTCGTGGTTTGATGCTCTAATTGTTTCTCACACTTACTCTTTGTATTTGATGGTGTACATTGATGATTATCAGTGAATAGTGAGAAGACCTGGAATCTTTACAAAGGTTCTTCCATCAAGAACCTCGTATGGTTTCGTAACTGACTTACGGTTATGAAACCGAACCGTTATCACATTGATGCTTAATGTTGCACCACCAATATTATAACGTTGCGATGTTACATTCTCCCACTTGGTACAAATGTTAAGCTAAATTCTCTTTAGTAACAAAATACATGAATCATAGCGATAGATCTTCTAAGAGTGAGTATTATCTTCCATGTATTACAATGTATTTAGTTTCTCAAGTATTATACTTAATTTAGTAACGAAACTTAATGAATAAATCTTATATTTATTCTTGGTCCAATAAAATATATATTTTTTCAAATAAATTAAGTTGCACATGAATATGAGAAAATATCATAATATATAAGAGTTTTATTAATAAATTATATATATATATACATTTATAAAGTGGAACCAATTCCTATTTCTCCACATGATCCTTAAATTTTAGTAGTGGTATGCCATTAGTCAAAGGATCAGCAATCATCAATTTAGTGTTAATGTGTTCAATGACGACTTTATTTTCCTTAACATGTTCTCTTATGGCCAAGTATTTAATGTCGTTTTACTTACTACGACCCTCACTCTTGTTGTTCTTAGCCATAAACACATCAACTGAGTTGTCACAGTACAATCTTAATGGCCTAGAAATAGAGTCAACTACTCTAAGCACGAAAATGAAACTCTTCAACCATACATCATGTGATGTGGCCTCAAAACATAACACGAACTCAGCCTCTATAGTGGAAGTAGCAGTCAAGAACTACTTCACACTCCTCCAAGATACGGCTCCACTGGCAAGCGTGAAATGTAACAAGATGTTGATTTTTGTGAATCAACACAACCAGCGAAGTCCGTATCGGAGTAGCCAATTACTTTTAGATTGTCAGTTCATCTATACATGAGCATATGGTCCTTGGTTCCTTGTAGGTACCTCATCACTCTCTTTGTATCTTTCCAATGGTCAACACCCGGGTTACTCTGATATCTCTGTAGTATCCCAACAACAAATGCAATGTCAGATATGGTGTAAACTTGAGCATACATTAGGCTTCCAATATTTGAAGCATATGGAATGGTTTTCATCTGTTCTCTTTCAAAATCATTCTTTGGGTATTGGTTCAAATTGAACTTATTGCCCTTCATAATAGGGGCCACACTCAGTGAACAATCTTTCATCCAAAATCTCGCTAAAACTTTATTGATATAGTTTTCGTGAGATAAACTCAAGACGTATCGAAGTCTGTCTCTATGGATCTTAATGCCAATGACATAAGAAGCCTCATCCATATCCTTTATATCAAATTTTTTAGAGAGGAATTGTTTTACCTTGTGTAGCAAACACTTATCATTTGTTACAAACAAAATATCATCCACATATATGATTAGTGCTTAAAAAGAACTAAAATTACAATGATTTTATGTATTTTAATTGATTAAAAAAAATATTTATATGATTTAATCATATTTTTATACAAATTTGTCTTTTCGAAATCATAGGTATTCTTATTGTTTTTTTAGGTATTTTTACTTAAAAAATAACTTAAAGATTCGAAGAACATTACTGAAGGCAATACATCACAAATATATTGAGAAAATAAATGAGAAAAAGTCAAAATCGCACACGTAGCTGCCCAACCGTGCTGAGCAACGCGTGTAGCACGCTGCGCATCGCCCGAATAATGTCGAAGTTTGCACGTGATGCACACCCAAATGGGTTTATTCACGTGCGCCACTACCTGCATCAGTGATGATGTCATCATGCCCCACTACCTACGTCAGTGTTGACGACATCATCCACCTGATACACGTTTTTTTTCTCTCCATTTTTTTATCATTTTTTTCCCACTTTTTCACCCTCTCAACTCCTATAAATACCCTTATCTCCTTCACATCAAAACACACCTAAAAACACCTTAAGAACTTCTTCTTATCTCTTTCTTTCTCTCCATTTCTTATTTTTTTAGTCTTTTTAGTTTTAATGTTCTTTTATTAGAATTAGTTGTGTTTTTATAAATTATTAGCTTTTTTGATTCAATAAATGAAAATACAAATCTATTTTGAAGTTTTCCAGTAATAGTATTAGTATCAAAGTACTAAAGTTTTTATAAGAGTTATTATTTGAAAATGTATTGAGAATATATTTTCAGTAATGATTTTAAAACTTGAAAGTTAGTACTCGGATAATTAAATTCTTAGGTTTAATTTGAACACCTTGAATAAAGTTTAAATTGTGTAACCCCACTAAAGGTGACATTTAAATGGTTCATTTTCAATCTCTTAGAAAAAAAAAGAATTAATTTAATTAACCAAATTAGTTATAAATCTCACTCATAGGTGTTAATTGATTTGTTTAATTAACAAATAATATCTAACTCCACCAAAGATGATATTCATATAAAAAGAGAGAATCAATAAATATCAATTTATATATTTAATAACCTAAATAATATGAGCAGACATAATTAACTTAGTTATTATATCCATAAATACTCCACTAATATAAATGATAAAATTTCCATAAATGTTTATTGAATCCGTATCTATGTTTATTTTTATGTTATTAGATTAGAAACAAAAAACCCCAAAATATCGTGACAAGATGTTTATGATTTAATTTCATTTTTAAAAGTTTGAATAATAAATTAAAAACTACATATATTCTTTCCTTAGATCGACCTTGGGAGTATACTTATCATTTTTTATGAAATAATTGGTGCACTTGCAAGAGTTTTATAAATATAAAACCAAAGTATTAGTAGGATCGACAAAGCCAATTTTGCTCATCCAAGTTTTTGGCGCCATTAAACTAAGCGTTGGATGAGAGCCAAACCATCATTTTATGTATTTTTATTTATTTAATTTCTATTGTTTACTTTAGTTTAATTGCATGTGAATAATTTTAGAATTGTTAAAACTAAAAATATTTGTTGAGATATTAGAAGTTCACATCGATCTGTCTGTGTGAACTTTAATGAACACGATGAATGCACTTACATTTCTCCATCACTACTTGCACATTTTCAAGAGATATGTAATCTTTCTTATCTTTCTCTTTATCTTTAATTTACAATTGTTACATCAGGGAAAATATAAGTTCTATGTTGGGGGTGGTGAAAAGTTATCATGCTTAATTTTAAAAATTTAAAAATAAAAAAAATAAAAAAATTTATGTTCACATTTTCATTTTCATTGTGTTTGATTTGATTTTATTTGTGTGGTTTAGTAATTTTTAGAATTCTAGAATTAGTTTTAAAAATTTTCTCACAAAAAATTATCATTTATTTAAATCAAATTGAAGTAAATAGTTAAGTTTTTTGTACTGTTAGATTAATTTTTGAAAACATATCATGGAATTTATTTTTTGATAATTAGTTAGTTTTTGTCATAATTAATATTTTTTGATAAGATGTGAAAATTATATTAAACCAAAAATTGGTGTTTATGAATTTTCTTTTAGTGGAGACTATCCTTGTGAGATATAATTTGAGCCTAATTTTCTTTATTCTGAGCGAAATATATATTTTTTACTCCAAAACATATTTCTTATTTCTTCAAATTTTTAGATGATCTCTATAGGTAATAGGATTGGATGTATGCATTTTTTCTTATCTTAATAGAATGTCATATATTTTTTTATTTTATTTTTACTTAGATTAATTGATTTAAGTAGAAATTGATATTATATGATTTTATCTCATTCATGCATGAGTGCTACAAAAAAAGAAGACATATATGGGGTTACCTAAACTAAAATCAAATATAAAAGCCACAAAATTAACTACTCACCAAAATCCTACAAAAAATGTACAATTTATACATGAGTTCACTCTCTAAAATATATATATATATTAAAAAATCTATTCAGAAAAAAATAGAGAGAAATAATGATGAGGGCTCAAAAACCACTAAAATTACCATGATTTTATGTACATTAATTGATTAATATATATATATATATATATATATATATATATATATTTATATGATTTTATCATATATTAATATATATTTGTATTTTCGGAATCACAGGTATTTTTATTGTTTTTCAAGTATTTTCGCTTAAAAACGTAACTTAAAGACACAAAGAGGAATACTGGAGGCAATACATCACAAATATATTCATAAAATAAATGAGGAAAAGTAAACAAATATGAAAAAATTGGACAAAATGGGTCAAAAATGAGGAAATCGTGCCGCCCATTTGCGGGCAATGCCGCACCCACACCAACATGATGTCATCATTCACTACTCCGCGTTTTCTCCATTTTTAATCATTTTTTCACTCATTTTTATTCTCATTCTCACCTATAAATACCCTCATTCTCTTCATAACTAAACACACCTCAAAACACATCTTCTCTTCTCTTTCTTTCTCTCTTTCTTAGTTTTTAATTTTTTCTTAGTTTTTAGCTTTTCTTAGTTAGTTTTTCTTAGTTTTAGAGTTCTTCTCTTTTTGAGAAGAACTAGTTATGTTTTTGTAATTTATTTACTTTTCGATTCAATAAATGGGATTGCAAATTCCGTTTGGAGGTTTTTCACCAACGGGAATAACAACAAAGTACTGTAAGGATTTTATTTTCTTTACAGTTATTTTTTATGCTTTATTCTTACATGTTATATTTAATTTGTCTGTGATTAAATTTAACTTTACTGGCTATTTGTAAACATAATATAATAATAACGTTGTTATGCTCGCGAAATATTAAATAGGTAAAAATCTCTAAAATGAATTGATTTTATTTTTATTCAAGATTTTATATTAAGAATGTTAGAGAGAAATTTATTACTTTTCATTACAAACTTAAATCTAAAAATTAGATTTTAAGGATTAGTTATCCGATCTAATTTATAGTTAGAGTGAAGCTTTATTTGAAAAGTTTTTATAAGAATTATTATCTGAAAATGTATTGATAACATGTTTTCAGTAGTAGTTTTAAAATTTGAAAGTTAGTACTCGGATAATTAAATTCTTAGGTTTAATTTGGACACCTTGAATAAATTTTAAACTGTCTAACCCCACCAAATATGGCATTTAAATGGTTTATTTTCAATCTCTTAGAAAAAAGAATTAATTTAATTAACCAAATTAGTTATCAACCCCACCCATAGATGTTAATTGATTTGTTTAGTTAACAAAGAATATCTAACCCCACCAAATGTGGTATTCATATAAAAAAGGAGAATCAATAAATATCAATTTATATCTTTAATAACCTAAATAATATAAGCAAACATAATTACTTAGTTATTATATCCATAAATACTCTACTATTATAAATGATAAAATTTGTATAAATATTTATTGAATCTGTATCTATGTTTATTAGATTAGAAACACAAAAACTAAAATATCGTGACATGATGTTTAGGATTTAATTTCGTTTTTAAAAGTTTGAATAATAAATTAAAAACCACATATATTTCTTCCTTAGATCGACCTTGGGAATATACTTATCATTTTCTATGAAATGATTCGTGCACTTGCGAGAGTTTTATAAATATAAAACCAAAATATTGGTAGGATTGGCGATGCCGGTTCTGCTCATCAAATAATATATAGTATAATGATATCTACATACTATGACCCATATTGCCTACAAAGTTGTGAGTAAAAACTAATTACAAAAGAAAGATATAGGAAGTAATTCCCTAAAAAGTCATTGCACTTTCTTTATTTGTAAAAGACATATATCTTGAAATTTTTGCTTAATGAGTTTGATTTATGTATGAAAATAATTTTTCTATATGATATCTTTATAATTTATACATTCAATTCCTTTCATGAGATCAACATTAAAAATAGAACTTTGAACTTTTCTTCTTTATACATATGCGATCATATTAGTTCATTTATATATATCAACTCTTTCACATATAAATTAGTATGAGTGTTTTGAGAGTATTGACTTGTGAGTAATAGAGTAGAAGCGAATTCAGATTCATGACATTGAAATTGGGTGAAATTAAATTGATACATTTTTTATATGAAATATGAAAATAATTTTCGACTAATTATTATAATAAATCATGACTATTTAAGAAGATTAAAATAACTTATGATTTATATTTTAATTATGATCTTAAAAGAGATTAAAAAGTATAAGCCATTTTTGTGTTATGTTTTCATGTTGTTTTCTTTTATTTTATTCTTAAGTTAATTTTTGATTTTGTTGTAATTTTTATTATTTCTTTTAATTTTTACATTTAGTTCAATGTTTATGGGTATCATTACTGAAAACCCTCACGAGACTTAAACTCGTCCACTAGGGCAACCTAAGGGTTTAAAGGCTTGTTGTATACGCTAAATGCAACCGTGTCAATCCATGAAAATGATTTAGGATAGTTTAATTTTTAGTTTTTATCGCTTCTTTTACTGAGAGACTAGCAAGAAGCTGGTTAGAGGTTGTGATAGGTGCTTAAAAAGTACCAAAATTACTATGATTTTATATACTTTAATTGATTAAGGTATTTTTGCTTAAAAATTAACTTAAAGACTCGAATAAAAATATTGGAGGTAATATATCATAAATATATTGAGAAAATAAATGAGGAAAAGTAAAAAAATGGATAAAATGGGTCAAAAATGATGAAATTGTGCACGTAGTTGCCCAGCCACCCCAACCAACGCGCTCAGCGCTCCCAATCGCGACGAACAACATGCGTAGCACACCTAGCCGCGCCGAGCATGACCCGAACAATGTAGAAGTCTGTGCACGCTGCGCTCCCATCTGCACCTATCTGCGCGGGTTGCTGCGCTCATCCATGCCCCATATGCCAAATTCGCACCCCCCACTGCTTGCGTAAGTGCTTACGTTAGCGATAATGTCATCATCCACCTAATATGTGTTTTCCCTATTTTTATCATTTTTCCCATTTTTTACTCTCCTCACCTATAAACACCTTAAAAACATCTTATCTATTTCTTTCTCTCTATTTCTTAGTTTTTTATTTTTTTAGTTTTAATGTTCTTTTATTAGAATTAGTTGTGTTTTTGTTAATTATTAGTTTTTTGATTCAATAAATAGAAATGTAAATCCGTTTGGAAGTTTTACAGTAACAAATTTAGTATCAAAGTACTGTAAGTTTTACAGTTATTTTTTATATTTTATTCTTATATGTTATATTTAATTTCTCTGTGATTAAATTTAACATGACTGATTGTTTATAAACATGATATAATAATAATGTTGTTATGCTTACAAAATATTAAATAGGTAAAAATATATATAAAATGAATTGATTTTGTTTTTATTTAAGATTTTATATTAAAAATGTTAGAGAGAAATATATTATTTTGCATTATAAACTTAAATCTAAAAATTAAATTTTAAGGTTTAGTTATCCGATCTGATTTAGAGTAGTGCTCTTTTATTTGTTGGTACAATCGCCCGATAGTTATTTCAAAAGTTTTTATAAGAGTTGTTATTTAAAAATGTATTAACAAAATATTTTTAGTAATAGTTTTAAAACTTGAAAGTTAATACTCGGATAATTAAATTCTTAAGTTTAATTTGGAAACCTTGAATAAAGTTTAAACTGTCTAACCCCAACAAAGATGTCATTTAAATGATTCATTTTCAATTTTTTATAAAAAAATGAATTAATTTAATTAACAAAATTAGTTATCAACCCATATATAGATGTTAATTGATTTGTTTAATTAGCAAATAGTATCTAACCCCACCAAAGGTGGTATTCATATAAAAAAAAGAGAATCAATAAATATCAATTTATATATTTAATAACTTAAATAATATGAGCAAATATAATTAACTTAGTTATTATATCCATAAATACTCTACTATTATAAATGATAAAACTTGAATAAATGTTTATTAAATTTGTATATATGTTTATTTTAATGTTATTAGATTAGAAACACAAAAATCCCAAAATATCATGACATGATGTTTAGGATTTAATTTCGTTTTTAAAAATTTGAATAATAAATTAAAAACCACATATATTCCTTACTTAGATCGACCTTGGGAGTATACTTATCATTTTTTATGAAATGATTCGTGCACTTGCAAGAGTTTTATAAATATAAAACTAAAATATTGACAAGGTCGGCGATCCTGATTTTTCTCATCAAGTTTTTGGCACCGTTGACGGAGAAAGAATAATATTTTTAAATTATTTATCATTTTTTTTTAAAAAAATTGTGCTTTAAATAATTATGATTTTTTTATTTTGAGTAAAAAAATTAAAATTTCAAATTTCAAAATAAAAAAAACTTACTATTTATGAATAGTAAAACAAAAAAAAATCAAATTTCATATTAAAAAAATATAAATTCAAATTTAAGATTTACAAAAAAACAATTGTACATGAATAGTAAAATAATTTTGAAATTTAGAGTTTAAAAAATTTAAAATTTTAAAAAATAAATAAATAAAAAATAATAATAATAATTCAAATTTCAAATTTATAAAAAAAACTTATCGTTCATGAATAGTAAAACAAAAAAAATCAAATTTTAAATTTCAAATTCAAAATAAAAAACTTAGTGTTTATGAATAGTAAAACAAAAAAACTTCAAATTTCATATTAAAAAATATATAAATTCAAATTTAAAATTTACAAAAAAACAATTGCACATGAATAGTAAAATAATTTTGAAATTTAGAGTTTAAAAAATTTAAAATTTAAATAAATAAAAAATAATAATAATAATTAAAATTTCAAATTTATAAAAAAAAAACTTATCGTTCATGAATAATAAAACAAAAAAAATCAAATTTTAAATTTCAAATTCAACACCAACTTGCACTTGAGGGGTGTTGTGAACAACAATCAATCTATCTCCTGAAATATAAGGTTGAGACTCTAAGTGATCAGTATCAGAAATTATGTTCTTGATTTGATCACTCCTACTAATCAAGTTATTTTCAAGAAATTTTGCATTTCTTGATTCCACAAACCTAGTGCTATGAGATGGACAATAAAACTTATATCCCTTAGACCTTTCAACATATCCAATAAAATACCCACTTATGGTCCCTAGGTTCAACTTATTTTCTTGTGGGTTATAAATTCTTACTTCAGACGGACAACCTCAAACGCACATATGTTGCAAGCTCGATTTCCAACCTTTTCATAATTCAAATGGTATCTTTAGGACAACCTTTTTTAGAACTTGGTTTAATATATACACAACCATCTTTAAAGCTTCAATGCACAAGGATTTAGGAAGATTGGAAATGCTAAGCATACTTCGGACCATGTCTAATAGTGTTTAGTTTCTCCTTTTATGCTACACCATTCTTGTATGGTGAACAAGGCATAATGTATTGGGCAACTATCCCATGTTCTTGAAGAAACTTAGTAAACGGATCGGGCGCTTTCCCATTATCAGTGTATCTACCATAATATTCACCACTTCTATATGATATTACGACCTTTATTTGCTTTCCGTATTGTTTCTCTACTTCAACCTTAAAGCTCTTGAAGACACCTAATGCTTCGCTCTTATTATGAAGCATGTAAAGATACATATATCGAGAAAAATTATCAATAAAGGTGATAAAATATTTCTAATCTTGAATGTCCATGTTTGGACAACATATATCCATATGTATGATTTCTAATATGCTTGAACTTTTATTGACACCTTTCTTTGACTTGTTAGTCTGCTTTCCCTTAATACAGTTCACACATGTCTCAAAATCAATAAAATCTACAATACTAAGTATCCCATTTTTCACTAATCTTTTAACTCTTTTTTATAGAGATATGTCATAATCTCCTATGCCATAATATAGAAGAGTCATTGTCAATAATACATCTTTTAGTGTCAGCTTGAACATGCATAGCGTTATGAGTGACATTATTTCGTAAATTAATGCAGTAAAGACCATAAGACAAAATACCATTCCTAACACAATCAAATTTATTAAATAAACTGAAAGATGTTTGTGAAAAGTGAAAGGAATAACTAAAAGGTACAATTCTTGAAATCAAAATCAAGTTTTTAGAGAAACTTGGAACACAAAAGGTCTTTTCTAATTCTAAAATAAAACCAATACTTAAAAATCAAACTGCACATTTCTACAGCCTCCACATGTAAACCCATCTTGTTATCGAATAAAATGTATTGCTCACTTGCCACTAGTTTCCTTAGATTTTACATACCCTGTAAAGAGTTTGCAACATGGATTGTTGATCCAGAATCAATCCACCAGGTGTTAATATTAATATTAACCATATTAGATTTATAACAAACAAACGAGGTTAGATTACCTTTATTTTCAAGCCATTTATGAAATTTGACACATTCCTTCTTCATGTGTCCATTCTTTTTACAGAAGAAACATTTGACTTTTTTCTTAATATCAGCCTGAGGTGGAATTATCCCTTTTCCTTTATGCTTGTATTGAGATTTGCCTTTTGTTGTACATTGTAGCCACCATTGCACTTTCACCAAATTCCATAACAAGTCTTCTTTCCTCTTGAACACACGTGATCATTAGTTCATTGATTGACCATTTATCCTTATGTGTATTGTACGAGATTTTGAATGGTCCATATTGATGTAGGAGAGTGTTATGGATATAGTGCACTAGGAAGGATTCTGACATCTCAACCTCGAGATTCTTAGGTTGAGTCGCAATGTCCCTTATTTGCATAATGTGCTCGCGTACACCTTTCACACTAATGAGTCTTAAAGAAGAGAACTTCATAATAAGGATGCTTGCTAAAGCCTTATCTGAAGTGAAAAACTGATACATTAATGGCCTTTTGTAAGTCCTAAACATTGTTATGCTGATCAATAGAACCACGAATAACAGTAGAGATCTTAGTATTAATGAACATCACGTTAAGGAAATTAGATCACTCCCATTGTTCATAAAGCATGATATTCTTTAGAGTGCTGGTTTCAGTAATTTTAGGTGGTTCGTTTTTCCTAATAGCATAGTCAATATCCATCCACCCTAGATGAAGGAGAATTCTTTCCTTCCATACTTTGTAATTATCCTCTTTCAAATTGGGAATGTCACAATCAATATCAGAGAAATTTACAGGTTAAGAAGCTGCAATTAAAGATTATATGCTTATTAAAATTTGAGACCTAAATTGAAGTCATTCTTTACCAATGTAAATCATGAAAAATATGAATTTAGTGACATAAAACTTATCTGTGGACTAAAATTCTATTTCAATTGGATTTATCTTAACTTTACGATAAAACTATCAAATTATGTTTCTTTTCCTAATCTCTGTGGGTAAATTAGAAAATATAATTTGATATTTTATCATAATTAATCATACAAAAATATAATAAAAATTCTTGTGGGATAAGATTTATTATATCACATATGATTAATTATAATTAATATTTATTTTATAAATGTGATCTTAAATAAACCTTATTATAGTTTTAATTAATTAAAGATGTTGTGGCTACTCCCTAATTAATTAAACTATATGAATCACTTAAATATTATTTAAATCTTTAGTCTCAATTATTGCATAAAATCATAAGTAATATTAATTTAATTCCAAATGTGCAAATATTATCTATCTTAAGATTCATATATGACAATAAATTATACAAACACAAATAAATAATATAAGCATTAATTAAATCCATAAAGAGTCATTAACAATTAATTTCATTATACATAACTTATCTAACCAAATTTTCATATGTATAATTAATTATAAAATTTATACATACAAATACTAAAACAAATAATTTAAGCATAATGTATTTAAATAATTTTTGGAAATTTAAATAAATTTTAATGTGTCCAAAAATTATTTAAATAAATATCAAATGTATAATAAATATTCAACATCTCACAAACCAAAGTTAAATAATTAATAAAAATAAACTTGGTACGAAATCTAACACAAAGTGCGTCTTGGTCTAGTGGACAAAATACTTCATAAAATAAGTCTGGTACACATAATAACACATAGTGCCTCATGGTTGAGTGGACAGGACACCACAAACCCCAACAATGTAATTTAGGTTTGATTTTTGATTGAAACAATTTTTTTTGTGAGGGTCATCTTCAATCTCCAGCCAAGTCAACACTACCCAAACGAATATCCACTCATATCTCACTATTTTGATAAAAAAAATGATGTTTTTGTTATTAAAATTCTCAGAATTTAATTTCCAATTAATTCATTATCTCAGTTTGAATCAAAAACATTATTTTAAATAAAAAGTTAATCAATACATTCCAATGAACGCAAACTGCAAATTGAATTTATTTTCTTCATGGTTTTTCAAGTTTCAATTCACAGGATCAATTTAATATCAACATTGAAATAAATTATAATTTCCATATGTATAAAAAACAAGCAAAATAAAAAACCTAAATTCTCAGTTCCTCATGAAACAGAACAATACATGGATGTTTTAAAAATGGCTCTAATACCAAATGTTGTATCATAATTCAATCCATAAACATTCAAAAAACCATATGAACATAAATTTAAACACAATAGAAACAAAAATGGATTAAAAACATACCTCTTACCATTGATCAATTTTCACCACTTCACGGGACTTCCAATGGGTTTTTATGGTTTGATGCTCTGATTGTTTCTCACACTTATTCTCTGTATTTGATGGTGTACGTTGATGATTATCAGTGAGTGATGAGTAGTGAGAAGACTTGATGTCTTTATAAAGATTCTTCCATCAAGAACTTCGTATGGTTACGAAATCGAATTGTTACCACATTGGTGCTTAATGTTGCACCATCAATACTGTAACATTACGATGTTACAAGTTGATCGCATAATATTGACAATTTTTGATGGCTATGACTGGGATTTCTTGGAATTGTTTTGGATGTGTCAAAGACCGGTGGTTTATGTTTATTATGGAATTCACACGTTAATTTCTTTATCTTATCTCATTCTATATATAGAATAAGTGTTTTAGTGAAAGAGGAAAAGTTGGATATGGAATGGTTGCTGATTTTATGTTATGGTTCCCCTCATTTTCATGATAAATATGATTTTTGGCAAAGTCTCCCTGAGCTAACTGTCAATGAAAATAAGCCATGGATGTGTATTTGAGATTTGAATGAAATTTTATCTAGCTCTGATAAAAGAAGAGGTTGAAACAATTCTTCTTCTGAACATTATTTTTTGAAAAATTTCCTAGATGAATGTGAAAATCCTTACACTCGAACAAGTGGAAGGCTTGGTTAGGCTAATGTAAAAACGAGAATTGATAGAGCTGTGGTGAATATACAATGGCATGAAATGTTTTCTAGAGCATGTACTTTTCACTTGCCAGTAACGAAATCAAATCATAATCCACTTCTTTTTAAAATGGATGCGGAGAGACAACACTTTTCAAGGCCTTTTCGGTTCATGGATGCTTGGACTCCAGATGATAGTAGCAAAATGATTGTGGCACATGCTTGGAAATCGCTTGATGGCAGAATTCATAATTCCCAAATTGTGAGAAAATTAAAAAATAAAAAAAAAGGCGCAATCCTTGCAAAAATGGAATCAAGAGTCAACTGGTTTTATTTAAATTAAAATTAAGAAGCTTCAACATGAACTTAATCTGATTCAACAAAAAGAGCCAATTGAAGAATTGAAGCAAACATTCAATTAGAATTTGATGAACAATAAAACTCACTTTGGAGACAGAAGTCTCGTCAATTATGGTTGAAATAAGGAGAGCGTAATACTAAATTTTTTCATGCATCCACCCTTATCCGAAGAAGAAAGAATAGAATTGTGGCTGTTAAAAATGAACAAGGAGAGTGGCTTTCAAGATGAAAAGATATAGGTAATTATTTTCGGTAGAATTTTGTCTCTTTATTAATCACTACTAGTCCTATTATCTCAAGTGAATTACAAGAATTAATTACTTCTGAAATAACTATGGAAGAGAATGTGGTGCTAACAACCATCTATACTAAAGAAGAAATTAATAACACAGTATGAGAAATGCACCCATTAAAAGCTGCTTGGGGTTGATGGTTTTGGGATGTCCTGGAGTACGGGTGGGGACGGTTTTTTATATAATTATCCACGAATCGAATTATAAAATCTGTATTCGAAATCGTCCAAAAACTGTTAGTATTCGGGACGGTTTTTAAAAAATACAAAAAAAAACTTTTTTTTTACTTTTAATTTTTTTAATAAACCCTAATTATTAATTAATGTATAATTTAATTTAATAAATATATAAATTAATTAAATATAATTAATTAATTTAGGATACCGGTGGAATTTAATAAATATATAAATAAATTAAATAAATATAGGTAATTTAGGGTACTGACGGATATGGTTATCAATATAATTGTACATAAACCGTACCTATTGTTTCATGTTCGATTTTTACCTGAAATTGTACCCGTCTTTAAAATTTATTGGATAAAAACCCAACCGACAGTACATATAACTGCGAATAACCAAACACACGATTTTTTTGTACATTTCTACTTGTCTTGTTCTATAGATATTATTGGGAGGAATTAAGAGATACAATGCTTTGTTTTGTTAAGAACTTATTCTTTAGTACAAATCTTTAGGAAGAAGTGAATAAAACATTTTTAGTTTTGATCCCTAAATAACCTAATTCCAACAATTTTAATCATTTTTGACCTCTTAGTTTGTGTAATTTTTGTTACAAGCTCATCTCCAAAATTCTGGCGAATCGTTTGAAGAAGTTTTTAAATAGATTGATTTATCCATTGCAATGAGCTTTTGTGAAAGGTAGATGGATTGTAGAGAATTTAGTCCTTGAAACATAACTTTTTCATAGCATTAAAAAGAAGCAAGGAAAGGGAGATTTTATGGCTATTAAGATTGATCTTCGAAAAGTCTTTGATAGAATGAAATGACAGTTTCTTCATAAGGTTATTAATGCATGAGGTTTCAATGATAAATTTATTCAGCTGGTTCTAAGTTGAATCCATTCTACCTCATTTTCAATATCATTGAATGTAACAAGTTTTAAACATTTTAAACCCAATAGAGGTTTAAGCGATGGTGATCCTTTATTGCCTTATTTATTTATCATGTGTAAGGAAGTCATTTCAAGATTATTAGCAAAAAAAAAGAGACATTTGGATATTTTAAAAAGAGTTGAAATTGCAAAATCATCACAATCTGTTTCCCATTTATTTTATGCAGATGATAATATGGGGAAGCAAAACACTCGAAAGAATGCCTAGATAAGTTTTGTAAATGGTTTGACCAATCAATAAATCAAACAAAATCTAGTGTTTATTTTTCAAAGTAAGGAATGATGTCAAGCAAGTCTTGGGCCTGAGTACCATGAAGGGTGATGCAACTTACTTGGGAAATCGGTTGTTTCTTAAAAAGAAAAGAAAAGAAAGTTTCATGTTTATTCAAGAGGGAATTCAAGCTAGGTTGTAAGAATGGCAATCTCATCTTCTTTCTACCGTAGGCAAATTGGTTTTAGTTAAATCATTTTCTCAATCAATTCTAGTGTATGCTATGTCTACATTTCGTTTCCCAAATTGTTTTGTGACCAATTGGATTCTACACACTACTACAAAAAAGGGCATTAAAGTCGGTTCGTTGAACCGACTTTAAATTAAATGACTTAAAGTTTGTTGAACCGACTTTAAATTAAATGACTTAAAGTTTAAAGTCGGTTCACGCGATGAACTGACTTTACGTTTAAAGTCGGTTCACGCGGTGAACCAACTTTAATTTTTTTTTTTTTAAATTATTCATTTTCAACCTGTATTCGAGCAGGAAAAAAACCAAAATCAGTTTAACAAATAGTTTAAATAATACAAATATTTGAAAAATAAAATATTAATTAATAACAGAAAAATTACCATGGTTTTGTTCTATTTTATTCAAGATCGTCATATTCTTCTCCTTATGTTATAATACAAACCTACATATATAATACAAAAATCTATACACATAAATAATAACATATAATAACAGAAAAAATATGAATAATAGGGGATCTAAAAGATTAGTTAGAGAGGAAGAAAACTCACTAACCGATGTTGGAAATGGTAGTCGTAGGTGGCCGAAAAATGAGAAAGAGTGGAGGAGAAGTGGAGGAGAAGGTTTTTGGTTTTTTAGAGTTCTGCAACGCTGAAAATAGTTTCTGTCTGGGAAGAAAGAAGAAAAAAGATTTATCCACGTGTGTAGCGTCGGTTGACGTGTCGAACCGACGCTATGCTACGTGGATAGCGTCGGTTCTAGGTGTCAACCGACGCTACGCTACGTGGATAGCGTCAGTTCACCACCGAACCGACTTTACGTATCGACTTAAATACGCATTTTTGTAGTAGTGACAACTCGAAGGTTTTGATGAGGGGAAAGAAAGACAAAAATCATTATTTAGCTCTTAAAGCTTGGGATGAGATATGTCAACCAAAGTCTTGTGGAAAACTCGATTTAAGTAGATTTAAGGATATTAATTATGCACTGCTTGCAAAATTGGGGTGGTCATTGGCAAGTAACGAGCATAAATTACGGGTACAAACTTTAAGTGCAAAATACTACAAGCAATGAGCTTTCTAAATTGCAAGTCTAATTCTCAAGCTTTGCCAATTTGGAAAGGAATTTTGGCTACCCAAGATATTATCTTCGAAGGAAGATGCTAAAAGTATTGGTACTGGAACAAATGTAAAGGTTCTTAAGGACCCTTGGATTTTGGAAGCCATAAACAAAGTTTCTCAACTGAAACCAAATATGAGTATTGATAAAAATGTTTTAGTAAGTCACCTCATGAACGAAGTTGAAGGTGAATGTAACATGCAAAAATTGAAAAGCTATTTTAAAGAGGAATAAATCTAATGATTTTAAGACTTTCATTGCCAATTCACAAAAGAGGATAAGTTAGTTTGGACATGACATACTATAGGAAAATTTTCAATTAAATCAACGTAATGGGTCGACTAAGAGCTTCGTTTCAACTACTTGTTAAAAATCAACACCAACTCAATAAATGAAGTGATTGAAAAGATTTGTTGAAAATCAACACTAACTTAATAAATGGAGTGGTTTAAGAATGTAGAAAAAAGAAGTGTATAGAATGTGATAATATTTATGTGGCTAGAATTATTTCTTAGTTTTATATTTGTGTGGTGTAGATTGCATTGTGAGGACTATAAATAGCCTACCTTGCATTTGGTTTAATAATACCATAAAAAACAAACAAGTCTTTGTATTCTTTGTTTGAGTGTGAGTTGAAAGCTTTCTCTTTGAGTGTTTATATTTCTCTTCAATTTATGAGTTTCCTTTGAAAGATACTATAATGTTTTTTTATTGTGGGTATAATATAAGTAATTTGTTTACTTGTTTGGATCCAATATTAGTAAATTTAGAGTTATGTATTTTAAATTTTACTCAATAATTAGTATCAGAGCAGGACGGTCAATGATCGTTTTAGTTGAGCTATCTTGAGTTGTGAGGAGTTTGATACTTTACAAGTTTCTTATTTAAGCTTGTTCGGTATAGTCGAAGTCTTACCGATACAATGAGTGTTCTTCAAGTAATTGGAGGAATCAAGAAGCTCAATAACAAAAACTAAAACACATGGGCAACATATATGGAGTCTTACCTACAAGGTCAAGACCTGTGGGAGGTTGGTGGTGGTGACGAAGTTACACAACCAACAACGGAATATGAAAATGACATCTTGTAGAAGTGAAAAATTAAAGCAGTCAAAGCGATGTTTGCTTTAAATATCACAGTTGAAGAAAAATGTTGGAGCACATTCGAGATAAAAAACACCAAAGGAAGCATGGTACACTCTTGTTACACTCTTTTTAAAGAAAAATGATACAAGACTCCAACTTCTCGAGAATGAGTTTCTATCGATGGTGTAATATGACATGACGATTTCCCAGTACTTTCACAAGGTAAAATCGTTATGCCGCAAAATTTTAGATTTAGTTACGAAAGCTCCTTTTGGGGTAACCAAGATAAAGAGAATAATTATCCATGGTTTAAGACCTGAATATCCAGGGTTTGTTACCGCTATACAAGGATGGTCGACGCAACCATCTCTTGTTGAGTTTGAGAATTTGCTGGCCGGTCAAGAAGCCATGGCTAAGCAAATAGGAGGAGTCTTGCTGAAAGGTGAGGAAGAAACGCTCTACACCAGTAAAAATAGAGACACTTTTAAGAGGTACAATGGTAATGGATATAAAAAAATGGTGATAAAGGAAAAATTTCTCAAGGAAATGGAGGCTTTTGTCCAAGGGGAGTTTGGAAGAATCGTAGTAACAACAGAAAATTTGATAATGAATGTTACAACTGTGAAAAGATGAGTCACATGACAAGAGATTGTTGTAGTAAGAAAAATCCTATTGAAAGTAATACAACTACTTCCAATTCTAAGGAGCATAACGAAGATGGTTGGGATGCCGAAACATTATTTGCTACAGAGGAAGAAGAATTAGCTCTTACGGTGACAACATAAAAAAAATATTGACTATAAGAATGAATGGATCATAGATTCAGGTTGCTCAAATCATATGACGGGTGATAAACAGAAGTTTGAAAACATGTCTGAGTACAAGGGAGGTCGTGTAGTGGTGATAACTAACAACTCAAGGTTATTGATAGCCCACATCGGTAAGATGATAGTTACCCTTTGATATAATACTAATCAGACATCACTTTAAAATGTTTATCATATCCCAAGAATGAAGAAAAACTTGCTATATGTGGCTCAATTGAAATCATCAGGCTACTATATCTTATTCGGTCCCCGAGACGTGAAGGTGTATCGTGATCTCAAAATCTCAAAATCTCAAAAACACTAATAATGGAGAGGCAACAATTAGAATCAGTCTACATGATGTCAACAGAATTTTCATATATAGATAGGACAAGAAGAAATGAGACAACATATCTATGGAATATGCGATTAGGTCACGTTAGTTATTCCAAGCTAAGTGTGATGGTGAAGAAGTCGATGCTTAAAGGGATTCCTCAACTAGACATGCGAGCAGACATAGTCTATGCATGCTGCAAGTATGGTAAAGCTCACTAATTTCCATTTGAGGAATCGAAGTTTGAAGCAAAAGAACTATTAGAGTTAGTTCACTCTGATGTATTCGGGCCTGTTAAGCAACTATCAATTGGCGGTATGTGGTACATGGTGACATTCATTGATGACTTCTCAAGATATGTGTGAGTTTTCTTTATGAAAGAAAAATCTAACACATTTTCAAAGTTTAAAGAGTTTAGAAAGTCAACTCAAGGAGAAGTAGGAAAGAAGATCTATTACTTGTGCACAAACAATGACAGAGAATATAGCTCAAGCGAGTTCTCTCAATACCTAAACAATTACCAAATACATCATCAATACACTTGTGCCAACACGCCATAACAAAATGGTGTAGCGAAGAGAAAGAACCGACATCTTGCAAAAAAAATTCAAAGTATGCTACATGAAAAGAATGTACCTAGGAAGTTTTGGGCTGAAGTGATGAGGACTGCAACCTTTGTGATCAACAGACTTCCTCAACCAAGGTTAGAATTTGTTTCACCCTTTGAGAAACTGTGGAACTTGAAACCTATAGTTAGCTACTTTTTGTTTGGTTGTGTATGTTATGTATTTGTTCTTTATCATTTACGAAGCAAGTTTGACAAGAAAGCTGTCAGATGTATCTTTGTGGGATATGACAACTAGAGAAAGGGGTGAAAATGTTGCAATCTAACAAGTGAAAGATGCTACACTTCACAAGATGTGGTGTTCGATGGAGCATCTTCTTGGTGGTACTCAGAGAAGGAGGCATTGCTAGACTCGAGAGAATTTGGAGACAAGTTGTAATAAAAAATGGGGAAGCATACTATTCAACTCCAACCAAATTTAAATGAATCTAAGGATCCAAATGATGATAATCCCGAAGAAAGAGTAACTCAAAATCCTTGGAAAATTGACATATATCAACAACTAAATGAAGAAGGTGGGCCTAGTGAAATGGAAGAATAAACTCCCCAATCTCAACTCCATGGGTCAACAAGAACACGAAGGTCAAATCCAAAATATGTCAATGCAGCCATAGTTGAAGAAGTAATAGAACCTGAGACATTTGAATAAGCATCACAAAGATATGAGTGGATGATAATTATGAAAGAAGAGATTGATGCACTTCAGTAAAATCAAACTTAGGATTTGGTGAAAAACCAGGAGATGTGAAACCTATATCATGTAAATGGGTTTGCAAGATAAAGCATCGAACAAATGGGTCAATTAGGAGATATAAGGCACGATTGGTAGCTCATGGTTTCTCTCAACAATATGAACTAGACTATGAAGAAACATTTAGTCCGATGGAAAAACTTACAACTGTATTAGTCTTACCTATACTTATAGCCAACAAAGACTAGAATTTGTTACAGATGGATGTGAAAAATGTTTTTCTTCATGGAGAGTTGGATTGGGAGATCTACACGATCTAACCAATGGGTTTTCAGAGCCAAGATCATCCTGAATATGTGTGTAAGCTGCAAAAAGAACTTTACAGATTGAAACAGGCACCTAGAGCATGGTATGGTAAGATTGCTAAATTTTTAACACAAAGTGGTTATTCAGTAACACCTGTAGATTCTAGCTTGTTTGTCAAAGCCAACGAAGGAAAACTAGTTATCATGCTAGAGTACATAGATGATTTAATCATAACTGGTGATGATGAGACAAAAATTCTTCGAACGAAGGAAAATTTATCAGTCTGTTTCTAGATGAAGGAACTTGGATAGCTCAAGTACTTCCTTGGTCTAGAGGTTAACTGCACACAAGAAAGAATATTTCTTTGTCAACAAAAATATTCCAAAGATTTGTTGAAGAGGTTTAGAATGCTTGAATGAAAACTGATTTCGATGTTGATGGAACTAAATGCCAAAATGTGTGCACATGAAGGAAAAGATTTGGAAGATGCTACAATGTTTTGAAAATTGGTAGGCAGTCTCATCTACTTAATCTTAACTCAGCCTGACATTTCTTATGTAGTTATTGTAATGATTCGGTACATGCAAAATCCAAATAAACCTCACTTGGTAGTAGTTCGACGAATATTGAGATATGTGAAGAGTATAATTGACTATGGTCTTTTGTACAAGAAAGGTGGAGATAGAAAGTTAGTTGGTTACTACGATGTTGAATATGCAGAAGATTATAACACCAGGAGATTAACAACTGGGTATGTGTTTAAGCTTAGTTCTGGAACAATTTCTTGGTATAGCAAGAGACAATCGACAATATTATTATCAACCAATGAAGCTAAGTATCATCGACAATGACAACTCAAGAGAGTACATAGTTGATACAACTAATGAATAATCTATAATAACCAATAGATTATGCAGTTCTGTTATTATGTGATAATCATTCAGAAATTTGTTTGATAGAGAATCAAATCTTTCATGTAAGAACTAAGCATGTTGAAGTGCACTATCACTTTATCAGAGAAAAGGTTTTGCAAGAAAAAATTGAGATGAGGCAAATCAAGATAGATGATCAAGTTACAGACTTGTTTACAAAAAGCTTAAGTATTGGTAAGTTTGAAATGTTTAGCCATCAGCTTGGCACAGTAAATATAGCGAGAGTTGGTGTTGAGGAAGAGTGCTGAAAATCAACACCAACTCAATAAATGGAATGGTTGAAGAATGTAGAAAAGAAAAATGTGTAAAATGTGATCATATTTGTATGGCTAAAATTATTTCTTAGTTTTATATTTGTGTGATGTAGATTGCATGATAAGGACTATAAATAGCCTACCTTGCAATTGGTTTAATAATCCCATCAAAAATAAATAATTCTTTGTATTCTTAGTTTAAGTGTAAGTTGAGAGCAATATTTTTATTTCTCTTTACTTTATGAGTTGTTTTTGAAAAGTATTATATTGTATTTTATTATGGATATAATATAAATAATTTGTTTATTTGTTTGGATTCAATATTAATAAATTTAGAGTTATGTATTCTAATTTTACTAAACATTACTCTCACAAAACTTTGGAAGGCAATTTGGAATTTAAAAGTCCATGAAAGACACAAAGTATTGTTATGGAAACAATCTACAAATTGTCTTCATATTCGTGATATTCTCAAAGAACGGATAGAAATACGAAGTGATTGTTCTCAACTTGTTTAAAGAAGATTGACACCATAAATCATTTATTTTTAGAATGTGATTATGCTCAGGTTCTATAGATATGATGTAGATTTGGTTTCAGGCTTAAGTTCAATATTAAAGCAAATATCATTAATTTATTAACTAGTATCTTTGAAAATAGATTGCATGCTAATGTGAATGGTGCAATCAAATGAAAGGAGAAAAATTTAGCAACTATTTTGGTAGAGCATTTGTGACATACTAAAAATAAAGTCTTACATGGAAAGAATGTATCTAATCAAGTGGAAGTATTGGCCAATTTAAGAAAGCTTGATGATTAACATTTCAAAGCTATATTGTAAACACAAGAAGGAATCAAAGTTTCAAAGAAGCAAGAGGCATTTTGGTCTTGAAACTAAGAAGCCATTAAGGACTCATTTAGGTACCAACACAAAAATTACAAAGGACACTCATGGTAACACTACTACATAAAGGGGTATTAAAGTCGGTTAAACACCGACTTTAAATGAAATAACTTCAAATTTAAAGTGGATTCACACAATGAACCGACTTTAAATTTTTTATTTATTTATTTTTTATAAAATTTACTCATTTTCTATTATACTCAAATTAAAACATGTATTCGATCATTAAATAATAACAGAAAAAAAATAAAATCAATTTAACAAATAGTTTAAATAATATAAATAATTGAAAAATAAAATATTAATTAATAGTAGAAAAATTACTATGATGTTGTTCTATGTTATTAAAGATCATCATATTTTTCTCCTGATGTTATAATACAAACCTACATATATAATACAAAAATTTATACATAAATAATAACACATAATAACAAAAATACAAAAATACAAAAAATTATACACAAATAATAATAACAGGAAAAAAATATGAATAATAAGTGCGTAAGATTAATATAAATACTTACAAGAGTAAATAAAGTAACAAATAAAAGAAATGAAAAAAAATCGTGTTTTGTAAGTGAGAAATGAGTATAAATTTTTTGAATATTTTACTCAAAAAGTAAGGGATCTAAAAGATTAGTTAAAGAGGAAGAAAACCTACTAACCAACGCTGGAATTGGTGGTCGTAGGTGGCCAAAAAATGAGAAAGAGTGGAGGAGAAGTGGAAAAAGTTTTGGGTTTTTAAGAGTTATACAACACTTGGAATAGTTTCTATCTAGGGAAGAAAGAAAATAAAAGAATTTATCCACTTGTGTAATATCGGTTGACATGTCGAACCGACGCTACGTCCACATGTAGCGTCAATTCAACACGTCAATCGACGCTACGTTCTATGTGGATAACATCAGTTCTAAACCGAATCGACTTTACATATCGACTTAAATACTTATTTTTGTAGTAGTGTAAAAGTGTTGATCAAACCCTTTATAGGAGTATGATAGGTAATTTACTCTACCTCACTACAAGTAGGCCTGACATATGTTTTAGTATGGGTGTGTGTACCCCTTATCAAGCTCACTCTAAAAAATCACACTTAGAGAAGGCAACCAAGATGGTAAGAATAGACAATATGTTTTACTGATATTGACTAGACAAGCAACCAAGATGGTAAGAATAGAACATTAGGTGGTTGCTTCTTATTTGGGAACTTATTATCCTAGCACAGAAAAAAAAAAAAAACTATATCAACTCATTTCGAGTTTCTCAAACACATACTACTTGTCTTGATCAGACCAAACGTAAGGAGGGATATAAGTAATGTAGTTTGTTTAATGTGTAGTGTACATTGGTATTGTAAAGCCTTCCTTGATCACACGTATTCTTGTAGTATATTAGTGTATAACAAGTAGTTAGGTTGTTGTAGTGCAATTGATCAAACAACTTATACTACATGGTTGTTAGTTTGTTAATAGCTTAGGCATTAGTTGGTTAATGCTTGTATGCTCTTACACTTACACTAGTATATAAGACAGTTCTAAACTAATTATAATTATCTTTTAATTAATCATTCAATCAAGTGATTTCGTGATTCTCTCTAACTTTCATAACCTTTCCACATATGCCCACAATATAGAAGGCAGCAAATACAAATAACTTTCTCTACATGTAGGAAGAAAACGGAGAACGGTAGAATTGTACCAGAAGAAAACTTTCTAAAACCATTACAAACCAATTTATTAAATTTATAAATAGAGATAGATTCTCCAAAAGTAACTCAAAATCCTTGTTTTCAATAAACTGGATAATTATTTTTAAAAAAACGTGGCGGCAAAAGAGCACACTGAAGAATCTTCTCCCCTTCTCATAGTTCAGAGTCTCTGAAGTTTCAATACAGGCATAAACCGTTTTATGACAATTTTTCTTATTGCCTGAGAGTAGAAAGATATGTAATAACCTATTCTAGCAAAGACAAGCAGATCACATCCTTTATCCTCAAATCCCATTCTTTATCAGGAAAAGTAAGTTTCGCCTTAGTTTTCTAAGTATATGTTTGCTTCCAAATTTTACAATTTTGACAAAGTTACAAGTAAAATTAAAATGCTAAATACACCTCATCTCCAGTTGCTACATTGACGTGTTTACGAGCAAAATGGACTCTGGTGTCTCCTTAACTATGGTGAGCCAAAATTCATACCTTGTTACCAAGGAAGGACTGCAAGGAATAAAGAAATGCATAAACTTATAATGAACATATAATTAAAGGCTGCATCATCACCACACTTCAATGCTCAATGTAATAAAACACTATATCCAATTGCTACAATTTATCCTCTTTACTGTGATAAAATTGATTTGTTTTAAGGCCTATCACTTGGAAACCATCCATTATTAGTATTCTAGGGCTCCTCAAATACCATACTAAATTTGTGTTGGTCACTATTTCTAAAAGCTTGAAACTGATGGGAGCTCCAAACAGTTCTTATAAGCTTTTGGGAGGAGTACTACAACAACACAATTTAAAACGGTGCTAGAGACTAGAGTAGAGGTCCTGTTTCAATCCCTGTAACCCATAATTACAAGAGAGTTTTCAAGAGATGGGCCAAAGAGAATCATGACAAAGTGTTAGACAACACAATATAAAAATGACTTAAAAGAAATGTTGGTTTATCTCATGATAACTTAGGGTTTTGAGAGAAATGATAACAACCTCACACTTATCTTATCAAGGTCCAATTGACATCAATAGAATAGTATTACATACTTACTCCTTTTAAGAAGAAATACTTGCAAGTTAGTTCTTAGCAATATATATATTTATATATATATATATATATATATATAAATGATCTAACAACCAATGTCGAGTAAGTTATCTTGCCAGACTGGAAAGTTATATACCACTTAACCCAGTTACATATAACTGCATAGTCGGATGAGATAACATACCCGCATTGGGTGTTACATCGAGACTATGTATATGTGTGTATGCATGTGAAAGTTAATTGTGTGTATCATGTGCATATTAAGTCCAGTCTTTTATAGCTGTTGTTAGGCCATACTAATTGTCAACAGGTATTAGCATCTACAGTATCTTTTTTGTCTCAATACGTAATGCATGCTGTCATATTTAACATAATAAAGTGAACTATACTATGTGGATATAGCAACATATCTAACCATAATTAAAAAGAACAATTGAAATAACAAAGAATTTGATTTAACATGATTTAAATTACACGTATTGTAATTTAGTTAAAATGCAACTTATTGTTTTCTCTCACTTCAGATTGATAATTTTACAAATGACACATCATTCATTTTTTTAGTTTTGATTATAAATACTTAAAAAGATGTAATACGAATTGCTAAAGGAAATTTTTCATGCAGTCAATGTCAACCATAACTATAAGTGAATAATTTACTCTCTAATATAAAGGTCAAGGTCCCATTTACCTTAATTCCTGTTTGAGAATTTCCAGGATTAGCTGTAGCTGCATTCCGGAAGACATTGCTCCCTAAATTGAACTTCAACTTTTTATCTGCAGGCTTTAATATTTGGAAAGAACACATTAATGTCTCATCCACACTCATCATTGCACCAGCGTTATCAAACTCCCCACAATAGTTTGGCGCTGAAAATATTGTAACAAGTTGTCGGTTGGCAAAGAACTCATACCCATCTTCCACAACCTGCAAGAATCAACGTATAGTTAATTAATCATATAAATGGAAAATATAAACAAAAATCAAAACTATTGCCAGAGAAGACATGAACAAGAGGAGCAATAATTTCCAACTTGGAACTTCAGAAAAGATAGTACTGGGAAATTGATGTATATATCAGGAAATAAATAGCTCTTATTTTCAATGAAAGTAGTAAATCCATTTTCCAGAGACACACATCTCATATGTTGAGTCAAAAATGTTTTGAGTCCTAAGGGTCTACACCATGAAGTGTCATATATGAACGCAACACCCAAATACTTCAAATGGAAACCATAAGTCTACTTAACCTGATGGGCACGACAAATAAGTTCCAAATCATGCTTCTGTAGAAACTCTGTGACCATGTCAGCGCCAAATGTATATGAAACTCCTCGGTCATTCATTCCCCAACCTCGAACTTCTTTACTTGGATCTGACCAAAGCAGATCACAGAGCAAGCCTGTGTCTGGTACATCAGTTGGCTGCTGCATGTTTCTGATTTGATCTAAATTGTGCAGGTCAGGTGAAAGCCCCCCATGCATGCAGAGGATCTTTTCATCAATCAAGGCTGCTATCGGTAGGCAATTAAAACAATCTGTAAACGTCTTCCATAGCCTTACATTGAATCTTCTTTTACACTCATCGTAGAACCCATATATTCGGTTTATTGAAGCACATTCATGATTCCCCCTCAGAAGGAAAAAATTCTCCGGATATTTTATCTTGTATGCAAGAAGAAGACAAATTGTTTCCAAACTTTGTTTGCCTCGATCAACATAATCACCCAAGAACAAATAATTAGATTTAGGAGGTAATCCACCATACTCAAAAAGCCTTAGAAGATCAGAGTATTGACCGTGTATGTCCCCTGAAGGCCAAAAGCAGAATAGATTAAGAAGGCAGTATTCCACTAAAATTTCTTTGCCATTAAAACTAAAGTTGTGTATTAAGTCATCCACAATCTTTCTTTTCCATTAAATAAATTGAAATGGAGTTAGGATTAGACTCAAGTTAAAATTAAAGATAAATTGAATGCCACATTATTCTAAATAGCTAGCCATGATACGACAACCAATTGGCTTGTAACACAAAACAAGTAAATTGTCACAGTATAAAATAAAACGATTTGACCAAATGAAGAGTCTCACAAGTTTGATTACTCATCACATTCTGGTCATAATCTGGAAGTGAAGTTACAGCCGGCAATAATAAACAGACATAATGTATGTCAACTTAGTTCATTATGTTTATGAAACATGAATTAAAAAAAAATTCATTAGAGACGTGACAAGTCAGACAAAAGCGCATGCCTTAAGGAAAAATAAATACAAAAACATAACTAACAGTCTAACAGGTCATCCAAAGAACACTAATCTCACTCAACTAGTATATTGGTACTAAGTACTATAAACACCAATGGCACTTTGTTCTGACATTCTAGCATGAAGAAAAGGATGGAGCTAACCATCGGTAGGACCCACACATTCACTAATTAGACAATAAAAAAAATAGAGGATGGAAAATATAAGAGGAAAAAAATTAGTTCTCCTTTCAATTCTCATCTTGATTCACCAGCAAGATGTACAGATATGGATGACTCTCCACTGTATAACAAATTAGTAAAATAACAGGGATGAAACTAAATAAAGATTGATGAGAAGTGCAGAGACTTCAAGATGGACATGTTAACGCCTGGCACAAATAGATAAAAGGGATAAGTTATGCACCATTCACTTTCAGTACTGAAGATGCAAATTTTAGAGACATTATTCACTCAGATAAAGACGTTGGACATAAACCTCATATTTAGGCATTTTAATGATTTTGCACTTATAAGCCAACTAAGATAAATGATACATGCAATTGACTTTTCCGGCTACAAATGCATCAAGAACAAATGGGAGAATCAGGATAGGTAACAAACATTCTCCAGAAATAAAAATTTAAATCTTTTACATAAATTTTCTTGGGTTATTGTGTATCACTCCACATTCAAGTTAGATAAAAATACTTGCAAATTACAAATGAAGATCAACACAAACATTACACCATCAAAACGAAGAAAGTAGGTAAAACTGTCTTGATTGTGCCAAAAAAAAAAAATCGTCCAGGAGCTATTCATATGAATCACACTAAGCAGTCTAACAATACCCATGTATATTCCCAAAAAAAAAAAATACATACGATCAATCACTTACCCAAGTATGTTAACCAAAAGAAATTAATCCCATTTTGATCAGTAATGAAAGTAGTGATAGTCAACCAAAACAGAGATCTAGTCACCTAGGTTAACCCTTTATCTAATATTGGTCCAAATAAAACTGTTATAAAACGAATTTAGTGAATAAATCATCCCCAAAGATAATCTAAAGTAACAAAACCAATCCAAAACTAAAAAAAAAACCGATGACTATTCGCAAAGAGCTGCCAAAGAAAAAAAATCCCAGTGAAAAATTATAATATGCTACGCAGAAGGAGCAAAGTATACTCAGACTGAGCAACTTAAATTCGACCCAACATCAATAGATATAAAAAATGTGAGGTCTACAAGGAAGTAGCTACTTCGGTTCAATATGAGAACTTCACGATAATTTGACATAGTTGAAGAAATTGGGTTTCGAGTAAAATTAAGCTAAAATTTAATGAGTAAGTGCACAGCACAACAGAAGCCTCAACAAAATTAAAGAGGAAAAGAAAAAAGAAAACAAGAGGGCTAGGCTTCGCATAAAATACCGCAAATCTTAATGGGAGCTTCAATCTCCAACAAATTAGGCTGTTGCAAGAAAATCTCCCTCGAAACTACACAAAGTTGCCTGATCTCAGACTCCGAGAGCTGAACCTGCTTTCCCGGTCGCCCTCTAACTTCGAGAAGGCGATTGATTATGTCATCTAAAACAGATTGGTCCATTTTCAAGGCTGACTAAGTCCACCCACCAAAGTCAAAAGCTCTACTGGATGTGATTGAGTGCCCAAAAACCAAAAAGAGAAGATAAATAACAGAAAGAGTGAACAAAAAGCATGCCTTGCCCGATGATGTCGAAGGGAGAGCTAGTGGGTCTTTGCCGCCGTTTTATTCAGAAAGAAGTCTCGTTCCAAAGGCCAAAAATAATTCGAGAATTCCGAAGTCTTTTTGGTACTAACTATGGCGTTTAGACTTTAAAAAAATATAATCGTAAAAAGTGGGCTAAATTGTGAACAAGAGTTTGGGTTTTTGATCTATTGAAAACAGAGAAAATGAAGGCAAAATTGTTATTTGCCCTCATTTAAAAAAAGTTGATAATTTGAGTCTAAATTTGTGTTTTATAAAAAAATAATATCCTCTTTACAAATTTTAACAATAAAAATAATATTTAATCATAATGACATATTTAATATATCTAAATAACTGTAATTCAATTAGATGACATTTAATTATAAAAAATAATACTTTTAAAATTTATAGCCACAAAAATAATACCCTTATGTCTACTTAATATATTTTTATTATTAAAAAAATTTAACATAATTTTATTTTGAATATCGTTCAAATTGAATTGCGATTACTTAAATATTTTTAATGTTTAACACTATGCAATTAGACTTCGTGAAATGTTATTGATGTATAATTTTTTGTTATTATAAATTTTAATGATGTTATTTTTTATAATTTTTGATACATTTGGAACATATTTTCAATATTATAATTTTATTTCAAAAATAAATGTGAACATTTATTAGTAAGCATAAGTTAACAATTTTAAATATTAACCACCACATATTCACCTTAATGCTCAAAATCCTCAATTTCATCCGCGTTGAACCATTAAGACACTTAAAAAATGCCCAAGAATGCTCAATGTTGATGAAAAACAATAATTAAAAAAATTAGATTAATTGAGGGGAAAAAAGGTGTTCATAGTTCGGTATAGTCCAATTTTAAACAAAAAAATTAATCAAATTGAATCGTTTATATTGTTCAAACCAGACCGTTTAACTATCCAAAATGTTATAATCGAACGATTTGATCCGATTTAATTAACGATTTTCAATATTTTTTCAATATGCAAATTCACGCAAAATGATCCTATATACTTTAATAAAAAAAATTAAATGCCACAGATGTTAGAATTGAATGGAGGCTACAACGATCATCACTCACCCTTAAATTGATAGATTATAATATTTTCTAATATTTATAGTATATGAAGTTGTCCATTTGAAATAGAACCAATAATTATTCCATTTTTTCAACCACAAAGAGAACTTTATTTCTTAACATTCCTAATAACCTTTCATAACCTTAACATCCAAAAAGGACTATATACATTCTTCAATAGTTATGTAAACAATATGGAAGATAAAACATTAACATGAAAAAACATTACTACATTTAGTACCTCGCCCAACATTTAAGATATAAAACCAAGGGGTATCAAATAACTTGCATCGAAAAATAGTGCATTCATCCAGGTGAACAATCCACATCCATTCATGTGACCATGTTACCACTGAAAGCATGCAATCAATTACCATTTTTTTCATTGCTTTTAAAAAATCAGGTTAAAAAAGATAAAAGAGTAAAAATATGAGAGTGATACGAGAAAGATAATGACACAGACCAAAAGGGAACAAATTAAAACTTATGAAAAAAAATTAGATTGATGACCATAAGCATAATCCAAGTATAATAATGTCTATTTGAAAGCTTTTAACCATTCTTAAAGTATTATATGGACTCAAAATAGGTCATTCCTAAACATCATGCCATCAACGCATAAATAAACAATACAATGGACACAAATGTTTAGGATAGAATAAAAAGAAATTATGAAATCATTATTTGTAAATGACCATTCCATCTTTCAAAAAATCTTATTATGTAGTTAGTTTATGGCAAACTTGTAGCTTGAATGAAATTCTTTTTTCATCATTCTTCTTGTTTTTTCCCTCTTTCTTATTGTTATCTATTCAATATTCATTGTCTACTATCAGTCAATATCTGCAAAATATTGATACTTGAAAGTTATCATTCTGATTACAATTACTAGCCTTTTTCACCCTTTTTTAACTTTCTATTTCTAATCTCGAAAACTAAACACCTTACAATTTTGACCAATTATCAACTACATATGAAAATAAGAAATTGTAAACATCCATATCATTTATGCTTGGCAACACAATTAAACTAATTATAAAACATAACTAAAATGGTCAATATTTCTCACCAATGCACAAAATAACCAAAAATGTTACAAGCAATGGTGTTGTTAATGCACTTACTTCGATATTATAAACAAATAGTGATTGAACAGAAAAATAAATTCCAAATATTTTATAATCCTATTTTCACTAAAATAAGCACAAATAATTACAATACATTTCACGTAAAAATTGATCATGGTATGAGAAATATTAAAATAAGAAAGTCTAAACATCAAAATCCTTTTGTGCTTGGCAATAAAATTAAACTAATTATAAAACAGAACCAAAATAGCTGATATTTTTCATCAATGCACAAAATAACTAAAATTGCTATCAACAATGGTATTGTTAATGCATTTACTTCGATATTATAAATAAATAATGGTTGAATACACAAATAAATTTTAAATATTTTGTAATCCTACTTTCACTAAAATAAGCCTAAAAAATTACAACAAAATTTCACATATGAATAGACCATGGTATGACCATTGAATTAAATCTATAAAACTCATTCATTAGTCTTATGACTAATCAAGTTTAACATAAAACTAGTTTCTTGAATCTTCACAATCTTTAACCCCCAAATAGTTCTTTAAAAATCAAATTAGGTCGATCTCTAGAATGCTCCAATAAGAAATTTTCTTTATAAACAAAACTTATTTATCCTTTTCAACCTCATCAAGTAATCAATAATTAAGTTCTAGTTAAGATCTCAACATTAAGCTGAAGAACCAGTATACTTAGGTTCATGTAATAAATAACTTTATCGAGGAAAAATTTATCAGTCATATAATTTTCACTAAAAACACAAAGAGTTTACAATAAGATCACATACAATTGTACATAATTACCACTAGAGAATAGAGATTATCAGTTATTTCGTCTATAAACTCAAACATATATTAGCTCATCACATACCTATTTCGTCCATGGATGACAAGACTAGAGGCGAGGTCGGCTGACTGGGGGTGGAGGCAACGCGAGGATGACTAGCTGATGTTGGAGGCGACAACAAGGATGCAGATAAGGTATTAGAGTTCAAAAAGAGAAAACAATGCGTAGGGGAGATGAATGAGAAATGGTTGGTTTTGTTATATATACGTTGATTAAATTAAGTTTTTAATATATTATTAAAATTGGTCCAATCCCGTCCAACTGGTTTAAAAATTAGTATAATAGGACGGACCGTTTGAAAATTGATTTTAGTTAATACAAATTAGACCGGACTGTTTCATTTATAAATCTGTTCGTATTAGTCTGATCCGGTTTGATTTTTCGGTTTAATTCGATTCAGTTCAATTTTTAGTTTTTGAATACCCCTAAAGAGGAATCAAACATTTTTATATATGTTATAGCCAATGAGTTTCTAATCATTCACTTGGACAAGATGTTGAGGTTACTACAAGCATCTTGATTAATTTACGTCAACTAGAAAAAGTTTGGCTTGCTAATTTTTTTGTATCAAGTAATAATTTTTTTGGATGAATGTTTAGATACAATACAATAGGTTTATGTTTTAACATAAATAACGATTGTTATATATTGATTAAGTCTTGATCGTTATTCGCATCATAGTCTTCATATTGATGTCTTTATAGGTACGACCTTAATGTTGGAATGTATCTTATAAATATATTTATTTAAATCGGTAGCACATTCGGTTGTATATTTTTAGCAATATTTTCCACATTTTTTTTCTTGTGCATTCGTGATGTTGGTTGAATGTACCAGCTTTAACCAATCACTATTCATTTGACTAAGTCACTTGTGATAAGTGGATTCAAATAATATTTTAGTAATTTATAGTGTTTAATGTTTAATAAATAAGTGTGTATTTTAAAGAAAATTGTATTAATTAAAAAAATATTAACAAAAAAACCTTTTGGATCTAAATCTCAAATTTTGAATTTATCTGGAGTTACGGGTTAATTGTGAATAAAATTGATGATTTTGTACATTAAAGTAGTCACGTGTTAGTTATAAAAAAAAGATAGTCACTTGTTATAATAAGAGTGATAATTTTGTAACATTCTATATAAAAGATGTGTGTTATGTATTTTTATGACTAATTTAAAATAAAATAGTTTGAATAAAAGTGATATTTAAGTAATTGTGATGAAAATATTATAATTAATTTTAAAGAATATTTTATTAATTATTTTAGATAAAAATATGTACTTAAAGTTATTTTTTTCAAAAGTAATTATTACATAATTATCTTAAAAGCATTACTAATGCTTCTAATGATTTCGAAACATTTCTCATTTCAAATTGACAATAAGTTTTAAGATAATGCATTTTATAAATAACAAGAATTTAGTTAATATATTTGTTAATTTTTTTTGTTTAAAATTTTGAAGACATATATTAGTGTATTTATAAAAATAGACTAAATATATGCTAATAATATTATAAAATTTTAACAAATATGTTTAGCATTTTAATTCAATTTTAACAAACTTAAAAGAATTTATCAAATTCCCAAACTTAAAAGAGAGAGAGAGAGAGAGAGAGAGAGAGACTCCCGCTTCCCTTGAGCGTTATTTCTGGACTTCCTATCCCAAAACTCTATCTCTGCCGCCGGACCTTCCCCTACTGTTCTCGACACAAACATAACGCCTTGCCGTTCCCAATTTCCACTCTATCGCTTGTGATCAAACCAAACCAGAAGGCAAAGTAGCAGACGCATGCTCGTGTCTCAGTCGCTCTACCCATCGCCTTTCGCCCATATCCTCCTCGACTCCTTCCCTTGCCTGTGGTACCTCATCAGTAGATGCTATCGCAGCTCACATTGCCGTGTTTCCCTCAGTCTCGGGCGCTCAGTAGCTTAGCTTGACTCCGTACTCGACATCAGCTTATGGTTTTCTACTTTTCTCTTCCAATCTGAAATAATTATTTTGTAAATATTGTTATGTTGTCTTAGCTGATAACTTTAATATTTTACGCTGCAATTTTCATGAGTTGTAGATTGGTTCCTCCTTATTTGAACATATTGGTAAGTGTATAAAAGAAATGTTAGGCTAGCTTTACGAGAGTTTTGGTTTTCTAACAACTTGTAACATGTTGAATTGTAAGTGTTTTGGCATAGAGCCAATACCTGTGAGAGTGATAAGTGTATAAAAGTAACATTTGTATTTCTTCCAATAGCATAAGTTTTTGGAGAGAGAGTTAATCCCAATAACTTCTAACAAGCCCCTCTAACAAAATGAATTGAATTAATACAACTTTTTAAATCAAAGAGCTTTTGACGAGTTTTATAGTTAGCAAAACTAAATGCTATGAATGCTATAATTGCCAGGAGAATATGAGACTGATATTGTTGGTGATTGAGGCATTAATATGCGTTTTGGAAATAGGGAATCCGGAGTGCTTGAAATGTTTTTTTTTTTAAATTATTTGTTTTCTATCGCAGTGGGATGACAGTTCGGTTTGCAAGGTGAAGTTGATTGGTTTTGGTTTCGTTTGGTGTAGCCCAATTATGTAGGTTCGGTTTATAGGTTGTTCTGAAACTTGACCAAACTGACAGTGTCTACCATTATGAGTTTTCTTGATCTTTAGTCTTTATGTACCAATTTGAATTATTGTATCTGATTTGAGTTTGCTTTACAACTTGATTAGCACAATATTATATTAAGATATTATCCCATGTTTTTGTTTTTGATTGTATGGGTTCAAGTTTGTGTCATGAGTTGCTAATAATCATATAGAACTTTTTTTAAAAGGATTTGAGTCATAAAGTCGAGATATATTTTGCTTGTTTCTTTTTTCATAGAGCCTAAAGTGTTTTCCTACTTGTTATATATATGTGTGTGTATCTATATTATTTGGAGATAAAATGCTTATTATTGTTAAGCTGTAGATGCTTGTTTAAGTTGTATTTTTGCTCTTTATTCCCACCGACAAAGATTGTAATTAATTTTTATTGCTTTCTGTTCGTGATTTTCATTAATTGTGTTTTCAAGTTTATAATCTGGAAAAATTGCATCAGTCTTTGTTTTGGAGCCACTATCACATAGCTTTGTTATTTTATTGAGATAAAAAATGGATTTATTTGTTCTCTTCTTTTATATTATGTGCTATATGTTTCTTATGGTTTTCGAATCCCAAAACCTGTAATATGTTTGATTGAAACAGTAGCATCACTATGGGAATAATAGAAAATGGCACTGTCTCGGGATTATTGTCAAGTAAAAAAGCTTTTGCTGTTTACTATCCTGGGTATCCTTCTTCTATGTCTCGTGCAGTTGAGACTCTGGGTGGAACTGAAGGAATTCACAAGGTACACAAAGCAGTTGATATTCTTGACTTTAGGCTCTGGAATTGACTACGGATTTTGTTTTTCTGTATTAATATGACTGATCAACTTTTCTTTTTGAGAAATAAAAATGAGTAGTTTTAAGTCAAAGTTTCCTTTGAATCTGTGTTGTTTTCACTTTTCAGCATGCTCATAGTTCCATCATGGTAAATTCTCTTGCAGTGTAGGAATTCAAAGTCCAATGAGCTGGAGCTCCATTTTCGCCCTGAAGACCCATATTCACATTCTGTATCAGGAAAACTTCAGAGTTGCAGCAGTTTTTTGCTTAGATTCTCTAAAAACATATCAGTTGATGGACATAGTGCTGAAGCTTCCGGCCGGATAAGTTTGCAAGACAAAGCTAACTTGGATAATGAGGTGCAAGCAAGTGGACCTAACAGTGGATCAATTACTTATGCTAAAGGAATTGAAGCTCACATACCCAACGATAACCAGCCAAACTTATGTTCGGATGTTGTTGCATGCATTTCAGAGGCATATCGATTTGATGGTTAGGGTGATCTTGTTTGCACTAATATATGCGAGGCCTCCTGAACTGATCTTTCTCTCTTGCTTATTATTCTTGCAATTGGATCTGATTAATCCTTTATCCTTGGCATCATGTTCATGTGAAGGAATGGCTGACTATCAGCATGTCATTGCTGTCCACGCAGATGTTGCCCGGAAAAAAAAGAGACATTGGATTGAAGCAGAGGACCCAAACTTTAGTAAACTCCTATCTCAGTTTTGATGGCTTCGGAATAATATTTGTACAACAACACACTTTTTTATTTTTAATATTTTTTTCTGTCCTTTTGTTTTGTTTTAGAGAAGCATAGCATCCTTGATGATGATCAGGCTGACTTGATGATGATAGTACCCTCAAAGTTTTCTTACAAGGATGTGCCAGGCAATTTAGTGTAAGATATTGTAGATTATTTTAATTGTAACATAGTTAATGTTGGATGTTTGTTGGATTTTGTGGTCAGACATCTGCCTTAAGATTCTTTGAGGTTCAATCTGTAAGGAAAAGATAAGAAATTTGAGACAGCCAGAAAGCACCTGGGGAAAGTAAAAGTATGCAATGACTAACTGAAACTACTATATCATGTGATTCCTTTCTCTGGAGATTTGCAAATGGAAAGGACCGCATTTATAGAGTGATTAGAGCTATCTCTAAAAGCCGACTTTGATCCCGAGTGATGTCATTATATTGGATGACTGAGTTTGAGTTGTTGTGTCTTTCTTCTAATATTTCCGAGTCCTAATGCGTGCAGATTCAGCAAATCAGTAGCATTGAGTTTGAGAAAAACCCAAGATGGATTTGAACAACCTGAACTGGAGGTAATATCTGTTGTTATGATAAATGTGATATCTGCTGTTTAGACAATTTAAATTTTCATATAAATTTTTTTCGTACTTGGGTGACCCCACCCCCCTCAGGTACTGTTTTTGACCAGATAAAGATTGTTAACTAGAAGTTGACATTTGTGATTTTCTAGATTTATTTATTATATCTTATGCGTAAAAAATGCATATCCATATGGAGTTTTAGTTCTCTATGTCCCTGCTTCATGTCTCATCCCTTGTGTAAATCTGATTCGATGAATCAATTGCTTCATCAAGTATTCTTCTCATTCCTTAATTGTGTTGTGCAAGATCTTTGGAATGCTGCAAAGTGGTTGAACTGACTGTTTTTTATTGCTTTACAAGTGCAGACAGACGTGGAGCCTGTTCTTGCAATAGATTTTGACATTAATGATATCCTTTTCAATACTTAGCATTCTACATCTTATATATGTGAAAATGTGTATTGTATGTCATTTTTTAAAAGTGTTTCCATGCTTTTGCTACCATATGAGATCCATTAATAACCTTTTTGCAACTACAAAGTGAATTAGGGCATATATGAATTGTGGATTTTATGGTACATATATGTTAATAAAACATTTCCAGTGAACAAAATGTAGCAAAATACTTTAAGTGAAATTGATCGTGAAGTGTACAGTAAATATGCATAGTAAAGTGAATTAGGGCATATGAAGAGGGGATGAGATGGTACATCTATGTAATTACAAAATATCCTGTGAACAAAATGTAGAAAAATAAAAATTGTGAAGTTGAGTGTGACATGCATAGAAAATGTACTTGAGACTTGAGAGTAAGATTATGAACCTGATTTCATAAGTGGGTTTGGCTTGTTAAGTTGGCTTATTACATGGGACCCATATGTCTGAAGATGAAGTAGATTTGTGATGGTTTCACGTCTTAAACTTTTAAATTAGTTATATACTATCTTCAAGTTAGTTTCATGGACATTTCTCCATTATGCTGTTGCATGTACATTGAGCCCATTGGAATTGGTTTTACTGGTTGATTCAGTCATTTGTTGTCCTGGTAAACAAAATTTCAAAGTAGTGGCATCAAATGGTCTAAGGCCTAAGAAGTCGTGCTTGGAGGTCATGTGTTCAAATTCAAGTAACCCCAATTGTTAAATTGTAAATATTTGACATGAATCATAAAGCCAATACTTGTAGGGGAATGATAAGAGTATAAAAGTATTATTGGTCATCCTCTTAGTAGTTTAAGCTATTGAAGGGAGAGTCAATAATACTTTTATGCACTTATTAATTCTTGAAGATGAAAATATATTATGACTATGGTCATTATTATAAAATTGTAAGATGATGACATGTACAAATACTCATAATAGATGTAGACAATGTGCAATTTATTTTAAGAATAATGATATTTATCACTGCTAAATTTTTTGCCACCACCTACATGGCAAACAGTGACTTGATGTAACTAGAATTATGCTGAATTTATTGCTTGAAATATTTGGCCGATATGCATTGTCTAATCACAAGTCATGGCCCATGTCACTACTCAACTATCAGTACTCTTTATTGATGTATCCTTAAGAATTCTTACAGATTCCTAAGAGAATAAATTGGGAGGAATGCATACCCCAAGGCTCAGCTCAATGGGAATCACAGATGGCTATTTCTAGGCTGTTTGATGAGAGGGCTATATGGAAAAAAAATTCATTAACTGAACGCCTGCTCAACGAAGGATATGTTTTTGCAATTAATATGCTTAGAAGGTGTAGTGCCTTGACTTAATCATCGATAATTAAATATTTCACCGTTGGACTTATGATGGCTTTATTTTAATTGGCAGGCTTCTTTCAAGAGTTGCATACTACTTTTCTAGTGGGCCATTTCAAAGATTTTGGATAAAGAGAGGTTATGATCCTCGAGAAGATTCCAATTCTCGCATGTGAGACTTCCATCTGAAACTCATTGAATCTCAATTGTGTCATATTTAGAATTTTGGTGTTGTTCTATTATGAGATCATAGGATGCATAAGCACTCTAGGCGGATATTTGAATTTGATGGATTTGGACCTTTATGATTGCTTACTTTTCCAAATTTGCTTTATTAGCAGATACCAGAAACTTGACTTTCGAGTACATCCATCGTTAAATAGTTACTGTGAAGCTAATGTGGCCAGTGGGTAAGTTTTGTTCATATTACTCCCTTTGATTCAGACTAAATCTAATATTACAGTTATTTTGGTTAAAAAAGCCAACTTTAAAAGTTAAATGTAAGATAATTTATGCCATTGTTGGACAGAAGAATCATCTTATTGATTCATAGCAATCAGAGATGTCTGGTTTAAGATCAATTGAAACTCCTCCACTTCTTTCTGGTTCAGCTTTTTTTTTTTAAGTAATAGAAATAAATATTCTTTCTCATACTCTCTAGAAGACGTTTTTCTTTGACCTATTAATTAAACTTGCTTAACAATTATAAATTTCTATTATATTTAGAAATCACTTGATGATAAAGTTATTTTAATTCCGTTTTCTTCCCAAAACAGGATGACCCTTAAGTGGGATGATATATGTGCTTTTAGAGTTTTTCCTATCAAGTGTCACACATCATTGCAATTGTGTGAACTTGTAGATGATTACATTCAGCAAGAAATAAGAAAGCCTACAAACCAACAAACATGCACTGTAAGTTTATTGAAACGATACATGCTTAAAATATTCAAATTTATGCATATTTTCAAATGTGTTCTTTCCGATCTCCTTCAGATGACAAGTTTCTCTTCACATCAAACTTGCAGCCTTGTATTGGATTGTGAGTCAGTTTTCTTTGAAGTTTATCTGTGTATAAGATGTAAGATATAGGGGGCAACATAGTCTTCAAAGAGAACCATGTGATCTGTAGGTGGAAATGGTCAATAGCAGCCGACCATTTTTGAACTGCATGTATAAATAAGATGAAGGTACATGCTATGCTCATGGTGCATGACATCATAAAACAGCACTTCGGCAAAATCCTGAATTGTGGGAAGAGGAATGTTATTTGTACACAAACTTGCTTGCACTTTTGCACTCACGCAGTCACACTGATCATGGTGTGAGGGCTAATACGTGTGTAAGTTTGTGTACAATTGGCATATCTCTTGTGAAAAGTAAAGACGCATTGGTTGCTCTTGCTGACAAAGTAATGGAATTGCTCAGATACAATGAGATTGTACATGGAGATTGCAGAATTCTTTTATATTTTTTTAATAATTAATTATTCTTATCAGTTATAGCTAAGTGAATTTATCTTTCAGTGAATGACTCTAGAACCTTTGAGATAAATAAATACAAGGGTTTGTGCCATTTTGTTGTACTTGTCTGCTTATTTATATTATTCAATGTATTGTTTCTGTCAACTCATAATATTTTTATGTAATTGCAGGACAGAACAGGATGGTTCCGTGACGGATTGCTTGATCACTTGAGATATCGTGTTGCAGTGAGGTTTCTATCAGTTTTCCCTAAACCTGGTGCAGAACAGTTGTTAAAAGCTGCTACTGAAGGTTTTGAAAAGTCTAGGAAGAGGCTTAATAAAGAGAATGTGATTCATGTTGAGAAGAATCAGCAACAAGCTGATGCAGGTTTAAATAAGAGCTATGTTCATGGTTTAAAATAACGGTGTTCCGAATATGATGTGGGAACATTAAACTGAGTATATTCTGAAGAATATTTATTTCTTTTCTTGCTTAAGTGAAACTTCTTCAGAATTTTTCTACTGTATAAATTTGAACATGCAAACTTTTATTATAACCTTTTTTTATAGAACTTTTTGGGTAAATTACATAAAACTCCCCTAGGGTACTTGTAACTATATAAATAGTAACGTTTTTTTTTTGTACATAAACCTCAAAACTATTTTTTTAACAAAAGCATTTATAACACTCCTTAAAACTTGAAATCATACAAATAGCATCACTTATGTCCAATTAATATATTTTTATTATAAAGAAAAACTCAAGTGAAAAAATTTCACATTAAATGCCGTCTAGTTGAAAATACAGTTCAAGTTGAATTCTTACTATTTAGACTCGTTCAATGTTAAACTCCAATCAATTGGATCCCGTTTAATGTTATTAGGTGTTATTTTTATTGTTAGAAGTTTTAAGGGATTATTTTATGTAATTTTTCTTCTTTTGGGGTACTATTGTTGTCTATGATTAATATTGATGAAATATGCTTCTTTCCCAGCCTGTCTTTCCTCTTTCTCAACTTCATAGTACTTTTTTTATTTTCCTGAAGGAGGCCTAGAATATATGAAAGAACCTATCTTTTCCCGAGGACGATGTACAACATAAGTTATATTAGTGTTTTATTCTTTTTGTGGAGTATAAAACCTACGTGCCAATTCATCCCTTATATGTTTTTTGTTTAATGAATTAAAAACTACTTTTAAGTTGTACTGGTTGCTTTCTTTTATGTTGATGTTTTAGGTAAAGAAGATGCAGAGGATCCTAACATTGTTGAAGATGAAGAAGAAGAAATTGAAGATGACTACGATGACATGGCATCAAATACTTATGATATTGTTGATCCGGTAATAAGTTGTTTTTCCCTATGTCTATGTTTCTTTACAACAGATTGTCCTTGAGATCACCAGTGGTATCTTGCTTATACAACATACACCACATCCATATTGATTGCTTTTAACATGTTCTCTTGTTTATAGGTTGAAGATGGTGAAATATCTTTGCAACAACATTCATGTATCCTTCTAATTTATTAACTTTAGTACTTTTATTAAGTTTGTCTTTAACGAAAGCATTGATGATTCTGTCATGATTAGAAATATGTAAATTATGGTGAGCCATAGGTACCTCCTGAGAGATTTTCGTAAATAACAAGCTGGCTCCACAATTTTTAAAAAAGTAGACCAAACATCTTCACGGGAAACTAAATGTTTTGTAAGTTACAGTAGTACCCTAATTACGAGGGGTGAGGAAAAAATGATATTTTTCAAACCTGTGGAGGAGAATGTTATTTATGCAAACCTCAGGAGGACCTGCAGATATTTTCCCTTGAAATAATACCATATATAAGACTTATTTTGTTGTTCTTGTATCATGGCATTGTGGTCTAACTCCTTGATAAAACATCGTTAATATTTTAATTATTTTTGCCTTTTCATTTCTTTACAGTAGAAGGAACTTAAAAGGAAAAGAAAACAAAAAAAGAAACTGTCAAATATTCATCACAGTCCCAATGATGGTGACATACTGAATTATTTCTCTTTTCTTGCTTCATATTTTTAATCATTTATGGGACAACAAATTGAAGAGTGAAAAGTGTACAAAGATTTATGAAACTGGTGAGCTTCCTATATATCACTCAGATCTAAACATGGACAGCATATCAAGAACACATTTGCAGGAACTATTTGGTAGTTTTCCATCCATTGGTGCAGCAGGTGAGCTTGAAGTACACGATGCAGATAGCAACGATGAAGAATATCAGATATTTGGGCAAGATAGCAACGGGGACTCCTCCAATGAGGATGAATACTAACATTTTACTTGCATTGTGTAAATTATTACCAGCAGGTTTGAATTTTTGTTAGGTCGGATTTATAAATTGACTTTATATACATGTCATTTTTTCACTTTGGGTTGAATACTTAAGTATGTATATGGAAATTTTGGATTGATGTATTTAGATTATATAGATATCACAGGACTTATATTATGTCTCATTTGTTTTTCGCCACCTAGTAAATGTTTGGTGAGCAATATGAAATTAGGATTTGTGTACTGAAATCCCCCAACTACCTTTTATAGTTTCTTTTATTATAATTTCTTAGGTTTAATGTGTGTACTTGTTACTTCTTTGTTTTACTTAAACGTTGGGTTTGTAGTTGTAACTTTGTAACAAAAGTTTGAGCTTAGAATTCAACCTGAATGGTCAATAGCATGCTAATAGGATGGTTAATATTAACCATTTATATTTTTGATACATTTTAATTATTTTATTTTTAATGGTACATCATTATCTTTTAAAAATTTATGGAAAAAGTGCCTTGATATGACTCTTCCTAAACTAAGGTCTCTAGACCTAGTCACTTTCCTATTATTAATGGTAGACATGTATTTTTATGTTATTTACTTTATATTTGTATAATTAATAATGATTTTGGTGATAAGTTTGTATCATTAATAAATTTTTTTGATGGTAGATTTGTACTATTAATAATTCTTGGTTGTTATTTAATCAATGGATAAAATTAGATGATATATTTATAATTTTAACGATAATTTAATAATATATTTTTTAATGTAACTATGTAATCACTTCACAAACTTTCCAGTCAAGTAAAAAAGGGTTATGTTCAGATATGTTTTTTTTTTTTGCATATAAAATAATTTCATTTACAGAAGGAAATTATTTAATGCTACAGTGTAGTCATTTGACTCATTCACCAAAGCAACCTCGTTTTGGCTGATAACAAAACTATTTTTTGGCACTCTCCATAAGATAGATACGTAGCATCCGCTACACATGAAGTACAAGCATTCGTAGGTTGTGTATAACAATCTATTTAGCTACCTTTGATTTTTGTATATTTATGCTTATGATTCGGCGTCTGATATGAGAAACACTTGTCAAAATAAAATAATATTTGGTAAAAATCTTTACCCAAAAATAATTTATGAATATTTATGTTATATTATTAAAAATTAAAGATAAAATATATGAAATCGTATTTAAATTTATAATTATTAATTAATTTTGTAACGTATTAGTTAGTCTTTTAGATATATATGTTTTCATTAGAGAATTTTTTAATTTTTTTTATCTTTCTGATCTGACAATGAGATATTAGATGAAAAGAATAATGTATGAAATATGAAGAACATAATTATTATAAGTATAGTTAATAATTATATATTCATTTTATTTCATCATTAAAATGTATATTATACTTATGTCTATACAAATTAAAGGTCTATACCCTTATTAGATACATTAAAGTTTAAATTATCTAAACCTTAGCATATCACTTTTAATTAAATAGGTTTGATTTTATATAACAATCTATAACACATAATTATTCACATATAAGTCCACATTAGATTAAGGATTTAACAATTTCTCACTTGAACTATATGTGTAACCTTATAATTATGTATTGCAAAAATAACCGCACGAGCTTAACTTTGTTATTGTTATCGAAATGTATTTGTAATCAAAATTACCTAAACCATATTAGATCACTTTAAAATGGGCTTAACTTTATATGATAATCTATAACACATAATTATTTACATATGAATTTATATAACAATCTATAACACATAATTATTCACATATAAGTCCACGTTAGATTAAGGATTTAACAATTTCTCACTTGAACTATATGTGTAATCTTATAATTATGTATTACAAAAATAACCACACGAGCTAACTTTGCTATCATTATCGAAATGTATTTATAATCAATTTAGTCCATCAATTATACCAACATAGGATCAAAGTGACTTTTGTTAAATCTATCGTAACTCTACTTATCAATGGTCACGTATATTGATAATTGAATGACATGGATCATGATATGAATGTATAACATGAAAATTTCACACAATATGATCTTAACATACATGTTTCCAACTAATCAAACCTTAAACCTTAATGAGATTATCAACTATACCAAAATCAAAATGTAAATAAACCTAAACTTTATTTATGTAAAAAATAACCTCAGAATATTCTTAAATTAAAAGTATGTCTATATCAAAGAAACATTTAAAATTACAAACTCTTATTAAAACTAAATATCCTCAAATGACATGGCATCCATACGAACAATGTACTCATGAAACACTTTGGGTGGCAATCCCTTAGTAAGTAGATCCACAATCATGCAGTTTGTACTAATGTGCTCTATAAACACTTGTTTACTTTGAATTATTTCTTTGACAACTAGGAACTTGTTATCTATATGCTTTGACTTCTTTGACTTTCTATTATTAGTGGAATATAACAGTGCTGACTTATTGTCACAAAATAACTTAAATGATCATTCAATATCATCTACTATGTGTAGTTTTATGACAAAAAATTTCAACCATATTTCATAATTGCATGCCTCATCACATGCTATGAACACTACTGCCATGATATAAGAGACTATTTAACACTTTTCTAGAAGATAGCACCTCCAGCTAGCAAGTAGATATAACCCGGCGTAGATTTCATATTATCTTAACATCCAACGAAATTAGAGTTAGTATACCCAATGATCTCAAGCTAATTTGACCTCCGATTACATACCTAAGCATACATCAAATTTCTACTACTAACATAAAAAAATCTTGTGCATTTTCTTTTCCTCAAAATCATTCTTAGGGCATTGATTGAAACTAAATTTGTTTCTTTTAGCAATAAGGGAATCACCTAGTTTGTAATTCTGCATGCCATATATTTCGAGAACTTTTCGATATAACTCTTTTATGATAATCTAAAATACTTTGAGAGTGATATCAGAATATTTGTATATTTAATACAAAAGATGCATCACCAAGATCTTTTATCTCAAAATTTTTAACTAGAAATCTTTTGGTTTTGTGCAATAAGCTTATCTCGTTGTTGGCAAGCAAAATTTCATCGACATATAAAACCAAAAAAACTTACTTGCTCCCACAAGCTTACGATATATGCAATCATCGACTAAATTCATCTCAAAATCAAACGAGATGACCACTTGATGAAACTCAAAATACCATTATCTAGATGCTTGCTTAAGCCCATAGATAGATTTATTAAGTTTGCAAACCATATTCTTCGGAACTCCCAATACAAAGTTTTCTGATTGTATCATATAGATCGTTTTATCAATGTCACTATTGAGGAATGCCTTTTTTACATCCATCTAATGTAACTCAAGATCAAAATGCGCTATTAATGCCATTATAACCCTGAAAGAGTCTTTCGAAGAAATTGAAGATAGAGTCTCTTTATGGTTGATGCTTTCTTTCTGTGTAAAGCTTTATGTGACAAGGCGGGCCCTGTATCTCTCCACATCACCTTTCAAATCCCTTTTGGTCTTAAATATCCATTTGTAATCAATGGATTTCACACCTTTTTGGCAATGGGACAAGATCTTACATGTCATTATCCTTCATGAACTTAATCTCTTTATTCATATCATCAATCTACTTTTGAGAGTTAGAACTTTCCATGGTTTGACAAAATTTGATCGAATCTTCTTCCATCACTCTAATATCAAATTCATGTTCTTGGAGAAATACAATATAGTCATCTGTCACTGCACTTATCCTTTTCTTAGTGGATCTCCTCAATGACATGAGTTCTTGAAGTGGTAAAGTTTGTTCTTTTGGAATAATTTCTTAAATGAGAGGTTTTTCGAGATTGTCTTGATTTGTTGTGTCTTGATCAAAGTCAAGAATGAAGTCCTGATCAATGCTAATAACATCTTTTGAAATATCAACATATTCCTTTTTAAAGATAAAGTCTCTAACTGTATCTCCCCCTACAAACTTGACATCCTCAAAGAATTAGGCATTTTTCGACTCAAAAATTGACTTAAATGTGAGATCATAAAAATTGTACCCACTAAATTTTTCAGAATATCTAATAAAATAACAACTCACCATCCTTGAGTAGAGTTTCTTTTCCTTAGGCTTATAAAGCTTTGCCTCAGTTGGAAATTTTCATATATGTAAGTGTTTTAAATTAGACTTATTGTCCGTCCAAAGTTCATCAAGGGTTTTGACTTTACTTTTGGTAGAATCTTATTAATGATATATAATGTAGTCTTAAGCACTTCTCCCTAGAGTTATTTTAGTAAGGTAGAATGAAAAATCATACTCCTAACTATGTTCTTAAATATCATGTTTCGTTTTTTAGCAACATTATTCATAGTGAGCAAACCAGACATAGTGTACTATGGGACGATATTGCATTCCTCTAAGAACTTAGCAAACGGTCTTAGACGTTGTTCACTTGAACCATCATATATACCATAGTATTCATCATATGATCAGATCTGATGCATTTGATCATTTTGTTGAATTGTTTCTAAACGTTAACTTTATAATTTCTGAATTGTCTACGAACATTATAAATAACTTAAGAACATTCATTTTATATCATCAAGAATTAAAGATAAAATATCGTACTTAAATCCATAGCTATTAATTAATTCGGTACTTGAGTAGTTAATCTTTTAAATATATATATTTTTTAAATAACTCTTTAGTGTTCTTTACGTTAATAAGTGTATATATATTTTGGTCTATCATTAAAATAAATGTTATCTTTATATCTCTACGTATTAAAGATTTTGACTTTATTAGATACATTAAAATTTAAATTATTTAAATTTTAATAGATCACTTTTAAATTAATTTGCTTAATTTTATATGACAATTTATAACATATAATGATTCGATGTAATAAACTCGACTATGGAGTAAGAATTTTTCAAATACCTTATATTGCCGATTTATAATTCCTTGTTGAATCAACATACCTTCCATTTTAATTTTTGAAAGTCTGGTGCACAGCTTGAACTTTTATATACGATCTTTTATGGATTTTTGAATCACAACTCGATGACATTTCTATTTTGTCTGTTGTAATGCATACTAACTAGTTTTGATAGATTGTTTGGATGAATAGTTTCTTTCGGTAGGATTAAATGCACGTGAAAGCACACGTGTAGGCAGTAGCTATAAATGTGATCCAAATCGTTTAGGTTTAAGCCAAAATAGAATAGGCAAACTAACTAAAAAAAAAATACCATTGTATTTTTATTTTTTTAATCAAAATCTACTATTTAATTTTTTTAATCAATTTTTTAATAGGTTTTATATAAATATCATTACAGCCATTTAGGTTACGAAAGTTAACATTTTTGTCAAGTGAATTTGACGTAACTAACAAAATTATCATTAAATTTTTATAATTTAAATAAATTTATCAACTATCATTTAAATTTATCACCTAATGTTTAATAACCAAAAAGTCAACTTTTGTAATCTAAATAAAGCAATGATGTTTTTATAGTTTTGTTGTTTAACCCTTTTACATATATATAATTTTGATATAGTAAAAAAAGTGTGAAATATATTGTCGTAATAAATACGTAAAAATAATGTAAGAATAATATTACTCATAAGAGATGAGACTCTCTATTTATAGGTTTGAAAAAATGTGTGATCATTATGATAATAACGGTCGTTACTGAGTGGAAAGAATAATGAACATTTTATGAAATGAAAAGTAACGATTATTTTTTTGAGTAAAGAAGAATAACAATTATTTAACAGATATATTTGAGTAAAGAAAAAATAACTATCATTTTTTGAGTAAAGAAAAACTCAGAAAATATTGTTACTTTTTTATTTAGAAAACGACTGTTATTTTTCTTTACTCAAAAAATAACAGTCATTTTTTGAGTAAAAAACATAACGATAATTTTTTGAATAAAAAAATAACAACCATTTTATGAGTGGAAAAATATTTTAATAATTTTTTTTCCAAAAAATAAAATACTACACGCACACGGACTTGGATGGGCTGGTCGATCGGTCAGACGACGCCCGCACGTGTGATATCACATTTGCCTAGATCCTTTTCCCTTCCACAAAAGTGGATACCCCTTTGTGGTCCAAACCCAATGACCAATTCTTTTCTATTTATACATCTACTAAGTGATGTAAAATAACAATGTAAGATAAGGCACATATTGACATAATTTATTTTATAAAAATTCACTTTTTTCAACATGTATATTTGATCTCTAATATTAATTATACTTTAATATTATTATTATTAGATAAAATTATCATTAATGAATTAATCTTATGGCATTAACAATTTACATTATGATAATATCAATATTATGTTACTTGAAAGAAACCTATTATAAATGAAAAAGTCTACTTATCTCAAGTTGATGTAAGTTCTCAAATGATGTAGTAAGATTTAAATGCTTGTGATAATTAGGCTCACTTTTATTGTCTAGTTATTTTTGTAGGAAAAATACTAGTTAATAGACAATAATTTACTTTGTACTGAAGTTGAAACAAATCAAAATACAATATTAATATAAAATATAAATTTATAATGAAAATAAAGAAACAAAAAATAAATGAAGATTGAGTCTATTGTTATATGATCTTATTAAGATAAATATTTTATGTCAAAAACAAAGTAAATAATAGTTCAAAAGACAAAAAGATCAACAAGTAGAGCTTAAACATCACTAAACGTTGCTACAGAGAGTTAAAAATATACATGTATTTTATCACACCGAAACTTAGTTCTAGAATAAATTTTTTTGAAAGAAAACATTTGTTGAAATAAATTTTTTGAATAGATTAGTTGTAATTTCATCTTTCCTCAAGTTTAGGATTATTAGAGCTCCAAAACTACGGTAAGTCGATAACATTCAAGATTTATTTTATTCTAAGAAAGAAAGAAAAAATTCATGTAGCAAATACTAGACCACATAAGACCTATCAAAATTAAATTATATTTGTATCCTGCAAACACGCGATTAGAGTTTCAAATTTTTGAGTCAAACATTCTACGATTTGCACCCTCTATGTGCATGTACATACAGAGAGCCTTCTTATTATAGTAACTTACCATCGGTATTATGAAAACAAGTGTTATATAAAGCCTTTGATATGCTCTTAGTTATTTCATATAAGATAAACACGAAGCAATTACATTTTTTTAATGAGGTAACTTTAAAATTTAATTTTTTATTTATTTCATATCATTTTAACTATATAAGTATACGATTTTAAAACCCTAACATATAAGAACTCAAATAAATAAAGATTGATCACTTATATTAAGTGAGTTTCATTTAAAATAATTTCTCAAATTAGCGTATTAGTAAAAACATCAATTTTTTTAACAATATTATGACACATCAATTAAGTTGAAATATATTAATTAGTTTGTTTTGATATCATTTAAGACATATTAGATACCTATTTTGATTAATAATAATTGATACTTATTATGATTTATCACAATTTATTAATATTATTGTTAAATTTTTTAAAAATATTTTATTAACATACTTAACAACATTTTATATATCACGGTTAAAAATAAGTATAATTTAAAGTACTAATTTCTCAGAAGAAGTGATTATTATAAATAGTTTCATGTGACCGTGTTCCTTCCTACGTAGTGTTCTTGTCAAAATAGGAAGTACTTAAAAAAAAAAACACTTAGTGTTCTTCGGCTCATAATTTGTAACAGCCGTGGTTGTGCGTTGACGAGTGCTTGACTCTTCTACTTTGGGCACCCGGACTTTCTTTGTTAATTCATAGGAAGCAAACAGTCTACGGAAGACCCTGACGGATCCAGGTCGTTTAGGAATTGTGGCAGAGATGAGGAGGAACAATTCGTCCGGGAATTATAGGAACCCATGTTTGACTATGCATCAACCATGGGCTTCTCTGTTGGTCTACGGGATCAAACGCATTGAAGGCAGGTCATGGCCCGCTCCCATTAGAGGTAACAACAAAACCCTTGTCGTTACTCAGTTTAAAACTTGATACTTTTTGCTAATGTTGAAATAATTTGTAATTTTCATCTCAATTAAATAAGTATTCTGTAAAACTGATGCTTAAAATTCAAAGCTTTGATTTTTTTTATAAATTTAACTGACTCGATTTTCAATTCCATCGCCATTGTTCTCTTTTAGAAGTATATAACTCGTCGTAGCTCTTATTAGTTTGAAAATTTGAATGGCTATTACTTTAATCTTGGCTTTAATGACTTTTTTAGCGAGAATCGTTCTGATGTTATGTATATATATTTCCCTCTTTCTGTTGAAGGTCGTTTATGGATACATGCTGCTAGTAAAGTTCCAGATGAGGCCACAATTAAGGCACTGGAGGAATTCTACAGGGAGATTTATGCAGTAGATGGAGTTCATGATCTTAAGTTCCCAGATCACTATCCTGTTTCAAGACTATTAGGTTCTCTGTTTTTGGAATTTTCTAGAATATATATATATATGTTGCCAAAATATGCTTTTAATGCTAATTTGTTATAGGAGTTACACTTCAGTTTATGAGAAGAGAAACATTGACAGTTTTGTTTGATTTCATTTTATGAAACAGGTTGTGTTGAAGTGGTTGGATGTGTTAAAGGTGACGAGCTAGTTAATTGGGAGATGGTGTCTAAAGGGGTGATAATTGAGATACTGTGTTTTCATGAAATTGAAATATCAAGATTTGATGATGGTTGTCTAGATTGTCTTTACTAACTTATACTGTTTGTTTTCCAACTACAGGTGAGGTTGGAAGCACAAACTAATTTTGTTTGGCTTTGTGAGCAGCCACAGGTCCATGTCTATACGTTTACATGTTCATGCTCGTTTTTCATTTTAAGAATAAATCATATATGAATCTATGATTGAGCTCTTATCAATTTAATTGACTAATGCAGAAATTGCTAGTTCCTTTTGAGATGCGTGGTTACCAAGGTGTTTATAATTTGGAGAGGAAGGTCCGTCTCTCTCTCTCTCTATTATATATATATATATATATGTTTGTACCACGCTTAGCTTAGCGGAGGACACAAGGCATCTTAGGATATTCACGTGAAGCTCAGGGGTAGGGCGTTGTTGCTCAAGCTAGTTTCTGACTAGATAGGGGGCCTTTCTTGACACGTGTTTGTTTCGCTCTTGTCAGCTCTCGAACCTAGGACCTAGCCTTTAAGTAAACCTTACGAAATATTTGTACCATGCCTAGCTCAGCGGAAGGCACAAGGCATCTCGGGATATCCACGTGGGGCCCAGATGGTACCAGTTTGCTTCACAAGGTCTACTTAAGGGCTAAGTTCTGGATTCGAGAGCTGGAGAGAGCGAAAGAAACACGTGTCAGGCTATGGTCGCTCCATTGTGAACATAGATCGATGTGGAGCATCAACGTCAGAACCCTGAGTCCCACGTGGATATCCCGAGATACCTTGTGCCCTCTGCTGAGCTAGGCGCGGTACAAACAATATATATATTTATGCACTTGTGTGTGTGTTTTTTACTTTAACCAGGGTTAAAATATGTATTTGCTCAGATATTTGATGCTGCAGTTAGAGGTCTTACACGGATTGAAGGTCCATTGCCTGTGACATTTCCCATTCCTAATCCACTAGATCAGTTTTCGTTGAAACCTGGATCTCTCTCTGCTCACTTCTCACAATCAAAAGCATCTGAAGTTGAGAAATCTGCAAGTCTTAATGCGGCCATAGCTGGTGCAAGAGCAGCAGCTACTCAGTTTAACAAAAAAAATCAACATTTCCAAGTGACCGAGAGTAGTGGTGAATCAAGCTCTGCAAGGACAAGATCAAGTAGCAGTTTACACGAAGAAAATGAAACAATGCACATGAACTTCACTGAAAGGTCTAATGAAAGGGACTTGACATCAAATTATGAAGAAAAAGTATCTAGTGTTAAGCATGATGGAAGTGGTGGCAATGTAAGACCTCCTCATGGAGACTTGAGACCTAATCCTCGGATAAGTTCCAAGGTATGAAATTTGTTTGGAGGTAGAACGTATAGAGATGCATGTGAATATACTTCTCTTAACAGGTTATTTATGATAGTTTTTATATCCGGTTTAAGGAAATGTTATCAAGAGTGGTTGATTTCAAGACATTGAAGAACATAAAGATAATTTGTGATCAATTATGACAAAATAATTTTTCATGTCTGATTATTGAATCGTATCAGAGTTTGCCACTCCTATCTGTGAAATCTGTAACCTTTTTATCTTGTTATAAGTATTATCCAATAGATACTGCATTTTAACTTTAACACAGTCAGAGTAAGTCAATGTTTTAATGTTTTGTTGATTTTTCCTACTGTGTATGAGTTTGTAGTTTACTAAAAAATTGCAATAGGATGAGAATTGAATTGATCCACTTACTCTGTTTATGGATATTGTAGATGTTTGCTGAGGCAGTGAGAGGGATAAAGCCATGATGAATACAATTTTGTGCCCGAATGACTTGCTGGCTAAACCATATTTTATTAGTCATTCTACTCCCAAGACACAAGGAAATATGCATCGATGGTTCTCAAATTCAGTGTTGTAAATAAAACATTGTTATATTATTATTTCTTCATATGTTATATATATTTATATTTATATTTATATGACACTCTACCTAGCTTCAAGCATTGTGTACGTAGGTGGTGGATGTACATTTATGTGCATTATCGGAGCAATTGTTTTATGCCTTTTTTTTTTCTAGACCTGGTGTGAGGATAGTTATTATAAATTTGAAATTGTGATTGAAACCAAACTTATGTTAAAATTATATTGTTTTAGATGCATATAATTACATAATAAAAGATATTTTTAGCATTAAAAATATAACACTTTGATTATTGATTATTATATAATTAATATTAATTTAGGATAATAAGTTATATATATATATATATATATATATATATTTTAATTATTTTCTGAAGTAACTATATTTTCGAATAAATCTTAATAATAAAAAAATAAGAATCGTTTTTAGATAAGGGAGAACTGTTATGGATATAAACATCTATTCCTGCACATCCCCACAATCATTCCTAACGATGAAGGACGCAGTGCAAATTAATTTGCTGCCTTCTTCATTAACATTATTAGTATAGTGTGTTTGTCGCTCATACTGTTAAGGGAAATACAGACATTACTTTTATACATTGTTTCTATTTGAAATAAACTGTAACGCTCGCACATTCAAACACTCCTTTACATGGACTTGATTTGTACCACGCTGCTGAAGTGCCCAATGTCAAAGTATAAGGTCAACTGTACAAATATTCAATTTGTTTAAGTTAAAAGTATTATTTAGTGTTTTTATTTAGAGAAAAATTACTTTTAAGTTTTTTTTTTAAATGTGTCATTTAAGTCAATTTATTTGTATAAAAGATATCGGGCAAAAATAAAATTAATTTTTCATTAAATATAACGAAATAACAGAATATTACATGCATGTTTAGATTTTTGAAGAGATATATACGTAAAAAATTAATATTTAATTAAAAAATTAAATTTTTTTTTAGAAAAAGTTTTCTTTTAAAATTAAACAAAATTTTTATTATATAATATCTAAAGTCACGTATTAGAAAGTAAAAATTTAATATAAATTTGATCAAAATTTTTTTAAAAAAATTTGAATAATTTTTTTAATTAAAAATTACTTTATTAAATATAATATAATGTGTCATATGTATTATTATTTTATATTTAATAAAAAAAATATTAAATTAAAAGTTAACTTTATTCTTATATAATATATATATATATATATATATATTTACAAACAAAATTACTTAAAATCATATTTTCTAAATAAAGTGACTATGCCTAAACAAACAACGCGACCCTTTCGTCCAAATATATTATATGTAATTATGCTACAATACAAGACAATCGGGCCAATTGCGTGTGTAACTTCTTTTTTAGTAAAAAACAAAGACATTGTTTTAGTTGTGTCCAAAACGTCAATTTTCCTTTCATTAGACCAGGCGTTATGCATTCATACTAAATAGTTTGATAGAGAACGACTTTTTCAAAATTATCTCAAATAATAACTTTAAATCTATAACAATAATTTTTTTTATTAATAATATTGAATGACAATTCGAATTTAATGTAAAATGTTTGGATTAAATTTTTTTTTAGTAAAAATATATATGTTAAATATATATAAATGATATTATTTTTATTATTATTATTATATGTTTTAAATATCGATACAAATTATCTATACCATATATCTTTGAACAATGCTATATAATGCACAGTAATTAAGTTGTTAATTTTAATTTCATTACAATAAGTTATTGTTGTACCTAACCGTAAGATCATCACATAGAAAAATATACATCATTAAGTCTATACAATATATGTTATAAAAACCTAAATGTCTATTTACTCTGCTATTAACAATTACAATAATAACCCAGTTGTAATTTCCTTCATTACTTCTATACGGTCTTCCGTATTGAAAAAGATTGGAACTTTACAAGACAATGCTAGCAAGTTTGAATAAGTATATATTAATATGTAAATTAAAAATTCACGTACACACCTATTCATCCACATATATAAATACTGCTTGAACCTCCTGCAACAAAGTAAAGGCAGTAATAATTTACAAAAAAAAAAAAAAAAAAAAACAATGAGGGGTTTTCGCAATTTGATGATTGCTTTATTAATTTTGATACAATATGGGATAATAGTTGAGAGTTATTCTTGTTATGGAGACAGAAACTACAAAGCTGCTATGTTCTCCAGTGTGGACACACTGAGTTCTGAATTGGCTGTATCAAATCGTCGGGTACTTGGCACTGAATCTAATAGTAACCGGCGATCTCCTATTCCCAACACTCCAAGGAGTCCTCGAAATACACCACCGCCCAACCCCGACCAGTCCCGCCGTTAAAATACCACCACCACTGCCAGACGCCATGCCACTTTCAATACCATAGCCATGCACCGTGCCTATATAGTAATAGAATAAGTTGGGAAGTGAAGAAATAAAGTTCTAAAGCAGTGTTTCTTGTTTATTTTCTCGTTCTAATTATGTTAAATTGTCATTTAAAATAATATGCTGAACAATATCCAGAGTTTCTAAGTTTTAACACTGAACACTTTATTTCCTAATTTTTTTTGGTAATATTTTTATCGTATAACTTTTTAAATTTAATAAATTTAATTTAAAATTTAAAATTATGATAAAATTTTACTATAATATTTAAATTTAAGGTCTCAAAATTATTTTTTTATGAGTTAGTCCTTTAAATTTATAAATTTAACATATTTAATCATTCTTGAATTAAATTTGTAAAAAAATAAAATTAATGGATCAAATTTAATGAAAGTGTAGAATTAATAAAAATGAGTTTACTATGGATTTAGCCAAAATAATATTTTATTGATCATATTTATTGAAATATACATATAACGGATGCAAAGATCTAGTTTAACAAGAGTTCATGCTCTTCCAATATGGTGTAAGCTTTACAGCTAGTGTGACCCAGCGCTTAAATCAATGTGAGATGCCCATGCATTCTTTATATAGTCTTGTATATTCACTTGAAATTTATTGTGACATGGGCTGCACTAGTGATCAACAAAATAGGAAATTAAAATGATTCCGTAAATTTTGGTTTTATATTTATAAAATTTTACTAAGTGTATAAATTATTTTATAAAAAATGACAAGTATACTTCCAAGTTCGATCTAAATAAAGAATATATATTATTTTTAATTTATTATTCAAACTTAAAAAAAAATTAAATCCTAAACATCATATTTTTATTTTTGTTTCCTAATCTAATGACATAAAAAAATAAACATAGATACGATTTAATAAATAATAATACAAATTTTTATCATTCATAACAGTGAAGTATTTATGTATATAATAAATAAGTTAATTATGATTTTTCATATTATTTAGGTTATTAAAGATATAAATTAATATTTGTTGATTTTATCTTTTTAGTATGAAAGTGTTCTTAGGCGGAGCCCAAATTCTTTTGTTTTATTAATTAACTAATATTTTTAAAGGGAGCTTATTAATTAATTAAGTATTAAATTTTAGCTTTATTTCTAAAAAAATAGCAAACCATCTAATCACATTTTTAGGCAAAGTCAATTAATTAGACTTTATTCAAGGTGTCCAAATTAAACCTAAGAATTTAATTATATGAGTACTAACTTTCAAGTTTTAAAACCATTATTGAAAATATGTCGTAAATACATTTTCGAATAATAATTCTTATAAAAAACTTTTGAAATAGAACTTTACTCTAATTACCGAACAATTGTACTAACAAATAAAATAACACTACTCTAAATCATATCGAATAATTAAGCCTTATAATCTAATTTTCAGATTTAAGTTCGTAATGAAAAATAATATATTTCTCTCTAACATCCTTAATATTAAATCTTGAATAAAAATAAAATCAATTTACTTTATAGAAATGTTTTACCTATTTATTATTTCACAAGCATAACAACATTATTATCATATCATATTTATAAATAGCTAGATTAAATTCAATCACAGACAAATTAAGTATAGCATATAAGAATTTATTTTAAAATTATATCTCAAAATAATCCTTACAGAATTTTGATGTTAATTATGTTGCGAGAAAACCTCCAAACGGATTTGCATTTTCGTTTATTGAATAAAAAACTAAAAATCTATATAAGCATAACTAGTTTTTCTATTAAAAAAAGAATGTTAAAACTAAAAAAAAAAACTAAAAACTAAAGAGAGAAAGGTAGAGGAGAAGAGATTTTGAGGGATTTGAGGAATAATTTTTACAATGTGAGAGAGAGTCCGTTTATAGATGAAAAAAAATAAAAAAAAAGTGAAAAAATATTTCAAAAATTGATTTTGGATGTGCTTGAACAAGTTAGCACGTGTGTAGGAGTCGAGAATTGCGATAGATGAGCGTTTGACATGCACAAAACAAGCACAGGTGTGTGCACGCACGCACATACTGACGCGCGAGATAAGTATGATGCGCACATGATTGGACACTTTTGTCCATTTTTCCATTTTCTTTTTCATTTTTTTGACTTTTTTACATTTTTTTCTCAATATATTTATGATGTATTGTCTCAAGTATTTTTTTATTTAAATTTTAAAATTAGTTTTGAAGTAAAATACATGAAAAATAATAAAACAAAATCTGTAATTTCGAAAAGATAAATTTATATAAAAATATAATAAAATCATACAAATATAAATATTTTTAATCAATTAAAATATATTAAATCATGATAATTTTAGTATTTTTTAAACACTCATCAACTAGTTTGAACAAACTAAATAATAACTTGGATAAGTGATTTATTTAGTGGCATGATAATAAAATTTAATTATTATTTTAATTTTAAATAAAAAAATCATATAAAGTATACTTTAATTAAAAAATCTCAATATATAATAAAAGATGCAAGCGGAAGTCAAATTAAGGGAAATATGAAAATAAAATTTTAAATTCTGTTAAATAATAAAGTATATCAATCATACATTTCATGTAAAAATCGCATTGCATCACACGAATATCGTATTTGCGTCATGTCTATTTGGTGTTTTCGTGTAATAATTAACACCCCTAAATATATTAAAGAGCAGCACTCCACATTATTGCTTTAATTCAATAACTTATCTAATTCGTAAGAATCTTACAATTAACCTATTTGTTTTTTTATCACAATTGCTTGTTAAATGTCTAAACTTAGTTCTTACGAATACAATATTAATATCAAAATACTCCTACACTTAATTTCACATAGAACAAAAATATAATTATACATGAATGGAGATCCAATAATCATTGTCGGCATCCGTCTAACTCCTGACGACTAATCAAATTATATTTTTCGTAACATTATCATATTTCAGTAAATTTTTTGATGACTTTATTAGATTTCGATGACTTTTCGATGATTTTGGTAAGGTATTAGATCATAAGACATCGATCTAACATGGTTAAGCATTGACAAATTATGATAAGGTATTGGTCTAATATGATAAGATATTGGTCTAATATAGTAAGATATTAACAAGTTGTAGGATGATATTATCACAATTTAGTAAGGTATTGGCATGACATGATAAGACATTGCCAAGTTATGGGAAGACATTAACATACCATGGTAAGGCATTGACAAGCTATAGTAAGGCATTGGCATACCATGGTAAGGCATTTGCAAGTTGTAAGAAGACATTGACATGTTGTAAGAAGGTATTGACTCAGTGTGAGAAGACATTAGCTAAATATTAGAAGGCATTTGCCAAGTGTAATAATGCATTGTCATGTTGTGAGAAGGAATTGACAAGTTGTGTGAAAGCATTGGCCTAGTGTGGTAAGGTATTGGCTTAATGTGGTAAGATATTGGTCTAATATGGTATGACATTGACCTAGTTTGATAAGACATTGGCTAGCTCTGAGAAGACATTAACCTAATTTGGTAAGATATTGGCAAGTTGTGGAAAGACATGGACATGAGAAGACATTGGTTCAATGTGAGAAAGTATTAACTTAATGTGAGAAGATATTGACATGTTATGAAAAAGTTTACCATGACAATACTAATCTTACTTGTGTCATGTTAACACACAACAAGACATGCATGCTAATTTTACTATTTTTATGATAAGGTTTACCACGACAAGAAAATAGACAATAATAAATCTTCTTTCAATTTGTAGGTTGACATACAATCATGGTCAAAGCTTCTTCTATCGTTGATAGGCTTCTAACTAACTTTTTGGCTATTATTGCTAGAATTTTATCCTCTTTTTACGTGACTATGTCAAATTTTGGTAACTTTTCATTGATTTCATCGAATTTTAGTTAACTTTTTGGTGGGTTAGAACTATAAATTGGATATATATGTACTGTACAAAATAATACAACACAAAGATTTTGGTAAGAAAAATAAATCTAACTCAAATTTATATTAAATAAATTATACACCTAAATTACACCTAATTATTTCCTTAATATCATGATAATATAATTCAAAAATAATTACATAAATAAAGGTTAACACGTTGTTTACAAACATCAATCCTTAAAAAGTATACAGTTAAGTTAAGAAATAAATTACATCATAAACAAATTTATTATTTAGTTTAATAGCCTAACATAATATATTTTATATATAAAGTTTTTTTTTAAATTCTCTACGTAATAAACTTTTTTTATAACATAAAAAATATAGTTTTTTTATATATTCAAAAATAAGTTACATATTTTTTATAATATATTTGAAAGAAAATTAAAAAAATAATATTAATAGTTGATTCTTAGAAAAATAAGAACATATATGACAAAATAAGAAAAAAAACAATGCTATAATAATATATAAATTTCTTTAAAGATGAATTATAATTAATGTTGTTATTTTTTTCGACTAGTGAGTAATCGTAGGAAAAATTTGATTTTTTATCAATAGAGAAAATTCGATAGAAAAAATGAATGTGCGATGAGTTTGAGGATCACATCCTCCATCCCATCAAATCCATGAACCCATATTTTTTATCATTTTATATATTTATTTAAAATATATATTACAATTAAAAATATATTTTTTTTAACAACTATTAAAATATAAAATTTAATTATATTTATAATTTATATATTATATTTAATATTTATTAAAAATAATTTTAAATTTATTTTATTTTTAAATGTAAATTTTATTAATTTATAACATTAAATATATATTATTTATTACTAAAGAATTTTTTTTCATAATTATTCGTAATTTAGTAGAGGAAAAATGAAAAATAAACTTTTAAAGTTGTTACTTAAATTATCTCATTTTGAAAAAAAGTAGATAATTTGTAAATTATATTTTATATTTTGATATGAATCATTCTTATAATTAATTGAGTACTCGGTGGAACATTTTTATCTTGTTTCAAACCAATACAATTTTATTAATTTATTTGTATTAATTATTGATAAAATATAAAATTAAAATATATGATAATAAAATGATTATTATTTTACTAACCAACAAAAGACAAATTAGACCTATTAATTTCATATAAAAACAATTATTCTATAAAGTAATCAAACAAAAGATAGCAGTAGAGTGATCGTTGAGATAATTGACTTTAGAAACAAGTGCTACCACGCATTACTATTGGAAAAGTTTGGGAAAATAACAAATTTGACGATCATACGACTTTTATTTTGAAGTGTATATAATTTTTAATTTAACTCATAAAATATATATATTTATGAATCAAACATTTAATATTTATATGTAAAAATTTAAAGACTAAATCGTATAATTTAAAAGTTTAAGGATTTATATATAAAGTTTTAAAAATTTAAAAATTTATATGAAATATATGTAAAAGAAAAAATTGTCAATAACTATACTAATCAAATTATCTACGATCTAAATCAATCTAATAAAAAAATAGACAAGAGCACATAAAAAGTCTAAGTTCTACCCATTCATTCTACATCTCATCAATTTTGTCATCAATGTAAGTGCTTTCATGATTAAACTATAATATGCACATTTAAATTATTATTAGCTAGCCAACTATTTTGATCTGATTATTTATAGCCAACAATCTAAGTGGTATCATGGTGTGATAAATCACCATCCATGATCACAACAAAATTTCTAGAGGCGTGCTTTAGACCATGCAAATAAGTCATTCTTGATATTTAGTTACAAGCTAAATTTAATGTCATGAATAATATAGAGTTCATTTTTGGTGTAATTCAAAGACTTTTAGAGATGATTTTTTGGTTATAAGTTAATATATAGGATTTATGTGCTCCACTCTCAATAAGAAAATGACTTGAAAAAGAAAGAGGCTAAAGTGCTCCCACCTTGAAAAAGTAACATATTAAAATTCTACACGGATCATAAGGGACCATTGACACCCTTTACACCTAAATTTTTTATTGTAAAATGAAGGATGAAAAAAACATCTCAAATAAGGCAAGGTCATGTTCTTCAAGAGGCTTGGATGCTTGAGTACGAAAACATTTTATTCTTCTTTATTGATTCTTCCATCTTCGTCGTTATCAACAAATGTTTGAGAAGCCAATAAATTATAACTACAAAGTTCTCTCAAATAAATTAAATAAACAAATAAAAAATCAAGTTTTAAGTGGACACTTACTTTATCAATAATAGCATCTAGAAGATCATATGAAAGTTTCATATTAGATTCCATCGTTATTGCAACCGCTATTTGCTTAACATGAAATTGTAAAAGACCCTTAGCCCTTAACCGGAGGACCACATATGAACTAACAATATGAAAAATGGAATATTTATCAGGATAGGAAATGGTTTAACATGGAAAATATACTCACTTCCTTCTCGCTCAATAAATCCCTTTTTGTCTCAAATCATATAGACAAAATGAAACACCAAATAATTAACCACCATCATAAAAAGTGAAACAAATCCACTTACTCCATTTAATGCATGGATCAAACTATTGCATATATAATACTAACAGTCAATTTTGTCTTCTAAAGGAGCATAGGGGTGGAATATGCTTAGTGCATGAATAAATTCATCGAACTCAATAACACCATTTCTCTTTTTCATTAAAAAAGATCAAAGAACAAATAAGATAACAACAAATTTGAAATAGAAACATCATACATTCATGTTCATCAAAGAACATAACATCAGTATGCGTGCATGCAATATAATGCAATCATATGAGAGGAGACAAAATAGAACATTCAATCATGAGGAATTGAATGTTATCAATATTCGAGTGAGCTTCGTCATTGAGACAAACAGAGCCACGAAGGTAATTTTTGTCACCGAGACAGATAATGTATGTACTTCGTCAATATATATATATATATATATATATATATATATATATATATATATGAGAAATCTAATAATGTTAAAATTATGGAGTTTAATGAACATTGTATTTATAACTTACTCTCATTCTATACCATATTGACAAACCTTGAGTCCTTCGATTTTGATGACCATTTAACATAATGTGAACCCTATATATTAAAAAAAGAAAAATAAATAGAATTTATTTGTGAAGACAAATTAAAACTTAATATTTCCAAAAACATAAAGTTAATAAAAAAATATAACTTACTCATTCATAATGTTTTTAATATCAGAGAACACTTCACCGCACATTGAATCCAAATAATAAATGATATTTTTGAACTTTAGCAGCAAGATCATTAACCAAATATGTAGATGGGCATGCAATCAATAAAGTGAATATTTGTCTATGAAAGAGTACCGTAAAGAAATTGGTATAACTATAACTTAAACAAGCATCAATTTTCATAATATTTGAAGGTACAAAAAACATGTATATTGTTCAACATGAATTGTAAGATCTTCAAAGATTTTTCAATCTTGTAGTCTATTATTTGCTACAATAGCTCCAGTCAAGATTAGGTTAATTTTCAATTTATGTAGATAAAATACACATTATTGAGCACATGTAGTTTTTTTCAGGCATTATGTTCTTCCAATTTACAAACAAAACAAAACAAAACATAAATGCTTTGTATGGAAATTTATGTGCACATAGCACAATCCACTACATTTACTAAGGTACATTTTATATTCTCAAAGCACATAAGTTAATCTTTTATGCTATGTTTGGTTGGATGGAATGAAATAGAATCAGAATTGATTCCTTTCATATTTGTGTTTGATTGGGCTGAAAAATGGGAATGGAATGGAATTGATTCCTATAGGAGAAGGAATCAAAATTACTTCTCCCCCCTTAAGAAATCATGATTCCATTCCCATTTAATTTTTTATCCAAATTTACCCTAACCTCAAATATAACCCTAATCTTAAATCTCAAATCTCAAAACCCTAAATCCTAAACCCTAAATACCAAAACCCAAAACCCTATATCCTATTTAAAAAATAACTTTAACCCTAAACTTTAACCTACAAATATAAACCAAAACCCTAAACCATATTTAAAAAAATAATAATTTTAATCCATAAATATAAACCCAAACCTCAAACTCTAAATCCCAAATCCCAAAACCATAAACCATAAATCCTAAAGCTTATTTAGAAAAATAATAACTTTAACCCTAAACCTTAACTCACAAATATAACCCCAAATCCTAAACCCTAAATCTCAAATCCTAAATCTTGAAACCCTAAACTCTATTTAGAAAAATAATAATTTTAACCCTAAACCTTAACACAAATATAACCCTGAACCCTAAACCCTAAATCTCAAATCCTAAACCTCAAAACCCTAAACCCTATTTAGAAAATAATAATTTTAATAATATATTTTCTTTTTAATTAATAATTATTTAGAAAAATAATAATTTCAATAATGTATTTTGTTTGACGAAAAAATAATAATTAAATGATATTATTAAATTTTACTGAATATAGGAATATTAAGGTAATATAGAGTGTTTTCTATTCCATTTCAGTTGTAAACCAAACACTATAATACTGATTTCTTCTTTGAATCTAGTGGTCAAACCAAACAAAATTGTTTTCTTTCTATTCCTATTCCTATTCCGATTCCGATTCCAATTCGGATTTCATTCCATGAAACAAACGTCACCTTATTCGCAAAGTAACTTAATTTTAGAAACTTACATTACATCAGCTTGTAATTGGTAAAGAGTTGAGATCAAATGGTTAAAAAAACAAATTAAAGAAACCAACTGAAAATGCATAATCTCAAGTACAAAAATCCAAATAGACAAAGGACAAAAACCTAATCTCTTTAAATAGCATACTTATTTCAATATGCAAACTCAAATGGCACGAATGAATAGAATCGAATCGAAAAACCACCAACAAATGTTTCTTAGGACAATGGATATTAGAACAAAAAATTGATTACTAGAATAATGAGGATGTTATTTGTGTTCGTATATATTTATAATTCATACTAAGTCATCGTTTTTATTTTTATTTTCCTATCAAAGATCAAGTAGTGCATTATTAATACCAACAAACTCATAATGTACATACAACATGAAAGTTATTAAAGGTTGGGATATGATACATCTAAACCAATCATCACTATAAAACTCTAAACCTCTAAACTCAAGTAATATAGATGAATAGAGTAGAAAAATCATATGAAATTGTTGCTTATGACACTAGATACTAAAAAATATTAATTATCAGAATAATTAGGACACCGAACACTAGACACTAGACACCAACAACTGTTTTGGTCTTGAAAAACAGACATTATATTGATAGAAAATTGGCTCTAGTTGAAAAGAAGAAACTTAATTATCAAAATAACGAGGATATTATGTGGGAAAATGTATTGGTTTTTTAAGATTTGAGAGCAGATTACTTGGAACAACTTCTTAACATATCTGAGAATAATAGTACTAATACTACCTGTTGTACAACTACTCCTAGTGGTTAAAGTCAATTTATTATAAGTTTGTGATTAATCATAATTGATGTAATATAATATTATTAATAATTACAATTAAACTCATATAACTATATCTAATAAACGATTGATATATCTATTTTGATATATACTAGTCCATATGGAATATTGTTTTTCATTGGATCATTTGTATCAAAAGTATTTTTAAAATACTTTACAAGGTGTAAATTCGAACAAGAAAACTCTTACAAAAATGTGGCCAATTGAGGTAACCTTTTTGGGATGATTTATATGGTTGTCAAGTAAAGTTTAATTAATTTTGGTTAATAATTAATTTGATGTATATTTATGGAAAAAATTACTTTAAATAATACACCAAAATAAATAACAATAAAAATAATACTTGAATGTATAAGAATACAATGGATTAATATTATAATATTATTTTATTGTTATTAATTTTAAGAGATATTATATTTATTATAAAAAAGTCTATTTTATATTTGAGATAAATATAAAATAATATCGTATAATATTATTAATATATATAATAAATTCTACATAATTATATCTAATAAAATTATTATATTGTTTGTTTTTGTTTATATTTATGATTCATTCTGAGTCCCCATTTTTATTTTTCTTTCTCTATCAAAGATAAAGTAATGCATTATTAATACCAACAAGCTAATAAGCTACATATAACATTAAAGTTCTTAAATGATGGGATATGAAACCTCCGAACCAATCATCATTATTAAAATAGTGATTTTTTGTCTTGAAACTTTAATTATGGTCTTTTAAAAAACCGAGGCCATATAGTTTTGATTATGGTCTAATAAAATATGTGATTATAGTTTATATATATATAGCCTCAATTTTTATCAATAACTGTGATCATAAGTTAAACTACAAAAATTACTTAAATATAAACCAAATTATATGTCAAAATTATTAAATGATCATGATCTAATTAAAATAATAGAATCATAGTCTTTTTAAAACCGAAATAAAATATTATATTCTGTGTTATTCATTTAAAAAAATACAAAAAATAATTTACAATTTTTTCGTTTCTCGATCAGCTAGCTTCATTACTTCCTTCATCGGAATCTTCTCCTTCCTTGCACAACCAACCCTTTCTTTTCCTTCTCGCTCATGGCTTGTCTTCTTTCGTTGTGACCCATCTTCGGCAATACTCAACTCCATCGTATCCCTCTCTTTTTTCCAGCCCTAGTTTCATGTACCCAGTTTGCATATTCTAGAGTTTCTCGATCAGCTTGCTTCATTACTTCTTACGTGCCTCCAACTCAACCCAGTGCCTCCGTCAGTTCCATCCTGTCCCCCAACCTCAACTAGACCACCAATTTTCAATAAGCATCATCAACTTCCATCGATGTTTCTTGCAATTTTTATTCACAAACTTTTGAAAAAATCCTTGATTTGTTTTTCCTTTACACATTGATCTTATTTTCTTTCTTCAATTTGGTAAAATTTAAACTAATTGGGATGAAATATTTATACATTTAATTAATAAAAATAAAAATATAAAATATACAATTTAATTTACAAGGTATAACAATTCCTACCTTACTCCACTTCAGGAACTGTTATGCATGAGAATTTTGTAAAATTTTAAACATTTAATTGAGAAGCACATATGTGGAACATATTTTGTGAGATTGTTTACTCAATAGTTTTACAATATAACAAAAATGCAATAGATAAAATAGCATAACTTTGTTTTGAAATTCAAATTGGCATCGTCATTAACAATTTACAAATATATATATGCCAAATAACATTTTCTTTCATGAAATACATCTATCTGAAAGCAACTATATTTAATCAAATTAGTACTTGTTTGTCAAGTAATATTGCAGTAGTATAGTTTGCCTATTCAAAATTCAGTAAACATGAATTCACTCTTTAACTATTATAGTTGGGACTTGTATTTCATTATGATGGCTTAGTTTTACATATGTAACTCTTAAAATCATCCCCATCTTAATAATTTCATATAGGTACACATAACGGGGAATGTAGTTTGTGAAACAACCTAAAATGTGTTTTCACTACAGTTGTTTCTTAATTACTTCTATATATTTCTTGCAGCTAGATAGAAAACCATCCAAGTGTGTGGTGTTTAAGGATGATTCTAGATGCATAACTGCTACCCACAACTGTACAATGATGGTTGTTGCAATAATTGGCACTCTATGTGCGTATTGTTACAAAAACAAATAATTCTATTGGGCTAACACTATTAGGATCAACCGTGAAGCACATGAAAATTCAGGCTTGCATGTACATGTGCATATGCAGATTGAGATTCAGTAGAAGATCACTTTGAATCTCAATTTTGCTAGATGTTTAAATATTTTTCTATGTAATGCTAATTGGAGGGGTTAACTTGAAAACTGCCTATTCATACCCTAGCGTCTTTTGTTTTGTGCTTATTGTTGAATATGCATATATGAATTGGAGTAGGATAATCTTGTTGTTGTTAGTTTGAGTGAAATTTCAGTTATCAAGCTCGAGAGATTATTTATAAACAAGAATTCTAGTTTCATGGATCCACAAAAACAGATAATTGAGAAATTGTCGCCTAGGAAGAAGCTGATAATTGATACAATTTAGCGATATGACTTTTCTTCTTGCTCATATCAATTTTTTTACTTGTTATCTAGTGCATTGATTTGTCCTAGATAGTGGTTTTTTGTTCTAATATACAATATCTTGAGCAATAGTTTCCGGTGGATTTTCGATTATATTCATTTGTGTTATTTGAGTTTTTAGAGGTTTAGAGGTTAGTAGTGATGATTGGTTTAGAGGTTTCATATCCCAACTTTAAGAACTTTCATGTTGTATGTTATCTTATGAGCTTGTTAGTATTTATAATGCACTACTTGATATTTGATAAAAAAAATGATGATTTAGTATAAATCGTAAATATATATATATATAATAAGATAGTTTTTATTAGATATAATTACGTGAGATTAATTATATATATAAATAATACTATATCATATCGTTTGATTTTTATATTAAATATGAGATTTTTATAACAAATATAATATATCTTAAAATTAATAAGAATTAAAATAATGTTATAATATTAATCATCTCTACTCTTATGGATTCAAGCCAAAGTAAATAATAATATTTTTATTGTTATTTGTTTTGGTGTGTTTTTAAAGTAATTTTTCCAATTATTAACCAAAATTAATTAAACACTACCCGAAAACCATATATCAGTTATCTCAATTGGTAATATTTTTGTAAGAGTTTTCCTTACACCTTGTAAAATATTCAAAAAATAAATACTGTTGACCCAAATGATCCAATGAAAAAAGTCTTCTATCTGGACTTGTATATATCATAATGAATATGTTAATTTTTTTAATGAATATACTTAAAATAAAGTTAATTGTAATTAATAATAATACTATACTAAATAAATTATAATTTATAATAAACTTAGCATAAATTGACTTTACTTATGAGGAGTAGCCGTACAACAGCTATTATTAATTAGTAGTATTATTAATCTCGGATATGCTGAGAAGTTGTTCCAAGTAATCTGCTCCCAGATCTTGAAAAACCAATACATTTTCCAACATAATATCCTCATTATTCTGATAATCAAGTTTCTTCTTTTCAGCCAGAGCCAATTTTCTATTAACAGAGTGTCTGTTTTTCAAGGCTAAAACAGGAGAAGTAGTAGTCTCTTCAACGCTATAATTCATATCTTTAAGCGAATGGCAAACAACTTCAGCAGGAAAATTGAGAACAGCTAAAGAGCCTCTCATTGCATAAGCAGCTTGATCATAAGCTAAAGCAGCATCCTCTGCTTTATCAAAAGTACCTAACCAAACTCTTACTCCATTCCTTGTTGAATCTCTTATTTCTGCCGCATATTTTCCCCATGGTCTCTTTCTAACACCTCTATAAGAAATCTCTTCTTTTTTATTATTATCACATCTTTCTAATAATTTGCAATCCACCCCTTCTTCTAATTTGGATTCTTCCATTGAGTTGTTGTTTTTATCATCTCCTCCTCTTTCAGCTTCTTCAACAACTCCATAGAAAATCATTTCTTCTGGGTCATTTACATTTAATGGTACTAAAGATTGGTTATTATAATTCTGATCAGAATCATTCCATGATGATGAGAAATTATATTCAGGGGAATTCAAGGAACAAGAATCAGAGGAGAATTGATCAGATATTGGGTATTGAAAATATGGTGAGGAATATTCCATTTTCTAATAATTATCAAAATATGTAAAATTAATGGTTGGTGATTTTGATAAACTATATATGGATTTGATTTTGCAACTGGGTTTTTTTCAGAAGTGCCTTGGGCTTTGGTTAAATTGGGAAATGGATTTGCCTGGCTAATGGGTTTATATAGACAGAAAGGTATAGGGTTTAATTAGTAATTATCACTCATGTACTTTAGCTCTGAAAAACCAAATAATGCAAAGAGATGAAAAAGGAGAAGTGATTGTACCTAAGAATAAAATTAACATTGAATATATTGTTATTCGAATATAATATTCATCGATCAAAATTATTTATTTATTAAATATTAAATATTTATTTTATAAAAAATATATTAATTTTATATACTTTTAAAATAATAAATTTATCTATTCGAAGAGCACTAGTAGAAGTACTACAAACTGCGGTTGTCAGTGCCTCAGTGGGACCAAAGCGGGTGATGAACTGATGTCCACGATGACCAAATGTTTTGAAAAACTATTTATTATTTTTAAATTATATAATAATATAATATTTTTATTTAATAAAAATTAAAAAAATTAAATAATTTAATTAATAAAAAGTATATTCAAAAACAATTATACATACTGACCTTGGCGGCCAAGTCTTGTCAATTTTCTTATTACATCAGCTTGATGACCATATATTGAAGCATCTGTTTATAATATAATATGGATAAAATATTTAATTAAAATTAATTAATTACTTTCTCTTATGTCTTTAAACGTATTGATACTTCTTAGATAATAAAAAATCAATTAATTGTTTCTTATGCCCTTTAAACGTATTGGTACTTCTTATATAATTAAAAATTAATTAATTATTTTTGTATGTCCTCAAACGTTTAGCTACTTCTTAAGTCAACATTTAGTTTACAAAATACAATTGAAATCAAAATCGAAATAGTAATGAAATAAAATAAAAAAGAAACAATGTTGTTTAATTTGATCATTGAAATAAAAAAAAATGATTTAGTATTACAATGTTAGATTTGTCACGCCAATGAAATAAAAAAAAAACAACTGTATATTACCTTAATACTCATATATTCAGTAAAATTTAAATAATATTATTTAATTATTATTTTTTTTCAGACAAAATACATTATTAAAATTATTATTTTCTAAATAGTGTTTAGGGTTTTGAGGTTTGAGATTTGAGATTTGAGATTTAAGGTTTAGGGATTTAGGATTTGGGGTTTAGGGTTTAGGGATATATTTGTGAGTTATGGTTTAGGGTTAAAATTATTATTTTTTAAATACGATTTAGGGTTTTAAGATTTGGGGTTTATGGTTTAGTACTTAGGGTTTAAGGTTTAAGGTTTAGGAATTTAGAATTTGGGGTTTTTGGGTTTAGGGTTTAGGGTTTTGGGATTTAGGTTTTAGGGTTTAGGATTTTGGGGTTTAGTGTTTTAGGATTTAGGGTTTAGTGTTTTGGGATTTAGGGTTTAGGGTTTTGGGGTTTAGGATTTAGGAATTTGAGGTTTTGGGTTTTATGATTTTGGGTTTTGGGGTTTTGGATTTTGGGTTTTGGGATTTTGGGTTTAGGGTTTTGGATTTTGGGATTTTGGGTTTTGGGTTTAAGGATTTGGGAATTGAGTTTAGGGTTATATTTGGAATGTGGGTAAAATTGGAAAAAAATTGAGATGAGAATGAAATCATGATTCCTAAAAGGGGGAGAAGGAATTGTGATTCTTTCTTCTTTAGGAATCAATTCCATTCCTGACTCCTTTTTCAACCCAACTAAACATACAAATGAAAGTAATCAATTTCGATTACTTTTCATTCCCTCAAACCAAACACATTATATGTTTGTTTTTAATATGTGAACTAATCGATATAATTATACAACTTAATAACATATTTAATCTTCAAAGGAAACTAACGTTACATACATACTAGTACACTTAAATATTTGAATTTAAGTGGTAGCCTAAGACCTAGTCAGATGAGCCCGTTAGCTAGTCTGGGACCAAGATGCTATCATTTTGGTACATTATTCCAAAACAAACCCTTATCTAGCCCACGTGTATAAGCCTACTCAAGTTCATCTAGCCTTAAAAGGCTAAACCTACCCTCAAACCGTACCAATGGTTCAATACGCACCTTAACTCTAGTACTTGAACCAATTAGACTTATCCACTGAACCTGTTTTCTTGTATAAATAAACAAGGACTTTAACCTTATAAGGACTTTTAAACCATCAGATGTTATGAACCTCTAGTAGAACTCTCTCAAATATTTTGGCACCCATTATGGGCCTCAAGATTTTCCAACCGAAGACTAACATTGGGACCTCATAGCTCTTGTGGAATATAGAGTTAGTCAAGAATAGAAGAATTTTTCTCTATCGATAGTATTTTCAATAAGATTTTCACTATATTGACCATACTTTCAATCCATTCAATCCTATCTTACCTAATTTTCAAGAAATCTGAGTTTGAAAGTCGAAATGGCACCATGTCTTCCAAATAGCTAGCGGCTGTGAGGTCATTCAGACAATTAGAATCACAGGTTGAGACATCTCTATTGAAAGAACAACTTTGAGTACATCGGGAAAAATCAAGTAGCCAATATAATGGGTAACCCCCACATCCTCCCCCAATGGCGCCTAGCGGTCTGATCGTACCAGAAGCCATCCAACTACAAATAGAGTTCTTGTAATAGGTTATACGTTACATCCAAAGGGATAACCAAGATTTGAGGAAACTTTTAAAACAATAGGTACATTGTGGACGGAGTTCGAAACCTTAGAGAGAAGCAGACAGGTGATACAGTGGCTAAAATGATGAAAAAGATGGTAGTTGAGAAGAACACCTCCAACCAACTCTAAATAATGTATCTGAGGCCTTGCAACCCCGAAGTGTTAATGATCCATAAATTTTGGGTAGAGAACATATAGAGACAATACTAAAGTAGGAGGCCCGAATGAAGCAAGTGAAACATGCAGGGGAGGCACTATATGATATCGATGAGATGTGTAGCCAACTTATCGTCTCACCTTTTAGCGATAAAATTGAAATGGCTATACCACTCAAAAATTTATTATACCTCCTTACACATTGTATTGATGAAAAAAAGATTCAGTAGTCCATGTGTTGTCTTTCAAACACTCGATGGCTTTAGTGCGACTACATACTAATGTAAGAGATGCCATGCTATGTAAAACATTTGTATCCATACTTCATGTTGATGGCCAAAAGTGGTTCAACGACTTGCCTCCACGAAATATTTCAAGTCTTAGAGAATTGGTAAAAGCATTCGCCACTCATTATGGGAGTAATAAGCATATGAAGAAGACATCCCATAACTTATTTTCCATCGTTCAAGGTCATAAAGAAACTTTTGAAAGTTACATGAAGAGATTTAAAGTATAAAGCATTTCAGGGTGTCCTAGCTCTAGTATTTTGGAAAAGAGTTATCAAAAACTATAGGCTTTTTGTAAAATTAACTAAAAAAACACCAACGTCTTTAGAGGTCATGTATTTGGAAGCCCAAAAATTTGTAAATTTGAAAAGAGAGTTGGCAAAGAACCATATGTTCAAAAGAATCTGGAAGATAGAAAAGACATTAAGAAAGCAAAGCCAATGATCCATAATAAGGGGAGACATGTTCAACCTTGTTTTACCTAAAAGAGACAAAAAGTTATATAGATAGCACCATAGGAAAGATCCTTGTCTTCATTTTGAAAAACCGCCTCTCCGTTTATTCTAGGCAGAAATAGTCTGAATTATGAAGGAAACATCCAAGTTAGATGGCCACCCCAAATGAGGACCACAAATAGAGATCATACGAGATACTGCTTATTTTGCAAAGACACAAGACATTGGACGAGTGATTGTAGGTACCTAGAGCACGAAATAGAATTATTACTATCGAAAGGCCATTTGAGAGAACTTGTTAATGAAGATTCTATTAGATGGAGAGAAAGATGAGTCCACCATATGATAAGGGTAGCTTGTCTAGGCTTTCTATACCTAGAGAGGAACAACTTGCAAAGTTTGATAGAAATGTGAGAATTGTTCACACAATACAAGGAGGGCCTAATTTGCAAAAAAAATGACATGGTAGAGAAGAAAAGAGTATTTTTCACCCAATACATAATGTTGAACAAGAACCTAACCTTTCTATTATCTTTGAAGAAGATGAGATATTCCCTGTGCATGATGACGTTTGGTCTTTACGGTCTAAAAAGCAAGTTGCGAAGTCTAGAAAGTCTTGATTGGTAATGGTAGCTTATTGAACATGATGTATCTTGTAATGTTGCGAGAAATGGGAGTTAGACCAATAAAAATCATCAGGAATGAGCTACCTTTAATGGGTTTCAATGGGAGTATGATAATGTTAATAGTTACTATAAGACTCTCATTATTGTTACTAGGGGTTATTATGTTAACAAATTTTATGGAATTAGATATCCCATCCCCTACAATGTTATCTTAGGTAGATCGTGGTTAAAGAGACTATAGATCATATTTTCTACTATATACCAAATGATCAAGTACCTCAGAGCCTTAGGAGTAGAAACCGTAAAGGGAGACCAAAAGAGGGCTGGCAATTGTTATGTCATAGTCTTCAAAGGAATACAAACCCAATAGAAATCGAAGATCAAGAAACTTGTAACGTTAAGTAGGTTGGATATGATAAATACTGTTGACATAGAAATCGAATCAGTGTAAGGCAAGTATGATTTCTTATATGAGAAAAAATAAGAATGTGTTCACTTGGGTCTCGTAGAAATGACAAGTGTTATCCCAGAAGTTATTACATAAAATTTAATGTCAACTTGCTGGTAAATCCCATAAAATAAAGGAAACGAAAGTTCGTAAGGGAGAAGAATAATGTAATTAAAAAATAGGCCAGTTCGTTAAAATATGTCTGATGGGTCAAGAAAGTCGACTACCCTACCTGGTTGGGTAATGTTATTTTACCCCCAAAAGCAGAAGGAGACCCAAGGATATGCATAGATTTCGTAGATGTAAATAGAACCACACTAAAGGATTTTTTTCATGTTCCAAGTATCGACCAACTAATTGATGCTACTATATTGATTTCAGTCACATGAGCTTTATGAATGCATATTTAGGCTACTACCAAATCAAGATGCATCCAAAGGATAAGGATAAAAAATCCTTCATTATAGAATAAGCACATTCTGTTACACAATAATGTCATTTGGCTCAAAAATATGCGGGTAACTTAATGACTGGTCAATAGAATGTTTAAGAACCAGTTGAGACATAATATAAAGGTATATGTGGATGACATAAAGACAAAATTTTGAAAAGATGAGGAATATATATACGATTTATAGGATACTTTTGGAGTGTTAAGTTAGTATAAAATAAAGGTTAACCTTATGAAGTGTGTTTTTAGGATCACATCAGAAAAGTTTTTGGGGTACCTAGTGTCAATAAGAGGAATAGAGGCAAATTAAGAAAATATAAAGGCCTTAACAGATAAGAGATCACCAATAAATTTAAAGGAAGGTAATAGTTGAATGGGCACATAGCGACATTAGGAAGATTTATATCGAAGTGCAAAGATAAGTATTTTTCTTTCTTTCAATTATTGAGGAAGAATAAGGAATATGAATGGAATGAAGAGTGCAAGTCTGCTTTCTAATCCATTAAGGACTACTTGGGCAAAGCTCATGTATTGGTTAGCACTACGTCGGGTGAATTTTTGTTCCTTTACTTATTCGTTATCGAGAAAGCAGTAAGTATTATGCTGGTAACAGAAGAGAGAATTGATAACAACCAATTTACTACATTAGTTAGGAATTGATAGAGTCACAACAAAAGTATTTGGTGTTGGACAAACATGTACTTTCCCTAAGGATGGTCGCACGAAAGTTGAGACATTATTTTGGAGGCCACTCTATCATTATCCTTACGTTTTACTCTTTCAAACATGTCTCTTCATAACTTTAAAGAACCTCATCATTCCAGTTTCCTTGAAAAGATCAAGTACATATTTCCTTTGAGATATAGATATGCCCTTTTTTATTCGTGATACTTCCATTCCTAGGAAATATTTGAGATTTCCTAGATCTTCGATCTCAAATTCCTTGGCTAGGAATTCTTTGAGTTTATTCATCTCAATTGTAGAATTACCTGTTAGAACAATATCATCTACATACACAATTAGGATAACTATTTTGTCATTCGAGAAATGTTTGACGAATATTATGTGATGTGATTAGCATTGATTGTACCCATATCTCTTTAGAACTTTAAATAACCTATCAAATCAGGCACGTAGAGACTGTTTCAATCCATATAAGGATTTCTTAAGTTTGCAAACTCTATTGGTTGGAACAGGAGATTCAATTCTAGTAGGAATGCCCATGTAGACTTCTTCTTCGAGATCACCATTGATGAATGCATTCTTGACATCTAATTGATAGAGAGACCAATCCAAGGAGATGCTAGGGAGAGAAGAACATGAAGTGTGTTGAGCTTTGCTACAGGTGCAAAAGTCTCCTGATAGTCAATCCCATATGTCTCAGTGAATCTCCTAGCCACAAGATGAGCTTTGAATCTTTCTACACTGATGTTTGCTTTGTGTTTGATTGTAAAGATCCATTTACACCTAACAACTTGTTTTCCTAGTGGTAGTTCTATGATATCCCAAGTCTTGTTTTTCTCTAAGGCACTGAGTTATTTAAGAATAGTTGTCTTCCATTCAGGTACTTGAAAGGTTTCATGAACGTAATTTGGAACCTGTATCTGATCAAGGTTTCTGATAAATTCCTTATAACATGGTGAGATATTTTTATAGGGAAAAAAAGTTGTAGATGAGGTGGTTTGTGAAAGATCTTACACCTTTCCTTATAGCAATTGGAAAATTCAAATCATTAGGAGGTAACTCAATAATAGGAGGTTCAGTGATGTTACCTTGTGAATTGTCGGAGTGACATGTACTCGGGTTGGACTCTTGGACTATCTCAAGATATGCTTGGTTCTCCGTTCCCTCTTGAGTTCTTATACTCCTAGAGTAGACAAAAAGATCATTGTTTGGGACATGGAAGTTTGGATCTATTAGTAGAAGAGTTGAGGGTTCATTGGGATTATTAGGAGCATTTGTTTAAGATACTGATTCACTTTCTAGAATTTATGGGATATGATTTGAGACAAAATTTATGGGAGGCTGAGTGAAAATGCTATTCCAAAGCTGGTATTCATTGTCTATGTTCTCACCCTGAATAACAGGTTTGGAATAGTATGGATTTTGTTCAAAGAATGTGACATCTATTGTATTGTAAAATCGCTTTGTGATAGGAGAGAAGCATTTGTAACCTTTTTGGTTTGATGAATACCCTAGGAATATACATTTGATAGCTCTGGGTCAAGTTTATCTCTATGATTACATGGACATAAGCAAAACATATGAATATTTTAAAAGGAATGTTGAACACGATTCTCGTATGTGGGTATGACTCAAGAAGAGTACTGATGGGTGTTTTGAAAGTTAGGACATGAGAGGGCATCCTATTGATAAGATAGGTAGCCGTAAGGACAACTTCCCTTGAGAAATGTTTAGAGACATGAGTTGTAAATATGAGAGATCTAGCTACCCTGAGAAGATGCCTATTTTTCCTTTCATCCACCCCATTTTGTTGAGGCGTGTCAACACAAGAGCTTAGATGGATAATCCTATGATTTGACAAATAATCACTGAGAATTGATGCAAAGTATTCCCTAGCATTGTCAGTTTTCAATACTTGGATCTTTGTTTGAAATTGAGTTTGAATCATGGTATTGAGATTTTTAAATATCTGACATGCTTCAAATTTTTCTTTCATAAGAAATAACCAAGTGGTTTGAATATGATCATCTACAAATGAAATGAATCATCGTGTCCCTGTTATGTTTTTGATTTGAGAAGGTCCCCAAATATTAAAGTGAATTAGAGAGAAAAGATGTGATTTTTTATGTGGAAGAGTACGATATGAATTTCTTTAAGAATTGACATACTTCACATTTAAGATCCTTTAAATTTTTATTTGTGAATAATGAAGGGAAAAGTTTTTCCAAATATAGGAACTTAGGATGACTGAGACGATAGTGTTTCAATATGATTTCATCATTGTTATTGGAATTAAAATTTAATAAATCTTTATTTTGATACTAAACCTCGGACACAGCTTGAAAGACTTGTCTTTTTGAAGGGTCTTCAATGTTGAGAAGATAGAGTCCCAAGAACTCTTTAGCACTGCCAATCGTTTTGTCCAAATCAAAGTCCTAAAATTCACAAAAAATATGAACAAATTTTACCACACAATTGTTATCACGTGTGAGTTTAGTAATTGATAAGAGATTACAATCAAGGGTTGAAATAAGAAGGACATAATTGAGAATAAAAGAATTTGAAATTTTTGCTGAACTAATCCCTATTACTTTGGATATTGATCCATCGACAATTCTGGTAGTGTGTCCTTCTTAGGAAGTTTTAAGATTCACAAGAAGAGATGCATCACCTATCATGTGATATGAAACACTTGAATCTATAATTCATTGTTTCTTAACATGTTTCACACTAAAAGCTTTGATGATGTTACCTGATTAAGCATTAGTGGCAAATTGGGACCATTGAAGATAATTATGCCCATTTAATTTGTGATTGGTGATGGGAAAAATATTATTTCAATCTGAGCAGATTGGGTTTATTGGATTGAAACTGGGCAGATTGAGTCTATTGGGCTGAAATTGGGCATATTGGGCTGATTTGGTTACTCGGTTGGGCTAGGCTGGGCTGAAATTGTTACTAAGTGTCGATGCTGAAACAGAATGCAGAGATGAACCAGATGGCGATGAAAATGAACTAGATGATCGACGATGAAGATGAACCAGATGGTTGATGGTGCCCGAGTTTTATAAGATTTGATGACTGATTTGGTAGTTACGAGATGAACGATGATGAACAATATTGCACGGCTAAAATAGAGAACCCCCAGGATTGAAGTTACGAGATGAACAACAATGCACGATTGAAATAAAGAACCACCAGGATTGACGCGGGAGAACAGTGCCTGAGCAATTGGATTTCAAAAAATATTCCTCGGACAGAATTGGTGAGAAAAAAATTGGATTTCAAAAACGCTCTGATACCATGAAGAAAATATTGAGAGATGGTAAAGAGAAACTGAATTCTTATTTTATTTTATCTGATTAATTCAAATGTATATATAGCACTATGAATAGGACTAAAAGGTAGACAAGTTCCCACTAATTTAGGAATAATACAACTGGTATCAACAACTAAATGTCAGTTTGTTCTACACTAATTCACAGCCTATACAACAATATTACAACCTAATATTCTCAAAAAGTCTACACCTAGCTTGTCACTTACCACTGATAAACACAACAAAATCCTTCAAGAGTTAGGATTTAGTATATTAGAAGCCAAGCCCTTGGAGCCCAAGAACATCCAAATCAGACAATGTAATGGAAACTTCAACCTGACTTCAAATGCCTCTTCATGAAAAGTGGCATACCCGTTAAGAGGGTTGTGATGATCAAGTTTTGTTGGGGAGCTAGAATGATGGAAACATTATGGGGAGAAAGAATATTTATCCCAAATTCTCTATGCATCTTTGAATGTCAAAGCACTTGGGGTGAGTGTGCATTATAAATTTGAATCTTTAGTATGGCCAATAGAAGGTTGTGAAATTTTTTAAGTCTTTGACCTTATTTTTATTTGGAGAATGGGGACTTTAGACAATCTAATAATGTTTTGGTAAGAAATGGTCAAAATTGTCCATTCTCTTATACAACCAATTTCTCTTTGGTCACGACTGCCCATAGTAAGGATACAAGAATTTTTTGCTAAAGTAGGCTCATCACTTCAAAATGTAGATCATTGGTCACAAAGGTCATACATGAAAGTGGATTGATAAATTCAATGGCGACCTATACGAAAATGAAAGACCAAATAAAATTAAGAATGACACAATTGAAAATATGCAAGTATACATGATCATATACAAATAATAAGTAATTTTAAGAACAAGAGTTATCATACCCACGAGAATTGGTAATGATATATACTCATAATTACTAGTTCGTTAGTAAGTTAATTAAAATTAGTAAAATGTGGTTTTTTTTTGTTTTGAAACGAAAAATAAATTTATCAATTAAAGGATAATAAAGATAAAATAAAATAAAATCTAAAGATTATGATAAAAATATGAATAACAGAAAGATTACAAGATCATTCTCTACCACTAGCTTGTATTGTAAATCAACAAAAATATGAAGAAAGGTATTGACTTCAATGAAGTATTTTCACCTGTTGTGAAAAATAGCTCCATTCGTGTGTTGCTTGCTATGGTTGCATTGTTTGACATGGAATTAGAACAACTTGATGTCAAGACAGCCTTCTTACATGGTGAGCTTGAAGAATAAATATATATGCATCAACCAGAGGAGTTTGTTGTTCCAGGTAAGTAAAATCATGTTTGTTTATTGAAAAATTCTTTATATGGGCTGAAGCAATCTCCTAGGCAGTGGTATAAGCGGTTTGATTCTTTTATGATTGATCACGGTTACTCTAGGAATGATTATGATGGTTGTGTTTATCATAAAAGATTTCATGATGGTTCATCCATTTATTTGTTGCTTTATGTTGATGACATGCTTATTGCTTCTAAGAATAAGTCTGAGATTTAGAAATTAAAGTCACAACTTAGTGGTGAGTTTGAGATGAAATATTTGGGTGCAGCGAACAAAATTTTGGACATGGAAATTTACAGGGATAGACAAGCGGGCAAGCTTTATTTGACTCAGAAAAGTTATACTGAAAAAGTTCTTGAACACTTTGGCATGAAAGATTCTAAACCTGTGAGTATGCCGTTAGCTGCGCATTTAATGCTTTCTTTGGATTTGTCACCACAGTCAGAAGAAGAAGAGCGGTACATGTCTTAGGTTACATATGCTAGTGCCGTTGGAAGTTTGATGTACGCTATGGTTTGTACTCTTCCAGACATTTCACATGCAGTTAGTGTTGTCAGCAGATATATGGGTAATCCTGGTAAGGGTCATTGGCAAGCAGTGACATGGATACTTCGGTATTTGAGAGGTACATCTAATTTTGGTTTGGTATATGATGGGAGTTCTAATATTGGTTGTAGTGTTATTGGTTATGTAGACTCCGATTATGCTGGTGATCTGGATATAAGAAGATCTCTGACAGGTTATGTCTTCACTCTTTCTCATTGTGCCATTAGTTGGAAAGCTACTTTACAGTCTACAATTGCTTTGTCTACGACAGAGGCAGAATATATGGCAGCAGCAAAAGCAGTGAAAGAAGTCATTTGGCTTAGAGGTTTGGTTTGTGATTTGGGTTAATACCAGGATACTTTTGTTGTATTTTTTGATAGTTAGAGTGTTATACAGTTGACCAAGAATACTATGTATCATGAAAGAACCAAACACATTGATGTCAGATATCATTTCGTTCATGACATTATCTCTCAAGGTGTTATTGTTGTCAATAAGATAGTCACTACAGAGAATCCAACTGATATGTTAACCAAACCAGTTCCTTTTAACAAGTTCAAGCATTGTTTGGACTTGATTGGTGTTTGTAGAAGATAATCACCCTTCAGGGCTTAGGACGACGGTTATTTGGTAATCCGAGAAATTTCATATTTTGAAGAACTTGTTTTCTATTTTGAGCCAAGGTGGAGATTTGTTATATTTGGCCCAAAAAAAATTGAGCCCAAAGCCCATATAACAAACCCTTACCATTTTAACTAATATATATTAGTTTCCCTTGCTGCGTGAGGTTAGTAGCCGCCGGAAAAAAAAGAAACAGAGAGCAGTGCAGAGCAAAGGGAATATATGTGCATAGGAGAGGGAATATATACATATTTTGTTTCTTCACCAGCTCTTCTTCTTGATCGGCCATATCTTTTTCTTCAACCCCTAAAAGACAAGCTGTCCATTATTGTTTCCATTGGTGGAGTTTTTTCTCTCATTTGAATGGTAATATTTTGATTTAGTAGCAAGTTTGTTAATTTATCTTGCTATATATATTACCAGTAAATTAGAGGGGATATTTTGTGGGTTGATTTTGGATTATGATATAATTTGTGAAGCTCTCTGGAATTGGTGTTTGTATCTCTATTTTGATTATTAGTGGATTTTTTTCGGTGTGTCGTCGTCTGTGGAGTAGACTTTTCACATTGAAAAGTTGAACCATTTAAATCATTGTGTGCCATTTAATTTCTTACTGCTTATTATTTTGCTGTTACCCATTATTATTAATTTGTGCAACAAAATTGGACCCGATCTTCACTTCCGCAAGTGCTAATTTACAACAAATTAAAATTAGTAAAATGTGGTTTTTGTTATTTTGAAACAAAAAATAAATCTATCAATTAAAGGATAATAAAGATAAAATAAAATAAAATCTAAAGATTACGATAAAAATATGAATAACAGAACGATTACAAGATCATTCTCTACCACTAGCTTATATTGTAAATCAACAAAAATATATTCTATTCTTCTATTATTTGATTATACCAACTTAAAGAAATTCACAAACACAAAAATCTCCACTTCTTCTTATAGATTTGTTGAATTAAATAACTTCTTAATTCAAACTCTTTTTAATATGTAACCTAGAATAAACTCTCTAAATTTAATCTATTAAAAACATTATATTTTAATAAGAAAATTAGATTAAAGTTAAATACACAAACTCGATTTAATTATCTTGAGTATTAGTTTTCACTACAAGCAATTAATCATTAATTATTTAAATTGATCAAGCGATTACGTACCCAATCAATTAAATTGATTAACGATGAATTAATTTAATTATTTAATTATATATTTAAATAATCAAATAAATTTATAAAATAATTAAAATTAAGAATTAATATAAAAAAAATAATTTAATAGAATCTTACAGATATTATTAAATATTACAATCTATATCTAGTACTTTGAAATCACACCTAATCAATTATAAAATTAATTATTTATGAAAAATAATAAATTTAAAAAATTAGTTATGAAAACATTTTCACCCATTTGTCTCAGAGAACATGTCCACCTTCACCTCCATATCACTTACTTATTCGATTGTATTGGCAATTCGATAATATGAGTGAGAAGAAAAAAATATCACTGATAATCTAAGTTCGATAATTAATAATCTATCTTAACAATATATAATTACAACGAGGAGAATGAAATAATAATAAAAAGAGAAAATTAGAATTATCAATATTGAGGTGATGGTTTAAAGCTTTAGATACGGATGAGTCCTGGTTTTAAATGGTGTTAAAGAATTGAGATAAAATTGAATTGATAAATTTTATAATCGGATCCATAGATTTTATAATCCACTATATGCTATCAGAATTAAATAATTATTAAATTATAAATAAATAAATATTTTATTTTATATTATGTTATATTTAAATATTATACATACAATAATTATAATATATTATTATTTTAACTTAAAAATAAATATAAATATTTATAATAATTTAATAACTATACATCTATATATTTATAATAATTTAATAATAATAAACGTAATTTATAAAAAAAAATTCAAATCAAATCAAATTTAAATAAATCCATAATTTTGATTGGAAATGCACTCCTATTTTAAACGGGGTTTTGTCTATAATAGCCATATCTCAAACAATAGTTTAAAAATGGGCATAATTGAGATTTTTTTCAAAAATAGTCAAGATTTTACCTTAAACTTGAAAGCAAAATTTTTAATCAATTTTATTTAAAAAAGAAGATATATTAATTTCATTTTGTAAAACATAATTATTATAAATATAAAAAAATATTAATATCTTATAAATTTATAATTAATTTTAAATACATAATTTTTTTATCATATCATATATTAAAAAAATTATTTTAAAAAATAAAAAATAATTTATTTTACAATAAAATAAATATAAATTTATATATATATTGAAAATGATATACTAAATATTTTGATAATACATAAATAATATAATAAATTATTATTATTATTATTAAATATAATTATAATTATATTTAATAAAAAATTATAATTATGATATAAAAATAATATTCATAAAAATAATTAAATTATTAAAAAAAATTGTAAAGCCTCTATATCCAATTTTTTACAAGATATAATACAAATATAGAACATTATATCACAAATTTTGTGAAAATATATATTATATAATATAATATTATTATAATTATTTTTATTATTAATATAATAAAATATATAAATTATATTGAATTAATTATATTTTAATATTTAAATATAATTATTGTTAATAAATATTTGTTATCTTAGTAATAATTAAAATTATAATAATATTAGAGATATTTGTTATAATGTAATATATTTTTTAATTTTTTTAATCTTAAATAATTTATTTTTTTTAAATGTAAATAATTTTTCATAAAAAATACTGTAACTATTTAGTAAAGTTTTTAATAATTTAATAATTTAAAATTTAATAATTTATTATTATTATTATTTTTAATTAGTTTATAATAAAATTTTGATAAGTTATTTGTTATAAAAAAAATATATTTTATTATATAAATATAAATTATTTTATATTTATAATAAAAATAAATTATTATTTATTAAAAATTAATGAATAATTATATTTTAAGAAAATAAGGTCCTTGGAATTAGGGAACGAGAAAAAAAAGACAAAATATTTTTTTATTATTAAAATGGGTCTCTTGAAATTAGTGGAATAAGAGTTAGAAAAAGATAAAAAAAAATGATCTAAAAATTGTTTAATAAATTATTATTTTTCTGCTTTAAATTAAAACCTAATATAATCATTTTGTAAAGTATTGAATGTAATATAAGAATTATAAACAAAAGCTCATTTTAAACGGTGTGAGAAGTAGCGTTGGGATTTAATAATAGTTTGATAGGAAAAGACAGAATTGATTAGGAGTGGTGGTTAGGGGAAATAATAATATTTTTATTAAAAATAATCATATATAAAAAGATAATATTTTAAGTTATTTAAAATTTTATTAAATTATTATTATTCTTATATCAATTAACCGAAAAATTATTATATTAATTTAAACATATTTTAAAGTTAGAGAACCTGTTTTGCATCGATCCTAAATTATATTGTAGAATGCAAAAGTACTGCATTAAAATAAAAATAAATTAAAACTTCAGTAAGTGAGCATCATGCCATCATTATATACCTCGTACTTTGCATAATTAATTGATTATGATTATTTTAAGTATTGAGAATGCTGAAATTTACTTAGGGTGATTTTAATATTCTTATAAATAAATAAAAATTGAGTCATTTATTCCACTTGACAAACAGAGGCTTTCAGGTTACGTCCATCGTGTTGCATCTAATTTATAGATAAATAAATAAAAATTCAAACTTATTTTAAAAATAAGAGTTAAATTTATATTTATTTTTTTATAATTTAATTATATTATTATTAAAAATTTATACTATAATATTAAATAATATTTTTTATGTTTTTTTATTTCTTCAACCTCTCTATTTAATAAAGTTAAAAAAATAATGTTATTATTATATAATTATTTTTTAATAATAATATAACTAAATTATTATAAAAATAAATATATAATTTAAATATTGTTTTTATAATAAATAAAATATCAGTTTAATTTTTCGTTTCCATCAAATAATCAAGAGCGTGCATAATTAATTTATGTGTATGAAGTACATATTGACCAAGCAATGTTTTTTATCAATTAATATTTTTATATAATTTAAATATCCCATTTAAAATTAAATAAAAATAAACCTTAGTATGAAATACTAGACAAATCACTATCGAAAAAGCGATTGATTTACAGTAACTTTAAACTTGTAATAAATTATTCAAAGATGAGGAGCAGACAGCTGGATGATATGATAGTTTGTTACACAAAGTCAAGCATGCCAAATGCAACAAGGTCCAAAAAAAAAAATTTAATATTTTTAAAAATATTTATTTTTTTTATAAAATTAATAACAATAAATATTTATATAATTATTTTTTTATATTACCTTCCTATTATAAATAATGTAATTATGTTTTTTTTAAATCAACTTTTTATTTATGAGAAATTGAAAAAATGGTAAATAAATATGATTATATGGTACATCATAAAAATAAAAAATAAATAATTTATAATTTAAAATAATATGTATATAGAAAAGTTAATATTAAAAAAATTAGTGTGACTCTTCATTGTATGAATATAAATAACAGTGTATGTACGAATAAAAATAGTAATTTAAATATTTAATGCTTTGATTTTTGAAAATAATAAATATTTTTAAAAATATTAATTTTATTTTTTAAAAAATTTCATAAAAAATTTATTTAATCAACTTCAATTCAAAAAATAATAAACTTATATTACTCTAACAAATAATAACTTATTTAAATGCATATTTGAAATGACATTTTTCTCTATCTTTTATCCTAATTAAAATAGTAGTGTTATATAATATTAGTGAGATACTTTTACAATTAGATATATTATCAAGATTCCTGTGGAATGAAGTTAGTATAACAAGAAGAAATAATTTATAAATTTTTGATACTTAAATGATATTAAATAAAGTAATTAGTATAAAACTTATTCTTAATTAAAATTTGCGATGAACCAATATTTAAGCCACAGAAGATCTGTTCCATGGGGTCAATCGATTATTCAAATAAATGAGTTAAAACATTAATAAACTCTATAAAAAAGAGTTATTTATCTAAATAATATTGTTATTTATCTATTAATTACCAAGTAAATTTTTGCAAGAAAGATTAGTAATGTGTCATGCGCTAACAGCTCAAAGCAACTGAACAAAATTTAGCGAGCAATTAGAAATGAAATTAAAATATAAAAAAATATTCATCAAAAATATTGTCGGGAAAACATCATCGTCGATTAATTAATGATAGAAGGCTATATTTCTTAAGGAATAGTATTCAAAATACGAAGTATATCTCAAATAATATTTATTTAACCATATATATTTGAAAAATTATTTATTGATATTAAATCAAGTTGAATAAATACAAACCAATTAAACAAATAATATATATAAGTGATAAATGTGGAGAAAGAAAAATCACACATTTTTTTTCCTTTTTTTAAAAAAATATTAAAATATTTTTTTATTAAATAAAAAAATAATACATAATTAAAATTCGAACTTAAATCATCGTTTCATTCGATTGAAAGAAAAAAAATGAACCCTTTGATTTAATCTATAGTGATATATGTGATTTGAAATTTCTTCAAACAATGAGTAACAATAAGTATTTTATTACTTTTGTTGATGATAGCATGAAATATTAATATGTATTTGCTTAAAAAAAATATAAGTTATAGAAAAAATTATTCTTTATAAAACAGAAGTTGAGAATTAACTCAATAAGAATATCAAGGTAATGTGCAGTGATCGTGGTGGTAAATATAAAGTATCATTTGGTAAATTATGTTTACAACACGAAGTTATTCATGAAACCACGTCACTGTATTCACCACAGTAAAATGGAGTTGCTGAACGTAAGAATCGTACTTTGAAAGAAATGATGAATGCAATGCTATTAAGTTATAGTTGTCAAATAACTTGTGGGGGAAGCTATTTTATTAACTAACTATCTTTTAAATAAGTTACCCAAAAAAAAAACACATAAAACACTGTATAATTTTTTTTAATAAAGAGTACCTTCTTATAAATATTTGCAAGTGTGAGGGTGTCTTCCAAAAGTGGTTGTACATGAACATGGGTACAATGGTCAGTGTACCTGAGGTAAGAGTCTATCTAACCAACAAGAGAAAGTACAAAGGGAAGCATCCAAACTTGAAGTGTCAACACTACAACTATACAGGTCATGCTAAGGACACATGATGGTTTTTACATCCAAAATTAAAGCCTGGTTTTGTGAAGGACAAGGGTTTACAAAAGGTGAATCGTATTGCACACCGTGCAAATCATGTTTCTGCCTCTACCTCTAATGGGTCTGATCCAGTCAAGAACTTCACAGCGAATCCAACTGAACTCATGAATGATTTTATGTTGTATCTTTAAGGTAAGACAAGAGGAGCTAGAATTGACCGTGTGGACAACATAGAAGAAGGAAACTCGAAGGTATTACTAGGCAAGTTTGTGGAGTTTTTGGCAGATACAAAACTCATACCACAAGAAGACATGCAAGGTATCATAAAAGCCTTTAAAACTACTCTTAAAATAAATATGTTGCATGATTTTTGGTTGTAGATTCAGGTGTCACAGATCATATGACCAACCATGTGTCAAAGTCTCATAAATTTGAAAAATTAGCAAATCCTTCTCAAGTTTCAATTACAAATGGTAAGAATGTAAAGGTTTTAGGAAAGGAAAAAATGAAATTAATGTCAGATGAAATTCAATCGGCAATTTTATATGTACCTTCCTTTCCCTTCCAATTTATGTTTGTAGGAAAAAATCACAAATACTTTGAATTGCTTAACCATTTTTTCTCCTCACAATGTCATTTTTCAAGATTGTGCCACCAAAAAGACGATTGGTGAAGGGCTTTACTTAGATGGTCTCTATTACATATCTAAGAGCAATCTCATAGGTTTTCAAGCCAAGTTTAATCCCATCCAAGATAATCAATTGTGGCATCAACATTTAGCTCACCGTTCTCCACCCATTTTGTCAACTTTATTTCCAAACTTAGGGAAGGATGCAATTTCATGTGAAACTTGTCGCTTGTCTAAGGCCACTAGATTTCCTTTTATTTCTTCCTTGTCCAGGGCTAGTAAATGTTTTGAACTAGCTCATTCAAATGTATGGGAACCAATTAGTGAATCTTTTTATGCTTATACGTATTTTGTGATTTTTTTTGATGATTTCTCTCGAGTCACGTGGTTGTATCTTCTAAAGTCTAAGAATAAAGTTATGAAAGTATTTAAGGACTTTCATAACCTTGTTAAAAATCACATCTTTTCTAAAATTCAAACTTTAAGGTCTGACAATGGCACCGAATATATGTCCCATATCATGAAACAATATTTGAGCATTCATGGCATTATGCATCAAACAACTTATGTTGGCACACTTCAACAAAATGGTGTAGCCGAACGCAAAAACCGTGACTCACTTGATAAAACTATAGCACTAATGCTACAAATGAATGTACCAACGAGATTTTTGTCCCAAAGGGTTATGACAGCTGCTTATATCATTAATAGATTACCCAGCCGAGTCTTAGATTTCAAGTCTCCCCTAGAGGTCATGAAAAAAAGAAAAATTAACCTCTCACACCTTAGAGTCTTTGGTTGCATTTGTTTTGTACACATTCAATCTCATTACCGAGATAAATTGGACCCTAGAGTTGTTAAATGTATTTTTCTTGGTTATTCATCTACAAAAAAAAAGGATATAAGTGTTATGATCCCCAACTTAGGAGATTGATTGTATCCAAAGATGTTCTATTTTATGAAACTAATCTTTTTTTCAGCAAGTCACATGAAATCACCAGTCAGGGGGATGACATCTTGGATGTGTTTCCACCACCAAGAATCAAACTTTAGTCTCCACAACAACAACATCCCAACCATGTGAACATTGATACATCTATCACTGAAAGTAGCAATGAAGGGTCTCACCCTAATGGTACACTACATGAAGATGATAACAATCAAGATTATCCTCACAATAGGGTACAAGATGTGAACGAGTGTGAGACAACTCCTCCAACTCCACGACGTAATCCAATGCGTGTTAGGAATCCTCCCATAAGACTTCAAGACTTTGTCACCTACAAACCCACACATCCCATCTCCAATTGTGTGTCGTACAAGAGAGTGACACCAGCCTATGCCGTATTCCTCAGCACTATATCGAGTTATAGTGAGCCTCAAAACTTTCATGAGGCCAATAACAAAGAGGTGTTGAAGGAAGCCATGCAAGAAGAACTTAAAGCCCTACATCAACACAACACCTAGAGTATCACCAAACTTCCAAAAGGAAAGAAAGTTATAGGTTACAAATGGATTTATAAGCTTAAATTCAAGTCAGATAGATCAATTGAGAGGCATAAAGCAAGATTGGTGGCTCGAGGATTCACTCAAACATTCGAGGTGAATTACAAAGAAACATTTGCACCTATTTCCAAAATTAATACAGTAAGGGTGCTACTATCTGTGGTTGTAAACAAGGGATGGTCCATGTACCAAATGTATGTGAAGAATGCATTTTTGCATGGTGATCTCAAAGAAGAAGTCTATATGAAGTTGCCACCTGGACATCCTCAAAGAAATGAGCTGGATTTAGTGTGCAAATTGCACAAATCTATTTATGATCTAAAATAGTCCCCACGAGCTTGGTATGCCAAGCTAAGCTCAGTTCTTACTAGTGTTGGTTTCAAAAGCAACAACACCGATTTCTCATTATTTGTTCACATAAGAGCTATGGGAAAATTGGTTATGTTGATTTATGTAGATGATATGATAATTACAGGTGATAATGCCGATGATATTTTCAACCATAAACAATCCCTCAAACAAAGGTTTGCAATTAAAGACCTTGGGATATTGAAATACTTTCTTGGTATAGAAATGATAACCTCACACAAGGGACTCTTTCTTAACCAAATGAAGTATATCCTAGATTTGCTCAAGGAAGCTAATATGAGCGATGCTAAACCGGTAATTACCCCTCTTGATAGCAAGTTCAAACCTAGCTTGAAGGGCACACCATTCATGGATATAAGTTATTACCAGTGACTAGTTGGTAAGTTAATATACCTAATAATCACTAGACCTGACATCACATATTCTGTAAGTATTATGAACCAATTCATGCATTCCCCAACACTTAAGCATTTTACCTTTGTTAAAAGGATCTTACACTACCTGAAATCAGTGGGTCGTGGTATCATTATGAAGAAGAATGACAATACACAATTTATGGGGTATTGCGATGCTGATTAGGCAAGGAACACAATCGATCATAAGTCCACCACTAGCTATTGTACATTTGTCGGTGGAAACTTGGTCACATGGAAGAGTAAGAAGCAAACTATCATCACTAGATCGCTGAAGCTGAGTATCGTGCAATGGCTTCAACTCTGTGTGAGTTGACATGGCTTAAAGGTCTTCTGTGTGATTTAGGTGTTCCTACAACTCTTCTTATGTCTTTATTTTGTGATAATCATGCAGCCATACATATAACATCAAACTCAGTGTTTCACGATAGGATAAACACATTGAAGTTGACTATCATTATATTTGTGAATAAGTTCAATCGTATGTAATTTAGACACATTATACAAGAAGTTTTGACCAATTGGCCGACATCTTCACCAAGTCCTTGGCATCTCATCAATTTCAACATCTTATGTCCAAGGTTGGATCCATAAACCTTCTAGATCCAACTTGAGGGGGAGTATTGGATGATAGTCCTTAATTCAAGGAGTAAAACAAGGAGTTCTTAATTTAAGGAGTAAAACAAAGAGTTCTTAATTCAAGGAGTAAAACAAGGAGTTCTTAATTCAAGGAGTAAAACAATGAGTTCTTACTTCAAGAGGTAAAACAATGAGTCCTTAATTCAAAAGGTAAAACAATGAGTCCTTAATTCAAGGAATAAACACAAAAAATCCTTAATTCAATGAGTAATTCAAGGAGTTAATCTACTTATATATAGCTATACAATTGTAATGAGAAAAAAATTATAATAAAAACATGAAAGAAATAATACAAACTTGAGAGCTCTTTTGTGGAGAGTTATTCCTTGTTTTTTCAACATTAGTAATAAAAAATAACTATTAAAATAATATAAAATTATAATTTAATACAATTCTCTAATATAATAAAAGTGTTTATTTATTAAAATGATAGAAAATTAAAATTTAAGATAATTAAAATACAATAATATTATATTATAAAATAAATTTTAATTTTAGATAAGTTTTCAGTTATTATTATTTTAAATATATTAAATTGAAACTACTTATTAATATGAAAAAAATTGAATAAAATTGTTCAAAATTTAAATTGCTATATTAACAAATATATATAACTAGAAGATAGCATATGAAAAATGTGTAGAATTAGACTATATGATGTTGAAATTTTTTATATCCTTTCTTTATAATATTGGGGATATTTTTATAAATTAATCTTTATTGAATATGATAACGATAATTTCTAAAAACTGAGATAAATATCAATAATGGTAATTGTAATTAATTTTTTCTTTATAGATTAATCTATATCGAATATGATAATGATAATTCTTAAAAATGAAAATATCTATAATGGCACCGATTTTAATTAAAGTTAAGCAAAAAAATTGGATAAAATTGTTTAAAATAAAAAATTACTTATATACAAATATATATAATACTAAGATATACATGATGAGAATAATAATTTTAATCAATAAACATAATCATTTATTTTTTATATTGAATCATTTCATCTTAACATGAATATGTGTCGATTTGATTTTTATCTTGATTAGTTATTAATTAATTTAAATTTTAAAATTTTAAAACTATTTTAATATTTGTTAATAATTTAAATTATTTTATTATTAGGATAATAAGTTAAATTCATCCATATCAAATATATATATATATATATATATATATATATATATATTAATTATTATTTTTGATTAGCTTATTATGAAAGATATTCACTTCTTGAAAGAATTAAACATTTGTAATATGAAACACAATTAAAATGAACAAATAATGATAATACATTTCTAATGGTGCCACTAATTAATCTCACCCTTCTTATTCAGATAGAAACTGAATATGCTCTTAATTGAATTTGGGGTGAGAAAAATACTAAAAGAAACAGAGAGAAGGAACAAAACGACAAGAAAGAAAGAAAGAAAGAAAGAAAGAAAACTAGACCAGCTAGCAAATTAATGGGAAATTCGGATGGGGAATGGCTAATTAATGTCTTTAACTCAAGTTATGTGCATGAACCTGTAAATATCAGTAATAATGTTTGAACGAGTCAACAAGAAATAGAAAAATTCCTCCAATTCTCAATCAACCGTATTGGTTAAGATTTGTGTTGTATTTTGATTTTTGATTTTTGATTGTGATTTATTAGAGTTAGAAAGATGAAATATCAACTATTTTGGGTTGATTGTGGAAGATTACAAATTAGTATTTATATCCAAGAATCATTTTTTAAAAGTATTAATTGTGATATAATTCAATATATAAATTTAATTCTGTACATATAAACTAAATTTTAGTTAATTTTTTTTATTATTATATATAAATTAATTTATTAAAAAATAATTTAATCTTTTATAAGGTTAAATTAATAAAAAAACAATTAGTAGCACACCCCTTACCTCAGAATAATAATAATTATTATTATAACACACGAGCCTTTTGGAAAAAAAAAGAAGAACAATGTATAATATATAGTTATAGTTGTATAAAAATGAGCTTTTTTTTAACTAAATTATTTAAAAGGTCAAAACTCTTATATATTCACTCTGAAGTCAATTTGTAGCTAATTGAGACTCTATGTTTCAAAGTATACAATTAAGCATTTGGTAGCTTATATGCTTTAAATTAATACATTAATATCTTTTATTAAAACATTATGTTTTATTATCTTAGTTTAAGTATTAATAATCCTTTTACCTATTATGAATAGTATTTGATCATTTTTAGTTAAAATTACTTATATATGTTTTATATGTCAAATTAAACGAAGATATTTACGAAAATTTAATAAAAAGAAAAAATCAATAATAATTTAATGGTAAAAAATAATAATAATTAAATTATGATACAAAATTAAAATATTTTAATAACATAGATTATAAAAAATATTAATACATTAATTAAGGCATCGAATCTCATATAAAAATAAGTAAAATAATTTAATTTGTTTTAATATGTTATTAATATCCTTAATAATATAAGTTTAATGACTTAAAATTTTAAAATAAAAAAAATCATATTATTAATTAAATTATGATATATAAAAAATATCAATATATTAATTAAAATTTCACCATTTTTTCCACTTTTTCTTATCCACCTTAAAATTTCGGGTTCATTTACCTCGTGCATTTTGGTTGGAAAGGGTCCCATTTCCTATGGATAAACCTAATAAATTAATAAAATCCCAAAAATCTTTGTGAACACAAAATTAATGATTTTGCCTAATCCTTTTTTTTTCACCAGATAATATTATGATTTAGACTAACATAGTTTTATACGATTGTTGTCTAATCGAATCACTTTTAATAACTAACTCCTTAAATTTATCTAAATCAAATATGCTTAATTATGAAATTTTGAAGAAATAGATGTTCATCTCTTTCTAAATTTTAATTAATGATTAGAAAATAATAATTAATCATACGTTTTTGATTCAATGGAAAATTCATTATTACAGAAAGTGATTATATATATAAACATTATTAATTAGATTTTGGAAATTGTTTTCAACGTAAGTAATGTAGTAGTCTTAAAAGTGCTTTGGTCCAACATAAGTTGTCTTATTTGACCCAATAATGCAAGTCTCTACATATGGTTGCCACTTGCCAATCAATTAGTTAATCATGCGCAACTGCCACTATGTGCAAATTACGTTGTTTTTACTTTTTATAATGCCTGTGTTTTGAAAAGTTGGTCCAGTCAAGATATAGACCATACGGTCTTACGTACTTAGCGACAAATTAAAATTTTATGATTAAATTTGTAATATAAAATAATAAAATCAGTAAATTTAAGTACATTTTTATATTTTATTATATACCGTAATTATTTTAAACTCAAAACTTATTAATTTTTTTATAATATGAATATAAAAATAAATATAAATTTATATAATTGCATATAATACGAAATTGTCTATTATTATGAATGCGGGTCAATCAAAATTCAAAGCATATACACAATGTGACAAGAAATTCAAACTTCTTGTTCCAGTCGTATTTGAAAAGGCTTCAAGAGGTCAAGGTGCATTGACATTGGTCATAAGTTTTCAAAAATACTGATTGATAATGTAGATGGCATAATCGCTCCTTTTATAGCAAAAACCTGTAACACGTTTTGTTTTACTAATTTAAGTAAGATAAGTCATTAATTTCACTAATTTGTTATATATTATAAAATAGGTATAAAAGCTACACATATTTTAGATAGATCTCCTTTACGTATGTATTGTAGTAATAACAAGATTTTCTCTTTATCATAACCAAGTCATAGAGTTGGAGGATAAAATATTTTAAAGATACCTTTTAATTACAAAAATTATTTTAAAAAAATATACACATATTTTTAATATGATTCAATTTTAAGAAGTTAAGACCATAATAATAATAAATGTCATTTAATATATTGTGTCATCCTTACCACTTAACCACTAATTTAAAAGAAAATATGAAAATTGTCTCCCACCCGAGAAGAATAATTTGTGTTGTATATTATTCAAACCAAATACAAAAGAAAAACAAAGATAATACTGATATAATATAGGCTATCAAAAATTTATTTCAAAACCTTTTACTATATATTTATAAATACCAAAATATGTTTACAACATAATTTAATAAAATAAAAATAAAATTAAATCATATAATATCTCCAATAAAATTTGAATGATCATCGTCGGGGACTCACCAAAGTTATGACCACTAACCAGATAATAGATTACATATACATGTATTTTTATATATAACATGTTACATCCACATTAGTTTCAACGATCTATCACAAATAATATGTTACATCGAATTATATTTTTGTATATAATCTCTTAAATCCACCATAGTCTCGATAGTTCACTGGATGTAACCTATTATATCTACATATATATTTGTGTGTCAAATTTTACATTCATTGGAGCTTAATATGCTTGGAAATATGCAAGTATATGTGGTCAATTATACAAATGATAAATAATTTAAGAACAAATGTTATCATACTCAAAAGAAACTTTCTCAACCATGATGATACACTATGAGAATTTTCTTTTATTATTTTTGTGAATTATCTTAGTATATCATCATGTTTGAGAAAGTTTGATATTAGGAACATTTTTTGATCTCTACCTCTTGTGGTCTTTTCTCATTATTTTAATAATTGTAGAGCATCATTTTGTAAGGTTCTTGCAATATAATCTAAAAAAATTATTTTGTCTAAGTACTTCTATAGTTGAGTAAAATAAAAGACATAAATTTTGCCCATTCTTTTATAGTTTTTTCTTGATCTTTAAATGGTATATTAATAAGGTTTAAATAAGTATCATGTTGTGATATTAGTTATTTACCTAAATCATCTCTCCTAGTATAAGAAGGAGTTGGTTAATCTTTTAGTTATGTTCTACTATGTGAAGCTTCATTTACATCAATATAGTCTTCATCTTTAGTTCTTTTTAAATACTCTTCAATTTTTTTCCTTATCTAAGAATTCTTTTAATGGTTCTTCAAGTTTTCTCTTTTTATAAGTATCTAAAGATTTGTCAGAGTTAATTTCTTGATCACTTACCATGTTGGTTGGGTATGGAGTATCAGATTCTTACTCAAATTCAGATGTGGATTCATCATCAGAGGATAATAAGTTTATTTGATAATCAAAGTGTGACAATAATGATTCCTATTCAAGTTAGGTTTCTTGATTTTTTTTAATAATTGTTGTCTATATTCTATTTCTAATGTTGGATCTTTATAAAGATGTCTCCAATAATCAAGAATTTTGACAATGTTATCATATTTTGTTCGATTATATTTGTGAGTTTGAAAAGTTTTAAGTTTTTTAGTTCCATAAAATAATCTTGGAGGTGTATTACTTTTAGGACTATTCATGTCATGTTGATAATATATGTTTTCATCTATTTTTTAATAATGATTCAATCTTATTTTTAGTTTCTAATTTAAGATCAAGATTTTCAATTTTTTGTATATAGATTAATTGATTTTCAACTTTTCCTATATTAAGTTCTAGAGCATCAAGTTTCTTTTCTAAGTGGTTTTGATGAATCACTTAATATTTTTCTAATCTTTTTAACCAACTTTCTAACATGTCTAATATAGAATTTATACCTCTACTAATAATACTTAGATTGTTTTTTAATTTTTTATCTATATGAAATATGTGCCTAAATTCATATGGTTCTTTTTGTATCCAAGAACTAATACTTTATATTAGATTGATGTTCATTATCCATAAAGTTTTTTATGATAACTAAAATCTCCTACTACTTTAATATTTTGGGTGCCTAAAATCAAAAGTTTTCTCTTATAACAACCTTAACAAGGTTTAAAAATAGGTTATTATGGGCTTTGAAACAGTAATAGGTATATGGTTTTTCAAAAACATTTGAACAAGAATTACAATATAATATAGTAATTTCAGTTATAATTTAACCAGCTAATCCATAGCTCTGATACTAGTACATGATTGTTTAAGCTTATATTAATTTTCATTCAACAAGGTATGAGGATAGGAAATATATATACACACATACACACTAGAATTCTACTAGAATTAGGAGATATTACTCTAATATCATAAAAATAATGGACTTGTATAGAAAAATAGAAACTAACCTTCTTATTATTATGAAGACTTGAGCTGATATTACAACAGAATTATTTTACAAAGAGAAACTCTTATAGAAAGCTACTACAATTTTTTTCTATACTTTCTTATGTTTTTCTTCGATCTCCAATGTCTTACTTGAGTCTCTTGTTTATAAAGTAGGATTTTTTGGATTTCTCTAACTTGATAATGACTCCATCCCTATCTTGTTTTGATAATTATTTTATTAAATAATATGGAGTCCACTATGCTTCTAAAACATTTATTATATTATGGAGTTCTTCGTTAACACCACTTAATGGACTCTGTGCATCTTAATAAAAAGATTCCATGTCCTCAGCATAATCTGACAAGATCTTCCAATTTTTTTAACTCTTTTGTCAATTCTTTAGATCTTTCATAATTGATGTGAAGTTCTGTAACAAATAGTCTTTTGTCATTTGTTACCATAAATGGTCTTCTATCCTCTGGTTTAGATAGAATTTCTTTGGTGATTTGAGATATATGAATAAAATTTTGCATCTAATATTCTTCTATACTCATATTTTGAATTAAATTTTTAGAGTCAAGTAGGGGTTAAACTTAAAACTCTTTTTCTTCTATCGTTGCTAACCACCATATTTAATAATGCTAGAATAATTTTTATCTTTCCCACTATCCAATTGTACTAGCAATCTAGAAAGTTAAACATCTGGTCTATTTATAATATTTTGCATAATGATAGACCATGGATTTGATCATCATTAAAAAATGTATTAATTCCATCATATTAAGGCTTTAAAAAATCACTTGATTAGCAATTCTCCAATCAATATATTCAATTTGCAATAAATCATTATTAATAAGTATAGTTAATTTAGGAAATCATCACTTAGATTAATTGATGAACTGTTTCTTTGAAGCATTTGTTTTATTTTAGATTTATGATATTCAACTCTATTTTTGATATTTTGGTATATTTCTTTAAATCCAAATTCTAATAATGCTTTAGCTTTTTCAAACAGACAAATTTTTTTAATTTTTTCAAAAAATGGATTAGAAAATTCACTTTTAATTATATCAAATAATTGAAAAATATTTGTTATTTTCTCAAATTAATAGCATTGTCTCAATTTATCTGTTTAATGATTTAGAAACAGAGTTTTTTAAGATTTGATAATATAGTTGTTTCTTCAATTATTTTCTCTACAAATTGAGTCGTATATTACCTAAACTATTTTCTATGTGAATCACTTAAAATATGGGTTTTCATACTCTATTGAGTTCTTTATAAATGTTATTTGGGACACTAGGATTATAAAAATACTTGATGTCTTGTTTAGACACAAGATAAGCAAGATTAAATCCTACTTGATATGCTTCTTCAAGCTTGTTTAACTCTTCAAGCGAATTATATGCTTGATAAGAAGCATTTTTTTACCTTATTTATTTGGTAATGACTGGCATTCCAAAAAGTGTATATTCTTGGATATTGTCCTCTGAATACGACGTAATATTTTCTTTTTAGAACATTTGTTTGTTCCACCATTTTTGTCTTCTTAGCAATGGTAATCCAATCTCTTAGAGGTTTTTCCATATGAAAAACTAAATTTTTATCTGATTAATGATCTTTATAAACATTTCTACTAAGATAATCTGCAATAAAATTATTAGTATATTTTAAGTGTTCCACTTCAAAACTATATACGATCATTTGATTATACTATTTTAATCTTCTTCCTTCGAGATTATTTCTTGTATTATAAAGAAAATCTTTAACTGCTAGGTTATCAATTATAACAATAAATGTTTTTAGAGCTAAATAAATATAAAATCATTTAATAACAAGTTTTATTGCTAATATTGTTTTTCAAATATAATGTAATTTAGTTCATTTGGTTTAAATTTTTCATAATTCTATCTACAAATTAACTCTTCTTTTTGAAGTTTTTTAAATATAGGAGCTTTTCTAGCTCTGATACTATTTACAAAACCTTACAGATCTTTTTCCTCCCACTTCTCTATTGGTATAGCTTTTAATACACATCCCTAGTCCGAAGCATCTGTTTCTAAGATTAATTTATCACCTAATTTAGAAAAATAAACTTCTAACAGATGTTGTATTTCTTCTTTTATTTCTTTTAAGAATTTTTTATCTTCTTCATTCCATGATAATTTAGTATATTTCTTTAATTTATTGATAAGAATAATTTTATTTTGAGATAGATTTGTTTATAAAATTTATTCAATAATCAAGAATTCCCAATAATTCCTATAGTTGTTTTTTGTCACTAATTTCTTCTAAAAATTCTCTTACTTTTGATATAATATGTTCTTAAAGTTTTATTCCCATTTGATTTAAAATTATCCCTAAAAATTCAATATATGTTTTTTCTATTTCTATTTTCTTTGGAGATAAAATTATTTCATGTTCTTGAAACTTCACATAATAATATTAAATGTTTTTTGTGTTCTTCTATTGTTTTAGAAAAAAACAAGAATATTATCAATATATACCATACAAATTTTTTTAAAGTCTTTAAAGATGTTATGCATCCATATTTGGTAGATTTATTGGGATATATTTAATCCAAAAGGCATTATGTTCTATTGATAATGTCGTATTAGTGTACCAGTGGTTTTGACTATTTTGTTAATTTAATTTGTCAAAATCTAGATTTACAATCAAACTTACTAAAAAATTTGGCTCCTTAGTTTGATTAATTAATACATATTTTCTAGGAATAAAGTATCTATCAAACTATAAATGCTCATTTAACCTTTTATAATTAATAATCATTCGGGTTTTGACCCCATTTTATTTCATTATGGTTTCTTACCATGAAGTCGGGACTTGAATGTGGATTTTTTGTTTAATAATTAATTTATTTAAATATCAAATTCATCTATATTTTATTTATCATAGATCATTGGTTTGACTCGAATAATTACACTGAATCACATAATTTTAAAGTACAATATCTTGGACTCCTTAACCAAAGTTTTAGTGGGTTTTCACTAAAATTTTCTTCCAAAATTTTATGTAACCAATGGATTTCTTCTAATTGATTGATAGATAATGTATGATCACCATGCTTGATTGGCTTGAATTCTTTATCATGCTTATTTTCATTGGATAATAATTTATCATAAAATTATTTTCTATGACAAAATCTTCATACATATTAGGAAAACATAATTATTTAGGAATCATAAATTTTCTATGATTAAACGAAATTAGCTATCCTTTTAACTTTATATTGAATTATGGTTTCTTTTCCTTCTATTCCTCTAACTATAATAGAATTCGTAATTATCAATTTTTTGAAAGTATTGTATTAGGTCTACAAGAACATACTATTTCTTCTATATCAATTAAAGTACGTAAGCTATATAATTTATAGTTTGTAAAATTAAAATAACCTAAAACGTAATTATAATGTTTTGTTTTTACCATAACTTGGTGAGAAAATTATTTCTTCTTTTCCTATTTGGATATAATAAATTTGTACTTGAAAGATTTCTTATTTTTGGTTAATTTCGGGTAATATTGAAACTTGAACATTTTTAACAACAATAATTTTATCATGATTATCTTTAGATTTAGAAGATGATTCACTCATTCTTACCTTTTTTTTTAAATTCTCACAACCTTGTTATGGATATAAAGTTTGTCAATATCTATTGACTGAATTTTTGTTTCTAAAATATACTTGATTTCTTGATACTTATATTTCTACTGTTCAAGGATTTTGTTCTCTAGGATTATCTATGAGATTTGTAAATAACTATTGTTTTGGTATTTTTAAGTCTTTCCATTTAATTAATCATGGTTGAATTTCTAGTTCATAAGGTCTTGGTTCAAATATTTCTACGAAGCTTTTATCACCTTTTTTTTATGTTCATGAAATTTTGTTAATTCATGGATAATTTTTCATTGAATAGATAAACTTTGATATTGATGATCCATACTTAAATTTTTTAGTTGACTCTTCATCTTTACTAATTTTTTTATAATATGATCTGTTATAGATATAAAGAAATTTGGTTTTATGTTAAATTAAACAAACCCATTTACTAAATTTGATTGAACACCACTTATTACTAATGGTAATGGGCCTTTTATTCTTCCATCTAAAATTACTGAAAGTAAAAGAATGTTTATTCCTTGTCTAAACAAACTTATAATTGAAATTTGTATTAGACGAATATATTTCATTTCTCGATATTTTTTTTCCATCTTTCTATCTTCTTTTTATCAAAAAACTATATTTGAGTTGTTCTATCTTCTGTACATTTAGCATCAGAGTTTTCAACAAATTGTTCAAAAACTCTTGCTGAGAAAATTTTAATTTTAGACATTTTATAGATATCTTCTTTTTTAACTTTGTGTTCAATTCATTCTATTTCTTCAAGTTGTTCTTGAGTATAAGTTAGTCCTTTTCTCATCACATCTTTTAATTTTATATTTTGTAATTCTTCAATAAGAGTTTCCTTTATTTTTATCGTAGAGCTTGATTGTTCTTTCATCATAAATATCATCTCAATTTCTTCTTCAGATGATTCTTCTTCACTTTCTACTTCATAGATTATTTCCTCTATATGAGAGTTTTCTTCTCGTATAGGATTTCTAACTCATTTGTTTCTAAGATCTTAATCATCTTTTTGGCACTCTTTTCTTTTTTGTGATATTCTGGTGCGTAATTACCTTCTTCCTTACAAATATAACATTTATATTTTCTCTTTCAATATATTTTTTATTTGGGTTTTTTTCTAATATACTTTTTTTTCTTTTTAGAAAAGTTTGTTCTTTTCTTTCAAGGTTTCCATTTGAATTTTATTTTCTTATAGGATTTCATACTTCCTCATATAAGACATTCTATCTTCCAATCTTCTTTTAATATTCTATCATAACATTGTAGTCCATATTTTGTATTAGTGATTTTCGTTTAACTTAATTTTTTGTTTTAAATGATAGACATTATTCATTTATTAACCTAAGGACATAGTTAATTCTAAAACCTAAACTGTCTACTTTATTTAGCTTTTTTAACCAATATAGATATTTTTTTAATAGTTAATTCATCCCAAGGGTTTAATAATTTATTAAAAAATTGATCTAACTAATATATATCTTGAGAAGGTTCATTAAGAAAATAATAGTTTTTAAGTAATTTTACAAAATCTTCAAATTGATAAATATTACATAATTTTAATTTTGATAGAGCATAATTAACATCTTCTTGAATCGTTGGTCTCCTGCGTTTCCTATCAAATTTTCTTTAATTATTTTTATGAATTCTCTTAGTATATCATGTTTGAGAAAATTTGATAATAGGAACAATTTTTGCTCTTTATCTCTTGTAGCCTTTTTCATCGTTTTAACCATTGCAAAGCATCACATTGGTAGTGATATAATCTAAAAAAAAATCTTTTGTCCAAATACTTCTACAGTTGAGTAAAATAAAGAACATGGATTATGTCTATTATTTTATAGCTTTTCTTAATCTTTAAATGGTATATTAGTAAGGCTTAAACAAGTACCATATTGTGATATTGATTGTTTAACTAAATCATCTCTCTTAATATAAGAATGAGTTTGTTTATCTTTTGATTTTGTTTCAATAGGTGAAGTTTCATTTACATCAATATAGACTTCATCTTGAATTCTTTTTAAATATTCTTCAAATCCTTTCAGGTTTAACAATTTTTTTAATGGTTCTTTAGGTTTTCTATAAGAATTTTTCTTTGTAAAATAATTCTGATATAATATCAAATCAAATCTTCATAATAATACGAAGATTAATTTCTATTTTTCTATGCAAGCTCATTATGCTTATGATATTAAAGTAATATTTCTTAATTCTAGTAATATCTACTAGAATTACTATAAATGAATAGGAATGCAGAGATATAAGATCATGAGATTATCCTTACTAATAGCATACATTTCAATTAATTATGTCACAAATCAATATTTAGTTTCTTAAATTCTAAATTATTATCATAATCTAAAATCATTTTTGAATTTTTAAATTTAACTGTAAAAGTATAAGTTTATTTAAGATTTTTTATATTTTCTGTAAGATTATGGCTCATGTGACATGCTATTTATTTTTATTGGTTTGGATAAATAAGTATTATATATTTTTATGGATTATATTGGATAGTATAATTATTAAAAAAGTAGATATATTATGAACTTTGATGGAACATATAGTTAGAGGAATAAATTTTCTTATTTTTCTCACCCACTAATGTACGTGTACTTGAGAAAAAATAGTTCAATACTGAAAAAAATGGTCATCTCCCTACCTATATAAGCACACAGAATGTACTTTTCATCACTAACGAAAAACCCTCAGTAGAACAAAAGGGTTAGGAGAGAGAAATTGATTTAAGCATTTTTAAATTTCTTGGTTATAACCATCAAGGACAACAAGAAATAATTAAAGTTATACCTAATTTATTTATTTTTTAATTTTATGAAAACCATGAAGTTCAAGATATATGCTCAATATACATTGTTCACGTGTAAATGTTAAACTGTATGTTTATATTTCTTACATTTGTAATCATTTAAAATATCATCATAAATTAATCTAAATCCTTAATAATCTAGAAAAACTCTACTAGATTTAATTAATTTTTTACGTTAGGATCTAAAAAACAAAAAGAAAAAACTATGCAATATTAGAATAATTATTTAACTTTTAGTCAATTTATTTAACCCTCTTAATTATACGCGATGATTATCATTTTAAATAAGAATATTAACGATTACATATTAATATCTTACCCTATATATAACATATTTAAGCAATAAGTTAGTATGTTACCTAATTTACAACATACATATTTTTTGCATTTAAACTTATAATTGAACACATCAAGAATCAATAATCGAAACTAAAATTTATTGTGACATTAAATTAATTTAAACTATAGTCTAAAAATTTTCTTCAATCACGTTGAATATTTAGTTAGACTTGGATTCTAAATAAATATTATTATAATAATAGAAACTAAGTAGAGAAGAAGTGAAAAGAAAAGCTAAGAAATTGTAGATGATGAAGCAAAAAGAATCCCAATGTTCAATCTTCAATCCTTACTTATAAACCTTCTTCATAAGTTTGCCTTATGAGCTTTTTTTATCTCTCTTGTCATTTTTAAATTATTTCAAAACTCTTTCTAATTTTCTACCTCTTCTTATTAATCCTAATGACATATATATAGTAATAGATTTAAACATAACATAAATAGGATTAAAACTTTGAAATTTGGGCATATAGTGTGCAAATCACGAATGCAGGCCACGACGCGCAATCAAACTTGTGGAAATAACATAGACCTGAGATGATTGTGCCGCGACACATATAATACCATGTCGTGGCGTGCGTTATAATTTTGTTTTAACTGAAATACACATTTTTGCCTCATTTTGCTCATTTTATTCGCTAATATTTGTATAAAATAAAATAAATACATAAAAAATAATAAATCAATATAAATATGTAGGAATTGATACACAAATCTGTATGTAAAATTTCATTAACCAGAGCTTTAATGAGGTCATTTGCGTTGGTTATTAGAGTTTCAATACGGTCATCAAAGCTCCAATGGGGTTGACGAATGTAGTTGTCAATAATAAATGTGATCTTAATCTTATTTTATTAAAGTTACTAAACGAGAGTTTTTTTGGTATTTTTATAATATAATTTGATACAAAACTATGAATTTTATAATGAGTTGTTACTAGTTAGAAAAAATTAATAAATTTATCAAAAATGAAAAAAATAAATCAAAAGACAGTATATACTAAAATAACATGAAAAGTCTTGAATTGTGTTAGAGCTAGCCAAGGAATACAAAAATAAAATAATTATAATTCATCTTATATGTTATTATTATTTTTAGAAAAAATTGTTATAGAAGTTCCTTAAATTAGATCATTTATGTCATTTTTTAGAATAAAAATAGTATTATTTAATCCTTTAACTTTATATAATTGTATAAAAAATATCAATTAAGAACAAATTATATTATTTTAATTATTTTTATATCAAGTGATTAAATATAATTAAAATACGAGTATTTAACTATGGTAACTTCAAATTTATATGAAAAATTAACAAAAAATTCATTTTTAATATTTATTAATTGCCACTTTTTATTTTAATATTTTAATAATTTTTATTTAAAATTAAAATATATATTAAATTTTTTTTATTAATTTATTTCATATTTATCTTTATTAAATACTCATATTTTAATAATACTTTAATTACTTGATAAAAAATAATTATATATAATATGAGAAAATATCAAAATAATATAACTTGTCTTTAATTAATCATGTAAAAAATTAAAAGATTACATGACATAAATTACTTAATCTAAGTAAATCCTTTGATATCCAACCTTATTTTTTATTTGTTAGTTTTATATTGTGTAAAAGAAAATTTGTTTCATTTTTCTAATATTTTTGTTACAATTTTTTCTATCTTTAAATATTAATTATTCATTTATTAACATAAATTTTAAGATATTTTAATTTAAATGTTAAATATATAAAATAATTTCAACCTATAAATTAAATTTTTTAGAATACTAACGACTGACAACTTCTTAATAAAAGCTATCGTAATATTTTTGAAACATAAAATATTATTTAAATATACGTTTGTCTCAAATTATTTTTCTGCTTCTATCTATCCTTAATTTCTATTATGTTATTTTCCAATTCTGATATGTTATTATCCTATCGCTCTTTCCTGTCTACAATCATATGAGCTACAAATTTTTGTGACAGACATGAAAATTTATTTTTGTTATGTTGTTTTTACAATAAAAAAATAAAACTAGAATACGTACGTAGTTAATTATATAATTTTATATCATTAACTTACATAAATAAATTACATTAATATTATGACAATTAATTATAGTTAGCTTGAGGGCAAGATAAGAGAGCTTTGACATCAATACCTCATCCATTAAGTCTCCAATTTGCACCCACATATATATTAATTAAACTATAATACAAACTCAACTAATTTATAATGGATAATAGTAATGCAATGTAATAGCTTTTTTTTAATTTAAATATAAGAATAACATTATTTTATATACTTTCTCATTATTTTTATTGTAAAAATTATTTACAACTAAAAAATGAAAAATTTATATTAAATTTGAGATAAAATAGACGGTTAAATTATTATTTATATAATTAATTTTTATTAATAATAACATGTATTAAAATATAGTCAATTATAAAGTTATAAATTTTTGTCATGATATTAAAAAAAATTATGATATTATTATCCAAATTAAAAAAAAAATCTCTTAAATTTATATTGAAATGATTGAATCTTGCGAAAAACAACAAGAATTAAATTTGTTTATTTTTGTAAAAGGCTCAACTGGGATCTAGCTATGTCTAGCCTTCCACATGACACTACTCTCACTTTATAAATAAAATTATAAATATATTGACTACATTTAACATTGATGTACTCTTTGAGTTTGTGATAAGATACGTAAATTGGTGGATCTTTAAAGATACCTTTGGAATTTATTTAGAGCGTCCGTTCTTCAATTTATGAATATTTCTCAAGCTAACATTTTTTTTATAAGTTTTAAAAAATCTATTTTTTTTTTTCACTTTATATATTTATTTAAAAATATTTATTAAATATTTTTATAATGTTATAAATACTCCTGCCATTAACATTCGAAGGTTGCATACGCCCTTTCCATAGATTTGATAAATGAATTAACTGCTAGGAGTTTGTGTTAATAGAATATTTTAGTTATTTTATTTTTATAAGATGTATTTAAGCCTCTTTTTTTTTATATAAAATAAGATATTATTGTTAATTTTTGAATAATAAAATATTATTTTATTTTAATAATTTAAAATTAAATTTAAATAGTATAATATTTTTCTTTTATTTTTATTAATTTATTTTTTATGAAATTTTAAAATCCAATAATCCTATCTAATTAAGTTTGTCATTATTTACCAAATTATCTGTGTGTTTCCAAAAAATATATATATTCTACTCTTTTCATTTTTTTCCCCTTTTCTTTGTGTTTTGGACCTGTCGGCTGGTCGTTTTGCAAGTAAATAGACCGCTATGAATTTTACTAGACAACTCAAAACATGATGTGATGTGATCGGACTTGAAAGTGGGGGAAAAAACAAATCTGCTAAATGAGATAATTACTTAATTAAAAAAAGACCATTATTTTCTAATAAAAAAACATAATTTTAAATTCTTCCAACCAATACAAAAATATTTTAATTATGAACACGTTTTAAAATAAATAAAAAAACACTTATTAATGCATTTTTAAGATTAATTTTAAATCAAATAAATAAAAATTCTAGGTTTTTAGTTGCTCGTTCATTCCTTTTTATTATTAATAATAAATATTTATTATAATAATATAAAATTATAATTTAATACAATTCTCTAGTGGTTATTTATTAACATGATAAAAAATTATAATTTAAGATAATTAAAGTACAAATAATATTATTCAATAAAATAAATTTTAATTTTAGATAAGCTTTCGGTTATTATTATTTTAAATGTATTAAAATGGTATTACTTGTAAATATGAAAAACAATTGAATAAAATTGTTCAAAATTTAAATTGCTATATTAACAAATATATATAATAATAAGGTATGATATAAAAAGGTTAAGAAAATGTGTAGAATTGGACTATATGATGTTGAATAATTTTATATCTTTTTCTTTAATATTGGGGATATTTTTATAAAATATTTTTTTATAGATTAATTTTTATCGGATATGATAACATAATATATGTATATATATAATTTATGGGAGAGAGAATCTTTAAGCATGTACTTGTAACACTTAAAATGAAAGTAAATCCTTATACAATTTTATTTTTAATAAAATTCGAAGTACCACCTTATTTGTTAAGAAGGTGAGATATCTATTTAAAAATTAAACTTATTAATGTAATTAAAAAAATCATTTCATTTAAATTAATTTACTTAATTTTTTAAAAAATTAATAAAATATAAAAGTAAGATATATTATTACTTTAAAGTATAAGAATAATTTATTCAAAGTTATTTATATATAATGATTTGTATTTTTATATATTATTATTATTATTATTTGTTTTTATTATACATCCATATACACATAATTAAGTAAATCAAATGATGGCCCGAGACATTAATTTTCCATTCAACTTTCAGAAAGCAGATACATTTTATAATCTTCGATTTATTAATCAATTTATATTAAAGAAATTTTTTGAGTTCATTAACCCGATTCACCAATCTCCACAGTCTATATATATCGTCCTTCTAATTGAAAAATCTAGAAACATGAAACTTGGCCAAGCTATATAATTGAAAAAAATATTATTTATTACGTTTTACTTAATAAAACAGTTGTATATTTTAGAAAATATTTATAAAATAGGTTTGCATCATACATATATTTATTATCTAATTTAAATTATCTATATTTTGTAATATATTTTAATCTATTGTTCAAAAAAAGCTTTCCAATTACACACCAATTATGTTCATATCCTACTGAAAGTTTTCAGAGAATGTTAGGAAGCCATGAAAGAAGAGAAAAGAAATAAACACATGAGAGATTGTTAAATGATTTCATTGAAATGAATTAGTTACTAAAATGTGTGAACACACTATATAAAATGTACAGCTAATGTGTGTGCGCTATTATCTTTGAACAACTTATGATTATAACAATCTCACGTTGTGGGCGGAATTAATAAATATCGGTATATGAATATATCAAAGCGGTAAAAAGACACAAAAATTTACGTGATTCGGTAATTCGCCTATGTCCACGGGAGACAATAAATATTATTTGAATTGAGTAGGAAATATACAGAATACATATACACATTTCTTCACTAATAATATTTCTCAAGTGTTTCTCAAACTCATAGAAAACTCTCAAACTCACTAAATATTTTCTCTCTTTGAGTTTGCTTATGTTCTCTCTGATTTTTTTTTTTGCCTTGTTCTTCAATGCATGAACTCATCTATATTTATAGATGAAACAAAACTCCCTTTTCCTAAATTCTGCCATAATTTAAACCTTAAATTAGGTCACTAATTTCCTTAAATTATGCCACTAATTTTCTTAAATCATACCACAAATTAGGTCACTAATTTCCTTAAATTATGCCACTAATTTGTTACTTTTAGAGCCAATATTCAACAATCTCCACCTTGGCAAAAAAGTTCATAACGCTGCCTCCAAATGCACCCTAGACGCTCTAAGCTCGAGAGATGTTGATTAAGTTTAAGCAGTGTTGAAACTTGATCCCTGTAACCACTTTTGTAAGCATATCTGCAGGGTTATCTGTAGTTCCGACTTTCTGGAGTATAACATGCCCTTCATCTACGATTTCCTGAAAAAAATGAAATCGAACATCGATGTGCTTGGTGCGACCATGATGAACTTGGTTCTTTGCCAAACAAATGGCACTCTGGCTGTCGCAGAAAACCTCTACGTTCTTCTGAACAATAACCAAATCCTTGGTCAACCCGAGAAGCCATATAGCTTCTTTGAATGCTTTTGTTACAACCATATACTTTGCCTCTGTAGTAGACAAAGCTACAGTTGACTGCAATGTTGATCTCCAACAAACTGGTCCTCCTACCATTGTGAACACATAACCGGTTGTAGATCGACGCTTATCCAAATCTTCAGCATAGTCAAAATCCACATATCCGACTAAGTGTTTTCCTTCAGTCTTGTCTCTCTCAAACTTCAAACCAATATCCACAGTACCATAGATGTACCGTAGAATCCACTTCACTGCTTGCCAGTGTCATTTACCCAGATTAGGCATGTACCGACTTACCATACTAACAGCATGAGAAATATCAGGTCTGGTGCAAACCATTGCATACATCAAGGCACCAATGACATTTGCATATGAAACACGTTTCATTTGCTTCTTCTCATCGGTGGTGCTAGGTGACATCAATGCATTCAACTGAAAGTGAGGAGCAAGCGATGTACTTACTGATTTGGTTTTTTCATCAATGTCAAACCTTTGTAGTACTTTCTTCAAATATTGAGTCTATGTTAGACAGATTGTGCTTGCAACTCTATTTCTTGTGATTTCCATCCCAAGAATTTTCTTAACTTCTCCAAGATCTTTCATTTCAAATTCTAAACTCAACAAAGCCTTCAATCTGTTGATCTCTCACCTTGCTCTTAGATGCAATCAACATATCATCAACATATAAGAGAAAATAAATGAATGTACCGTCTTGGAGTTTCTGAAAGTATACACAATGATCAAACTGACTGCGTGTGTACTTCTGCTCTCTTATGAAGCTATCAAAGCACTTGTACCATTGTCATGTGGATTGCTTCAAATCGTAAATTGACTTGCTCAACTTGTAAGCCCAATTCTCTCATCCTGGAACTTTAAAGCCATCTGGTTGAGACATGTAGATCTCTTCGTTCAAAGTACCATGGAGAAAAGCTATTTTGACATCTAGTTGAGCTAACTTGAGATCAAACTATGCTACCAAAGCCAATAATATCTGAATAGATGAATGCTTAACAACAGGTGAGAATACCTCATTGTAGTATATTCCTTCTTTCTAAGCATAGCCTTTTGCTACCAATCTGGCTTTGTATTTGATGTTGTCTTTTCCAGGAACACCTTCCTTCTTGGCATAGACCCATTTGTAGCCAATAGTTTTCTTTCCTTTGGGAAGTTGAACCAACTCCCAAGTCTGATTTTGGTGTAGAGACTTCATCTCTTCATCCATTTCAAATCTTCCACTTCATACTATCAACTCTCTGCATGGCTTCTCTGTAAGTGCATGATACATCATCATCAATTACTAGAAGTGTGAATGCTACCATGTTTGTGTATCTGGTAGGCTTCCTAATCTCCCTTCTCGGTCGAGTAATGGCAATAGATTCTGGCTACTGATTGATAGGTGGTGATGGTGAGAGAACCTCCACCTCAACTAAGATCTCTTCTTGATCATCAATTTCAACTTCACCACGATCGGTAGTCGGTGTAATCTTTTCTGGATTTTCTGGAGTCTTAAGCATTACCTTAGAAAGAGTATTTGGACTTTCATTCTCTTTCCCTGAATTTGTATGTCTCAGCATAACAGACTCATCGAATGTGACATCTCGACTTAAGACAATCTTCTTGGATTCACCACACCAAAGTTGAAATCCTTTAACTTCTTCCTTAAAGCCCAAGAAAATAGCTTTCTTTGCTCTAGGATCTAGTTTGGATTCACTAACATGAAAATATGTAGGACATCCAAATATTCTTAATGAATCATAATTAGAAGTAGGTTGTCCAGACCATACCTCTTTAGGAGTTTTCCCATCTAATGCAGTCGTAGGAAGTCTGTTGATTATATGAGTTGCATATGATAAAGCCTTAACCCATAATGCCTTGCTCAATTTGGATTGAGATAGCATACATCAAACTTTCTCAACCAAAGTACGATTCATTATGCAACTCCATTCTACTGTGGTGTACGAGAAACAAAAAAATGTATGATTATCCCTTAATCTTGACAAACTTTGAAGAATGGATCTGATTTGTACTTGCCACCCTTATTAGATCTGAGCCTCTTAATTTTCCTGCCTGTCTGAGTCTCGATCATTTTCTTCCATTTAACAAAGATATGTAGAACTTCATCTTTGAGACTCATGGTGTATATCCAGACATATCTAGAGAAATCATCAATTAAAGTCATAAACCAGTGTTTACCTCCAAGTGAAGCATTCTTGGAAGGTCCCCAGACATCCATGTGAATATAATTAAGAGATCCCTTAGTACGATGAATGGCAGTGTCGAGCTTGACTCTTGTTTGTTTTCCCATTACATAATGCTCGCATAAATCAAACTTTCCAGTCTTGGCACCTTTCAAAAGACCTTGCTTCATTATGCCTTGCAAAGCCTTTTCACCGACATGCCCTAAGCTCATGTGCCATAGGCGGGAAGAATCATTTGTCTTTTCTTCAAAATTGCTTGAGACAACTTCTCTTCTTGTAATTGTATTCCCATCTAGGAAATACAAGTTTTCCTTCCGAGTACCCTTCATCGCTACAAATGCACCTCGTACAACTTTTAAAACTCCACTTTCCAATGTTACCATGTAACCATCAGAATCTAGAACACCTAAAGAAATAAGGTTTTTCTTTAGGTCAGGAATATACCTTATATTTGTAAGTTGTCTGATTGTACCATTATGCATCTTTAGTCATATTATTTCGATCCCTTTTATTTGATAGGCATTGTCATTGCCCATAAGCACAACTCGTCCATCGAGCTTCTCAAAACTTGAAAACCAATGTATGTTTGGACATATATGATAAGAACATCTAGAATCAAGGATCCACTTATCTGAGTAGGTTTCTAATGATGAAACTGAAAAAGCTAATTCTTCATCTTCATCGCCCTTCTGTGCAACATTTGCATTTGACTTGTCCTTGTTTGGGCAATCTTTCTTCTAGTGCTCTTTCTGGTGACAATAGGCACACTCGTCCTTTGCAAGATGTCTTCTAGATGACGAAAGATTGCCCAATTGAGTCTCTGTGATCATGTTGATCCTTCTTCCGGACTCATTATTTACCAAAGCATTTGAAACATCTATGAACTTAACCTCATCTTTTCCATTTAACAGGGTTGTGGTTAAATGCTCATAGCTCTCAGGTAATGAATTCTGCAACAATAAATCTTTATCTTCATCGATAATTTCAACATCTAAATTTTGTAGATCGGCCAAAATTTTATTGAAATTATCTAAGTGCTCAATCATAGGGGTACCTTTCTTGTACTGGAAACGGAAAAGTTTCTTCTTCAAGTAGAGTCTGTTCTCAATACTTTTCGTCATGTACTTGTCCTCTAGTTTCTTCCAAAGAACTGCGACTACATTCTCTTTCATGACAAAGTATTTCTGATCTTTTCCTAAGCACAGTCGAATTGTGCCAGTAGCTTATCGGTTGACATAATTCCAATGTTCATTTGAATAATCTCTTGGACTGGTCTCCAAGGCTATATTAGATCCTTCTCGGAACAATATATCTAATACTTCATATTGCCACATGCCATAGTTATTGGTGCCGTCGAATTTCTCCACCTCAAACTTTGCGTTGGACAACATAGTTCTTTGAGTAGAACAACTTGGTTTGCCAAAAATTCTAAGGTTAGCTTGTTGCACCTTCTTCAATCTCTCTTTTATCAGCCATAAGTACAAACGGATAATAGAAATTTTGCACTTACAACTTAAAATAGTGTTTTTTCCAAATTTTATACCTTATTTGAAAAAATGGAGTCCGTGGTTGAATCCAGAATGGATGAAAATGGATGAAAACCGAACTACCTCGGTACAAATATCACTAGTGACTGAGTTGACTTAGTTGTTGGCAGTAGCACTCTGACGGCTTCTGGCGGTGATTCTAACTTCCGATTTGAGCGATTCTTTCATCGTTGCATTCATTTCATCGAGAGATTCGATTTGATATATAATAATGCTATATTTGGCTCTAATACCAATTTTTTGTGGGCGGAAGCAATAAATAGCGGTATATGAATATATCAAGGCGGTAAAAGGACACACAAAATTTACGTGATTCGGCAATTCACCTAGGTCCACGAGAGGTAGCAGATATTATTTGAACTAAGTAGGAAATATACAGAATACATATACACATTTATTCACTAATAATATCTCTCAAGTATTTCTCAAACTCATAGAAACTCTTAAACTCACTAAGTATTTTCTGTCTTTGAGTTTGCTTATGCTCTTGTTGATTTTTTCTGATTTTTGCCTTGTTATTCAATGCATGAACTCCTCCCTATTTATAGATGAAGCAAGACTCCCTTTCCCTAAATTGTGCCATAATTTAAGCCTTACATTATGCCACTAATTTTCTTAAATCATGCCACAAATTAGGCCATTAATTTTCCTAAATTATGCCACTAATTTGCTACTTTTAGAGCCAATATTCAACACCTCATTGATGTGAGTAACAAACTAACAAACATTGGATCGACCAACTCTTAAAATGCATTCATACTTAATGTCTAACATTCTCTCGTAAAATTACTGTATAGGAGCTTAATTCTCAATTCAACAAATCTAGTGCTCGGTCAAGCCTTAGTCATTATATCATTGTTGTTAGAGTTTTTGTATTTATAAAAAAATTCATAAATGTACGAATCAAATCAGATTAAAGAGAAATAGCGTGATTTTATTAAATTCTTAAAAGATCTAAACTAATAACATAAAATTAAAATCAGATTCAACAAATATTAGACAAATAAAATTTTAAATTCAATGCAAAAATTTGTGGTATAAATTAGTTAATTAATCATACTTCTTAAATAGTAATTACATTATTAAATATATGAATTAAGATTATTGATTTTTTTATGTATATAAATATTGCTTTTAATTGGATATACTATTTATTATTAATTAAAATTACTTAACGTATTTTGTTGCATTTATTAGTTTATTTTAATTAAAATATGTTTTTTTTCTAATAGATTAATAAACCATTTTGAAAGTGGTAAAAGTTGGGTTTATGATTTAAATATCTAAAAACTAACTTTTAGATTTTAAATCTATTATGAAAGATATATCGTCAATATATTTTCTAAAAACTAAATCCCATAAAAATCTTTGAAATAAAGCAAGACTAGAGATTTAGATAATTACATCTAACATCCAAGAGTATTATTCTAAATTAGATCAAAATAATTAAATCATAAATCTAACTCTCATGTTTATTACGAAAAATATTTCATTAATATATTTTTCTTTAACAAACTTTATTTAAATCTTGATGAAAAAATAAAACTTAATTAATTTTATAAAAATATTTACCTATTTTTAATATTTCACGAGCATAATAATATTATTAATATCTCATTGTATTTTCAGTCATGCATGCTTAATTTAATAAATAATCAGTAAATTAAACATAACATTCAGAACAATACATAAAATTAATCTAAAAATAGAAAATACATTTAAATTATACCTAAATTGTATTCTTCCAAGTACAAAATTTTAGTATTGCTTCTATATCTGAAATAACTTCAAATAGATTTACCAATACTATTTATTGAAGTGAAAGAAAACAATAACATAAACTAAACGATGTTTAACTCTCAAAGTTGAGAGAAAAACTTTTAAATTAAGAAAAAAAACTAAGAAACAAGAAATTAGAGATAATTAAGAGTTGAGGGATCAGTTGAGGGATGAAGATTAGAATGGGGTTTAGGGGTTTATATAGGATAGAAAATGCTACAAAAGAGAGAAAATTATGGATCTTATAGTTGTGTAGGTTGGTATATATTTCTTCATGCCACGGTATAAGCTAATTTGTATTGCGTTTGAATCTGAATTCGATTGTCATGCACCGTGCACAAATAAAAGACCATTGCAGCTCGCATGTTTCTGCACTTCTAGAAGCCTTTTTTTACACTCTTTATATTTGGCTTGGAACATATGTACAACTTACATATATTATTTTTTTATACTTCAAGTTAGTAATTGAGTGTTTTCAGGTTATATTATTTTAGTGTTTATCAGTTGAATCAATTTAAAGCTTTAAAAATACCTACAAAACATACCCATAATTTTGAAAAATAGATTTATTAAAATGATGATAAATTTATGCAAATACAAATCTATTTTAACATTTAAAGTATATAAAATCATGTTATATTTAGTGCTTTTCAAGCACCCATAACAACCTAAAACCAGCTTCTTACTAGTCTCTAGCAAGAAAAACTAAAAATAAAAACTAAATAAATTAAACTATCATAAATATTTTTCATAGATTCACACTGTTATATTTAACGTATGCAACAAGTATTTAAACCCATAAATTTCCCTAGTTGACGAGTTTAAGTCTCGTGAGGGTTTTAGAGATGATACCCATAAACATCAAACTAAAATGTAAAAATTTAAAAACAAATAATAAAAATAAATAAATAACATACAAACAAATAACAAAATATAATTTAAACAAAGTAAGGATGAAAATATGACAAAATAAATTTGTAAAACTTCTCATGCTTTTAATCTCCTTTTAAGTTCACAACTAAAATCTAAAACATAAGTTAATTTAACATCCTATACATTTAGAATTTATTGTAACAATTAGTTAAAAATTATATTAACATCCATATCAAAATTGCATCAATATTAATTTGTCCAATTTTAATGCTTGGAATCCGAATTCACTTCAACTCTAAATCTTGCAAGTCATACTCTCAATAACACCGATCTTATGAAATCAAGCAATCATTCAAAGGTATATACAAATATAAGTTATGTAAAAAAATGAACTATTGAATTCACGTATGTTTAAAGGAGAAAAAGGCTCAAAGTAGTGCATAACATTGATATCATAAAATGAATCAAATGAAAGGATTTATAAATAAATCACATATTATCCTCACACATCAATTAAAATCATCAAATAAAAATTTCAAGTTATTTGCCTTATAGAGATAAAGAAAATGCAATGACTTTTAGAGGATGTATTTTATATCTTTCTTTTATTTTAGCCATTTCTCATAATTTTTAAGATTTTTTTGGATTATAGTATTTAGTTTATACTATCAATTTTTCCCTCCCTCCCTCTCTTTTTTCTTATTTTTCTCTCTCATATTTTAGAGAGATGGCCCATGTACATTTTGTATATATTTTGTATGATTTTGTGAGTGACTAATTTTGACTTTTCTTTTGTATTGCTTAGGTAACCCCATATATGTCTATTTTTTTGAAAGTTATGTATGGATGAAGAAGAACATACACTTTTAATTTACACTAAAATTATTCGATTAAGCAAATAAAATAAGTACATAACACTTCATTAGATGTAAAAATCCTACCATTCATTGCAAAACCTATAGAGATCATCTAACAATTTGAATTCGTATGAAAAATGTTTAAAAGAGTATAAAAATATTTTCCCCCAAAATGAAAAGATAAAGCTCTTCATTAGATGTAAAAATTCTACCATTCATTGCAAAACCATTAGATGTAAAAATTCTACCATTCATTGCAAAACCTATAGCGATTATCTAACAATTTGAATTGGTAAGAAAAATGTTTAAAATAGTATAAAAATATTTTCCCTCAAAATGAAAAGATAAAAGCTCAAAATTTTCTCATAATGTGGTCTCCACTATTTGATTAATAAATACCAATTTTGGATTTGTTGTAATTTTAATATTGTATCATGAAATAAAAATTATAACAACAACTAACTAATTATCATATTACTCCATAATTCATTCAATAAATTAATGTAATAGTGCAAAGACTTAACTATTTACTTAAAATTAAATAAAAAACATGACAATTTTGCAAGAATTTTTTTAAAATCAAACTTAAATTTCCTAAACAAATAAAGACAAATAAAAGAAAATAAATAAAAATAAATAAAAATGTAAATAATGTTTAATAAAAAATAAAAAATTATTCAAATTTATGTAGATGAAACTTTTTTTTACCTCAACCTAAAACTTATATTAACTTCAATGTAATACTTGTAAATTAAAGGTAAAGAGAAAATAAAAAAAAGTTGCCAATTTGCTAAACATGCTCAATGTGAAAATACAGGTGCACCAATCATTATAAATATTTTAATCACATAGATAGAATACTGTGTATTTTTTACATATCTTAACATACAGTTCTAAATATAATAACTATTTTCTCACTTGATGGGAAATAAAACAAAAAATAAATAACACGAAACAAAAAACAAACATAATATCTAAAAATAAAAATAAAACAAAATTAAAGTTGGAGTAAAAGTCAGAGCTCAATTATTCACTTTACTGTATGGAGGCACTTAGTATTGAGAGGACTATCTACTGTGATGTGTGAAACTACCGTAGTGAGCGGAGAGGGCTACCTCATAACTAGTGTAAAAGTCATCATACTAGGTCTATGACTCTTGCAAAAAAAATAAAAAATGAAAGATTATGCAAAAAGCAATTACTTATAAATATTGTACATTGAATGCACAAAAAGAAAGAGCCAATAGAGGTTAAAAAAATATCATTTACCTCATATATAAAATAAAGGGAAAAAAATTTAAGTCTTTTTTTAGTAGATATATTTTATTTTGTAAGATTGAAGACTCTATTATAGTTTTACATGATAGATGATATTTTTATCTTTTGAGTCTTTCTTGATAGGTCATAAATGAATTAATTGACATATTTATGGGGTCTAAACATATATACTACTTTAAGTAAATGTTAACATGTCATTATATGTTCGAAGTGTGCATGTGCAATTCTTCTATTCTACTTATTTATTTATATGATAAATAATCAAAATTGGAGTTAAATTATGATGAATTCTCAATTGGTTGTGTGCTCGTTTATGATTAAATGAGTTTAATACATTATGTGGCTATTTATGAAAATTAAAAAAAATCAGATTTTTATTCATTTACATCTTATTTTTATTTATTACCTATTTAATTGGTTTTTAAGTTATAAAGTCATAGAACTTAGGGGGAGTTTACAACACATTACACTTTTGCATTACTCTTATTTTACATTACTATATCTTTAAGAGGAATTTAGCTTCATTGCTTTGTCTAAAACTTTGTTCTTCTCGTATGTCAAAAAAGGAGAGAGAATAATGTGTTTTACTACCATATTTTTATCTTGTTATGCATATAGGGGGAAAACATATTTAATTATGCTTGATTTGTATGAATGCATACTACATGACTATTCTTTACACTTCGCTTATTTCTATGTAAACTGAACTAATGTACAATGAGGTTTTCAAGCCAAATTGTCGTATGTTTTGTTTATGTCATTTCAATTACTTACAAGCCTATCAAGTTACAACGAAGATGGATTCACCGGAAGATAGGATAGTTCCACTATGGAGTCTAGGAAATCATTGTATTTTATCTTATTGCTATAAGTGTTATGTAGTGAGAAAGAGATTTTGCTACACGAAAATGCCAAATGGGGAGTTTGTAAGGACTATAAGTGTTGGCTATTTTCGTGGACAAAATATTTATATGTAAAAATTTTTTTAGGCCTCCTATCAAGTTTATCAAGAAAAGCCAAACAAATGCTCGAGTTTCAGATAATTGTATTTCATGTATATCTTTGATAACAACGACACATAGGATTATATTTATGCATTTAATAACATATGCTTATAAATCTGAAATTATTTTTAGTGCTAAATTATGGAATAAGATATGATAAAAGATATTAGATAAGATATACTCTAAATTATAGTAAAAATCTTTAGCATAAAATCTATTTTTAAAAGATATTAGATAAGATATACTCTAAATTATAGTTGAAATCTTTAGCATAAAAGATAGCATAAAATCTATTTTAAAAGAACTCTTCTATAAATAAGAGTCTTCTTAATTAGTGAGTAGTATTAATCTTATTTGAAATAGAAAAAGATATGTATCAATCATATATGAGTTTTCTTAATTAATGAGTATGATTAATCTTATTTGTAATAGAAAATATATTTATCAATTACATAGGATTAAGGGTTTTAATTTTTCCTATAAATAAAACTCATTACTCATTGTTTCAATCAACCACACAAGAGTATTATTCTAATCTTCTTAATTTCTTTCTCTTATTTTAAAAATATAAGATCATAATTCTTTAGGCTTTTTTATTTAGTTAATCTATTAAATATTGGTGGTTATGTTTGATTGATTAATAAGTTTAATTATTTTATTATATTTTGATAATATGTTCTTATGACTTCTTCTTTATTTTTGCTCTTAAATTGTTAGATCAAATAATTGTTTTTTTTCATATCATAGTTATTTTATTTGATTATTAATTTTTTAAAAAGCTATTTTTACTGAACTTGCACTCGATCTTTTTGCTCTAAGATTTAATAGTTGATTTGATTTAAGTGATATATGTTTTGAATCATCTAGTTAGGATTATTCATTATTAAATCCATTTTAGAACACACACGGGCACTTGTGTTTTTTGTGTTAACTATTTTGCAGTTAATTTGGGAACGTATTTGATTGGCGGGAAGCTTATTGGAATATTGTTTTGGAAACCGCTCATGCTAATATTGGAAATTGTGAAAATAGAGCAAAGACTCGTAAGTAAAGTACATTGGGGTAGTATCCTAGAAAGGGTAGCATAAGATCGAGTTTGTACTTAAACATTTGATTTGACCGAGTTTGTACTTAAACATTTGATTTGACCAAGTTTGTACTTAAACATTTGATTTTCATAGTAGAAAGTTGGGTGGCCCGGTGAACCAGTGGTTTTTCTCTTAGGTCATTGTTGTGGCTTAGGTTGTTTCCACCTAAAAATATCATGTATTATTATTTTATTTTCGCACTTTATTCTTACACACGATTGCATGCATGACTGATTTGTTTAGGTTATTAAGTTATAAATTTGTAAAAATTAAAAATAACATATTCACCCCTCTCTAGGATAATAGGGTTTGTATCTTATAAACTCTTAATAATATATATACAATATATATTATACAAAAAATTCATTATACAACAATACAAGTTAAATAAAAAATTATCACATATAATATATGAAACAAAAATAATACAAGTTAAATATAATAATTACAGAAGTTAATAAAATATATTTTACAAGAGTTAAGTTAAATATGGTTAACAAAAATTAAAAAATAAAAACGATTAAGAAAATAAAAAATCAAATAAAATAAGTTAAATGAATAAAATAAAAATAAAATTTATTAAATAAAATTCTAAAAAACTTTAGTCAATAAATAAATATCTAAGTCAACTAAAAAAAATTAGAAAATAAAAATAAACTCAGATTTTTAAAATTTATTTTAGTTTATTTGACTTTATAAAAAAAATTGAACTTTTATTTAAAATCTAAGTCAACTTTAGTCAATAAATAAATATCTAAGTCAACTAAAAAAATTTAGATTTTTTTATCATTTTTTCAAATTGTTTTAAAATTGTAGTCAACTTAATTACAAAGATATAATTTTTTATTTAGAATTTTTTTATTAAGAGATCTCTTTAAATACTTTTTTTCAAGTTTCAGATTTTTTTATTATTTTTTTAAGAAAAATATCTTTGAAATTTCAACAATGTTTTGAACTTTTTTTAAATTTTTTTAGTCAACTAATAAATGAGACATTAATTTTTTAATTTTTTTTAAATTTAAAATTTTGAATATGTAAAATTAATTAATAACCTAGATATTTAAGATTTTAAATAAAACTCTCAATATTTACAACATAAAAGGTTTTTAAGATTTAGATTATAAAAATTTAAAAATGTTATTATTCTCCGATAACGATGTCAAAAACTTAATTCTTGAGTTTTGTATTTATAAAATAGCTTGTAAGTTTACAAATTATTTATTAAGAAATAATAAATATAGTTACAAGGTAAGTTTACAGACGAATCAAATAGTTTTTAAATAATTTAACAAATTCTTAAAATCAAAAATTAAATCTAAACATTATGTCAACATTTGAGTTTTTAAAAAGATCTAAATTGATGGCATAAAATTAAAGATATATTTAATAATCATTATCGTCCTGCTACAAAAGAGATGAAATTGTGGATCTTATAGTTAGATGCCGCGGCATACATTTGTTTACACCGCAACATGTGTCAATTTATAACACGTTTGAATTTGGATCCAATTGTCCGATACCATAGCACGCATAAAAGATTGCCACAACCCATGTGTTTTTGCTCTTCTAGAAACTCTTTTCTTTTACACAACTTATATTTGGTTTGGAACATATGTAAGACTTATATATGTCATTTTTTATAATTTAATTTTGTAATTAAGTGCTTTTTATATTATTCTTCAAGTGTTTATGAGTTAAATCAATTTTAATATATAAATAATTGAAAAATAACAAAACATACCCGTGATTCTGAAAAAAGATAAATTTGTTAAGATGATGTTTATACAAATACAAATATATTTTAACATTTAATTGGCCAGTTAAAATCTTCCTTTAATAAAATTAAAATCAATCTCAATATGCTTGGTTTGTGTACGAAAAACTAGATGTTTGGTAATGTAATATGCACTTACATTATCACACCAAACTACATGCACTCAACTTCACTTTCAAGTTAGTTAACAACTTCTATATCTAAATCAATTTACACACTGCATGTGCCAAAGCTTAAAATTCAACTTCAATGGATGATCGTGACAAGACCTTTTGTTTGCTTGAGTGCCATGACACCAATGAATGGCCAAGATAAATGTTATACCCATATATGGACCTTCTGCCATCAATGCTTGAAGCCCAATCATCATCTGTGTATGTTGTAAGACTTAAACTCTATTATCCATATAACATAAGACCATGAGTCAAGGTACCTTTGAAGTGCTTAAGCAAATGTTTTGTCGCCATTTAATGTGTTAATGTAGGAGCGTGTAGAAATTGACAGAATTTGTTTACTAAAAAGCTAATCTCACTCCTAGTTAGAGTACAATACTGCAAAGCCCTTACTATTGTACGATAGAGTGATGCATTAGGTAGGTCTTCATCATCATGCTTAGATAATTGTTAACTAGGAACCATAGGTGTGGAAAAAAAATTGGATTCACAAAGCTGAACTCTTTCAAATAAATCATAGATATCTTTACTTTGGCTCAAATGTATGCTATATATAGTATGAGTGACTTCCATTCCCATGAAATTTTTTAACACACCAATATCTTTTAAAGATAATATCTTGTTAAGCTTGACAATAAGTGCATTGGTGATGATTGAATTTTTACCAGTCATCTATAAAGATGAGAAAGACAATAAAGTCACCATTTTGTCAAGAACCCTCATTGAAGAGTCTACATTGAAGCTATGAAAGCCAAGACTACTAAAAAAACCACTCAACTTCAAGTACCAAGCTTAAGGTGCTTATTTTAGACCATATATGACTTTTTTTTAATTTGTAAACAAGGTGTTGGAAATCAAAACTTACAAATCCTGTGGGCTGAGCTATGTACACCTCTTCCTAAATATCACCATTTAGGAATGTTGTATTCACATACAACTGATGAATACACCACTTTTGAGACAAAGCCTTGTTAGAACAATGTGAATGGTAGTTAGTTTTACCAATAGACTAAATGTCTCAGTATAATCCATTTCCTTAGTTTGTTGAAATCCCTTTGCAACAACTTTGGACTTATACTTGTCTAAGGTGCGATCACCTTTCAACTTTGTTCTAAACATACACTTGTTGCCTATAATTTTTCTTCCTTTAGGTAGAGGAATCAACTCTCAAGTGTCTTTCTTCATAAGGGAGTCATATTCACACTACATAGCATTTTTTCACTTCGGTATTTGAAGAATAACCCTCACAAAGGGTTTAGGTAAACTTTTCATAGCCAAAAGAGCCTTTGGTTTTTGGATGCCATGTTTGGCTCAAGTGAGCATGTGATATGTAGTAGAAAATGTTGGTGGAAAGGAACTATTGGAAGCTGGTAGTAGTAAATAAATAGAAAACAAGAAGGATTCAATACCACTATGGATGGTGAGAAAGCTGAATGCTCTAAATGTAAGGTAATAGGCAACAATATAGTGTTAGGAGTAGGGGAAGGTAAAAGTGATTGATATTGTAAAAAAAAAAAGATGATTGTCACTTATCATGCATAGACACTGCAAAAGGAAATATGCTAGACTTAAACAACACGTTAGACTCAAGTACAGTGCTAGAGTTAGGCAAAGGTGATCAAAGAGAAGGCTTAAGGTTTTTCATATTAGATGGGGGAAAATCAAGTAAATAAGGGTGTGAAAACTTGGTAAGTTAGTAGGTAAAGTAGTTACACCAGGTAAATAGGGAAAATGATTGCACACTTTTCTAGTAGTGGTACCAAAGGGAATAGAGACAAAAGTAGGTTCAAAAGGAGTTGGATAAGATGTAGGTTGGAGAATAGGAGTAGGTTGAAGAAAAGGAAATTTCTCTTATTGAAACGAACATGAGTTGAAATATAGATTTTCTTGGAAGCTGGTTCAAGACACCAATATCCCTTATATTGTGGTGCATATACTAAGAACACACATGTCAATAAGCATAGATCAAGTTTGTTATGATTGTAAGGTCTTAAAAATTGGAGGTAGAGGCATCCAAAAATCTCAAAATAGGAATAGGTTAGTTTAGAGTGAAAAAGAAGCTTATAAGGGCTACAATTGTTAAGGGTTCTATGAGGCATTCTTTTAGTTAAATGAACGGTTGTCTTCAATGCAAATTCCCAATAAATCATAGGCACGCCAACATGCATCAATCATGCTAAACATGTATCCATAATATGCTTGTTTTTTCCTCTCAATTACACCATTTTGAGATGGTGTGTGAGATATAAGATTCTTTTGCCAAACAAGTGACTTTTAAGAAGTAAATGCAAGTGAAGTAAGAGACGAACCATTCTTTTGTTATGGATAGATAGTGACTTCATCTCCATTATTTTGAGATTGAAATATTGACTTAAGATGAATAACCATGAAGTTTTTGAGGGCTTGGATAATCACTAATTTTTTTGTGTATCCATAATAACAATAAGCAATTGTGTATGTATTTTTATTACATATTTTACATTGAATATTTTACATTGAATATTATCAAACTTTGAGTTATTAAATTTTTCTTTCTTGTTCCTTCCACCGCTATTAGAATATGACACATTGGAATTAGACTTGTACTTAGGCGTATTAGATGCAATTAGCTTAGCATGTTAAGAGTAGTTAGCTTGTATATTTTAATCTTTGTACTCTGAAAAGTTTTTTGGTCCAACGTAAGTAGTCTCGATTGACCCAATAATGGAAGTTCATATATGTGGTTGCCACTTGCAAGTTACCTCTCATTATTTAATAATTTCAATAAATGTCCACGTGCAACTTGTGTTTTCAAAAGTTAGTCAAGAGTCAAGACATAGACAATACATGCTCATGATTTTGACGTAGTGACAAATTAATTTTTTCTATGATTAAATTTATAAATATAAAATAATAAAAATGTTAATATTATATATATATATATATACATATTATATTTATATATTTTATATTTTACTATATGTTATAATTATTTTAAAAATTAAAAAATTATTTATTTAATTTTTAAATAATATTATCTCATAATAAAATTTAAATAATATAAATATAAAAATAAATATAAATTTATATGTTCACATATAATACGAGGATTGCCACTCAGAAAAAAGAATTGTCTATTATGATGCAGGCCAATCAAAATTCAAAAGCATTTACACCTAGTGACAAAGAAATTCCAACTTTTTGTTCTTGGAGTATTTGATAAAGCTTCTAGAGGTCAAAGGGCATGACGTTAGTCAAAACTTTTCAAAAATATTGATTAATAAGGTAGATGGTTGAATTGCTCCTTTTATAGAAAAACCTAACACATTTTTTTTTCCTTTGTAGCAAAAAAGTAATACTAATAATAAATAAGTGAGTTTCGCTGAATTTTTTTATATTATATAATAGGAATAGAATCTACACATATTTTATATTTATCTCCACCAGTAATAACAAGATTTTCTTTTTATCATAACCAAGTCTTAGCTTTAGGGAATATAATATTTTAAAGATACTACCTAACCAAATTTTCTTTTTCTTTTTTCTTTTTTTTTATCTTAAAAGAAGTATACACACTTTTAATAATATTTTATTCTATAATTTTAAAATTATATTAATAATAAATATTATTTAAATTATTAATTTAGTATAAAAATGTAAAAGTTGTCTCACATGTAATAGTGATATTTTATGTTTTCAATAATTCAAACTAAATATCAAGAAAAACAAAAAAAATATTCATATAATATAGAGATTTTTTACTTTTTTTTTGTTCAATTTGTCTACATTATCAAAAATTTATCCAAAAATTCATAACTTTATATTTATAAATACAAAAATATCATTATAATATAATTTAATAAAATAAAAATATGATTGTATTTTATAATATCTCTAGTAGAATTTCGATGATCATCTCCAGCGATCTATCAAAATTTCAACGACCAACCGGATGCAACATGTTATCAATATGTATCTTTGTATGTAATATGTTACATCTACTATAATTCCTACAATCTATCGAAACTAACATGTTATATCTACATATATCTTTGTTTGTAAACTCTTAAGTACATCGTAGTTTTGGTAACTCAACTTACATCAATTTTTATCTTTGTATGTAATACGTTACATATACTGGAGCTATGATGACATCATTAAAGATGGTTATCGGAGCAACGGTAAAGTTATCAAAGCTTTAATTTGATTAATGATAGTGGTTGTCAAAGATGTAGTAGTTGTAACATTGATCTTATTTTATTTAAGTTATAAAATGAGAGTTTTTTTGGCATTTTTATTATGTAACTTGGTATATAATTATGAATTTTAGAATAAATTGTTGTTAATTGGGAAAATCTTGTAAATTTATCAAAAATAAATTTATTTAGACTAAAACTAAGAAAATAAGATTCAGACACAAATTATACTAAAATTAGACCCAATTTAACTCGGTCAAAATAACATGAAATGTTTTGAATTATGTTAGCACTAGCTTAATAACAGAAAAATAAAATAATCATAATTCATTTGATATGTTATTGTTATTTTTTATATGTTGATTTTTTATTTGAAAAAATTATTTTATTTTTCTAATATTTCTGTTGCCACTTTTTTCATCTTCAAATATTAATTATATATAATTGAGTATTTTATGAGTATTTTTAAACTCTATTTATAAATGAGATTTGTCACAATATTTTTTATTGTTTCTTAGGATAAATTTATTGTTTTATTTGTGGATTTAAAATGGTAAATTAACTTATAATTTTATTCTACCTATTTATTTTTGCAAGTAACATTGCCATCACAATTACGTAGAATTTAGTAATATTTGTTTTAATTTTAAGTAATAGGATTTTGAAAGAAATCAATAATTATGGCCTTTACCAAGAAAAGGTATGCACTACTACTTATTACCTTAGCTTAGTTCATTTATAACGAAGAATATACATTTAATTATTCTTGACAAATTAGTGGGCTACTATCTTGAAATTAACTATTATTAAACATAAAATATAAAACTTATAAATTTTAATTATTATAAAAAATCTAGTATTTTTAGCATTTCATTATTAATTAGCAAATATTTTTTTTTCATTTTTTCTTAATAAACTCATAATTTATTTTAAGAATACAGAAAAATTGACTCCTAAATCATTTACTTTATAATTGAATAAATATGTATAACAACACTTAACAACTCAAAAGTGGTTGTATAACTTAAGTAGCAATTTGTAGTATTACTCAAAAGTGGTTGTATAACTTAAGTAGCAACTTGTAGTGTTAGTATTACTCAAAAGTGGTTGTATAACTTAAGTAGCAACTTGTAGTGTTAGTATTAGTCAAAAGTGGTTGTATAACTTAAGTAGCAACTTGTAGCTCAAAATGTTTATATATATGGATATATGTACCCATTATAAATGATGTATTTATCTATCTAAACTTCAATTTGAAAATCCTACTACATTTATAATTCTCTAAATAGATACCATACCACACAACGAAATAAAATTATCATTGGACTATAAATTGTATGTTAATTGACTAAATAAGATTTTACTTATTAAATTTAGCTAGTTTATATATATATATATGCTTTAAGATTTTAGGGAATATTGGCTCTAAAAACTGTATTATGATATTAATTAGTGTGAATTCTAGTAATTATGCATACATAATTTATAAAATACTCACTTAAGAGTAAGTGTTAAATGTATAAAATGATTTTAACTTATTTCTCACTGAATTAAATTTTTAGATAGATTGATGATCGACAACTTCTTAAATACTATTGTCATATTTTTGAATCATAAAATGTTTTATTCACATGTACATTTGTTTCAAATTATTTTTCTACGTCCTTTTATCATTAATTTCTATTATGTTATTTTCCAATTTTGTTATGTTATATCCTTTCTCTTTCTTCCCTCGTATGGTTTGTCTAGTTGATTTCATAATTAAGTTAATTAACAGATATGAAGGTACAAGTTTAAGTGTTATTTTGAACGTTGATTTTTGATATATTTATTGCACATAGAAGATATTGGGTGATGGTGTTCATATAATGTTGTGTGCAAAGAGAAAAACTTAGCAAGTAGGCATAAAATTATATTACATAGCCAATAATTTAAAATAATATGAATAAATTACTTATTTTAATAAGATTTTTTTTTTGTTATTTTTAATAAAAATATACTTTAAATCAGTATTTATTAAATGAGATAACATAAATTAACTACTTTTAAAATTTGAGGGTAGAAGCCTATGAATCGTATTTATTAAATAGGACAACACAAGTTTACTACTTTTACAATAAGAATCGTAAAAATATATTTTATAAAGATAATTGATTTATACGATCTCACTTTTTATAAAAGTAATACTTATGTTATTATTTTGGATTTGTATTGTCCCACATGATAGATACATTATTAAAATATAATTTCGTTAAATCTAAAGAACTTGACAACCATTTTTCATAAATTTATAATATAATAAGAATAAAATATCCAATATAGTGGACATTTATATTTAATAGATAAAAATAAAATGGTTAGTAATTAAAAGACACATTTTAAAAAATAAAAAAACATATATATATATATATATGTATTAAAAAGATTAAAATAACTTTAAATCTAATTGGTTTAGGGTTTAAGATTTATAATTTAGGATTTGGGGTATAGTATATAGGGTTTAAGATTTAAAGTTTAAAATTTAGTAATAAATAAAGGAGTATTATTGATAAATTAATATTTTCTTCTTATTTAAAATATATCTTTTAAAATGTGTTAATTATGTTTTATGGTCACGTTATATAAGACAATTTGTAAAAAAATACCTAATCTTTATTTTGTTACAATTATATTTACAATATATAAATAACGATAAAAATATGTCCAATTATATGTATTTTTAATGTTATAATTATGCTCATAATATATGAATAATGATACAATTATATCCAAAATTATGAATATTTTAATCATTATTCTTACCTTGTAAGCATAATTATAATAAAATAAATATTTTAAATATTGTATAAAATATTATTAATCTCTTTAATAAGGATGGTCTTTGATTTTGTCACGAGATATGTAAATTGGTGGATCTGTAAGGATTCCTTTTGAATTTGTTTAGAACGTCCGTTCTTCAATTTATGAATATTTCTCAGTTTTCACTCGCTCAATCAAATAAACAGAAAATTGGGCTTCTTGTAAAACCCTCTTAAATTCTAACCAAGCTGACATTTTTTATTTATTATTTATGATAAATTTTAAAAAAAAAAATCTAAAACTTTTTCACTTTAATATTTATTGAAAAATAATTATTAAATATTTTTATAATTATTATAAATACTCCTGTCACTGAAGGTTGCATAGGCCTTTACCTAACTCATGTAAAAACCGCAGCGAATTCCTTTAAAGAAAATCGGGCTTCTGGTAAAGCCCTCTAAAATTCTAACTAAGCTGACATTTTTTTTAAGAGATTTTTAAAATTTTCTAAACTTTTTTACTTCATATATTTATATAAAAATAATTATTAAATGTTTTTTATAATAGTATAAATACTCATGTTATCAACATTACGGTTATGAAGGCCTTTATCGAAATCATGTAATTTTTTTATAGGTTTAATTAATACTTAATGAAATAATTAGGTTTTGGATTGGAATAATCCCTTAATTTTTAGGGTAGATTAATTTAATAATATAAATTAAAAAATATCAATTACGATTAAATTTTAAAAAATTAAGATTTTTTTGAGGTAAAATATAAAATATTTTTTAAAACATAACAAATATAGAGTAGATAAATTAAATTTTTTAAAATAATAAAGATAATGTATAGATGCAATTTTTTTTAACCTCTGTTAAATGAAAAAGTGCATCTACGTTATTTTATTTTTATAAAATATAAATTACTAATTTTATTTTAAATTAAAATATTTTATTTATTTTATTATTATATTTGTAAATAATTTAGATATTTTTGTATAATTTTAATAATTTATTCACTTTATTTCAGTTTTTAAACATATTTTATTCTTATAATATCTAAGTTCATGTCAATCCTACTTAATTTTTTTCACCAATATTATATATATATATAATTAAAATATTTAAAAATATATAATAAAATAACCAATGTAAAAAAAAACATACAAAAACAACGCTGTCTGAATTTTTTCATAAAAATTTAAGCAATCAAAATATCGGAAAAAAGAGAGGTAGAAAATTGTAATTAATCAAAACCAAAAATATATTAAAATTATTTTTTAAATACATATAGTTATATAAAAAATATATTTTTAATAATAAAACATATAATACATGAAATAATTAAATATATTTATATTTATTCTTATCTTTATATCTTTTATTTTATTTAAAAATATATGTTAAATTAATTAAAAAAATAAAAATTAATATTTTAAATAATATAGTAAAGTAAAAATTACGTTAAGATATAATTTTTTAAAATTAAATATGTTTTTAAATAAATATTAAAAAATAATTAAATAAAAAAAATTATCATATGTAACTCATAAATATTATATAAATATATTTAAAGTTGATACGAGATATCATTTTACACCAAACCTTAAATACCAATAGATTGGGAGAATGCAACCTCGAATCTCCCTTCTTTCTCAACAAATTCCTCCATTACTCTACAACCATTCTCACTCTCTATATCATTGTTTTTCTTCCATCACAAACATAACAAGCCATTATCCTATTCCTTCTTCTTTGAATCTCCATTTCCCTTCCTTATCTCCCCTATTTCTACTTGTTTGGTATTAAATATGTAACGGATATGCGACCTAATAAGTGCAGGTACCTCATTAAGGGGTAACAAAGTTATAGGATTAGCTTGACAATGGCCCGGGCCCAACAAGCTTGCTAATGCGTTCAATTCAATCGACTAAAGTATTTCATCATACAATTGCAAGGTCTTAGATGTCAAAACCTAGTAAAATCATGAGATCCCGACGTGATCACAATCCTCCTTCTCCATGGGTAGCCAGAGAAATTTATCCTGCTGTCTAGAGCGACCTACTTATAAAGATCTTCTTATATCTGTATGTAATGACCTAACGATATAACGCTTATGACGATCTAATTTTTATTTAAATTAAGTTCGTATATAGTTTTATCAGATATGTAACAGTGTATCCAGGTCGTATGATACATGTCCTGTCACGTATGTTAGATGTTACGCATATATATACCCCTTAAATGAGGAGAATACAAGATCCAATTTAGTTATCTAAATTTCTACTTTTCACTACAAATCACTAAAATCCTTAACACATAAATTCTCTCCAAAAAATTGGCGCCGTATGTGGGAACTCAAATCTTTCTAGTCCGTAGTTGGCATTTGAGAACTGATCATATACTAAGAGAATTAATTTGTGTTTTAATTTTCACGTCGTCAAATGGATTGTCCACCTATGATCGATGAACAGATAGAGAACCCCGCCCCATTGGCTCAAGAATTCGACCTTAACGATAGGGCGCATCCTTCCTCGTCCTTTAGGTTGTTAACAGATTATGATTTAGTAATTGCCTCAGTTAGCGAAAATTGGGTTTCGACCCTTCACGATGTGGGCCAATCCATATGAGCCACGTGACCTTTAGGTACTTCCACGAATTGTAGTATAGAAAATCCTATGTCCGAAAGAGATACGATGATAAAAGGACTTCAAAAAAAAATAACAGAACTACAACATGCCTTCATAGAATGTCGAAGAGAAAACGACAAATTAAGATCCCGGTTAGAACAAAACATATGTTTAGACACAAGGAGTTCATTCTACACACTCAATAGTTCCCATATAGTACATCAACCCTCTAGAAGGGAACGTATATCTCATGTCCATGAACATCATCGACACATAGATATTGAGCAACGTCCCCAAATAATTTCTAATCCTCATTTCACTATGGGTACCTCCCAAGTGAATCCTCATACTTATGAACCTGTAATTCAGCCAATCCATCTTTATAGCTCGAGCAACGAATATGACAAAAAATTAAAAGAGATGGAAGAAAAAATGTGGACGAGAGTTAATGATAGACTCAAAGGATAGGAAAAGTCAAAGTCGTGGGATGATATTGAAAATGTTTGCAATTAGTTATCTACATCACCTTTCTCGGATGTCATTGAATTAAAGTTACCTATACCAAAGTTTAATTCTCCCAAAGGGCCATGGCAGCAGTGAGTCTATCCGAAGACAAGTGGGAATCAATTTGTTGCAAACTATTTGCAGCCACCTTCCAAGACTTGGCCCAATATTAGTTCATGGAGTTTCCCCCTAAGAGTATTGTTAGCTTTGATGTTTTGATCAAAGTATTCGTCAGTAATTATGCCTATAATAAACCAATCAAGAAAGAGTCTCACCACTTGTTCTCAATAGTTCAAAAGGAAGATGCGACAATCGAAGCTTACATGTGAAGGCTCAAAACAAAGAAGATGGAGATTAACTAATGCCCTGATTCCATAGCCACCGAAGCCTTCCAAAAAGGAATTAAACATGATATTGGTCTCTTTATAGAATTGACAAAAACTACAACATGCTCCCTAGAGGCAGTTTATGAGGAAACTTAAAAATTCGTCAATGTGGAAAGGGAAATGAAATCGAGCAAAGGGTTGGTTAACAGAAATCCGAATAGGTCTAACCCCATTAAATGAGAAGAGAACAAAAGGCTTGCCAGGGATAAACGTCCCTCTTTTCCCCACTTCAAACCCACCCTAAGGCTGAGAGACAACTCAGAGACTTAGGGTCGTGCCTTATCTCCCTTTCAAGAACCGTCCCTACACGTCACGTTGGCCGAAGTAGTGTGTCAAATGGAGCATCTCAATAACATCAATTGGCCACCCACCATGAAAGATCCACTCAGAAAGCCCAATAATAATTGCGCGTTCCATAGGGATACAAGGAATTGGACCCAAGATTTCCACGACCTGAAGTGGGAGATTGAACACCTTTTTTTAGAAGGATATCTAAAGGACATCATTGATAAAACCAGAACCCCTATGGAAGAGGCTCAGAGAGACAACCCTGATCAAAGGATCATAGCACCAACCAACCCAATTCTTAGGGAACCAAATAGAGCACACCCCATCCCACCTGGGGATGTTCCTGTAATACACACCATTCACAATGGACCTACCATGGCCGACCATACCAATAACTCCAAGAAAAGGCACATAAGAGAGGCTCGAGATATAGGGCGTTTGGTCTACAGTCTAAGACTTAAGGGCCCAATTTACCCAATTAATTTTCAAGGCTGAGAGTGCCTACCTCCTCATAACGATGCTTTAGTGATCACTATGGAAATAGCTCATTGTGAGGTGCATCGAATATTATTCGACAATGGTAGCTCATCCGACCTCTTGTACCTGTCTACTTTGCTCGACATGGGCATAGATCCTAAAGAGATCACTCAGCAACAGATGCTATTGGTTCAATGGCATTGTAACAATGTCAGTAGGGATAATACGTCTACCTATGTCTGTAGAAGATGCTATAATTTTAACAAACTTTGTCGTTTTGAACACTCCCACACCTTATAATGAAATTTTGGGCCGCTTATGGATACATAAAAGAAAACAGTGCCTTCAACATACCATCAACTATTTAAATACCCTACTGTCGACGGGGTAAGGAAAATTGAGGGGGAACAAGATAGGGCACGAACTTGTTACAACGCCGATATGAATAATGTGATACCTCAATCTTCAAAATAGAAATTGAAGAACAAAGGTCTTCCTAATGAAATTAAGAAACCGCATACAGGTGAATATGATATGGTTCATATAGGGGCAATAGAGAACGATCAATACGTGAAAATCAAATCTGAACTACCTTCTTCATCCAAAGATTCTCTTATTGATTTCTTGAAGAATAATGAGGATTTGTTTGTTTGGAAGCCTGAGGACATGCCCGAATCAACCCTAATATCATCTCCCATGAGTTATTCCTGGATCATACCAAAAAACAGTCTAACAAAGAAAGTGAAGATTTGCTAGAGACAAGAATGAGATCATTAAAAAGAAGGTCGAGTCCTTGAAAAGTTTGGGTTGGGTTTGTGAGACCATGTACCCAACATGGCTGTCAAATGTGGTGTTAGTGAACAAAGCGAGAGGTGAACATAGAATGTGTGTCGATTTGACTGATTTGAATAGGAAGACTTCAAAAGATTGTTTGCTTTTGCCGAATATTGACCAATTAGTAGATGCCATGGCTAGGTTCAAATCAATGAGCTTTATGGATGCTTATTCAGGCTACCATCAAATCTGAATGCATCCCAAAGATGAAGAAAAAATGGCATTTATCACGGAAGAATGGACGTTTTGCTACACTAAGATGCCATTCGGTTTGAAATATATCGGTGCCACTTATCAGAAAATGATGAATAAAATGTTCCGAAACCAAATTGGATGAAACATGGAGGTGTATGTTGATAACATGATGGTCAAAACAAAATGTGATGAAGACCATGTCTTTGAACTTAAAGAGGTGTTGGCCATAATTCGGAATTATAAAATGCGTCTCAACCCAAAGAAGTGTATATTTGGAGTAGCCTCGGGGAATTTCTTGGGGTACATAGTGAAATCTAGAGGCACATAAGCCAATCCAGATAAAATCTCGGCCTTGGTCAACATAAAGTCCCCTTGTTGCCTCAAGGAAGTCCAATAGTTGAACGGACATATCGCGACTTTAAGTCGCTTCATTTCTAGTGAAAATGAGTGAAAATATAAATTTTGGACCAATCAGAAGCTACCACGTAAGTAGAGGAGCTGATTGGGCAAGCCATGCGGACTCTATGCAAGCATGGAGAGTGAATAATGTCATGCCACGTGTGAAGAGGACGAAACACGCACCACGTGTCAGCATGGCGTTCAATCTAAGTTCGAAAATTGATCAATGCGTCATGCCACACGTTCCATACCATCAATTCCCACGAATCACGTCGTGCCACGTGTTGCTGACTTAGCGAGTGTTGACTCTGACCAGTTTCCCTTACTATGCGTTGCTCCCTGATTCGCCCAATGAATTTTTGATGCCACGCGTTGTACTTTGATTGGCTAAAACTGTAAGTTTTGCTTGTTTTGATCATAACCCTTGATTTGAAGCTGATCAGACGGCCCAGATCACACTTGAGCTTTATTTAAGCCCCTAATCACTTCATAAACCGTAATTATCCTTCATTAGCATAATTTTGGTTAGTTTTTAGAGCTAAAAATACAGAAAAATTCAAGAGAAGACACAATTTTGGTGGAGATTCAAGAGGAAATTAATTCTACAATTCAAGAGATTGATTGTATTTCTTTTTCTACTCTTTTTTTTTTTATCAATTTTATGTCTTTCTTTACAAAAAATATGAGCTTTATGAACACGATTATATGTAATTAATTTATTGATCTAGAGATCTTATGAACCCAATTTTCACCATGTGATGATATAAAATTTTACCCCAATTATAATTATAATTTAATTATATTATTTAATCTAATTTTTATGCTATTAATTGTTTGGTCAACAATTTATCTATAGGGGAAATTAAATAGATTTGAGAGAATTAGTTACTTGTTTGTCTTGATTAAATAATATGCATAGTTTCTAGGCAGAGATGAATGATTCTTAAGTATGTGATCCATAATTGATGAACTTAATGAGTAGTATGAAATTTAATTAGCATGAGAGTGTAATTAAATTAATTACTATATGGTGTGTAGTTTACTTGAGAAAGTGATACATGCTAGATTAGATTCAATTGATCATGTAATTAATTGATAATTATATTGGGAGGATTTTAGCGATTTGCATGTTTAGAAAATTGGGAGAATAATTATTTCTAGATATTTTCTCATATATCTTTTTAGTCATAAAATCTGATTTAATTAATTTTTGTTATTTACTTTTAGTTATTTTAATTTTACTTCCTTAAAATATAAAAACATAAAAAATTTTGATTTTTATTATTTTTAGTTTTAAAAATTAATTTCTAACAAAATAATCTCTGTGGGAACGATCTTTACTTATCATTATATTACTTGTTATGATATGTATACTTGCATATTCATTGCACATACAATTTGTGTGGCGATCAATCTCCTGTTTGTCCAGACCTAGCATCAGTACTAGTGAAATAAAAGATCAAACTCGATCGGACGTGTCTACAGTTCATGCTTTTTGGTTGAAGCCATATACAGAATACCTTGTCAACAATATCGTCGCAAATGAAAAACACTTAGCTCCTAAACTCACAACAAAAACAAAAAAACTATGCCATAATCTAATGAGTCTTCTATAGAAGGAATTATGATGGCCCATGGTTGAAATTCCTACCCATGGCTGAGGCTCAGATGGTCCTGAACGACTTACATGACTACCAATGTGGAGTTCACTCTAGAGGAAGAACTCTTTCGTAAAGAATTATTCAACAAGGTTACTATTGGCCTACCCTTCTCAATGATTACATCTCTTATGTCAAAAGGTGTGATAGGTGTCAAAGGCATGCCAATATGCCACACCGACCAGGTGCCAACCTGAAACCCATTGTCAACCCATGGCCGTTTCAAAAATAGGGTTTGGATATTGTAGGACCATTGCTTATCACCTCAGGCCAAAGAAAGTTCCTTATCATAGCAATTGATTATTTTACTAAATGGATAGAGGTGAAACCTTTAGCTTAAATCCAAGAAACAGATGTGAAGAGATTCATATGGCATAATATCATATACAGGTACAAATTACCTCGTGAACTAGTCACCGATAATGGTAGACAACTCACAGGACAAAAACTAGTATCTTTTTTTGATGAGAAGGGTATCAAATTATCTCATTTCACCCCTTACCGACCGCAAGCGAATGGTCTAGCTGAATCATCTAATAAGACACTCACAAGTATACTACAGAAACGTTTGGAAGGAGCCAAAGGAAAATGGGACGATGAACTACCTGGAGTTCTTTGGGCCACAAGGAATACTCCCAAAATGTCAACATGGGAAACTATTTTCTCTCTCGTTTTTGGCACTGAAGCAGTCATACCCCTTGAGATACAAGAGCCAACCCTCCGATCCAGTATCACGTAGGATGATAATGATCATTTAAGACGGGAGAACCTACTGTTAACTAAAGAAAAATGAGAAGAAGCCTTGATAAGACTCGATTCACAAAAAAAGAACACTCTAAAAGACATATAAAAAGTTTGTTAAGCACAAGAGTTTTGGTATAGGGGAATGGGTCTTACGAAGATCCTTGGACAACAAAGTCGAAACTAGCATAGGAAATTTTTTCGCAACATGCGAAGGTCCATATCAGATATATGATATCACCCTTGCGAGCTCTTATTTGATAGAACATGACAGTATAAAGAAGGCCTTGAGTTGGAATGGAGAACTCCACAAAAAATACTACATGTAAAGTTGATGTTTTATATATGATAAGTATAATATCTTTTGATTAATTTTCGAATTTATTTAATGAAACCCCAAGGTAGAAGCAGTCATTAAACCTTCTCACTTAGGATGCAAGATTCATCCCATGCCTCATGATTGGAGGAAAAGTCCCCCGACCCCCACTTGAGATGCAAAGTACATTCCAAGGAGCACATGTAAGGGAATGGGTGCTCACCCTTGCATGACGCGCACTTTCTATAACTTATTTAATGAAACCCCAAGTCAGAATTAGTCGAACTACCTTCTTGCTTGGGATGAAGGATTTATCCCATGCCTCATGATTTATGGAGTCTCCTAACCCTCATACTTGAGATACAAAATATTCTTGAAATAGTACATGCATGGGATGGACATTCACCTCCCTATATAGCATATCTCGAGCACTTTATTTTATGCCCCTTAAGGTGGAAAACGTAATTCGACCTTCTCGCTTAGGGTACGGGACACGTCTTATGCCTCATGATTGGAGATGGAGTACCCTGACCCCCCAACTTGATGCAGGATACATCTTATGCCCCATAATTAGAGGCAGAGTCCCCTGACCCCCCCCACTTGAGATGCGAGATATGTTTTATACCTCATGATTGGAGGTGGATTCCCTTGACCCCCCTCCCCCCCCCCCCCCCCCCCCCACTTAGACATCAACTACAATTTTTTTTTATCATAACCACTTTCATTATTCAAGATAAAAAAACAAATAATTTTTTTTAACTATTCCCAGATCCATCACGTGATATGGTATTACAAGTTATTACAAGTATTATTACACATCAATATTGCATTCATTCATGATAGGAACCTTAAGACTATTTTTTATCGAGCGCCTTATGTTTCCAATATTCAACTAGTTTGCATAAACCATCTCGTTCTTCTTTATATCTCTCTTGTTCAAGATGTGACAATTTTAAATCTTCACATGAATTCGCTAACTCTTGTTCCAGGACTTTACAACGAGATTTCAACATGCATAATTCTTGATCCATGAATTTGGCCGCTTCCTGACACATCTCACCTTTTTTTTCTGAATCCTTTGCCAAGGCTACGACCTATGATCAAAGGCATGTTGCATAGATTAGTAATAAAATTGACAACGTCATAAACTTTTACATCAATAAAGTATCAATAACAAAATACTTACATCGAGCATAGACCTTGCTATCATACGCCAAATCATCCTTCCCTCTCTCTTTCGGGCTGTATAGATAGGCAGATGGTCTTCAAGCACCCCAAAATGGTGATATAATTCCTCTTGCACATGAGGAACATCAAACATTCCATTTTTGAATAGATCATTAATACCATTAGCCTCACCCTTCTCCTTTTTCATAGGATATATACTTTGCAAAGGGCTCATGCCTTCCCTTAATGAGGATAATCCCTCATTCAAAGGTGATTTATCATCATATGATCTGCTCATTTGTAGGGGAGTAGACATCACCCCACCCTGAATCGACTTAGAGAATGTTGGGCATTTCTCATCTTTTCCTCTCCTTATGACTTTAAGGGTAGCCTGATTAACTTTCTCGCTGTGAGTGGGAGAAATAGCTCGTTTCTTTGTATCATGTGCAACTTGCATAGTAAATAAGGTTGTTGGATTAACCTTATCGCTACACCAAGAAACAGATCATTGCCCTATAACGGGGAACGCTCTTATGGATGTTGATGACACCATTTCAAAAAAATCATCCATGTTTGCTTTGCTATAATCCATCCATATGTAAAAACAACCTATGATGAAATGATGAATGCTATTAGGTCGCCCAATTTTTTTTTAAATTTAAACTATATAAACGCAGCCTCAAATACTTAGAGTTATGTGTATTAGACGAATGGTAAATGAAAACAAAGAATCAAACCAAATATATAGAAGTAAACATCCACATTTAATGAAGTCAATTTAAATTCCCAAAATATTTGATTACACTTGTCTTTACAAAATGATAAAATAAATCCCTCTCATGGGGTGGCTTCTTCTACCACACCCTGGGATGGACAGTTGGGAGTGACTTTAGTATTACGAGGTGAAGCTTATGGAATAGCAGTTCTAGGTGGCTTGGACCTACTACTCTGAAAAGCTCACATCAAATCCAAGTAAGGCACTAATCTAGCTTTTCAACTTGGGTCTTTAGATTTCTCACCATAAAGCTAACACCATTGCGATAACCTTTGGTGCACTCCTTAACCTCCTTAGATATCTGCTCAAAATGCTTAGCCGTTTTCCCCCTCTTAAAATAGTAGGTATTGGATTTTTCGTAGCGTCTCCACCTTGTCAATAAACTCGTTCTCAAGGTTCAAAATCTTTCTATCTTTTTTGGCTATCAAGATGTCTTTGTCTTTTGCTGTTTTCTCATACTTGGCTATCTAAACACGATTGGCCTGAACCTCCCACTTGTAGCCTTTGAGGGACCGCTCGCCCTATCTTGCAAAGCACACCGCCTGCATATGAGATCAATTAAACAGTTGTTAGATAATAATAATAAAATATATACATATATGAATAGTATGAAAATATTTACCTCAAAAAGATGATCTACAATGAGCTCCCTATTAGTCCTCTCTTCGTTCTTTCTGGCAGCTCTAACTTGCAACCTCTCAGCATCTACACCAAAATGTTGAAACATATCTCTTTTAATCTAATTTGTATGCTATTAATTGTTTGTCTAATAATTTATTTATAGAGACAATTAAATATATTTGAGAGAGTTATTTAATTATTTGTCTTGATTAAATAACATGCATAGTTTCTAGGCAGAGATGTCTGATTCTTATGTATGTGATCCATAATTGATGAACTTAATAAGTAGTATGCAATTTAATTGGAATTAGAGTGTGATTAAATTAATTACTATATGGTGTGTAGTTTACTTGAGAGAGAAATACATGCTAGGTTAGATTCAATTGATCATGTAATTAATTGATAACTATATTGGAGGGTTTTAGCGATTTATATGTTTAGAAAATTGGAGGATTGAGTATTCCTAGATATTTTTTCATATATCTTTTTAGTTACTAAATATAATTTAATTAATTATAGCTATTTATTTTAATTTATTTTAATTTTGCTTCCTTAAAATATAAAAACACAATAAAAAAATTTGATTTTTTTATTTTTTAGGTTTAAAAATTAGTTTCTAATTAAATAATCTTTGTGTGAACGATTTTTTCATATCATTATATTACTTTTTGTGATATGTATATTTGCATATTCATTGCATATACATCGTGTGTGACGATCATGTTTTTGGCGTCGTTTCTGGGGATTATAAATATTAGAAATTAATAATTTTTTTATTATTAGTTTTTTATTTTAGTCATTTTTCTCAACTTTAATTTTAATTTTAATTTAGTTATTTTATTTTACTAACTTATTTATTTATTTATTCTTTAACTTTAATTGATTTATTTAGTTGTTTATATTTTATTTAGTTTTTATTTAAATATCTCTGTTAGTATTATAGAAACATAGTTGAGAGTCTATTACATGAGCAGAGTTAGTGAAGAACAAATCTTACCTTTAAATCTTAAAATTGAGCATAGTTTGAGAAAAAAATGGCAAATTTATTAGAAATAAACAATAATGAGCTGAACTTGAACAATCAAATGCTTTTGATGGATGATAGACATAGAGCTATAAATGAATATGCAATACCTACGTTGTATGTGCTGAATCCAAGTATTAGAAGGCCAAGCATTCAAGCTAATCAGTTTGAGTTAAAGCAAATGATGTTTCAAATGCAAATAGTTGCACAATTCAGCGGATTACCAACAGAGGATCTTCATCTTCATCTCATATTATTTATTTAAGTTGTAGATTCATTTAAGCTCAATGGTGTGACTAATGAGGCATTTAGGCTAGATTATTCTCTTACTCATTACGAGACCGTGCTCGAGCTTGGCTAAACTCTTTGCCACATGATTCCATTACAACTTGGAATGGTTTGGCAGAGAAAATTCTTGATGAAATACTTCCTACCAACAAAGAATGCCAAGCTTAGGAATGACATTACTTCCTACCAACAACATGAAGGAGAATCTTTATATGAAGTATAGGAGAGATTCAAGGAATTGCTAAGGAAGTGTCATCATCATAGTATTCCTTCTTGGATTCAAATGAAGACTTTTTACAATGGTCTCAATGCTCAAACAAGAACTATTGTTGATGCATCTGCTAATGGATCTTTGCTAGCCAAATCGACGGATTATTACAACAAGGCTGTGAACTTCAAAGTATTTTCCATTGTTAATTGAGTTCTCAGAAGGGTCTTCCCTAACAAGAAGGAATGAATGGCCGATAAAATGGATGCTAATTAGGAAAGACCTTACAAAATAACTGAAACAACACCAGAAGAGGCCTACTTGTTAAGAAACATCAACAGAGTAAAGGATGGCACCAACTGGAATGCTAGACACTTAAAGAAATATTACTTATGATGTATCTCAATTCAATACTCTCATGTACCATTATTGTATGCACACTTAAAGAAATATATGGATAGAACTTCCTTCAACAAATGGTTCTCTCCCAGAATCCTTCTATTATTACATGTCACAGGTTGATCACCTTAGTTAAGAACCAAGTAGACCATCCTAACACTTATAAAAAATTAACAGGTTGTTCACCTCGGTCAGGAACCAAGTTGGAGCTCTGACATTGAAGGAAGAGCTGAGCACCTTGGTCAGGAACTAGGTAGAGCTTCCTCTTCCACTATAACATATCATAGGTTGATCACCTCGGTTAAAAACCAAGTAGATCACCCTAACCCTGGCAAAAAAGTCATGAGTTGTTCATCTCGATTAGGATCCAGGTTGGTGCTCTAACATTGAAGGAAGAGCTGAGCATCTTGGTCAGGAACCAGGTAGAGCCCCCTCTTCCACTATTACATGTCATGGGTTGATCACCTCTGTTAAGAACCAGGTAGATCGCCATGACACTTTCCAAAAAGTCATAAGTTGTTCACCTTGATCAAGAAATAGGTTGGTGCTCTGACATTAAAAAAATAGTTGAGCACCTCGATCAGGAACTAAGTAGAGCTCCCTTTTCACTATTACATGTCACTGGTTGATCACCTTCTGTACGAACCAGGTAGACCGCCCTAACACTTGTAAAAAATTCATAAGATTTCCACCTTAGTCAGGAACTCGGTTAGCACTCTGACATTTAAGGAAGAGCTGAGCACCTCGATCATGAACCATATAGAGCTCCCACTTCCACTATAACATAACACCAGCTGATCTCCTCGGTTAAGAACTAGGTAGACTACCCCGACACTTACGGAGCTCACTCCATATTAAACAAGATGAATGCATATGGAAAAATGCAATGATTGAGAATCATAAATAAATTTTATTAACAATATTTTTATTGTTCAAACCCATAATGCTTTTATTATTACATAGCTTGGTCTCCTAGAATAGCAATAAAAGCCTCAAGGGCTTAGACACCTGACTGGTGTTCGAGTCATCTATCTCATCTACCAAAGGTAATAGCTCAGCCTGAATCTTGATAATTTTCCCTTAAACATCGGTTATTATCTTAGGAGGGATCAAGTTCAGCTCAAGCACAAAATGTTTCAATTCTTCAACAACTCTCATCACCTTAAGGAAGATCCTCTCAAATCGCTCCATGTAAAAGTTTGCAAAATAGGACTCCATGTCCACAAAGGCATCCATTTCGGCTATGACCCCCCTCTCTCGAGCTCGAGTTTGAGATAACTACTTCTTACAAGAAGTGATCTCACACTCAATCTGTTCATGAATCTTTAACTTAGCCTTAAGCCTTAGCGATCAGATCCCATAATCTTCGAGCAAAAAAGATGGAGAAGCATTTGAAAAATGTTTTAGCAAATTTGTCTGAATTCAACAATGTCTCAAACCCATTTTTATAAGGGATGGTGTCCAAAAAGGTTCAAATGACACACGACCCAAAAATGGGGAGGTAGGTCAACATCATAAATAGATAAAAATATGATGATATAAATACACTACTAAACAATCAACACAGTTCATAAAAATTAAGTTGATTTTCATTAATGATTGAAAAGAAAAAAATTTACAAGATACAACCCGCGACCACACAAGCAAGAGTGGCCTTGAGCTAAAAAAAGAAATGGAGGAAAACTTAAATCTACCTAGGTCACAAATTCATCACCACATCAACCGTCCCCAGCCTCACCCACTATTCTAGTCATTTTGGTACCATCGCCACTATTGCTCTAGTCTAAATATTGCCCCTTGTCTCCATCTAGGGACTGAGTGGGCTCGTATTGAGGAGTGACCAAGATGTCTAAAATTTGATAATAATACTCACCCAAGTCTCTCTTCTTGGCCTCCTTTTTAAAAGAGTCCATCACCATCCCATACCCAATTTCCAACCTCGAGGTGAACCACTTGGCCATAGCACTAAGCTTGTGCTTATCCTTTTCCTTAGCCTCCTTAAGCTCAACCACACAACTCATATAGTCGTTTATCTCAAACGTAGCCTTGGTTAGCTTCTCTGACTTATCTATGGCTTCATCCTCCCATTTTGTGGCCTTAACCAACAACAACGTGTACTTGGACCAGGTTTAGGCGTGCTTCTCTTCTTCTAAGAAAATTAACACTTCAAGCTCTCCATGCCTCAAGTCCTGTTCAACCTAAAGAGTAGTAGTTCCTAAAAAATTCAAAGGACGTGGGGTCAAACATCACAAATATACATTTACAATAAATCTCAGCACATAGGGGCCTACTTGGTACATCAGGTGGCTGATCAAGGCCTCTGAACTCTAGCCCTCACATATGGTATCAAGTTTTTCCTCATGTGGAAAAATAAAAATATGATGCACATAATGGTCGAGCTACTTTGGTGTCATGCTTTGGCATAAAGCCACCCTATCCACATTGCTTGTTATATCGTTGACTACATTTTTCCCTTTTTGGGAATCCCTTATAGGTTGAGCAGATGCTGAGGGAGCCAAGATGGGAGGAAAAGAGGTGTGTCGGTCTAAGGAGGTGTAGGAAGGCTCAAAGATGTTTAGCAGCTTAGGCATGAGTGCGAGCTCATCTATAGAAGCTTTATTTTTTTATTTTTGAGGGAGGTAGGGATCCCTCCTTGCCCATTTTCCTCTCTTTAAAGGACTCCTTCCCTTTTCATATGGGGTATGGCTTTTTGATAGCTAGTCTTCTGAGGAGCCCTATTCTTAAGCCAACCCAAGAGTGTATCAAAGTCTAACTCTATAGTATCTACAAAAACAAAAAAGGGAAGAAGTGTTAGTATAACGAGATCGTGTCAATAAAAAAAGAAAAAAAAGGAAAGAAATGTTCAAGTCTGAGGGCAAATTCACCATCGTTAAGGACCACCTCAAACCTACCCCATTAATCTGTGGGAGGGGTCTTGTGCTTGGGAAGAGCTCGAGGCTTACGAATAATTCTGCGAAAGGGCTCCACTGAGCCATGCCTTATCAGCCAGTATGTAACAAAGTGCATGGTATTTAGTAGAAGCCTTCATGGGGTCTTCTCAAGTAGATAAAACTGGATATCAACCATACATTGCTTTACATCCAACGTCAAGGTCGTGATGAATGAACCCATATTCCTTATCACGACCTTAGTATCATTCCAAGTGTTTCTAATCAACCTAGTGTCATTGGTTGGAGATTCTTACTAACCTGAGACATAGAAGAAATATTCTTTCTAGTTCTTCTCATTCTCAGGAAAGGCCACATTTATACCTTTATCCTACTTCAAAGACATGTACACCCTCATTGGGTCTGTTAGGTTCTATTTCAGGATATAGGCTTTGTTAAACATAGGCATTTCCAAAACCACACTTAACTTCTCGTATATCAATGTGAGGTAGAGTAGATACCTCAATCAATTAGGCATTAGCTGACCTTGCACAAGTTGAGTCCTTGACAAAAACCTTCTTATAAGAGGATACAGGGGAAATCTCAACCCCAACCACAGAGCCTTCTCATGAAAAACCATCCATACAGTTGAAAGTTGGTCATTATTTGAACCAAGGAAGGGATGTCATAGTTTTTCTCAACCTCTCATCATCCTAAGGTGCTAGCCCACTAGTCTTAATCTTGGCTGACCAACCTTTGGTACGACCTGTAGGTGCCTCAGACCCTAGGTTCTTTGTTTTCTTCCTCCACATCCTAGCCATTAATATTTGAGTCTGGAGCACGTTCAACCTAATGGTCAGAGTGGCTTGAGGATGGGTGGTGGAAGTATAAGGCTAAGGCAGAGACTGACTAGCCTCACCAAAGGAACTCATCCTAGAAGACACTGAGTCATCATTGGCGCTGGGGTACTGAAGGCTCTTCTAAGAGCTCGAGCCTAAAGTTTCTTCTTTGTGTATAATGTCTGCTAAATAGAACAAAACATAAAAAGAGGAGTAAGGCACAAGATAAAGAGAATACCTAAGGTCGAGTTGAAAGTAAAAGGAAATTATTCTTTATAAAACCGACCTGAAAAGAAGAAGAGAGATAAGTGTTAGTCTCGAAAGAACTTGTACTCTAGAAACCTGAAAAAATAGGCTATTTTTCAAGCTAAGTTTCTTACCACCAAAATGAAAATCTTTTGATGGCTTGAGCTGATGCGATAGAGTGTTTTTTCTCTTAGTTTTTGTCTGATTTGCAGGAAATGATGAATAGTCTCATCTCAGGCACCTCTTTATATATAGGTCCTTATTTTTCTCTATGTAATCACCTAACATGCATTTATTAGGAGAGATGAATAGCTTGTATCCAGTGCCCGAGAATTAATTTTCCATCTCAATTCATAGATCAAGTTGAAACTCCAAATTGGAGAAAAGTAATTATAGTAGAATATCAAATAACAGAGAAATAGAGAATACACAACACAAGAATTATAGTGAAAACTTTAAATTTGAGAAAAAACACTTTCGTTGTCAAAAGACAACCAAAGAAAGAAATTTACTATGTGGAAAATTGTTACAACCACACGCTCTCAATGATTTTCTCACACACCCAAAAGACAAGAGCAATTATAAGCCTAGAGAATTTTCCCACAAATTTCTCTCAATCAAAAACTTCTCATGTAAGTTTTTCTCCATTTTTGGGATGATTAACAATGAAGAAATAAAGCCATATTTATAGCCTTCAAGTTTCCATTTCATATGCCAAACATTTCTTCATTCAACAAAATTAGGCTACCTAATTTTCCTATTCTTTATTCAAACAAGGTTAGGTACCTCCATTTTTGACAATATGGTAAGCCACCTTCCATGAATTTTTTTCTAAATTAGGCACCTCCTATTTTGACTAACAAACCTAATATTTTTTTAATCAATCACAACAATCTCCATCTTGATTAAAAAATAAACATAGTTACCACTATAACACTGTCTACTCCAACAGTCATAATTCTCTACACCGAGAATTATCATACTCTACCATAAAGAGTACACCCACTTGTTGAAATTCATGGTGCAACTCTCACACTTGGTTTTCGCGAGAGTTCATCAACCATCGACATCCTTTCCACCACACACCTTGCATCAATACCAAGCCAATGCCTGTGTGTAAACTTGTGGACCCGCTACCAGTAACACACCCTCTTTCATGGCAATATTTAGATACTAGCGACATGCCATGAGGATGTACACACTCTTTTCAAAGAGAATCACTATAGTCTTTGAAAACAGATATACTGTTAGCGTCACCGTCAGTATTTGAGCTTCTTGCTGAATCAGCTCCACCTTTCGAACAATTTCTTTTGAGGTGCCCAGATTGTCCACACCCCCAGCACACTATCTTCTTTTTCATGATTTTTTTTTCTTTTAGTTGTTAGCTACCAATGCTGAGTTTTTAGGCGAAATATTTCTTCCATCACTCAGCCTTTTTTCTTCAAAAAACAGCTTGCTAGTAACTTCTGAAAAAATTATTTTCTCATTTCTATGAATCAAGATAGGTTTCATGTGATCATAAGAAGATGGAAGAGACCAGATGAGCCTTAAAGCTATATCTTCATCATCAAGTTTAACTCTAATGGTTTCTAGTTCAGAGACAATACCATTGAGAACACTGAGATGGTCAGACATAATAGTTCCTTCATTCACAAAATATGAAACTACTTTTTCATATACACCCGATTTGAAACACCTTTTGCCTGATACAATTCTTCAAGCTTTTCCGAGAGTTCTTTGGCCATAGATATTCCATGCACATTTGCAAGAATATTTTTGGCCAAACAAAGTCGAATTGCACTTGCAGCTCTTAGATCAAGATCTTCCCAATCTCCATCACTTATGTTGGTTTTACTATACTCAATACCAGTAACAGGGGTTGGTTTCCCCTTTAACGCCTTGTGTAATCCGTATTGGATCAACAAATCTTTGACTTGTACTTGCCACAAGCCAAAATTGATTCTCCCATCAAATTTTTCAATGTCAATCTTGACTCCTGACATTTCTCCTTCTTTCTTTGAAATTGGCTCTGATACTAGTTGTTAGGAAATTTAGATCAAATGGTATAATCACAAATTTCTCCTCCCAAGATCCTCCTTAGCAGAATATCAAATAACAGAGAAATAGAGAATACACAACACAAGAATTTAGTGAAAACTTCAGATTGGAGAAAAACCACTTTCGTTGTCAAAAGACAACTAGAGAAAGAATTTTACTATTAGGAAAATTGCTACAACTACATTCTAAATAATTTTTTCACACACCCAAAAGACAAAAACAATTATAAGCCCAATAGAATTTTCCTACAAAATTTTCTCGCTCAAAAAATTTTCATATAAGTTTTTCTCTATTTTTGGAATTATTAAAAATAAAGAAATGAAGTTATGTTTATAGCCTTCAAGTTTTCATTTTATATGTCAAAAATTGCTTCATTTAATAAAATTAAACTACCTAATTTTTCTATTTTTTATTTAAACAAAGTTAGACACCTTCATTTTTAACAATATGTTAAGCTATCTTTCGTAAATTTTCTTATAAATTAAACACATTTTATTTTAACAAAAAACCTAATATTATTTTTAATCCATCTAACCAATATATATTGTATAAATATATTAACCTTTTGATAAATAAAAATCGGCCCATATCTTCAGTTCTTTCCAAGTTCAGTTCCCTTGACACCAATGCCCGACTTGAAGTCCTTGCCAATTCCTCTGCTCCCCTCTCTCCTTCAACAAGGTTTCACTTCTCCCACCATTGAAGAATCCATTGGGATTTCTGGGTTTGAGCAGAATCGCCTAATTGTTGCTGCTCAGGTACGTGATTCTTTAGTCCAATCCAACTCCTACCCAGAAATTGTTTCGGCATTTGACACAATTGTGCTGAATTGTTGTATGAAATTTGGCTCCTGAGAGCTCAACAACGAGCCTCTCCTTCCCTTTTTATAATTGAGATCTAAACTTTTAGATGCCAAGACTGCTCAAGACCTTGCTCGTGCTATGAAGGACTTTCTTCGTAGGCGTGGAGATTAAGGGTGTAAGAGTTTTGATTATCTTCTTCCAGGATATTGTTTCTCTTTTATGTATTATAGACAAGGTAGAGAACACCAAAACCCATCAGAAGAGAGAAACTGTGCTTTAAAGCAGGCTCTGAGTGCTGCTGAAACTAAAAAGACTAAGAATGTCATTTTAGACGAATTGGAAGGAGCAAATTCTGGAGAAAATAAGAAAGATAATGACTTGGTTGATGAGGTTACAGTTCCTGTTGTCAGGATGAAGATTGGAGAAGTGGCTGAGGCAAGCAAGGTAGTTAACTCTTTTGCCTGTTTGTAGAGCAGATGAGAAGGAAAATGAGATTTTAGAAGCCTCATGGGAGTGTGGGAGTAAAGGGGATTTTGGTGTAGTGGCGACAGAGAAAGGGTGGAAGAGTTGGGTGATATTGCCTAGTTGGGAGCCAATAGTGGAGTCAGTACAAGGTGGGGTGGTGAATATCATTTTCTGATGCCAGAATGTTACCATGGAAAACAAATAGGTTGTATATAGAAGAGCCTACCTTGGTGGTGGCTGATAGGAGTAGAAAGAATGTTGTGGCTGATGATGGGTTTGACTTGGTGCCAAGTGTTGGTGATTTGGGATTGAAGATTGATAGAGGAGTGAAATTGAAGGAATTGAGTGTGAATGAAAGTTTTGGGACTGTTGTTTTGGCTGTTAAGCCACCAAGAGAAGATACTGTTGATCAATAATTAGGTGATGAAGATTAGAATTAAGCATATGAGGGTACAACAAAGGTATATCATCTTTGTTACCATGGCGATTAAAGATAATGAAGAATTGAGACGGATTCAATTTTTATTTACTGTCAATTTTGTTGCCACGTTAAGAATGTACTTTCCAACTTTCAAGTTAGATTTAGGGTGTGTTTGGCCTGTTAATTTGAAAATTCTTCTTAAAATTTGTTTCAAATTAATATCTAAAAACAATTTTCAGTATGTTGAAAAATCATTGACTTTGTTCGGCTATTGTTTTGAAATGGAAAAAAATTATCAAGTTGTTTTGCAAATTATTCTAAAAAATTGTTTTCGTTGTTAAATTGTATTGGTTATTTAATAAATGGGTTGAGTTTGCAAATATATCAATTTTAATTAGGGATGAAAAATAAATTGAGATTGTTTGTTATGATACTAAATGTATTGTGTTTAGTTATTAGTAGGACAATATCTCAATTTTTTTATCATGTTGTAAGTTATTTATAATAATAAAAAATATCATGACATTTAATAACTTAGAATAATAATTAATTAATTATGACAAAAAAAACCATATCATGCTGTTCGTATATTGTTATCCTGTCGTAATTTTAATTATTTTATATTATGTTATAGTTGATTTTTATCATCCATGTTTAGCACTCAGATCCTACAGAACTCAAGAAACGAACAAGGATGTGGCATGTTGATCATTAAGTTATCTAAGTGAGAAAGCTGACACTGTATTAATAAGAGAATTAATGATTCATCTGATTAATAAAGTATTGAGAAGTATTTATAAGTAGAAGTGATTTTGATAGCTATTTTCCTATTGAGATATCTTTGGTATCTCAACAAATATTGAAGATCATCTCATAAAAAATATTTATAAAGTTTAATATATTAAATTGATGTACTTATTTTAAAAGAAGATAATAAAGTATTGAGAAGTATTTATATGTAGAAGTGATTTTGATAGCTATTTGATATCTTTGTACGTATCTCAACAAATATTGACTATCATCTCATAAAAAATATTTATAAGGTTTAATATATTAAATTGATGTAATTATTTTAGAAGAAGAAGAAAAAAATGTTAGTTTTCCCTTTTATTTGAAGAAGTTAACGGTAAAGAGTATTGAGTTTTCGAAGAGAGTAATAAGAGGTAAGGATAAAGAATATTGGGTTTTCTCTCTTATTTGGATGAGTTTAAATTAAGGCTAATGTGTTTTCATGATCCATGTAGAAAGAAGAGGAAATTTTATCGATTTGATTACTTCATTAATAAATCTATTTAAGGTTGTTTGAAAAAGATTTTAAAGTTGTAGAAGCAAGGAAATTTTCAGCACTAGCTAGCAGAAAAACAAAAAGAAAAATAGAGAGTAGTTTTTTAGTTTTTCTTTCCCAAAAAATCTTTACCAAGTGCTCTGATAGAAGGTTATTTGTGCTTTGATTGAGCTGATATTTTGCAGGAAGATTTATGACTCAAGACTCTTCAATTTGAACGGTGAGATTTGGATTTGGATCTGGCTTACCGGTTTGGGAAATATAAGCCGTGAATAGTGACTACAAAATTGGGTTAGATCTTTCCATTTTCTTAAAATAATTGTTAGTTTCCAAGAAGTTGTATTCTTAATGTTGTTGATTGTTTGCCTCTAGTTTTATCTAAAGAGAACTTTTGTACAATTGTTTCTTGATGGTGAATGTTTTGGAGATGGCTTCTTGATGGTGGAAGTTTCGGAGATGGAGTGTCGTGGTTCTTTCCTTTCTATACCGGGAAGGTTTTTCCACGTAAATTGGTTGTGTTAATTTTATGCATGTTTCATTTTGAGCTCTATTTATTTGTTTCCTAAAAGATTCACACAAATAAGAAGAATATGTTTCATTCTGTTGTTTAGATCTTGATTAAGTTCGTATTAATATTTTGATTATCCTAACAATGTTTCCTAAAAGATTCACACAAAGAAGGAGAATAGACTTTATTCTGTTGTTTAGAACTTCATTAAGTTTACATTGATATTGTGATTCTTCTAACAAAATGGTATCAGAGCTGTGGTTATTGTTGTTGAATTTCTTGTGTTGAATAATGGAAGCAAATTTATGTAGAATGATTACTTTGAATGGTTCTAATTATCACACTTGGAAAGAAAAAATGGAAGATCTCATTTATGTCAAACAATTTCATTTTTTGGTGTTTGCCTCTAAGAAGCTAGAAAAGTTGTCTGAAGAAGAAGAGACTTTGTTACATCGACAAGTCTGTAGGTATATAAGACAGTGGGTAGATGATGATGTTTTGAATCATATTAGTGGGGAAACATATGCACGGTCACTCTGGAATAAACATGAGGAATTGTATGCTTGGAAAACAGGAAATAATAAAATGTTTCTCATAAATAATTGATGGATTTTAGGTACCAAGATGGAACTCTGTTGACAGATCACTTGAATACATTCCAGGGAATGATCAATCAGTTAGTTAGAAGGGGTATCAAGTTTGATGATGAGATTCAAGGGTTATGTTTATTGGGTACGTTGCTTGACTCTTGGGAAACATTTAGAATGTCATTAAATAACTCAGCTCCAAGTGGTGTAATCAACATGGATATGGCTAAGAGCAGTGTTTTGAATGAAGAAATGAGAAGAAAATTGCATAGGTCTTATCAACAGTCAGAGATTTTGGTTATAGAAAGAAGAGGGATGAGTAAAAGTAGAGGTTTCAAGAGCAAAGAAAAAGGAAGAAGCAAGTCCAATAGGTTTGCTAATATTTAGTATCATCATTATGGCATGAAAGGGCACATCAAGAAATATTATAGATAGTTGAAGCGGGATAACAAGAAGAAAGACAAAGAACAAGAGGGTGATGTTGGCAAGGAAAATGATTGAGTTGTCACCGCTAGTTTAGAATACTTTCTCATTGTTTATAATGAAGATGTTGTCAATGTTGCATGCCAAGATATCAGTTGGCTTATTGATAGTGGAGCCTCCATTCATGCTACGTCTCGAGAGGACTTCTTTACATCCTATACAATAGGTGACTTTGGGACAGTGAAGTTGGGTAATGATGGCTTGGTTAAAGTCATTGGAATTGGAGATGTGTGTTTGGAGATGAATAATGACACAAGGCTACTTCTTATAGAGGTAAAGCATATTCTTGAAATTCTTTTAAACTTGATCTCTTCACGTAAACTTGATAATGAAGGATATTGCAATACCTTTAATAATGGTCAATGGAAACTTACTAAAAGTGTTATGGTTGTTGCTCGTGGGAACAAGCATTCTAGTTTGTATATATTGTAGGAAAGACTCTTCAAAGGCGTTATTAATGATGTGATAGATGAGCTCATAGTAGAATTATGGCATAAGAGACTTGCTCATATGAGTGAGAAAGACTTGGCAGTATTGACTAAAAATAATCATCTTTCTGGAATGAATTATGCTTGTTTAAGAAGATGTACTCATTATTTGACAGGGAAGCAAAATAGAGTTTATTTCAAGAGTTCTCCTCCTTCAAGAAAACAATATATACTTGATTTGATACATTCAGATGTATGTGGTTCTATGAAGACAAGAATTTTTTATGGTGCCAGTTATTTTGTGACATTCATAGATGATTGTTTAAGAAAGTTAAAAGTGTATACTTTGAAGAGCAAAGATCAAGTATTAGATGTGTTTAAACAATTTCAAGCCTTAGTTGAGAGACAGACTGGGAAGAAATTGCGGTGCATCAGAACAGATAATGGGGGAGAGTATTCAAGTCCTTTTGATGAGTATTGTAAGCGTCAGGGCATTGGTTGAAAGAGTAAGATGTCTTCTTTCGCAGGCTCAGTTGCCAAGATATGGGGTGAGGCTTTGAATACAGTTGTACATGTTCTTAATTTTACACCATATGTTCCTCTTTAGTTTGATGTACCAAATAGAGTTTGGACTGGTAAAGATGTTTCTTATGATCATTTTTGCGTTTTTGGTTGCAAGGCATTTATGCATATACCAAAAGATGATAAATCTAAGCTCGATGTGAAGACACGACAGTGTATCTTTGTTGGTTATGGTTTGGATGAATTTAGCTACAGATTTTATGATCCAGTTGAGAAGAAACTAGTAAGGAGTCGTGATGTTATGTTTATAAAAGATCAAACTATACAAGATGTTGAGAAAATAGAAAAAGAAGTCCATCAGTATAGCAATGATTTCATTAACCTAGATCCAGTTCTTTTATCAGTACAGATGGAACAAAATGTTCAAGATGACCAACAGGGTTCAGATGATGTAGATGCTCTTATGCAAGTTGAAATAGATCATCAGACTACTGATCAGTTACCATAACCAAAAATTCCACCCATTAGGTCTACCAAAGATCGACATCCTTCCACATGGTATGATACAAATGAATATATGTTATGGAAAGATGAGGGAGAACCTCAATGCTATGTAGAAGTGATGGAAGATGGAAACAGGGCACACTGGGTTAGTGCTATGGAAGATGAGATGCAGTCATTATATGACAATCACACGTTTGAGTTGGTAAAGTTGCCTAAGGGTAAGAGAGCTCTAAAGAACAAGTGGGTCTACAGGGTGAAGCAAAAAGAACACAGTCCATAACCACTATACAAAGCTAGACTGGTCGTCAAGGGATTCAGTTAGAGAAAAGGTATTGATTTTGATGATATTTTCTCTTCTATTGTGAAGATGTCTTCCATATGTATTGTTCTAGGTCTAACAACAAGCTTGGATTTAAAAATTGATCAAATGGATGTGAAAACTGTCTTTCTTCATGGTAAGTTGGGGGAAGAGATTTATATGGAGCATCCAGGGGCTTTTAAGATAAAAGGAAAAGAGGATTATGTATGTCAGTTAAAGAAAAGCCTTTATTGGTTGAAGCAAGCACCTAGACAATGGTATAAGAAGTTTGAGTCAGTTATGGGGGAGCATGGTTACAAGAAAACTACTTCTGATCATTGTGTTTTTGTGCAGAAATTCTCTGATTATGATTTTATCATTTTATTGCTCTATGTTGATAACATGTTGATTGTTGGCAGAAATTTTTCAAGGATTGATAATTTGAAAAAGCAGTTAAGTAGTCCTTTTCCGTGAAGGACTTGGGGTTAGCAAAACAAATTCTTGGTATTTGAATATTTAGACAAGAAAGGAAAGAAGTTGTACATGTCAGAGGAATGGTACATTAACAAGGTACTTGAAAGGTTTTATATGAATAAAGCTAAAGTGGTTTCTTCTCCTTTATCTAACCACTTTAAGTTGAGATTGAATCAAGGCCCTTCAATAGATAAAGAGAAGGAAGATATGGAAAAGGTTCCATATGCCTTATCAGTAGGAAGCTTAATGTATGCAATGGTGTGTACGAGGCTAGACATAGCTCATACAGTTGGAGTTGTTAGTCGTTTTCTTTCAAATCCAAGAAGAGAGCATTGAGGTGCAGTAAATTGGATTATGAGATATCTTCAAGGTACTTCCAAGTTAACACTTAGCTTTGGAAGTGGAAAACCAGTGTTAGTTAGATACACTGATTCAGATTTGGCAAAAGATGAAGATTCTCGTAAGTCTACTTCAGGTTATTTAATTACTTTCTCTGTTGGAGCAGTTTCTTGGCATTCAAGATTGTGAAAGTGTGTTGCACTTTTTATAGCAAAGGTGGAGTTTATTACAGCAACGAAAGCTTGTAAGGAGTTGTTGTGGATGAAACAGTTCTTGAGAGAACTTGGTTTCAAGTAGTAGAAATATGTGTTGTTTTGCGATAATCAGAGTTTTATTCACCTAGCAAAGAACTAACCATTTCACTCAAGATCAAAGCATATTGATGTGAGGTATCATTGGATAAGGGATACTTTTAACAATAAGTTGCTTAAACTTGAGAAAATCCATAATGATGAGAATGGATCTAACATATTGAAAAAAGTACTATCAAGGGAAAAACTTGAAGTTTGTTGTTCAATTGTCGGGATAGCTGATCCCTACATCTAAATAGAAAAAAGGAAGATTTTTTGGGTTTTTTCTCTTATTTAGAAGAGCCAAAATTAAGGCCCATGTGATTTCATAACTCAAATTAAGGCTCATGTGATTTCATAGCCTATAGAGAAAATAGGGGAATTTTGTCCATTTGATTGCTTCATTAATAAATTCATTTAGGGTTGGTTGAGAAAGATTTTAGAGTTGCAACAGCAAGGTAATTTTCAAGAACAGCTAGCAAAAAAATAAAAATAAAAACAAAGAGCATTTTTACAATTTTTCTTCTCCAACAAGCTTTCATCAAGTACTTCGATGGAAGGTTGTTTGTGGTCTGATTGAACTAAAATTTTGCAGGAAGGTTCACGACTCAAAACTATTCAATCTGAACGAGGAGATTTGGATTTGGCTTAACGATTTAGGAAATATAGGACATGAATAGTGACTACAAAATTGGGTTAGATCTCTCTATTTTCTTGAAATAATTGTTAGTTTTCAAGAAGTCGTATTCTTGATGATGTTGATTATTTGTTTATAGTTTTATCTAGAGAGAACTTTTGTACGATTATTTCTTGATAGTAGAAGTCTTGGAAATGGAGTGTCGTGGTTCTTTCCTTCATATACCAGGAAAAAAATTTCATGTAAATTGATTGTGTTGATTTTATACATATTTCATTTTATATTTTATTTATTTATTTCATAAAAGATTCAAAAAAAAAAGGAATAGATTTTATTTTGTTGTTTAGAACTTAATTAAATTCGTATTAATATTGTGATTCTCTTAACAAAGAGCTAACATAGCCAAGAACATGTTCTCAGTGTTCGTTATTTTCAAAAATAGTGAAAACATTTTTGAGTGGTTTTTAATTTTTTGTTTTTAAGATCACATTGTTTTATAATTAAAAAAACATTGGTAAAATATTATCGTTGTTTTTAAAATCAATTTTTTTTGTTTTTAAATACAAAAAACAGTTTTGCAATTATTTGACCAATCAATCCCTTAGCCTTTTACCCTTCTTTATTCTAATTTGTAGGACGAAACATATAATGTGGAACAACTTGACTTACAGATAAGCTTGCATGCTCGAATGTTCTTTAACATTAGCAGTGTTCGTTAAATTTTGGTCTTCGGTATAGGAAGTTAGAACCTATTTCATTTGCTTTGTTGTTGTTGCTCTTTCTCTTGAGTTTTATCCCGCTCTTCAACTTGAAGAATTTAGTTCATAATTTCTTTTTTTTAATTTAAATTATTTTGACCGATTTAAATAATGGATTTAAAGGAAAAAGTTTAATTCCTTTGTAATTTTTCATTATAATTTAACACTTACTTTTTAAAAGCGGATATAGAATACAAATAATCAATTTTTTTATTTTATTTTTATTCTTTTCGTACTATTTCAATCATTATTAAGATAACAATTTTTAAATTATTTTCAATAATAAACAATAATACAAAATTAATAAAAAAATCACATACTGTCACTTTATTAAAAAGACTAAACTGCTACAATTTATTTTAGATACATCAAACTGTTAAATTGAAAACTAAAACTACGTTAAGATACTAACAACACATTCACAAAAAACTTAAAGTCCTTCTCAAATAATTGTGACCCACTACTTATAAGTCAATTATACAACTTAAAACGGCATAATAATATCAATAATCATCCGGACGTTCACATCTAAATCTACTCAATTTCCAGTTATCTGACCACAATCATCAACAATAACAGGTTCGGAAGTAATTCCAGAATCTGAACCAGCCTTCTCCATCTCCTTCACGACACCATAGCCATCAACAACTTTCCCAAACACAACATGCTTACCATCAAGCCATGAAGTCTTCTCAGTGCATATGAAGAACTGTGAACCATTAGTGTCTCGCCCAGAATTTGCCATCGACAAAATTCCAGGGCCTGTATGTTTCATCTTGAAGTTTTCATCTGCAAACTTCAATCCATAAATTGATTCTCCTCCAGTTCCATTACCCTTGGTGAAATCTCCACCCTGGCACATGAAATTCGGAATAATTCGGTGAAATCTGGAACCTTTGTAGTGCAATGGTTTCCCAGATATACCAATCCCTTTCTCTCCAGTGCACAGAGCACGGAAATTTTCAGCAGTTTTTGGGGTAGTATCAGCAAACAACTCCATTACAATTCGACCAGCTTTCATTTTTCCAATCAAAATATCAAAGAAAACCTTGGGGTTTGACATTATGCTCAACTATATGTTTAAGCTTCCAACAAACAGATGGACCTTCAGAGAACAATCTCCTATAAAAGCAGGGAATGTCAGCATTCCCACCATACAAGCATCAGTACCTTCATTAAAAAATTCACAAAAATTCCCTGATCTCGCAAAAATACATCATAAACAATCAACAATATAAGTGAAAGAATCTATAAAATGTTCCACTTCTTTTTATTTTTCACAGTTGCAACTTTTCTCAGATATTATTTCAAAACAGATTGAAATATTCAATAATTCTGGCCGAGATTTCCAGATCATAATCAAATGCAGATACAAACCAGTTATCGATTTAACAACTTATTACGCCACATAACTAAATACCCAGAAACCCAAAGACGTAACTTTTTAAGTACGCTGAACTCAAAATATCAAGTCAAAATCGCAACAAAACAACCCACCTAAAAAGTAAAGCAAAGAATGGGTTACACAGATAGTGAGAAAGAAGGTTTTTTTCCGACTAATGAGTGGATAATGGTTATGGAATAACATAAATGTCGTCATCCTCGAGAAATTCCTCAAGCAAAAACACTCGGTATCTGAAGAGGACAGTTTAATAAGGATGACCCAATATTTTGCACAGTTTTTGAGCTCAAGGGCTTATGTAAAACCACCCACAAGCCTTCGATATGTGCTTCATGTCTTCAACTACTAGAAAATGCACTCAATAATATGGATTGTAAAAATATCAAAGTAAGCAACATGGATCATAACATATATGTACAAGAAAAAAAATGCAAGAATCAGAGAATAAATACGATACCTTTGGAAATTAGATGAGGCTCTGCTTATAGAGGCTACTGAGAAATGAGAAGTGAAATGGAATCTTAGCCACAATCTTACTTATATAAACCCTCGGAGGCAAGGGGGTTTAGGGTTTTGGTTTCCGCTATTTCAATTGTCTTTTCTTTTTTAATTTATTTTTAGGGTACTTTTTGGCGTACTTTGTTTCAAACTTCAGTTACTGTTTTGACCCTAGAATTTTAAGGTTTCTGCTTTTTACATTTTTTTTTTTTTTAATATTTTTACCAGATTCAAGAGACAAATTTTGATGTGAAAAATTTAAAAGCATGATTAATAACATAAGGAATAGTATGGACACTCAACAGTATACTCTTTTTAGTTTTTATCTTTCGATACCATGTATTATTGTAATTTCTCAAATAATGCGTTTTAGTTTTAAGGAAATTACAAATTCAAAGATGTTGAAGAGTGCATAAAAAATCCTTAGCAATAACATATTATTATAATATTTATAAAAAAAAATTATAATATTATTCCTATAAAAATTCTAATGAAAAATTAATTCATAAAAAAGTTATTGTAATGTCATATGATAAATGCTGGGTTCTTTTTAGTTACAATGATATTTGTTATAATTTAAAATTTGTATAAGTTATTAAAATGAATAGAGATTGAATTTTATCATTGTAATGTTTTGTAAATTACATTTATACTTTATATTTTATTTAATGATGTAGAGATAAAGTTTATTATTTTTTCTTTCAAATTAAATATTTAAAAACTTTATTAGTTTTTATTTTAAATTAAATATTTAAATCATACTAAATATCTTTAATATTAAAAAAAGGAAAAACATAAAAAGAAAAGATTCAATATTTTGTATGGTTATACTATTTTAAAGAGAGGGAAGAAAGAATGGTTTAATATTCTATCTTATTTTAAGATTTTAATGATTATATCAAATTTTAAGCTTAGAATCTTTTTCAATAAGCCTATTTTCTAAACTAAAAAAATTCACATGGTAATAACACCAATATGATATTCAAAAATTGTAATAGATCATCAACGTTAGTTAAATATAACAAATTAAAACTTTTAGCTGTTTCTGTTAAATTGAGCTAACAAGTTGAAATTGTGTATTCAACGTTTTGTTTCTAATGTTTAGTTAAGTACAACATTTTTGTCCATAATTTTATAATAAATGTAACATTTATATTTCTAAGTATAATAGTTGTCTTAAAAGAACTACTTTAATATATTTAATTAATGTTAAAAATGCGATTGTAACGTTTTAAATGTTAAAAGATAAAAACATAATTTAATGTAAAACATCACTGACAAAATTAACCTTTTTAATTGTGTTCTTTTTCTTTTCCTTTTCATTGTCTTGTACAACATTTTTATTTAATGATTTTCTTTGTTTCAAATTTATCCATATTTATATTTGTATCTATATAAACATTTTTAAATATGTTCTCTCTTTTCATTTTTCTAATTGCATTTCTACCCTTTCCAATAATACTAAACACTTATTAACCCCATTTTAACATTTACTTATTATTACTCACCATTCATCAATCATACTTGATATATATTTATGTTCAAAATTAAAGGATGCATGATTATTTATTTAAAATATGTGCTTAAAATTAAAAAGAAAATAACATACAACCTACGACTCTAATTTAGTGGTAAGTGTGTGGTGTCCCATGTTAAAGGGTTTTGAAAGGTATGATACCTAGATTTGTTAGTACTATTATGCACATTTTTTCTATTGTAAATTTAGGCTAAATCCCTAGGATAGATAAGGCCTTATAAAGTAAAATAAGAAAGTTTTCAAAACTAAAGAGTGCATGAACATGTTCAATCCTATCACATTTGTGCATGTCCATGAAACGTGTTCATCTTCTATAGACCCAAATCACATTTTTTAAATACTAAAAAAAAAATATGTATATTATGTATATTTAGTCAAGTTATTTTTTTACAATGGTAAAATAACTCAATATGCAATAGCATAAAAAAAATTAAAGGTTAATTATAACTAAAAATAATTTGTTTGTTTTCGTATGTAAAAGATAGCTAGGTTATATATTCCAAAGCATTTCTTGGGTGGCTTTTTGTAACTTTGAAATATACCCGGTGGTCTTTTAGTAATGAAAAGGCTGTGCCCGTTGGCGAATGAATTGATACATACGTGATTCCAAAAGGAATGTGCCATCCTTGTCCAGAGCATAGATACAATAGTTTTGTTATTAAAATGAAAACGTAATAAGAATATAAATTATAATAAAAATTAAATTCAATAAAAATAATAATAAATATTAAAATTAAATTATTAAAATTAAAAATTAAACAAAATTAAAAATATTTTTTTTATTTTTAAATGAAATAAAATCATTAAAATAATAAATAATTATATAACTAAACTCAAAAATAGCCTGAATCATTCTCGTTAACGTTAGTATTAATGTCAATTAAACATTACCACAAAGTGTGATATTTTGCTCCACGCTAATAGAATACTAATACACTGTAACTTACTATTGCCAATAACAGTCTTCATAAAATAAAATGAAAGTCATTTGCAGTTGAATTCAGAAAGCCAAAATTACATGCTAATTCATGGAAATGGAACACCATATTATCCCCGTGTCAACTGATAGTTTTCTCATTTATGACACATTAGGACAAAGAGAGAGAAAGATAGTACAGATGTGGAACAAGAGAAAATATGTAATAAAAAACTAAAAAAAAAAAAATCTATCTTCATTTCATTCCTCAGCTCTAATAGTAACATAAACTGTATTCGTCTTTGTCTCTATCAGTTGTTTCCAAAACTCAGTCAAGCTCAGCTTGAATTGCTTTCCAACCCTTCATTGCAATTAATAGTTAATTAAGTGAACATCTCTTGAATAAAAGCTAACTTGCAAATTGTAAGAGAATGAATTTTGTACCTTCAGATGATATCTCATTGAGGGAGCACTGAGATAAAAACTTAGAAGGGCTTTTGGAATTTCCCATGAACCCAAACCCTCCTCATGCTCTTCCCTTTTCTACTATTAGTTGACTTGATGCAACAATATTCAAGCTCAAGCTGGAAGGAACACAAAAATTGTTTGGTGATTTCCAATCTATATCGATAATTGGTTTGGAAGGAGCAAGGATTAAATTATCAATATTTAAGTATATATCAACAATTTAGTTCTACGAAAAATATAGAAGATATTATTGATATTGATATCAGAATTTTTTGTAAAAAAAATAATTTCTAAAGATATTAAATTTATCAGAAATTTCTTATATTGTATCCTTGTAAACTGGATATTATGAATATTTTAATACATAAGAAAGGGAGCAAGCATAAATGAAGACATGTACACATTATCATCCCAATCATTAACAATATAGGCAACCGCATGCATAATTCTATATTGTCATATTAACATTAAACATGAAGGAATCAGTACCTCATGGGAAACAGAAAAGGAATCAGTACCTCAGTGAAGCCTGCACAAACAAATAGGTCCCTCACTTTATCCAAGCAGAAAAAGTAAGAACGAGTTCCATCCGATCGCATGTATTCTCTTAATCCCACTCTTTTTCCAGGCTCAAATCTAAGCATAGTCATGTCATAAAGTCCTGGATTTCATAAAATTTGACCTTGTTCATGTAGCAATTGAATTTCAAAAGTTGCTTCTACATCACTAAAGATTTGAAACTTTAACACATTATTTACTTAGTTACCATAGTCCCTAAATAAGAGCAGGCCTCCTGGCTTTAAGACAGAAAAACACTCTTTGACTGCCACTGGCATATTCTCAAGTGGAAACGCTGATAGCGTAAATATCTGTTTAATACAAAATTAAAGATGAAGGATTCAAGGAAAGATAAACAGCTAAACTTTTTGTTTCCTATTTGATAACCATTATTTCTATAATGGAACACTGAATTATGAAGAGATGTTGAAATGAACTTTGTCAATACATCAAGTGACAATATTGCTTAAACCAGAATAGTATTTACATACATTTATGGCATTGTTTGTATTGAAGTATTTCCAGCTTACATATCTGTAAGTGCTAATGTAAGCTAATTTATGGAACAAGAAATATTCTATGAATCATACCAACGTAATGAAATCCATCCCACCAATGAAACATCCTTCTTCAGTTCTATCATTCATCCCAACATCTGCAAGAATAAAACTCTTTAGTCCTATAAGAACCAACAGTGAATCCATATATTAAGCCTTAAGGTAAAGCAACCAACCTAAAAGGCTTTCCTGCTGCATTTCCAGATTTATATAGCGACATTGGTTGCCAGACAACCACTTTGGAAAACTTGATACGGATAAATCACAATGAAATGGATAGAAACGTTGTCTATTGGATGCAATATTTGACGCAACTACCATCTCTTTTACCCTCTCGACAGTCTCACTACTACAATCACAGGCATAGACCATGATATTTTCATTACCCCTACACACAAAATAGTGTTTTATTAAGAAAACAGGTAGAAATCAGCAGCATAGTCTTCAACCTATCAGAAATACCTCCAATCTAAAAAAAAAAAAAAAACATGAATTCTGTAGTAATCATTTTGAAAAGGAAGTAAACTAAATTATTAAAGTTTATTAAAAATCCTAGGGAAAATTAATGATGAGCGTAGAAAGTAAATCTAATTAAATCGACACATTTATGTTATATGTTCATTGCTCACTTCATAGCTGGTTTTCTCAACACCTTATGCAGTTCACGATGTAATCTAATCCAACCTACATTACATGGAATCTTTCATGACTTATCCATGCGGAGGCAATATGGACACCGGTATGAGTACTCAACGTTCTGAATTGGTGCAAATTAAATTTTTTCAAGAAAATAGGTATTAGACACCCGGATCGGGATACCCATCAAAAAATTTAAGACACATAAAACAGTCCATGTTACATAGAACCCAATAAATAAGACGAAATAGTTTCCAATATGCCTCTTATAAATCAGTAACTAATTGAGGTTACCGTAATAAAGGAAGAACAGTACTGCCATTTCCACAACCCACTTCCAAAACCTTGGAATTCTTTTGGCAAGTAGCTAGCTCAGGAAATTCCTTTAATAAATAGCGTCTCTCCTGCATCAGAACATTGAAACTCAAACAAAGTAATAAAAACTTAAAAACTAAAGAAAATGTCCTAGAATCTTAGTCACAACCTTCAAAAATTGCACAATCATATGGAAATAATAAGGGACTGCAGCTGTATATATGTATAAAAAAAAAAGCAAGATTTTTTAAGTAGCAAATTAGAAAAACGAGCCTTAAAGAACTTGGCAGAGGAGTGACGGTTGTGAAAGCGCTTCCAAGCATCGGAATCAGTTTGGGGCGGCGTAGATGAATCAGAGGGTGTGGGTTGGAAGGGAAGCAAGTGGTAGCTATACGACCGACTGTTTTCCACCTCTGTTCTCAGCTCTTCCCATTCAAAGTCCTTACTATGGTACTCTGCTTCTTCTCCTTCCTCTTCTTCTTTCTCGGCTACTAATTCCATCTCTCCGCTCATGAATCGGGTTTCTCCTCTCTTTGGAGAATGGTGATTGCAATGTGGACCAGTTCGGCAGTTCACTCAGTAACCCGCTTGGCGATTACCCGCAAACCGTAAGATTACAACGGGTTTTGGGATTAGTATGGATCATGTGTAGAGGTTTGAATTAAAATGACGGTTATCCGAAAAGTTTTACGGTTTTTTTAAAAAATAACCCTAATTTTTTGATGAATATGGTTATTATAATATTAAAATTATAGTTAATTTAAATTAAATATATATTAATATTATATATATATATAATTATATAAAAAAATATAATTTTAATAATAAACCTTTAATATTTGAAATTATTAAGTTTAATTTTTTTTATTTTTTTATTATATTATATTATTTAAAAACAAGTAATAAATAATTAAAAATTAATTTTAATATTTTAAATAAGTAATAAACTAAAAATTATATTTTAATTTATTTTTTAAATGAATTTAGTATTTTTTTTAATTTTTTGATACAAGGAATTTCTTTTTAAGAAAATTTTTTGATACAAGGAATTTCTTTTTAAGATAATTTTTTTATAAAACTCCTTCTATAATTAAGAATTCATAATAATCATTATAATTGTTTTTTTGTCACATTTCTAACGAGAATCCTCTTACTTATGATATAATATGTTCTTGAAGTTTTATTCCTTATTTTTGAGATTCTACTTCTATTTTTTTTTTTAAGATAGAATTATTCCATATTTTTGAAATTTTTCACGTAATGTTTTTTGTTTTCTTCTATTGTTTTAGAGAAAAAAATAATATCATCGATATATACCATACAAAATTCTTTAAAGTCTTTAAAAATACTATCCATTCATATTTGATAGACTTGGGGGACTATATTTAATCCAAAAAGGTATTACATTCCATTGATAATGTCATATTGGTGTGCTAAAAGTTGTTAATGGTTTTGACTCTTCTATTAATTTGATTTGACAAAATTTAGATTTACAATCAAACTTACTAATTTTTTTGGCTTATTTAGTTTGATTAACTAATATTCTTTTCTAGGAATAAAGTATCCATCAAACTCTAAATGCTCAATTAACATTTTTATAATTAATGATCATTTGGACTTTTTCCTTTTTATTTCACAATGGTTTCTTACCATGAAAGCTAGACTGAAATGTAAACTTTTTTGTTTCTTCGATCCATTTTTTGTCTAATAGTTCATTTATTTGAATACCGAATTCATCTATATCTTGTCTAGTATAGATAATTGGTTTAGCTCAAATAATTACGTTGGGATCACGTAATTTTAAAGTATAATATCTTGTACTTCTTGACCAAAGTTTTAGTGAATCTTCACTAAAAAATGCTTCCAAATTTTTATATAACCAATGAGTTTCTTTTAATTAGTTGATAGATAATATATGATCACCACGCTTGCTTGGTACAAAGTTTTTATAACACTTATATTTGTGTTGTTGTAAAAGTGATATTTCAAAAAATTCTTTACCTAACGTAAAAGTTATAGAATTATGATTTATTTTTATGGGATAATAATTTTTCATAAAATTATTGCCTATGATAAAATCTCCGTGCATATTAGGAAAACATAATATTTTTAGAATAATAAATTTGTTATCATTAAATCAAATAGTTATATTTTTAGCTTTGTATTGAATGATGATTTCTTTTTCTTCTATTCCTTTAACTAGAATAGGATTTTTCATAAGTATCCATTTTTTAAGGTGTTTGAGACTAAAGTGGCTTAGAGAGAGATTAGAGATAGGTTAATACAAAGGGTTGAATTGGTGGATCCTCATGATACAGGTGTCAGATATACAATGTGTACATGTAAGTAGGGCATAGTACAATATGTCAAGAGAGCATGATTAGCCTAAAGTACAATATGTCAGAGATCCAGGTCAAGTTGAACTGTGCTCGACTAGACCTTAAGGCTCGGTCTTGAAAAGGCTCAAGCTTCCATTGGGTTCGGTCTTGAAAAGGCTCACGCTTCCATTGGGTTCGATCTTGATAGGCTTGAGCTCTCCTTGGCTCGGTATTTGAATGGCTCGAGCCCATTGAGCTCAGTTTGTCTCATGGGTGGGTTGTCTTAGGTACTTCATCTTCCGTCCTAGGCTAGACTGTCTTGGGTAGTTTGTAAGGTCCGATCTTTAGGCCGGTCCAAATGTCCAAACATCAAGTCCTTCAACTCTTTCAGCTCGGGATTCAGTCTAAGGTGGAAGAGTAGATATCGGGCATAGGATACAAACCGCTTGATTTTTCACAATAAATGTGTGCCAGTTGATTAGAGAGAAAAATCCAATACACTTATATAAAAGGACTGCTTGGGCTGGGACTTTATCATTGTTCATCTGCAAAATTGAGAAATAGTGAAGAAAAAATGATCTTTCATTTCATCTCGCGTTTGTGGAAGAATTTTAGTTTGGTGGTAAGAATTCAGCTCGTGTTATCATACTCTTGGTTCGGCTTTAAAGCGTTGAATTTCCTAACGATTTGCTATTTTCTTTTCAGGTCGGTTTTAAAAGGAACATTTTCTTTTATTTTCAAGTCGTCTCTAGGTAATCTTTATTCCTCGTATCTTACCATCAACTACTATTTTGTCTTTATATTTTTGTAGTTATTGTCAGAATGCAAAGAGAAGAGACATCAGCTTCTGGCTCGGGCTCATGGAAGAGTCCCCAGTATTCCAGTACAAATGGGGACTCATGGTCCTCTTGTTTAGGTTCTTCTAGTGCAATGATTCAATCTTCACCATAGCCCTCTACCTCTGCCCACCACCCTCAAACCGTTCCTACTGTGAGATTGAGTGTGCCTCAAACCCAAATTTTAGTATCTAGGACATAGAAGAAAAAATAGGAATAAAGGGTTTGGTAAACCGACAGGTCACGTCAGGGGTTGGGTACCAGTTCCTAAAACTTGTGGGTTGTTTCCCCAGGATGAAGAGAGAATAATAAGGACTTGTAACATCCTTTCCACTATTCAGATAATGATTCCTCTAGAGAATGCTTCTGATAGCAATGAACCTTCAGTTGGATGGACTTTTTTTCATGAGAAAGGTCTGTGGCTAGGAGTAAGGTTTCCTCTGTATCCTCTTATTAGGAGATTTTTGGTGAGGATGTAGCTTGCACCGGGGTAATTGATGCCTAATGGGTGGAGGTATCTTCTTTTTCTGACGCTAATATGTCAAGAACTTAGGGTGGACCTCGAAATGACCAAGTTTAATGAGGCGTATGTCTTAAAACAAAACCCCATAGACCTGAGGAGGATGTACATGTCAATTAAACATGATCGTGGGGTGAATGTATCTCTTCCTGAAAATGAGAAAATTGGAAGGATTACTTTTTCTATGTGACAGATCGGTGGGAGTCACCTATAAATGACACGAGGTTGGTTAGGAGTGTCTGGAATTATACTAAGTTCGTTATTAGTAATATGGCTTCTCTAATCACGACCTTGAGTCTTGATGCGAAATAAAGGTTGGCTGATATCCAAAACTATCTTCCCGAGAAGACCAATTGGAGGACTCTTCTGAATACTCTGTCTTTTGTTGCGTGTGGGTTAATCAGGCATGGCATTGTAGAGCCTCCTCTTAGGATGAATCGCAAACCCTGAGCTCCTCCTAAAGCCCGAGCTACCTTTACAGATAGAATACCTTCTGTAAATTTTGGGGCCGGGTTCGAGGCGGTGCTAGATGATGGTGACCATTAGTTTCCCTTTTGTTTTGCTTTATAAAATTTTGCCTTGTCTTCTTATTTTTTTCCAGCTTGTGTGAATTTTTTTATTTTTGAATGCCTGGCTAACATGGATTTTTTTATTTTTTTTTATTTTTCAGCTCGTATGAATTTAACCATTGATACATTTTTTGCTCGTATGAAGAGTATGGTTGCGCTAGAGGAACACAAATTTACCCACCGATGCCACTCCTACTCCTGATGAGGGCTCCTTAATGAGTAAGAAAAGGGGAAAACCTCCCATGGAGGTTGTACTTCTTCCCTGAAGAAGAGAAAGAAGAAGGTTGGTGCTAATGAGGTTGTCCATGACCTAGAGCCTTTGAATGTTTGTCCTCCTTGTTCACCCTCGCGTGAGCCACATGAGTCTTCTACTCTCCTTATTGGGTCCAAAGAATCTGGTAGACCTTTGAAGGAGTCCAAGGGGAAACTTTTGTGGAAGACTCCACCGCTTATGCGGATGGGGTCGTCCTTAATCGTGGCTTAACACCCAACTACCTTGATCGGTGTATGAGCCATATATCTGTGGATTCATGTAAGGAGTTGCTCGTAGCTATTTGCGAGGGGGCGGATGCTGGCGAGGTTATTCTTCATTAGATGTGTCAAGTGTGTAATTGTGTTTTTTTGGATATATGAAGGACATTATGAGCTCGATTTTAACTTGTTTTAACTTTTATCTTTGTTGGTAGTTGATGTTGCCTTTTTACTTTGATCGAGCTCACAACGTGGGCTATTTAAAGTCTGAGCTTGTGAAGGAGAAACAGGCTCACATGTCGTCACGCTCAAAATATACTACGTTATTGGTGAAAACAACAAAATGGGATAACAAGGCAATAGATAAGGAGGAGAAACTGAAGTGGGCTGCGTATGAGGTTAATGGGTATGTCCGACGTGTGACTAAGCTTGAGGAAGCCTTGGAGAGAGTTGAGGAGGGGTTAAGGGACATGCAAAGATAGGCTGATGTTTCTATTGAAGAAGTGCGATGCCAAGCAAAATTTGAGTTGGATGCTATGGCTCAGAAGTTGGAGTCTAGCGTTGAGCGAGCATATGAGATGACGATGGAAACTTTTAAGATAGAGGCTAGGAAGAATGGTTTAGACGAGTATTATTATCGCATTCTGGATATCCCTATTACGTCGGTGTATAATCAAGCTTCATCAGCTGAGGATGAGAGAGAAGGGTTGGGCTTCTTTGGTGGTGAGGAAGGCTTGGAGGGTGCTAAGGAAGGGGAAGTTGATCCTTGATTTTTTTCTCTTTTTTTAAGTTTGGTGCTATTTTGGTTTGTATAATCACGAGTTGTTAGCCTACCTTTTGTATACTCATGGATTTATTTTTAATAAATTAATTAATTTTGTCTATTTATTGTGTATTTATGATGTTGACCTACCTTTTGTCATTTAATAAAATATAGATATATATATATATATATATATATATATATATATATATATATATATGTGTGTGTTTTTATATTTATTTTTCCTTTCTTATAAAAATGGTTGGAGAATACCAATCCCATTAATGTGTTTGGGAATTTACTCCAATTCATCCAACTGTTTTGGTCACGTATTTATGGATTCTGATCGAACCAATAGACATTTAGTTCAAGCTTTTCGTGTTGCAAGTGGTAGGCCTGAGGAGGAGGTTAGGTTACAGATGAAGTTATGAAGATTGAACTTGTTGAAAAAGAGACAAAGTGTGAGCTCGTTGCTTGTAGGGATCAAGTAATTCAAATTCAATCTCGTGAAAAGAAAACCCTGACTAGTATGGCCAGTCTTGTTGGTAGAGAGTCGTATTAGGAAAAAAATTATATGACACAATCTGAAAGGGTTTTTCTTAAGGTCATGAAAGTTATTGAAGATCTGGAGCGTGGGTTGCTTTCAATGATGATGACCTACCCTGAACCTGTGACTTATGTTCGTGAGAAGGTTGTCGAGATTCAAGTCAAACATTTGCCTTTGGTTAAAGAGATTGATGATCCAGATACTCGACGTGTGTCTAAACGCTTAAGAAGTGTTTAAATTTCTATGCTGACTGACCCTTGTTTAACAATAATGGACCATGCTCGAAGTATGTAGTGACTAATGTATTTATGATTATTGGATATTTGTTGTGATTTTATGTAACGTAGTCTAGGTGTATTGTGAATTATTATTATTATTATTATTATTATTATTATTATTATTATTATTATTATTATTATTAATACGTTGACCTCATTTTTAATTGAGGTGGATGACTCAAATTCTTTCGTTTATTGAGTACTATACCAGATTTATAGATCTAGGTGATGAGTAGAACGTCGAACTAGTTCCTGACCGAGGTGGGTAACTCAGATTCTTTCGTTTAGGTGCTCTACCAGAATTATAGATCTAGGTGATGAGTAGAGAGCTGACCTAGTTCCTAACCGAGGTGGGTAACTCAGATTCTTTCATTTCTGGGGTGCTCCACTAGATTTATAGATCTAGGTGATGAGCATAGAGCCGACCTGGTTCCTGACCGATGTGGGTAACTCAGATTCTTTGTTTATGAGGTGCTCTACCAGATTTATAGATCTAGGTGATGAGCCTCTGATGACCATTTTAAGGGGGATAGCCTGAGTGAACAATGAAGTCTTTAATTCATAGATACATGTGTATCATTGTTACAAAAGAAAGAAAAAGATAGGTAGGTTAATACACGTTTTTAGATATAGTATCTTTTCAAGTGTCTAATATTCTAGCTTGTACCTTCCTCTATGCCTTCAATGCTTTTCAATAAGTAGGCCTCTCATGGTGTTATTTCAATTATTTGATAAGGTCTTTCCCAATTGGCACCCATTTTACCAACCATCCATTCCCTTTTGTTAGGGAAATCCTTCCTGAGAACCCAATCATCCCGGGAAAAAGTTTTGAAGCGCACAGTTTTGTTATAGTATTATGATATTGCTCTTTTTTGTTCAATTATCTTTCTTAAAGCTTCGTCCCTTTTTTCCTCGGCCAGAGTGAGTTTGGTTGTTCTTCTTCCCTCGTTTTGCTCCTCTGTTAGGATTGATCTATGGGTAGGGATTGTGACTTCGGTTAGTATTACCGCCTCAGTTCCATATACTAGGTAGAAGAGGGTCTCGTTGGTGCTTCCTCGGGGGCTTCTTCTAACGGACCATAATGCACCTGGCAATTCCTCCACCCATCTCCCTTTGGTTCTTTCCAACCTTTTCTTTAATAGGTTGATGATTAATTTTTTGGAGGACTCTGCTTGACCATTGGCCTGTGGGTAGTAGGGTATTGAGTGGCCTATCTTGATATTGTATTTGAGAGTGAATGCTTTGATCTTTCGATAAACTATAAACCTCCATATGAAACTGATTACCTCATCCTCTCATATCCTTGCTAAGGATTCTGCTTCCATCCACTTTGAAAAATAATCGGTGGTAACAAGGAGGAACTTTTTCTGGCCCGTGCCTATGGGAAGAGGACCTACTATATCCAGTCCCCACTTGTAGAAAGGTCAGGGACTCACTACTCCCCTCATAGTATTAGGGGGCATGTGGGTTAGTAGACCAAATCTTTGGCATTTGTTACACCTCTGAGCGTATTTAACGCAATCAACGAGCATAGTGGACCAGTAATAACCTTGTCTCATAATTTGTTGGGATAATTTTCTACCCTCATAATGTGAGTCATAATCTCCTTCGTGTGCTTCATACATTATTATTTCGGCTCCCTCTGTGGCTATGCATAAGAGACCCAGGCCAAGTGGCGTTTTGTGGTACAATTTTCCTGATTCAATCATGTACCAGCCTGCTTTAGATTCTATTTTCTTTGCAATTGTGCTTTCCTCGAGTAGGTCACCTCTATCTAAGAAATTATAGATCAAGGCAAACCATATTGTAGATAGGTTTTCCATGCATCCAATTCTCTTTTCTGCTTCTTCCAAAGATGCTTCTACCAACACCATTACTGATATCGCCTGATCATGTTTGGTCTCTCTTATTGACGCCAAGGTGACCAAGGCATCAATGTGATTGTTCTTGTTTCGTGCTATATGTTCGATCTTGTACTCTGAGAATTTTGTGCATTCTCGTTTTATTATTTCTAAGTACTTCTTCATCTTTCCATCTTGTGCTTCAAATGTTCCTTATAATTGATTGACCACAAGCCATGAGTTACTATGTCAAGCAAATTGTGCGCTTTATCCACGTATACCTGCCAGGTCGGTGGATTCCTTTGGTCAACTATCCATACCTCCTCAGTTTCTGTTATGCTAATGGCCTCGGGGCAATCAACAAATTCAGCCACAAATTCGGCTACAGTCTATCCTTTGATGGCCGTTCTAGCCATGTATTTAATGTCATACTCCCTCAATTCCATGGATATTTGGGTCAGCCTTCCTGCAACCTCTGGCTTTGTAAGCACATTTTTGAGAGGGTGTAAGGTGAGTACTACGATGGTGTGTGAGCCAAAGTAGTTCCTAAGTTTTCTCATAGTGATCTTGAAGGAAAAGGAAGTTTATCTATGGTGGGATATTTGCTTTGGGCCTCGGTTAAAATTTGGCTAACATAGTAGACAGGGTGTTGGATTTTGTCCCTTTCTGATATGAGCACGACACTGCATAATTGGGGTGTGACAGCTAGGTATAGATAAAGAACCTCTCCTGATAGGGGGCTGACTAGGATATGGGGCTTACTAAGGTATTTTTTTATTTCCTCAAAGGTCGTGCTACAATCTTTATTCCAAAAGACAGTCTTGTTCCTTCTCATCATTTTAAAGAAAAGGCATACACTTGTATGTACATTTAGCTATGAATCTTCCCAACACCCATATCCTTACATTTAATTTTTGTATACTTTTAAGACTACTGGGTGGCTTCATGTTTACCAGTGCCTATATTTTGTTAGGATTGGCCTTGATTCCTCTTGTTGATACGAGGTATCCTAGGAATTTTCTTACAACCACACCAAAAATGCACTTTTTAGAGTTAAGCTTCATGCCATACCTTCGTATCACCTCGAATATCTCCTATAGGTCTCTGATATGGTTTAAGGTTTGAACTGACTTGATCACCATGTCATCGATGTATGCTTCCAAGTTCTTGCCCAACTATTTGTCGAACATTCTATTGATGAGGCATTGATACGTTGTGCCCGCATTTTTCAATCCGAATGGCATTCATGTATAAAAAAATGTTCCTTCCTCTGTTATGAAAGAAGTTTTTTCCTCATCCTCAAGGTGTATTTTGATTTGAGGATATCCCGAGTATGCATCTAAGAAACTCATCAATCCAAACCTAAAAGAGGCATCTACCAGCTGATCAATGCTTGTGAGAGGGAAGCAATCTTTAGGGTAGGCCTCATTTAGATTGGTGAAGGCTACACATATGCAAGATGCTCTGCATGCCTTTTTTACTAGTACCACATTTGAGAGCCATGAGGGATACTTGACTTCCCTAATGACCCCGACCTCTTTGAGGGTAGTTACATAACATTTGATTGCCTCATTTTTTTCTTTAGGAATTTTCCTTTTCTTCTATTGGAATGGTTTAGCTTTTATGTCGACGTTTAACCGATGAATTATTACTCGTGAATCAATTCCTGATATGTCTGTAGGGGTCCATGCAAAGACATCTACGTTGGCTCTGAGGAATAATGAGAGTTGATCCTCGAGCTCTATTGTTAGGTCGTCACCTATTTTTATGAGGTGTTTTTCCCCTCCACGTCTGTTGGGAAGTCTTTTACCTTATTCAGAAAAATTGCTTTGGTTATGTTTTTATTTCTTAGTCTCGTTGGACGAAGGCCTCTCGATAATTGCTATTTAGGAGCAGTTCCCTTCATTGTGGAATTATAACAATTCTTGGCATTTTCTTGATCTTTTTTACCTCTTTGGGGCCTTTAGACGTATAGAACTTGACTACCTGGTGGAAGGTGGATGGGACTGCTCTCATCTTATGTATCCAAGGTCTCCTCAAGATGGCGTTGTAATGAGTCGGGGCGTCAATGATGAAAAAATTGGTCATTATTATTAGCCCTTTTTGTCATGACAGGTAAGATCATAATTTCCTTTGCGTAGGTGGTGCTATTGTTAAATCCTATGAGGGGAAGCTCTGCTTTGATAATGTCAGTGTCTCCTAGCCCTAGGGCCCTGGTTATGGTTTGAAAGAGGAGATCTACAGAACTTCCAGTGTCAATCATTATTCATTGGACATCACAAGACCCGATCCTTAAGGTTATCATCAATGGGTCTTCGTGATGGGATGGAGTCTCATCTTTCTCCATGAAAGTTATTTTTATGGGGGTCTCGCTTTATCCATAGTGTATACGTGGGGTGCATTTTGTAGCTCCCTTGCAAATCTTTTACTAGCATTGTTAGAAATCTCGTTGACTCCAGATCCTCCATGTATGGTGTGGATTGTTTTAACATCGAGTTCATTACTAGATTGCTTACCACTAGGGGAGTATGGTGGTTGAAATATTCTTCGTTCGCCTTAGTAGCCTCTTCTATCATCGTTCTCCATGATGAGGTCCTTGAAATATCCTCTAGCCAATAATGTCTCCAACTCTCTTTTCAAGTTTCTACAGTCTTTTGTATTGTGGCCTATATCTTTATAGAAGACACACCACTTGGATACGTCTCTCTCTAGAGAATGCATTTTGGGTGGCCATCTAGTCTCTCACTCTTTCTCCATTCTTTTTACGACCTCAGTTAAATCAACTTTTAAAAAAGGACCTTTGAAAGAGGATAATGCCCTTCCCTAAGTTTCCCTATTTCCCGGCTAGCTTTTATTTACTACCCAATTTCTATTGATCGGCCAGTGTTTGTTTTGCACATTTTCCCGAGAGTAGCAAATCGTTTATTTTTGTAACTTTGGTGTGCTTGATCTAGGCTTGTCCTCCTTTTTTCTTTGTTTGGGGTCGAGACTACTTTACCCCCTACTCGGTGTTCTTTGGTCAGGCTGAGCTCCCTCTCTAAGTTGACGAACTTTCTAGCCTCCCCATAAGCTTTCTCCAAGGTGCCCAGCACTGATTTAGTTAGTTCCATAAATAGGGCAGAATCGTTTAGCAAGCCTCGCCTAAAATCCTCTATAGCGATAAAGCTAGGGCAGTCAACGATTTCCAATTTTTCTACTCTAAATCGACTCATGTACTCTTCGATGGGTTCCTTTTCCTCTTGTATAATTGAAAAGATGTGGTGTGATTCTTTTCGCAAGGGTTTATTGTAGACATAGTTGATAATGAACAGTTTAGCAAACTGTGGGAAATAGGATATGGACCTGGGTAGTAGGTTATTGAACCACTTTTATGCCCCCTTGCATAAAGTGGGGGCGAATAGTTTACACATCATAACATCTTTTTTTTATTGGGTAACACTTATGGGTGCCATGGCTATTTTGAAGTGTTGAACGTGTGTTACTGGATCTTTTGTCCCAAAATAGTCTGGGCACTTTGGAGCATTGAACTTGGGTGAGGGTTCATCATTTTCGATTGTATCTGAGAATGGTGAGATGTACAATTGTTCGCAATCTCTGTCTACCTCGCAACAGGTTTTTCCCTTTTCCTGTCTCTCGCTTGCTGTGATAAGAGTCAAATTATTGCATTTTTGTTATGATTTAAATGTTGATATTTGTGTGAAAATTGTGTTTATTTGATTATTTAATCCACAAATGTCATTTCATGGGTATTTCGTGTTTAAAGTGAAATTTCAGGTAAAATCATGATTTTGGAAAAGTTTGGGACAAATTTCAATGATCGGGATTGAGTGAGAATAAAAAAAACAAAGTTTCAAAATTTGGAAATCTTGCCGCCGATAAGAAGATTCTTGTCGCCGGCAAAAATCTTACAGAGAGCACAGGTTTTGGGCATATGCAAATCTCGCCACCGACAAGATTATTTCGCCGCCAGCCAAATTCATCTCATCACCGGCGAGAATCAGAGGAACCAAAATTTTAATTTTTCCAGAAATCTCACCGCGGCGAGAATAATGTCATCGCCGGCGAGTTTCGTCCAAAAACACATTTGTTATGTTGTTTTGTTCCAAAATTTCTCCCAAACCCCTAGATCTATATATACCATAAGATAGAGAAAGAGGGGATGATAGAGAGGAGGAGGTCTGAGACATTTTTGGAGGAGAGAAGGTAATTTTGGAGAGAAAGTTTGGAGAAGCTTGAAGGATTATCACCATTGTTGCTGCCAAGTGTTCATCTTCAAGAGTTTTTCATCTCTTCTCCTTAGCTTTCATTTTCTGCATTTTATTCCGATTTGTTATTCATGGATTCAATTGAGATAATGTTTGTTGTTGTTTCCATTATGAACTAATTCATTTTTGCTAAGGCTATGATGTAGTTGAATCAAGAAAATCTAATTTTTTTGTTATTGTTATATGAGTTCATTGTTTTCAAGTTGAGTATTTATTTCCATGCTTAATGCTTTTAAATTTATGGCCAAGATTTAGATGATTTGTTGCATTATATTGAGACCGAGAGGAGATGTGTAATGAATTCTTCTTGTGATAAATACCGTATGTTGAATGCGAGTGTGAGACCTAATGCATGATGTATGTGGTTATTCTAGAAATTCCATAAATCGTAATGTGCTTGTTTGTGATTAAATCTTCATAGAAATATAGTTGGTTTTCATAGATAAGTAATTCTAATATAACTCGAGAGAGAGTATTAGGTAAATTTAGGTTTTTCAACCATCACTTTTAGCTTTGATTCTCATATAACATGACTTGAAAATAATTGATTTAGCGAAATCAAATGCCTTAGCGTTTTTAATCATTTGTGAACAACATTCAATTGTTTTATTTTCTTTTATTTTTAAGTTAATTTTCTTCTTAAGCAATTTCAACAATTGGGTTTTCAAATAAAATTAGGATTAGTCAATTTCGGTACTTAGTAACGTCATTCCTTGTGGGTTCGATATCTGTACTTTTGTACATTTTATTACTTGAACGATTCGTACACTTGCAAAAATACGCATCAAGTTTTTGGCGTCGTTGCCGGGGAATGATTTGATTTTATTAATATCGATACTACCTAATCTTAGTTTTAATTTGAAGTTAATTTGCTTTATCATTGTTTCATTTTTAATTTTTTTTAAATTGAGCTTGTTGAGTTGTGTTAATTGTTTGTTCATTTAGAGTTGTTGCTGCTCGTTTGCATTATTTATTTTAGTCATTTCTTGCAATTTTTCAGTTTGTTTATTTTTCCCTTTTATTTTATTTATCATTAAAAAGGGGTAACTTTGTGTTGTTTTTGTGCTAGTTGATTTTCAGGTTGTAGGATTTTTGTATGAGACGTGCAAGAAGCCTTAACCTTCTTCCATTTGATCCGGAGATTGATAGAACATATAGGCATCTAAACCGAGAGAGAAGGCGTTCAACCTCAGCTCCTAATAGACAATCAGCCATGGATCCACCATTTGTTGAGGGAGGTGGAAAACGTAGAGCTTTAAGGGATTATACTGCACCTAATGTCGCTAGAACTACTTCAAGTATAAGGAGGCCAACTGTTCAAGCCAATAACTTTGAGATAAAACCATCCTTTATCCAAATGGTTCAATCAAATCAGTTTGGGGGAATGTCAAAGGATGATCCAAATGCATATATTGCTTACTTTCTGGATGTGTGTGATCTTTACAAGATAAATGGTGTGTCTGAAGATGCTGTAAGATTGAGGGTTTTTCCTTTTTCACTTTGTAATAAAGCCAAGGAGTGGTAAACTCATTACCACCGGGATCAATTACAACATGGAATGAGTTGGTTCAGAAATTCTTGTCCAAGTTCTTTCCTCCTGCTAAGACGGCAAAATTGAGGAATGAAATCACATCTTTTACACAGTATGACCAAGAATCATTGTATGAAGCTTGGGAAAGATTCAAAGAAATTTTGAGGAAGTGCCCACATCATGGTATACCCATTTGGCTGCAAGTCTCTACATTTTATAATGGGTTGGTTTCAAACTATCGGGTAACGATTAATGATGCAGTTGGAGGGTCTTTAATGAAAAAAACATCGAAGGATGCTCATGAGTTGTTAGAGATTATGGAAGAAAACAACAAACAGTGGCATTCAGAGCGGGTAACTACAAAAAGACCAACAGTAGTGCATGAAATTGATTCGGTGAATGCTTTGTCGGCTCAAGTTGCTTCTCTTTCAAGAAAGATGGATTCTTTTTCATCCAAGTTCGAATCCAAACCAATTGCAGAATGTGATTTATGTGGTGGAAATCATACTAGTATCGAGTGCCAAGTTAGAAATCCATTTGTTTCACCAAATGTTGAGCAAGCAAATTATGTTTCAAATTTCCAAAGACCTCAACATAACCCATATTCGAAAGAGCAGCTGGGATAGCTTTCAAAGCAGATTGCAATCAGAAATCAAGTGGCAATCAACAGGGACATTCAAAACCAACTGGGGTAGCTTTCAAAGTAGATTGCAGAACGGTCTCAATGATCGTTGCCTAGTGACACAATAAATCGCAAAGAGCATGCAAAGGCTATCACATTGAGAAGCGGTAAAGAACTTGAATGGCAGAGGAAATCGGAGAAAAAGATGGAAGAATCTAAAGAGAAGCCATCAACATCCCAAGATGTTCAAATTTCCCCAAATGCGAAATATGAGCCTCCTATCTCATATCCTCAAAGATTGAATAAGAAAAAGCTTGATAATCAATTTGATAAATTTCTGGAAATTTTTAAGAAATTGCATATTAACATTCCATTTGCAGAGATGTTGGAACAAATGCCCAAGTATGCAAAATTCATGAAGGAAATTCTATCAAAGAAGAGAAAGCTGGGAGATTATGAAACTGTCATGCTAAATGAGGAGTGCAGTGCAATTCTTCAAAGAAAACTACCACAGAAATTGAAAGACATAGGGAGTTTTACTATACCTTGTACTATAGGAAGTTGCAATTTTGATAAAGTCCTATGTGATTTAGGAGCAAGCATTAATTTGATGTCACTTTCTGTTTTCAGGAAACTAGGCCTGGGAGAAGTGAAGCCCACTTCAATCTCTCTACAATTAGCGGATCGATCGTTGAAATATCCTCAAGGGGTAATTGAGGATGTTTTAATTAAAGTTGACAAATTTATTTTCCCTGCAGATTTTGTGGTGCTTGACATGAAGGATGATAGAGAGGTACCGTTGATATTGGGGAGACCGTTCCTTGCAACTGGAAGAACATTGATTGATGTTCAGCAAGGAAAGCTCATTCTACAGGTACAAGATGAACAAGTGACTTTTGATGTTTTTGAAGCAATGAAATTTCCAAGTGAGGTACATTCTTGTTTTCAAATTAACACTCTTTATAGGTTAATCTCGGAAACTTTTGAGGAGAGAACTTCATTGCTACCACTAGAAGCTTGCCTTGTGAAATCTGCAACAATTGAGGAGGAAGATGAGGGAGTGAGACAATGTTCCGAATTACTGGCAGCACTTGATGAATATTTGTTCAGTGATGAAACATTCAAGGAGTTGGGAACAAATGAAACTCCAACCTCAGTGGTAAAGAAGGAAGTCAACAAGATTGAGCTAAAGCCACTGCCATCCCATCTAAGGTATGCCTATCTTGAAGACTCTGAATCTTTTCCTGTTTTTATTAACAATTCTTTGAATGATGAAGAGGAAAACAAGCTATTAGGAGTTCTTCGGACTCACAAAGCGGCAATTGGATAGACAATGGCGGACATCAAAGGGATTAGCAACTCTTTTTGCATGCATAAAATCTTGATGAATGAGGATTACAAGCCCACAATTCAGCCATAAAAGGCGCTTAAACCCAACAATGCAAGAAGTGGTCAAGGTTGAGGTGATTAAGCTTTTGGATGCCGGGGTAATTTATCCTATTTCAGATAGTGCTTGGGTAAGCCCAATTCATTGTGTACCAAAGAAAGAAGAATCACAGTTGTAGAAAATGAAAACAATGAGCTTATTGATGAGCGAAAACCGGCATCGCCGATTCTTGCCAATACTTTGGTTTTAATATTTATAAAACTCTCGCAAGTGCACGAATCATTTCGTAGAAAATGATAAGTATACTCCCAAGGTCGATCTAAGGAAGGAATGTATGTGGTTTTTAATTTATTATTCAAACTTTTAAAAACGAAATTAAATCCTAAACATCCTGTCACGATAGTTTGGTTTTTGTGTTTCTAATCTAATAACATAAAAATAAACATAGATACAGATTAAATAAATATAATCTAATAACATAAAAATAAACATAGATACATATTCAATAAATATAATCTAATAACATAAAAATAAACATAGATACAGATTTAATAAATATTTATGCAAATTTTATCATTTATAATAGTGGAGTATTTATGGATATAATAACTAAATTAATTATGCTTGCTCATATTATCTAGATTATTAAAGATATAAATTGATATTTTATTGATTCTCTCTTTTTTATATAAATACCACCTTTGGTGGGGTTAGATATTCTTTGTTAACTAAACAAATCAATTAACACCTATGGGTGAGGTTGATAACTAATTTGGTTAATTAAATTAATTCCTTTTTCTAAGAGATTGAAAATGAACCATTTAAATGCCACCTTTGGTGGGGTTAGACAGTTTAAACTTTATTCAAGGTGTCCAAATTAAACATAAGAATTTAATTATCCGAGTACTAACTTTCAAGTTTTAAAACCACTACTAAAAACATGTTGTCAATACATTTTCACATAATAATTCTTATAAAAACTTTTGAAATAGAGCTTCACTCTAACTACCGGGCGATTGTACCAACAAATAAAAGAGCACTACTCTAAATTAGACGGGATAACTAAACCTTAAAATCTAATTTTCAGGTTTAAGTTTGTAATGAAAAATAATATATTTCTCTCTAACATTCTTAATATAAAATCTTGAATAAAAATAAAATCAATTCATTTTAGAAATTTTCACCTATTTAATATTTTGCAAGCACAACAACGTTATTATTATATCATGTTTATAAACAGCCAGCAGAGTTAAATTTAATCACAGACAAATTAAATATAACATCTTAGAATAAAGCATAAAAAATAACTGTAAAGAAAATAAAATCCTTACAGAACTTCGATGTTATTCCCGTTGCTGGAAAACCTCCAAGCGTAATTTGCACTCCCATTTATTGAATCAAAAAGCTAATAAATTACAAAAACATTACAAGTTCCTCTCAAAAAGAGAAGAACTCTAAAACTAAGAGAATTTAACTAAAAACTAAGAGAGAAACTAAGAAAAGCTTAAAAACTAAGAAAGAAACTAAGAAAAGCTTAAAAACTAAGAAATGAGAGAAAGAAAGAAGAGAGAAGTGTATTTTGAAGGTGTGTTTTGAAGTGAAGGGAAGGGGAGTATTTATAGGTGAGGATGGAGAGAAAAAATGAGTAAAAAAATGTAAAAACGCGTAATGGAATTGCTGAGGTCATTGATGACGTCAGCATGACATCATGGGGCGGCTGCATGTGAAAAATGGGGCGAAACGGGAGTCGGCGTGCGCGGAGGCAGTTGGGCGTGCGCGGATGAACAGTACCAGTGCGCGTAGCTTGGGGCGTATGAACAGTACCAGCGCGCGCAGCTTTGCGTGGATGAACAGTACCAGCGCACGCAGCTTTGCGCGGATGAACAGTAGCAGCGCGCGCGGTTGTGCGCTGGGGCGCCGCGGCACGATTTTCTCTTTTTTGACCCATTTTGTCCATTTTTTTCATATTTGTTGACCTTTCTCCATTTATTTATTAATATATTTATGATGTATTGCTTCCAGTATTTCTCTTTGAGTCTTTAAGTTGCATTTTTAAGCCAAAATACCTGAAAAACAATAAAAATACCCGTGATTCCAAAAAAGACAAATTTATATAAATATATGATAAAACATATAAATATATATATTTTTAATCAATTAATGTGCATAAAATCATGGTTATTTTAGTGCTTTTTGAGCACTCATCACTTATTCCAACAAGGATAGTGACTGGGTGGAGAGTGTGTATTGATTATCGAAAGTTGAATGACGCCACCCGGAAAGATCATTTTCCTTTGCCACATATTGATCAGATGTTGGAAAGATTGGCAAGACATGCTTATTATTGTTTTCTTGATGGATATTCAAGATAAGACAACATTTACATGCCTTTATGGTACTTTTGCATACAGAAGGATGCCATTTGGTTTATGTAATGCACCTGCAACTTTCCAAAGATGCATGATAGTGATTTTCTCTGATATGGTTGAAAAGTTTATTGAGGTTTTTATGGATGATTTTTCTATTTTTGGCCATTCTTTTGATAATTTCTTACATAATCTCTATTTAGTCTTGCAGCGTTGTAAAGACATAAATTTAGTGCTAAATTGGGAGAAATGTCACTTCATGGTTCAAGAAGAAATTGTTCTTGGCCATCTGATTTCAACAAAGGGAATAGAAGTGGACCGTGCAAAGGTGGAAATGATCGAAAAATTACCACCTCTAACAACTGTAAAGGGCGTTAGAAGTTTCTTGGGACATGCTGGGTTTTATAAAAGATTTATTAAAGATTTTTCAAAAATAACAAAACCTCTTTGCAGTTTGTTAGTTAAAAATGCACAGTTTGATTTTTCTTCTGATTGTTTGTAGGCTTTTAACCTTTTGAAGGAGAAGCTCACTTCGTCCCCTATAATTTGTGCACCGGATTGGTGTCTTCCATTTGAGGTAATGTGTGATGCCAGTGACTATGCTATAGGTGCTATTTTGGGCCAAAATAAGAATAAGTTGCTGCATGTGATTTATTATGCAAGCAGGACATTGACAGATGCACAACTTAATTATGCATCAACTGAGAAAGAGCTTTTGGCAGTAGTGTTTGCATTTGATAAGTTTAGATCTTATTTAATTGGTTCTAAAATCATTGTTTATATTGATCATTCTGCTCTTAAGTATTTGCTAGCCAAGAAAGATGCCAAACCGCGATTACTAAGATGGATTCTTCTCTTGCAAGAATTTGACTTAGAAATCCGGGACAAAAAGGGGACCGAAAATTTGGTTGCTGACCATTTGTCCAGGTTGGAGGAAGATTACCTTGAGGTTAAAGGACAAATTAATGAAACATTTCCTGATGAGAAATTTCTTGCTATCCGAACGGCTCTATGGTTTGCTGATTATGCAAATTATTTGGTCAAGAAAATTTTACCTCCTGACATGTCTTATCAATAAAGAAGGAAATTCTTTTCTTATTTGAAACATTATTTTTGGGATGAACCTTACTTGTATAATCATTGTGCAGATCAAATTATTAGAAGATGTGTGTCGGAGGAAGAAATGGAAAGCATTCTTCTTCATTGCCATTCGAAGGAAGTTGGAGGACATTTTGGTGGAACAAAAACTGCAGCAAAAATTTTGCAATCCTTATTCTATTGGCCTTCATTGTTTAAAGATGCTTTCAAGTTTGTTTCAATGTGTGATGATTGCCAAAGGAGCGGAAATATTTCACGGAGACATGAAATGCCCTTGAATAATATTTTGATAATTGATTTATTTGATGTTTGGGGTATTGATTTTATGAGACCTTTTCCTTCATCTAATTCTAATAAATGCATTATTGTTGGTGTAGATTATGTCTCTAAATGGGTGGAAGTAGTTGCCTTGCCTACCAATGATGCTAGGGTTGTGATCAATTTTCTCAAGAAGAACATATTTTCCAAATTTGGCACACCTAAAGCAATTATAAGTGATGGAGGTAAGCATTTTTGCAATAACCAATTTGAGGCTTTGTTGTAGAAATATGGAGTAACACACTGGATAGAAACACCTTACCATCCTCAAACTAGTTTACAAGTTGAAGTGTCAAACCGAGAGTTGAAGAGGATCCTTGAAAAGAACGTAAATAACTCACGCAAGGATTGGTCAAGGAAACTAGATGATGCACTTTGGGCCTATAGGATAGCTTTCAAGACACCTATCGGCATGTCTCCATACCGATTGGTGTATGGAAAAGCTTATCACCTTCCAGTTGAATTGGAACATCGCGCATATTGGGCAATTAAAATTTTGAATTTTGATCTTAAGGCAGCAGGTGAAAAGAGGGTGTTGCAATGGAATGAGATGGATGAAATGAGGAATGATGCTTATGAGAATTCCCGAATATACAAGGACAAGACGAAGGTTTGGCATGATAAGCACATTTTGAGGCGAAACTTTGAGGTGGGACAGAAAATGATGCTTTATAATTCCCCTCTCAGACTTTTTCTGGGAAAGCTAAAATCTCGTTGGTTAGGACCTTTTCTAGTAACCAAGGTGTTTCCTTATGGAGCAGTTGAGATCAGTCATGAAACAAAGGGAACTTTCAAGGTGAATGGAGAATAGTTGAAGCCATATTTTGACGGAGAATTCAACAAGCAGAAAGATTCTCTAGAGTTACAACAACCGCAGTAAAGAATGATAGAAAGACTAGCTAATGACTATAACTTAAAGCGCTTAATGGGAGGCAACCCATCAGATTTGTTTTCTCGTCTTTTATCTCATTTTATTTTATCAATTTTAAAGTTTGAATTTTAGCTTAAATTTTAAATTTTGGTGAACTATTAGTTAGATTTTAAATTCTTCACTTCATTTTATAATAATTTTATTTTTAATTAAATTTGCTTATTTTATTTGTCTTGTAGGTAAAAAAAATCTTACGTTCGTCGCCGGCGAGGGCAGTTTCGCCGCCAGCGGAAAGGAGATCTAGCCGCGGCGATATTATTTTCGCCGCCAGCGAGAATCGATTTAAATGAGATTTTCGTCGCGACCAGGTTAGTTTTCACGCCAATTTTTTTCACTTTTCTCTCAAGTTTCTCAAATTTCTCTCATCCCAACTCCAAATCTTCATTACCCATCATCATCAAACACCAAATCCATCACAATACACTTGTTTCCATCGGGATTTGCTGCAAGTTCATCAATTTTATGAGCAATTTTGGGCGTTTTGGAGCAGATTTTTTGGCGTTTTGGAGCTTGATTTTTCCTCTAACAAGTGAGTAATTTTGGTACAAAGTTTTGTTTATTTGCATTTCTCTTAGATTGTAAGAGATTGTTGGAGGATAAATTGGATTGTGGATGAGGAATTGCAAGCTACGGTTTTGAATTTGAATTTGATTTAGCAATTTGGGGCTTTTTGAAATTGAGGATATTTTGGTTAAATTACTGCATTTCTTGCTTTGATTTCTGATATATTGAGGCATTGTGATATTGAGAATTGTCTGGATTTTCTGGATTGAAGTATATTGTGAAAATTCCTAAGAAAACCAAAGCTCAGAAGGCTCGTGCTTCTTCATTTGATAGGAGTTTGTTTATATCTTAGGATGCTGCAAAGTGTTTTGAGGAAAAGGTTGTTAAGAGGGCAATCATACCTCAGAGGTGGTTTTTGATTAATCAGACTCCTTGTTGGGATAATTATGCAGGCTAGGAAGTGGGAGATTTTCTATCATCCTATTGAGGGGGTTGCCTCTCTTTGGTAAGGGAATTCTTTGCTAATGCTCAAGAGTGGGTAGATTATAAGGTTTTTATGCGTGGATAGTGGGTACTTTTCACCAAAGAAGTGATTAATAGCTATTACGGTTTGCCGACAATGGGGGATGATGAGGATTTTCTCCGATTAGTTTCAGATATTGACATGGCGATAGTTAGTGCTTCGGTCTGTAAGCCAGGCACAGTATGGAAGATGTCGGGGGATGTGTATAAAAATTTCCCCCGAAGTGCTTTATTGGATGTGGTACGACCCTGGTATGCTTTCATTTGTGCTAATTTATTGCCTACTGCATACCTTATTGATGTCACTAGAAAGTGGACCATCCTACTTTATGCCATTGTGTTTGGGACCTCTATTGATATTGGCAGGGTTATCTTTGATTATATCATGCAGAGTGCGAGGGCTGCATCTAGAGACATTGCATTCCCAGCTTTAATTTTTGCTATCTGTGCAAGCCAGGGAGTGACTTGGGACAAAAATGAGGAAATTGGTGGTGTGATGAAGCCTATTGATGGGACAAAGCTTGCTGAGTTTTTGGGTATAGCATCACCTCCCAAGAAATGCCCTCATTCTACTGTTGGGGCCAGTGTGAGTTCCTTTAGCCTAGGGTTGAGACTATTGATCACCGTTTGGGAAGAATTGAGCATATTTTGAATTACCAGGGGGAGCATCTTGCTTATTAGTCATTTACTCATACAGTAGCAGAATTTCCAAATCGAGAGTACACAGTTCCTTCAAGACTACCTTCAGAGGATGTTTATATAGTCTGGGCATGATATGAGTGGTTATCTTGCGATGCCGAATTTCCTCCTATGCCTGATGCACCTGTTTTCATATTTTTTGTTTAATTTATGATATTCATCTTGTGGACTTTTGTTGAGTGTTTTAGTTTTTGTCACCTTTTTAATTTTATTTCTTTATGATTGATTTTCTTTTATTGTTAACCCCGTGATTCAACAAATTACTATGACTGTTATGGTGCACCTAGCTCTTTTTCTCTTTGTGATGTCGATAGCCATTTGTAGTTTTTCTTTCTTACATTGAGGACAATGTAAGGTTTTGGTTGGGGGTGCGGTAAAAGATAAATCTTTTCTTCGCTTCATTTTTGTGTGTTTATTTGTGTTTAATTTTGATTTTTCATTCATTTTTCTATATCATGATTTAATTTCTTTTATTTCTTTATTATCTTATTTTTATTCTTTATTTTTTATTTTATTTTTTCTCATTTGCATTTTACTGTTTTAATTTGCACGTTGATGATAATAGTGTGATTGTGGTAACAAGAAGCTTTTAGAAGACATTAAATTTTGCTTCGATTTAAAGATAATTTCAAATGTTGATTTTACCTAGTTGGCGACTCTTTTGGTATGTGGTATGAGCTGGCGAGATTATTTCGCCACCAGCGAGACACCTTTCGCCGTCGGCCAAATTCATCTCTCCGCCGGCGAGAATCAGAGGAACCAAAATTTTAATTTTTCTAGAAATCTCGTCGCGGCGAGTTTCATCCAAAAACAAATTTTTTATGTTGTTTTGTTCCAAAATTTCCCCCAAAACCCTAGATCTATATATACCATAAGATAGAGAAAGAGGGGACGACAGAGAGGAGAAGGTCTGAGACATTTTTGGAGGAGAGAAGGCAATTTTGGAGAGAAAGTTTGGAGAAGCTTGAAGGATTATCACCATTGTTGTTGCCAAGTGTTCATCTTCAAGATTTTTTCATCTCTTCTCCTTAGCATTCATTTTCTGTATTTTATTCCGATTTGTTATTGATGGATTCAATTGAGATAATGTTTGTTCTTATTTCCATTATAAACTAATTCATTTTTACTAAGGCTATGATGTAGTTGAATCAAGAAAATCTGATTTCTTTTGTTATTGTTATATGAGTTCAATGTTTTCAAGTTGATTATTTATTTCCATGCTTAATGCTTTTAAATTTCTGGCCAAGATTTAGATGATTTATTGCATTATATTGAGACCGAGAGGCGATGTGTAATGAATGCTTCTTGTGATAAATATTGTATGTTGAATGCCAGTGTGAGACCTAATGCATGATGTATGTGATTATTCTAGAAATTCCATAAATCATAATGTGCTTGTTTGTGATTAAATCTTCATAGAAATATAGTTGGCTTTCATAGATAAGTAATTCTAATATAACTCGAGAGAGAGTATTAGGTAAATTTAGGTTTTTCAACAATCACTTTTAGCTTTGATTCTCATATAACATGACTTGAAATCGGATTGAATTGATTTAGCAAAATCAAATTCCTTTGCGTTTTTAATCATTTGTGAACAACATTCAATTGTGTTTTTTGCGTTTATTTTTAAGTTAATTTGCTTCTTAAGCAATTTCAACAATTGGGTTTTCAAATAAAATTAGGATTAGTCAATTTCGGTACTTAGTAACGCCATTTCTTGTGGGTTCGATATCCATACTTTTGTACACTTTATTACTTGAACGATTCATACACTTGCGAAAATATGCATCATGCTGCTTTCAAGGCCTCTACATGTCTCATGTTGTTATCCTTTAGGGCTTGTAGTCTTATTTCCCAACTTCTCTTTTCTTGAAGCCATTATTCTTCATCAAAATGACCTGAGCTGGAAAAAGAATTTCTTTCAGCCTTATGCTCGATATATTGGGGCTCGGACTGAGCATGTCCCACTGCCTCCCCAGTGGTTAGTGCGGTAGTAATATTTTACGAGATCCTTCCCTCTACCTAAGACCGAAGGGTTCTGTTTTCTCTTTGGGTTTGGTCGAGTTCTTTTCTTAGCTCGAGGAGTTGATGAGAAAACTCCTGATAGAGGGCATTATCTTCTGCCCTAGCTCTATTAGTGCCTGGTGGTTTGTCTCTCTGAGTAGCCATCATTTCAAGATTAGTCGAATTTGATCGTCTTTCAGATCGAGTTATTGTCATGATTTTCGGGTTGAGAGTAGTACGCAATGGACCTTCCTAATTTCTCTTAATGAGCAAGGTGAGTCTTTATAGGTTACGGGGTCAGAAACTTGGGATTGACTTGAGAATATAGGCCCCACGGTGGGCGCCAAAATGTTAAGACTAAAGTGGCTTAGAGAGAGGTTAGAGAGAGGTTAATACAAATGGTTGAATTGGTAGATCCTTATGAAGGGTCCATATATATATATAGCACATTTATGGTACAGGTGTCAGATATACAATATGTACATGTAAGTAGGGCATATTATAACATGTTAGGAGAGCATGATTAGCCTAAAGTACAATGTGTCATAGATCCAGGTCTAGTTGAACTGTGCTTGACCAGACCTTAAGGCTCAATCTTGAAAAGGCTCGGGCTTCCATTGGGTTTGGTCTTGATAGGCTCGAGCTCTCCTTGGCTCGGTATTTGAATGGCTCAAGCCCATTGAGCTTCGTCTGTCTCATAGGTGGGATGTCTTGGATACTTCATCTTCCGTCTTGGGCTAGACTATCTTGGGTAGTTTGTAAGGTTCGGTCTTTAGGCCTGCCCAGATGTCCAAACAAAAGGTATTGCATTAAGTCTACAAGAACATATTGTTGCTCATGTATCAATTACAGTACATAAGCTATATGGTTTATAGCCTACAAAATTAAAATAACCTAAAACATAATTATAATGTTTTTACCGTAACTTGGTGAGAAGATTATTTCTTCTTTACCTATTTGAATATGATAAATTTGAGCTTGAAGGATTTCTTCTTTTTGATTAGTTCCGGGAAATATTGTAACTTGAACATTTTTAACAGTAATAATCTTATCATGATTATCTTCAGGTTTAGAAGATGATTCGCTAATTCTTGCCTTCTGTTTAAAGTTTTTCCAATCTTATTCAGGATATGAAGTTTATCAATCTTTGTTGATTGAATTTTTGTTTCTAAAATATATTTGATTTCTTGAGACTTGCATTTATATTGTTGAAGGAATTTTTTATCTAGGATTATCTATGAGATTTGTAAATAACCATTATTTTAGTATTTCTAAATCTTTCCAATTAATAAGTCATGGTTGAATTTCTATTTCATAAGGTCTTAGTTCAAATAATTCTACAAAACTCTTATCAACTTCTTTTGTTAAAGTTTCAGGAAATTTTGTTAATTCATCGATAGTTTTCCATTGAATAGCTAAACTTTGAGATTGATAATCCATACTCAAATTTTTAAGTTAAATCTTCTTTTTTATTGAATTATTTATATTATAATTTGTTATAGAAATAAAGAAATTTGATCTTATGTTAAACCAAATAATTCCATTAACAAAATTTGACTGAATATTACCTATTATTGATTGTAATAGATCTTTTATCCTTCCATTTAAGATTATTGAAAGTAAATGAGTTATAATCCTTATCTACATAAACTTGTAATTTTGATTTGTATTATACCTAAATGGACATATTTGATTTCCGGATATTTTTTCTTTCATCTTTATATTTTCTTTTTATCAAAAAACTGTATTTCAATTGTTCTATCTTCTGTACATTAAGCGTCAGAGTTTCCAACGAATTGTTCAAAAACTCTTGATGAGAAATATTTAAATTAATACATTTTATAGATATCTTCTTTTTTAACCTTTTATTTTATTTCTTCAATTTCTTTAAGTTGTTCTTTAGTATAACTTAGTTCTTTTCTCATTACATCTTTTAATTTTATATTTTGTAGTTCTTCAATAGGAGTTTCATTTATTTTTATTTTAGAACTTGATTTTTCTTTTATCATAAATATCATCTCAATTTCTTAATCAGTTGATTCTTCTTCACTTTATATTTCATATATTATTTCTTCTATATCAAAAATTTATTCTCTATATAGAACTTCTAATTCATTTGTTTCTAAAGTCTTAATCATATTTTTTGCACTTTTTTTCCTTTTTTAGGACATTTTGGTGCATAATGACCTTCTTCATTACAAATATAACATTTTCATTGTCTCTTTAAATTATTTTTTATTTAGGTTTTTTTTTGTAATATATTTTTTATTTTTAGAAAAGTTTGATATTTTCTTCCAAGGTTTTCACTTGAATTTTCTTTTCCGGTAAGATTTTCTATTTCCTAGTATAGTACATCCTATCTTCCAATCTTCTTTTAATATTTCATCATAAAATTATTGTCCATATTTTGTATTACTAACTTACTTTTTTGTTTTAATTGATAAATATTGCTCATTTATTAATCTAAGAACATAGTTAATTTTAAAACCTAAATTGTCTGTTTTATTTAGCTTTTTTAGCCATTATGGATAGCTTTTAATAACTAATTTATCCCATGGGTTTGGTAATTTATGAAAAAAATGATGTAATCAATATATATCTTGAGGAGATTCCACAAGAAAATAATATTCTTTTAAATAATTTTACATATTAATTCTCCAAGCTGATAAATATTACATAATTCTAATTTTGATAGAGCATAGCTAGCATCTTCTTGAATTATTGGTTTCCCTGCATCTCTTATCAATTTTTCTTTAATTATTTTAGTGAATTCTCTTAATATATCATCATATCTAAAAAAGTTTGATAATAGGAGCATTTTTTGCTTTCTACTTGGGTTTTTTTCCATTGTTTTAACCATTGTATAACATCATCTTGTAGAATTCCTGCAATATAATCTAAGAATTTTTCTTTTGTCCAAGTACTTCTATAGTTAAATAGAATAAAAGACATAAATTGTGCCCATTCTTCTATAGTTTTTTCTTGATATTTAAATGGTACATTAGTAAGGTTTAAATGAGCATCATGTTGTGATATTGATTGTTTACCTAAATCATCTCTCCTAGTTCAAGATGGGATTGGTTCATCTTCTGGTTTTGTTCCACTCAGTGAAGCTTCATTCATATCAATATAATTTTCATCTTGAGTTCTTTTTAGATATTCTTAAAATTCTTCCTGGTTTAAGAATTCTTTTATTGGTTCTTCAGGTTTTATTTTTATATGAGTATTTAAAGATTTTTAAGATTTAGTGTCCTTATCACTCACCATGTTAGCTGTATAAGGAGTATCAGATTCTGATTCAGAGTCGGATGTGGATTCATCATCAGAGGATAATAAGTTAATTTGATAATCAAAGTGTGACGATAATGATTCATATTCAAGATAGGTTTCTTGAATTTGTTTTAGCAATCATTGTCTCTCTTCTATTCCTAGTGTTGGATCTTTATAAAGATGTCTCCAACAATTAAGAATTTTGACCACATTATTGTATTCTATTTGATTATATTTATCAGTTTGAAAAGTTTTAAGTTATTCAATTCCATAAAATAATCTTGGGGTATATTACTTCCAGGACTATTCATACGATGTCGATAATTTATATTTTCATATATTTTATCAAGTAATGATTCAATCTTGTTTTAAGTATCTAATTTAAGATCAATATTTTCAATTTGTTGTATATGGATTAATTGGTTTTCAAAATTTTCCATAGTAAATTCTAGAGTATCAAGTTTCTTTTTAAGTGATTTTAATTGATCACTTGATATTTCTCTAGTTTTTTTAACCAACTTCCTAACAAGTCTAATATTGAATTTATACATTCACTAATAATATTCAGATTGTTTTTTGATTTTTTATCTATATGAAATATATGTCTAAATTCATATGGTTTTTTTATACCCAAGAACTAATATATTCTATATTATATTAATGTTTATTATCCATAAAGCTTTTGATGGTACCTAAGACCTCCTATTACTTGAATGTTTCTCTGGTGCCTAAAACCAAAAGTCTTCCCTTATAACAACCTTAGCAAGGTTTAAAGATGAGAAATTTATAGGCTTTGAAATAGTAATAGGTATATAGGTTTTCAAAAACTTATGAACAAGAGCATCAATATAATATAGGTTGTAAGTTCAATTATAATGTAACCAACTAATCCTTGGCTCTGATGCCAATATAGGATTTCCCAAGTTGATATTATTATGACTTTTAATAAGGCATGAAAACAATAAATATAAATATCTACTAGAATTAGGAGATATTACTCTAATATCATAAGAATAATGAACTTGCATAGAAGAATAGAAACTAACCTTCTTATTATTATGATGATTTAAGCTTTATATTACAAGATAATTAATTTACAAAGGAAAACTATGCTCTCTTAAGGATTTTCTATGCTCTCTTAAGTTTTCTCTACAACTCATGTCTCTAATGTATTACTAAAGGCTCTTATTTATAGAGTAAGATTTGTTGGATTTTTCTAGCTTGATAATGACTTCATTCTTATCTTCTTTGATGACTTCGTCTTTATTTTTTTTATGATAACTTGATTACTATAATGTGGGATCCACTATATTTCCATAATATTTATTATATTATGGAGTTCTTTTTCAGTGACCGTGAGTGGACTCTGAGTATCTTGATAGGTGACTTCCATGTCTTCAGCATAGAGTGCCAACTCACATTGTAAATCTAAATTATTTCGTTTAGTAAGATTTTTCAAAATCCTTTCTACTTCTTTTGTCTGTTGTTCTTCAGACCTATCATAAATGATGGGGATTTATGTAACAAAAACTCTTTTACCATCTATAAGCATGAATGGCCACTTATCCTCTGGTGTGGATAAGATATTTTTGGCCATTTGAAATGTATGGATGAAATTTTGCATCCAATACTGTTATGTACTCATAGTTTGAATTAACTCTTTAGAGTCATTAAGAAGTTTTATTTTAAATTTCTTTTTCTTTAGTTGTTGTTAACCACCATATTTGATAAGGCTGAAAGAATATTTCTCTTTCTTGCCATCCAATTGTGCTGGTAATCCAGAATGTTAAATATCTGGTCCATTTATAATTTTTTGCATAATGATAGACCATAGATTTAATAATTATTGAAAATTGTATTAATTCCACCATATTAAGGCTTTGAAAAATTACTTGATTAGCAATTCCTCGATCAATATCCTCTATATGCCATAAATCATAATTAACAAGTAGAGTTAATTTAGAAAATCTATCAATTAGGTTAATTGATGAATTGTTTCTTTGAAGCATTTCTTTTATTTTATCTTTATGGTCTTCAATTCTATTTTTGATATATTGATATATTTATTTATATCCAAAACTTAATAATGCTTTAGCTTTTTCAAAGAGACAGATCCTTTTGATTTTTTCAAAAATTGGATTAGGAAATTCAATTTTAATTATATCTAAAATTGAAGAAAATTTTTATTTTCTCAAAATCAATATCATCATCCCAATCAGACTGTTTAATAATTTAGAAACATACTTCTTTGAGATTTGATAATGTAGCTGTTTCTTCAACTATGTTTTCTACTAACTGATTCATATGCTGTCTAAATTATTTTTTGTGAGAATTACCTAGAATAGTGGTTTTCCATACTCCATTGAGTTCCACATAGATGTTATTTACAACACCAGAATTATATAAAAAAATTAATGTCTGGTTTAGACATAAGATAAGTAAAATTAGATTCTACTTGATATGTTTTAAAAACTTACTTAGCTTCTTCAAATGAATTATATGCTTAATAATAAGTATTTTTTACTTTATTTATTTGGAAATGACAAGCATTCCAAGAAATATATATTTTAGGGTAGTTCTCTTTAAATACAACATAATATTTTCTTTTTGGAACATTTGTTTGTTCCACCATTTTTGTTTTCTTAGCAATGGTGATCTAGTTGCCTAGAGGTTTTTCCATCTGCAAAAACTAAATTTTCATATGGTTAATTGTATTCATAAAAATTTCTAATAAGATAATCTACAATAAAATTTCTAATATATTTTAAATGTTACACTTAAAAACTATATATAAAAATTTGATCGTACCATTTTAATCTTACTCCTTCCAAATTATTTCTTTTGCTTGAATATCAGTTCTAACAATAAACTTTTATGGAGCTAAATAAATATGAAATCGTTTAATAGCAAGTTTTATTTCTAATAATTCTTTCTCAAATATAATGTAATTTATTTTATTTATTTTAAAATTTTCTGAATTATATATACAAATTAGTTCTTCTTTTTAAAGTTTGTTAGGTATAAGTGCTATTCTAGCTCTAATACCATTTACATGGATTAGCGGATCTTTTTTCTCCTATTTCTATGCTGGTATAGCTTTTAACAAACATTCCAAACAGAATTTAGTATCTTTTATTTCTTTTAAGATTTATTTATCTTTTTCATTCCAATAGAATTTAGTATCTTTTTTGATTTGTTGATAAAAGGAATTTCTTTTTGAGATAAATATTTTATAAAACTCCTTTCATAATTAAGAATTCTTAATAATCTTTGTAATTTTTTTGTCACTAATTTCTTCTAAGAATTCTCTTACTTTTGATATAATATGTTATTGAAGTTTTATTCCTGATTGGTTTAAAACTATCTCTAAAAACTCAATAGATTTTTTTCTACTTCTATTTTTGTTGGAGATAGAGTTATTCCATATTTTTGTAAATTTTCACATAATAATTTTAAATGTGTTTTGTGTTCTTCTACTGTTTTACAGAAAACAAGAATATTGATAATTGTATTTTATATAGTTATTTTCATCTATTTTATTAATTAAAATTTCTAGTTTCTTGACATTGTTAGTTAACTTTAGTTAAATAAATTAATAATTACTGTTTATTTGTTAAGGAATATATTTTTAAGAAAATTAAAGACTTTGAATCGAAAACGTACTTAATTGCAAATTTATGTCTGAAAATATAATTTAAAATGAAAGAGTGTTTAATTGCAATTAATAAAAGTCTAAAATATAATTTAAATTAAAATCGAGCTTAATTTTAATTAATAAAAGTTTAAAATTTAATTTAAATTAGAAAAAAGGGCTTAATTGTAATTAAAAAAAGTTTAAAATTTAATTTGAATTAAATTGGAGGGTTAAAATGCAATTAAAAAAAGTTTCTTTTTTTGCGCAGGAGAGAAGTCAACGCGTATCTATTATCTGCGCGCCACGTGAACCGTCAGATCAGAAAAGCAACGATAAGGATGAATGCGTGTCTTCCAAACCCGACCAAAGCAAATGGACACATGTTTTCTTGTTCACGTGGCTCGGCGCACCGTGTGGGACCCACTTGCCGCGCAGGCCGGCGTGTAGGGTGGGATCCACATGTCTGCCAAGCCATTTCCTGTATGACGCGATCCACTCAAGCTTCGTGCACCCTCCTCTTCCAACGAATAATACAACACCACATGTCCCAAATATTATTGCAGCAAATAAGAAGATGACACGTGGTATGTGCTTCGTTAAAATAAAAACACAGAAACAACACCTGATTCCAGCATTTTCTACGTGTGCCATGTGTCCTCGATCGCAATAATCCTGTGTGACGCGTCTTCGTTCGCTCTCTCCTCGCACTGAATAATTGACTACCATATGTCCCATTATATTTTTCAGCCAATCAGATGGCGACACGTGGCAGCATGAATTGAAACGAAAAAAGCAGCGGCGTACGTTCCCCTGTTTTGCGATATTTATATTTTAAACGCATGAGTGCGTGTTTCAAGCGTCTTATCCCCCACACGAAATTTATTATTATTTTCGATACGTTATTTTGTCTCCCGCGTGTCTAAAAAAATATGTATTGTTTTAGCTATAAATATGGCATTTATTTCTAAAAAAATGAAGTTTTGAGTTTTGAAATTTTTGGGGAGTTTGGGTTCTGGACAGTGGTACACGCAGAAGCCATTTTTGGCTTCTGTTGTGTGCTGCATGTGCCAAATATTTACGAGTAGAGATGTTTTAATTTTCTTTTTTTCTTCAACTAATATTTATTAACTGTTGTAATTTTAATTTTAATTTATGAATTAATTTCATTTTTCTAGGGTTGCATTTTATCTAAATTTATGAAGCTTGAGTTTAATTATTTTTGAAAGATTTATAAGACTTTTAATTTATTTATTCTATTTGTGCTTAATGCTTTTGATTATTAAAAAATTTATCAAATGATCCGTGACACTTAAATAAACTTGGAAGAGGCATTTTTGTGTATATTGTTCATGGATAGAATAACATGTGTATATGAAGGATAGGAATATATTTTTATCGTATGTGTAGCCATTTGAGAAGTTAGAACGTAATGAATCTTGGTGAATTTAATTCTCATAGGAATATAGTGAATTAATTTAACGAAGTGTGTCTATACGGAGCTTGAAAGAGATGTATGGATAAAATTAGAAGTTTTCGGTTGACAAATTAAATTTACTATAAAATATAAATCAAGAGAAAATAATATGATTCGAGTGTATTAATTTGGTGAAAAACTACAATCCTATATTTCTTTTATTTTGTTATAAAACTCTTTTCTTAACTTGTTCCAAATTAACGATTGTTTTGGATAAAATCATAGTGAAATAATTTTAGTACTCAACAAACTGTAGTGACAAATCTCAAATTTTATTACATGTGACCGTGTATACTTGCACGTTTTATGTCTCCTAAAAGAGACAACAAATATCATCAATATATACCACACAAAGTCTTTAAAGTCTTTAAAAATACTATTTATCAATCTTTGGTAGACTTGTGGGACTATATTTAATCCAAAAGGCATTATGTTTCATTGATAATGTTCTCTTGGTGTACTAAAGACTATTAATGGTTTTAACTAATCTGTTAATTTAATTTATCAAAATCCAGATTTATAATCAAACTTACTAAATTTTTTGGCTCCTTTTGTTTGATTAACTATAACATCTTTTCTAAAAATAAAGTATCCAACAAACTCCAAATATTTATTTAACTTTTTGATAATTAATGACCATTTGGGCTTTTTTACATTTTATTTCATTATGATTTCTTACCATGAAAGCTAGACTGGAATGTTAACTTTTTGTTTCTTCGATCAATTTTTAATGTGTTGAATTATACGAAGTTCAATCAAGTTAGTTGTAGCAAATATATATTAAAATATTCACTTTGTTATTTATATTAGGTACCTACAAAAATGTTTTAAAATTCTTATATTTATTTTGTTTGTGTCATTAAATTATTTTTTGTTTTATTTATATTATTTAACTCGTATAATTTTTATTTACATTATTAAGATAGTTTTCATATAATGGAATCACATATTAGTGTTAAATTTAGAACAAATTATATAATTAAATGATATATTTAAAATTATAATATATAATGCAACTCATAATGAAACTTTCTACAAACTAAGTGGTATAAACAAGATAAAAAAATAAATGATATAAGCAAAACAAACACAATTCAATGATATTTTTATAAATTTACTTTTCTATTTACTGTTCATCAATATGTGCACGTGTTGCACATGAAGTTTACCCTTATAAATGAAATAAATAACTATTTTTATTTATGATAATTGATTTGTATTATAACATTATAAATAAATTATTAATTATTAATTTTACAAAGACATAATATCTTTATTAATGATATTTTATTCCTTTAATTAAATATTTAGGTTTTATATTTTTGTATGATATAAAAATAACAAAATAAAAAATCATTAATAGATACTTCACGAATAAGCATACAAAATGTAATAATTTTCTTGATAAATACGTCATGAATAAGCATACAAAATACATAATTTATATATGAAAAAAATTAAGAAGTGTTCATAAGTTTTAAAGTATATTTTTTTATATATTTAATTATTATAAAAGTTATTACAAACATTGTAAAATAAGTAAAAATTTAATAATAATTTATTTGATAACTTTTTTTATATTCTTAAAATTTGAGAATATTGTCTTCATATAACATTTTTTCATTTCAATTGTATTTTTTTTACTAAACTAGAAAAAGTTTAACCCAAAATTAATAGTTTCATATGTATAAATACCAAAATATTTTTATACATAACTTCAATAAAATGAAATTAAGATCAAATCCTGTAAAATCTCTAACGTTCTAATGCCCTTCGCAAGTGACTCAACAAAGGTAGCATATTATATCCACGTATATTTTTATATGTAACATCTTACATCTACCTCAACATGTTGGTTTATTCAGTTTCACTATGTAATTTATAAATCCAATTATAACTTCTTATGTAAAATATTATATTTATATATATCTTTGTATGTGCAATGATAATTGGTTTTTAATATAACTTAATTTTATCCTTTTTTTTATACAACACATGTAAAATGTTACTTCAATCTCTATATTTATATGTAATACATTACATATATATCTCTCTATTTCTGTATCTAATGAGTTACAATTATTCTACTTTTGTATGTAACATATTATATTTAACTTTACTTTAAAATGCAACACACCTCTACCTTTTGATGTAATAAGTCATTATCTCCATTATTCATTATCCGAAGAGTTAATTTTAATTAAAAATTGAAAAAATAAATGTATGAAAGAGCATTCAAATAATCCAAAAGGCTTTTAGAACTCTAGTTTTTAATTTATAAATTAGTCATATAGAATGTTATTTATTATTTAAAAAATAATTAATTTGAATTAAAAAATATTAAGTTTTGAATAACTATGATCAAAATAATTATACGTAAACTGTAACTTTTTAATTTTATAAAAAATAAAATTAAGAAAGAGCGATTAAATAATCTTATAACTGAAGTATTTTAAATATTAGGTTTTAATTCTTAATTAAGTCATTATATTTGTTATTTATTATTTCAAGAATAATTAATTTAATTAAAAATATTAAAATATTAGAAGAAATATTACTAAAATAATTATATGCGATCTATAATTTTTAATTTTATAAAAAATAAAATTATGAAAAGGTGATTAAATAATCATAACTGAAGTCTTTTGGAATTTAATTCCTAAAGTCATTACCTATAGTATTATACTAAAAATAATTAATTATAATTAAAACATTAAAGTTTTGAAGAAGTATGACCAAAATAATTATATATAATCTATAAATTTTTAATTTTATTAAAAGAAAGTTACAAAAGAATGATTAAATAATCTTAATGAAATCTTTTAAAACTATAATTTCTAATTTCTAATTAAACATTATGTCTCTCATTTATTATCATAAATAATCAATTTTAATTAAAAACACTAAAAAAAAAGTCATGAATAGTTGATTAAATAATCATAACTAAAACTTTTTACAATTCTAATTTTTAATTCATAACTAACATTACAGCTATTACTTAACATCTTAAAGAATTAATTTTAATTAAAAATATTAAAAATTAAAAAATATATATAAAGGGGTGATTAAATAATCAAAATTGAATCATTTTGAAATTATAGTGTGAAATTAAAAAAAATTGAAAAATCCATTCATTGTTAGAAAGTCAAAATTAAAAAAAATGCGAATGTTTATGGTATATGCCATCTCAAGTAATATAAATATCATAATGTGATTTTTTAATGTTATAATAGTGAAAGATTTATATTTGTAATTTTTTTTAAGTTAATTGTGTTTGTTATTTATTATTTTACAAAGAATAAAATTTTATTAAAAACATAAAAATTTAAAATAAATATGACCAAAAAAATTAGAATAAATAATTAAAAATCATTTGTGATGCATCATTCTACTGGGTTTAAGAAAGTTAAATAGAAATTTTGAGAATATTATAATATTTTTTTAATGAACATGTGAACTCATGTACTCGTAATAATTATATGATCAATTCAATATATGTGTTAAAGTATAATTATTTTCCTAATAAAAAGAGTGAGAAATAATACAATATTCTAACCAAATGATAAAAATTATGAGAGGAATACATATCTTAAAAAAGTTATGGATTAAATGGGTATCAATGCAAAATAATTTATATTATTGAAATTAATTTTTTTAGAAGTGTAAGAGTTTTGAAAACTTTAATACCATAATTTCAATTAGCAATCTTTTGTTTTTTTCTTATAAGTTTCTTTCATAATCAAATAATAAATTATATATAAACTAAGTTTAATCATACATAATTCATGAAGTTTGTAACCATAACTAATTATATTTTTACAATTATTTAAAGTTTTAGATAATACCAAAATGTATAATATATATTTAATATATAGTAGTTGAATTAGATTATATAAAAAAAATACATCTATAATTGAAGCACAAATCATCAATCAAATTTTAAAAAATCGACTTTTATGTAAAGGCATACATAACTCATGTAATGTATAGTCATAAATAATTATATTTTTATAATTAATTATAATTTTAGAGAATATTAAAAGATAATTAATAATATTTTTTAATTATATAACATAATCTCTTTTTAAAAATGAAAGTTTCATTTTTAACCCCATCAACACGATGTACATATGTGTTTCTTTTATAATTAGTTTTTTTAAAATGAGTCAAAAGTGAAACCATGTAGATAATTAGGTTACATAAAAATCAGAGTGCAACATTTTTATAATTTATTAAAATTTTGTAAGATGTCAAAATGTATAATATATTTAATACATAGATAATTGGATTAAGTTATATGAGGAAATACATTGATACTTATATTACATATCAACATTCAAAATGTGATATGTAACTTTTGAGGTTAGGATTGTCATTTTCTTATGAAATTGCAAACCTGCATCTTTATAATAGTTATAAGATTAAATGTACGAGTCATTTACATGCTCAGCAATCATATTTAACAAGAACACATATAATTCTCTTAAGACTTGAAACAAACCCATTGTACCAAAGATTACCAACAAATTTGGTAGCATTCCCTTTAAACGGGCATCCATGCTTTATCGTGACACAACATAGGGCTCTTCACTCAGACATAGGTCACATATGCCTACACGAGTTCACTTTCACTTTGAATATCCATCTTGTATGTACTCTTATGATAAAAAAAATGTATGTTCACTCTAATACCGATTGTTGGACTACAAGTTTCGATCTAACTATATACTTACTTTATTCTTCATGTTTATCTAATAAGAAACTCATTTGCACGCTCCCTCCCAATATACGTTTAGTGTTTTTTTTAATCAATACAATTATCTTTTATATACAAACTCATTCACTAATTATTCTACACAATAAGAAGGGAATTTAAACCTATATTTAAGAGGACATAAATCACTATCTTTATCTTCATGATGGTGTGGTGAAGGCAATATACCTTTAAGTTAAATGAATTATTGAATTTAATATTTAGTATCTATGATAATTGATAAATGTTAATTATATATATTTATATTTATATTTATATTATGATGTCTTTAAGAATATTATATAAATTTTTTGAGAATATTATAGTATTTTTTTAATGAACATGTGAACTCATACACTCATAATAGTTATATGATCAATTCAATATATGTGTTGTAAAAGAGTGAGAAATAATATAATACTCTAACCAAATGATAAAAATTACTAGAGGAATACATATCTTAGAAAAGTTATGGATTAAATGGGTATCAATGCAAAATAATTTATATTATTGAAATTAATTTTTTTAGAAGTGTAAGAGTTTTAAAAACTTTAATACCATAATTTCAATGAGCAATCTTTTGTATTTTTCTTATAAGTTTCTTTCATAATCAAATAATAAACTAATATATATATATATATATATATATATATATATATAAAAACCAAGTTTAATCATACATAATGAAATTTGTAGCATAACTAATTATATTTTTATAATTATTTAAAGTTTTAGATAATATCAAAATGTATAATATATATTTAATATAGAATAGTTGAATTAGATTATATATAAAAAATACATTGATAATTGAAGCACAAATCATTAATCAAATTTTGACAAATCACCTTTTATGTTAAGGTATACATAGCTAATGTAATGTATAACCATAAATAATTATATTTTTATAATTAATTAGAATTTTAAAGAATATTAAAAGATAACTAATAATATTTTTTAATTATATAACATAATTTCTTTTTACAAATGAAAGTTTCATTTTTAACCTTATCAATACGATGCACATATGTGTTTCTTTTATAACTAGTTTTTTAAAATGAGTTAAAAGTGAAACCACGTAGATAATTAAGTTACATAAAAATCAGAGTGTAACGTTTTTACAATTGATTAGAATTTTATACGATGCCAAAATGTATGGTATATTTAATACATATATAATTGGATTAAGTTATACGAGGAAATACATTGATACTTATATTATATATCACCACTCAAAATGTGACATATTACTTTTGAGATTAGGATTATCATTTTCATATAAAATACTTACAAGATTAAATGTATGAGTTATTTACATACTCAATAATCATATTTAACGAGAACACATATAATTCTCTTAAGACTTGAATCGAGTCCACTGTACCAAAAATTACCAACAAATTTGGTAGTATTTTCTTTAAACGGACATGCATGCTTCATCGTGACACAACATAAGGCTTACTCTTCACCCAGACATTCACATGTGCCTACACGAGTTCATTTTCACTTTGAAGATCTATCTTGTATGCACTTTTATGTTAAAAATTGTATGTTCACTCTAATACCATTGTTGGACTAAAAGTTTCGATCTAACTATATACCCTTGAATCAATACAATTCTCTTTTATATACAAACTCACTCACTAGTTATTCTACCTAATAAGAAGGAAATTTGAACCTGTATTTAAGAGGATATGAAGCAATATCTTTATCTTCATGCTTTAGTTAAATGAGTTACTGAATATAATATTTACGATCTATGATAATTAATAAATGCTAATTATATATATTTATACTTATATTATGATGTCTTTTAAGCGATAAAAATAACGTTAAAAATAAAGGTGATATTCACTTTAATTTTGTTAATATTATTATTTTAAATGCTAGGATGGTTATAGGTTTTGGCGGATACTTGAACGATGCATCTCTGCCTTCTCTGGGGACACAATAAGTACGTTGGAGTTTCACGTGGGATATATGTTTGGGGTACAGCTTGGACTCATTTTTTCTTAAATATAACACTGCCTTTACAATTTTATCAATTTTAATTTATTTTTTTGGGTGAAGAATTCCATTTGTTTTTATCACTTTATTTATTAACATTTAAGGATATTTTGTTTAGCATAGAGCTAGATTTATTTCCGATTGATTTTTATATATATATATATATAATTTACGCTGTTGCTGCCATCTTGATTTGCTATAATGCGTGGTGAGTTTAACGTTTTGATAAATCTCAAGATACATAAAATTCGGAATTTTAGTATATATTATGTTTAGGAATTGTTTGGTAATGATTTTAATCTTTGATTTTTGATTTTTTTATATGATTTTTTCATCTGACATATTTGACAATAATTTGTTATTTAATTTTTACTATTTTAAGAAACATTACCAAAAATATAAGATGATCCATAAATTCAATTTTTTTTCATTTTTACTAAACATTTTTTTAAAGAAAAGAATCTGGTCACTTTTACATTTAAAAATATTTTAAAAAAATAGTTAAAAAGATAAAATTTACAAAAAATAACAAAAAAATTCTTTATTAAAAAATCATAAAACATTACCAAACAACTTATAAATATTTTTTAATTTTTTATTGATAAATAAAAATGGTTGATTATTACCGAACATAAACATGCAGGTTACTTGATAAGTAATAATAAAAAATTGTTGATTATTACCAAACATAGTAAAGATACGAGTTTCTTGATAAGTAATAAACACCAAATTATTTTTATAAAAAAATCATAATCCCAAGACCAATTATTTAATCATAAATCATAAATCATAAATCAAAATCATCATTAAATAAAATCTTAAAATAAAAAAAGAAGAGAACAAAAAAAAAAAACTAAGTTTGCCTTTGGCAACCATTCTAACCATTTTGGGGCGTATTTATTTTTTTCTTTCATTTCCTGTGAATTTGTTTTCTTTGTTGCTCTAAGCTCCTCCTTAGTCCTCTTCCCTTGAATAGTTTTGTGGTAAAAAATATAATCATGTAGTTAATGTTGAAAGAAGCTAGACGTTCATGAAAACATAAATCAACCCTTTCTGACTAAAAAGCACAAGCAAACAAACCCATCAAAATTACAACACAAACTTAAAGACTTCGAGATCCCATAAAGTTTTCCTCTTGAAGCAATTAAAGCATTTTGGCAAGAACGTGATATTTATCACAGAGATTTCGACGAACTTTATATCAGCAATGCTCATCTAAATTAGATTAAATTTGCTGCATATATAGCAACCAAAAAAAAATGCAGTGCAAGAAAAGCGACCTAACTTGTTCATCCTAGCATAAAACAGTAAATAGCCGGCAATCCAACAAATAAAATACACTGAGCAAAGCAAGGAGTAAACTCAAGGGATTCTCAGATCCATGATCTCTAAACATATTGTGCAGGATATATAGACACCAATCACCTAACAAAAGGGTGCAAGGTATATTACACAACTATCACTCACAAAATAGCCCTTTCAAACTCCATAAGCAAACCCTAGTCATGAATTTGATCATAGTCCCCATTTTCTGGACGATCACCTCTTCCTGCAGAACATTCACATTTTCAAACTTCTTTACACACAGACACACACACACACAAAAACAATGTGTAGCTTATTATTTTGTGTAACAGGAAATTTTTACCTGTCAGTTCCATATTTATTGGACCAGTTCTCCATTCTGTGGGCACTGAAGACGTTACATGCATGCCTTGGGATTGCATCATGAAATGACTTCCACCAATACCTTGGTTGTTGGGATTTCTTCCAGAAGCATCCACGGAAGAGTGGAAGCCTAAATTTGAGAAGGAGATTCCACCAGCTGGCGATGGCATCTTACTAGCAGACTCGTCAACTTTTACACCAGCAGCAAGATCCTTCTTGTTATCAAGCAGAAATGTTCCAACAATAACCTGTTCACGGATACACAACAATCTAGACGTTTTGAAAGTAGAAAAATATTCAAACTAGTAAAGAGATTTTGCAGTCATATGGCAATGGCAAAAGGACAATATGAATCAGGTGAGAATGAAACTATTTGGAGTAAGTGAGCACATGAGTCTTTTTCTCTTCTTCATGCAGACACCTCAAGATGCCCTTACCCCTTACAGCCAGTCAAAGTGAAAAAATTCTATCAATTAATACCTGCACCGGGCTAGCAGCCATGAGTGGTCCACAAACTCCTCCTCCAATGAGTTGGCCATTTGTACAGGATAAACTTACACTCAGCCCACCACTCCTCCCTCCAAGATCGGTCCGTACATATGATCCAGAGAGGGAAAGAATCTCAAAACAGCCCTAAATCAGAACATAGATAATTTTAGTGTTTTAATGAAATAAACTTGAAAGCCAAAAATGACTTAGAAACCACAAAATCGATTTCCCAAGCTGTCTAGCAATATAAATGATCCTCTTGTCCACCTAGGATCAATCAGTATTCAGTAGAGAGAGAAAGTTCTGAAAGCAACCCACTATATTGAATATTTTTTATTTCCAATCAGACCAGCAGTCTGTTTCAGCAACATTCTTCTGAAACTCAATATGTTTAACTATCCTCAAGACTAAATCTTGAAAACTAAAGATGTCATCATGGAATGTAACACATTTTTCTGGTATGAGGTTGTTGTTTCAATAGGAAGGCGGAAATAATGATGTAGAAAAATAAATAAGGGTATCCTTGATAATGTATCAGCTTCTGTTTTTGTTTTTACTTTTGTTAATAAGACACTAGATAACCGTTTTCTATTTCTTCATATATTTATTGTATGATATATAACTTAGCCCAGTTGAGCTTAGTTATTCTGGACATTAAACATTATCTGGGTACTTTAAATGGACTTTCTGTGTTTCTGTTCCGAATTGCAAACTCAGTTGCAAACATACTAGCTATATGGGCTAAGTTTTATTCTAAAGAGTATTTTGTTTACTCTGACTGCTAGCCTGAATTTCTAAGGCAGAGTGTTAATCTGGACTAGACTCTTTTGTAAACTTTCGGTTATTTATTTATTATGACTGGTTTAATTTTTTTAAAAATATTAAAGTCCAGAGCATGGTCCTCACTAAAGAAGTCTTTTGAAACCTGAACATCATATCCACAGGCCTAAAAACTAGCTCTTAAGAACTAAGGTTATAAAATCAATATCTTTCTATATTCTCCATGAAAACCCTTGTTCTATAAACTGAATAGTTTACATCTTATTCCTAAAAGGAACAGACTTTTATCCTCCAAAGTTCAATTATCCAATAGTTTTAGCAACCCTTAAAAAATATAATTTAAAAGGATTTAGCTTTATATAAAAAGTGAAAGTAATAAGATCTGTCATACAAGAAACAGGAGGTCAATAGTGTTACATTTTCAGTATACCAATAGAAATGAATATCAAACTGAAAAGAAAAAAAAATTGATGTATCTTAATTCCTAAACACCTTTAAGGCTCCTTTATCTATCCATTTGGGATTTAAATATGCTGAAACATAGTATTTATGGGGAAACATGCAAGGGGAGCACATACAAAGAGAACTTTCAAGCAATACCATCAAAACATAAAATGCCTCTCTTTTTCAATTTATATGTTTTATCACACATTTAGAGAAATGGCCAAAAAAAAATCTGTTCAATGATTGCATACACAACACCAAATGAGGCAACCTAGATAAAAATTCAGCAAAAAGTCTAGACTGTCCAGTGATGGAATTTCGGATACTTAAGTAACAAAAGTTGCAATACAGCAGCTCCTATTAACTAGTTAATGAAAGTAATAACCAAACTAGCAATGGAGATAAAAAACAATCACCTCATATGTCATTTGTCCTCCAGATGTGGCTGGCTGGGAAAGAGATACAGTAGAAATTGTACCAGATGCAGTCAATATGCACATTTCACGCTTGCTCTGTTGCATGAACATCATAATTTTCTGGCGCACGTCCTACTAAATCCATCCATATATCAGGTAAAGAGGATAAAAGATCACCAGGGAAAGAGCAACATATAAAAGAAAGCAAGATTGTGCATTACAACTAGCCATATTCAAGTAGTTATCAGACTTGGATAAATGTGATAATAATATTAATAGCTAGAAAGTATAATAACGGTATCCTTTTAAGGTCGTTCATGAGAAAGACTAACAATGTCTAGTGATTATTATACACTCAAGATTAATGAAGGGGAACATGTGAAAACATCTTCACCATGCAAATCTTCTTGTACATTCTTAAGGTTGTTAGTGCTAATTTTACATCCCAAAGTATGTCTGCCATACACATAAAAAGAGATCTAAAAGAAACACCAGAACTCCAAGAACTATAGGGAATAAATGCATACTGCATACCTCGCCAGGAGTCACATTGATAACATTTGGTGTCAATCCTTGCCCTGCATTGCCTGCACCAGCCAATAAAAATATGAGAATGACATAAGTATCCCAAATTAGAACTAGAAATTACCCCAAACAGAAAAAAGTAAAGAAAATAAAAGGCCAGAAACAAATTTCATATAGAAGGGACCAGGGAAAAATATTTTCAACAAAAGAAAGGTTTACATTGTCCTCCATGAGTAAAAAAAAATCTGTAAACATCTTTAGCAAAGGTAAATATTTTTCAAGTTGCTCAATCAAACATAAATGATGAACAAAGGATTTAAATTTATAATAGTCAAGTGTATTTCCAAACATTTCTTAAAATAGTTTTTTAAGTCATATAGCAAAAAATCTCATTCACGTATAAACCTATATGAGCCAGTTAGGTTATGTAAACTGATTTGATTATTTGAAAATAGCCTTTTTCGTGCAAAAACCACCAAATCTTATTCAATGAAAATGCCAGTACAATATATATGCCATAGAATAAACTTCTGTAACTTTTCGATGTAATCCTCAGACATTTGAAACGGAAAAACATAAACAAAAACTTGCATAGTTCATGGAAGATTCAAAAGAAAATGTGGGTGAGCATATAAGCAGAACCAAAGAAAAGTATCGATAAGCACTAAGCATGCATTGCACAGAAGGGTAGAGCCCATTTATATCAAAGAAATTCACTTAAAAATACAATAACACTACACCAAAGTACAAAACAAAATCTCATACAAAATTAAATAAGAAGCAAACAGAGAGAGCATGCAAATACTGTAATATAGAATCACACAATTCAAGCAATATTCCCAATTGGAAATACATATGTGTGTATATATATATATATATTCAAGTAATTTTCCACCGAAACCCTCTAAAACGAGAAGTTGGTAGCAAAATCGGCTAACAAGGGGAAATTTTCAGAGACCCACTTGGAAAAAATCGAGAGCACCCCAAAAGCTTGACACTTGAAACCCGAAATTGAAAAAAAACAAGGAAGACTAACAAATGCACCAGACACCTAAAAACTCAAGCAATTCAAGCAAAACCCAATGATAAACACAAAATTCAGACACCCACCAAGACCAAGCAACTGGGATTTTTTGGAGGACCCGGAATAGGAAGGAGAAGAATTGATGTGGTGCTTCTTGTCTTTGAAAGTAGAAGAGTGAGACGACGTCGTAGCAGCCTTCTTAGCAGCCAAAGCCTGTTCGGGTGTGAAATACTTTCTAGGCCTCCCTCGCTTCTTCTTAGCAGGTTCAAGTTGAGACGTCACCGCTGACGGAACTGAGTGAGGGTATACCATGTGGGTTGTTCCGTCGCTGGAATGGTTAGTATTCTGCAGAATCCCATTGGTCGGTGACGAGGTGGTGGTGACATTAGGGTTTGTGGTATTGTTGCCGGTGAAGGTGGTGTTGGTTGTGGGGCTCTGTTGAGGGTGGTGGTGATGGTGGGGATGGAAGTAGGAGCTGAGTTGGTTTTCATTAGGTTCCATTCGAATTTTAGAGAGAGAATCAGATTGTAGGGAGAGAGTGTTGCTTGTGAATGAAAAAAAATATTAATTTAAAAATAATTTCTGGAATAGTTTCGAGATGCGTAATTGTTTTTATTACGGTAGTTGTGATCTCAGCCGTTCGATTAACATTTTTCTAATTCTATTTACTTGAATCTATTTCTATTTTCTAGAAAATAATGATATTGCATAATTATTTTAAAAAAATTATAAAATTATAATTATTTTAATAAGTGTAAATAATTATAATTTAAATAAATTTAAATAACGTATAAATAAAATAATATTTAAAATATACGGATATTTGTATAGTTATAAATTTTAATAATTTTATTTTTATTATTTTTTATTTTTTAAAATAACAATAACATAATCAAAACATATAATCACAAAAATAATAATTTTTATTTTCATTTCATATATTTTTACTATTAAAAGAATTTAATAAATTATTTTACATTTAATACTCTCCGATTAGAATTATAAATATTCAGAAACTTTCAATATTAAATACTATTTAATTTTATTGATTATTTTTATATTTTTTCTATTTTTTAATATCATGATAAATATATATATAATATATTTATTAAATTTATACGTAATTATTAATTTATAAATTATAAGGATAATAATTTATATAGATGAATTATTTTAAATTAATTCAAATTAATTTAATTTAAATTAATGTAATCTTAATTTAATTTAAACCATTAAAGATAAGTCTAAACATAAATTAAATCAATTGAATTCAAATTATTAATTGTATTATTTTTAATTAGTTAAATTTTTTTATAATAAATATCATTATATGAAAAATATATATAGAAATATTGTTACAATATAAATTAATAAAAACACACACACATTAATATAATATTATATTATATTATTATTTAAATATTAAAATTAAAAAAAAATCTATTTCATATTGTATGTTTTCACTATTTTAAGTAATAATATTATTTATAATATTTTAAATATATATTATAAAATTATAAAATTTTAATTTTGAATAAAAAAATTGGTTTATATTTTATTCAATTTTTTTAATTATTTAAACTAATTCTAATTTGATAAAAATTTGATTTAATTTACTATAGATTTTAGTTTTGTAATTCGGATTGGATTCAATTTATCACACAAATTAAGTTTTTATTGACTGAATTCCGCGTGGAAGTTTGATTCATTCCTTTTGCTTAAATATGTTAGTGTGAACTATACGAATATTTTCTATATTTTAGTTGTTTAGTTTTTTTTTAATTTTTAAACTTTAATTTATTTATTTATTTATTTCCTTATAAATTAGTTTGTTTATTTTCTAAATTTTATATTTTCACGTCCTTAATTTTTTTAAAATTTAATTTTAAATTGATCTTAAAATTTAAATTAAATATGTAAAAATTAAAAAATAAAGTAATTAAATCAAAATAAATAATAATAAGAATTAAAATTGTATAATTTAAAAAATTTATAAAAAATTTGTATAGTTCAATCTCAAAACAATAAAAGGATTAAAGAATTAAAGTATAAAAATTTAAAAATAAAGAGATTACATTGTAAGGAAAAATGAGGATTAAATTGTGAAAATTAAAAAGCAAAAGAGATTAAATCATGAGAAAAATAAAAATAAAAATAATTTTTATAGTTTACCTAATATGTTTTATTTACACCTATAAAAAAATGCCTTCTACATATAACTTTTTCAAAACATATGCCCAACCTTTAGTTTAATTTCATGTAACATTTGTCATTCTGATAGTTTACGTTTACAAAAAATTAGTTTTACAATACTATGTTTAACATTTAAATTTTAACTAAAATGATAAAAATAATATAAATGTTACATAAAATTAAACTTAAAGATATCTTTGTAACAAATTAAATGTTGAGCATATTTTTACTATTAATCCCAAACATTAGAGACATATTTGTAATATATGATAAATTAATAAATATATTACCAAAATATTAATAAATTTGTAAATATATCATCTAAATTTATCAAGTTATAAATATAATATTGAAGTACCATAAATGTTATAAAATATCATTCCAATGTAAGTTACGATACTTTGGTATGTTTACTACTTAATTGGTATGTTTACTACTTTGATAAATTACACAATAATATATTTGTAACATAATAAACTTAATTGGTATGTTTACTACTTTCTTAATTTTTTTATAATATATTTGTTACCTTGTGTATTGATATGTTTAAGGAAACTTTTATATATCTCACATTTAATATATATCTTAATATTGTGTCAAAATATTATTAATAAATATAATTAAACTCATGTAATTAAGACATAACTTACACCACATTTCATATTGATATCTCATTTATATGATGCTCTAATACGGCTAGCCAATACTATCACTCAAATGTAAACTTCTTCTCTCGTGTTGGTTATCTCTAATATATTACAAATAATATTGACTATAAATTTAATAGAATATGAACATAAATGTTTTATATTTATTTTAAAAATGATAATTAAATATGTATTTATTTTTATAACGGTTTAATTATATTGTTATAAAAAATGATTCTAAAAAAATAACTATTTTATTATTATTTTTTCTTTAATTATTTCAATTAAAGTTTATTAAAATTATAACAATTTATATCTAATATAATAAAAAAATTATATTTGTCCTTGTAGGATCTATTTTTCATAAAAGTAAGATTAAATTATTACTTAAAATAAATATATCACCTAAAAATCATTTTTATAATAAGTAAAGTATTCTATATGTATTTTTCTCAAAATTTAAACAATCAAGCATGAAAACGTCTCACGTAAAAGCATCTTGACTTTTATACAAAGACATAAATATTATTTTGTCTATCCGGTGTTTCACTCGTCTTTAAAACCAGCGTACCAATATCGTGTGAACATTGATCATAAAAAATGCTAGGATATAACCATTAAGAATTTAATGAACATTAGATCTCTTTAACTGAAATTATGATAGACTCAAGACAAAAAACATTACCTTATGGCATTTAATTAGAAATAGAGATTTAAATCATTGAATGTTTGATGATATTGTGTTTTTTTTTTATCTTTTGAGTGTTTCCTTTGTGAATAACACACATCATGACAATAAGATATTATACTGTTAAAATTAAAGCATAATCATATTTTAACTAGTATTCAATATATTATATTTATTTAACAAATATAACGTTATTATATTTATTTATTTCTAATTATAATTTTAAATAAAATTAGATATTTTAACAAAAACAACCCTCAAAATAGGTACTAATTTTGAGAGCTTCCAAACATTAGCCCATTTTTTCTTAAACCAAGTCTTAATTAACATAACTGGATTATCACCTTCACCACCTCAAGTCGTTAGGATTAAGTACCAGATAATTGTATAATACTAAACTAATAAATATTATCAATTATTTCATATATTTTTGATTCTTTGTACAAGAGTTTAGGTATATATATACAAAGAAAATGAAAATTAAACAATAAACCTAGTTGTTGCACATCCATGTTTTATGGCTCCACTAATATTATTGTTTGCTCCATGTTTTGCTCCATTAAACATTAGTGCATGCCACTGTTGCAGCATGCACCACAACACACACCAACACTCCCCCTCAAGTTGGTGCATATATGTCTCTTATGTCCAACTTGTCAAGTGAGTTGTAGAAGTTCTTTGCAGACACAGATTTTGTGAGTATATCAGCCAATTGATCTTCTGATTTAACAAATGTAAGCTGAATAATCTTTTCTTCAAGATTTTGTTTGATGAAGTTCTGATCCACTTCAACGTGCTTCGTGCGATCATGTTGAACTGAATTGTGAGAGATGACAATGGTTGTTTTGTTATCACAAAATAAGTTCATTTCAGAGTTAGGAGCAACATCAATCTCAGTTAGAAGTTTTTTCAACCAAAAGAGCTCACATATTCCCTTGACCATTCCTCGGAATTCAGCTTCAGTACTAGATAAGGCAACTACCTTTTGCTTCTTGCTCCTCCATGTAACAAGATTGTCCCCCACAAAAGTAAAGTACCCAGCAGTAGATTTCATATCTTTCATATTCCCTGCCCAGTCTGAATTTGTATATCCAACGACTTTCAATTGACCATTCTTTGAAAACATAAGTCCTTTCCCAGGGGAGGATTTTAAATAACGGAGTATTCGCATGATGGCATCCATATATGGTCTTCACTTGGGCAGTGCATAAACTGACTCACGACACTCACAGCATAAGCAATATCAGGTCGAGTATGAGATAAGTATATGAGTTTACCTACTAACCGTTGATATCTCTATTTATCTGCTGGTACTTGGTCCACATATTCTCCAAGTTTATGATTTTGGACCATCGGAATATTGACATGTTTACAATCTAGTAATCCTGCCTCTGCCAGCATGTCTAGAGTATATTTCCTTGGGAAAAACATATACCTTGTTTTGATCTTGTTACCTTAATGCCTAAGAAGTATTTGAGCCCTCCCAAGTCCTTCATTTCAAACTCATTTGACAGTTGTTCTTGAAGCCTAGAAATTTCTTCTTTATCATCCTCTGTAATGAGCATGTCGTCTACATAGACTATAAGGGCTGTTATTTTTTCTAATCGATATTTTAGGAAAAGAGTGTGGTTAAAGTTGCTTTTTTGAAACCCATATTTTCTCATTGTTGAACTCAATCTGCCAAACCATGCTCGAGGTGATTGTTTTAGTCCATACAATGCTCGTTGTAATCTACATGCAGTTTCTTTTCCTGATGTAACAATATATCCTCGTGGAATATCCATGTAAATCTCTTCTTCAAGGTCACCATGAAGGAAGGCATTCTTCACGTCAAGTTAGTGCAATGGTCAATCTATATTTGCTGCAATAGATAACAAAACTCTCATAGTTTTTAGTTTAGCCACAAATGATAAGGTTTCTTAATAATCTATACCATGTTTCTGTGTATACCCTTTTGCTACTAGCCTCGTCTTGTATCGATCAACTAACCCATATGCTTTATACTTAATGGAGAAAATCCACTTGCATCCTACCATCTTCCTCCCTTGAGGTAACTTTCTTAACACCTATGTGTTGTTCTTTTGTAGTGCCTCAAATTCTTCTTTTATAGCTTGAGCCCAATTTGGATCAGATAAGGCTTCTTCAACGCTGCTTGGAATTTAACATGAGGAGAGTATTTGTGCAAAAGCCTTGATACGTTCTGATAACCCTTGAGTAGATACATAATTGGCTATTGGATACTTGGATTGTCGTTCCTCTCTGTCTGAAGAGTATCGATTCAGAGGTTTGCCTCGATTGTGTCTGAAAGGTAGAACATAACCAACAGATGTATCTATAGCATTAGTTTGTAAAGGTGTGATAGGAGAACTTACCTCAGGAGTATTCTCAACAGGAGGATCATTGGGTACTAGAAAGTGGAAGGGTGCATCAAACACTGCATCTTCTGAAGATTCAATCACTAGTTCAGATTCATTTCTTAGAAGTTCAAGTTCGGGTCTAGGTATTGGCCCATTCATATTGTTGGCATTATCTGAGTATGTTGGATTGTTACTAATGTCTAATACTTCAACATCAAGCCAATTCCGTTCTTCACCATAACTCTCCCCCTGAAGAGGGTAATTGGATACTGATGATGGAAAAAAAACATTCAGATTCTAGGAAAGTGACATCCATGATAATGTAGGTTCTTTTAGTAATAAGATCGTAGCATTAGTATCTCTTTTTTTGTACAACATACCCTAAGAATACACATCGGACAGCACATAAATCCAACTTAGTTCGTTGATTTTTATAGAGATGGACAAAGGCAACACATCCAAAAATTCGGGGTGGAAGCATCAAAATAGTAGGCAAGAGAACATGATCAGATAGCACCTTTAATGGAGTCTAAAATTGTAAGGTTTTGTGGTCATACAGTTTAGTAGATACACAGTTGTAGTAACAGCATCACTCCAGTATCTACTAGGCATATATGCACCAATTAGTAAGGCCCGAGCATTTTCTAAAATATGCCTATTCTTCCTCTCCGCAGTCTCATTCTGTTGTAGGGTTTGTGAACACGAGGTTTCATGGAGAATACCATGGTTGTCCAAGTATGTCCGAAATTTTTGATTAACATACTCCCCTCCATTATTAGACCTAAAAATTTTAATTTTTTCATAAAATTTTGTCTGAACCATGGTGTGAAACAAGTGAAACGTAGAAAATACTTCATCTTTATCTTTGAGAAGGTAAAGCTATGTCATTCACGTACAATCATCAACAAAAATTACAAACCAACGATGACCCGATGACGTAGTGACCGGGGAAGGTCCCCAAACATCAGAATGTACTAAAGCAAAATGAGTCATACTTTTATGCATGCTTATAGGATAAGACCCCCTATGACTTTTTGCTAAGATACAAGTATCACATTTGAAATCTGAGGGTGTGATATTTGAAAATAAACTAGGGAGTAGGTGCTTTAAATACCCAAATGATGGATGCCCAAATCGACGATGACATAGCCAAATCTGTCGTTCCTTGTTACTAACAGTGTGTTGCATGTGATTGGCTCTTCCTGAACTGAGGTCATCCATATAATATAACCCTCCTCTCTTAGTACCACGCCCAATGATCTCCTTGGTGAGAATATCATGTAGAAGACAAAAAGTAGAATACATCAATACTATACAATTAAGATCTGAGGTGACCTAACTTACAGACATTAGTCGGTTTGAAAGAGAGGGTACAAGTAAAGTATTAGATAATGATAATGAAGGAGATAAAGTCACTTTTCGAGCCCCTGTAACTGGATAAGTGACCTCATTGGCATTGGCAACACGACTCCATCTTGGTTGGGTTGTATTGGAGAGATCTTTTGGGTCAAATGTCATATGATCTGTAGCTCTAGAGTCTAGAATCCAATCCTCATTATCACTACGAGTAGAGATGTGAAATGCTTTACTTGAAATACCTGGATCTTGGGAAGATTCGGCCTGAGGAATAATGGATAGTGAGGCATTATTGGTAGCCACAGCGGCTCCCCCAGTGGTTTCCCGTTTCTTCCGTGTTTGAAGATCATTCCACCATTCTGGATACCCATATAGTTTGAAGCAGTTTTCACGGGTGTGTTTGGAATTTCTACAATGGCCACATTTCATGTCAAGAGATGGTGGATTTCCCGTGGATTTCTTGCTACCTAAAGAAGTTCATGTTTTTAGTGGCATCGGATTATGGTGTCCCTTGACCCCTTTAAAAGCCATAACTGTTTCGGGTTTCGTATCTACACATGTGATCATTACGGTTTTCCGGACCTCTTCCCTACGTATGAATCCATAGGCTTGTTCCACCGTAGGGAATGGTTTGATTTGAAGCACATCACTTCAAATTTTGTCTAGTCTGTCATCAAGTCCATCAAGGAAGGTATACACTAGATCTTCCTATACGATGGAATTGTATTTTTGTATGTCAGTCACACACTCCATTGGATTAGGATGACAGAAATCAATTTCTCACCACAACCCTTGAAGGTCATTGTAGTATTTTTCAATGGATCCACCCGCCTTCTTCATACGAGTAACTCGAAGGCGAAGATCATACACTTGAGACGTGTATATCCCATCATAGTAGGTGGTAGCATCAGAATCTCAAACCTGTTTCGCAGTTGGTAATCGAACAAAATTTACATTTAAGGAGGGATCCATCGAATTGATCAATCATTCTTTGACAATGGAATTTTCAGTGCGCCATCTCCTGAATGATGGGTCGGTTTCAGCAGGTTGAGGAAAATTCCCATTAATATATCCCAATTTTTCTTTGCCAGAGATATACATCTCCACCACCTGGGACCAAAAGGCATAGTTGGATCCTCCCAACTTGATATTAATGGGAGTAGTCAACGCTTCAGTTAACGGAGGTTGTGAGACGGTCTGAGCTCTAGTTAGAACTTTAGTCATTTTTGTAGTCAAATCGTCCATACACTAGCCAATATATATAGAAAAATTCAGAATTATAAACCTAATTTTATTTCTCTATTCGCGCAACCTTCCCATGGAGCGAAACCTCTCTCCTACCTCTTTTCTAAATTGCTTCCACCGTCACAACTTCCACCTTCAGAAGAGCCGTTGTTCAGCTTGTGCTTTCCTAGCTTCGCAATGTTCCTCGCATATTCAAGAGGGATTCAGAGAAGGCCACCAAGGAACAACTTCAGATATTAAAAAATGCCAAAAAATAATTACAGTCTTTGATTTCTAAACTTGAAAAAACAGCTCACAGAAAGCAAAGTAACTGAAGCTGCTTGTTTTTTTTAGTTTGCAGGAACCAATGCATGCAGATGGTAACACCTTTCATTAGGCTTTTTCCTTCTATTCCTCTCATCATCAATCTGATCACTGCAAATGTTTTTTTTGGTTTACAGAATTGCAAGACTGAAGAACGATACGACTGCCCCACAACAGCAGCTAGAAGGGAACGTAGGAACTGCGATGGCTCCAACGAGCAGCATGAATGGCTATCCCAAATCCCAGCCAAATAATCAACCAAATACCCACAGATTAACACAATCTGTTGAGTATATCACACCAAATCAGCCAAAGGAGAACAGAATCAGCGTAGCATGTAACTTATTCTTCCATTAGGACAACCAATAACTCTGCTCTGATAGCATGACAAATATTATTATTTTTGCTAACTATTAATTATTTCATATATTTTTTATTCTTTGTACAAGAGTTTAGGTATATGTATACAAGGAAAACGAAAACTAAACAATAACCCTAGCTGATGCACATCCATGTTTTATGACTCTATTAATATTATTGTTTGTTCTATGTTTTGTTTCACTAAACATTGATGTTTGTCACTGTTACAGCATGCATCACAACACATATTAACATAAAGAAATATTATTATATAAATATATATATATATAAATAATTTTACATGAACAAATTAATTATTATTTAAGTATTAAGATTCAACGCAATCTATTTCATATTTAAGATTTCACTAATTTTTACCATTTATAATATTTCAAAGATACATCATAAAATATTAATATTTTTAATTAATTTTGAATAACGAATTGATTTGAATTTTATTCAATTTTTTTAATTATTTAAACTAATTCGAATTTGAAGAAAAATTTGATTGGATTTCAGTTTATGAATTCAACGAATCTAATTATCACACAAATTAAGTTTTTATTGACTGACTTCCGCGTGGAAGTTTGATTCATTCCTTTTGCTTAAATATGCTTGTATGAACTATTATAAGAATATTTTCTATATTTTAGTTTTATTTTATTTTTTAAACATTAATTAATTTTCTTATAAATTAGTCTTTTATTTTTTAAATTTTATATTTTCACCTCCTTCATTTTTTATTTTAAAATTTAATTTTAATTGATCTTAAAATTTAAATTAAATATGTAAAAATTAAAAAAATAAATAGATTAAATTATAAAAATTAAAAATAAAGATATAAAAATATAAAAAATAAAAAATAAAGTAACTAAATCAAAATAAAAAATAATAAGGAATCAAATTATAGAATTTAGAAAAATTTATAGAAGATTTGTATAGTTCAATCTCAAAACAATAAAAATAATAAAGGAATTAAAATATAAAAATTTAATAAAAAGTTTAAATTGTAAGGAAAAATAAGAATTCAAGTGTGAAAATTACAAAATAAAGGGACCATAAATATTTTATATTTATTCTAAAAATGATAATTAGATATGTATTTATTTTTTGTAATAGTTTAATTATATTGTTATGAAAAAATGATTCTATAAGACCAAATAACTATTTTTTATTTTATTTTATTTTTAATTATTTTAATTACAGTTTATTAAAATTATAACAATCTTTATATAATGTAATTGAAAATAAAAAAAATTACATTTATCTTTAAGTATAATTTAAATAAGTAGGATTAAATTATAAGAAAAAATAAATACATGAATTAAGTATATTTTTATAATATATAAAGAATAAAGCATCCAAACGTCTCACGTAAAAACATCTTGACTTTTCATAAATGTTGTCTTATCTATCTAAGATTTCACTCATATTTAGAACTTGCGTATCAAAATAGTGTGAACATTGATCATAAGGAATACTAGGATATCACCATTAAGAATTTAATCAACATCATATCTCTTCAACTAAAATTATGATAGACTCATGACAAGATATTATATTATGCTATTTAATTAAAAATAGTTGTTCAATCCGATTGAATCATAACAATCCAATTCTTTTCTTGTGTTATTCATTTCTTACTAAGATAAACCAATTTTAGCATAATAACACTTTGGTCTAACCTCCAAAATTGTTTATTAACCGCAAACTAGATTTTTGAATGTATCATTATATCTTTTGAGAGTAATAAATAACACATACCACGACAATGGATATTATATTTTTAAAATTAAAGCATAATTATATTTGAATTAATATTCAACATAGTATATTTATTTAATGTGTTAGTACATTTATTTATTTATGATCAATTAATAGAAAACTTTAAATAAAAGGGGGAATTCAATTATTTATAAAATATTATTTAATTCAGTTAAAAAGGTTTCAGTAACTCAAAATTGAGTATCTGAAATGTGTCTCAACTGAAATTGTGGTGATTTATGATATTAAAGTGAAAACTAATGTACGTGAAAGCCACAGAACCTAACATATTGTGTTTATAAACATTTTGAAGCTTATTTGTTGTTAAAGACTATACTAGCAACTCCCTTCTCATGGACTACCAACTTTAATAACTTGCATGTGACAATATGCTGCCAACACCTCCATGGACCAAGACATAATGATATCACAATTGTAATGATACCTTACATGTGCCAATACAAGCTTTGCTGTAAAATTGTTATTCTCTTTTGCTTTATGAACTCTATATATTTGTATGTATTTTCATTTTGTAATTTAAGCATTAAAAAATGCAGAAGCTAATATAATTTCTAGTTTACTTTTATTCTCAAATTCTTTCATGGTATCAGAGCATGGTTTTCAACCACTGCCTGTATGATTTCTCTCTTAGCAAATGTTTTTGTTTCTATGAGTTCTAATTGAAGTTAAATTAATAAGCTCGGAGAATTTAAATAAAATAGCTACCTGAAATTACTCACCATAATCCATCAATTTTTCATACCCAAAAGCCGCCACTAGTCCATGTATTTTTTGTTAATCAAAAATTAAAAAAAAATAGCTACCTGAAATTACTCACCATCAATTCGTCATTTTTCATACCCAAAACCGCAATCAGTGTTACCAAGGAGGCTCCACGACGGCTCTCAGAGAGGTTTTGGTTGACATCGCGACATCAAATAGAGAAGGATGAATCGTAGAGATGAACAATCGTGGATGAATCACGCTGGCTCCCAGGTTTCAACTCTCTAATCGCGACGGCTTCCAGAGTTCAACTACCTCTTGGATGAACAGCTTGTTCAACGCCAGCTCTTCCTCTCTCGGAGAAGATATCATAAAGATGAACGGCGACGAGCAAGATGAATCGCAAAAACGAGCGATGGGTGTGATTTTTTTTTCTTTTCTTTAGTTTTGAGTATATATTTAGCTGGTAGAAGTTAAAAAAAAGTAAAAAAAATTTAAAAATAATAATAATAACAGTAAAAAAACCCTAAAAAAAACCCTATACTTCCAAAAAAAATTGACCTAAATCTGATATCACCTCCTTGGTATCACCTCTTTCTTTTCCTTCACAATGAGCGTTAGTGAGTCCACCACATCCGAGATTCCATTAACATCTTTAAACAGTGCAAAAGTTGTGGTTCAACCACAAAATCAACTCATTTCTCTCAAATTAAATTATTCAAACTACCTTCTTTGGAAACACCAAGTGCTCACTGCTGTCAGAGGGTATGGACTCGAGCATTTTCTTTTTTATACCAACAAGGCTCCAACAAAGTTCAAAGAGAACTCAAAAACAGAAATTAATCCATATTTTCTGAGCTGGACAAGACAAGATCAGCTCCTTGCCTCATGGCTTCTATCCTCTCTATCTGAGAATCTTTTAATGATGATGGTCAGTCTAGAATCATCTTCTCAGATCTGGGAAGCCCTTGAGATAAATTTCTCATCTTAATCTGGAGCAAGGAAGATGCAATACAAGCTTCAACTCTCATCTATCAAAAAGGGTTCTTTACCTATGAGAGACTATCTAAACAAGGTAAAGTCTTGTTGTGATTTGCTAGCATCGATTGGTCAACCAATCTCAGATGATGATAAAGAAATGCAAGTTCTTGCTGGATTAGGAAGTGAATTTGATCCTATCGTTGTTGTAGACACCCCAAGGATAGAACCATGTAAACTTAGAGAAGTTTATGCTATGCTCTTAAGTTATGAAATCAAGCTTGAAAATACTGGACATAACTTTGTCAACACTGAAGGCTCAAATCCTTCTGTTAATGCTGTCACTCAATCCAACTTTTAGAGCAGATTCAATAATGGTGGAAATGACTATCAAGGAGGTGGAAGGAGAAGCAACTTTCACAATTCAAGAGCAAGAGGCAGGTCTTCTTATAGAGGAAGAGGAGGAAGAAGTTTTAGAAGCTCAAACAGGAATAAATGTCAGATATATAACTACACAAATCATACTGCTGATAAGTGTTATTACAGATTTGATTCCAACTATGGCTCACCTTCAAATACTCAAACAATGGCTCATAACTCTCAAAACTTCACAGCATATCCAGTCACTAAAACAAGCTCTTCTACTTTGAGCATTTCACCTGACTTAGAATAGACATGTCTTGGTATGCAGATTCTGGAGCATCCAACCATGTGACAAGTGAGCTTGGCAATCTCAATATTGCTTCAAACTATCAAGGCACCAACAAGGTTCAAGTAGGGAACAGATCATGTTTGTGCATTACTCATATTGGTACCTCACAAATCAAGTCTAGTAATTTTTATAAAACATTTCTCTTAACTGATCTTCTTCATGTTCATGAGATAACTAAGAATTTGATTAGTGTCTCACAATTTTCCAAAGATAATTCTGTATATTTTGAATTTCACCCCACCTTTTGTTGTGTTAAGGATCAGGTCACACATCAAACACTCCTCAAAGGTACTCTTAAGGATGGACTCTACAAGTTTGATATTCAACCCCTCAAGTCTCAAACTGTTCACTCAGCCACCACTCAATTACCTCATCATGTTTCAACTCTTCTTGTCAACAGAAATAATCAAAATCTTCAGCTTTGGCATAATAGATTAGGCCATGCTTCAAATAATGCAATAAGAACTGTTCTTAGTATAGTTCTGAAGAATTGTAATTTCTCTGATGTTTTAAATAAAAATCTTTTATGTGATTCGTGTATGAAGTCTAAGAGTCATCAATTTCCTTTTCCTATGTCTGAAACTGAGTATCAACATCCCTTTGAACTTATTCACACTGATGTTTGGGGTCCTTCACCACAAAAATCCACAAATGGTTTTCACTATTATGTTACTTTTGTTGACCATTATAGTAGATATACATGGTTGTATCTTCTTAAACAAAAATCTGAAGTTCAAAATGCTTTCATTCATTTACAAAACATTGTTTCCATTCAATTTCAATCCAAAATTAAAATGGTTCAAAGTGATGGAGGAAGTGAGTTCATAGGTCTTACAAAACTTTTCAATGATCATGGCATTTTACATAGAATTTCATGTCCCTATACACCTCAACAAAATGGTCTTGCTGAAAGAAAGCATAGATATGTTGTGGAGATGGGATTGTCCTCATTAGCTCACTCAAACATGCCCACTCAGTTCTGGGATGATGCCTTCGCTACCTCATAAAAGTCTCTATGAGATGCTTTTCAAATCCAAGCCTGCCTATCTTCATCTAAGAACCTTTGGTTGTCTCTGCTATCCTCATCTTAGACCTTTCAATAAGCATAAGTTGGAATACAGATCACAGCCAAGCACCTTTCTTGGATACAATAGCAAATACAAAGGTTATAAAACACTATTGCCAAATGGTAGAGTCATAATATCCAGAAGTGTGGTATTTGATGAAAGTAGATTTCCCTTTGCTCAAGATCCTAGATATCATAATTCTCACTCTCAATCATCCATTCTGGGATCTCCACTAGTTACTACTTTCCCTTTACCTTCTCAATTATACTCCAACTCTACCCCATCCCAACACACTTCACCTGTTAAATCTTTCCCTTCTCATTCTACTCCGAGCTCCTTACACTCTCATTAAATTTATTCCCCATCTCATCACTCGCCTACTTCTATTCCTTCTTCAGCTTCCAATCATACTCATACTCCTCTTATTGATGAGCTACCAAATGAGTCTAATGCATATCCTCAGTCTATTGGTAATACTAATATGAATGATCCAGCTATAAGTACTCTTAACAGGCATCCTATGGTCACAAGGTCAAGAACTGGGAACTTAAAGCCAAGAGTTTTTCATACAACAGTGACTGACACACAAGAACCCATTTCCTACAAGAAGGCTCTTCTTAATCCACATTGGAAAAAGGCCATGGAAGAGGAGTCTAAAGCTCTCATGAAGAATCATACATAGACCTTGTGTGATCTACCTGCTGGTAAGAAGGTTATTGGTTGTAAGTGGGTATTCAAAGTCAAGAGACACTCAGATGGAAGTATAGCTAGGTATAAAGCTAGATTGGTAGCTAAAGGCTATGATCAAGTACCTGGTTTTGATTTTTCAGACACTTTCAGTCCTGTAGTGAAGCCAACTACCATAAGAACAGTGCTTTCTATCTCTATAAATCAAGGATGGACAGTAAGACAACTCGATGTAAACAATGCATTTCTAAATGGAGATTTAGACAAGGAAGTGTTTATGAGTCAACCATCAGGTTTTGAATATAGGAATGATGGTGATAGTGAAAAATCCTTGAAGGTATGCAGATTAGTCAAAGCATTATATGGACTTAAACAAGCCCCCAGAGCTTGGTCAGATAAACTCAAACATACTCTCCTTAGTCATGGTTTTTCTTGCTCAAGAGCAGATAACTCTCTTTTTCAAAAATACCTCTTTTGGTTGCATCTGGCTTCTTGTTTATGTTGATGATATATTGGTCACAGGAAGTGACATCAAAGGCATTCAATCTATCATAACTCACCTTGATAAGCAATTTTCTTTGAAAGATTTAGGTGAAATCCATCACTTTCTTGGATTGGAGGTTACTCCTACTAGCTCTGGTCTTCATCTCAGTCAAGGGACATATATTAAAGATCTTCTTACTCGAGCTGCAATGTCTCAAGCTAAGAGTCTACCCACACCAATGGTTTCTTCACTGAAATTATCTAAATTTCAGGGTATGCCTACAGTTGATCCTACCTTCTATAGGAGTGTAGTTGGTGCTCTCCAATATGTTACTCTTACTAGACCAGAAATTGCCTATAGTGTTAATAGAGTATGTCAATTCATGCATTATCCTTTAGATGAACAATGGAAGGCAGTGAAAAGGATTCTTAGATACTTTGCTGCCAAAATCAATCATGGGATTCATTTTACTAAGGGACACAGTCTTGATCTAGTAGGATTTTCAGATGCTGATTGGGGAGCTGATGTTGATGATAGAAAATCCATCACTGGTTTTTGTATCTTTCTTGGAAAAAATCTTGTCTCGTGGTCTTCAAAGAAGCAATCCTCAATATCTCGTTCAAGTACTGAAGCGGAATATCGTAGCTTGGCTAATGCTACTTCAGAGGTAATATGGCTTCATGTTTTGCTTAGGGAGTTACATGTCACTCTACCTCACACTTCTACAATTTGGGTAGACAATCAGAGTACCATCTCACTTGCTTCAAATCTTGTGCTTCATGCTAGAACTAAACATGTGGAATTGGACATACATTTCATTCGTGACCTAATTCAGAAAAATCTAATTCAAATTAGGTTTGTACCATCCTGTGATCAAACTGCAGATATCTTCACAAAACCTTTAAGTGTTCAATTCTTCTCTCGATTGACACTAAAGTTGACTGTCTGGCCACTCACCTCGCTCGACTTAAGGGGGAATGTTAAAGACTATACTAGCAACTCCCTCTTCATGGACCAGTTATAATCATACACCAACTGTAATAATACCTTGCATGTGCTAATATGCTGCCAGCACCTCCATGGACCAAGACATGATGATATCACAACTGTAATGATACCCTGCATGTGCCAATGCAGGCTTTGCTGTAAAATTGTTATTCCCTTTTGCTTTCTGAACTCTATATATTTGTATGTATTTTCATTTTGTAATTTAAGCATTAGAAAATGCATAAGCTAAATATAATTTCTAGTTTACTTTTATTCTCAAATTCTTTCATTTGTGTCATGTTGTTGCATCAAACCGTCATGTTTCTTATGTTGGTTCTTTTGTATTTGCTTGTACATGAATAATGACTTGATTTTATTGAGGTAAAATTACACAAATAATTTTTAATTTTTTTTTTCATATTTTGAACTTTGGTCTTTTATTATTTTTTTATTGTGATTTTTCCTTTTATTTTTGCTGTTTGATTATCTTACTTTTTATTCTTACAATTTAATCCAAATATTTTATAATTTTACACTTTAAAAAAAAATATCAAATTATAAAAAAATGGAAGGACCAAAGTGTTAGAATAAAAAAAAATAAAGGGACTAAATAAGAAAAAAATAGATAAAAGTATAAAATATAAAAAAATTAGTTATCATTTGTTTAATTCAACTGGATTCTTGAATTGTCGATATCCTGTACTTAAAGATCTAATTGGAATAAATTCATTTATATTATTTTAATATATTATTATATGTATCATCAATATTTAATATTATTTTATTATATAAATATTATTAAAATTATACCCTCAACTCTCTATAAGAATTTTCTTAGTATCTCTCCTTTGATGGTATATAGAGTGAAATACGAAAATATGACACATAACTTTTAATCCCATGTAATTTTAGTCTATATTGTCCAAAGTTGGGATGATTTTGGAAATCAGACATGCCTTTAAACAAATAGATTTTAGTCAAATTTATAGCCATATAAATAACAAATGATAATAATAAATAGATTTTGGAAATCAGACATGCCTTTAAACCATGACTTTGGCCACTGAAAATAACAAATGATAATAATAAATCATTTTAATTATAAGATAATTTAAATTAATGATATAGATGTTATAAAGTTTTAAACCCGAATTTATTGTGCTAACCCAATCACTTGAATTTAGATCTCATCATGCTTTGTATTTAAAATTTATCAATAATCATTACGTATGTTTCGTGTAAAAATTTATATTCATAAATTAAATATAAAAATATTTTTATTTATTATAATTTTTTATTACAATCTTTTAATTAGATTATAAAAATAATTAATTTTATAAACACATAATATATAATTTATATTTAATAATGATATTTTATTACTCCATGTGAATATTTGAAAATAACATTATAAAAAAATCAAACACGATAAGAAAATAAAATACTTTACTTTATAAAAGTTTAATAAATAGGCATTGAAAATATGTAAAATATATAAGAAGAAAATTAAAAATTACTCGTAAGTTTTAAAAGTATAAAATTTTATAATTATTATGAATGTTTTGAAAAAGTAAAATTTAACCATAATAAATTTGATAACTTCTTGTTTTCATAACATTAAAAATTGTACATTTTCAAGCAAATGAAAAAAATAATATAATAAAAAAAATTTGAGCTCAAACATGAATGTTATTTTGCACACCTTTTTATATTCTGATATCGTTAACTAAACTTACATTCTTTATTGCAACCCATAAATTTGGATTATACTAAATATTATTCTATAAAAAATCATCACATAATCTCACAAAAAATTTACAAAAGTAAAACAAATTATGATCATATTGGCTAGTATGCTAGATATATAATAATTGTTAATATGTATTGGGAACATCAAAGATGCATCATAATAACTATATATATAATCTCTAACTATTTTAAATTTATAAAGAAAGTTAAAAAATGTGATTTAATAAAATACTTTTGTAATTTTAATTTTTAACTCTAAATTAATTAATTATGTCAGTTATTTTTTATTCTACAGATAATTAATTTAATTAAAAATATTGAAGTTTAAAAGAATTTTGAATGAAATAACTATATGTAATATGTAACTATTTTAATTTTATATAAAAGAAAGTTATGGAATCGTAATTAAATAATTTAAATTTAAGTATTTTAAAATTCTAGTTTTTAATGATTATTTATTTATTATTCCAAAAAAATTAATTTTAGTTAATATTAAATTTTAAAAAAAATATATTCAAAATAATTATATAGTACAATCTATAACTTTTAAATTTTATAAAAACCAAATTATGAAAAGATGATTAAATAATTCTATCTAAAGTATTTTAAAATTCTAGTTTTTCATTTCTAATTAAGTCATTATGTCTCTTGTTTATTATTTTAAATAATTAATTTCATTTAAAAATATGTGTGATTAAAATAATCATAATTAAAGTCTTTTAAAATTCTAATTTTTAATTCCTAATTAAGTTATTATGTCCCTTATTTATTATTTCAAAAAAATATTTTTAATTAAAAATATTTAAAAAATAGATATATAAAGGAGTGATTAAATAATCCAAATTGAAACCTTTATAATTTTAGTTTTTAATTTTTAATTAAGTTATATTGATTATTATTTATTATTCTAAAAATAATTAATTTTAATTAAAAAATATTAAAATTTTAAAAAAATATGAACAAAATAATTATAAATATTATGTAATTTTTTAATTTTTTTAAAAATAATATTAAGAAATGATGATTAAATTATTCTATAATTGAAGTATTTCAAAATTATAGTTTTTAATTTCTAATTAAGTCATTATGTTTATAATTTATTATTCTAAAAATAATTAATTTTAATTGAAAAATTAAAACTTTGAAGAATATCAAAAGATATGATATATTTAATACATAAATAATTGGATTAAATTATATGTAAAAATACATTAATACTTATAGTATATCTCACCTATTAAAATCTAACATATCACTTTTGAGACTATGATAAAAACTTGTTCTTTTATAATAGTTATAATATAAAAATTAAGGTTATAATTAATAGTAATAGCAACGAAACAATATATTTATCTTTACATGGTTAAATGAAATTTTAGGGGTGACAATTGTATAATATTTAAATTGCATTCGTATGTTGGGATCTTGGTTTGTTCACGTTAACATATTAGTTTATACAATAAAAAATTAAATAATTTTTAACATATAAATTATTTACAATAATAATAAAATATATGACCTTCATTAAACCACCTTAACACCATCCTCTCAACCTCTCGTTAATGTTTTGTGAGATTTAAATGGTTGTGACTTCATTATTTTAGCCAAAATGTATAAATTTCAAAATGAAATAGATGTTACATAAAAAAAATTATATACAAATTAGCACGCAAAACATGAGTTATTATTTCCCTTTCTCGTTTTGATATTTTCATCTAATTGAAAATGTTCTGTTTACTGAGAATTAGTTTGTATGGTTGGTAGAATACAAATAAAACGAGAATGAGAATAATAATAATAATTAAATTTAATAGAAATAATAATATTGTTTTTATGTTTGTTTGAGCAGTAAAATAAAAATAAAATTTATAAATATTAAAATAAAATTTATAAAATAAAATTAAAAAAATAAAATTTATAAAATTATAAATAAAATAAATAAATAAATTATTTATTTTAAATGAGATAAAATAATAAAAATAATAAATGATTATACAAATGTGTTAAAACTAGTATATTTTAGGCATATTAGTGTAGAAGGAATGAACATTCCTACTACTACTATAATACTTTACATTTTATTTTAAATAATTGAATTAAACATAAAAATATTTTAAATAATAATTATTTTTATTATTAATATTTTAAACCATTTAGATTTACTACTAGCAATAATAACATTCAATACGTATTACGTGTACACATGCTATTGTCTTGGAGTAAATACGTTCCTTCATTCACGGAGTAACCAACTCTTATTCATAAGTGTATACTTTTCTCCTATTCTTTCATTCCTTCGTCCGTCATTTTTTATGTTTGAGTTTTTAGTGGGTCAAGTAATGAAAAATTGTGTCGATATTATTAGCATGTTTATTCACGTTTGATTCATAGTATTTATGTCATATTTGTGTCAAGTACAAATTATCAACTAAAAAATATAACACAATATCACATTATTTTAGAAAAATAAATAACATACTAAATTTATTCAAATATGTATGATGTCATATCATGTTTGGTCACTCAATTAACCTTATATTTGATCTATTTAATAAATATATGATACATACCATGTTAATGTCACCTCAATATTTGTTTTGTAAGTTATATTTTTTGTCTTTCTTAAAATTACCATCTCCTTATGAGTTAACCATATAAAAAACAATTAAAGAAAAGAAAAATTATTATAGAGCACCTTAGAGATTTAAAAAAATTGAAAAATACTTTGATAAAAAAAAACATTTTAATCCCTTCTTCAGTGTTTTAATACAATATCCTCTCCCGAATATTTTGAATTTTATTGATTTTTTCTCTTTTTTTTAACAAGCTTTACAACTTTAGTTCTATTACTAATTTTTTTTAGCATGTATGTTATTGTTATGAAAAGTTACAACAGACTAATAAATTGTCATTTTTGGATTTTATTTTAATGTTTTCTAACATTACTCAGCTTCTATTGACATTCAACTATATAGATTGCCTTTGGCATGACTCAAAAAGATAATAAACAGTAAAATTAAAAAAAATATCATTTGTTCATAGAAACATGATTAAACCTTTCTTTTATGTCATGAGAGATATTTTGGGCATGGAATATGAGTCAGGATTTAAACCTTGACTAATGTACCACAACCTTACCATGACAAATCGATAAGTAAATCAGAAACAGAAAGAAAAGGCATTCCTTGTTATTCCTTTTATTTTCCCAAAAATCTAATTTTTAAGCTAGAACTTCTGCCTTAATAAGTTACTCATGCACTACCAGTGTAGCTTTTCAAGTTGTATGGACGCTACTACTGGACTAAGTCAGCAATACAAAGAAAGAAAGTAATCGAATCATTAAACCCTATCATTTACCCAGTACAAAGGAATATATGACTTCTTTGAGTCAAAATGACTGGTATAATAATACATGCACACAACACTATCATGAATCAAGATTTGTCAAAGAAAGTGGAGGATCTGTTTTGAAGTTTGATTGCCTTCTATATCATGCTGCAAATCAGAGAGAGAATTTTGGGTATAGAAGCTGCATGTAATCTATGCTTCTCCATTTTAACTCTTAATGGTAGTTTTGAAGCTTTGAGATGTTTGAAACAGACATGTATGTGTTAATGTGATGTTCTGTCAATGCAAAAGTACAGGGAGAGAGCTTTTTCGTACCTTAAAGCAACAGCAACAACATCGGTATTGATTCATGTATTCAATTTAGAAAAACTTTGTCAGAGCATCAACAACTTTCTCAGGCCTGTTGAAAAATGATATAAAGGACACATAAAAGGTGGAAAATAGCAAATACGTGTTTTGAATTGGTAACACTGTAAACAAACAAAAGTCATTTACCAGTCCTCCTGTGGCATATGTCCTGCCCCCTCTATCAACTTGAGCTTCACAGAAGTAGGGTTTCCTTTCTGAAACTCCTCCGCTATGGATTGGGAGAGATATTTGTCTGATATTCCCCATACAAGCAATATGGGTTTATCCCATCTGAAGTCCACATTCCAATTAATGATCTTAAGATCGGAAATGATTAAGATCATGTTGAGTTATTTTAAGAATTTCTTTATTCTTTTTTGAATATGAAAAGGATTATGAGTATGCGAAACTTATTGGTAGGAGTAGGTTATCCACTTTGACATCAAATGATAAGAACCAAGATCTAGCAGAGTCTGTATTATATTTAAAGATGATCTTGAGTCACAATGATCATAATTAGTTTCTGACAAAACAAAATAAGAATATAATATTCATGCTAAGGGGCAGCTTTTTCAATGGGTAGGATCAGTTACTAAATATTCATGCATGATGTAACTTTTTTAAAATTAGGTTGAATTTGTTCTTTGTCTATCGAGCTTATGAACAAAAACCAGTGGAAATGGTTCAATAACAATCAAAGACCAAACAGGACCAACATAATTAAAAGAGGAGACCAAAGAATTACCCTCCAGATACAAAACCAGTGGCGATTTGGCTTAAAATACCATTGAAGTTGGCTTTTCTTGCAACTTCTAGCAGAGCTGAAAAATCATATCACAATATTGTCACTTTAACTTATCAAGACTGGTTGCGTTGAATTCAAGTAAATCTAAAAGTTCCACCGTTGCTAATAGATATTCAATTACAAACCAAATCCAGGTGCACCACTTGACAAATATGGCAACCGGTACACATCTGCCTTTTCCAGCTTCAAGACATAACTGAAAAGACAAAGAGATACTGGATTAGAAGGTTTTATTTGGAGAACGCACGGGTAAGTAGTGATTCTTAAAGAAAGTGAGGAGAGGTTAAAGATGATCATGTTACATGTATCAGTGTATATGAAAGATGAGACCAAAGTTTCATCTCAAAGTAATGATAGAAGAACAGGATACACTGTGGATACATACGGGCTACCTGCTTCAATGAAGCGCTCAGCCATTACTGCATTCTGGCAAGTAAATTCACCAAAAAGAGGGATTCTGAAATAGTCAAAAGAAAATGTCATTACAATTTTCAAAAACAAGAAAAATAATAAATCATAAAAACATTTTAGCATTTCTTTGTCCAAAAGCCAAAATTTATATTTTAGACAAGACCTAAAATCTATATCAATCTCAATCTGAAACAAACTAGTTTACAAACTCCATATTTCTAGTGTTAAATTTTAATTTTACTTCTAGAATAATAGGAAACCTCAGTTGTTGGAACAATCCAGGAACAGGAGAAGAAACTGTTAATGGACTGTTCAAGATTGCAAGCTTTGATATTCTGCTTGGATTTTTCAATGTCCACGTCAACCCATATGAACCTACAAGAAACCCCTTCAAGACAAGCATGACAAAGTGTTAGATATTAACATGATTGAACCTTTGATATACTTAACCGTACAGTCTATACTAGCAAAACTATTGCAAAATAGGATGTCATTCTAGTTCTGATGAATTAAGTATGAAATATGGTCAATTTTTCAGGGTTTATCACACAGACTCTACATCTTGTATATACATTTCGTTCACAAACCTGAACAACAAGATAGAAAGGAGATTTGACACCCAGCTTGTCAAGTAATTCATCAAATGCTTTGTGGAACTCCTTTTCTGTACAAATATATATAGTTAACCTTAGGCAGATGATCCTAATGGATCATAGATATGAATTGCCAAAATGTCATGATGATGCTTTTATTAACAACAGATAACCTGTGTAGTCAAATCCATATCCTGGCTGTGGCTTGTCACTGAAGCCAAATCCTATCCAATCAGGTGCCAAACAATGGAACCCAAGATCTGACATCTACTAGAGAAAGAGGCAATAAGCCAAGGCTACCAAACAAGTGAACAGGTGATTTATTTTTCGAACAAAATTAAGCTATACCTCAGACATAACAGCTCTGTAGCTATAGGATTGTGCAGGTGCTCCATGAAGGAACACAATCGTTCCTCGCCGGCTCTCAGCCAATCCTGCCAATCAAGAACTAGATTTTAACAACTTATATATTGAAGCAACTAATGTCATATGATGTTGATAAGAAAAAAAATTGAGAAAAAGGCCCATGCTTCCATAATTGTTGAATCTTTCTGATAAAGTTTTCGGAGAAGTTTATAAGGAAACTACCCCTGAGAAAGTATCATCTAAACTTGATTCTCTTTATTTTGAAAAGTCTTTATCTAGTTAAGTGCATCTAAAACATCGCTTCTACTCTTTTAAAATAGATTTATCAAAGGATCTTGAACAAAACCTTAATGATTTTAAACGATTAATTACTTAACTAGATGATATTGATCGTAAAGTTGAGGATGACACTTAAACTATTGCTCTGTTAAATTCCTTGCTTGATAAATATAAAGATGTAAAGTCTGGTATTATGTATGAGAGAGATAATTTAACTTGTGATCTTGTGGTTTTTAATCTTAAGTCTAAAGATTTATAAATAAAGGACAAAAATAAATTGAGTGATAGTCTTTATGTAAGGAGTGGGGATTGAGAAAATGAATAAGAGTTCTAATAGAAGTAAATCAAAGCACATGTCTAAATCAAAATCAAGAAAACATGTTAGATATTATTTATGTAAAAAAATGGTTATTATAGAAATGAGTGTCCCATTAAGAAAGATAAAAAGTTTGAAAAACCAAACTCGAATACTGATAGTAAGTCAAATCTAGTCTCAAATGGGCATAGGAGTTCTGAAGCGCTAGCTGTGAGCTCTAATAGATTAGAGATAGAATGGGTTTTAGATTCAAGTTGTTCCTTTCACATGAGACCTTTTAGGCACTGCTTTAGTGATCTAAAAGAAGTTCACGGTAATAGAGTATTTCTAAGTGATGACTATGAGTGTCAGGTAAAAGGTATAGGCTCAAGTAAACTATCCTTACTAGATGGAACAGTTAGAGTCTTAAATGATATTATGTTTGTCACTGAACATAAGAGAAATTTGATATCACTAGGTACCTTATATGTTACTAGATGTTCAATTAAGATTAGTGATAGAGTTATGAAAGTAATGAAGGGAATTTTGGTTGCATTTAGGATGGTTAGAGTTAATGGTTTGTATTTGTGACAAGGTCATACCTTAGACATTTATGAAAGGCTAGTGTACCTCAATCTTCTATGGTGCAACGCTTTGGCATACGAGATTAGGACATGTGAGTGAGAAAAGCTAAAGTAATTTGTCTAAGCATAGCATGTTGGGTAGTGAACCTTTAGATTAGGACATGTGAGTGAGAAAAACTAAAGTAATTTGTCTAAGCATAGCATGTTGGGTAGTGAACCTTTAGGAAACTTAAAGTTTTATGAGTATTCTGTTTTTGGTAAGCAAACTAGGGTTAAGTTCTCTAAAAGTCATCATATTACCACACATGCACTTGATTATGTTCACTCCGATTGGTGGGGCCCTGCTCCATTCAATCCTCGGGTAGAAATATGTACTTTTTGTCCTTCGTTGATGACATATTAGGAGAGTTTGGAATTTTACCCAAAAAACAAAAGATGAGACCTTTGAACCCTTTAAACAATGGAAAGCCTTAGTTGAGAACTAAAAGGATAACAAAGTCAAAGTACTTAGAACTGATAATGGTTTGGAATTCTGCAATGAACTCTTTGACGATTATTGTAAGAAACAGGGGATTAAGATAGTTATAGGCACACCTCAATAAAATAGACTAGTTGAGAGAATGAATGGGATCATTTTAAAGAGAATGAGATTTATGTTGTCCCTACCTGGCCTACCTGAACATTTTTGTATATAAATTCAGCTACTTATCTAATCAATAGATGTCCCTTCACAACTTTAGAACCTAAGACACTTGAGGAACTTTGGACTCGTAAACTTGTAGACTATAGTAATGTTAGGATTTTTGGCTACATTACACATAATAATGTAAACCAGAGTAAGTTATAGGCTAGGATTAAAGTGTCTTTATTGGTTATCCTTTTAAGTGTTAAAGGATATAGATTGTGGTGTCCCTTTAGGAAGTGTATTTCAAGTAGGAGTATTGTATTTAATGAATCCTAATTTTATTATGATTTAAACTTGAGTTCTCTTTCTCTTAATCCCAAGGATGCATTAATTGAGGTGGAGGTAGGCATCATATCGTCTTAGAATAAAAATTCTAAGAATTTGGTGAAGGTACCAGCATTCTCTCATCTTCATAATATTACAACTGATAAGACAAATTCCAGTGATGATGATAGAGCTACTGAGGATCCATAAGGTCCTCTTGGTACTTCCCCTGAATTGACTGACTACCTACCTTTTGACCAAAGATAGGTCAAGAAGATTCATCATTGCTCCTAAGAGGTACTTTGATTTTTTTACTTGCATCTAAACCTGAATGTATTGATTTCATTGCTTATGCCTTATCATTTGGATTTGAATTAGATGACACTGAACCTAAAATATATAATGATGCAATAAATTCTTCTGATGCTTCTTGTTTGATACAAAGGAATAGGTTACCTTGTAACTATCACATGGCCTGCCATAACCCCTTTAGGCTCATTAACAAAGCCCAATACTCGGGGCACCAGCTCGTTGGACCACCAATAGTCCGCTGGACTAGTATCAACCCGTTGATCAGCACTAGCACGTTGGACAAGAACCAGTACGTCGAATGCTTTTTGTTTTGTACAAAGGAATAGGTTACCTTGTAACAATCACATGGCCTATCCTAATCCCTTTGATCCCATTAACAAAGCCCAATACTTAGGACCCAGCTTGTTAGATCAGCACCAGCTTGTTGATTAGCACCAACCCGTTAAATCATATGGACCTTCATTCTGAAACATCATCCTGACTTGTTAACTAGTTTTTCGTACCTCTGACCATACCAAGGGTTCCTTGCACACCTCCCTCTTTGAAAATTTCCAGTAGGATAGCACCACGTGTACTAGCTCACTAGTATTTATAGCAACATATTAGAGATTCTAGAGGACATTTAGACCCTCACTAGTTGTAACTCTCTATAGGATAGTCTCAAACATTTCTAATTGGTTAAATGCTATGCAAGAGAAATTTGATTCATTGATTAAAAATAAAATATGATTTAAGTAGAAAGGCCTAAGAATTTAAAGGATTTGGTACACTTGTGGTACCCTTATTAGTGGTACTAGTATCCATTAGTACCCATATACTTGAACTGGTACCCCTTTAGTACCTCTATTTAAATAATTAGTATATCTTTAATACTTCTATTTAAATAATCGATACCTCCAATTTTACAACATAATTGGACTAAAAAGGTCTTAATTTTTATAAGGATGTCATTGGTGTACCAATTCAAGAATATGGGTATTAATGAGTACCAGTACCTCTAATAAGTATACAAGTGTAACAAACCCAAATTTAAAAGTATTAGGTTCTAGATGAATGTTTTTTTTAAAAAGAGAGTATAAAAAGTATTGAACTAGCTTGGTTTAAAGTTAAATTATATGCACAAAGATTTCCACAAAAAACAAGGTATTGATTTCAATGGATTTTTTTTCTAATAATTGAGTTCACTTCAATAAGAATATTGTTATCCTTAGTTATACAATCTGACATGTTATTTGAACAAATAGATGTTAAAACAATATTTTTACATGGTAAATTAAAAGAAAAATTATATATAAAACTTGAAGATATTATTAAAATGAGGAATGAAAATTTTCTATGTTTACCTAAGAAATCTTTATATAGACTTGCACAAATTCATAGGCAATGGTATAAAAGATTTGATACTTTTATGCTCAAAAATGGTTTTGAAAGATGTGATTATGATAATTATATCATTTTAAAATAAATAATGTTTCAAGTCCAGTTTACTTGTTGTTATATGTTGATGATCTGCTTATTGCATGCAATAATGAATCTGAAATTAAGTTGTTGAAATCTCATTTGTGTAATCAAGTTTGAAATGAAAGATTTAGATTCAATTGAAAAAAATTTACGTATGAATATTATTGAGCTAATTCTAGACTGTTTTTGTCAAAACAATCATATGTTGAAAAAGTTGTAAAAATATTTTTTATGTTTAATGAAAACATGTAGATGTTCCTTTAGGTTCACATTTTAAACTATCCCTGAATGATTTCCCTGATAATAATGAGGATAAGAAATACATTAATAGAGTTTCTTCTTCTAATGTTGTTGGTTCACTTATGTATGCTATGGTCTGTACCAGACCTAATATAGCATATGATGTGAGCATGGTTAGTGAAACTTATTGGATAGTTGTTAAGTAGATCCTAACATATTTAAAAGGAATTTTAAATACTGGTTTGATGTTTAAAATGAATACCTGTGATGATTCTATTATAAATGGTTATATTGACTCTAAATTTGTAGGAGACAAGGGCAACTGGATACATCTTCACTTTTTTGACAATATAACTTCTCGGAAAGCCAACCTATAATCTGTGGTGGCTTTATCAACCACTGAAGTTGAATTCATTGCATGCACAAAGGCAGTGAAGGAAGCATTATGGTTATAGGATTTACAAGGCAACTGGATATAGTTAATAGTGACGTTATTGATAATATTTGTTGTGATAATCAATCTAATATCCATTTATTGAAACATCATATGATCCATTCTAGATCAAAATATGTAGATGTAAAAATATATTTCATTAGAGACATAATTGCCTAAAGTCTAATTAAACTTGATAAAATCTCGTAGAGGATAACCCCTCTGATATGCTCACTAAACCAATACAATTAATCAAGTGTCTTATTGTAGGCATTAGTATGTGAGAGGGTAATTGAACACATATCCATTGCATGCATAACGTCAAGGTGGAGATTGTTAAAATTTGTGACACTATGATATTGGGAGTATTAAAGAGATTTTAAGGAAAAATGATGCATTGCATTAGTAATGGTTGTAGAACACTAGCATATATACATTCTTTGTTTAATGTACTAAATACATAATTGTGTGCATATTATTATGTATTGGACTCTTGGATTTTAATGTTTATTTGTGGACTGTTTGCAAGTGTTTTTTTAAGCCCTTTTACGATGGATTATTGATTAATGGTCGAGGGGAATATGGTCATTTGCGAGCATGTATATATATACCTATGACTAGGGTTTTTTGGCGTGATTCGAGTTCATTTGTTTCCTCTCCTCTCCCTGTGGCTACGATTTCTAAGAATTTCTTGAGTGTTTTGTGAGATGATTTTTTTATGAGTGTATGTCAAGGCTCATCCCTCTTTATGTGTAAGGTGTTATTTCTGTAAATTTCTTGTGATTCATTCTTTGTACAAACATTATTCATAATGGATGTGTTATTTATCCTTTCCGTGGATTAGGCCATGTAATTTAAGGGATCGAATTACTTTATATTTGTTATTCTTTTGATTTATGGCATTTTTAGTTCTTTTATGTTTTATCTAGTGATTTGATGTTGCACTGAATCTTGCCTGTCAGTAATTTTTGGTAAATTGTGAGTGCGAAATTCGTAACACAACATAAACAATTACCTGTTTCTCTCACAAACCATATGAGCTCCCCAGATCTAATGTATGAGCCGTACTCCTTCCCCTTGTCTTCAATTCTCTAAAATAAATAAACTTGAAGTGAAAATGGAAGTAATATGCAAAAATAAGAAACTTTAAGAGTTGATGACCAGAAAGCAACTCAATTTCACGGTTAAAATCAAAAACAAATATTCTTTTTTGTGCGTGTAAGAGTCTATTTAGTTCCAGTAATAATCATGCATACAAATTCCAGCAGTCAACATCATAAGTTGGTTGATTAGTCTGGAAAATAATAGTCACTTCTCCCATTTCAAATCACAGTTTTTTATAACATCAATTACCATTTAATCTAGAAAGAAAGAAGAATAAGGAGGAGGAGGAGAAGAAGGAGAAGGGAAAAACAGAAGAAAAAAAAAGTGCATATGCTAGAATTAATTCCAGATCAGAAGCATCAACCGTATTAGTCAACAGATACCTACTCTTTAGAATTAAAGGATATTCTACAGAACATTAGTTACCAAAAATTCGTGTAGCATAATTTATTCGGCACAAAAATGACAATAACTAATATTAATAAACCCATAGAACATAAATTCATTAGAGCCCATATAAAACAACGCGGACAAAAATCTTAGACTTAGTCTTAGACATCCCAAATAGTGAATTAATAAAATGAAAAATGAACTCAGTAGAGTCTAGTTTACATAGAGCATTTGGCCGACATTGCCGTCCTCGGCAGGGCTCTCAGGGAGCTGAATGGCGCTACGACTTGATGGGTTATCAGTAACAAAGCCAAACGGATTAAAAGCAGGTGATTCTGAGTCCTTGACATTCTTATCTTCATCTTGGTTTTGATCCGTAGCATTCACTATGACTCTTACTCTTCTATATTTTCCACCACCACCACCGCTACTGCTGCTACTGGCACAACTCCTCCAGGATATTTGGGATCTGTGTACGGTGGAAGAGATTGGAGAAGATGTTGGAAGTTTGAGTGGCGGAGAGAGAAGCGCCATTTACTAGTTGTGGCTTGTAAAACTTGGAAACTGAGAACCAAATGTTTAAAAATCATTTGTTTATAACTTTATATCATGTTTTTTTTTAAGTTATTTATTTATGAAATTAAATTTTCATTATGGATAATAGTAACAGAAGGCGTAGAGAATGTTATGTTAATTACTATGACTATTTCTTTAAGCAATAATTGTCGGTCATAATCCATGGTAATTTATTTACAATTTAATCATAATTTTTATTTTTTAATATTAATTAAAAATATATTTATTTTATAAAATTAAAAATTTAACATAATATTTATTTTATTAAATTATATAAAATGTTAATATTATTTTTTGCCAATTAATTATTTAAAAAATATTTTTAATATAATATATAAATTACAAAATAGATTAAATTATTTAAAATGTTGTGTCTTTAATATTAAAAATATTTTTTATTACTTAATTACATATTTAATATTAACATTAATTAATCATAATTTTAAAATTATATTAACTATTTACATCACACACTTAATTAATTATAATTAAATTCAGTAAAAAAAATCAAAATTTTGCATATAACGGTTTCGATTATCTAACAAATGATAACAAAAATTAAAGGAAGGGGACAAATATACTTTTGGAGGAATTATTAGTTTTTTTACCCTTTTAAGAAATTCTATTTATAAGAAATTATTAATAATCAATTATCATTCAATGTTATTCTTCCTTTGGAAAAAAAAATTGATCCTTCAATGTTTGGTGATTATAGTCATTTGTACAGGTTTCCCTAATTTTTCATGTTTATAATCCACAAATGTTTACATATAATTGGACTCATTAATATGATTTATCATATTTTAAATAATTTTAAAAATAAAAATAAAATATTTATTTTTTTAAAAATATTTAATAAATGTTATACTAAAATCATTAATATAAATATAAATATATTAATAAATTAGTGTAAGCTCACTTGCATATTTATAATAAATGTTCATTTTAAATGTGATTTAGCATCTCATACTCATAATTTAAAATAATTAAGGAGGATGTATTTAGGGTAGACTTATTGTTGTAGTTATTTTTCTTCTTCAAAACAAAGGTTTTATTTTTTTTATAAATCACACGAATATATAGCAAAAAGGAATACGTTGCACCTAAAATCATTTTAAGCGCTAGTAACTCGAATACTTATGCAAGATAGGAGAATTAGTATTTTTAAATAATATTAATTTTAAATGAAATTAGTATTTTGTAGAAATAGTAATTTGGTATTTGAAGGTGAATAGAAGATTGAAAAGTTATCTATATAAAAAACATTAAGTCTAAAAAGGAAGGGTAAAAGATTTTAATATTTTAGTAATTTTTATCAAATAAATATATTAGTTTTATGCTTATTAAATTAGATATTAAATATTCAATAATTTTTTAAAATAATTAATTTAATTTTATAATTTATGAGTCAGATATTATCAATCATATTATCGTAAAAAAACACTCATTATCGATAAAAATATTAAAATTTAAAATTTATAATATATTAAAAATAAATATTTATAATTCATCAAAAATATCAAAAATAAATTTATTGTGCTTAACTTTGAAGAAATTATAGATATTTAATTGAAAAAATATGAGATTAAATTATAAATATTCAATTGAAAAATTATGATATTAAAATATTAATTTATACATAATAAAATAAAATAAAAATTGTAATATTTTTAAAAAATAATAGTATCCTTAATATCTAATGCAATTTTAACTAATAAATCAATTAAATTATATAATTATGAAAATAGAAAGAAACAAAAAAAAAAACCCTCACCATTCGCACATCACTAAATCGATGACGTGGTAGCTACTACAGTATTGTGTATTGAGTATATTACACAGTATAGTCTGAACGGAGCATACAGTGGTGTACTAAGCAGTTAACCTTAGATGATCAAAACCCGGAAACCAGAATTCAACAGGCAAGCAGAAGAGGCACCTTATCAGAGGAATTTTGTCTTCCTCCATTAGAGTCCGAGCTCCGCTCCAATAGTTATCGGCTCTGCGTCCTTTCGATTTCGATCAGAATTTTGAGTGTCGTAAGTATTCTTTAATCTCACTTCTTTTCCTGTAAGCTTTAGATAAAATTCTCCCCCAGCTTTCTTAGGGTTTTGTTTCATATATAAAAAAAAATTGAATCGTCAAATTGTTCGAAGAATTGAACTGTTTTTCTCTGTTGGGTTTGTGAGAAATAGTAAGAAAGAGAAAACATAACGGACGCTTGCTATTGCTATATTCTACTTTAGTCATAACTTGCAGTTTTCTTAATGCCAAATGAAAGTTTGTGACCAAAAGTTAGTGCTATCGGGGAGGGAAATTACATTAACTTCCCAAAATTCTTGTGGGAGTTGCTCCAAGAACTTCGGTTTGGGTGCATGTTGCAATTTTTGTCCCAATTTCAGTTACTTTTTATGTAAGAAGGGATATTCTTTGGGTTTTCTTTTAATTCAGAAATCTTGTCCTGCCCAAAAATATATAATTATATATGCGCTTAAAATGTTCTGCCCGAGGCCAGCTCGAATCCATAGTCTGGGGCTTGAGCTAGCCTGCCCCTCCCGAATTTAGTATACCACTAACCCATGACGAGGGTAAAAAATTGTTAGAAGCTTAAGAGGTGCAGATCATACCATTACTTGATGTCAGATTCTTTTCATGTGTAACAAAACTGTGGAAGATGCGGTTAAATTTCAAATTTTAGGCTGTCTTTTGATCTATCATATTTTATTTTTTTAATTTTTATGTTAGTTGGACGTTAACTATCACTAGATTATTTATATGCCTTTCAGATGGAGGAAGCCTCTCTTAGCAGTGAGCAGGTACTTGATGATCAATGCAATGAGATCCATACAGGTACAGACGTTATAACAGCGGAGTTGGATGGTGAAAATGGATGTGTTGAAGGAAGAAAAGAATTTGTTGCACCGGCTGTTGGAATGGAGTTTGAATCTTATGATGATGCTTATAATTACTACAACTGCTACGCCAAAGAGGTGGGATTTCGTGTTAGAGTGAAAAATTCATGGTTCAAGCGAAATAGCAGAGAGAAGTATGGTGCTGTACTCTGTTGTAGCAGCCAGGGTTTCAAGAGGATCAAAGATGTAAATCGCTTAAGGAAGGAAACAAGAACTGGCTGTCCTGCAATGATAAGGATGAGACTCGTGGACTCCAAAAGGTGGAGAGTGCTTGAGGTTACACTTGAACACAACCACTTATTAGGTGCTAAGATCTACAAATCAATGAAGAAGATTGCAAATGGAACCAAAAGAAAGTCAGAATCAAGTTCTGATGCAGAAATACGAACAATCAAACTGTATAGAGCACTTGTGATAGATTCTGGGGGTAGTGGAACCACACACACAAACACAAGAGAAGTTGGGCTTTTGCCCGAGCATCCAAATCAACTTTACCTTAAAAAAGGCGACACACAAGCCATCCATAACTACCTCTGCCGTATGCAGTTGACAAATCCAAACTTCTTTTACTTAGTCGATCTCAATGATGAGGGGCGTTTAAGGAACATTTTCTGGATTGATGCCAGGTCTAGGGCTGCATGCAGTTATTTTGGCGATGTAATTTATTTTGACAACACATACTTGTCAAATAAATATGAGATCCCACTTGTGGCATTTGTTGGAATTAATAATCATGGTCAATCAGTGTTGCTTGGTTGTGGTCTGCTTGCTGGTGAGATGGCAGATTCTTATACTTGGTTGTTCAAAGCTTGGCTTACTTCTACATCTGGACAAATGCCACAAACTATTATTACAGATAGATGCAAGACTTTGCTGAGTGTGATTGCTGAAGTGTTTCCAAGGTGTCAGCACCGGTTTGGTTTGTCACACATCATGAAGAAGGTTCCAGAAAAACTGGGAGGATTGCACAATTATGATACCATCAGGAAAGCACTGATTAAAGCAGTATATGAATCTCTGAAGGTGATTGAATTTGAAGCAGCATGGGGATTTATGATCCAGCGTTTTGGAGTTGGTGATCATGAGTGGCTTCGTTCTTTATATGAAGACAGGGTCCGGTGGGCTCCAGTTTATTTGAAGGACACATTTTTTGCTGGAATGTCTGCTGCACATCCTGGTGAGACCCTAAATCCATTTTTTGATAGATATGTGCACAAACAAACTCCACTGAAAGAATTTCTGGATAAGTATGAATTAGCTCTACATAAGAAGCACAAGGAAGAAGCCCTTGCAGATACAGAGTCAAGAAGCTCTAACCCCATGTTGAAAACAAGATGTTCTTTTGAGTTTCAGCTTTCAAGAGTCTACACTAAGGAGATATTTAAGAAGTTCCAGTTTGAAGTGGAAGAGATGTATGCATGCTTCAGCACAACGCAGTTACATATTGATGGACCTGTCATAATCTTTTTGGTCAAAGAGCGGGTCGTGGGTGAAGGAAATAGGAGAGAGATAAAGGATTTTGAAGTTATGTACAATAGAGCCGTAGGTGAGGTTCGTTGCATCTGCAGTTGCTTTAACTTTTATGGGTATCTATGTAGGCATGCTTTATGTGTGCTTAATTTTAATGGTGTAGAGGAAATTCCATTGAAATACATCCTGTCAAGGTGGAAAAAGGATTACAAGCGTCTCTGTATTCCTGATCATGGCTCAAACAACGTTGATGCAACTGAACGCATGCAATGGTTTAATCAATTGTATAGAAGTGCCCTGCAAATTGTAGAGGAAGGTGTCATTTCTCTTGATCATTACAAGGTTGCAGTGCAAGCATTTGAAGAGTCATTGAATAGGGTTCATGATGTAGAACAGCAACAGGAATAAAGTCACCATGCAAAGGAAAGGCAAGACCCTTTCCACTGGTATTTTCATTCCCTGCATTATGTATATAATAAATTAGGGGTGCTTCAGCTTCTTGTGCAGAATGCAAGTAAATTTTCTTGGCGCAAAAAAAAATGCTAGTAAATTTGTTAGTAGTTATTTTGAGTTAGCAGGTTTACTGATTGCACGTTATTATGTAGTATGCATGCTAATTTGAAATATGCATTTCATGAAGGAAAATAAATAATATGTATAGACCACTTTTCCTTTCGAGTAGCTCTAATATTTTACTTAAATGGAGAATTATTCATGGTATTTACTATCTGAGTTACCATTGTAAGGTGAAAATTTTCTTTTAAGATTGGTAAATGACATTTTTTTCTTAAATTTTTTTTTATTTAAAATTTTAAATCCCCCACATGGAAAAAGAGAAGAGAGGGGGGGAAGTAAATTTTCCTTGGATCAAAATATATACAGTATATTTATGTATTCTATAAAGCTAAAAGTATTAGTCGTTTCTTGTATTGGGATTTCTAAGACTTCCAGGGTGGGGAGACAATTAAAGCACACAGTAGATCCCAGGAATTTCCCCCGATCTCAGTTATTGTATAATCAAAATGGAATTAGAGAAGATTGGACTTCAATGGTGTTTATTACCCTGCAAATATAGAACATTACAAAATTCTGAAATTGGCTTAAAAAAATGGGCGGCTGTAATTTTGATGTTTAATACCCTGCAAGGCTTAGGTGACGACTAACAATCTTAAGATACTAAAATAATCAAATGATGAATGAAGCACTATTTTTGTATTAATTTCTTTGTACATCAAAATTTCAGGCACCAATTGATATCTCCAGTAAAATGTTTCTAATGGATTCATAACTTCATGATGAGTTCATGAGTTAAAGTTATTTCATCTTATTTATATCTCATTCTATCTTATTTAAAGTTGTCCTTAATAGATTCAGAATTATTATTGATAATCATGTTTTATTTTTTCATTATTTTTGTAATTTTATTTATCTCATTTAGGTTAATTTAGAATAAATAGGATATCTCATTACTATCACAGTCCATCAAAATGGGATAAAATGGAATGAACTTATAAAATTCATAGGTGGTATCATGGGATAATGTGATATCATAATCCCAATTGACACCTCTAGATCTTACATGCTGATAGTGGATGGTTCTGTCATATTTTCATCAATAATGTTGTTGTCGTGCTTTTTTTTTTTTATGGTTTGCTCAAGGATTCTGTTTTCATTGTAGTTTTTCTTAAGCTTTGGTTAGTCTTTGTAGTTCTTGTGTTGTTTTTTTATTTTTTATTTCTGTGATTAGTTCTGGTATGTTGTTTTGTTGTGTCTCTTGTATTACTGGAAGTGTTTCTTCTTTGCTATTTGTTGAACTGGATAACATTGGGTAGCTTTTAAAGTGCTTATTTGAAATCTGGTTGAAACTGCCCTGTCGTTGATATTGTTAGTGTTTAGTATTTTGGACCGTAAGATTTGCCAATGAAGATGAAATTATTATTTGCATAGGTTTACTTTTAGTGCTATTGTTTCTGGTTTTCTTTAGTCTTGGAGTTACTTCTATTGTTTCTGGTTTTCTTTGGTCTTGGAGTCTTCAGTTTCATATAAGCTAGTTTTAAGTTTGTATGGTTCGTATTTGGTTTTTAATGAATTTTACTGTGTATTTGAAAAAAAAACTGACATTTGTTCATAGAACATCGTAGATATTTCATTAATTTTTAGATTTGTAAAATACAACAATGGCATCATCTATCCATATAAAATTCATCAATACATAATCAAAAATTACATGAAAACCGATCACACTTAAAGAATGATGATAACTTCGTTAAGAGTATTATCAAATCATTATGAGCTTCATCTATCACCAAGCAACCAGACGTATGCATATAGTTCCATCGTGAAAGTTTATAATATGTACTAAATTAACCTAGAGTGAGTCAATAAGTTATTTTTAGATTTTATCAATTTATAATTTAATAACTTAAATAAAACGATAAGACATACAATTACATGTAAATAATAAAGTGCAAAAATTAAAAATAATACACGATATTTTTAGGTAGAAACAACTTAGGTTATAACTATGATTTAAGAGGAAAACCATTGGTCTATCGGACCACCTAACTTTCCATTATGACAACCAAATGTTCAAGTATAAACTTGGTTTTATATTATCCTTCATAGGATATTGTCCTAATGTACCTTACTTACGAGCTCCTGTTATGTTTGTATAGTTTTCAAGATTAGCGTGAGCAATATACAAAATAATGTTCTAATTAGCTCATCACCAATCAATTGCAATTAAGATTAGAATAAAAAACACAAATACCCATGTGTGCATGCTAAGTGGAATGCTCGCTCGTTGACGTTCACTTATGTTTTTGTTTCATTTCGGGTGTGTGTATTTATGGAAAGTACTCGATAATTTTTGAAACTAAAAATGTGATTTTTTAGTACCTTGTCACCACTCTCGTTGTTACCCTTGATGAGGTGGTTGGTGAGGTGGCAAATCCGAGTTTTGTAAATATTCCATATTTCATCTTATGTTGCATCTAGAAAAATGTAACAGAACTTTGTCAAATTGACATCTCGTTCTTTTTGTTTCTGGATCACTAATATGTAGTGAGTTGTTCAATATTAGTGATTCATGATTGTTGTTTGAATCGAGATTCACACATTTATGGATATCTGTGTAGGTCCTCCATCCGAGGTATTATGGTTTCACCTGGTTGATATACACAGGAGACCAACCTTAGGAAAGGTAACACAGTTCTTTCGTTCTTCCTAACTTTCGAACCCAATCTTGACCACTTAAGACCTAAATAGGAAGTGAGTTGGTACCATCTAGACTAGTAGTCCAAATGGTATTAGCTTTTATGGATTTGTGGCTAAAAGGGTTCAGGTCATAGGTTCAAAGCTGGGAAAGGCAAAAGAAATTCGACAAACTAGGTAAGAACAAACCACGGTTCCGTAAAACCTAGGGGACCCATGGGGATATTATCTAAACCTAGCACAAGATGCTAGTAAAAATGACACATTTTGATGTTTGACCTTGGGTTTACACATTTAAGGATATTTATGCAGGTCCTTTGTTCGAAGTATTATGGTTCCACTTGATTAATATACATATAAGAACAACCTAAGGAAAGGTAATGCATTTCTTTCACTCTCCTCAACTCTCGAACTCGATCCTAACTACTTAAGACCTTAATAGGAAGTGAGTTGGTACCATTTGGACTAGTAGTCCAAATGATACTAGCTTCTATGAATCTGTGGCTAAAATGATTTAGGTCACATGTTCGAAACTAGGAAAGGTGAAAGAAACTCGATAAGCTAAGCATGAACAAACCACAATTTTGTAAAACCTAGGGGACCCACAAGGATATTATCTAAACACAGCACAAGATGTTAGTAAAAATGGTGTTTATTGATGGTTGAACCTAGGTTCTCATATTTAAGGATATCTACGTAGGTCCCTAGTTCAAGGTATTATGGTTCTACCTGATTGATATACACATGAGACCAACCTCAGGAAAGGTAACACATTTCTTTCGAGTCCAGATGGTACCAACTCGCTTCCTATTAAGGTCTTAAGTGGTTAGGATCGGGTTCGAGAGTTGGGAAGAGCGAAAGAAATGTATTACCTATCCTGAGGTTGGTCTCCTGTGTATATCAACCAGGTGGAACCATAATACCTTGAACGGGTGAACTATATAGATATCCTTAAATGTGTGAATCCCGATTCAAACAATTGTGTGATAAAAACCATGATTGTAAGTGATGATTACTAGAGGTGGTGTTTCCAAGTGATTTATGTGAGGTGAACCATGTATTGGTTGATAGTTATCTTCATGCAAATTTTTATATGTAAGAACCTCTTTGTCAGAGTATGCAGAATTAAATTCTTTGAACTCTCACATCTTGGACTGTGTGTTTCTTAATGATTTATAGTATATTGTGTCCTTGGTCGTTTATTGGGTGTTTGCGTTCGATGGTGGTTTTGTTGTTTATGCACATCATTTATTACTGATTCATGATTTTTGATCATACCACATTGGGTAGTGTTATCTTTGTCGAGTTCATGTGTGGAACCAAGCTATTGCAGAGGCAGTAAGAAAAAGAAGCAATAAGAAGTTATGATAAAGATCTCACTTGATAGAGGTAATAGTAGTTTATTTCTTTCAGATTTGCCACTGATTTATTATTTAGTAAACTGCTTACTGTTGAGTGATTATATTAAGCAACTTAAGGATGTTAACACATAGATAGGATTACTACGTGGGTTACCTCGTTATATCCAGAATTATGCATGCTCAAATATGTGGCTAATATAATCAGAGTTTAAATTGTGTATGTCTCTACGTACTGAAGTTTAAAATTTGATTAGAAAGCTTTTAATATTTATTAACTGCTTTCTATTTAATGAATTATATATCTATTGATTTATTATATTGCATGTCTACATTTATTTATATTATAGTTGTGATTATCTGTCAGATGTTTTTATCTCTGGTGTTTGTGAGGTTGAGTTGAGTCCTTAAGAAGTCAACACATTTTTAACATGATTGTGTATCAGGTCTTGAACTTCTTCTAGTATACATGTATGTTTAGATTGTATGTTAGTATAATCTGTCTTTTATTTTCATATATGCTTGGTATGAATCTCTAAGAAGTATGTATCTCCTTATCTTGGATGTGTACCAAGTATTAAACTCTTTATTAGAGTTTGATATGTATGCTTGAAGGCACAATCATCGTTTACGAAATATGTTTCCACATATGAGGTCCTGAAGTGAATGCAAATTATTTTAGCTTTTCGGTATGTATACTTATACCACAAGTTGAGTATTATTTACTATGCATGTTGTTAGTTTGAAAATGAGTCTGTGAGGCACATAGTCACCAGTGTGCATTCTGCAGATTGTTATTGTTGCATCTAATAGTTATTTTTGATATGTGTTGAATTGAACATGTTGTTTTGTACTTCTATTATGTTAATTGCTTAATTCACATTATGAGACCTGTTTGACCAAATTGATATAGAGCTTGCAAAAAGATTTCATAGGTTGGCGTTTTCATCCCTCACCTAGGTCCCGGTTATCTATTTGAAAACATTTAGGCATATTTAATAAAAAGTTAATTGATAGTTTTATAAATTAATTCGAGTTTAAATAAATATTTTAGCAATAAAACTAATTCAAGTTTTGTGAACATAAACTAATAAATGAATGAGTGCATCTATGTGTGATAGTTATAAAAGAAATATCTGAAATACGATTATCTAAAACTATGATAGATTATTTATAAACAAAAAATAATACAATTATTAGAGAGAGAGAGCTTTTAATGAGAGTTTTTCCCTCCAATGAAGGATGAAAGATGAAAATATAATATAGAAAAAAGATAGCGATACCCACGATGAAGTGTTTTATGTATTTGTTATGTATAAAAAAGGTTTATCTATTAATTTATTCTCTAATTTATTTAAGATAATACAATTTATTCTCTAATATTTCAATTCACGTCTCTAATATTTCTAAATTTGACAAATTTAATCTAAACTTTCAATTTTCATTAAATTAATTTAACTAAGTTATAACTATGACGAGATTTGACTTTTTGATTAATTTAGTTTCCAATTTGTTTCAAAAAACTTAATTGGATTCCTAATCTATGAAAAAAAAACTTAATTGGGTTCCTAATCTATGAAAAAAAAAACTAGAACGAAGTTATACCTAATTATGACGAGATTTGACTTTTTGATTAATTTAGTTTCCAATTTATTTCAAAAAACTTAATTGGGTTTCTAATCTATGGAAAAAAACTTAACTGGTAATCATTTTTTCAATTATATGATTATTAAAGATAATATTGTTAAATTAATTTATTAAAAATTAAAATTTGGACTAATATTATTAGATTTAAAAACATTAGAAATTAAATTTTCTAAATCAGAAGATTAAAGAGAAGATTATATTATCTTATATACATTAGATACCATAAATATATTTAAAAAAAAATTTAATGTTCATAATAAATAAAGTAACGCATTGGAATCACGATAAATTAAGTAACGCATTGGAGTCCCGCTCACTCTATATTGACTGTTTCGGTTTGTTACGAGTAATATCTCACATTGATATAATGTTACGATAAAATATAATATAATAAAATGTGTTAAAAATATAAAATGATATATTTTGCAAGAAACAAAGACTTATATTTTAAAAAATGTTAAGAGTAATATCACATATTGATTAATCACAATAATACGGTAGAATTTATAAAAATTGTGGATGTTTTCATCTATTAGGTTAATCTTTTGAGATTAAAAACTATAGACTATTAAAACACCTACAATTTTTATAAATTATTATAATATTGTACTAGATCAATGTGTGAGATTACTCTTAACATACACTATTACCAGACGTGACAAATAATTCTGATGATAAACATAAATGTCATTCATATCCTAAAACCAACACGACAATCTCAAAATTACAAAAAGCACGCGTTCATAGGACAACGGTCAAAGAAAGATGCTTTAGAAAATCGATAAACACCTATAGAATAGGCAATTATTATAAATTGATAACCGGGATTTTGTCTATAAATGACATGTCTTTTTAAATAGTTTAGAAATAGATTAAAATGAGTTTTAGTTTAAAAATAGTCAAAATTTAACCTTAAACTTAAAAACTCATTTTTTTTAAAAATAAAAATATATAAATATTAATAATTTATAAATTTATAATTAATTTTAAATACACAAATCTCTTTTATCATATCATATATTAAAATTTTATTTTAAAAAATAAAAAATATTTTATTTTATAACAAAAAAAATATAAATTTATACATATATTGAAAATGATATGCTAAATATTTTGATAATTCATAAATAATATAATACATTATTATTATTATTAAATATAATTATAATTATATTTAATAAATAATTATAATATTAATTATAATTATGATATAAAAAATAATATTCATAAAAAAATTGTGAAGCATTTATATCCAATTTTTTTTACAAGATACAGTACAAACATAACATTATATCACAACTTTTGTGAGAAAATATTATATAATATTATTATAATTACTTTTATTATTAATATAATATAATATATAAATTATATCTAATTAATTATATTTAATACTTAAATATAATTATTTTTAATAAATATTTGTTATCTTAATAATAATTAAAATTATAATAATATTAGAGATATTTGTTATAATGTAATCTATTTTTTAATTTTTTTAATCTTAAATAATTTATTTTTTAAAAATATTAATAATTTTTCATAAAAAATATTGTAACTATTTAATAAATTTTTTAATAATTTAAAATTTTATAATTTATTATTATTATTTTAAATTATTTTATAATAAAATTTTGATAAGTTATTTGTTATAAAAAATATATTTTTTATTTATAATAAAAATAAATTATGAAAGAGTATTTTATTTTTAGTATTCTTTTAGAAAATAAAAAAAATGAAGAAAATTGAGTGCTGGGAATTAAGAAAAGAGAAGAAAAAAAGATAATTTTTTGTTATTGTTTTTAGGAAAATGGGACGGATGGATTGCTGGAATAAGTGAGATGAGAGTTAGAAAAGGACAAAAAAAAATTGACCGAGAACTTATTGAAGTCTTTTTTTAAATTATTGAATAGGATATCCCCATTATAGACAAAATCCCTTGATAACCACTGCCACCAAAAGTCTTGTAAGAACTCATTACATTAAATGTCCAATTCTATTTCTCTATTAATAACTTATGTTCAAACATTGTGTGCATTTACTGGTCAAGCTTCCTCTTTCAACTCTTGTTTAGGATATTTTTCCTCTTAGATGAAATCCGAACTTTCTTCATCACGATCTGCAGGTTGAGGGCTTCTAAATAGTTCATTATTTTCTAGTTGAATTAATTTCTCTTTTGATTCTCCTTTCAACAGATCCAACACCTCAAGCATTGTAGGTCTTTTCTCAGGCCGATTATGTGCACATAGGAGTGCAACATATATTATTCTTTTCAGCTCATGTTCTACATACTTACCATTCAGCTTGGGGTCTGCTAATTCATCAAATTTCCCCTGACATGCAAGTGGCAGCGCCCAATCAGTAATTGTGTGTTTCATGGTCGAGTTTAGTTTCTCAATTGGTTTCTTTCTAGTAGCAAGCTCTAGCAGGAGAATGCCGAAGCTGTAGACATCACAACTTTCAGAAGCCTTCCCTAGCATAGCATATTCAGGAGCAAGATAGCCAAGGGTACCCTTAACTCTTGTCGTCACATGAGTGGCGCCATCTGGGATTAGCTTTGCAAATCCAAAATCAGCAACTTGTGCTACAAAATTCGAGTCAAGCAAAACATTGCTAGCTTTGATGTCTCTATGTATTATACGAGGGGTAGCATGGTGATGAAGATAGCTGAAGAAAGGAAAATGAATGTTAGCATTTGTTCGGGTTTATAGTAAAGAAAACAAACTCAACTAAAGCACTTACGCAATTCCCTCAGCAGATCCAATTGCAATACTCATACGTCTATCCCAGTCAAGTAGGCCTTCGGCTGAGTGTTGCCTATGAAGATGAGAAAGTAAACTCAAATTTGACATATAATCATATATGATTAAACGCTCTTGCCCTTCCGCACAATATCCACGTAACCTAAGCAGATTCTTGTGCTGCACTCTTGCAAGCATTTCAACCTCAACACCAAATTCCAATTCTGCTTTGTTACTCCAGACCTTTAACCTTTTGACTGCAATCTGTATCCACACATTTTTTCAGAATTTATTCATTCCTAATGTAAGAAAGTTCGGCAAAAGTATTTCGAAAAAACAACCAAAAGGTTATCATTTCTATAATCGAATATAGACAATGAAGACAACAGCATAGGCAACAATCAGAAAGTTATAGGGAAAAATTACAAACCTAGTTACAGATCAAAAATGTCATTTATGATTAGGTGATAGCACAGAGGGACAATGATTCATATTGATAACTGCCACTACAATTTTCTCTCTTTTTGCAAAAAAATTTCAAGTAAAAATAGAAAAACTCTGTTTAACAAATACAGCTATTACCAGATTGCAACAATGTACAGCTAATATCAAGTCTGTTATAAAGAACAGAGTTTTGAAGTGAAAAATGTATTCATTACTTGAGATCCATCCCAAAGCTGACCCCAATAAACGCTGCCAAATCCTCCTTCTCCTAGTTTGTTATCATAATTAAAATTATTAGTTGCTGCATGTAGTTCCTTCAGGGAAAAGATTCTCCATGTTGGTTGCTTCTTTGCTTTCTCTTTTCTGCAAAATGAACATCCATAAGGGAATTACAAGAATAGAAAATAAAACCATCCTTAACTTCTATCTAACATCAAATACCATACTACTCTCTCGGAAAACTTATATTCGAAACGCAAATTAACCTTTTTAAATGGTAATTGATGTAACACTGTCAATTATTAGTAAAACAATGAAATAAACGATCAAGAGTATGAATGACTTAGAGGCCTAGAGAGATTGTAGGTGAAATTAATCTGCACATATTAACGGCTTTGTTAAAATTTCACTGAGTGGGAATAAATACATCAGCTACCTCGAAAAAATTTATGAGATATGTGCACTTATAGATGACATATCTACATTTTCACCACAATGCTATTTGTGCTTTATTCAAAATAGGCCCTTATATGCAAACATCCAACCCTGCAACATCCCATCAAAATAGTGCAAAATGTGGTGCAATACTTGAGAGCAACTCCAACCCGCACCATTCCATCAAAATAGTGTACAATGTGGTGCAAAAGTTGCTCCAACTTAGCACCAAATTTCGCACTAATAATCGTAAGATGAAAATGTAGCACCAAATTTAGCATGTTACTGTTTATTTGATGCGTCATTGTTCACGTGTTATTTTTTTTTCAAAAAATTCTAAAAAATATTTCTTTAATTTTTTATTACATATAATAAATTAAAATTAAATATATTATACAAAATTATTAAATAGAAAATTGAATTAAAAATATAATATAAACTAAAGGAATATTCTATTTTATAAACTAATACACTTTTTAGTATAATATTTGGTATCGTTGGTCGGAGAAGAGTAAAAATTTAATGCAATTTTTATATCAAAATGGTGTAAAATTGATGCAAAATGATGGTAAGGGTTGGAATTGGTATGAGCATCACCCTTTCAAGAACGATTTTCCCCCTTTATTTTTGCTGTGATTACCCAATAACGATTAATTAGGTGAAATAAATCCTTTCCTCAAATACAACCTAGATGCAACTGCAATAAAATAAATTCTATTAGCTGAACCCTAAGGGTTCGTCCTTATTCTCTGAGATAAACCCAGAAAGAGCCTCTCCTATTATCGTTAATCATCTGAAAACATATTTTAAAATCTGCATTTCACTATTAATTAAACAACATAACTATATGCACAAAAATAGAAAGACCAAGCAAACAAACAATACCCAAATTCTCATTTTTAGTCAGGGAAGCAATAACATACCGATCCGAACCCAATCCACAACAGAACATTGGGCAGAAAGCCATAATCAAAAACTCCAATGATAAACCCACCACTCTAGTCAATCTGGAAAATACCCACAAAACAAAACTAGTTTCTGTATCTAATTGTCCAAGCTTCCTTGATTTTCCACGAAATTCTAGTTAGTTGCAGGGTGATTGTGAGAGAAGAAGTGAATCTAGAGAGGTAGAACAACCAAAAGATGAAGAGATACAACGTCTTACACTCTGGAAGAAGAAGGTAAGAACATGTCTTGCAATGGGTTCGATATGCTTTGTTGCGCAACAGGCAAGTGTTTTGGCGATTGTTGCGCTTTAGGAACAAACTAGATAAGATTTTACAGAAAATAAATACTGTTTTCAGCCAAAGTACACACCTCTCTTCCCCAAGCAGCCAGACTCCTTTCTCTTTCTTTACATGTGTATTTTTTACTGGTTTAATTTACATATAATGATATTTTTACATTAATTTTTGTTATTTTTAAATAAAATTATATAAAATACTTATTTTAATTTTTATGTTAATTATTATTATTAGATAAATTATTATTAATAAATTATTTTTACAATATTGTTAAAAATACTTAATGATTATATTTTATTCTGTCAATAAATGAATATACATAGTATATTTATATAGGAGTTATAAGTAAACTAGATATATTTAAAGTAATTAGATATAGATATGTTAAAAGTAAAGAGATATACATTAGCAGATATATATATATATATATATATATTAATATATTACTAGATATACATTAACAAACCCCCTCAAACTCAGGGTGGATGTGAGACCAACTTGAGGTTGTCAACCAAATTACGAGTACGTACTTTGGGAAGTGCTTAGTGAAAATATCTACAAGTTGATCGTTGGAGGAAACGGGAAAAAACTTGAGAGTTCCATGGATAAGATGAGAGCGAATAAAGTGATAATTAATCTCGATGTGTTTAGTCCGTTCATGGAAGACATCGTTGTGAACAATATGAATGGCACTCCGATTATCACAATAAAGGGGAGTTGCAGAAGATGTGGACACACCCAAATCCTTAAGGAATCATTGTAGCCAAAGTAGCTCAGATGTGGTATCAGCACGAGCACGATATTCTGCTTCCGTACTGGAACGGGCCACAAAGGTTTGTTTCTTACTTCGACAAGTACCAAGGAGAAAGCAATAACATGTAGTGGACCTGCGATCAGTAGGATCTCCTACCCAATCAGCATCAGAGAATGCACGAAGTACTAAAGAAGACTAAGCTGAGTAGAAAAAATCATGGAAGATAGTGTCTTTCAAGTATCATAGAATACGCAGAACAACAGCATAATGAGTTGATCGTGGAGCAGACAGATACTGGCTCACATGATGAACATCATAAGAGATGTTTGGACGAGTAACTGTAAGATAAACCAGACTGCCAACCAATCGTCTATAAAGAGAGGGATTAGACAATGGTTGCCTCTCTGATGGTGTCAGATGCGCATTAAGTTCAACTGGAGTGTCAACAGTCTTGCTGTCAGTGAGTCCAGCTTGAGATATGAGGTCAGATGCATACTTTGCTTGAGTAATGTAAAGACCATCTGTGGAACGAGTGATCTCAAGACCCAAGAAATAGCTTAAATGTCCAAGGTCTTTCATCTCAAACTGCTTACTAAGAAAATCCTTGAGTTTTTGAATGCCACTAAGGTCATCACCAGTTATTATCATATCATCCACATATAGAAGAAGCAAAATGATGCCTTTATCATTACGACGAAGAAATAAGGCAGAATTATAAGGACTGATAATGTAACCCAAGCGAAGGATGGTGGAGCTGAATTTGGCAAACCATGCTCATGGAGCTTGTTTAAGGCCATAAAGTGCACGTCGAAGGCGACAAACCTTATTTGTTTCAACATAAAGACTAGGAGGAGGTTGCATATAGACTTCTTCATGTAGATCCTCATTAAGGAATGCATTTTTAACATCCATCTAAAAAAGGTCTCATTTACTAGCAGCGGCAACATCTAAGAGGGTACGAACAGAGGAAATACGGGCAAGTAGAGCAAAAGTCTCTTCATAATCAATCCCATACTCTTGTGTAAAATCTCTTGCTATAAGACAAGCCTTGTAGCGATCGATAGACCCATCAGAGCGAGTCTTGACCTTATAGATCCACTTACTACCAACCATAGATTGACCAGGAGGGAGAGTAACAAGATCCCAAGTATGGTTTTTGGTTAATGCATCAATTTCTTCTTTCATTGCAATTTGCCAAGAAGGGTTAGTAGATGCCTCACGATAGGTGTGAGGCTCATGGAGTGTAGCAAGGGTAGTGTAACAATGATAGTCAAGTAAATGTGTAGGAATGGATCTTACCCGGGTTGAGTGGCAAGGTGGAATGTCTTATTGAGGATCTTCAGGCGGAGCAGGAGCAAGGGACCTATGTTCAAGGTGAGGTAGCTCATTATCAACCTGTTCTTCTACGACCTGTCTAGGAGAATCATCAAAAATATCTGAAGATTGAATAGTGAAGTCCAAAGATGGATTAGAAGTATTTGTAGAAGGAACAAAAGACACATTTGGAAAATTTTCTAAAACATTTAAATTAGTTAGGGAAGAACGAAAGTGAGAAAGTTCAACAAATAAACGGTATTCTCAAAAGACAACATTACGGGAAACACAGAGACGATGTGAGACAGGATCATAACATCGATACCCTTTTTGAGTTTCATCATAACCAAGAAAACAACAAAGTCTAGATCGAGGCTCAAGTTTTTTGTGTTCATGAGGCTGAAGAAGAACGAAACAAACAGATCCGAATGAGCGAAGGTAATGATAGTTAGGAGATGATCCAAAAAGGCGCTCATACGGAGTCTGATTATGAATGACAGCGCTTGGAATGTGATTAATGGCATAAACAACATGAAGAGCAGCTTCACCCCAAAATGGGGCAGGAACTTTGGTAGAGAGAAGAAGAGCACGAATAGTGTCAAGAATATGACAAAGTTTTCTTTCGGCTCGACCATTTTGTTGAGAGGTTCCTGAACAGGTTAGATTATGTACAGTGCCATAGGAGTGTAACAGAATTTGAAAATCATTTTGAGTATATTCAAGAGCATTATCAGATCGAAAAGTTTTGATATGTTTGGAGAATTGTGTTTCAACCATTTTTGCAACGTTACTGTATATTGATAAGATTTCATAACGAGATTTCATTGGAAAGATCCAACTATAACGAGAATAATCATCAATAAAAACAACAAAATATCAAGATCCACCAATACTAGTAACAGGAGAAGGTCCCCAAACATCAGAATGAATTAACTCAAAAATACTATTAGAGATAGATTTACTATTATTGAAAGGTAAAGCTGGTTGTTTTCCTAACTGACATGAAGTACAATCAAAATTATCTTTGGACACAGAACCCAATAGACCTTTAGAAGCTAACTATTGTACCCGAGAGGATGGGGCATGACCAAGACGAGAATGCCAAAGTGCAAGAGAAGGTAAGGAAGAAACTACAACAGTTGCAGCAGCAACAAAGGCAGGAGCAACAGATGGAAACTGAAGATTGTTTACGGGAAACATATGCCCGACCCTAGGACCGGTCCCAAGCTCTTGCCCCATCCTCAGATCCTGCACAATACACCCAGAATAGTCAAAAATAAGGTGATATCCTAGTTCAGCTAATTGTCCCACAGAGCATAAATTATATGATAGGTCAGGTACATGGAAAACCTTAGGAACAGATAGGGTATAGGTCGAAACAAAACCTAGACTATTCCCATGAATGGTGGAACCATCAGCTATATGAATATTAAGGGGATGTGGTGCAGGGTCAAGTTTGGAGAATAAAGATGAGTGAGGTGTCATGTGATTGCAACATGTAGAGTCAAAAAGCCAAGTTTGAGACTTACTGGGCAAAACAGATAGGGTGGTGGAAAGAGATGCATTACCATCCATTTGAACAGCCTGAGTTATGATCTTCTGTAGTTCAGTGGAGGAGAGGTTGATAGTGGATTCAGAAGACTGGGACTCTGCTGAACTAGAAGGTATCAACGAAGTAGGCTCAGTATTAGCAACAGTAGCAGTAGATTTGTTGCGACGGTAACAAGTCTCAATGGTGTGGCCATGACGCTTGCAATAATTACAGAACCTTTTATTGCTCTGCCTGCGACGATTGTAAAAACCAGAGGAATCACCTGATTGCTAAGGTTGTTCAATGACAGGAGTAGGAGGAGTAATAGCCAAAACATTGAGCTTATTCTGGGCTTGAAGGGTTGCAAGTCGAGCTTCTTCTCTAACCAACTCATTTACAGCAGTATCAAGAGAGGAGGGAGGACTACGATTAAGAAGTTGACCTCAGATTGGCTCAAAGTCCTTGTGAAGTGACATCAAGAACTCATAGAGACGAAATCCATCCCTAATTGTAGCATATTGTTGAGCATCTGTTGAGCATGCCCAAATTGGATCACAAAGGTCAATTTGGTCCCAAAGGAAGCAAAGTTGATCAAAATAGTCATTGATGGATTGCTCTGGTTCCTGTTGAAGTTTATACAATTCACCTATTAGTTGATATTTCATGGATCCGTGAGTGGAGTACCTTTTGGCCAACATATCCCATGCTGATTTGGCATCATCAAAGCTGCCCAACAGATTGGAGATGGATGGAATGGAAGTATTCCGAATCCATGTAAAGATCATGTGGTTGTGACTATCCCATTCAATCATGCGACGAAGAAAGATAGCATCTTCTTCACTTGCTCCTTTAACAGGAATGATAATTGCACCAGTACAATAATTCCAGAGCATACGACCCTTAAGAAAACTATGCATAGCTTGAGACCATGACAAGTAATTCTTGGTCCCTTCCAATATAGTATTGATAGGGCAAGAAACAAAAGTATCCTTTTTATCCATTTGAAAACACAATATGCAAAAACAAACTGCAAAAATGAGATCTACGTGAAAAACTGGGTAGGGTGAACCTGTATTGCAAAAATCCGGTCAACGGTCAACCGATAGTCCGGTCAACGGTCACGGGCAGTAGGGTCATCTCGGTCAACGGTCAGATCGGTCAGGCCAGTCACTGTCAACGGGTTCTGTGACGTCAGTTGGAGGTGATGATGATGTCAACCCTACGTAAGGTACTGATGGCATCACGAGTAGAGCGCGGCGTGCTTGGCGCGTCAGATCCACGCGCAGTTGCTGTTGGCGGCGCGTGAGAGTGCGTACGGAGGCTTATGAATGTGATACTTCCACGGTTATGTAGATCGGGTCGCGGTGATCACAATGGTATCTACAGATAGGTCATCGGTTTAAGATTAACGGTGGCGACGGTGGCGCGTGAAGGACGTACAAATTGGTTGTGCGGCGCGTGAGGTGTCTGATGGTTGTGATACTTCCACGGTTGTGTAGATCCGGTTGAGCCGATCACAGTGGTATATGTAAAAAAAATTCGGAACAATATACACGGCGGCGAGAGTGATTTCAGTTGTTTGTATGGTGCAGAACTCCTTAACAACGGCCACTATAGTTCCGGAACCTAAAGACAACGGCTAAAAGACGTCGGAGGTTCAACGGTGAATGATTGCAGCGGCTATTGTGACAACGGAAGCTATAAGGGTTGAGTAACACAAAAAAAAACATTGCTAGAAAGACAAGAATAGTGGCTTTGATACCATGTTAGAAATACTTAATGATTGTATTCTATTCTGTCAATAAATGAATATACATGGTGCCTTTATATAAGAGTTGCAAGTAAACTAGATATATTTAAAGTAACTAGATATAGATATAACAGAAGTAGAAAGATATACATTAGCCGATATATATATATTAATATATTAAACATAATATATCTACTTAATGGTACAATATGTTTTTATATATTAACTTCTAAATAAATAATTTACGTGATATTTAATTATTAATTTTAAAAAATTATATATTAAAATTTTTATAATTATTTAATTACTACAAGAGGTGATGGAGTTTTTGAAAAATGTCATAATAATTTCGTTATTATGTATAAATAAATACATTAGTATTATAATTTTTAAGTTGAATACTTATAATCTTATTATTTACAAAAATTAATCATTATAAATACTTAATTTTAGTATTTTTGATGAATTAGATATACTCATTTTAATAAATTATATGATTAAAAATATTTATTTTTCATAATAGTAAAACTAGTAATACATAACTCATAAATTACGGAACTAAATTACTTATTTTAAAAAATTAGGATGTAATGTATTTAAAGTAATAATTATAAGACTAATATATTTATTTGATAAAAATTACAATATCTCTACTTTTATGGTTAAGTAAAACGAGTCCATTTATCTAAATCAATAATTACTTATCACATTCATTGTTATATGATAACAACTTAGTGTATAAAGAATTACTCTAGCATAACTAACTTGATATACATATATTTTTTTTAAAAAAAATTATATATTATATGCATATTTAAAAAGGATAACATAATAATGGTTCATTTTACTTATATAAATTAGACACGTTATTAGTATTTTTTAAAATTAACCTAACTCATAAATTACATAATTAAATTACTTATTTTTAAAAAAATTAGGATATAATGTATTTAACATAATAATTATAAGACTAATATATTTATTTGATAAAAATTACAAGATTTTTACTTTTATCATTAAGTAAAACAAGTCCATTTTTCTAAACTAATAATTACTTATCACATCTATTATTATATGATAACAACTTAATGTATAAAGAATTGTTCTAGCATAACTAACTTGATATACATATATTTTAAAAACAAATTATATATTATATGCATATTTAAAAAGGATAACATGATAATAGTTCATTTTACTTATATAAATTAGACGTGTTAGTCCTATTTTTTAAAATTAACATAATTTAATTACTTAATTATTTTATTTTTGAATATTTTAATTACAATGGGTTAGTAGATGTTTAAATAATAAAATATCTCCAAAAAAATTTAAAAAAAATGAAAATTAATATAAAATAATTAAAATATTTATAAATATAAAAATAAGGTTATTAAAGTATATAAATTTAAAATAAAATAATAAATATATTTACTTTATAAAACTAAAAAATCTATATGTAATTTTTTTTAATCTAATAATACTTAATATAGCTACTTGTCACAATTGTTATTATATGATAATAACTTAATGTATAAAGAAAATTGTCATATGTATATTTAAAAGTATAACATGATAATTTAATCAATTTAATTATATAAATTAGATACTGATGAACACAACATCAAGTTCCCAATAACGATGCCAAAACCTTGATGAGTACAAGACCAGTATTGCAAATAATGATCCTGCGAATACTTTTGTGTTTGGAGAGAATTTTCTGTATTAAGGATTCTATTGATTTTTAGAGAAAAGTAGAAAAACTAGACAAATGAATAGATTATATTCTCCCCATTAAAGAGATATAAATAACACCTACTAAACAGGTGTTGAGATTACATAGGTTGGAGCTCTCAAACGACCAAAATATATACTATTCATCTCTTAACAAATCTGGTCGCTATAAGCGTTACATAAACAGGCTGTTATATACATACGGCTTGAGGTTCTACAATAAGATGTGACCCAGATCGTTAAGATGTTGTACCATGCCATTTACCTTGAACATATCTTACCCATTAGGTCTTGATTCTCAACTATTAACCATCAGGTCTTGACCACCAGACCTTAATTTTCAGGTTCATCAAGTCGTTATTTACAGGGATTATCCTTAATATGAGCAAGGTATCTCAAGTCACTAGGGTCGTGTACTTGTTACATAAATAATACCAAACACTTTGGTTTTATTGTTTGTAAAACTCTCGCAAGTGCACGAATCATTTTATAACAAATAATAAGTATACTCTCAAGGTCGATCTAAGGAAGGAATATATGTGATTTTTAATTTATTATTTAAAATCTTAAAGACGAAATTAAATCTTAAACATCATATCACGATATTTTGGTTTTTTTGTTTCCTAATCTAAAAACATAAAAAAAATAAACATAGATATATATTCAATAAATAAACATGCAATTTTTTATCATTCATAAAAATATAGTATTTAAGGATATAATAATTAAGTTAATTATGCTTACTCATATTATTTAGGTTATTAAAGATATAAATTGATATTTATTGATTCTTTTTTTATATGAATACTATTTTTGGTAGGGTTAGATATTTTTTGTTAATTAAATAAATCAATTAACATATATGGGTAGGATCGATAATTAATTTGATTAATTAAATTAATTTTTTTTCTTAAGAGATTGAAAATAAACCATTTAAATGACACATTTGTTGGAATTAAATATTTTAAACTTTCATTAAGGTGTCAAAATTAAACCTAAAAATAACTTGATAAAAAAAATAAAAAATACTCTGCTCACATGCACAAGTGTCAATGAAAAAATACTTATCAACTTTATTTTAAAGAAATTATTGATTATAGTTTTACCATCGTATCTTTTATATTAATTTACATTAGTATATCTTTTAAAATAATTCTTACATGTGATAAAATATAAAAAAAAATATGTATAAATTTATAGGATGTTATTATTACTTTTATTATAAAGGGAAAAAAATTATTAGATAACCTTTAAGTTTTCAAAAAGAATAAAAACTCACATCAATTTTAAAAAAATAGGTAAACATATCATCTTAGTTATTGTTTCGTTACAAAATTATTTTTAATTATTTTTATTTTTATTGATATTTTTTTTACAAATAATTAAATTAAAAAATATATTAAATTAAATTAATTATTGTTATTTTTAAAACTATAAGAATTTTTTTTAAAATAAAACTTTAACTAATATATTTGCTGGTCTCGCTTAGGAAAATAGATCAGTTTGATAGATGATACTTCATGAATAGAATTTAAAGGTTATCATTCTCAACTCTCAACTATCTAATCTTGCAAATATTGAATTAACTTTTTTTAGAATTGAACTAGTTAATGAGACTTATGATTTTAGCAAAAAAGAAAAAGAAAAAGAAAAAGAAAATATTTTTATAAAAAACACAAGTGACCCGTACTTGATAATTTAAAATAATTATTCAATTTTTTTTTATTCATATGTAATTCCTGTGTTGAATGATAATCTAAAACAGTTTTTAATTTGTTGGTTAGTTTTTATAGTGTAAGGCTCTTTCATTAATTATTATGTCTATGATTTGAAAAATTATAAATTGTTTTTGAGTCCTTTCATTCTTTTTCTTTCATGGGACATGTTTGTGGGAATAATTCCTCCTTTAATGATTTGATCTTTATCATTTTGGAGACTTCTTTTTTTTTTTTTTTTAATAACCACATATATTGGAGACTTTGCATTTTCACACCTAAATTTTCCGGATGAGCTTTGTACTCACAACTTTGAAGATATTTAGTTAACTTTTTATTAAAGAGTTATATGAATTAGAATAATTTAATTTTTTATTTTTTTTATTAAAAAATGATAATATAAATACAAATTTTAAATTTTTAAATTTTAAATTTTTAAATTTTAAATTTTTTTTATCAAATTTATCTGACAGAGATTTCTGAAGTTTGTAAGAGCTGTCACATCATTAGAGTCAATCAAATATGTCGTGACAATACCAAAAGAAAAACGACATGCCTAAGAAATTTTAGACTTAAGCATCAATCTAATATAATTTGGAGAAAAATATGTTCCAGGTAATTTATACTAAGTTAAAGGGATAGTAATTTTAAAAAAAATGTTATTTAATTTTTTATTAATAAATAAATAAAAAGTAAAAATTATTTTTTATCATATTTATGACTAAAACTATTAAAATTTTATCATAAATTTTATAAATAATAAATTATGTTTTAATATTTTTTAATATAAAAGATATTAACGTCAAATCAATTATTGGACAAGATTTCTACTTTTATTTGGCAACATTAGGCGATTTTTTTTTTCTATTCTTTTATATTTAATTTTAAAAATCAATGTAATCCGCTAACGTTAATAACCCTTGGCATGGGTTTAGTTATCGTGTTTGGTATAAACTTTTAATTCATTTCTACGATAATTATTTTACTTTTTTTAAAAAAAATACATTCATTATTCTAATGGATTTTTCGCTTTATTTTTAGTTAATCTTATTCATTAATTTTTAAGAAATAAATAAATAAAAATATTAAAAAATAATTTTTTTAAACCATTTTAACACTCCAAACTTCATTAATTTTCTCTCATTTTTTCCATTGTTTTTTTTCATATTTATACACATAAAACAATTGAAATCCATTATCCATTATCTTTGGATAGCAATTGTGGAACTACCCCACTAACCTACCCTTTCCATTAAAAGAGAACAAAAAAGAAAGTGATTATGTGAAAAACAGAAAAGAAAGCAATTCGTGCACTGTGCACGGCGCACTGCACGCTTGATTCACCCTTCCTGATAGCGAGGGTTTGGTTTGGAATTTAATTGGAATGTTTGGGCTTATCATTGCCCATTCTAGGGAAATGATGTTTGTCCTCAAGCATTAGATGAGGAAATTAGCGACATAGGTTGTTTGTGACTTCCCAAGTGGCGTTCTCGTAGGGAAGATATCTCCAATGCACCAAGCTTTATTCCACGAAGGTGTTACCATGTTTTATCCATCGAGTATCCAGTATTTGTTGAGGTTCAAGGGATATTATACCATCGTTAGCAGTTAGAGGTAATTTAGTTGAGTGTCAGGTGGGACCTTTGTATGGTTTCAACAAAGAGACATGGAATAGAGGATGTATTTGAGTCATGGGTGGTAGTTGTAGACGATAGGCTACTGCTTCGATTCTTTCCACAATAAGATAGGGGTCATAGTAAAGATTGGATAACTTGTGATGAGCCCTCTGGAATAGAGTGTGTTGGCGATATGGATGGAGTTTTAGTAAGATTGGTTCACCAACATTGAATTGGATAATCCTTCTCTTGGAATCTGCTTGTTGCTTTATGAGGTTAATTGTCATTTCCAAGTTTATTTTCAACTGGTGTAGCAATTCGTCACGATGTATGAGCATTTGATCCACTTCATGGACTGGTGAAAGACCTTCTGGGTAGGTTAGGGTCATTGGTGGAAGACAGTCGTATAGAGCTTGATAAGGTGTCATCTTTGTTGAGGCATGATAAGTGGTATTGTACCAATATTCTGCCTACGTAAGATATGTACTCCATTTACGAAGCCATTGGTGAACAAAGCAGCACAAAAATTGTTCAACACAAAAGTTAACAACTTTAGTTTAGCCATCTATTTGTGGATGGTAGGCTGAGTTGAGTTTAAGATTGGAGCCAGAGAGTTTAAAGAATTCCTGCCAAAACTTGTTGATGAAGTTGAGGTTGTGATCACTAATTATGGAGTGTGGCATCCTATGGAGTTTGATGACTCCCTCAATAAATGTTTTTGCACCAAATTTTGTTGTTAGCGGGTGAGTTAATGGAATAAAGTGGGTAAACTTACTAAGTCAATCGACTACCACCAAATTGTTGTCTTTGCCATAAGAATTAGGTAGGCTTTCAATGAAATCGAGAGTGACGTCCTCCCAGACTTGTGAAGGGTTTGGTAAGGGTTGCAATAACCCTGTTGGAGCTACTATTTCAGTTTTGATGTGTTGGTATACTTTAAATTTATGCACATACTCTTGAACAATCTTATGCATCTTTAGCCAAAAAAATTGTTGTTGTAAGCGTTTGTAGGTTCTAAGGATCCCTGAATGCCCTCTAACTTTAGAGTCGTGGACTTCATACAACAATTTAGTCCTTGGATTTGTCATTTGGCACCACGAATTTCCTTTTTGAAATGAGCAATCCATCACACCAAATCAAATTTTCATAAGTTGGATTACCAACTTTACGTCCCAAATGCTACACGTAGGGGTCTGATTTAGTGGCATCGTGTATTTGTGTCCAAATTTCCACTTTTGAGGAATGAAGTGTAACCAATATTGGGCTATCTGGTTGTCTAGATAAGGGATCTGTTATAGAGTTGTCACGTCTATATCTAAAAATGATATCATAATCATACCCTCGTAATTTGGCCACCCATTTCTTCTATTCAGGGGTTGGAACACGTTGATCCAAAAAAAAAATTAAGATTGTGTTGATCAATTTTGATGAAAAATTTATGGCCAAGTAGATATGGTCTGTACAATCGTATAACTTCCACAATGGCTAGCATTTCCTTTGCATAGATTGACCAGGATTTCTTAGTGATTCCTAGGGCACGACTCATGTAAGCAATTGGTCTATTTTGTTGAGTAAGGACAACACCAATGTTGGTTCCTGATGCATCTGTCTCTAGAATGAATGGCTCGATAAAGTTAGGCATGGCTAGGGAGGGGATGGATGTTATGGCTTGTTTCAAGGTTGAGAAAGTTGTTTCTACATCTACATTCCATTGAAAATGCCCATTTTTGAGGAGGGTAGTTAATGGTCAACCTATTACCTCATACCCACGTACAAACTTACGGTAGTAGCCAGTAAGGCATAAGAATCCTCAATGCTCAGTGATGTTGGAGGGTCTGGGCCAAGCAACCATTGCTTCAATCTTTTTGTCATCAACTTTGACCCTACTATGTGCAATTATGTGGCCCAAATACTCTATCTCTTGTTGACCAAATGTGCATTTACTCAATTTGGCATAAATTTTGTGCTGCTTGAGGAGGGCTAATGTAGTTTAGACATGCTCCAAGTGTTGTTTCCATGTTGAAATGTAAATTAAAATGTCATAAAAAACACCAGATGAACTTGCGCAAGTATGGTCGAAAAATTGAGTTCATGATGGCTTAGAAGGTAGATGGTGCATTGCATAGCCCAAAGGGCATAACCATGTATTCATAGTGGCCAATGTGATTATGAAAGGAAATCTTAGGAATATCCATGGGGTTGACTTGTATTTGGTGGTATCTTGCTTTGAGGTCCAGCTTAGTAAAGAATGCAGCACCATATAACTCATCCAACATATCATCCATTGTTGGAATTGGAAAACAATCCTTGATTGTGGCAGTGTTGAGTGCTCAATAGTCCGTGCAAAATCGCCATTTGCAATCTTTCTTCTTGACTAGTAATAATTGAAAGGAAAAGGGGTTGGTGTTAGGTCGAATTAACCCTGTATTAAGCATTTCTTGCACTTGATTCTCAATCTCAACCTTTTGGAAATAGGCGTACATATAGGGTCTTACATTTATGACCTCGGTTCCATCTTTAAGATGTATTATGTGAGAGACTTCACGTGCAGGTGGTAAACTGGTTGGCTCGGTAAAAACATTTGAGTAATCTGTGAGTAATGCCTACATATCTGGTATAAATTACTCATGATTTTGTTGTCCCTCGAGCTAGAAGTATAAGGCAAACATAGCTTGTCGTTATTGAAAATCCTTAGTAAAGCCTTTCCATGTAATGTCTTGGATGGGTTGAATTTCAATCCCTTGGAGTTACGTGTGCTATTGTTCCCATATGAAATCCATGGTTTGTTTCTTCCAATCACAGGCTACTACTCCCAATGTCTCTAACCATTGAATGTCTGGCATCATATCCAATCCATATAAGGGTACAGAAAAAAGATCTCTTTGGAACTTAGTACCTTGTAAGTTAACTGTGAGCTGCTTATTTATCCCTTTGCATGATAATTTGTCCCCATTTGCAACTTTGATGACAAAAGGTGTTCAAGGCTTCATTAGAAAACGAAGCATTGTGGCTACTCTATCACTAATAACGTTATGAGTGGATCCACTGTCAACTAAGGCAATCAACTCATACTTTCCAATCATTGCCTTAATTCTCATGGTTCTAGGTATTGTCCACCCAGTTAACATGTGCAGGGTGATTTCTGGTTCAATTCCAGTGTCATGTTCCTCAATTGCAGCTAGCTTTATTATCGTGTTTTCCCTACCTATTGCCTCTGGGTTTTCATCTCCTTATATATAGGCTTCTAAGAGCAGCAATTATGGTGATTGACACTTGTGGCTAGGGGTGAACCGTTCATTATAGTTGAAGCATAACTTCTAAGCTATTCATTTCTACATTTCATCCCTTGACAATCTTTTGATCGTTGCTGGTGTAATACCCTTGGTAAAATCTGTGGTACCCATATGGATGGATGTTCATAAAGCGTTTGGCTAAGCTAGTCGTCTTTTCCTCACAAGTTGATCATCCCTCGTTTGTGCCAAGTTATTTTCCTCTTTTACAGACTGAGGCCTAAACATTCTGATACTGTCAATCACCTATGGTTTCAAACCACCCATAAATGTACCCACGAGAGTCTTTTAGGTCCATCCATATACTCTATTTTCCAGTCATTCAAACTCTTATTGATAGTCTCTCAGAGTTCTCGTTTGCCTTACTCGTGATAATGCTTTGTCAAAATCCTCAGAATCAGAGGGTCCAAAATGAGCCCAAAGTTCATCTTGCCCACGAAAGTGCCCTTTCTTCATCTTGAAAAGACCTACGAAGCCATTGTCACCACTGGTTGGCTTCCCATTCTAGATGGTAGGAGGCTAAAGAAACTCCCCAGGCTTCAGGAGTGTTTTGGAATTCAAAAAATTGGTTCAAACTTTGCTATCTCAGAAGATACAACCATGGGACCATTGTCGTTGCCTTTATGGTGAGATGGTTGATGGTATCATCTACATGGCCTAATCTGTCAGCCATGACGATCTTCATCCTATGTAACCCCTCTTGCACATCACCTAAACCAACTTCAAATTGCTCAATTATTTCCTTGTTGGTGGCCATTGTTACGCAAGCTTTAATACCAATGATAGGTCTCAATCAACACAAGCATAATAAACACACAGATTTTTGGTAAGAATAGTCTCCAAACTTCATTAATTTTCTCTAATTTTTCCCATTATTCTTCTTCATATTTATACACACAAAACAAATGAAATCCATTACCTATTATCTTTGGGTAGTAGTTGTGGAACTGCCCCATTAACTTATTCTTTACATTAAAAGGGAAAAAAGAAAAGAAAGTGGTTACATGGAAAATAGAAAAGGAATCAAATCATGTGTTGCGCGCTCGGTTCACCCTTCGTAATAACTAGGGTTGGGTTTTGGAATTCGATTGGAGCATCTGACCTGATCATCCTCTTACTTAGAATCTTCCACCCTTTTAGTCGATCACTCTATACCTACCCCAATGTTGTCAGCATCACCCAACAAGACTTAAACTACATGTTTTGAAAACCAAACATTGAAGAATTTTCTAAAAATGATAGTCAATATGCAACCACACACCACTTCATTTAACCAATTTTCTTCAGTTTGTGTCAACTTTAATCTCGTCCTGCCATCAGATGATCACCAAGAGATCTGGGAGAGAATAGAGAGAAAATATGTGAGATTGGAAGATAATGGTGGTTTTAAAGCATTGGGCAATAATCGATACAAAATTATAAATACATAGTATGATAATTTTATAATAAAGTGATACGAAGAGTATCGTTATTAAGAATTGGTAACTTATTTTTGACAAATAACAAAATTATATTAATCTTAATTTTATCTGTAGAAATCACTAAGGTTATTTTAATTAGAATTTAAAATAAAATTAATATAAAGAAAATGTGCAAAACAAAATAAAGATATTATTTGAAAATCAAATCAATGGGAAAAAAACTTATAAAAAATCGATTTCACCTATTCCATCACTATGTTTTACTCATCTAGTTAATTTAATTTAATTCTCTTATGTTTATTAATAATCTCCAAAAATATTCAAAAGTTTCTTTCGATTGTTAATTGAAAATAATATTGTTCATTAATTTATACAAAAATATACAATTTAATAAAATAATAAAACATGAAGACCAATTATTTTTATAACTACACAAATTCATATAAGTTTTACTACCTTTATATTTACCTATACCAAAATATTTTAGATTCATCCCATAGTTCTTTTTTTTATAATAAATCATAATACTAAAATCATCTAATTAATGACCAGTTAATTAGAAGCATTAAATTAAAAATAAATCAAAAAAATATGAAGAAAAATAATTAAAATTAACATAAAAAATCAAATATAATTTAGAATTAAATTACATCTTTTTATTAGAATAAAGAAAAAATAATTAATGTTAAAAATTAAATTTAACATAAACAAATTTAACATAATTTTATAAGAAAAATTGAAAGAAAATTTACTTTCACGTTTTTCTCTTGCACTCATGTATATTTTTCTCCGATCTGCGTCGTTGTTCTCCCTTTCTTTCTTCTTTCTTTCTTTTTTTCCTTTTCTCTGTTCGCGCAGTTCTCTTCTCTCTCTCTCTGTTCTTTTTTTTTGTTCGTCGGCTGTCCTCTATCCCTTCCCTAATTAACCCTAAGCGCCTGTTGAGAATAATTAGATTAATAACGACTAGTTTAATAACGGCTAGTTTAGTAACGACTAGTTTAATAACGGCTAGTTTAACGGCTAGTTTAATAACGGCTAGTTTAACGGCTAGTTTAATAACGGCTAGTTTAACGGCTAGTTTAATAACGGCTAGTTTAGTAACGGCTAGTTTAACGGCTAGTTTAATAACGACTAGTTTCTTCCTTTCAATGTATAAATATAACATTAGACATTAAGCCAAAATCAATTCAATAACTCTCTCAACAAAAATCAGAGAAAATCAACATGGTATCAGAGCAGATTTGATCTTGCTCCAAATCAATCCCATCTTTGGGCACGTCAAGTGACTTTTGGTCTAATCGGCAGAGACAAATTTGAGCATGTCACTGGTGAGAAATCAAAACCAAAAGCCGAAGATCCAACACACCCAACAGTTGAAGAAAGAAAGGAAATTTCAGAATGGAGAAAGAGTGACAATCTAGTCATGAGTTGGTTACTGGCAACCATGGAACCCCATATCTCTGATCTCATGACATATCTAGATACAGCTCGAGATATGTGGGTTAAAGCCGAGACAATGTTCGAAAAGAAGAAAAATTACTCTCTTATTTATCAACTTCAGCAAGGACTTCAACAGTTACAACAACAAAATCAATCTGTCACCGAACTATTCAGCCAAATCCAAAAAAAGAATGATGAGATTAGAGTGTATCGACCTCTCACAGCCGATCTTGATGAAATCAAAAGAAGAGAGGAGCAGGATGGAATTTTCACCTTCCTCGCCAAGCTCGATTCAAGCTATGAGGGGGTACGCTCACAAATTCTTCTCATGGGTGAGCTGCCATCTGTTGATGAGGTTGTTGGAATGGTTGAAAGAGAAGAGACAAGAAGAATAGTGATGGGTACTCAACTACCTGACAACCCCGAAGCCAAGGCTTTCGTCACCAGATCTAACCCTAGGCCAGAACGTCGGGGAGACCAAACACTCACTCGCTGCGATTATTGTAAGAAGGAAGGACACAAGCGTGAGGAATGCTGGTGTCTCAACCCTCATCTTCGACAAAAGGGAAGGCGAGGTGGAGGCTTCGTCAGAGGGGGAGATCAGCGACAAAATCGGGTAGAGAGTAGAGAGAAAATGGGTTACTCTGCACAAAAGGAAAAAGAGGATATGAGTACAAACGAGGCTGAAAAAGAAATAAAAGGTGAGGTGGATATGGATCAAATGAGGCAGCTGTATACACAATTATCCGTGATGTTTCAAGGAAAATCTCAAAAAACCTCTAGTATGATTACAAACCTTACTCAAAATTCTTTAAATTCCAAATGGATTCTTGATTCAGGTTTAACTGATCACATAACTGGAAATAAAAACTTACTCAATAATTACAAAAAAATTGAGACTAAATAATTTGTAATCGTTGCAAATGGTGAAAAAATGGAAATTTTAGGAAATGGTTCAATTATTCTCCTTTCAAGAAAAATTTCAAATGTTTTGCATGTGAATAATTGTACATCTAACTTGTTATCCATTAGTAAAATCACACGAGACTTAAATTGTGAAATTACATTTACATCCAAAAATGTGATTTTTCAGGAATTGATAACGAAGAATATCATTGGTGAATGTTTTCTAGAAAATGGGCTTTATATTCTGAGTGAAGAAAAATGAAACTTCAATATTAAAAAAGAAGAAGAATTAGGCACTCTTTGGCATAAGAGAATTGGACATCCTTCCGATAAGATTTTAAAATATATTTTTGATTTCAAACAACTAGATTGTAGTAGTTGTGAAATTTGCAAATTAGGAAAGCACACAAGGTTACCATTTAGTTTATCCAATTGTAAAAGCAAAAAACCTTTTGAGTTAATACATTCTGATGTTTGGGGCCCTGCTCCAATTGAGTCATTTAATGGTTATAAATACTTTGTTATATTTATAGATGATTTTTCAAGGACCACATGGTTACACTTGTTAAAAAATAAAAGTGAAATTTTTTCTCAATTTCAAGAATTTTATAATTTTGTAGAAAATCAATATGATGCAAAGATTAAAACTTTTAGAAGTGATAATGGAACGGAATTTGTAAATCAAAATTTTACAAATTTTTTCAAGCAAAAAGGAATTTTACATCAAACAACTTGTATTTACACACCCCAACAAAATGATGTGTCGGAAAGAAAAAAATCGACATTTACTTGAAGTAACAAGAGTACTTTTGTTTCAAAATAATGTTCCAATAATTTTTTGGTCGGATGTTGTTCTCACCGCAACATATTTAATTAATAGATTGTCAAGTGCCAATTTGAATTTCAAAAGCCCACTAGAAATCCTCTACCAAGAAAAACTCAATATCTATCATTTAAGAGTATTTGGATGTACATGTTATGTGCACAAAAATAAACAACACAAGTTAGATTATACATCAATCAAAACTATTTTCTTGGGGTATTCATCTCAAAAAAAGGGTTATAAATGCTATGATCTGATTAACAAAAAACATTACATTTCAAGAGATGTGACATTCCAAGAAAATGAGCCATATTACAAAACACTAGAAAAGGAGACTAATAACCAAGAGGAACCAAATGAATTTACATTTCCATTTTTTTATTCTGAAGAAGGAAATATAGTAGTAGAAAATGAAAATGAAATAATCAATGAGAATGAAGAGGAAGAAACTTCTCAAAGTGAGGGGGAAGATGGTACTACCGAAATAATACCATTGAGAAGGTCTAATCGGACTCCACAACCTACAACTAGATTACGGGATTTTGTAACATATGAGGTAAAATATCCTATCCAAAATTATTTATCTTATGAAAATGTTACACCAAAATATAGGACTTATTTGACCTCGATTTCCAAAGAAAATGAGCCAAATAACTATGAGGAAGCAATAGGCCAACTGGTATGGTGCAAAGCAATGGAAGAAGAACTTCGAGCACTTGAAAAAAATGAAACATGGGTAGTCGTACAACTACCTAAAGGAAAGAAACCCGTAGGATGCAAATGGATCTATAAGATTAAGTTTAATAGTGATGGTACTATTGAAAGGTACAAAGCACGATTAGTGACAAAAGGTTATACTCAAACCTATGGTGTAGACAATCAAGAAACATTTGCACCCGTGGCCAAAATGAATACCGTTAGGATTTTACTTTCCATAGCGGTAAACCAAAATTGGATCTTACATCAAATGGATGTCAAGAATGCTTTTCTCCAAGGAACACTTGAAGAAGAGGTATATGACGCTTCCACCTGGTCATAAAAAAGAAAACAATTCTAGTCTAGTGTGTAGGTTAAAAAAATTTATTTACGGACTAAAGCAATCTCCACGAGCATGGTATGGAAAACTAAGCTCTTATTTAATTTCTTGTGATTTTAAAATTAGTAATGCCGATCACTCATTATTTTCCAAAAATTATGGTACATTCACAACCATAATTCTAGTATATGTAGATGATATAATAATTACCAGAAATAATTTGGAAGAAATTAAAAAAGTGAAAATGAAATTAAAGGAGAATTTTGATATCAAAGACTTAGGTTTATTAAAATATTTTCTAGGAATAGAAATAACACATTCACCCAAGGGACTTTTTATTTCACAAAGAAAATATACACTTGACCTATTGAAAGAAACTGGTAAATTAGGGAGTAAACCAACATTTACACCAATAGATAGTAAATGAAAATTAAATATTGAGGATGGCGAACCCTTAGAAGACATAAGCCAATTTCAAAGACTTGTAGGAAAATTAATTTATTTAACGGTAACCCGACCAGACATTTCTTTTTCAGTAAGCCAAATTAGTAAATTTATGCATACACCTAGAACACCATATTTAGAGGCTATACATAGAATTTTAAAATATTTAAAATGGACACCTAGTAAAGGAATTCTCATGAAACGTAATAATTCTAATGAAGTGTGTGGCTACTCCGATGCAGATTGGGCTGGTAGCTTTGATAGAAAATCAACCACTGGTTTTTGCACGTTTGTAGGCGTAAATTTAGTCACATGGAAAAGCAAGAAATAAAATGTTGTGGCACGATCAAGTGCCGAGGCAAAATATCGAGCCATGGCATCAATCTCAAGCGAGCTAACTTGGATCAAACAACTTCTTTTGGATATCAGAATTAAAATTCAAGAACCAATGAAGATGTTTTGTGATAACCAAGCGGCGCGACATATAGCATCAAATCCGGTGTTTCACGAGAGAACAAAACACATCGAAGTGGATTGCCACTTCATTCGAGAAAAAATTCAAGCAAAGGAAATTGAAACTCCATTTGTGAGAAGGGAAAAACAATTGGCGGACATCTTCACCAAAGGTTTAGATTTAAAATCATTTGAAGAAAATTTAAGCAAGTTAGGATTGACCGATATCTAAACACCTAACTTGAGGGGGAGTGTTGAGAATAATTAGATTAATAACGACTAGTTTAGTAACGGCTAGTTTAATAACGACTAGTTTAACGGCTAGTTTAATAACGGCTAGTTTAGTAACGGCTAGTTTCTTCCTTTCAATGTATAAATATAACATTAGACATTAAGCCAAAATCAATTTAATAACTCTCTCAACAAAAATCAGAGAAAATCAACAGCGTTATTTTCTTTGTTTATATATATATATATCTATTAATTTAAATTTAAGATATATTTTTTAAAATTATGTATCTTTTTATCTTCAAATCTAAAATAAAATTTAAATAATAATAATAAAATCTAAAATTATACTAAAATTAAAGTTAAAAAAATGATAAATTATATAAGTCACATTAATAATATAAATTAAAGATGTTGGATAAAGGAGGGATATTAGTTGTGTAGTTAAAAAAAATATTTTAATTAAATTTTAATTTTATTCATCGTCAAAAGGCTTTGTTTTATTTTAATTATACTTCAATTCAAATTTTTAAATATCATAAACTAAAAAGTTAACGACGCAAAATGCATTTTTTTATAAAAATTGCGTTACCAATGAATAATTGTTTTTTATTTCTTTTAAGTGTTTTCTACCGATCACTTTATAAAATATTTAAACATAATTTAAAATTTTATATTTAAAGATATTTTTATTTTATTTTATAAAATAAAGAATTCAAAGATGCGACGGTAGTTTGAATTTCTGCAATAATAATTGAAAAACCTACTAGTCTACACAATATATACGCCCCCACAACATTATGATACTTAATTAGGTTGGTAGGCCTACCAAATGTGCCATTTTGGACCATTGTTTGAGACTTAGAGTTTAGACCCCCATGGCAAATTGGCAACAAGACAAAACTGTAAAATGAACTCTTTTCTTGTACTTAATGTATATGAGTTATCAAAAATAAAAATAAAATGTTAAATGGAGATACATCTGTTTGAGTAAAATACTCAAATTTTTTTCTCTCTTATTAAAAGATATATCAATTAATTAAATTAATAATCGAATCAACTTTTAAAAGATGGATTAGAGGTAAAATAGACATATTTTTCATACAAAATTTGAACTGGTTAGTTTTAAATTGAATTTTAGTTATTTTGAATCTACTTTTTACTTTATTTTTTATAAATTAATTTAAACAATATTATTGTTAAATTACACTATAAAATTTTTTGTTTGGATATAGAGAAAATGAAGGAAAATCTTGTGAACCTTCGAAGTGGATCTAGAGATAAAAATGAACGTTTTTAAAAGATTACAACTAGTAATCTGGTGATTCCTTTTGAATTTTGACATACTCGATTTTTAAATTAAGAGTCATGAATCATGATTAATAATATATGGACTTGGTATAATGAAATTTGAAATTCAGATATGTAAAATTGGAGCAATATTTCCTTGCTTTTCTCGTTTGAGTTGATTTATTGCCTTAACAGTCCTTGTAGAACAGAAACAAAGAAGAAAAAACAATGAAAATGAAAAAAAAATCAATCTTAAGATAGAGAACTACACATATTCGGCTCAATGTTAAACTTTTGTAGATGATGACGACGAAGACTACGATGAATCAGTCTATTCTTTTGTTATATATATATATATAATTAAGAGTTTAACACTTTATTTTATTTTAAATATTATTTAAATTTAATTATGATTATTTAAATACGTTTAATGTTAAATATGTATAATTAAAATTTATTTAATATTATTAAGATTTAATATTATTAAAATATTATTTTTATTATTAATAACTATCTTATAACTCAAAATTTTAATGGTCATTTTATTGGATGTGAGACAGACCTGATTTGGATATGGATAAATGAATTCTAAGAAATGTGTTAGACCAATTTCAAGTAACTTATTTTTCTTATAAATAAGAGATTAAGTGGGTAATCCCAATTGGCGTTATCGAGCAATTAGAAGGATTAAGATAGACGGAAACCAAAAGGAGAAAAAAGAAATACCCACTAAAAAGAAATAGAGATTGTCATTGATCACGATTAAAGCATTCTCCGACTTCCAAGCAACACAAGAAATATAGACACAGAACCAGAGCTAAATTGCTTTTTGGGAGATAGAGATTGCTTAAGGATTTTGAAAACAAACCGACCACGAGCACACATTCCGCCTAAATATCTGATTGAATCCCAATACACGAAAAGACAAAACAACTTAATGGGATCGAAATTATCTGGATTGTATTTCACCATAGCCTTATCTAAAAATCCGTTTGAGAAATCTAATGAATATGACCAACTCTTTAAGAGCCAGTAGTATTTCCTAATAAAGTACAGAGAACCCATTAGTTTCTAACCCCATCAAGTTTCCAATTGTGTATCAAACACTCCTCTTTCCACACAACCCACAAAGCTTTCCTTCTCTCCATGGCTTTAATCAACTCACCACCATGTAATCCCAAATTCTACCACTTTGCTCCTCTCCACCGCCGCATGTTTCATCCACTTGCACGAAATGTAGTTCATCTTCGGCATGCATCTCATCAACCCATCTCCTTAAATTTTCGAATTTGTGACTTCGGCATTATTGCCCGATGGCGTGCCAATTCAAATAAAATAGTAGCCAAAATTGAGAATGGGGCATCTGCAGAGTTCAGTGAGGCAGAGCAAGTCAATGCTAAAAGGATTTTATTGTCAGACGTGATGGTGACAAGGCCAAAGAACGTATTTTCGGGAAGGAAGTGGAAATTAAACGATGTGGGAGCTGTTTGTGTTGTTTTAACAATACATTTGCTCGCTCTTTTTGCACCATTTCAATTCAATTGGAGTGCGTTTTGGTTGGCCGTGACTCTTTATGTTGTCACGGGTCTATTTGGTATTACTCTCTCTTTTCATAGGAATCTTTCTCACAGGAGTTTCAAGCTTCCTAAATGGCTTGAATATTTGTTTGCTTATTGTGGTGTTCTAGCTTTCCAGGTGGGTACTAATTGAATTTGGATGCTAGTTTGAGACTCTTCTCTCTAGTTTTCTCTATTTTTGACGACGTTGTCTTTATGGACTGTAGGGGAGCCCCATAGATTGGGTGAGTACTCATAGATACCACCATCAGTTTTGTGATTCGGAGAGAGACCCACATAGCCCAACTGAAGGATTCTGGTTTAGCCACATGAGTTGGATGTTTGATACCAAATCTTTAACTGAAAAGGTAGGTAGAGCACCAAACAATGTTGGGGACTTAGAGAAGCAGCCATTCTATAGGTTCATCGAGAATACATACATTGCTCATCCAATTGCACTTGGAGTTCTTCTATATGCATTGGGTGGATTTCCTTTCCTCGTGTGGGGATTGGTAAGATTTTTGCTTCAAACTACCGTAGCTTCATTGTTGTCCATTTAGCATTGTGAATGAGAATTTTTATTTTTTAAAACAAAAATAGGATGTAAAAAACTTATAACCATAAAAATAATACCGTACACTTCATATATTTTCACTGTTAAAAACCATTAAAAAAAATCTCTGACATGTTCATTTCATATTGATTTAGTTTATGCTTAACCACAAGGAAAAACCTGACTTACTTGGGGTCTTATATGATTCATGTATGTATTTAGATTGATTTTAATTGAAGAATTATACTGTTGCAGGGTGTAAGGACTGTATGGGTATATCATATAACTTGGCTGGTTAACTCTGCCTGCCATGTTTGGGGGAAACAAGCATGGAATACTGGTGATTTGTCCAGGAACAACTGGTACTAAATATTTACAACCTAATTTAAGGCAAATATTTGGTTTGAAATTTATAATATATATATGACTACACTAACGCACCCTACTATTATTCGAACCCTAGACCTTCTACATGCCCAAATAACAATTCATACCATTGAGACATAACTCCTTGGAAAAAATTATAATATTGTTATTAAGAAGCTTTTAAATTACTTGTTCAGGTGGGTGGCAATATTTGCATTTGGAGAAGGTTGGCACAATAATCACCATGCCTTTGAGTATTCAGCCAGGCATGGCTTAGAATGGTGGCAGCTTGACACGACTTGGTATATGGTTAGATTTCTCCAAGCTCTTGGTTTGGCTACTGATGTTAAGCTACCAACAGAACATCATAAGCAAAGAATGGCTCTATATAATTGAAGAATCCCTTAAGTTGTTTAACATTATGAGATTACTTGTTCTCTCCAGTAAATACACAGTAACCCAATGAATGTTTACTAGGTAACAGCTACCGCCATCTTTTCATTCTTTTTTTCCAATTCATCTATCTCATTTTGAGTGTATTATTCTGTTATCTTTAAATTTTATTACCACATATTAGCAATTGAATGTATAACAAATAATTTTTATTTCTTCAATTTACGATTATTTTAACTATTTTATCTCCACTTTTAATGTTAGTTTCTATATGTTGATAATTAGGTTATGGTATCTATGATTCTTCAAAATATACACCTTGATTCTTTATCTTTTCATGAATAAACCTTGTATACTGGAATTCATCAAAATATTTTTTATAAAGAAGAAAATTATCATTAATTATCAAAATTCAAAGATACATAAAGTAGTATATTCAATCTTGAGATACATATCAAAGCATCAAAAAAGCTCACCAAAAAGATCATTACATCACAAAGAGAAAAATTGTGACCAAAATTACTCATTGGTGAAGAGAAATGAGCTTCTAATGAGTAATTTCTCTCAGCTGACCACCCTTATGTTCAGTAAAGATTTACTAGAATGATTCAATAATTTATACTCAAAACTAAAATTCACATATCCCTTGATCACCCCTTCAAAATCCGATCACTCTTGAGACTCAAACTTCTAAGAATAATTTTTACAAACACCTTGGACTCAAAACAATAACAAAGAAACAAAACAACAATAAAACATAACCAACAATAGATTATAGCAAAAAACGACCACACCACCTACAAGTTCACAACCAAACAGAAAGTGTCAAGATGACTCGGTCATTTTGGAGCTAGTTTTTAAGGTTTTTGTTAGTTTCTGTTTGAGAATAAAATCTCCCTGATTTAAGGGGATACAGTTGTGTGGTGTTTATCTTTTCATCTTAAAGGCCTATATAAAGGCTAGTTTCAGTTCTAATAAAAGTAAGAAATTAGTGTTACAAAACTAAATTCTAATAAAGAATTAGTTGGTAACTTATCAAATGGAACACCTGATTGTGAAGGGAAGGAAAGATTTCGAGTGACAAAGAAGGACAGTTATGCATTCCCAAGTTTGATAGGGATTATGAGCATTTGGCAATGCTTATGGAGAATCTGGTAAGCTTCAAGGAATAGTAGTACCTGGTGGAAACAGGCTTCACAAAACCAGGGAAAGGAGATGTGCTGAATGGGGATACAACGCATGGAGTTAGATGCTCTGAGGTTTAAAGACCTTGATGGATAACATTGCAAATATTGATCTTACGAAAATATCATTTGTGATTTTATTATTTGTAAAATTCTCACAAGTGCACGAATCATTTATAAAAAATGATAAATATACTCAAAGGTCAATCTAAGGAAAGAATATATGTGGTTTTTAATTTATTATTTAAAATCTTAAAAATTAAATTAAATCTTAAACATTTGTTCACGATATTTTGATTTTTTGTTTCTTAATCTAATAACATAAAAATAAAAATAAACATAGATATAGATATAGATTCAATAAACAATAATACAAATTTTATCATTCATAATAGTGAACTATTTAATGATATAATAATTAAGTTAATTATGTTTACTCGTATTATTTACATTATTAAAAAATATAAATTAATATTTGTTGATTTTCTCTTTTTGGTACAAAAGTGTCCTTAGATAGGGCTTAAATTCTTTTGTTTAATATTAACTAATTAATATCTTTAAGCATAAACTATTAATTAATTAAATATTAAATTTCATATTTATTTCTAAGAAAATAACAAATCATCTAATCATAGTTTTAGGCGGAGTCAAATAATTAGATTATATTCAAGGTGTACAAATTAAACCTAAGAATTTAATTTTTTAAGTACTAACTTTCAAGTTTTAAGACTAATACTGAAAATATATCGTCAATATATTTTCGAATAATAATTCTTAATAAAAACTTTTGAAATAAAGTTTCACTTTAACTACCAGACGATTATACCAACAAATAAAAAAACACTACTCTAAATTAGACCGGATAATTAAACCTTAAAATCTAATTTTCAAATTTAAATTTGTAATAAAAATAATATATTTCTCACTAACATCCTTAATATAAAATCTTAAATAAAAACAAAATCAATTTATTTTATGAAAATGTTTTACTTATTTAATATTTCGCAAGCATAATAACATTATAATTATATCATATTTACAAACATAATCATGTTAAATTTAATCACAGACAAATTAAATATAACATATAAAAATAAAACATAAAAAGATAAATGTAAAGAATTTATTAAAATTATACCTTAATAGAATCCTTACAACAGTTTAATGTTAATTCTAAAATTATACCTTACAACAAATTTGAATATCTATTTATTAAATAAAAAAACATAAATGAAAACTAGTTCTTCTAAAAAAGAGAAAAACTTAAAAAAACTAAAAACTAAAAAAATGAAAAAAATTTAGAGAGAAAGTGATCAAAAAATGTGTGTTTTGGAATGGTAAAAGAGGATCCTTTTATAGATGAAAAAAATGCCAAAAAAAAGGAAAAATATTCTAAAATTTTAATTTGGATACGTTTGGATAGATTGGCACGCTTATAGGGCACAACGAGAAATGTACAGGCGCGCGTGCGGATGGTCGGTGTTGTGTGGCACACTGCACGTGTTTCTTGGCACGACTGGACGCGCTACGCACATGAATTTAGCCTTTTTGACTCATTTTGTCCTGTTTTTTCATCTTTTTGACTTTTCATCATTTATTTTCTCAATATATTTGTGATGTATTGCCTCCAATATTTTTTTCTTCGAATCTTTAAGTTATTTTTGAACTAAAATACCTAAAAAATAATAAAAAATACCTATGATTCCGAAAAGACAAATTTATATAAGAATATGAATCTATTTAATCAATTAAAGTACATTAAATTATGATAATTTTAGTGTTTTTTAAGCATTCATCAAACCTCAAGGTAAATAACTATTTGTTTATAGCAATTGAGAAATCCATTCTAAAGACCATCCTTCGGAAGAACACATCAAAGGAGCTGTGGAATTCTTTAAAGCGCAAGTATCAAGGGAACAAGCGCGTTCAACGTGCACACTTGCAATGCTTACGAAAAGACTTTGAAGTGCTGGAAATGAAGGAAGAAGGGTCAGTAACTAACTACTTTCACAAGGTGATGATGGTAGCAAACAACATGCGAAACCTTGGAAAAGATATGCCAAACTCCAAGGTTATGGAGAAAGTCCTACGAACACTTCATAAGACATACAATTATATTGTATGTTCAATTGAGGAATCAAAAGACATTAACACACTTACGATAGATGCACTACACAACCCTCTCTTGGTGCATGAACAGAAACTTTGAAAGTATAGTAAGGAAGAGCAAGATCTAAAGGCTGCAATTGAAGTCATGGGAGGCAGAAGTGACAGAGGACGAGGTAGAGGAAGAGAACCTAACAAAGCTTTTATGGAATGCTTCAAACGTCGCCAATTGGGACACTTCAAGTATATATGTCCTAGCTAGGGGAAAAGTGCAAACTACGCAGAGCTAGATGAAGACAACGAAATGTTGTTGATGTCCTATGTCACAATGAACAAAACAAGTAGAAAGCATGTGTGGATTTTGGATTCAGGGTGTAATAATCACATATGTGGTACAAAAGAATGGTTCTCTGATTTTGATGGTAACTTTCGACAATCAATAAGACTTGGAGATAATTCGGGATGATAGTGAAAGGAAAAGGCAACATCAAACAAGAAATTGATGGCTTGGTACAAGTAACCACCTTTGTTTACTATGTGCCAAAATTAAAGAACAATTTGCTTAGTGTGGGCAGTTACAAGAGAAAGGATTAACATTGTCATAAGAGATTATGTGTGCAAGATCTATCATTCGATGAGAGGGCTAATTATGAAGTCAATCATGTAAGTAAACAAAATGTTTGTTGTATTGGCATTGGTTAAAGCACAAACTGCGGACAATACTACATGCCTACAAGCCATCACAAAAGATCAAATATAATTATGGCAACACAGATTTGGTCATATCAGTCCAAAGAGTGAAAACTCTCTATTACAAGAAGATGGTACTTGAAATGCCAAAACCTAGTGTTTCAACAAAGGTGTGTGAGGTGTGCATGAAAGGAAAGCATCATAGAGAAATCATTCCAAGGAGTATTTTGAGAGCAACTCGTCGATTGCAACTTGTGCACAGCGATATCTGTGGACCTATAACACCAACCTCTCATAGTGGGAAAATGTATTTGATTAACCTCATTGATGATTTAAGTTGTAAAACATGGACATATTACTTGACAAAAAAATCATAAATTCTAAATGTGTTCGAAAGGTTTTGAGCTAAAATAGAGAAGGAATGTGGAGAATCAATTGCATGCCTACGCACGGATAGAGGTGGTGAGTATACCTCGAAGGCATTTCAAGTTTTTTTCAATAAAAATGGAATAGCAAGGGTTTGTAATGTTTACGGTCTTTGAAGATCCTGAGATATTTAAGTTCCAAATGTGTTTGAAAGGTTTTGAGCTAAAATAGAGAAGGAATGTGGAAAATCAATTGCATGCCTACGCACAGATAGAGGTGATGAGTATACCTCGAAGGCATTACAAGTTTTTTTCAATAAGAATGGAATAACAAGGGTTTGTAATGTTCACGGCCTTTGAAAATCATGAGATATTTGAAGAAGCTATGAAATGTACCAAGTGGAAGGAAGCCATAAAGAAGGAGATAGAAGTTATTGAAAACAATGAGACATGACAACCCTACTAATCGAAGCAAAAAGGATAGGTGTGAAATGAGTGTTCAAGACAAAACTCAATGAGAATGGAGAGATTGACAAGTTTAAAGCTCAGTTTGTGGCAAAGGGTACACACAAAAACAGGAAGTTAATTTTAATGAATTTACACCTATTGTTAGGTGGGACACTATTAACATCATATCGGCCTTAATAGCTTAATAGCTCAAAAGGGATGAAGTGTGTTTCAATTGGATGTCAAAAGTACATTCTTGCATGGGGAATTAAGTGAAATGGGGAATTAAGTGAAAATGTTTACGTGGATCAGCCAAGGGGCTTTGTGAAAAAGGGTGAAGAAGACAAAGTGTACAAACTTAGAAATGCTGTATATGGACTCAAACAAGCCCCTCGGCTTGGTATAGCAGAATTGACAAGTACTTTAATATGGAGGGGTTTGAGAAGTGCTATTGTGTGCATGCTGGTACCTTATCACAAACCAAAACTGCAGTACCACTTCAGAATTAAACCAAACCTTATTTCAGCCAACAACACAAAACCAAACAAACCTCAAAACGACCTTACCCATGCAAACAAAACAAGCGGAGATGACGCGGAAAATCAGCTAAATGGACAGCGATGCTATGAACGGCAGCAACCAGCAACGATGCTTAAAAAACCGAATAACCCAATGAAGTAAGAACCCAAAATAATGAGGAAGCCACCACAACGAGCACCCAAATCGCTAGCCGAAACGCCACCAAAAATCAAAGGAGGCGAGAAAGGAAGTTAAGAAACAAACACAACCATCGATGGTTGCTTTGAAACCCAGAGATGAACCCGAAAGCTAAAGCCTTATTTGACAAAACAAACAACGAAAAGATGGAGATGAAGGTGGGCTGAAAAACTGTGAGGACGAAGGAAAAGAAAAACAATGGACGAATCTAGAGAAGAGATGGATCGATACTTATTTGCAGAAAAAAAGGGTTTTGAAACCCTAAACAGAGAAAATCGCCAATAACTCTCAAAACAGCGCCTCCTCTCAAACTTGGCGGTTTGGGTAATAAATTTTTTAAAAAAGTAGGCATTATTAAGCTTCTATATTTTAAGCTATATATCTAAAAAAATTAATAATTTTAATACAAAACTAGTTAAAATCATTTAATTTAATTATAAGTATTATTTATATATATATAAATCAAAAAAAATATTAATTAATTTCTTTTGTAAGGTTTTTACCGGAGTTACAGTCTCTTCTAATCCATTACAGTTAAATACTAACTTTTTGGGATAAAATTGAATTGTTTTGAAAAATATTATTAAAAAGAAAAAAAATCAAAAAATTTAAGATTAATAAAAAATTAATTATTTTTTTCAAAATATAATATTTTTTAAAATATAAAAACTTCTGCATTTTTTATAAAAAAAATAGGAATTTTTTCATTTCTAATCTAATTTAGTTTTCTCTTCTTTCTTTGGTATTTTCTTTCTATTTTAAAAATATTATTTTTTGTATTTTATCTTTCAAAAGGTATATCTCACTGAATTACTAATTAACAGTTAAAATAAATTTTATAAGAAAAATTATTGATATTCTAATAAAATAAAAAAATAACTTAAAAATAAATATAAAATATATATTACATTATTTATGATTAACTTAAATTTAAATATATTTAAATCTATAAAAAATTATTTATTGAAAAAACATATATTATGAAAGAATTAGAAAATTAATACAATCTAGATCTTTATCCTATCTTATATTATAAAATATAGATCTTTATTTTTTATTCCTTATTTTATTATCCTCACCTTTATATCCTTATTTTTTTCTAAACTACCTTTGCTTAAATTAAAATTCATATTCTTAAGCCCAATAGGATCTCTATGTATTGCTTATTGTTATATTTGGCCCAAAACAAATTGAGCCCAAAGTCCATCTGCCCATATTAAAACCCTTATGTTTAATTAATATATATTGGCTCGCGTGAATGAATGAAATTGTAGAATAGCAGCAGTCGCCAGAGAGAATAAAATTGTAGTTGTAGAAAAAACAGCAGTAGCTAGTGCAGAGAGTAGATTCAGTAAAGAGGAATACCAGGAGCTATAGAAAAATACACAACCGTAGTTGAAGATAGAAGCTGCGTGAAGACCAGCAACTGAAGACAGAAGTTGCGTGTAAACAGAGAACAACACAGTTTTTTGCCACCTCTATGCTCTCTCTTGTTCGGTAATATCAAATAAAGCTAAAATTTATTTGCTGGGTTTGTTTGGTGATTCTTTGCAGAAAAAATTGGGTATATTTTGGTTATTAGTGTATTTTGTTGAAACTCTCTACAAATTGGTGTTTGTATCTCCATTTGATTATAAGTGGATTTTTCTCGATGTGTCGTCGTCAGTGGAGTAGACTTTTCACATTGAAAAGTTGAACCACTTAAATTATTGTGTGTCATTTATTTTCTTAATGTTTATTATTTTGCTATTACCCATTATTATTAATTTGTGCAACCAAAATTGGACCCGATCTTTGCTTCCGCAAGTGTCTAATTTACAACAAATTGGTATCAGAGCTATTGGGTTATTCTATTATTTATTGGAACTGATCAACTTTGCTCTTCTGGATTTATTTTGAGATTCTGCTATCTGATTGGTTTCATATTTTATGGGTTGTGCTTTTGTTCATTTAATATTAGGTTTTCTGTCATGGCGACAAAATATGAAATTGAGAAATTCAATGGTAGAAATTATTTCAGTCTTTGGCGTATGAAGATACATGCTGTATTAGTTAAAGAATAGCTCGTTAAGACACTTGAAGGCAAGGATAAATTGCCAGAAAAATTGACTGATGAAGAAAAAGATGCATTAATGGAAAATGCTCTCAGTTCAATTCAGTTATCCTTGTCTGATGAGGTATTACGCGAGGTTGGCGATGAGGAATCTCCTGCTGGATTATGGCTTAATTTAGAGAATTTGTATATGACCAAGTCTTTGACCAGTCGGTTATATTTGAAGCAACGTTTGTATACATTCAGAATGTCAGAAGGTACACCTTTATACGATCATCTTGATGAATTTACTAAAATTATTCGTGATCTGAAAAATGGTGGTGTTAAGATTGATGATGAGGATCAGGCCTTAGTTCTATTATGTTCTTTACCTCATTCATTTGAACATTTTGTTGATACTATGCTATATGGGCGAGACACTATTTCTTTGGAAGATGTCAAAGCAGCTTTGAATTCTAGAGAATTGAAGAAAAAGGTGTCTACAAGCAACAATGATAATAGTAGTGGTTTATTTGTGAGAGGTAGAAATCAAGAAAATGCACAAGAAATAATAGAGGCAAATCTAGATCCAAATCTAGAAAAAGAAAAGATAAATGCAACTATTGTTGTCAGGAAGGGCACTGGAAAGTAAATTTTCCTAAACTCAAAGGTAAAGGAAAATCTGTCGCAATGTCTTCTGGTACTAATGATGTTGCTGGTGTTGCAGATAGTTCTGGTTCCGATGGTGAAAATGTTCTATCAGTATCTATTGGTTCTCCTGAACATGTTTGGATTCTTGATTCGGGTTGCACTTACCATATGTGTCCCAGTAGAGATTGGTTTGCTTCTTATCAGTCTATTGATGAGGGTGTTGTATTGATAGGTAACAATATGTCATGCAAGGTTGTTGGTATTGGTACTGTCCGAATTAAGATGTATGATGATATTGTTAGGATTTTGAAAGATGTTTGCCATGTTCTAGATTTGAAAAAGAACTTGATATCTTTGGGTACTCTTGATTCACAAGGCTATAAGTATGTAGCTGAAGATGGAGTTTTAAAAGTTAGTAAGGGTGCTCTTGTTGTTATTAAAGGGCAATTGTCGCATGGTCTCTATATGCTTCAGGGTAGCACTGTTATTGCAGTGTATCAGTTTTATCATCATCAAATCAAGATTTAGACACTATTCGATTATGGCATATGCGGCTTGGGCATATGAGTGAGGCAAGGATGTCTATTTTGAGCAAACGGGATTTGCTTTGTGGTCAAAAAACTAGGAAGCTTGATTTTTGTGAGTATTGTGTCTATGGAAAGCATCGTAGGGTTAAGTTCAGTACAACAATCCATAAAACGAAAGATACTGTTGATTATATTCATTCAGATCTTTGGGGTCCTTCTCGTGTTGTGTCTAAGGGTGGTGCCTGTTATATGTTGACTTTTATTGATGACTTCTCTCGTCATGTGTTGGGTGTATTTTCTGAAGAATAAGAATGATGCGTTCTCAAAATTTGTGAAATTCAAGGCTTGTATAGAAAATCAAACAAACAAGAAAATCAAGCATTTGAGAACTGATAATGGTTTGGAATTTTGTGACAGTCAATTTAATGAGTTATGTGAAAGAAATGGCATAGTGAGACATCGTATTATGCGTCATACACCATAGCAAAATGGAGTAGCAGAACGTATGAATAGGACTCTCTTAGAAAGAGCTCGTTGTATGCTTTTTCAAGCTGACTTGGATAAATCCTTTTGGGCTGAAGCTTGTAACCATGCCTTCTATTTGGTGAATTGGTCTCCATCAACTGCAATTGAGTTAAAAACTCCGTTTGAGGTATTCTTCGGTACTCCTACTAATTATTCTGATTTGAAAGTTTTTGGTTGCCCTGCTTATGCTCATGTTAATGATGGTAAACTTGAGCCTAGGGCATTGAAATGCATATTTTTGGGGTATCCTTCTGGGGTGAAGGGTTATATATTATGGTGTGTTGAACCCAAGTCACCTAAATTTTTGATTAGCAGAGATGTTAAGTTCGATGAGTTTTCCATGTTGCAAAAGAAAAAGGAGTCTATTGTTGCAGATAAAGACCATGGTGTTAGTGAGTAGGTGGAGCTTGAGAGTGGAGCTCTTAGTCACGTGCAAGATGGCACTTCATATCAGCCATTTGTGGATGAGATAGATGATTCTGCTCATGATGTAGCAGAAGAGCAACATGAGTAACCATATAGTATTGTTAAGGGTAAAGGAATAAGAGAGATTCGACGCCCTTAAAGGTACGCATATGTAGACTTAGTTTCTTTTGCATTGTCTGTGGTAGAGTCTATTGAGGTGTATGAACCTTTTAGTTATCACGAAGCTGTCACTTGTGATGAGTTTGTTCAGTGGTTGGTTGCTATGAATGAAGAGATTGAATCACTTCATAAGAATCATACTTGGGAATTGGTGAAACTGCCTAAGGGCTAGAAAATTGTTGAAAACAAATGGGTCTTCAAGAAAAAAAGGAAGGTATACCTAAGGTTGAAGCATCTAGGTTCAAGGCACGTGTTGTTGTAAATGGCTATTGTCAGAAGAAAGGTATTGACTTCAATGAAGTATTTTCACCTGTTGTAAAACATAGCTCTATTCGTGTGTTGCTTGCCATGGTTGCATTGTTTGACATGGAATTAGAACAACTTGATGTCAAGACACCCTTCTTACATGGTGAGCTTAAGGAACAAATATATATGCATCAACCAGAGGGATTTGTTGTTCCAGGTAAGGAAAATCATGTTTGTTTATTGAAAAATTCTTTATATGAGCTGAAGAAATCTCTTAGGTAGTGGTATAAGCGATTTGATTCTTTTATGATTGATCATGGTTACTCCAGGAGTAATTATGATAGTTGTGTTTATCATAAAAGATTCCATGATGGTTCATCTGTTTATTTGTTGCTTTATGTTAATGACATGCTTATTGCTTCTAAGAATAAGTCCGAGATTCAGAAATTAAAGTCTCAACTTAGTGGTGAGTTTGAAATGAAATATTTAGGTGTAGCGAAGAAAATTTTGGGCATGGAAATTTATAGGGATAGACAAACGTGCAAGCTTTATTTGACTCAGAAAAGTTATATTGAAAAAATTCTTAAACGCTTTGGTATGAAAGATTCTAAACCTGTGAGTACGCTGTTAGCTGCGCATTTCAGGCTTTCTTTAGATTTGTCACCACAGTCAGAAGAAGAAGAGTGGTACATGTCTCAGGTTCCATATGCTAGTGTTGTTGGCAGTTTGATGTACGCTATGGTTTGTACTCGTCCAGACATTCTACATGCAGTTAGTGTTGTCAACAGATATATGGGTAATCCTGGTAAGGGTCATTGGCAAGCAGTGAAATGAATACTTTGGTATTTGAGAGGTACATCTAATTTTGGTTTGGTATATGATGAGAGTTCTAATACTTGTTGCAGTTTTATTGGTTATGTGGACTCCGATTATGCTGGTGATTTGGATAGAAGAAGATCTCTGACAGGTTATGTCTTCACTATTTCTCATTGTGTCATTTGTTGGAAGGCTACTTTACAGTCTACGGTTGCTTTGTCTACGACAGAGGCAGAATATATGGCTTAAAGGTTTGGTTTCTGATTGAGGTTTGCAGCAGGATACTTCTGTTGTATTTTGTGATAGTCAGAGTGCGATACACTTGACTAAGAATATTATGTATCATGAAAGAACCAAACACATTGATGTCAGATATCACTTTGTTTGTGACATTGTCTCTTAGGGTGCTATTGTTGTCAATAAGATAGTTACTACAGAGAATCCAGTTGATATGTTAACCAAACCAGTTCCATTTAACAAGTTCAAGCATTGTTTGGACTTGATTGGTATTTGTAGAAGATAATCACCCTTCGAGGTTTTGGACGACGGTTATTTGGTAATCCGAGGAATTTCATATTTTAAAGAACTTGTTATCTGTTTTAAGCTAAGGTGGAGATTTGTTATATTTTGCCCCAAACAAATTGAGCCCAAAGCCCATCTGACCATATTAAAACCCTTATGTTTAACTAATATATATTGGCTCATTGCTGCGTGAATGAATGAAGTTGTAGAATAGCAGCAGTCGCCAGAGAGAATAGAATTGTAGCTGTAGAAAAAATAGCAACAGTTAGTGTAGAGAGCAGATTCAGTAAAGAGGAATACCAGGAGCTACAAAAAATACACAATAGCAGTTGAAGACAGAAGCTGCGTGTAGATAGAAAGACAGAGAACAACGCAGTTTTTTGCCACCTCTATGCTCTCTCTTGTTCGGTAATATCAAATAAAGCTGAAATTTATTTGCTGGGTTTGTTTGGTGATTCTTTGTAGAAAAATTTGGGTATATTTTGTATATTAGTTTATTTTGTTGAAACTTTCTGAGAATTGGTGTTTTTATCTTCATTTGATTATTAATGGATTTTTCTCGGTATGTCGTCGTCAATGGAGTAGACTTTTCACATTGAAAAGTTGAACCACTTAAATCATTGTTTACCATTTATTTTAATTTTTGCAATCAAAATTAGACCCGATCTTCACTTCCATAAGTGTCTAATTTACAATACTTATATTATAAAAGAAATAGCTACATTACTATTAATGGTGGTAATGTATAGTGTTAATCGTATTTTTGTTATGGTTATTTTGTGTTATTTATATCATATTTTTATATTAGTTGATACATAAAATTATTTATAATAATATAAAATAATAAAACCTTTAAATATACAAAAAATTGTTGAACAATTATTACTAATTATTTATTTATTTATATAATATTGTGTTTATATTATGTTATGGTATTGTATGAGATATTATCACCACTGCTTAGAATTTAAATCAATTATTTCAATGTTAGTCTCCTCTCCCACGTATATATATTTAAAAAAAACTAACGCAAATGTCCCTAGCATAAAATAAATAGATCATGATCTAGTTCCTTAAAAATAATGTTTATTTGATTTTTTTAATTTTACAAAAATTATTAAAATTATTTTTTATTAATATTAAAAATAAAATAATATTATTTACTCAATATTTTATTTTATTGATAAAAAATATTTTTATTTTTTAATATAATATTTTATTTTTAAAAATTATTAAAATATTAAATAAATAATGAAATTTATCATTAATTAATATCTTTTTATAAAATCTAAAAAATTAAATAACATATTTTATAATATAAAAAATTAATTAATATAAATCTACACATACAAATGCGGGAGCTCCCCATATATATTATATAAGAAAAGCACGTGTATCCCTGTAAGTATACTCAGAAAAGAACGTGTAAATCCACATTCATGCAAACACTTGGTGTGTATACACGTTTCTTCCACAAACCCACTACCCCTTTATATCTATCTTCTCAAAACGATCGAACTACGTACAAGTAGTTTACAATTCATTGGCCGATCGTAGTTCATTCTCCTTAATTTCTAACAAAAATGATGAAACTTTCTCCGTCATATGAACTACTTATTGTTCTTGTTTCTGAATATCTTGACCCCAAAACCTTAGCCATAGCCTCCTGTATCTGTAAATCATGGTTTCGATCATTGTCCTCAGATTTCATATGGGAACCAATTTGCACAAAAGATTTCCCTTCCATCACCCACTTTCCTCTCACGGGTCCCACCGTTTCTTACCACCGACTTTATGCAATCGGTTATGCCGCTAACAAGCGCCGCTTTCGAACCCCGCCAAAGCCTAAACTCTCCGTAGAAGACCTTGTTTTTAGCATCAATATTTTCAACACCAAATCTCAAAAGAATATGGTGTGTATGGTGAAGCCTGTGAAAGAATTGGTGTATGATCCCAATGGGGTATTCAAATTTGAATTTAGTGTTAAAGAAGATTTATTAATTGAGGAAGAAGATAAGCATTGTGGAATTAAGATTGTGTGGAATGTTATTTTGAATGGATGGAGAGGAGTATTTACAATGATGGATTGTGAAGGTAAGGCCGTACAGGAGTGGTTTTCGGAGGAATTGCCGTTGCCGGGATGTTCATCAAGTATAGTCGGTGGATATATTTTGGCAGATTTTAAATTGGGAGTTTGTAGTGGGAATTTTGAGAGGGTCATTAGCTTAGGGATAATGAGTGCTGTTAGTTGGAGATATCTGACTATGGATGATGGTCTTAGGTATTTGCAGTATTTTCTTATATCTTCTTGATGCATGTAATTATTTTCCATTTTCCATTTTTATTTTTGTGTTTTAATGCATGTACTAATATTCAATTATATATTATTTCAATCTCAATTCAAATATTATATATTTAATTTACATTGATTTATTTTTAACTTTATTAATAATATATTTTTTTTATGAAAAAAATACTTCCACAATGTAAAAGGGTTAAAAATAATAATCTATTATAAAGACGTTAATTTAAGTAATTAAATTAAACCATTAAAAAAACATAAATGAAAACATTTGTATTCATTTTAAACGTCTTTTCAATATTCCATTATGTTAATTCCATCGCAACATTTTTTTCTTTTTCTTTTTTTTAAAATAACAGTTAAGTTTGAGAATTAGTTCAGTGAATCAGTGCCTCTATCAGAGGTTCAATTTAATTTGAATTGTATAAATTTAATTTTTGAAGAATATGTAAATATTGTAATTTTATTTATAATATATATATATATATATATATATATATATATATATATATATTAAGTCTGCTAAAATTTCATATATAAAATATATTATTAAATTTTAAAATGATTAATTTTATTTACCTTGATTGCATAACATGTTCATTCAAACCACAAAAAAAAAAAAAAAAACAATTACACATATTCATTAAAAAATAGTAATCGATCATTGATGTAATATATACTTTTACTTAATTTAATTAGTTTGAAATGTTGATTTTTTTTATATATTTACACATATATAATTATTCGATCTTTAAAATTTTATATGCTCAAATAAATTTCATTCGTGATAAAATACTAAGAAAATAGATTAATAAATGGGAATTTCCATGTTTGAAAAAGTAAATGCAGGCTAAAATTGTCCTACCATTAAAACTGGGAGCCTTTTAGGTAATTTCTTTACTAAAGCCAAATTAGTTTTTTTATTTATTTATGTAGAAATAGATATATGCTTATTTATCTATGTAAATGTCATTATGTATATATATACAACAAGTTATATACAAATATTTTTTATATGAAATCAATTTAATTAAGTAGAAATATGTATCAAAGCCTTTTAGCATTGAAATAAATAGATAAATAAATAAGGCTTTGTTGAGCTCTAGGCTTCAAGCATTCATGATTCCATCACCTGAGAAAAATTACATTTATAAAGCAAACACATAATAACTGTTCATTATAAAGTATGCACAAGACATTGATAAAGAAACACACTTTAATTGACTTTTGTTTTATTAAAACTTTAATTTCCATGAAGCTCTTTTCAGATTGTTCATACTCCTCTGCATATCAACAATTAATGAAATAATTGTGTAATTAAATCATTAGATCAAGACACACGCCCTTATGTTCGGATCCATTTCCGTTTGGGCCAAGCCCAAATTAATGAAATGGGGCATAGAAAAAAATTTGAAAGATATAATAATCTTATAGTTTTATAATTATTTTAAAGTAATAATAATATCACATTAAAGGAAAGACAGTATCATTTTAATTAAGTAATAATCTTTTTAAATAAGAAGACATTATTTTTTTAAAACTCTAATTATCCCTCGATAATAACAATCAATCATTTTAATTGTATTATTTTAAAAAATATTCATACTCTATCAAATTCACACTTATAATAAAAAATAGTCAAAAAATACACTCCAATTAAATCAAATCTTAATAGTCCAAATAAATTTAAAATAATATTAAGCAATTTTTATCGTGATTTAATCGAACTCACCATTTATTCATACTTTCATCACATGTATTATTTAGGCAAATCTATTTTTATTTTAGAGATCATGTAATATAAATTAGATGGTGGCTTTGATATTAAATTTTTAACCCAAAAAAAGTTAACATATTAAAACGAATATTATATCTTAATTATATAATAAATTTATTTCCTATATTTTTTTAATATAATATTTATTTGTATACTTAATAATAACTATTGACGAGCATATAGTGGCTAGTCGATTTTTTACTTTTAATATAAAAATGTATTTAAAGAAATACAACTTGGTTAGAGTAGTATTATTATCTCATTTAATTTTATTGTTTTTACGTCATATTTATTATTAGATTTAAAAATTATCAATTTTTTTCTACATTATTAAATTTAAAAATTATCAAAAATATGTTTTAATTTTTAATATATTTATTTTATAATAATTCAAATTTAATATGATTTTTTTTTACAAATTATAAAATTAATAAAAACAATAATATAAAATATGATAATAACCCAACGCCTTTAACATTTATTATGACTTGGTTCTCCCCGGAAGGACACATTATTGATTTAGTTAGATTTTTGATATCACAATGGATTTACTTTTTATTGTAATTTTTATTCTAGAAGATCGAGCTAATTTCGCTGCTCATATACTGATTATATTTGGGCCTCGCTATTCCTTATTATCTTACAGATCGAGGCTGAATTGTTATGGCTATGCACAGATCTAGCTAAAATATTTTTTATTTAAATAAATTATTATAAATTAAAAAATAATATCATTTATCATAAATAATTATAAATAATGAGATTTGAATTTTTTTTGAACAAAATTTAAACATCCATAGTATATAAATTTATGAAAATTTTAAAAGGAGAGAAAGTTATATTTATAGAAATGTAATGGAAGAAAATTTTAAAAATGATTGTTTATAATGTAAATTTTTTTAAATAAATAATTTTTAAAAATAGAAAAGTATGTTTAAAATATATGATTATTTTAATTTTAAAAATATTTAAATTTAAATTGATTTGATTTGATCCAAACTATTGATCGATTCAATCTGATTCGATATACAGATCTATATGTTTTCATTATGTTGATGTTACATATAGATCATGATACAATTTGATACGAAAATAATTCATTTTGATTAGATTAAAAGGGGATCACATGTATCAAATTTTTTAAAAATACTTATCCGAAAAATGTTTTTACAATTCAAAATCACGATTGTTTGTTGCTTTTTTTCCTTGTTTTTAAATAGAGATTATATATAACATTATTGGCTAATTATTTACTATGGATTGGGTTCATTAAATAATTTTTAATGTACATAATGTTAATAAATCATTATTAGTGTGTACAACTAATATATTTTATCAGCTGTATATAACTAATATATTTTTCTTAAAAACACTTTTCCTAAAAAGCATATTCTTATTTTCCTGTATTTATACTTGTATTATCATTCATTGTAATTAAGATTAATAAATATATTTTCTGTATATTCAATTTGGTATCAAAGCAAGAAAGAAAAAAAATTATGTTTACCGGTTTCTGAGCAGCGCCGCCTATACAGGAGTGTCGCCGTCAGTGTTAGTGCCATTAATCTTCTCACACTGATCAGTCCGCGCCGCTCAGCCCGTGTCATCCAACCCTGCACCGTCCAGCTCCTGCACAGCTCCTACAGTGCTCTCTTTTCAGTTTTTAATTTTTAAGCTTTTAGTTCTTTTAGATCTGCCCTAGTCCAAGCCCATCCTCCCACTTACCAGCCCAACCCCGACTCAATCTTTCTTAGTCCAAGCCCATCAGCTCATCAGCCCAACCCATCAGCTCACTCAATAATTAGACAGCCCAATCCATAGTCTAACCCGGCCAAAAAAAAACCAAAATCTTTATTCCGCTGCACAATATATTTTGTTATTATTTCAATAGAAGATTTGAGACAACATCAAGTTTCCAGAATTAATGAAGTTCCAAAATTTGAAGTTTCTGTTAAAAGTTCAGAAATTGGTTCTTTCGGGTGTACTAAACTTAATGGTACAAATTTTCCAACATGGAAAGAAGTTATGTCTATTTATCTTCGTGGGATGCATAAGATGGGACATGTATATGGATCAATTAGGGCTCCTAATCAAGATGATATAGAAGCCTATACTAGGTGGGAAGATGACGATAGCTTTGTAATGTCAATTCTACTTAGAGCCATCACTTATGATATATTACAAATGGTGGAGGAATGTGAAACTGTTGAGGCCATATGGAATACCTTAAACGATCTTTATACAAATGAGTCTGACTTTATTCAAGTTCATAAACTCATGTGCAAAGTTGCTGGCATGCAGCAAAATGGGCAACCAATATCTCTATTTTTTACCAAGCTAAAAAATGTATAGGCTGAAATTGACAAAAAACGCTTGTGCAAAATTAAAAATCAAGAAGACCTTCTATGGTACCAGAAGGAGAAGGAGCTTGAACGAGTACATGCCTTTTTAAGAGGCCTTGATACAAAACATAATAGTGCTAAAGACGAATTTCTTCGAATGTCAGACCCTCCGAGCTTGACTACCGCCTTTACATACATCCGTAAAGACGAATCTCATCAGGACAGTCTTCATCAGGAACAAGTTGAGGTATCAAGTCTAACCATTCAAGCCAAATCAAAGGCACTTTTCCTCCAGCAACAAAATTCAATTCCACTTCATCAGTAGGGACCTCCACCAGGCTTTACCAATCGCCATCATTCTCACTACTCTTATTGCAATGAACATGGGCATCTTCGTGAGACTTGTTGGAAACTGTATACACACTTGAAATCAAACTATGGAGCAAAACGACAACATCATCGTTCTAAAGCAAACACAGCTGCAGTAAAAATTGTCCAAGAACTAGACTATTATGGACAGGATCATCCTATGGAATGTGGAGGTATCTCTACAGCTTCAATAGCTGGTCGTGGTAAAATTGGTATGACCTTAAATGTTTCTCACTCTGTTGGGTCTAATACTTGGATTATTGATTCTGGTGCATCTGATCATATGACTTATGATAAATCTTATTTTAATGAGTTATCTTCACCACCAGTGTCTTATGTTACGAATGCTAATGGTAAGGCATTTCCTGTCTTAGGAAAGGGGTCAGTTTATATCAATCCATCTTTACAGCTCCATAATGTTTTATATGTACCTGAATTATCTCATCACTTAATATATATCCCACAGTTTAATATTGAGTCTAAATGTTTTGTAACCTTTTATCCTATGTATGTAATTTTTCAGGATCTTCTTACCAGAGAAATAATTGGTTGAGGGTATCTGAGGAGCAGATTGTTTCGTTTGGATCAGAACTACGGAGGGGAGAAACCAGGAGCACGGGCACGCACTGCATTGACTTCTAGTTCCGATAAGCTAAGTGAAATTTGGTTGTGGCATCGCTGCTTAGGGTATCAATCTTTTAGTCTTATGAAAAAAATCATGACCACTTTATTTATTGGTGTTAGTGAGACTGTTTTACATTGTGAGACTTGTGTTTTGCCCAAGAGCCATCGTATTACTTATTCTCCTAGTATTTCTAATAAAAGTACTATTCCTTTTGAATTAATTCATTTTGATGTTTGGGGACCATCTAAAGAGCCTACTATATCGGGTATGAGATATTTTGTTTCGTTTATCAATGACTGTACAAGGTTATCATGGATTTCTCTTCTTAGAACAAAAGATGAAGTCTTTTCAGTTTTTCAAAATTTTCATACCTTCAAACACAATACAATGACATCATTCGGATCCTCCGTTCTGACAATGAGGGGAATATGTTAATCATGTTTTTCAAGATTTTTTCAAAATACATGAGATTATTCACCAAATTACTTGTCCGCAAACACCGGACACAAAATGGAGTGTCTAAAAGAAAAAATCGTCATTTACTTGATATGGCTTGTGCACTCTTATTTAGTGCTTATATGCCAAAATACCTTTGGGGTGATGCTGTACAAGCTTCCGCCCATCTCATCAATTGTCTCCCATCTAGTGTCCTTAACGGAAAAATCTCATTCCAAATTCTCACATCTTACGTCTCCTTATCATCCTTTCATAATCTTCCTACCCGTGTATTTGGTTGTGTTGCTTTTGTGCATGTTCCTAAAAATCAAAGGTCTAAATTAGATGCTCGGGCAATTAAATGTGTGTTTTTTGGTTATGGAAGTTATCAGAAAGGGTACAAGTGCTTCCATTCGTCGACCAGAAAGTATTATGTCACTATAGATGTTACCTTCTTTGAGGACACGAGTTATTTTTCCTCACCTGATACTGCTCGTCAGGGGGAGAATACATATTTCAAAGAATTGTATCATGGTGAGGGGGAGGCATTAGAAGAATCACCAGTCATTGCAGAAGCAGATGCTCTAAGTATTCAAGCACCAAATTCGCTTACAACAAATGAAGTGGAAGACACAACTGTTCCTCAGGCATTACTCCTACCCCTGATCAACAACTCCCTGGTATTGAAGGTCACTCATCTGAGGTATGTACACCCACTGATACTAATAGCATTGAGTCTAATGTTGGACAATATGTGTTACCAAAAAGGTCTACTCGAGGTCAACCGGCCAAAAGGTATGAACCAAATATTCATGCAAAATCAAAATACCCAGTAGCCAATTACATGTCAACTAAAATATCATCTAAGTCATATGAATCATTTGTGAATCAAATATATGGTGTATCAGTACCTAACAAAGTGCAGGATGAGTTGGGAGATCCAATATGGAGAAAGGTAATGGCTGAAGAGATGAAGGTGTTACAGAAGAACGATACTTGGCAATTGGTGCCACTACCACAAGAAAAAAAGTAGTTGGTTGTTGATGGGTGTTTACTGTAAAACATAATGGTGATGGATCTGTAAATCGGTATAAAGCTCGTCTTGTAGCAAAAGAGTTTACTCAAATGTATAGTGTAGACTACGATGGGACTTTTGCTCCTGTTGCCAAAATGAACACCATTCGAGTTTTGCTCTCACTTGCCGCTAATATAAGATGGCCACTTCGGTAGTTTGATGTCAGGAATGTGTTTCTTCATGGAGAATTAGCCGAGAAGGTGTACATGAGTCTTCCACCTGGGTATGTAGTTGATTCTCTTGGTAATTTTGTATGCAAATTGAGGAAGTCTTTGTATGGTCTCAAGAAATCCCCTCGAGCCTGGTTTGGAAGGTTTTCACAGTTCATGCAAAAGGTTGGTTAGAGACAGAGTAATTCAGACCACACTCTATTTCTCAAACATCAACGAGGGAAGGTAACATCCCTAATCATTTATGTTGATGATATGGTAATCACTGGTGATGATACTGTTGAGATGGATAAATTACAAAGACAGCTAGCTTCTGAATTCAAGATGAAAGACTTAGGTGAACTAAAGTACTTCTTAGGAATTGAGGTAGCCAGGGGAAGAGAAGGAATATATCTGTGTTAGAGGAAGTACATTATTGATCTACTAACAGAGACAGGTATGTTGGATTGCAAACCTATTGACACTCCTATTGAGCAAAATCATTATTTAGCAGAGTATCCAGATTAGATACCAACTGATCGAGCTCGCTATCAGAGATTGGTTGGGCGTTTGATTTACTTGGCTCATACTAGACCAGATGTTGCATATGCAGTAAGTGTGGTGAGTCAGTTCATGCATAACCTAAGTGAGAACCACATGAATGTTGTTTTGAGAATTTTAAGGTATTCGAAATCGGCTCCAGGAGGGGGAGTAATGTTCTATAAACACAACAATCCTCTTGAAGTCTATGGCTTCATAGATGCAGATTGGGCAGGAAGTATTATAGAAAGAAAGTCAACATCAGGTTATTTCACCTTTGTGGGAGGAAATTTGATTACATGGAAAAGTAAGAAACAGAAAATGTGGCGCGATCTAGTGTTGAGGCCGAGTATAGAGGTATGGCTCATGGGGTTTGTGAATTACTATGGATAAGAACTTTGTTATTTGATTTGGGTTTCGAACTCAAAAATACTATGTAATTGTATTGCGATAATCGGGCAGCCATTGATATATCACAAAATCCAATACAACATGATTGCACTAAGCATGTAGAGGTTGATCGTCACTTTATAAAAGAAAAGCTAGATGCCAAACTGATTAGTTTTTCTTTTGTTCTCATTGAGTTTCCACTGAAGAGCAACTTGTAGATATACTTACCAAAGGAGTTTCCAAAAAGGCATTATACGATTCACTAAAGTTAGGCATGATCGATATCTATGCGCTAACTTGAGGGGGAGTGTTAATAAATCATTATTAGTTGTATATTAGTTGTGTACAACTAATATACTTTTATTAAAAACATTTTTCTTAAAGAACAAATTCTTATTTTCTTGTATTTATACTTGTATTATCATTCATTGTAATTAAGATTAATAAATATATTTTCAATATATTCAATTTATAATAAAATTTGAACTACTAATATAAATTATTATTAAATAATTTTTTTAACATTTATATAGTTTTTCATCTTATATTAACAATGCATAATTAAGATAATAAAAAAATGTTAGATTATATTCCTAACTCGGCCATGCGTATTTTTAATTAGTTTTAGTTAGAAATAATCATCTAATTTTTCAAATTAGTAAAATTTGACACATCTTATTATAAAATGCGTTAGACATAAATTCATGGCCAAAAGCCTCGAAAAAGGCTGTGGCATTTGGATCCGTCTCATAAAAGCCCAGCATATAGGCCCATATTATGCTCTACTAATCTAAGGGCATGTATGTTCAGATGTTGATAACATACAAAGCCATGAAATCTACTTATTCGTTTGCAATTTTCAATGTCACCAAACTATTTTTTTTAAAAGGAATATGTATTTTTTGATTGATTAAGAATAATAATTAACCCTTACAACATAAGATTAGGATTTCTATTTTTTACTAAATCTGGATTACTAATAGTTATCTTAATGGAGGGGATATTTTGAAAGGAAAAAAAAGATTAAAGAGAATCTTTCAATTTTCTTATTGGAAGATAACTACCTAATATTGGAATATATATTATTGTTTATATTCATACAAACTATTTCTTTTTTGTTTGTTTTATAAATGATAAATACATACTCACACATCTATAGAATTAATATGATTAACATTAACAATTTTGTGAATCTTACGTCTTTTAAAATACATAAATAAATGAGAAGTTATAATTGTATCAATGATAATCTATAAGTGATAGTTTAATTAATCAAATTAAATTTTGATCAAATTCATACCAATTTAAATAATTCAAAAAAACTGAGTTGTATTCAAATTAGTCTATTAATTTGAAATCAAATTAAAAATATTATAATTTTGTGATATATATTTAAAATGATATGAATGATATTTCAAAATATACGCCGAAGTTTGAAATATATTATATTAATTGTAGCATGAAGTATATTATATATTATTTTAAATTTTAATATTTAAATGATGATGTAATAAGATAATATTAAGTGAGTTTTTAGATGATTGATTAGTTATAGTAAACTTATTTCTAGTATTTTTTAATGTAATAATATATATATTGATAAATTTTAATATTATTATAAATATTTTTAATTTATATAAAAAATTAATTAATTAAAAAATATACCATCTATAATTATGTTAGTTTAAGACTAGCACAATTTTATTTGATTTAGGTTCGTGCTCTTCTTGTGCAATCCGCACGAATGGCCACCTCTATAACTACGCACGTAAGGGACTATGAAATAGGGAAATATGCTCCGGATTTGACTATGGGGTTGTGTAATTAGTATAATTGAATTAATGAACTCTACTTCTTTATCTTCTTTTTAAATAAAAATCAAATAAAATTTCATTAAATATCAATAGATAGAATCTAGAAACAAATAAATGTTTCTCGGCAATTTTTTCTTCTTCCTAATTATAAGACTCTTCAAACCATAATTACTTTTTATAAAATGAAGAATATGATGGAAATGACTTGTACATGTATATAACAACAAAAACTAGGGTAATGATAGCTATTAAAAAAACGAGTTTATAAAAAAGATAAATACTAATATAAAATTGTGTTATTTTTTATTTTATTATAGACATAAAAAGCTTTTATAAATCTTGCAATTTAATCATCTAATATCTTAATTTTTTAAGATTAATTTGACACATTAATAACAATAATAATAATAATTTCAAAATTCAACTCCGACGAATTTTATACTAAAAGATTCAAATATAGGCTACCTCCTTTTCTTTGCAGTAGTTGAACAAACATCATGATTTGACAGCGTGTTACGAACTTCCATTCAATATCCGTCGGTTGATAAGTTGTTTCAACTTTTTATATTCTTTGTTCTTTTCTTTTTACCTTTATTTAATAAGAATTAAAAGATGCAAAAATGTACAAAGAAATTTATAAATTAATTAATTAGATTTTTAAGTCTTGTTTAATGATAAAACAATTTTCTTAATTTAATGTTATATTTTGTTAATAAATAAAGTGACATTTAATTATAGTTGTTATTAGAGCATTAATTTTTTTTTCGTTAAACGTGTATATGAACATTGAGTCTTTGTTATCACAAGTTCTTCAAGAATGCTGCCTATAAATAACTTCTTTTATTTGTGCAAAATATAAGAGTAAATGAATCAAAAAACATCCATAAGAAAAATAGAAAAAAACTTTATAAGAGTTATCTTGTGAGTTATTACTTAGAGAGTAAATTTTGTTCATTCTTTGTAAGTAATATTTTTTCTATTTTGTTAGAGAGTTATTTTTCTTATTATATTAGATATTAGAATTGTTATCTCATTGTAACTAGAGAAAATGTGTTGTAGTTCCCATTTTACAATAGTGAAATCCTCCTACACTTGCCCGTGGTTTTTATCCCAATTTGTTAGGAAGTTTTTTCAGATAAAATATTAGTGTTCATTTTATTTTCATTATTCTTAATTTCACTTTAATTGTGTATTAGTTTCGATCCGATAATTTTTCCTAACAGTGGTATCAAAGTAATTGGTTGAGGGGTGTGAATCAGATCGTTGTGAACGAGATGTTGACTACGAAAAAGTTCGATGTTGAGAAGTTCAACGAGAGTAATTTCTCATTGTGGAAAATGAAAATTAAGTCAATTTTGAGGAAAGACAATTGTTTGGCAGCAATGTTCGATGTTGAGAAGTTCAACGAGAGTAATTTCTCATTGTGGAAAATGAAAATTAAGGCAATTTTGAGGAAAGACAATTGTTTGGCAGCAATTGGAGAAAAGCCCACAGAGATCACTGATGACAACAAATGGAACGAGATGGACGACAATGAAATTATCGATCTACACTTAGCACTAACCGATATAGTGTTATCTAATGTGGCAGAAAAAAAGACTACGAATGAGATTTGGGATACTCTAGTAAGACTGTATAAGGCCAATTCACTACACAATAAGATCTTCTTAAAGAGGAGATTGTATATTCTTCGAATGATGGAATCCACATCGGTGACCGACCACATCAACATTTTGAATACTTTATTTTTGCAACTTACATCAATGGGTTACACAATAGAGATATTTGAACATGCAGAACTTCTACTACAAAGTCTACCTGACTCGTATGATCAACTCATCATCAATCTAACGAACAAAATCCTCATGAACTATCTAGTTTTTAACAAAATTGCAGCCGTTGTGGGAGTCAGAATCATGGTAGATCGAAATCAAGAAGTAAGAAGAATTTCAAGTGCTACAATTGTGGCAAGAAGGGGTATGTTAAGAAGAATTGTTGGTTCAAAAAGAAGAGTGGAGTCCTTAAGTCATCAAATGCTCAAGGAAATGTGACAAGTGCCTCAGATGATAGTGAAGTTCTATACAACGAGGCAACAATGACAATTGGAGGCAGAAAGCAGTTTGTTTGATATTTGGTTATTAGACTCAGGAGCAATATGACACATGACATCTCAGAGAGAATGGTTTCACAAATATGCTTAAACCAAAAGGTTTTCTAGGTTGAACAAATCTCTATACTGTCTCAATTAGGTGTTGAGGTATTCGTACAAGATATTTGATTCCTTTATTATTAGCCTTGGATACAACAGACTCAATTCAGACCATTGTATTATCAAAAGGTTTGATGGTGATAATAATTTTATTATCTTATTGTTGTATGTGGATGACATATTAGTAGTAGGCCCTAACAGAGATCAAATCCAAGAATTGAAGGCACAATTAGCTAGGGAGTTTGATATGAAAGATTTGGGACCAACAAACAAGATTCTAGGGATTCAAATTCACTGAGATTGAAATAATAGGAAGATTTGGCTTTCTTAGAAGAATTACTTCAACAAGATCTTATGACGCTTCAACATGCAAGATAGTAAGCTAATTTCTACCCCACTTCCTATTAATTTCAAGTTACCCTAAAGTATGTGTCCTAGAAATGAGAAAGTTAGGATAAAGATGTCTCGAGTACCATATGCATCAGTAATGGGAAGTTTAATGTTTGCCATGATATGTACAAGACCAAACATTGCATAAGCAGTGGAAGTAGTTAGTCGGTTTATGGAAAATCCTGGAAGAGAGCATTGGAATATTATGAAGAGGGTTCTGAGATACATAAGAGGAACCTCAAATGCTACATTATGTTACAGAGGATAAGATCTTATTGTCAGAGGCTATGTTGATTCAGATTTTGTAGAAGATCTCAATAAAAGTAAGTCTACTACAGGTTATATGTTTACACTTACAGGAAGAGTTGTAAGCTGGGTATCTAAACTGCAATCAGTTGTAGCTTTATCTACAATGGAAGCATAATACATGGCGGCTACACAATCTTGCAAGAAAACAGTCTGGATACAGAGGTTATTGAAGGAGCTCTTGCACAAGCAGGAGAAGATTGTTCTGTTTTGTGACAGTCAGAATGCTTTGCATATTGCAAGGAATCTAGCTTTTCATTCACGGACAAAGCACATAAGGTTTTAGTATTACTTTGTTTGAGAAATAGTGAAAAAAGGTAGTATGGATATGTAGAAGATTCACACCAACGAGAACCTAGCAGATGTTATGACCAAGCCAATCAACACTGACAAGTTTAAATAGTGTAAATCCTTATGTGGTATAGCGAAAACGTAAGCAAGCATGGATTTGGAAAGTGAGGAAGGATGAAAGGATTACGTAAGTGATTTTAAGTGGGAGAATGTGATAATTGATAGTCTTGTTTAGTGGTAAAGCCACTTTCTTGGTTTAATGTTATATTTTGCCAATGATTGAAGTAGGAAACACAGAAGATATTTAATTAAGGTTGTTATTAGAGCACTAATTTCTTCTTCATTAAATGTGGAGCACTAATTTCTTCTTCATTAAATGTGGTGCACTAATTTCTTGTCCATTAAATGTGGTGCACTAATTTCTTGTCCATTAAATGTGGAGTACTAATTTCTTGTCCATTAAATGTGGAGATGAATTTGGAGTCTTTGCTACCATAAGTTCTTCAAGGATGTTGCCTATAAATAACTTGTTTCATTTGTGCAAAATATTATAGTAAATGAATCAAAGAGCATCCATAAGAAAGATAAAAAAAAAAAGACTTTGTGAAAGTTATCTTTTGAGTTATTACTTAGAGAAAAAAATTTGTTTCTTTTTTGTAAGTAATATTTTTCCTATTTTGTGAAAGAGTTATTTCTCCTATTATATTAGATATTAGAATTGTTATCTCATTGTAATTAGAGAAAAAATGTTATAATCTCCCATTTTACAATAGTGAAATCCTCCTACACTTGCCCGTAGTTTTTATCTCAATTTGTTCGGGGTTTTTTTTAGGTAAAATATTTTTGTTCATTTTATTTTCATTATTCTCAATTTCACTTTAATTATGTGTTAGTTTTGACCCGATAATTTTTCTTAACAAATATTGATAAAAAAAAATCCACGCATCAATATACTTATACATATGGGATATATTCTCCTTGCTCTAATTATTTCGATTTTGTCTTTATTAGATCATTATCAATAGTTCATAAAGTTTTGTGATCAATTTATAATGTTTACGGTGAAAAGAAAAGAAAAATATTTTATCTGTATTGTAAAAACAATGTTTATAATATCCTTTATAACTTGTAATAAAAAAATAATGTTATTTATAAAACACATTAAAATATTATAAATAATATTTTCTATATTAATAGTATCTTAATTTTAATTTTTATAATTAATTGATATTATAATGGTATTCATGTTTATATAAGGTGTAAATTTAATACAATATAAATATTTTAATTAAAAAATTTAAGATATACAAAACATATAATATTTTTAATTTTTTTTTCTTTTTTCTATCCTCCATTCCTTAACCTCAATTTTCCTCTCATTTTGTTCTATCTTTTTTTTTCACTTCAATACCAAGTTTATATTTAAAATGGAATCATTTCCCTTTCATATAAATAATTTTCATGTTTGTTACTTTTACGTAATGAATTATATCATCTATTAAAAAGATTATAGATTTTGGAATTCAATTTTTTCACATTAACTCAACAATAATTTGTGTATATCATCTTTAAATGAATAAGAAAGGTGGAAGAGAGAGATTGATATTTAAGGACTCAAAAATGGTAAATAAATTATTTTAATTGCAGTGACGAGAAGCGACGAAAATACCAAATACAACTTTTATTAAAATCTTAATTTTGTTTTTAAATAAAGGTTGATACCAATTAATAATGAGGATAAAAAATTATATCAAAAATAAAATAAAATACTATTAAAATAATGAAACCTTATTGATTAAAGAAAAAATACAATATAAAAATTTCACATTAAATATAATATAATTAAACATAATTTAATTTAAATTCTCACTAATTAAATATATTTAAGATTTAACTCTAATAAGTTGAGTTGCATTTATTATTAGAAGAAAAAGTATTTTTTAGCATAAATTATATATTTTTCATAATTGATATAGTAATTAATTATAAGTTAAAAAACATGTATAATTGATTTAGTAAATAATTATATATCATATTAATTGTAATTTTATTATTACTTATATTATAAAAAAAATATTATTATTAGAATATAATTTATATTATTATAAATTTTAATAATATTATTTATATAATTTTTTAATATTTACTGTGGACGGGCGATGTTTGCTTCCCATGAAAACATCATTGTCTCTGTCCAGATCCTCCTTTTTGGATACGAAATCTCTTTGACATCTCATTGATCTCCAATATATGAAGAATATGCCATCTAAGTTTCTAGAAAATACACTAAAACAATGTTTCTTGAAAGAGAAGTTTACCTACTAGTGCACATTTAAGTAGTGGATTCATGACTCAAATTAATAATTAATATAAAATATGTATGAAAACTTAATTATTAATAAAAATTAAATTAACTATTTAATCAGAATTTGAGGATTTTTTTTTATATTTCACTATACAATACTAATATTTAAAATTGATGACTTTTTTATTATTTTACTATTACAACATTAATATACATATCATTTTTTAAAATCTAGACATAATAAATTATTACATATGATAACAATATTTAACCATTATTGTAAATGTATTATTTAATCACAATATTGGGTAAAACAGTAATCTATTAAATATTTATTATCATAATTATAATGTTAAATTATTATCTTATTTATCGTATTAAATTATATTTATATTAATAATTAAGACGTATTCTTTATTTTTGGCATTAATATACACTAAAATTGTAAACTATTACAATTTTAATGAAAATCCTGTCCTTATCTATCACATTTTTATTTTTGTTCTCCGTTTGTACTAAAATTAGGAAAACATGTATTGTTCCATTGGTCACATTCTATTAATCTTTTCAACATTCTATAAATTTAAATAAATATTTTTCAATATTTTTTATATTATAAATGCAAGTTTCATATCAATAATGTCAAATTATAAAAAATATGAATTATTATAATATCAAAAGTTAATATATTATATTAAAATTAAGAATATAAATACAATTTGTAGTTAATAGATATAAAGAAATACACCTTGTTAAATATTTCAAAATATTAATGACAATTTTTAAAGTTTATCCATAACAATACTTGATAAATATTATCACTTTAAATCAATCCAGTGAATTTATCAATACATTAAGTACATATTAAAAATAATTAAGAGTACATAAATATTAACTAGCTATCGCTTAACATATTCAAAATCAAATAGTATCTATTGTAGGAATTTTTTTCTCTTCTTCCGTTTCTTTTTCTTCGGTTGCACTCTTTTTTCCTATATAAAAAAGGAAATAAGAATGCAATGGAAGAAGACATTAATGAAAGAAGAAAAAAAAAACTAAAATACAAGAGAAAAAAAAATTGAAATTAATTAATACATTAAAATCAAATTAATCGTTTCAACTGTTTTAAACAATTTTAATTCAAAATTTTCTAACATATATATATAAATTTATATTAAGATATGTATAAACTTACACTCTTCATTGTAATATATATAGCACAATATTAGCTATTACTAACATCTTTCTAAGCCAATACAATGGACATGGTTGAAAAGTGAAACAACATAGAACAATTATGTAACAACTATATTTAAGATAAGTAATAGTCATAACTAGTATGCAATTTTTCTTCCTAGTCCTTACAAATATGATAAGAAGTGATGATGGCAATATTTTAACAAGAGCAATGTAACCAGCTACATTAAAAATGATAGTGGTTATATACACTAAAATTTTCAGTATAAAAATTCTTAGGTCTAAGAAATGTACCGATGTAGAAAAAAGAAAAAAATAACTCTACACAAAAGAGCTCTCTAATTTGTATTATTTTCTTCATGTTTTCATTACAATTATATAATTATTTATAATGAAATTTTACTCCTTCAATTACTCTTTAAATTAAATATTCCTTAATTTACTCATTGAATTAAAGATTTCTTGTTTTACTCCTTGAATTAAGGATTCCTTGTTTTACTCCTTGAATTAAGGATTCCTTGTTTTACTCCTTGAATTAAGAATTCTTTGTTTTACTCCTTGAATTAAGGATTTCTTGTTTTACTCCTTGTTTTATTCCTTGAATTAAGCTCCTTGTTTTATTCCTTAAATTAAGGTCCTTGTTTTATTCCTTGAATTAAGGATTAATATCCAATACTCACTCTCAAGCTGGATCCAGAAGGTTTATGGATCCAAGCTTGGACAAAAGTTGTTGAAACTGATGAGAAGCCAAGGGCTTGGTAAAGATGTCAGCCAGTTGGTCGAAACTTCTTGTATAATGTGTCTTAATCACCTGTGATTGAACTTGTTCACGAACATAATGAAAATCAACTTCAATGTGTTTCGTCCTCTCGTGAAACACTGGGTTTGATGCTATATGCATGACTTCCTGATTGTCACAAAATAAGGACATAGGAATAGTTGTAGGAACACCTAAAACACACAGAAGACCTTTAAGCCATATCAAATCACATGCAGTTGAAGCCATTGCACGATACTCAACTTCGGCACTTGATCTGGCGATGACAGTTTGCTTCTTACTCTTCCATATGACCAAGTTTCCACTGAAAAATGTACAGTAACCAGTGGTGGACTTGCGATCGATTGCATTCCCTGCCCAATCAGCATCACAATACCCCATGATTTGTGTGTTGTCATTCTTCTTCATGATGATACCACAACCCATTGATCCTTTTAAGTAGCGTAAGATCCTTTTAACAAGGGTCAAATGCTCAAGTGTCGGGGAATGCATGAATTGGCTCACAATACTTACAGAATATGTGATGTCAGGTTTGGTGATTGTTAAGTAGATCAACTTACCAACCAGTCGCTGGTAATAACTTATATCCGTGAGTGGTGTGCCTTTTAAGTTAGGTTTGAGCTTGCTGTCAAGAGGGGTAATAGATGGTTTAGCATCGCTCATGTTAGCTTCCTTGAGCAAATCTAGGACATATTTTCTTTGGTTAAGAAAGAGTCCCTTGTGCGAGGTTCCCATTTCTATACCAAGAAAGTACTTCAATATCCCAAGATCTTTAACTGAAAACCTTTGTCTGAGGGACTTTTTGAGGTTGAAAATCTCGTCAGCATTATCACCTGTAATTATCAGATCATCTACATAAATCAGCACAACCAATTTTTTCATAGCTCCTGTGCGAACAAATAGTGAGGAATCAACATTGCTGCTTTTGAAACCAACACTAGTGAGAACTGAGCTTAGCTTGGCATACCAAGCTCATGGGGACTATTTCAAACCATAAATAGATTTGTGCAATTTGCACACTAAATCCAGTTCATTGCTTTGAGGATGCCCGAGTGGTAATTTCATATAGACTTATTCTTTGAGATCACCATGCAAGAATGCATTCTTCACATTCATTTGGTACATGGACCACCCCTTATTTACAGCCACAGACAGTAACACTCTTACTGTGTTCATTTTTGTAACAGGTGAAAATGTTTCTTTGTAATCCACCTCGAATGTTTGAGTGAATCCTCGAGCTACCAATCTTGCTTTATACCTCTCAATTGATCCATCTGACTTGAATTTAAGCTTATAGATCCATTTGCAACCCACAACTTTCTTGCCTTTTGGAAGTTTGGTGATGCTCCATTTGTTGTGTTGATCTAGGGCTTTAAGTTCTTCTTGCATGGCTTCCTTCCACATCTCTTGACTGTTGGTCTCATGAAAGTTTTGAGGCTCACTGTAACTCGATATAGTGCTGAGGAATATGGCATGGGCTGGTGTCACTCTCTTATATGACACATAATTTGAGATGGGATGTGTGGGTTTGTAGGTGACAAAGTCTTGAAGTCTTATGGGAGGTTGCCTAACACGCATTGGATTACGTCGTGAAGCAGGAGGAGTTATCTCACACTTGTTCACATCTTGTACCATATTGTGAGGATCATCTTGATTATCACCATCTTCATGCAGTGTACCATTAAGACGAGACCCTTCATTGTTACTTTCAATGAGAGATGCATCAATGTTGACATGGCTGGGATCTTGTTGTTGTGGAGCCTCAAGTTCGATTCTTGGTAATGGAAACACATCCAAGATGCCATCCCTTAGACTTGTGATTTCATGTGACTTGCTGAAAAAAAGGTTAGTTTCATAAAATCGAACATCTTTAGACACAATTAATCGCCTAAGTTGGGGATTATAACATTTATATCTCTTTTGTGTAGATGAATAACCAAGAAAAATACATTTAGCAGCTCTAGGATCCAATTTATCTCGATGATGAGATTGAATATGTACAAAACAGATGCAACCAAAGACTCTAAGGTGTGAGAGGTTAATTTTCCTTCCTTTCATGACCTCTAGGGGAGACATGAAATCCAAAACTCGACTGGGTAATCTATTGATGATGTAAGCAACTGCCATAACCCCTTGGGACCAAAATCTCTTTGGTACATTCATTTGTAGCATTAATGCTCTAGTTTTTTCAAGTAAGTTCCAGTTTTTGCGTTCAGCTACACCATTTTGTTGAGGTGTGCCAACACAACTTGTTTGATGCATAATGCCATGAATGCTCAAACATTGTTTCATGATATGGGACATGTATTCGGTGCCATTGTCATACCTTAAGGTTTGAATTTTAGAGGAGAAGTGATTTTTAACAAGGTTCTGAAAGTTCTTAAATACTTCCATAACTTCATTCTTAGACTTTAAAAGATATAACCATGTGATTCGAGAGAAATCATCAACAAAAATCACAAAATACTTATAACCATCAAAAGATTCATTAGTTGGTCCCCATACATCTGAATGAACTAGTTCAAAACACTTACTAGCCTTAGACAAGGAAGAATTAAAAGGCAATCAGTGGCCTTAGACAAGTGGCAAGTTTCACATGCAATTGCATCATTTCCTAAGTTTGGAAATAAAGTTGACAAAATTGGTGGAGAAGGATGAGCTAAATGTTGATGCCACAATTGATTATCTTGGATAGGGTTAAACTTGACTTGAAACCCTCTGGGATTGCTCTTGGATATGTAATAGAGACCATCTAAGTAAAACACTTCACCAATCGTCTTTTTGGTGACACAATCCTGAAAAATGACATTGTGAGGAGAAAAAATGGCTAAGCAATTCAAGGTATTTGTGATTTTTCCTACAGATAGAAGTTGGAAGGGAAAGGAAGGTACATATAAAACCGCCGACTCGATTTCATCTGACATTAATTTTATTTTTTCCTTTCCTAAAACCTTTACATTCTCACCATTTGCAATTGAAATTTGAGAAGAATTTACTAATTTTTCAAACTTATGAGACTTTGACACATGGTTTGTCATATGATCTGTGGCACCTGAATCTACAACCCAAAAATCATGCAACATATTTATTTTAAGAGCAGTTTTAAAGTCTTTTATGATACCTTGCATGTCCTCTTGTGGTATGAGTTTTGTATTTGCTAAGAAACCCGCAAACTTGCCTAGAAATGTTGTCGAGTTTCCTTCTTCTATGCTATCCACACAGTCAATTCTAGCTCCTCCTGTCTTGCTTTGAAGATACAACATAAACTCATTCATGAGTTCAGCTGGATTCACTGTGAAGTTCTTGAATGGATCAGAATCATTAGAGGTAGAGGCAAAAGCATGATTTGCACGGTGTGTATTACGATTCACTTTCTGTAAATCCTTATCCTTTATAAAATCAGGTTTTAATTCTGGATGTAGAATCCAACATGTGTCCTTAATATGGCCCGCATAGTTGCAGTGTTGACACTTCAAGTTTGGATGCTTCCCTTTGTACTTCCTCTTGTTGGTTAGATAGACTCTTGCCTCAGGTGCACTAGTCATTGTACCCTTGTTCATGACTTTCCTCCTTACTTCTTCACGTTGAATTGTCGCACATACATTGGTGAAGGAAGAAAGTTCAGTATTCATGAGTATGTGGCATCGTATATCTTCATATGTTGAATCGAGATTGGATAGAAGTTGAAATATCTTATCTTCTTCTGCTCTCTTTCGTAGCAGAGCTATATCGGTTGTATGCTGACGATATATTTCCAACTAATTCCACATGCTTTTCATGCTTCCTAAGAGTTGTACAAAAGGCTTGACATCTTGTTGCAGATCTGAGATGTTCTTCTTTAATTGAAAAACTCGTGCAACATTGTTTTGACTGCCATACATTTCCTTGACCGTCTCCCATAATTGGTATGCAGATTCAGAATAACTGAATATTTTAGCTAATTTACGTTCCATGGAATTTAGGAGCCATGACATAACCAACTGATCCTTACTAAGCCAGGATTCATAGGTTAGTGAGGAAACATCATGTACTTTGATGCTTCCATTTATGAACCCCAACTTGGACCTTCCACCTAGAGCCATAGACACTGCTCTTGACCAAGGCAAGTAATTAAACTCATTCAACAAGACTGAGCTTAATCTTTGATTTGGGTTGACATCCACCTCATGCATATTCATGAAAGAAAGCACCGATGAACTTTCAGCTTCTGATCCTAGCGGCTTGTCTTCAGCCATTTCAAAGATTGAAGATGCTAAGATAATAATAAAGCATAAGCAAGTTAATTTTCCTGCTCTGATACCATGTAGAAAAAAGAAGAAATAACTCTACACAAAAGATCTCTCTAGTTTGTATTATTTTCTTTATGTTTTCATTACAATTGTATAGCTATTTATAATGAAATTTTACTCCTTCAATTACTCTTTAAATTAAGCATTCCTTGATTTACTCCTTGAATTAAGGATTCCTTGTTTTACTCATTGAATTAAGGATTTCTTGTTTTACTCCTTGTTTTATTCCTTGAATTAAGGTCCTTTTTTATTCCTTGAACTAAGGTCCTTGTTTTATTCCTTGAACTAAGGTCCTTGTTTTATTCCTTGAATTAAAGATTAATATCCAATAACTGATTATCGTAAATAGCAACTAATTCAAGTATCTTTATTCAATAGACACAAGCAAGACATAAAAGGCATGCTAAAGGCAACAAGGTTTAAAAATTAGAGATAAGAATCCAAATTAAAAGTAAAAGTATAGATGCTTTGCATAGCTTTTCAAAGATAAGTGATAAGAATCCAAGTTAAAAGAGAACGAAGTTGGAGGTGACTGGCTGGAAACAAAACTTAAAGTGGTTGGCCACGAATGGAGTTGGAAGAGACTGGTTGGGGATCGATGCTGGAAATGGTTGGCCAGAGATTGATGTTGGAAGTGGTTGGATGATGATCAACGAAACTATGCATTGGTGTGAATTGTGTACGCCTAATTCTTTTTTTAGGTGATTGATAAGTGTTTTTTTAATAAATAGTTATAACACACACAAAAATAGCTATAACTCACAATATAATCATTTGTCTTCGCAAAATAACTAAACTATATTATTAAAATTATCTTATAATTACTTACTCTAACTATAAATTTATTTATTTTTAAATAATTTTTATAATTTAATTCATGATCACGAAAACGGTTAATAATCAAAATTATATGTATATAATTTAATCGGAGTATGACTTAAATATATAGTCATGATTTTTTAAAAATCATGATTAATTTTTACGAGATCAAATATTATTATTATAGTAATGATTTTAATTAAAAATAATTTATTTATGAATAAAATTTAAGTTACAATATTAAAAGTTAAATTAAAAGCGGACATTACATCTTAAATGAGATCTAATTTTCATGAATATTATAAAAATTTAAACATAATATTATATTTTCAATAAAATAATTATAAGTCTATGTAGGCGTTTGTCATACAATCCATAAATACAATAAAATCATGCTATATTTTATTATTAACTAAATCAAATATAAAATTTATAATTAAAAAATAACAAACAAAAGGAGACTATAAATCTCTAAAAAAAATGTACTAGGCAGAGAAGCTAGAACAGACAATCAACCTCAACCGTAGGCTTGCCTTGGAGGTAAAATGAAAAGCATACATATTTATGTACTTTAGTACTTTTAAGGGGCGTAGCTATGATCGGACCAAAGGTCACGATGACCCCTTGACTCTAAAATCTCTTTTCTAAAATTTTCAAGCTAATAAGTTAAATCAATTCATTTAATCCCTTGATCAAGTGATAAAAATTTAAATGTTAGTAGCCCCCTAATATTTCATTTTTAATTTCGCCCCCATGGTACTAATTCTAGTTTGAGACAAAACTAAAATTTTGCGTGCAATGTAGGGAAAATAAACACGAGACCACAAAGACGAGCACCATCAATAAATTAATTTCGTTGAATATGACCTTGAAGGCAAGCCCTCTATGTTTGCCTGTTAGGCCACCAATCAACCAAATCACATTAATGGGCAATGGCGCATATAAACTTCTAATCGGAGAAATTATTTCTTATACATGTAAACGTGATATTGCAAGTAAATAAAATGGAACTTTTTTAAAATAAATATATATTTTATAAGCGAGAGAAAATAATTTAATTGATGATAATTTTACTCCATAAATAATAAATAATACTTTATCTTAATATAGTGTACAAAACTTGCTACAAAATCTTTGATGCTAATATAAAAAGCAAAATACATAAGAAAAAATCTAGGAAAAAAAAAGATAAAATTTATCCATTATTATTATTATTATTTTTGCTGAGACCATTAAAATATATTTAGTGCTAATTATTTGTTGTTATAAAAGTTTAAGACTCATGAACATGGCAAGATCTAGCATTTTTTTTTAAGGAGAGGATGATATAGTTGAAAACTGAAAAAACTGAGTTTTATGACGAATGAGTAAAAAGGAATTCCCATTGATTCATTCATATGAAGTATAATTAAATGCAAATGCAAATAATGTGAATGTTAGTTCTCGAGAAAAATCTACTAAATTTTATTAATAAAAAAATAGGCTTAAATACGCTACTAAAAAACAGACATATGGTCTCACATCTATGACCACAGTTTTTTTTTTATATTTTTTTCTTTTTTTTCCCTTCTGATCCCACGCCTATCTCTTTTTTTTTTCTTCCTTCTTCTCCCAGATTTGAAATTTCATTTTTCCAGATCTGATTCTTCTTTTTCCCCTTTCGTGATTCTTCCTCCTCTTCCCCATCTTCCTAGTTCACTGGTTTGGTGGTCATTGTTCGATGGGTCGTTGTTCGTTGGCCACTGGGTCATTGTCCGTTGGTCGCTGAACGCTGGATGCTGGTTGCTGGTGTTAGTGTGCTGCACTGATACTGGTGTTGGTATTGGTGCGCTGTGTTGGTGTTGGTGCACTACGTAGGTGCTGGTGTTGGTGCGCTGGTGCTAGTGCTAGTGCGCTGTGTTGGTACTGGTGCTGGTGCTCTGCCCTGGTGCTTATTGCTTCTTATGTGTCTCTATTAATTGTATTCATGTTTTTTATTTTATTACAAAAAGGGTTGTGTTTTTCTTTTTGCTAGGTTTCAACTTCTGTTATATATTCTGCTATTTTAGTCTTCATTTGAGGTTTTCATTATAACCACATTTGTGGATTCCAAAATTAGAGCATCCATTGGAAAATTTGAACCATTCAGAGACTCATTGCTTTTAAGGAAATGGGTTCTCCAGCATATAGATATCAAGCAACGACTTTTACTTAATATGATATACAATTTAAAATATTGAAGATTGAGGTCTGTTAGTGTAAGCAAAGAGTAGCCAAGATGATCAACAAACCACTTGTTTTGACTTATTTCTACCTATTGATCTATATTATTTTTAGTTTTTTTCTTGATGTGCAATCTCAAATTTTTAAAATAATTTTTCTCGTGACAGATATGCAACATGTGTAATACCAATAAGTGCCTTCTTTGCATCAAGTCTTTGGTAAGCATTAAAACATTTGATTGTTGTTGGTACTATTGTTGTTAAATTGATTTAAATCTCCTTGCTATTGGTGCTGCGCTACTGGTTCTGTTGGTGCTGGCGCTACTGCGCGACGTTGGTGTTGGTGTTGCGCTACTGGCGCTAAGCTAGTATTGCTGATGGCGATGTGCTGCTGGTGCTGCTAGTTCGTTGTGTTGTTGGTGCTGTGCACTGGTGTTGCTGATGGCGCTATGCTGGTGCTGGTGCTACTCTGTGCTGGTGCATTGGCGTTGCTGGTGTTGGTAATTAATACTAAGTTTTTTTTCATGTTTATAATTAATACTAAAAAGTTAGTATGTAATACTAAGTTTTTTTTGTGTATAATAAACTCTCAAATGTAATTATACTTTTAATTTTAATATAATATGATTTTAATATTGTAATTAATAAATTTATTGTAATTACTAATTGTATTTTTTTTTTGTAATTTATGTATACCCTATGGCCTCAGTTATATGCTAACTGAGGCCATAGGTCATTAACTATGGTCTTTCTCACTTAGGCCTCGATTCTTATAACCGTGGTCATATACCTACGAGCACGGTTAAAAACTGAGGTCGTATCCATGTTTTGTAGTAGTGATAGCTTTACAATTAAATAGAAGCCTCCATGTAGTAATTATCCCTATTATCATGGTGGTTTCCAGAGACTAGATCAAAGAAAAATTAATTTGTGTTGCTCTTAAAAAATAGGAACTTTATTGGCCATGTTCTATCCTAAATTTTGGTAGCCGGTAAGCCACTAATTCCAACATATTCCCTTAAACTTATTTGCACAAACAATCAATTTACACATGAGATTGAGCATACATCCATCAGTTCTCATAACCTGTAGAAAGTATCAAGCTTCAATGGCTTGGTTAATTTGTCTGCAATCTGATCTTGAGTAGTACAATGAACCATTTCCACATTTATGTTCTTTGTAAGCTCAAGAAGAAAATGAAATCGCACATCAATGTGCTTACTACGACCATGTAGCACATGATTCCTAGATAACTTAATTGTTGAACTGTTGTCACAGTTCACTTGAGTAGTAGCTTGTTATGCATGTCCAAGCACCTCCAATATTCTTTTTTGCCAAATAGCTTGACATGCATATGAAGCTCCTACGATGAATTTAGCTTTAATAGTGGAAAAAGTAATCACAGGTTGCTTTTTCGAGGACCAAGACATAACACTTAAACTTAACATAAACAAGTAACCTGAAGTGCTCTTTCTATCCTCAAGGTCTTTAGCATAGTCACTATCTATGTAAGAAATCATCTTCTCATTTCCTCCCTTTTTATAGAATACCCTATGTTTGAACGAAAGTTCTCATAGGTTTATAGAATCTGTGTACTTAAGGATAGGTCAAGTTCGAAGCTGGGTAAGAGCGAAAGGAACATGTGCAACCTGGTGCGGTGTAGGCAATCCCACTCACTAGGGGCCCACACGTGGATATCTTGAGATGTCTTGTACCCTCCGCTGAGCTAGGTAAGGTTCAAACATCAAAAGGAACACGTGTAACATGGTGAGGTGCTGGACAAGATCCCCCACACTAGGGACCCCATATGGATATCTTGCGATAGTGAGAACTTTCGTTCAAACATCCTAAAAGACAAAGTTCCCTTCACATACCTCAACACCCTCTTTATAATTGCAAGGTGTAAGTCAGTAGAAGACTCCATAAACTTGTTAATTAGGCTTACTACAAACATAATATCAGGACATGTGGCAGTTAAGTATATGAGACTGCCTACAATCTGCTTGTATAGAGTGTTGTCCACTTTTACTCCATGCTCATCCTTTATAAGTCTGAATCCAGGAACAATTGGGTTCTAAACATAATTGCATTTTGCTAATTTGAACCTTTCTATCACCTTATGTGCATATTTTTTCTAACCAATAAAAATTCCTTTTGATTCCTGTATCACTTCAATCCCAATAAAGTACCTCATCTTCCCAAGATCAATCATATCGAATTCATTCATCACAGATTGTTTGAATTTAACAAACAATTCCTCATCATTCCTAGTAAAGATCAGATCATCAATATAAAGGCATATGATCATAATTTTACCTTTAGTAGATACTTTGGTAAACAAAGTATGCTCATAAGGACACTTTTGAAAACCCTAATTCTTGAAGTAGGATTCTATTCAGCTATACCAGGTTCGAGGAACCTATTTGAGCCCATATATGGCCTTTTTTTAGCTTGTACACCTTTTTCTCTTCACCCTTTTTGACATATCCCAATGGTTGCTTAACATACACGTCCTCACTCAGTTCTCCATGCAAAAAGGTAGATTTCATATCCAATTAATAAACTATCCACTCCTTTTATGTAGCAAGACATATTACCAAGCGAATTATGTTTAGTCGAGCTACATGAGAAAACACTTATTCATAGTAAACTCCATGCTTTTGAGCATACCTTTTTTCTACATGCCTTGCTTTATACTTGTCCACTTCTCCATTTTCATTAAGTTTTGTCTTATAAATCCATTTCACTCTAATCTTCTTCCCTTTTGGTGGTAAATCTATCAATTCTCATGTGTCATTCCTTTCTATAGCCTTTATTTCCTCATTCATTGCTTTCCTCCATTTTTCGCTCCTCACTGCATCTGCATAATAAATTGGATCATATTGAGTAAACATCGCTAAGTGTACATCATCATCTTTGGAGGAGAGCCTTTATCCACTCATATAATCTCATCGAGATTAGTGATTTCCGGGTTCTTCTTTCATCTGATATGATTGAGCTTTCTTCTGAGGAGTCAACATTATGCCTTGGTTCTACTCCTGATGTATTACTGTCAACATTATGCCTTGGTTCTGCTCCTGATGTATTATTGAGATAATTATTTATTTTGGCATTATCACCATATGAATTATTGAAACTAGTAGCATTTGTGTCATCATTGTTCCAATCTAAAGAGCATTGAATTGTCTCCTTATGACTCTCCCCCCATTCCTAGCTTCTGTCTTCTTCAAATACCATATCTATACTTATCACAATCTTATGAGAAAATGGATTATACAACCTGTAAGCTTTTAACTCCTCACTTACTCCAAGAAAAACACACATTTGGCTCTTATCTTCAAGTTTTGTTCTTTTATTGTCAGGAACATGAGCATAAGAGACACATATAAATACTCTAAAGTGATCCATAGATGGTTTGGATCCACTCCATGATTCCTCAGGTATCATATTATTCACAGTGAGAGTTGGACTTTGATTTAGGACATAGATAGTCCAATTCACTACTTCAGGCCAAAAGGTATTGGGAAGTTTATTCTCAAATAGCATACAATGAACCAAGTTCATGACTGTTCTATTCTTCCTCTCTACAACACCGTTTTTGAGGTGTCTATGCTACTGTTAGTTTTCTTTGGATCATGTTCTCAGTGCAAAAGTTTAAAAAATCTTGTTATGTGAATTCTCCTCTTCTATCTATACAAAGTGATTTAATACAAGTATCGGTCTCTTTCTCAACTCAATTCTTGAAATTTTGAAACATGTTAAGGGTTTTTGACTTTTCTAATAGAAAATAAGCTCATGTTTTACGACTAAGATCATCAATGAAATTGAGCAAATACCTTTTCTTTCTGTTTGAAGTAGGTGAGATAGGCCCACATATATCAGCATGGATTAGTTGTAGGATTTTAGAGGCCTTCCACGTGCTTTTTTTGAGGGAACTGATCTCTGCTTTGCTTTCCTATCACACAATGTTCACATATCCTTGTAGAGGGATTGAGAGAGGGCATACCACTTACTATGCCCTTTTAATCAAACAACCTTAGTCCATTGAAGCCCATGTGCCTATATCTATAATGCCAAAGTTGAGTAGGATCAGTTATGAGAGAATTGAAACATGTTTATTCCACAGGTTGTGTCTAAAAAATTAGAACAAACATTTTGTTTTTGGACATTGCAGTTTCCATTCTTAGTCCCTTCTTAGGGTGAGACAACTTGCATCTTCCACGTTTAATAAGAATTTCTATTCCATTTTCATGTAATTGATCAATACTTAGCAAATTGTTCTTCAAGTCTGGGATATAGAATACCCCAGTCACTACTTAAGTGATTCCATTTACTATCATTCTTATGCTTCCTTTCCCCATTACAGACATTATAGAGTTGTTTCCCAATTTTACTGATTCCCTGAAGTTTTCATCAAGATCAGAGAATAGCTTCTTCTTAACACACATGTGATTACTGCATCCTGAGTCAAGGAACCATGTTTCTTCATTACTCGATTTTTGCACATTCACATAAGCCATCAGTAAGACCTATTCACTAGTGTCCAAACTCATGACAGTGGTAACACTCTACATTGGATTTGTCAAAACTTTGCTTGCCTCTGCCTCTTTCTCGTTCTTGATATCCACCTCGACCCCATACTTGTTTTCTGGGTTGATCATCGTGTATTCATGCGTTGCTCTTGTACTAGAAGACTACTCTATAGCTCATCGATGGATAGTGAGTCCAAATCATGAGATTCTTCAATGGAACACACAACATAGTCAAACTTAGAGCTCATCGATCTCAATATTTTCTCAATGACAACAATATCGTCCATCTTTTCCCCATGAATCCTCATCTAATTGGAAATGGTGAGAGTACGAGTGAAGTGCTCTTTAAAAGATTCTTTTGCCTTCATGTGGAGAGTTTCAAAATCTTTGCGAAGGGCTTGTAATTATGCTCATTTTACTCAAGCAGTCCCTTGGTTCTTCTACATGAGATAATCCCAAATATCTTTGGACGTTTCTTTATTTAGAATAAGGATCAATCGCCTAAAAAATATAGTTCTTGGTTCTTAAATATTTTAGTTTGTGATCACTAAGCACCTTTTTTTGTTCTTCGGTGAGCTTTGCACCTTCTGCGGTAGTAGGGACACCTTCTATCAAACCTCAGTATTCTTTTGAACATAGAAAATTCTCCATGAGCATGCTCCAGTGATCATAATAGCCCTTAAGCTTTGGGATTGCTAGTTGAACAAAGTTATTTTTGACTGCCATACTCTCATAAGCATGTGAATTGAAGACTGCATTTTTTAAAAAATTCAGGCCTCGTGAGGAAGCTTTGATACCAAATGTGAATGTTAGTTCTTACAGAAAATTCTACAACTTTGATTAATAGAGAAAATAGGCTAAACTAGCCTTACAATTAAACAGAAATGCACGGGAAATTATCCTCCAAGTAGTAATCATCCCTACTATTGTGGTGGTTTCTAGAGACTATATCAAAGAAAAATTAACTTGCGTTGCTTCTGAACAATAGAAGGTTTATTGGCTATGTTCTATCCTAAATTTTGGTGTCTGGTAAGCCACTAATTCCAAAAAATAAATAAAAGCTAGAAAATAAAGCAACATCAGATCCCACGCTAACAACATGTAATAATCTGGAATTCTCCTAAGAAATAGATAAAAGCAACCAACTTCCTAACAAATAGGAATTATTGAAAAACAAACATCTAAGTATCTTAACACATATACTCCATAGCTATTGTTATAAGAATATAAATCATTTTATGTTCTAACCTTCTATTTTTGTGAAATGGATTCAAAAGTTTAAAAGTTTTGGTATATTTTTTGAAATAATCAAATTTATAATATTATTTACATAATTTACTTAAAACATTTAGTTATATTCATAATTTTACAAATATATTAACCATTTTTATTATATTTAAACATTAAATTTAGCAAGTGAAATTACTTTTTTTAATCAAAACAACTAAATATTGTAAGAATAATAAACCAAAATAATCATATACTATTATAGTTACTATATTGAAAACTTAGAATGAAGTGCACCATAATTCAAGTTTTTTTTATAAATAGAACACTTTAATCACTTTTCTTTTAATTGGCTTATCCAATGTTATTTGTTTTAAAAAAAACAAATTTACTTTAATTTATATTATTATATTTAAATTATAGAAAAATACACACATGAAAATGATCATTGTTGAAAATCAAATAATCTATTTAATTTTCTATCATTTTTTCTAAACATTATTTTTAACACAACAATCTCATGGTGTCAAATATCTTATATTATATACAAGATTTTTAAACAAAAAACAAACTTCATAAAACTACATGGATTTGTTTTAAGAAAAAACTTTAGAAAATAAAAAAAAATAGTTAATTTCCAATAATACCCCTTATCATTAGAATATTTTTCTCTATTTTGTTACAATACTATCATATTTCATCACTGAACATTCAGGAACAAAAATGACTTACGATGGTGTTATTCTTGAATATTTCTGAACAAAAAACATCAATGAAAGAATAACATGCTCCTCCTAAAACCAACGTGCCTTCAAAAGGTACACCATCTTCTAAATCTGCCAGCACATTTGTTGTTGGGTTTGTCAATGAAGATGCTCTAAATCTAATTACTAGCACATAGAATTGGTACCTGTGGTATAGTGTTCTATAATGTTTGTAAAAAGCTGTACTTTTATCTTAATAAATTTAAGTTTTTCATGTTTTGAAGACGTTGTATACCTCTTTAGTTAGTAAATTGGAAAAAGTTTCACATTGGTTAGGAATGAAAATAAGTATTGTATTTTGGGCTATAAATAAATCTCTCTTCCACCGTTTTTAAACATCCTAAAATTTGTAAATCTTCATTTCTTTTGTAAAAATAATTAATTAGTTCAATTTTGTCCAATTAGTTGTAATTTTGGAGTTCATTCATTTGGAGATAATAGAAATGGTCAACGATGCCCGATGACTTAGATAACATTTATACCGAAACTCGTTAAATTTCTGGTGTTTTTATTTTTTCTGTTTCAATATTTATGCTTTAATATCTGTTTTAGTTTATTTTAGCATTATATTTCTAATGACATTATTTTTTCAGGTTAGTTTGAGTTCTATTCATTTAAATCATAAGTTAATAGTAACTACTTAGAATAGAAAAAATATACCTAATTTTCCCAACAATTGGTATTAGAGTTGAAGATTTCTACTTAGACATTTGTTTGTATTCCGTTTGTTTGTTATTGGAATATAGTTGCTAGTTGTTGTAATTTGAAAAAATGGCGAAAGAAAAATTTCTTTCAAACAAAGGCCAATCATCCACGTCAGGCATAACAATGGTTATGAATGCAAGGTTTGAGGTGGAGAAGTTTGATGGAACATGTTATTTCGATATGTGGCAAGACGAAGTTCTAGATGCTCTATTTCAATAAGGTCTAGACATTTCCATTAAAGAAGAAAAACCATATGAAGTAAATGAAGTCAAATGGAAAATATCAATCGATTAGCATGTGGTACAATCCATTCGTGTCTCTCAAGAGAACAAAAGTATACTTTTTATGAAGGAGACATCCGCAAGTAAGTTATGGAAGGTGTTGGAGAACAAGTTCATGAAGAAGAGTAGACAAAATTGACTCTATTTGAGGAAGTTGTTTCGTTTTGAATACCTTACAGGTACCACAATAAACGACCAAATTACTGCTTTTAATCGATTAGTAGCAAATTTGTTAAATATGGATGAAACTTTTAAAGATGAAGATTTAGCCTTAATGTTGTTAGCCTTCCTTCATGATGAGTTTGATCACCTTATTACGAGTTTCCTCATTGTGAAGGATAAAGTGTCCTTTGAAGAAGTTTGTACTGCTTTGTATAGTTATGAATTAGAAAGAAAGATAAAAAAGAAAGTAGGAATGAAGCAGCAGAAGCACTTTCTGAAAGGGGCATCCACAAACTCAACATAAATGAAGGAGAGGCAGATCTCATTCAAAAGGAAGGCTTGGTAAAGATGAATGTGCCTTTTTTCATGAAAAAGGCCATTGGAATAAAAATTGTCTGAAGCTACAAAAGAAAGGAAAAGATGTGTTGTCTGATGCATGTGTAGCTGAAAGCAATTCAAAATCAAATTTTGCATTGGTTGGTTCATCAACAGCATCATATGCTGGTGATTGGATTTTTGATTCAGTGTGTACCTTCCATATGTCTTCTAATAAGGAATGGTTCTTTAACTTTGAAGAATTAGACGGTGGAGTTGTTTTCATGGGTAATGATTATCCATGCAAAGTTTTGGGGATCAATACAATTCGTTTGAGGAATCAAGATGGTTCAACCAGAGTCTTGATGGATGTTCATTATGTTCTAGATATGAAGAAGAATTTCATTGTTGTGGGAGTCTTAAAATCAAAAGGCTTCACTGTGACCATACAAAATGAGTCATTGAAAGTTACTTCTGGAGCACTTGTGGCGATGAAAGGTGTTCGAAAGAATAATTTGTACTACTACCTTGGTAGTACGGTTATTGGGATAACATCAATAACAGTTTCAGAGGAAGAAAGAGATTCAAAAACTATCAAACTATGACATATACGTTTGGGTGTATCTCACGAAGAAGAAGGATGAAGTGTTGAGAATTTTCCTCAAATGGAAGAAGATGATCGAGACTCAGATTGGTAGAAAGATTAAGTGTGTGAGGTCTTATAATGGAATTGAGTACACAAACGATCCATTTATGAAAATTTGTGAAGAAGAAGGGATAGTGCGACACTTCACTATTCGAAAAACACCACAACAGAACAGAGTTGTAGAACATATAAATTGGACTTTATGGGAAAAGGTTTGGTGTATATTGTCAAATGCTAGGTTAGGCAAGCAATATTGGGTTGATGTTGTGACGTATGCATGCCATCTTGTTAACCATCTACCATCGTCTACTTTTGAAGGCAAAATTCCTATGGAGGTATGGTTTGTAAAACCTGCTAGAGATTACGATTTCTTATATGTGTTTGGTTCTAGTACATACTACCATATAACATAATCAAAGTTGGATCCAAGAGCTAAAAAAACTATTTTTTGGGGACCCCTTCTGTTTCTATGGGATATCGACTATGGTGCCTTGAAAAGAAAAAATATAATCTTCAGTAGAGATGTTACCTTTAATGAATTTGCCTTGCTGAGAAAGGTAACTAAGAAGATTGATGGCATTTTGGATTGGGTGGAGCAAATTTTGAAGGAGGTGGAGCAAACTCTGAAAGATGTGGAGTTTGAAAGCATATTTGTTAATCCAATTAGTGAAGATAAGATAGTAGTTGATCCTCCATTGATAGAAGATGAATTAGATGAAGAAGTTTTAACCGAAGAACCTCCACAATAACAAGAAGAAACTGCAGTTGATAGGCCATGACGATAAAATGTCAAGATGCCTACTCGATACAAAGAGTTTGAAGACCTACCTGCTCAGTTTAAGAATATGGTGGCATGTGCACTTTCAATTGTACATAATGATGTTCCTTTCATATATAAAGAAGAAATTAGAAGCCCTGAAGTTGAAAGATGAAAGGAAGCCATGGACAAAGAACTTTTGTCCCTTTAGAAGAATAAGACATGGAAGTTGACCTAACTACCTAAGGGCAAGAAAAAAATTGGTTGCAAATGGGTGTATGCAAAGAAAAATGGATTTCCTAATAAAGATGGTATTTGCTACAAGGTAAGGTTGGTGGCTAAGTACTACGCTTAGAAGGAGAGAATTGATTATAATGAGGTATTTTCTCCAGTTGTAAAAACATTCCTCCATTAGAATTTTGTTGGACTTGGTAGCATAGTTGGATTTGGAACTAGTTCAACTTGATGTGAAAATTGTGTTTCTACACGGTGACTTAGAAGATGAAATCTATATGTCTCAGTCAAAAGGGTTTAATGCTGTTGGTAAAGAGAATTGGGTTTGTAAGCTAAACAAATCATTGTATGGATTGGAGAAATCTCCAAGGTAATGGTACAAACGATTTGATCAGTTTATGTTACAACAAAAGTATACCAGAAGCACACATGATCATTGTGTGTATTTTTGCAAGCTACAAGATAAGTCTTTCATTTATTTGTTATTGTACGTCAATGATATGTTGATTGCATCAAAGAGCCAAGCCGAAATTGAAAAATTGAAGGCTCAATTAAGTCAGGAGTTCGAGATGAAAGATTTGGGATAAGCCAAGAAGATTCTCGGTATAGAGATAAGCAGAGACAGGAAGAAAATGAAGCTTAGTTTGACCCAGAGTCAATATTTGAAGAAGGTACTACAACGTTTTGGTATGAATGAATAGACAAAGGTATTGTATACAAATGTAGTTGATAGCTTGATGTATGTAATGATGTGTACAAGACCTGACATTTCACATGCAGTTGGTGCTATAAGCAGGTACATGCATGATCTTGGTAAAGGATATTGGTTGGTTGTGAAATGGATTCTACGATATATTCTAAATACTATAGATGTTGGTTTAGTATTTCAGCGAGATAATACCATTGGTCAATGTGTTGTCAGATATTGTGATTTTGACTATGCATGCGATTTAGATAAGCGTCGGTCAACTACTGATTATGTGTTTACTCTTGCTAGAGCACCATTCAATTGGAAGTCTACCTTGCAGTCCATAATTGCTTTGTCTACTAAAGAGGCATAGTATATGGCAGTTACAGAGACTGTGAATGAAGCTATTTGGTTATGAGGTTTGCTTAAAGACTTGAGAGTTGGTCAAAAACATATTAAGGTATTTTGTGACAGCTAGAGTGCTATTCATTTAGCAAAGAACTAAGTCTACCATGGACATACAAAGCACATTGACATTCGTTATCATTTCGTGCGAGAGATTATTAAAGAATGTGGAGTACTAGTTCAAAAGATTAGTACTACAGAGAATCTAATAGATATGATGACCAAGGTAGTAACGACAATGAAGTTCAAACATTGTCTGAACTTGATTAACATCCTACAAATCTGAATTGACATTAGCGTTGGTGATCTAGTGATTGAAGAAATCATTTGAGAATCACTAAGTTGCTAAGAGATTTGTTGTATAGCTCCTTAATGAGCAAATTGAAAAAGTCACACATTGGTTAGGAATGAAGACAGATGTTGTATTTTGGGCTATAAATAAAGTCCTCCTCTACCATTTGTAAACATCCCAAAATCTATAAATTTTTTATTTTGTAAGGATAATTGATTAGCTTAATTTTGTCCAATTAATTGTAATTTTAGAGTTCATCCACTTGGAGATAGTGAAAGTGGTCAACGACACCCAAAAATATAGGTAACATTTATACCGAAACTCGTTAAATTTCTAATATTTTTATTTTTTCTGTTTTAATATTTCTGCTTCAATATTTGTTTTAGTTTATTTTAGTATTGTATTTTTAATTGTATTATTTTATCGGATTAATTTGAGTTTTATTTATTTAAATTATAAGTAAATAGTAACTATTTAAAATAAAAATATATATATCTAATTTTATCAACGGAAGATTACATGTCTTAAAATAAAATTTATGGTTTCTTAATTTACCTAGAAAATGTATAAAGTATATTGTGATTAGTTGATTACATGGCTTGAACTTGAATTATTTTACATTCTATATAGTTTACGAGGAGAAATAATAAAAAAAATGAGAAGAGATTAATATATGTTAAAACTGGTGAAATATTTATGCAAAACTGTTTTGGGATGATTTTTAAACTGATTAAATTTTTAATATTTTTGGAGCCGTTTTTCAAATTAGTGAAATTTTTATATTTTGGATTGGTTTTTAAACCAGCTAATGTTTTTCATCGTTACTTAATACGTTGGTTTTAGAAACCGACCAAAACTCGTTTTGGACCGGTTAAAAATCAGGGAAATACAACAATATTGTAGTAGTTATAAATTTTCTGACATAATCTTAATTAAAAAGTCCATTCAAACCATATGAAAGTCAGTTTTAAACTTTAAAAAAATTAACGACTTTTTCAATACACCGAGATTTTAAAAAACTTATTTAAATATACTTAAATTTTTATAGATTTTTAAACACTTGTATGAAATTTTAATTAGTTAAATATATTAAAAATGTGTTTATTAATCTCTCATTACAATGAATAATAATACAAATATAAATACAGGAAAACATGAATCTGCTTTTTAGGAAAAATGCTTTTAAGAAAAGTATATTAGTTGTATACAACTAATATACCACTAATAATAATTTATTAACACTCCTCCTCAAGTTGGCGCATAGATATCGATCATGTCCAACTTGCTTAATGAACTATATAATGCCTTCTTAGAAACTCTTTTGGTAAGCATATCTGCAAGTTGCTCTTCAGTGGGAACAAAAGGAAAACTAATCAGTTTGGCATCTAGCTTTTCTTTTATAAAGTGACGATCAACCTCTACATGCTTACTGCGATCATGTTGTACTGGATTTTGTGATATATCAATGGCTGCCCGATTGTCGCAATACAATTGCATAGTATTGCATAGTATTTTTGAGTTCGAAACCCAAATCAGATAACAAAGTTCTTATCCATAGTAATTCACAAACCCCATGAGCCATACCTCTATACTCAGCCTCATCACTAGATCGCGCCATCACTTTCTGTTTCTTACTTTTCCATGTAACTAAATTTCCACCCACAAAGGTGAAATAGCCCGATGTTGACTTTCTATCTGTAATACTTCCTGCCCAATCTACATCTGTGAAGCCACAGACTTCAAGATGATTGTTGTGTTTAGAAAACATTACTCCCCTTCTTGGAGCCGATTTCAAATACCTTAAAATTCTCAAAACAGCATTCATCTGGTTCTCACTTGGGTTATGCATGAACTGACTCACCACATTTACTGCATATGCAATATCTGGTCTAGTATGAGCCAAGTAAATCAAACGCCCAACCAATCTCTGATAATGAGCTCGATCAGTTGGTATCTGATCTGGATACTCTGCTAAACAATGGTTTTGCTCAATAGGAGTCTCAATAGGTTTGCAATCCAACATACCTGTCTCTGTTAGCAGATCAATAATGTACTTCCTTTGACACAGATATATTCCTTCTCTTCCTCTAGCTACCTCAATTCCTAAGAAGTACTTTAGTTCACCTAAGTCCTTCATCTCGAATTCAGAGACTAGTTGTCTTTGTAATTTATCCATCTCAACAGTATCATCACCAGTGATTACCATATCATCAACATAAATTATTAGGGTTGTTACCTTCCCTCGTTGATGTTTGAGAAATAGAGTGTGGTCTGAATTACTCTGTCTGTAACCAACCTTTTACATGAACTGTGAGAATCTTCCAAACCAGGCTCGAAGGGATTGCTTGAGACCATACAAAGACTTCCTCAGTTTGCATACAAAATTACCAGGAGAATAAACTACATACCCAGGTGGAAGACTCATGTACACTTCCTCCGCTAATTCTCCATGAAGAAACACATTCTTGACATCAAACTGTCGTAGTGGCAAGTTTAGATTAGCAGCAAGTGAGAGCAAAACCCGAATGGTGTTCATTTTGGCAACAGGAGCAAAGGTCTCATCGTAGTCTACACCATACGTTTGAGTAAACCCTTTTGCTACAAGACAAGCTTTATACCGATTTACAGATCCATCACCATTATGTTTTACAGTAAACACCCATCGACAACCAACTGCCTTTTTCCCTTGTGGTGGTGGCACCAGTTGCCAAGTATCATTCTTCTGTAACGCCTTCATCTCTTCAGCCATTTCCTTTCTCCATATTGGATCTTCTAACGCATCCTGCACTTTGTTAGGTACTGATACACCAGATATTTGATTCACAAATGATTCATATGACTTAGATAATCTTTTAGTGGACATGTAATTGGCTACTGGGTATTTTGATTTTGCATGAATATTTGGTTCATACCTTTTGGCTGGTTGACCTCGAGTAGATCTTTTGGGTAACACATATTGTCCAACATTAGACTCAATGTTATTAGTATCAGTGGGTGTACATACCTCAAATGAGTGACCTTCAGTACCAGGGAGTTGTTGATCTTGGGTAGGAGTAATGCCTGAGGGAACAGTTGTGTCTTCCACTTCATTTGTTGTAAGCGAATTTGGTGCTTGACTACTTGGAGCATCTGCTTCTGCAATGATTGGTGATTCTTCTAATGCCTCCCCCTCACCATGATACAGTTCTTCGAAATATGTATTCTCCCCCTGATGAGAAGTATCAGGTGAGGAAAAATAACTCGTGTCCTCAAAGAAGGTAACATCCATAGTGACATAATACTTTCTGGTTGGTGGATGGAAGCACTTGTACCCTTTTTGATAACTTCCATAGCCAACAAACACACATTTAATTTCCCGAGCATCTAATTTAGACCTTTGATTTTTAGGAACATGCACAAAAACAACACAACCAAATACACGGGTAGGAAGATTATGGAAGGATGATAAGGAGACGTAAGATGCGAGAATTTGGAATGAGATTTTTCCTTAAGGACACTAGATGGGAGACGATTGATGAGATGAGCGGAAGCTTGTACAACATCACCTCAAAGGTTTTTTGGCATATAAGCACTAAATAAAAGTGCACGAGCCATATCAAGTAAATGACGATTTTTTCTTTCAGACACTCCATTTTGTTCCGATGTTTGCGGACAAGTAGTTTGGTGAATAGTCCCATGTGTTTTGAAAAAATCTTGAAAAACATGATTAACATATTCCCCCCATTGTCAGAATGGAGGATCCGAATGATGCCATTGTATTGTGTTTGAACGAGGCTATGAAAATTTTGAAAAACTGAAAAAACTTCATCTTTTGTTCTAAGAAGAGAGATCCACGATAACCTTGTACAATCATCGATAAACGAAACAAAATATCTCATACCCGATATAGTGGGCTCTTTAGATGGTCCCCAAACATCAGAATGAATTAATTCAAAAGGAATAGTACTTTTATTAGAAATACTAGGAGAATAAGTAATACGATGGCTCTTGGCCAAAACACAAGTCTCACAATGTAAAACAGTCTCACTAACACCAATAAATAAAATAGGCATGGTTTTCTTCATAAGACTAAAAGATGGATGCTCTAACCGGCGATGCCACAACCAAATTTCACTTAGCTTATCGGAACTAGAAGTCAATGCAGTGCGTGCTCGTGCTCCTGGTTTCTCCCCTCCGTAGTTCTGATCTAAACGGAACAACCTGCCCCTCAGATACCCTCGACCAATTATTTCCCTGGTAAGAAGGTCCTGAAAAATCACATACATAGGATAAAAGGTTACAGAACATTTAGACTCAATATTTAACTGTGGGACAGATATTAAGTGATGAGATAAGTCAGGTACATATAAAACATTATGGAGCTGTAAAGATGGAGTGATATGAACTGACCCATTTCTTAAGACAGGAAAGGCCTCACCATTAGCATTTGTAACATAAGACACGGGTGGGGGAGATAACTCATTAAAATAAGATTTATCATAGGTCATATGATCAGATGCACCAGAATCAATAATCCAAGTATTAGACTCAATAGAGTGAGAAACATTTAAGGTCATACCAATCTTACCACGACCAGCTATTGAAGTTGTAGGGATACCTCCACATTCCATAGGATGATTCTGTCCATAGTAGTCTGGTTCTTGGACAATTTTCACTGCAGCTGCTTTTGCTTTAGAACGATACCTCTGTTGTCGTTTTGGTTTCAAGTGTGGATACAGTTTCCAACAAATCTCACGAAGATGCCAATGTTTATTGCAGTAAGAGCAATGAGAATGATGGCGATTGGGAAAGCCTGGTGGAGGTCCCTGCTGATGTAGTGGAACTGAATTTTGCTGCTGGAGAAAATGTGCCTTTGATTTGGCTTGAATGGCTAGACTTGATACCTCAACTTGTGCATGATGAAGACTTTCCTGCTGAGATTCGTCTTTACGAATGTATGTAAAGGCAGTAGTCAAGCTTGGAGGGTCTGACATTCGAAGCAATTCACCTTTAGCACTATTATGTTTGGTATCAAGGCCTCTTAAAAAGGCATGTACTCGTTCAAGCTCCTTCTCCTTCTGGTACCACAGAAGATCTTCTGGATTTTTAATTTTGCATGGGCATTTTTGATCAATTTCAGCCCATACATTTTTCAGCTTGGTAAAAAATAGAGATACTGGTTGCCCATTCTGCTGCATGCCAGTAGCTTTGCACATGAGTTCATGAACTTGAATAAAGTTAGACTCATTTGTATAAAGATCGCTTAAGGTATTCCATATGGACTCAGTAGTTTCACATTCTTCCACCATTTGTAATATATCATTAGTGATTGCTCTAAATAGAATTGACATTACAAAGCCATCATCATCTTCCCACCTAGTATAAGCTTCTATATCATCTTGACTAGGAGCCCTGATTGATCCAGATACATGTCCTATCTTATGCATCCCACGAAGATAAACAGACATAACTTTTTTCCATGTTCGAAAATTTGTACCATTAAGTTTAGTTCCCCCGAAAGAACCAATTTCTGAACTTTTAACAGAAACTTCAAATTTTGAAACTTCATTAATTCTGGAAACTTGATGTTGTCTTGAATCTTCCATTGAAATAACAATATAGTGTGCAGCGGATTTTTTTTTGGGGGCCGGGTTGGACTAAGTGGGTTGTCTAGCTGATGGGTTTGGACTAAGACAGATTGGGCTGATGGGCCGGGTTGGACTAAGTGAGTTGTCTAGCTGATGGGCTTGGACTAAGACAAATTGGGCCGGGTTGGGCTGATGGGTAGGTCAAATCGGATTAAAATAAACTAAAGGCTAAAAAATTTTAGGGACAGAAGCTGAATTTTTTTACAGAACTGCGGACACACAAAAGAGAACTGTGGACTCAGAAAGTCGTGCAGGAGTTGTTCGGAAGCTGGATGGCGCAGTGCAGGAGCTGTTGCACGAGCTGGATGGCGCAGGGCTGGAGCTGCTGTGTGGGCTGGACGGTGCAGGGTTGGAGCTACTGTGCGGGCTGGACGGTGCAGGGTTGGAGCTGCTGCGCGGGCTGGATGGCGCAGGGTTGGAGCTGCTGCGCGAGCTGGACAGCATAGGGCTGGAGCTGCTGCGCGAGCTGAACGACGTAGGACTGGAGCTGCTGTGCGAGCTGGACGGCGCAGGGCTGGACAACGCAGTGAACGGTGCGAGAAGATTAATGGCACTAATACTGACGACGACGCTCCTATATCGGCGGCGCTGCTCAGATTAATGGCAATGACGATGACGCTGACGCTCCTGTATAGGCGGCGTTGCTCAGAAACTTAGAAACCGGTAAAAAAAAATTCTTTTTTTTTTCTTTCCTGTTCTGGTACCAAGTTAAATATACTGAGAATGTGTTTATTAATCTCTCATTACAATGAATGATAATACAAATATAAATACAGGAAAATATGAATCTACTTTTTAGAAAAAATGCTTTTAAGAAAAGTATATTAGTTGTATACAACTAATATATCACTAATAATAATTTATTAACATAATTAAACATCTAAATTTTAAAATTCATAAAAATCTCAATTTAATATACCATATAATTTAAAGAATAGTTTAAATTCAATTATATTAATATAAATATTTTTACAATGTTAAATTAATTTTTTTAATATAAAATTGATTAAATTAGTGTACTAAATTAATCACTTATATTAGTTAATAAGTATTATTTTATAGATATTTAAGTTAAAATTAATATTAATAATTTTTTTACCAGGTTCGGCTGCTCGTGAAGAAGTTGAGTCATGCATGCTCTAATAAGCATTTATTGGACCCGTTTGAAGCCACTTGTTGTTTTTGTTGATAGTGATTTCGAATGATTTAAAATATTGTTGAGGCTGCTTGAGAATGTTTATAAAAAGTGGTTTTAAAATATTGAAAATAATATTTGTAATTTTAAAAAACTTAATAAATTTTAATTAATAAAGTTTCATCCTAAAGTACTCGTAACAATTTTATGTCAAATATTTTAATATTTATCTTTAAATTATTTTTTAATCAAATCATTTATCTTAAAATCACATGCAAAGAAACACTTGTCAAAACCCAAACCACAACGTTTAAATATTCACAATATACACGTTTTTAGTTTTTTAATAAACAAGAAACACGTTATTATATATGCTACGTCGTTATTATGAACACACTAAATTTAGGTGTCATATTATATCACGAGGATAAAGTAATTTTAAAAGAGTGTCTTATTATAAACATAGAGCTTGTATCACAATTAAGGAAATGAAATGAAAAGGTTTAAATTTGTGATAAATTTGAAATGATAAGATATAATTTAATTTAATTAAATAATATAAATATATTACTATAATAGTATTAAATAAAATCATATCAAATTAATTATATTTATGATATTTTTATGATATAATAATGTTTTATTAAGCGGCATTTGACAATTATATCAATGCTGGGTGAACTAATAAAATGTAAACATTCTTATGCACAGTCCGTCTGAAATATCACTATCAGATAACATATGCACCACGGCAACAGCAGTTAACTTGCCTAACCTTATAGATTGTTTGTTAATTAACCAAGTCCTAGCTACAAACTCACTTAATAAATTAACCAAAAATAAAATACAATTTGCTATATCTTAGATAAATTTAATATAATTATATTGAATTAAATTGTATAAAGTTATATTATAATTATTTTGTATAATATTTTTGATAAATTTAATTTAATATAATTGAATTATATTAATATTTAATTTATTTTTACATTTTTTTACATTTTAAAAATAAAAAAAATATTTTTAATTTGAGATTAAAATGAAATTAAGACAAAAATTTATAATTAAAATTTCAAAACAACTAATTAAATTGTGATTTAATAATCATGTTATTTTTATCTTTTAAGATATTTTCTCAGATTACAGTAAAATACATAACTTTACAAAAAAAGTATATATATATAAATTTTTTAATATTGTATAAAAAAGTATGGGATTAAATTAATTAGGCACAATGATGCTATGAAATACCTCTCGGGTATTTTTTTTAATTATAAGTTGATCGATAATTTTTTAAATAATAAATTATAGTTTATTTATGCTGATAACATTCCAATTCTAACTCTAATTCTAATTCTAATTCTAATTCTAATTCTAATCTCCATGCAATTGAGATATTAATTAAAAGGTTGAAAATTGAAATAACATGTATCGTAATCATACAGTGTCTAGCTCTCACTTCTCTCCTTGTGCTTCCATTCTTTTTTTTCTCTCCTATTCCACTAGTATTTATCTTCCCTTCAACGTTTACATTTCTTCAACTTTCAACTCTCTCGAAGCTCACCATTTTCAATAACCTCCGTTCAAAGCAGATCCAAAACCAAAACGGTCGAGGGTAGGAGGAATAAAAAAATAAAAAAAATGAAAGAAGGCACTATTGTGGATTCTGATTTTGTTTACGACGAAGAAACCCATCTAACCGTTTCAAAGACCTCTGTTTTCTTCGTTGGGGACGGCTTTACTGTTTACGATTCAAAAGGCGTTCTTGTTTTCCGAGTCGACTCGTACGGACCCGATACTCGTGGGAGAGATGAGCTCGTTCTCATGGATGCTCATGGGCGTTGCCTCCTCACCGTCCGCCGAAAGGTAGGTAGCTTCCCATTTTCAGCACTCTTCCTCATTTTTGTTATCCGACTGACTCTATTTTGTACATTTCATGTTCATTTGAGCTAGAGAAAACAATTCAAATAGATAGGTCTCCTTGGCATCTGATTTAGATTCGTGGGTTTAGATTCTTGTCTTCTTTACCGTGATTTTTTCTGCTGATACACTCACCAGCTTGTAGATGCCTGGTCAACTTGGCTAGTCATGGAATCAGATTTTTTATTTAATTTTTATATAGGTATTTACGAATTTCATTATTTAACTTAAAGAAACCCATAATAACTTAATCTAATAAAATCTTTTTAAATTAGTCTTCTTAAATTTTTTTAATATGATATTAGAGTTTCATATATTATCTTTATATATTTAGATCCTCCACTCTACTACAGTTTTAGCATGATATTTTTTTATATTTTTATAGGCAGTGTAAATTAGAATTATTAAATATCTTTATTTCACGTAAAATTATCAATACTATTTATAAGTCTCGATAATACTTAACCCAGTAAAATCTTATTAATTTGAGTTAAATTTAAATTTTTAATATGATATTAGAATTGGGTTTGATTTGATTGAGGATTTGAAATTTGCATTTAATAATCTCACCGTTACTTTATGAGTTCAACACGAATATCTATTCGTGTGAGTAAACTCTTAAATTTACTTTAGTTATTAGTTTGAGTTTTTAATATCATATCTTTAATGAATTAGGTCAGACTTGATTGATAATTTGAGATTTGTATTTAATAGTATCATCGTGATTTTGTGAGATTAATTCTGTTCGTGTGGAATAAATTGTTAAATTTATTTTAGTTCACTACTATAAAATGGGACATTAAAATCGGTTAAAAATTGACTTTAAACCAATTTAAAGTTTAAAGTCGGTTCAAGGCGTAAACCGACTTTAATTTTTTTTTTAAATTTATTCATTTTTTATTATACTCAAATAAAAATTTGTATTCGAGCAGAAAAAAAACCAAATTCAGTTTAACAAATAGTTCAAATAATACAAATATTTGAAAAATAAAATATTAATTAATAGTAGAAAAATTACCATCATTTTGTTATATTTTATTCAAGATCATCATGTTCTTCTCCTTATGTTATAATACAAACCTACATATATAATACAAAAATTTATACACATAATAATAGAAAAAAAAATGAATAATAGGGGATTTAAAAGATTAGTTAAAGAGGAAGAAAACTCACTAACCGGTGCTGGAAATGGTAGTCATAGGTGGCCGAAAAATGAAAAAGAGTGGAGAAGAAGTGGAAGAGGTTTTCGGTTTTTTAGAGTTCTGCAATGCTGAAAATAGTTTATGTTTGGAAAGAAAAAAGAGAAAATAATTTATCCACGTATGTAGCGTCGGTTTCACGTGTCAAACGACGCTATGTTACGTGGATAGCGTTGGTTCCAGGTGTCAACCGACGCTATGCTACGTGGATAATGTCGGTTCCAGGTGTCAACCGATGCTATGCTACGTGGATAGCGTCGGTTCCAGGTGTCAACCGACGCTACGCTACGTGGATAGCGTTGGTTCACCACGTCAACCGACACTATCTATGTAGCATAGCGTCGGTTGACGTGGTGAACCGATGCTACGTCCACGCATAGCGTCGGTTTGACACGTCAACCGATGCTACATCCTACGTGGATAGCGTCGGTTCTACACCGAACCGACTTTAAACCAATTTAAAGTCGGTTTTTAGAAAAAATCAACTTTACGTATCGACTTAAATACTCATTTTTGTAGTAATGGTTCCAAGAATTCGACAACTGTATTGTTTATAAATTTATGTAATCTTTAACTCGATTCAACAATAATACTATTTATAAATTTAATCAATCATTAACGATCTCAATGATATCTTATTTGGTTGATTTACATCTAAATTTCTAACATTTACGTTTTAATACAAACAAACAGACTTGAATATTTTGTTTGAACTCGGAGGGCTAACTATTACCATTATTTGCAAAAAAATATAAACAGAAGCCGAGTCTGCATCAACGGTGGGAAGGCTTTCTGGGGGAAAGAACTGACGGTCAGAAACCGATATTCAGTGTTCGAAGATCATCAATAATCGGACGATCGAGCATGATGGTTGAGATGTATGGTAAGGCAACGGATGATGAGTACCAGATCGAGGGGTCGTTTGCGCAGAGGCGTTGCTCGTTCTTCAATGCTAGGAAGGAATCAGTGGCTGAGATTAGACGCAAAGTGGATCCCACCACAAACGTGGTGCTTGGCAAGGACGTTTTCTCTTTAACCATCAAACCCGGCTTTGATGGCGCTTTTGCAATGGGATTGGTGCTCGTTCTTGATCAGATCAACGGTGACGCCGAAGATGTCTTGGTAGAGCCTGCTGCAGTTGATTAGAGAACAAAGTTCACATGTATAATTTGTACACGTTCATAAATTTATATTTATATTAATTATATATAGTATTTAAAATAAATTTAAAAAATTATGATAAAGTTATTTACTTTTTAAAAATATTTTATCCCATAATATATTCTAAAATTTATGAGCATTTAAATTTTAAATTTCTCTTTGTAATGGTATTTGTATTATTTTAAATGGCTAGTTTTATTTTGGCACCAGATCTCAAGACCATTGGTTTGTTATTATTTTTTCTTTCCTGAAATATTATAAATATAATTTAAGCTTTAAATGTTGTCGTCGCAGTCTAGTAGATATGTTGGTTGGATCAACAAATTCCACTTATCTTCTTGTGAAAGAAAAAAAGAGAAAAATCTGTTCCACTTAATAATGCCTTAATTGATTAAAGAAAATGAGTTTCAATAATATTATTTCATAAAAATAATAAATTTAGTTCATTTATTTATTTTTCCTTGAATAGTCGTTCAATTTGAATGGCTCATCTTAATCCATGCAAGGACTTCGGACGTTCTCGCTTTTGTAAAGTCGCACCAACTCACAAGTTAGTCCAGAGCGGCATGCAGCAGATTGCGAAGTTACATTTCTCAGTACATTGACTCTGATTTTTGGGTTAGTGGATGTATGACGTATCTTTGTCATTATTTTTTTTTTTTCATTTTGGGGGTGTTAAATTAGTTTATTAATTTTAATTTCCTAATTTTTAAATAATATTTTAAAAATCCACTAAAGTTACAAATTTGTATATCAAAATTTCTAATAAACTTACGATATATCATGTTTTAAAACATTAACTGTATTTAGTAGTACATCAAAAGAAGTTAATTAAGTATAAAAAAACAGCACAAAAATCTATTACATTTAAAAAAATAAAATTACATAGATTTTTACAATTTTTTATTATCTTATTTTTTTTTACTTAATAAATTTTTAATGTATTATTTAAAAAATAATGTTAAAAAAATACGATTAATTGTAACAAATTATTATAAAATTCGAAGAGAATGATTTTTTTTATATCTTTTATTTATAAATATGAGTAGTCAATATAATTGATTTTAAATCATAAGTTCACAACTACTTACTTTATCAATTTAAGTATAATTTTGTCGAGATTTGACTTTAACCTTTTAAGTCAATTTTTCCGATTCAATTGTCAATTTAAGAATCATATTTTTTTATTATATAAATTCTAATACGATTATAATTAATTAAAATAATAAAATTTATTTTTAACGTATAATTAATTATGATATATCAAAATTTATAATAAATAATGTTTTTTATTTAAGATAAAACACGTAATACTCCCCATAAAAATAAAATCTTAGTCTTTTTTTTTATTACTTCCTATTTCTTCTCTTTTTAATTTCTCTCTATCATTTCTTTTATTATTATCATAATTAAATAAAATAAATCATAATTATGTTTTTTTTTAAATTTAGATATTTGATTTAAGAAGCATATTTTTATATAGAATTATTTTTATAAGATTTAGGCATGTTTTGGTTTTAATTTTCTCATGCTTTTCTCTATAGATCTAATATAGATATAGATATGTTATTTTTTCATTAATATTTATAGCATTATGGTAGAAAAATATATCAAATTAATGAAATTGATTGGCACAACTTCACTTATAAGAGCAATCTAGTCATTAATGAAAGTAAATGCTAGCTATGTTAATATTGGAACATTCAAAATAATACTTATATTATAATATGTGTTTATGTTATAATTAATTATGTGTTTAATTTTATTTTTTGTGTATTTTTACTTTCAATGAATTAAATACACTTATATTTTTCTCTTAAAAAAATTATCCAATGAAAGTTTACAAAAGTGTTTGTTAAACCTTCTATATAATATATTTGCTTAAAACAAGAAAAATCTTCCTTAACAATACTAATTCCTATTAAAATTTATAATTTTTTATTTAGTAATAAAATATTTGGATTTTGATATAAAAAATCAAACATAAAAATAACAATTAGATTCATTTATATTAGACTTGCCTCAAATCATGTATTTTAAGTATCCACTTACTAAATTATACGTTATTGCACACAATTTATTCAAATATTAAAAATAATTTATTATTAAATTTTATTATAATTAAAATTATAATATTGTTGTTATTATCTCATAAAGTTGAGAATAAATCTACTTTATTTTCTTTTAAATAATCCCAAAATATAATGTTATATATTTTAGATATTTATAATTTATTACTTAATTGATAAAAAATATATTTTTTATACATTTATGGATAATGATATTGGTTACTTTAATATATATATATATATAGATAATATTATCTAAAATTTGATAAGATATGATTTAAATTTTTATATTTAAAATAAATGGTCGTACAAGAATAGATTTTTTTTTTAATTAACAAGTCATTTAATATCATATAAAAGAAAAATAAAATGAAATTAAACCATTCTAATTTAAATGTCATGTCAACTATTTGAGAGAGTAAGTTTGAACATAAAAGAAATATATGTTTTTAGTGTAGTGTTATATGCTTTAAACAACATTTAAATTATTTATTAAAATTAAAGTGACCTAGATATGATTGATTAGAAAATGAACTTTTTTTTATTAGAAACATAATTTTTTTATTTCTTTTTTAACAAAAATAACAACTTTTGGTATCAAAATGGTTGAGCTGTATGTGAGTGTGCTCACTACTACAAAAAGGGGTATATAAGTCGATGTGTAAAATCGATTTTTACCAAAAACCGACTTTTAATGAATTTAAAGTCGGTTGTCCACGTCAACCGACGCTACGCTACGTGGATAGCGTCGGTTAACCACGTCAATCGACGCTACGCTACGTGGATAGTGTCGGTTGTCCACGTCAACCGATGCTATCCACGTAGCGTAGCGTCGGTTGACGTGGACAACCGACGCTATCCACGTAACCTAGCGTCGGTTGACGTGGTTAACCGACGCTATCCACGTAGCGTAGCGTCGGTTGACGTGGTTAATCGACACTATCCACGTAACGTAGCGTCGGTTGACGTGGTTAACCGACGCTATCCACGTAATATATGTCCTAACGTCTCATTTTGTACGCAGATTTCCAGTTTTCTTCTTCCTCTCTCCTTTCCTCACTCCCATTTTCTCCCAAAATCTTAACCGTGCGCCACCTTCGTTCTACATTTCTGGCCACCTCCAACCACCATTTGAACGGACGTTTGTAAGTTATATTTCTCTTCTCACATTATCTGTCAGTTCTTCTTTTTTTTTAGCAAAATGTTAAAATCTGTTTATGGGTATATTAGGAACAGCGTGTAAATTTGTGCTAATTTTATCTGTGCTAATTTTATCAGCGTGTAAATGTATTTCGTTAATTAGGAACAACGTATTTTTATTCGTTAATTAAAAACCTAACATCTCGATTTGGGTTTTGCTTGGGCAGTTTCTTTGTGTGGTTAAATAACTTGAATTAACTACTTCAAATGTATTATATATCCTTTGGTTTTATATCCAACGCGTGCGGTTCCACAAGCACTTTTGTTAAAAGTTCATTCAGAGAGCACTTCTGTAAATATATATCAACTTAAGATACATTTACAATTTAGATTGCTGAAAAACAAAAGTAAGTCTATTATCTGCCACTTTATTTGACCACACCTAAAAAATATGTTTGATTTGGTTTATGCAGAATGCATGCAGCTAGCTTATTATTCGATCAATTTGTTTTATATTTTGTATAATTTTTTGATTTAGTTATGTTTTTTTGTTTGCTTGTAATAATAATGTTTGAATTATTACTTGTATGTATTCAATAATATGTGAAATGTTTTGTGGGTTTGCGTGGATAAATTTATTTATACGTATAATTAATATTACTTTGTAATTATGATATAGTAACATGCTTAGAAATTAGAATCAACCGCGTGATTGGTTTTTATATATATATATTCATGAAACATGAACTGCTTATTTTTTAATTTGTATATAAATGGTTTTGTAAAATGATTAAAATGATAACTATTTTGCATTATGTATGTTTTGATATATATTCTAATAATTAGGAAATTTATATATAATAATACATAATTAAGTAATATGTTTAATTAATGTCATTAATAGAAAATGGACAAATCTTGGATGTCAAAGTGTAGAATTGAGCAAGACTATATTTCTGGAGTTGAAAGTTTCATGGAATTTGCTTGTAGAACTAGTAATACTGGAGGTAGTATGATTCGATGCTCATGCGTTAAATGTAAAAATGAGCGATTTCATGAATTTGATGAGGTTAAGTATCACCTTATCCGTAATGGTATTCTATTGATAATACTCATGGAGAAAAGTATAATAAGAATGTGGGTGGATTACATACATCATATCATAATGTACAGACAGAAAATATGTTTCGTGGTGTTGAAGATGAATTACGCGAGGATGATCCCGAAACCTTTAATAAACTTATAGAAGATGCCGAAAAACCGTTGTATCCAAAATGCAAAAAATACACTAAGATGTTAGGATTGGTTCATTTGTACAATGTCAAGGCAAAACATGGTTTTTCTGACAAGGGATTCACAGAATTACTAAATCTACTAGTCGATATGTTTCCTGAGGGTATTGAATTGCCATCTTCAATGTATGAAGTGAAGAAATCTCTTAGTCGATTTGGCATGGAATATCATAAGATTCACGCTTGTCCTAATGATTGCATTCTTTATAGAAAAGAATATGAGACATTACATGATTGTCCTATGTGTAAAGAATCGAGATGGAAGCATGGTACAAATGAGAGTACAACACATAAGAAAGGCGTGCCTGCAAAGGTTCTTTGGTACTTTCCTCCGATCCCTCGCTTTCAAAGGTTGTTCAATAGTAAATATACATCAAAGATGTTGACTTGGCATTCATATAATCGATCTGATGATGGGGTGCTACGTCATCCTTGTGATTCTCCAAATTGGAAAGTAGTAGATAATTTATCTCCTCAATTTTCATCTGATCCGCGCAATCTGCGTCTTGCCATTACTGCTGATGGAATTAATCCACATAGTTCCCTCAGTAGTAGATATAGTTGTTGGCCAGTAATTATGGTAACATACAACCTTCCTCCCTGGTTGTGTATGAAAAGAAAATTCATGATGTTAACATTATTGATCTCAGGACCGAAACAACCCGGTGTTGATATTGATGTATATTTGCAGCCTCTGATAGATGATTTAAAGACGTTGTAGAATGATGGTGTAAATGTTTACGATGCATATAAAGAAGAATACTTTAACTTGAAGGGGGTCCTTTTATGGACAATTAATGATTTTCCTGCCTATGGAAACTTATCAGGACACGCAACAAAAGGTTACAAGGGATGTCCTATATGTAGTGATGGAACTTCTGCAAAGTATCTTGTTCACGGACGAAAGATGTCTTATAGAAGACATAGGAGATTTTTGCCATCTGGACACAAGTTTAGATACCAAAAGAAACCGTTCGATGGTGAAGAAGATCATGACCATGCAACTCGACCTTTGCGAGGTATTGAGATATTAAGGCAATTGAATGGGATGACATTCAAACGATATGGAAAGATGAAAAAAAACTCACCAAGTCTGGGAAACGAAGGAGGTCAACTAATGAAATTGGTGAAAATGAAAAAGATTTTGAACCGAATGGTTGTTGGAAAAAAATCAATATTTTGGGAATTACCTTATTGGAAAGACCTACACATTCGTCACATCTTAGATGTCATGCACATTGAGAAGAATGTATGTGAAAGCTTGATTGGTACTTTACTTAATATACCTGGAAAAACAAAGGATGGCATTAAAGCAAGATTGGATTTAAAGAAACTAGGCATACGACCTGAATTGGAACCAAGGGTGGAAAATGATAAGAATCGAACATACTTGCCACTAGCGTCAACAAAAGAGAAGGGTGTGTTTTGTAAATGTTTGAAAGGTGTGAAAGTTCCTGATGGTTACTCATCCAACTTAAGAAATTTTGTGTCTATCACCGATAAGAGACTGTATGGATTGAAATCACATGACTGTCATATCTTAATGCAATAGTTATTAACAGGCATACCACCTTCCATTCCAGGCATGCCACAATCCATGCCAAACATGCCACCATCCATGCCAGGCATGCCATTCACACAATCTCATTGTGCTCAAACTACATCCAGTATGGGATATAGCCATCCTATTGGTCCTCATTATATGCCAGGAATGCACATGCAATCAAGTAGTGGTTCATTTTCTCCAATGCAATCTGCACATTCTTACCATAAATCAAGCCAAGATGAACATATTGGTGAGAATGTACATCCAATAGCTACCCCACATTAGAGTCCTCCTCTATTTGATGAATCATATGTGGTAAGATTTTAATTTTTAAATTCTTATTATATGTTTTATTTTTTATATATAACACTTAAATTTTTTACAGAATATGAAATGTTTGTTGAAACATCCTTCGTCAACGGACTATGTTTCTATTGGAACGGTACAACAATTGAGCGATAATCAGATGATTCATAATCAATATTTGCCTAATCATTGGCGAATAGTAATTGATCAATCATTGTTTCATGATTGTCCACTACCTGTGCCTTCTGATGCTACCACAGTCCAAGAGACGGTTGGACAGTATGTGGCTTGGCCGTCGATTCAAGTTGTTCTAAATTTTGACATGGTACTATTTTTTAACTTAAAAAATAACACTTGTTTACTACTATTATTTAATGTGATCTTATATTGTTACTAAAAATACATATATGATACTTTTTTGGTAGTCTATTATACCAGAACTCTTAAATGCGGCACATTTAAGAGATACCAAGCAAGTATCTCGTGCTAAATCTATGACTAGTGGCCAATCATCGTGCACCAAGTCATTCAAGAAGAAGCCTTGGAAAAAGTATAGTCATACTTATGCGTTACAGTTCAGTAGAAATCTTGGCAGTTTGATGACTATTGTTGGGAGGGCATCTAGCATAAATGATGGATGGACTGTGCCACTTCCTATTGAAATTTCTGGTGTAGACATCGGCCAAACTTATATATCGATCGAGTGTTTGTTGCAAATATTTGAATATCAAATGATCGATTTAAGTATAATTCAAGTGTGGACAAGGTGAGTCCTCAATCTAGTTAGTTTTCTTTTATTTATGCAGAACATATATAATTATATTTATATTATCTAATTATATATATACATATATAGGGCTTGCTATTATCGACTTCAACATAATCACTCATCACATTTAGCAATGTTCTATGATTCTTCATATGTCAATCAATATCAAGAGAAGGATGTTAGCATCAGAACTAAACAATTATGTGATAGAGCATTAACGCTTAGCAGAAATCAAAAGTTGATAATCCCTTGGCCATTAAGGTTTGAACAAGGCCAAGATCATTGGATGTTGGTAATCATTGATATGTTCAATAATCATGCTTGGTACTGTGACTCAGCTTCCATAGAACTGAGTAAAGATACAAAAGCAGTTGTTGAAATGTAAGAGTTATATTTAGTTACATATTAGTTTTTTCTATTATTTTTTGTAATATTTAATAAAAACTAATCGTTTTATACCTTGATAGGGCATGGAAGTTGTGGAACAAGTTTAGGGGCATTGTCCTTAAAAAATCTCATAAGCTTATATGGACAAAAGTTATGGTATGTACAATTCAATATTAATAATTTTATTAATTTTACAATTAAATAATAAGGATGTTCGAATATGAAAATTCATGTATACATGCACTTTTTTTGTAGGTTCCACAACAAAATAATGGAGTCATGTGTGGTTATTATGTCATGAAGTTTATGAGTGAAATCATCACAAATATCAAAATTCCAATTGATGATGTGGTAATATATTTTACCCATATACATACAAGTTTTAACATATTTGAGTTTGTTTTTGTAAATAAATGAAATCATATTCTTATTTTGATTTTGAATACATGTAGTTCTTTGGTTGGAACAAGACGGGTTACGACCAGCAAATTTTTGATGATTTACGAGAGGAATGAGTAGAACACATGGTTCAAATTATATAATCGCAAGAAGAATCAGGAGAAGATTCTGATGATCTTGAATAGCATATGACAACATAACAGTAAATTTTTTAATGATTTGGCCTTCTATATCTATTCTTGTGTTTGGAATCACTTGGTTGATGATGATTAATCATATATATGCTCATGTATTTAGGGGAATGCATTGTTTATAAATATGAATTTATTTGGAATCTCTGCTAGTATTTTTAATGATATATAATGAGTTCTAAATGTACAAATCAGGTGTACGTCGGTCCGATTTGTTTCTTGGTTTGTATGAGTTTTGGTGCATATGAACGTGTTCCATATGTTTAAGGGCACCAAAACTCACACAAGCTTAGCCAAGAAATCGAAGTTACATGCAATTGATTTCATATTTAGAGTTTATTATATATAGCATTAAAAAATAGTAGTATAGATTCCAGATAACTTCATATATAGACAAATGATTAATAATGCTAATATGAGTTCATCGAATGTCGTTGTACGTGCTAATCTCTTTTTTATGGTAATATTTATAATGATTTAATTTCTTCATTCGCACGTCTGAAGTTTAGACTACTTTTTTGATGGATGTTTTACGTGCTCATGTATGTAGGAGAATATTTGTTATATGGATCAGCTTTTTTTTTTCCATAATGCTTGTGAAGGCCAATCAAGATTCTAAGCCAACCAAGCTTACTCGATGGCATAATTTGACGACATTATTTTATTTGTAATTGAAGTTATTTATATGCATTATTTGATTTTGTAATAAATTTAATTATTAAGTAATTAAATATATTTATATTGTTAATTATTTGTTGTATTATTATTTATATTTTAGTGTTTTTATGTTATTTATATATACTGTTATACGAAAAATAAAATTAAAAATTAAAACAAATAAAATGTAGAGTCGGTTCATGCCGTGAACCGACTCTACACGTAAAGTCGGTTCAGGCCGTGAACCGACTTTACAATTTAAGTCTTTGAATTTTTATTTTCTCTCTTATCAGTTTGTTTTCTTTGTTTTGCAGAGCTTGTTACGTGAATTTCTTTGAATTCATTCGACGAATTGTTCATATTTTTATTTTTAGTACAATACAATTTATGTTTAAAACACTAATTGTGATGCATAATAAAGTTAGAAATGTGAGGCCAATTAAAATATAACATGTGCATTAATATATGTATTAAGTTGTGATAAAATATATTTGTGATATCTTTTAAGCCAACATCCGTGTAATGGTGACAATTTATGGTGATTTGGGAGACAAATCAGTTATATTTCTAGCTAGTAAACATAAATAGTGAAAATTATAAGACAAGATGATTAGAAAAACAAAGCTTGCTAAAATTGTTGATACAACATAAAAAAATTATCAGCTATTCCTTTTCTTATACATGTTAATAATATAAAAGAATGACAGATAACACAAGAGCTGGAAACAAATTGGTTATACAAAGGTAAATTTAGGTGTGTTATATAGCTCTTTAGTGAACAAATTAGAGAAATCTCACATTGATTAGGAATGAAGACGAGTGTTGGATTTGAGGTTATAAATAAAGACTTCTTTCACTATTTATAAAACATCCCAAAATTTATAAAATTTTCTCTATTTTGTAAGGGTAATTGATTAGCTCAATTTTGCCCAATTAATTGTAATTTGAAGTTCATCCATTTGGAGATAGTGAAAGTGGTCAACGACGCCCGATGATCTAGGTAACATTTATACCAAACCTCGTTAAATTTTTGGTGTTATTATTTTTCTGCTTTAATATTTCTGTTTCAATATATGCTTTAGTTGTTTTAGCATTATTTTTCCAATATTATTATTTTGTTGGGTTAGTTTGAGCTCTATTCATTTAAATCATAAGTTAATAGTAACTACTTAGAATAGGAAAAATATACCCGATTTTTCCAACAATTGGTATCAAAGCCGAAGGTTTCTACCTAGGTATTTGTTTGTATTCCATTTGTTTTCTATTAGAATATAGTTGCTAGTTGTTGTAATTTGAAGAAATGGTAGAAGAAAAATTTCTTTCAAACAAAGCCCAATCATCCACGTCAAGCAGAACTATGATGATGAATACAAGGTTCGAGGTGTAAAAGTTTGATGGAATTGATCATTTCGGCATGTGGCAAGACGAAGTTCTAAATGCTCTATTTCAACAAGGTTTAGACATCGTCATTGAAGAAGAGAAACCAGATGTAGTAGATGAAGTAGAGTGGAAAAATATCAACCGATTTGCATTTGGTACAATCCGTTCGTGTCTTTCAAGAGAATAAAAGTACACGTTCATGAAGGAAATATCCACAAGTAATTTATGGAAGGCGTTGAAGAACAAGTTCATGAAGAAGAGTGGACAGAATTGACTCTATTTGAAAAAGAAGTTTTTTCGTTTTGAATACCTTCCAGGTACTACAATAAATGACCATATTACTACTTTTAATCGATCAGTAGCAGATTTGTTAAATATGGGTGAAAATTTTAAAGATGAAGATTTAGCCTTGATGTTGTTAACTTTCATTCCCGATGAGTTTGATCACCTTATTACGAGCTTACTCATTGGGAAGGATAAAATGTCTTTTGAGAAAGTTTGCACTACTTTGTATAGTTATGAAATTAGAAAGAAAGATAAAAAATAAAGTAGGAATGAAGCAGCATAGGCACTGTCTGTAAGAGAATGTCCGTAAACACAACAGAAAGGAAGGAGAGATAAATCTCTGTCAAAAGGAAGACTTGGTAAAGATGAATATTTCTTTTGTCATGAGAAAGGCCATTGGAAGAAAAATTGTCTAAAGCTCAGAAGAAAGGAAAATTTGTGCAGTCTGATTCATGTGTAGCTGAATGAAATTCAAATTCAGATTTTGCATTGGTTAGTTCGTCAACAGCATCCCATCCTAGTGATAGGATTTTTGATTTAGCGTGTACCTTCCATATGTCTCCTAACAAGGAGTGGTTCTTTAACTTTGAAGAACTAGACGATGGAGTTGTTTTCATGGGTAATAATTATCCATGCAAAAATTTGGAGATCGGTACAATTCATTTAAAGAATCAAGATGGTTCAACGAGGGTCTTGACGGATGTTCATTATGTTCCAGATATGAAGAAGAATCTCATTGTTGTGGGAGTCTTAGAATCAAAAGGCTTCATTGTGACCATACAAAATGGGGCATTGAAGGTTACTTCTAGAGCACTTATGGTGATGAAATGTGTTCAGAAGAATAACTTGTACTACTACCTTGGTAGTACGGTTATTGAGACAACATCAGCAGCAGGTTCAGAGGAAGAAAGAGATTCAGAAACTACCAAGTTGTGGCATATGCGTTTGGGACATGCTAGTGAAAAAGATTTATAGATTCTGGTAAAGCAAGGCTTGTCAAAAGGTGAGAGAACCAACAAGTTAGAATTCTGTGAACATTGTGTATTAGGGAAGCATAAAAAAGTAAGCTTTGACACTGCTCTCCATAATACAAAAAAAGGCATTTTAGATTACATCCATATTGATGTATGAGGGCCAACAAGAACTCCATCCATAAGTGGCAAACATTATTATGTCACTTTCGTTGATGATTTCTCTAGAAGAGTTTGGGTGTATCTCATGAATAAGAAGGATGAAGTGTTGGGAATTTTTCTCAAGTGGAAGAAGATGATTGAGACTCAGACTGGTAAAAAGATCAAGCGTCTGAGGTCTGATAATGGCACTGAGCACACAAACGATTCATTTATGAAAGTTTTTGAAGAAGAAGGGATATTATGATACTTCATTATTCGAAAAACACCACAACATAACGGAGTTGCAGAACGTATGAACTGGACTTTGATGGAAAATGTTTGGTGTATGTTTTCAAATGCTAGTTTAGGCAAGCAATATTGGGCTGAGGTTGTGACATATGCATTTCATCTTGTCAACCATCTACCATTGTTTGCTCTTGAAGGCAAAATGCCTATGGAGGTATGGTCTGGAAAACCTGCTAGAGATTATGATTTCTTACATGTGTTGGGTTCAATTTCACACTACCATGTAACAGAATCAAAGTTGGAACCAAGAGCTAAGAAAGCTATTTTTTGGGGATCCCTTCTCGTTCTAAGGGATATCGACTATGATGGCTTGAAACGAAAAAAATAATCTTTAGCAGAGATGTTACCTTTGATGAATCTGCCTTGCTAGGAAAGGTAATTGAGAAGATTAATGGCACTTTAGAGTAGATGGAGAAAACTTCAAAGCAGGTGGAATTTGAAAGCAGAATTGTTAATCCAATTAATAAAGATAAGACAGAAGTTGATCCTCTATTAACAGAAGGTGAATCAGATGAAGATGTTTTAACCCAAGAACCTCCACAGTAACAAGAAGAAACTATAGTTGATAGGCCACAACGACAAAATGTCAAGGTGCTTGCTCGATACAAGGATTTTGAAGACCTACTTACTGAGTTTAAGAATACGGTGGCCTGTGCACTTTCAGTTGTTCATGATGATGTTCCTTCCATATATAAAGAAGAAAAATGAAGCCTTGAAGTTGAAAGATGGAAGGAAGCCATGGACGAAGAACTTCTGTCCTTTTAGAAGAATAAGACATGGAAGTTTACACAACTATCTAAGAGAAAGAAGGCAATTGGCTGCAAATGGGTGTATGCGAAGAAAAATGGATTTCCTAATAAAGATGGTATTCGTTACAAGGAAAGGTTGGTGGCTAAGGGCTATACTCAGAAAGAGGGAATCGATTATAATGAGATGTTTGCTCCAATTGTAAAACACTCCTCCATTAGAATTTTGTTGGCCTTGGTAGCACAGTTCGATTTGGAACTAGTTCAACTTGATGTAAAAACTATGTTTCTACACTGTGACTTAGAAGAGGAAATCTATATGTCTCAGCCATAAGGGTTTAATGTTACTGGTAAAGAGAATTAGGTTTGTTAGCTGAACAAATCATTGTATGGATTGAATCAATCTCCAAGCATTGGTATAAACGATTTGATCAGTTTATGTTGCTATAGAAGTACACCAGAAGCACATATGATCATTGTGTGTATTTTTGCAAGCTACAAGATGAGTCTTTCATCTATCTTCTATTATACATCGATGAAATGTTGATTGCATCAAAGAGCCAAGTAGAAATTAAGAAGTTGAAGGCTCAACTAAGTTAGGAGTTCGAGATGAAATATTTGGGAGAAGCCAAGAAGATTCTTGGTATGGAGATAAGTAGAGATAAGAAGAAGAGGAAGCTTAGTTTGATCAAGAGTCAATATTTGAAAAAGTGTACTACAATGTTTTGGTATGAATGAATAGACAAAACCTATAAGTATTCTGCTAGTTCCTCAATTCAAGCTTAGTGCTCAATTATCTCCTAAGAATGATGCAAAACGAGAATATATGGAAAATGTACCATATGAAAATGCGGTTGGTAGCTTGATGTATGCAATGGTGTATACAAGACCTGACATTTCACATGTGGTTGGTGTTGTAAGTAGGTACATGCATGATCCTAGTAAAGGATACTGGTTGGTTGTGAAATGGATTCTATGATATATTATAAATATTATAGATGTTGGTTTAGTATTTCAGGAGGATAATACCTTTGGTTAATGTACAGTCGAATATTGTCATTCCGACTATACATGAGATTTAGATAAGCGTCGATCAACTACTGGTTATGTGTTTACTCTTGTTAGAGCACCAGTCAGTTGGAAGTCTATCTTGCAGTCCACAGTTGCTTTGTCTACTACAGAGGTAGAGTATATGGCAGTTATAGAGGCTGTGAAGGAAGCTATTTGGTTACGATGTTTGCTTGAAGACTTAGGAGTTGGTCAAAAACATATTAAGGTGGTTTGTGGTAGTCAGAGTGCTATTCATTTAGCAAAGAACCAAGTCTACCGTGCACGTACTATGCATATTGACGTTCGTTATCATTTCGTGCGAGAGATTATTGAAAAAGGTGGAGTACTAGTTAAGAAGACTAGTACTATAGAGAATCTTGCAAATATAATGACTAAGGTGGTAACAACAATCAAGTTCAAACATTGTCTAGACTTGATTAACATCCTGCAAATCTGAATTGGCACTGACATCGCTAATCTAGTGATTGAAGAAATCATTTAAGAATCACTAAGTCTCTAAGGTAGAGATTTTTTATATAGCTCCTTAGTGAGAAAATTAGAAAAGTCCCACATTGGTTAGGAATGAAGATGAGTGTTGGATTTGGGGTTATAAATAAAGCCATCATTCACCATTTGTAAAACATCCCAAACTTTGTAAATTTTTCTCTCTTTTATAAGGGTAATTGATTAGCTCAATTTTACCCAATTTGTTGTAATTTGGAGTTCATCTATTTAGAGATAGTAGAAGTGGTCAACGACGCCTGAAGACCTAAGTAACATTTATACCGAACCTCGTTAAATATCTGTTTCAATATCTGCTTTAGTTTATTTTAACATTATTTTTCCAATATCATTATTTTTTCGGGTTAGTTTAAGTTCTATTCATTTACTATTTAAATGAATAGTAACTACTTAAAATAGGAAAAATATACCCGATTTTTCCAATAAAGTGTAATAGAACTCATAATTCATAGTATTCCTCCCAAACTTATCATGATTTTAAAACCAGAAGCAGAAATGCAACACAACTTGTGAAAACCCATGACCTAAACCAAACTTGAAATCCAAAATCCTAAAACCCCCAGCTATTAAAACGAAGATGAATAAAAAAACACAAGACTATAAAGATCAATTTTCTTAAAGATCATACCTTTAATGAAAGAAAAGATAGAACATTGAAGAAGGCACCAACCCAATAAATCTGATGTCATAAGTAATACTACCAATTGAAATACATAAAAAAAAAGATATGCAACCAACGAAACATATCAACTAACAATTCAAAACAAGTATGATAAATTAAAATGAGATTATATTGCTATCAAAATATTTTTCACATATATGTTTCTTTAATAAAAATATTTATACTTCTGACCACTAATAAATCAAATATAACTATTAACATAATTAAATTCCTAGTTAGCCAAACAACGAAAACAAATCAAAGGTTAGAAAATAAATAATTTTTTTAAATTTAACTTATTGATCAAAAAAACTTAACCTTTGATAAAAAAATGATTTAAAGCTACGGTGTTATAAATTTAATCGAACTTGATTCTATATTTTGAATGACATTTTAAATTTTTGTTTATTTGGACCCACTCATCACTATTAAAAATGTATTGTATAAAATAATATTTTAAATAATTTATTTATGTGTAGCTTCAAACTAATATATATATAAATATATGATTCATTTTAAAAAAACAAATATTTTCTTCTTTGGCTTCAAACAACACTATGGAGCTAAAATAATCCACTTAATTTGACAAACACTTTATCAAAATATGAATAATAAAACATTTGCAATAAAAAAACTTCATGCTTGTTAGTCCTTAATTTATTTATTTTAACATTTTAATCAAATAGGTGTTCAAAACACCCATAAATAATATTTTGGTGACAAATGATTATTTTTGAAATGATATTAAAAAAAAATGAAAAAAAATCTTTCTCCAATAAACATTTAAGAATATCATTATAACTTTATTTTGTGGACTTATGTACATTTATGTTAGTTTTTACAAAATAAATCTACATAGATTATGATTACTACTCTTAATCGAAGAAAACACCATATACAAGTAAATCCCTTAAAAGTATCTTAATGTCATTGATTATACTTTATATGCTATAATAATATTACACATTGTAGAATATTCAATTATATTATATACATTATTTTTTGATCAAATAAAAAAACGTAGTTAGGCAATTTTTTTTATATAAAATATTATTTACTCTCCTTTTCATGTTTTCATATAATCACATGATACACTTTTATAGAATTTATCACATTCATTTATTCATAATATTAATGGCTTTTACATCACAGATACATCTCATGACCATAGTAACCGAAGAATTTATTTTAAGTACTTATAAATAAAATCATGTTTTTTTATAAATTCTTCTTATTCTATTCATGGTGGAGTCACTCATACCAATGAAAAAATAACAACTATTAGATACATGTTAAAAACAAGCTCCTAATTTTATTTATTTCTTCAATTTCATGCTAGAGTCATGTATATTAGTCAATTCTTTTACACTATAAAGTAAAATAATTAAATATCATAGCTAAATGTATCAATCTATCATCGAGAGGTGAATTAATTATACATTTTATAATTTTAATTAATCTTTATCAACTTAAGCATCCTTTTTAAATAATAAAATATCGAGAGATTAATTATCCATAAAAATGTTAGTAATTTTCTTTATTATTTCATTTTCTTTTGTGATTGCATACATAAATTAGACTTTAAAAATCACAAAATGATATACAATTTGCAATGTTTACACTCACGAAAGTCAAGTATATAAGCATTAAATTGTTATACAATTTGACTTTTAATTATAGATATAAAAATAATACTCAAAAATTAATGTGTATTTTATTTTTTATTAACTTAATACACATGATGCACTTTATAATTAAGTTATAACATATAAATTTAATTTACTATAATATCACATTTCATAATTTTTTTTATCCAAATATAAAATTTAGATCTTATACATTAAGTATCTCAAAATCACCTAACATATTGTGCAACATGTTTATATTTACTCGGGACAAGCATTAAATATTTGGTTGCTATTTTATTTTCATATTCAACGGAAACTTTAAATTTTAAGTAGATATAAAATATGTGTATCATTATTGTTTCATGAAACAAATACACTAATGCTATATTATGTAATTTATATATATGGTAAAAAAATCCATTTTGGGTTGATAAAAATAATAAAATTAAAAACTTGAAAATAAATGTGAAAAGAAAAGAGATGCATTGAATATGACTTCTCCCTTCCCCTTATACCATCTAATGATATCTGGTATTTCTTTAACATAAGTATTTTGAATATGAGATAGAGGAGAAATAAGGAAATTATAATTTATTAGCAGCTACTTGCACGTTATAATAAAAATAATAATAATTAATTTTTTTTATATTCAAAATAAGAATATTATTTATCAAGAGTTTGAGAATAATATTGATTATAAATTTAAACAATTTTTGGGTTAAATTAAACCTGAATTTCTAATATGATATCAGAGTTAGGTATGATTTATCGATGAGTTGAGTTTTATTCTTAAGAATCTAAGATAGGTTTTGTGAGACCATATTTATGTGTAAAGGGAGCTTTTAAGTTTTCTTTAATTTCATAAGAGTTCGACAACAATACTATTTATAAATTTAAATAATTTTTAATTTAATAAAATCTTATTAGATTGAATTAGATATGATTTTTTTACCACTATAAAAAAATCATATTTTTTTAAGTTATAATAATGCTTATAAATTTAAATAATTCTTAATTTAATAAGAACTTATTAAATTAAATTAGACATGATTTTTTACAATTATAAAAAATTCAAATTTTTTTAATAGGATTTTTCTCTCCTCATTGGAGCGTGAAGAAACGCTGTATGTCTCTGTCTCAAGTATAACCTGTTTGTTTTTACAGGAAAAACGGGTCGAAAACCCGGACTTGATCTGCTCTTACACATTCAGCCACCATAATTGACTTGTTACACATGAAAAAGATGGTACAAAACACGAATAAGAGACCTAAAATATTTGTTTTGGCTGAAATTAATTTTATAAAATGCCAAATTTTAGGGATACATGGCATCAATCTTTCCAAGATCAAAGAAAATGTTGCAAATAAATTCCAGAAAATCGTTATAAGAATTATAGAAGCAACCACACTCAAAAATATATTATTAATTAAATTATTTTACCCTAGTTAATAGTGTTCTATTTATAATAAAATTTCACATAAAACCCTTTAAATTTACGTTTAATTTATCTCATTATAAATTAATTAAACACATACTCATTTAATTTTTTTTTTTTCAAAATACTTCACTGGTTAATTAATATAACTTGAATATACACTAATATTATATTATATAATTTACATATATTGTAAAAAATTCCGTCTTTATTGTAAGTAGTGTAATTTGCTTTCCGTGCCTCAGTCTCTAGCACCTTCCCCTTCTAATTATCTCCTTCCATTACATCAGCAACAGCTTCTCTGAGAGGAGCTTGTTCCTCTACTGCTACTGCTGAAACAGATTCTGGATCTTTATCTTTATCCTCAGCACTCGCACTTTCAGGTTCTGCGTTAGTGTCACTGGTTTCCTTAGCATCAGTCTGGGTCTTGTCTTCACCAATCTCTGGAATAGTTTCTGTTATCTTATGTCTGCAGTTTTGGTTTGGTCAGTTTCTTGCAGTGTTTTACCTTCATCTTCACCCTGCTTCTCCTTGAAGTGTCCATTTCCTTGTCAGCTCCGGCATCTTCCTCTGCACTCATCTACGTATCTTTACTTTGGATTTCAGTTGTAAGGTAACCCTAGACCCAAAATGCGCTATCTCACGCCCAATTTTAGGCAGAAACCTACATTGAAAATACTAACTACCAACCAAAATTAGTACAAAATAATACTTAATAATTAGAGACAGGATTTGGGAAAACACAATTTGATGGGAGAAAAAAAAACCATAAAATAATACTTATAAAATTTATATCGCCACGATTTCTTTTTATTTATTTTTACATTATATTTATTATAAGTTTTATAAATTTTCAAAAATAAAATATTCTTTTTTTTAATATTACATCATATTTATTGTGAACGAACGCAATTTTTCTTCTTTTTTACTTTTGGAAAAATGTATTTGAAAGTTACGTGATTTGACTTAAGACTTATGACTTAAGACTTGAGAGTAAAAATATCAAAAAGGAATCAAAACACCACCTACTTTTTCCCCAATAAGAACAAACCATGATTATGGAGTTAGATAAAAATTTAGCATTAACAAATTTGACCAGCAGCCTAAGCTGTGCAATTACTCTCTTCTCTATCTTTATCTCCAAGGTTGCTATAAGCAATCCAAATTATATAGATTCATCCTTTTATTCCTCATTGTCACTTCCGTTCTAGCAAAAGGCCAAGAAAACACCTTTGCAAAATCTATATGCTTTTGTCTTAAGGTCAGTGCTCCGATCGATATCTTCATTGTCTCTCTATTAATGATTACTTTGAACCCACCCGTTCTGTTTTTTTTTTTTACTTTGAACCCGCCCATTCTTTTTCTTAAGCTGCTTATATGGTTTCACACTTATCACTTTATACTTGTCTTCTGTATTAATGTTGAGGATTCCCACATCGACCAATGACCAGCATAAGAGTTGGTTTATAAGCCTGGGCAATCCTCACCCTTGCAAGCGCGTTTTCAAGGGTAGAGTTAGGCCCAGGTGAATCTTGTAGTTACTATTTTACTTTTCTTTTCTGCAGCTTCTCTGTATGTAGAAAGTCCTGATTAACATTTTGAATTCCTGCACCATGTAGTTATTTTTGCTTCATTATCTTCTTCATTGATCCTCCTACCAAAAGTGAAGATTTTCCTCCCAAGTGGATTTCTATTATTATTATTTTTCTTCTATTTGTTATATGAAAATATGTTATTAATTTAGCTCGCTTAGATTCAACTCACCCTGCCCATCACAGTTCATCTAAATTTATGCGAGTGAAGTTCAACTTGGTCACTTTGAAGGAGTTGTGCTAAGTAACTCATGACCTAGCTTATTCACTTTTCTAAAAAATAAAAAAAATATTTATAATTTTATTTATAAAAAACATGTTAAATAATTATTATATTTTTGTAAAACAAAAAAATTATAAAAATAACATCTTTTAATTACGATATTTCATAATGATATTGTTGTAACTATAAAAATACTATCATTAACAAAGGTATTTTGTTAAATGAGTTCATGAGCTTCTCATAAGTTAGGTGAATTAGTTCATTTGAGTTCATGAGTTGATGAATTGGGCTTTTTTAGCTCATGAACTCATTGAATCAACCTTAAATGAGATGAGTTGGTATGAGTTGCTCATTTGATATAAATAGATATGTGTTCTACTATCTAAAGCATAAATAAATATAGTTCTTAATTTCAACACTTAAAAGCTAAATATTGAATTTCTGACAGATTTTGGGGGATTATTTAAGAAACTCTAGAGGTGCTGAAACTACAAAATTAAGTTATGGGTCTTCGCTCATTTGGAACCTTGTCTTTATGTCTTCTCTTCTTAGTTATGAGAACCTTCACAGCTGGTGATCCACATGTTGGTCAGATATATCCAGGTTTTCAAGCATCTCAATTAGAATGGAGTAGTAACAATGGTCTATTCCTGCTATCTAAAAACTCTACATTTGCCTTGGGTTTCTACACTACTCTTGATGTCAAATTGTTTGTTCTTGTTGTTATTCACTTGAGTAGTTCCAAAGTGGTTTGGACTGCCAATAGAGGCTTACTCATATCTAATTCTGATAAATTCGTCTTTGAGAAAAATGGTAATGTTCATTTATCAAGAGGGAATGGTAAGGTCTGGTCTATAAACACAACAGGAGAAAAAGTTGCATCCATTGAATTACTTGACTCAGGTAATTTGGTATTGCTTGGGGATGAGAAGAAAGTTATTTGGCAGAGCTTTAACCATCCCACTGATACCCTTTTACCTGGACAAGAATTCTTAGAAGGAATGAAACTCAAAAGCTTTCCAAACAAGAATAGGTTGTCTCATTATCTTGAAATCAAATCAGGAAATTTGGTTCTCTATGCAGGATATCATACTCCACAGCTTTATTGGTCTATAGCAGATGATAACAGGAAAACAAATCGTAGTGTCTTAGAAAAGGTTAGCTCTGTTTCTTTGGTGTCCAATTCATGGAATTTTTATGACTCAAATGGAAATTTGCTTTGGCAATTTCTCTTATCAGAAATTATGGACACAAATGATTTATGGGCTGCTGTTTTAGGTTCTAATGGAGTCATCTCATTCTACAATTTTCTAAAGGGAAAGAATGTCACTGCTGAGGCAGTTAAGATACCAGAAAATGTCTGCAGCATTCCTGAGCCTTGTGACCCTTATTTTGTTTGCTATTTTGATAACTGGTGTGAGTGTCCTGCGCCGTTAAACTCTAGGTTTAATTGCAAACCTCAAACCACCCCATCCTGCAAATATAGCTCCAATGCTTCTTCAATGGAGCTTCTATATGTTGGGGAGAGGCTTGATTATTTTGCAATTGAATTTGCCAAACCATTTTTGAAATCTAGTCTTAATGTTTGCAAAGAAGCTTGCCTTAGCAAATGTGATTGCTTAGTGTTGTTCTTTGATAACAGCTCTGGGAATTGCTTTCTGTTTGATCAGGTAGGGAGTTTGCAACGCTCTGGTCAAGGCCCTAATGGTTATGTGTCGTATATGAAAGTGTTGAAAAATTCAGGAGGTGGACTTAGCCCTATAAATGAAGAGAGCACAAAGCGAAACAAGAACACTATTATAGTTGTGGTCATTTTGATTTCAACAATCCTTGTAATTATTGGCCTGCTTTATGTGGGATTCTGGTACCATAGGAAAAAAACAAGATTAGTTGAATTTTCTAAAGATACAATGGAAGACGTCTATTTCTTGGACAGTCTTTCTAGGATGCCTGTTCGATTCACTTACAATGATCTTCGTCGAGCAACTCATAACTTTTTGACGAAAGTTGGGCAAGGTGGCTTTGGTTCAGTCTACCTAGGTGTGCTTCCAGATGGTACAGGATTGGCAGTGAAAAAACTAGAAGGAATTGGACAAGGGAAGAAAGAGTTTAGAGCTGAAGTAAGTACAATTGGTAATATACATCATGTTCATTTGGTCAGACTCAAAGGTTTCTGTGCTGAAGGGCCTCACAGGCTTCTTGTGTATGAGTATATGAGTAAAGGGTCTTTGGATAAATGGATCTTTGAGAGCAATGAAGAGGGTAGTCATTTATTGGATTGGAATACAAGATTCAACATTGCACTAGGCACAGCAAAAGGGTTGGCTTATCTTCATGAGGAATGTGAAGGAAAGATCATCCACTGTGATATTAAACCTGAAAATGTTCTTCTTGATGATAATTTTGTTGCCAAAGTTTCAGATTTTGGTTTGGCTAAGCTAACAAACAGAGAACAAAGCAATATATACACAACATTGAGGGGGACTAGAGGGTACTTAGCACCAGAATGGATCACCAATTGTGCCATATCAGAGAAGAGTGATGTATACAGTTATGGGATAGTGTTGCTTGAGATTATAGGTGGAAGGAAGAATTATGATCCAAAATTTTCTTCTGAGAAAACCCATTTTCCATCGTATACTTTTAGAATGTTGGAAGAAGGAAAATTGAAAGAAATACTTGATTCAAAGCTGGAAATTGATGAAGAAGATGAGAGAGTGTCAAATGCAATTAAAGTTGCATTGTGGTGTGTACAAGATGAAATGCATTTAAGGCCTCCAATGACTAAAGTTGTTCAAATGCTTGAAGGTCTTTGTGCTGTGCCGCCACCACCAACCATCTCTCACACAAGTTTCTTAAAATGGAGTAGTCGTAATGAAGAGGCCAGTTCCTCTGGACTCATTAACTCTTGCACTGATATCTCCATTTCTGATGTTAGACTCTCAGGACCCAGATGATATAAGATATATGTATATATAAACATATTGGTGTCATGATCACAATTATGAGTTATGATAGCTTTTTTTTTCATATCGTATTTTGAGAAGTTTTCTTTGTCTACTAGTTTTGTCAAGTCTTGTTCCTCTGTGAATACGCTTCGAGTAATTGAATGGTACTAATGAAATTTTTGGATCAGTTCAGTCTAGTATTCCCAAATGTTTTTTTTTTCCTGTTAAACTAGTTTTGTACCCGTGAATATGAACGGATTGGTAATTTAAATTTAGTAACTATATAATAATATTAATTAATCAATAATAATAACTATTGTTTCAAAAAAAATTATTTTAAAAAATAAAAGGAAAGAAATGTCTTTAATTATGACAAGATGAAAAATTAATATTAAAATTTTATATAAAGATGTGAAAATACTCTTAAAATAAATGGTTGATTAATTTGTTATTTTAGTGAATAATAAATATACAATAATAATTATTTTATTAATAAAAGTTAATTAATTTTTAAATAAATATTTAATAGGATTAATTATCGAGAAATAATTGTTATTGTTATAAATTCTTTATTTCATGAATTAAAATAAAATAAGTAAGTTTTTAAATTACTTTTATTATAATTGGAAAATGATGTTAAATTTTTTTATAAAGAATTTGTAAAAATGCTAAATAGTTAATTAATTTGTTACTTTAGTGATGAAAAATATATAATAATAACTATTTTATAAGTGATATAATTTAAATACAATATAAATATGAGTATTTTATCATGATATTGATAATAATTATATAACTTTATTTAATAAATGTGTCAAATATAAAAGAACAACATATGAACTTATTTAATTAATATTTTTATTATCTAATAAGTTAATCCTACCTACATAAACTATAGACATAACTTGATTGAATTTAATAAATATTTTTATTTAAAAATAATTTATATATTTTTTAATCAGTAGAAAACATAATATGATCTCAATATAAAAATTATTACTTCAATAAAAATATGATATGCTTATAAGTAAATTAATCAAATACTCATTAAATAAATAATTATTAATTGTATGTATCGTCACCCTTAATGTAATAAAAATAATTGCATTATACAAAATAAGTATTCATAAAAAATGTATTTATTACATGAAAATTCAAAAACAAATATGATACGGAAACAAGTGAATTGATCGAACATTGAATAAATAGATAATTATTAATTGTATGAATTGTCGCTCTTAATTTAATAAAAATAACTACTTATACTAATTTATTTATTATATGGACATTTAACCAAAATGTGATATGCTCACAAGTAAATTGATTGAATGTTATCATTAACGGTATAAATTATCACTCTTAACATAATAAAAATAATTGTATTATATAAAATAATTATTCATAAAAAAATAGATTTATTATAGAGACATTTTGGTATTTATTAGTATAAAAAATAACAGAAAAGCAAAAATTATATTTATTATATGAATATTTTAACATTTATAAGTATAAAAATAATAAAAATAGTTAAAAAAGAGCAATGTATTGAAAGAACTATCAACGACAATATAGATCACAACTTCTAGTAGGTAAGTAAAACGTAATTGCATTAATAAAATTATTTATTTTAAAATATATATTTAAATTAATATATAATTTATGAATAATTTGTTAGGTAATATATTTATTTTTATTCATATTTTGTGTTAATATTTGAGTTAAAATATTAAATTTATCTCTAAAAATCATAAACAATATTATGTTATTTAAATTTGATAAATATATAATAGTGTTGATCATTGAACAATAAATAGTATTATTTCATAATTTTTTATTATAAAAAATATCTTTAAACACAATTTTTTAAATTTGATAAATATATAGGTATATTTTGATATTTATTAATGTATAAAAATATTGAAGAATAATCAATAAACAATAAAAAACTAACAAAAAAAAATGAAATAGATATAAATGTATTTTGATATTTATTAGTGTATTAAAAAATAGAAACTAAAAAAATAAAAAAATAATCAAAACAGTACACAATAATGCTAACAAAACAACTATTTATAAATTGTATTTGTTTTAAGAATATTTTGATATTTATATATGGATAAAAAAGCTAACTAAAATGTGGAGCCAAAAAATAAAAAAAGTAGTAAATCACCATAATCATAAAATTTGTAAACATATTATTTAATTTTATCGAGTAAAAAAAGTAGTACTCAATTATAATTAGTGGTACAAGTGTGTCATTATTTTTGTTTTGTGGTTATATTATATTTTTGATAGTATATTTGTACAACTAATAAGAAATTTAATGATAAATTTGTACCATTAATAAGAAATCTAGTAGTAGATTTATAATAATAATAAACAGTTTAATAATAAATTTGTCACAATAATGATAGATTTGTATTACTAATAATATTTGAATGTTATTTTTTATTACTCGATACAATTAGATAATATATTTACAACTTTCATGATAATTCGGTGATATCTTTTTTAATTTATGCTATATATAATATTATTTGAAATAAAAAAATGATTAATTCAATACAAATATTATTTAAATATTAATGAATTGATGGTACTCGATTTATTTATTGAGTTGCTAGTATTAATGTAATTGAAATAATTATTCAAGAGTAAAAATGTAAAAGTATAAAATTACTAAAATAATTATTCATAAAAAATGTATTTATTATAAAAGAATTTGGTATTTATTACTGTATAAGAAAAAAAAGTGAAAAAACGATCAAAATGCTATCCATCCCTATATTATGGTTTGTATATGTTGAATGGGTAAGTATGAATTATGTGCATTGTTATTATTATTGTAATTAAAACAATTAAGTTTAATAACGTAAAGTTAATATATAATGAAAATATAAAATTATTGAAATAATTATTTATGAAAAATATATTTATTATAAAATTTTTTTAGTAAAAATTAATAAAAATAAAAAAGAAAAGTGGAATAACGAACAAAGTTTAAGATTTTTTTATATATAGATTTTATGTGATAATGGGTTATGCTTTAAAAAATGTAAGCAAATCACCATAATTATAGTCATGGTGAAATCATACTCAAATAAAACATGATATATCATACTATTTGTTAAGTTATATTTGATATTGTAATTCACTTATACTTCACTTGTATTACACTTGTATTATTTCACTTGTACTACACTTCCACTATTCTACTTGTACTATACTTGTACTATACTTGTTACAACTCTATAAATAGGGTTCTCTATGTACATTCTAAAACATACCAATACAACATTAAATTATTCTTTCTTCTTATCTCTCTATACTTTTCACATGGTATCAGAGCCTTTCATATACCTCTAAAATTTCTATCAAAATTTCGCCTCTCTTCATCACATCCAACCCGGCTCACCCTAACCCGGTTCACCCCAACCCGGCTCACCTCAACTCAACTCACCTCAACTCGGCTCACTCTAACCCAGCTCACTCCAACCCGGCTCACCTCAACCCGGTTCCAGGCTTGTTTTCAAATCCTCTTTTCATTTTAAGGATATCTCCTTTATACTGTTTCTATATATTTGCTTTATATTTCCTCCATTATTTCGTTAAAATGGACCGAAATTATGTCCCAAAACCAATCTCTACCACCCTTGATGATACTAACTACCTAGCCTGGGCACAAGCAATGAAAAGTTTATTGAAAGACGTAGGCTATGGCGTTTCATAACTGGTAATATCTTTATACCCATCCAAGAAACCACTGAAAATAACTCCTTATTTGTTGACCGCTTGAAGACTGAGAGAGTAAACACCATCAAATTATTACATGGTTCCGTAACACCACCTTACCCTCCATCCATGGTGAATTTGGGCGTTTTGACACTGCCAAAGAAGTTTGGGAATTTCTTGAGGCTCGCTTCACTACAACAGATTTGGCCAACCAATATCAACTTCTAACAACTCTTCATACCAAACGCCAAAGGACTGATCAAACCATTAACCAATTTCTCTCTGAAATGCATACTATTTTGGATCAAATCGCTCTCTCTGAACCAACTTGGATGAACAAGATTGATGCTGAGATGTTTGCAACTTACTGTAATCACCAGCGTCTTGTTATTTTTCTCATGGTTCTCCATGATTGATTTGAACCTATTCGGGCTTCCTTACTCCATCAGAGTCCTTTTCCATCCTTAGATACTGCTGTGACCGAGCTTCGCTCTGAACTACTTAAGGTGTTTGGTTGTGCCTATTTTGTTCTTCTTCACCCTCATGAACACAATAAATTAGAACCCCATGCTCGCCTTTGTTGTTTCTTAGGGTATGGAATAGAACACAAAGGCTATCGTTGTTGGGACCCTATCTCTAAATGATTGCGCATCTCTCGTCATGTCATCTTTTGGGAACATAAAATGTTTTCCTCTATTTCCTCATTTCATGTCTCATCTCTTACCTCACTCTCATTTTTTAATGACCCAACTATTGATTTATTTCCTCTTGACATTGATCCATTACCCTTACCATCATCTACTACGACTTCTCCTGATGTGTCTGCTCCTTCTGCTGATCCTACCATAACAACATCTTCTGAAGACCAACTACTTGATTGTCTAGAGTCATCACTTCGTCGTTCTACTCGTGTAAATCGTCTTCCTTTTCATCTTCGTGATTACCAATGTTTCTATATTATTTTGTCTCATCATGAACCCCAAAACTATAGGGAAGCTAGTTCTAACCTTCATTGGCAGCAAGCTATGACAGATGAATTACATGCATTAACAAAAGCACATACATGGGATCTTGTTCATCTTCTATCTAATAAATCTCTGATTGGTTGTAAGTGGATTTTCAAAATCAAAACTCATTCAGATGGGTTTGTGGAACAATATAAAGCTTGTCTGGTTGCAAAGGGTTTTACACAGGAATATGGAATTGACTATGAAGAAACTTTTGCACTTGTAGCTCGCCTCACCTATGTTCGAAGTGTCATTGTTGTTGCTGCTACCCGAAATTGGAACATGTTTCAAATGGATGTCAAAAATTCTTTTCTTAATGGAGACATAACTGAGGAAGTTTATATGAAACCTCCTTCTGGATACACTCATTCACCTCATCAAGTATGCAGACTTCGTCGTGCTCTCTATGGCCTTAAACAAGCTCATTGGGCATGGTTTTCCAAATTCAGCTATACACTTATTGACTTTGGTTTCACTTCCAGTTCTTATGACTCCGGTCTCTTTATTCGGAAGACTCCCACTGGTGTAACACTTCTACTCCTTTATGTAGATGATATAATAATAACAAGGAATGACTCTAATGGAATTATTGATCTCAAGCAGTTTCTGAGGCATCAATTTGATATGAAAAACCTTGGTCATCTCCACTACTTCTTGGGCCTAGAAATCTCATATGATCTCAAGGATATTATCTCTCTCAAGCAAAGTACTCTTCTGATATTCTTAATCGGGCTGGCCTTACTGATTGCAAAACTGCATCAACACCTCTAGAAACCAATGTCAAACTTACTCCATTAGATGGTACTATTCTCTCATATGCCACATTATACAGACAACTAGTAGGCAGTCTTGTTTATCTCACAATCACTCGTCCTGACATTGCCTATGTTGTTCATTTGGTTAGTCAATTCATGTCTGTTCCACGGTCTACCCATTATACTGTGGTTCTTTGCATTCTCCGCTACATCAAAGGCACCATGTTTCACAGTCTCCACTTTTCCAACAAGTCTAATCTTCTTCTTTTTGCCTACTTTCATGCTGATTGGGCAGGTGACCCAATTGATCATCGCTCTACTATTGGATATTGTTTCTTTCTTGGAAACTCTCTCATATCTTGGCAAAGCAAGAAACAATCCCTCACTTCTCGATCCAACACTAAAGCTGAATATCGTGCTCTTGCTGACACCACTCAAGAACTTCTTTGGTTCCGTTGGTTACTTGTTGATATGTGTGTTCTCCAATCAACTGCAACTATCCTATATTGTGACAATCAGAGTGCTATTCAGATTGCTCACAATAATGTATTTCACGAACGAACAAAACATATCGAGATTGATTGTCTCAAATCAATATCTTACACAGATCAAACATGTGACATCTTCACTAAATCTCATCTACCAGGCAGATTTCAAGAATTAGTTTCCAAACTCAAGTTGATTGTTTCTCTTCCTCCTTGAGTTTGAGGGGAGATGTTAAGTTATATTTGATATTGTAATTCACTTATATTTCACTTGTATTACACTTTCACTATTTCACTTGTACTAAACTTGTATTACAGTTGTACTATACTTCTACTATTACACTTGTATTATACTTGTTAAAACTCTATAAATAAGGTTCTCTATGTACATTCTAAAATACACAAATACAACATTAAATGATTCTTTCTTTTTATCTCTCTATACTTTTCACACTATTAAATAAAATAATGGTATTACTGTCTTTTACGTGATAAATAATTACTTGAATAGTGATGTGTAGTATTACTCTACTCAATAAAGAACATCAACTGAAATTGTCCTTCAACTTATTTACCAAAATAAATAGTGTTAGGAAAAATCTCAGATAGAATTCTCATGCAGAAAATTACAACTTAAAGGACATATTATTTTTCCCAAAATTTGCAATTAAGTTGATACCCAATTAAAACAGAACCAAAACAATCACATTTGTTATCATAATAATATCATAATTTTATTTTTAAATTTTTTTACTTAAATGTCTGAGGTGATATCTCATTAGTACTCTTATTTTAAAAGATGTGATATTTTGATACAATTTGATGCTTAATGAAAGATTTTTACATATATAATATTCAAAAGACATTTTTAAATAATCAATTAATTAAATGATATATTTTTTGAGATAATAAATGAATTAACTATTCAAAAATATCATTTAAATATTACATATATTTTTTTAAATCCTTAATTAAATGATAAATTTAATTTAATTAATATATATTTTTAAATAAAATACCTCAAAAATATAAATTAAAATACCAAAAATAAAATTATAATATCATTAATATAACAAAATTAAAAATAAAATTATAATACTATTAAAATAACAAAATGTAAAAAAAACAAAATCAAGTCAAGAAACCAAAATATATTTGACGACACCCGATCTAAAGAATTCTTCGTGGTTGCCTCAGCGGTCAACCCTTCATAAAATATTAATCTTCATTTTACATGTAAATTAATTTTTAAAATTTGAATAATCAAATTATATAAAAAAAAAAAAAAGATGGACCCCAATATAGTAGACTTTAGTGCTAATTATTCATCAAAATTTTATATTTATTTTCTTTCAATATTATAATTTTATCTCAACAATATTTATATATTAGTAATTTAGGTTTTGTTATTCTTTATTTTATTTTTCTCTTTCAAATAATATACAATTATACACATTCATATATTTTTTTCTCTTTATAGATAGAACTCGAAACTACAAAAAATATATTATGATGCAAGGTTACTTAAATTTTATTTAAAGTTTTATATTTTAACTAATTGTACATTTTCATTTGGTAAAAATCAATAACAAATAGCAAAGAGTTCACAAGTTTGAAAATAATATATAAATATTATTTTATTATTATTTAACCACAAATTTGATAGGAGTAAATATGTCAAATCAGTTTAGTTGACCAAACTCTTTTAGCTTTAGCTCATTTTATGTGAACTAAAATAAACTCATATTACTTTTAATTGAGTTGAGTTGGATCGTGTAGATATATATTTACTTTTCTAAAACATAAAATAAATAAAATATATATTTGTAATTTTTTTTAAAAATATTTGTTAATATAAATATTATATTGAGTTGAATCGTGCAGCTCAATAGCTAATATATTTACTTTTATAAAATATAAAATAAATAAAATATATATTTGTAATTTTTTAAAAACAAGTGTGTTAATATAAATATTATATTTTTATTATAGTTTTATAAAATAAATAAAAATAATATATTTTAATTAATATTTTTTATAATAACATTATTGCAATTATGAAAATCTTATCATTAATAAATACATTTTATTAAATAATCTCGTGAGCTACTCTTGAGTTAAGTGTGTTAGTTTATTTAAGCTTATAAGCTAGTTAAACTATTTTTTTCCTTGTTAACTCATTGGATTAACCTTAAATGACAATAAAGATTAAAAAAATAATCTTATATTATTGATATATTTAAAAATCATAAAAATAATTTTTTAATCAAAAATCATAATAGTAAATTGGGTATGGAGTCCTTCAGTTATATGTGATTTATATACTTTAGTCATATAATTTTTTATGTAAGTTCCATTAATCTTGTAATTAAAGTTATGATCAATTCATTACTACAAAAAAGGTATTTAAGTCGTTATATAATTTTGTGTATTTTTTTAGATATTTAAATTTATTTACGTACGTATAATATATCTTTATCTGATTTTGTGTATTTTTTGGATATTATTTAATTTTTTTCTTTTTCTATAGTATATATATATATAAGAGTTCAAATAAAATAATAATTGACAAAAAAAATTTAATTTTAAATTGTGTGGATAACATTGGTTGACGTGGCGAACCGACGCTACACACGTGGCTAGCGTCGGTTCGCCACATCAACACATGTGTAGCGTCGATTCTCCATATCAACCAATGCTTACCTCATAATATTACCGTTTTGCTCTTTTCTTCACCATAGAATCTAAAAAAAATCATTTTTCCCCTTTTCTCCCAAAATTGAGCTTACCCACACTCTTTCTCAATTTACGGCCACCTCCGACCACCATTTTCAAAGCCGTTTTATAGGTTATATTTCTCTTTTCATTATCTTTCAGATCCCCTATTGTTTTAAGCGAAATATTCAAATTTTTTATACCCATTTTCTCACTTATTCTCACTTACAAAACACCCATTTCTTTTTCTTTTCCTTCATTTAGTCACTTCATTTATTCTTGTAAGTATTTCTATTAATATTTTTTACTTATTATTCAGTTTGATTTATTTTTTGTATAAATTTTTGATTTATGTATGTTTTGTATTATACTTGTTATTATATGTTTGGCTTATTTTTTGTGAAAATAATATATACATTCAAACCATTGACCGTTCAATTGTTCTGTGAAAATTACAATATTATTATGAGCTTTTCTGTTACTATATTGCAGCTTTAAAGAAATAGTGAGTACTAGTATAGCGATTGAAGTATTTTATTTTTATAATTTAAAATAATTGTGTTTTAGTTTTAAAAAAGATATATTTAATTTTAAAAGTTTAAAATAATACTTATTATTTTAAATTTTTAAGATTTAATTGTATAATGTTTTAGTCATGGTCGGGGTTGGAATGTTTTAGTTGAAAATAACATAATTAAAAGATTCATTTTATAAAAACTATGAGTTGTGTTTAAAAGGTATTTTTCTAATTTGTTTTTTTATAAAATAAAATAAATTATTATTATTAAAATAATATTTTTTAAAAATTAAATAATTAAAATGGATAAAATACGAAATAAAATAAATAAATATTAGAAAAATATGATCTATAAGTTTGTTTTATAATTTTTAACTATTTATTTAATACCTATTTTTTAAAAAATTATTAAAACTATATATATTATTTGTATAAAAAAGATATATCTTAATTTATATATAATAATACTTGAAATATATTTATTGAATACATAATTAATTAATATGCTTAATTAATTTCATTAATAGAAAATAGACAAATCTTAGATGTCAAAGTGTAGAATTAAGTAGGACTACATTTCTAGAGTTGAAAGTTTCATGGAATTTTCTTGTAGAAATAGTAATACTGGAACTAGTATGATTCGATGTCCATGTGTTAAATGTAAAAAATGAGCAATTTCATGAATTTGACGGGGTTAAGTATTATCTTATCCGTAGTGGTATTCTTTTGAGTTATAAATGTTGGTATTATCATGGATAAAATATTGATAATACTCATGGGGAAGAGATAAATAAGAATGTGAGTGGATTACATATATCTTATCATAATGTACAGATAGAAATATATGTTTCATGGTGTTGAAGATGAATTACATGAGGATGATCCCGAAACCTTTAAAATACTTCTAGAAGATGCCAAAAAACTGTTGTATCCAAAATGCAAAAAATACACTAAAATGTCGAGATTGGTTCATTTGTATAATGTGAAGGAAAACCATGGTTTTTTTGACAAGGGATTTACAAAATTACTAAATCTACTAGTCGATATGTTTTCTGAGGGTATTGAATTTCCATCTTCAATGTATGAAGTGAAGAAATCTCTTAGTCGATTTGGCATGAAATATCATAAGATTTATGCTCGTCCAAATGATTGCATTTTTTATAGAAAAGAATATGAGACATTAGATGATTGTCTGATGTGTAAAAAATCGAGATGGAAGCATGGTACAAATAAGACAACACATAAGAAAGGCGTGCCTGCAAAGGTTCTTTGGTACTTTCCTCAGATTCCTTGCTTTCAAAGGTTGTTCAAAAGTAAAGAGACATCAAAGATGTTGACTTGACATTTAGATAATCAATATGATGATGAGGTGCTACGTCATCCTTGTGATTCTCTAAATTGGAAAGTAGTAGATAATTTATCTCCTTAATTTTCATTTGATCCACGCAATCTTCGTTTTGCCATTGCTGCTGATGGAATTAATCCATATAGTTCCCTTAGTAGTAGATATAGTTGTTGGCCAGTAATTATGGTAACATATAACCTTCCTCCCAGGTTGTGTATGAAAAGAAAATTCATGTTGTTAACATTATTGATCTCAGGATCGAAACAACTCGGTGTTGATATTGATGTATATTTGCAGCCTCTGATAGATGATTTAAATACTTTGTGAAATAATGGTGTAAATGTTTACGATGCACATAAAGAAGAAAACTTTAACTTGAAAGGGTTTTTTTATGGACAATTAATGATTTTCCTACCTATGGAAACTTATCAGGACATGTAACAAAAGGTTACAAGGGATGCCCTATATGTAGTGATGAAACTTCTGCAACTTATCTTGTTCACGAACGAAAGATGTCTTATAGAAGACGTAGAAGATTTTTTCCATCTAGACACAAGTTTAGATACCAAAAGAAACCGTTTGATGGTTAAGAAGATCATGATTATGCACCCTGACCTTTGCGAGGTGTTGAGATATTAAGGCAATTGAATGGCATGACATTCAAATGATATAGAAATATGAAGAAAAAAAATCACTAAGGTAGGGAAACGAAAGAGGTCAACTAATGAAATTGGTGAAAATAAAAAAGAGTTTGAATTAGTATACCATGGTTGTTGGAATAAAAAATCAATATTTTGGGAATTACCTAATTGGAAAGACCTACACATTTGTCACATCTTAGATGTCATGCACATTGAGAAAAATGTATCTGAGAGCTTGATTGCTACTTTATTTAATATACCTGTAAAAACAAAGGATGAAATTAAAGCAAGATTGGATTTAAAGAAACTAAACATATTACCTGAATTGGCACCAAGGGTGGAAAATGATAAGAATTGAACATACTTGCCACCAACATCATATACAATGTCAACAAAAGAGAAGAATGTGTTTTGTAAATGTTTGTAGGGTGTGAAATTCCTGATGGTTACTCATCCAACTTAAGAAATTTTATGTCTATCACCGATAATAAAATTTATGGATTGAAATCATATGACTATCATATCTTAATACAACAGTTATTACTAGTTGCTATTAGATCAATTCTTCCAAAACATGTCTGATTATCAATAATTTGTCTTTGTTCATTATTCAATACAATATGCAAGAAATCTATATCAATTGACAAGTTAAACTCTTTACATAAAGATGTTGTAGAGACTTTGTGTCTAATTGAAAAATATTTTCCTCCTTCTTTCTTCGATATAATGATTCACTTGTGTGCTCATTTAGTTCGAAAGGTTCAATTGTATGGTCCTACTTACTTAAGGTGGTTGTATCCTTTTGAGAGATATATGTAATTCCTTAAAGGATATGTAAATAATAGAAATCGATCTGTGGATGCATGGTGGAACACTACATTACTGAAGAGGCCATTGAGTTTTGTTCTAAATACTTTAGTGGTTGGACTGAAATTGGGAATCCTACTCACTAGTTGTTCTTAGAACGTCAGATGATCAAAGTAGGTAACCCTATGCTTAGTGGAAGTAAGAAATTTTTTATTGATCACACTCGAAGGGGAAAAGCACACCGAATCATTTTGGTAAATAATAATGAGGCACATCCGTACATAGAGTAAATGATGTTTAACCTTTCCATTTATGCAAAAATAATTTTTTATTTAACTATTAATGATGATATATACTTCATATATCTTTAATAACATTACAAGATGCATTTAAACTTATTGAAGATCGATCCTCGTTATAAAAAAATGAGGAGAAAAATGGTTGTATGATGAACATAAGCGAGAGCTTATTAATTGGTTTCGCAACCATACAAGTGTCCCAAAAAAATTCATGCATGTATGTTCCTAGATCTATGAAATGTTTTAAAACTTTGCTCTAAACATATTTCATGTTTGGTATACATAGATTCGAAATGAACTCAAGAAACCCAATCATAAAATATCAGAAAGTTTACAATGGCTTGCACATGGGCCAAAATTTGATGTCAAATCATTTTCTAGTTTCACAATAAATGGATCGAGGTTTACGACTCAAGCTAGGGACAAGTCTGAGTAAATCAAAATAGTAGTGTAAAGATAGTTGCACAAACTATGCAATTTTCCAGTTCAAAATATGGTAATCCTATACTTTCTCATAGAACATATTATGGTATAATACAAGAGATTTGGGAATTGGATTATGAGGTGAACATTTTTCTTGTGTGATTGGGTCAAAGATGTTATCAATATTGGATATAAAATAAATGATTTTGGATTTACCCTTGTAAATTTATCCAAGATAAGTCACATTGATGATCCTTTCACGTTAGCACTTCATGCAAAACAAATATTTTACGTGAGCGATCAAATTGACACAAGATGGTCTGTTGTGTTAACGCTTCCACAAAAAAGGTTTTACCATTGTGATGTTGTAGAATATGATGACCCTATGCTTGATACATTAACCAATATTAGTAATTTCTCAAATAAATTGCCTAATGTATGTGATGATCTAGTTGATAATGAGGATTCTTCATCATGAGATCGAAGTGATTGTGAAGGAATATATGTATACAATCAACAACCTAATTAAACATAACATATGTTCTATATTGTTGTAACAACTCTTATATATATATATATGTATGTTCCTAAAATTGTTAATTAATTTATATTTCTTCATTGTTTGTAGATATTTCATGGATCTTCGCGTAATAGAGCTTGTAGATCCAAATGATCCATTGGGGCATTTGAAAACAAGGGGTTGGGCGAATATACCTGATGCTCCACTTAACCTAGATGATAGAGTACATGTACTATTTGATGCTACTGGTAATCCAATAGGGGGAAATGGCCAACAATTGAAATCCTCTATTGGTAGGCTTGTGAAGTCCAGTATACCAATCAATATAAATGATTGGTCTCAGGTTTACGATCTAGAAAAGTTCAAAATATGGATAACCATTTGTGTAAGTCTTATATTTTATAATCAATTACATATATTATATCTTTTTTGTATTATATCTAATCTTTTGTAGTGTGTTTTTACAGAATCGTTACAAAGTCGATGACAATTGAAAAAGCAAGTGTTATAAGATTGCAAATAAGGCATGGAAGGAATACAAGACTTCCAGATTGGAAAGAAATTACATGTTTCCATATTTGGAACCACTTGATGAGGTAGAGCTCTACGAAATCCCTAAAGGACACCCCTGGATTACACCTCAAGTTTGGAAAGACTTCATGGATTATAGACGTACAGATGAATTTCAAATTATTAGGGAAGAACATCAGAATATACAAATTCATAACACTCTTCCTAACCGTACTGGGAGGTCTTCAAATCCTCAAGTTAGATATAGAATGATATTATTAATTTGTGTTAATTTATAAATATTTTTATATTTATTTTCCTCAATTTAATTTCATGTTATGGTTAATAAATTTTTCATAATTTATGTAGGAAGTTGAATTGAGTAGACCGGTTACTCGAACTGAATTGTACATAGAAACAAAGACTCCCAAAACGAAGAATTCAAGACCGATGACTAAGCGAGGAGAACAACAACTAAATAAGTTGATTAGTAATTTCAGTTGATACAAAGTTTTAATGACTTTTAATAATTGATGTAATAATGAATGATATGTTTGTGTGCTTTATTATTTGTAGAGAGTTATTCAAGAACAAATATCCAGGGGTGAAATAATCGAAGAGCCTGGGAGAGATGCTCTATATCATGCATTCGAATACGACTATTTTGGTCATGTTAGGGGAGATAGCCAATATGATGGTTATATGGAGTATTTTAACATTCCAAAACAAAAGCCTCAGACGGTCAATAAGGAGAAGTACACTAAAATTAAAGAAGAACTCAACTCCTTTAAGGCCTTAATGTTAAGTGAGATTGCCACTATAAAAGAATATCAATCAAAACACATGTCAGGCATGACATCATTCTACAACCAGGGCATGCCATATTCCCCAAGAATGCAACAATCCATTCCAGGCATGCCACCATCCATGACAGGCAGGCCACCATGCATACCAGGTAGGCCAACCATACAATCTCATTACGTCAAACTACATCTAGTATGGGATATAGTCATTCTATTTGTTCTTCCTATATGCGAGGAATGCATGTGCAATCAAGTAGTGGCCATGGTTCATTTTCTCCAATGCAATTTGCGCATTCTTACCATTAATCAAACCACGATGAACGTTTTGGTGAGAATGTACATCTAATAGCTACCCCACATGGGAGTCCTCCTCTATTTGATGAATCATATGTGGTAAGATTTTAATTTCTGGTGTATATAATCAATTATTTTAATTTCTTATTATATGTTTTATTTTTTATATATAACAATTAAATTTTTTACAGAATATGAAATGTTTGTTGAAACATTCTTCGTCAACGAACTTTGTTGCTATTGGAATGATATATCAATTGAGCGATGATCGGATGATTCATAATCAATATTTGCCTAATCGTTGGCGAATAGTAATTGATCAATCATTGCTTCGTGATTGTCAACTACCTATGCTTGTGATGCTACCACAATCTAAGAGGCGGTTGGACAATGTATGACTTGGCCGTCGATTCAAGTTGTTCTAAATTTTGACGTGGTACTATTTTTTAACTTAAAAGATAACACTTGTTTACTACTATTATTTTATTATATTTTTTATTGTTACTAACATACATAATACTTTTTTTTAGTCTATTATGCCATAACTCTTAAATGCGACACATTTAAGAGATACGAAGCAAGTATCTCGTGGTAAATCTATGTTTAGTGGCTAATCATCACGCACCAAGTCATTCAAGAAGAAGCCTTGGAAAAAGTATAGTTATGATTATGCTTTAAACTTCAGCAGAAATGTTGGCATTTTGATGACTGTTGTTGGGAGGGCATCTAACATAAATGATGGATGGACTGTGCCACTTCCTATAGAAATTTTTGGTGTAGGCCTCGACCAAACTTATATATCGATCGAGTGCATATTACAACTATTTGAATATCAAATGATTGATTTAAGTATAATTCAAGTGTGGAAAAGGTGAGTCATCAATCTAATTACTTATATATATATATATATATATCTTTTATATAGGGCGTGTTATTATCGACTTCAACATAATCACTCATCACATTTAGCAATGTTCTATGATTCTTCATATGTCAATCAATATCAAGAAAAGGATGTTAGCATAAGAGTTAAATAATTATGTGATAGGGCATTAACGCTTAACAAAAATCAAAAGTTGATAATCCCTTGGCCAGTAAGTTTTGAACAAGGCCAAGATTATTGGATGTTGGTAATCATTGATCTGTTCATTAATCATGCTTGGTACTGTGACTCAACTTCCATAGAACTGAGTAAAGATCCAAAAGAAGTTGTTGAAATGTAAGATTTATAACTAGATATTGGTTTCTTCTATTATTTTTGTAATATTTAATAAAAAACTAATTGTTTTAAACCTTGATAGAGCATCAAAGTTGTGGAACAATTTTAGGGGCATTGCCCATAAAAAAATCTCATAAGCTGATATGGAAAAAAGTTATGGTATGTGCAAGCAAATATTAATAATTTTATTAATTTTAAAATTGAATAATAAAGATATTCGAATATGAAAAATCATGTACACTTGTTTTTTGTAGGTTCCACAACAAAATAATGGAGTCATGTGTGCTTATTATGTCATGAAGTTTATGAGCGAAATCAATACAAATATCAAAATTCCAATTGATGATGTGGTAATATATTTTACCCATACTTTGTTATGAAGTTTATGAGTGAAATCATCACAAATGTCAACAATTCAATTAAAGATGTGGTAATCTCTTTTACCAATATACCTTTTTAACATATATAAGTTATTTTTGTAAATACATGAAATTACATTCTTATTTTGATTTTAAATACATGTAGTTCTTTGGTTGGAACAAGACGGGCTACGACCAAATATTTTTTGATGATTTACGAGAGGAATGGGCAGAACACATGGTTCAAATTATATCATCACAAGAAGAATCAGGAGAAGATTCTGATGATCTTGAATAGAATATGACAACATAATGGTAATTTTTTTAATGATTTAATTTATTTATTCCTGTGTCTGAAGTCCCTTATTTGATGGATGGTTATATGCTCATGTATTTAGGGGAATGCATTATTTTATGGACCTATTTTTGGCCTAAACTTCATCTCATCTCTCTTGCCTAATTTCCTTATGACAACATCATGGTAACACTTTATTAATCATTTGTCTATAAATATGAAGTTATTTGGAATCTTTGTTGGTATTTTTAATGCTACAATGAGCTATAATATGAAATCAAGTGTAACTCATATTTTGTTACTTGGCTTGTATGAGTTTTGGTGCCCATGAACATATTACACAATTTTTCCATACGCTTAAGGGTACCAAAACTCATACAAGCCAAGTAAAAAATCAAAGTTGCAATTGATTTCATATTTAGAGCTCATTATAGCATTAAAAATACAAGCAAAGATTCTAGATAACTTCATATTTATAGATAAATGATTAATAAAGTGCTAATATAAGTTCGAAGGGTTATATCACTTGGATGTCACTGTGGTAATCTCTTTTTGATAGTAATATTTATAATGATTTAATTTCTCCATTCGTATGTCTCTGAAGTTTAGACTTCTTATTTTATGGATGTTTACGTGCTCATATATGTAGGGGAGTGAATTGTTATATGAATCAGCTATTTTTTGTCTAGTTTCCTTGTCACAGTGCTGGTGATTCTAAACCAACCAAGCTTGCTCGCACAATCTATTTTGACAACATTATTTTATTTGTAATTTAAGTTAACTATATATATATATATGTATTGTATATACATTATTTGTTTTTGTAATAAATTTAATTATCAAGTAATTAATTATATTTAAATTTTCAATTATTTGTATTATTATTATATTTTGGTTTTTTATGCTATATATATTGAACACAAGATAGAGTGAAAAATGAGAAAAAAAAATATTTATGTGTAAAGTCGGTTCACCGCGTGAACTGACTTTACATTTTAAATCACTCAATTTAAAGTCGGATCAGCGAACCGACTTTAAAGCCAGTTTTTGTAGTAATGATTCAGTCAAATTTTTTAAAAATTAAGATTTTTCATGAATGAAATGAGAAATATGTATTTTATTAATAAAAAGCATTTAAAACAAAAAGGAGCTTATCCCCTCCCACTCTCTTACCCCCTCGTCATCTATCTTTCTCTCCCTTCATCCATCCCTTCTTTCTCACTCATTCTTTCTCTCCCTTTCTCTCTTCATTTCCCTCTCACTCATTCTCTTTCCTACTCACTCTTTCTATTTCTCATTTTTATTGTATTTTTTATTAATAAAGTAATAATGAGAGAAGGGAAAGAGAAATCTCTCTCACTCACTTTTTCTCTCTATCTTCCTCTCCCTTTCTATCTCTCCATTTTCCTCTCACTCATTCTCATTCTCAATTTTTATTTTTTATTAATAAAATAATGATGAGAGAAGGTGAAAGAGAGAGAAAGAGTAGAGAAGAAGAGAGAAAGAAATAGAAATGAGGGTTGTTTTAAAATTTTTTATTAATAAAATATATAATTTTTATTTTATCCCTGAAAAATATCCCTTTTAATTTTTTTTTAACTTAATTGATTATATTGTTAAATTATAGGACTAATGGATCTCGTCTAAGAAGTTGTAAAAATAAAGTGTATAAATCATATAATTATAGGATTAAAATAACCATGTATCTAGAAAATTATCAAAAGAATAAAATGATAATAGTACATAAAAGTTTTGGAAGATGAATAAATTTCTTTTGAAATCAAAATCTTCAATTAATGTTATCATATTTAAAATTTTAAGATTTGTTTGGGAAGAAGGAAAAAGAGAAATTGAATCATCTAAACAATTAGAGGTTTTTATTAATAGAGGACTATAACATTTTTGTTCATAACAACTCCATTTTAGTTTTCCTTATTTTTTGTGTTCAAGTAAAAGATTAAATTTCATTCGAAAGAAGCCAAAAACAATACAATCGTAATAGCCAAATTGCTTAAAATAATAACTCTAAGGTTACATTTGGTTCACATAATAGAAAAGTAATGAGAATATAAATGGTAATGGAATTAAATGTAAAGAAAACATCATAATATATTAGTTTTTTGGTTTGACCATTGGATTCAAAAAATGAATCAATATAGTAATGTTTAGCTTATAATTGGAATGGAATGAAAAACACTATAAATTACCTGAATACACGTGTTTGGTATTATCCATGTAGTAGGTATGTAATCCTAACAACCTGAGATACTTCGCTCATATGGTGAATATAAAGTTGTCGTTTAACACCCCGTATATAAAAACTAAGTCCTTAAAAGAAATAAATCTAGATCTAATTAGAAGACTTGATGACCAATACATGATGAACAAATCCTGACCTAAGTAGAAACGACTCGGTAGTAGTCATATCATACAGGGTTTGCTCTAACACATTTCAAAAAGGGGAAGCAATTTTGACATTTTTCTAACATCTACCCTCTTATGTATCTATATATACCCTTCAATATCAATAAAAGAGGAAGCAATTTTGACATTTGTCTAACATCCCTATAGAAATCCTAACACACTAGCAATTCTTCAAACAATTGATGCTCACTATGGGTCCTTAAATCTATCTTGTTCTTAGTTAGCCTTTGAAACCTAACATTTAATATCTAAGGAGAATTATCATGTGTCGTAGGAAAATTCACTCCTATCAACATAATTAGTCATTACACAACCACTGATTCAAGGGAAAACAACCCTTAAAACCATCCCATGTATCAAGTTCTTAGAAGTGACCCTAATGAACATGTACCTCTTACCAACAAAATACCTCATACCAATGAGGTACCACTTATAAATAAGATACCTCTTATCAATATGGTACCTCTTATCGACCAGGTACCTTCTATCACCAAGGTATTTCTTATCAACGAGGTACCTCTTATCACCAAGGTATCTTTTATCAATAAGGTACCTCCTATCAATAAGGAACCTTCTATCAACAAGGTATCTCCTATCAATAAGGTATCTCCTTCTAGTGAGGTAACTCTTCTCAATAAGATACCTATTTCTAACGATGCACCTATTGTTAGCAAATTACCTATTACTAGTGAGGTATCTCTTATCGATGAGGTACCTCTTACCAAAAAAGTACCTCCTATGAACAATATACCTCTTATGAATAAGGTATCTTTTATCGACAAGCTACCTCTTATCAATAAGGTACTTCTTATTAACGAGGTACCTCTTATTGATAAGGCACCTCTTACCAACAAGAAACCTCTTATCGACGAGGTATCTCTTATCAATAAAGTGCCTTTTACCAACGAGGTACCTTTTATCAATAAGGTACATCTTATCGATGAGGTACATCCTATCAAAAAAATACCTCTTATCGGTGAGACACATATTACCAACAAAGTACATCCTACCAAAGAGGTACCTCTTATCAACAAGGTACATCTTATCGATGAGGTACATCCTATCAAAAAAGTACCTCTTATTGGTGAGACACATATTACCAACAAAGTACATCCTACCAAAGAGGTACCTCTTAGCAACAAGGTACTTCTTAACAATGAGGTACCTCTTACCAAAAATGTACTTGCTACCAACGAGGTATCTCTTATAAACAAGGTACTTCTTATCAATGAGGTACCTCTTATTGATAAAGCACTTCTTACCAACAAGGTATCTCCTCCCAATGAGGTACCTCTTATTAACAAAGTACATCTTATCAACAAGTTACCTAATATCGATGAGCTACCTCTTATCAATATGGTACCTCTTATCGATGATGCATGTCCTACCAATAAGGTACCTCTTATCGACTAGGTATCTCCTATCAACAAGGTACCACTTATCAATGAAGTACCTCCTATCAATGAGGTACCTCTTATCAACAAGGTACCTCCTGATAGTGAGATTCCTCTTATCAATAAGGTACCTCTTTCCAGCGAGGTACCTCTTATCAATAGAGTACCTCCTACCGATGAGGCACCTCTTGTGAGCAAAGTAACTATTACTAAAGAGGTACCTTTTGTTTGGACATATGAAGTGACCTAGAGGTTGGCCCCATCCTATCTGATTAAGTCGAGCTTCTTTAGCACACAATCAAGTATGAGGTCAATCCTAGGAGGCCATATCACATGTAAAGTCAACCACCAACTCAAGCTAGGGTTGTCCCCAATTCAAAAATGTTGTACGAATACCAATTGTATCCCTCACTGACACATAAATATGTGTATACATTCTATAATCGAGACATGTACATACAATGTACTATAAATATATGAATTTTTTTATGGAATCCATATATTCAGTCAATTATCTTGACTTCTCTGAAAATTATCTCTACTTATTCGATCAATCCACAAACATTTTGGCACCCATTATGTGGCTCAAATTATGAGGTCGAGCTTAAGTTTCTAACCCCTTATTCTTTAGGATTGACTTCGAGGGTTGAGATAAGCTTTGAAAATCTGACATTTTTTTGTTCAAGAACTGCACCTCAAACTCTTAGACATCTATCACACATAAAATATGGTAAGGACTCATACTGGAAGGCATTCGAAGTTAGCTAACAAAGAAACCAAGATGACTTAGAGAGATGCCTCACCAGTCCTCGAGAAGATTAGAACGATAGATAACCTTTACCATTAGAAGATGGCTTGTTAGCTTCTTAAGCCAAGAAATGAGCTTAAGGAAGATAGAATAAATAATAGGACATTACGGTCCCAGTTAGGGAGAAGGACCATGGATGATCAAGCAGCCAACCTGGCTGAAAAAACATAGCAGGTCAAGCTTAGCCTGAGCCACACTAGATGGAGTAAGAAGATGAAAGGAACCCGCATTCTAGCTCAACAAGACCTAATTTTAAATGGATATAGGATAGGAAAATTTAGGAAGCATGATTTCAAGCATTGGAAGAGGCCAACAAGAGGCAAGACTAAGCTTTGAAGGCAGAAAACAGGAAACATGAGAAGGGTAAAAGTACTTATGATGTGGACAAAGATTATGAACAATTGTATATCTCCCTTTTTCCAATGAGAAAGAGAATGACGAGCCACCAGTCAAGTTTAACGCTTTTAAATGCCCTGACTATTTTGGGAAAAAAGACTCAGTAACACATGTGCAATACTTCAAAACATCCATGGTTCCTATGAGTCTAACATAAGGAAAGATGGATTCTATGATGTGCAAACTTATTATGGCCACCCTCTGTGAAAAATCTCAAAAATGGTTCAACAACTTGGCACCTCGATCTATAACCTCCTTCACTTAGTTTTCCAAGCTATTCATTACAAACTATGCATGCAACAAGCCCTTGAGAAAAGAATCACACCACTTTTTTTCCATTATTCAAAAATAAGAGAATCCACTGAGGAGTATATGAAACAATTTAGGGAGGAAAATTTGGAAATCTCTGATTGTCCTAGCTCCATTTCCATAGAGGCTTTTAGATGAGGTATCTTGAATAATTCTAATCTGTTTGTGGAATTGATCAAGATTGTGCCTCGTACTCTAGACGAAGCTTATTGTGAGGCAAGGAAGTTTTTCAATCTAGAAAGAGAACTTGGGCAGGTAAAAAGCCAACATGCTAACCATAAGGGGATGATGGATAAGAAGAAGAGAAAGGTGAGCCCAAACAAGGAATAACAAAACAATAAAAGCAAGAACTTCGCCCTAGATAACAGAGGACTCATACCATGGCCAATAAATAGAGGACCTTGGGAGAGGTCACTCTATCCTTTTAGGGGGGCCCTTTTAAGAGTAAACTTAGCTCATGTGGTACTAAGGATTGAGGAAGAACCTAACGTCAGGTGGTTACCAAAGATGAAATCCATACTTAGGGACACATCCAAATGGTGTGCCTTTCATAAGGATATGGGCCACGAAACGAGAGATTGACGACATTTGAAAAAGAAGATGGAAGAATTGTTAGCAAGAGGATACATGAAAGACTGCCTCATAGGAAGTAGAGATAGAAGGAATCAACAAAACAAGTAAGAGATGCCAAAAGCAACAAACTCGACAGATAGTAGGAATGAGCCCCATAAGGAGATCAATATAAGAACTATACATACCATACATAGAGGGCATGGGATCAACGAGGTCTCAAATAACTCACGTAAAAGGTTTTCCAAAGAATTACATAACACTCCTCATTTATACACCTTAGACAAAAGAAGGCCTACTGCATAAATTATTTTTAGTGAAAATGATGAGACCTCTACCCATCATGAGGACCTCTTAGTGATTACTTTGAGGATTGGATCTTGTTATGTGTGTAGAATAATAATCAATACATGGAGTTTGGTTGATCTTCTTTTTCTGACCATCGTCGGTGCTCTAGGAGTAAAGGACCTTGACATTGTCAAGACAGAGCTCCCTTTCATGGGATTTAACATCAGCACCATCTATGCCAAAGGAATGGTAGTGTTACATGTTATGGAAAAATGAGTGATAATAATATCCAATTTTTTAATCATCGATGCCCTAGCTCACTACAATATCATATTGGGAAGGCCTTGGATACATAAAATGAAGGTAGTTCCATCCACCCTCCATTAGGTAATCAAAATTTCCACTGAGGAGGGCCTAGAGGAGATCAGGGGAGACCAGGAGAAGGCCAGAAGCTTCTATAATTCTACTATGAAAGAAATTTCCCCCAAGTAGCAATTACCGAGAAGTCTCCCTCAAAAGAGATATTAGTAAACTTAAATAGTGTAAGAGACATCTCAATGGAAGTTGAAGGTGAGAACCACCCTTTAAAATTTAGGAGGGAACTCAACGATGAAGCTAGAAGAACAAATCTCATAGTTCCTCAGATCTAACATGAATGTCTTTGCATGGACCTCAACTGATATGCTTGGGATTTATCTGGAAGTCACGACACACTGATTAAATGCCAATCCAAAGGATAAACCCATTTAGCAAAGAAAAATAAAATTCTCAAAGGAAAAGAATGAGATAATCAAGCACCATCTAGTTGCCCTTAAAATATCTAGGGTCATAAGAGAAGTCAACTACCCTTCGTGAATATCAAATGTGATCCTGGTCTAGAAATTATGTAGGTCATCTCGCATGTGTGTGGCCTAGGTATATCCCAAGGATTGCTTCCCTCTCCCAAGTATTGATCAGCTAGTAGAAAATGTCATAATGCACACCAAAGACAAGGAGAAAATGTCTTTCATCACTTAAGTAGGAAAATTATGTTATAAGAGCATACCATTTGGATTAAAAAATATGGGCACTATATATCAACCTCTAGTTAACAAGATATTTAAGAAACAATTTGAAAGGAATCTTAAAGCATATGTAGATTATATGGTGGTGAAATTTGCTCAAACTTTGAACCAACCCAAAGAAGGGCGTATTTGGTGTTACATTGGGAAAATTACTAGGCTACCTCGTTTTTGCCCAAGGGATTAAAGCCAACCCAAATAAAATACAGGCCATTGTCAATATCAAGCCACCTTCCAACCTTAAAGGAATCCATTAGCTAAATGGCAGGAGAGTAGCACTAAACAATTCATCTTTAAGTGCACCGATAAATGTATTCCCTTCTTCAAAATTCTAGAAAAGGGTACATTTGTCTTTTGGGATAAGAGCTACGATAAAGCCTTTAAAGAAATCAAGATGTATCTGAGAAACCCCTTGTTTTAGCTAGCCCTGACCCAGATGAGGTTCTTTACTTGTATTTGGCTATGACCTCCCGTACATGTAATGTTTTACTCTTGACCGAAAGAGATAGGATTCAACACCTAGTCCACTATATCAGCCAGGTTCTGAAAGATGCCCAAAGCTAGTATCCAATAATTGATATATTAGCATTCAATCTCAAAGTTAGTATGCGAAATATTAGAAATTACTTCGGCTCACACACTAATATAATGCTCATTTCTCACCCACTCAAATGTGTCTTGACAAGACCAGATGTAGCAGAAAGACTAGAGTAGTTTCCCATTGAGTTGGGAGAATACAGTATTAAATACATGGCTAGAAAAACCATCAAATTGGAATCGATGGTTAAGTTCATGGCTGAGTTCAGTGAGAGGCCATAAGTCATTAATGAGTAAAAAATAGAATGTGTCAGTTTGCTAAAAAAAGGACTCCAATTTAGCAAGTGTTTTTTGATGAAACACATAACTTCAATGGTGCAAGACTAGGGGTAGTCATAGTTGACCATATCAACAACTATTTTGAGTACGCAGTAAGACTTAATTTTCAAGCAACTAATACTATTGTAGAATCTAAGGTGCATATATTTGGGGCTATGACTCTAAAGAAATTGGGAACATATGGGGTCACCCTACACAACGACTCTAGGCTAGTGGTCAACCTATTTTTTTGTGGACATTTGACATTAGATATGGCAAGATGAATGGGTACTTAGAGAGATTAAAGAAGGAGTGCTCCAAATTCTCCCAATTTGAGATCAAACAAATAACTTGAAAATAAAAATGGTCACACTGATGCTTTAGCCATTTTGGCATCGGTATGAGAGACCAAACATAATCGATAGGTGACGGTAACAATATTATTAGAGGCATCATTGGAGGAGGCTGAAAGAAAGGTCATGTGTGTGGATGCTTCCACTATCTCGTGGTTCACTACAATCCATAAGTTCCATGAAAAGGGGTAGCTATTAGGAGATAGCTAGTTTGCAAATGAAATGAGAGCCAAGGTAGGATGGTATATGATAGATGTAGGGAGACTGTATAGGAAAGCCTCACGTGGTCCATAGTTCTAAAAGGTTGATGTATGAAGCACATGAGGGAGACTTCAGTTCATATTCAAGAGAGAGGAGGTTATCACAACAAATTATGAAACAAGGCTATTATTGGTCCACTATGCTGGTGGATTGCACAAAATATACCTAGATATGCAATAAATGCCAAAGGTTTGCCCCCTTATCACACACTCCCTCAAATTTCATGAAAGGGTGGTGAGTCTGTGGCCCTTCTAAAATTGGGGTCTTGACATAGTTGGACCTTTGCCCATAGAAAAGGGCCAAAAGAAGTTTCTACTTATGGCTATAGATTACTTCTCAAAATGGATCAAAGTAGAACCTCTGGGTAGAATACGAGAGGAATAGGTGATTTCATTTATATGGAAGTCCATAATTTTATATTTCAACCTACTCAGAGAGCTCGTCACAGATAATGGGATACAATTCATAGGACAAAGTATCAAAGAATTCGTTCTCAAGTACAATATTAAGATGTGTCACTCCACGCCATATTATCCTTAAGCCAATGGCCAGGAAAAATCTTCCAAAAAACTAATCATCATCCTATTAAATAAAATGCAAAAGGAAGATGGGTGGAAGAGCTACCTGGAACGTTGTGGGCTATCAAGACTACCCATCGTGGAAGTACTAATGAGACCCTTTTTTCCTTGGTCTACGGGATGGAAGCTATGATATTGACTGAGGTCACGATACCTACTACCAGGTTGATTTTAATAGAATAATAAAATAAGATAAGTAGAGCAATCGAACTAACCCTCATAGAGGAGAGAAGGAATGAAGCTCTAAGAAGGATGACTGAGTAGAAGAGGAAGGTATCAGATTATTACAATAGGACTATGGGTTTCAAAGCATTTTATATTGGTGTTTGGGTCCTTAGAAGGGTATTTCCTTACAAGAGAGAGTGGATGGCCGGAAACTTGGGTGCTAATTAGGAAAGACCTTACCAAATAATTGAAACAACATCAAGAAGGGCCTATCAATTAAAAAGCATTGAAGGAATTGAGGAGGACACAAGTATCACTTTTAATGAATAATAATTTTACATTTTCATGTAATACTAGCACAAGCATGTTAATGGAATCACACCCTAGACAAATGGTTTTTTAAGGCCCTCACCATCTCTACTTCGTGGGTTGATCACCTCGGTCAAGTACCAGGTAAAACACTCTGACATATACAAGTCATGATTTGTTTACCTAAGTTAGGAACTGAATCAACACTCTAACATTAAATATAGAGATGAGTGCCTTGGTCAGGAATTAGATAAATCTCAATCTCTATGTAATGGGTTGATCACCTCGATTAAGAACCAGGTAGAATTCCCTTACACATGTAAGTCATGAGTTTTCCACCCTGGTCAAGAACCGGGTTGACACTTTGACATTAAATATAGAGATGAGTGCATCGGTCAGAAAAATGGTAAAGCTCCATCTCTACGTCATGGTTTGATTACCTCGGTCAAGAACCAGGTAGAATGCCTTGTCACAAATTGTCCACCTCGGTCAAGAATCAGATCAAAATCTTGACATTAAAGGAAGAGATGAATGCCTCGATTAGGAACCAGTTAAAGATCCATATCTATGTCACAGGATGATCTCCTTGGTTAAGAACTAGGTAGAGCACCCTAACACATAAACCTCAAGATTTTCCACCTCAGTTAGAATACGGGTTGACACCGACATTAAAAAAAAGATGAGCACCCTAATCAAGAAACAGGTTTGGTGATTATAAGTATGTTCCATGCCTTAATAAAATAAATAGGAATAAAATACGTAACACTCAAGCATTGTGAATACATGCCCCTAGACATATTTTTATTATTGGAAATTACAAATTTTTGATAAGAATTCTTCAAACGCTTTGAGACACGGTAGTGTCTAGGCTATCGATCTCTTCTATTAAAGGCAAAAGCTTAACCTGAATCTCGATAATTTTTTTTGTGAGTGGGTCACCGCATCGCGATGATTTGACCTCAACACAAGTACATCTCGCTCCAACTCTTCAGTAACCTCCATCATTATAAGGAACATTCTTTCGGATCACTTCATGTAGAGCTCTACCAATAGGACTCCATATCTATGAAATTCGCCATTTTAGCCAATATCCTATTTTCTTGAGATTGAGTATGGCGTAACTATTCTTTGTAAGAAATGAGCTCACCCTTGATCCATTCAAATAGATTTACCTTAGCTTCGAGTTTTACCACTTTGGTTTTTAACACGACAACTTTGCTTTTAATCCTTCCATTTTCCACTCTAAAAGCTTTAGCTGAACATCTATTTGACCGATCAGAATCCATAAAGTTTGGCCACAAAACATGGTAGAAAAAAACATGAATAAAAAAAAGCGCTTGATCCCTTTTTATAGGAAATAATATTGAGAAAAAAGGTAAAAGACACATATTCCCATAAACAATGGATAGTTCAACATTATAAATACATAATAAGTCAGACACATTAAATTTTCTTTAATGAATAAAATTGGTTTTATTTCACAAAATGTGATTTACAAAAGTATGAGCTCTCATTCACACAAACAGATGTGGCGTCTACTTCGAAAACACAAAAAGATCATATCTTAACAATTATTGATCCTCGTCCCTTGCATTTGCACATGTTTCCTTGGCCCCACTTAAGGAAAATTCCTCCTCTTCTCCCCCTAACAAGATGGAGTGTTCATGTACGGTAGAGTGGCTAGAATATTCAGAGTACGGTAATAATACTCATCTAGGTTCTTTTTCTTGGCCTTCATGTAGAAAGACTCCATAACAAGCTTATACCCCCTTCTCTAGCCTTGAATCAAGTTATTTTACAAGGATATTAACCTCAACCTTTGCCTTATGGAATTTTTCAACAGCAGTCTCAGCTTTTTTCGCACTTCCTCGGTCTTTTATTCCGCTCATATTTTGGCCCCCTTGAGCTTGGTACCATGCTTAGCATAAGCATTTAGCTCGGTGGTAGCCCTTTTTAGGTTTTCCTCTTTATCAATGACCTCTCCTTCCTACTTATTTACTCTTTCCAATAGCGTGACGTACCGAGATCGAGTCGATGCATAAGCATTTTTCTCTTCTGTCAATTTGTTCTTCAAACACCCTACACTGTGAGTCCTATTGAAATCATAAAGTAGTACCAATTGAAACCAAAAGAAAAGTACGTGGTCAATTGAATATGTCTCGAGCTAGCTTGTCAAAATTATTATCATAAATATAGGCAGGGTTTCAGATGGCATACCTGATATAGTAGGTGATAGGCGACCTCATCAGAGTCTGATTGCTTCTCGATTGATTTAGTAGGAAGTTAGCTCAAATAATGGTCGAGCTACTCTGGATCCAAGCCCCAATTTAACACAATCTTGTCTACATCAATCGTGAAGTTTTTCATAATTCCCTTTGCCTTCCTTTCATCTCGATTCAAGTCTCCAGGCTCTTTAGAGCTCGAATAAGAAGGTAGAGTTCCAAGTTCCTCTTGTAGTGAGGCATGCAGACGTTTAGTAGCTCTGGGTTGAGTGTGGGCTCCTCCATCTACATGCATACCATGTTGCATTTTGCGCACAGACGTGCCTACCATGCCGAACAATGGGTGCATCCGTTCTACACCATGACAAACAATGCGCACAACCGTGTCGTATCATGCCAAATTGACGCGCGTATCATTGCCTCTGTCAGCATCTGTCCATTATGCATTTAAGGCCTTTTTTATCATTTTTTTTCACTTTTTTTACCTTTTTCCTCGCCTATAAATACCTCATATCCGTCATTCTAAAATACACCAAGAAACAATTTTCTTAGCTCTTTCTTTCTCTAGATTTCTCTCTCTAGAAATATTTCTTGTTTTTTTAGTTTTTAGTTTTAAAGTTCTTCTATTTTTGGGAAGAACTAGCTAAGTTTGTGTAAATTTCTAGCTTTTGATTTAATAAACAGAAATACAAATTCGTTTGAAGGTTTTTTAGCAACAAAATAAGCATCAAATTGTTGTAAGTTTTTATAGATATTTTTTATGTTTTATTATTATATTTTATATTTAATTTTTTGTGATTAAATTTAACATGAATGTCTGTTATAAACATGATATAATAATAATTTTGTTATGCTTGTGAAATATTAAATAGGTAAAAATCTGTATAAAATGAATTGATTTTGTTTTTAATCAAGATTTTTTATTAAGATTGTTAGAGAGAAATATATTATTTTTCATAAAAACTTAAATCTGAAAATTACATTTTAATGTTTAGTTATTCGGTCTAATTTAAAGTAGTGTTCTTTTATTTTTTGGTACAATTATCCGATAGTTAGAGTGAGACTTTATTTCAAAAGGTTTTACAAGAACTATTATTCGAAAATGTATTGACAACATATTTTGAGTAATGGCTTTAAAACTTGAAAATTTTAGGTTTAATTTGGACATATTGAATAAATTTTAAATTTTCTAACCTCATCAAATATGGTATTTAAATGGTTTATTTGCAATCTCTTATAAAAAAAATTAATTTAATTAACCAAATTAATTATTAACCCTACTCATAGGTGTTAATTGGTTTTTTAATTAACAAAGAATATATAATCCAAACAAAAGTGATATTCATATAAAAAAAGAGAGAATCAATAACTATTAACTTATATATTTAATAACCTAAATGATATGAACAAGTATAAATAAGTTAGTTATTATATCCACAAATACTCCACTATTATGAACGATAAAATTTTGCATATATATTTATTGAATCCTTATCTATGTTTATTTTTATGTTATTAGATTAGAAACACAAAAACCAAAATATCATGACATGATGTTTAGGATTTAATTTCATTTTTAAAACTTTGAATAATAAATTAAAAACCACATATATTCCTTCCTTAGATCAACCTTGGGAGTATACTTATAATTTTCTATGAAATGATTCGTTCACTTATGAGAGTTTTACAAATATAAAACCAAAGTATTTGTAGGATTGACGATGCCGATTCTACTCATCAGTACACCATTTTGGGACCTTTCCCCATTAGATTCCATCTTAATTTGTTGATAAGAAGTGGGAGACTCCATCGCACGGTGCCTCATTAATTCACATGCGACAAAATGTGAGGTGTTCAATAAGTGCTTCCAAGGGGTTTTCTCGCAAAGATAGTTTTGGATATCAACCAATTGTTGGTTCACATCAAGATTAAAGGTCGTGATTAAGGAAACCATATTCATTATCATGACCTTAGTGTCATTCCAAATACTCCTTATTAATTTGGTGTCAGAAGTGGGAGACTCCCATCAACTTGAAACATTGGAAAAATACTTTTTCCAATTTTTCTCATTCTTGGGGAGAGGCACATTCATACCCCAAGCTTACTTCACAGACATATCAATGTTAAGCAGAATAAATTCCTCCACAATTAGGAATCAACTATCGTGACGCGAATTGAGTCATAACTAAAAATATCCTTATAAGAAGGTATAGGGGGAACCTCACCCCTAACCACAACACCTTCTCTTGAAAGAAAATCCACTCAGATGGAGGTTGGTCACTATCACTAGTTTCCTTTGAAGGAATCATTAATTGAACTGATGAGGAGATGTTGTAGGTTTTCCTTAACCTTTTGGCATCTTTGGGCACTATCCTACTAATCTTAACAATAGTCGACCAGTCTTTGGTGCGACTTATTGGTTCCCCAAACCCCTTGTTTCTCATCTTTTTCCTCCATATTTAGGACATAAATATTTGAGTTTGAGGCATGCTTAACTTAGTTGTTGGAGCGGCCTGAGAAAGAGTGGTTGACGTAGAGGGTGGAGGTATTGACTGACTCGTCTTGCTGGAAGATCCTAACCCTAAATCATCACTAGCACTAGAATATCGGGGATCTTCTAGGAGCCCGAGCCTAAGGTTGTGGTCTATTCACTATGCATGATATATTAAATATATATATAAAAAAATATTGGGTAAGGAACGAGGAGGAAGAGTTACCTAGGATTGAGTTTGAAAATAAAAGGAAGTGATTCTTTAAAAAATCAACCTGAAAAGTAAGCATAAAAGTATTAGATTCTCAAGATTTGGGCTTTAAAAATCCAAACAAAAAGGATTATGGTCCGAGCTGAATTCTTACTACTGAATTGAAAAACCTTTGATAACTCGAGATGAAGCGATAGAGAATTTTTTTTATTTACTATTTTTTTGTTATATAGGATGATAAATCCTAGCCTTGGCACCTTTTTATAGAAAGGCACTCATTTTCTCTCTCCAATCAACTAACATGCTTTTATTAGGGGAGCTGAATGGTTCACATTCATTACCTGAGAATTACTCTTCCACTTCTGCTCAAGTGATCAAGATGAAAGAGTAGGGGGACTAGATGTTTAGACATATGGACCAACTTGGAGGTCGGCTCGAGCCTGCATGAACACACTGAGCTTTATGTCAGACGAGTCTTATGTGATTGATATGTGCTCATTTAACACACTATCAAGTATAAGGTCAGTCCTAAGAGGCGATATCCCATGTAAGGTCGACCACGAGTTCTAGCTAAGGTTGACCCCAATTCATAAATATTGCACTAATACCAATTGTATCCCTCAATGGCACATACATATGTGTATACATTTTATAATGGACACTTGTACATGTAATGTCCTATAAATAGATGGACCTTTTATGGAATCTATATATTCAACCAATTATCTTGACTTCTCTCAAAATTCTCTCTACTCATTAGATCAATCCACAAACACCTCTCATCGATGACGTATATCTTATCGATGAGGCACCTCTTACCAAAACATTATCTCCTATTAATGAGGTACCTCTTATCAATAAGATACTTCTTATCAATATGGCATCTCTTACCAATAAGGTTCCTCCTCCCAACGAGGTACCTCTTGTCAACAAGGTACCTATCATTGATGAGGTATCTCTTATCAATAAGATACCTCTTATCGACAAGGTGCCTTTTATTAACAAGGTACCTCTCATCGATGAGGTATCTCTTACCAATAAGGTACCTTATCCTAATGTAGGACCTATTATCAATAAGGTATCTCCTATCAATGAGGTACTTCTTATCAACAATTTAACTTCTCCTATAGAGGCACCTCTTATCAACATGATACCTCCTCCCAAGAAGGTACATTTTATAAACATGATACCTCTTATCGATGAGGCACCTTTTACCAAAAAAAAACATCCACTAATGAGGTACCTCTTATAGACGAAGAATCTATTATCAATGAGGAACCTCTTACCAATAAGGTACCTCCTCCCAATGAGGTACCTCTTATCAACAAGGTACCTATTATCGATGAGACACCTTTTACTAACAAGAAGCCTCCCCATGCATAACCTGTAACACATCACAATGTAAAACTTTCAAGAAAAATAAGGAATATAGTTAAGGATGGTAAACTATAAAAATAATGCCAAAGTTAGAATATTTACTTTAAAAATATTGTATCACCTATTAACTTTATTTATGCTTGTGATCATTGTACTTTTTCAACTATAAACAGACAGGTAACTTGAATCAATCACCCATAGAGTTTCATTACTTAAGGAAGTATATATTCCTTGTTTGGAGATAAGAGGTCATACCATCCCCGTCCAATCTGGATGTAGGCGTAAAGCCATATATGTAAACGCCTAACTAAAGGAAGAAAAAGATTTGCCACTGAAGAATGCTCGCAAAAAATCAATACCTTAACCCCCAAGTAAGTAGTGAGCCTAAGTAAGAGGTATGCACATCCTATGAAAGGGCCTTGAGTTCACCAATGTGGACCACCTCTTTGAGAAGCACATATAAGGGTTGGATTCAATTTCACCTTTTCATATCTCCAATCTCATGAAAATTTAACGCAATAACCCTCAAGTATGAAGTTGGGTGGCCAAATTGGGATGCAGGATAAGAGTTATATTGCCCATCCTAAAAACAATTTTGAGTTAACCAATGTGTTTACCAATATGAATCCCCTCTTTGGGAAACACATACAAGGGTTGGATCCCATTTCACTTTTGTATGTCTCATGTCTTGTAAAACATTAACATGATAACCCTCAAGTAAGGATTGTAGTATCCAAATGGACCCTCCACTTAGGATGCAAGATAAAAGGTTGATGCCTATCCTAAGAAAGAATCCTCAATTCATAAAAATGGACCTTCTCTTTTTTAAAATAAAAAATCCACATAAAGGAAAACAAGCTTTGAATTGCATCAACAAGTGCTACATCAAATTACAAAGTGCAAAAGGGATTTGACAAGTTAATGTAAATAGTTCCAATAATTACACTTATGTTCATAGGTGTGGAAGTGAGCTAACACTCTCAAAAATAGGTGTTTTGCAAGTACCTTTTTCAAGCGCTATTTGTTTCCAGTACTCATCTATAAAGATAACCTATCTCTTCTTTGTGTTAATCTTCTTAATCATATCATTGCCCGCATCCTTCAAATTTTATTCATAAAAGGCCTTGAATACATACAACTCTTGATTTATAAGGACTACATCATAAACAATAGTACTTACGAAAACACACCTCGTCATTTTTTCCTACTATTTCATTATAAAAAATGATGCATACATGGCAGTTCGCAGATTCACCATTTAGAGGAAAGGGAATACAACACCCTTGTTTACCTCAAAATTTATATAAGGTAATTCCTTGCAAGCTCTTTTATTGTTGACAAGATATTTGGATTATATGAGAAAACAACCTCGTTTTTATTACAACATGCATTTATAACTATGCCACCAATTAACTAACATCAAGTGGATTCCAAATATATAGATGGGATGGAATCCTTGACCTATATTCTAGTATGACCTCCTAGGGTTGATTCCTATAAACGGGATGTGGGAACTGAGGTATTATTAGAAGGTGGTTTACCCCTGCTACTTTGAAAAGCCCATATCAAGGTGTCGTAAGGCACAATTAGGTCAAACATCTTGGCCTACATTTTCAAACTACTTATCACAAAGCTCACCCCACTTTCGAGATCTCAATAAATTCAAATAGTGTGCTAAATATCCTTCAAGGCCTTTCCATGCCTCGCTATTTGTAGGCAACTATCATGTTCCTCGCATTTATGCTCTCTGCGGAAGAGCTCATCTTTTATAGCCAATACTAAAACCTAACAAAATACAAGTGTTCGCAAATAGCAAACTGAATAAAGTATCTAGAAAAGTGAAGTAACTAACTATAAACTTATGTACGATCTTACTTCTAAGAGATGATTAGCCACCATCTCTCCATTGAAGGCCTATTTCTCCTTACATACTTACTTGACCCTAGCCAGTTCAGCGTCACAGCCAAAATGACTAGAGGTTCCTCATCATCTCAGGCCACTAAAAAATGCCCTCATCAATATATATTATTGGAGTGTTTAGCACCATGATGTCCTTCAAAATGACTTCATCAAATTCAATGTCATCAAGGCCCATAATTTTGATTTAAGGAGTGGGAAACTTATTTCCCTTTTCTTTGAGGTTGTAGCAAGAGATGACAAAAAGGAAAAGCTAGGAATGTTTGATAGACCGATTGGGGTTGTAAGAGATATTTCAATAGGTTTATCATCTAGCCAACTGAATCTTCAATTCGTAGAGGCAAGATATTTCAACTAGTCTTTTGCATTATGGGGTATAAGTCATGAGTACTAAACATCAATCGGATCTTCAAAATCAACATTTGTTTAATCCAAGCCTACAAAAATGAATGAACTCAAGTCCTAAACTATTGAGGAGCTATTTGACATGAGATTTTTCATTCCAAGTAAGATGGACACGAAAGTCTATCTGGTCACTTCATATGCCACCTATAAAATACAAATACTTACTTTTCTAACCAGATGCACTATTAAGGAGTTTTAGAATCAATATGTGACCAAAAAAGGCTTAGATTCGTGCCCTCCAATTATCAATTCTATTCACTTCTTTGTACATAAGGTTTACTCGGTGCTCCCTTACGAAAATGAAAATATGTACTAGTATTCACCACTAGCTAGGGTTCAATTGGGCCGTGCTTATGTCAAATGTATTTAATGCATAAACTATTATTCTTGAAAATGGAAATCTTAGTTGAAGTTTGAACGTTACAGAATGAATTACCCACCATTCCATAAGGGATCCATACATCTGATATGAGAGTTATTTTATTCGAAAAAGTTGAAGGGCCTACTTGGTTCATAAATATTCCCTTAATTCCTCGAAATCAAGAGAATATTAGAGTTATCCAAGTAGCAAGTACATTATCCTAGCGACCTGAGGTACCTTGCTCATATGGTGAATATAACATTATTGTTTAACACCTCCTATATAGAGACCTGATCCTTGGAAGCAATCAATCCAAATTGTTTTTAGAAGACTTAATGACCAAGATCTAATGGCCAAGACCTAGCCTAAATAGAAACAACCTGGTAGTAGCGATTTTCCAATTGTTTGTAGTCTTATCATATAGGATCTTCTTTGACACATCTCGAAAAGAATGCTCACCCTTTGTAATAGTGACACTAACCCTCCTATGTATCTATATATATCTGTCAATATCATTAAGAGATGAGGCAACTTTGAGATCTCTCTAACATCCCTCTAGAAACCCTAACACACTAGCAATTCTTCAAAGAACCCCTATATTCATTAAAGTTTAAATAATGTCATTTAATTTTTATTTTCTCTATTAGGAATACTATTAAAATTATTACTTAAAAATATTAATTAATCTTAAAAATAAATTTAAAAACAAGAAAAAATATTTTTGATAGTTTTTTTCTTTCATATTATTTACAAAATAACATCTAAGTATTAATATATGGTAGTGAAGCCCTACTATTAATTTATCATATTAATACTAAATATCACGAAATTAAAATTAAAAAAAATCTTGAAATTTTGGATTTTACGATTTAGAACTTGGGAGTTAGTGTTTTGAATTTATGGTTTTAAAGTTTGAGGTTTTGGACTTAAGGTTTACGGTTTTGAGTTTTAAGGTTTTGAGTTTTGAGATTTAAGATTTAAGATTTTAAGGTTTTGAATTTTAGAGTTTCACATTTTCAGGGTTGGAATTTAAAGATTTAGTATTTAGAATTTAAGGTTTAAGAATGAAATTGAAATAAAAAATTTCATACATTGGGTATGAGAATAGAATAACAATTCCATATATATTAGGAATTATTTTCATTCTATTTCTAATCTATAATACAATAACACATAAATGTGAAAAAAATACTCCATTTATAATTTCATTCTTACTGACTAAAGATTACCTAAATGATAACAAGCCACAAAAAGTAGAAAAAGTAACGATACAAACTAAAAGACTGAATACCAAGTGAAACAAATCTTTAACAAGCCAAAAGCTACGTAAGTAGACCATAGTCTAAAATTTCTAGCATAAAACTGGTAGATGACGCATATGAATAGATTTACATCTATTCAGTGTTATAAATGAGAAAAGTTAACAAAATTCAATAACAAATATGACTAGAAAAAACAAAAGCAGCAGTAATCTTTTCGAAAAACAATTCATCTGACCGATCAGCATTTAGTCTCAGTGGTAATCCTTTCAAAAAACATGCTCTGAGTCTCTCTGAAGTTCGTTCCATTTTCAACATGTTTTAAAGAAGTTTCGTAGCTCATAGAGTTTTTCTCTATCAAATTGGCATCTCCATTTGACGAATTAGCTTGCACACATGGAAACACCTTAATTTGTTTATCCACCTTCGAAAGAACGTGAAATGTGTCAAGTAAAAGCTCCAATAGTTTTCTGGCAGTGGTAGCCTCGTATCTCTTTTACAAAACATTCTTCAAGCAATAGGGCACCCATTCGCACTACAACAACGTCTACATCGACGAGTGTAGTACTAAGTTTAATGAAGTCACTTTAATCACGACTCATCAAATCAATAAGCTCGTGGTTGAGAGAGATTAGAGAGACTGTAGGGTTTATCTAGAGAGAGATTAGAGATATTAATACAAAATATTGAATGTGTGGATCCTCATATGTGATCAATTTATTTATAGCACATAAATTGTACAAGTGTCAGATAAACAATGTGTAAATGTAAATATATGTCAGGAGGGTATGATTTAACTTAAAATATAATGTGTCAGGGATCCAGGTCAGGTTCAACCGTGCTTTCCACAAGGTCATGTTGTGACTGAGCTCGAGATGACCTTGGGCTCGATCTTTCTTGGGCTTGGGATGCCATTGAGCTTGGTCTTTCTAGGCTCGAGTTGACATCGAGCTCGGTCTTGATAGAGGTTGAGCCTATATGGGATTGGTCTGTCCCATGGGTGGGATGTCTAGGGTGTTTCATCTTCCGTCTTGGGCTAGAGTTGGGCTTGGTTGGTATAAAGCTAGGTCTTTGGGCCAATTCAGATGTCCAAACATCAAGTCACCCCACTTTTTTAGCTTGAGCTATAGTCTAAGGTGAAAGAGTAGATACCGATCACTGGATATGAATCGTTCAACTTCCACCATAAATGTGTGTCAGTTGATTGGAGAGAGAAATCTAGTGTACCTATATAAAGGGGTGCCTAGGTTGGGACTTTATCATTTGTTCACCCACAAAAATCAAGAAATAGTGAAAAAATGCTCTTTCGTTTCTCCTCGACTTATGAGAGATTTTTAGTTCGGTGGTAAGATTTTAGCTCGTGTTATCATATTCTCTATTCGGTTTTTTAGGACTCAAGCATAGATTTCCTAACGAATTGATACTTTCTTTTCAGATCGGTTTTAAAAGAAACATTTTCTTTAATTTTCAGATCGTCTCTAGGTAATCCTTTTTCTCGTATCTTACCACCTGCTATTGTTTTGTCTTTATATTTTTGTAGCCTTTATCAAAATGAAAAGGGAAGAGACATAAGCTTCTATCTCAGGCACATGGGAGAGTCCTCAGTATGCCAATAGAAGTAGAGACTCAGGGTCCTCTAGCTCGGGTTCTTCTAATGCAACGATTTGGTCCTTGTCATAGCCATCTACCTTTGTCCACAATCCACAGACCGTTCCAACCGTGAGATTGAGCATGCCTCAAAATTCAAATTTTAGTATCTAGGACATAGAGGATGAAAAATAGGAAAATAGGGTCTAGTGAACCGACGTGTCGCGTCAGGGGCTGGGCGGCCGCTCCAAAAACTTGTGGGTTATTACCTCAGGACGAAGAGAGGATCAGAAGGACCTATGGCATCCTCTCAAACTTTCAGATAATGATTCTTCCCGAGGGTGCTTGTGATGGTGATGCACCTCTAGCTTGGTGGATCATTTTTCATGAGAAGGCTTTGTGGCTAGGAGTAAAGTTTCCTTTGTATCCTCTTATCGGGATATTTTTAGTTAGGATGCAGCTTGCATCGAGGCAATTGATGCCTAATGGGTGGAGATATCGTTTTTGCCTAACGCCGATATGCCAAAAGCTTGGGGTGAATTTGGAGATTATCGAGTTTAATGAGGTGTATGTCCTTAAACAGAACCCCATAGACTTGAGAAAGTTGTACATATCGGTTAAGCTGGATCGTGGGGTGAATGTATCCTTTCCTAAAAATGAGAAAAAATGGAAGGAGTATTTTTTCTACGTATCGGGTCGGTGGGAGTCCTCTACTAATGAAACGAGGTTGGTTAGGAATGTCTGGAATGACACTAAGGGCGTGATTAGAAATATGACCTCTCTTATCACAACCTTGAGCCTTAATATGAAGTAGAGGTTGGCTCATATCTAGAACTATCTGCCTGAGAAAACAAACTGGAAGACTCTTTTGAACACTCCTCTTAAAGCCCGAGCTACTTTTAAACGTAGAACTCCTGTAGATTTTGGGGGTGGGTTTGAGATGGTGTCGGATGATGGTGACCCTTACTCTTTGTTCCCACCCTATAATATTTTGCCCTTCTCTTATTATATATATATATTATGCATTTTTTTAGGGCCTCGCTAACATGGATAATTTTTCCATTTTTCAACTCGTATGGAATTAACGTCTAATCAACTTTTTGCTCGCATGAAGAGAAAGTTTGCACTGGTGGGAACAAGCTCACCCAGGGGTGCCACTCCTACTCCTAGGGGAGAGGTTTCTCTTTGGATAAGAAGAGGGGGAAATGCTCTCATAAAGGTTGTGCCTCTTCCCTTAAGAAAAAAAAGAATAAGGTTGGTATTGATGAGGCTACTCTTGACCTCAAGCCTTTGAATGTTTGTCCTCCATTATTTCCTACGTGTGAGTAGGACGAGTCCTCCACTCCTCGTACCAAATCAAAATAATTCAGAAAATCCCAGAAGGATTTAAGGAAGGGGAAGGTTGTTGTAGAAGATCTTATCGCTGATGTGGACGGGATTGTCCTAAATCGGGGCTTAGCACCCGAATATTTTGACCATTTTATGAGCCATGTATCTGTGGATACATTCAAGGAGCAGATCAAAGCTATTTGTGAGAGAGATGATACTGGCGAGTTTATTCATTGTCAGATGTATCATATGCGTGTTTTGTTTGATTTTCTTTAGAGATAGTATGAGCTCGATTGTAATTTAAAGTTTTTTTGTTTGCAGTTGATGCTGCTTTTTGATTTTGATCGAGCTCAAAACGTGGGTTATTTGAAGTCCAAGCTTGTGAAGGAGAAGTAGGCTTACACTTCGTCGCACTCAACATATGCTGCGTTGTTGGTGAAAACAATGAAGTGGGAGAATGAGGCGGTTGATAAGGAGGAAAAGCTGAAGTAGGTTGTGTCTGAGCTAAATTTGTATGCATGGTGCGTGACTAAGCTTGAGAAGGGGATGAGGGACGTTCAGAGACAAGCTGAGGCTTCTACTGAAGAAGTGCGACATCAAGTAAAGTCTTATGTGCATGCTATAACCCAGAAGCTGGAGTCTATCGTTGAACGGGCCTATGAGATGGCAATGGAGACTTTCGAGATAAAGGTCAAGAAGAAGAGTTTAGGTTAGTACAATTATCGCATTTTGAATATACCTGTTATGCCGGTCTATAGCCAATCCCCATCAGTTGAGGATGAGGGAGAAGGATTGGGCTCCTTATGAGTGCTCAAAAAGCACTAAAATAACCATTATTTTATGTACATTAATTGATTAAAAATATATATATTTATATGTTTTATCATATATTTATATAAATTTTTCTTTTTCGGAATCACGGGTATTTTTATTGTTTTTCAGGTATTTTGGCTTAAAAACGCAACTTAAAGACTCAAAGAGGAATACTTGAAGCAATACATCACAAATATATTAATAAATAAGTGGGGAAAGGTCAACAAACATGGAAAAATTGGACAAAATGGGTCAAAAAGATCAAAAATGTCAAAAAAGAGAAAATCGTGCCCAGCTACCCAGCCAAGCGCCCCAGCGCCCATGCCCGCGCGCGCCTGCGCACCCCAGCGCCCCGTCCCGCGCGCGCCAGCCTGCCCATCCGCGCGCGCCCCAGCGTGTGGCTACTGTTCACGCGCGTCGACGCCTTTTCGCCCCATTTTTCACGTGCAGCCACCCCATGACGTCATGATGACGTCATTAATGACCTCACCATTTGCACTACGCGTTTTCACCATTTTTTATCATTTTTTCACTCACTTTTTCTCTCCATTTTCACCTATAAATACCCCTCTTCCCTTCACTTCAAAACATACCTTCAAAACACACTTCTCTCTTCTTTCTTTCTCTCATTTCTTAGTTTTTGAGTTTTTCTTAGTTTCTAAGCTTTTCTTAGTTTCTTTCTTAGTTTTTAGTTCAATTCTCTTAGTTTTAGAGTTCTTCTCTTTTTGAGAGGAACTTGTAATGTTTTTGTAATTTATTAGCTTTTTGATTCAATAAATGGGAGTGCAAATTCCGCTTGGAGGTTTTCCAGCAACGGGAATAGCGTCGAAGTTCTGTAAGGATTTTATTTTCTTTACAGTTATTTTTATGCTTTATTCTTACATGTTATATTTAGTTTGTCTGTGGTTAAATTTAACTATTCTGGCTGTTTAGTAAACATGATGTAATAATGACGTTGTTATGCTTGCGAAATATTAAATAGGTAAAAATCTCTAAAATGAATTGATTTTGTTTTTATTCAAGATTTTATATTAAGAATGTTAGAGAGAAATATATTATTTTTCATTACAAACTTAAACCTGAAAATTAGATTTTAAGGTTTAGTTATCCGGTCTGATTTAGAGTAGTGCTCTTTTATTTGTTGGTACAATCGCCCGGTAGTTAGAGTGAAGCTCTATTTCAAAAGTGTTTATAAGAATTATTATGTGAAAATGTATTGACAACATGTTTTCAATAGTGGTTTTAAAACTTGAAAGTTAGTACTCGGATAATTAAATTCTTATGTTTAATTTGGACACCTTGAATAAAGTTTAAACTGTCTAACCCCACCAAAGGTGGCATTTAAATGGTTCATTTTCAATCTCTTAGAAAAAGGAATTAATTTAATTAGTTATCAACCCCACCCATAGTTGTTAATTGATTTGTTTAGTTAACAAAGAATATCTAACCCCACCAAAGGTGGTATTTATATAAAAAAAAGAGAATTAATAAAATATCAATTTATATCTTTAATAACCTAGATAATATGAGCAAGCATAATTAATTTAGTTATTATATCCATAAATACTCCACTAATATAAATGATAAAATTTGCCTAAATATTTATTGAATTTGTATCTATGTTTATTTTTAGATAAATATTTATTAATCTGTATATATGTTTATTTTTATGTTATTAGATTATATTTATTAATTTGTATATATGTTTATTTTTATGTTATTAGATTAGGAACACAAAAACCAAACTATCGTGACAGGATGTTTAGGATTTAATTTCGTTTTTAAAAGTTTGAATAATAAATTAAAAACCACATACATTCCTTCCTTAGATCGACCTTGGGAGTATACTTATCATTTTCTTCGAAATGATTCGTGCACTTGCGAGAGTTTTATAAATATTAAAACCAAAGTATTGGCAAGAATCGGCGATGCCGGTTTTCGCTCATCAAGTTTTTGGCGCCGTTGCCGGGGAAGGAATAGTGTTTTTTAAATTATTTATCAAAATTTTAAAAACATTTTTGTGCTGTAAATAATTGTGATTTTTTTTAATAATAAAAAAAATAATAATCAAATTTCAAAATTAATAAGAAATAAAAAAAACAAATTAAAAAAAATAATAATAAAATAAAATAATTTTTTTTAATAGTTAAAATAATTTAGAAATTTGAAATTTGAATAAAAAAATTTACCGTTCATGAATAGTAAAAAAAAAAGAAAACATTACTTGAATTTATACCTAATTAACTAAATAGCATGAAAAGTAAAAATCTAAGGGAGTTCTGTCTAGGAGACTAGTTCTTGGAATCCTTTGTGCCACTAGTCTTTCCTAGGAACGTTGTTCTAGCTAGGAGAATGGTTTTTAAGGAGCCGTTTGCACCACCATTCTTTCCTGGGAGCACTCTTGGTTAATACTGATTATGTTATTTAAAAAATAATAAAATAAATAATAATAATAAAATAAAAATAAAAACAAATAAAATATAAAAAATTTTAGGGTTTAAATAGTTTTGTTTAGTGTTTTGTATTAAATACCATGTAAATTTTCTCTAAATTTTTTATTTTGTTGACAGGAGTTTTAAATTTACGTTTACAATAGTCTATGCGTGGTAGGAGATCCTTAGGAAACCCCCTTACACCATATGTAAATAATATTCATAAATTTAAACAAGTGTCAACAAAACTGGATTCCACCCATCAACCTGTTTTTGAGCCAAACATAGAACCAAGTCTTAATCCTTTACTAGAACCGAAAGAAATGGAAGAAAACCAACATGTTAGGGAAACCACTATGAAGGAGTTTGCAAGACCGGTGATTGGCACGACAACTGCCGCTATCCAGTTGGGTGAGGCTGCTCGGAATTATGACCTAAAAAATATTCATTTTTCTATGCTTCCTTCCTTTTATGGGCTACCTAATGAAGATTCTCTTTTCTTTATGAGAGATTTCTATGCTACGGTCCAAACATTCCCCCTCGGTATCCTAAACGAGGATCAACTTAGAATGAGATGTTTCCCCTACACCTTAAAGGATAAGGCCAAAGCTTGGTTGATGTCACTTCCCCCAGGTTCTCTGATGACATGGGGGAACATTTACAATAAATTCATGGGAAAATTCTATTCCCACCAAAAAACATCAGAGTTGAGAGGAAAGATTGCTACTTTCTCTCAGATGGAAGGAGAACCATTCCATGAAGCTTGGGATAGGTTCAAAATGTTTCTCACTCAATGTCCCCATCATAGCTTTCCCCTGCAGTTGCAGAACCAATTCTTTTACGATGGACTTACACAACAATGTCAGTTCATTGTCGACAACGCTGTAGGAGGAGCAATAGGAGAAAAGACTGCCTCAGAGACGTATAACCTCTTTGAGATGTTGGGTGCTAATTCCCAACAGAAAAGCTCCCGAGTGAGAAAAGCTGGAGTTCATGAAATCGACTCCAGTAATGAAGTTCAACAACAACTTGTTCAACTGACCAAGCAAGTTGCCCTTCTCACTACACAAACCAACTCCAATAATGAACAATATGGTTTGTATAGCAACATGGGACATGGTACTGAAGCCTGTCCATATCAAGGAGAAACAACAACTGGACCTGAACAGGTTAATGTGTTGGGAGCATATCAACAGAGACCAAGGTTTGACCCCAATTCAAATACCTAGAATCCTGGGTGGAGAAATCATCCAAATTTCTCCTGGAGGCAAAACAACCCTCCTTTCACTCAAAGCTCAAACCAGCCAGGCCAGCAATTCCACCCATCTATTCCAAGAAGCATTCTCAATAAACCAACCCTGGAGGACAACTTGAATTCTTTTATTCAAGTTTGTAGGGATAACCAATCTAAAACCAATCAACGGTTGGACTCTGTGGAAGCTTCTATCAAAAAGGTGGAAGTTCAAGTAGAACAGTTAGTTGAACATTTGCAAAAACAAAGCAAAGACTAATTTGATAGTCAAATGAATTCAATGAAGAGGAGACATTGAGTTTGTCATTCTGCAATCTCCAAGCAACGTCTTACTAGAAGACGATAAATTTTAGTCCTACATGGGAGGTCACCCATTTTTGTGTTTTCCTTTGTTTTAGTTTGCGTGTAATAAAATTCAAATGAAATAAATTCGTTTGTTTCAAAAAAAATTGTGTCCATTCGTTTAAATTTAAATTTTAAAAAAAAACAAAACAAAACAAAACAAAACAAAAATTTAGGTTCCTTGCACCTTTATGCTTTAAGCCTTTACGTTTTATCAAGTTATAAATATTTCTTAGAGATATCTACTATTGTATTTTAAGAGCAAAATGTTGATACACAATAGGAGGAGGATCATTTTCAAACTACAAACAACCATGGGAGATGCTGAAGATAAGCGGAAAAAGATGAAAGATTATACAATGCCAATCATTGGCAATGTAACTTCCGGCATCCAATTACAAGAGGCTGCAAGGAATTATGAATTGAAAAAGATTCATTATTCTTTGTTGCCTTCCTTTTACGGTATCCCTAATGAAGACCCTTTGCATTTCATTCGAGAATTCTATGCTATTATCCAAACCTTTCCACTACATGCAATTAATGAAGATCAACTTAGGATGAGGTGTTTTCCTTACACTCTCAAAGATAAAGCTTGGTCATGGTTCATTACTCTACAGTCAGGTTCTCTTAAAACTTGGGAGGTAGTGTATGAAATTTTTATGGGTAGGTTCTATTCCCATCAAAAGACTGTTGATCTAAGAATAAAGATAGCAACATTTTCTCAAATGTATGAAGAGCCCTTTCATGAAGCTTGGGAACGATTCAAACTCCTTTTTCATTCAATGTCAAAATCATAGCTTTCCATTACAGCTACAAAACCAATTCTTTTATGATGGATTGACACTACAGAGTCAATACATGGTTGATAATGCTGCTGGAGGTGCTGTAGGAGAAAAGACCGCAGAGGAAACCTATAATCTTTATGAGCTATTGGGTTCTAATTCCCAACAAAAAGGTGGTAGAAGGAAAGCAAGGGTCAATGAAGTTGGCTCTGATAATGAGATAACCTTGCAACTTGCTGAATTGACTAAACAAGTGCAATTTCTCACTACCCACCAAATTTCAAATCAAGAGGTATGTGAAGTGTGTTGTTCAATTGGGCATGGTACTCATAATTGTTCAAATACCTGTGATTCTAGTGTCGATGCCATAGAGGAGGTCCAATCTTTTCAAAGGTATCATCCAAACACGTATAATCACCCAACCTACACCCAATATCCAACACTAAGGTCGGTTAACAACCGCCCTTACCCACCAAGCCAATCTTTTAAGCCAACCTTAGAAGATAGCTTGAATGCTTTTATTCAAGTTAGTCGTGACAACCAATTGATGACTAATCAAAGGTTGAACACCATGGAGGCTTCGGTTAAAAGGATTGAATCTAAAGTTGGGCAACTGGCTGAACAAATGCAAAAGAAAGAACCAGTAAAGTTGCCCAGTCAACCAGAACAAGCAAAGGATGTAAGAACCCTTCGAAGTGGTAAGGTAGTCAATACCAGTTTACCTGTAATCTCTAACAATCTACCTTGTAGTTCAGGTAACAAAGAAGGCGATATTCTAATCTCGCAAAAAGGAGAAACAAGTGTTAAACTTAACAAGCCTTCTGAAAAACTCATTGGGGGGTCATCTGAAACCCCCAAATTTCAAAAGACAACAGAACCACACCAGATGCAAGTACCTTTTCCCCACCGGTTAAAAGAATCCAAACAAGATAAGCAATTCTATGATCTTTTTAATATGCTCTCTAAAGTAAATATCAATTTACCATTATTAGAAGTGATCATGAATGTGCCCTCATATGCCAAGTTTTTCAAAGAGTTGAACACTAAGAAAAGAAGGTATGAACTGAATGAACGAGTAGTAGTATCAAAAATTTCTAGCGCTGTACTTCAGCACAAACTATCCCCTAAGTTGAAAGACCCTGGAAGTTTTATTATAAACATAACTATAGGGGATAGGAAGGTTGCTAAAGCAATGCTTGATTTAGGTGCTAGTATAAATTTGATGCCCTACTCTATATTCTTACAGCTCAATCTAGGGGATTTAAAACCCACAACTATGTCCCTTCAACTTGCAGATAGATCTCTTAAATATCCAGAGGGAATAGTTGAGGATGTTTTGGTACAGGTAGACAAACTGATAATACCTGTTGACTTTGTGGTTCTGGATATGCAAGAAAATCTAGCATTGGACAGAGAGCACACAATATTGCTTGGTAGACCATTTATGGAAACTACTAAAACTATTATTGATGTCCAAGATGGAAATTTGACAATGACAGTCTTAGGAGAGACTGTTCATTTTAAAGTTTTTGATTCTTCACCTTTTCCTTCTATTTCTGCCATCGATGAAATATTCGATGTTGACCCTTTGGATAATCTTGTTCAAAGCACCTTTTTCCAAACCAGAATAGAAGACAAGCTTGAAACTGTTCTTACACTTGAAAAGGTCGAAGAAGATTTAGATGAGGAAATTAATGGGTACCTTAAACAACTAGACAATGATGAAGTAATGACAAAGTCTAGTACACTTTTAAATCTACCCAGTTCTTCATCTAGTAAAGAGGCCAATCCACCTGAACTTGAACTCAAAGACTTACCTGAGCACTTAAAATATGTGTTTTTGGGAGAAGGAGAAACTTATCCAGTGATAATTTCTTCAACCTTGATCAAACCACAAGAAAAGGAGCTCATCAAAGTGCTTAAATAGTTTAAGAAATCTATAGGTTGGAGTATAGGGGATATAAGAGGCATTAGTCCAACAATGTGTATGCACAAGATCAACTTGGAGGATGGTGCTAAACCTGTACGAGAGGCCCAAAGAAGACTAAACCCAAACATGCAAGAGGTAGTTAAAAAAGAAATTCTTAAATTATTAGAAGAAGGGATTATCTATCCTATTGCGGATAGTAAGTGGGTTAGTCCAGTGCATGTGGTACCAAAGAAATCTGGGATAACAGTTGTTAAAAATGACAAAAGTGAATTAGTGCCCACTAGAATAATCACTGGATGGAGAATGTGTATATATTTTAGGAAACTAAATTTATATACGAAAAAGGATCACTTTCCTCTTCCATTCATTGATCAAATGTTGGAAAGATTAGCTGGGCACGAATTTTACTGTTTTTTGGATGGATTGTCCGGATATTATCAAGTACCCATAGCACGAGAAGATCAGGAAAAGACCATATTTACATGTTCTTTTGGGACATTTGCTTTTCGCAGAATGCCATTTGGGTTATGCAATGCCCCTGCCACTTTCCAGAGATGCATGATATCTATTTTCTCGGACATGGTGGAAAAATTCATTGAGATTTTCATGGACGATTTCTCTGTCTTTGGGAACTCATTTGATGATTGCTTACATAAATTGACTTTGGTTTTAGAAAGATGCATTGAATGCAATCTCACCCTTAGTTGGAAGAAAGTCATTTTATGGTTCAACAAGGGATAGTTTTAGGACATATAATTTCAAACAAGGGTATTGAAGTTGATAAGGCAAAAGTTGAATTGATATCTAAACTACCTCCCCCTACATCTGTGAAGGGGATAAGAAGCTTCTTAGGACATGCAGGATTTTACAGACGATTTATTAAAGATTTCTCTAAAATAAGTTGTCCCTTATGTAACTTGCTATACAAAGATGCTTATTTTGATTTCAACGATGAATGCCTTGTTTCCTGTAATACCTTGAAAGATAAACTAATATCTACCCCTGTTATTATGGCACCAAACTGGTCTTTACCTTTTGAAATAATGTGTGACGCTTCTGATTATGAAATAGGAGCAGTCCTGGGACAAAGAGTGGATAAGCGTTTGCATGTCATCTACTATGCTAGTAAAACACTCAATGATGCCCAAATGAATTATACCACCACTGAAAAGGAATTCTTGGCTATAGTATTCTCTTTAGACAAATTTCGGTCTTATTTAGTAGGATCTAAAGTGATTGTGCATTCTGATCATGCTGCTTTAAGATACCTATTAAGTAAACCAAATGCCAAGCCAAGATTAATCAGGTGGGTCTTACTCTTACAAGAATTTGACCTAGAAAACAAGGATAAGAAAGGTAGTGAAAACTTAGTAGCTGACCATTTGTCTAGGTTGATTTCTAACTTCAATTCTCTTAAAGATGAGAGTAATGAAGATATAGTTGAAACCTTTCCTGATGAACAATTATTTTTCATAGGTCCGAACCCATGGTATGTTGATATTGTAAACTATCTTGCCACTGGTGTTTTGCGACCTAACACTTCATATCAGGACAAGAAAAGGTTTTTAAAAACTATTAAGGACTATTTCTGGGATGACCCTTATTTATACAAGATTGGTCAAGATCAAGTCATCCGGAGATGTGTACCTGAAGAAGAACATAAGAGCATTCTAACTTTTTGTCTTGAACTTCATTGTGGGGGTCATTTTGGAGGTGAAAAGACAGCCCGTAAGGTATTACAGTCTGGATTCTTTTGGCCCACTCTTTTTAAAGATGCTCATATGTTTTGTGCACAATGTGATAGATGTCAAAGAACAGGAAACATAAGCAAAAGAGATGAAATGCCTTTGACATCTAATTTAGTTGTTGAACTCTTTGATGTATGGGGGATTGACTTTATGGGTCCTTTTCCCCCATCTAATGGTTTTCAATACATTTTAGTTGATGTGGATTATGTATCCAAATGGGTAGAAGCTATCCCCACCAAAACCAATGATGCTAATGTTGTTGTGAAATTCTTGAAAGATTTAATATTCAGCAGGTTCGGAACGCCTAGAGCTATAATAAGTGATGGAGGTAGCCATTTTTGTAACAAACTCTTTGATAGAGTACTAAACAAGTACAACATCACACATAAAGTAGCTACTCCATATCATCCTCAAACTTCCGGTTTAGTGGAAGTAAGTAATAGGCAAATTAAGGGAATATTGGAGCGCACTGTGCGTCCTTCAAGGAAGGATTGGGCATTTAAGTTAAATGATGCCTTATGGGCATACCGCACCGCTTACAAAACACCTATTGGGATGAGCCCTTACCGGTTAATCTTTGGGAAAGCGTGCCACCTTCCAGTTGAACTTGAACACAAGGCTTACTGGGCAATTAAAGAGTTAAACATGGATTTAGATAAAGCAGGTGAAAAACGATTACTCCAGCTTCATGAGTTGGAAGAAATTAGGAATGAAGCCTATGAGAATGCCAAATTATACAAGGAGCGTACTAAGCGCTATCATGACAAGAGGCTAGTTCCTAAGACGCTTCACCCTGGAATGAAAGTTCTTTTATTTAACTCTCGTTTGAGATTATTTCCAGGAAAGCTGAGATCAAGATGGGATGGACCATTCAAAATAGTTCAGGTATTTGAACATGGAGTAGTAGAACTATTGGACTCAAAGACACAAAAAACGTTCAAAGTCAATGGCCATCGTGTCAAGCCTTATTTAGAAGAACTAAACAACATTGCTGAAATGGATTGCATTTGGCTGAGTAAGCCTTAGCACCAAAAAGATACGTCTTGCTAAGACGTTAAACTAAGCGCTGGATGGGAGGCAACCCATCATTTTAGGTAATTTTTATTTGTTTTATATATTTAATTTTATTGTTTATTTTAGTTTAATTATATGTGAATAATTTTTAAAATTGTTAAAACTAAAAATATTTTTTGAGATGTTAGAAGTTCACAACGATCTGTCTATATACACTTTAATGATGAATATGATAGATGCACCTGCATTTCTTCTTTACTACTTACACATTCTCAAGAAATAGGTATTTTTTCTCCTTTTTTTCTCTTTATCTTTAATTTACAGTTGTTACATTGAGGACAATGTAAGTTCTAGGTTGAGGGTGGTGAAAAGTTACCATGCTTAATTAGAAAAAAAAAGGATTTAACAATTTAAAAATAAAAAAAATAAAAAAATATTTTCTCACAAAAATTTATCATTTCTTTAACTCAAATTTAAGTAAATAGTTAAGTCTTTTGTACTGTTAGATTAATTTTTGAAAACATATCATGAAATATTTTGTAATTATTTTTGATAATTAGTTAGTTTTTGTCATAACTAGTATTTCTTGATAAAATGTGGAAATTATATTAAACCCAAAATCGGTGTTTATGAATTTTTTTAAGTGGAGACTACCCTTGTGAGATATAATTTGAGCCTAATTTCTTTTATTCAGAGTGAAATATATATTTTTTCTACTCCAAACACATTTCTTATTTATTCAAATTTTTAGATGATCTCTATAGGTATTAGCATTGAATGTATGAATTTTTATTCTCATCTTAATAGAGTATCATCTATTTTTTATTATTATTTTTGCTTAGATTAAATGAGTTGAGTAGAAATTGATAGTATATGCTTATATCTCATTTATGCATGACTGCTACAAAAACAAAAAGACATATCTGGGGTTACCTAAACCAAGATCAAACAGAAAAGCCACAAAATTAACCACTCACCAAAAATTCAAAAAAATGTACAATCTATACATGGGTTGACTCTCTAAAAAAAATATATTGAAAAATATCTTCAGAAAAAAAAATAGAGAGATAAAAAAAATATAGTATCATCTACATACTATGACTCACATTGCCTACAAAGTTGTGAGTAAAGGCTAATTATAAAAGAAAGATATAGGAAGTAATTCTCTAAAAAGTCATTGCAATTTCTTCATTTGTAAAAAGCATATATCTTGAAATTCTTTCTTAATGAGTTTGATTTATGCATGAAAATAATTTTTATATATGATATCTTTATAATTTATACATTTGATTCCTTTCATGAGATCAATGTTAAAATAACACTTTGAGCCTTTATTCTTTATACATATGCGAACATATTAGTTCATTTCTATACATCAACTCTTTCGCATATAAATTAGTATGAGTGTTTGAACCCATAGGATTCAGTGCTTTGAGAGTATTGACTTGTGAGGAATAGAGTCGAAGCAAATTCTGATTCATGACACTGAAATTGGGTAAAATTAAATTGATACATTTTTGATATGAAATATGAAAATGATTTTCGACCAATTATTATAATAAAATCATGATTGTTAAAAGAGATTAAAATAACTTATGCTTGAGATTTTAATTATGATCTTAAAAGAGATTAAAAAAGAATGAGACATTTTTGTGATATGTTGTTTTCTTTTATTCTTAAATTAATTTTTGATTTTGTTGTAATTTTAGTTTTTGATTTGATTGTTTTTATAGTTTCTTTTGATTTTTATATTTAGTTCAATGTTTGTGGCTATCATTACTGAAAACCGTCACGAGACTCAAACTCGTCCACTAGGGCAACCTAGGGGTTTAAAGGCTTGTTGCATAGGCTAAATGCAACCGTTTCAATCCAAGAAAGTGATTTAGGATAGTTTAATTTTTAGTTTTTATCGCTTCTCTTGCTAAGGGACTAGCAAGAAGCTGGTTGGGGGTTGTGATGATTGCTCAAAAAGCACTAAAATAACCATGATTTTATGTACATTAATTGATTAAAAATATATATATTTATATGTTTTATCATATATTTATATAAATTTGTCTTTTTCGGAATCACGGGTATTTTTATTGTTTTTCAGGTATTTTGGCTTAAAAACGCAACTTAAAGACTCAAAGAGGAATACATCACAAATATATTAATAAATAAGTGGGGAAAGGTCAACAAACATGGAAAAATTGGACAAAATGGGTCAAAAATGTCAAAAAGGAGAAAATCGTGCCCAGCTACCCAGCCAAGCGCCCATGCCCGCGCGCGCCCCAGCGCGCGGCTACTGTTCATGCGCGCCGAGCTGCGCGCAGCGACAGCCCCCCGCGCGCGCGTCGACGCCTTTTCGCCCCATTTTTCACGTGCAGCCACCCCATGACGTCATGATGACGTCATTAATGACCTCACCATTTGCACTACGCGTTTTCACCATTTTTTATCATTTTTTCACTCACTTTTTCTCTCCATTTTCACCTATAAATACCCCCCTTCCCTTCACTTCAAAACACATCTTCAAAACACACTTCTCTCTTCTTTCTTTCTCTCATTTCTTAGTTTTTGAGTTTTTCTTAGTTTCTTTCTTAGTTTCTAAGCTTTTATTAGTTTCTTTCTTAGTTTTTAGTTCAATTCTCTTAGTTTTAGAGTTCTTCTCTTTTTGAGAGGAACTTGTAATGTTTTTGTAATTTATTAGCTTTTTGATTCAATAAATGGGAGTGCAAATTCCGCTTGGAGATTTTCCAACAACGGGAATAGCGTCGAAGTTCTGTAAGGATTTTATTTTCTTTACAGTTATTTTTATGCTTTATTTTTACATGTTATATTTAGTTTGTCTGTGGTTAAATTTAACTATTCTGGCTGTTTAGTAAACATGATGTAATAATGACGTTGTTATGCTTGCGAAATATTAAATAGGTAAAAATCTCTAAAATGAATTGATTTTGTTTTTATTCAAGATTTTATATTAAGAATGTTAGAGAGAAATATATTATTTTTCATTACAAACTTAAACCTGAAAATTAGATTTTAAGGTTTAGTTATCCGGTCTGATTTAGAGTAGTGCTCTTTTATTTGTTGGTACAATCGCCCGGTAGTTAGAGTGAAGCTCTATTTCAAAAGTTTTTATAAGAATTATTATGTGAAAATGTATTGACAACATGTTTTCAATAGTGGTTTTAAAACTTGAAAGTTAGTACTCGGATAATTAAATTCTTATGTTTAATTTGGACACCTTGAATAAAGTTTAAACTGTCTAACCCCACCAAAGGTGGCATTTAAATGGTTCATTTTCAATCTCTTAGAAAAAGGAATTAATTTAATTAGTTATCAACCCCACCCATAGGTGTTAATTGATTTGTTTAGTTAACAAAGAATATCTAACCCCACCAAAGGTGGTATTTATATAAAAAAGAGAGAATCAATAAAATATCAATTTATATCTTTAATAACCTAGATAATATGAGCAAGCATAATTAATTTAGTTATTATATCCATAAATACTCCACTAATATAAATGATAAAATTTGTATAAATATTTATTGAATCTGTATCTATGTTTATTTTTAGATAAATATTTATTAATTTGTATATATGTTTATTTTTATGTTATTAGATTATATTTATTAATCTGTATATATGTTTATTTTTATGTTATTAGATTAGGAACACAAAAACCAAACTATCGTGACAGGATGTTTAGGATTTAATTTCGTTTTTAAAATTTTGAATAATAAATTAAAAACCACATACATTCCTTCCTTAGATCGACCTTGGGAGTATACTTATCATTTTCTTCGAAATGATTCGTGCACTTGCGAGAGTTTTATAAATATTAAAACCAAAGTATTGGCAAGAATCGACGATGCCGGTTTTTGCTCATCAGCTCCTCTGATGGTGAAGATGGCCCAGAAGTTCCTGAAGAATGGAGAGCTGATCCTTAGTTATTATATATATATATATATATATATTGTTTGTTTGAAAGCTCGATGATATTTTGGTTTTAATAGTTGCAAGATGGTACTTGGTTTTGTACCTATGGATTTATTGTTTAATAAATACAGTAATTTTGTCTTTTTATTGTGTATTTATGATGTTGACCTACCTTTTGTCATTTATTGAAATATATATATATATATATATATATATATATATTATTTTTTGTTTTTTCTTCCCTATAAAAGGGTTGAAGAATTTTAATCTCATTCATGTGTTTGAGAAGAATGTTTTTTAATTCGTCTAAATTTTTTGCTCGCGTGTTATGGATTTTGACCGGACTAAGAGGCGTTTACTTCAAGCTTTTCATTTTGTAAGTGGTAGGCTTGAGGATGAGATTAGGTTGCTTAAAGCTGGGGTTGCAAGGCTAGAGACAATGTGTGTAACCTGGTGCATGTTGGTAGAGTAACCACTCCCCAGGGGCCCATACACAGATTTCCCGAGATATCTTATACCCTCCATTGAGTTAGGTGAGGTTCAAACATCAAAAGGTTCCTTTATTGCTAAAGATACCAAGTGTGAGCTCGCTACTTATAGGGAGCATTTATCTGAAACTCAATATCGTGAAAAGAAGACCTTGACTAGTATGGCCAGTCTTGTTGGTAGAGAGTCGTATTGGGCAGGTTTTTATATTAAGCGATCTAAAAGAGTTTTTCTTAAAATCATGGAGGTTACTGAAGATCTGGAGTGGGGGTTGCTTTCAATGATGACCACATACCCTGAACCTGCTACTTATGTTCGTGAGAGAGTTGTCGAGATTCAGGCTGAACTTTTGCTTTTGGTTGAAGAGACTAATGATCCAAATGCTAGATGAGTGTCCAAACGTTTAAAGAGTGTTTCAATGTCTGTGTTGATTGATGGACCATGTGAGATATGTATAGTGATTTATGTGTAATTATTGATGTTTTAAATAATGAACAATCAGATCGACATGTATTTATGTATAATAGATATTTATTGTATTTGTAATCATAATTTTTTTATAGTGTCGACCTAGTTCTTGACCGAGGTAGGGAACTAGACTTCTTTCATTATTGGGGTGCTCTACCAGATTTATAGATCTAGGTGATGAGCCCTTGATGCCCATTTTAAGGGATAGAGCTTGACCTGGTTTCTGACCGAGGTGCTTTTGTCAGAGTGCCGACCTGGTTCATGACCGAGGTGGGGAACTCGACTTCTTTCATTGTTGGGGTGCTTCACCAGATTTATAGATCCAGGTGATGAGCCCTTCATGCACATTTTAAGGGAGAGAGCTTGAGTAAATAATTAGGTGCTAAGGTCTTTTATTTCATAGATACATGTGCGCTGCTATTTACAAAAGAAAGAAAGAGATGGGTAGGTTAATACATATATTTTTAGAAATAGTATATTTTTAAGTGTCTAGCATTCCAGCTTGCACCTTCCTCAATGCCTTCGATGCTTTTCAATACATAGGCCACTCTTGGTGTTACTTCAATTATTTGATAAGGTCCCTCCCAACTGATACCCATTTTACCAACCATCCATTCCCTTTTGTTAGGGAAAACCTTCCTGAGAACCCAATCACCGTGGTAAAAATTATTGAAGCGCACAGTTTTGTTGTAGTATTCTGCTATTGTTATTTTTTGTTTGATTATCCTTATTAAAGCTTCGTCCCTTCTTTCTTCGACAAAGGTTAGTTTGGTAGCTCTTTTTACCTCGTTTTGCTCCTCTATTATGTTCGATCTGTGGGTAGGGGTTGTAACTTTGGTGGGTATTACCGCCTCGGTTCCATATACTAGGGAGAAAATGGGTTTCATTGGTGCTCCCTCGGGGGCTCATTCTAACGGCCCATAGCGCGTCAAGAAACTCTCTCACCCATTTCCCTTTGGTTTTTCCATTTTTTTCTTTAAAAGGTGGATGATTAATTTGTTGGAGGACTCTGCCTAACCATTGGCCTAGGGGTTGTAGGGTGTTGAGTGGCCTATCTTGATATAGTATTTGAGAGTGAATGCTTTGATCTTTCGACCAGTGAATTGGCACCTGTTATTCGTAACGAGCTCTTTAGGGAGGCTGAATCGACAAACTATAGACCTTCATATGACCTTGATTACCTCTTCCTCTTGTATTCTGGCTAGGGCTTTGTTTCTATCCATTTTGAAAAATAGTGAGTGGCAATAAGGGGAAAAAATTTCTAACTCGTGCCTATGGGTAGAGGTCCTACTATGTCCAGTCCCCACTTGTAGAAATGCTAGGGACTTAATACTCCAGTCATATCATTAGGTGGTGTGTGGGTTAGGGGGCCAAATATTTGGTATTTGTTGCACTTCTAAATGTATTTAACGCAATCAGTGAGCATAGTGGGAAAGTAATAACCATGTCTCATTATTCACTGGGATAATCTTCTACCCCTAGAATGCGAGCCGCAATCTCCTTCGTGTGCTTCGTATATTATTCTTTTGGCTCCCTCTGCGTTTATGCATAAGAGGCATGGGCCAAGCAGCATTTTGTAGTACAATATTCCCACCTTAATCATGTACTGACTTGCTTTAACTTCGATTTGCTTTATGGCCTTGCTATTTTTGAGTAGGTCCCTTTTATCCAAGAAATTATAGATCGATGTGAACCATGTTGTGGATGGATTGTTTACGCATCCAATCCTTTTTTTAGTTTCTTTGAGATATGCTTATGCCAACACCATTACTGATATCACCTTATCATTTTTGGTTTCTCATATTGATGCCAAGGTGGCCAGGGCGTCTGCGTGACTATTCTCATTTCGAGCTATCTGCTCGATCTTGAACACTTAAAATTTTGCACATTCTTGTTTTAGTCTCTCCAAGTACTTCTTCATCTTTCCATATCACGCCTCAAATGTTCCCAGGAGCTGATTGACCACGAGCCGGGAGTCGTTATGTAGGGCAATTCTATTTGCTTCTAGTTTTTTTGCAGTCATGACTCCGAATATGAAAACTTCATATTCTGTGATGTTATTGGTTGATTGGAAGTCAATCCAGACAGCATATTCAGAGAAGTTTTACTTTTCATCCCTTATAACCACCCCTAGTCTTGAGCCATTAAAGTTGTGAGCACCATCCACAAATATCTACAAGGTCGGTGCATTCCTTAGGTCAATTGTCCATACCTCCTCATTTTCTGTTATGGTAACAAGTTTGGGGCATTCAATGAACTCGGCCACAAATTTGGCCATAGCCTGCCCTTTGATGGCAGTCCTAGCCATGTATTTGATGTCATATTTCCCTAATTCCATGGCTATCGAGGCCAGCCTTCTTGCAACCTCTGGTTTTATTAGTATAATTTTGATGGGATATGAGGTGAGTACTATGGCGGTGTGTGAGTAAAAGTTGTGTCTGAGCTTTCTTGCAGTAATTTTGAGGGCAAAGGCAAGTTTATCTATGGTGGGATATTTTCTTTGGGGCTCAGTTAAAATTTGGCTGACATAGTAAATGAGGTGCTGGATTTTGTGTCTTTTTGTTATGAGCACGTCACTACATGTTTGGGGTGTTACAACCATATATAGATAAAGAACCTCTCTTGATAGTGGGCTGACTAAGATTGGGGGATTGCCAAGGTATTTCTTGATTTCCTCAAAGGTCGTGTTGCAATCCTTATTCCAGAAGACAATCTTGTTCTTTCTTATCATTTTAAAGAAAGGCATACACTTGTCTGTGCATTTAGGTATGAATCTTCCCAATTCCCCAATTCTTCCATTTAATTGTTGTATACCCCTGAGACTACTGGACAACTGCATGTTTACCAGTGCCTATATTTTGTACGGATTGGCCTCGATTCTTCTTGTTGATACGAGGTAGCCTAGGAATTTTCCTACAACCACACCAAAAATGCATTTTTTTGGGATTAAGTTTCATGCCATACCTTCGTATCACTTCAAATATCTCTTGTATGTCTTTCATATGGTTCTGGGGTTAAATTGTCTTGACCACCATGTCTTTGATGTATGCTTCCATATTCCTGCCCAAATGTTTGTGGAACATCTTGTTGACGAGATGCTGGTATATTGCGCCTACATTTTTCAATCTGAACAACATTCTTGTGTAGCAAAATGTTCCTTCTTTTATTATGAAAGAATTTTTCTCCTCATCCTCAGGATGCATTTTGATTTAATGATACCCGGAGTATGCATCTAAGAAAATCATCCAAGCGAACTCGGAAGAGGCATCCACCAATTGATCAATGCTTGGGAGGGGGAAATAGTCTTTGGGGCAGGCCTCGTTTAGATCGGTGAAGGCTACACACATGTGAGATGCTCCGTAGGCCTTTTTTATGAGTACCACATTTGATTGCCATGAGGGATACTTGACCTCCTTGATGACTCTGGCCTCTTTAACGGCTACTACATGACATTTGATTGCCTCATTTTTTATCTAGGGAATTTCCTCTTCTCTGGTTGAACGGGTCTAGTCTTTGTATCGAAATTTAGTCGGTGTGTTATTACTCGTGAATCAATTCCTGATATGTCCGTAGGGGTCCATGCGAAGATGTCTGCATTGGCTCTGAGAAATAATGAGAGTTTCTCCTCAAGCTCTGTTATTAGGCTGTCGTCTATTTTTATGGGGTGGCATTTTCCCTCCGCATCTATTGGGAATTCTTTTACTTTGTTTAGAAACACTGACTTCACTATACTTTTATTCCTTGGTCTCTTTGGGAGGAAACCTCTCGATGATTGATATTTAGAGACACTTCCCTTAATTGTGGCATTATAACAACTTCTGGCGTTTTCCTAATCTCCTCTTACCTCTTCAGGGCCTTTAGGTGTAGGGAATTTTACCACCTGGTGGAAGGTAGATGGAATTGCTTTCACCTAGTGTAGGGAATTTTATCATCTTGTCAATGATGACAAAATTAGTCATTATTATTATCCCCTTTGCCATGACAGGTAGGATCACCATTCCTTTTGCATAGGTGGTGTTGTTGTTGAATCCTACGAGAGGAAGCTCAGCCTTGATGGGATGCAGTTTCATCTTTCTCCATGAAATTTATTCTCATAGGGGGTCTCGCTCTATCCAACGTGTATACGTGGGGTGCGATGTGCATCTCCCTTGAAAATCTTTTGCGAGCGTTGTTGGAAACCCCGCTGACCTCTGGTCCTCCATGTATGATGTGTATGGTTTTAATGTTGGGCCCATTATTAGGTTGTTTGTCACTGTTTGACGAGTATGTTGGTTGGTATGTTCCTTGATCACCTTGGTAGACTCTTCTATCTTCATTCTCTGCGACAAGGTCCTTGAAATATCCTCTCGCCAATAATGTATCCAACTCTCTTTTTAGGTTTCTACAGTCTCTTGTATCGTGTCCCACATCTTTGTGAAAAGTGCACCACTTAGACGTGCCTCTGTTTGGGGCATTCAAGTTGGGTGGCCATCTGGTCTTAGGCTCCCACTCCATTCTTTTTATTACCTCAGTTAAATCCCTTTTTTAAAAGGGAAGCCTTGAAATGGGATTCTGCTCTTCCCTATGTTTCTTTGTTTCCTGACCATTTTTTATTCACCGCCCAGTTTCTGTTGACCAGCCAGTGTATGTTCCCCGAGTCAGCAAATTGTTTGTTTTTGTAGTTTTGGTGTGTTTGTTCGGGCTTGTCATCTTTTTTCTCTACTTGGGGTCGGGACCATCTCCACCCCTATTCGACGGTTTTTAACCAGGATAAGCTCTCTTTCTAAGTTGACGAACTTCCTGGCCTCCCCGTAAGCTTCCTCCAAGGTACATGACACTGATTTAGTTAGTTCCATGAATAGGGTAAAAAAAATTAGCAAGTTTTTTTCTCTTCGGGTTTCATCAAGTTCTTTTCTTAGCTCGAGGAATTGTCGAGATACTCTTGACAAAGAGCATTACCTTCTGCCCCTTCCCTATTGGTGGCTTGTGGTGTGTTTCCTTGAGTTTCCATTATTTTGGCATCAATCAAATCTGACCATCTTTCAAACCGAGTTATTTCCATAAATGTTGATTTGTGAGTTACTAATTCATAATTATCTAGGGGCGAGGTGAGTCTACGGGATATGAGGTCAGAAACTTGTGATTGACCTAAGAATCTGAGCCCCATGGTGGGTGCCAAATTGTTGAGACTGTAGGGCTTAAGTTAAGAGAGATTAATACAAAAAACTGAATGTGTGGATCCTCATTAGTGATTCATTTATTTATAGCACATAAATGGTACAAGTGTAAGATAAACAATGTGTAAATGTAAATACATGTCAGGAGGGCATGATTTAACTTAAAGTATAATGTGTTAGGGATCCAGGTTAGTTTTAATCGTGCTTTCCACAAGATCGTGTTGTGACTCAACTCGAGATGAACTTGGGTTCGGGATGACATCAAGCTCGATCTTTCTAGGCTCGAGTTGACATCGAGCTCAATCTTGATAAGGGTTGAGGCTATATGGGTTTTGTTTGTTCCATGGGTAGGATGCTTACGGTGCTTTGGACTTGGGCTTGGTATATATAAAACTCGATCTTTGAGCCGGTTTAGATGTCCAAACAAGTGACTTTGAAGCTCAGAGATTATCGAAAGAGACAAGGTTCAAATCTCAATAATTTGTTTACTTAAGGAACACGTTGAAGTAAACAAATTATTGAGTAATAACTAATATTTATACTAAGTTTGAGTTTTTATTTATTGATATTTACCCTTTTATATTCATTAAATAACTAACTAAAAATATAAATTAATATTACATACGCAAGCACGAACTTGTACAAAACTATTGTTCCAATTAAAGGGCAGAATGGAATAGATTACAAACTTGGAACTGACAACCAAATACGATAACATACAGCTGTAGTATATGGAAGGGAGAAATTAGGATGACGTCTTATTTAATAAAATTTAAAATTAATTTATTTTTTAAAAAATAAATATTTAATAAAAATGTAGAAAAAAATAATTTAATTAATTAAAAATATATTACAGAATAATAGAATATGCCGAGGTTGTCCACCCAAATTCTCTGTTCAATATTCTTTGTAAAGTTTCTAGTAGATCAATAAAAAAATGAAATAAAATAAAAAAGCCTTTAAAAAATTCAAGAAGATAAATGAAAATTAACATATAAGAAGCATACATACATGCATAATCATTAGAATTAACAAAAACTCTCATTTCTCTAAAGCACTTTTGGGCTAAAAAGGATCTTAAAACAGATTATGCAGAGGGAAATAGAAACAGAGAGTATATAAAAGCTAAGACACAAAATTAATTAATATATACTTTTGAAATTATAAAATACAATTAATATCATGGTTGGAAGAGCTTATTTCCACATTTGCATTTCCATGAAAGCAGATAGTAGCTATCATCATCTCCATGAAATGCTGATGTCCTAAAAAGTTTGTTTCGTTGTGTAGTTACAACCAGAGTAGCCATACAAGGTCTGCAACTCAAGCACTTGTTCGCACATTCTGGAGGCCTTGAACCCACTACCATTTTCCTTTTCCCTTCAATATTATTGATATTTCCAATACTTTTGCTTCCATTTAATAAATCCTCTGTTTCAGCTGTCAAAATTCAAACAACCACCCAAAACAGTTATAATTCCATTGAAACAGTGCTTAAAAGAAACAAACCATGTTAGAATTTTCAACCTCGTTAATTCAAACATTAGAAACAGATGACTAATAATTAATTGACGTTTACCTGATTTGGAAGGTAGAATTGCGAGGGATAAAATGAAAATCACAGTGGCTGCAACTTTGAGAATTGGGATAGCCATATTTGTGTAAAAGCTAATGTGAACAGTTTCTGATTCTGAAGAGAATTGGGATATATGTATATATGCTTCTGCTGAGTTATTTTGAAAGAAAAATAGAAAAAGATAGATAGGTTAAAAGAGGATTGGTTTGCTTGACAAATGGAGAGGGTTGAATAATTAATGAAAGTTTGAAGGCTGTTTGCTACTTATAAGACAAGTTTCTGATACCATTTACTTAGTAGACCAATCAAAAGCGAAATTATATTTTCTTGGTCATTTTGGGAAAGTGTTGCATGAATTTAGGTTTTAGTGAAGGAGTTGAGTAGACTGCTTCATGATCTCTGTTTTGGAGACAATGCACTGTTTTTCGTGAAACTTATTTACCATGTTGCCCTTAATTGATTGGGAGTCAGCAAGCATAATTCTGCCGGATCCATTAATAGTGTGGAAAGGAAAGTCCAAGTCTTTAATGTTCTGTTTTGGATGATATTCTTTTGTGTTTAAAATGCAATTCATTAAAATACAAATTATACATAAATTTATAATAACTAGTTGGTATTTACTAATATAGTGGTATTTTTAATTATTTTTCTTTATTTGGTCATCAGTGGTCATTTTATAAATTAATCGAACGGTAGTTAAACACAAAGAGAAAAAAGAGTTTGGTATTTTTCAATTACTATATTCTTTTTTTATTTCATTTACCTTTTTATTCCTATTTTTAATCGTAACATATCAAATATTTTTATTTAAATTATTATTACATATTTTTATCAATTTTAACAATAATTGAACTATTTAAACTACCCATTTAATTGAAAATATTATTAAATTTAGACATAAAGTATAACCGTAATTTAAATAGGATTATTTTACGTGTTTTTGTCAAAAATATAATAAAAAAGATAAAAATAAATACTTATATTTAAATTATTATTACATATTTTTTTTCAATTTTAATAATAATTTATACAATCAAACTACTTTTTTCATTGGAAATATTATTAAATTTAAATAAAAATATAACGATAATTTAAATAGAGTTATTTAGCATATTTCAGTTAAAAGTACGGTTAAAAATGTCAGAAAAATATATGAGGTAATTTTCTTTTTAGTCAATTTTTATTATTTTTAATTTTATGTGTAGGTTTTATAATTTCTTTTTCGTTTTCATATATTTCTATTCCCCAATAAATAATAAAATTTATTATTTCTTAATTTTTCGTTAAGATCTACCACTGACGTTTAAACTTTCTCAATACAATTTTGCCAGCAGTTACGACTAGTATGATATAAAGGCAAATTTCAATGGTATTTATGATATTTTCTTTTTACGTGGTTCACGTAGAAAAATGGTTACTTAAAGAAATATTAAAAAAAACATTTACCATAAATTTACAATAAATTATAATTAATATGACGTATTATTATTAATAAATATAATTAAATATACATAATGTATTAAATTAAAAAATATCATATTAGTTATGATAATAATATATAAAAATATTTTAAAAAATATGAGATTAAATCACTTTATTAATCTTAAGAAGTATGAGAGTCACTTATAGGAAAAGTCTAAGAGTACAATGACTTAAAAGGAGGGAGACATGAACATATATAAATGTTTTCCATGCTTCAGTTGCAGCTAGCTAGTCGAAAAAGAAGCAGTGTGTTTGGGTTAGAGAATGATATTGGTGGGATTAGTAGAAAAGAACAAACTGAAGTTAACCAATTGACTATAAACTAGCTACTACTATAAAAGCCTTTTTGACTCATATGTTGTATTAGTGTGAATCAAGTATTTGGTAAAGTTCAAGCAAATTAATCCCAAAATTGGATCCAGATTAAGGAAGTAACACACATAAATTTTAGAGGCTTTGAAACAAAGCAACTCTTTTAATGTTGCTGGATCAGAGGGGTTTACTTTTGAGCAAATAAGTTATCTCATTATATTTTTATATTATATTTAATATTTTTATTAAATTTATAAATTAAAATTATCAAATTCTATTTAAATATCATCCTATCTTAATATTCATGTTTTTATAATACATAAAGTATTTATTCCTTCTATTTAACCATATATTCTTACCTTATATGTTCAATAATTTAAATGAAATAATATCATCTCTAGCTCGGTAGTGTTAGAGTGTCGCTCAAGTTATTGTATGCATTTTAACTCAGTACTCAATTAGATATTAAAATTTGGTCTGTCAAAAATATTTGGATATTAAATAAGAATCTAAAATATTGAAGTTATTGTGAAAACACCTATCAATTATTATGCGACATCAATTGGTAAACTTCTTCATGCTTTGAAATTGATACGAACTAAATAGATTTAAAAATTTGATAAATGGCGTTAGAAATTACATGTCTTAATATAAAATTAACATTAAAATTTTATTTTAACATTTTATTAAAAAAATCAAGTCAGATTCTATTATGTGTTAATCATATAATTAAATTTTTGAAATTGTTTTTAATGGTTTACCATCATCTTAATATTTTAAATAAAATTATTATTTTAAAAATATAGGTATAAATTTAATAATGTAATTAACAAATGATAGAATCTCAATCTATTTCTAGTTGAATAGTAAAAATAAGGTTTTATTGTTAATTTTAAAAATAAAAAAAAAATAAAAAAATTATATTTATTATAAATTTATAATAAAATATTATTAAAAAGTAAATCAAAATTAAATATATATACTTAATAAAATACGGTTATATTAATTATAATTATAATATATAGGATAAATCTAATGAAATTTTAGGAAGTAATTATGAAACCTACGTGACGTTACGTTCTTTACCCTTCAAGTAGAGCTGAAAATTTCGTTACCCCTTTTGCTTCGGCATCCAGCAAACTTCCTTTATGGGTTTCTCCAATCCACAGTAAAAGCAAACTGCCTCGAGAGAACCGAGACAACTGCACTAGTAGTGACTAGTGACTTGAACACCCTGTTGCCTTTTATTTTCTTTGGTTTTCTTTACGATACCACCATAATTTCAAGTATATCGTTTAAACAATTAAACAAAATGGTCCTTGGACCTTGAAGTCGTATGTGCACCAATAATGTTAAGATGAAAAGTAGGTTTTTTTGTGCTGTGTTTCATTACGGTTAGTGGTGTAGCTAGTGTTTGGTGTATTGCTAAGGTCAGATATGGAGGATATGATTAATAGTTTAAATAATTTGAACCTAAAGCTCGAGAGCATGGTATGCAACCAGAATTGGGTGTTGATGGCTCTGTTTACACTATAGAAGTTAAGAATGAGCTAGGTGTTAAGGTGGGTTTGGTACAAGCAAGAAGAGCTACTGTTTCTAGAATAGGGAGGGAAAATGTTGACGATGATGCTATAGTTTGTAAACAAGCTCATTTTAATGGTGGTATTAGAAGATGTTGTAACATTGTAACGTTACTGTATTAATGGTGCAACATTAAGCACAAAACCATACAAGATTATTGTTGGGAGAACGTTTATAAAGGTATCGAGTTTTTTCACTGAATATATTTTTCATTAATATACACCATCAAATGTAAAGAATAAGTTTGAAAAATAAGTGAAAACATCAAATTAAAAATCTATTAAAATTTTCGTATAAGTGTTAAAATTTAATCAATGATAAAAGACATGTTTTTAATCCATTTTTATTTCTGTTGTGTTAAAATTTACGTTCATATGGTTTTTTAAATATTTCTGAATTGAATTATAATTTATATTTGGTATCAAAGTCATTTTGAAAACATCTTTCTTTTGCTTTGTTTCACAAATAATTAAGAATTTAGGTTTTTTATTTTACTTATTTTTTTATGCATATGTAAATTATAAATTGTTTTAATAATGATTTTAGAGTGATTGTGTAAATTAAAACTTAAAAAATAATAAAAAAAATAAATCTAATTTACTTTAAAATTTCATTTAAATCATTAATTAATTTTTTATTTAAAATAATATTTTCTATTCAATCCGTGGTTTCTTTCGTGAGGCATAAACACCCACACCACTAGGTTGCAATGATTGTTGTGTTTTATATACATTCAGAATTTAATTTAAAAAAAATGTTTCAGTCGGGAATTGAACCCGGATTTCATAGCTGAGATTGTAACGTGTTGTCCACTAGACCAAAACACATTTCATGTTACAATGTGTTTCTGGAATATTTTTATATGCATTCAAAATTCAATTTTTATTAAAAAAAATACGAATATAATTTTAATGTGATTAATTATTTAGGTGTGTCATGTGTAGAATAATATTATACATGTGATATTATTTAAATAATTTTTGGGCACATTAAAATTTATTAAAAAACATTATGCTTAAATTATTTGTTTTGGTATTTGTATGTATAAATTATGTAATTAATTATACATATGAAAATTTGGTTAAATAAGTTATGCATAATGAAATTAATTATTAATGGTTCTTTATGTATTTAATTAGTGTTTATATTATTTATTTTTTCTTGTATAATTTATCGTCATACATGCAATCTTAAGATAGATAATATTTGCACATTTGTAATTAAATTAATATTCCCTATGATTTTATGCAATAATTGAGCCTAATGATTTAGCTAATATTTAGGTGATTCATATAGTTTAATTAATTAAGGAATAACCACAGTATCTTTAATTAATTAAAACTATAATAAGATTTATTTATGATCGCATTTATAAAATAAATATTAATTGCAATTCATCTAGGGTGGATGGATATTGACTATTCTATTAGGAAAAAACAAATCAGCTAAAATTACTCAAACTAGCACTCTGGAGAATATCATGCTTTATGAACAATGAGAGTGATCTAATTGTCTTAGCATGATGTTCATTAAGACTAATATCTATGCTAGTATTTTTGGTTTTGTTGATGAGTATAACAATGTTTAGGACTTACTAAAGGCCATTGATGATCAATTCGTCACTTTAGATAAGACTTTAGCAAGCACTCTTATTATGAAGTTCTCTTCCTTAAGACTCACCCGTGAAAGGTGTGCGCGATCACATTATACAAATAAAGGACATTGCGGCTCAACATAAGAATCTTGAGATTGAGATGTCAGAATCCTTCTTGGTGAACTATATCCTTAAAGGAAAAGGGATAATTCCACCTCAGATTGATATTGAGAAAGAAGCCAAGTGTTTCTTCTCTAAAAAGAAAGGACACGTGAAGAAGGAATGTATCAAATTCCAAAAATGGCTTGAGAATAAAGGTAATCCAACCTCGTTTGTTTGTTATGAATCTAATATGGTTAATGTTAATATTAACACCTAGTGGATTGATTCTGGATCTATAATTCATGTTGTAAACTCCTTATAGGGTATTCGAAATCTAAGGAAGCCAGTGGAAAGTGAGAAATACATTTTATCCGGTAACAATGTGGGCTCATATGTGAAGGTTATAGGGACATGTAGTTTGATTTTAAGTAGTGGTTTTATTTTAGAATTAGAAAAGACCTTTTATGTTCCAATTTTCTCTAGAAACTTGATTTCAATTTCAAGATTTGTACATTTTGGTTATTCCTTTCACTTTTTAGAAACATATTTCAGTTTATTTGATAAATTTGATTATGTTGGGAATAATATTGTCTTATGGTCTTTACTACATTAGTTTACGAAATAATATCACTCATAACGCTATACATGTTCAAGTTGGCACTAAAAGATGTATTATTGACGAGAAATCTTCTACATTATGTCATAGAAGATTGGGACATATCTTCATAGAACGAATTAAAAGATTAGTAAAAGATAGGGTACTTAATACTCTAGATTTTACTGATTTTGAGACATGTGTGGAATGCATTAAGGAAAAGCAAACTAACAAGTCAAAGAAAGGTCCAAATAGGAGTTCGAGCATATTAGAAATCATAATGTTGATATATGTTGTCTAGACATGGACATTCAAGGTCAAAAATATTTTATCACTTTTATTGATTATTTTTCTCGATATATGTATCTCTATATGCTTCATAATAAGAGTGAAGCATTAGATGCCTTCAAAAGCTTTAAGGTTAAAGTAGAGAAACAATGTGGAAATAAAATAAAGGTATTGAGAATATATAGAGGTGGTGAATATTATGGTAGATACACTGAGAATGGACAAATGTCTGGTCTGTTTGCTAATTAGTTTCTTTAAGAACATAAGATAGTTGCACAATACATTATGTCTGGTTTACCAGACCAGAATGGTGTAGCATAAAGGTGAAACTGAACATTGTTGGACATAGTACAAAGTATGCTTAGCAAGTCCAATCTTGCTAAATCATTGTGGATTGAAGCTTTAAAGATGGTTGTGTATATATTAAACCGAGTTCCAACCAAGGATGTCTCAAAAATGTCATTTGAATTATGGAAAGGTTAGAAACTGAGTTTACGACATATACATATATATATATATATATGCGTGTTTGGGGTTGTCCATCTAAAGTAAGATTCTATAATCTATAAGAAAAGAAGTTAGGCCCAAGGACCATTAGTGGGTATTTCATTGGATATGCCGAAAGGTCTAAGTGATATAGGTTTTATTGTCCATCTCATAGCACTAGGTTTGTGGAATCAAGAAATGAAAAATTTCTTAAGAATGACTTGATGAGTGAGAGCGATCGATCCCATGACATTGGTCTTGTGAAAGATCATTCAGATGCTCAATGTGCCACTTCAAGTAATGAATTGATTGTTATTGTTAACAACACACCTTGAGTATAAACGTATGTTGAAGAACCAGTCTTGGAAGTATCACAAGTTGTTAATTCTGATCCAATAGATGTTGAAGTTCAACAAATGCCTGAAGCTTTTGAAGTTCAACAAATTCCTGAAGATGTTGAAAAACCAGCTGAACAACATGATCCTGCTCCTCAGGAGAATGTTGATGCAACATTAAAAAGATCTACTAAAGTAAGAAAATCAGTGATTCCTAGTGATTATGTTATGTGTCTACAAGAGTGTGACTATAATGTTAGAGCCAAAAATGACCCTGAGATGTTTTCACAGACCATGAGTTCTGAGGCTTCGAACTTATGGTTCAATGCCATGAAAGAAGAGATGGATTCTATAGCATCTAACCGAGTCTGGGATCTCATCAATTTTCCTGATGGTATGAAAGCCATTGGATGTAAATGGGTATTCAAGACAGAAAAAAATACTCACAAGGAAATATTGAGAGACATAAGGCAAGACTCGTTACCAAAGGATTCACTCAAAGGGAGAGAATCGACTACATGAAGACATTATCTCCTGTATCTAAGAAAGATTCACTTGGTGTGATCATGGCATTGGTTGCTTATTTTGATTTGGATTTGCATCAAATGGATGTGAAAATGCTTTTCTTAATGGTAACTCAAAGGAAGATATTTCTATTAAACAACCTGAAGGATTCTTCTCTAGTGAATGTGAGCAATTTATTTGTAAGCTTAATAAATCCATATGTGGATTAAAACAAGCTTCCCGTCAATGGTATTTGAAATTCCATAACGTCATCACTTCATTTATTTTTGAAGAGAACGTCATGGATCAATGTATATACTAGAAGGTTAATGGGATTAAGATTTATTTTTTGGTGCTATATGTGGATGATATTTTGCTTGTAGACAATGATAAGGGTTTCCTACACGAGGTAAAACAATTCCTCTCTAAAAAATTTGATATGAAGGATATGTTGGGTTTATCTCAGGAAACCTATATCAATAAAGTTTTAGAGAGATTTTGGATAAAAGATTGTTTATCAAGTATTTCTCTCGTTGTGAAGGGTAATAAGTTCAATTGGACCAATGCCCAAAGAATGATTTTGAAAGAGAACAGATGAAAAACATTCCATATGCTTCAACCATTGGAAGCTTAATGTATGTTTAGGGCTGCACGAGACCTGACATTGCATTTGTTGTTAGGATGCTAAGGAGATATCAGAGTAACCCAGGCTATGACCACTGGAAAGCTACAAAGAAAGTGATGTGGTACCTTCAAGGAACTAAGGATTATATGCTTATGTATATACGAACCAACGATTTGGAAGTAATTGGCTACTCCAATGTAGACTTTGCTAGCTGTGTTGATTCATGAAAATCAATATATGGTTACATTTTCATGCTTACCGGTGGAGCAATGTCTTGTAGGAGTGTGAAGTAGTCCTTGACTGTTACTTCCACTATAGAGGCCAAGTTTGTGTTATGTTTTAAGGCCACATCACATGGTATATGGTTGAAGAGTTTCATTTCCGGGCTTAGAGTAGTTGACTCTATTTCTAAGCCATTGAGATTGTACTATGACAACTTAGTTGTTGTGTTTATGACTAAGAACAACAAGAGTGATAGTCATAATAAGCACATAGACATTAAATACTTGGCTATAAGAGAACGTGTTAAGGAAAAAAAGGTGGTCATTAAGCACGTTAGCATTGAGTTGATGATTGCTGGTCATTTGACTAAAGGTATGCCACCACTGAAATTTAAGGATCATGTAGAGAAAATGATAATTGATTCCACTTTATAAATGTATATATATATATATACAATTTATTAATGAAACTCTTATATACTGTGATATTTTTTCTTATTCATGTGCACCTTAATTTATATGAGAAAATATATATTTTATTGGACCAAGAATAAATATAATATTTATTCATTAAGTTTCGTTACCATATAAAGTATAATACTTGAGAAATTGAATACATTGTAATATATGAAAGATAATACCCGCTCTTAGAGGACCTATCACCACGATTCATGTATTTTGTTACTCAAGAGAATTTAGCTTAACGTTTTCACCGAGTGGGAGAATGTAACATTGTAACATTACAATATTAATGGTGCAACATTAAGCACCAACGATGGTAATGGTTCAATTTCATAATTGTACGTCAGTTACGAAACCATACGAGGTTCTGGATGGGAGAACCTTTATAAAGGTATCAGGTCCTCTCACTACTCACATTTTTCATTAATATATACCATCAAACACAAAGAGTATATGTGAGAAACCAATGAGAGCATCAAATCAAAAATCTATTGGAATCTTCGAGTAAGTGTTGAAATTTGATCAATGAAAAAATATAAGTTTTCAATCTATTTTTACTTCCGCTGTATTTAAATTTACGTTCATATGATTTCCCGAACGTTTCTAGATCGAGTTATGATTTACAGATGTCACCAGTAGTGTTGTAGATGTGTTTGAAAGTTTGGTACAGAGTGGTAGTACATATGCTTTGCCTGAAAATGACTAGATCACTCGTTTTCTTGTGGTATGTTTCTTTTCTTTTCTTTTCTTTTTTTCTTTTTGTGTTTTGATTTTGTTGAGTTTGTTATCTTGTTTGTTTTGTTTTTATATCCTTGCTTAGTGTAGGATGTTGTTGGACAGTAACATTTCAAGAAAAAATTGTTAGAGTTATTAGATTTAAACACCTCGTTAGATGACCACGCTATTTTTAAATAAGTTGTAGTGTTTAAAAGACCGTTGGTTACCTCAACATTATAATTTTAGGTGTTTATATTTTCTACATAATAAACTCTTACCTTCAAAAAAAATCTCAAAATATTTTTATTTAATAAAAAAAATTATTATATACATTAGAACATCAAACGATGTGTAAATGTAAAATTTGATATAAGATAATTAAGTAACCGTGAACTACTAGAGGCTAATTATATTATTACATTACATATATAAGATAGTATTATCTCCTTGTTTCTTCAAAAAAAATTTAATCTTTGTTTGATCTAACAATATATTAAATAATTCAAATAATATTTTAAAAATATAATATATTAATATCATAATTTTATTAATTACGTTAAATATAAAATAAAATATTATATATATATATATATATATATATATATATATATATATATATATATATATATATATATATATATATATCGAAGAAAAAAGTAATATATCCTACTAGAGAATGAGAAAGTTGCTACATGCAGCTAACGAGGTGAAGCCTTTCAGGTATCACAATTTTTTTTTTAAATATATTTAATTATATTATAAATTTTAGCTTGTACATACATCTTTACTACCTTAAATTTTTTTGTAAAAGTATCCATAATTCTAAAAAAAAATTAAATGTCAATTTAAGGACAAATTTCGAAGAGTAGATCATTTCACAAAAAAAGATGAAGACTTTAGTTCAGGAAATGACTAGCGTTAGTCGATATAGAAATATTGTTTTTTGGGGAATAAATTATAAATATAATTATATAATATAATTTTTATTTATATATAATTTTTTTTAATCTTTTAAAAATATATATATTTATTTTTCTTTTAATGTAGATAAATATATATATTTTTAAAGAAATAAACATGTGTGTATTTAATAAAGATAGAAAACAAAATCACATTAAATCTAAAAAGTAAATTATATACTATATATAGATAAATTTTTTATTTTTGTATAATAATAATTGAGATTTTTGTTGTTATAAAATTTATACTTTAAATGTATATTTTTATTTTTTTACAAGGTTAAATTTTTAATTAATAATAAAATATTTTTTTTCCTTCATCTTATTTCCAGAATAATTCAGTCAATTAATTTACAAATTAATTATAATAAAATTAAAAATTAAAAATTAGATACATACTTTCTTATATTTTTGTAATAAAAAGTTCAACTTTAGTTCACAGTAGCATCTACAAACATCTATAATCATCTGCTGACAACGATGGCATTATGTTTTGCCTTCTTTTTTTAACTTTATTTTAATGAAAAAATGATTTTCTTACAAGTCTAAAACATAATAAATTTCAGTGTACATTTTTTTAAAATGTAATATGAGAGGTTGTATAAGTTCTACACATTAATTTATATTTATATTAATTATAATAAATTAAAATATTTTAAAAATAAAAAAATAATTTATTTTTTAAAATTATTTGATCATATTTACTCTATAATAACTTATTATTTTTAGACTAATATGTTTTTAGAAACAAATCAATTTTATCATATTTTTAAAATAATATATTTTCTTAACTGATAATTTTTAAAATTAAATAATTAAATTATATAATTTATAATCTAGATTAAAGGATAAGACTGACTTAACTTCTACACACTTTTGATTTTTATTATTTTTTGTTGCCTCTGATGTGCCTTTATTAAAATGAAAATAACCCGTGACGAAACAGAATTTTAGAATTCACTCAGTATGACTTACCATGTCTAATCTACTTTTGTAAAATATTTTCTTCTAACTTTATATTACCCATTTGTATTAATCTTTTCTAAAAAAAATATGTACTAAGATAATTTAAAAATAAATTTTTAACTATATAAAAAATTATATTATAAATATAATTAAAACTTCTTTTTAATAAAAGATCATATTTTTATTATAATATTTTATGTCGAATAAAATATTGTCACGCATGCCAATTGAAGGCTTAGTTAGAAAGGTTGATTAGATACTTGTTAATTACTATTTATTTTTAATTAAAAATATATATTATATAAAATTTTAAAAACTTAAGTATGTTATAATTGCATTTTATGTATTAATTCATCAATAATTTTATAAATATTATAAAAATAAAATTTTACCTAAAATTGAAATGAATCACCGACCCTCCGGCCTCTCAACCCTATATGCATATGCATATGCATACCCATACCCCTTATCAAGACTAGTTAGACTTTAACGAGTAGGTGCTCAAGGTTTCTTCTTATTTGCCATGCTTTCTTGTTTGTGGATTCTGCTTTAATTAAGATGGTAGTATATAATGTAATTACTGATAACACATAACAATTTCCGTGTGTTTTTTTTCGTAAGTTTGTTGCTACGTGGTTTATTTCGTCTTTTGTCGAATGCCCATTGGTTTTTAAGCCACTTTTTAGTCCGCCGAAGAACTTTCCAACTGATCCCAAACAAGTCCACATGTTGCACAAGAAATTACATCTGATATTAAATCCGAAATCGAAAATACACCTTGCACAATTTTATTGAACATGCATTTAACATACAAACACATCCTGAAACTAAGAGACTACCCATCAATGTATTTTGACCTCTTTCACATCTTTTTTGGGCTTCTCAGTTCTAGGAATAGTAATGGTAAGCACACCATCCTTCAACTCTGCCTTAACTTCATCAGCTTTAGCATCCTCAGGCAACATGAGGCTTGTATTATAATAACCATAACTTGTCGATGACCAAAACTCATCTTCAGAACCTTCTTCCTCTTCCTTGTGTTCTCCCTTTATTGTCAACATCCCATCATCAACAGTGATCTTCAAGTCTTCTTTACCAAGTCCTGGCACCATATACTTTAATTTGTAGCACTCATCTTGCTCTTTTACCTTTCCAGAAAGTGACCATGGTGATATGTTAAGATTCTTAAACAAACTGTTTATATTCTCTGTTGCTTGCATTATTGCATTTCCAATGCCAGAACTAAACAATTCTGCATCCACACGAAAATAATTTAATTAGAGATTGCCCATTTTGTAAATGATAAGTTTTTTTTATTTAATAAAGAGTACCATTAAGGGAAGGAACCAAATCGCGATTAGCGTTTCTCCATAGCCCCCTCCTTCTATGCCTTCTGGGGAAGAGCCTAGACTTTTTGCCTTCAGAGACAGCAACCTCTTTACCATCTGATGTCTCATTAGCCGCCTTGTCAGTACCTGCTGTGGCAAAGCTCCTCAAATTCTCATTGTTTACCCATCTCTGCCCTTGCAATCCTGAAGTCGTCCTTCCACTAACACCATGACCAAGCAGAGAAGCAGCAACAGTAGCAGTAGAAGAAGAAGAAAGTGTTTTTTGGTGCAGGTTCTTCAAAGACAAACGAGCTAGAGCCATTGACAAAAACCTAAACTTTGTGTCAAAGTTGTAGATAGAAAAATCAAACGTTAGTAGTTGGACTGCTGTGTCTAAGAGACAGAACAGCGCATTTTTAAAGAAAAGAAAGGGTGTGTTACAAGATTTTTATTTTCGACTGTTGGAGAACGCTCTAAGAGCTTCTAGGAGAGTGATATCACATTACAAAGGAAATAATTAATTTTTTTTTTCTTCAAAAGAGAAAAACAAAAGAAATAATTATGAAAAGATAATGCTTCCTGGTTCTTCTCGAACATGCAAATTCATTAACCAGAGTGTAACATTTACCTGAAGAGTGAAGAGTGTTCCAGAGGAAAATGCATCTGAATCTGATGCCAAGTCTATACGACTTTACAAAACATGCTGCTTTTTGTTTTTTTATCCTGTATTTTTTATATTTTTAAGATAATATTTTAATAATATCTTATTTGAAAAGTTATCAGATAATTTATTATTTAATTTGAAAAAAATTATATTTAAATATTTAAATAATTAATTAATTAAATATAAAATAATCAATCAATATTTTAAATATAACGCGCATATTATTATATATGTAAAAAAAATTAATTAAATAATAAATTATATTAAATTGATATTTTATAAAATAAAAATATCACTAAAATAATACTTTAAAAATATAAATAAAATATATTAAAAATAAATTAGTGATATTATTAAAACAACTGATTTTTTTATTATTTGTTATTTATATACGTGTCTATAACCAAATAGCACCATCTTTATTTTTGGGATGGTGATTCTCAAACTTCCTAATGTACTCAAAAACAAAAACACAACCCCATCTATCAGTCATTTTCTTAAATAATAATAACAAATTGTAATGAAGAAGAAAACCAACATGAACCATAAATTTTTGCAGCATTTGTCATTTAGGTAAGTGAAGAAAACCAATCCCATAAGTTAATTTAGTATTACAATTGATGTACGTGCCCCTATTTTACTTCTTCAAAAATTTCCAATAAAAGTAAAGATGTTTGGCAAAAAGCTTGGATGAGTACTAATAGAAATTCCCCACACAATTCTGCATGCTCGCTCTTTCAATCATACATCCCTTCTTGCTCCCATACATCCACCAGAAAATCCACCATCCCCTGTAAGTTTCAGAGCCCAACAAGTTATTAAATAAAAGTGTGGTCCTGGAATTTGAACAGCAATGAAGAGGGAAAGTACTTACTGCAAGAGGAATATACAGAGAGAAAGATTTCCCGCTACCCAGTAAACTTTCATACGTTGCATTCCAACTGCATTCAACCGAGGATTTAAATACGAAGAGTATAAGTACTGACAAAAGTACCACAAACTGCATTTCATTACGTATTAATTTCTACTTAAAGATTCTGTGATTTTTAGAAAGCCACTGTTTTCCTCTACAGCCTTCAGCCAATTTTATGGATAAACGGAAACATTACAGGTTCTGACTCAAAGCTCAGCCTCAATTTTATGGGTGAAATTATGTTTCCCATGTTATCCAGATAAGAAAGCTCAGCACTTATGATTCTATAAGTGAATGGAGGACAAGAACAACTCACTTTACTTTGGGTTCTCGAGGATGTTGTACCCGGTTATCAAACCTTTTATTCCCAACCCAATTTTGCCTGGTTTGGTTCCACAGAATAAGACCTGTAACCAAGACAAACATAAGATACTTTGTACCAGAGTGCACACAAGTACTAATATGCACATCTATATACCAGGGTAGTGAACAATATGAAACCAGCATTAATATAAAATACTGAGGCTAACGTTGGAAATATGAAGCATGCAATGCAATAAGAAATATTTAGTGGAAAAATCATGGAGGAGATCTTTAAGAATAGGAAACGTAGAGAAGATAAGTACTTTGATAAACTCCAACAAATACAAGGACACTTTATTCCAATATAATAAAATCCATAAGTAGAAGAACTTGCCGTGGTTTACAAATTCAGGAGTATTAGCACAGCCAGCACCAATATTTGGATCAAGTGTCTGGTTACTTGCACTGATCAATGAGATGCTTCTCTGTGACAGAACAGCGCTGTTGTCCATATCACACACAATAGTTGTCCAAAAATATTCTGAAAGGCTTGTTTTTCTTACTGTTTGACACTGATTTGGTAATGGCTTCGGTGGCTGATCCAATGAATCAATTGTTTTGGTCTTACTATGGCATGTTAGACAACCACTGCTCTGTTACAAATCACATTCTGTTCTGTTACAAAATCGTAATAAAAAATCTAATAGAAAAAATAGCAGAATACACATTATCATAAGATAAGAATATAAAAAGGAATTTATTTTTTGTCAAGGAAACGTTACAATAGAACAAATAACTAAGTGAGTCTCGATATAACAAGGCTTCCAAGTTCTAACTTCTAAGTTCTAACCCATGTAAATTATCTCTCATTTTTTCCTTTCATCTTTAATATATCTCCACCAGATTTCAAAGCTATCAATTTGCAAGGTAATATTTTTTTTCATTTGGTTCCTCGCTAAACAACTTAAAATTTAAACAAGTTAATAATAATCATATTAGTTTACCAAGACAGGAATTCCAAATTTTCAAGAGAAAATAATAGGTATTCATTGATATCCATTAAATAGTATCTAACATTACATATTCATGGATAAAAACATTAATATCCATGAGAATAGCTACCCTTTCCTTGTATAATACTGTAATCAATCCCTTTCCAGGCTCTATCATCCATCACTACAATTTTCTAACCAAACAATCAATATTTCAGACTAAAATGCACTCCAGAATCCACAGAATAAAATCAAGGCCATAAATTTTATTTTAGCACATAATCTAATGTCAAATTGAAATTGAAAATGGAATTTAGAAACCTTACCCCATGCCTGAATGAAATATATGGACGGTGGAGAACCAAGAAAGCAATAACAGATCTAATAACGATTGTTATATCGAGGAAATCAAATGGTACCAATCCGATTGCCGATAAAGAATGACAGGAGAAGGCCTCTGTGAGAAAAAAAAATGATTACCAGTAATCAATCAGATTAACAAAAATGGAGGAGTTTTTCGAGAAAAGAAGTACCCGAATCAGGTGAGGCTCTCTTCCACGAAATGGGAGCCTCAACCGAGCAAAGCGGCCACCAACACCACCTTTGGGCGTAGGCAGACCCCTCTTATCGGATGGCCCTTTAGCTTCTCCTTCCTCTTCTTCCCTGCATTCTCTTCATTGCCCTTTAAGCAAAATCATGTATTGTTTTCGTATACGAGGATGGTTATCAATCGTGTAAATTATGCACTTATTTCATTTATATCAATAGTGTAATATTAACTTCTTTTTACTTATACACCTTTCTTTAAAAAATAAACATATTCCTAACAATATTATATATATATATATATATATATACTTATTTCTTTCACTATAATCACAATTTCAATACGCATTTAATCAAATTCTAAACAGTAAAATTAAATCTATTCTACTTTTGTTTGAATCTTTTAGGAAACAAATAATAGAGTTTAAAAATGAAAAATATGTAAAAAATCAACACAAATAATTTACGTGAAAAAATCTTCCTAATTTAAGAAGGAAACAACCACAGTATTTTTCTCCAAAACTTTCACTATCAAGAAACAATTGTATAACAGTTCTCTCTAGATAAAACTAGAGGCAAACAATCAACAACATCATCGAAAATACACTTTTTAAAAATTAACAATTATTTCAAGAGAATAGAGAAATCTAACCCAATTCGTAGTCACTACTCACGGCTCATATTTTCACAAACCGGTAAGCCAAATCCAAATCACACCGCATATATTAAAGAGTCTTGAGTCGTGAAACTGCCTAAACAAATGCAGCTTAATCAGACCACAAACGACATTCAATCGGAGCACTTGATGAAGGCTTGCTTAAGAGAAAAAACTGAAAACTTTTCTGCTTTTTTTTCTGCAGATTTCTCTAGTTATTGCTCTCTTAATTTTTTTGTGCAGAATTTATTCAAACACAAAAAATCTTAAATGAGTTTATTAATTAAAATAATGAAATGATATAATTTTTCTTCTTACTCCATGGATTTTTAAGTAATATAAGCTTCACTTGAGCTCCTCTAAATAAGAGAAAAATCCAATAATTTCAAATAATTTATATAATTCTCCTAATTTAAAATATTATACATTAAAATTATGTAATTTTAATTAAAAGCTGATGATTTATGTTATGCCATAACTTAGGATCAAATTGAACTATAATATACAGAGTAAGTCAAAAAAAAAATTAAACAATATAACACTAAACTGATGAAATTTAAAAGTAAGATAATAAATAAAAAAATAAGTAAGTAAGTAATTTGGCCTGAAGTTGTGGTAGGTAGCAATTTACGATATTATCAATTTGAATTTTAATAATATTTTTTAGAAAGAAAAGTTGCATTTGTAAATTGAAATTGTAGTATAGTTATGAGACATAAATAAATAAAAATTAATAAATATATTAATATACTAGCATATTTTTATTGTTTTCATGATCATGTTGTCCTTCTGTCTTATAAGCTTTTATTTATTTATTTGAATTGATTTTTAGGATAATCTCGCATCTTCAATTAATTTAGTTAAATCAATATCTTCCATCATTAAGATAATAGCTAAAAATATTATGAATAATAATTACATAAATATTAATTATTCTTACTATTTAAATAAATAATGAGATTTTAATAAAGGATAAAACCGTTAAATATTAATTATATCATTACTATTCTTCTCATTCTTTTTATACAAATATATGTAAGGATTGATATTTTGGATAATTTATATTTATATTTTTATTTTTATTTTCAATTCGAATATATTAAATATGTTTATTTAAATTATTAGTATATTTTTTGATCAAATTAACAATAATATCATTAAAATATGTCAGTTCAAAAATATCAAATATTATTAATTATTATTAAAATTAATTAAAATATATATTAATAATTTAAATTAGAGTATTTAATATTTGATGTATTTTATTTAAAAATAAAGATAAAAAAAGTCACAGAACAAAAACATGAACAGTCCTAAAATGCCATAGCTAGCATCCACCTTCAAAATGACAATTAATTTAGTCCAAATATCAATTGTTCATCTAACTTAATGGAAAATAAACTTTTTTCTAAGTTATTTTTTTTATTAAATAACATTATAAACACTCAGATTTAGTCCAAATATCAATTGTTCATCTAACTTAATGAAAAATAAACTTTTGTCTAAGTTTTTTTTATATATAAAATAACATTTTAAACACTTAAGTGTCGTTTGATTCACGGAATGAAATTGGAATCAAAATAAAATGAAAAGGAAACAATTTTGCTTAGTTTGACTAGTGGAATTAAAGAATAAATCAGTATTACAATATTTGGTTAACAACTGGAATGAAATGAAAATATTATATATTACCTTAATACACTTATATTTAATAAACTTTAAATAATATAATTTAATTATTATTATTTTGTCAGACAAAATATATTATTAAAATTATTATTTTTCTAAATAAGATTTAGGGTTTTAAGGTTTGTGATTTAGGATTTAGGATTTAGGGTTTATGATTATATTTATGGGTTAAGATTTAGGGTTAAAATTATTTTTTTTAAATAGGGTTGTTTAGCGTTTCAGGATTTGGGATTCGAAGTTTAGGGTTTTGAGATTTAGGATTTAGGGTTTAAGATTATATTTTTGAGTTAAAGTTTATGATTAAAGTTTTTTTTAAATATGGTTTAGGGTTTCGAGATTTATTTGTGGGTTAAGATTTAGGATTAAAATTATTATTTTTCTAAATAAGGTTTTGGGATTTGAGATTTGAGATATAGGATTTAGGGTTTTGAAATTTAAGATTTAAGGTTTTGGGATTTAGGATTTTGAGTTTTGAGATTGGGGATTTGGTATTTATAGGAATCGATTCTATATTATTTCCATTTTTCAGTCCAACTAAACATAAAAATGAAACAAATCAATCCTAATTACATTTCATCCAAAGAGAAATAGCATCAATATATATATTTATTTATATAGTAAGAAATTTGAACTCATATTATCTCGATACTTATTTAAAATATATATAATTGTTAATTTATTCTCTTTCATTTAACCTATACATACTTAAGAAATGAGAGTATCATTTTGATTTCTAAAAATTAGTCAACAAATTTTTTAAAAAGATAGAGAAAATAAAGTTATATATATATATGTAGTATTTTTTAATTTTTACTTTTTTTTAAAAATGGATTCTACATTTTTTAATTTAATGTCTTTCGTTCTAATTTTTTTATTACTAATTATTAAGTAACTAATTTTATTTGCTAAATGATTAAGCAACTTCAATTCATATAAAGTTATCTGTTAAACGTGAATATAAACTTTTGAAAAAAATGAAGATGTTGGGTTTGTTAAAAGAAAAATCTGAATTATTTTAGTTGGGTTTTGTTGTAATAAATAAAATTGTCTCCTCTAAAAAATGAATTTACAATTTTACCATTGTGTTTTTAAGTATATACAAGTTACATGCAGTGGATAACAATAGTAAGAGACCTTTTGTGAATTCTATTTTTATCACAAGCATTAAGACAATCATTACTTTAAGCATTTTCCTAATTTGAAGTGCAAACATAAACAAAATTGAAGTAAAATTATTCATTAATTTTAAACTAAGTTATGATGTTGATTTTTGCCAATTAAAATTAAAAATATTATCTTCTAATAGTATTTGCCTAAACAACCTTGGTACAAAATTCCTTGGCATAGGAAACGAGGTCAACAGAATTGTTGATAAACGTTAGACTCATCTAATTCAATGCAATAATATATTAGACGTATGTATTGATTTTTATTAACCTCAATAAATTATTAAATGTTATTTTGTGAATAAATAAATTCTTTTAAATTTATATTTAAACAATAAAATTATTAATTAATTTTTTTAAAAAATTAATAATTTTAAAAGAGAGATAAAATAAAATGATCAATTGAATAATTTCATTTAAAAAGTTAAATTTTTTATAAGTAATGGACATATTTTATTATAACGTAGATATAAAAATACTAATTTATTATCATATCACACATCGTAAATTCTGAATTTTTTTATCAAATTAAATTCAATCCTCCTATATAAACCATCTACAATTCTACTAATTAGGATAAATTTTACATATTAATTGAATGAAGTGATATTTTGTACATCCCATCCAAAATGAATATTAAATTAGTTGCTAGTTTATTCTAAACTTTAGTAAACAAAACAGAACATCAATATCTTAGAGAGAGAGAGAGAACAACATCAATGTCTAAAAAAAAAAACAGAACATCAATAATATTACAAAAGCAGAAAATAAAAAAACAATTACAGGTACTAAAATACAACCACAGAAAAAATGGAAAAAAGGGAAGAAAATAGTTGGGCGCCTTTTGCCCAATAATTCTCATTTAGCTATTAGAAGGAAGGTAATGAGTTGAACAAAGTTAAATGAAATACATACAACCACAGATAAAAACCCATATTATTTATTTCCTGTCACCTCTAAAATCCAAACAATAAAAGAAGTAAATCAAGAAGATTTTCACTTATCAATAGGAGTATCCCAACCTTTGTCCTCTGTTCTTAAGAATTCCGTTGTACAAAGCAATTCGATTCAGAGGTATTCCTTGAATTCCAGGAATTTCATTCCCACAACTCTTTTCAACTTTTGTCGGCTTCTCGATTTGTCTCCTGAAATTCTCACCGTTTCCACTCGGTTCCTTCACATTCGCATCAAACTTAACCTTCTTTTTCTTTCTTTCGTCCCTTTTCTTATCACCTAAACATAACAATAAAATTCGTGACCATAATTCTCAAGAAAATCATAAACGAAATCGAAAAATAAGAGAAACCCAAGTACCTGAATACAAGCAAGAACGTAACTTTGGGTCTGGAGGTGGACTTTGGGATTCTTGCTTTTGCCATGAAAAAGCTAGAAACAGAGCTGTACTAGAAACAACCATGGCCGCAGCTATAACCAAACTTTGTGAACTAAGCACAGAAGACATAGGGACTAACGTTAAATAAACTCAAACTCAAAACAGTTATAAAGAAAGTAGAATCGATTGACTCATGAGAATATTTTATGATTTTTGGACGAAAAAAGGAATTGTTGGGGAGGTTATTTTACAGTCGGTCAGTTTTGTAAGTACTTTTGGAAATTTGTAATATAAAAACAAAATTGGGGATGTAGCAGCGTGGCTGTGTGGTGTGGTCATTATTGAATAGGCGTGATTGAGCATCTGTATATCTCTTTAACTTTTGATTGAATGAGAAAGAGAAAGGAGTCACCGGAGAAAAGAAGCAAGAGGTTAAAAGGAAGTTTACTAGTTAGAATTAGTATATATGTTTTTTTAATTATCATTTTTTTTTTCTTTTCTAGTTGAGTTAGAGTTAGAGTTAGAGTTAGCATTGGATTTTGGCTTTTCCAAAGCTGACTGCAACTCTCAATACAACCGAAAAGGATAAGAAAAATACTTTTATCATAATTTAATGACTATTATTATATAATATTTGTTGAAATGATTTCATATTTAATTTTATAATTAAAATATAAAGTAAGATTAATATAATAAAAAATATTTATAAAATTTTAACAATTAAAAGATATTTAATAATATAATTAAAATAAAATATATTTTTTAATTTAATACATACATTAATATAGTTATCTTATTAATCGGTATTGTTATATAATTATCTTATTATATCTAATTTTAATTTTAATTTAATTAATAATTTACATATTATTTAATATTTTATATATATAATATATTAAATATTTATTTACTTTTAAAATAAAATAATATTAATTTTAAATTTCATTTCATCTTTCGTCTAAACAGTAAATTTTCGTTGGACTTGCAAATGTGGGAACGGTCAATGGTCAACCGTCAACGGTCAAATTATTCTTTTTCATCGTTTTGACTTGTATGGTGCTTGACTCATAAGATTGTTTTAATGTTTTAAGGATTGGAAACCTCTTCAACGATTTTAAGGAATTCATTTAAATTTAAATTTATATTTATATACAAATAAATTATCACATTATATATAGTAAAATTTTATTTAAAAATATTTTATTTTCTTAATTTAAAATTATATAAATACATATTATATTATAATTAATATAAATATAAATTTATATAATTTTAACTATATTAAAAAATAAGTTAAGTTTAAATAATAGATCAAATTTCTTCTATTTTTTTGTCTTTAATTATTGAATAAAAATTAGATAATTATGTTTATGTGTGTACTAATTATTAATATCATGTAGAATAATATCTCAAAAATATTATATGTAATTTAGAATAGTGTAAATAGAGGTAATAATTTATATCTTAATCATAATGTACAAATAAAATATAACTTAAACGTTAAAAAAAAATAAGATGTAATATGATTCCAATTGATTAGATTGATAACAAAAAAACCTATTGATATTTTATTATTATATGATTATTTTTTATTAAAATATTACATTTTTAAGTTTAATAAGTTATTAGATTAAATTTTAATGTTTGTTGAGTTTTACAAGTCAACGGTATGACACATCAACCAAACATAAAATATGACTCTTGCAAATCGAGATTTGGTTGGTTTTTAATTAATCAATGTATTTGTTAAGCTACCATTAACAACCGCTTTATGTGAGATTGTGAGGATCCCCAACAAAATCCTTGCTAATCAGGATATTGTATTTCTTAGTTTTATAGTAGATGACATATTTAGTCTCAATAAATAATATGCCTCAACTTTAATTCTTATTGCTAAAAAAATTATTCTTTATTGCAAGCATTAAATATTATGTGAATAATAATAAATCATAAAATAAAATATATCAATGGTTAAATTTTCCGCTAATGGTAATTAAGATATAGATAAATAAACCTATTCCAATTTAATAAAATCATTACACTAACAAGTTTGACCAAGTTTTATAAGTCACAACACGAAATTTGAAGTTTATTATATTAGTAGTAATAAGATTTTATTTTCTATATATTCTTTTATCCAAGTTCAAATTTTATTAGTATCACTATTTAAAAAATAATATTAATTTAATATAATTTTTTTAATTAAGAATTTTTTATACGTGTAATATTAAGATAATATTTTTCGAATAATAAATTAATTAAATGATATTTAAAATATATTTAAGATAAAAAATTATATTAAATTAATAATTTTTTTAAATCAAAATATCATCTTAAAAAATATTAAAAATAAAATTATAATATTACTAAAATAACGATTTTTATTTTTATTTTTTCGAAAGTACTGTGCAGTGTTTTGCTAATTCAATTCTCACGACTTTAATTTTGCAAAGGTTAAAGGATATTTTGAGTGAAGATCAACTTACTATTAATTTGGAAAGTTTCAATCATGTGAAGTGAAACTCATAGTTATGGGACTGAATGCATATGAATAGATAGATGCTCTTGACACGAGTTACTGAGTAACAGCATCAGACAACTCTATATACCACAGCAGTTGACACGTTCCCTAGCTAACACGTTCATGGTTAATGTTGTTAGTTCTAGGAAATGCAATTCAATTACATTATTTTAAATACATTTTAACCGTTTTATTATTATATTTATAAATATTTTAATCATTTTAAGAATTTTTTTCCAAAATATCTATCAATCAATACTTGCAATATTCAATTAAAATAACTTTAATTTTTTTTAACACAAAAGTTAAACTCTAAAATAAATAATTAAAATATCTATAAATATAAAAAAAATAATTAAAATATATAAATTTTAAAAAATGTATCTCAGTAACATAGAGTGACAAAAATATTATCTTACCTCTCTCTTCTTCTATAATTTTTGACAAACTTTCCTATCTTTCTCCTCTTTGCTTGGCAGACAAATCTACATTAATGCACTTCAATTTTGTCATTATAACATGAAAAATTAGTGATTGATTATAGAATATTAAGTGATAATTTATTATTTTAAACTATTAGAATATAATATAAATATAGCAATTTTATTTGAAAAATATAAATATTAAATAATTATTCTAAATATAAATAATTTTATTAGTGAAAATTTTAATCTAAAATTAATAAATAATACTTTAAATAAAATAGTGAGTTTCATTTCAGTAACTATTTTTTTTTATCGGACTTGATATAATTTATAACCTAATTAGTATTCTAATCATACCAATATGGCAATATCTTATCTGACTTAAAAAGAAGAAAAGATGTTCAGCAAAGATACCCAAGCCTTTCTAAGAGTACTATTTCTTTTCTTTAATTTTTTTTTTTTTCCTTTCGTGTTTCTAAAGAGTAGGATTATACATGTAAGTTATGCATATTAGTATTGTATTGGTTGATAAGTATAATTAAGATATTATTTATCAATAGGGAAGAAATATTAAATTTACACGAGATAAAAATTATTTTTCCTTTCTAAATGTAAAACAACTTACTTACCAATTATTCTGAACGTTGTAAAAAACCCACTTCAATGTAAATATTGTATATAAATTAGGTTATTTGGTTAGCATTTTGTATTTTAATAAATCATTTTAATTATATTTGATTTTTTTTACCTATTTATTTTTTAGGGAGATTAATTAAATTTTTTCTTTCTACCTATTTATCCATTGAAACTGTGATATCATATAAATATTATATATAGTTCATTAATAACATAGAAATCTCATTTTAAAAAATTAATTCAAAGAAACATATATTTCATAATGATTATAAACACTACAATAATATTATTATTATTATGCAACATGTATCTTTTATACTCTACATCCCGATTGTTTAACTCGAATTAAATTTGGGCTCTATTCTAACTAGTATCCATAAACTTAGACATGTTTAAGGTAAGCAAGAATAACACAAAAACAAATAATCATATTTAATGTTGTAAAGTCTTGTTATATTCTTTGTATATATTGCATTTATGTTGTTATCTTTGTTGAATTTTTTTATTATAAGTTATTCACTTCTATTTAAAACTATATGTAATTTGTACAATATTAATATATATTATGCTATGTGCTTTAAGCCTAGCTAGTTTAATTATACCTATATAAAATCATCATGTATATTTTTTATTGTATAGAATATAATACAATTATTAAGTAATTCTATCATGGTATCAAAATCATTGCTTTGACCTTTCTTTTAGCAGTCTTGTCTCTTTTTGTGTTACGACATCCCTATCACTTTGACCGTCACAACAGTCGTTGCAGCCACTCATAGTTGAACCTCCAACGTCTCTCAGCCATTGTCCTTGGGTTATAGAAATGTAGTCGCCATTGTTGAGAAGTTGCACACCACATAAACCACTGCAATCACCGTCTCCACCGTGCATCTTGTTCCAATAATCTTTTAGCAAGTACCACTATGATCGGCTCGTCCCAATCTACACAATCATGAAAGTCTTGCAAGCATCGGAGCCTACACGTGCCCTCACACGATGCCAACAAAAACCATGCCTCATATTCACGCGCCTCACAAGCCATACTCAGGTCCTATGATGTCATACTGCCACGTCAACTAGGGTTGACATCATCATCCCATTCTACTGACATCATTCGCCGCGTGCAGTTGACATCATCGTTGACCACCATTGACCTTTGAACACTGTTAACCATCATTGATTGTTGACCTTTTCCATTGTTAACTTTACCATTGAATTTTTCCATGCTTGACTTTTGCAGACCAGGTTCTCCCTACCCAATTTTTCGCTTAGATTTCGTTTTTGCAGTCTGTTTTTGCATATTGTGTTTCTAAATGGATAAAAATATGTTCTTTTTCCTCGTCCCATCAATATTGTATTGGAAAGGACCAAGAATTACTTATCTTGGTTATCTTGATCCTAAGCTATGCGCAATTTTCTTAACGATCGCACGCTCTGGCATTATTGTACTTGTGTAATTACCATTCCTGTCAAAGGAGTTAGTGAATAAGATGCTGCCTTTCTTGGTCGCATGATTGAATGGGATAGTCATAACCACATGATCCTCACATGGATTTAGAATACTTTCATTCCCTTCATCTCCAATCTATTGGGCAACTTTGATGATGCAAAATCAGCATGGGATATGTTGGTCAAAAGGTACTCCACTACTCACGGATTCATGAAATATCAATTAATAGTTGAATTGTATCAACTTCGACAAGAACTAGGGAAATCCATCAATGACTACTATGATCAGCTTTGCTTTCTTTGGGATCAAATTGACATTTGTGATCCAATTTGGGAATGCTTAAAGGATGCTCGGTAATATGCTACAGTTAGAGATGAATTTCCTTTCTATGAGTTCTTGTCATTTCACAAGGACTTTGAGCCCATTCAAGGTTAGCTTTTTAATCGTAGTTTTCCTCCTTCTCTTGATATTGTTGTAAACGAGTTGGTTAGAGAAGAAGCTCGGCTTGCAACCCTTCAAGCTCATAATAAGTTCAATGTTTTGGCTATTACTCCTTCTACTCCTCCCATTGAGCAACCTCAGTAGTTAGGTGATTCCTCTAGCTCTAGCATTCATTCCAAGGAAACCAACAAGAAGTTCTACAATTATTGCAAGCGTCCTGGCCATACAATTAAGGCTTGTTATCATCGCAACAAACTATTGTTATTGATGCTAATATTGAGCCTACTCCACTGATGCATTCCATTTTAGCTGAGTCCTAGTCTTCTGGATCCACTATCAACCCCTCTTCCACTAACCTACAGAAGATCATAACTCAAGCTATTCATATGGCTGGTAATGCATCTCCTTCCACTGCTTTCTCAGTTCTGCCTGGTAAGTCTCAAACTTGGCTTTTGATTTTGGTTGTTGTAATCACATGACACCTCACTCATTTTTATTCTCCAAACTTGACCCTACACCACATCTTCTTAATATTCATATAATTGATGGTTCTGCCATGCATAGGAATAATCTAGGTTTTGTTTCAACCTCTAACCTCTTTGTTCCTAAGGTCTTCCATGTACCTGACCTATCCTATAATTTGTGCTCTATGGGACAATTAGTTGAACTAGGATATCACTTTATTTTTGACTATTTTGGATGTATTGTGTAGGATCTGAGGATGTGGAAAGAGCTTAAGACTGGTCCTAGGGTTGGGCATATGTTTCCCGTGGACAATCTTCATCTTTCACTTGTTGCTCATGTCTCTATTGATGTTGCAGATGTTGCAGTTGTTGTAGTTTCTTCCTTACCTTCTCTCATACTTTGAAATTCTCGTCTTAGTCATGCCCTATCCACTCTGGTACAACAATTAGCTTCTAAAGGTCTTTTGGGTTCTGTGTCCAAAGACAATTTTGATTGTACTTCATGCCAATTAAGAAAATAGTCAACTTTATCTTTCAATAATAGTGAATCTATCTCTAATAGTATTTTTGTGTTAATTCATTATGATGTTTAGGGATCTTCTCTTGTTATTAGTATTATGGATCTCGTTATTTTTTTGTTTTTATTGATGATTATTCTCATTATAGTTAGATCTTTCCTATGAAATCTCATTCTGAAATCTTACCAATATACAGTAACTTTGCAAAAATCGTTGAAACACAATTCTCTAAACATATCAAAAAATTCGATCTGATAATGCTCTTGAATATACTCAATATGCTTTTCAAACTCTGTTACATTCCTATAACATCGCACATTATCTAACCTATCCAGGCACCTCTTAACAAAATGGTCGAGCTGAAAGAGAACTTCGTCATATTCTTGACACTGTCCATGCTCTTCTTCTTTATGTCAAAGTTCCTGCCCCATTTTAGGGTGAAGTCGCTCTTCATGTTGTTCATGCCATTAATCACATTCCAAGTGCTATCATTCATAATTAGACTCCGTATGAGCGCCTTTTTGTGTCATCCCTTAACTATCATTACCTTCGCTCCTTTGGATGCCTCATGAGCACAACAAACTTGAGCCTTAATCTAGACTTTGTTGTTTTCTTGGTTATGATGAAACTCAAAAAATGGGTATCGATACTATGATCTTATCTTTCATCGTCTTCGTGTTTCCCGTAATGTTGTCTTTTGGGAACACCGCTTATTTTTTGAACTCTTTCACTTTCGTTCTTCCTTAACTAACTCTTATGTTTTAGAAATCTTTCCAGATGAGTCTTTTGTTCCTTCTACAGATACTCTTGATCCTCATTTGAACTTTTCTATTCAATCTTCAGATATTTTTGATGATTCTCCTAGATAGGTTGTAGATGAATAGGTTGACGACGAGCTATCCCACCTTGAGCCTAGGTCCTCTACTCCTGCTCTGCTTAAAGATTCTATACAAGACATTCCACCTCACCACTCAATTTGGGTAAGATCCATTCCTACATATTTACTTGACTATCATTGTTACACTACCCTTACTACACTCTATGAGTCTCACACCTATCGTAAGGCCTATACTGACCCTTTATGGAAGATTGCAATGAAAGAGGAAATTTATGCATTAACCAAAAACCATACTTGGGATCTGGTTACTCTCCCTCCTAATCAGTCTGTGGTTGGTTGTAAGTGGATCTATAAGATCAAGACTAACTTTGATAGGTACATCGAGCATTATAAGGCTCTTCTTGTTGCAAATTTTTTTACACAAGAGTATGAGATTGATTATGAAAAGACTTTTGCTCCAGTTACCCGTATCTCCTTTATTTATGCCCTCTTAGATGTTGCCGCTACTAGTAAATGAGACTTTTTTTATATGGATTTTAAAAATGCCTTCCTTAATGTAGATTTACATGAAGAAGTCTATATGTAACCTCTTATTGGTCTTTCTATTGAAACAAACAAGGTTTGTTGCCTTCGACGTGCACTTTATGTCCTTAAACAAGCTCCATGAGCTTGGTTTGCCAAGTTCAGCTCCACTATCTTTCGCTTGGGTTACATTGTCAGTCCTTATGATTCTGCCTTATTTCTTCGTTGCAATGATAAATGCACCATTTTACTTCTTCTAAATGTGGATGATATGATCATAACTTATGATGACCTCAGTGACATTCAAGAACTCAAGGATTTTCTTAGTCAACAGTTTGAGATGAAAGACCTCAGACATCTCAACTATTTCTTATGTCTCGAGATCACTCATTCCACAGATGGTTTTTATATTACTCAAGCCAAGTATGCATTTGACCTTTTATCTCGAGCTGGACTCACTGGCAGCAAGACTATTGACATTACAGTTGAACTTAATGTGTATCTGACACCCTCGGAGGGGAAACTATTGTCTAATCCCTCTCTTTACAGAAGATTAGTTGGCAGCCTGGTTTATCTCACAGTTCCCCGTCCATACATTTCTTATGTTGTTCATCCAGTGAACCAATATTTTTCTACTCCACGAACGACTCACTATGCTGCTATTTTGTGCATTCTACGATACTTGAAAGGCACTCTCTTCAATGGACTTTTCTACTCATCTCAGTCTCCTCTTATACTTCGTGCATTCTCTGATGCTGATTGAGTAGAAGATCCCATTGATCGCAGGTCCTCTACAGGTTTTTGCTTTTTTCTTGGCTCTTCTTTGATTTCTTGGCGAAGTAAAAAATAAACTTTCGTGGACCACTCCCGTACTGAAGCAAAATATCGTGCTCTTGTTGATACCACATTTGAGCTCATTTGGCTACGATGGTTTCTTAAGGATTTGGATGTGTCCACATCCTCTGCTACTCCCCTTTATTGTGACAATAAGAATGTCATTCATATTGTTAACAATGATGTCTTCCATGAACGAACTGAATACATCGAGATTAATTGTCACTTCATTCGTTCTCATCTTATCCATGGTGCTCTCAAGATTTTTCGCGTCTCTTCTAATGATCAACTTGTAGATATCTTCACCAAGACATTTCCTAAATGACACACTCGTAATTTAGTTGACAACCTCAAGCTGGTCTCACATCCACCTTGAGTTTGAGGGGGGAAGGGGGGGTTATTGATGTATATTATGTTATGGGCTTTAGGCCCAACTAGTTTACTTGTAGCATTAGGCCGAGCTAGTTTACTTGTGACTTTAACTCAGATAATTTACTTGTAATTTCTATATAAAATCACCATGTATATAATTACTCAACTAAGTATTTTCAAATTCTATTTAAAAATATGAAATTTCATAAAATCTTTTAATTCATATTGAATCTTTGAGATTCACATATAATAGTGAGAACGTACTAATATTCTGTTAATGCATATATAACCAATTTCTTTATTTTTTTCATATCCATATATATAGGTGCTCATGATAATTAAGTTTGAGGTTGATTCTAATATTTATTATACAAGATTTAGAGTTTCATTTTAAAAAATTAACATATTAAATGAATTAGTTTGAGTTTTTATTAATCTTTAAATCAACTCAAATCTAATTACCAAACCGTAGCTAACAAAATTTATTATTATCATCATTAGTATAAAAAAGGACGCTATAGTATTGGTTCAATCTACTTATAATTTATTTTATTAGTCACTCTCGCTTGGAAGTTGAACCACAATGATTTTTAACATTGTATTTTAACACAAATTCATTGCTCAAGAGTTTTACCCATTCAGTTTTTTACACAAGTTTTGACCAAATTTTGTTTTGCAAAAAAAAAAAATATATTTTGAACACAAGATAATGTGTTCATCATGTTTTGAAAACCCTATTTTCAATAATAAGTTCATGTTCTTCCCAATTTTGAGCACCTCATTTTGTACAAAAGTTCTTAAGCTCCTAATTTTAAACAACTTAATTTAAATACATGTTAATGTGCTCCTACTAATTTATTAGTAAAATCATTTCGCTTTTGTAAAGAGGTAGTATTTTAGTAGTCTTATTATTTAGAAAAGATAATAATTTAATATAATTTATTATTTAATTAAGAATTTTTACATGTAAAATAATATGAGCGTTATATTCAAAAGATATTTTTAGATAATAAATTAATTAAATGATATTTTAGGACAATCAATCAATTAATTATTTATCTAAAAATATCATTTGAATATCAAACATGTATTACTATATATGTGAAAAAAAAATTCTATTAAATGAATTATCAAATTTATACATTTTCTTAAATAGGATATCATTAAGGTTACATCCCCAAAATCTAATAAAACAAGATACCAAAAGTGAAACCAATAACATAACTAACCCCATTTTCAAATACTTATTTAGAATATTATTCTCTTAATTTTGAGTAATTGTTAACAAATGCTCATTAATTTTGAGCTAATCAATACTAAAATAGTGATCTTTGGTCTAGAAAATTTATTTCTGATCTTTTTGAAAATCGAAGTTATAAGATTTTGGTCACGATCTAATAAAATTTGAGGCTATAGTGTATACATATAACCTTGACTTTTATCAATTACTATAGTCATAATTTAAACTACAAAAATTATTTAAATATAAACAAACTTATATAGTAAGATTATTAAATAATTGTGATCTAATTAAAATAATATAGTTTTCAATAATTATAAAATCAAAATCAAATAATATAGTGTTATTCATTTAAAAAAATACAAAAAATAATTTATAATTTTTTCATTTATTTATTAATTTAATTTCATATATTTTCTATCGTTTACATTACATACAAAATTTCAATATCAGTTTTTTTCTCTTTTTTTATTCTTTTTTTGCCAACTCGAATGGTTTCAATTTAGTGCACCACCCTGATCTCTTTTTCCTTTTCCCTTGTCGCACACCTCATTTCGTTGACCGTTTCTTTTCGTTGTCACCCGCAACCTAACTCCAATCATACCCATCTCTAGCCATACCCCTTTCTGTTTCTTCCCAGCTCTTAGATTGTACCTTTTCATTATCAGGTAGTTCCATAGGTTCTCGCATGCCTCCAGCTCGGTCGATGCCTCTGTCTGTTCTCGATTATCTAATTTTTGGCCTAATGTTGTGGTATCCCCTTCCTGTAATTCGACGGTGAGTAACTCTTCCCTCTCAATCTCCTCCCATGTCGCGTGATCCAACTCTCTCTTTCTCACCATCAAACCCTATGTTACATAAAATTTCTAATTTGGGCGTTAAATTTTAGGCAGATAATGTACCAGAAGGGAAGCGAGTCTCCGCATTTGGAATTGATCGGAGAATCACAATTTCAATTCGACTTAATCCAGCTCTAAACAATGAAATTAAATCTATTCTCCTTCTTTGTGTGAATCTTTTAGGAAACAGATAATAGAGCTCAAAATGAAAACATGCACAAAATCAACACAAACAATTTACGTGGAAAAACCTTCCCGGTGTAGGAAAAAAACAACCACGACACTCCTCTCCAAAACTTCCACTATCAAGAAACAATTGTACAACAGTTCTCTCTAGTTAAAACTATGAGGCAAACAATCAACAACATCATCAAGAATACACTTCTTGGAAACTAACAATTATTTCAAGAAAAATGGAAAGATCTAACCCAATTCGTAGTCACTTTTCACTGCTCATAATTTCCAAAACCGATGAGCCAAATCCAAATCCCACCGTACATATTAAATAGTCTTGAATCGTTAACCTGCCTGCAAACTTTCAGCTTAATCGGACCACAAACGACCTTCGATCGGAGCACTTGATGAAAGCTTACTGGAGAAGGAGAAACTGAAAACTGAGAGCAGTTTTTCTACAACAGCTGCTGTTTTTTTGCACTCGTGTTTCTCTATAGATTTTCACACACAACAAACCCTAAATGGGTTTATTAATTAAAGTAATGAAATGACATAATTTCCCTTCTTACTCCATGGGCTTTTAAGCCATATGGGCTTTCTTTGGGCTCCTCCAAATCAAGAGGAAAACCCAACAAATCTCCCCCTTTTTCGATTAGATGGAGGGATCCGCCATCCCGACAATTGAACAACAAACTTCAAGTTTTTCTCTTGACATTGCTTTTGTCAGCATGTTAGATCCATTCTCATCAGTATGGATTTTCTCAAGTTCAAGCAACTTATTGTTAAGAGTATCCCTTATCCAATGATACCTCACATCAATATGCTTTGATCTTGAGTGAAATGTCAAGTTCTTTGCTAGGTGAATAAAAATCTGATTATCGCAGAATAACACATATTTTTGCTGCTTAAAACCAAGTTCTCTCAAGAACTGTTTCATCCACAACAACTCCTTACACGCTTCCGTTGCTACAATAAACTCCGCCTCTACTGTAGAAAGTGAAACACACTTTTGCAATCTTGACTATCAAGAAACTGCTCCACCAGAGAAAGTAATTAGATAACCTGAAGTAGACTTACGAGAATCTTTATCTCTTGCCAAATCTGAATCAGTGTATCCAACTAACACTGGTTTTCCACTTCCAAAGCTAAGTGTCAACTTGAAAGTACCTCGAAGATATCTCATAATCCACTTTACTGCATCCCAATGTTTTCTTCCTGGATTCGAAAGAAAACGACTAATAATTCCAACTGCATGAGCTATGTATGGCCTCGTATACACCATTGCATACATTAAGCTTCCTACTACTGAGGCATATGGAACCTTTTCCATATCTTCCTTCTCTTTATCTGTTGTAGGGCCTTGACTCGATCTCAACTTAAAGTGATTAGATAAAGGAGAAGAAACCACTTTAGCTTTATCCATATGAAATCTTTCAAGTACCTTATTGATGTACCGTTCCTGTGACATGTACAACTTCTTTCTTTTCTTGTCTCGACAAATTCGAATACCAAGAATTTGTTTTGTTGGCCCCAAGTCCTTCATGGAAAAGGACTTACTCAACAGCTTCTTCAAATTATCAATTCTTGAAGAGTTTCTACCAACAATCAACATGTCATCAACATAGAGCAATAAAATGATAAAGTCATCATCAGAGAATTTCTGCACAAAAACACAATGATCAGAAGTAGTCTTCTTGTAACCATGCTCCCCCATAACTGAATCAAACTTCTTATACCATTGTCTAGGTGCTTGCTTCAACCCGTAGAGGCTTTTCTTTAACCGATATACGTAATCCTCTTTTCCTTTAACCTCAAAACCCTCTGGCTGCTCCATATAAATCTCTTCCTCCAACTCACCATGAAGAAAGGCAGTTTTCACATCCATTTGCTCAATTTCTAAATCCAAGCTTACTGCTTGACCTAGAAAAACACGTATGGAAGACATCTTCACAACAGGAGAGAAAATATCATCAAATTCAATACCTTTTCTCTAACTGAATCCTTTGACGACCAGTCTAGCTTTGTATCGTGGTTGTGATTTTTTTTCTTCTTGCTTCACCATGTAGACCCACTTGTTCTTCAAAGCTCTCTTACCCTTAGGCAACTTTACCAGCTCAAACATGTGATTGTTATACAGTGACTACATCTCATCTTCCATAGCACCAACCCAGTGTGCTCTGTTTCCATCTTCCATCGCTTCTGCATAACATTGAGGTTCTCCCTCATCTATCAATAACACATACTCATCTGTATCATACCGTGTTGAAGGACGTCGGTCTCTGGTAGACCTCCTAGGTGGAATTTTTGGTTCTAACAACTGATCAGTAGTCTGGTGATCTATTTCAGCTTGCATATCTACATCATCTAAACCCTGTTGGTCATCTTGAACATTTTGTTCCATCTGTATTGATAAAGGAACCAGATCTAGGTCAATCAAATCATCGCTATACTGATGGATTCCTTTTTCTATCTTCTCAACATCTTGTATAGTTTGATCTTCTATAAACACAACATCACGACTCCTTACCAGTTTCTTCTCAACTGGATCATAAAATCTATAACCAAATTCATCCAGACCATAACCAACAAAGATACACTGTCGTGTCTTCACATCGAGCTTAGATATCTCATCTTTTGGTATATGCACAAATGCCTTGCAACCAAAAACGCGAAGATAATCATAAGAAACATCTTTGCCAGTCCAAACTCTGTTTGGTACATCAAACTGAAGTGGAACACATGGTGTGAGATTAAGAACATGTACAACTGTATTCAAAGCCCCACCCCAGAAAGATCTTGGAAACTGAGCCTGCCAAAGAAGACATCTTACTCTTTCAACCAATGTCTTGTTCATTCTCTCAGCCAACCCATTTAACTGAGGAGTCTTGGGAGGTGTCTTTTGATGTCGAATGCCCTGATGCCTACAATACTCATCAAAAGGACCTGAATACTCTCCCCCATTATCTGTTATGATGCACCGCAATTTCTTCCCATTCTGTCTCTCCACTAAGGCTTGAAACTGTTTAAACAAATCTAATACTTGATCTTTGCTCTTCAAAGTGTACACCCATAACTTTCTTGAAAAATCATCTATAAAGGTCACAAAATAACTGGCACTACCCAAATTTTTTGTCTTTATAGGACCACATACATCTAAATGTACCAAATCAAGTATGTATTGTTTTCTTAAAGGAAGGGAACTCTTGAAAGAAACTCTATTTTGCTTCCCTGCCAAACAATGAGTACATCTTCTTAAACAAACATCATTCATTCCAGAAAGAAGATTCTTTTTAGTCAATACTGCCAAGTCTTTCTCACTCATGTGAGCAAGTCTCTTATGCCACAATTCTGATGTAAGCTCATCTGTCATAGCATTAATAACGACTTTAAAGAGCCTCGTCTGCAGTATATATAAACTGGAATGCTTGTTCCCACGAGCAATAACCATAGCACCTTTAGTAAGTTTCCATTGACCATTACTAAAGGTATTGCAATATCCTTCATCATCAAGTTTACCTGCAGAGATCAAGTTCAAACGAATTTCAGGAATATTCTTTACCCCTCTAAGAAGTAGCCTCATGTCATTATTCATCTCCAAACACACATCTCCAATACCAATGACTTTAACCAAGCCATCATTACCCAAATTCACTGTCCTAAAGTCACCTGCTGTATAGGATGTAAAGAAGTCCTCTCGAGACGTAGCATGAATGGAGGCTCCACTATCAATAACCCAACTTACCTCATGACATGCAACATTGACAACATCTTCATTATAAACAACGAGAAAGTCTTCTGAACTAGCGGTGGTAACTCGATCATTTTCTTTACCAACATCACCCTCTTGTTCTTTGTCTTTCTTCTTGTTATCCTGCTTCAATTGTCTACAATATTTCTTGATGTGCCCTTTCATGCCACAGTGATGACACTCAATATTAGAAAACCTAGACTTGCTTCTTCTTTTTTCTTTGTTCTTGAAAACCTCTGCTTTTACTCCTCCCTCTTCTTTCTGTAACCAAAATCTTTGACTGTTGAGAAGACCCATGTGATTTTCTTCTCATTTATTCATTCAAAACACTACTCTTAGCCAGATCCATATTGATTACACCATTTGGAGCTGAGTTACTTAATTACATTCTAAATGTTTCCCAAGAGTTCGTCAACGTACCCAATAAACACAACCCCTGAATCTCATCATCAAACTTGATACCCATTCCAACCAACTGATTGATTATTCCTTGGAACGTATTCAAGTGATCTGTCAACGGAGTTCCATCTTGGTACCTTAAAGCCATCAACTGCTTTATAAGAAACATTTTATTATTTCTTGTTTTCCGTGCGTACAACTATTCAAGTTTATTCTATAGTGACCGTGCATGTATTTCTCCACTAATATGATTCAAAACATTATCATCTACCCACTGCCTTATATACCCACAGACTTGTCGATGCAACAAAGTTCATTCTTCTTCAGACAACTTTTCTGGCTTCTCAGAGGCAAACACCGGTAAATGAAATTGTTTGACATAAAGGAGATCTTCCATTTTTCCTTTCCAAGTGTGATAATTAGAACCATTCAAAGTGATCATTCTACTCAAATTTGCTTCCATTATTCAACACAAGAAATTCCACAATAATATTCCACAATAAACCACAACTCCTTCTTTGTGTGAATTTTTTAGGAAACAAATAATAGAGCTCAAAATGAAAACATACACAAAATCAACACAAACAATTTACGTGGAAAAACCTTTCTGGTGTAGGAAGGAAACAACCACGACACTCTTCTCCAAAACTTCCACTATCAAGAAACAATTGTACAATAGTTATCTCTAGGTAAAACTAGAGGCAAACAATCAACAACATCATCAAGAATACACTTTTTGGAAACTAACAATTATTTAAAAAAAAATGGAGAGATATAACCCAATTCGTAGTCATTGTTCACTGCTCATAATTTCCAAAACCGGTGAGCCAAATCCAAATCCCATCATACAGATTAAAGAGTCTTGAGTCGTGAACCTGCCTGCAAAATTTCAACTTAATCGGACCATAAACGACCTTCGATCGAAGCACTTGATGAAAGCTTGTTGGAAAAAAAGAAACTGAAAACTGAGAGTAGTTTTTCTACAACTACTGCTATTTTTCTATACAGATTTTCACACACAACAAACCCTAAATGAGTTTATTAATTAAAGCAATGAAATGATATAATTACTCTTCTTACTTCATGTGCTTTTAAGCCACATGTGCTTCCTTTAAGCTCCTCCAAATCAAGAGGAAAACCCAATATGAATTAATTGACGTTCTTTTGTTTGTGGAAACCTATCTACCTGTTTCCTGTCAAATCCTCGACTTTTCAGGTTCTTTCTCTTTGATTTTACTCTCACAGTACACACTTCACTGTCACCAATGACTTATAATTCGTGCGTTCTCATTAGGTTGCCGCATCTGTGGCAGCGATAGCAACAGTATATACGAGGGTTTTCCTCCCTGAATCAATTATTGACAATGCGCTTTTAACTCTATTGATGTCAAAAGAAAAGAAAATTATTGATGAAATGAAGGATGAGTCAAAAAGGAAAATGCACTTATTCAAAGCAATGCTTTCTTTTCAGGATATGGCGGCTTTATTGAAGACTAGGTCCGTTTATTTATTTTCCTTTACTGTTCCATTGGCTTAGAAATTTGAATGTTCTGTTTTTGATTGAAATAATTGAATTTTTCGTACTGGATTTAGTAGCCCAACATTTTCACAAGCCGCAGTTGTCGCGTTCTTCTCAACTCTGTCGGAAGGGGGTCTTTTATGCTTCATTGATGGTACATCTTTTGATAAAATCATGTTATGCTTAATATGCATTTTTATGTATTTGTACTTTGTCAACTTGAAGTTCTTGATCCGTTTTTGTCTTAGTTATATCTTTTTGGTAATACAGGTGCAAGTGAGAACCAATAGTTTGGATTAATATTCTCCAAAACATACATTAAACCTGTGAAACAGAAGTTATGAGAACTAGAGGTATTCCTTGGGCATTATGTGGACCAATGTCTTAGGTTTTGTTTTGTCATTTGTGTACTTCTACTTCATGTTTAACTTTTTGCAACAATGGGGATACTTTAGCATACAACCTGAAAGTGGAAAAATGAAAAGGAAACATCTACAATGTTTGACTTGTAAGTTAGAATGGTTAGGAAAACAAAAATGTTTTGAATTCATATTATGTGAGGTTTAATAGAGATTTTGTCACATATCTTATATAATAATTAAAAAAAAAGAGAATCTCAAATGTCATTTAGTTTAAAAATGGATAAATTATAACTTTAAACTTAAAAACTCAATTTTATTGAAAAAAAAAAGATGTAATCCTTATTTTGCAAAGCATAGTTATTATAAACATAAAAAATATTAACATCTTATAAATTTATAATTAATTTTAAATACACAAATCTCTTTTAACGTATCATATATTAAAATTTTATTTAAAAAAAATAAAAAAATAATTTATTTTGTAATAAAATAAATATAAATTTATACATATATTAAAAATGATAATTATTTATAATTAAAAAATCATTTAAAGCCATAGTTTAATTATTTTGAAAAACAAACGCTAAAAATGTTGAAAAAAATATGTAGAAAACAAATGATTTTTTTTCGTGTTCAACGTGTATGGATAAATGGGTAATGGTAACTTAGTAATTAGTTTGAAGAACAGTAGCATTTGTCTTTTATGTTTTTTATTCATTGCATCATCTATGTTTACAAATACTCTATCATATTAATTAAATATTACAATATATTATGATTTTTAGTTTTTTATAATTTTAAAAATTATTTGATTAGAATGTTATTAGTTTTTCATAAAAATTATTATAACTATTTAATAAATTTTTTAATAATTTAAAATTTTGTAATCATTTTATAATTTATTATTATTATTTTAAGTTAATTTATAATAAAATTTTGATAAGTTATTTGTTATAAAAAATTATATATTTATTATTAAATATATTTTGTATTATATAAATATAAATTATTTTTATTATTTTTTATTAACTCAAAATTTTACTTTTATTTATTATTTATTAAAAATTTATAATTTTTTATTTATAATAAAAATAAATTTTTAAATTTTTTTCTACACTTTAAAGTTGCAAATAGGTAGTTTAAGATATTTTTTGTCTTATTTTTTTAAAATAAGGAGAGAAGAAAAAAATAGGGGTGAGGAATTAGAAAAGGAGAGAGAAGAATAAAATGGAATGGGGGAGTTAGAAAATGAGATAAGAATAAATGGATTTTACCGGTTACTCATTTAGGAGCTTATAATTTAACTATTTTAAAACTAAATCAGCAATGAACATTTTTTTAAACTATTATATTTGATATGTTCATTGTAGACAAAATTCTGGTTTAATATGTCCTAACCTCTTTAACAAACATATGGCTTCTTTGGGTTTTATATGTCCTAACCTCTTGATATAAATTCAGTTAGATGCCTATGCTGAGAGTTTGGCAAAGGTACTTAACTCAATGGAGGCAGAAAACACAACAATTTCTAGTGGGATTGAAGTTCTTACAAGAACCCAGATCGGAGGTCAGTATTCTTACTTTAATTGTTAATATGTGTATTGGTATGCATTGATATATGCATCGGGTGCTTAGCGTACTTTGATGATTTTTGTAGATTTCAATAGATTGGAGACTGATCTTGAATGGTTGAAATGTTTATTGGATTTTGCCGCATTACAGGTTTGTTCTATCACAAGAAAAGTCTACTAGAACTTCAAAGTGATTTATAGAATGGTAAAAGGTTGTTCTGTTAAAGAACATGATATCCAGCTGGTGACAACCAACACAACAGCTGGAAGCAGCCACCAAGCTGTTGGTGGGGAAGGATAGGCTGTCCAAGAACATGCCTCTCCATAATTGTGTTTATTTTTAATTATTACAATTTTGCTTTTCTTTTGTATAAATAGGTTGTAAACATTCGTTTATTCATCATCAATAAATCCAATTCTTACATGGTATCAGAGCTTAGGAAACAATTCCCAGAAAAAATCAGCTCATAGAAATTTTTCCAATTTTTCCTCAATCTGTTTTTTTTCCAAAACCAATTTCGATTCACAAAATAATTTCAATTTCATCCCAGAATATTATTCAGAAAAATCCGAGCAATCTGCAATTAAAATCAAGCCAAAATACCTCTCCACGCGCTCACACGCGCCATTTTTAATCTCGCCGGAGTTCAACGCGCCTCGCCGGAGACGCACGCTCCAACACGCGCCAGCTGCTGAAGAAGACGACTCCAACGACACGTCGTCGCTCGCCCGCTGAAACAAACGACACGTCGTTCGCTCCGCGCTGAAATAAACGACGCGTCGTTTTCTCGGTCTGGTCCGGTCCGGTTCGGTCTTCATCCGGTTCAGTGCTTCACCGTTGCAGCCGCCGTTCCAGCCACTCCAGACGCCGGTTCACCCCTTTTCCGACCGGTTCTGCGGCTGAAATTTCCGGTTCTGTAATCCTTGACTCATTTTCTATAAGATAGAGCATATTTCAGTACATTATTTATTTCATAAATAGTCATTATTGTCTAAAACACACTTAAACCCATCCCGTTCTTTCAAATTTATTCAACCAAAAATGTCTATGACTACCAATACCAACCCTACTTTACCAAAATGGTATGATGATCCTAGTCATTCTTTATATTTACACCACTCAGACCAACCAGGCATGGTCCTTGTAGCTCAATCGTTAAACCAAGAAAACTATCACATTTGGAGTCATGCAATGCTCATGGCTCTAATAACCAAAAACAAAGAAGGATTCATTGACGGCACAATCAAAAGGCCATCAACAAACCTTGAAGCAGAAATCAAACAATGGACTCGCTGCAATATTCTTGTCAAAGGATGGATCCTCAACACCATATCACCCAAAATTGCAGAAAGTGTCATGTATAGTGATACTGCATATGAGTTATGGGAAGAATTAAAGGAACGCTTTTCGCACACCAACAGCGTGCACCTATTCCACATTGAACAAGAGATACATGATTGCATGCAAGAAGGTGTGAGCATTGGCGAATACTATACCAAATTGAAAAGTTTATGGGATAGTCGTGATGCACTATGTCCTCTTCCACACTGTGGAGGAAATGCTGGAAGAGAATTACAAGAATATCAACAAAAGGAGCGAACCATAAAGTTTCTCATGGGCCTTAATACGGTTTACACATCAGCACGCGGACAAATCTTGCTCATGGAACCATTACCTACAGTAAATAAGGTATATTCACTTATTGTTCAAGATGAAAAGCAAAGAGCTGTCTCCACTCAAAGCATAGGAAGGATGCCAGAAGCTGCTGCACTCGTTGCCAGAGATAGTCGTCCACAATATCCTCAGAAAAATTACCCACCAAGGAACCCACATCTCAAGTGCAATAGATGCAACAATATAGGTCATAATTCTGAGAATTGCCGAAGTCACCTCAAATGTGATTTTTGTGGTCTCAATGGACACATTTTTGAAAACTGCCGAAAACGTCTCAAATGTAATTTCTGTGGTTTAAATGGACATGACATCAACATGTGTCGGAAGAAAGGAGTAATTCAAGACAAGAGAAACACAAGTTATGGCTTCCCTTCCAAAGCTCATCATACTGACTTTCAGGAAAGCTGCTCCGACACAAAGACACCATCCCACAATCTTACATCTGCCCAATATCAAGAGCTCCTTACACTTCTCAATCAATCCAAATCAGGTAGCATGGCAAATCAAGTGACTACTTCTTCAGGTAACACATTATGTGCAACTATTTTCCATTCAGAAACTCGTTGGATTTTTGATACAGGGGCAACTGATCACATGGTCTGTTCCCAAAACCTTATGAGCTCCAGCATTCCAGTCACTAATCGGCATGTGCATTTACCTGATCATTCTCTTGCCCGTGTCACACATATTGGCACTGTGCATTTCTCAAATAATTTTATACTCCATAATGTCTTGTGTGTTCCCTCCTTCAAATTAAACTTAGTTTCAGTAGCCAAACTAACTCAAACCTCATTTTTCCATGTCACCTTCACTAATAGTATGTGCTTTGTTCAGGACAAATGCTCAGGGAAGACGATTGGGATGGGAACTGAGAAAGCAGGACTCTACTACTTGACTATTTCTGAAAAGGCTGGATGTTTCTCTGTTTCAAACACTGCTTCCACCAACTCTCATCTATGGCATCAACGACTTGGTCATTTATCTAATAACAGTTTGCGTGTAATTTCTCTTTCCATCAACACACCTTTTTGTTCCATTAGTGATTATTCTATTTGTCCATTAGCTAAGCAAACACGTAATCCATTTCCTTTAAGTTCCATCAATACAAAAGCACCTTTTGAAATGATTCATGTTGATATTTGGGGTGGTTATCACATTCCAGCACTTAATGGAGCACGTTATTTTCTCACTATTGTTGATGACTACTCAAGATGCACATGGGTCTATCTCTTACATACTAAATCTGATACACGTACATTTCTTACCACCTTCATCAATCTTGTTGAAACACAATTTTCATCCAGAGTTAAAATCATTCGTAGTGACAATGGACCAGAATTCTCTATGACCCAGTTGTTTTCTACCAAAGGAATCCTTCATCAAACTAGTTGTGTCTCTACCCCTCAACAAAATGGTGTTGCTGAACGTAAACACCGTCATCTTCTCAATGTTGCTCGTTCATTACTCTTCCAAGCCAATCTTCCTAAACAATTCTGGGGAGATGCCATTCTTACAGCCACATACCTCATAAATCGTACTCCAACACCTGTTCTCAAGGGTAAAACACCATTTGAAGTCCTTTTTCACAAAACTCCTAGGTATGAACACCTTCGTGTTTTTGGTTCCCTTTGCTTTGTCTCTACACATCATGATCGACTTACCAAGTTTGATGCTAGGTCACATAAATGCATATTCATTGGGTATCCATCTGGGATCAAAGGTTATCGTGTCTACAATCTGGAAACAAACAAGACTTTAGTGTCTCGTGATGTTATCTTTCATGAACATGTATTTCCTTATTTCACTTCCGCTGTCAACACTCCAACTCTATTTCCTCCATCAGAAGATACTATTTATGATGACCTACCCAACATTCGTCAATCAACCAATCCAAATATATCACTTGATCATACACCATCTGTCCTTCCAACAATCAACTCAGACACTCTTCATCTTCAAAATTCATCTCCAGAAACATCATCGTCAACTTCTCCACCACACATAATTCCTCCAACACCAGTCACACATAGGCTTCGTCGATCCACCAATGTTCCTAGCTACCTTCAAAAATATCATGTAGAAGCTTCCCTACCTTCTCGGTCCTTCCCTTCGTCTCACTCAGCATCGTCCAAAGACAAAGGTACTTCTCATTCTTTATCTCATGTACTTACCTATGACCAATTATCACCTGCACATCGTGCTTTTGCTACTTCTATTTCCATTCTCAGGGAACCAACCACTTTTGCTGAAGCTTTCAATGATCCAAATTGGCGGCTTGCCATGAAACAAGAACTGGATGCTCTTGAAACTAATGGCACTTGGACGCTTCAACAGCTTCCTCCAAACAAGAAACCAGTTGGTTGTAAATGGGTCTACAAAATCAAGTATAATCCTGATGGTTCTGTGGAACAATACAAGGCTCGGTTAGTGGCCAAAGGATACAGTCAGATTGAAGGTTTTGACTACCAAGAAACTTTTGCACCAGTAGCCAAACTTGTCACTGTTCGGCTTCTCCTTGCCGTTGCTGCTATTCAAAATTGGCATCTTCGACAACTCGATGTCAACAATGCTTTTCTCTATGGTGATCTTCATGAAGATGTTTACATGTCCCTTCCACCTGGATTCGGACGAAAGGGGGAAACACGAGTATGTAAGCTACATAAATCTTTGTATGGACTCAAACAAGCCTCACGACAGTGGTTCATCAAACTATCAACAACACTTAAGCTAGCTGGTTTTAACCAATCCAAGTATGATCACTCACTGTTCGTCCGAACCCGTGGTAATTCCTTCTCTGCTCTCCTTGTCTATGTAGATGATATAATCATAACAGGAAACAATATACAAGACATTGAAGAAACTAAGAATCATCTCATGAGCCAATTTAAGCTTAAAGATCTCGGTGAATTAAAGTATTTTTTGGGCATAGAAGTTTCACGTTCCAGGAAGGGAATTGTTCTGTCACAACGCAAGTACGCACTTGAAATATTGGAGGATATGGGTTATCTTGGTGCCAAATCTGCAAATTCACCTATGGAACAAAATTTATCCCTCAGCAAGGTTGAAGGGGAATTCATCAGTAATCCCACATCCTATCGAAGACTTGTTGGGAGATTAATATACTTGACCATCACAAGGCCTGACTTAGTGTATGCCGTGCACATTCTCAGTCAATATATGGATAAACCACGACAACCACATTTGGAAGCAGCTCAACGAGTGCTACGATATGTCAAGAACACACCAGGGCAAGGTCTCTTTTTCTCAGCAACTAGTTCATTACAACTAAATGCTTTTTGTGATGCAGATTGGGCAAAATGCACAGATACAAGACGATCAACCACAGGATATTGTATGTTTCTTGGAAACTCGCTAATTTCTTGGAAGACTAAGAAACAAAATACAGTCTCACGATCAAGTGCAGAAGCAGAATATCGCTCTATGGCAGCAGCATGTTGCGAAGTAACCTGGTTACGATATATTCTGGATGATTTGGGTATCAAACACTCCCAACCAACCAAGTTATATTGTGACAATCAAGCAGCTCTTCACATTGCATCAAATCCAGTGTTTCATGAGCGAACTAAACACATAGAGATCGATTGCCATCTAGTAAGAGAAAAGATTCAAGCTGGAATGATCAAAACTTATCATATCTCTACATTAGAGCAACCAGCAGATATATTTACCAAATCCCTGAGTTTTCCACAGTTCTCAAGCTTACTTAACAAGTTACGAATAATTAACATATATTCTAACTTGAGGGGGAATGTTAAAGAACATGATATCCAGCTGGTGACAACCAACACACCAGCTGGAAGCAGCCACCAAGCTGTTGGTGGGGAAGGATAGGCTGTCCAAGAACATGCCTCTCCATAATTGTGTTTATTTTTAATTATTACAATTTTGCTTTTCTTTTGTATAAATAGGTTGTAAACATTCGTTTATTCATCATCAATAAATCCAATTCTTACAAAAATTTAAATATTTGGAATGCAAGCATACGAATCTATTGAAATATAGAATAATGTGCAACAAGGTTGAACTCACAACGATGAACTTCTTAGTTTTATTAAATGTGTTGGAAAGTCATTCAACAACGAAGACTTGCATTAGAAAGAAAAAAAAAATTGTACTATTATTTGCCTTTGGGTTGAATCGACGGATCTTTGTCCCTATAAATAGAGCATTTGCCTTAATATTAAAAATACAACAAGTTGAGAGAAAGAGAAAATATAAAGTCTCACCAAAAATAGTTTTATAAGAGAAGAAAATTGAGAGTTAATTTGTGAAGTTTTACTCATAAATTGAAGATACATATATATTGTATTTTTGTGAGAGATCAAACTAAAGGTGAAATTTGTAATCCCATTTTATTATAGTAAAAGTTTTAAGTGTCCTACGGATCTCATGGTTGTAACTTTCATTCTTGGAAGGTTTTCCACGCTAAAAACTTCTGGTGTTATTTTTGTTATATTTTGGTTTGAGAAATTATTCTAAGTTTGTGGAATTTGTTTCTTTACAACCATTAATTTTTCCCAACAAATTGGTATCCGAGCATTTTGGTTTTCAACGAGATACTATTCACATATATAATACTGTTCTGTCGGAAAATACTATTCACATATACGACACTGTTTGTCGGCAGATACTATTCATCGTCGAAAAAGTATCAAGTTTGACGAAACGTGTTGATTGATGATTCAAATGGAGGAGAGCATAGGTAACATGATAAAGTTGACTACATTTAATTATGCAATTTGGAAGTCGAAGATAGAGGATCTTTTATACATTAAAGATCTGTGGAAGCCAATTATAATGCCGAAGGAGAAAGCAATGTCTACAACTTCCACAGATGAGAAAACCGACGATAAGACACCAAAAATAACCAACGTAGACGTTGATTGGGTTGTGCTAAACCGAAAGTGTGCTGTTCAAATTAGACAATGGATCGACAATAGCATTTTTCAAAATTTTGCTAATGAACACGATGCTTACTTTCTTTGGAAAAAGTTGGAAAAAATATATGCGAGGAAAACCACATAAAATAAAGCTAATCTGATGCGATGATTAGTCAATTTGAAGTATAAAGATAGAAGTAGCGTATCAGAACATATGAACGAGTTCCAAGGCATTGTAGATCAACTCAACTTTATGAAGATGACCGTAGATGACGAGCTACAAGTGTTGTTGATGCTGAGTTCTCTACCAAAAAGTTAGGATACTCTAGTTGTGTCAGTTAGCAACTTAGTTCCTGATGGCAAGCTTACCATAGATATGGTAAATGACAAAATGCTAAACGAAGAGTCTCGACGAAAAGATGAATGATATACTCTTAACACTGATGCGCTTGTCATGGAGAAACAAGGCAAGTAAGAATGGCACGTGTTAAGTAAAAGTAGAAATCCTCATAACCAAAGTCAACAAAGAGGATGGTCGAAGTCTAAATCAAGGCATGACAAGAAGTGTCATCACTGCGGCAAGCCCGGACACTTCATTCGAGAATGTAGAAGGTTAATGGCGGAACGATCTAGAAATTAGGAAGCAGAAACCCAAACAAATGACACCACAATTGTCACTGAAGAAGTTGTCACTGTTCGAGATGCTGATTTCAATCTTGCATGTTAAGATACTACTTGGGTAGTTGACTCAGGCGCTTCCTATCATGTCACCTCACGACAAGAATTCTTCTCATCCTACACTCAAGGTGATTTTGGACTTGTGAGGATGGGAAATGATGATGCATCGAAAATTGTTGGCATTGGCAACATTTATCTAGAGACTAATCTTGGATGCAGATTACTTAGAAAATATGTGAGGCATGTTCCTGATATTTGCCTCAATTTGATCTCTATCGGTATGCTTGATGATGAATGATATAATAATTATTTTGGTGAAGGAAAGTGGAAGCTCATCAAAGACAATTTGGTAATAGTTAAAGGCAAGAAAGATACATCACTCTACCTCACATAAGCCAAACTGTGTAGAAGAGAAGTAAATACCACTAGGAAATAAGTTCCCACCAAGCTATGGCATAAGTGACTCGGCCACATGAGTGAAAAAGATCTCAGAATTCTTTCCAAGAAGGAGCTCTTGCTGGAATGAAAGGTATACCCTTGCGAACTTATGTTGACTGTATTATGGGAAAACAACATAGAGTTACATTTCGTAATATCGCACCATCTACGAAGGAAAATAATCTAGATTTAATACACATATGTTTATATAATGAGTTGTAAGTCACTAGGAAGTGCTCATTATTTTGTGGCCTTTATTGATGACCATTCTAGAAAAGTGTGGACTTTTGCTTTGAAAACTAAAGAACAAGTGCATGAAGTTTTCAAGCAGTTTCATGTAAAAGTGGAGAGAGAAATTGGCAAATGTTTAAAGTGTGTACGTGCAGACAATGTCGGTGAGTATCGTGGACCATTCGAGGAGTACTGTAGAAGTTTTGGCATCAGGCTAGAAAAATTAGTACCAACGACACCTCAACACAACGGTGTTGTGGAGAGGATGAACAGAACCGTTTATGAAAGAGTCAGATGTATGCTCTCAAATGAAAAATTACCAAACTCCTTTTGGGGGGAGGCAATGAAGACAACAGTCAACTTAATCAACCTTTCTCCATCAGTTCCACTGAACTATGACATACCAGAAAGAGTTTGGATGGGGAAAGGCGTTTCTTACAAACACTTGAAAGTATTCAGTTGTAGAGCATTTGTTCACATCCTAAAAGATGAGCGGTCTAAGTTGGATGAAAAAGCAAAGTAATGTATCTTTATGGGATATACCCATGAAGAATTCAGCTACAAATTTTGGAATCCTGTTAGCAAAAGGATTGTCAAAAGCAAAGATGTGATGTTTCTTGAAGATCAAACAATCGAGGATTTTGAGAAATCCGAGAAACCTTAATTAGATGAAGTTCTAGTAAATCTGAAACCAGTACTTCCACCAAAAAATCCTGATGATGGGGGAGTTACACTAGATACTGATGATGTTAATCCAATAGTTGGCAGTTCAGAACCAAAACAAGTTTCTAAATAGGTCCAACCAGAAGTATAGACAAGGAGATCCACTCGAGTACGACAACCAATTCGTAGATATTATCCTAACGAGTATGTGATGCTCATTGAAGGGGGAGAACTGGAGAGTTATGGCGAAGCTATCACTGATCAACATAAGTCTGAGTGGTTAAAAGTCATGCAGGAAGAAATGAAATCTCTGTATGAGAACCACACATTTGACTTTATGAAACTACCATAGGGAAGGATAGCTCTCAAGAACAAGTGGGTGTACAAAATCAAAAGCGAAGAAGGCAGCTCGCAACCACGTTGCAAAGCAAGATTGGTTGTGAAAGGATTCGAGCAGAAGAAGGGCATTGACTTCGATGAAATATTCTCACCAGTAGTTAAAATGTCTTCAATCCAAGTTGTTCTTGGTTTGGCATCTAGCCTTAATTTGGAGGTTGAAAAGCTTGATGTAAAGATTACATTCTTACATGGTGATCTTGATGAGGAAATCTATATGGAACAGCCCAAAGATTTCCAAGTCAAAAGCAAAGAGAAATTGGTATGCAGACTACAGAAGAGCTTGTACGATCTGAAGCAAGTACCAAGGCAGTGGTACAAAAATTTCGACTCATTCATGGAGAAAAATGAATACAACAGAATTACGGTTGATCACTACGTCTTCATCAAGAAATTCTCTGATGGTGATTTTATTATTCTTCTGCTTTATGTTGATGACATGTTAATTATGGGTCAAAATATTGACAAGATTAACAAGTTGAAGAAGGAGTTGAGAAAGTCCTTTGCAACGAAGGACTTAGGGCATGTCAAGAAGATTTTTGGCATGACAACTACCTACAACATGCAAAAGCAAAGGATTTGGCTTCCCCCAAAATGGTATGTTGAAAAAGTTCTTAAAAGATTCAACATAAGCAAAGCTAAACATGTTAATTGTCCACTTGCAAGCCATTTCAAGCTTAATGTGAGTCAATGTCCCTCAAATGAGGAGGAGAAATTGAAGATGAGCAAGGTTCCTTATGCATCAGTGGTTGGCAGTCTAATGCACGCTATGGTATACATCATACCAGACATTGCACATGATGTTGGCATTGTGAGCTGATTCCTATCAAATCCTCAAAAGGAACATTGGGTAGCTGTCAAATGGATACTCAGGTATCTCAAAGGAACTTCTAGTCATTGTTTATGCTTTGGTAATAATAAACCTGTATTAGAAGGATAGTAGATTCAGATATGGCTGGCGATGTGGATATGAGAAATTCTATATTCGGGAACCTAATAACATTTGGAGGGGAAAGATGTTTCATTGCAATCATGATTACAAAAGTGTATTGCCTTAAGTACCACAGAAGAGAGTACATTACAATCACTAAAGGTTGTAAGGAGATCTTGTGGATGAAAAAGTTTCTACAAGAATTGCATCAAAACCAAGAAAATTATGTTTTTTATTGCGACAATCAAAGTGCAATTCACCTTAGCAAGAACCCAACCTTCCACTCAAGGTCCAAACATATCGATGTAAGGTATCATTGGATTCGTGATGTGTTGGAACATAAACTACTGCAAGTTGATAAGATCCACACCAATGATAACAGAGCAAATATGATGAATTGGCTGAATTGATGTAGCTTTGGCTCTATAAATAAAGCCTTTGTCTTGATATTAAAAATACATCAAGCTGAGAGAAAGAGAAAATATAAAGGCTCAGCAGAAAAAGTTTTATGAGAAAAGAAAATTGAGAGCCAATTTGTAAAGTTTTACCTACAAATTGAAGATACATATATATTATATTTTTGTGAGAGATCTACCTAAAGGTGAAGTTTTTAATCCCATTTTATTATAGTGGAAGTTTTAAGTAGCCTACGGGTCTCGTGGTTATTTTCATTTTTGGAAGGTTTTCCACGTTAAAAACTATTGGTGTTATTTTTGTTCTATTTTGGTTTGGGAAATTATCCTAGGGTTGTGAAATTTATTTCTTTACAACTATCAAATTTTCCCAACAAAATGGTATACTTAAATTATGTACTACTATGTAGGACATGGGGAAGTAAAGGGGGATAAATGTGTTGATTCCATGTACAACAAAGACCAAATGAATTGAATCAGTACTTATGATTACAACAAATTAGAGGTATTGTGCAATGTTAAAGTTCTTTTTATCCTATTTTTTTTCCTAGTCTTGTAAATAATATATTTACAATAGCTAGTAATAATGCAAGAGTTAACGTTATTGTTGAAAAAATCGGGTATATTTTCCCTATTGTAGATAGTTACTATTTACTTATGATTTAAATTAATAGAATTCAAACTAGTCGAACAAAATAATGTTATTCGAAATATAATGCTAAAAGAAACTAAAGCAAATAAATAAAACACCAGAAATTTAACGAGGTTCGATATAAATGTTACATATATCCTCGAACGTCGTTAACTACTTCCACTATCTCCAAATAGATAAAATCCAAAATTACAATTAATTAGACAAAATTGAGCTAATCAATTACCCTTAAAAAAGAGAGAAAGATTTTTTTTAGATGTTTTAAAAGCGCAATAGTGGGTTTTATTTATAACCTAAAATATAACACCCACCTTCGTTCCTAATCAATGTGGAATCTTTTCCATTTGTTCATTAAGGAATACAACATTTAGTGATATAGATATCTATTGTATCTATACTAATTATTTTAGGATAAATCATATTAATTTTAGTATGATCAGGATTACTTATCCTTATCTAAATAATAAGGTTGTTTATATTGTGTATAATTAGGCAATTAGACTAATGGATAAAATTAAGCCTTCATAATTAATTGCAAGCATTTAGCTGAGATTGGTTCATATGATTCTGGAACTTTTAAACGTAGCTGTTCTCTTTCTCGTGTTAGTTTTGCGCTATCACTCTACAATTTAAGCATAAATGTTGGCCTCTTATATATGCTACTCTATACCTGTATTATATATATAATATTGTATGATCATTCTACCTTACATTTGATGAAAGGTACATTTATCCCCTTATAGCCATTATATTGATACCAAACAAACCATCGAAAACTACCTATACAAGGCTAGTAGGATGGATGGATATTACATCTAATGTTACATACCTTGAACTGTTGCACTTGCACATACTTTTTCTTCTTCTTTCACAATTATTGTATTCTGCCACTTGTTTGATAAATTATTTCAAGCAGCTGCTTTGATGAGCCCTTTTAAATGTTGTTTGCATTCCTTGCAGCTAGGTGAACTTGAAAATCAGATGGAAAGAAGGAAAATTATCTTGAAGTCCTTGCAGGAGATACATAGCTACTTTGCATGCAATGTTAGTTTATTTCTATTATCCTAGCAATTTTCTTTGTTGTTGATTATCTCTAAGAGCTGCGACTCTTTGGATTTTTATCTCTTTTCGATCTATCTATATATTCTTGAATTAGTGTTTGTTGTATTGGTTCCTCTACCACTAATTGTCTTCAATTTGGTTCATAATTGTTATATCTCTTATTGGAAATGAATTTAAATAAAAAAATTGATGATAATAAATGCTAAATTTTACTCTATTATAAATTAGTACTCACGAAAGTAAAATTCAGGTTCAATTTGGTTACACAAATATATAATTATGAGTAATACCAAAATAATAAGCAAATAGAAAAAATAAATGACACATAATGATTTAAGTGGGTCAACCTTTCAATGTGAAAAGTTTACTCTACTAACGAAGGCACATCAAGGAAAATGTATTAATAATTAAAGAAAGATACAAACATCAATGCTTAGAGAATTTCACAAAATATACCAAAACTCAAAAATATACCTAGAAAATTTATCCCTCTAATTTACTGGTAATATATAGCAAGATAAATTAACAAATTTGATATTTAATCAAATATTACCATACAAATGATATCAACAACTTGTACTCGGTTTGTTTTTCTCTCATTCTTTGTCTCATGCAACTTCTAATAAAGTAGGAGCAAATAAACCAAACCCATTTTCCCAATTCAGATAATAGAGAAACCTAGATGAAGAAATATAATACAAATGAGAGGCCAATAGTAGTTGATCAGTTGTTAGAAGACAGACTACAGAGGATGAGTTTATCTTATTGGGAATACAAGGAAAGACTGGACGACATCTCTCTCTTCTGATTTTTTTCTTTTCAGAAAATGGCGGCAACTCTTCTAATACAAATATATATATATATAGACACACACACATACACAATAAAGACAAGAATAAGGTTTAAGGGATATTAGGTTTCGGGTCTAAAATTTGTTTTATGTCAATTTAACAAATCTCTACCTTGGCTCAAAACGGAAGCAAGTTTTTCAAATGTAAAATTCCTCGGATTACCAAATAATTATCGTCTAAAATCTCAAAGGGTGATCATTTACTGCAAACACCAATCAAATCCAAGCAATGCTTGAACTTGTTAAATGAAACTTGCTTGGTTAACATATTAGCTAGATTCTCTATAATGATTATCTTATTAACAACAATAGCACCCTGAGATACAAAGTCACGAACGAAGTGATATCTGACATCAATATGTTTGGTTCTTTCATGATACATATTACTCTTGGTCAAGTGTTTGCACTTTGACTATCACAAAATACAACATAAGTATCCTAATGTAAATCCAAATCACAAACAAAACCTTTAAAGAAAATAGTTTCTTTCACTGCTACTACTATTACCATATATTCTGCCTCTGTGGTAGATAAAACAATTGTAGATTGTAAAGTATTCTTCCTTTTTCTTGAAGATTCATTTGTTTTTGACAATCTTTTGGCTCTTATGCGATTTCACCAATTCCCAAGTATCATTCTTATAAAGTGATTCAATCTCTTCATTCATAGAAACTAGCCACTCAACAGACTCATCACAAGTGAAAACTTCATGATAACTAGAAGGTTCATGCACCTCAATAGACTCTGTCACAAATAATGCAAAAAGAACCTAAGCTTGCATCTGCGTACCTCTGAGGGGGTCGAATCTCTCTTATTCCTTTACCCTTAGTGATACTATATGGTTGCTCATGTTGCTCTTCTACTACATCATGAGCATAATCATCTATCTCATCCACAAATGGTTGATCTAAAGTGCCCTCTTGCACTTGACTAGAAGCTCCGCTCTTAAGCTCTACCTACTCACTAACACCGTGGTCTTTACCTACAATAATAGACTTCTTTTTTATTTTCCAACATGGAAAACTCATCAAACATAATATCTCTACTAATAAAAAATTTAAGTCACTTGGGTTCAACACACCATAATCTATAACCCTTCACCCTAGAAGGATACCCAAAAATATGCATTTCAATGCCCTAGGCTCAAGTTTACCATCATTCACATGAGCATACCGAGAAAAATTCACTAATAATCAAATGGAGATACAAACACCAATATTTAGAGAGTTTCACAAAATATACCAAAACCCAAAAATACACCTAGAAAATATCTCTCTCTAATTTACTGTTAATATATAACAAGATAAATTAATAAACTTTCTATTTAATCAAATATTACCATACAAATGATATCGAAAACTTCTACTCTATCTGTTTTTCTCTCATTCTCTATCTCACACAACTTCTAATAAAGTAGGAGCAAATGAACTAGACCCATTTTCCCAATTCAGATAATAGAAAATCCTAGATGAAGAAATCTGATACAAATGAGATGCCAATAGTAGTTGATCAATTGTTAGAAGACAAACAGTAGATGGGAAGTTTATCCTATTGGGAATACAAGGAAAGAATGGGCGGCATATTTCTCTTCTGATTTTTTTTCTTTTCAATAAATGATGGAACCTCTTTTAATACATACATATATATATATATATATATATATATATATGTACAATAAAGACAAGAATATGGTTTAAGTGATATAAGTTTTTGGGACTAAAATTTGTTTTGAGCCAATTTAACATATTCTCTTAAATTTTTGTCTCACATTGCTAGTTTACATCTCTTAGGAGATATTTAAATAGAGAACGATTTACAATTAGCATTGGGCCCTAAAGGGCACCCAGTTTGGTAGAAAGGGAGAGGACCTAGGCAATTGTGAGATTCAACACACACCCGCACCCCCGTCGCTGGCCATCCAACCGAGCAGAGTCGGAGCCTAAGTTCAAGTGTGTGAGATGATGTTAGGTTTATTTTATGACCGTTATTTTCATAATTGTGTGAACATTGCCTATATTTTTCAATCTTTTTAGTTTTTTGAGTAACATATAAATAATTTAAAGGTGTAGCATTTCAGACTTCATCAGTGAAGTGTAGTGAAACTCGGAGATAGAAAAAAGATTCTAGACAAGGTTGTGTTTGCTTGCAAAATTTGGGCAGAGCCGTGAAACATTAAAAAAAACAAATTAGTCCACGACTTAACCCAAGCAGTATATTTCAATATATTAGTAAAATTGTTCTTATATTGTTTTCACATAATTGTTACAACATCTTTAATTTCAACAAATCAAGTCCTCATGTGTCTCATGGATCAATTTGATGCTTGATTGATTTTTTGAGTTTATGAGCTTTGCTTGAGCTTAGAGATTGTTGTTGATCCTAATGTTGAAGGATTTTCAGGAGCTTTATTTTTGTGTTCTATACTTGGCTTAATTGCTCTAAGTTTATGTTCTTGTTGCTTCAAGTATGGATTGATTCTAATTCACGCTCCTAGGTGGATAGCTAGAATAGGGTATGCAATTAGTCTCTCTCACAATCTTACATATTGTTATTAATTTTTTCCACTCATTATTACAATGTTTCAGATTGGTGGTTATTGAAAAGCTTTTTATACATATATGTTAATGTTGCATAAGATGCCAACAATGACTATGCTATTTTTTAATGTAGATGTTTTTTATGCTGTTGCGTGGTCTTTCTCGGTAATTCCCTTTGGAACTAAGCTATTCTGACAAGAGGGAATTCTAAAATTTTTATTTACATTAACTTCTTCTTTAGAGACTATTCTTTGTAGTCATTATATATATATATATTATAATTAGCTAGTAAGACTTTATTATGTTTTAGCGTATAAACTCTAAAATGTAATTTTTTTCTTAATTTTAATATAATATGACTTTTAATATTGAATTAATAAATTTATTGTAATCTATATTAAAAAAAATGAGGTTAATTGATATGTATATGGTCAAGTCTTATAAAAGATCAAGATCAAATATATCTATGACCTCGATCTTTTAAAGATCATGACCAAATGGTATGTCTATGGTCTCGGTCTTTAATAAGACTGAGGCCATAGGATATGTCTATGACCTCGGTTAAAAACTGAGACTATAAATAGCAATTTATGGTCTCTCCCATTTAGGCCTCAGTTTTTATAACTGTGGTCATAGACCTACGATCAAGATTAAAAACCGAGATCATATATCAATATTTTAATAGTGGATCATGCATCTTCTAGTTATGAAGACTCATTTTGAACCAAAAATATGTAGAATGGGTAGGTAGTGATTTGAGGGGAGAATATTATCAAATAAATATTAAAAAAGAATTGATAAATTATTAAGTTTTCTAGGAAACTGGGTAGAAATAAAATAAAATGAATAATTAACAAGAATAAAAAGATCTAAATAATGAAAAATAGACATCCTCAGAGCATATATAATTTAGTAGTATTTTTTTAATTGAAGAGTTACAGTATAAGAACTTGAAATAAAAAATATTGAAATAAAATAAATGCTTTCTTTTCATTTTTGAAGACCACAAAACTTTTACTAAATAAATTCAATAAAATAAAAATAAGATTTAATACTACAAGATCTTTAACAAAGTTCTGACGACTGTTGTTGGCAACCCACTAAAATTTTGACAGATTGCCTATAACTTTACCAGAGTTTTGGAAACCGTTGTCAAGTATACTGCCTTACATCTAATAACTCCCATTTTAACTCTGGTGATTGTCCTCAGATGTACGACGTTACATATTTTTTAGGTCAAATGTAAAGCCTTACATTCAGCGACTTCGAAAGTGGTCGTCGAAATACTAGCAAGACCATGTCACATTTTATTAAAATTATAAAATGAGTATCTTTTGGTTATTTTTTGAATAACTTAATATAAAATTGAGTTTTAGAATGTGGTGGTGTTAGTTATAATTTTTTTATCAATTTATCAAAAATTAAACTATTTAGAACAAAAATTATAAAAACAATAATATATGTGTGTACGTGTGTTAGGTGTAAATAACACGTGGAAAGACATGAATGGCCCTGGACAGTATATCGTTGTCTAATAATTATCTTTTATGAATAATTGAAGATAATTATCCAATTGATATACTCATCTAGTGACTTAGTACCTATTAAGTTGACTTGTAAGTCATTCTTGCTTACTAAGATCATTCATATCTTGCATTACACCGAACATATATTTGACGAGACATAAATGATTTATAAGTATCCTCAATTGTTCATAAGAGTTAATTATGGAGAGACAATCATGATAATATAGAAAGTTTATTTAAATAGATAAGGGATAAGTATAAGGTAAAATCTATCCCATATATATTTACATTTTTTACTTCACACAATATGATTAAAATCATAAGAATAATCACACTATTGTATTTTCTTTAATCATAGAATGAGACATTTAGTTCTTTTATTCTCTATGATATCTCATATTAACTTAAACATCAAAATATCTATGAAAAAACACTTTGTATTTAATCACGATAGTATAGAAAGTTTATTTAAATAGGATAGTATAGAAAGTTTATTTAAATAGATAAATATCAGGTAAAATCTATCCCATATATATTTACATTTTTTACTTCACACAATATGATTAAAATCATAAGAACAATCACATCACTATATTTTCTTTAATCATAGAATGAGACATTTAGCTATTCTATTCTCTACGATATCTCATATTAACTTAAACATCAAAATATTTATGAAAAAATACTTTGTATTTGTAATAATATATTGCATCTAACTTTTCATTACATATTTTGGTATACCGTTGTATATTTTAACAATATTTAGTAGATACGGAAACAAAAGTAATATAAATGAATTATTAGTAAAAATATTAAACAGGGGCATTTATATTTACATATTTGACAAACATTAATTAATTGAACATGTAGAATTATAATAATATATGTTATATAAAAATATTTCTTATGTCAATATAACATAATCTAAAAATGTTTCATATATTTAAAGTTAATTTATGATAACACGATATCAATGTCAAACATTGTAAGAGTACAAAAAAAGCATAATGAGAAACTTCAAACTAAAGTTAATTTTTAAGGTTTGTGTGATTGATGTAGTCAAAGTTTTTTCTTTTATATATTTCATTTAACTCTAATGTTGTGTTTGGTTGGAGTGAATAAAAAAGAATTAGAATTGATTTCTTCTATTTGTGTGTTTGGTTTGACTGAAAAATGAGTCACGAATGGAATCGATTCCTAAAGGAGAAGGAATCAGAATTCATTCTCCTCCTTTAAGAATTATGATTTCATTCTCATCTCAATTTTTTTTCCAATTTTACCCCAACCCTAAATATAACCCTACACCCAAATCTCAAAACCCTAAACCCTAAATCACAAATCTCTAAACCCAAAACCCTAAATCTTAAATCCTAAACCCTAAACCCCAAATCCCAAAACCCTAAACCCTAAATTCCAAATCCTAAATCCCAAATCCCAAAACCCAAAACCCCATTTAGAAAAATAATAATTTTAACTCTAAACCTTAACCCACAAATATAACCTAAAACCCTAAATCCTAAAATCCTAAACCATATTTAGAAAAATAATAATTTTAATCATAAACCTTAACCCATAAATATAACCCTAAACCCCAAATCTCAAATCCCAAATCCCTAAATCTCAAATCCTAAAACCCTAAACCCTAAATCCCAAATCCTAAAACCTTAAACCCTATTTAGAAAAATAATAATTTTAACCCTAAACCTTAACCCACAAATATAACCCTAAACCCTAAACTATAAATCCCAAATTCCTAAACCCTAAATCCCAAATCCTAAATCTCAAAACCCTAAACCCTATTTAGAAAAATAATAATTTTAATAATATATATTTTTTAAGTAATAATTATTTAGAAAAATAATAATTTTAATAATGTATTTTGTCTAACGAAAAAATAATAATTAAATGATATTATTTAAACTTTACTGAATATAAGAGTATTAAGATAATATACAATGTTTTTCATTTCATTCCAGTTGTAAACCAAACACTATAATACTCATTCCTTCTTTGATTCCAATGGTCAAACCAAACAAAATTGTTTCGATTCTATTTCGATTCTGATTCTGATTTCATTTTGTGAACCAAACGCCACCTAAGTTTTAATTTTATCTAATATTATATTATTTTATATTTTGTTTGAAATTTTCTAATATGAAAATTTTAATATTTTTTCATAGTTTATTTATCTTTATCACTACTACAAAAGCAGCTTATTTTGTCAATTCAAGAAAACCGATGAAACAAACATAGATAAAAATATATTTATATATGTTAATATTTTATTTTAAAAAAATACATATTTTTAAATATAATCTTAAGCTTAAAATCTTAAATCATATATTATTTTTTTAAATTTTAATATGTTTTCTTTTAGTTTTAGTTTTTAACACTTATATATGCATATACTAAAATTTATTAAATTTTTATTTATGTTATGTAATTTTCTTTGTAAGTTATAATATGCTAATTATATTTCTCTCTTGTAACACGGTAAGAAAATTGTATTTAGTCAAGAAGAGTTCATCATAACTCTTATCTTCTTACTAACTATACCTCATGATATTTTACTATTAAATAGAGTTTTATAATAAAAGTTTATAGAGAATTAATTAAGGTTATATATATATTTCATGATTAATTAGTGAACTCGTTTTTTAACCCCTTGAATTTTCTCTGCCTCTCTAATTTTCTAGAGATATCTAACATTTTCGTTTCAATGATTAGAAGTGATAATTGATTAACTTTCTAAAACTATCGAATATTAGTTCGACATAATATATAACAAATAATAAAATATTAACAATTTTATACCATAGAATGAAAATAACAACTTTTTTGTAAAAACATAAATTATACAAAATAACACATTTAAATTTTTAACATCAATAAAATAATAATCCAATAATATTTAACGAAATTGAATTCAATAAAGTATATTATTGAATGAATTTAAACAATTATAATATTTTAATTTATATAACGTTAAATTAAATAACGTTTAATTTAAAATAATGATTTGAATTTTTTTATAGTAAAAATATATAAATTAGATATAAAATGTATTAATTTTATTATTATAAATTTTAAGACATAAAAAAATATTTTTTTCTAAAATATTTAAATTAAACCATAGCATTAAATTAATTAAAATTTATTGAAATGTTGTACAAGTATCGTTGATAAAAAAAAAAAACAACATTACTCGTAATCAAACTTCACGACCTACTTTGGGAAGTAACTCGTTAGATTAGACATTGAGAGAGTAAATAAACACATGTATGTCATAATAATATTTATTTAAATACCTATAAATTATGTTAATATTTATTTGAACACAAAAATACTTCGGTTCATTTCAATAAGAAAAGTTAAGCACCTTTTCAATCCATGTAATCTATGCATTTTAATTATTTATTAAAATTATAAATTAAAAAAATTGTTTTCAAATGAATTAACTTACTCAATTCGGTTTAAAATTAAATCTCATATCCTACCTACCTACCATATCATCACTTTTTGTAAATAACATATGTTTAATTTAACAAATGTTCAAAAAATATATATTAAGAATAACATACTCAAAATAATCAAATTAACATATGTGAAAAAAAAATCAATTTGAACATTGAAATTCATTTTGAACCCCATTTGTTTGATATTTTCATATTTTTGTTTCAAATAAAAATGTAAGTATTTATCCATAATTTTTTAATATATGAATAGAATAATAGGAAAATAACATCTTAAACAACTTGTAACCAAATGTATTCAAAACAAAGAGAAATTTGAACACACATTTACTTTTACTCACAAAATCTTAAAAAAGAAATATTGTAAATGAAAATAGAAATATTTGGAAAAAAAATTAAAAGAATGTAAAATGATAAAGTTCGAAAAAAAAGGTAAAAAAAATTAAAACATAAAATAATGAAAATTTGTAAATATAAAAGAAAAATAAAAACTAGGAAAAAATTGGAAAAAATTGGAAAAAAGAAGAAGCAAAGGGTGTGGTTGGGACTAGAAGTGATATTCAATTGAGTGGGATTATTTGGTATGCTTTAAAAAAATTGGCAGTTGGACAAGGAAAATACAAAATAATAATAATAAATAAAATAAAGGGAAATTATATAAAATAATACTATTAAAATTTATAACAATAAAAAAATATTAAGTGTGATCAAATTAAAATAAGTTTGATATTAAATAGGTTTAAATGATCATTATTTAACTTAAAACGTAAATTAATTAGAAGACATTTAATATAAAATAATATAATATTTTTTTAATAATAAAAATATATAAATTAGATATAAAAAATATTATGTTTATAGTTATAAGTTTTAAATAACTTAATTTTATCATTTATTCAAAATTAATATACTTAATCCGTCTAAAATGTTCAGTTAAATATAAAGTATTAGGAAATATCCATATAGAGGGAAGATTTTTTGTTCGTGTCAAAAAAAGAAGTAAAGATCTTATTTATATTAACATACGAACTGAAAGTTAAAAAAAATGTATAATCCATTAATATTAATATGTATTTCATAAATGAATATTTTAATCTTTATTTAATTATTTTTGATACAGGAGTGTCTGCTTCTTTTGCACAATCATAAATTTGATTATAACGACAGTCGACTTGATATAGTTTGATTAAATTTTCAAGGTATTAAATTATAAAAAGTGAAATAAAAATTTATTTTAATGATTTAACATGTGATTAGATACAATAGATATATTTTTTCATAGAAATGATCGCTTTTCATTATTATTCTAATTGTATACTCGTAGATTTAATGTATACGAACTACACTCAAAAACATGTCATTGATTATATCATTGAAATACATCTCTTAATGATCTATTTATTATATAATTCTAACATAAAATCTTAAACCTAATGGATCAATTTAAGCATATGAGAAGATAGAGTGTATGTATCTCTCATAAAATTGAATATGTTTAATCTATCTTATTATGGACTAAAATAAAAAATATATTTATTTGAATATTTAGCTCACTATATCCATTTTATCTTAATATACTTTATTAATTATTTTATATAATTTAAAGTTATCAATAATTATGTTAGTCTATATAAATAATTCCAAAAATTCTTTCATTTGGACATCATAATCATACATTGAACATTCAATAGCATAATTATATTAAATAATACATCTCATAACTTTTAGGCCAAACTGTTATGTGAAATATGTAACGAGAAGGTACATACACAGTACAACCTAGCATTAGAGATTTAAAGCATGTCAAAAATAATTCATTTATAGATGAACATGAGAGGAGCTTGTATATCATTAATATGCATACTTAAGACTAAAACACCATGTCTCTCAATTTTATCATTGTTTAACTATAATAGGTTGTGACTATAAATCATGTAATACATGATAACTTAATATTAGATTAGTCATCATACATATATTTAAACTCTAACCAATACAATACAAGAATAGGCCCAAATAGGAAACATGCTCTTGAAACGAGATTGAATTAAACTATAGTGAGTGAATTTAATAATATATTTTATTCATATATAGACATATAATTAATCTATTGAGAGAAATTAATTGTAGAGTAACCACAATATATTGCTAGCAACTCATAATCCTTGAATAATTATACAACTTATACTTCATAACAATTTTCATCGTAACATGCTAATATTATGCCTCTATTTACATGTTACTAAATCTAACTATATCCACAATGTTGGTTCACTTATACATTTATAACATGCTCCATGGTGTTTTGACATTACATTACCAATCTTATTTGTCACAAAATACTTATGTTAGTCTATATATGATATTAGTTTAAAATTTTCTCCCACTTGACAACATCATAAAAAAATTAGATTATACAAATATCAAACGTGAGCAAGCATTTAAACTAACCATAATCTATCCAAAAATATAAGTATAAAAGTACTCTATCATATAAAATACCGAGATGATGTTATTACACAAATAAGAACTCTCTATCAAATGACATAGGAAATAGCTAAGGAATATGGCATAATAAACAACATGTAAAAAAACAAAATATGCTTAAATCATCAAGGTCCATGCATTTGCTCAAAAAGAAATTTGCTACATTTTAAAGCCCTCTGAAACTAGATCTTAAACGTCTCAGAGAATAATGTCATGCCATAACTAATCGTGCCCGCTTAACACATTACATGATAAAAAATAACCATTATATGCACAACAACATGGTCAAAAATGCAAATCATTGAGCTCATACTTACTTAATACATCAATAGGTATCATCACTTACTTGAAATGTGCGCTTTACATATATATAAGTCACTTTGAAGTGAGTATATTCATATATAAATTAGCTCATTAGCGTGTTTCTCTTAAACAAACATGATACATAACCATGAGTATAAACAACACTTCATTTCATGGTAGAAGCATTTGATTGTAGAATTATTATAAATAAATTTTTCAACGATCATAGATTACAATCATTAAAATTCTTTGCTTTTAAAAATTAGATTCTCTATCTATTTGGCTATTATAGTCTCACAACATAATATTTCTATGCTTTTATTATTTAAAGGAATTTTTAAGTTTATAATCACACTCTACAACAAAAAGTCTTTTCATATAAGACTATTTTTGGATCGCTTAACATATTTGGCACCATAATATAATCAATTAATAAAATGTAAAATTATCCAAAACTACATAAGATTACACAAAAAAATGACACAAGGTCACATTACATAACTACAATTACTTAATTAACGTTGACACTAGGTTATAATATATAACACCTCGAATTATTCTTGCAAAAAGTAATTGAAAGCAATCTATATCAACACAAGAATTTTTTTATCGTACATTAATCATGGCACTTGTCACCAATTTCAAAATTTGTACTACACACTTGAGTTACCATTTATGTATGACTAATAATTTCTAAATATATGTGACCTGAAGTTTCGCATTTATTGATCTCATTTTGTAATAGTGCTGTAAGTTATATTTAGCTAAAAGATACAAATTAGGCTCAAACAGCTTCATAGATCCGTGAAATTTTTGTGGACTCATCAAAATTTAAAAATTCCGAACAACCAATGTGCCTTGTCTCAAATAAAGACTTACACTCAAAATGATTAAACAAATATCATCATTATCAAATAATAATTGTTTACTCTCATCGATCTTTATAAATATTTAAATTTATATTTATTTAATGATAAGTGAAAAATATACTTTTTGTGACCAAGTAAATGACAAATATTTAATCACTATATGGGTGTTTTAAAAGAAAGTTGAAGACTTTCATTAATGAGTACATGTACATTAGTTTATTGCAATGATCACACACTTTAAAAAATAGTGAATCTATTTTCAAAAATTTTGATAAAAATTATTAATTAAACTGTGATCACAATTAAACATCGTTAATAGAAAAAATGAAAATCAAATACAAAATATATGATCTTCATGCACTCAAAATAATGAAATATATCAGCTAACAATTCAAACATATCTATTTGACCAAAAAAAAAAGACTATATTGCTTTCAAAATAATTTTTATATACTTCAATACAAATATTTATACCTTCATTCACTAATCAATCAAATATGATTATTATCATGGGTAAATTTATGGTTGAGTAAACACGGAAAAAAAATCAATAGTGAGAAACAAATAAAAATTTATTTAATTTTAACTCATAAAATATGAACCTTGACCAAAACATTTTACCATTTTCTTTATAAAAATTGATTAAAACTATAGTATTATAAACCAAAGGTTCTATTCAACTCGATTCTATGTTGAAAATAACACTTTAAAATCTTGTTTATTTCAACTCACCAAACACCACGAAGAAGGTTATACAAAAAAAAATTATTTTAAATAATATACTTATGTCTAGTTTCAAGCTAAAATATATATGAATATATTATTCACTTTATAAAACATTTTTTTATTTGGCTTCAAACAATATATCAAGCCAAAATTTATCATAAAAAATGTCAATTCTATTAATAATTTAATTGTAATTATTACAAGAATGTTGAGGAGTCTCACATCAATCAGGGAAGCCAACAAAGTACTGGTTATAAGGTCCTGACAACCCTTCCTCTTCGAGAGCTCTTTTGGAGGGAGTTAGGCCATGAATTTCTACATGGTATCAGAGCGGATCCCTGGGTTCAATTGATGTGCCCAACACGTTCAACCTCACGTTCAATCGGTCTTTGCGGTGTCCCCATCCAATGTGAAGGGGGTGTTGAGAAGTCCCATATCGACAAGGAAAGCCAACAAAGTGCTGGTTATAAGGTCCTGACAACTCTTCTTCTTTTAGAGCTCTTTTGGAGGGAGTTAGGCTATGGATTTTTACAGAGAAATATAACGTTCAAAACATATCTATTTGATTTAACAAATACTTTATCATAGGTGAATATAAAAGCATAGTTATAACAAAAATTCATACTCGTTAGATCATAATTTATTTTTTATAATGTTTTGATAAAAAACAATGTTCAAAGCACCCATAGACAACATTTGAGTGACAAATTATTATTTGTTAGAATGATATTCAAGAAAAATAAAAAATATTTTACAAAAAATACTTAAGAATATCATTGTATCTTTATTTTGTAGGCTTTTACACATTTATGTTATTTCACACAAACAAGTCCACATAGATTATGATTAATGCTTTTAGGCCAAAAAAACACCATATCCAAGTAAATCCTTGTAGAGAATTTTAATGTTATTCACTATACTTTACATGTTATCATGTATACGATAATAATATGACATATTCATAGAGTATCTACGTATATTATATACATTATTTTTGGATCAAACAAAATATCATAATAAAATTGTCCTTATATAAAATATATTATTTATTCTATTTTTTATGTTGTCATATAGTCACATGATACATGTTCAAAGAGTATCTATATAATACAAATTACTTTTGGACTAACCAAAATATCATAATCAGGCAATTTAATTGCCCTTCTGTGGAAGATATGTACTCTACTTTTCATGATTTCATACAATCACATAATACATACTCATAAATTTTATCATATTCATTTATTTATAAGATTGATGTATAATAGTGACATCTCATAACCATCATAATAGAAGAATTTATTTTAGCTACTTACATTTACTTAGTGAACTTAGATCATGCTTTTAATAGTTTTTTCTTATTTCATTCATGCTAGTCATTCATATCAATAAAAAAAAATAACAATCATCAAATGCATGTACAATTAATATCATGCCTGTATTTATTTTTTCAATTTCATACTAAAGTTTTGTATATTAATCAACTCTTACTCGATATAAAGTAAATTAATTAAATCTCACAACTAAATGTCTCAATCGATCACCAAGAGAATGAATTAGATTACACAATTTATAATTTTAATAATTTTCTTTATCAACATAAGCATTCTTGTCAAATAATAAAATATTGAGAGGATATTTAATTATCCGTAAGAACCTTAATAATATTTTTATTTTATTTTATTTTATTTCATAAGATAATACTACTAAAAAACAATAATATACAACTTGGCATGCTTATATTTACATAGATAAGTACATAAACATTCAATTGTTATTCAATCTTAGTTTTTTTATTACATATATAAAATAGCACCCAAGACTTAATAGGCATCTTATTTCTCAATAACTTAGCATGCACTTTATAATTAAGTTATAAGTCAAAAATTTAATTTTGGGTTAACATTGCATTTCATACGAAAAATTTAGATCAAAATGACAAATTTAGATTTTATATATCGAGTACTAAAAAATATCACAAAACATACTATGCAACATGAAATTCTTAGATTTATGAGAGGCAAACACTAAGCATTCGGTTGTTATTTTATTTTCACAATCTGATCATAACTTTTGAATTTCAAGTATACCCAAAACTTAATGTATATTTTAAATTTCCAAAAACAAATACACAATACTATACTATGTAATATATATATATATATATATATATATATATTATAAAATTTCATTTGGGTCATCAAAGCAAAAAAATATATAATTAAAAAATTGAAAATAAATGTGACTTTTTTTATATTTTATTCTTGTGTAAAAAAAGGCAAAACATTGAACAGGAGAAGTAATAAGAAAAACATCATTTATTAGTAGCGCTTCGAGCACATGCCAATATATATATATAAGAGTTATATTAAAATATACACCTTAACCTCTTAACATGACCCTTTTTTAATATTTTATTCTTGTGCAAAAAAAAAAAAAGAGAGAAAAATTGAACAGAAGAAGTAATAAGAAAAATATGATTTATTAGTAGCGCTTTGAGAACATGTCAATATGTGTGTATATATATATTTTAACATAACCCTTTTTTTACTTTATATTTGTGTAAAAAAAAGGAAAAAAAACTAACAAGAAAATAATAAGGAAAATATCTTTTATTAGTAGTACTTTCGGCACATGACAATATATATATAATTCTATAATTTTTTGTGTTTTGTTGGTTTTCTATGTGTAAAATACAAAATCTGTTTATTTTACTTAGTACTTATCTATGTGTAAGTATGATTACTAACAATCAGTAATGTACACACATATAGTTAAGTATACTTTTATGAGAATATGTTTAAACACACCATATGTTGGTTTTCATAGCGTGTATACAAGGTTAAGGGTTTTGGTTTTCAATGCGCGAGTTGACATTGTTGCTCATGTCTTTGTTTTGTTTCGGGTGTGGGTATTTATGAAAATTACTTGACAAGGACTCAGTGAGGTTAGTCGTTATGCTTGGGTGAGTTATATAAATACTCTCTCTCTTCTTGTTTCTTATCCAAAAAAAGTATAACAAAGCTCTATTAAATTGACATCTCATTTTCTATTTTCAGTTTATTATTACCTTGAGTGTTATTCAATATTAGTGATTCATGATTGTATGAATAAAATCGTGTACTTGAATGGTGAGTACTCGAGGTTGTGTTTATGAATGAGTGTTATGTGAGAAGCTTGTATGGTTGTAAGTTGTGTATTGACTGGTAGTTGCTACGATACAACTTTTTATATGTGAGGGACCTGTGTGGCTGTGAGCCGTGTGTTGGCTCATTGTTTTTCTCAAATAGTTAACTGTGTGCAATACGTGGTTGATTGTATGTTATATGTAGACAATTTATCATTCGTGGTTGAAACTGATTCCCACGGTGGGTGTTGGTTGTTCATGATTGATGATGGTTCTCACATTTACTTGTTCACTTTATATTATAAATATACGATTACTAATCACACCACATCAAGTGATGTTAGCTTTGAAGGAAAGTCAAATTCATGTGTCGATCCAAGTTATTATGAAGACAATAAGCAATGGTAGCAATATGTAGTTACGGTAAAGGTCATGATTGATAGAGGTAATAATGGTTTTATTTATGTTAGTTTTGTATGTGTTTTCATTACTTAATGGATTCATTTACCATTGAGTGGTTGCCATAAAAAACCCGAGGATGTTAGCATATACGTAAGGGTTTATATGGGTTTACCTCATTATATCTGTTGTTATGCATGATTAGATTATGTGTTAGTATAATATGAGTTTCTATTTTATATGTACCAATATGCTAGATTTAGACTATAATTAGAAAACTTATTTGTTATATATTATCGCGTGCTTTCTTTCTTTTATGTGTAACATGCTTATAGTTTTTTATTTATTACTTTTGTTGAATTAAGTTAATCTGGTGCTTTCTAATTAATTTATATTGATTATGCTTTTATCTGTATGCATTTTTGGTGTGAGCTTCTAAATATTCAGTAACTCTTTATCCTAGTTGTGTATCGAGTGTCAGACTTTTTCTTATGATATGCTATGTTATGTATAATTACATGTTGTGATAGTATAATCATCATTTATCAAATATTGTCCCATATATGAGGTTTTTAAGTGATTGAAATTTCTTTATAGATTTTTAGTATGTATGATTGAAAATTCTTTATAGCTTTTTAGTATGTATGATTGATTCGCTTGCTATGTAATGTTTGTTATACTTGTGCATGTTGCTAGCCTGAACAGGAACTTGTGGGGCACACCATTACTAATGTGTTTATCGCAGATTGATCTGATGATTGTTTTAACTGTGTGTTGAATTAAGTATATTGTTTTGTACTTTTGATGTACTACTTGCTTAATTCACATCATGAGGTCTGTTTTGTCAAGTTGAAATAGAGCTCGTAAAAATATTCCATAAATTCACGTTACCACCTTTAATCTAAGTCCCAATTATCTATTTGGATTGAAAAAATAATTAAACTTTGTGCAATAAGGTCAATTGTTCATACTATGAAATTTATATATATATGTATGTATGTATGTATGTATGTATATGTGTGTGCATAATTGTTGATATTTTTTTATTCACACTCATTTAACACGCGTAAAAACAACATCTCTAACCTTAGGTTAAGTGCGATTTTGTTGCCAAACATATTTAGAACCCAACTTCTATTTTTTTCATTTTCAGTCATCAAAAATTGATATATAATATATCAAACGGTCGAAAATTTACAAATAAGAGATATACAATATTTGTTTGAGTTGAAAATGATCTTTGAAAACACCCAAAATTTTAAGGTTCGTGAGTCTTTCACAAACTCCAAAATTTGCAACCAAAACAACCAAAAGTTTATCAGAACAATCATACAAATACAAATAACATATTTATGGATTTAATCTTGGCTGAAAGAATCATTTTTGATATACCTAAATTTTAGGTTTTTTATTCTTTTTAAATCAAAAAATACATTATAATCGTATTAAGAAACAAGGTTCTGATACCAATTATTGAAATATTAAATCATAGTAGTGAGATAGTAATTTATTTCAATAATATACATATTTGTTCGTAAAAACAATCGATCTCTATTGTTTTTCCAATTGTATATCTGTAGATTTAACATGTATAGGTTATAAGAATGATAACACTTAAAGATATACCATTGATTATATTATTGAACTCTAGCACTTAAAGTTATATCTATAATAAAACCTAACATAAAACTCTAAACATAATAGGTCAGTTTGGGCCATGAATATGGCAAGCCAATGAATTTATCACAAAATTCAATATATTCAGTCCATCCCATTATAAACTTAAATAAATACGTGTTTATTTGAAGAGTTCTGGATTGATATAGATGTTATATACAATCAATAGTAAAATTGACAAAAATTAGAGGTTATGTATTTATAATTAAGAACAAAATTAACAAAAATAAAGGGTCAATAATTAGAATGTAGATATGATACACTATATAATTAAGTTTTAAATCACAAATTTTGATTTGGGGTTAACATTGCATTTCATACAAAAATTTGTATTAAAATGAAAAATTGAGATTTTATACATCGAATACTATAAAATATCACAAAATATAATACACATGACATTTTTCTACTCACGAGATGTAAACACTAAGCATTCGGTTGTTATTTTGTTTTCACTTTTAATCACAACTTTCAAATTTTAAATAGACCCAAAATTTATGTGTATTTTTATATTTCCAAGAACAAATACACCAATACTATATTATGTAATTTATATATATTATAAAATCTCATTTATTTCATAAAAAATATATAATTAAAAATTTGAAAAAAAAGTGAAAAAAGACATTAAAACAAACACTCTCTTAACATAACTCTCTTTTTTATTATTTTTGTGTAAAAAATATTAAGTAGGAGAAAGAATAAGCAAAATATCATTTATTTGTAGCGCCTTCAGTCATGGCAATAAGCGCACATAATTGCTTATTTTTTTCACAATCCTTTTAACGCACGTAAGAACATCAATCCTAACCTCAGATCGATTTTGTTGCCATACATATTCAGAACTCGACCTGATCGATTTTTCATTTTCAATCATCAAAAAATGACGTGTCATATACCAAAATGATAAAAAAAAATACCAATAAAAGATCTACAATATGTGTTTGAGTTGTAAATTAACTTTGAATACACCTAAAATTTTAGGGTACGCGATTCTTTAACAAACAACTCCAAAATTTGCAACCAAACAACAAAAAATGTATCATAACAATCATATAAATATAAATAAAATATTCATGGATTTAATGTTGTTGAAATAATTATTTTTGAAATACCTAAATTTTAGGTTTTTTATTCTTTTTAAATAAAAAATATATATCATAGTCTTATTAAGAAATAAGGGGTTCTCGTACCACTTATTAAAACATTTTATCTTAGTAAAATAATAACTTATTTTAATAATATAATAGTAATTAAATGTAACATACATATCTATTCCTAAAAACAATCCATCTTCATTGTTAGTCTAATGGTATGTATGTAGATTTAGTGTGAAGGAATTATTAGAATGGTAGCACTCAAAAATATTTCATTATTAATTTGATTATACTTTTAAACTCTAATTCTTAAAATTTTATCTATAATAGAATTCAGTATAAAATCCTAATCCTAATGAGTCATTTTAGGTTTATGAGTATATATAGTGAGTTATGGGATTATCACATAATTGAATATGTTCATTTCATCTCATTATGGATCTAAATAAATACATGTTTATTTGAAAAGTTTGTGACTTATATAAGTGTTATATATAGTCAATAGCAAAATGAACAAAAATAGAATGTCAGTACTTAGATGCACATTTTAAAAAGGAAAAAAATATTGATTTACTAATAATACTCATTTATTAGTCGCTAAACCTTAAATTCTAAACCATAAATCTTAAACATTAATATCTCTTTTATTTTCAAACTCGACTCTAAGTTATCTCTTCTTCTCATACCTTACCCATCTTTTTTTATGTTTTGTAGTTTTTTTTATAAACAATACACAGAGAAGAGACCTCAGGCTCGAGCTTCTAAGAAAGCCCTCAATACCCTAGAGCTAATGACGACTTGGGGTCTTCCAGATCAGACTCTTCCAATGAGGCAAATCAATCTCTACCTTATTTTTTCACTAACACCACTCACCCTCAGGCTACTCCAACCATTAGGTTGAGCGTGCCCCAAACTCAAATATCAATGGTTAGGATATAGAGGAAGAAAACAAAGAATATAGGGTCTGGGAAACCTACAAGTCGTACCAAGGGTTGGTCGGCCAAAATTAACACCAATGAGCAACACCAAGGTATAAATTTGGTCCTCCTTGAGAATGAGAAAAATTGGAAGGAATGCTTCTTTTATATCTTAAGCTGGTGGGAATCCCCTACTAGCAACACAAGACTGATAATTAGCATTTGAAATGACACTAAGTTCATGATAAGGAATATAGGTTCCTTCAAGATGACCCTGAGTCTAGATGCAAAGAAATACTTGGATGATATCCAGAACTATCTCCTTGAAAAAAGCTTGTAGAGGTATTTGCTAAACACAATGTCTTTTGTTATGTGTAGGTTGATGAGACATGGTTTGTTGGATCCCCCTTAGGAATATTCATAAACCTTGAGCTTCTTCTAGGCGTTGAACCCCTCTTGCAAAATTTGGGGGACGGTTTAAGGTGGTTGCTGATGATGGTGAATTAGCCCTGAATGATATCTAGAACTATCTCCTTGAAAAAACTTTATGGAGGTATTTTCTAAACACCATGCATTTTGTTATGTGTGGGTTGATGAGACATGGTTTGTTGGATCCCTCCATAGGATTATTCATAAACCTCGAGCACCTCCTAGGCGCCAAACCCCTCCCCTGAACTTTAGGGGAAAGTTTGAGGTGGTTGCTGATGATGGTGAACTAGCCCTGAAACTTTAACTCTTTTTTTGTGGTACAACCTGATGAAAATAGCATCTGTTCGTTCTTATTTTGTAGGTCCCATGGAGTTTATTGTTGCCCAGATCTTATCTCGTTTATAGAGTAAGGTCGCTTCCTTAGGGGCAAGCTCCTACAAGGGTATACCTTTTTTCCTAGGAGGGACTCCTCTAAAGGTAAGAAGAATGGTAAATCCTCAAATCAGGAAGGTCACCTCATGCTCTCTAAAAAGAAGAGCCCTTTAAAAATAAGATGAAAGTGACCATCGATGAGCCCACGCTCAGCCTAGATCCATTGAATGTCTTTGAGCCTTTATCCATATCACAAATGCAACATGGTACTCCACTTCCTTGATCGGGCCCTAAAGAATTTGGCCACCCTATATGGGATTTGAGGAAAGGAAAGGGCATCCTTAATGATCTTACCGCTGACATGGATGGGATAGATCTATATCGAGGCATGGCACCAAAGCATCTCGATCATTACTTGAACCAACTTCCTACTAAAGCACAAGAAAAGTATCTCAAGGCCATCTGTGAGGATACATGCTCTAATGATGTCATCTATCACCACCTATATCAAGTATATTACCTCGCATTCTATGTTCACAACAATTGTTTTTACAAGGTTGACCTTGTGACATATTTGTTGGACATTACACCTTTCTTTTGTTTCAGTTGCAGTTGCTTAACGACTTTGATAGGGCTCGAAGTATAGGGGATTTGAAGGACAAGCTGGTACAAGAGAAACTGGGCCATGTGTCTACTCAGTCCAGGTATGCCGCTCTACTGGAAAGGGAAAATAAGTGGAAAGGTGAGGCCATTGATAAAGAGGAAAAATTGAATAAGGCTACCATCGAGCTGAATGAGTAGGCCAAGTGCCTCATAGAGCTCGATGAGGCTCAAATGTAAGCTGAGGGTCAGACCGAGAAGGCCTAGAAAATATTCGAGGCTACAATTAAGGAGGCATAAAAAGAAAAGATCGAGCTTGATTCCATGCTCAAATAGCTCAATTTTAGTGTAAAGATGGGGTACGAGTTGGCCATGGAATCCTTTAAGATGAAGGCCAAAAAGAAGGACCTGGGCGAGTACTATTATCACATTCTGAATATCTCGGTCACTTCTCCATATATACCTCTTCCTTCTCAAGAAGAGGAGAATAGAAGGGGTCGAGCTCTAGTGAGAGCAAGGAAGGGTCCGAGGTGACTGGTGTAGAAAGAGGGCACGAAAATCATTAATATTTTGGGCTTGATTCTTTTTTCCTTTTCGAGCTTGACGCCACTTCTATTTGGTAGTCGTAAGCTCAAACTTTGTAATCAAAACTTTTTTAAATAAAAAAATCAATTTTATTAATCGAAAAGTTATTTTGTCTAAATCATTGTATATTTATGATGTTGACCTACCCATTTGTTTTTGGGAACATTTGTCAGTTTTCCTATTCTCAAAATTATCCCCTATAAAAAGGGGGTAAGGATACTTTTTTAATCCGTGCAATAGAAATTTTCCCTAATTCCTCCATCTTTTTTGGTCAAACTTTATGGATTCTGATCGGACCAATAGACATTAAGTTAAAGCTTTGAGAATGGAAATGGTAGGCTTAAAAGTGAGGTTAGGAAACTAAAAACTAAGGTGCTCAAACTCGAGGGAAAGTTAAGTCTCTTAAAGATGAACAAGTGTGAGCTCACTTCTTGTAAAGAAATATTAATCCAAATTCTATCTCGAGAGAGGAGGACCCTAACTAAAATGGTCACTCTTATAGATAGGGAATCCTATTAGGAAATTTTCTATATGAAGTGATCTGAAAGGGTGTTTCTCAAGGATTTAGAGGTCACTAAAGAATTGGAACATGCAATGCTCATGATGAGGTTTGCTCATCTCGATGTGGTGACCAATCTATAGAAGAAAATCATCAAGATTCAGGCTGAGTTGTTGCCTCTACTGGAAGAAACTGATGATCTAGACACCGGTCATGTGTCCAAGTGTCTTAGGAGTTTTTAACCCTTCGATGGGCCTAGATTTGTTTTAATATCAAAATATTTGTAATTTTAGATAATAAAAATATTCTTGATAGCATGCACTTGCGATGCTCGAACATTGTATATTTTCTATTAGCGCACTACCTGGTTCTTACTCGAGGTGATCAACTTGTAGCATAAAATGGTGGAAGATAAAGTTCTACCTGGTTTTTGATCTAGGTGCTCATCCCTCCCTTTAATGTTAGAGTGTCTCTCTAGTTCCTAATTAAGGTGGAGAACTTGTTACTTTTGTAAGTGTTAGGGTGCTCTACATGGTTTTTCATCGAGGTGATCAACCTGTAACATAAAACGGTGGGAAATAGAGCTCTACTTAGTTCCTAACCTAGGTGATCATTTCTCCCTTCAATGTTAGAGCACCATCCTAGTTCCTAACCAAGGTGATTAGCTTATAAATTTTACATGTCAGGGTGCTCTACCTAGTTCTTAACTAAGGTGATAAACTCGTGACATAAAACGGTATGAGAGGGAGCTATACCTAGTTCCTAACCTAGGTTCTTATCTCTCCCTTTAATTTCAGAGCACCAACTTGATTCCTAACTGAGGTAGTCAACTCATGACTTTTGTGTGTCATGGCACTCCATCTGGTTCTTAACCGAGGTGATCAGCCTGTGATGTAAAACGATAAGGGAGAGAGCTCTAACTGGTTTCTAACCTAAGTGTTCATCTCTTATTTCAATGTTAGAATGTTGAGCTCGTTCCTAGCTGATATGGACAACCCATGACTTTTGTAAGCGTTAGGATGCTTTACCTGGTTCTTAACTGAGGTAATCAGCATGTGACATAAAATATTAGGAAACTTTTGAGAAAGAACAATTTGTTGAGGGGGTTCATTCCATAAATATGCATGTGATAATGGTACATGAAAGTGGTAAATTGATATACATTAGAAGTAGTATTTCTTCAAGTGTCTGGCACTCTAACTTGTGTCATCCTTAGTTCCTTTAACGCCTGCGGAAAATACTTTGAAACGTGTAGCCTTGTTGTAATAATTTGATACTTTTCTTTTCTACTCGATTATCCTCCTCAAGACTTCATCCTTTTTTTCTTCAGCGTGGGTCAATTCAATTGCTCTACTTACTTCATTTTGTTCTTCTATTAAGATCAACCTAACAGTGGATATTGCAACTTCAGTTGGTATTAATAATTTAGTTCCATAGACCAGAGAAATGAACATCTCATTAGTGCTTTCTCGAGGGCTAGTCTTGACATCCCATAATGTCTTGGGCAGCTCCTCAACCCATATTCCCTTTGCCTTCTCCAACCTTTTCTTCAGTAGGTTGAATATTAATTTGTTGGAAGATTTTTCTTGACAATTGGCATGGGATAGTAAGGAGTTGAGTGGAACATATTGATGTTATACTTGATGGTGAAATCCTTAATTTTATGACCTATAAATTGTCTCCCATTATCAGTAACGATTTGTTTGGGTAGACTGAATCAAAAAATTATAAACTTTTTGATAGATCAAATCACCTTCTCTTCTCGTATTCTTCCCAAAGTTTCAACTTCAATCCATTTCGAAAAGTAGTCAATGGCCACTACTAGAAACTTATTTTAGCCCTTAGATGGAGAGAGGGGTCCCACTATGTCAAGTCTCCACTTGTAGAAGGGCCAAGGACTCACCACTTCTGTCATGACATTTAGAAGAGTATGTGACAAAGATCCGAATCTTTGACACTTATCACATTTCTGTGTGTATCTTGTACAGTTTGCTAGCAAAGTGATCCAATGGTAACCTTGCCTCATAATTCATTATGATAGCCTCCTTCCACCTGAATGAAATCCACACTCCTCTTCATGTGGTTCAAATGCCAATCTTTCAGCTCCTTCCTCAGCTATGCACAAGAGCCCGTGTTCGAGTATGGTTCTTTTGTATAGCCTACCTGCTTCAATCATGTATCGCCCTACCTTGGCTTCAATTTCCTTTGCTTGTTTGCAATATTTGGATAGGTCACTTATTTTTAGGAAGTTATAAATCGAGGTGAACCATGACTTGGTGGGAGCATCCACAAAACTGACTATTCTTTTGGCCTTTTCTAAACTTGCTTCTATCAAGATCGTAACTGACACTACTCAGGTGATGTTAGCCCCTTGTACTGATGCTAGTGTGGCCAAGGAACTGGCTTGACCATTCTCGTTTCAAGCTATTTGCTTGATTGCACGCTTAGAAAATTTTGAACATTCTTATTTCAATCTCTTTAGATACCACTTCATCTTTTCATCCTTGGCTTCAAATGTCCCCAAGAGTTAGTTGGCCACTAGTCTGGAATCATTATGTCTAGTGACCTTATCTACCCCTAACTTTTTTGATGTCATGACCCCAAATATAGCCGCTTCATATTTTGTCATTATTAGTTGCCTGAAAATCAAGGCTAACTACATATTCAAAGCAATTTTTGTCATGATCAATTATGACTACCCATATCTTAGTACCGTTGAAGTAATGTGCTCCATCAACAAATAATTTACAGGTTAACTTATCTCTTTGATCCATCTCACATATTTCCTTTTTCCCCTCATTGTTGATAACTTATGGTGTCTCATTGAATTCAGCTACAAACTCAGCTATTGCTTGTCCCTAGATCGTTGTTCTAGCCATATATTTAATGTGATATTCTCCCAATTCTATCACAATCTGTGCTAGCCTTTCTGCTACTTTTGGTCTTGTTAGTATGCTTTTTAACGGTTGGGAGGTAAGTTCTACCACTGTGTGTGAGCCAAAGTAGTGTCTGAGCTTTTGTGCACTAACTTTGAAGGCAAAGGACAACTTTTCAAGAGTTGGGTATCTACTTTGAGCTTCTGTTAGGATTCAATTGACGTAATAAATAGGGTTATTGAACCTTTTCCTTTTCAGCTAGGTGTACGGTACTGCAAGTCTAAGGGGACACAACCAAGTATAAATAAAACGTCTCTCATGGGAGAGGGCCGACCAAGATAGAGGCTTGGTCAAGTATCTTTTGATTTCTTCAAAGGCTTTGTCATAGTCTTTGTCCTAAAAGACTGATGTGTTCATTCTCAGCATCTTGAAGAATGGAAAACATTTATCCATGCATTTAGAGATAAACTATTTAGTGCTACTATTATTCCATTCAACTATTTGACTTCCTTTAAGTTAATAGGTGGCTTCTGATGAACGAAAACCGGCATCGCCGATATTCGCAAATACTTTGGTTTTAATATTTATAAAACTCTCGCAAGTGCACGAATCATTTCGAAGAAAATGATAAGTATACTCCCAAGGTCGATCTAAGGAAGGAATGTATGTGGTTTTTAATTTATTATTCAAACTTTTAAAAACGAAATTAAATCCTAAACATCCTGTCACGATAGTTTGGTTTTTGTGTTCCTAATCTAATAACATAAAATAAACATATATACAGATTAATTAAATATAATCTAATAACATAAAAATAAACATAGATACAAATTCAATAAATAATTATCTAAAAATAAACATATATACGGATTCAATAAATATTCATGCAAATTTTTATCATTTATATTAGCGGAGTATTTATGGATATAATAACTAAATTAATTATGCTTGCTCATATTAACTAGGTTATTAAAGATATAAATTGATATTTTATTGATTCTCTCTTTTTTATATAAATACCACCTTTGGTGGGGTTAGATATTCTTTGTTAACTAAACAAATCAATTAACACCTATGGGTGGGGTTGATAACTAATATGCTTAATTAAATTAATTCCTTTTTCTAAGAGATTGAAAATGAACCATTTAAATGCCACCTTTGGTGGGGTTAGACAATTTAAACATTATTCAAGGTGTCCAAATTAAACTTAAGAATTTAATTATCCGAGTACTAACTTTCAAGTTTTAAAACCACTATTGAAAACATGTTGTCAATACATTTTCACATAATAATTCTTATAAAAACTTTTGAAATAGAGTTTCACTCTAACTACCGGGCGATTGTATCAACAAATAAAAGAGCACTACTCTAAATTAGACCGGATAACTAAACCTTAAAATCTAATTTTCGGGTTTAAGTTTGTAATGAAAAATAATATATTTCTCTCTAACATTCTTAATATAAAATCTTGAATAAAAACAAAATCAATTCATTTTAAAGATTTTTACCTATTTAATATTTCGCAAGCATAACAACGTCGTTATTACATCATTTTTACTAAACAGCTAGCATAGTTAAATTTAACCACAGACAAGTTGAATATAACATGTAAGAATAAAGCATAAAAATAACTGTAAAGAAAATAAAATCCTTACAGAACTTCGACGCTATTCCCGTTGCTAGAAAACCTCCAAGCGGAATTTGCACTTCCATATATTGAATCAAAAATCTAAATTATTACAAAAACATTACAAGTTCCTCTCAAAAAGAGAAGAACTCTAAACCTAAGAGAATTGAACTAAAAACTAAGAGAAAAAGTAAGAAAAGCTTAGAAACTAAGAAAGAAACTAAGAGAAACTAAAAACTAAGCAATGAGAGAAAGAAAGAAGAGAGAAGTGAGTTTTGAAGGTGTGATTTGAAGTGAAGGGAAGGGGGGTATTTATAGGTGAGGATGGAGAGAAAAAATGAGTAAACAAATGTTAAAAAAATATTAAAAAATGTAAAAACGCGTATTGGAATTGCTGATGTCATCAATGACGTCAGCATGACGTCACAGGGGCTGCTGCACGTGAAAAATGGGGCGAAAACGCGTTGGGCGCGCGGTGGGGCTGCTGCTGGGCGCTGCGCGCGCGTGAACAGTGCCCACGCGCTGCGCTACGCGCGGCTGGGCGCTGGGCTGCGGCGCGCGATTTCCGTCTTTTTGACATTTTTGACCTTTTCGACCCATTTCGTCTGATTTTTCCATGTTTGTTGACCTTTTCTCACTTATTTATTGATATATTTGTGATGTATTGCTTTAAGTATTCCTCTTTGAGTCTTTAAATTACGTTTTTAAGCCAAAATTCCTGAAAAACAATAAAAATACCCGTGATTCCGAAAAAGACAAATTTATATAAATATATGATAAAACATATAAATATATATATTTTTAATCAATTAATGTACATAAAATCATGGTTATTTTAGTGCTTTTTGAGCACTCATCACAACCCCCAACCAGCTTCTTGCTAGTCTCTTAGCAAGAGAAGCGATAAAAGCTAAAAATTAAACTATCCTAAATCACTTTCGTGGATTGAAACGGTTGCATTTAGCCTATGCAACAAGCCGTTAAACCCCTAGGTTGCCCTAGTGGACGAGTTTGAGTCTCGTGAGGGTTTTCAGTAATGATACCCACAAACATTGAACTAAATGTAAAAAAAAAATAAAAACAATCAAAACAAAAATTAAAATTACAACTCAATCAAAAATTAATTTAAGAATAAAAGAAAACAACATATCACAAAAATATCTCATACTTTTTAATCTCCTTTAAGATCATAATTAAAATCTCAAGCATAAGTTATTTTAATCTCTTTAAACAATCATGATTTTATTACAATAATTAGTCGAAAATCATTTTCATATTTCTTTTCAAAAATGTATCAATTTAATTTTACCCAATTTCAGTGTCATGAATTAGAATTCGCTTCGACTCTATTCCTCACAAGTCAATACTCTCAAAGCACTGAATCCTATGGGTTTAAACACTCATACTAATTTATATGCGAAAGAGTTGATGTATAGAAATGAACTAATATGTTCGCATATGTATAAAGAATAAAGGCTCAAAGTGTTATTTTAACATTGATCTCATGAAAGGAATCGAATGTATAAATTATAAAGATATCATATATAAAAATTATTTTCATACATAAATCAAACTCATTAAGAAAGAATTTCAAGATATATGCTTTTTATAAATGAAGAAATTGCAATGACTTTTTTTTAGGGAATTACTTCCTATATCTTTCTTTTGTATTTAACCTTTACTCACAACTTTGTTGGCAATGTGGGTCATAGTATGTAGATGATACTATTTTTTTATCTCTCTATACATTTTTTTTTTGTTTTTTTTTATATGTATTTTTTTTAGAGAGTCAACCCATGTACAGATTGTACATTTTTTTGGATTTTGGTGAGTGGTTAATTTTGTGGCTTTTCTGTTTGATCTTGGTTTAGGTAACCCCAGATATGTCTTTTTGTTTTTGTAGCAGTCATGCATGAATGAGATATAAGCATATACTATCCATTTCTACTCAAATCGTTTAATCTAAACAAAAATAATAATCAAAAATATATGATACTCTATTAAGATGAGAAAAAATTCATACATTCAATGCTAATACCTATAGAGATCATCTAAACTTTTGAATAAATAAGAAATGTGTTTGGAGTAGAAAAAATATATATTTCACTCTGAATAAAAGAAATTAGGTTCAAATTATATCTCACAAGGGTAGTCTCCACTAAAAAATTCATAAACACCGATTTTGGGTTTAATATAATTTCCACATTTTATCAAGAAATACTAGTTATGACAAAAACTAACTAATTATCAAAAATAATTACAAAATATTTCATGATATGTTTTCAAAAAATTAATCTAACAGTACCAAAGACTTAACTATTTACTTAAATTTGATTTAAAGAAATGATAAATTTTTGTGAGATTTTTTTTATTTTTATTTTTTTATTAAGCATGGTAACTTTTCACCACCCCCAACCTAGAACTTACATTGTCCTCAATGTAACAACTGCAAATTAAAGATAAAGAGAAAAGAGTAGAAAGATTACCTATTTCTTGAGAATGTGTAAGTAGTAATGAAGGAATGCAGGTGCATCCATCATATTCATCATTAAAGTGTGTACAGACAGATTGCTGTGAACTTCTAACATCTCAACAAATATTTTTAGTTTTAACAAATTTTTTTTTTTAAATTATTCACATATAAGTAAACTAAAATAAACAATAAAATTAAGTAAATAAAACAAATAACAAAAAAATTACCTAACATGATGGGTTGCCTCCCATCTAGCGCTTAGTTTAACGTCTTAGCAAGACGTATCTTTTTGGTGCTAAGGGTTACTCAGCCAAATGCAATCCATTTCAGCAATGTTGTTTGGTTCTTCCACATAAGGCTTGATACGATGGCCATTAACTTTGAACGTTTTTTGTGTCTTGGAGTCCAATAGTTCTACCACTCCATGTTCAGATACCTGAACTATTTTGAATGGTCCATCCCATCTTGATCTTAGCTTTCCTGGAAACAATCTCAAACGAGAGTTAAATAAAAGAACTTTCATTCCAGGGTGAAAAGTTTTAGGAACTAGCCTCTTGTCATGATAGCGCTTAGTACGCTCCTTGTATAATTTGGCATTCTCATAGGCTTCATTCCTAATTTCTTCCAACTCATGAAGCTGGAGTACTCGTTTTTCACCTGCTTTATCTAAATCCATGTTTAGCTCTTTAATTGCCCAATAAGCCTTGTGTTCAAGTTCAACTGGAAGGTGGCACGCTTTCCCAAAGATTAACCGGTAAGGGCTCATCCCAATAGGTGTTTTGTAAGCAGTGCGGTATGCCCATAAGGCATCATTTAACTTAAATGCCCAATCCTTCCTTGAGGGACGCACAGTGCGTTCCAGTATTCCCTTAATTTGCCTATTACTTACTTCCACTAAACCGGAAGTTTGAGGATGATATGGAGTAGCTACCTTATGTGTGATGTTGTACTTGTTTAGTACTCCATCAAAGAGTTTGTTACAAAAATGGCTACCTCCATCACTTATTATAGCTCTAGGCGTTCCGAACCTACTGAATATTAAATCTTTCAAGAATTTCACAACAACATTAGCATCATTGGTTTTGGTGGGTATAGCTTCTACCCACTTGGACACATAATCCACAGCAACCAAAATGTATTGAAAACCATTAGATGGGGGAAAAGGACCCATAAAGTCAATCCCCCATACGTCAAAGAGTTCAACAACTAAATTAGATGTCAAAGGCATTTCATCTCTTTTGCTTATGTTTCCTGTTCTTTGACATCTATCACATTGTGCACAAAACATATGAGCATCTTTAAAAAGAGTGGGCCAAAAGAATCCAGACTGTAATATCTTACGGGCTGTCTTTTCACCTCCAAAATGACCCCCACAATGAAGTTCATGACAAAAAGTCAGAATGCTCTTATGTTCTTCTTCAGGTACACATCTCCGGATGACTTGATCTTGACCAATCTTGTATAAATAAGGGTCATCCCAGAAATAGTCCTTAATAGTTTTAAAAAACCTTTTCTTCTCCTGATATGAAGTGTTAGGTTGCAAAACACCAGTGGCAAGATAGTTTACAATATCAGCGTACCATGGGTTCGGACCTATGAAAAATAACTGTTCATCAGGAAAGGTTTCAACTATATCGTCATTACTCTCATCTTTAAGAGAATTAAAGTCAGAAATCAACCTAGACAAATGGTCAGCTACTAAGTTTTAACTGCCTTTCTTATCCTTGATTTCTAGGTCAAATTCTTGTAAGAGTAAGACCCACCTGATTAACCTTGGCTTGGCATTTGGTTTACTTAATAGGTATCTTAAAGCAGCATGATCAAAATGCACAATCACTTTAGATCCTACTAAATAAGACCGAAATTTGTCTAAAGAGAATACTATAGCCAAGAATTCCTTTTCAGTGGTGGTGTAATTCATCTGGGCATCATTGAGTGTTTTGCTAGCATAGTAGATAACATGTAAACGCTTATCCACTCTTTGTCCCAGGACTGCTCCTATTGCATAATCAGAAGCGTCACACATTATTTCAAAGGGTAAAGACCAGTTTGGTGCCATTATAACAGGGGTAGATGTGAGTTTATCTTTCAAGGTATTAAAGGAAGTAAGGCAGTCATTGTTGAAATCAAAATCAGCATCTTTGGATAACAAGTTACATAATGGACGACTTATTTTAGAGAAATCTTTAATAAATCGTCTGTAGAATCCTGCATGTCCCAAGAAGCTTCTTATCCCCTTCACAGATGTAGGGGGAGGTAGTTTGGATATCAATTCAACTTTTGCCTTATCAACTTCAATACCCTTGTTTGAAATTATATGTCCTAAAACTATCCCTTGTTGAACCATAAAATGACTTTTCTCCCAACTAAGGGTTAGATTGCATTCAATGCATCTTTCTAAAACCAAAGTCAATTTATGTAAGCAATCATCAAATGAGTTCCCAAAGACAGAGAAATCGTCCATGAAAATCTCAATGAATTTTTCCACCATGTCCGAGAAAATAGATATCATGCATCTCTGGAACGTGGCAGGGGCATTGCATAACCCAAATGGCATTCTGCGAAAAGCAAATGTCCCAAAAGGACATGTAAATGTGGTCTTTTCCTGATCTTCTGGTGCTATGGGTACTTGATAATATCCAGACAGTCCATCCAAAAAACAGTAAAATTCGTGCCCAGCTAATCTTTCCAACATTTGATCAATGAATGGAAGAGGAAAGTGATCCTTTTTCGTATATAAATTTAGTTTCCTAAAATCTATACACATTCTCCATCCAGTGATTATTCTAGTGGGCACTAATTCACTTTTGTCATTCTTAACAACTGTTATCCCAGATTTCTTTGGTACCACATGCACTGGACTAACCCACTTACTATCCGCAATAGGATAGATAATTCCTTCTTCTAATAATTTAAGAATTTCCTTCTTAACTACCTCTTGCATGTTTGGGTTTAGTCTTCTTTGGGCCTCTCGTACAGGTTTAGCACCGTCCTCCAAGTTGATCTTGTGCATACACATTGTTGGACTAATGCCTCTTATATCCCCTATACTTCAACCTATAGATTTCTTAAACTGTTTAAGCACTTTGATGAGTTCCTTTTCTTGTGGTTTGGTCAAGGTTGAAGAAATTATCACTGGATAAGTTTCCCCTTCTCCCAAAAACACATATTTTAAGTGCTCGGGTAAGTCTTTGAGTTCAAGTTCAGGTGGATTGGCCTCTTTAATAGATGAAGAACTGGGTAGATTTAAAAGTGTACTAGATTTTGTCATCACTTCATTATTGTCTAGTTGTTCAAGGTACCCCTTTATTTCCTCATCTAAATCTTCTTCAACCTTTTCAAGTGTAAGAACGGTTTCAAGCTTGTCTTCTATTCTGGTTCGGAAAAAGGTGTTTTGGACAAGATTATCCAAAGGATCAACATCGAATATTTCATCGATGGCAGAAATAGAAGGGAAAGGTGAAGAATCAAAAACTTTAAAATGAACAGTCTCTCCTAAGACTGTCATTGTCAAATTTCCATCTTGGACATCAATAATAGTTTTAGTAGTTGCCATAAATGGTCTACCAAGCAATATTGTGTGCTCTCTGTCCAATGCTGGATTTTCTTGCATATCCAGAACCACAAAGTCAACAGGTATTATCAGTTTGTCTACCTGTACCAAAACATCCTCAACTATTCCCTCTGGATATTTAAGAGATCTATCTGCAAGTTGAAGGGACATAGTTGTGGGCTTTAAATCCCCTAGGTTGAGTTGTAAGAATATAGAGTAGGGCATCAAATTTATACTAGCACCTAAATCAAGCATTGCTTTAGCAACCTTCCTATCCCCCATAGTTATGTTTATAATAAAACTTCCAGGGTCTTTCAACTTAGGGGGTAGTTTGTGCTGAAGTACAGCGCTAGAAATTTCTGATACTACTACTCGTTCATTCAGTTCATACCTCCTTTTCTTAGTGTTCAACTCTTTGAAAAATTTGGCATATGAGGGCACATTCATGATCACTTCTAATAATGGTAAATTGATATTTACTTTAGAGAGCATATTAAACAGATCATTGAATTGCTTATCTTGTTTGGATTCTTTCAACCGGTGGGGAAAAGGTACTTGTATCTGGTGTGGTTCTGTTGTCTTTTGAATTTTGGGGGTGTCAGATGACCCCCCAATGAGTTTTTCAGAAGGCTTGTTAAGTTTAACACTTGTTTCTCCTTTTTGCGAGATTAGAATATCGCCTTCTTTGTTACCTGAACTACAAGGTAGATTGTTAGAGATTTCAGGTAAACTGGTATTGACTACCTTACCACTTCGAAGGGTTCTAACATCCTTTGCTTGTTCTGGTTGACTGGGCAACTTTCCTGATTCTTTCTTTTGCATTTGTTCAGCCAGCTGCCCAACTTTAAATTCAATTCTTTTAACCGAAGCCTCCATGGTGTTCAACCTTTGATTAGTCATCAATTGGTTGTCACGACTAACTTGAATAAAAGCATTCAAGCTATCTTCTAAGGTTGGTTTAAAAGATTGGCTTGGTGGGTAAGGGTGGTTGTTATCCGACCTTAGTGTTGGATATTGGGTGTAGGTTGGGTGATTATAGGTGTTTGGATGATACCTTTGAAAAGATTGGACTTCCTCTATGGCATCGACACTAGAATCACAAGTATTTGAACAATTATGAGTACCATGCCCAATTGAACAACACACTTCACATACCTCTTGATTTGAAATTTGGTGGGAAGTGAGGAATTTCACTTGTTTAGTCAATTCAGCAAGTTGCAAGGTTATCTCATTATCAGAGCCGACTTCATTGACCTTTGCTTTCCTTCTACCACCTCTTTGTTGGGAATTAGAACCCAATAGCTCATAGAGATTATAGGTTTCCTCTGCGGTCTTTTCTCCTACAGCACCTCCAGCAGCATTATCAACCATGTATTGACTCTGTAGTGTCAATCCATCGTAAAAGAATTGGTTTTGTAGCTGTAATGGAAAGCTATGATTTTGACATTGAATGAAAAGGAGTTTGAATCGTTCCCAAGCTTCATGAAAGGGCTCTTCATACATTTGAGAAAATGTTGCTATCTTTGTTCTTAGATCAACAGTCTTTTGATGGGAATAGAACCTACCCATGAAAATTTCATAGACTGCCTCCCAAGTTTTAAGAGAACCTGACTGTAGAGTAATGAACCATGACCAAGCTTTATCTTTGAGAGTGTAAGGAAAACACCTCATCCTAAGTTGATCTTCATTAATTGCATGTAGTGGAAAGGTTTGGACAATAGCATAGAATTCTCGAATGAAATTTAAAGGGTCTTCATTAGGGATACCGTAAAAGGAAGGCAACAAAGAATAATGAATCTTTTTCAATTCATAATTCCTTGCAGCCTCTTGTAATTGGATACCGGAAGTTACATTGCCAATGATTGACATTGTATATTCTTTCATCTTTTTCCGCCTATCTTCAGCATCTCCCATGGTTGTTTGTAGTTGAAAATGATCCTCCTCCTATTGTGTATCAACATTTTGCTTTTAGTAGATATCTCTAAGAAATATTTATAACTTGATAAAACGTAAAAAATGCAAGGAACCTAATTTTTTTTTTTTTTTAAATTTAAGCGAATGGACAGAATTTTTGAAACAAACGAATTTTATTTCATCTGAATTTTTATTAAACGCAAACTAAAACAAAGGAAAATACAATAATGGGTGACCTCCCATACAGGACTAAAATTTATCGTCTTCTAGTAAGACGTTGCTTGGAGATTGCAGAATGAAAAACTCAATGTCTCCTCTTCATTGAATTCATTTAAGTTTCAAATTAGTCTTTGCCTTTTTGCAAATGTTCAACTAACTGTTCAACTTGAACTTCCACCTTTTTGATAGAAGCTTCCACAGAGTCCAACCGTTGATTGGTTTTAGATTGATTATCCCTACAGACTTGAATAAAAGAATTCAAGTTGTCCTCCAGGGTTGGTTTATTGGGAATGCTTCTTGGAATAGGTGGGTGGAATTGCTGACCTGCCTGGTTTGAGCCTTGAGTGAAAGGAGGGTTGTTTTGCCTCCAAGAGAAATTTGGATGACTTCTCCACCCAGGATTATAGGTATTTGAGTTGGGATCAAACCTTGGTCTTTGTTGATATGCTCCCAACACATTAACCTGTTCAGGTCCAGTTGTATCTCCTTGATATGGACAGGCTTCAGTACCATGTCCCATGTTGCTGTACAAACCATATTGTTCATTATTGGTGTTGGTTTGTGTAGCGAGAAGGGCAACTTGCTTAGTCAGTTGAACAAGTTGTTGTTGAACTTCATTACTGGAGTCGATTTCATGAACTCCAGCTTTTCTCACTCGGGAGCTTTTCTGTTGGGAATTAGCACCCAACATCTCAAAGAGGTTATACGTCTCTGAGGCAGTTTTTTCTCCTATTGCTCCTCCTGCAGCGTTGTCGACAATGAACTGACATTGTTGTGTAAGTCCATCGTAAAAGAATTGGTTCTACAACTGCAGGGGAAAGCTATGATGGGGACACTGAGTGAGAAATATCTTGAACCTATCCCAAGCTTCATGGAATGGTTCTCCATCCATCTGAGAGAAAGTAGCAATCTTTCCTCTCAACTCTGATGTTTTTTGATGGGAATAGAATTTTCCCATGAATTTATTGTAAATGTTACCCCATGTCATCAGAGAACCTGGGGGAAGTGACATCAACCAAGCTTTGGCCTTATCCTTTAGAGTGTAGGGAAAACATCTCATCCTAAGTTGATCCTCGTTTAGAATACCGAGGGGGAATGTTTGGACCGTAGCATAGAAATCTCTCATAAAGGAAAGAGAATCTTCATTAGGTAATCCATAAAAAGAAGGAAGCATAGAAAAATGAATATTTTTAAGGTCATAATTCCGAGCAGCCTCTCCCAATTGGATAGCGGCAGTTGCCGTGCCAATTACCGGTCTTGCAAACTCCTTCATCGTGGTTTCCCTCATAGGTTGGTTTTCCTCCATTTCTTTTGGTTCTAGTAAAGGATTAAGACTTGGTTCTATGTTTGGCTCAAAAACAGGTTGATGGGTAGAATCCAGTTTTGTTGACACTTGTTTAAATTTATGAAAATTATTTACATATGGTGTTAGGGGGTTTTCTAAGGATCTCCTACCACGCATAGACTATTGTAAACGTAAATTTAAAACTCCTGTCAACAAAATAAAAAAATTTAGAGAAAATTTACATGTTATTCAATTCAAAGGACTAAACAAAACTAGTTAAACCCTAAAAAAAAATTATCATTTTTTTTTAATTTTTTTTTTAATTTTTTTTTTAATTTTTTTTTTAATTTTTTAATTTTTTTTTTATTTTGTAACATAATTAGTATTAACCAAGAGTGCTCCCAGGAAAGAATGGTGGTGCAAACGGCTCCTTAAATACCATTCTCCTAGCCAGAGCAACGTTCTCATGAAAGACTAGTGGCACAAAGACTTCAAGAACTAGTCTCCTAGACAGAACTCCCTTAGATTTTTACTTTTCATGCTATTTAGTTAATTAGATATGAATTCAATTAATTTTTTTTTTATAAACGGTAATTTTATTTTACTATTCACGCTATATTATTTCTTATTAACTTAAAATTTTTTTGAATTTTGAATTTTAAATTTTTTTTTTATTTATTTATTTATTATATTTTTTTTTACTATTCATGAACGGTAAAATTTTTTTACTTCAAATTTCAAATTTCTAAATTATTTTACAATAAAAAAAATTATTTTTTTTTATTTATTTATTTATTTTTTTTTTCTTATGAATTTTGAAATTTGATTATTGTTAAAATATCATAATTATTTACAGCACAAAAATGTTTTTTTAAAATTTTGATAAATAATTTAAAAACGCTATTCCTTCCCCGGCAACGGCGCCAAAAACTTGATGAACGAAAACCGGCATCGCCGATCTTCGCAAATACTTTGGTTTTAATATTTATAAAACTCTCGCAAGTGCACGAATCATTTCGAAGAAAATGATAAGTATACTCCCAAGGTCGATCTAAGGAAGGAATGTATGTGGTTTTTAATTTATTATTCAAACTTTTAAAAACGAAATTAAATCCTAAACATCCTGTCACGATAGTTTGGTTTTTGTGTTCCTAATCTAATAACATAAAATAAACATATATACAGATTAATTAAATATAATCTAATAACATAAAAATAAACATAGATACAAATTCAATAAATAATTATCTAAAAATAAACATATATACGGATTCAATAAATATTCATGCAAATTTTTATCATTTATATTAGCGGAGTATTTATGGATATAATAACTAAATTAATTATGCTTGCTCATATTAACTAGGTTATTAAAGATATAAATTGATATTTTATTGATTCTCTCTTTTTTATATAAATACCACCTTTGGTGGGGTTAGATATTCTTTGTTAACTAAACAAATCAATTAACACCTATGGGTGGGGTTGATAACTAATATGCTTAATTAAATTAATTCCTTTTTCTAAGAGATTGAAAATGAACCATTTAAATGCCACCTTTGGTGGGGTTAGACAATTTAAACATTATTCAAGGTGTCCAAATTAAACTTAAGAATTTAATTATCCGAGTACTAACTTTCAAGTTTTAAAACCACTATTGAAAACATGTTGTCAATACATTTTCACATAATAATTCTTATAAAAACTTTTGAAATAGAGTTTCACTCTAACTACCGGGCGATTGTACCAACAAATAAAAGAGCACTACTCTAAATTAGACCGGATAACTAAACCTTAAAATCTAATTTTCGGGTTTAAGTTTGTAATGAAAAATAATATATTTCTCTCTAACATTCTTAATATAAAATCTTGAATAAAAACAAAATCAATTCATTTTAAAGATTTTTACCTATTTAATATTTCGCAAGCATAACAACGTCGTTATTACATCATTTTTACTAAACAGCTAGCATAGTTAAATTTAACCACAGACAAGTTGAATATAACATGTAAGAATAAAGCATAAAAATAACTGTAAAGAAAATAAAATCCTTACAGAACTTCGACGCTATTCCCGTTGCTAGAAAACCTCCAAGCGGAATTTGCACTTCCATATATTGAATCAAAAATCTAAATTATTACAAAAACATTACAAGTTCCTCTCAAAAAGAGAAGAACTCTAAACCTAAGAGAATTGAACTAAAATCTAAGAGAAAAAGTAAGAAAAGCTTAGAAACTAAGAAAGAAACTAAGAGAAACTAAAAACTAAGAAATGAGAGAAAGAAAGAAGAGAGAAGTGAGTTTTGAAGGTGTGATTTGAAGTGAAGGGAAGGGGGGTATTTATAGGTGAGGATGGAGAGAAAAAATGAGTAAAAAAATGTTAAAAAAATATTAAAAAATGTAAAAACGCGTATTGGAATTGCTGATGTCATCAATGACGTCACAGGGGCTGCTGCACGTGAAAAATGGGGCGAAAACGCGTTGGGCGCGCGGTGGGGCTGCTGCTGGGCGCTGCGCGCGCGCGCGGGGGCTGTCGCACCGCGCAGCTCGGCGCGCGTGAACAGAGCCCGCGCGCTGCGCTGCGCGCAGCTGAGCAGGCCAGCACGCGCGGCATGGGGCGCTGGGCTGCGCGCACAACTGGGCTGCGGCACGCGAGTTCCGTATTTTTGACATTTTTGACCTTTTCGACCCATTTCGTCCGATTTTCCATGTTTGTTGACCTTTTCTCACTTATTTATTGATATATTTGTGATGTATTGCTTCAAGTATTCCTCTTTGAGTCTTTAAATTGCGTTTTAAGCCAAAATTCCTGAAAAACAATAAAAATACCCGTGATTCCGAAAAAGACAAATTTATATAAATATATGATAAAACATATAAATATATATATTTTTAATCAATTAATGTACATAAAATCATGGTTATTTTAGTGCTTTTTGAGCACTCATCAGCTTCATGTTCACTAAAGCATGTATCTTGTTTAGTTTGGTCTCAATCCCTCGAGCTGATACAAGGTACCCTAAAAAATTTTATACAACAATACCAAAGATACATTTTTTGAGGTTAAGTCTCATACCATACCTTCAAATTATGCAAATACCTTTTCTAGGTCTTTGATATGGTCCAGGGGTTGAGTTGATTTTACTAACATGTCATTCACATAAGCCTTCAGGTTCCTTCCTAATTGATCTGCAAACATTTTGTTAACGAGACGTTAATATATGGCACTTGCATTTTTTAGTCCGAATGGAATCCTTGTATAAAAGAAGGTCCACTCTTTCGTAATGAAATATGTTTTTCTTCGTCTTTGGGAAGCATATTGATTTAGTGGTAACTAGAATATGCATCTAAGAAACTCATCAACCTAAAACCATTGGAAGCATCTACCAGCTTATCAATACTTGGGAGAGGGAAGAAATCTTTGGGACATGACTCGTGTAGATCTATAAAGGCTATACGTATACAGGGTGACCCATATGCCTTTTTTACCAACATCACATTTGAAAACCATGGAGGATATCTGACATCCCTTATAACCTCAACCTTCTTAAGAGAGGTGATTTAATGCTTGATCACTAGATTCTTTTCCCTCGAGAATTTCCTTTTTCTTTACTGAATAGGTCTAACCTCTGGATCGACATTTAGTTTGTGCGTTATTACTTTTGGGTCAATCCCAAGCATATCTTCCAAATTCCATGCAAAGATGTCTAAGTTTGTCTTGAGGAACTGCGAAAGTTTCTCCTCTACCTCTTCTGTTAGGTCCCTACTTAGTTTTAAGGGGTGGTTCTCATCTTTGCCTCCTATTGGCATATCTTGCATCATATTTAGATTGACAAAGCTTGCCAAACTTTTTTGGTCAGACCACCTTTGAAGGAGACCCCTTTATGATTGCTACTTATGGGTAACCTCTTTCAAGGTGGCATTATAGCAGCTCATGGCATTTTCTTGGTCTCCCATTATCTCTCCTAGGCCCTAGTTAGTAGGGAATTTGATTAAATGATAGAAGGTGGATGAAACTACCCTCATTCTATGTATCCATGGCCTGCGCAAGATGGAATTGTAGTGATTTGGGACATCGATGACTAGGAAATTGGTCATCACTATCATCCTTTTTGCCATGATGGGCAACACCATTATTTCTACTACATAGGTGGTACTATTATTAAACCCCACTAAGGGAGTTCTACCTTAACAATATCAAATTCCCTTACTCTTAGGGCCCTATTTTGTTAGTTTCCTCTTATGAAGTCTTTCAAATATCCTCTGACTAACAACTCATCTATCTTATTTTTAAGGTGTCTTTAGTCTTTTGTTTCATGGTCCATATCTTTGTGGAAGGCACACCATTTAGAGATGTACCTGAGTAGGGATTTCATCTTTGGGGGCCATTTGACATTTTTCTCCTTTTACATTCTTAATATAGCCTGGGTCAGATCCATCCTCAAAGATGGCCCTCTAAGAGGAGAGAATGACCTTCCCTAAGGTTCCCTATTCCTCAACCAGTGTCCACCTCCCATATTGTTTGGTGTGAAATTTTTACTTATGTTGCTCTGATTTTCTCTATTTAAGCTTATCTTCCTCTCTCTTTTTCTGGCATGACCTCCTTATTGATTCGATGGCCCTCAACTAGGCCTAACTCTCTTTCAAGGTTGACGAATTTTCTTGTCTCCTCTTCCTCTAAAGTATGAGGAACTATTTTGGTTAATTCCACTAACAAGTCAAAATTCTTTGAGAGACCACATCTAAAAGCTTCTATAGCAATAGAGATAGGAATTTAAGAGATTTCCAACTTTTCTTCCCTGAATTGCTTCATATATTGCTTTGTGGATTCACCCATCTCCTGAATGATTGAGAATAGGTGATGAGATTCTTTTCTCAAGGGCTTGTTACAGGTATAGTTTGTGATGAATAGCCTGGCAAACTGGTAGAAGAATGTTATAAAGCGAGGTGCCAAGTTGTTGAACCACTTATGTGCACCCTCACAGAGGGTGGAAACAAACAATTTACACATAATGGCATCTCAATTTCCCTGTGTGAGGCTCATAGAGGCCATGTTTTCCTTGAAGTAATGTACATGTGTTACAAGGTCCTTGTTTCCAAAATAATCGGGGCATTTATGAGCATTGAACTTGGTTGGTGGTTCATCGTTCACTATCTCATCAGAAAATAAAGAGACACATAATTGTTCATAATCCATATCTACATCATAAGGGGGTTTTCCTTTCTCGTGTCTCTTATTGGCTGTCTTTAAGTCCTAGTCTTATTTTTTATTGGTCTCCTCTAATGCACGAAGTCGTGCCTTGATGAGTGCTTAAAAAACACTAAAATTACCATAATTTAATGTACTTTAATTGATTAAAAATATTTCTATTTATATAATTTAAAGAATCGAAAAATAATACTGGAGGCAATACATCACAAAAATGTTCAAAAAAAATGAGGAAAAGTAAAAAAAAATAGAAAAATGAAAAAATGCCCAGCCACGTGTGCGCCACACCGAAAGGCTGCGCGTGGTCGCGCTCAATATCGCCACAAGTCCTCATGCAGCTACACCCAATCACCCCGCAAGTCCTCGTGCAACCACACACACATCACGCTAAATTCTACGATTATCAACACCTGCATTAGCACCATCCACTTTATGAATTCTGCACATGTTAACGCATTTTAGATTGTGAATCCCACCAAATCATGCGTGTTGGAGCCCCACATGCATTCCAACCTATCCAATACGCGTATATCATCATTTTTTGAATTTTTTCTTCACTTTTTTAGCTTTTTCCTCACCTATAAAAACTCCTTCTCTCCTAATGTAAAAAACACACCTTAAGAAGCAATTTTCTCAACTCTTTCTCTCTCTAGAAATTTTCTTTATTTTTTAATTTTAATGTTCTTCTCTTTTTGAGAAGAACTAGCTATGTTTTTGTAAATTTCTAACTTTTGATTCAATAAACGGAAATTCAAATCCGTTTGGAGGTTATACAATAATAGAATTAGCATCAAAGTGTTGTAAGGATTCTTTTAAGGTATAAATTTTAAAATGAATTTTTTACAATTATTTTTTATGTTTTATTCTTATATGTTATATTTAATTTGTTTGTGATTAAAATTAACATGGCTAGTTGTTTGTAAGTATGATATAATAATAACGTTATTATGTTTGCGAAATATTAAATAGGTAAAAATTTCTATAAAATGAATTGATTTTGTTTTTATTCAAGATTTTATATTAATAATGTTATAGAGAAATATATTATATTTCATTACAAACTTAAATCTAAAAATTAGATTTTAAGATTTAATTATCGAATCTGATTTAGAGTAGTGCTCTTTTATTTGTTGGTACAACCGCACAGTGGTTAGAGTGAAACTCTTTTTCAAAAGTTTTATAAGAACTATTATTCAAAAATGTATTGACAACATATTTTCAGTAATGGTTTTAAAACTTGAAGGTTAATATTTGGATAATTAAATTCTTAGGTTTAATTTGGACACTTTGAATAAAGTTTAAAATGTCTAATCCCACCAAATGTGACATTTAAATGGTTCATTTTCAATGTCTTAGAAAAAATGAATTAATTTAATTAATCAAATTAGTTATCGACCCCACCCATAGGTGTTAACTGATTTGTTTAATTAAAAAAGAATATTTAACCCTACCAAATGTGATATTCATATAAAAAAAAGAGAATCAATAAATATCAATTTATACCTTTAATAACCTAAATAATATGAGTAAGTATAATTAATTTAATTGTTATAGTCATAAATACTCCACTATTATGAACGATAAAAAATTGCATAATTTTTTTATTGAATCCATATCTATGTTTATTTTTATGTTATTAGATTAGGAAACACAAACCAAAATATCGTGACAGGATGTTTAAGATTTAATTTTGTTTTTAAAAGTTTGAATAATAAATTAAAAACCACATATATTCCTTCCTTAGATCGACCTTAGAAGTATACTTTTCATTTTTTATAAAATGATTCGTGCACTTGCAAGAGTTTTACAAATATAAAACCAAAATATTTGCATGATCGGTATTGCTAATCCGATGTCGATTCTACTCATCACACTGCTCGACCCTTTCTTTACTGAATCCATTGTTCGTCATTAGGTCTTACCGAGCTAGAAAAAGGGTTCCTTTTGACTTCCTGTACAACCTAGTTAGGTTCGAGATGGACGTGCCCCGATCTGTTTCTGTTGATCGGGTCAATAGCTCGGTCGTTAGAAGCCTCTCCTCTTGACTGGGAACGTAGTAACCTATTTTCTCTTATGGTTTCCTCGAGCTCTCTTTTTAACTCGAGGAGTTGGCGAGCTAATTCTTGATGGAGGTTAGCCTTTGTTCTGGTCTCATTAAGGATCGGTAAGGCATTTCCCTATGTCACCATTGCTTTCTCGTTAGCTAGTCTCAATTGTCTCTTAACACGGGTTTCTACCATGGTGATATGCATAGATGATTGTGAGTTCTATGTTAGCTTGTGAAGGAAACACATTTGATTTCCCAAGTTTTCCTCAAAGTTCAGAGTGTATCTTAAGAAATACAGGGTTAGAAACTTAAGCTCGTTCTCAAAATCTAAGCCCCACGATGGGTGCCTAAATCTTTGGGAGGATCCGTATTTCCATAGAGATAACTTAGAGAGAAGTTAGAGTAATTAATTGAATGTGTGGATTACTCAGGAAGTCCATGCATATATATAAAGTCTTATATATACAAATGTCAATTACATAGAATAAACACATGTAAGTATCAAAAAAGATAGAAAATGATAAAACAAATACATTTGTAGACCAGGGTCGACTATCCTAAGGCTCAAATTGGTGAACGACCCTATAAATATATAAGATGCTCAAATTGTCTTCTGGACTCGGATTGTCCTCTAGATTCAGGGTGTCTTTTGGACTCGAGCTATCTTCTAGACTAATTTATGGATCCAACCAAATATAATTTAAAGTTAATAATAATTATGTTAGTATAAAATAATTCTAACATAAAAGTGCTTTTATTCACGGTTTGCACGACTTGTAACTTCAACTACAAAACTTTTATTAAAAAAATCCTTTACTTAACTGAAGCAACATAATATTTTTATTTGAGTATTTATAAAATCGATTAATATTAAGTTATTTCTATTCTCATTTGTTAAATTTTGAGTATAAGGAAATCAACAATATGTTTTTAAAAAGATAAAAGATATTTATGTGGTTTTTAAATTTATAGTTTTATGATACTTTAATTTTTAAATTTTACTGAAATTTTAAAGTTTAAAAATTAAGTGTGTTTTTTTTTTTAATAAAGACCTAAATATATAGTTAAAATTTAGAAAGTAAAAGCACCACAAAACACCAAAATTTAATACTTATGCGGAGAGAACCTTTTAATTTTTTTTTTCTTTGTAGCTTTTATTCATTTTTCCCAAGTTCTAACGCCAAGCCTCTTATACCGTTCGAAGAAAAACCCCTAACGCCTCTGTACACTCCAGCCGGCGGCCTCCACGGCTCCACCCTGCTTTTCTCCAGTCTTCCTACAGCGACGGTCACCCTCCTTTGACGGCTCCTCAAGCACTTCCCGACTACTGACACTCTCGCTCCCCTAATTGATTGGTATTTCTTTTATGCTTTGTTCTCTTTATTTCTGCTCAGATATGCTTTTTAGTATTTGTTTCCAAAGCAGTAAAAATCAGCAAGAGCTATACAAAGGCCAACAAAGCTGTAAATAAGCACTAAGAGAGGTGGTTAGATTAGTTGTTAATTTTTTTTATTCTTCTTTAAGTGTAATTGATCTTTCTGATTTTTATATATGTTTCGTAATTGGATTAAAGAGGAGATCAGCTTCTGATAGAAAATGTCCCGTGTTAGCCTTTATCATCATCTATTCATCATTGTATACAGTTATTTCACTAAAATAATATCACAATCGAAATCTATATCAATCTCTAGCAAAACAGCACGTCTAATGAACTCTGATTCTTTAATTTAGACCAGCCATTTAAAAATGGGTGTATTTGATTGGATAATTCAATTTCTTCCGAGCTTTGTGCTAATTGCCAACTTGACTGCTGGTTAATTTTATTTAGTTTGAATTATTCTTTTGATTAGTTTACTTCATGTGATTAATAAAATGATGGGCCACAACACAAATTTCTTAGTTATTTTAAGAAGAATAGTAATTTATTCTCTTTATTATTTTTCGTAGCAGTTTAGTCTTATTGTTCTTAAAAAGTGACAATATAAAAACAAATGATCAATTTTTCGTTTTTGTTAATTTTATATTGTTTTAACTATTATTGAGATATCAATTTCATAAATTATTTTTAGTATTAGACAATAATGACTATAAAATTGATAAAAAAATAAAATAAAAATTTTAAAATTTGATTAATTGTCTTTGTGTTGCCATTTTTTCATTATAAAATGACTAAACTGTTAATAAAAAAAATAATAAATTGATTAAACTACTACAAAAAATAGACCGTGCATTTGTCTCTTGTAAAAATGAACCTTAATATATTTTTTATGTATAGTGTGATAAGTGGTTCCTTATGAACTCTATGTTCATTTGGTTTACATTTAGAATTTAATTTTGGTATGGTATCATATAATCTAGAACTATGTAAACTTTTTTTAGGAAGTTGTACTACTATTGGTGGGAACTTATAATCTTGAGGATTTAATATCAAAAAAGGTACATTAGATCTTTCATGCACATCATGGCTAATGTTGATGATCATTTATAGTAAGTAAGTCGAATAAATGTTTGAGTTTTAGATATTCGTAATTCAAGTATATCTTTTATAACTATCACATATAGTATATACTCATGCATTCACTAACATGTTCACAATACTTAAAATTATTTTTTGTGCTATAGTTTACGTTGGTCGATCAATCGAGCTTTGATTGATTTCTGTCAAGACCCTCTCAAGTTGTTTTTAAGTTTACATGAACGATCAAACTTTGACTTCTGTCGAGACCTTCTCGGGTCAATTTCTTAACGCATCTCGGTTAATTGATTGAAGAACTCGATCAAGCGATTGAAGAACTCAATCGAGCGAGTGAACAGTAATTGTTAGTTAAGAATCCTTTTTTAAATTAAACTCTACGTGATTTTACGACATATCCTTGTTTTGATTAAGTTTTTTAAAATCCTAACGAGGGTATTTTAATCTTTTCATTGAGATTTAAGTTTAGCAATTCAAATCCTATAAATATACAAACCGTGGCTTACTTTTAAACGACACAGAATATATAATTTTCAGTGTCATTGTCTTCTCTTCTATTCTTCTTCTCTCTTCTACTATTCTAATTAGATTGATTCTAGATGTTTTTAATTGTTATTTGATTCATAAATCACTACCTAGATTAAAGCTTTATTATCTATTCTAAAAATCGTACGCTCTTGATTGTTGATCTATGTTTTGAACTAGGGTTAAGATATGTTTCTTATCAAAATTCATTTAGAACGCATACTAACACTTGTGTTTTTTGTATTTTCTTCTCTTCTATGCTTCTTCTCTCTTCTACTATTCTAGTTAGATTGATTGTAAATGTTTTAAATTGTTATTTGATTCATAAATCACTACCTTGATTAAAGCTTTATTATCTATTCTAAGAATCCTATGTTCTTGATTGTTGATCTATGTTTTGAACTAGGGTTAGGATATGTTTCTTATTAAAATCCATTTAGAACACACACTAGCACTGGTGTTTTTTGTGTTAATCTTTTGCAGGTTGTTGAATATGTCTAATTGGTGATAAGTTAATTGGAACGTTTTTCTAGATACCACTCTCGTTAATCTTGAAAATTGTGAAAACAGAGTAAGAATCCGTAAGTTAGGTACGTTGGAATAGTATCCTAGGGAGGAGAATATCAAACCAAGTTTGTACTTGAACGTTTGGTTTTTATAGTTAAGTGGTCTGATGGACAAGTAGTTTCACATTTATTGATAGTTTGCAAATTAGACGTCATTGAATTTAAATGGGTTAGTTTTATCTTTAGACTCTCTAATTTTCCTCCCATTCTGTCTTCCCTCTTGTTCTAACGTTTTTATAGATTATTTAACTTTTTTCTTCCTATTCTCTCTCTATATTCGCCGTTTGTAAGTTAAATGGCGTTTTCTTCATTTGGGAATGCTATGTCTCTCCTCTAAATTGTTTCAGTGTGATTATTTAGATACTTAAATGCTTTAATATTTTCTTATTTATTCCCTTCTTCGAAAAGTTTCTTAGCGTGTAATCGTGTTTATGTTGCCTTTATGCATTTCTATTGAAATGTCTTGCTTTAGAATTCAATGAATTCTTGAGGAAATAGGCACAAATGGCTCTCTACTTTTAACTATTTATAAGTTTCTTTCAAAAAAATTTAATCTCTTCATTCTTAGGAATGAACCAGTTGGAAGGGCCTTCATCTCTCAAACGAAAGCGGCCAGACTCTAACCTGACAAAAGAAGAACGCATCCTTTATGATGTGGTTAGAAGCAAGACTGACATGGGAATCTGGAGAGCAGACCTGAAGAATGAAACAAAGCTTGCTGAGAATATGATTAATAAATCTCTCAAATCTCTTCTGGCCAAAAATCTCATAAAAGAGGTCGTAAATATCCATAAGAAGGGTAAAAAACACTACATGGGTACTGAATTTGAGCCGTCAAAAGAAATCACTGGTGGGGATTGGTACGTAAATGGCAGTCTTGATACTGAGTTCATAAATGTGCTCAAGGAACAGTGTCGTAAACTCATATATAAGCAAACAGTTGCCACATTGGACGGAATTTTGGATATTATTAGACGCAGTGGAGTCTTCAAGGTTCAGTTCACCAAGCAACAAATTGAGGAGATTCTGAGAAATTTGGTTTTGGACAATGAGGTGATGGAGGTCACGAGCAGTGGAATGGGGGAGTTTGATTCAATTCCTGAAGGTAAACTTTGCTACAAATGCAAGAGCAAGGGAGGTACCAAAGGAGAAGTGAAAATAGGGGCCATGGCTTCCATTCCATGTGGAGTTTGTCCAAGAATTAGTCAATGCACACCTGATGGCATAATATCACCTACTACCTGCGTTTACTACACCAAATGGTTGGATTTCTGACTTAATAATAGATGATTATGATAACATAGTTTTTTCTCTTATGGATTTTGAAATTATTCTTCTTTCTTTCTTCTATAATATCATAATATTGTGTTTGGTTTTTTTAGACAAGTCGGGTTACATGATTTTGTGACAACCGTGATTAGTATAACTGTGATCAAGTGATGAAAATTTAGTTGCTTATTGTAAATTTGTAATATATATTTTTAATAGAGTTATAGCTTTTTATTTATGTTGCCGAAGTTTACAAAGAATATATAGAACCTTACGAAGGTAAAACTTTTTGGTTATATGTTGGTTATTGATTATTTGGTGTGTATATGTCATTCTTATTATTTCATGATGTATCCCTCAATCTATATGTCACATGAATATTATACTAATGACATGTAGAAAAAAGAAACAAGAATGGAAAGATATCAAAGACAGCAAAGACATTTGTTATAAATTTACATCTCAAAGTCTTATTTATGCAGTGTAGTGGGATTAAAAACTCGGTACCTCTTTGTGAACATCACATGGTCTTCTTTCTTCATATTTTAGATTTTGTTTATTGGAGGGAGGACTATTTTCTTTTGGAATTGATTGTCATTTTGGGTATTTTTTTTATTTTTTATTTTAGTTATTAAATAAAATTAACTATAATTTATGATTTTTTCTATCTAAATTGGTATATGAAGCCATAGATTTCGTCTAGAATAATTTTTTAAAATGTTTTCGTTATTATTTATGCACTTTTTTTCTTTTGATTTAATCTTAGATTTATATATGCTATTTTATTGGTTAGAGATGATATTTTGGAAGTCATGTTTATAAAATCAATGAAATTGGTTGAAAATATTGATGTATTTTTTTTTGTAGCAATTCCGCTGTCCCCCACTTACGCGCGCCTCTGATCCCGTGCGTTGATCTCTGCATGCAACCAGATCTTTAGCGAATCAAATGATGCCACGTGTCTGCACTAATCTTTTCGCCGAATGAGAAAATGTCACGTGTCCCACTCAATGTATAAGCCAATCATGTTATGACACATGTGATGTTACGATAAGCGCGAAAGCGCAGGATCACGCCCGCGTGCAGCCGTTGTCTCCCGTGCGACAATCCATCGTGCGTCCCGTTTCCCGCGGCCAATCAGAAGCTGCCACATGTCCGCTTTAAATCCTTGCAGCGAATCAGACGCTGACACGTGGCATGCATAATGAATTAAAAAAATACAGAAACGACGCCCTGTCTCACGCGTGAATTAAAATAAGGGTTCGATATCGAAAATCGATACGCGTGATTTTTATTTTTCGATACAAATTTTTACGCGTTTATTTAAAAAAAAAGAAAATAAAAAATGTAATATTTTAGATGTATTTTTTAGCTATAAATAGGAGATAGTATGAGAGAGTAAAATTTTTTTTGGAGTTTTGGAGAGTTTAGTTTTGGAGATTATTTTGTGTTGTTTGGTTTTGGACTATAGAACACGCAGAAGCCATTTTTTGGCTTTTTTTTGTGTTCTGCGTGTGCCAAATATTTGTGTTTTAATTTTTCTTCTTCTTCATCTAATTTTTCTGTATCTGTTGTAATTTTTATTTTAAATTTATGAAGTAATTTAATTTTTCTAGGGTTGCATTTGATCTAAATTTATGATGCTTTTATTTTAATTATTTTTGAACGTTTTATAAGACGTTTGAGTTGTTTATTCTATTTCGTGTTTAATGCTTTTGATTATTTACGAATTTTATCAAATGATCCGTGGCACAAAAATAAACTTGGAAGAGACATTTTTGTGTATATTGCTCATAAATATAATGACATGTATGATGAAGGATAGGAATATACTATAATTGTATGTATGACCATTTGAGAACTTAGAACGTAATGAATCTTGGTGAATTTAATTCTCATAGGAATATAGTGAATTAATTTAACGAGGTGTGTTTGTACGAAGCTCGGAAGAGATGTATGAATAAAATTAGAAGTTTTCGGTTGACAAATTGAATGTACTAAAAAATATAAATCAAAAGAAAATAATATGATTTGAGTTGATTAATTTGGTGAAAAATTGCAATCCTAGATTTCTTTTATTTTGTTTTGAAACTCTTTTCTTAAATTTGTTACAATCAATGATCGTTTTGAATAAAATCAGAGAGAAATAATTTTAGTACTCAACAAACTATAGTAATAAATCTCCGTGGGAACGATAACTTACTTATCAAATCTTATTACTTGTGACTGTGTATGCTTGCATGTTTTTATGTGTTAAAAAACACACAATAATTCCTTAAGAACTCATCCCAAACACTCAAACAATAGAAAGAAAAATACTTGACAAAAAGCAATGAATATGTTAATGAGAGACTGCCATAAATAAGCAACAAATAAATTATATGGATTTTAGAAAGCAATTAATAAACAATAAAAAATTTCTAATCAAAGTTTAAACTTTAGTATGTAAAAACATATATAATTTAAACTCTAATTATACTAGCTAAACATTAGAGCATGCATAACACCAAATATAATGAGACAAATCCATATAAAATTTCTATCTATATGGTAACATCTTCTAGTTGCTTATGACAACCACTCGATAGTAAACAAATCCACTAAGTAATGAAACAATTACAACCATGATAGAAATAAAACCATCATTACCTCTATCAATGGAGATCTATGTCTGAACTATCTATTATTGATCTCGCTTGCTACCTTCGTAATATCCTGATCCCATACACAAACTCGACTTTCCTCCAAAGCAAACACCACTCGATGTGGTATAATCAGTAATCGATAATCAGTAACGTGAAGTAAACAATCAAACGTGATGACTATCATTAATCATGAACACCCAACAACTACCATGGGAACCAGTTTCAATCACGAATCACAAATCATCTACGTGGGACACATAATCAACCACGTAAGCACACATTCAATGATTTGAGAACTCAATCAATTTAGTCAAATTTACTCTCATAGTGTAGTTCTTACACATGAAAAAGTTGTATTTTAGCAACTACCAGTCGATACACAAATCACAGTCACATAAGCTCCTCACGTAAGAAAAAGTTATACAAAGGTAATTACCAATCGACACGCGGCTCACAGCCACATATGTTCCTCACATAAAAATCATTCATAAATTCTGTCTCGAATACTCACCACTCAAGAGCATGATTCACGCAATCACGAATTACTAATATCAAACAACACTTAAGGTAATAGTGATCCGAAAACAAAAAGTGAGATATCAATTTGACAGAACTTTACTACGATTTTTTAGGATAGGAAACAATAAGAGAATGGGTGTTTATAGAACTCACCCAAGCTTACAACCAACCTCATCAAGGGTCTGCTAAGGCCTTTGTCGAGGACCTCGTCGAGGATCTCATCGAGATACTAAAAATCACATTTTTTTGATACAAAAATTGTCGAGTAATTTTCATAAATATCTGTAATTGAACCAAATCAAAAATACGAGCAACAACGTCGACGAGCGAACGCTTAACCTAGCATGCATACAGAAAAATCATCTCTATGATATGTGTATAACATGGTTTCATACAAAACGTACTTAACTATATGTGTGTATTATTGATCATCAATAATCAACTTTACATAAATGAAAATAGATACACTAAGTAAAATAAACAAATTTTATATTTTGCACATAAGAAGCCATTAAAATATAAAGTACTACATGACTTATAATGTTAGTTTCAAATATTTAGATAGTATAATAAAATATCATTTCTAAAAGTAAATTATATATATATATATATATATATATATATATATATATATATATATATATATATAACACAACTTTAAAACATTATGATGTATATTTAAAAAATGTATAAGATGTAATTAGAATTGGCATTAAAAAATATGAGGTGCATTAAAAAGTGAATATGAGGCAATTTTTTTCATTTTATGTGTTTTTAATTACCGATTGCCCTCTTAAAAAAAGGAAAGAAGAAGAAGATAAGAAAAGAAAATGTTATTTGTCGTAGAAGTTAAATTCTCTATTTCTAATGTGAGATAAAAATAAAATTAGTAGATTTTTGTATAAATTAATAAATATATCATGAAAATAGAATATATTATCTAATTTTATTAAATAATAAAAATAATATTTAATTATAATTAGTGATATAAGTATAATATTAATTTATTTTTTGATAATTATGTTATATATTTTGTGGTAAATTTATACAATTAATAAAAAATTTGATGGTAAAATTTTATTATTATTAAAAAAATTAGTCATAGATTTATAACAATAATAAAAATTTTAGTGATATATTTGTCAAAAAAATGATATATTTATATTATTAATTATAATTAAATGTTATTTTTATCATTCTATAAAATTAAATATTAAATAATATATTTATAATTTTATAATAATTTGATAATATATTTTATTTTATCGAATCCATTTAAAACTTAGTATCTGACAAATCACCTCTAAAAACTCTGATCCTTAACAGGCAAGCGTTTCAACTCTTTAACACCAAATATTCCGTAAGCATCTCATTGTTTTCTCTATTTATATATATATATATATACATACATACACACTAAATATTTCGTAAACATCTTACTTTTCTCTCTTTTTATTTATATATATATATATATTGTGTTTTTGATTTATTGAATGAAAAATAATAATAATAATATTACGTTGTTTCAACAGTATAAATAAAATAATAATAAATATTAAAATAAAATTTATAAAATTATAAATAAAATAAAAAATAATTTCTTTAATTTTTAAATGATATAAAATAATAAATAATTATATAAATATGTGAATAAAATAAAATATTTTAATATATTTTTAATGAATGTTAGAAGAACGTTCATTTTTATTATTATTATTATTAAATTTTTTACATTATATTATAAATTAAAAGTCAAAAAATAGTTTTTTCAATATTTATTTATAATAAAATATTTATTTAATAGTATAAAATAATGTAAATTATAATATATATTTTTTAAAGATTAAATTTAAATATAAGTATATGATATCCAACCTCACAAACATTACCTTAATTCTAAGTCACTCTTTCGGTCTTTCCTAATTCAAACATCACCAACTATAAGCGGGATTTTTAGGCATTTGTTTCCTCCAAAATTTCCTATGCTAATTAGACATTTGACCTGACGTTAATTACTCAACAAATATAGAAACAAAAAGGATTGATATATCCTTGACCTTTAGATTAGAGGGCCCTATCCTATCTATGATATATAAAGTAAATAAATATATAACAATCTAACTAGTAATCCTGAGACCGACATCCACATGGAGAAAATGATAAAGGTCGCGGCTTGTTTGCTCCTTTTTGCCTTCTTCATCGCCTCGTCACAGTCCAGTTCGATCATATCCCAGCCCCAAACTCTGCAATCCTTCGAGCCCAATAACACCCAGAACAAGGTATGAGAATTTCCATTTGAACATACACATACAAAGAGATACAGAGACAAAAGGGGATTATGGTTTGTGCTAGACCCATCTCAAGAGATCTTGCTGCTTAGGAACTTGAAAATAGGGATCCTCTGACATCTAAACTGCGCAGTCTCACTAATTTTTTTTAATTCACATCGTTGATTTAGTCTAAAAAATTTATGGCATATGTTGTGTTTGATGAAATTTCTGTATGGAGATGAGTATTGAATTACCAGTTAATATCTGAAAATAATTTATGTGAAAGAAAGAAAAAAAGTAAAGAGTGAGAGGGGAGAGAGTAGAGATCTAATATTTATAGTGTTGATATTTCTGATGCTTAATTGAAGATGTGATGGTTTCTTTCCCAGAATGTAAGGAGCTGCTCTTACACAGTATCAATAAGGACAAGTTGTTCTTCAACTTCGTACACACGAGATCAAATTAGTCTTGCATTTGGTGATGCTTATGGCAATCAGGTATATCTTAATTCACCTGCACACAAATGCATCTCCAAAATCACTCACACAAAGACTACATAGTATCTATTGATATTGCTATTCTATGAAAGCAGAACTTGGAATTGACCCATTAATAATTTGGATGTGTTTACCCTTTTAAAAGGGGGTTAATTAACTTATAATGTAGTAACATAGCACCTTCCTTTAAAATAAAGCATTAACCATTTCCAACCCAACACTATTGCTGCAATTTTTACACCAAAAGTTGCTTTAATCCTACACTAAATATAATGCTGTTAACAGTATCGCGTCAAATTTGATGTGACAACTGTTCATTTGATGCGATGCTATTCATACGCTATTTTTTAATAAAAAATCTAAAAATATTGTTTTAATTTATTGCACTAAAATGATACAAAAATTGCATTAAAATGGTGGAATGGCTTGGAGATGCTCCGGCTTTTAAATCCTTCAAAACATTTTCATCAGTATTTTGAAGGAAAAGTTGACCTTTTGAACTTTTTACAGCTTTCTCCTCAAACCGTTTTTAACAGAAACTACTTTTGACGAGAACATAAACTAACATACCTTAAACGAGCTAACTGTCTCAATGATTAAGTTAGTCATGAATGGACTAAATTGAGATTTGAGACTCAGAGACCATTCATAAACTTATCAATTGCCTGCCAAATGCCAAAAAACTTCTAACATTAACTACTTGGATTGTAATGGCCAGGTATATGCACCAAGGCTGGATGATCCCCGTTCAAGGACCTTTGAGAGGTGTTCTACAGACACATTTGAGATTAGCGGACCATGCACAAATCAAATATGTTATTTGTATCTCTACAGGAGTGGATATGATGGTTGGGAGCCTGAGACAGTCCAAGTCTATGGTCATTATACCAAATCTGCTACATTTTATTACAACACTTTTATTCCTAATGGTGTTTGGTTTGGATTTAACCACTGTAACAGTCTTCCAGTTGTATCCATCTAATGAAGAACACCTATCCACCAGCTGTACATTCAAGCTCTTTGAATGTCATGTTGGGATAATTTCAAAATAAGTTTCTTGGAAAATGTGATGAAATTTTATTTTTGAGTTTTGGTAGTTGTTTCATGTATGATGAATGGTTTAGTAAAATAATAAAACAAAATACGTATGATGAATGTGATAGTGATAGCTCTGTTTTGGCATTTATGGAGCATGTGAATTCTCTTAATCTGCTGCCATGTATTGGTCACAGTTACTTACTGCTATAGACTGTAGTAGTTCCAAAATATTTAAAAGATATATGTAAATAAAACTCATCTAGTCCACGTTGTTCTATACTATAAATAATCAATATTAGATTACTAGTGCAAATAAAATTGCAAAAAATGAAAAGAAAATACAAATTATTTGATTGTTTACAAAGGTTACAAGATTTAAACAATTAAAGGGTTCATGAGCGCCGTATTTCTTAAATTTAGGAATTTGCTTTTCATGTTACTTTTTTTTTTGTCTCCCATTCAAATAAGTAAGGTCTAAAATGTAATTTTAATGATTCTATTAGCGGGGAAAATACCTAACTTAACGGCCAAGACTAATTCCTCTCCACCTAAAAGTCTAATTCAATTTTCCTATCTCTTGCCATTGTTGCATTGTAGAAATTGTTGGGTGATATGTTGAAAATTAACATCAACCCAATAAATGAAGTCCGTATGAAAATAAATGAAGTGGTTAAAGGATGTAGGAAAATAAATGGAGTGGTTGAAGAATGTAGAAAAATAAATGGAGTGGTTGAAGGATGTAGAAAAATAAATGGAGTGATTGAAGGATGTAGAAAAGAGAAGTGTGTAGATAATATTTGTGTGGTTAGAATTATTTCTTAGTTTTATATTTGTGTGGTGTAGATTGCATAGTGAGAATTATAAATAGCATACCTTGTATTTGGTTTAATCATATCATCAAAAACAATTAAGTTTTTGTATTCTTAGTTTGAGTGTGAGTTGAGAGGTTTCTTTGAGTGTTTGTATTTCTCTTCCATTTGTGAGTTGCCTTTGAAAGGTGTTATAGTGTCTTTTATTGTGAGTATAATACAAGTAGTTTATTTACTTGTTTGGATCTAATATTAGTAAATTTAGAGTTATGTATTCTAAATTTTACTCAACAATTGGTATCAGAGTGGAACAGTTAGGATTCGTTCTTAGTGGAGTTATCTTGAGTCATGGGGAGTTTGGTACTCTGCAAGTTTATTAGTCAAGTTTGTTCGATATAATCGAAGTCTTGTAAGCACGATGGGTGATCTTTAAGTAGTTGGAGGAATCAAGAAGCTCAACAACAAAAACTATAACACATGAGCAACATGTAAGAAGTCTTACCTACAAGGTCAAGACCTGTGAGAGGTTATTGATGGTGACGAAGTTACACAACCAACAACACAAGATGCAAACAACGTCTTGTAGAAGTGGAAAATTAAAGCAGGCAACAGTTGAAGAATAAATGTTAGAGCACATTCAGGATGCAAAAACACCGAATGAAACATGTGACACTCTTTTCAAAGAAGAATGATATAAGACTACAACTTCTCGAGAACGAGTTGTTATCGATAATGCAACATGATATGACGATTTTTCGGTACTTTCACAAGGTAAAATCATTATGTCATGAAATTTCATACTTAGATCTGAAAGCTTTTATTGGGGAAACCAGGATAAAGAGAATAATTATCCATGGTTTGATACCTGAATATCAAGGGTTTGTTACCACTATACAAGGATGGCTGACACAACCATCTCTTGTTGAGTTTGAGAATTCGTTGGTTAGTAAAGAAGTTATGGCTAAGCAAATGATAGGAGTCTCGCTAAAGGGTGAGGACGAAGCGTTTTACACCAACAAAAGCAGAAGCACTTTCAAGTGGTACAATGGAAGTGGATCTAAAAAGGATGGCGGAAAAATTCCTCGTGAAAATAGAGGCTTTCATCCAGGATAAGCTTGGAAGAATCATGGTAATAGTAGAAGATTGCATGGTGAGTGTTATAATTGCAGAAAGATGGGTCACATGACAAAGAAGTGTTGGACCAAGAAAAGTCTGTTGAAAGTAATGCAACTACTTCCATTTATAAGGAGTATAGCGAAGATGGTTGGGCTGTTGAAGTACTATTCGTTATAAGGGAAGAAGAATTAGCTCTTATGGTGACAACATCAAAACAGATTGACTACACGAATGACTGGATCGTAGATTTAGGCTGCTTAAATCATATGACGGGTGATAAACAGAAGTTATAAAGTATGTCTGAGTACAAGGGAGGTCGTGTAGTGGTGACAGCTGACAACTCAAGGTTACCGATAGCCCACATCGACAAGACGATAGTTACACATCGATATAATACTAACCAGGTACCACTTTAAGATATTTATCATGTCCCAAGAACGAAGAAAAACTTGCTATCTATGACCCAATTGACATCATCAGGTCACTATGTCTTGTTTGGTCCTCGAGACGTGAAGGTGTATCGTGATCTCAAAATCTCAAAAACATTGACAATGGAGGGGCAACTATTGGAATCAGTTTACGTGATGTCAGTAGAAACTGTACATGTAGATAGGACAAGAAGAAATGACACAACAAATCTATGGCATATGCGGTTAGGTCACGTTAGCTATTCCAAGCTAAGTGTGATAGTGAAGATGTCGATGCTTAAAGGGCTTCCTCAACTAGACGTGCTAACAGACACAGTCTGTGCAGGATACCAGTATGGTAAAGATCACCAATTGTTATATGAGGAATCAAAGTTTAAAGCAAAATAACCATTAGAGTTAATTCACTCTTGTAAGGATTATAAGTGTTGACTATTTTCGTAGACAAAATATTTACTTATAAATTTCATTTACAGGTCTACTATCAAGTATATCAAGAAAGTCGAACAAATGCTTGAGTTCCAGATAATTGTACTTCAGGTATATTTTTTATAACTATGACACATAGGATTGCATTCATACATTTAATAACATATATTAATACACTTAAATCAATTTATGAAATTATCAATTAATTATCGCTTAGATAGATGTGTTTAAATATTTTTTAGATGTGTCTTAATATTTTTAAGATGTGTTTTAAAAAAATATTTTTTTATAATATTAAAGTTTTTAATTGAAAAATTAATTCTAAAATATATTTAACCTTAATATTATTATATCATTATTATTATTATATATAGGGGTTGAATAAGGTGTGAGTGTAGAAGTTAAGATTTCCAAGCTGCATCTGCCGCTGCCTAACCCGGAAAAAAAAAGCAAAAAAAAAAAAAAAACAAGAAGCGACGCTGGCGCTGAAGGTATTGAAAAGTAATTAATATATATATTCACGAAGAAGGCAGTTCTTATCACGCATAAGGCATCATAAAAAGGTATAGTTAAAGTAAGTTATTTGTAATTAATATATATATATATATGAGTCAAAAGGCAATATACGTGGGTTATTATAACAGAGAAAATAATTAGAAAATATCAAAGTGATATCATATTAGATGTATTTATTAATAAATTTATTTGATATGTTTTATCTTTATATGATTTTTTTATTAGATTTTTACATGTTCAAATTAGATAATTTTATGTGATCATAATTATTTGGTTTGATTATTAAATTTCAAATAAGTTATTTTTATTGAATTTGTACTTAATCTTTTTGTTTTAGGATTTGCTAGATGATTTAATTTAAGTGACATGCGTTTTGAATTATTCAATTAGGATTATTCATTGTTAAATTCATCTTAGAACACACACGGACACTTGTGTTTTTTGTGCTAACCATTTTGCAGTTAATTTAGAAACGAATCTGATTGTCAAGAAACTTATTAGAACGTTGGTATGGAAACCACTCACACTAATATCAAAAAGTGTGAAAACAGAGCAATGTTAGTAAATAAAGTACATTGGGGCAGTATCATAGAGAGGGTAGCATAAGACCTAGTTTATACTTGAATATTTTATTTTCATAATGGAAAGTTAGGTGCTCCGATAGACCGGTGGTTTTCCTCTTAAGTCATGATAAAATTAGGTTATTAAATTATAAATTGATAAAATTAAAAATAACTTATTCACCCCATTTCTAGATCAATCAGGTTCATATTTTATAAACTTTCAATTGGTATTAGAACCGACACTAGACACACTTAGTAAGATTGATCCTTAGGGACACACACTTCTACGTATGGACCAAATGAAAGAAGGTGGGTCATTTATTAGACCCCCGTTCTTTGATGGGTTTAATTACCCTTACTATAGACTCGCATGCAAACCTTTCTCAGACAAGATGAAAAAGTCTGGGATGTTATTCTTGATGGTTGGGAACCATCTTCGATAACGAAAGATGGTGTAACAATCATAAAGCCAAGAAGAGATTGGACCATTAAAGAACGCACCCTTAGTAGGGAAAACCAAAAAGGTCTAAGCTCAATATTTGTTGTTGTATCGATGGATGAGTTTCGTCATATATCTGACTGTGAGACTGCTAAAGATGCAAGGAATTCGCTTGCTCTTGCTCATGAAGGAACTTCCCAAGTAAAACAAACAAAATTGAGATTACTAACATCTGAGTTTGATTCCATTAAAATGAGCAACACTGAAACTTTTGGTTAATTCTATGCTCGCTTTTGTAATATCATGAATGCTTGTTCTAACTTTGGTGAGAAAACTCCACAACCAATACAAGTACGCAAACTCCTAAGCTCCTTAACAATAGACTACAAGTTGAAAGTTACAACGATAAAGGAAAGTAAGAATGTGGACACACTAAACATTGATGAACTTGTTGAGTCAATCCAAACCTATGAGCTTACTTTTGATCGTCCCAAGAAAATCAAGGATATGGCATTCAAAAGTTCCAAAACAAACATCTCTGATAGTGATTAGGATATTAATGATGAGTCATTAGTCTTGCTAGCACGAAAATTGAACAAGTTCCTGAAAAGGAAGGGTCAACAGAATAATCAATCTAACAAGGGACAATCTAGTTGCTCGAGGGACTGAAAGTCAAGAGAAATCAAGCCTCCTAGCTTTGATGGCAAGAAAACTAAGCCCACTAGTCCTCAATGCTATACTTGTGGGGGATTTGGTCATATATCTATAGATTGTGAAAACAATAAAAAGAAATTTGTAAAAGTATTTAATACTACACTCAGTGACATGAAAAGTGAGCAGGATAATGCTAGTAACTCAGAAGATGATGACACTAACTATCGTGCCTTTACCGTAACTACCAAAGCCCACCATAATGACTCTGACTCTAACTCGGATGAAGAAAATGAGAAAGTAAACTCTTCTTTCTTATTTTCTAAGCTTAATGTATCGAGTTATGAGAAACTATTCATGGATTGTCTAGGTGCTAGGGAAGAGAGGGATAAACTACTTGTGGAAGTAACTAAACTTAATGATATCATCAATGTTCACAAAAAAAATTCCTCTAGCCTAGAGAAAGATGAAAATGAATTGTCTGAAAATATTAATGCCTTGAATCTGAGAGTTTTAGAAACCACTGAGAAAAACAAAAAGTTTAGGCAAGAACTTAGTATTGCTAAAGAGACGGTGAAGAATTTGACCATAGGTGTTGAAAAATTGAGCAAAGTCCTAGACTATGAAAAGCTACATGGAGATAAGAGAGGTCTTGGATACATAGTGAACAATCAACATATTCAACATCAAAGACCACATTTGTAAGGTCCTTAAACTCTACTCCTACTGTTACTACTTATGCACAAAGAACTATTGCACCTATGATAGAAAAAATTATTAAGTTTGTGTCTGTCTATCATCATTGTGGTAGAAAATGTCATATAAGACCAAAATGTAGATTTTTGATGAATGCTCTTGAACTTAATCATTCTTTCCATGTTTCACATAATAGGACATATAAGAATCATCCATCTATGCATGTTACATCATTTTCAAGGATGAATGAAAATTATGATAACTTGTTCAGAAATTCTACTAGGAAGCATGAAGTCTTAGATTCAGAGAGGCAAGTAAAATCCAGTACTTTTAATGCTAGGACTCATTATCATCGTCCTAATATGCATATTGCATCTTCATTTGGGATGAATAAGAAAAGTACACCTAAGTCCAAGAACACGCCTATGTTATGTTTGAAGTTTATGAATTTTCTTGAAAGACTCTAGGACTTCAACTAATCTTGATTGTAAAATTGTGTTGAGTTCTATTTTTTGCTTACTAAAATTTTACTGTATGAGCTTGCACCTAGTATTGAGAGAGTTACCTGCTATGATGTGTGAAGCTACCACAATGAGCGGAGAGTGCAACCTCACAACTAGTGTAAAAGTCATAAAGTTAGGTTTATGACTCGTGCAAAAAAAAAAGGAAAAGATTATGCAATAAGTAACTACTTATAAATTTTGTACCTTGAATGCACAAAAAGAGAGAGCCAATAAAGGTTAAAAAAATACCTCATATATAAAATAAAATTAAAAAAATTAAAGTAATCTTTTAGTAGATATATTTTATTTTGTGAAATTGAAAACTCGATTATAATTTTACATGATAGGTGATATTTTTTTCTTTTGAGTCTTTCTTGATTGGTTATAAATGAATTAATTGATATATATGTGAAGTTTAAACATATACAATACTTTTAAGTAAATGTCAATAAGTTATTATATGTGTTTGTGTGCTTCTTTTACTCTACTTGCTTATTTATATAATAAACAATCAAAATTTTAGATAAAAAATAATGAGTTCTCAATTGATTGTGTACTCATTTGTAATTAAATAAGTTTAATACATTACACGACTATTTATGAAACTTAAAAAAATATTTTTATATTCTCTTTATTTATTAAATTTTTAATTGATTTTTAGGTTAGAGAGTCATAGAACTTAGGAGGAGTTTACACCACATTGTACTTTTGTATTACTCTGATTTTACATTGGTATATCTTTATGAGAAGTTTAGTTTCATTGTTTTGTCTAATGCTTTATCCTTCTCATATATCAAAAAGGGGGAGAGAATAATGTGTTTTACTTCCATGTTTTTATTTTGTTATGCATATAGGGGGAGAATATATTTAATTAAGTTTGATTGGTATGCATGCATTACGTGATTATTTTTTAGTAAACTGAACTAACGTACAATGAAGTTTTCAAGTCAAATTGTTGTATGCTTTGTTTATGTCGTTTCAATTACTTACAAGTTTGTCAAGTTGTAGTTCAGTGGACCATAAAATAGTTCCACTATGAAGTATGAGACATCATTGTATTTTTATCTCATTTTTATAAATGTTATGTAATGAGTGAAAGGTTTTGCCACACAAAAATGTCAAAGAGAGAGTTTGTAAGGATTATGAATGTTGGTTATTTTCGTGGATAAAATATTTACCTATAAATTTATTTTTAGGCGTACAATCAAGTCTATCAAGAAAAACCGAACAAATGTTCGAGTTCTAGATAATTATATTTCAGATATATCTTTTATAACTGTGACACATAGAATTGTATTCGTGTATTTAATAACACATGTTCATAAATATGAAATTATTTTTTATAATAAAATATTTATTTAAATATAAATTAATTTATGAAATTATCAATTAGTTATCTCTTAAATAGATGTGTTTAAATATTTTTTTTAGACGTGTCTTAATATTTTTAAGATTTGTTTTAAAAAAATATTTTTTTATAATATTAAAGTTTTTAATAAAATTTAAAAATTTAAATCCAAAATATATTCAACCTAATATTACTATATCATTATTATTATCTATATATATATATATATATACACGTTATGAGTGATGAATAGAAGTTAAGATTTCCGAGCTGCATCTGCCGCTGCCTAACCTGGAAAAAAAAAAAAGCGACTCTGGCGCTGAAGGTGGTAATTAATATATATATAAAGGATGATATATATATATTCACGAAGAAGGCAATTCTTATCACGCAAAAGGCATCATAAAAAGGTGTAGTGGTATAGTAAGTTATTTGTAATTAATATATGTATATATTTGTGGGTGAAAAGAATTCTAGTAAAAAAAATTAAATAGATTGATTAATATTAAATTGATATATATTAGAAGTATTTATTAATAAATTTATTTATATTTTTTATTTTTATATGACTTTTTTATTATTAGATTTTTATTTTTTAGATTAAATAATTTTATGTTTTCGTAATTATTTGATTTTAATATTAAATTTCAAATAAGCTATTTTTATTAAATTTGTGCTCAATTTTTTGCTCTAAAATTTGCTAGATGATCTAATTTAAGTAACATATATTTTGAATTATCTAGTTAGGATTATTTATTTTTAAATCCATCTTAGAACACATACGGACACTTGTGTTTTTTGTACTAACCATTTTGCAATAAATTTGGGAACGTATCTAATTTGCGAGAAAAATATTAGAATATTGGTTTGAAAATCGCTCACGCTAATTTCAAAAAGTGTGAAAACAGAGTAGAGACTCGTACGTAAAGTACATTGAAGCAGTATCCTAGGGAGGGTAGCATAAGACCGAGTTTGTACTTGAACATTTGATTTTCATAGTGAAAAGTTAGTAGACCGGTGGTTTTTCTCTTATGTCATGGTTGTGGGTTAAGTTGTTTCCACCTAAAAATATCGTGTGTTATTATCTTACTTCCGCACTTTATTTTTTTACAAACGATTTCATGTCTAGCCGCTTTGTTTAGGTTATCAAATTATAAATTAATAAAATTATAAATAACTTATTCACCTCCTCTAGGTTAATCAGGTCCATATTTTATAAACTTTCAACTCTGATGTATTCGAATCAGTTAAGCAACCATCAATTGATGGTATGCGGTACATGGTGACATTCATTGATGACATTCATTGCTCGTACGTGGTATTCATCAATACATTTGTGCCAACATGTCATACCAAAATGGTGTAGCGGAGAGAAAGAACCGACATCTTGTAGAATTTTTTCGAAGTATGCTATATGAAAAGAATATACTTGGGAGGTTTAGTGCTGAAACGATGAGGATTGCAGCCTCTGTGATCAACAGACTTTCTCAACCAAGGTTAGGATTTGTTTCACTTTTTGAGAAATTGTGGAACATGAAATCTACAGTTAGCTACTTTTGAGTATTTGGCTGTGTATGTTATGTATTTGTTCTTCATCATTTACGGAGCAAGTTTGACAAGAAAACTTTTAAATGTATCTTTGTGGGATACAACAGCTAGAGAAAGGGGTGGAAATGTTGCAATCCAACGAGTGGAAGATGCTACACTTCATGAGATGTGGTGTTCGATAAAGCATCTTATTGGTGGTCCTCAGAGAAGGAGGCGTTACCAGACTCAAGAGAATTTGGAGACAAGCTGCAACAAAAGATGGGGGAGCATACTATTCAACTCTAACCAAGTTTAGATTAATCCATAGATCCAAATGATGATGATGCCAAACAAAGAGTAACTCAGAATCCTTGGCAAAATAGCATATATCAACAATTAAATGAAGAAGGTGGGCCTAGTAAAACGGAAGAATCAACTCCACAATCTCAACTCCATAGGTCAACAAGAACACGAAGGCCAAATCCCAAATATGTCATTGCATCCATAGTTGAAGAAGTAATAGAACCTAAGCCATTTGAAGAAACATTGCAAAGATATGAATGGATGATAGCTATGAAAAAAGAGATCGATGCACTTCAGCAAAATCAAACTTGGGATCTGGTTCAAAAACCAAGAGATGTGAAACTCATATCTTGTAAGTGGGTTTACAAGATAAAGCATCATTTAGATGGATCAATTGAGAGATATAAGGCACAATTGGTAGCTCATGGTTTCTCTCAACAGTACGGACTAGACTATGATGAAATGTTTAGCCCAGTGACGAAACTTACAATTGTACGAGTCTTACTTGCATTTGTAGCCAACAAAGACTAGAATTTATGGCAAATGGATGTGAAGAATGCTTTCTTCAAGGAGAGTTGGATCGAGAGATCTACATGATCCAACCAATAGGTTTTCAGAGACAAGATCATCCTAAATATGTGTGTAAGGTACGAAAAGCACTTTACTGATTGAAACAGGAACCCAAGACATGGTATGGTAAGATTGCTAAATTTTTAACACATAGTGGTTATTCAATAAAACCTCTAGATTCTAACTTATTTTTCAAAACCAATGAAGGAAAGTTAGCTATCGTGCTAGTATACGTAGATGATTTAATCATAACTGGTGATGATAAGGGAGAAATTATTCGAACAAAGGAGAATTTATCAATCTATTTCCAGATGAAGGAACTTGGACAGCTCAAGCTCTTCCTTGGTCTAGAGGTTGACTGCACACAAGAAGGAATATTTCTTTGTCAACAAAAATATTCCAAAGATTTGATGAAGAGGTTTGGAATGCTTGAATGCAAACCAATTTCGACGTCGATGAGCCAAATGCTGAAATGTGTGCACATGAAAGAAAATATTTGGAATATGCAACAATGTATCGAAAATTGGTAAGTAGCCTGATCTACTTAACCTTAACTCGACTTGACATTTATTATGCAGTTAGTGTCATGAGTTAGTACATGCAAAATCTAAAGAAGTCTAATTTGGAAGCAGTTTGATGAATATTGAGATATGTGAAGGTAACAATTGACTATGGTCTTTTTTACAAGAAATGTTGAGATGGCAAGTTAGTGGGTTATTGTGATGTTGATTATGCAGGAGATCAACAATTGGGTATGTATTTAAACTTGGCTTTGGATTAATTTCTTGGCGTAGCAACAAACAACCGACAATATCATTATCAACCACTGAAGCAAAGTATTGAGCAGTGATAATGTCAGCTCAAAAGACTACATAGTTGATACAATGATGAGCAAAACTGGGATAGCCAATCCTACCAATACTTTTGTTTTATATTTATAAAACTCTCACAAGTGCACGAATCATTTCATAGAAAATGATAAGTATACTCCCAAGGTCGATCTAAGGAATGAATATATGCCATTTTTAATTTATTATTCAAACTTTTAAAAATTAAATTAAATCCTAAATATCATGTCACGATAGTTTAGGTTTTATGTGTTTTTTAATCTAATAACATAAAAATAAACATAGATATAAATTCAATAAACATTTATGCAAATTTTATCATTTATAATAATGGAGTATTTATGGATATAATAACTAAGTTAATTATGTTTGCTCATATTATTTAGGTTATTAAAGATATAAATTGATATTTATTGATTCTATCTTTTTTGTATGAATACCACCTTTGGTGGGGTTAAATAGTTTAAACTTTATTTAAGGTTTTCAAATTAAACCTAAGAATCTAATTATCTGGATAGTAACTTTCAAGTTTTAAAACCATTACAGAAAACATGTTATTAATACATTTTCAAATAATAATTCTTATAAAAACTTTTGGCATAGAGCTTCACTCTAACTACATGATGATTATATCAACAAATAAAATAGCATTACTCTAAATCAGATCAGATAATTAAACCTTAAAATCTAATTTTCACATTTAAGTTTGTAATGAAAAATAATATATTTCTCTCTAACATTCTTAATATAAAATCTTGAATAAAAACAAAATCAATTAATTTTATAGAGATTTTTACCTATTTAATATTTCGCAAGCATAACACCATTATTATTATATCATTTTTTCAAACAGTCAATCACAAACAAATTAAATATAACATATAAGAATAAAACATAAAAATAATTGTAAAGAATAAAAATCCTTACAGAACCTTGATGCAAATTCTGTTTCTAGAAAACCTGCAAACATATTTGTATTTTCGTTTATTGATTCAAAAATCTAAAAATTTACAAAAATATAACTTTTTCTAATAAAAGAACATTAAAACTAAAAATTAAAAAAACTAAGAAATATAGAGAAAGAAAGAGATAAGAAGATTTTTTTGAGGTGTGATTTGGGTAATTGGGGAGATGAGGTATTTATAGGTGAAAAAGGGTTAAAAAGTGGTAAAATATGATAAAATATAGGAAAAACACATAATAGGAGATGCTGACATCATCGTTGAGGCAAAAAGGACAGGCACTCACGTAAGCATTGATGTAGGTAGGGGGTGTGCAAATTCGACGCGATGGGGCACAGTTGGGTGCTTAAGGGCGTAGATGCGTGTGCAGGTTTGGACGAATGCGCATAGATGGGTGCAGCGGCGCACACGAGTTCGACGTTGTTCGGGTGATGCTCGGCGTGGCTCGGCAGTTGTGCGTGCGATTTTGGCCCTTTTGACCCATTTTATCCAATTTTCCATCCTTTTAGCTTTTCTCATTTATTTTCTCAATATATTTGTGGTGTATTGCCTCCAGTATTTTTCTTCAAGTCTTTAAGTTATTTTTTTGAAGCGAAAATACCTGAAAAACAATAAAAATGTCCATGATTTCGTAAAGACAAATTTATATAAAAATATGATAAAATCATATAAATATAAATATTTTTAATCAATTAAAGTACATAAAATCATGTTAATTTTAATGCTTTTTAAGCACTCATCACAACCTCCAACCAGCTTCTCGCTAGTCCCTTAACAAGAGAAGCAATAAAAACTAAAAATTAAACTATCTTAAATCACTTCCGTAGATTAACACAGTTGCATTTAACATATGTAACAAGCTTGTAAACCCCTAGGTTGCCCATAATGGATGAGTTTGAGTCTCGTGAGGGTTTTTAGTAATGATACCCACAAACAATAAATTAAATAAAACAAAATAAAAGCAAATAAAATAAAAAGTTAATTAAAATTTAAAATAAAGTAAAAAGACTAAATAAAATACAAAAATATATCATGGTTATAATCTTTTTTAAAGAAAGTTTCATTTTGGAAGATCCAAGAAATTCCATGAGGCTTGGATAAAACTTTGGAATCCTTTTTTATCTTTTTAATTGACATAGACCAAGCTATCTATTAGAATAAGGATGGTGTGTTATGAATGGTCGGGATAGCTCAGTTGGTAGAGCAGAGGACTAAAAATTCTCGTGTCACCGGTTCAAATCTGGTTCCTGGCACATGAGTTATTTATATGAGTATCTATTCTACAAATTCATTTCATAATTAAAATCCTTAAGCATAGATTATTTCAACTTCCTAAACATTCATGATTTATTATAATAATTAGTTGAAAATTATTTTCATATTTTCATAAAAAATGTTTCGTTTTTACTTTACCAAATTTCAATGTTAGGAATCTGAATTCGATTTTGACTTTACTCCTCACAAGTTGATACTCTCAATTCACTAAATCCTATGGGTTCAAACACTCATACTAAGGCATATGCGAATATAATTTATGTCTAGAAATGAATTGATAAGTCTGCATACTTTTAAAAGAAGAAAAGCTCAAAATAGTGCATAATTATAATCTCATGAAAGGAATCGAATGTATAAATTATAAAGATATTATATATATTATTTTTATGCACCAATCAAACTCATTAAGTAAAAATCTCAAGACATATGTCTTATAGAAATGAAGAAAGTGCAATGAATTTTTAGGGATTTACTTCCTATAACTTTCTTTGATAATTAGCATTTTCTCACAACTTTGTAAGCTATGTGGGTCATAGTATATAGACCCATATACAGATTGTACATTTTTGTAGGATTTTGGTGAGTGAGTAATTTTGTGGCTTTTCTGTTTGATTTTGGTTTAGGTAACCCCAGATATGTCTCTTTTGGTATAAGTCATGCATGAATGAGATAAAGACATATACTATCGATTTTTACTTAAATCATTTAATCTAAGAAAAAGAAAATAAATATACAACACTCTATTAAGATGAGAAAATTCATACATTCAATGTTAATACCTATAGAGATCATCTAAAATTTTGGAGAAATAAAATAAGTGTTTTGAGTATAAAGAAAATATTTCACTCAAAATAAAGGAAATTAAGGCTCAAATAATATCTCATAAGGGTAGTCTCTACTATTTGATTCCTAAACACCGATTTTGGGTTCATTTTATTTTAACATTTTATCATAAAATATTAGTTATGACACAACTTACTAATTATCATATTACTTACTGATATATTTTTAAAAATTAATCTAATAAATCAAAAAGACTTAATCATTGCTTAAACTTAATTTTTAAGACTTGATTATTTTTGTGAAAAAAAAACTTGAACACTACTATAATTTACCTAAACACACAAATAAAGAAAATAACACACATATATAAAAGAAAACAATTGAATTAAAGGAAACAATTAATATGAAAATACACAACTTAGTAAACAAAATAAGGGCACATTGTTTATAAAAAATTATTTTTTTCCGAATTTGTGTAACTTTTAAATCCTACCACCGCCAACCTAAAAGTTACATTGTCCTCAATGTAACAAATCTAAATTGTAAAAAGAGAACGGATAGAAAAGTTACCAAATTGCTTTATGTGTTAAGGATTTTGATGTATAACGCTAGTTGCATCCAACATCAGATTTGAATCATACAAATAGGTACTCTAACACACCTTAACAAGTCATTATTTTATGCAATAAAATAAAGTAAGTATTCATAAAAGAAAATAAATTAAATTAATAAAACAAGCTAAATTGCTTAAAATAAAATAATCTTTCCATGATGGGTTGCTTCCCATCCAGTGCTTAGTTTAACGTCTTAACAAGACGCATCTTTATGGTGCTAAGGATTACTCAGCCAAATGCAATCCATTTAAGCAATGTTATATGGTTCTTCTAAATAATGCTTCACACGATGTCCATTAACTTTGAATGTTGTTTGTGTCTTTGAATCCAATAGTTCTACTGATCCATGTGTAAATACTTAGACTATTTTGAATGGTCCATCCTATCTTGTTCTCATTTTTCCTGGAATCAATCTCAAATGAGAGTTAAATAAAAGAACTTTCAATCCAGGGTGAAGAGTCTTAGAAACTAGTCTTTTGTCATGATAATGCTTAGTACGCTCTTTGTATAAGTTAGCATTCTCATAGGCTTCATTCCTAATTTCTTACAACTCATTAAGATGGAGTAACCATTCTTCTCTTGCTTTATCTAAATCTATGTTTAAATCTTTAATTTCCCAATAATGTGTTCGAGTTCAACGGGAAGGTGGTATGCTTTCCCAAAGATTAACCGATAAGGGCTCATCCTAATGGGTGTTTTGTAAGTTGTGCGGTATGCCCATAAGGCATAATTGAACTTAAATCTCCAATCCTTCCTTGTAGGACACACAATACGTTCCAATATTCCCTTGATTTGCCTATTACTTACTTCCACTAAATTGAAAGTTGGAGGATGATAGGGAGTAGCTACTCTATGTGTGATGTTGTACTTTTTCAACACTCCATCAAAGATCTTGTTATAAAAATGGCTACCCCTATCACTTATTATAGCTCTAGGAATTCCGTATCTGCTGAATATTAAATCCTCTAAAAAATTTACCACAACATTAATATCATTGGTTTTAGTAGGGACAACTTCTACCCACTTAGATACATAATCCACAACAACAAAAATATATTGAAAACCATTGGATGGGAGAAAAGGACCCATAAAGTCAATCCCTCATATATCGAAGAGTTCAACAACTAAATTAGATGTCAAAGGCATTTCATCTCTTTTGCTTATGTTGCTTGTTCTTTGACATCTATCACATTGTGCACAAAACATATGAGCATCTTTAAAAAGAGTGTGCTACAATAATCCAGACTGTAATACCTAATGGGCTGTCTTTTTGCCACCAAATTGGCCCCCACAATGAAGTTCATGAAAAAAAAATCAGAATGCTCTTATGTTCTTCTTCAGGTACACATCTCCGGATGAATTTATCTTGACCAATCTTGTATAAATAAGGGTCATCTTAGAAATAGTCCTTAATAGTTTTAAAAAAAACCTTTTCTTGTCCTGATATGAAGTGTTAGGTCGTAAAACACCAGTGACAAGATAGTTTACAATATCAATATACCATGGGTTTGGACCTATTGAAAATAACTGTTCATTAGGAAAGGTTTCAACTATATCTTTAAGAGAATTGAAGTCAGAAATCAACCTAGACAAATGGTCAGCTGCTAAGTTTTCACTACCTTTCTTATCCTTGATTTCTAGGTCAAATTCTTGTAAGAGTAAGACCCACCAGATTAATCTTGGCTTGGCATTCAATTTACTTAATAGGTACCTTAAGGAAGCATGATTAGAATGCACAATCACTTTAGCTCCTACTAAATCACTTTAGCTCCTACTAAATAAGACCTGAATTTGTCTAAAGAAAACACTATAGCCAAGAATTCCTTTTCAGGGGTGGTATAATTCATTTGGGCATCATTGAGTGTTTTGCTAGCATAGTAGATGACAAGCAAACAATTATCCACTCTTTGTCCCAAGATTGCTCTGATAGCATAATCGAAAGCGACACATTATTTCAAAGGGTAAAGATCAGTTTGGTGTCATAATAACATGGGAAGATGTTAGCTTCTCTTTCAAGGTATTAAAGGCAATAAGACAGTCATCGTTGAAATTAATATAAACATATTTTGATAACAAGTTACATAAGGAACAACTTATTTTAGAGAAATCTTTAATAAATCATCTGTAAAATCCGACATGTCCTAAGAAGCTTCTTATCCCCTTCACAGATGTAGGGAGAGGTAGTTTGGAAATCAATTCAATTTTTTCCTTATCAACTTCAATACCCTTGCTTGAACTTATATGTCCTAAAACTATCCCTTGTTGAACCACAAAATAAATTTTCTCCCAAACAAGGGATAGATTGCATTCAATGCATCTTTCTAAAGTCAAAGTCAATTTATGTAAGAAATTATCAAATGAGTTCCCAAAGACAGAGAAATAGTCCATGAAAATCTCAATGAATTTTTCCACCATGTCTGAGAAAATAGACATCATACATCTCTGGAAAGTGGCGGAGGCATTGTGTAACCCAAATGGCATTCTTCGAAAAGCAAATGTCCCAAAAGGATATGTAAATATGGTATTTTCTTTATCTTCTGGTGCTATAGGTACTTGATAATATCCAAAAAATCCATCTAGAAAATAGTAAAATTAGTGCTCAACTAATATTTCCAACATTTGATCAATGAATGGAAGAGGAAAGTGATCCTTTTTAGTATATAAATTCAGTTTCATGAAATCTATACAGATTTTCCATCCAATGATTATTCTAGTGGGCACTAATTCACTTTTATCATTTTTAACAATTGTTATCCCAAATTTCTTAGGTACTACATGCACTAGACTAACCCACTTACTATCGAAAATAGGGTAGAAAATTCCTTCTTCTAACAATTTAAAAATTTCTTTCTTAACTACCTCTTGTATGTTTAGGTTTAGTCTTCTTTGGGCCTCTCGTATGGGTTTAGCAGCATCCTTAAAGTTGATCTTATGCATACACATCGTAGGACTAATGTCTCTTATATCCCCGATACTCCAACCTATAGCATTCTTAAACTGTTTAAGCACTTTTATAAGTTCCTTTTATTGGGTTTTGGTCAAGGTTGAAGAAATTATCACTGGATAAGTTTCTCCTTCTCCCAAAAACACATATTTTAATTGCTTAGATAAGTGTTTGAGTTCAAGTTCAGATGGATTGGCCTCTTTAATAGATGGAGAACTGGGTAGATTTAAAAGTGTACTATATTTTTTCATTACTTCATCATTGTCTAGTCGTTCAAGGTACCCTTTAATTTCCTCATCTAAATCTTTTTCGACCTCTTAAAGTGTAAGAACAATTTCAAGCTTGTCTTCTATTCTGGTTTAGGAAAAGGTATTTTGGACAAGATTATCTAAAGGGTTAACATCAAATATTACATCGATGGTAGAAATAGAAGGAAAATGTGAAGAATCAAAAACCTTAAAATGAACAATCTCTCCTAAGACTATCATTGTCAAAGTTTCATCTTTGACATCAATAATAGTCTTCGTAGTTGCCATAAATGGTCTACCAAGTAGTATTGTGTGCTCTCTATCTAAGGCTGGATTTTCTTGCATATCGAGAACCACAAAGTCAAAATGTATTATTAGTTTGTCCAATTGTACCAGCATATCTTCAACTATTCTCTTTGGATACTTAAGAGATTTATCTGCAAGTTAAAGGGACATAATTGTAGGTTTTAAATCTCCTAAATTGAGCTGTAAAAATATAGAGTAGGGTATCAAATTTATACTAGCACCTAAATCAAGCATTGCTTTAGTGACCTTCCTATCCTCCATAGTTATGTTTATGATAAAACTTTCAGGGTCTTTCAACTTAAGGGGTAGTTTATGCTGAAGTACAACGCTAGAAATTTATGATATTACTACTATCTCATTCAGTTCATATATCCTTTTATTAGTGTTAAACTCTTTGAAAAACTTCGCATATGAGGACACATTCATGATCATTTCTAATAATGGTAAATTGATATTTACTTTAAAAATCATATTAAAAAGATCATAGAATTTCTTATCTTGTTTGGATTCTTCCAACCGGTGTGGAAAAGGTACTTGCAACTTGTATGGTTCTGTTGTCTTTTGAATTTTGGGGATATCAAATGACTCTTCCAATAAGTTTTTCAAAAGGCTTGTTAAGTTTAACACTCGTCTCTCTTTTCTTTCAACTCTGATGTTTTTTGGTGAGAATAGAATTTTCCCATGAATTTATTATAAATGTCATCAGAGAACCTGGGGAAGTGACATCAACCAAGCTTTGGCCTTATCCTTTAAGGTGTAGGGGAAACATCTCATTCTAAGTTGATCCTCGTTTAAAATACCGAGGGGGAAGGTTTGGACTGTAGCATAGAAGTCTCTAATGAAGGAAAGAGAATCTTCATTAGGCAGCCCATAAAAGGAAGGAAGCATAGAAAAATGAATATTTTTGAGTTCATAATTCCGAGCAACCTCACCCAGTTGGATAGCGACAGTTGTCGTGCTAATCATTGGTCTTGCAAACTCCTTCATGATGGTTTCCCTGACATGTTGGTTTTCTTCCATTTCTTTCGGTTCTAGTAAAGGATTAAGGCTTGGTTCTATGTTTGGCTCAAAAACAGGCTGATGGTTGGAATAGTCTTTTTGACACTTGTTTAAATTTATTAATATTATTTACATATGGTATAAAGGGATTTCTACCACGCATACATTATTTAAAACGTAAATTTAAAACTCCTGTCAAGAATAATAATAAAATGACCACACAAAAATTAGGAGAAAATTTGCATGGTATTTAATAAAAAACTAAACAAAACTAGTTAAACCATAAGTTATTTTATTTTATTATTATTGTTTTTAAAAGAAAATAATAAACTAAAGTTTTTATTTTTTTTAATTATTATTTTAAATTTTTTTATATTTTTTAAAAGAAAATACTTAAATAAATTTAAAAAAAATTCCAAAATTTTTATTATTTTATTTAAATAAAACAAATTTTAAATTTTATTTATTTGTTATTAATTTTTTTTTATTTCATGTTTTTTTAAGATAAAATAACATAATCAGTATTAACTAAGAGTGGAAAAAAATGATGATACAAAGGCTCTTTAAAAATAATTCTCCTAGACAGAACAATATTCCCAAGAAAGACTAGTGGCATAAATGTTTCCAAGAAATAGTATCTAAGACAGAACTCTCTTAAATCTTTACTTCTCTATTAAGTTAATTAAGTTAATTTAAATAAAAATTTAAGTTAATTAAGTTAATAAAAATGTATGTTATATAAGTTAATTAAGTTAAAAAAACTAAGTTAATTAAGTAAAACGAAAATTAAATTAGTAAAAACCTAAGTTAATTAAGTTAAACAAAAATTAAGATAAAACATAATTAAAAATTAAACAAAAAATTAAAATAAAATAAAAATTGAATTTTTTTTTAATTTTTTTTATTTTTTTAAAGAAAATAATTAAAATAAATAATTTTTTTATATTTAAAATTTTTTTTTATTTTTTTATCAAATAAAAAAAATAACAATTATTTACAACACAAAATATTTTTAAAAAAAATTAAAAAAAATAACGAAAAAAATTTCAATTTTTATTTTATTTTATTTTTAATTTTATGATATATGCTCAAAAAATACTAAAATTACTATAATTTTATACACATTAATTGATTAAAAATATATATATTTATATATATTTGTTTTTTCAGAATAATGTATGTTTTTTATTATTTTTCAGGTATTTTCGTTTAAAAACGTAACTTAAAGACTCAAAGAGGAATACTAGAGGCTACACAAATATATTTAAAAATAAATGAGGAAAGTAAACAAATATGCAAAAATTGGACAAAATGGGTCAAAAATGTCAAAATGGAGAAAACGTAGAGTAGTGAATGTATTTACCCATTTTATCCAATTTTTTCATATTTGTTGACTTTTCTTCATTTATTTTTGAATATATTTGTGATGTATTGCCTCCAGTATTCCTCTTTGAGTCTTTAAGTTACGTTTTTAAGTTTCCGAAAAGACAAATATATATAAATATATATTTTTAATTAATTAATGTGCATAAAATCATGGTAATTTTAGTACTTTTTGAGCACTCATCACTAGGCATGCAACCATTCATGTTAGTCATGTCATCATCCATACCAGGTATGTCACTCATGCAATCTCATGGCACTCAACTTATATCATGTATGGGATATAGTCATCCTATTGGTCATCCTTTTATCCCAGGAATGCAGATGCAATCAGGTAGTGATTTAATATCTCCATTGCAATTTATGCATTCTTACCATCCATCACATCATGATGAATGTTTTGATGAGAATGTCCTTCCAATAGCTACCTCACATGAGAGTGCTCCTCTATTTTATAAATCATTTATGGTAAGATTTAAAGTTTATGTAGATAGTATATTATTTTTATTTTTTATTATATATTTTATTAATTATATATAACACTTAAAAATTTATAAAATATGAAATGTTTGTTGAAACATTCATCATCAACAGATTTTTTTTGCTATTTGAATGATACAATTGAGCGATGATAGAATTATTCATAATCAATATTTGCCCAATTATTGGCAAATAGTAATTGATCAATCATTGCTCCATGATTGTCCACTATCTGTGCCTTTTGATGCTACCACATTCCAAGAAGCGTTGGACAATATGTGGCTTGGCCGTCGAGTTAAGTTGTGATAAATTCGGACGTTGTACTATTTTTTTACTTAAGATAACATTTTTTACTACTATTATATTATTATTCTTTTATTGTTACTAATATATATAATACTTATTCTTTAGTCTATTATACCAGAATTAGTAAGTGTAACACATTTAAGAGATACAAAGCAAGTATCTCGTGATAAATCTATGTCTAGTGCGAAATCATCGTGCACGAAGTCATTCAAGAAGAAGCCATGGAAAAAATATAGTTATGAATATGCTATAAACTTCAACAAAAATCTTGGTTCTTTAATGACTATTGTTGCGAGAGCATCTAGCATAAATGATGAATGGACTATGTCATTTCCTATAGAAATTTCTAGTGTAGACATTGGCCAAACATATATATCGATCGAGTGTATATTATAGCTATTTGAATATCAAATGATTGATTTAAATATAATTCAAGTGTAGACAAGGTGAGTCTTCAATCAATAAATAACTTTCACTTATATAGAACATATATAATTATATTTATATTATCTAATAATTTATATATATGTATGTATTTATTTTATGTAGGGCATGTTATTATTGAGTTCAAGCTAATCACTCATCACATTTAGCAATGTTCTATGATTCTTCATTTGTCAATCAATTAGCATTAGAGCTAAAAAATTATGTGATAGGGCATTAACACTTAATAGAAATCAAAAGTTGATAATATCTTGGCCATTAAAGTTTGAACAAGGCCAAGATCATTGGATGTTGGCGATCCTTGATCTATATAGCAATTATGTTTGGTATTGTGACTCAACTTCCATACAATTGAGTAAAGATACAAAAGCAGTTGTTGAAATGTAAGAGTTATAGCTAGCTATTTTTCTTCTATTGTTCTTTGTAATATTTAATAAAAAAACTAATTGTTTTAAACTTTGATAGGGCATGGAAGCTGTGGAACAAGAGTAAAGACATTACCCTTAAAAAATCTCATAAGCTTATACGGGACAAAGTTATGATGTACAAGCGAATATTAATAATTTAATTAATTTTACTATTGAATAATAAAGATGTTCGAATATGAAAAATCATGTACACTTATTTTTTGTAGGTTGCATAACAAAATGATGGAGTCATGTGTGGTTACTATGCCATTAAGTTTATGAGAAAAATCATCACAAATATCAACATTCCAATTAAAGATGTGGTAATCTCTTTTACCAATATACCTTTTTAACATATATGAGTTATTTTTTTGTGAATTCATGATATTACATTCTTATTTTGAATTTAAATACATGTAGTTCTTTGGTTAGAACAAGTGAGGCTATGACTTGCAAATTTTTGATGATTTACAAGAGGAATGGGCAGAACACATGGTTCAAATTATATCATCATAAGAAGAATCAGGAGAAGATTCTGATGATCTTGAATAGCATATGACAACATCATGGTAATTTATATAATTCTTTAATTTCTCTATTCCTATGTCTAAAGTTTGGGCAGCTTGTTTGATGGATGTTTATGTGCTAATGTATTTAGGAGAATGAATTGTTATATGGACCTATTTTTTTCCCAAACTTCATTTCATCTCATCTCTCTTTCCTAGTTCCCTGATACGACAACATCATGGTAGTCATTGGCCAACCAAGTACAAGAAAACCACCAAGAATCATCATATCTTTAAGAGTAATTGTTGTTTCACACCAAGGAAATACAAAAGTATTAGTTTATGGGCACCAAAACTCAACCAACCCAAGTAACAAATCAGAGTTATACTTGACTTCATATTTAGAGTTCATTATAACATTAAAAATACCAACTTGATTCTAGATAGCTTTATATTTATAGAAAAAAGATTAATATAGTACTAATATGATTTCGAATGGATGGGGTTATTATTATATCACTCTGATGTCGATATGGTAATCTCTTTTACTAATCTATTAACATATATAAGTTATTTTTGTGAATTCATGATATTACATTCTTATTTTGAATTTAATTACATATAGTTCTTTGGTTGGAACAAGTCGGGCTATGATATGCAAAAATTTTATGATTTACGAGAAGAATGGATATAACACATAGTTCAAATTATAACATCATAAGAAGAATCAGGAGAAGAATATGATGATTTTAAATAACATAGGACAACACCATAGTAATTTAATAATGCTTTAATTTCTCTATTTCTGTGTCTTTGAAGTTTGGGCTACTTGTTTGATGGATGTTTATATGCTCATGTATTTAGAGGAATAAATTGTTATATGGACCAACTAATTTTTGCCCAAACTCCATCTCATCTCTCTTGCCTAGTTTTCTGGTCACTATGCTAGTAATTCTAAGCAAACCAAACTTCCTCTCCTTGAAATAAAGTGGAAATATCATAAAATTCATGACAAAAGAGATATAATTTTATTTGTAATTGAAGTTATATATATGGATTGTATATAAATTATTTCTTTGTAATAAATTTAATTCTCAAGTAATTAATTAATATTTAATTTTTTAATTATTTGTATTATTTAAACTTTGTTAAATAGATTTTGATTTTTTTCTACTATTATGTGATCGAATACAAGTTCTAAGTATAGTAGAAAATGAGTAAAATGTGTAAAAAAAATAAAAATTTAAAGTCAGTTCATTTAAAGTCGATTCACTGAGTGAACCGACCTTAAATTTTAAATCGCATTGATCCGACTTTAAGTTTAAAGTTGGTTCAACGTAACCAACTTTAAATTTTATGTCTGAGTATTCAAAGTCGATTCACCTAACCGACTTTAAATTGATTTAAAGTTGGATAATAACCGACTTTAATACCTCATTTTGGCATAATGAATCGAGAACTCGTTTTTTTTTGTTTTTTAAACTCAATTTTTGATTATCTATTGTATAAATAAGTAAGTATAGTAGAAGAGTCACATTTTACACATATAATAATATATTGACATTTATTTAAAAGTGGTATATATATTTAAACTCCACAAATATGTCAATTAAGTCATTTATAATCAATCAAAAAAGACTCAAAAGAAAAAAATATCACCTATCATATAAAATTATAATCGAGTCTTCAATCTCACAAAATAAAATATATGTGTGTTCGTGAGTGTGTGAATAAGTTTATGTCAACATTGATCATCACATGTATAAGAAAATGTGTGGATGCATAAGCCAAAATTGTAGAATAATTTATACAATAAATATTAAAATTAGTTAAGTCATTAAAAATAAGGTTATATGTCTGTAAGTGTTGAATAAGTCCAATAGCCTATTGGCCAAGTAAGGATTCTACTTTTTTTTAAGTTTAACTAATAAATAAAATAAAGATAATAAAGATTGCTCATCTAGGGCATTTAAGCGCTCTAACAAAAATACCTAGATGAAGGAATAAAATACGGTTAAGTGATCAGGAAAAAACAACATTTCCTAACCCACATTTTCTTGCATTTTGGTTTCTTTATATCATTGGGTTGTGACTCAACAAACTTAGATTTCATAGGCATGTTTTTCGACTTAGCTGTACTTTTCTCATTCATCCCAAATGAAAATCTAGTATGCATAGTAGAATTATGATAATGAGTCATAGCATTAAAGTACTAAATTTTACTTGCCTCTTTAAACCTAAGACTTCATGCTTTCTAGTATAATTTTTGAACACATTAGTATAATTTCCATTCATCCTTGAATATGATGTAGTATGAATAGATGGATGATGCTTATGAGTCTTACTATGTGAAACATGGAAAGAATGATTAAGTTCAAGAACATTCCTCAAAAATCTACATTTTGGTCTTATATGACCTTTCCTACCACAATAATGACAGATAGGCACAAACTTAACAACTTGTTCTACCATAGGTGCAGTGGTTCTTTGTGCATAAGTAGTAACAGTAGGAGTAGAGTTTAAGGACCTTACAAATGTGATTTTTGATGTTGAAGGTGTTGACTGTTCATCTATGTATCCAATACCTTTCTTATCTCCATGTAGCTTCCCAAATGAAAATGAAGTATGCATGGTAGAATTATGATAATAAGTCATAGCATTAAAGTACTAAATTTTACTTGCCTCTTTAAACCTAAAACTTCATGCTTCCTAGTATAATTTTTGAACACATTATTATAATTTTTGAACACATTATTATAATTTTCATTCATCCTTGAATATGATGTAGCATGCATAGATGGATGATGTTTATGGGTCCTACTATATGAAACATGGAAAGAATGATTAAGTTCAAGAACATTCCTCAAAAATCTACATTTTGGTCTTATATGACCTTTCCTACCACAATAATGACAAACATGCACAAACTTAACAACTTGTTCTACCATAGGTGCAATGGTTCTTTGTGCATAAGTAGTAGGAGTAGAGTTTAAGGACCTTATAAATGTGGTTTTTGATGTTAAAGATGTTGATTTTCCATCTATGTATCCAATACCTCTCTTATCTCCATGTAACTTTCCAAAGTCTAGGACGTTGGTCAATTTTTCAACACATATGGTCAAATTTCTCACTGTCTCTTTAGCAATACTAAGTTTTTTGTTTTCCTCAATGGTTTCTGCAAGTCTCAGATTCAATGCATTAATATTTTCAGACAATTCATTTTTATTTTTCTCTAGGCTAGAGGAATTTGTTTTGTGAACATTGATGATATCATTAAGTTTAGTTACTTCCATAAGTAGTTTATCCCTCTCTTCCCTAGCACCTAGACAATCCATGAATAGTTCCTCATAACTTGATACATTAAACTTAGACATTAAGAAAGAAGAGTATACTTTCTCATTTTCTTCATCTAAGCTAGAGTTAGAATCATTATGGTGTGTTTTGGTAGTTGTGGTGAAGGCACGATAGTTAGTATCATTATCTTCTGAGTTACTAGCATTATCCTGCTCACTTTCTGTGTCACTAAGTGTAGCATTAAATGATTTTTCAAAAAAAAATTATTGTTTGCACAATCTATAGATATATGACCAAACCCTTCACAAGTAAAGCATTGAGAACTAGTGGGCTTAATTTTCTTGCCATCAAAGCTAGGAGGCTTGATTTCTCTTGACTTTCGGTCCCTCGAGCAACTAGAGTGTCCCTTATTAGATTGATTATTTTGTTGATCCTTCTTTTTTAGGAACTTCTTCAATTTTTGTGCTAGTAAGACTAATGAATCATCATTCATATCCTCATCACTATTAGAGATGTTCGTTTTGGAGCTTTTGAATGTCACATCGTTGATTTTCTTGGGACGATCAAGAGTAAGCTCATAGGTTTGGATTGACCTGACAAGTTTATCAATGTTTAGTGTGTCTACATTCTTACTTTCTTCTATCGTTGTAACTTTCATCTTGTAGTCTAGTGTTAAGGAGCTTAGGAGTTTGCATACTTGTATTGGTTGTGGAATTTTCTCACCAAGGTTAGAACAAGCATTCATGATATCACAAAAGCGAGCATAGAATTGATCAAAAGTTTCTGTGTTGCTCATTTAATGGAATCAAACTCAGATGTTAGCAATCTCAATTTTGTTTGTTTTACTTGGAAAGTTCCTTCATGAGCAAGAGAAAGTGCATTCCTTGCATCTTTAGCAGTCTCACAGTCGAAGATGCTAAAGATGCGATCAAACTCATCCATCGACACTACATCAAATATTGAGCTTAAACCTTTTTCGTTTGCCCCACTAAGGGTGCATTCTTCAGTGGTCCAATTTCTTCTTGGCTTTATAATTGTTACATCATCTTTTGTTACTAAAGGTGGTTCCCAACCATCAAGAATAACATCCCAAACTTTTTCATCTTTTCTGAGAAAGGCTTGCACGTGAGCCTTCCAGTAAGGGTAATTAAACTCATCAAAGAGTGAGGGTCCAACAAATGACGCACTTTTTTTTCATTTGATCCATAAGTAGAAGTGTGTGTCCCTAAGGATCAATCTTACTAAGTGTGTCTAGTGTCAACGTTAATACCAATTGAAAGTTTATAAGATATGGATCTGATTAACCTAGAAGGGGATAAATAAGTTATTTTTAATTTATCAATTTTTAATTTGATAACCTAAATAAAGCGGTCAAACATGCAATCGTGAAAATAAGAAAATAACACGATATTTTAGATAAAAACAACTTAGGTCACAATCATGACCTAAGAAAAAAATCACCGGTCCATCAGACTACCTAACTTTACACTATAAAAATCAAATGTTCAAGTACAAACTCAGACCCAATGTATTTTACTTACAAGTCATTGCTCTGTTTTCACAATTTCTGAAATCAACGTGAATGGTTTCCAGACTAACGTTCCAATAAACTTTCCATCAATCAGATACATTCTCAAATTAACTGCAAAATGATTAGCACAAAAAACATAAGTATTCGTGTATGTTCTAGGATGGATTTAATAATGAATAATCATAACTAGATGATTCAAAATATATGTCACGTAAATTAAATCAACTGACAAATCCTAAAACAAAAAGATTAAGCACAAGTTCAATAAAAATAACTTCTTTGAAATTTAATAATCAAATTAAATAATTATAATCACACATAAAATTATTTAATCTAAACATGTAAAAATATAATAAAAAAGAAGCTATATAAATAAAAATATCAATCAAATTTATTAATAAATATATTTAATGTGATATCAATTTTTTTTTCACCTCAATTAATTTAATTTCTAAATAATATTATATATATTATTTATATCAAAAGCATACCAATCTTATTTATATATATATATATATATATATATATATATATTAACATTGATTCCCGCTGTCACGTGTGTTGAATAACCTTATCTATGCTGCGTTCTCCCTTCTTATATATATTACCTTTTTATTCACTTCATTGCCGGCAATCAATATATATATATATATATATATATATATATATATATATATATATATATATATATTACCTCTATGATTCACTTCATTGCCGATTTGCCGCTAGTCAACTTACCGTTTTTTTTTTTTCTTATGTTCGGCTACTTGAAGGTTTTTTTTAGTCGGTCGGTTTGTTTCTTTTACTCACAAACTAATTCAATACTAATATTATAATATTAGTAATAATAATAATACATTAAAAAAATATTTAAACATATATATTTAAAATATAACTAATTGATAATTTCATAAATTGATTGAAGTTTAAATAAATATTTTAGCATCAAAAATAATTTCAAACTTATGAATATATGTTATTAAATGTATAAATATAATCTTATGTGTCATAATTATCAAAGATATAACTGAAATACAATTATCTAAAATCCAAGTATTTGTTCAATTTTTCTTGATAGATTTATAACATACCTAAAAACTAATTTACAGATAAATATTTTATTCACAAAAATAATCAATATTAGTAACCCTCACAATATCTTTACCTCTCCTTTTTTTTTTAAGATTTTCATAGGAAAAAAATGTCTGTCTATTCTATCAAAATATATATATATATATATATATATATATATATATATATATATACTTTTGCTACTCGTCACTGCATTTTTTCCTTGTCTATCCAAATCTGTTCACTCATAAACCTTATGATCATCATCGCATTTGGCTACCGGATTCATACCTTTTGTCAACAATTCAGCACATATAGGAGGATTTATAGCTGGATTTTTCCTTGGTTTTGCCATTCTAATTCTTCCGTGATATGGATATGTAAGCAAGATGTACCTTCCCCTAGGACACAAATCTAAACCCAGGCATGCAGGGTATCAATATGTATTGTTCATTATAGGATTCGTAGCCTAAATTCTAGGGTATAGTTTTCTTTTCCTTTCATTTTATAAATATTTATTAAATAATTCAAAATATAGTCATAATCAACTCAAATTTTTCTATCCTCAAACTTGCAGATATTCTCTCTGCTCAATTAAGCCATTTGGTAGAAAGGGAATGAAGAAGATGGTAAACTATGAGTAGAGTATCAATATAACAGAGAAATCATTTGAACCTCACCTGCCTATGTTTTTAGGCATTGCAAGCACCACAAGTACCCATCCACATAAACAAAAGAATATAAAAAATGGGTGCTTGTGCAAATGCATGTACTAATCATCTGATATGCAATATGCTCTTCGGTTCTTATGATAATTTTTGATTTTTTGTTCTGCCTTTCAATGTATGTGCTTTTTCACAGCACAACAGAAAGGCATTATTGTAGAGAGAGAGGGGAGAGAGCAAGCAGCTCTTCTTCAGTGAAAATGTGATTTTTGACTTGCCAAAATCAAGTGCTTCCAATTCTTATATATAATCAAGTTGGACTTTCTCATGCTACAGTCACAGCACGATATGGTTCTAAATCTATTCCAGTTTGCATAAAGGGCATTAAGAAAACTAAATAAAAATGTCACATGGAAGAAGCTGAAGTTTTTTATTAGGAATTAATCCAATAAACAGTATGACAAGCACTTAAAGATTCTTTGGTGAATTTAGATAAGCTTTTTTTGTCTAGATGGACCAAAATAAACTGTATTTTACAAGAACCAATTGGTCCAAAATTTCTGCATATTATAATACAGTCAACATAAGAGACGAAGTACTCTATATCTCACATGAGTCCGACCTACCGAAAACTGTGTAACGGTTGTTTGCAACATTGTCATATGCAAAATCTCTAATGAACCTGCAATTTTCCAAACAAAGAAATTGCTTTTAGGATAAACTGTTTTTCAATTTCATTAATTTCATTTGTTAAAGAACTCGGAATCCAGGTGGTGACAACCAACACACCAATTGGAAACAACCAACAACAAAATAGTGGAGAGCAATAGGTTGTCCAAGAACTTTCCACATAATTATGTTTATTTTAATCATTACAATTTTTCTTTTATTTTGTATCGATTAGATTGTAAACATTCATTTATTCATTGAATAAAATCATTTCTTACATAGTATCAGAGTTCAGGAAGTAGTTCTCTGAAAAACCAACTCACATAATTTTTTTCTTCCTTCCAAATTTTGTTTCTTTTAAAAATCAATTTCGAATCACAAAAATAATTTCAAATTCATCTCATTATAATCTCCAGAAATTTCTAAGCAATCTGCAATTTTTTAAAGAAAATATGATCATCAACGCGCCCACACGCGCCTCGCCTGATTACTGTCGGAGTTCCACTAGCCTCGCTGGAGTAAAAAGCGCCTACATGCGCTCTCGTTGAAGAAAACGATGCGTCGTTTTCCGGTTCGATATTCTAGTCGATTCAATCACTATCCAGTTCAATCGTTATCCAGTTCAGTCGTCAGCTAATTCAATCTTTCAGCCGCCGGATCAGTCATTCCAGACACCGGTTCACCCACTTTCTGACCGGTTCCCGAACTAAAATTTCGGGTTCTGGAATCCTTGATACATTTCCTATAAAATACAGCCCATTTCAGTTCATTATTTTTTTTATAAACAGTCATTATTATGTAAAACACCAAACCTTATCCCGTTTTTGAATTTTTTACTCAACAATCATGTCTGAAACTACAAATACCATCACCTACTTTACCAAAATGGTATGATGATACTAGTCATTCATTATACTTACATCACTTAGACCAACCGGGTATGATTCGAGTGACTCAATTCTTAAATCAGGAAAACTATCATATCTGGAGCCATGTGATGCTTATGGCTCTCACCACCAAAAACAAAGACGGATTTATTGATGACACAATCATGAGACCACCAGCAAACTCTGAGGTAGAAACCAAACAATGGACTCGCTATAACATTCTTATCAAACGATGGATTCTCAATACCATATCGCCTAAAATTGCGAAAAGTGTCATGTATAATGATACCGCATATGAGTTATGGGAAGAATTGAAGGAACGTTTTCACACACCAATAGCGTGTACTTATTTCAAATCGAGCAAGAGATCCATGACTGCATACAAGAAAGTATGACCATTGAAGAATACTACACCAAGTTGAAAAACCTATGGGATACTCGAGATGTACTATGTCCCCTTCCACATTGTGGAGGAAATACCGAAAGAGAACTACAGGAATACCAACAAAAGCAACAAACCATAAAGTTCTTCATGAGGCTTAACACAATTTACACGACAACACGGGGACAAATCTTACTCATGGAACCTTTATCTACAGTAAATAAGGTATACTCACTCATTGTTTAAGATTAAAAGCAAAGAGTTGTCTCCACACAAACCATAGGAAGAATGTCATAAGCTGCTGCACTTTTGCTAAGGATAGTTGTCTACAATATCCTTACAAGAATTACCCACCACGAAACTCACATCCCAAGTGCGATCGATGCAACAATATCGGCCACAATTTTGAAAACTGCTGAAATCTCCTCAAATGTGATTTATGTGGTTTGAATGGACATGACATCAACATGGGTCGAAAGAAAAAGGCAATTCAAGACGAGAAATGCAATTTATGGCTTCCCTTCCAAAGCTCACCATATTGACTTTCAGGTAAGTAGCTCCGACACAAGGACACCATCCTACAACCTTACATCCGTCCAATATCATAAGCTTCTTACACTTCTTAATCAAACCAAATCAAGTAACATGACAAGTCAAGTGACTACTCCTTCAGGTAACTCATTATGTGCAAGTGTTTTCCATTCAAAAAACCCGTCGAATTTTTGATACAAGGGCAACTAATCATATGGTTTGTTCCCAAAGCCTTATGAGCTCTAACATTTCAATCACTAATCGACATGTGCATTTACCTGATCATTCACTTGCTCGTATCACACATATCAGCACCGTATATTTTTCTAATAATTTCATACTCCATAATGTCTTATGTGTTTCCTCCTTCAAATTAAACATGGTTTCAATAGCCAAACTCACTCAAACTACATTTTTTCATGTCACATTCACTAATAATGTGTGCTTTGTTCAAGACAAATGCTCGGGGAAGGCAATTGGGAACCGAGAAAACAGGACTCTACTACCTGACTATTTCGAAAAAGGTTGGATATTTCTCTGTTTCAAACACCACTCCAACCAAACCAACCCTCATCTCTGGCATCAACGACTTGGTCATTTATCTAATAACAATTTGTATGTACTTTCACTTTCCATCAATATCCCTTTCTATTCTATTAGTGATTGTTTTATTTGTCCACTAGTTAAGCAAACTCGTAATCCATTTCCTTTAAGTTCTATCAATATAAAAGCACCTTTTGAACTAATTCATGTTGATATTTAGGGTGGCTATCACATTCCAACACTTAATGGAGTAGATTATTTCCTCACTATCATTGATGACTACTCAAGATGCACATGGGTGTATCTCTTAAACACCAAATCTGATACACACACATTTCTAAACACCTTTATTAATCTTGTTGAAACACAATTTACATCCAGAGTTAAAATCATTTGTAGTGATAATGGACCAGAATTCTCTATGACCCAATTGTTTTCTACCAAAAAAATCCTACATCACACCAGTTATGTCTCTACCTCTCAACAAATGGTGTTGTTGAACGCAAACACCGTCATCTTCTCAATGTCACTCGTGCATTGCTCTTCCAAGCCAATCTCCCTAAACAATTCTAGGGAGATGTCATTCTTACACCCATATACCTCATAAATCGTACTCCAACACCTATTCTCAAGGGTAAAACACCATTTGAAATCCTTTTTCACAAAGTTTCTAGGTATAAACATCTTCGTGTCTTTGGTTCTCTTTGCTTTGTGTCTGCACATCATGATCGACCCACCAAGTTTGATGCTAGATCACATCGACGCATATTCATTGTGTATCCATATAGGATAAAAGGTTACCGAGTCTACAATCTAGAAACATGCAAAACTTTCGTGTCTCACGATGTTATCTTCCATAAATATGTGTTTCCTTATTCCACTTCCGCTGTTAAGACTACAACTCTATTCACTCCATCAAAAAATACTATTTATGATGACATGTCTAACATTCGCCAATCAACCACTCCAAATACATTACTTAATCATACACCATCTGTCCTCCCAACAATCGACTCACACACTCCTGATCTTCAAGATACATCTCCTGAATCACCATCATCAACTTCCGCACCGCACGTGACTCTTTCAACTTCCGCCTATCTACTCATGTTCCTAGCTACCTTCACAGGTATCATGTAGAAGCTTCCTTGCCTTCTCGGTCCTTTCCTTCGTCTAACTCAGCATCGTCCGATAACAAATGTACTTCTCATTCTCTATCTCATGTACTTGCTTATGACCGATTATCACCTGCACATCGTGCCTTTGCTACTTCTATTTCCATTCTCAAGGAACCAACCACCATTGCTAAAGTTTTCAACGGTCCAAAATGGTGGCTTGCCATGAAACAAGAACTAGATGCTCTCAAAACTAATGACACTTGGACGCTCCAACAGCTTCCTCCAAACAGGAAACCAGTATGTTGTAAACGAGTCTACAAAATCAAGTATAATCCTGATGGCTCTATGAAACGATACAAGGCTCGATTAGTGACCATAGGATACAATCATATTGAAGGTTTTGGCTACCAAGAAACTTTTGCACCAGTAGCCAAACTTATCACCGTTCGTCTCCTTCTTGTCATTGCTGCTATTCAAAATTGACATCTTTGCCAACTCGATGTCAACAACGCCTTTCTCTATGGTGATCTTCATGAAGATGTCTACATGTCTCTTCCACCCAGATTCTGACAAAAGGGGGAAACACAAGTACGTAAACTACACAAATCTTTGTATGGACTCAAACAAGCTTCGTAACAATGGTTCATCAAGCTATCAACAACACTTAAGCTAGCCGATTTTAACCAATCCAAGTATGATCACTCACTATTCGTTTGAACCCGTGATAATTCCTTCTATGTTCTTCTTATCTATGTAGACGATATAATCATAACAGAAAATAATCTACAAGACATTGAAGAAACTAAGAATCATCTTATGCGACAATTCAAGCTAAAGAATCTCGGTGAATTAAAGTAATTTTTGGGCATAGAAGTTTCACGATACAAGAAGGGAATTTTTCTGTCACAACGCAAGTACACACTTGAAATATTAGAGGACATGTGTTATCTTACTGCCAAACCTGCCAATTCACCTATGGAACAGAATTTATCAATTAGCACGGTTAAAGGAGAATTCATCAATGACCCCACATCCTATCGAAGACTTGTTGGGAGATTAATATACTTGACCATCACACGGCCCGACTTAGTGTATGTTGTGCACATTCTCAGTCAATATATGGACAAACCACGATAACTACATTTGGAAGCAGCTCAACGAGTGTTACGATATGTCAAGAACACACCAAGACAAGGTTTTTTTTTCTCAACAAGTAGTCCACTACAGCTAAATGCTTTCTGTGATGCAGATTAGGCTAGATGCATAGACACACAATGATCAACCACGAGATATTGTATGTTTCTTGGAAACTCACTAATTTCTTGGAAGACTAAGAAGCAAAACATAGTCTCACAATCGAGTGCAAAAGTAGAATAGCGTTCTATGGCGGCAGCCTGTTGCGAAGTAACCTGGTCACGATACATTTTGGATGATTTGGGTATCAAACACTCCCAACCGGCCAAATTATATTGCGACAATCAAGTTGCCCTTCACATTGCATCAAATCCAGTGTTTCATGAACGAACCAAACGCATAGAGATCGATTGTCATATAGTGAGAGAAAAGATTCAAGCTGAAATGATCAAGACTTATCATATCTCTACATCGGAGCAACCAACAGATATTTTTACTAAATCTCTTTCACAGTTCTCGAGCTTACTTAACAAGTTAGGAATAATTAACATATATTCTAACTTGAGAGGTAATGTTAAAGAATTTGATCTAGCTAGTGAAAACCAACACACTAACAGGAAACTACCAATAACAAAATGGTGGGGAGCAACAGACTCTCCAAGAACATGATTCCACATAATTATGTCTATTTTAATCGTTACAATTTTCCTTTTATTCTGTATAAATTAGATTGTAAATATTCATTTATTCATTGAATAAAACCATTTCTTACATCATTTACAGAAATAATATACAAGAAGTAAAAAAGAAATTGTAAAAAGTAAATAAGAATAAACAGATAATGAATGACTTACAGTGGTACAAACCGAAGAAAAACAGCTAGCTGGGGAAAGGGTATGTCTATATATTCCATTATTTTCAGAACAGCTTCTGACTTGATATATGATCTGAAAAATCAACCAAGTAGTCTAATTAGACTAATATAATTCTTTTAGAAAACAAGATTGTCAGAAATTTTCCTAGGGTGGAATGTACAAACTCGTCTTTCTCTTCAAGAACAGAACGTTTTTTATGTTTAGGACGTGACAGCTATAAAGCTCTCGGTAGTTATAAGCTGTCTTTAAGCTTCTATTCTTGAGGCAACTAGTATTTGCATTTAAGTAACATAAAACTCATAAGATGCATATACAGATCCCTACCTGTCTATTTCAACGAGGACAACACTCGAAATGTCATTTGGTTCTCTTCCTGACCTCATTAACAATTTCTTGCCGACTTCGCTCTGGAGAGCCTCAAACCTTATTCTCCTGTTGACGGTAAGGAGATAGAGGATTATAATCCATAACGATTCAAAAATAGAATATATAAAGGGCGTTTTTCCTTTTGGAGCCCCATTGAACACTACTTTTCTTTTGTGACCCCAAGCTATGGCAATTTTTATGCTTTTGAACGCATGTATCAATAAAATTAGAGGAAAATCCAACCTGTTTCGGTCATAGTCACGAACAAGCTTTACACCTCCATTGCATAAGTTGCAAACACCTGTATAATTATCCCAACTTAAACATTTTTTGTATTTATCCACCCAATGAATTTTTCAATTTACTCAAATTAGCAGTTTAATGATGTTAACGCTTTGAATTTGTTTAAATAAAAAAGTTTTTTTGAATGAAGTGATGTTAAAGAATATAAACGATGTCATAATAGAGTGAAAGTTTGCTAGTTTACCGTCAAATAACATGATGGGCCTGGTGTCTTCCTTGAAGAAGCTAGAAGTTGTTTCTGCCCAGTCAACGACGCCGTTTCGAGCCGGAGACACCGTAGCAGAGATATTGAACTTCCGACTAACGTGCACCAGCGGTGATAGGCGGAGCGCCACGCACCCGCCAGGAATCTGAAGCACCATGAAGAAATGCTAGTTTTAGTGAGAAATTTACGCCCAAATAAGAAGGGGAAGAACAACGAAATGGAGTAAGTAGAGAGAGCACAGAGGTTCCGTTATTTGATTAATACGTGGAATTTCAGAGCACCACTAGCTTCTATATCATTTTTCTTTCCCCTAAACCATAATAATAATAATTCTTTTGCAAACGAGGTGAGCACATCAAATTCACACGGACGTATAAAGAATTTGAGTTGAAGTCTCAATGACAATATTCTTAAAAGAAAAGTCTCAATAATAATGATAATTTTACAGCGAAATATTATTTATTCTTATTATTAAAGCCTAAATAATTATATTCTTAAAAAATATTTAGGGTGAAAAGTGGTAATGGTTTATTTCCTTAAGTAATATCATAATTTTTAAAAAATATATTTTTAATTCTTTATTTATAAAAAATTATATCATTTAAAGTCAATTTGTTTAAAAAAATAGTTTCATTTAATTTCATTTATTTACGAAAAATATATTAAATAATAATAAAGTTAATTTTTTATTAAATTTTTCTTTAAATATAATAGAATAATATATACATCAAATACACGTATATATTTTCAAAAATAATATTTAATTAAAATAATTATTCAAAAAAATTAAGAAAATTTTCTTTTAAAATAAAACAATTTTTTTAATAAAATTTAAACAAATTATCTAATTAATATCTAAAGTTACTCGTTATACAATAAATTTTTTATTTACGTTTTATGAAAATGATTTGTTAAAATATGTAAGTAATTTTTTAATTAAAATTTAAATCATTAGATTTAAATATATATATATATATATTATGTGTTATTATATAATATTTAATATAAAATTAGATAAAATATAAATTTTAATTTTTTTAACATATTTTTTACAAATAAATAAACTTTAAAATATATTTTTTTTACTAAAAAGTACTTGAATACTAAACAAAATGCTTAGCATGTTACTTTTCTCAAAATTTTAAACAATTCTGTATTTTTAACCCTGCACTTTATTCCTTGAAATTTTATTTACAAAACATAATTCTCTTTCAAATAATCACTCTCGTTAAAAATGGATGCGCTACCCAACAATCATAATTATCTCTGTGTGAGATATTTATTAGGATAATCATAATTATTTTGGTTATGGGTGGTACAGTTTAGGATAGTTTAAAAAAACTTAAAATTTTAAAAATATAACTTAATTATTAATTTTATTTTACTTATGTAATTGAATTATTTATATCTTATTTATATAACTTAACTCATAAATTTTTTCACTCATATTATAACAACTTAAATAATTCAATGATATATTTAAAATAATAATTTATATTATAACTTATAACACTATTAAAATAACGATAACAAATTATTAAACAATATTTTTTAACAATATATGCTCTCGTTGAAAAAGCTAAGACTTTTTTCTCTCATTTTTTTTCACATGTAAATGTTGTTTTCTAAGTTTCTCTTGCTCCTTTTTCAAACGTTGTTTTTTGTTAAACTGGCCCACTATGTGAATGTTTATTATTAGAATGTAATAATCATACCCCCAACATCATACATATCATCGAATTCGAATATCACACACATAATATTTACTTTATTTAATAAACTCATAATATCTTACTTCAATACTCAATAGTCATACCATATGCGTTAAATCCTTTTATCCACTTTTATTCATCTCATTCTCTAATCTAACACCTTACCCTTATATGATATTACATCCCACGCAGTACTTTATAGAACATAGCATTGAAAAGTATATTCAATGTATAATGTTGATGTCTATATTCAACATATGTTATTAATGTTTATTTTATAAGAAAAATATTAAATTAATTTTAAAATTGTGTTTAAAAATATACTTTAATCTTAATATTGTTGATTAGGTATTCTTAATCCTCTTATTAAAAAAACAAGCATTTTGCCTAAGAATGCATTTTGCCTAAGAATTAATTGTTTTAGTTCCTTTATTTGGATCATAATTGCTAATTTTTAATAATTGTGGACTAATAATATTATAATGTTTACTAAGAAATTAAAAACGTTTTTTTATAATAATAATGCTATAAATGCCAAATATATTAATATCATACCTAAAATGTATTTAAAAATAATGATCTCTAATGTTACTAATCATTTATTATATAATATGAACATTTTCACCGTTATATTTATATATTTAAAATGTTTCAAGTAGTTGAATTATATTTAATTTTTCAGAAGAGATTATGAATTATGTAAATTAAAAATATCGTTACATTTATATTATATATAAAAATTTAAATCATAATTTAAATAATTTTTAACAAAAATATTGTTATATTCAAAACTAAAGAAATTCAATTAATATCAAATTTTGACATGCATAGTTAATGGGATTTTACAATAAATAATTTCTAGTTGACTCAAAAATATTTATTTTTTTAATTATTTTTATTTTCATTACCCCACATAAATTTCAAATATATTGTAAATTAAATGGGTAAACCTACCACTTATCAAAAACTAAATCTACCATTCATATTTTCATTATGATAAATCTACCACTAATCTATAAAAATTGTAACAATTCTACTATTTGAAAAATTAGTGTTGAATATGCCAAAGTTTAAAGGTTTTCTCAAATAAAATAAACTCTTTTAAAATTGTATTATTTTTTTCATATTTTTGTTACAATTGTATAGTTATATATAAAAAAATTTACTCATTAAATTACTCTTTAAATTACGTATTCCTTGATTTACTTATTAAATTAAAGATTTTTTTTATTTTACTCATTGAATTAATGATTTTTTTTCTCCTTGAATTACTCTTGTATTATAGACGACAACTCCTTAATTTACTCATTGAATTAAGGAGTTGACACTCCTTAATTTACACATTGATTTATTCTTTAAATTTATCTCCAATAAATACCTTAAATGTCTAATACCTTCGATTTTCTCCCTATTACAACTAATTCCTAATATCAATTCTCTCCCAAAATTTTAAATTATCTCACAATTAAAATATTAAAGTAAAATCCATGGCTACTCATTATCATTATAAAATAGAATACAACCTAATGATTTTAAGAACATATCGAGCATTACAATTTTAAAATTGTGTCCAATATCTTAAAATGATAAACCAAGAAATTTGAATTTCCTCGTTTACTCTACGGAACAAATTTCAAAAAAATTACTTACCTCATATTTTATCAACTTTAAAATCTTTTTCCTAGGTTATTCTTTGTTCGTGAAGTTGTAAGGTTGCACTTTATTCTACAATGACAACAAAAAGCCATGAGTTTTTCTTCAATCTTCCAATCACGAGAGAAATTAAAAGTTTAAGAAATAACTCATATTAAGTATTAAAGGTGTCATATGTGGTTTTCGTGCGTGAAGAAAATTGTTAATGCTCGTTAAGAAATTTATCGCTATGATATAATTGTAACATTTTTTATTAGATATATTTATTATATTGAAAATATTGATGATAGATTTTGATAAATCTGGTGGTACTTTTATAGATTTACCTAAAATTAAACAAAATTAAATTAAAAATATAGCATTTTTTTTATAAAAATATATATAATAATTTATTTGCAATATACATGTCTATAATTGTTAGGGATAATTTCCTACATCCTATGTGATAGATGTGATAGAGTCCAAATCAATAAATAGCTTTATGGGATAAGTTCAATAAATGCTCAGTTATAAAGACCCTTATGTATTAAAGGCAATAAAAACTACTTCGTAAGTATAATTATAAGATAGTTACTTTAAAGAGATAAATACATGATAATTATATTTTAATTATTTTAAATAGATAATTAAGGATAGATGTCTACAAATATACAACAATTAAATCGTATCGTGACAAATTAAAGCCATCAAGTTAAATTTTTCCCTATATATATTCATATATATACACAATTATAATAACTTAAATTTGAGTAACTCATTAAAAAATTGTACATAAAATTACAACTAAATATTATATTTTCATATAATATTAGAGTGAGATTGTAGATTTTTTCTAACCTTCATCTTGTAGTTATTGACTTAATCATCGGAGTCCTAAAGATCACTCAATGAGGTTATTATAAGTCAAAACAGTTTGTTCATATCGTTGATTTATAGGGAACATTTCTAACTATTTTTGAAAAAAAATCACTATCAATAATAACTAATGTATATGAAAGAGGAATGCTAACCATATACAATTTTACATACATTTTTGTACACAATATTTATACCATATTAATTAATATAATTATTTTAAAAATTAAAAAGAGATTATTATTTTTAAATAATTAAAAATGTAAGACAAAATAAATGATTGTTCAAAAATATTGAAAATTTGTTAATCATTTATCAAGTATGAAATGAAAGGAATTAATTTTAACCTATAAAATAATAATTCTAACAAATTTAATATAGAAAAAAAATATAAGTAAGTTTCTCATATTAAATAGTAATATACATTTACTTCATCATAATTAATTTTTTTTAGTTCAATTAATTTTGATAAAAATGATAAATTAAAAATAAATAATATTATTTTAATTATATTTATATTATAATATTATTATTTTATTTCAAGTGATTAAAACGTGAATAAAACCTGAACTTTTAACACGATAAAATGTCAATTAATATGAAATTTACTTTTATTTAATATTTGTTTTATTATTTAATATTTAATTTTTTAAAATAAAAATATATATTTAATTAATTTTTTATTAAAATATTATTATTTTTGATTTTTTTAAATAAATTTATACTAAATTTTACTTTTTTATTATCAATAACCTGTATTTTATTGCATTTCAATCAATTGAAAATAAAAAAGTTTATTAAAATAATATTTTTTTATTTTTTTAAAATTTAAAGGTATAGAACACATTTTAAAGCCTAGTATTGAATAACATTAAGTTGGTGCCTATCTTTACAATATAATAAATCCCGTACCCCCGATTTTTTTTAAATATTTAAAACTAAATGGTAATAATAAAGGCCCTTTGTGATTTCCGAAATAGCCCTAGGTCTGCGGCGTTTGTAACTCCGAAGAAGAACTGATAAAAGCATCTAGCAAAGAGTTCAAAGGCAAGGAAAACGAAATGGGGTGGATCGGTGAGACTCTGGACTCCATTAAATCTCTTCAGATCCGTCAAGTCCTCACTCAGGCCGTCAGTCTTGGTTTGTTCCCCTTAAACTCTCTATTGCTTACCCAATTTCTCTCATTTGTTGAATTCCGTAGAACATCGATTCGTTTTCTGTTATATGTTTGGGTACTGAGATAGTATGTGCGGAGGTTTAAAGTTTCCGAATGCTTTCTGCAACCCCTTTCTCCTATTTTTGTTTCCCAGAACATCAAAATGATGTCCAACGCTACACTGTGCAGAGTGTAATTTCTATGAATCCAGTCAGATTGATATTGTCATCTATTAGGATGAATGTAGTTTTGGATATGGCTGATGATTCTTGATTTCTTTTGGACGTTCTTCTAACTTCATGAAGTTTAGGGGTTAATTAAACTGTATTCGCCCAATATAAATACGAGAATTGAATAAATCCACGGTGTGATTTTGGTATATGTTAAATTCGCAATGTAATCATTCCAAATTCGGTTACACACACGGATGATTTTATTTCGAATTTTGCATATCACAAGGACATTGTAAATTTCTTTAGTTCTCATGCATATACTGTGAGTTACCCTTAATATAATGTAGTTACTGAGGAATATCCAATATGAGATGAGCAATTTCTTTCGTTTTTAGGTGCTAATTGTATGCAGAGAATAATTGGATGGAATACTAATAAAAGAAAAGGGGGAAAAGCAGAGGCTTGTGTTTCTTGTTTGGGGTTTTTAATTTTTTCCGTTTACGATTTTGATGACTTGGTAATGATCATTTATTTGCTATTTTATTTCCATTGCCTGGCAATATGTTTTAAATTGTGGATCAGTACATTTTGTTTTAGTTGTAAGTCACGAGATGGAATACCAGCTTTAAAGCATGAATTCCTTACTTTTCTTCGTAAATGTTAAGTGGCAAACCGAGTTCCACATGAATCCACCTGTTGGCAAGTTCAGGCAAGCTTTATCAGTCTCCTGCTTCATAGGAATGGATGCAGTACTCCTCTTTGTACTTATACACTCGAAAGATTTGCATGATCACTCTTACTTATGAAACTAGATAAGACATAAAAGTCTATTAAGTTAATCATTCTACTACCATGTGATTAAATTTTCTTCTTAAATTCCTTGGAATATTCTACTACCATGTGTATTGCCCCAAAATTTACACCTGTTCTCTGCTTTCTTTGTTAGGCATGATTGTTACATCTGCACTTATCATATGGAAGGCATTGATGTGTATAACTGGCAGTGAGTCACCTGTTGTAGTTGTTTTATCTGGTAGCATGGAACCGGGCTTCAAGAGGGTATGATAATGTTGTGATTTATTTTGTTTTTTAATACCAATGTAGAACCAGGTTAGACACGTGTTATCTTGGAACTTTGATATTTAATGATGTGTTCAAGCTTACAATGTTGCTTAATTAATTATCATTATTAATTTCATATGCAGGGGGACATTTTGTTTTTGCATATGAATAAGGATCCAATTCGCGCAGGGGAGATTGTTGTTTTCAATATTGATGTGAGTGTTGTTATAGTTTGATTTTTAGTTTGCTTGCTCTGTTGGGTGTAAATTCAGCTTTAAGTCCGGATGACTTAGGAGCTTGTGGTTGTATGCTTTTACATCTCTATTGTACGATGTGGTTTCTAGAACATACAAGTGATGGAAGTCTTTTCAGTATTAGTCATTGATAAAATTTGTGTGTTTTTGTAGATGCTAATCTTTCACCTTATGTTTCTTACAGGGTCGCGAAATTCCAATTGTCCATCGTGTCATTAAGGTAGGCGCATCTATTCCGAACTTATTACATTTCACATTCCCATCTTCAGGCAATATTCTCTCCTCTCCCCCATCGCTCTCCCTGTCCCTCATCATCCTTGTGTATCAGGAGTGACCAAGCAACTAAGCTATTAATGTCATTTCTCGAGGACTTGCATTATTTTTCTTTTAATATAGAATAATGCTTAACTCTACCATAGAAGAAATGCTTATAAATGAATTACACATAACTTGTTAGGCGTATGAAACTGCACTTTCATTTTTCACTTATAACTGCTTGATCCAGATTTAATAGTAATCCAGTTCCAAACTATGTTGTACCCCATGGGTTTTTTTTTCTCTTTTATCTCTCTCTCTCTCTCTTTTAACCATGGGTTACCTCAATCTTGTATTCCCCCCTAGTATCTTGAGCTTTGTAGTTATTTTTCAAAGTAACCGATTAGTTGGAAGAATATAGTTCATCTCATCATTGCTGTTGAATTGTTTCTTTACTTGACTATATACTTTTTATTTTCTGTACTCATTGATAGCTTGACAAATATTGTGCAAGAACTGCAACTTGTCTGAAACAAATGATGGTTAAGTCTTTTCTGTACTTATAGGTTCATGAACGACAGGATACTGGTGAAGTAGATATTCTCACAAAAGGTATTCTGGAGTACAGCCAGCTTGTCTTTGCAATTTCCTCCATTTGAACATGCAAAATATATATGGCATTCAATATTTTTTTTTTCAAAATGTGTTCCCAGATTCTTGATTGAGTAAACCCTTGGGTTGGATGCACCATCATATTTTATACTCTTGCTCCCTGCTTAATATTTACAATGCCTTTCAAGCTATCTGAGGCGACTAAAATTGATATCAACGTGTTGGATCGCCCAATCTTGTTTTTCCTCTCCATCCTCACCCTTATTGTGTGTCTGTCATGAATGTCCGCTACTTTCTGCTGAGATTTTTTCTTTTTGTTTTGCCATCTTCTCAGGTGATAACAATTATGGAGATGACCGGCTCTTGTATGCTCATGGCCAGCTTTGGCTTCAGCGCCACCATATCATGGGTAGAGCTGTAGGGTAAGAACTTTGCAAGTCTTTATGTTCTGCTATGGATGTTACACATAGACTTGCAAGTCTTTTCAAAAGTTGTGAATGTTTGTTGCTTCCTGCAAAATGAGCCCATTTATGAAAAAGTATAATTACACTCACCCGTTATTACAAATATTACACCATATAAAAAAACTACCATGCCTATTTTCACGTAACCTTTTCTTTTTTCATCTCACAGCACTTTTAAGCACCCATAATTTTTTTTTGTCAAAGTGAATTTTTCTAATAATCAGATTTTTCTATAGCACAACAATCTTAAACTGGTCCTTATTCTCCCTTCACTTTTTGAAAGATGATGTTCAAGGTTCTATAAAAAGAGATGTATTGAAATTGAGTTGATCAGCCTGGCAGATTGCCTCTCTTATTTCTTACAAAAATGCTTTTTATTAGAACTTGATTCATACATCAATCCATATTTCACAATCCAGTTGGCTCCTTGTTAGTAATTGGTTCTACAATCACTTCATTATCTTACATTTCAACTTTACATCCAATCAATAACTGGCATTTCATTTCATATAGCGGTCAATTTTTTGCATCCATCATCTTTTATGTCAACCTGTACCTTATTGGATTTGTGTTTAAAATCTCACTTCCATTTACAGGTTTTTACCTTATGTTGGATGGGTGACAATTATTATGACTGAGAAGCCAATTATCAAGGTCAGTTACATCTAGCATTCGTATCTCAACCACAAAACACACACAATTGCATGCACTTGATATATATATATATATGCAGAATTGACTCTTACGTTTTTTCTTTTGGCCAGTATATTCTCATTGGCGCGTTGGGGTTGCTTGTTATAACTTCGAAGGACTAGCCGAATGAAATTGGAGGCCTGATCATTTTTGGGAAAGAAATTTCAACGACATTTCATGTCATCTCTTTAAACTAACATTTCCCAATACTTCGTACATTGCACAGTTTTTTTATATGATAACTTATACTGGAATAGTTGTTTGATATTTCCGTTTATTTAGGAGATCCTTTGCTTGGTGAACTTGCTCTCAACTAAAATCTATGCACTTTAAAATAACCTTATTTCAATCTCCCAACCGCAAATAGGGTTTGATCAAAAAATATGGTCAGCTTTCATTCCATAAGTTGCATTTTATTTTTGGAGAGTTTATATATAACAAATTTATGATATAGTTTTATTTTGTCTTGATTATAAATTTATGATATATAGCATAGCATTACCATTTTATTTTGCCTGGAAAGCATTCAGCAATGTATTTTTTGCTAGCTTTTCCTTGGGAACAATGTTGACTACGCAACCAAGACCTTTAATTATTTTAAGAAAGTATTTTTTTAAACAATTATACTATTTATGTAATTGTAATTAGAGATTTAAATGTCAGGCATTTTACGTGCTTGAATGGGTTTCATGTTGAACATTCGCTGCTGACAATTATTATAAAAAAAATTGTTATCGAAATCTTATTAGTAAGTGTTGATTAGTAATTTTGTGTGTTTACTCATATAGCATCACCCATTATCAATAATATGTTTAGTTTTGCTTTAGAAAAATATTATTATACCCTTTGATGCAAAAAAAATGGAAATTACAAAAAGAAAAGAAAAATCTATTGAAACTTATAATGATAACAATAATGTGGTTCAATATTAAATATGTTTAAGTAGTTGTAATTTAATTAGATGATATTTAATAAAAAAATATTAAAAATAAGTTAAGATTTATAACAAAAAAAATATTCAGTAAAAAAAAAAGAAAGAACTTATAATAAAATTATTATTGAATGATTTAATTAGAAGATGTTTGATATGAATAATGTTTAATTTTTTTATAGAATAAATATATGAACTTTTTATATGAAATGTTATTTTTATAATTATAAATTTTTATTTTTTTTAAAAAATGATAATCATTATATGTAAGACAACATACTATTAGAATGAAGAAGATCATACATCCACTTGCTCTTAAAGCTATCAATAGTATCTGAAAGATGAAGTGCAGTAAATTTAATCGGTGAAAATATCATTTTGATTTTAGATTATATGTTAAAACTATGAGAAAAGAATACTATAAAGGGTTCTAATAGTTTTATAGTTAAAAAAAATGAACATTTTAGTTTGAATCTACAAGGAAAAGGCTAAAACTTCCCCAAGAATAATTTGAATTAAAAAAAAATAGATCAGTCCAAAGATGAGAATCCAAATATCAAATTACTCTTTTCAAAATAAATTTGCATGCAACAAAATAAAATTATTTTGATAATGTCTTTTAAAAAATGCGAGTAATGCGTTGCATATGGTTTTTATCTTTTGCTATATTAATTAATTAATTAATTAATTTATTACAAAGTATGTATTTTTATTTTTATTTTTAAAATATCTTTAAATGGTTAATTAAAAATTACATATTACATAATTTTAAAATAAATAAAATTTTAAATTGTAATATAATGTTATCAATTGAAATTGGTTATAAATACATTTAAAACCTTTATTAGATGTATTTATTATTCGATCCTTTAGAGTTTTTATTGGGTATGATATTTATTTGATAGATGTGATATTAGTCTTAAAAAGATAATCAATATGTAATTAAAATATATGGATAATTTTATATGAAAAATTATTATGCATGACTTAGACAATATAGATTAATATGTGGGCTTATTTATTTTAATTTAATTATATACTATAATTTTTTTTATATATAAAATTATATTTTTAATTTCAGAAAAAATATTTATTTTCTTTAAACGTAAATAAATATCTTTTCTTAATATTGTATAAAAGTAAAAAAAATTAAAAATAGACGTATGTTTTTTCAATTAAGTAACAAAGTGTAATATTTTTCTATTATAAACTTTTTAACTAAAACTAAATGAAAAAAAAAGAAAGTGTAACAATTTATATGCAATAATATAAAAAGTGGGTGACTCTCAAATTCATTTTATTTGGATATTTTGTTAATTATATCTGTAACAAATACATAATATCATTAATGCGGAGTTATGATTTGGATAACATCCCTAATAAAAAACATATCCCTAATAGCATAACTCCAAGCTTGGCGCGGTGCCCAGTGCCCACTATCCGATTCTCATTCGTTCGTTCATTCATTCCAGCGCCTGATGCTTAAGTTTTTTTCATTACCAATCCCAATATAGCTATCGAGTATCGAATGCATACGAGCTGTATACTTTTATACTCAGTCTGTGGTTTGATGCGATATTAGTTTAATATCCTTTTTTTTTTCATTAATATGCTATTGGGTTCTTCAATTTGGCATATGGGCGACGCTTTTTGATTTAGTGCCTTGACTCTTACTTCAGCTGATGGGTTGTGTTCCAATTTGAGAAAGAAATCTCACCCATTTGGTGGCTATCTTGTTTTACACTATTCAACTTCTTTTATGTCCGTCATGTTGGTATGCGATGGGATTTTTCTCAGAATGAGGGTTTAGGATCCTGTTTGGTGGTTTGGTATGTTTCAGAGAAAGCTCTAGAACATGCGCTCTCTACTACTTATGTCGGTTTTTATTAGTAGAATCATAATATTAATACGAACTTAATTAAACTCTAAACAACGGGATAAAATTTATTCTTCTTTTTTGTATGAATCTTTTAAAAAACAAATAAATAGAGTTCAAAATGAACATACACATAATCAACACAACCAATTTATGTAAAAAAACATTCCCGATGTAAGAAGAAAACAACTACGACACTCCTCTTCAAAACTTTCACTATTAAGAAACAATTATACAAAAGTTTTATCTAAATAGAGACAACAATCAACAACATCATCAAGAATACAACTTCTTAAAAACTAACAATTATTTCAAGAAAAATGGAGAAATTTAACTCAATTTCATAATCACTGTTCACGGTTCATATTTTCCTAAACCGATGAGCTAAATCCAAATCCCATCGTATAGATTGAAGAGTCTTGAGTCGTAAAACTTCCTACAAAATTTCAGCTCAATCAGACCACAAACAATCTTCCATCAGAGCACTTGATGAAGGCTTGTTGGAGAGAGAAAAACTATTCTCTTTTTCTGCTAGTTGTTGCCTTTGCTGCTACTGCTCTAATTCTCCGCAAAAAAATCACTCACAACAAACCCTAAATGGGTTTATTAATTAATCAATTAAATGAAAATTTTGTCCATTCTTTCTTCATAGACCATTAAGTTACATGGGTCTCTTTGGGCTACTCCAAATAATAAGTAAACCCAACAATTTTGCCATGCCGTTGATATGTCGAATCATACTTGAAATCCCAAACAATTCGAAGAACTTGCCCTTTTAAATTAAAAGTGGAGAGAGACCTAGAAATGCTATTCCATTTGTTTAAGGCAAATGCACTCAACTGACTTGTCATTGGAGATCGCTTTGCATTTGAAGACAGTTTCTAGGCTGGGCGGAGCTCAACGGTTTGACTACATTGAGCATTTGCTTGAACATCAAAAAACCGGCAAGAATGCTCATTGTGAGGATTATAATGTTATATGGTAAGGTTGGGATGACTAAGCATGCACTTGATACATTTTATGATATGCATCTATATGGTTGTAGAAGAATTGTTAAATATTTCAATGTTGCACTTAAGGTGTTGACACTTTCCCCTTACTTGGGGAAATTGAAGCATTTCTCAGTGAGGTTCTAGTGAAGTTTGACATTATTTTGGATGCATTTTCCATTAATATTGTGTTACGTGTCATCAACATAATTATTTTATTTTTCTTTCAAATTCAATTAGTTATGGACCATGTCTTTGATGTAGTAGCCATGTTAGTGAAATGACTTTGTTGACATGTCACTTTTCCCATAATTTCAGTTTTAGTCTGCATTTTCTTAGGAAGTAGTGGGTTGTTTCAATTATTTTTTTTAGTTTTCAAAAATATGTATAAAAAGGAAAAAGTTAATGAGAATCAGCATGAGCTTTTTCTACCAAAACTAAACTATCTTACATTTATAGAATTTTATCTCCTTGAGAGCTTCTTCACATAGGGACAGAGGTTGAGTGAGAGCTCGACATTACATGGAACGTAACAATATGGTATCAGAGTAGGGATTCGATAATGGGGCCAACCATCCCAACCCAACAAAGAAACCAATGGAGGAATCCCTACAAGCAACCCAACAACAAATGCTTCAAATGCAACGAGAGATGCATGAGATGTTCATTCAACTACAAACTCAAATGGATGAGTTAAGTGCAAGAAGAATAGGAATCGGGACATCACAGCAACAACCAAATTCTCAGCAAACACATGGAACAATTGTACCTTGGGTGGTTCGTTTGGATTTTCCACGTTGTGATGGCATTGATGATCCTATCACTTGGATTGATCGAGCAGAGGAGTTATTTTCATTCCATCATACCCCTGCCACTCAAAGGTGTTGTTAATAGCCTTCCTTGGAGTGCAGTGACTGACAACCCTTGGGCCTATTCGGTGGGACTTCGTGCACTTAACGATGGAATTTCAATGGTAAGGACGGATGGTAACTCTTGTCGGTGTGCAACCACTAACAGCCCAAGTCGTGGACTAGTGCCAAATAGAGAGAGAACTTCGGGCAAATGAAGGAAGAGGAACCTTGATGTGTGTAATTGCTAAATATGTTGAAATTAACCCTAGTAAATATCATTATTTTCCTAAGATAGATTTGGCCCAACACACAAATGAGGCCCATTATACTGATTTGGCCCACCATGTAGATTTGGCCTAATTCATAGATCCTACCCAATATGCCGATTTGGCCCAACACGTAGATTTGGCCCAAAATTTTAAAAAATATGCCCACTTATTTCAAAAACCCATAAGTATCCCACATGATCAGTCCCACAACCACAAAATCAACTTAAAACCTAGGAATGACTCTGTGTCAGTAAGACCCTATCATTATCCACACTACCAAAAGAAGGAAATAGAAAAATTGGTGGAAGAAATGTTGGAAAATGGAGCCATTCGACCTAGTACTAGCCCATATTCATCCCCGGTGCTGCTTGTCTAAAAAAAAGATGGGTCCTAACGATTTTGTGTAGACTACAGAGCTCTTAATATGGCCACTATCAAGGACAAGTATCCCATATTGGTGATAGATGAGCTATTAGATGAGTTCATGGGGCGAAATATTTTTCAAAACTGGATCTGCGGGCTGGATATCATCAAATACTGATGCATTCGACAGATGTGGAAAAAACGAATTTTCGCACACACGATGGACACTATGAATTTTCGGTAATGCCTTTCGGACTCACTAATGCACCTTCTACATTTCAAGCATTAATGAATGACATTTTCCAACCATATTTGCGAAAATTCATCCTAGTATTTTTTGATGATATCTTGATATATACTCCTACTTGGGAATCACATTTGCAATACTTGCAAATGATGCTCTTTATATTATCTGACCACCAAATATATGTCAAGAAAGAGAAATGTTGTTTTGAAATCACAAAAATTCAATATTTGAGGCATATTATCAGGGAAGGAAAAGTAAGGATGCAACCTAGTAAAATTGTTGCCATAGAAGATTGGCCCAAGCCAAAGTTGACAACTACTCTACGCGGTTTCCTGGGGATGATCGGTTACTATCGATAATTTATCACAGGCTATGGAAGAATAGCTACCCCTTTGACAAAAATGCTAAAAAAGAATAGCTTCAAGTGGACCCCCAAAGCCGAAGATGCATTTCAAGAGCTAAAACGAATGATGGTGCAAGAATCGGTGTTAGAATTATCTGATTTCACAAAAACTTTCATTATTGAATGTGATGCCTCAAATTCTGGTGCTGGTGCAGTACTCACACAAGGACGAAGACTCATAGCTTTCTTTAGTCAAGCTCTCAAAGGGAGGAATGTAGCTTTATACACCTATGGCAAAGAGATGTTGGCTTTGGTATTAGCAGTTCAGAAATGGTGGCCCTATGTGTTGGGAAGAACATTTGTGGTTCACACTAACCACAAAAGCCTCAAATATTTGTGGAGTCAAAAAATCACTACCCTAGTTCAACAAAGATGGCTTAGCAAGCTGATAGGATATGACTTCTCCATAGAATATAAGCAAGGGGAAGATAACTTAGCAGTAGACGCCTTATCCAGGCGTGATAAACCAATGCAAATAATGGCAATATCAGAGTTAGTTCCAACATGGATAGAGATAATTCAGGATGAAAACAAAAAACCACGTGAAGATGCAAAAGCTGCATAAATTGTATCAAGAAAGGGAATTACTAGGGCCATAAACATGCAAGGAAGGGTTACTCTTCTACAAATTAGAATTTATCTATTACCCTCTTCCCCACTGATGACAGAAGTCATTCAAGGTTTCCATTCTGCTACCCATGAAGGGCTCCACAAAACTCTCTAGCGAATACGGTCACAATTCTACTGGCAAGGAATGAAGCGGCAGGTATTAGAGACCATTAAAGCCTGTGACATTTTCCAAAGAAATAAAAGAGAACAAGGTGCACTATCTGGGTTCCTCCAACCCATACCTACGCCTACTACTATATGGACTGAGGTCTCCATGGATTTCATTACAGGTCTTTCAAACTCCAGAGGCAAGATAACCATTATGGTGGTGGTGGACCGGTTATCCAAAATGGCACACTTCATTGCAATGGCATCACCAATCAATGCGCCTAACGTGGCCCAAGCTTACTATGAAAATGTCCTCAAATTATATGGAGTACCACAATCCATAGTGAGCGATAGAGATCCTTTGTTCACTAGTTCATTTTGGAAGGAGCTATTCTGACTACAAGGAATCGAGTTTCATTTTTCGTCATCCTACCATCCGCAGACAAATGGGCAGACAGAGGTAACTAACCACACTCTAGAAATATATTTACGCTGTTTTACAAGAGAGCATCCAAAACAATGGACCTGTTGGCTACCATGGGCAGAGTTTTGCTACAATACTAGCTGGTACTCTTCCACTAGATTCACACCATTTGAAGTGGTATATGGGCGCCGACCACCGATCTGAACATACTACGAGCCAAGATCTGCCCAAGAGGTCGAAGTGGATCAAGAGTTGCAATTAAGAGATCAAGTTCTACGTCAACTATAACAACTCTCCAAAACCAAAGAAAGAATAAAGGCGACATATGACAAAGGAAGGAAGGATCGGCAATGTGAAGTAGGCGATTGGGTCTACCTTAAATTACAACCTTATCGACAATACTCGTTAACAGGTGATCGAAGACACAAGCTATCTGCTAAATACTATGAACCTTACCAAATTATTGAGTGCATTGGACCTGTAGTATACAAACTGCTCTACTATGCTGGAAGAATTGGACGAAGTCGACGCTGTTCCCTAACAGCCTTGTGGACAAGGCAACTTTTAAGGAGGGTGGAATGTTACGTGCCATCAGCATAATTAGTTTATTTTTATTTCAAATTCAGTTAGTTATGGACCATGTCTTTGATGTAGTAACCATGTTAGTGTAGTGGTCTTGTTGACATGTCACTTTTCTCATAATTTCAATTTCAGTCTGCATTTTCTTAGAAAGTAGTAGTTTGTTTTAGTTATTTTTTTAGTTATCAAAAATATGTATAAAAATGAGAAAGTTAATGAGAATCGGCATGAACTTTTTCTACAAAAATTAAACTATCTTATATTTACAGAATTTTATTTCCTTAATAGCTTCTTCACGTCGGGGATCATTTCACATCGGGACAGAGACCGAGCGAGAGCTCGACATTATAGAGCATGTAACATATTGTTATTAAAGCTTTTTGTGAGATTGGTTATCTAGAGAAGGCATATTTGACTACGAAAAAGATGGAAAATGTAGGAATACAACCAGATGTGGTTACATATACAACACTCATGTCTGCATTTTATAAAGCTAACCGTTGTAAGATTGGCAATGGTTTATGTAATCTTATGGTGCTGAGGAGTTGCTTACCCAATCTAGAAATATTCAATGTCAGAATTCAATATTTGGTTGATAGGCGAAGAGCGTGGGAAGCAAACAAAGTAATGCAAATGATGTCAAGTGTCGGAATTTTAGCTGATGAGGCTACCTAAAATTTGGTAATCAAGGGGTTTTGCCTAGCTGGGTATCTTGAAATGGCCAAAAATATTTAACAGTACATGGAAAGGGTCACAAAGCCAATTCTAAAATTTACCAGAGAATGATTCATTGTTTCATTATCTTTGTAAAGGAGGGAATTTCGATCTAGCTTATAAAATGTGTAAAGACTGCTTAGAAAGCAATTGGTTCCCAATGTGGATACAATTCATTCATTGCTTGAAGGCCTTAAGAAGAATGGACAGCTTATTAAGGCCAAGACAATCATGCCATTGGCTCGGAGAAGGATACCTCGATTTTCTTCAACTCAGTTGGATCGTTTGCAAGCTCTACTTTCTAGAAGTTGAGTTAATATGATAGGCTGAGTCTTTGGTCATATAAAAAGATTGACTTCTTGATATCATTGGGCAGCTCAAGTGGAGTTGGTATTCTTTTACCTCAATTCATTTGTACATTTCTCTAATTAATTGGATATGGACATTGATGATGACATTACATTTTAAACGACATTTTGTTTTCTACTCTTATTGTTGACCACAATAGAGATTGTGACTGTTTAAGAGTTCAAAAAGAAAATGGTGACCTTAATCTTTTCAAGTCTTATGCAATGTCTGTCTCTCCCATTTATCTCGAGCATGTATGTATATGTTTGGTTGTCTTTCATGTCGGTGACATAAGTTGCACGCTATGCTTTTGACCATTTGTTTTACTTTCAGTTTCTTTTCATTTTGATAAAATTTAGCAGAATTTGTTACTTTCAGCTTGCTCTTTGTACAAGTTCTTCTAGCCCTCTGTGGATAAAGGTGAAGGTGCAATAGCAGTGGAATAAGCTGTAATTTTATGTTCTCTGGAGAACGGCGTGAGTTTAGATTGGTTCGTATATCTGCAGATGGCTTGTCAACATGGCCAGCTGACATCCAGTGCCATTCTTTGTGAATTTGCATTACTTTCATCCTTCTTATTGTTGTAAACAAGAAGAATATTCACTGATGTTAGTTGGGAACAAATTTCTGATTCATTAATCAGACTTATATTTCAATATTGTCTGTAGTGTATTAGTTTCTAATACCTTCATGTCTTATCATGATTCAGCTCTGGTGGTGAAGAGCGCAATGGCCAATGGACTTGAGCATTAAATTATTCCTTGTTGTTAGATGTCCTAAATTGCTTAAATGGGTAAGTTAATCTATTATTGGAACATTCATGAAGCCATCGATATTTATCTGTTAGTCCCCAATGTCTCTGCCTTGCCTACATTTGCAATTTGTTTAGGTTTGACTGTTTTCCGTCTTTGTGTATACAGATGGATTCCCTCCCCCCTCCATGTGTGTGTGTGGCTATTTAAGAAATATCCTCTGAGGAGGGCTTAGCTGGTTGAGGACCAGCATTATATTTATCGTCCATGGTAATATTTTCACTGCATCATGTGAAGTATCTTCAAATTATGGCGATGATGATCGATCATTAAGGTGTTTCATTGTTGCCTTGGGAGGTTTTTTCACCGCAGATCAATGGCAGCATGAATGTTCCAATATACCTTGAATTTATATGCCTCCAGACACTGAATGTTGCTTTCGTTTGCAAAGCTCTTGGATACAGGGCATCATAGAAAGCTTATAGTATTTGCAAACCCATCCATAGTATTCAAACTTGGTTATTTTGGGGAAAAATCCTTGTAGTTAGCAGTGGTGACCCGCAGTTTTGGCAAGCTTATCATTGCCGACGAGAAAAGTACATGCACCGGTTAGGCGTTTGGTAAAAATCTTGGATGCAAGACACAATAAATACTTGCTTATACTTGCCGCCGCTAATATTTGCTTTGACCTTTTCAGCGAAGAAACAGTACTTTTTTGACCATTTTAAAAATCGCCCACCACTCTTCTGCATGTATTATAGAATATTCCATGTGATAATTATTTGTAAAATTTGTCAATAATTGTATTTTTTATTTTTATTTTTTATAGCAAGAAGGATTTAGACATCTCAAATTTTTATTTTCTATAATGTGTTTGAAAAGACGCGATGTTATTGTTTCAATTAGATATCTTTTAATTCATGTGGTATATAATTTATTTTGTTTATAAATATAATGATAAGTTACGTTATTTGTATTAATGATTAAATATTAATGGTTGTAAATTTTTTAATTTTTATTATTTTTATTTGGGTGGTTAAATTAAATAAAATTAATAACATATTTAATGAGTACAACTTTTCGAAAAATGATTGTCTAAGCAATCATATACCATGAGATGTCAGCTAATGAATTGGATAAAAATCTGATTGAAGCCACCATAGACCAAGGAGACACACGGAAGGAGAATATTTCTTTTTTCGTTAAATCCAGGTTGCTTACTTTTCATGTTATGAACTCCCTATTGAATATCCCCAAGCACAATAGAAATATCTAATCATACTGAAAATCAATCCAACAAACACAATACCTGTTGTGAAAATACGCAAATTTCCGATAAGCCAGATTTATGAGAAAGCAAGAATAGAAAAATAACACACAAATTTGATAACGGAGTTCGGCCAATCTTGCTTACGTCTCCGGACCTGCTGCAGATCTTTTTACTGAAAGGGGAGAAATTACACAAGGTGTTTACAACACTCACAACTCACAACCCAATTACACCCAAGAAAATTACTCTCAATTTTCTCTGACAAAAGCTTTTCTCTCAATTGGAATGAACACTTTGGATGATTAATTCATTACAATTACACATCTATTTATAGAAAAATTCACTCCTTGAATTACTCATTAAATTAATGGTTCCTTAAATTGCTCCTTGAATTAAGCTCCTTGTTTTGCTCCATGAATTGCTCCTTGTTTTGCTCCATGTTTTACTCCATGTTTTGCTCCTTAATTTAAGGAGCTTTATAATAATCTCCAACAATCTCCCACTTGAAGACTGATTTCAATCTGTCTTCACACCTCGATCAATGCAACAGCTTTTCTAGTCTTTATTACTCTAGCAGACCAACTGAAGTTGAGCACAACTTCAGTTTGTCAATAGTCACCACCTTTGTTAACATATCTGCTGGATTTTTGCTTCCTTGAATCTTCTCCAGTATTAACACATCATCTTCCAATAGAGATCTGATGAAGTGATAACGAAGTCCAATATGCTTTGTTCTAGAATGAAATGCTGAATTCTTCGCCAAGTGTATTGCACTTTGACTATCACTATGTAGAACATTCTTCTCTTGTTTGAATCCCAGCTCAATTAACAAACCTTGAAGCCATATCATCTCTTTACTAGCTTCAGTTACTGCTACATACTCAGCCTCTGTAGTGGATAGAGTGACAATTTTCTGTATTTGTGACATCCAAGTAATAGCTGTAGTTCCAACAGTAAATATATAACCAGTGGTGCTTCTTCGGTGATCAACTTCACCTCCAAAGTCTGCGTCTACGTACCCTTGTACTTTTAACTCTCCTTTACTAAAGTACAAGCACTTTTCTGTGGTGCCTCGCAGATACCTCAAAATCCACTTTACTGCTTCCCAATGAGTTTTCCCTAGATTTGACATAAATCTGCTAACAACTCCCACTGCATGGCCAATGTCTGGTCTCGTACAGACCATTGCGTACATCAAACTTCCAATGGCTGAGGCATAAGGAACCTTAACCATGAATTCTCTCTCTTCCTCTGTCTGAGGGGACTGATCCTTGGATAGGCGAAAATGACTGGCCAAGGGTGTGCTAACTGGCTTGGCATCGCCCATGTTGAATCTTTGCAAAACACGATTGATGTACTCTGCCTGAGATAACTGCAAGGATCCTTTCTTCTTATTTCTTGTGATTTGCATTCCAAGAATCTTCTTTGCTGGACCCAAGTCTTTCATGTCAAATTCCTTTGACAATTGCTGCTTCAACCTTTTAATATCATCCATATCTGAACCTGCTACTAACATATCATCAACATAAAGTAGTAAAATGATATAACTGGACCTATATCTCTTGAAGTAGCAACAATGATCAGCATTACACTTCTGGAAACCTTTCTTGTGCATGAAGCTGTCAAACTTTCTGTACCATTGTCTCGGGGCTTGTTTCAGGCCATACAAACTCTTCTTAAGTCTGCACACCATGTTCTTCTTCCCCCTTTCTGAGAAACCTTCTGGCTGGTACATGTATATCTCTTCATCTAAATCTCCATGAAGGAATGCATTCTTCACATCCAACTGTTCAAGATGAAGATCTTCAATGGCTACAATACTCAATACTGATCTGATAGTATTAAGCTTCACAACAGGAGCGAAAATGTCAGTGTAGTCAACTCCTTCCTTCTGTTGAAACCCTTTGACAACTAGGCGGGCTTTGTATCTTTTGGAACCATCATGCTCCTCTTTCACCCGGTACACCCATTTGTTGTGAAGTGCCTTCTTTCCCATAGGTAACTCAGCTAGTTCCCATGTCTGGTTGGAGATGAGAGATTTCATTTCTTCTTTCATAGCAAGCTCCCACTTGTTGGAATCTCGAGTCTGACAAGCTTCATCATAGCATTCAGGCTCCCCTCCATCAGTCAGCAACATATAGTTCATGTATCTCCTGTTAGGCACATGAGGTCGAGAAGACCTTCTCAATACAGGAGCTGGAGTAAGAAGTTGTGGTGTGTCGGAATGCTGTGTACTGTTTTGTCCAACAAGTTCCTCTGGCTGAGGACTTGTTATAATTGGTTCTGTTGCGGAAGTATCTGGGACATCATCTGCATCTGCAAATACTGACTCATTCTGCTCTGAGTCATTGGTGTCTATTTTATGCATGTCCTTATACATCACCATTTCGTTGGAAATCACATCTCTGCTACGGATAACTTTCTTCTTTTCGTCATCCCAAATGCGGTAGCCAAACTCATCCTCACCATAGCCAATGAATGTGCATTTCTTGGATTTGGGATCAAGCTTATTCCTGCCTTGATCACTGATATGCACAAATGCTACACAACCGAAAACTTTTAGATGTGATAGTTTCACCTCTTTTCCGCTCCATACCTCCTCTGGTATTCTATGCTCCAATGGAACAGATGGGCCTCGGTTGATCAAGTAAGCTGCCGTGTTGACTGCTTCTGCCCAGAACTGCTTCGGTAGACCTGACTGTATACGAATGCTTCTAGCTCTTTCTGTCAATGTTCGGTTCATACGCTCAGCTACACCATTGTGTCGAGGCGTGCCTGGAACAGTTCTTTCCATTCTGATCCCATGCTCATAGCAGAAGTTTTTGAATATGGTGTCTTCATATTCACCACCATTATCGGTTCTGAGCTTTTTGATCTTTAAACCCGTCTCATTTTCCACCATAGCTTTCCATCTTCTGAAAGCCTCAAATACTTTAGACTTATGCTTTAGAAAGTAAACCCATACCTTCCGAGAGTGATCATCGATGAAAGTCACGAAGTAGCATTTCCCACCAATAGATGAGACGGTCGTTGGTCCCCAAACATCAGAGTGAATAAGCTCTAGCCTTTCCTTCTTTGGGATTCTGCAACTTGTCTGAAAGATGACTCTCTTTTGCTTTCCAAGTATGCAATCTTCGCACATGTCTATCTCCGTAAACTGTAGACCTAGAAGTTTTCCCTTTGAATGCATAATCTTCATCCCTTTTTCACTCATATGGCCTAGTCTCTGGTGCCACAGGTTTGGTGTTTCATTGCCTGCTGCAACTGTAATTGAACAACGTGCATCTGTTGTCATGTAAAGAGTGCCACTTTTCTTGCCTCGAGCAACTGTCATTGCACCCTTTGAAATCTTCCAATCATCACCATGGAAGATCGTAGTGTAGCCTTCACTGGACAACTGCCCGACTGAGATTAAGTTCCTTCTGAGATCGGGAATATGCCTGACATCCTTCAGCTCCCAAACAGATCCGTTCAACTTAATCTTCACTACACCTTTGCCAATAATAGCACATGGTTGATCATCACCAAGATATACCTTTCCAAGGTTTCCGGGGACATATTTCTCGAAGAATTCTTTTTGTGAAGTAGCATGGAACGATGCTCCAGAGTCTAACACCCAAGATTCTTCCTTGCTCTCCAAAGAGCATATCAATGCATCGTCTCCTCCTGAGGTGGAAGTAACATTTGCCTCTGCCTTCACTTGTTTGTCCTTCGGTGCACTTTTGCACTGATTTTTGTAGTGCCCGGTTCTTCCACAATTCCAACACTCGATGGTCTTCGAGCTATGGGAATTATTAGGATTCCTGGATTTGGAGCTCCTGTCCTTTGATCTACCTCGGTAGTCTGTTCTGCCACGTCCATTCCCTTTGGTTGAATTTCTTCCTCTTGACTCTGTATGCAAAACTGAAGAAGTTGACGATTCACCTACCTCTCTACGTCGGATCTCTTCACTGAGAACCAGATCACGAACATCGTCAAATTTTAACTTATTGCTTCCTGACGAGCTACTCACAGCCGTGACAGTAGCATTCCAACTTTCTGGTAAAGAAGACAAAAGTATCAATGCTCGTACTTCTTCATCGAATTCAATTTCCACTGAACTCAACTGGGTTGTGACTGTGTTGAGTTCATTGAGATGTTGAGCTACCGATGCGCCTTCATTCATCCGCAAATTGAACAAACGCCTCATCAAGTGCACTTTGTTTGAGGCTGATGGCTTCTCATACATATTGGAGAGAGCTGCCATAAGACCCGCCGTGGTCTTTTCCTTTGCTATGTTGAAGGCAACATTACGGGATAGCGTCAATCGAATAACTCCGAGGGCTTGTCTGTCTAGAAGATTCCAATCTTCTTCCTTCATAGCTTCTGGTTTCTTCCCTGAGAGAGGTTGATATAGATTTCTTTGATACAGATAATCCTCTATCTGCATTTTCCAAAACCCAAAATCTGTGCCATCGAATTTCTCGAGTTTCACCCTTCCTTCATCTGCGACCATTGCTCCCACTAAAATCTGACTTCCTCTGGATCGTTTCTGACTATTTCTGTAAACCACCGTGTATTAGAACACCTACGTCAACGAACAAATATCGTCGACAAAATTTCACTATTCACGTAAATAGTAACCTTGCAGAAAATTGACAGAAATCACCACCAATAGCTCTGATACCAGTTGTTGGGAAAATACGCAAATTTCCGATAAGCCAGATTTATGAGAAAGCAAGAATAGAAAAATAACACACAAATTTGATAACGGAGTTCGGCCAATCTTGCTTACGTCTCCGGACCTGCTGCAGATCTTTTTACTGAAAGGGGAGAAATTACACAAGGTGTTTACAACACTCACAACTCACAACCCAATTACACCCAAGAAAATTACTCTCAATTTTCTCTCACAAAAGCTTTTCTCTCAATTGGAATGAAAACTTTGGATGATTAATTCATTACAATTACACATCTATTTATAGAAAAATTCACTCCTTGAATTACTCATTAAATTAATGGTTCCTTAAATTGTTCCTTGAATTAAGCTCCTTGTTTTACTCCATGAATTGCTCCTTGTTTTGCTCCATGTTTTACTCCATGTTTTGCTCCTTAATTTAAGGAGCTTTATGATAATCTCCAACAATACCAAGCTCAAATATGGATATCAAAAAGTAATGAAACGTAAAGCAAGAGTAAGAGTAAAGGAAATAACACACTAATAATTTATAATGATTCAACTCAAAAAATACGGTGAATGTATTTAACTTTTTCACCCCTTCAATTTGATGAATTTCATTAGTTTCAATTAGTGATTACAAAAACAAAAGGAGAACAAGAAGAGGAGAATGCACTCATAATCAGAAAAAGGCACTCAAAGAGAATAATCAACCTCCCAAAACACCAATAACGATGAAATCACTCTTTCTCTCTAGCACATAAATGTACTCTTATGATTCCAAGGCACACAATGAGTGCTATAAATGTTTATGGGACATTTACAAGAATACCCAACTAAATTCGAGTCCCCTTGTGTGAACCCATGCTTTTTATAATCATTTTCTATTGATTTATGCTCGATTAATCCAACCTAAGGGTGGATATATTTTTTCAAAACCACCTGACCTACAAATCTAAGGATAAATCAAACTTGAACTTTTCTTATAGGTTAGTTTATATCTAGTGTAGGTACTAAAATTCAAAAACTCTGTTAAAGATTTTTTATTTTATAAAATCAATAAAAATCAAACCAATTTAGTATAAATACATTTTAAATTTTTATATTTATAATATTTATACATATGATTATTTTTCATAAATTATAATGTCTAAATCTAATCATAAATGCAGATTAAATATTGATAAGTGTTCAAAAATCACTAAAATTACCATAATTTTATGCACACTAATTGATTAATATATATATATATATATATTTATATTTATATGTTTTATCATATATTTATATATATTTGTCTTTTTCAAAATCACGGGTATTTTTATTATTTTTCAGGTATTTTGGCTTAAAAACGTAACTTAAACACTCAAATAGGAATAATGGAAGCAATACATCACAAATATATTAATAAATAAATGAGGAAAGGTCAACAAATATGGAAAAATTGGACAAAATTGGTCAAAAAGGTCAAAAAGGAGAAAATCGCGTCGCCGCAGCACGCCCAGACCCGCGCGCGCCAGCGCCCAACCGCGCACACCGACGCCCATTTCGTCCCATTTTTGCGCGCAACTGCCCCCATGATGTCATGCTGACGTCATCAATGACCTCAGCAATTGCACTCCGCATTTTTGCCATTTTTCACTCATTTTTTCTCTCCATCCTCACCTATAAATACCCCCCTTCCCTTCACTTCTAAACACGCCTCAAAACCATTCTTTTCTTCTCTTTCTTTCTCTCATTTCTTAGTTTTTAAGCTTTTCTTAGTTTCTTTCTTAGTTTTTAGTTAAATTCTCTTAGTTTTAGAGTTCTTTTCTTTTTGAGAAGAACTAGTAATGTTTTTGTAATTTATTAGCTTTTTGATTCAATAAATGAGAGTGCAAATTCCGCTTGAAGGTTTTCCAGCAACGGGAATAGCATCGAAGATCTGTAAGGATTTTATTTTCTTTACAGTTATTTTTTATGCTTTATTCTTACATGTTATATTTAATTTGTCTGTGATTAAATTAAACTCTGCTGCCTGTTTGTAAACATGATATAATAATAACGTTGTTATGCTTGCGAAATATTAAATAGGTGAAAATTTCTAAAATGAATTGATTTTATTTTTATTTAAGATTTTATATTAAGAATGTTAGAGAGAAATATATTATTTTTCATTACAAACTTAAATCTGAAAATTAGATTTTAAAGTTTAGTTATCCGGTCTAATTTAGAGTAGTGTTCTTTTATTTGTTGGTACAATCGCCCAGTAGTTAGAGTGAAACTCTATTTCAAAAGTTTTTATAAGAATTATTATGTGAAAATGTATTAACAACATGTTTTCAGTAGTGGTTTTAAAACTTGAAAGTTAGTACTCGGATAATTAAATTCTTATGTTTAATTTGGATACCTTGATTAAAGTTTAAACTGTCTAACCCCACCAAAGGTGGCATTTAAATGGTTCATTTTCAATCTCTTAGAAAAAGGAATTAATTTAATTAAGCAAATTAGTTATCAACCCCACCCATAGGTGTTAATTGATTTGTTTAGTTAACAAAAAATATCTAACCCCACCAAATGTGGTATTCATATAAAAAAGAGAGAATCAATAAAATATCAAGTTATATCTTTAATAACCTAGATAATATGAGGAAGCATAATTAATTTAGTTATTATATCCATAAATACTCCACTATTATAAATGATAAAATTTGCATAAATATTTATTGAATCTGTATCTATGTTTATTTTTTATGTTATTAGATTAGAAACACAAAAACCAAACTATCGTGACAGGATGTTTAAGATTTAATTTCGTTTTTAAAAGTTTGAATAATAAATTAAAAACCACATACATTCCTTCCTTAGATCGACCTTGGGAGTATACTTATCATTTTTTTCAAAATAATTCGTGCACTTGCGAGAGTTTTATAAATATTAAAACCAAAGTATTGGCAAAAATCGACGATTTCGGTTTTCGCTCATCAAGTTTTTGGCGCTGTTGCCGGGGAAGGAATAGCGTTTTTTATCAAAATTTTAAAAACATTTTTGTGCTGTAAATAATGGTGATTTTTTTTGTTTTAATAAAAAATAATAATAATCAAATTTCAAATATCATAAGAAATAATTAAAATAAAATAAAAATAATAATCAAATTTCAAATATCATAAGAAATAATTAAAATAAAATAATAAATAAAAATTAATATTTTTTTTATAGTAAAATAATTTAGAAATTTGAAATTTGAAGTAAAATTTTTTTTTACCTTTCATTAATAGTAAAAAAAAATTAAAAATTAAAAATAATTTTTTTAAGATAAAAAATAAATAAATAATATAACGTTAATAGTTAAATAAAATCACCGTTCATGAATAGTAAAAAAAATTGAAAAATTAAAAAAAATTGAAGATAAAAATAAATAAATAAAATTTATAGCGTAGATAGTAAAATAAAATTACCATTCATGAATAGTAATAAAAAAAATTGAAAAATTAAAAAAAATTTAAGATAAAAATAAATAAATAAAATTTATAGCGTAGATAGTAAAATAAAATTACCATTCATGAATAGTAAAAAAAATTAAAAATTTAAGATAAAAAAATAATACAAAAAAAATAAAAGAAATAATATAGCGTAAATAGTAAAATAAAATTAGCATTCATAAAAAATAAATAAAAAATTTAACTTAGATTTTGATTAACTTATATTACATAAACATATATTTTGTTAACTTAATTAAATTTATACCTAACTTAACTTAATTAACTTAATAGTATAAAAAGTAAAAATATAAGGGAATTCTATCTAGGAGACTAGTTCTTGGAAGCCTTTGTGCCACTAGTCTTTCCTAGGAACGTTGTTCTGGCTAGGAGAATGGTTTTTAAGGAGTCGTTGCACCACAATTCTTTCCTGGGAGCACTCTTGGTTAATACTGATTATGTTATTTTATTTAAAAAATATATATATAACAACAAAAACATAAAAAAAATCACGAAATAAAAATTTAAACTTTGTTTTATTTAAATAAATAAATAAAATAATAAACATTTTGAAAAAAAAATTGATTTAGGGTTTAACTAGTTTTGTTTAGTGTTTTGTATTAAATACTATGTAAATTTTCTCTAAAATTTTTATTTTGTTGACAGGAGTTTTAAATTTACGTTTACAATAGTCTATGCGTGGTAGGAGATCCTTAGGAAACCCCCTTACACCATATGTAAATAATATTCATAAATTTAAACAAGTGTCAACAAAACTAGATTCCACCCATCAACCTGTTTTTGAGCCAAACATAGAACCAAGTCTTAATCCTTTACTAGAACCGAAAGAAATGGAAGAAAACCAACATGTTAGGGAAACTACTATGAAGGAGTTTACAAGACCGGTGATTGGCACGGCAACTGCCGCTATCCAGTTGGGTGAGGCTGCTCGGAATTATGACCTAAAAAATATTCATTTTTCTATGCTTCCTTCCTTTTATGGGCTACCTAATGAAGATTCTCTTTCCTTCATGAGAGATTTCTATGCTACGGTCCAAACATTCCCCCTCGGTATTCTAAACGAGGATCAACTTAGAATGAGATGTTTCCCCTACACCTTAAAGGATAAGGCCAAAACTTGGTTAATGTCACTTTCCCCAGGTTCTCTGATGACATGGGAGAACATTTACAATAAATTCATGGGAAAATTCTATTCCCACCAAAAAACATCAGAGTTGAGAGGAAAGATTGCTACTTTCTCTCAGATGGAAGGAGAACCATTCCATGAAGCTTGGGATAGGTTCAAAATGTTTCTCACTCAATGTCCCCATCACAGCTTTCCCCTGCAGTTACAGAACCAATTCTTTTACGATGGACTTACACAACAATGTCAGTTCATTGTCGACAACGCTGCAGGAGGAGCAATAGGAGAAAAGACTGCCTCAGAGATGTACAACCTCTTTGAGATGTTGGGTGCTAATTCCCAACAGAAAAGCTCACGAGTGAGAAAAGCTGGAGTTCATGAAATCGACTCCAGTAATGAAGTTCAACAACAACTTGTTCAACTGACCAAGTAAGTTGCCCTTCTCACTACACAAACCAACACCAATAATGAACAATATGGTTTGTATAGCAACATGGGACATGGTACTGAAGCCTGTCCATATCAAGGAGAAACAACAACTGGACCTGGACAAGTTAATGTGTTGGGAGCATATCAACAGAGACCAAGGTTTGACCCCAATTCAAATACCTATAATCCTGGGTGGAGAAATCATCCAAATTTCTCCTGGAGACAAAATAACCCTCCTTTCACTCAAAGCTCAAACCAGCCAGGCCAGCAATTCCACCCACATATTCCAAGAAGCATTCCCAATAAATCAACCCTGAAGGACAACTTGAATTCTTTTATTCAAGTTTGTAGGGATAACCAATCTAAAACCAATCAACGGTTGGACTCTGTGGAAGCTTCTATCAAAAAGGTGGAAGTTCAAGTAGAACAGTTAGTTGAACATTTGGAAAAACAAAGCAAAGACTAATTTGATAGTCAAATGGGGTAAAATAAATTCAATGAAGAGGAGACATTGAGTTTGTCATTCTGCAATCTCCAAGCAACGTCTTACTAGAAGACGATAAATTTTAGTCCTGCATGGGAGGTCACCCATTATTGTATTTTCCTTTGTTTTAGTTTTATTCTGTGTGTAATAAAATTCAAATGAAATAAATTCGTTTGTTTCAAAAATTGTGTCCATTCTTTTAAATTTAGCGTAAAATAATAATAAAATAAAATAAAAATAAAAAATAAAAAATAAAAAAATTTAGGTTCCTTGCACCTTTTTGCTTTAAGCCTATACATTTTATCAAATTATAAATATTTCTTAGAGATATCTACTATTGTTTTTTTAAAGCAAAATGTTGATACACAATAGGAGGAGGATCATTTTCAACTACAAACAACCATGGGAGATGTTGAAGATATGTGGAAAAAGATGAAAGATTATACAATGCCAATCATTGGCAATGTAACTTCCGGCATCCAATTACAAGAGGCTGCAAGGAATTACGAATTGAAAAAGATTCATTATTCTTTGTTGCCTTCCTTTCACGGTATCCCTAATGAAGACCCTTTGCATTTCATTCGAGAATTCTATGCTATTGTCCAAACCTTTCCACTACATGCAATTAATGAAGATCAACTTAGGATGAGGTGTTTTCCTTACACCCTCAAGGATAAAGCTTGGTCATGGTTCATTACTCTACAGTCAGGTTCTCTTAAAACTTGGGAGGCATTATATGAAATTTTTATGGGTAGGTTCTATTCCCATCAAAAGACTGTTGATCTAAGGACGAAGATAGCAACATTTTCTCAAATGTATGAAGAGCCCTTTCATGAAGCTTGAGAACGATTCAAACTCCTTTTCATTCAATGTCAAAATCATAGCTTTCCATTACAGCTACAAAACCAATTCTTTTATGACGGATTGACACTGCAGAGTCAATACATGGTTGACAATGCTGCTGGAGGTGCTGTAGGAGAAAAAATCGTAGAGGAAACCTATAATCTTTATGAGCTATTGGGTTCTAATTCCCAACAAAGAGGTGATAGAAGGAAAGCAAGGGTTAATGAAGTTGGCTCTGATAATGAGATAACCTTGCAACTTGCTGAATTGACTAAACAAGTGCAATGTCTCACTACCCACCAAATTTCAAATCAAGAGGTGTGTGAAGTGTGTTGTTCAATTGGGCATGGTACTCATAATTGTTCAAATACTTGTGATTCTAGTGTCGATGCCATAGAGGAAGTCCAATCTTTTCAAAGGTATCATCCAAACACCTATAATCACCCAGCCTACACCCAATATCCAACACTAAGGTCGGATAACAACCACACTTACCCACCAAGCCAATCTTTTAAGCCAACCTTAGAAGATAACTTGAATGCTTTTATTCAAGTTAGTCGTGACAACCAATTGATGACTAATCAAAGGGTGAACACCATGGAGGCTTCAATTAAAAGGATTAAATCTAAAGTTGGGCAACTGGCTGAACAAATGCAAAAGAAAGAACCAGGAAAGTTGCCCAGTCAACCAGAACAAGCAAAGGATGTAAGAACCCTTCGAAGTGGTAAGGTAGTCAATACCAATTTACCTAAAATCTCTAACAATCTACCTTGTAGTTCAGGTAACAAAGAAGGTGATATTCTAATCTCGCAAAAAGGAGAAACAAGTGTTAAACTTAACAAGCCTTCTGAAAAACTCATTGGGGAGTCATCTGACACCCCCAAAATTCAAAAGACAACAGAACCACACCAGATGCAAGTACCTTTTCCCCACCGGTTAAAAGAATCCAAACAAGATAAGCAATTCTATGATCTTTTCAATATGCTATCTAAAGTAAATATCAATTTACCATTATTAGAAGTGATCATGAATGTGCCCTCATATGCCAAGTTTTTTAAAGAGTTGAACACTAAGAAAATGAGGTATGAACTGAATGAACGAGTAGTAGTATCAGAAATTTCTAGCGCTGTACTTCAGCACAAACTACCCCTAAGTTGAAAGACCCTGGAAGTTTTATTATAAACATAACTATGAGGGATAGGAAGGTTGCTAAAGCAATGCTTGATTTAGGTGCTAGTATAAATTTGATGCCCTACTCTATATTCTTACAGCTCAATCTAGGGGATTTAAAACCCACAACTATGTCCCTTCAACTTGCAGATAGATCTCTTAAATATCCAGAGGGAATAGTTGAGGATGTGTTGGTGTAGGTAGGCAAATTGATAATACCTGTTGACTTTGTGGTTCTGGATATGTAAGAAAATCCAGCATTGGACAGAGAGCACAAAATATTGCTTGGTAAACCATTTATGGCAACTACTAAAACTATTATTGATGTCCAAGATGGAAATTTGACAATGACAGTCTTAGGAGAGACTGTTCATTTTAAAGTTTTTGATTCATCACCTTTTCCTTCTATTTCTGCCATCGATGAAATATTCGATGTTGACCCTTTGGATAATCTTATCCAAAGCATCTTTTTCCAAACCAGAATAGAAGACAAGCTTGAAACTGTTCTTACACTTGAAGAGGTCGAAGAAGATTTAGATGAGGAAATTAAGGGGTACCTTAAACAACTAGACAATGATGAAGTAATGACAAAATGTAGTACACTTTTAAATCTACCCAGTTCTTCATCTAGTAAAGAGGCTAATCCACCTGAACTTGAACTCAAAGACTTACCTGAGCACTTAAAATATGTGTTTATGGGAGAAGGAGAAACTTATCCAGTGATAATTTCTTCAACCTTGACCAAACCACAAGAAAAGGAACTCATCAAAGTGCTTAAACAGTTTAAGAAATCTATAGGTTGGAGTATAGGGGATATAAGAGGCATTAGTCCTACAATGTGTATGCACAAGATCAACTTGGAGGATGGTGCTAAACCTGTACGAGAGGCCCAAAGAAGACTAAACCCAAATATGCAAGAGGTAGTTAAAAAAGAAATTCTTAAATTATTAGAAGAAGGGATTATCTATCCTATTGCGGATAATAAGTGGGTTAGTCCAGTGCATGTGGTACCTAAGAAATCTGGGATAACAGTTGTTAAAAATGACAAAAGTGAATTAGTGCCCACTAGAATAATCACTGGATGGAGAATGTGTATAGATTTTAGGAAACTAAATTTATATACTAAAAAGGATCACTTTCCTCTTCCATTCATTGATCAAATGTTGGAAAGGTTAGCTGGGCACGAATTTTACTGTTTTTTAGATGGATTATCTGGATATTATCAAGTACCCATAGCACCAGAAGATCAGGAAAAATCCACATTTACATGTCCTTTTGGGACATTTGCTTTTCGCAGAATTCCATTTGGGTTATGCAATGCCCCTACCACTTTCCAGAGATGCATGATATCTATTTTCTCAGACATGGTGGAAAAATTCATTGAGATTTTCATGGACAATTTCTCTGTCTTTGGGAACTCATTTGATGATTGCTTAAATAAATTGACCTTGGTTTTAGAAAGATGCATTGAATGCAATCTCACCCTTAGTTGGGAGAAAAGTCATTTTATGGTTCAACAAGGGATAGTTTTAGGGCATATAATTTCAAACAAGGGTATTGAAGTTGATAAGGCAAAAGTTGAATTGATATCCAAACTACCTCCCCCTACATCTGTGAAGGGGATAAGAAGCTTCTTAGGACATGCAGGATTTTACAGACAATTTATTAAAGATTTCTCTAAAATAAGTCGTCCCTTATGTAACTTGCTATCAAAAGATGTTTATTTTGATTTCAACAATGACTGCCTTATTTCCTTTAATACCTTGAAAGAGAAACTAACATCTACCCCTGTTATTATGGCACCAAACTGGTCTTTACCTTTTGAAATAATGTGTGATGCTTCTGATTATGCTATAGGAGCAGTCTTGGGACAAAGAGTGGATAAACGTTTGCATGTCATCTACTATGCTAGCAAAACACTCAATGATGCCCAAATGAATTATACCACCACTGAAAAGAAATTCTTGGCTATAGTGTTTTCTTTAGAAAAATTTCGGTCTTATTTAGTAGGATCTAAAGTGATTGTGCATTCTGATCATGTTGCTTTAAGATACCTATTAAGTAAACCAAATGCCAAGCCAAGATTAATCATGTGGGTCTTACTCTTACAAGAATTTGACCTAGAAATCAAGGATAAGAAAGGCAGTGAAAACTTAGTAGCTGACCATTTGTCTAGGTTGATTTCTGACTTCAATTCTCTTAAAGATGAGAGTAATGAAGATATAGTTGAAACCTTTCCTGATGAACAGTTATTTTTCATAGGTCCGAACCCATGGTATGCTGATATTATAAACTATCTTGCCACTGGTGTTTTGCGACCTAACACTTCATATCAGGACAAGAAAAGGTTTTTTAAAACTATTAAGGACTATTTCTGGGATGACCCTTATTTATACAAGATTGGTCAAGATCAAGTCATCCAGAGATGTGTACCTGAAAAAGAACATAAGAGCATTCTAACTTTTTGTCATGAACTTCATTGTGGGGGTCATTTTGGTGGTGAAAAGACAGCCCGTAAGGTATTATAGTCTGGATTCTTTTGGCCCACTCTTTTTAAAGATGCTCATATGTTTTGTGCACAATGTGATAGATGTCAAAGAACATGAAACATAAGCAAAAAAGATGAAATGTCTTTGACATCTAATTTAGTTGTTGAACTCTTTGATGTATGAGGGATTGACTTTATGGGTCCTTTTCCCCCATCTAATGGTTTTCAATATATTTTGGTTGTTGTGGATTATGTATCCAAGTGGGTAGAAGCTATTCCCACCAAAACCAATGATGCTAATGTTGTTGTGAAATTCTTGAAAGATTTAATATTCAGTAGGTTCGGAACGCCTAGAGCTATAATAAGTGATGAAGGTAGCCATTTTTGTAACAAACTCTTTGACGGAGTACTAAACAAGTACAACATCACACATAAAGTAGCTAATCTATATCATCCTCAAACTTCCGGTTTAGTGGAAGTAAGTAATAGGTAAATCAAGGGAATATTCCTTCAAGGAAGGATTGGGCATTTAAGTTAAATGATGCCTTATGGGCATACCGCACCGCTTACAAAACACCTATTGGGATGAGCCCTTACCGGTTAATCTTTGGGAAAGCGTGCCACCTTTCAGTTGAACTTGAACACAAGGCTTACTGGGAAATTAAAGAGTTAAACATGGATTTAGATAAAGCAGGTGAAAAACAATTACTTCAGCTTCATGAGTTGGAAGAAATTAGGAATGAAGCCTATGAGAATGCCAAATTATACAAAGAGCGTACTAAGCGCTATCATGACAAGAGGCTAGTTCCTAAGACTCTTCACCCTGGAATGAAAGTTCTTTTATTTATCTCTCGTTTGAGATTGTTTCTAGGAAAGCTGAGATCAAGATGGGATGGACCATTCAAAATAGTTCAGGTATTTGAACATGGAGTAGTAGAACTATTGGACTCCAAGACACAAAAAATGTTCAAAGTCAATGGCCATCGTGTCAAGCCTTATTTAGAAGAACCAAACAACATTGCTGAAATGGATTGCATTTGGCTGAGTAACCCTTAGCACCAAAAAGTTACGTCTTGCTAAGACGTTAAACTAAGCGCTAGATGGGAGGCAACCCATCATTTTAGGTAATTTTTTTGTTATTTGTTTTATTTACTTAATTTTATTGTTTATTTTAGTTTAATTATATGTGAATAATTTTTAAATTGTTAAAACTAAAAATATTTGTTGAGATGTTAGAAGTTCACAGCGATCTGTCTGTATACACTTTAATGATGAATATGATGGATGCACCTGCATTTCTTCATTACTACTTACACATTCTCAAGAAATAGGTAATCTTTCTCCTTTTTTCTCTTTATCTTTAATTTGCAGTTGTTACATTGAGGACAATGTAAGTTCTAGGTTGGAGGTGGTGAAAAGTTACCATGTTTAAATATATATATATATATTTTTTCTCACAAAAATTTATCATTTCTTTAAATCAAATTTAAGTAAATAGTTAAGTCTTTGGTACTGTTAGATTAATTTTTGAAAACATATCATGAAATATTTTGTAATTATTTTTTATAATTAGTTAGTTTTTGTCAAAACTAGTATTTCTTGATAAAATGTGGAAATTATATTAAACCCAAAATCTGTGTTTACGAATTTTTTTTAAGTGGAGACTACCCTTGTGAGATATAATTTGAGCCTAATTTCTTTTATTCATAGTGAAATATATATTTTTTTCTACTCCAAACACATTTCTTATTTATTCAAATTTTTAGATGATCTCTATAGGTATTGACATTGAATGTATGAATTTTTTCTCATCTTAATAGAGTATCATATATTTTTTATTATTATTTTTGTTTAGATTAAATGATTTGAGTAGAAATTGATAGTATATGCTTATATCTCATTCATGCATGACTACTACAAAAACAAAAAGACATATCTGGGGTTACCTAAACCAAGATCAAACAGAAAAGCCACAAAATGAACAACTCATCAAAATCCTAAAAAATGTACAATCTGTACATGGGTTGACTCTCTAAAATATACATATATTGAAAAAATATCTTCAAAAAATAAAAAAAATAGAGAGATAAAAAATATATAGTATCATCTACATACTATGACCCGCATTGCCTACAAAGTTGTGAGTATAGACTAATTACAAAAGAAAGATATAGGAAGTAATTCCCTAAAAAGTCATTGCAATTTCTTCATTTGTAAAAAGCATATATCTTGAAATTCTTTCTTAATGAGTTTGATTTATGCATGAAAATAATTTTTATATATGATATCTTTATAATTTATACATTCGATTCCTTTCATGAGATCAATGTTAAAATAACACTTTGAGCCTTTATTCTTTATACATATGCGAACATATTAGTTCATTTCTATACATCAACTCTTTCGCATATAAATTAGTATGAGTGTTTGAACCCATAGGATTCAGTGTTTTGAGAGTATTGACTTGTGATGAATAGAGTCAAAGCGAATTCTGATTCATTACACTGAAATTGGGTAAAATTAAATTGATACATTTTTGACATGAAATATGAAAATGATTTTCGACTAATTATTATAATAAATCATGATTGTTTAAAGAGATTAAAATAACTTATACTTGAGATTTTAATTATGATCTTAAAGGAGATTAAAAAGTATGAGACATTTTTGTGATATGTTGTTTTCTTTTATTCTTAAATTAATTTTTGATTTTGTTATAATTTTAGTTTTTAAGTTGATTGTTTTTATTGTTTCTTTTGATGTTTACATTTAGTTCAATGTTTGTGGGTATCATTACTGAAAACCCTCACGAGACTCAAACTCGTCCACTAGGGCAACCTAGGGGTTTAAAGGCTTGTTGCATAGGCTAAATGCAACCGTTTCAATCCACGAAAGTGATTTAGGATAGTTTAATTTTTAGTTTTTATCGCTTCTCTTGCTAAGGGATTAGCAAGAAGCTGGTTGGGGGTTGTGATGAGTACTCAAAAAGCACTAAAATTACCATGATTTTATGCACATTAATTGATTAATATATATATATATATATATATATATATATATATATGTTTTATCATATATTTATATATATTTGTCTTTTTCGGAATCACGGGTATTTTTATTGGTTTTCAGGTATTTTGGCTTAAAAACGTAACTTAAAGACTCAAAGAGGAATACTGGAGACAATACATCACAAATATATTAATAAATAAATGGGGAAAGGTCAACAAATATGGAAAAATTGGACAAAATGGGTCAAAAATGAGAAAATCGCGTTGCCACAGCGCCCAGCCGCGCGCAGCACGCCCAAACCCGCGCGCGCCAGCGCCCAGCCACGCGCGCAGCAGCCCCAGTCCCGCGCCAAGCTGCGCGCGCCTTGCCCTAGATCCACGCACGCCCACACGCGCCATTACTTTCACGCGCGCGCCGACGCCCGTTTCGCCCCATTTTTGCGCGCAGCCACCCCCATGACGTCATGCTGACGTCATCAATGACCTCAGCAATTGCATTCCGCGTTTTTGCCATTTTTTCACTCACTTTTTCTCTCCATCCTCACCTATAAATACCCCCATTCCCTTCACTTCTAAACACACCTCAAAACCATTCTTCTCTTCTCTTTCTTTCTCTCATTTCTTAGTTTTTAAGCTTTTCTTAGTTTCTTTCTTAGTTTTTAGTTAAATTCTCTTAGTTTTAGAGTTCTTCTCTTTTTGAGAAGAACTAGTAATGTTTTTGTAATTTATTATCTTTTTGATTCAATAAATGGGAGTGCAAATTCCGCTTGGAGGTTTTCCAGCAACGGGAATAACATCGAAGTTCTGTAAGGATTTTATTTTCTTTATAGTTATTTTTTATGCTTTATTCTTACATGTTATATTTAATTTGTCTGTGATTAAATTAAACTTTACTGGCTGTTTGTAAACATGATATAATAATAAAGTTGTTATGCTTGCGAAATATTAAATAGGTGAAATTTTTTAAAATGAATTGATTTTATTTTTATTTAAGATTTTATATTAAGAATGTTAGAGAGAAATATATTATTTTTCATTACAAACTTAAATCTAAAAATTAGATTTTAAAGTTTAGTTATCCGGTCTAGTTTTTATAAGAATTATTATGTGAAAATGTATTGACAACATGTTTTCAGTAGTGGTTTTAAAACTTGAAAGTTAGTACTCGGATAATTAAATTCTTATGTTTAATTTAGACACCTTGATTAAAGTTTAAACTGTCTAACCCCACTAAATGTGGCATTTAAATGGTTAATTTTCAATCTCTTAGAAAAAGGAATTAATTTAATTAACCAAATTAGTTATCAACTACACCCATAGGTGTTAATTGATTTGTTTAGTTAACAAAGAATATCTAACCCCACCAAAGGTGGTATTCATATAAAAAAGAGAGAATCAATAAAATATCAATTTATATCTTTAATAACCTAGATAATATGAGCAAGCATAATTAATTTAGTTATTATATCTATAAATACTCCACCATTATAAATGATAAAATTTGCATAAATATTTATTGAATCTGTATCTATGTTTATTTTTATTGAATCTGTATCTATGTTTATTTTTTATGTTATTAGATTAGAAACACAAAAACCAAACTATCGTGATAGGATGTTTAGGATTTAATTTCGTTTTTAAAAGTTTGAATAATAAATTAAAAACCACATACATTCCTTCCTTAGATCGACCTTGGGAGTATACTTATCATTTTCTTCGAAATAATTCGTGCACTTGCGAGAGTTTTATAAATACTAAAACTAAAGTATTGACAAGAATCGACGATGTCGGTTTTCGCTCATCAAATATATATATATATTGGGTGAGAGGAGGTGATAAACATATTTTATAAAAAGCTTTTTACTAGTTTTGGACAAGTTTTATTTCTTATTTATTTCTAAATTTTAATCATTTTGAGATTGATTTTTGTTATGTTTCATATTTTAAAGTTTTTCTTATACAATTTTATATTTTAATAAAGTTAAATATTTTCAAATAGCAATATACAAAAAATATATATATCATATTAAGAATTCTTATTAATTTTAGGATATATTTTTGTAAATAATTTTTTTATAAAAATTAATATATCTAAAATGTTAAGAAAAATTACCGAGTCGAAGTTAACACATAACTGAAGTGAAATTGAAAATGATGAAAATAAAATGGTCACAAATATTTTACGTGAAAAACCCCCAAAACAAACTAGGATAAAACAAACTATGGATAAATGTAGGAAGATTTCACTATTGTAAAATAACGATTACAACAACTTCTCTTTAGTTACAATAAGATAATAATTCTAATCTCTATTGTAATAGAAGAAATAATTCTCTCACAAAATAAGAAAAATATTACTTACAAAGATGGAACAAATTTTCCTCTCTAAATAGTGACTCACAAGATAACTCTCACAAAGATGTTTTCTATTTTTCTTATAGATGCTTTCTAATTCATTTATTTTTATATCTTGCACAAATGAAACATGTTATTTATAGGCAACATTCTTGAAAAATTTGTGGTAGTAAAGATTCTATGTTTATCTCCATATTTAATGAACAAAAAATTAGTGTTCTAATAACAACATTAATTAAATGTTTTTTCATTTTTTCTACTTCGCAAAATAATATTAAATCAAGAAAATGGCTTTACCACTAAAAAAAACCATCAATTATCACATAAAACCATTAAGTAAGATCTACTAAGACTTAGTTTTTCTAAAACCACTGACATAAATTCGACTCTTAAAATAAGTGAATAATTCATCAAACTGATTGCACTCGAGCTCTTAAAATTGACTCTTAAAATAAGTGAATAATTCATCAAACTGATTGCACTCGAGCTCTTAAAATTGAATATAACCTCATCAATCGTGTTATGGGCACCTAATACGTAATCTAACTAATGCCTAGTGTCAGACAGTTTTCAGGTGCTAAAATCTTGTTTATTTTCCCTTTTATGTAATACTATACTACAAGTTTTTGATACTTGAACACTCATATTAATTTTTAATTATTGTGTGAATTTGCATTTTATATGACATGTGGTAACTTAACATTATCTTTTGCGATCACATTTATACATTTACCAAACTTGATGTATATAAAGAGTTTAGGGCTTTTTGAGCTTTCACCAACTTGAGCTTTATTTAAGATCAGAGGAATGGTGATTAAAGAAAATGGACAATATTAGGAAATGATTTTTTATTTTTCTTTACTTAATTGTCAACCAACATTAATGCATTTATTTTTAAGGATTATTTTTTTTTTCTTTTTTACTACTAAAGTATAATAATTATTATAAAAATATTATTAAATTTTAAATTGTTATAAAATTATCATCAAAGTCATTAGTTTGTAAAAACAAATTAAGATTATAACAACATTCGAATAAAGATAATGACTTGGACATTTTATGTAGAAAATATTATTACAAAAAATTGTTGAGGTTTTTTAAAACTATAAAAATATCATTTAAATTTAAAAAATATGTAATAATACTTTTTTTTATTGTTTCATTACAATGGCTTTCATTATATTTTATAATTTATATTAATTCTATTATAAATAACTCTTTTAAAAAATAGTAATAATAATAATTTTAGTTATTATTTTTAAATCCGATGAATTCTTTTCCCTATTTTTAAGAAATTTGTAGGGAGGGGTAATTAAACAATTAAAAAAGAAGAAGATAAATGTGACGAAAAATGGAAGTGAGATCTCTTTACGAATGAATGGAATAATCTTGGTTCTTTGTTTTGAAAAGCCAACGGTTCTCTTCCTCTTCCGCAATCACCACCTACGATTTGTTGCATAAATTGCATTTCTTCAACATCTTTTAACTCCCATGCGATGATACAGGTAGTGCCCTCAGAAACCACACCATGTCTAAAACTATTCTCTCTCGTATCAAACCCCCTCACAACAGGCCATCTGCTTCTCCTTCATCTTCCTCATTGCCATCATATCTCAAGAAAATAATAAATGACACCATTTTTATCCTCAAAAACGATGATCACTGGGAAGACTCCCTCCAGACCCAGTTTGATGAATCTCATACTCTTGTTTCGGATGTTGCCCATTTCGTTTTAGACCGCACTAATGACGCAGAATTGGGTCTCAAGTTCTTTTATTGGGCATCGAGGACAGCCCATTCTTCGTTTCTAGATGGGTTTGCTTATTCTTCTCTGTTGAAGTTATTTGCGAGGTTTAGAGTGTTTTCTGAAATCCAACCGGTGATTGATGAAATGAAAATGAAACAAGTAAAGCCGACCGTCGATGCTCTGAGCCTTCTGATTCGTGCTTATTCCGATTCTAAGATGCTTGATAAAGCTCTTGAATTCTACCAGACGACAGTTATGGTGTATGATTGTGGTCCAAGTGTTTATGCATGTAATTCCCTGCTTGATATTCTAGTAAAGCATGGGAAAGTTGATATTGCACTTGAAGTGTATGATGAAATGATTAAGAGAGATGATGGTGAGAATGTATGTGTGGATGATTATAGTACTTGTATCGTGGTGAAGGGTTTGTGCAAACAAGGTAGGGTTGAGGAAGGAAGGAAACTCTTGGAGAATAGGTGGGGACAGGGATGTGTTCCGAATATTGTATTTTATAACACACTAATTGATGGCCATTGCAGGAAAGGAGATGTCAGTGGTGCTAAGGTGCTTTTTAAGGAGTTGAAGTTGAAGGGATTCACGCCTACTTTGGTGACTTATGGAACTCTGATAAATGGATTTTGCAAAGAAGGAAATTTTGTCGAAATTGATCGGTTATTGAAGGAAATGAAGGAAAGAAGGTTGATCATTAATGTTAACATATATAATACCATTATTGATGCTACGTATAAGTTTCACTGTCGTGACATAGCTGAAGACATAGCAAACAAAATGAATGAAAATAGCTGCAAGCCAGACATAGTAACTTACAATATACTGATTAATGGGTCTTGCAGAGATGGGCAGGTCAAGGAAGCTGAAGAATTTCTAGAGGAGGCAATAGACAATGATTTGGTGCCCAATAAGCTGACGTATTCTCCTCTAATTCATTCCTATTGTGTTCAAGGAGAATACAACAAGGCATTGGATCTTATTCTTAAGATGTCAGAAGTTGGACAAAAGCCTGATTTGGTTTGTTTTGGAGGTGTCATACATGGGTTTGTTGTATCAGGAGAAGTTGACATTGCATCGAGTGTCCATAACACAATGATTGAAAAAGGAGTGATGCCTGATGCTGGTATTTATAATGTTTTGATAAACGGACTTTGCAAGAAAGGGAAGCTTCCTGCTGCCAAGTCACTGCTCACGGAGATGCTCGGTCGAGATATATCACCTGATGGATTTGTGTATGCTACTCTGGTTGATGGGTTCATAAGAATTGGAAACCTTGATGATGCAAGAAAAATTTTCAATTTTGTTGTTGAAAAAGGTATTGACCCTGGACTCGTGGGGTACAATGCCTTGATTAAGGGTTACTGCAAATTTGGAATGATGAAGGATGCAATATCATTCATGAATAAACTGAGAAAAACATATAATGTTACAGATGAGTTCACTTATTCCACAATAATTGACGGGTATGTAAAGCAGCATGACTTGAAAGGTGCTCTGCAGGTTTTTGGAATGATGTTAAAGCATAGATGCAAGCCCAATGAAGTCACCTACACATCTTTGATTTATGGGTTTTGCCAAGTGGGTGATTCTAATAGAGCAGTGAAAATTTTCAAAGAAATGCAGTCTTCTGATTTGAAGCCTAATTTAATCACATACAGTATACTTATTGGAAGTTTTTGTAAAAAAGGTAAACTTGCAGAAGCAGCCTCCTTTTTCGAACAAATGCTGATGAACAAGTGCATTCCAAATGATGTTACATTTCATTATCTTGTAAATGGGTTCACAAATTGTGGTACATCAGTGAAGGAAACAATTCAGTCTCCAGGGAATGAAAAATCAATATTTCTGGAACTTTTTGGAATGATGATATCGGATGGGTGGGATAACTCGGTGGCCGCTTATGATTCTATTCTCACCTGTCTCTGCCATCATGGCATGGTTAAAACTGCATTGCAGTTGCATGATACAATGAAGAAGAAAGGGATACTTTTAGATTCTGTTTCTTTTGCTTCCCTTTTGCGTGGTATGTGTTTGGAAAAATGGACACAGGAATGGAAAGATATAATCCCTTGTAACTTGAATGAACAAGAACTCCTAGCTGCTGTTAAGTATTCCCTTAAAATGGATCAACACCTGCCTCATAGAAGAACCTCAGATGCAACTCTTATTTTACAATCCCTGGTTGAAAGCTACGGATCTCGTGATCAAAAAGCAGAAGATCCAGCAGTCTCAATAAGGTAAACAGGGTTTTCTTTATAGCCTAATTTACCGCAGAGCAATGGCAGAGGTAACTAGAGGTGAGTTCTTCCTCAGTTTTGTGGCACCTGAGAAGAATGATTTATTATTTCTGAGCTGCATATATTTTAGAGGCTTTTCAGCTTCTTTTGGGAAAGCCAAGTTTCTAAAGTCAGGAACGTAGGTGGCATAGGAAAAAAGATGTGAGTTCAAAATTTGTGTGCAATTAATATTTCTCGGGTTATTTTGCTTCAACATTTGTTGAAAGAGAGAGAAAATGGTAAGGTTGACCCTCCAATCAAATGGTCCGGACTCTCTGCCGGTACTTTGCTAAAGGCAATGAATTGAAAGAAGATTGGGAAGAAGGCTACAGGATTCAGAACCATAAGCATCTTGGCTTCTACGCAAAGCCTAATGCTAGAGAAGTAGAAAGCTGTATACGCATGATACTTAAGTCAGCATTGTTCTCTCTTAGAAGAGTAGCACATTTGTTAAGGTGTCTTCATCTTCAACCTAAGGCAGGTTCCTCATTGCAAAGAGTAATAATAACCAAGGCAACAATTTTGACACAATATTTTTTGTTACTTCCTTGGAATGAAACAGTAATGAAGAAATGATAACCTTGTGCAAAGCCATTTATTCCTTGCATACATTCTTGAAATTCTTTCACATTCCTTTCCCAACAGTTCTATCAAATACAAAGATTTAATAAATATTAAAAATTCATAGAACAAGGGCAGGCAGAGATGAATGAAACAAAAATCTGAAGTTACAATTTGAACTTGCAAAAGAAGTCCAGCAAAGCTGATGCTCTTCCCATGACAAAGTCATCTCTATGAGCTTCCCAGAGGGCTTGCCTCAATTCCTTCCCCATCAATCCCTGGGACTCAAATTCTGCAAAAGCTCTTCTGCTTAAGAAAAGAGTTTTGAACTTGCCTTTAAAAGCTCTCATTGCAGCAACCATGTCCATTTTCCAAAATACGTTGCCATATATGAATCACTGCTTATTGACATAATAATCCAAAGCAGCTTTTGTGTTCCCATGCATGCTTTTGAAATCCTCGCCACTAAGAAGACTAGACTTGGTAACAACCTTTTTGTAAATGGACATCAATCCTTCTACTTCCATCAGACCATCTCCTGCTGCCAGATATATATTAGTGTTTGTTGGGATGGAAAGTGTCAAGTATGAAGGCTGTCTCATTAGGTGTGAGTGGAGATTTTCCCCGTTTTCTCCAAATGCGAGCAGACTCTCCAGTCCATGGTTTCATATCTCCTCGTCCCACCTCAATAGCTTGGATTGAGACAGGAGAAAGGCATGGATACTCACATTGGCTGTATGCAACCATGTTCGGTTAAAAACGGAGGTAAAGTGAAAGGAATGGTTTTGGAATGGCTTCTAGAAGTTTAGAGGCTTTTAACTCCAAAGTTTACGTGAGGCGTAATGCGCTATAATAAGCTTGACAAAGGGCAGCTTTTGCATGCAGTGGATACCTATGTGGTGAAAAAATAAAAAAAACGAACAGATATATGTGATTCATTTGTTCCTCTTTTGGCTAAGATACAAATTATTATAAAATTTAACTTTTACTATTATTTGTAAATGTAAATGTTTATCTTACATGATCATAATACATATAAAGTTGGAAATGAATCACTGGTTTATTAAAAAAATAATTTAATGACCTAACATCCCCAAAAAAGATTATCCCTGAGCATTTTAATCATATAATTTGGGCAATATTTAGTAACCTGAAGAAACTGTACAAATTAAGCAAAGAAACAAACAGTACCTGTCCCTTCTTTGGCTCATTACCGGTGTCATTGAAATATAATGATGCTCCTGCAGCAATGGTAGCACTCTATCAAGATAATTGCATTGACCTTTGCATTTGCTGCAATCCACATGGATGGGTTCTTCTGATGCAATTTCTGGTGGCAACTCTTTGGAAACTTTAATGAAGCCATTCATTTGTTAAATGAAGTAGTCAACATCAAATACATCTACAAAATCACTGAGGTCCAACAAAAGAGTCAGTACTTAACATTAAGCCATCGCCTAAGCGGAAAATATTTTTGAAAATAACAGTCAGACTCCAGCACGCAGAGTTTAATAAACCAAAGACATTCAGAACAACTGCATCCTTACCCACTAAAACTGTTTCATTCTAGAAAATAGCATGTGCCTGCTAATTATCCTATAACAATAACATCATGAATGTGCATCATTATTACATAATTTGATTCTATTGAAAACTTTTGAGAAGCATAATAAACCTGACGTGAATCAAGAACACGATAGTTATAATACTTGCGAATAATTATATATTGTTAAGATTTTATATTTAATTTTTAAATTATTGCTTCAAATTAAACATTAGGTTCACAGCATCGTAAGTTACAAAGAGACGTTGGAATATGAATTAAAATATCAATTTCTCACTCAAGTATCTCTCTCGTATCTCCCTAAATTTTGAATCACTAAACCCTAACCCTAATTTCTTTAATTATCCTCCCTTCTTGTTCTACACTAATTTGGTATTAGAACATTTGATCATCTTTCTTCTCAAGTCAACCACTGAGTAACTGAGTGAAAAACTAAAATAATAATAATCATTAGAAGAAGACTAAGGAAGAGATGTGGTTGGGAAATATTTGACATTATGCAATCAATTTGATTGCATAATTGTTCGTACGTATATAATTATTCGTAAGTGTTATAATTATCTTATTCTTGATCGGTAAAACTGCCATCCCTACAATCAAATCAGGGGATAACACGTAACAAGCCATGTTGGTGCACCATGAATATCCCTAACTACAATCTACTACCACATGAGAAATGACAGAAATAACATCAAATTACCTTGATTAATTCCAGTGTGCAGCCACTTCAAACTTTGGCAAAACAAGGGTTGCAATCAAGAGACGAGCAATTCCAACACCATCACACAACTGCAATCAACTTGTGGAGTCTTTTCCTACATCTCTTCTCAACTGATTGAGACCACCATAGCAATTGACTCGAATATATCCATTACTCTCCACTGGTAGAGCCGTTGCATTTTAACAAAAAAAACAAAGCAATTGGAAAGTCAATTAAGACTAACTCAGAATTAAAAAAATAAAATAAAAAAATCAACAATCCACTTTTGAAAAATTACACAAATTCCCGATAAGTCAGATTTATTAGAAAGTAAGAATAAAAACGATCACCCAGATTTATGAGAAAGCAAGAATAAAAATAACACACAAATTTGATAATGGAATTCGGCCAATCTTGCTTACGTTTCCGGACCTACTGCAGATCTTTTTACTGAAAGAGGAGAAATTACACAAAGTGTTTACAATACTCACAACTCACAACTCAATTACACCCAAGAAAATTACTCTCAATTTTCTCTCACAAAAGCTTTTCTCTCTAAGATTTTCTCTCAATTGAAATGAACACTTTAGATGATTAATGCATTACAATTACACATCTATTTATAAAAAAATTCACTCTTTGAATTACTCCTTAAATTAATCGTTCCTTGAATTAAGCTCTATGTTTTGCTTCTTAAATTAAAGAACTTTATAACAATCTCCAACAATCTCCCACTTGAAGACTAATTTCAAAAACACCTCGATTAATGCAGTAGCTTTTCTAGTCTTTGTTATTCTAGCAGACCAATTGAAGTTGAGCACAACTGAAGTTTGTCAATAGTCACTTCCAAAGTCTGCGTCTACATACCCTTGTACTTTTAACTCTCCTTTACTAAAGTACAAGCACTTTTCTGTGGTGCCTCGCAGATACCTCAAAATCCACTTGACTGCTTCCCAATGAGTTTTCTCTGGATTTGACATAAATCTACTAACAACTCCCACTACATGGCCAATGTCTGGTCTCGTACAGACCATTGCGTACATCAAACTTTCAATGACTGAGACAGTAGGAACCTTAGCCATGAATTCTTTTTCTTCCTCTGTCTGAGGAGACTGATCCTTGGATAGGCGAAAATGACTGGCCAAGGGTGTGCTAACTGGCTTGACATCGCCCATGTTGAATCTCTGCAAAACACGATTGATGTACTCTGTCTGGGATAACTGCAAGGATCCTTTCTTCTTATTTCTTGTGATTTGCATTCCAAGAATCTTCTTTGCTGGACCCTAAGTCTTTCATGTCAAACTCCTTTGACAATTGCTGCTTCAATCTTTTAATATCATCTATATCTGAACCTGCTACTAACATATCATCAACATAAAGTAGTAAAATGATACAACTGGACCTATATCTCTTGAAGTAGCAACAATGGTCAGCATTGCACTTCTGGAAACCTTCCTTGTGCATGAAGCTGTCAAACTTTCTGTACCATTGTCTCGGGGCTTGTTTTAGGCTATACAAACTCTTCTTAAGCCTGCACACCATGTTCTTCTTCCCTCTTTCTGAGAAAGCTTCTGGCTGGTACATGTATATCTCTTCATCTAAATCTCCATGAAGGAATGCAGTCTTCACATCCAACTGTTCAAGATGAAGATCTTTAATGGCTACAATACTCAATACTAATCTGATAGTATTGAGCTTCACAACGGGAGCAAAAATGTTAGTGTAGTCAACTCCTTCCTTTGTTGAAACCCTTTGACAACTAAGCGGGCTTTGTATCTCTTAGAACCATCATGCTCCTCTTTCACCCGGTACACACATTTGTTGTGAAGTGCCTTCTTTCCCATAGATAACTCAGGTAGTTCCCATGTCTGGTTGGAGATGAGAGGTTTTATTTCTTCTTTCATAGCAAGCTCCCACTTGTTGGAATCTCGAGTCTGACAAGCTTCATCATAGCATTCAGGCTCCCCTCCATCAGTCAGCAACATATAGTTCATGTATCTCTTGTTAGGCACATGAGGTCGAGAAGACCTTCTCAATACAGGAGCTGGAGTAAGAGGTTGTGGTGTGTCAGAATGCTGTGTACTGCTCTGTCCAACAAGTTCCTCTGGCTAAGGACTTGTTACAATTGGTTCTGTTGTGGAACTATCTGGGACATTATCTGCATCTGCAAATACTGACTCATTCTGCTCTGAGTCATTACGTCTATTTTATGCATGTCTTTATACATCACCCTTTCGTTGAAAATCACATCTCTGCTACGGATAACTTTCTTCTTTTCGTCATTCCAAATGCGATAGCCAAACTCATCCTCACCATAGCCGATGAATGTGCATTTCTTGGATTTGGGATCAAGCTTATTCCTACCTTGATCACTGATATGCACAAATACTACACAACCGAAAACTTTTAAATGTGATAGTTTCACCTCTTTTCTGCTTCATACCTCCTATGGTATTCTATACTCCAATGGAACAGATGGGCCTCGGTTGATCAAGTAAGTTGCCGTGTTGACTGCTTCTACCCAGAACTGTTTCGGTAGACCTGACTGTATACGAATGCTTATGGCTCTTTCTGTCAACTTCGATTCATACGCTCAACTACACCATTGTGTTGAGGCGTGCCTGACACAGTTCTTTTTATTCTGATCCCGTGCTTATAGCAAAAATTTTTGAATCTGGTGTCTTCATATTCACCACCATTATCGGTTCTGAGCTTTTTGGTCTTTAAACCCGTCTTATTTTCCACCATAGCTTTCCATCTTTTGAAAGCCTCAAATACTTCAGACTTATGTTTTAGAAAGTAAACCAATACCTTCCAAGAGTGATCATCGATGAAAGTCACGAAGTAGTGTTTCCCACCAATAGATGAGACGACCGTTGGTCCCCAAACATCAGAGTGAATAAGCTCTAGCCTTTCCTTCTTTGGGGTTCTGCCACTTGTCTGAAAGCTAACTCTCTTTTGCTTTCCAAGTATGCAATATTCGCACATGTCCATCTCTACAGACTATAGACTTGAAAGTTTTCCTTTTGAGTGCATAATCTTCATCCTCTTCTCACTCATGTGATCTAGTCTCTGGTGCCACAGATTTGGTGTTTCATTGCCTGCTACAATTGTGATTGAACAACGTGCCTCTGCTGTCATGCAAAGAGTGCCACTTTTCTTGCCTCGAGTAACTGTCATTGCACTCTTTGAAATCTTCCAATCATTACCATAGAAGATCGTAGTGTAGCCTTCACTGGCCAATGTCCTATTGAGATTAAATTCCTTCTGAGGTCAAGAATATGCCTGACATTCTTCAGCTCCCAAACAGATCCGTTCAACTTAATCTTCACTACACCTTTACCAATAATAGCACATGGTTAATCATCACCAAGATATACCTTTCTAAGGTTTCCGGAGATAAATTTCTCGAAGAATTCTTTCTGTGTAGCATGGAACGATGCTCCCGAGTCTAACACCCAAGATTCTTCCTTGCTCTTCAAAAAGCATATCAATGCATCATCCCCTCCTGAGGTGGAAGTAATATTTGCCTCTACCTTCACTTGTTTGTCCTTCGGTGCACTCTTGCACTGATTTTTGTAGTGCCTGGTTCTTCCACAATTCCTGGATTTGGACCTCATATCCTTTGATCTACCTTAGTAGTCTGTTCTGTCACGTACATTCCCTTTAGTTTAATTTCTTCCTCTTGACTCTGTATGCAAAACTGAAGAAGTTGACGATTCACCTGACTCTCTACGTCGGATCTCTTCACTGAGAACCAAATCACGAACATCGTCAAATTTTAACTTATTGCTTCCTGGCGAGCTACTCACAACCGTGACAGTAACATTCCAGCTTTCTGGTAGAGAAGACAAAAGTATCAATGCTCGTACTTCTTCATCGAATTCAATTTCCACTGAACTCAACTGGGTTGTGACTGTGTTGAGTTAATTGAGATGTAAAGCTACCTATGCGCCTTTCGTCATCTGCAAATTGAACAAACGCCTCATCAAGTGCACTTTGTTTGAGGCTGATGGCTTCTCATACATATTAGAGATAGCTGCCATAAGACCCGTCGTGGTCTTTTCTTTTACTATGTTGAAAGCAACATTACAGGATAACGACAATCGAACAACTCAGAGGGTTTATCTGTCTAGAAGATTCCAATCTTCTTCCTTCATAGCCTCTGGCTTCTTCCCTGAGAGAGGTTGATACAAATTTCTTTGATACAGATAATCCTCTATCTGCATTTTTCAAAATTCAAAATCTGTATCATCGAATTTCTCAAATTTCATCTTTTCTTCATCTGCGGCCATTGCTCCCACTCAAATCTGACTATTTCTGCAAACCACCGTGTATTAGAACACCTCCTGTCGACAAACCAATATCGCCAGCAATAGCTCCGATACCAGTTGTTGGGAAATTACACAAATTTCCGATAAGTCAGGTTTATGAGAAAGCAAGAATAAAAATAACACAAATTTAATAACGGAGTTCGATCAATCTTGCTTACGTCTCCGGACCTGCTGTAGATCTTTTTACTGAAAGAGGAAAAATTACACAAGGTGTTTACAACACTCACAACTCACAACCCAATTACACCCAAAAAAATTACTCTCAATTTTCTCTCACAAAAACTTTTCTCTCTAAGATTTTCTCTCAATTTGAATGAACACTTTGGATGATTAATTCATTACGATTACATATCTATTTATAGGAAAATTCACTCCTTGCATTACTCCTTAAATTGATGGTTCCTTGAATTAACCTCAATGTTTTGCTCCTTAAATTAAAGAGATTTATAACAATCTACAAAGTACACCCCTACCAAATCTGAAGATATAGAAAGGCAAAGTCTTGCTAGTTCTTCTTCTATCCGGTGTTTTCATATAATAAATAATATCAAAATCCAGCTGCAAATAAAAAATAATAACAAATACCCGAGATACTGTCCAAAAACAACTCTTTTAACCAATCTCAAAATTCTGAAATTTCCTAATATAAAATTCCTCCAAAATTTCACCAATTTAATGGAATAACAAAAGAAGAAAGACATTCTACCACCGCTCACAGACCGTCGAATCTCGCAAACCATTTAGTAATAGAGACAAAAATGAAAACACAATAAAGATCTAGAAAGTACCAGTAAGATGTCCTTGTAGCCACCATTTGCAAGGCCTCCACTCTACTATCCTCCTAACATTCCAAATCTCCATTTTCCCTGTGTTCACAAATTTCAGCAGATTATGAGCACAAATGTTATACAAAAGATAAAAATTAAATAGTTCCGTTTCGTTTTGCGTATTAATGATTCTCAAACAAATGCATAATAGAGACAGTAAAATATAAAACTTTAGGGGAAAACAGAAAGAGGAATGGAAAGAAAGGGAAATAGTGCTTACTTTTGCGAAGTAGAAGAGAATGGGGTTTGAGAAAAAGGAGAAACGGGAAATAAGAGGAAAACGGCGAGGAGGAAGGAAAGAACCACCACCATTATGCTAAAGATGGGCTTCACTGATATCTTCGCTCTCATTTTTCTTTTGATTTCCCCAAACCACACTGAATGAATAAGAAGAAGAAATAATCAATATGTTATCTTATCCTTTCCGTTTTTGATTGGATGAACTTGCTGATTAGTGTTTAGCGAACACACAAAGTATCAGATCAAACTGGAAATCATGGCAACAGTTCTCTTTCGGATCCACGATTTGGAAATGGTTGAAGACTCAAATTAGTACATTGTTTACGTTATTAAGGCCATTTTCATCTAATGATTATATAATTTTTTATAATTATGAATTTAACTGTAACAATGTATAAAATAAAAATTATACCATTACATACAAATTTATTATTAGTAATGAATATTAGGTTAAATTATAGTGAATATTTTACTTGATTTTATCTCAAATTTTAATTTTAAACTGCATGTTGTACTTTTCTTTTATCCTAATTTAAAAATATTTTTTATATTTAAAATATAAAAAATTGAGTTAAATAAATTTTTACAATAAATTAAAAAATTAAATAAATATTTTTAAATATAAATTATTTTATTATAATATTTATCATTTTTATTTGACTAAAAAATATAGATTAATTATATAATTTAATATAATTAAATCTAATATAATTATACTTAATATATCTAATATGATACTTCAAATATATCATTATTAACCTTGTTTATAAAAGAAGTTTTTAAGTCTTTTATTTAAAAAAATGATCATTCAAGTATAATTTAACTTTATAACATGTTATTTATTATAAAATTTAATAAAAATATACGAGATATTTAAAAAAAATTAATTCATTTTCAATCATTTTTTTTATTTTTTCTAAATTTTTGTTCAAATAAATTTCATTATATTAGATAAAATTTTCTTCTTTTTAATTAATCTCTCTTGTCTACGTTATCTCAAATTATTAAACTGATTAAAAATATATGAGTTAGTTTTATTTTTTAATCTCATTAAATACTAATAATAATATAAACATTTAATAGCAACAATAATATTTATTATCTAAATATTTAAAATTTGTATGCATTTTAATTGAGCAAAAATATATAAAACTATTAATTCAAAAATAATTAAAAAATATTTTACATAACTAAAATTTCATACAAATAAATTTAAAACTAATAATATCTTTAACTATATGCTAGCCAAGCACGTGATAAATTATATGTTATGAGTTGTTGAATTTTTAATTTCAGGTTTTCAATTGAGAATAATGGAAGACATAAATGAGAGGTATTTTTTCTCCTTTGATGAAATTATTTCTTCTTCTTTTTTTAAATAAATTCTTCTTATTATATTATCTTTTCTATCATTAATTTATCTCAAACTTCTATTACGTGATATGTCTTTTATAATTTTAATAGTAAAATATTTTAAAAAAAATTAAATTATCCTTTAATAACTCATTTTTCATAAATAAATACACATAAAAGTATATTTTGTAAACAATGATACTAATATCCTAAATAAAAGGACTTGAGTAACACTTTTCCTTTGAAATTTTGTTTAAAATTATACCTTGAAGCATGTAATTTTATTTTTTTCATAATTATCATGAAACATTTTTAGGGATGTAAATTTGCTTTGTTGATCAAAATCTAAATTATCTAGCCTAATCTGATCTAACTTAAGCTTGATTAGACTTAAATTAATTCTACTCAATCATACTCAAATAATTTTATAATAGTTTAATTTTTTTATAATATGAGTTCAATTTGGAGTAAAGTTAAATTTATTTATAAAATAAATATATATTTTAATTTTATAATTTAAATTCAAATATAAATCAATTCAAAAAGATCAAACTTCAATCACTAAATGCTTTAGGATTGGGTTTTAAACTTCATTTAATTTTAAAAATTCGACCTAATCTGACTTGAAAAAAACACATAGTTTAACAATACTCTATCAAAGTCCAACCCAAACTCAAAGTTTTGAGTTTGCTATACCAGGTGCATCCGAATTTACATATCTATTTATAAGTATGTTATCATGTGCAATTTAGTCCAAGGTATACTGTAATTTTTTTTTAAATTGTAATAATTTTAGTTTGATTTAATTATTTAACTTAGTAAATAAAATTATGAAAATCATGTACTGTCATCAAAGTTTTTTTTTCTTTAAAAATTCCCCCTCTCACGTTACATATACTTTGAAAATATTTTGTTATTGATAAATTTATAGTAACACATGATTTTTAAATGTTTAAATAATAATTAATATAAATTTAACTTATATATAACTTAAGAGTAGATAATAACTTACCGTATAATTTGTATAAAATTAAGAAAGTGCATATTTTTGAAAGCCAAAATCTTTTACCAAATTACCATATAGTTGTATTCCTGTTTAAAGAGGATGACGTCACTCTACTTGTTATTACTTTTACTGATAAGATTTAATATATATTGTTAATTTAGTGATTCAAATATTATTTTCTATTATTAGTTGTAAATCACAATATATATTACATGTAAAAATGGATAGTTAAAATTTAAAAACAATAACAAACAACAAGAGAAAACAAAGTTATTATCGTAGTAGCTTCTAAGAAGGATTATAGTTGATCTAATCTAATTGATAAATATGAATCAAACCCAAGTATTTAAGGTTATAAAACACATTAAAGAAAAATCATATTGGATTGGGTGGATAAATTTTTATACTTTTTATTATATTTTTACCTAAAGGTTGTGTGTTATGCTTCGTTTACGCATTTAAAATAAATTGGAATTTTCAAGTTTTAATCTTGTACATTTGCATATCAATTATGATATGGTTTAAATACTAGAGTTATCTTTTAAGTTAGTTTAGAGTGAAAGATTGAACATAAATTATTTTGAGTATTTATCTATATTATACATAGGCAAATGAGGGAAAAAATTATTATATGTTAATTGAGTACTAAGATGATATGTTTGTGATTAAGACAGCAAAAAGAAATTAAATCTAATAAAGTTAAAAATATATTTATAATATAATTGTATGGGTTGTTGTTTTGATCCTTCAAAAACTAAATCAAATCATAAATGATTAATTTCTTAAATTGAAATTAAATCAAATTAATAATCCTTTGGATTGGATTTATTAATATGGATATGGATTTGTTTGTGTTTAAGAAATTTTTACAAATTCGTGGATTGTTGGAATCCTTACTCCTTATCCAAGACTCAATATTAGAGTTGAAAGACTTGTATATAAAATCCAATATTCTTAATTCTGAGGTGCTGACTATGATATATTGAATTCACATTTACGAAGAAGAAGTCACAAATATATAAAAATATTATTGATATATTTTTTAATAACTTATATTTTTGAGAAGAGAATTGTTGATCAATAAGAACATGGAAGCACCGTATGTGAATATTCTGAATATAATTTTCATTTTAGTTTTTCTATTTAACCTGCAGTTAGGGGTGTTCATGATCCGGTCCGGTCCGATTTTGCCTAAAAAAAATTTAATTAAACCGGACCATTTATATAGTTGAAACCGGATCGGACCGGACCATTCGGTTATCTAAAATGTTAAAACCGAACAATTTGGTCCGGTTTGGTTAACGGTTTTGAACGGTTTTTAACAATTAATAATAAATAAATATGATTAAGTTTAATATGATATAATTTAATAGGATGCAATCAAATATAATGTTAATTTATAATCATACATAGATAGATATTATTGTTAAATACATAAATAAGATTTTATCAAAATCTAAAATAATAAAAAAAGATTAGACATAAAGAAATGAATTCCAAATATCTCATTTACAAAGAATTCTTAAACATATACAAACATCAAAACTCACAATCAACAACAATACATCATTAGATAATAATATTTAAAACTTACCCATTATTAATCATCAACAATCATTGTAGCGTTTTTAATGAACTTTACAATCAAACAAAATCAACATCTTCATAAATGTCTAAGTCATCATTGTATTCTGGTAAGAGGACATTGTCATTATTAATGAAAGAACGAAACCAATTTTGACTACATACTAATGTCTCTACCATTTTAGGATTCAAAGAACTCCTAATTGGATCAAGAATGCGCCCTCCTGTGCTAAAAGCTGATTCTGATGCAACAGTTGAAACTTGAATTGCTAACACATCACGTGCAATGAGAGAGATGATAGGAAACCTAAAATAATTTTCCCTCCACCATTTTAATATATCAAACTTATCCAACATGACATTTTCACATGGGGTGTTCAAATATTTCTCAACCTCGGTTTTCAACTCCAAACTATTTTTCTCCTCTAATCGTTTAAGAAACTTCAACTTTCTTGCTTCCTCAGATGAAGGAATCCTTCCTATTACATCTTGTGATTGAGTCACATTAGATTGAAAATCTTTTCCATGCATTAACATATAGTAAGCTTTGAACAGATCCATAAAAGTATTTTTGACATTATCTTTCAATTTTTGAACAATTTCTAAATCATAAATCTCTTCAAATAAGAATTCCAAATACTCTAATTTGTACCTTGGATCAAGTACAAATGCAACATACAACATCTTATTACTCTTGTCTATATTTCCCCAATACTTCTCAAATTTTGTTTTCATGCTCATAGCCATATTTTTCAACAACAAGTCATCAGAACCACACTATGTAAGTATTTGAGATTGAATGTTATGTAGTTCTTTAAAATATAAATTTGAAGTGGTGCATAAAGATGCATTGAATGCTAAAGTAGAGTCATAAAAAGTTTTCAAAAACTTGACAAAAACACCAGCATTCTTCCAATCATCTAATGTTGGCGGCCCAACATTTGATCGCTCCTCATGAAAATAAGAAATAAAGTTTGTTCCTTGCTCTTCTTCAAGACGATCAAATGCTTTTTGAAAATCTAAAGAAGATTTTAACATTAGATATGTGGAGTTCTATCTTGTAGGCACGTCTAGCACGACACTTCCTTTGGACTCAATATTTTCTTTAATAGAACACATTTTAAACTTTTGTAATCTCAAATGAGAGGATCTAACATATCTCACAGCGCAACGAATACTCATAATAGTACTATGAAGATCTTTAAGTCCTTCTCTTACAATCAAATTCAAAATGTGAGCACAACATCGCACATGAAAGAACTCTCCACTCATAACAAGTCCATCATTCCAATTTTTTAGCTTCCTTTTCAAGTATGACACAACAGTATCATTTGAGGAAGCATTATCAAGTGTTATGGTGAATACCTTACATATACCCCAATCACGCAAACTCTATTCTATCATTCTCCCAATTGTATCACCTTTATGATTCTCAACTTGACAAAATTTTATAATTCTCTTTTGTAATTTCCAATCTTTGTCAATATAATGAGTGGTTAGACAAATATAATTAATATTTTGAATTGAAGTCCAACAATCACTAGTAAGACAAACTCTTTGCTTTTCACTTATGAAAAAGTTCTTCAAACTTTTTTTCTCATCTAAATAAAGTTGAAACACATCTCTAGAAATTGTTTGCCGAGATGGCACATGAAACTTAGGACAAATTTCAGATATAAAATCTTTAAATCCCTCACCCTCAACAAACCTAAAAGACAATTCATCAATAATAATCATTTTTGCCAAAGCAACTCTAGCACGTTTTGCATCAAATGATACATCAACTAATTTATGAGTTGTCCTATCATCCTCTCTTTTTTGTGTTTGAAAACTTAACATCTTTTGTCCTTTATCTACTTCTATAGGAATCTTCTTACATAAATTTTTGAAGTGATGTATCATTGAAGTAGTTTAATTCCTTGTGAGATGAGCAACATAACTTTTTTACAATAATGACATGTAGCTCTAGGATTTTCCACATCATTTAATATATGAAAAATGATTCCATATTTTTGACCTAAAATTTTTTGGTTTCTTCATATAAGATTCATTATCGGGGTGAACATTACTTACTTCTATTCCCCTTTTTGAAGATGAGTCATTTAAATTCTGTGGTGGATTTTCCATTTCATTCGGATGAATTTCAGGTTCAATGTCTTCAATCATAGACATAGTAAAGTCTGTAAATTGACTTGGTCCAATAAACCCATGTACATCATCACCTATATATAGAATATAGATTAGTACATATTCTTAATATATTAAAATATTACTTTTTGTACTTAATCAAAAATCATTTCAAAACTAACATAATGACAGTCACCAAAGTGTAACATTCTAGCATAGGACAACAATCTAGGACATTACCTTGAATTTGAGGGCTTCATAAAATGTTTGGTGCCACTACATTACAAAGATGGTAATTTTGTACAATTGAATGCTAATAAAAACTGTTTTTTATTATTTATTAACTTTATGGATTAGTTACATTTAAAATATAATTATCTGCATAAATATTTAGTTTATAGCTGCATTACCTACATATATGATATCAGGCGTTAATGAATTAATAATACAGTTTGGTATTCAGAAACTTTATGCAATCTATAACAATATTAATTTAAACATTGTTTATGTACATTTTAAAAATTAAGAACTAATATGATTTAATAAGAACCTATAAAAAAACACCACAATTTATGTACATTTTATGACAAAAATACAGATTATATATAAATCATATATAAAAATTTATATTAACAAATCATGTTAATAAAAAAACACATTTAATTGTAAAGATCAATGTATTCTGTGAACTGTGATTATACTAAGGCAATTTGTAAAGATCAGATGTCAGACTAACAAAAAAATGACATAACATTCAGATTTCAGAGTTCAGACTAACAAAAAAACGACATCATTCAGATTTCAGAGTTCAAACTTACCATTCAGTTTATTCAGGAAAAAACTACTACCAGACTACCAGTACATGAATTTGAGCTCCAAGTTTAATTAACTTTCTAGATCAAACAAATACTGATAACAATTTGATGAGAATTGGAATCAGATCCAACAGACAAAAAATAACTCTACCTTCTAACAGAAGATCATGATGAGTATAAGAAAGGTGGAATGCATCCTGATGATTATAATTAACTTAAACTGAAAAATGAGTTATGTAGATGTACATATTCTTGATGACATAGATTTTTTATTCTCGGAGGTAGACATGTACTTCTTGAAATTCATAATGATCAAACATTAATAAAATAAACTATATATATTTAATCTATAAAGAGAACTTAATCAAAATAATTAAGCTTTAAAAGAAGGATAATATACGAACAATTTAACTGAAGTTATAAGTTCTAACACTATTAATTAGTTTCCATTTTACACTATTTAAAAAAAATGAACTCTGCACTAGGGAACACGGGTCAGACGGGATGTTAAATTGTTCATGTTCTTTGAATTTTTTCTTTTGGTTCATATTATTTTAAGTAGAAAGATTAGAAGGACAAATAAAACAAAAATGACGAATGCAAAAACACGGGCCTAAAAGGTTATGTCAGTAAAAAAAATTTCCATTTTCTTATTCATACTAGTTAGCACGGTAGTTTTCTTGAACTATCTAATCCAAATCCAATCACTTTCTTCTGTGAACACCATGCCGTCTTACTTGAGTGGGACTGTGAAACAGTGAAAGAAGTGGAGTGTCTCATAATCTCATTGGAGTTTGTAGCAAACAAAAAATGGAGACATTTGTACAATTAACTAATTGATTTTTTTAATTAGACTAAAAATTAAAATGGAATAAAATTGATTCTTAAAATATAGAATCATAATTCATTCTTCTCATTTAAAAAAATTATGATTTTAATCTTATTTTAATTTATTTTTACAGTTTAACCTCAACTCTAAATATAACACTAATTTTAAACTTTAAACCTTAAACCACAAATATAACCCTAAATTTTAAATCTCAAATCACAAAACCTTAATCCTTATTTAAATAATAATTTTAATCTTAAACATTAAACCACAAATATAACCTCAAACCTCAAATTCCAAATTACAAATCCCTAATTCTAAACCTCAAATCCCAAATCCCAAAACCCCAAATTCTTAAATCCTAAATTCAAAACTCTAAACCTTATTTATAAAAATAATAACTTTAACAATATATTTTATTTTTAAGTAATAATTATTTAAAAAAATAATGATTTTAATAATTTATTTTGTGTAACAAAACAAATAATTAAATGATATTATTTAAACATTATTGAATATAGAAGTATTAAGATAATATATAATGTTTTCCATTCCATTCCAGTTGTAAACCAAACATTATAATACTGATTTCTTCTTTGATTCCAATGGTCAAATGAAACAAAACTGTTTACTTTTCCTAGTTTATTTACCAAATGGATCTAAGAAAACCTAAAAGAACTTCACCAATTTATTTACTAGATGGATCTGTGAAATATATTCATAGCATATAAGACATTAATCTTCCTAATAAAATTTGCCTAAAAAATGCCTTGTACATACTAAGTTTTAAATTTAATCTTATATTTGTTCAAAAACTTGCTCACCTTGTCCAAATAGGATTTCATTTTACACTAACTACTTGTATTCTACAGGACCTACAGACTAAAGAGATTCGAGCAGTAGGAAAAGCTCTAGAATGTTTTACATACTCTTAGTTTTCAATTGTAATAACTTTATTACAAATGTTGAGTTTCTAAAATCAAATCCCCATTGATTAAATCGTAGTGATGAAGTTTCTATCTATGAAAAGAAAAGATTTCTTAAAACTCAATTGTGGCATAGAAGATTGGGACACTGTCCTATAAATGTTTTGAAACACAGTGATTTTTTTTAGGAACAATGTTTAATTTTTTTTATTAATATGAAGTTTGTCAAAAGTCCAAACAACAAAGATTATATTTTTCCCATTAGTCATACTAGAGTCTCACAACCTTTTGAACTGATTCACTTAGACTTATAAGGTCCTTATAGCCAAGTCTCCATTGAAGGAGCCAGATATGTTCTAACTATTATTGATGGTCAGACAAGGACCATCTGGATTTACCTCATGCTCCACAAAAGCCAAACTAGTTCTTTTTTTTATACCAATTTTGTCAACAAGATTCATACACATTATGGGAAACAGATTAAAATCACAAGGAGTGACAATGGTATAGAATTCACAAATTTAGAATTTCAATCACTTATTTCTAGTAAAGGAATAATTTATCAAAAAACATGTTTTTATACTCCTCAACAAAATGAGGTAGTAGAAAGGAAACATAAACATCTTTTGCAAATAGCCAGAGCTCTCATATTTCAAGCAGGTTTACCAAAGAAATTTTGGGGTTCTTTAATCCTTATGGCCATTTACATCATAAATAGACTTTCATCATCAATTTTAAATTGGAAAACCCCTGTAAAAATACTTCTCTCAAATCCGCCAGATTATTCAAACCTTAGAGTCTTTGGATGCTTGTGCTATGTGACAAATATTTTACCAAATAAAGATAAATCTACTGAAATAGCTTTCAAATGTATATTTCTTAGATACGTTTCAGCTCAAAAGGTTTTTAGATTTTATGATTTAGAAAAACATAAATTATATGTTTCAAGAGATGTCAAATTTTATGAACAAATTCTTCCTTATAAAATTGAAATGAAAGTATCGAAAACATAGAACAAGATGTCTTACCTCTTCTTATAAGTGAAAATGATATTGAACCAATCATCTTAAACACGAACCAATCTCCTTCTATACCCCAAACTGATCAAAATATTTCAAATCATTCATATGCTCTTAATAATGATCATGATTTGCCTAATTTCACACAAGATTATCCAAATAAAACCTAAATAACCAATTAAGTTCAAAAACACAATACCAGAATTAGAAGTAAGCTAGCATGGATGGCAAATTATGTTCTTAATTTAGTTATCAAGTCTTCAGATAGAATCTTTTGTCAGTCACAGGATCTCAGAACATATACTCTACAAACCTTCCTTTTTTGCAAAATCTCCTATATTTTTTTATGCTTACATGTTTTTTTGGAAAATATGTTCAATGTTCAAGAACCAAGTTCTTACAAACAAACTAGTACTAATGCAAAATGGATAGATGCCATGAATCAAGAGCTAAATGCTCTTGAAAAGAACAATACATGGGAGTTAACATACTTACCAAAAGGTAAGAAAACAATAGGATCAAAATGGGTTTATAAAATGAAGCTAAAACCTGATGAAAGTGTGGATAGGCACAAGGCAAGATTGGTTCCAAAGGATTTTAATCAAATTGAAAGAATGGATTATTTTAAAAGTTTTTCTCCTATAGCCAAAATTATTACAGTTCGAATTCTACTTGTTGTTGCAAATTATAAATGGTGACCAATTCATCAATTAGATATAAACAATACTTTCCTATATGGCTTCTTGAATGAAGATGTCTATATGTTACCACCTGAAGGATACAACAAGGCTAAAATTAATCAAGTTTGCAAATTGAAAAGATCACTATATGGAGTCAAGCAAGCCTCAAAACAATGGAGTGTCGAATTCTGTGAGAAAATAACTTGTTTTAGATTCACACAATCAGCTCATCACAACAGTTTGTTTATCAAAGAAACTGAATCTTTTTTGCAGCTTTGCTCATTTATGTAGATGATGCTCTTCTAACAGGAAATTAAGAGAAGGAGATCGAATTGGTTAAGAAACATTTGGATCATCAATTCACTATTAAAAGATCTTGGTTATGCAAAATATTTTCTTGGATTAGAAATTGTAAGAATGTCCTCTGGAATTGTTATAAACCAACGAAAATATCTGCTAGATATTCTTTCTGATTCAGGTCTTCTTGAAGCTAAAACAACAAAGACATATTTTTCCAAAAGTCAAAAATTGGTTACTAAAAAGGGCTCTGCCAGTGAAATACAAGCGTTTAATTAGAAGATTGTTGTATTTGAACATCAGTTAACCAGATATAAGCTATCATGTACAACAATTGAGTCAGTTTATCAATACCCCTTGCAAGCCTCATTGGGATTCAGCCATGCATTTATTGAAATACCTAAAAGGGTGCCCATCCAAAGGGTTATTTTATCCTAGTCACAATGGTCTTCATTTGCAAGCTTACATTGATGTTTATTGTGTATCCTGTCTTGACACTAGAAAGTCTTTAACATGTTTTTGCATCTTCTTAGGTTTAACTCTCGTCTCTTGGAAAACTAAAAAGCATACTATTGTTTTCAATCTTCTACTGAAGTAGAAGTAGAATATCATAACAGTCTGTGAGATATAATGGATTTCATATATTTTGAAAGACTTCAAAATTGATTTAAATACTCATATCTCACTATGATGCGACAACAAAACTGTCATTCACATCATAGAAAATCCAATGTTCCATGAAAGAATGAAACACTTGGATATTAATTATCACTTAGTTAGAAATCATTTCAAAGAAGGTTTCATTAAACCACAACATATGTTCTCACAAGAACAAGTAGCAGACATGTTCACCAAATCTTTATCAACTCCTCAATTTAACACGTTAATGTTCAAGTTAGATTTGTATGATATCCATCAAACTCCAACTTGAAAAGTGAATGAAGAATAATTATATGGAGACCACACAAATTATTATGTTATATAGTGATAAACATAATCATTTACATGACATAACGATGTTTTGGCATAAATATATTTTTTTCTTTATTGTTTTAAATATTACTTCCGTTAGTTTCCTTATATAATTTGAAAATATTAAGAAGATACATCAAAGAAAATATCTCTTCTTCTGAAATTATTTTTCATCTGCATTGGTGGAAGGAATTACGAATTACATAATTTAAATCATCCATGCCACCTCAATCATCAATGTATGCCTTTGTCGCACTCATTTTCTTCATATTCATAATTGTCCTCACAACTGTCCATCCGTCTCTGTGTTGCTTGAAAGGAACAAAACTGGCATTCCAAAAGGAGTTGTTTTTCATGGAAGGCTAAAACATTGAAACTATGGATTGATGTACTGGATGTTTTCATGGCTTCTGATAGAAAACAGACATTAAGGATGATGCCCTTGGATAAAGAAGTAACATTGCAACTATTGTCACGCCGACCGAGAATGAAGGGTCCAATGGATAAAGAAGTAACATTGCAAATAAACCACACAAATGCCCTTGGTCAGCATGCTGATTAAAAAAAAAATCACATCCTAGTAGTCTTTCTTTGCTAGAGTAAATACTACACAAGTTTCTGCAGCCGTGGGATCTATTCACAATTGCTTTCCAAGAAATACCAGGTTCCTAGCTTCAATCTAAGATGAGCTTTTCTCATTCTCTTTTATTAGTTATTAATTTCAGTTACCAGAGAAATCCGAGCATGTCTTGCTCTAAAACATTGTGCCCTTTTTCATTTAGAAATGTAGAGTCTAATATTGTGCTTTTTTATATAGAAATGCTAAGTCTAATATTTTTCTTAATACTATTTATAATTACATTGGCCAGAAAGCATAAACAAAACCTAAAATTTATAGGGAGAGTGACTATATAAGTGTTATACTTATTCTAAAAATAATACTTAGATTTAGTCATATTATTATGAAAAAGTGATTATATAAAGACATATAATCATTTTTTATGTTTTTATTTATTTATTTTCTATTTTTGTTTAATTTTTTGTTCGATTCTTTCAATTACAAGTTATTCAAATTAAAACAATCTCTATCTAATACAGGTGAAAAAATCAAAAAATAAAATTAAAAAAATTACTTTGTCTTTATGCGATCATTTTTTAATAATAATAAATTAAATTGTTACAAAAAATAAGTATAGTAAATAAGTATCATTTTTGCAATAAGTATAGGATTCTTAGGATATTTATCTCAAATGTTATTTTTGTAATAAATACAAGACCTAAGGGTATTTATCTCAAATTTATAAACTCAAGTAGTTTTAGTCATGGTTGTACCCTAATTACTAGGGATGGGCAAAAAAACCGCGGGTTCGGTTATCCGAACCGACGGTTCGATTTTTAACCGGTAAATTTCGGGGACAGGGACAGTTTCGGGTAAAAACCGAATATGAAACAACGGTTACGGTTATACTAAAAACCGTACCCATCCGTACCTGAAATTAATTATATTTAATTAATTAAATTATATATATATATTTCGGTTTTTTTCGGGGTTTTTTTCATAACCGTCTCGAACCGTTACTTGCAGGTAAAAAACCGTCCCCGAACCGTAACGCGGTTTCGGTTATAGGTTTTATAATTCAGTTCGGGGACGGTTATATCAAAAACCGTCCCTGCCCGTCCCCGTGCCCATTCCTACTAATTACCTAATATATCTTCACTATTTATCAAAACACGATGCAATTATTTTCTAATGTATCTCTTAATCATAATAGGGTTATAATGATATTATTGAACTAATTAAATCAAAGGTACTCAAGAAGTTGAACTATATGGTAACTTAACAAAATAAAAATTAAAAAAAGGAGAAAGAAAAGGCCTGTTAGGTCATATGGCTATATCTAATTTAATCACTATACTAATTGAAAACTAGGCACTTATACAATAGATTCTACAATTGAAATACTCAACTCTTGGTTTCAATTTTGTTGTCTTTAATTTGTATTATTGCTTTTTGTATAATCTCTATAACTCTCACTTAAATATACTTAAAATATGTATACCGGCATATACAGGTAATAACAAAGGCACATTTGTTCATCAATGATGAAAAAGGAAAAAATCTGCACATAAAGGGTTTAGTAACTAAACCTGAAAATTCATTATGTCAGTCCTCTGGGATTTCTTTCAATCGCTCTCAGAAGAAGTCTTTTCATTTTTTGATGTTTTATAAGCCCTGTTACCTCTCATTGTGTTTGCCAATTCTTGTATTAAGCAAGATGTGCTACGATCCATTTTACAAGCAATTATCTCAATCTGCTCAAGGAATCCAAGACCCAGAAACTTGTTCCTCAGCATCTCTACTGTTGATGAATATGGTGGTATTCCTTCATCAATCATCATCTCAAAATATTTCAATGCCTCTTCCACTTTACCTTTCTTCTTGCAAAGTCCATGAACCATAACAGCATATGTTGAAACAGAAGGATAAAAACCTTCCTCCACCATGCTGTCCCAAACCTCAGCTACTTTATCGAATCTCCCCATTCTTATTAGCAATTTGAGCACCATATTGTAAGTATGCTGATCAGGCAAGCACTTTTCATCTACCATCCTTGATAATAACTTCAGAGCTTTATTTACCTCGCAATGATCACAATGATAAGCTTGAATTGCATTATAAGACCATGCATCTGGTTTGGTTCCCCTTTCAATCATTTCATTTAAAAGTTGGTAAGCTTCCTCAACCTTTTCGTTCTTGCATAGTTTTTTGATAATGCAGTTGTAAGTAAACACATTAGGTATGAGGTTGTACCTCCTCATTCTATCAAGAACCCTAAAAACAGAATGAAGGTCATTCATTTCACAAAATGCCATGATGAAAATTGAGTATGTCCAAGCATCTGGGTTCACTCCTTTTGAACCCATTTCTCTAAACATCTTGTATGCTTCCTCCACATTACCTCCTTTGCACAAAGCCTCCAAATAACTGTTATACGCAAGCACATCAATTAAGCATCCTCTAACAAGCATTTCATCGAACAGTTTACGTGCCTCATTTGCATCGCCAATATCTCCCCAACCCCTAATCAAAATGCTGTAAGTTTTTGCATTTGCCTCAAAACCATCTTTAACCTTATCAAAAAACTCCAGGGCATGTCTGACATGCTTTCTTTTGCACAAAGTATGCAAGAGTTGATCAAGATCATGAATCTCGGGCTTAATTCCAAATTCTATCATTCTATTATATGCTCGGATGGCATCATGCGGCAGATTAGCTCTACTATAAGCTCGGAAAATAATCCAGAAAATTTCAGGGGTAATCTCGCAACAATGAGAATCTCGCATGTCCATAAGAAGATCCCATAATAAAGCAAAATGCCTACTACTTCCCAAGATATCAAACAAAATGTGATAGCTCTCAGTGCTGTGCTCAAAACTAGGAATTCTTTTAGCCCAAAGAAAGAACCTATGAGCAGAGAAGCCAAGATTCTTGCACCTTTTCAAGACCTGCTCGACCAAACTTGTGGATACTTGAGTTGAAAAGGCGTTGAGTGAAAGCTCCAAGTCGTGATGAGGATTTCGGCGGTCGCTGAGTACGCGAGAGACCTCACTCACGAGCACTGTTAATGGCGGGTCTGTACATTGTACTGCGTGAGAGCTAAAGGGGTGGAGATTGCGAGGTTTAGAAGAAAGGAGATGGCGGAAGAAAAAGTAAGAAGCTTTGTGTTTAGAGAAGATAAATCTCAAGGCCATTTGAGACTTCCCGCTAGTTCCCAAACAAACCTGCGTTTATTTCAATATAACTATTAGATTGTCTAATGAAATTTGTCAATTTTTAATAGATATGGTAAACTAAAAAATATATAACATTATATATATATCATTTAAATTTATCAAATAATAAAAATACTTTTAAATATTATTAATATTACAAAACTATCACTAAACTCTCTACTATTAATATAAATCTATAGTAAAATTTCTAATTAGTAAAATAAATATACTACTAAATTACTTGTTAATTGTACAAATATAGAAATAAAAATATAACGTAATTATTAAAAATATATCATAAGAATATATATTTTATTAATAATTATAATTAAATGTTATTTTTTATTCAATAAATAAAATGATATATTTATGATTTTTGTAATAATTATATTTTTTAATTTATATTTTTAATATTTTTTGTGATTCTAAAAAAAAGTTATTAATGACATTTTAATTAGAAAAATATTTTGTTTCACGACTTAATCAGTAACGAGGAATGTAATGGTGATATGGAGGAATTTTTTCCAACTTAACGTATATAACTATATACACGTCATAATTTAATTTTCTTTGTTATTAAGTAATCTTCGATTATTTTATTATCTCATCTATTTAACTTTACATTTAATTAAAATTTAACTTACTATTTTATATATACAATATATAATATTATTTTTTTAATAATATAATTTTGTTGAAATTTAGGGGATTTCAATAATTTATAAGCAAGTATCAAAATATAACTAAAATTGTCATTAAATTTGAATATTACTAGAAAAAATACATATGTTCTCGATTTTTAAGTGTGATTATAGTTCTATGGCCACGGTTATAAGAACCGAGACTTAAGTGAAAAATACTATAGGTAATGACTTATGATCCCGATTTTTTAAATAAGGTCATAAGGTATATATAAATTAAAAAATATATAATTAATAATTATAATATTAAAAATCAATATAAATTACAATAAATTTAGTAAAAATAATATTAAAAATCATATTATATTAAAATTAAAAGTATAATTACACTTGAAAGTTTATTATATACTAAAACATAATACAAACTAACTTTTTACTATTAGTTACAAGCATAAATATGCTACAAAAACGATTATAATAATAGTTTCTGCTTTGAAAAATCTTTCCCGAATCTTTCTTGACTCCATCTTTTACAAACCAATACCAGCAATAAAACCAGCGCAACGCACCATCACCAACACCAACGCAGCGTACCAACACCAGTATCATCGCAGCACATCAACACTAGCAATATTGTGAACAAGATTCATTCTCATTTCCTACATCTTCTGCTTTCTCAGGCCCAAAAATTTCAGATGAGGTAGCAACATCTCCTCAAACAAGAAGACCCATTAACTAAAATTCTCATCAAGTCTATGTAAGTGATTTCTTAGCCATCATCAAGGATTTCTCATCATTTTTTGGAAAATCTTCATATCCATCAATGGTCTTCCTCCCAGATTGAGGCCTGGTAAGCGTGCGTTTGGTACGCTTGGTGTGCTGGTGAGCCTGGTACGCCTGATGCTACTGTGCTTCGTGCCTACGATGAAAAAGAAAACAGAAAAAACTAGAATAGCATGTGATCATCCATAGGCCTAATAGCAGCCAATTCATCAGAAAATGCTTTCATTTTATTAAAATAGTCCAATACATATAGATTATCCAAGGATAATTTTATATGATGTAAGGAACAATCTTTATGTATTTACAATATATTACAAAGTGCATAACATAGGTACTAATATATTCAATAATTAATTAATATAATTAAAAAAACAATGTATTAGTACATGATCAAACCAAAGTTTTTTTTAAATAAAACTGTACTTGACCCTAGACACAGTACATGCACAACACCAGGACCAAGCACCAGGCACTAGCACCTATGCATCGGCACCATCGCCTATGCACCAGTGCCAAACTCTTGAAATTAAAGATTTATGAGCAGAAAAGTCAAATATAATTTTTAGCCAAACTTATCTTAAACTACCTACATATACAAATCATAAAGGGGGAAAAAACTTAGAGCAAGAACAGTGAAGTAAATCTCAATTACAATCAACCATATGTTACAAAATTAGTGAATAGAAAATAAGGTCAAAAGGTCCAATGCAAAGTTGAGTATAGAGTCCAGCTTTCTGAATTGTTTTTATGAACCTTACTAGATCATATTTGCCTTTAAAATTGTAATAAGAAACACATAAAACAACTTAAGCATAAAAAGCAAATAATTCAAAGGAAAAAAATAATAAAGCACAGAAGTAAAACTACTGAAGAAGAAGAATGTCTACATCCACCATGTGCTAGCTCTACCTATAAGCAGAAGGTTAGAACATATGCCATTAAACTAGCTCTACCTATAAGCAGAAGGTTAGAACATATGTCATTAAACTACTGCAGCTAAAATATGAGGGAACAGATGAAGCCAAGGAATCCAAAAACCAAAACTTTAGACCAAACACTCTTAGGGGAATCATCCTTCAATCCAAGTACAAATTGCTTAAGCAGCTTGCATATAAGAGCAAGAGGTTGCATTAATTCATAAGCCAAACTTACCCAACTAGAAATTAAACCCATACTTTTAAATTCACAACAGAAAATAAAAGAAATTAAAAAGCCATAGAATAAGTTATCTCAAATATAAATTTTCAATCCAAACAGAAACAAGCAACAACGAGGATGCTACAAACTCACACTAACTCAAGTTAACCCTGAAATACAAAACAAAAGTAAAACACAAGAAAAATCGGGCAACAGAACGAACCCTAGATCTTGAAAAAAATCAAATCAAGTTAACCATGAAATCTAAGATCGAATTGGATTTTGGAAACAATACTTACCCAAATCTGGGTTGTGAGCGACGATAGTACAAACAGTCGGTCAACAAGATGTGAACAGGAGAATATGAACAAAAAAAAACAAAAGAGAAAAGAAAAAGAGAGGGAAAATGATGTGTTGTAAATGTTGAGCGAGGTGTTGGAAAGGAGAAATTGTTATGGAAGATCGTCATCAATTTCTTAAGGCGTCACACGACGCTGCTCGTTGAGAGGGACAAAGATACGAGCTTGGGTTGAAGGGGAATTAATATATATATAATTAAGTAAGCACAGAGGACCTTGGAGGAATTTAATTATAAAGAAAAAAAGGAAAAAAAGAAGAAGAAAGAGATAAAAAAAAGTGAAAAAAATCTGATATATATTATAAAAGAAATAAAATACATTAAATTAAATTAAATTAATAATAGAGAAAAATAAAAAAATGTAAAGTATTTTTTATTTTTTTAAATGAATAAAATATATTATATTATTTCATTTCAGTTTTAAAAATATTGAAAACTTTATTATTTTAATTATAATCACAATTATTTAATAATCGTTGTTATATAAATTTATTTATATATATTTAAATATTTTTTGTAATTTAACTTATAACCACGGTTATTGATAAAATTGAAGTTATATATATACACTAAGACCTTGGTTTTTATTAAACCGTAACCAAAACCCTACAACCTTGTTTTTTAAAACAATCGAGGTTAAAATTCTGAGACTAAAAACATATAGTGTAGAGTGAAAAATGGTCACCATTGTTCATATTTTATATACTTCAAAATCAATAGGTGATAAAAGCTTAATTATATGATATAATTCATTTTATATAGAATTATTTTTAACTTTTTAAAATAAATATATACTTATTTTTTGCACCACGTAAATGAATATTTTTTTTACATTTTAAAAAAATAATTTTTTTTTACTGAACGATATTAAAAATAAAACTAATTAAATAATTATATATTTTTGTGCTAAAAAATTATATTAATAATACCTACAAATTGTTGTTTCTTATATGTATCTTTAAGGAAATTCATAAACATCTTCTAATTTCTTTTGTGTTCAGTTATGGGTTAAAATCTTGTATATATTCAATTTATGATTACAGCATGCATAGATCTCCTTTCAGAATTGGTTCCTTTTTCAAATAACTTTCGTTTTCTTTCTAAGTTAAATAAAATCATCCATACATGGTGCATATTTATCTAGATCTTAATTTTAGTTGATCACGGTCAGCAAAAATATACATTTAGTTGGATAGTTAATTATGTTAGAAAATTTGGATAAAATGGTATAATCACAAATTCCCCCTCCCAAGATCTTCCTTAACAGAATATCAAATAACAGAGAAATAGATAATACACAACACAAGAATTATAGTGGAAACTCCAAATTAGAGAAAAACCACTTTCGTTGTCAAAAGACAACCAGAGAAAAATTCACTATGTGGAAAATTGTTACAACCACACTCTCAGTAATTTTCTCACACACCCAAAAGACAAGAACAACTATAAGCCCAAGAGAATTTTCCCACAAAATTCTCTCACTCAAGAACTTCTCATACAAGTTTTTCTCTATTTTTGGGATGATTAACAATGAAGAAATGAAGCCATATTTATAGCCTTCAAGTTCTCATTTCATATGCCAAACATTTCTTCATTCAAAAAAATTAGGCTACCTAATTTTCTTATTCTTTATTCAAACAAGGTTAGGCACCTCCATCTTTGACAATATGGTAAGCCACCTTCCATGAATTTTCTTCTAAATTAGTCACCTCCTATTTTGACTAACAAACCTAATATTATTTTTAATCAATCATAACAAATTATTCCAACCCCTTGCATCTCGATTATTTTTACTCTAATATTTTACTTTCATATTTACTTTCAACAGTGAGCGATTTATTTTAGTTATTAAAATTTACTGAACAAAAAAATGATATTGTAGAGGTCTTAAGGCTTCTTTAATGCATCATAGGGATGCAAAGTAGTATGGATTCAAGTTATGAAATTGTGTTTAACCTATACCAGATCATCAAGGATGGAAGAGAGATAGAGCTTGTTTTGTTGGGTGGCCTTTGATTGTTCGATGAATTGTTAGTTGTGTTTGCTCATTATCTGATGGGCAATTAACCTAAAAATATTATTTTTAATAAAGTTACATTATAGGTACAAATATGGGATCTTAATTAAGAAGGATTGATGAGAGCTTAAAAAGTATTAAATATATCATGTTTTAATGTTATTTAATTAATAAAGTAAATTTGTATTTGTTTTATTTTATTATAATTTAAACAAATATATTTATTCATATTAATGAGAATATTGTAATGTTTTGTAGGTATTTTAATATATAAATATTAAAATAAAGAAAAATACTTAAAGCATGTTTTATTACATTTTTTGGAGCTTAAATGAATATCATTTATTTGATATTATTCAAAGTGAAAAAAAGAGATAATAGAAAGTAAAGAAAAAATAATTGTATGTTGCAACACAAGGAGGTTTAGATTAGTCAAAAATTTGTTTTCAATTTGATCCCACTGCGGCGAAAACACAAGTTTTTCTCATATTCTTTCATATAAATAAGACCCTTGTATACCAAGAAAAGAAACTTTCAAGTTGTGTTTTCATCAACTTTCTTTCCCTATTTTTTCTGTGAATTTTTACATTTTTAGCTTTTAGAATTTATTTAGTTCTTCTTTCAATTTTAAGGAATAACATGTTTATATTTTAGTAGTTTTTAGTTTTCGAATCAACAAATTTTGGAGTGCAATTATTATTAGAGTTTTTTCAATCTTAAAATCAACTCTTTAGAGTTCTGTAAGGATATTGTTAAAATATTAATTATATTTCTTTTACAGTTCATATATTTGTGTTGCTTCTTCTGTATCATTCTTAATTTGTCCATGATTAATTATAAACATGTTTGATTGATACTGAATATGATATAATAATATCGTTGTTATGTTTGCAAAAATATTAAATAGGTAAAACATTTTCTTAAAATAAATTGATTTTATTTTTATTCAAGATTTTTATAAAGAATGTTATTTGAAATAATATATTACTCTTAATAAGAAACTTAATATGAGAGTTAAATTTAAGATTTAATTACATTGACTTAATTTGGAGTGATATTCTTTTATTTTAGATTTAATTATTTGAATATTTAGAGTGAACCTTTATTTTAAAAGTTTTTTACAAAAAATTATTATTTAAAAATGTATTGATAACATATTTTATTAAATAGTTTTAAAACGTGAAAGTTATTTTTCAGATAATTAAATTTAGACATTTTAAATAAAATTTAATTAATTGACTTCGCCTAAATTTGTGATTAGATAGTTTGTTATTTTTTAAAAAATAAAGATGAAATTTAATACTTAATTAATTAATAGATTCTAAATAAATATATTAGTTAATTAATATTAATTAAAAAAATTTAAGCATCATAGAACATTTTCATACCAATAAGAGAAAATCAATAGATATCAATTTATATATTTAATAATATAAATAATATAAATAAATATAATTATTGAATTTTTATATCCATTATTATCTTGTATTAAATTACATGAGTATATCTATCTTTATCTTTATGTATTAGATTAATTTTTTCAAAAACAAAATCATTGTAACAAAATATGTAGGTTTAATTTTGTTTATAAAATTTGAATAATATTTAAAAATCATATAATATTATTTCCTTTAATTGATATTAGAATTATATTTTTATTTTTATAAATAATTTGTATACTTATTATAATTAATAAAATTTAAAATTGATAAGTATTATCCCGAATCAAAGATGAAAACTGTTCGGAGAAAAGATAGGCCAATTCATTTGTCTGACTCTTTTGAAAAAAGGAGAATCGTAAGGTCAATTTATGCGTGTTCGAGTAGAGTTGGAAATTGCCAAGCTAATCCCTCGTTTATCTATGGGTATTTCTCAAACTTGGGTGAATTTTAAATATGAACACCTACCAAATTTCTATCATCTTTGTGGAATAATTGGGAATGAGCTGAGGTTTTGTCCTAAAAGATTCATGTCCCGCCACGGAGGATTTTCAAGAATTTGCCTCATGGTGGGTGACTAAGGGCTCGAGTTTCTCTTTCTAAGTATGTCCATGGGAGGACAAAAGGTAGCGGGGCGGGAATTGATGTAAAAAGAAAGGAATATATTTAGGAGTAAATCTGTTACTCAAAATTCAAAAAAGGCATTAAATGGAGATAACATTAATTTGAAAGATTTTAGTGATTGCGCAACTGTGAGTAAATCTGTTTTGGGTGAGGTGAAGCAATTAACTAGTCAAAATGCTTTGGGTATACGGACCAGACCTCATGTAGTGATGATTGGTGGGCTGGAAAATTTTGGGTTTGAAACTGGGTTAGGATCTGTACAATTAGGCCAGGTTGGAAATGTTAGTTGCTTTAACAACCCATTTGTTGAGTTAGAAGAAGAAGGCCATTTGGGACCAACCACATCTACTAGTGTGACTCAATCTCTTTTTCATGATGTTTTTGATGGAATTTTTGGGGGTCTTCATGATGATGAAGATGTCTTTGATTGGGTGGAGGAAGCCGGCCCTAAGCAGCTCCACATTCTATAATGATAATAGTTTGGAATTTTCAAAGGTTGGAGAACTCCATAACAGTTAAACAGCTTAAGGAATTTGTACAATTTCATTCCTCAAAAGTTGTGGTGTTACTTGAGACAATTGCTTACAAAATTTAACTCACCTTACTCGTGAGACTGGTCTGTTGAATATGGCTAGTGTTGATTCAGATGGGGCTAGTGAAGGAACCTGTTTGTTATGGATGGATGATGTTGATCTAGATATCATATTAATTTCAACTTTTTTTATTGAATTTGAAGTCAATAATCCAGCCACTAGTTATTGTGGGTAGGATTTGATGTTTTTGCAAACTTTAATAATGACATACGACAATTTCAACTGGAATCCATTAGACATAGACTTTTGCCATGTGATAAGGTAGTAATACTGGGAGATTTTAACGACATTGTTTCAAATGCTGAAAAAATTGGTGGTCGGGTTAGATCACAAGACTCAATGACAACGTTTTGGAACTTTATTCATGCTGCCAATATGCATGATTTGAGATTTATGGGAAACATTGTTACTTGGAATAATTAAGGTGGTGGGGAGGTGATGAGACAAGATCGACATACTATATTGATCTTGTGTATAATTTTGGTTTTATATTTGTAAATTTTTTACAAATATACGAATCATTTTATAGCAAATGATAACGAGTTAAGAAAGTAATATATATGATTTTTATTTTATTATTTAAACTTTTAAAAACGAAATTAAATCTTAAACATTCTGTCACAATATTTTTAGTTTTTGTGTTTTTTAATTTAATAACAAAAAAAATAAACATATATATGAATTCAATAAAAATTATGTAAATTTTTATCATTAATAAGAGTAGAGTATTTAAAAATATAATAATTAAGTTAATTATGTTTACTCATATTATTTAACTCATTAAATATATAAATTGATATTTATTGATTCTTTTTTTTATATAAATATCATCTTTGGTGAGGTTATATATTATTTGTCAATTAACACCTATGGTTGAGATTGATAATTAATTTGGTTAATTAAATTAATTTTTTAAGAGATTAAAAATGAAACATTTAAATGCCACATTTGATTGAGTTAGACATTTTAAACTTTATTCAAGGTGTTTAAATTAAACCTAAGAATTTAATTATACGAGTACTAACTTCTAAGTTTTAAAATCATGATTGAAAATGTGTTTTTAATACATTTTCGAATAATAGTTCATATAAAAACTTTTGAAATAGAGTTTCATTCTAACTATCGGGCGATTGTACCAACATATAAATACATTTTCGAATAATAGTTCATATAAATTTTTTTGAAATAGAGTTTCATTCTAACTATCGGGCGATTGTACAAACAAATAAAAGAGCATTACTTTAAATCAGATCGGATAATTAAACCTTAAAATCTAATTTTTTAGATTTAAGTTTGTAATAAAAAATAATATATTTCTCTCTTACATCCTTAATATAAAATCTTAAATAAAAATAACATCAATTTATTTTATAATTTTTTTTTACCAATTTAATATTTTGTAAGCATAATAAAATTATTATTATATCATATTTACAAACAGTCAGTCATGTCAAATTTGATCATAAACAAATTAAACATAACATATAATAATAAAACATAAAAAATAACTATAAAGAATTCATTTTAAAATTATACCTCAAAAGAATTCTTACAGAATTTTGATATTAATTTTATTGTTGGAAAACCTCCAAATAGATTTACATTTTCATTTATTAAATAAAAAAAATCTATAAAATCATACTTAGTTCTTCTGAAAAAGAAAAGAACTTTAAAATTAAAAAACAAATAAAATTTTCTAGAGAGAGATAGAGCTGAGAAAATTATGTGTTTAGTGGAAGATGGTTCTTTAATAGGTAAGGAAAATGCAAAAAAGGTGAAAACATATTTCAAAAATTGATTTTGGACACGTTTAGACAGGCTGGCACGCGTATGTGGTGCGAAATTTATGACAGACGAGTATTTGGCGCGTGTAGGACACGACGCAGGCCTATGCTAGCATGCGCGAGACACAGCGTAGGCGTGTGCTGAGTGTGTTCTTTCCATGTGCGAACGTGTGTTGGGCAAGCATGCACTGAAGTCGACGTGAATGGACACGACCTTTTTGACATTTTTGATTATTTTGTCCAATTTTTTTTATCTTTTTAACTTTTTCTCATTTTTTTTCTCAACATATTTGTGATGCAGTCTTCAATATTTATTTTCGAGTTTTTAAGTTATTTTTGAATGAAAATACCTAAAAAATAATAAAAATACTCGTGATTTCGAAAAAACAAATTTATATAAAAATATGATAATATTATATAAATATAAATATATTTAATCACCCTCCATCTATCTTTTGGGTATAATTTTAATTAGTATTCCTATTTCTTTACAGTAAAAAATATTTTATTTCTTAATTTTTTAAATAATTTAATGATTATTCATTATTTTTAACATATTTGGTTGATTGTTATAATGAAAATTTAGTTATGATTATATATTTATGTAAATTATTTAAAAATATATTTTTAATAATAATTAAACACACGCTATTTTCTATTCAAGATTTTTTACAAATTTTATATATTGAAAAATATATTAACGATATATTTTTCATAATAAATTTAATATATGAAAATAAGATTTTAGATAAATGAATCCATAGCTAATTTAGAATTATATTTTATTTGAAAATATTTTTTTAAGATTTATTATTGAAAAAATATCTTGAGAACATATTTTTCATAATAGATTTAAATTATAAAAGTTAGATTTTAAAAATATTAATCTAAAAACTAATTTGAAAATGCTTGAATAAAAGTTGGAATTTATAGGCCTACCAAAAGTGATAAGTATTTAGGTTTGATAATTTCTTAAAAAAAGCATAGTTTAATTAAAAATAAATTATGACTCCACCAAAAATATATCAAGTTAAATTTAATTAAAAAAGAATAAAGACTTACCAAAAGTGTTGTTTATATATATAAGAAATAATCAATAATCTAAATTTTTATTTCATTAATCTAATTAATTCTACCAAACGTAATCAACTAGCTTAATATCCCATTAATTCTACATTAATTTATTAATTGCATGTCAGCCTGTAATTTCTACAAACTATTCTATCATTTATCTTTTATTATTTTATGCTATTAGTTTAGATATTTTAAATAAAAAATATTTAGGTTTTTTTTTCATTTTGTTAAATTATTTAAAATCAAATATTTTCTCTTTATACCAACCTTGTAAGGATACTTGTTTCTTTTTATAAAATGATTTGTGTACTTGCGAGTTATTTATAAATTTCATAACATTTAATTATCAAGTTTTTGTGCATTACTATGTAGAAGTGTTAGTAGGGTACAAGTGCTAATCTTAGGAAGATACATTGGTTGGCTTGTTAAATATTGTGTGCCTGAAGGATAATGGAAGTTTATGGTTTAAATATCTAAGGATTTTAATTTAGCTATGGTTTTAAAGAAATCATGGTGTTTAATCAAAAACTCTGAATCCTTATTCACATAAGTTTTCAGGTGTTAGTATTTTAGAACTGGGTCGTTTTTCACTGTTGGTGTTGGTTCTTCTCCTTCATAGGTCTGGTAGGGTTTTCAAGAAGCTCATCCTATTTTAGTGGATGGTGCTTAATGGTTAGTGAATAGGGGGAATATAATTGATATTTAGGATAACCTTTGGCTCCCTACTCCACTTACGTTCAAGGATACTATTTTTATGATTTAAAGGATAATGGAGGTTTACGATTTAAAGATCTTAGAGATTTTAATTTAGCTATGGTTTTAAATCAATCTTGGCGTTCAGTCAAAAACCGTAGATCCTTATTCGCATAAGTTTTTAGGTGTTATTATTTTAAAATTGGGTCTTTTTTCATTGTTGGTATTGGTTCTTCTCCTTCATGGTCCTAGTAGGGTTTTCAGGAAATTGATCCTATTTTAGTGGCTAGTGCTCGATTGTTGGTGAATAGGGGGAATACCGTTGATAATTAGGATGATCCTTGACTCCCTACTCTACTTACGTTTAGGCCTACCATTCCACAAGTTGATGGTGTGCATTGAGTGTCTGGTCTTATTGATGAAGAGAAGGGTTAGTAGGGGGACACACTTATACAAAATTATTTTCTCCGACCAAGGCTTTTATGAATTAAGGAATCAAGATTGTGCCCCATCCGAGCTTATTTGGAACTTTAATTCAGATGATAACTTTTCTATGAGATCATCTTACTCAATGACATGTATTGTACTTGGGAAGAGTATTCAATCGCCTACTAGTATTGATAAACTCATATGGTTTAAAAGCTTTTCATTTATCCAAAGTTATGCTATTTAATGTGACGATGTTTGCATGGTTCACTAGTAGCTAAACAATAACTTAGTGGGATGAGATATAGGGTGGACAATGTCTTATGTCTTTTATGTAAAGAAGAAGTGGAAGCTATGCCACATTTGTTGGTAGGTTTCCATAGAGTTAGCTCTATCCTAACTATTCTATGCCCTTTCTTTATTTTCCATCAACATGTTAATAGTTCTTTTTGAGATTTTTTTTCACTCTTTGCTTTTGTGGACACGTACTAGAGATGATGGTACAAGTGCTTACCCACTGTTAGTATAAGCTTCTAGAGGGTTTAGCTTGATCATAATAACTTGATTTTTAAGCAAAATGTGTTTGATCTTGGTCAGGTGGTGTGTATGGTAGATATGATCGTCATACTTTTAGTATGGCTTTTGGTTAACATTGTTGGGTTCTAGCTAGCTTTGTGTTAGTAGCTATTGGAATCGTTCTATGTATTGTACTTTTTGGTAGGTTTTGTTTATTGATGTCTGCTATATTTTTTTAATAATTTTAATAAAATCAGTATCTTATAATTTGAACAAAAAATCAGTTGCTTTATCTTTATATGTACTTGTTCTGGTGCTCGTAGATAGGGCTTCACTAAGTTTAGTCGTTGTTAAACATTTTATAAAAAATTTAATTATAAGCATATTTTTAGTATTAAATAAATATTTTATTTGTAATAATATATTGTATCTAATTTTTCTAGGTATATTTTGGTATATAGTTGTATGTATCAACAATATTTAATAGACATATAAACAAAAGGGATGTAAGTAAATCTCGAATAAAATGGTTAAATTGAGGCATTTTTATTCACGTATTTGAAAAACATTTATTAACTCCAATTGCACACATGAAATTATACTAGTATACATTATATAAAAATATTTTTTAAATCAATATAGTGTAATCCAAAAATATTTCATATATTTAAATTTAATTTATGATAATAAAATACCATTGTTAAACATTATAAAAATTAAAATAAAAAAACAATGATGATAAACTTAAAACTAAAGCAATTAAAGTTTTTTCATTCATATAGTCAAAGTTTCTCATATTTTGTTTAACTCTAAATTTTTATTTTATCTAATATTATATTATTTCACATTTTATTTTATTTGAAATTTTTTAATATAAATTTTTTAATATTTTTTAATAGTGTTTCATTCAATTTTATCAGTATTATAAAATCGGCACATTTCGTGGTTCAATACAACAAGTGCAGACAAAATAATATTTATATTTGTTAGTCTCTTTTTTAACAATATATATTTTTAAATATATTCTCAAACTTAAAATCCTAAATTATACCTTATTGTTTATATTTTAATATGTTTCTTTTACTTTTAGCTTTTAATATTTATATATATATATGATATTAATACTTGTTAAATTATTTTATATTTATATTTATGTTAGATAATTTTAATTATAAATTATAATATATTAGTTCTATATCTCTCTTCTAACATAACATGAAATATTTGTCTTTAATTGAGAAGAAACCATCATAGTTATTAGTCTCTTAATAAATCTATATCAAGATATATTTTTATTCATAAATATTTAAATATAATTTTTTATTTTGTATTAAAAAAATTACACCTCAATCCTTTCAAAAATATACTTTTGGCTACATCCCTGGCTGATGTCCATGTGATTCTTTAGTATTTGTTTGATCAGCTGCTTTTATGTTTTGTTTCTACATCCAAATTAATCTAGGTCTTTTATTTTTCTCATTGAAATCGAGGTTACATTTGTCACTAGATACAATGATTCAAGTAGAGTACTTAAAAACATGAAAACACTCACAATAACAATCTAGATAGATAAAAGAAAGCTTACGAAGGAGTGTTAGCACCATAATCGAAAATATTAAGAATAATATTTGTGTATATTATGTGTCGATTTTAATCCATTTGTATTTTGTAATTAGATCATTTAGTCTGCTTTGATTGTAATGAGTTAACGAAGATTTTTCTTTTTCTAGAGAAACTTATTTTTTTCAAGCAAATCAATTTAGAAATTTTTGCAATCATTGGTAGGGTTCCTTGCATTTTCACGAGTTCGTTGTGTTTATACACTTAGATCCATGAGAAACTAGACAGTCATAAGCCCAACTCCATCAAAATAATAATAATTATTATAATAATTATAATAAAAATAAAAAGAGGAAATTCTTCATATATTTCATATAAATCATTAAATACGAGTATTTTAAATCATTAAAAATATAATAAAAAATATTTACAATCTATCAAATACACGAACAACTATTAATCATTTTGTCTACCTCCATCCATCACCCCTACACCATTACCTTTTCAAGTAACAACCTTCAACCCTAAACCTAAATCATATAACACTACTACAAAAGGGAGCATTAAAGTTGGGTTTTAATCGACTTTAAACTAATTTAAAGTTGGTTCGCTGAACCGACTTTAAATTAAATGACTTAAAGTGTAAAGTCGGTTCAAAGTGTGAACCGACTTTACGTTTAAAGTCGGTTCAACGTGTGAACCGACTTTACGTTTAAAGTCGGTTCACGCGATGAACCGACTTTAAATTTTTTTGTTTTTTTTTTAATTTATTCATATTCAACCTGTATTCGAGCAGAAAAAAAACCAATATCAGTTTAGCAAATAGTTCAAATAATACAAATATTTGAAAAATAAAATATTAATTAATAACAGAAAAATTACCATATTTTTGTTCTATTTTATTTAAGATCGTCATATTCTTCTCCTTATGTTATAATAGAAACCTACATATATAATACAACAATCTATACATATAAATAATAACACATAATAACAGAAAAAAATATGAATAATAGGAGATCTAAAAGATTAGTTAGAGAGGAAGAAAACTCACTAACCGATGTTGGAAATGGTAGTCGTAGGTGGCCGAAAAATGAGAAAGAGTATAGGAGAAATGGAGGAGGAGGTTTTCGATTTTTTAGAGTTCTGGAACGCTGAAAATAGTTTATGTCTGGGAAGAAAGAAGAGAAAATATTTATCCACGTGTGTAGCGTCGGTTGACGTGTCAACCGACACTATGTTACGTGCATAGCGTCGATTCCAGGTGTCAACCGACGCTACACTACGTGGATAGCGTCGGTTCACCACGTCAACCGACGCTACACTACGTGGATAGCGTCGGTTCACCACGTCAACCGACGCTACGTCCAGGTGTAGCGTCGGTTCGCCACATCAACCGACGCTACGTCCTACGTGGATAGCGTCGGTTCTTTATCAAACCGACTTTAAACTAATTTAAAGTCGGTTTTTAGACGTATCGACTTAAATACCCATTTTTGTAGTAGTGTAAGTATTCTATTATTATATATTTTACTTGTTTTAAAATGAAAATTTTAAATACCCAAATGCTAAAGATTGAAGATGAATGGTAAATCTGCAACTTTCGTGATTATTTTTCCGTTTTTTAAATCCCAAGGTAGGTAGAGTACAAGATAGAAATCCAAATAGGCCAATATGACTAAAAGGTTTATTAGAAATGAGCTTCTTTGACAGTTATATATTTAGCATATCCAATTCGTAGGAATAAGCTAATTAATAAGTATTGTATGAATTGTAGAAAGAATTGTCAAAGAATTGGACAAATTGGATATCCACACACCATTGAACCAAAATAGCAACAAATCCATGAAACACTATTGTAAAAACATCAATACCCAACAAAAATGTCAATGAATCTTAAAAAATAAATCTGTGGAAACCTATATATTGTAATGAAAACAAATCTGAACTTTGATTGTAATGAAGTTAGGAGAGGCAAGTATTCTGGGCAATAACAAATGTCGATGAAGACAGCAGTTAAAATTTGACAGTAACAACGGTAATTGATGATGACAAAAGTGGTGGACAGTGACAACAATGGAGAGAAAAAGAAAAAGGAAGAGACTTGCGCAAAATCAAGGGTGTATATGTGGGATGTATTAAGTATTTTTTATTTTTAGAAAATGATTTTTGTCGCAAGTTTTCACATGATACAATCTAAATGGATGAATCTCATTAGCTCTTACAAGTAAGTTTTTCCACAAATCTTTCACTATTAATCTATCCTAAATATTATAAATAATATAATGCTTATACATAAGTTATTTCAAGTTTATGATGGGTAGCATTATTCCTGCTTTTTTTATATTTCTTTTCCTATTTTCAATTCTTTTAATAATTTTAAATATTAGGGATATGTATTCATAGTTTTTGTAGGATATCACTAAAAAAAAAAGAAATTTAAATTTTGTAACCATAAAAATAATATTTTTAACTATCAGTTATATTTTCATCTTTAAAAAAATTGATATATTATTTCATGCAATTTAAATTAAATTATAGTCAATAATAAAAATTTAATATTATAAATTTAATAATATTATTTTATATAATTGTTTTTATTAAAAAAAATCTTATAAGCCCAACTGGAGGTTGGTCGTATTTATGTAGCTAACTTTCTTGGGCCAGGAATTATGTGGTAGGAAAATATTTATAGTCAACACGGCAGCTTCAAGTCAAACGTTCTGTACTTTTCGTATCTTCAAAGTTTGACAAAATTTTAGCTTCACTTTCTGGAAACATGTTACAAATTAAATCTCAAATTCATCCAAAAACAAAAAACAAATAATCCAAAATCACCTTATTTAGCACAATATTTTTTAGCGTTTATCAAAATAATTTAGAAATAAAGCTTATTATTATTGACTTAATATAAAAAATAAAAAATCTTATCTCGAAACATTTTATTAAAAAAAGAATTCACGTTAACATATTTATCCAATATAAAAAAACTTACTACTAGCATCTATTGTTATGATAAACCTTATCATAGAACAATAATAAGCCTTATTTTTGGAATAATTTTAGCAAAAAAATAAAATTCATGATAAAAAATTAACTTAGTGTGAGAATGCATTAACCAAGAGTAAGAGGGCTTACTAGTGACATTTAATGTTGTGGTAAAGCTTAACACAATGAGGTGATACCTTACCACAATAGTGGTAACGCTAATATCAAGACCGATTTTTTAGTAAAAAATGAAATATAGCCTAAATATTCTACTAGTTTGATAAATCACTCCAAATCCACGTAACTCGCTCTATTTTGAAGAAGTTGGTTTCCGAGTAACTTCTAATATAGTATAAGGTATTGGGTTTGAACCACATATACTTAATCGATGACATTCTATCTAAATCCACTTGACGAGTCTTCAAAATTATCTACTCAACCAATAAATGAGAGCTCATCTTACTCATTTACTTAGACTATAAATGAGAACTCATTAATACAAGGGGGAGTGTTAAAAAATGCTTTATAAGTGAGGGGAGTGTTAAGACCCAAATAAAATATATCAACTAATAGTTAGTCAACCTCCTAATAGCTAAAAAATTTAAGAAAATTGATTTTCTAACAACTTTTAAGAATTATTAATTCTATGTTGATTTTATTCTTAACAAATGGCTAATTGAATTTCATTCATTTAGTATCCCTATTTGAGGATATTAATTGTAATGTGTGATGCAAATCCATGGGAGATGCTTAAAAACCAATTTGAGTGATCAAACATCAAAGGTAGGACTAGGAGCATTGTACATGAAGATTGTAATAGATTATAGGTATCTCGATCGATCGAGCATGATCGATTGCTTAAGAATTAATGGTGCATCGATCGAGGAGTTTCTACCCAAATTTTGGATACCTATTTATGAATGATCGATCGATTGAGTGAGGGGTCGATCAATTGAGGCTATAAGTTTTCTCAAGAAATGATGAATATGAACACAAGAATTACATATGGGGTATATGGAACTGAAGGCTTATTGATAAAATATCAAGGGGCATGTATAAGCACCCATAGTGGCCTAGAATTCATTTAGTGAGAGAAAATGTGATCTTGAGAGCTTGAGAAAGAGAGAGACAAGTGATGATTTAGGGCTTTCCTCCATTGAAGGTATGGAAGGAAGCTTGGTGTTCTTTGAACAACTCTTTAGGTGTAAGCTTATCTAAAGTATTATTCTCTCTTTTTCAATCCATTTAAGCATTAGAATCTAAGTATATCTCTATTGGAGGAGTGTGAAACTTAGGGATATTCTTGGGGCTTAAATGGGTTGTAGGATGCTTGTATGATGATGAGAGTAGATGATTGTAATGTTATTAAATAGTGTAGGTTGTAATCATCTTTGATTCACAGTGGAATATTTCTTGGATACTTGGATTGTGGATGTAAGCTCCATTATTTTGGAGATGAACTAAGTTAAATCTTATGTATCCATTTATTGCTTTCTTTGATCGTATTATTCCATGTTGTTATTATTGGTGTGACTATGTTACTTGGTTTTTTGTTTTTTATTGGTTGATTTCCATTTGGTTCTCCTCATGCTCATTATTTGATTTGATAACAATTGGTTCACAAGGTAGCTCCATTTTATATATGGACCTCAATAAGATTTGGTAGAAATCACAACATAGTGGTATTAGAGCTTAAGGTTTTCGGCTTTGGGTTGGTTTGTATTGTTAGATTATGTAGTTTGTTGTGGAATCTTATTGGTAGGAGTTTTATGAAGGTTATTGGAAATTTATTTGAAGAAATTTTCAATGTAATCAATTATGAGTAAAGTTGAGATGGTTTCAGTGACTTCAACATACAGAAGGCAAAGATAAAGAGCATCTTGGTTCAACAAAAGGTAGCACAAACCTTAAAAAAATGATCCAAAGTTTCCCAACGAGTTCACTAATTAACAAAAGAAGGAATTTGAATAGATTACTTATGTCTTAATTCATTCATACTTACATGATGATGTGATTCGTGAGGTGCAAGGTAAGGCGACTGCAAATGGTATATGAACGAATTTGGGTGAGATATATATGCAAAAGATGATGTCTTGAAGGTTCCATTTGAAAGAAAAGTTATTTGGGAAGTTAGAGAAAATAGTAGTGAAATGTTTGTTATTGGTTTATCCAAGTGGTGTTGATGATTACAAGCTCTAGTGTGATGATAGCAAGAAGTGCATCATTAGTGAGGATGTAATATTTGAAGAGGATGTGTTGTTTTCACAAGTCAATTCCAAGGATTCCATTAGCTCACTAAGTTTGGCCAAAGGAGTTTGTAATAAGGTAGATGAATTGGAATGTATGCAAAGAAGTCTCATTGAAATGCATAGGAATTGAAAGAGAGACTTAGTGATGATAAAGAACATTCTCAAAAGAATATAGAGATAGAAATTGGTATTGCACCAGTTAAGCCATCTAGGATAGTTAGTGATTTCTCTACAGTAATAAATCGAGTTTGTCGCGACAAAGTGGCTCCTAGGAGGTTATACATCATCTATGTATTATGTGTGGAGTTAGTGATTTCAAAGATGTTATGAATAAAAAGGATACCCGTGTATGGCATGATGCCATAGATAACAAAAAGAGTTCTCTATATGATGAGAAAACGCAAGTACTTATTATGAGACATGCAAGCAATAATGAAGACTATTATGGATAGCATGTTGGATGATGGTATACCTGAGCTTGATTTGGCAGGATACAAGACCAATGCTAGTGTACCAGGGCTTGTACAACAAAAAGGTATCATGATTTAATACTTTGACTTATTTATTACATTATCTCCTATTATTGTTGATGAGGATATGTAGATAGCAACGTTTATGTATTCATTTGATGTGAGAAACTTAGGATATGCAATAGGTATAGTATTTATGTATCTTGGAGGTACAGTTGGAGTTGGTCATGTGTATGGTTAACTTGTTTATGTGAAGTTTGATATGTTAGGTTGTATGGTTTTGAACTTCATGATTGTATTTGGATCAATGAGCTTTGAGATCGTGATACAACTGGTTGAGGCTGGGTATTCTACCGTGATAAGATGAGTTACCGAGTTGGTGGATGTAAATGAAGCTTCTTGGTTGATGTGGTTGATCTGGAAGGCTATTGAAGAATACTTTAAGGTGGAGTTGGTGATCAATCACAAGGTCAAAGACTCAATGTATATTGAACTTGTTAGCTTGGACGAGTGGTGTTACTTGGTGGAGGTGACTACTTATTCATGGTAGTTGAAAGGTGATAGAGGACCCAAGTAATGTTTACTTCCAAGGATTGGCATCAAGGTCCAGAATTATAATATATGACGCAAATCCACGAGGGATGCTTGAAAACCAATATGTGTGATTAAGCATCAAAGGTTGGATTATGAGTATTGATCAAGCATGATTGATTGAGAAGTTTCTACCCAAATTTTGAATTCTTAGTTGTGAATAGTCGATTGATCGAACATGTAAGTTTTCTCAAAAATTCTAAATAGAGGCAGAAGAATGACGACATATAGGGGGCTTGGAACTAAGGGGCTTTTTGGTAAAAGACCAATAAGGCATGTATAAGCACCCATCGTGCCCTAGAATTCATTTAGTGACAGTAAATGAGATCTCGATATTTTGAGAGAAAGAGAGACAAGTAAGGATTTATGACTTTTCTCCATTGAAGGTGTAGAAGGAAGCTTGGTGTTCCTTAGACAGCTCTTTAGGTGTAAGCTTATCTAAGGTATTTTTCTCTCGTATTTAATCCATTGTAAACATTAGAATCTAAGTATATCTTCATTAGAGTAGTGTTAAGCTTAGGGATACTCTTGAGGGCTTAAATGGGTTGGAAGATGCTTGTATGGTTATAAGAGTAGATGATTGTAATGTTATTAAATAGTATAGATTGTACTAATATTTTATTCATAGTGAAATATTGCTTTGATGTTTGGATTGTCTATGTAAACTTTCTTATTTTGATATTACTCACATTAAATTTTATGCATCTATTTATCGTTTTCTTTGCTTGTATTATTTTTTGTTGTTGTTATTAATGTGGTTGCATTGTTTGGTTTGTTGTTGTTTATCAATTGGTTTTCCATTTGGCTCTTCGATAAACATCACAACATTAATAAACTAAGGAATAAATATGTATTATATATCATATGAGAATATGATTATTTTTTCTTCTAGATTAAGATTGATCAATTACTAAGTGATTAGGATAAGTCATAAAATTTATTTTTAAATATTACTCATGTGGTACATTATGAAAAAAAAATCATATTTTTACTTATTTTAAAAAAATATGATGAATATATATTTTTTATAGCATAATAAAATATTTTTTTGAAAATTAAAGTAAAATTAGTTTAATAATTATATCATATAAAATTAGCACTATCATTTTATAGGTAAATTATCATATTACACAAAAAGTGAGAATATAAAAAAAATAATACATTTCAAATTTATATAATTATAAAAGTAGAATTTTTTATATTAAATTTATACATTTTTATTGTTAGAAAAAGTTGGACACCATATTTTATATTAAGTTTCATCTAATTGGTCATTATTTAAATAAAATTATATTAATTTAAATTTATTCAATATTGAATATCTTTAAATTTGAAACAATTTAATATTATTAAGATATTATTTTTATTATTATAAATTTTAGTTGTATTATTTTTTTAATTTCTTTTTAAAAAAAAAGTGTTACCGACCTACGGTAGTTGATCAAGTAATTCTTAGTGTCAAACTAACTATATTTATTAGATAGTGTTATTAAATTATTAACTTTTTCAAACGAAAATAGTCGGATGTTATAATTAAGGTAAAATTTTAGTTCACAATGAAATAAAAATTGTTGCTGATCATCTGCAGACAGATCAGTAAAGTACTTTTAAAAAGGAAAAAATTAACATAGTTTGTCAAACCTACTTTAATTCCTCAGACGCTTTAAAACAATATATATACATATAATTAAATAGTGCTTTAAGCTTTCTTCTTATTTATTTTTTATGACAAATTTAGTTCCACTTTTATTATTATATATAAACCAAGACCAATTTAGTGCTTTCGAGGTCGTTAAAGTAAAAAAAAAAAAAAAAAAAGGTACGAGTGATTTTTAGAACGACCTTTTCACTTGGTGCGTCTAATATATGCTCTGTAATTTTGTTTACAAACACTAGCGGTGCGTACCCAATCATGCCAGAGGTAAGCACGCGGTTTCCCTGTGTTATTATCTTTTTAAAAAATTATATAAAATAATATTTTTAAAATTTATAATAATATGAGGTTCAATTTTATGATATTTAATATAAATGTTTTGAAGTATAAATTTATTTTTAAGAAAAATAATTGATTTCTGTAATGTGTTCCTTGGAACAAATAATTAGAAAACTATATTAGAAGAGAAACATCAATGAGTATCATATTTGTTTTCTATGTTTAAGTTAATTTTTGAAATAAAAATTAAAATCATAGAAAGTTTGAGAGAGATTTGTTTATACTTATATTTTTTTATGAGAAATTATTTAAACGTTTTGAGGAATGAATAATCGTAAATAATTAATATTTAAATTTATAATATATAAATATTAATTAATTAATATGTAATTATTTATAATATCAACTAATTTTCATAAATATAAGATTTTGTTATTAATATCTATTTTGAATTAGAATAATAAAAAATACACCAACTAAGTCATAATTGTATCCATTTGATTTTTTTTTAAATTGACTTGGACTAATCAAATGAGATAATGATTTTGCTATCTAACAATATTATTTGTATAGTTATAAATTTTAAAGAGTGTAATATATTAAATATTATTTTTCTAATTTTTTTTCTCAACTAAATAGTGTTATATAGTTTGCTAACTTGTCATAAGTACTGTACAATGATGAGGTATATATAAATTTTAGTATTATTTATGATGCTAAGAATTGAGCACATATATAAGTCAAACAAGCTCAACTTAATTGATTTTCCCAAATAATTATGATTTTTTTTATTGAACAATGATTCGTGGTTTGAATTTATAATTTATTTTAGATTAATATTTAAACCTTAGATTTAGAAGGAAGATTGAGATCTAGATGTATTTTGCCAAAAATAATTTATACATGTGGGAGTGTAGTAAAGATAATTTTATAAAAGTAACCTAATTATATACCATAATAAATAAGGTGATCGAACAATAGTTGATTAATGAAGTTTTAATTGTTATGTTTGTTTCTTAATATATAAAATCATAATATGTTTTAGCTTCCTCTTTTATATGAATGAATCCATATAGTGATTTACTGGTTAATATATAATCTGTACTTAAATATTTAATTAATTTATTTATTTTTAATTAGAAGTTCAATAATAGATACGGTTTGATAAATAAAAGATAATATAGTAGTGTACATAATTTAGACGCAAAAAAACTTAAGTAATATATTCTATCAAGGGTGATACTATTAGTGTACGCAAACTCTATTGAGGAATCTTTTTAAATAAAAATCTTATTTTTAAGATTCTTTTAATTACAATTATCACGTAACAATCACATGAGTTTATTTAATAGGGATAGAGGTATGATTTTACTAATCATTTCTTCTATTATAGAACCACTAAAACATATTTTATACAAATTTTCTATTATATTTTTAACATTAATCAAATGACAATTTTATAATCACATTAATTAAATAATAATATTATATTTAAATTATATTTTTTTTTCACTTTTTCTCATTTCATTGTGCTTTTGTATTAAGTATAGTACAAAACATATTATTTTTTATTCTAAATAACTACTAATCATTCTATAAAATATTTGTAACTTTTTTTCTATTTAAAATGTTTAAAATGTAATATGTTAAAAAAACGTGTTATAATTAACTAAATTAGCATAAATTTCAAAATATTTAATTCAAAAAATTATACTAAAAAATATTTTTTTTTTGTGTTATATACACATTTAATAACAAAATAAGTATGTAATTTAAAAAGAAAAGAAAAACTAAAAAATCGGCGGTGTAGGGGTGTGGAGTTAACAATGAAATTAAAATAAGCTTATATGGTACAATTAAATCTGATTGCTATTTCATTTTTAATTAATCCATATTACATTATTTTTCACTTCTAACTTCACTAATTAATTTACACTTAAAATTAAATATATATTTAATAATAAAATTTATTTAAACAAATATTTAAAATTTATTTTATTTAAAACAATTCAACTCAATTTGTTCAACTTTTTTTTTAATGTATTATGTTGATTGGTTTAGATGTATTCTTAATATTAAAATCGATCTAATTTATTTTATTTTTACATAATAATTTTATTAAATAAAAATTAAAAAAATCTCATAGTAATAATATATTATTATTATTAACCTATTAAGATTTTTTTTAATTGTGAATAGTTAAGTGATGTAAATCGAGCTTTTTAATGACAAGTATCTAGGTGAATTTTAATTGTGAATAGTTAAGTGATGCAAGTCAAGCTTTTTAATGACAAGTATCTCGGTGAATATATGGGTGCATGAGAAAATATTTATTTAAAAAATCAACTTACATAATATTCAATAATTACTAATCATCGATTAAAATATGGTTTGATATGGAATAAACGACATAAAAATCTTAAAAGTACGTTAACATAATTATAATACTAATATTGTTACCTATCTTATAGGTAGTTGATACACAACTTTAGTGAACTAGTGTATCTCGATTTAATAGAGGACGTGACATATTTAGTAGCTCATACATGACGAATTGGCACGATTAACCAATGGATCTAGTCTTGGTTAGAAGAACCTTTAATGTATTCTGTTTTAAGCGCCTAAGCAAGAAGACCTCACAACCTAACGAAACAAGACCTAACCTGATATAACATCAGTTTTGTGTGACTTGATAATAGCCTTATTGATATCGATTTTGTGTGACCTAGTAAGGTTACTCGCTTACTGTTAGTCAATACAAGGGGTATCCCATATGACATATGATTAACGATATGATATCTAGTGTGAAATTATTATGTTTAGGTCAACCGTGACATCTCAAACAGAGCACTTACCAATGTAACATTGATATCTATAACTTATATGCCTATATATACCTCACTAATGAGATAAATAAAAGATATGAGTATTGTCTTCTCTCTAACATCTCACTAGAACCCCTAATACACAAGAAATTCTCCAAACAATTGGCACCTACTATGAGGCCTCAAATCTTTCTTGTCCATAGTTACCATTTGAGATCTTGATTTTATATCCAAGAAGAATCATCTTGTATAGTAGGAAAATTCACTTTTGTCATCATGACCAGTCCTCGTCTCCATTCTGAATCAAGAAATACTTTAGTTCAACAATTTTGAATTTTGAACTCAACGATCATTTACCTCATATTTCACCATCCATCACATCTCATCGAGGTCTTAGGTATGACTCCACATGACCCGCCGTCGGTAATAATGAGCCAAGAATGACAAGAAACATTCCATATAGAACCAATTCTGTTAGCTACAACTTCAAAATCTCATCTCACAAAAAATATGTTAAATTTGTGAGGATTTAACAACAAGTGGCATAATTACAATAAGCTTTCGTAAGATCTCAAAATGATAACAAACAACTAAGATTACGATTGATATAGGAAAATTACTTAGAGGAGACGAAAACTCATTCAACATAACTAACCTTCCAATAAGACCAAATTGATCGACTACCCATACTCATAACTTCGGTTCCAAAACCTATATATACAACCCACAAACATCTTGCACAAAATACATCCCAATGATTACTAGAACCTTCTATTTTGGAAAGCACTGTTCTAAGGGGAAGAGAAATCGCTCGTGAACCATCCAGTAGTAACTTATATAAAAAATTCAAAGAAATGGAGGAGAAAATAGAGGCAAAGGTAATAAAATTTAGGGAAAATTATGCCCCTTGAGCGATATTGAAATTATGTATGACCAGTTGTCAGCTTCACCTTTCTCTGATGATATTGACCTTGTGACTCCACCCCTAAAATTTTGCTCCTTCAAAATGTCCCACCTATAAGGGGAGAAAAGCTTTAGTGGTGCATGTAATTCATTTCAAAATGGTCATGGTAGTTGTAAGCATCCTAGAAAACAAGAAGAAGGATATATATATATTGTAAATTATTCATTACCAACTTTTAGAAAACTACATAACAATGTGTCATAGAGTAATCACCTAGGAGTATAAAAAGCTTTGATATTTTGGTAAAAGTTTTCGCCAACAAGTATGCATTTAACAAGTCAATAAGAAAGGAATCCTACCACATTTTTTCAATCATCTAGGAAAATAATAAGACCATAGAAGCCAACATGAGGAGGTTCAAAACCAAAAAAAGGAAAATCTCAGTGTCATGACTATATTGCTATTGAGGCCTTTCGTAAGGGGATTAAGAAAGATACATGCATATTCATTGAACTGACCAAAACTACTCCACGATCCTTATATATGGTTTATGAATAGGCCCATAAATTTGTTAATGTGAAAAGAGAATTAAAGTCAACAAAAAATTCATTGAATCGGGCTTTAGACAAACCCCATATTGTTAAAAAGAAAGATAAGAGAAAAAAACCTTATGAGGACTGGCACCCTAACCCTCCATATTTCAAACTAGTAATAATACTTAAGGGAAGACTTGGGACATGGGGGAAAGCATTGTTTCCTTTAACGGGTCCATCATTGCATGTATCATTAATTATAAAACCTTCTTCTTCTAACTTAACAAATGGGTTGTTAAAGCAACTAACATTTCCAACCTGGCCTAATTGTACAACTCCTAATCCAGTTTCAAGCCCAAAATTTTCCATCCCACCAATCATCACTACATGAGGTATGACCTGTTTACCTAAAGCAGTTTGACTAGTTGATTGCTTCACCTCACCCAAAGCAGATTTACTTACAGTTGCACAATCACTAAAATCTTTCAAATTAATGTTATCTCCATTTAATGCTTTTTTTGAATTTTGAGTAATAATCCCATTATTTACTCCTAAATATATTCCTTTCCTTTTCCATTTCCAACCTTTATCGATTCCCATCCCGTTACCTTTTGCCTCCAATGGACATACTTAGAAAGAGAAACTCGAGCTCTTAGCCACCCACCATGAGAAAAATTCTCGAAAAGCTTCCATGGGGGACATGAATCTTTTAGGATAAAACCTTAGCTCATGCCCAATTATTCCACAAAGATGATAGAAATTTAGGAGGTGTTCACATTTAAAATTCACCAAAGTTTGAAAAATACCCATTTTAATCATAAATCAATGATGGATTAGCTTGGCAACTCTACTCGAACATGCATAAATCAACCTTAGGATTCTCCTTTTTCAAAAGAGTCATCTCAATGACAAATGAATTGATCTATCTTTTCTCCCAATAGTTTTTTAGTATTGATTTTTTATGAACAAAATCATGGATAATATCGATTTCATAAATACTTATCCATTTTAAATTTTATTAATTCTTGCAAGTTTACGAATCATTTTTAGAAATGATAAGTATATTTCCAAGGTTAATTCAAGAAAATAATATTGTGTGGTTTTTAAATATTATTCAAATTTTATAAACAAAATTAAAGCTAAACATTATCTCACAATAATTATGTTTTTGAAAAAACTAATCTAATGCATAAAGATAAAGATAGACATGACAGGGCCCAAATATTTTTGTTTGATATTAATTAACTAATATCCTTATGCATGATCATTAATTAATTAAGTATTAAATTTTTGTTTTATTTTTATGAAAACAAGAAACCATCTAATCATACATTTAGGCGGCGTGAGTTAATTAGACGTTATTCAATGTGTTCAAATTAAACTTAAGAATTTAACTATCTAAAAAATAAATTTCATATTTTAAAACTATTTAAGAAAATATGTTGTCAATACATTTTCAAATAATAATTCTTTGTAAAAAACCTTTGAAATATAGTTTCACTCTAAATATCAAAATAATTAAATCTAAATTAAAAGAGTATTACTCCAAATTAAGTTCAGGTGATTAAATCTTAATTTTAACTCTCATATTAAGTTTGTTATTAAGAGTAATGTACTCCTTCAAATAATATTTTTTTATAAAAATCTTGAATAAAAAAAATCTATTTTGCAAGCATAACAACGTTATTATTATATCATATTGATTATCAACCAGACATGTTATAATTGATCACAAACAAATAAAAAATGATACAAAATAAGGAACACATATATATGGACTATAAAAGGAATACGATTAATACCTCAAAAATATCCTTACAAAACTTTGAAGAGTTGATTCTAAGACTGGAAAAACTCCGATAGTAATTACGCTCCAGAATTTTTGAATAAAAAACTAGAAAATACTTAAAACATAAAGATGTTTTTCCCTCAAAATTGAGGGAAGAACTAAATAAATTCTAAAAGCTAAAAATATAAAAATCTACAAAAAAAGGGAGAGAAAGTTACTGAAAAGGAAACTTGGAAGATTTTTTTCTTGGTATAAGAATGCGAGAAAAACTTGTGTTTTACCTCCTTATACCACGACATACAAATGTTATTTTCTTTATTTTTCATTATCTCTTTTCTTCACTTTGGATAATATCAAATAAATAATATTCATTTAAGTTCCAAAAAATGTGATAAACATGCTTCAAATAATTTTCTTTATTTTAATATTTATATATCAAACTACTTGTAAAACAATACAATATACCCGTTAATTTGAACAAATAGATTTTTCTAAAATATACTAGAATAAAGCAAATAAAAATTTATTTTATTAATTAATTGACATTAAAATATGATATATTTAGTGCTTTTTAAGCACTCCTCATAGCCCCTTAAGCAAATGTGTGAGTAATTCACACATTCATAGTAGACCGACAATGTCAGGTCATTTTAGTAATTCAAGGAGGAGGTATGCATGCAAAATGACAGATTCACATCAATTCATTTACAGTTTGAAACTTGAAGGACCTATTTTCCTATCTTATTCAAAGGAAGGGAAGTTCTATCACCTTATGATGATCCTTTGGTAATCACTGTTAAGATCGCATATTATAAAATGTGTAGAATTTTGGTGGACAATGGTAGTTCTTCTGATTTACTATACATGTCTGCATTATTTGACATAGGAATAGACCCTAAGGAAATCACACAAAAAAATGTCGCTCGTGGATTTTAATGACATAATGACCATGTTTGTGGGGACTATATATTTCTCAGTTTTTTTTTGGAAGAAGCAATCATACTTACCATTTTCGTTGTGTTGAACGACCTTACCTCTTACAATGCGATATTGGGTAGACCTTGGATTCATAATATGAGAGTTTCTCCCTCCACTTATCGTTAGCTTATTAAATACCCCACAGTCGATGGGATAAGAGAAATACAAGGAGAGTAGGGCAAGGTAATGAGTTATTACAATTTTCCCATGAAAAGTGCATTACCATCTGAATCCAAATAGAAGCCAAAGAGTAGGTGACATGCGAACTCTGAGGCTGCATAGCTAATAAGAAGTCAGGTTATGACAGTAACTCCAAAAGCCTATAAAGTAGTACTAGTTGGAGGTTTAGGAGAGGACAAGTCTTTAAAAAATGTTATAAACTTATGAATGAAATAAGAGCTTAATTGAGTTCTTATAGAATAATATTGATCTCTTTGCTTGGAAACCAGTAGACATGCTAGGCATTGACCATTCCATAGTCTATCATGAATTAAATGTTGACCATACTAAAAAAACCAGTGCAGCAAAGAAAAAAAGAGATTTTCATGAGAAAAAAGTGACATCATAAAGAAGAAGGGAAACTCTTTAAAGAGTTGCAAGCTGGGTTCATGAAGTCGATTACCCAACATGGTTATCAAATGTTGTTTTTGAAAATAAGGTAGGAGGAGATCAGAATGTGTGCTAACTATACAGACATCAACACATTTATACTGAATAATTATTTTCCTTTGCCAAACATTGACTAACTATACAGACGCATACTTAGGATACCATTAGATCTAAATACATCACAAAGATGATGAAAAAATGACATTCATCACTAAAGGAGGGATATATTTTTATACAAGGATTCCTTTTGGTTTAAATAATAAGGAGTTACTTATCAAAGGGCGGTAAGCAAAATGTTTGAAGACTAAATTGGATGAAGAATAGAAGTCTATGTAAATGACATGATGGTTAAAACAAAAATTTCTAAAGACCATCTCTCATATTTGGAAGAAGTCTTTGCCATAACAAGAAGTTATCATATGTGATTCAATGTTAAAAAGTACATCTTTGGAGTCACATCAAGGAAGTTCTTGGGGTATCTAGTGTCTTTTTGAGGGATAGAGGCTAATCCTGACAAAATTACAGCTCTTGTGAACATGAATTCAATAAATTGCATTAAAGAGATCCAATAAATAAATGGGCATATAACATCATTAATTCGTTTCATTTTCAAGTGCATAGAGAAATGTTTTCCATTTTTTAAGTTATTAAAAAAAGTAAGGAGTATGTATAGAGTTAAGAATGAGAACCAGTCTTCTAGTCCATCAAAGAGTACCTCGAAAAAGCACCCCTTTTAACAAATCATATTGTCGGTGAAGTTTTAGTTATGTATATGTCTTTCACAAACAAAACGCCAATGTAGTAATTGTGGTTAATTGGGAGGGGAGGAAACACCCATCTGCTATGTGACCCATTATTTGACGAGAGCCTAACAATGATATCCTCTATTGGATAAGGCAACTTTTACAGTAAGAATGACTGATAGAAAACTCGAGAATTATTTTGAGGCTCATAAGGTGGTAGTTCTTACATCTTAAGCAATGAAGAATATTTTGGGAAAGTGAGACCAATCCACTCATTTTTCTCAGATAACCATTTAGTTGAGAAAATTTGAAATACAATATAAGGCATTATCCACAATCAAAGGACAAGCTCTCATTGATTTTATTGTAGAATAGACTCAGAAGGCCACAGTCGAATTAGAAGCTTAGTTGTTAGTTTTATTTGCGTGGCACCAACTTTGGATTTGTGGAAGTTACATAAGGATGGCACAAGCAATTCAAGGGAATTGGGTGTCAAAATTTTTATTTTCATTCCCACAGGAGGATTAATAGAGTAATGTATATGTATCACTTTTTAGGAAATCAACAACATTACCACGTATGAAGCATTACTTCTAGCCCTTCGCCAATTGAAGTCCTTAAAAGTAAAAAGTGTGATAATCCATAGTGACTCAAGACTTATAGTAAATCAAATTAATGATAAGTTTGAGGTCGAGGAAGAAAGGATGAATCATTACCTCCAAAAAGAAAAATAATAAATTATGACTTTCGAAGAATTTGAGATCAAACAAATGCCACGAGGTAGGAACACACATACAGACTCTTTGGCCACCTTGGCATCAGTAGTAAAATTTTGAATTGAAGAGAGTTACTCTCATTTCATACCTATTAGAGACTAGCATAATAGGAGATATGGATGATGAGAAAGAACATGCAAGTATCAACATCGTAACACACACCTCATGGTGGACACCATACTTGAATTATCTCATCGAAGACAATTTGCCTATTTACAAAGAAAATATGAAAAAATATAGTAACAAAATCAAAATAAATACACCATTATCCAAAGAGTACTCCATAGAAAAACTACGGCAGATCACGGTTGAAATTTTTGCCCAGTCAAGAAGCACAAGTAATTTTGGCCAAACTACATGAAGGGAAATTTGGCGCTCATTCAGGAGGTAGAGCCATTTCTCAAAGAATTATCTCACAAGCTTATTATTGGCTTACCTTTCAAAAGGATTGCGTCGATCATGACAAAAAGTGCAACAGTTGTTAGAGACATATTAATGCCCCTCATTAGCCAGCTAGCAACTTGAAATTAATAGTTATCTTATGACCATTCCAAAAATGGGTTTTGGATATAGTTAGTTCTTTACCTCTTACTCAAGGACAACAAAAAAATTTAATGGTAGCAGCAAATTATTTTTCAAATTGGATAGAGGCTAAACCGTTGGCAAGAATCTAAGAAAATGATGTGCCTAAGTTCATTTGGCATAACATAGTATACATGTTTGGTTTACCTTGTGAGCTAGTCACATATAATGGCTACCAGGTCACAAGTGAGAGGTGGTTTCATTTTTGAAAAGATGGGGATGAAGTTGTCACCTTTGACTCCTTACAAGCCACAAGCCAATGGTTAAGCGGAATCGTTGAACAAAAATATCATCAACATATTACGAAACCGATTGGAGGGAGTTCAAGGTAAGTAGGTTAATTAATTACCCAACATTATTTAGGCAACAAGAATAACCCCTAGGATGGAAAAAGGGGAGAGCCCATTCTCTCTCTTATATGGCACAAAACCATTAATGCCTTATAAAATACAAGAACCCACCATTAGATCTAAAATAACATAAGGGAATAATGATGAGTTGAGAAGATATGACCTATTATTAATTGAAGAAAAAAGGAGAGCATTATGATAAGAATTAAGTCACAAAAAAGAACAATTTAAAAGTCATACAATCGATTCATTAAGCATAGAAACTTCGGTGTAAATGATTGGTTACTATGGAAAGCATTAGAAAATAAAGTAGAAAATATCTATGAAAAGTTTGTTGTAACATAGGAAGAGCCATATCAAATATATGACTTCAATCTAGGAGGCTCGTATTGGATAGAAAGTCAAGGAATAAGAGAGGAGTTATGCTAGAATGGAGAACATGTAAAGAAATATTATGTACAAAGTGTTGATCAAATTGAGTTATGAATATATCTCCTTTGAATCTTTTAGATGTCTACATTATTCTCATGAAAAATTAACATGATAACCCCCAAGTATAGAGTGAGATGACCATTTGAACCCCTTACTCAGGATGTGGGATAAGAGCTGTGATGCTTACCCTAAGAAAGGATCTTGAGTTTATAAATGTGAACCCCCTATTTGGGAATCACATGTAGAGATTAGATTCAATTTCACCCTTACATGCCTCATGTCTCAAAAATAATTAATGGTATAAACTCTATGTATGGAGTGAGGTGGCCAAATGGACCACCCACTTGGGATACAAAATAAGATGTGTGATGCCCGTCCGAAGGAAGTGTATCTAGTTCACAAATATGGACCCTTCCTTTGAAAATACAAACCAAGGTAAAATAATTTATTCGCATCTGGTTTTGATATTTGAATTACATATGATAAATGAAAAGATTACAGGTTAAATAAAAATTCCAATATTACATTTTAACAGAGATGTGATCCAATACTTTTAGAAATAAGAGTCTTGCGAGAATTCTTCTCCAATGCCCTTTGTTTCCAATATTCGGCTCATTTATATAGTTCATTCCTTTATTATTTGTATTTATATCTTTAGCTAAGTGCATTGATCAATTTAGTATGGGTGTTAATCAACTCTCATTCCATGGCTTCAAAGCAAGCCTTTAAATTGTATATTTCTTGATCAACAAATTCAATAGTCTCTCGATAGCTCTTCACTTCTCATTCTGAGACCATAGAAATGGAATGGATTGTACAATGCAAAATTTATTATAAAAAAGAACAAGAAAATAAATGTGACATACAAGGTTACTTATATCAAGAACATGTCTTGCAATTAGGTGCCATATAGTCCATTTCTCTCTTTTACGGGCTGCGTATATGGTGAAACGGTTAGTGGGCACTCTAAAGTGGTGATAAAGGTCATCTTAGGTTTCCAGTTTACTAAATATTCCATTTTCAATCAAGTGATTCAGCCTGTTATTTTCACTTTGCTCGAATGTAATAGGAAAAATGCTCTTGAGCGAACTAATGTTTTCCATTTATCGGGACAATTCACTTAGATGTTCAGACCCTGTTTGTTGGTTACTATTGCCACAATGGTAGGTCCGGTGTGTTCCACAATGATGAGGTGTGAAGGTAGGCTCTCATTTGCACCCAACTCGGTGGTAGTCAAGACCTGAAATTGATCTAAGATTTCCCCTCTATCTAAATCCATGGGAGAAGTAAGGAGAAAAAGAGACTAAGATCTCTTTATCTAACGAGGTAGTTAAATGTGGTGTTTGATTGACCTCGTCACTTAATCATGGAAAAACGGGGTGATTTTTATTATATGGTGGAAAGGTGGTTGGGTGTAGGAAAAACATGACCTCGTTTCTATTAGGTAGTCAATATTGACTAGTGAGTAGTCCATCTGATTTATGGCCCAATATTTATCTAATATTGACTGACCTTTTAGATGAGTATGACTTGGAATTCAAGAATTAGACTTAAAATTTCAAGCTACGGACTCAAAATCTACTTGGATAGTTGAAGCAGTTTTCAAGACATAATCAAATTATAGAATTAACATATAAATAGTAGAAATGTCGCAAGCATTTAAGGAAGCATTAAATCATTACAAGACAAATGTAAATGGGAAAATGAGATGACTTTATAATTTAAATTTTTTCCTACAAACATAAATGCTAGTTGTACACTGCAAGACACATCATAGGTGTACAAAATGCATTTACAAAAGAGCCATATATTACATCAAAATCAGAATACAATCCTAAACATAGGAGACTATCAATCACTAAGGTGTTGATAGTGATATCACAAAAATAGAAGGTTATATATAAAAAAATCTTACAAGAATAAGAAAAAAAAATTAAGAGGTGGCTTTTTCCACCTATATTTTTGCGCATGCTTCATTTGTTTCTTCTTCTACGTGTTATAATGGTAGTAGGGTACTTGGATGGATGTGTTTTTCTCTTACTACTCTTAAAATACCGCATTAAAGGGAAGTAAGGAATAATCAAATCCAGCTTCTCAGTGTGGATCTACAAGTTGCTTATCACAAAGCTAACCCTTTTTTCTATAAGAATTGGCACATTATACTTTAAGCGTCTCCACCAACGTAGATAAGGAGCTCATCTTCCCCGTCATAAAAGTAATTTGATCTTTTAGAGAGCTCACTATAACTTTGACCTACATGGTTTCATGTTCAAAATGACATGTTCTTTGTCCCTACTCGAAGCAATAGATGTCAATTTTTCTTAGCTTTTCAAACTTGTCAAGCATGTTGCTTTTAAGCTTTAGGATTTTGGCCTCATTTTCAATGAGGATAGAATCTTTGTCCTCAGTGGCCTTTTGGCACTTTACTATTTGTAAGCGACTAGCTTGCACTTTGTGTTTGTACTCCCTGAGTGATAACCCACCCTTCTTGGCCAATGATAAGACTTGGAAAAACATAAGTGTTAGAATTTTTTAAGTATTACAAAAATACAAAACGTGCTGTAAATCAAGAAGTGTGTTACTTACTTTTATCATACGATCAACCATCATCTTCTCGTTCGAAGCTTCTTCACTCCTACGAGATTTTATGACCATATCTCATTCAATATCATTCTCAAAGTGATTAAACAGATCCCTCATCAAAATAAGTCATTGGGGTATATAAAACCACATCGTCCATCAAAATGAATTATGTTTGGGCATAAGGAATGACCTACTACCAGGCCTTTGTTGAGCCCAAGCCTTGAGACGTTAACCTAAGCCTTGAAATGTCAACCCAAGCCTTAGGGTTAGCTTGAGCCTCGAGACATCAACCCGAGTATTGAGACCTCAGCCCGAGCCTTGGGGTGGTCGACCTTAAGCTTTAAATGTATTTTGCTTTAGTCTTATGCCCCTCTGACAAGCTATGGTAAGAACACATGTTGAAGGTCAACTAAACTAGCAAACGAGGAAGTAGTGACAACATTGGACAACACCTTGTCAACCCATGGTGAGGCCATAATGGAAATTAACTCTCATCGAGAGCTAGCTAGTCAACTTCTTGAGTTAAGAGGAGAACTCGAGGAGACTAGGAGATAAAATAGGTTACTACGCTCATAATTAGAAGCCTCTAATGATTGATTTTCCAACCCTATTGGTAGAAATAAACCAGAATGTTTCATGCCCGAGCTTAACCAGGGTAAACAAGAAGTTGAGGGGGATCCTTTTTCTTGTTTGGTGAGACCTAGAAACGACCAATGGTTATAGGATATAAAAAGCTGAGAGGTATAATTTTAGGCATTGGAAAAGGCTAACAAAAATAAAGACTAGGCCTTGAAATTGGTCAATGAAAGGCATGCAAAAGGCAAGGCCCTTTATAATGTGGATAGGAACTATGAGCAAATATTTGTCTCCCTTTTTTTAGATGAAATAGAGCATGATGAGCCGCCACCCAATTTCATTGCTCCCAAGTGCCCAGACCATAAAGGGTCACAAATTCGGTATCTTACGTGTAACACTTCAAGACAGCTATGGGCCTTGTAAGCCTCACATAAGTCAAGAGAGACATTATGATGTGTAAGATGTTTGCTGCCACCATATATGATGGTGAATAGAAGTGGTTCAATAACTTGGCACCTTATACTAAAACCTTTCTCTCATAGTTTTCCAAGTTGTTTATCACCAATTATGTCCACAACAAGCCATTGAGGAAGGAGTCACAATATCTCTTCTCAATCACCCAAGGAAGTGGTGAGTTTACTGAAGAATATATGATAAGGTTTAGAGAAGAAATGCTAGAGATATTAGACTGCCCAAGTTCTATTGCGATAGAGGCCTTCAAGCGAGGTCTACTGAGAGATTTTGATTTGTTTATAGATTTGACCAAGAAAATCCCACAAACTTTGGAGGAATCTTAAGGAGATGCGAGAAAATGTGTCAATTTCAAAAGATAGCTAGTTTTGATTAAAAAAGACAAGGTAGTTGTGGAGGTTGTGCTAGAAAAAAGTGAAAAGAAAGATGAGCCCAAACAGGGCTAACTAAGACGACAGGATCAACCAAAACAAGCGCTTCATACCAAATCATAGGGTGAGTAGCTAATGGTCTGGGAACAGAGGGTCTTCGAGGAGGTCACTATCTCCCTTCAGGGGTCTACCCTTAAGAGTAAGTCTCGTTCAAGTAGTGTTAAGAATGAAGAAGGAGTCGAATGTTAGATGACCCAAAAAAATGAGGTATTCCCTTAGAGATATACCTAAATGGTATACCTTTCATAAAGGTGTAGGCCATTAGACAAGAGACTGTAGGCATCTAAAAAAAGAAATGGAGTAGTCGTTGGCTAAAGGATTTTTAAAAGACCTCGTAGGAAACAATAGTAGAGAAGGATAGCGGTAACCCGAACTTGAAACTTCAAAGCTACCCGCTCCATCAGGTAATAGGATAGACCCTTACATTGGGCCCAATATAAGAACTATCCATACCTTACATGTAGGGCCCGATCTTAATGGGACCTCTAATAACTCGTGTAAAAGATACACTAGAGACTTATGCAGTTCTCTACATGTTTACAATCTAGAAAAAGATAGGTCTTTCATTGAAATCACCTTCACTAAAATGGATGAGGCCTCATCTCCCCATGAATTCCCCTTGGTAATAACTTTAAGAATAGGATCCTACAATGTTTTTCGGATCATGATTGACACTGAAAGTTTAGTTGACCTTTTTTTCTATTGACAACAATGGCCCTAGACATAAAAGAATGCGATATTACAAGAAGAGAGCTATCCCTGGTGGGATTCAACAGTAGCACCACTTATGAAATTGGAAGTGTGGTGCTAATTGTCATGGCTAAGTGATCTATAATGATGACCAATTGTGTGGTAATTGATCTCCCAGCTCACTACAACACCATCATAAGCAAGCCATGGATACATAAGATGAAGGAAGTTCTGTCCACCTTCCACCAAGTCATCAAATTCCTGACTGAGGAAGGCATAAAGAAGAAAAAGAAAGACTAGGAAAAGGCTAGAAATTGTTATAATGCCATTATGAAAGAGATCATTCCCAAGTAATAAACACAACATAGGCCTATTAAAAAAAGGCACAAAGGTAAATGTCTAGTACAGTCCGTCAATTCAAATGAGATGCGAGATCTACCAATTGGAGACAAGGAGAGCCTTACACTTCTAATGTACCTTATTTTACCATATTCATGTACGATCCCTTTATAAATATATATTAGGTGATTTTTTGCAAGTAATATCTCTTTCCTAACATTACATGCTCGTCTTTAGAAAAGGTAGAATGCTCTCCCTCAAAGATTTGATCACTTCAAGCTCAGAAAAGGTAGAATGATCTCCCTCAGAAAGTTGATCACCTCAAACTAAGAAAAGGTAGAATGATCTCACTCAGAAATTTGATCACCTCAAACTAAGAAAAGGTAGAGCGCTCTTCATCAAAATAAGTTGATCACCAAAAGCTCAAAAAACGTAGATTGCTCTCCCTTAAAGAAAGTTGATCATCTCAAGCTCAGACCAGGTAGAGCGCTCTCCCTCAAAGAGAGTTGATCACCTTGTCCTCAGAAAAGCAGAATGTTCTCCCTTAAAGAGTTGATCATCTCAAGCTCAAAAAAGGTAAAACATTCTTCCTCAAATAGAATTGATCACCTCAAGCTCAAACCAGGTAGAGCACACTCTCTCAAATAGTCAGTACTACAAAAAAGGGTATTTAAGTTGAAATTTAAAGTCGGTATGCTGAAAAACTAACTTAAAAAATTAAAAATGTAGCATCGGTATTATTAAGTTGTTAATTTATAAATATTTTTATATTTATTTTCCTCAAATTTAAGTTAATGTCATGGTTAATAAATTTATTTAATTTATGTAGGAAGTTGAATTGAATAGACCAATTACCCCGATCTGAATTGTATATAGAAACAAAGACCCTTAAAACAGAGAAGTCAAGACCAATGACTAAATGAGGAGAAGAATAACTCAATAAATTGGTTAGTAATTTAACTTGATACAAATTCCTTATGATTTTTGCTAATTGATGTAATAATGTATGATATGTTTATTTGCTTTATTATTTGTGGAGAGTTGTTTAAGAACAAATAGCTAGGGGTGAAATAATCGAACAACCAAGGAAAACGCTATATATCATGAATTTGGACGCGAACATACTGGTCGTGTTAGGAGAAGAAGCCAATATGAAGGTTATATGAAGTTTTTTAACATTTCAAAACAAATCCTCGGATGATCAGTAAGGAGAAGAATTGTAAAATTGAGGAAGAATTCAGCTTATTTAAGGCCTCAGTGTTAAGTGAGATTTCCACTTTAAAGGAATATCAATCACAATACATTTCATGCATACTACCATCCATGTCAGGCATGTCACCCAACCTATATCTTGTATGGGATATAGTCATCCTATTGGTCCTCCCTTTATGTCAGGAATGCAATCTTACCATCTATCACATCATGATGAATGTTTTGATGAGAATTTCTTTCCAATATCTACCCCACATGGGAGTTCTCCTCTATTTGATGAATCATTTGTGGTAAGATTTAAAGTTTATGTAGCTAGTCTATTATTTTTATTTTTTATTATATATTTTATTTATTATATATAACACTTAAATTTTTTACAGAATATGAAATATTTGTTAAAACATCCATCATTTATGAATTATGTTGCTATTGGAATGATACAATAGTTGAGCGATGATTGAATGATTCATAATCAATATTTTCTAAATTATTGGTGAATAGTAATTGATCAATCATTACTATATGATTTTCTACTACATGTGCCTTCTGATGCTACCACATGGTTCAAATAATAACATCACAAGAAGAATCAAGAGAAGAATATGATGATCTTGAATAGCATATGACAACATCATGGTAATATTTATAATGTTTTAATTTCTCTATTCTTGTGTCTTTGAAGTTTGGACAGCTTGTATGATGGATGTTTATGTACTCATGTATTTAGGGGAATGAATTGTCATATGACCTATTTTTAGCCCAAACTCCATCTCATCTCTCTTGCCTAGTTCCCTGGTCACTATGAATAGCATATGACAACATCATGGTAGTCATTGGCAAGCCAAGTACAGGAAAACCACCAAGAATAATCATATCTTCAAGAGTAATTGTTGTTTCACCCCAAGGAAATACAAAAGTATTAGTTTATGGGCACCAAAACTCAACCAACCCAAGTAACAAATTGTATTTATACTTGACTTCCTATTTAGAGCTCATTATAGCATTAAAAATACCAACTTGATTCCATATAGCTTCAAATTTTATAGAAAAAAGATTAATGTAGTACTAATATGATTTCGAAAGGATGAGGTTATTATTATATCACTCTGGTGTCAATGTGGTAATATTTTTTTCCTAATATACTATTTTAACATATATAAGTTACTTTTTGTGAATTCATGATATTATATTCTTATTTTGAATTTAAATACATGTAGTTCTTTGGTCAGAACAAGTCGGGCTATGATATGCAATTTTTTGATGATTTATGAGAAGAATGGACAGAACACATGGTTCAAATTATAACATCACAAGAAGAATCAGTTAAAGAATATGCTGATCTTGGACAACACCATGGTAATTTTTATAATGCTTTAATATCTCTATTCATGTGTCTCTGAAGTTTGGGCAGTTTTTTTGATAGATGTTTTTGTGCTCATGTATTTAGGGGAATGAATTGTTAAATGGACCTGTTTTTTGCCCAAATTCCATCTCATCTCTCTTTCCTAATTCCCTGGTCACTATAAATTTGACATTGTTGATGATTCTAATCAAACCAAGCTTCCTCTCCTTGACATAAAGTGGGAACATCACAAAATTCATGACAAAAGAGACGACATCATTTTATTTGTAATTTAAGTATATATATATATATATATGTGTAAATTATTTTTTATAATAAATTTAATTCTCAAGTAATTAATTAATATTTAATTTTCAATTATTTGTAGTATTTAAACTCTTTTAAACAGATTTTGGTCTTTTATGCTATTTGATCAAATACATGTTTTGAGGATAGTAGAAAATGAGTAAAATGTGTAAAAAAAAATATAGAATTTAAAGTCGGTTCACGGGTTGAACTGACTTTAAATTTTAAGTCTCCCAATTTAAAGTTGATTAGGTGAACCAACTTTAATAGTGTATTTTGGCATAGTGAGGGTTGATCACCTCATCCTCAGAAAAGGTAGAATGCTCTCTCTCAGAGAGTTGATCACCTCAAGCTCAGAAAAGGTAGAGCGCTCTTCATCAAAGAGAGTCGATCACCTCATCCTCGAAAAAGGTATAACGCTCTCCCTCAGAGAGTTGATCACCCCAAGCTCAGAAAAAATAAAGTATTTTCCATCAAAGAGAGTTGATCACCTCGAGCTCAAACAAAGTAAAACACTTTCACTCAAAGAGAGCTGATCACCTAATCCTCAAAAAAGGTAGAATGCTTTCTCTCAAAGAGTTGATCACCTCGTCCTTAGAAAAGGTAGAACACTCTCCCTCAAAGAGTTGATCATCTCAAGCTTAGATAGGTATAGCGTTCTCCCTCAAAGAGAGTTAATTACCTCGAGCTCAGACCAGGTAGAGTGTTTTTCCTCAAAAAGAGTTGATCACCTCATCCTCATAGATTTGATCCCCTCATGCTCAGAAAAGGTGGAGCACTCTCCATCAAAAAGAGTTGATCACCTCGAGCTCAGACTAGGTCGAGCGATCTCCCCTAAAGAGAGTTGATCACCTCGTCCTCAAAAAAGGTAAAACACTCTTCTTTAGAGAGTTGACCACCTTAAGCTCCAAAAAGGTAGAGATCTTCACCGTTTGGACCATTGTATCCAACACCTTCTATATATGGATGTTGAGAAATAGCTCGACATCATGTGTAAGGATGACGATCCTATTCCCCTACTAAGCCTTTTACTCTTCCACCTCAGTTGAATAATCGAGTTAAATGAGTAGGGGGACTGATGTTTGGGCATAAGGAATGATCTTCTGCCTAACCTTTATTAAGCCCAAGCCTTAAGATGTCAGCTTGAGCGTTGAGGTCAACCTGAGCCTTGAGACATCAACCCAAACCTTAAGGTGGTTAACCTCAAGCTTTAAATATATTTTTCTTTACTCTTGTACCTCTCTGATATGTTGTGACAAAAACACCTTATTTAACTGACACTTGTACATATAAAACTCTATGTATACATGGAATCCCTAAGAGATCCACACATTTCATCAAATGTTTTGACTTCTCTCTAGTTTCTCTCTCTACAAATCAAACCAATCCCAACATCTTCATCAAACTTGATGTCATATAGGTCCATCGCTTGTATTTAAGGAGTAGATGTCTCACCCTGTTTCATCTTTTTTAAAGTCTTGGAAATGGGTGGTAGAGAGAACGAGTTGGGAATGCTCGATACACTTATGGGGAAGGAGACACCACAATTGATTCAACATCTAATCTCACGAAGTCATCTATTGAGATGTGAGGAGATGATAACCCGTGGATATATGAGCTCTAGGTTATGAACACCAGAGGTGTCAATTAGGTCCTCGAGATCCACATTTGAGTAATACATACCTACAAAAACAAGTGAGTATAGTTAGTTAAATGAATCAAATCATCAATAATTTTATACCTTTTTATAGATGAGTGACATGTATATTCATCCATGTGGTCCCTCCACACACCAAATCCTCCAAGATGAGCTATCGTATGGATATCCTTGTACGTCTCTTTCTCAATATTTTGGATTTTGGTCCTCCTTATTTTTACCTTTCCATCTGAGCCTAACTTATTAGTTAGCTCTTATGCAAAAGGTTAGTTTGTGTTGAAGTTATGATTCCAAATACTATAGATTGGAAATTCGAACTCGTTGCCCCAAAAAATCTCCAATTATGTAAAAGTATTTATCTTTCCATCTTGAGGTTCTATCTTGAAGTTTCAGGTAAAATGTAGGCCAGTTTTTTTTAGGCATTACATACACCTAATCTCATCACTTTTCAAGTCCATCCCATGCTCTCTAACGATGACTGATAAACACAATAAAGTTTGTCATCCATTAGCAGTGACTTAGGCAAGGTTTATGTCAAACGTATTGAGAACGCAAGACACAATTCATAGAAACGTACACCAAATTTGTATTTTAAAGGGCACCAAATGGACAGGATGAAATGTTGTGAAGTAATGTCATCATTCTTGGACGAGATGAAATTTTGTACACGTATCATACCAAGAGCGGCCTGAAAGGTGGTTGAGTGACCTAAAATTATCAAATGAGCTGATATGACTAATAAGTCGCAACAAAAATGGACTAATTTTCAATTAGAGTATGAATCCAATGAACTAGCTATGGTGAATAATGATCTAAAAAGTCTTATAATGGGTTGAGATTCTCTAAAGAAAATTTGGTTAAGTTATGTAAAAAGAGATAAATGATAAAAAAAACCTACTATTTATAAAGGACTTGACAATTATGACAAAGGAAAGCGGAACGGTTTTTTAAATAAGTGGGGGAATTGGAAGGTCTAACCATTACTTCTAGAATATTCCCTCAACTTTTCCAAGTTTAGAGAATAGGAGAATTAATGTTAGATATCTTATAGGTAGTAGGCACGCGATCCTAGTGACTTGGTATACCTCGATCGAATAGAGGACATGACATATCTAGTAGCTCGTATATTAGAAGAACCTTTAATGTACTATGTTTCAAGCGACATAAGTAAGAAGATCTTATAGCCTAACAAAGCGAGACCCAGTTTGATATTAACATTGGTTTAGTGCGAGCTGATGAAAGTCTTATTGATCTCTATTTTGTACAACCTAGTAAGGTCTAGTATGAAATTATTATATTAAGGTCAACTCTAATATCTTAAACAAAGCGCCTACTAATATAACATTAATACCTATCTCTTATATATCTATATATATATGACTCACTAATGAGATTAATAAATAATTTGAGTATTGTTTTCTCTTTAATATCTCACTAAAATTCTTGACAAACAAGTAATTCTTTGAATAGTAATTATTCTTTTGTTTATAATATAAATTCATTTGTGGTAAATAAAGATTATATGTCATAAATAATATATATGAATTTAATCATATATTTATTGTTTAAATTTATAAGATAAAGGAATATTAGGTGATTTTTAAAATACAAAATATTATATGAATTATTTTATTTTTATTGATTTATATATAACAATAAATAATTTTATTATTACAATTAAATAGGAATGCATCTTTTAATAATTTTTTTATAACGATCTTTATACATAGTAACTTTTAAGATTTTATTTATAATAAAAAATTATTTAATAATATTGAATATGAATTAACTGATCATCCATACCCCTATCAAAAAAGTCAAATGCTTGTTTTATTTCAAAAATGTCAAAAATCCTTTACTACATAGCTATTAATAGTAATAATTTATAGAACTGTCCACCCTAGTTTCTCGTAGCTGTGTCCCCGCCATATTCAGAATTTGGTCATTTGGAGATTGAATTTTATTGGATGTAAAGTTTGAATTGTATAAAAAATATAATTCCGATTATATTAAAAAAAATTAATAATTGTAGCTTAATGATATGTAGAATTAATGTCTGAGAGTGAATAATAGGTATATGAGTTTGTGTTATATAAAAATATTTTAAAAATTACAAAAATTAATATCCTAAAATTTATAACAATAAAAATAATAACTAATAATAACATTCAACGGATTCACATATCACCTATCATTGTTTTATGGTGAAAAACCAGAGTAACGTTGTTATTAAGTATTTAAATCAATGGAATTTTATTAGCAGGTTTTAACAATTGTTTACAATTAAATGAACTCTGTGTTTTTATATATCTGGGTAAAGTTATCTGAATAATAAGATGATTCCTTTATATTAATTAAAAAAATTATTTAAAAATGAGATGAAACAATTTAAGTCTATTAATTAATAACATTTTTATATATTACATTTATATTGCAACTTAAATTTTTATTAAATATAATTATGTAATTTTTATTGTATTTATCAATAATATTATATTAAATTTATCAAAAAATTTATGATAAATAAAATCTTGGTTAATTAATTATTATGCTTTTTAAGTGCTATTATTTTTGAAAATTTAAAAAAAAATATTAACTTTTGTGATACGTTTTTCAAATTCATGTTTCCAAGATAATTACTTTTTTACTAAGTAGCTAGCATAAATGAAATATTAAACACAAATTAAATTTGTGATATATAATGTCTTGATTACATATTAGTTAAAAATCATATAAAATCTGAGCATACAAACTTAGAATCCTGAAATCCATAATCGAAAAAATCAAGAAACCCAAAGCGCATAATCGCATGCACAAAATTCCATATTATCAACTCGGGCAATGCAACAGTTGTAAAGCTTTCCAACTTATTCCTGTTCGTCTTCACTCCTTCCCTAACGTGCCCAATAAACTCACCTACCTTTTCATTGACATCTTCTGTATCAAACCCAATGTCCATCGAATCTGCAAAATTGGTCCAGAACTGGAACGAGCCCCACTGAACGGAGCAAACTAGACTTGACCAAGAAAACCCATAAATGCCATTTAAATTTCTGGCAACTTGAACACGAAAGAGAGGTTTGAGCTAGCGTATGGATAAGGAAGGATATAATGGGATATTATTAAAATTATAAGTTATGGTCTACTATAATATAAAAATAATAATAGGGCTTATTTGAGCCTATAGTTTTTTTTAAAAATTGGTGTTTGATATTATTTTCTAGTTTCATACAATAATGTAATTAAAAATTATAGTGTAAGCAATAGAAATTTATAAATAAAAAGTAATTACAAACACTATGAATCATTAAGATTCTCAATAAAATTGATAGCATGAGTACTATTATATCAAATTTAAAATGATATTGTTTATAGTATTAACATTATTTACACACAAATTTTTTATTACATATAATAAATTAAAATTAAATATATAATATAAAATTAGTAAAAAAAATTAATAAATACAATTTTAGTGTAATAATTGATATAACTTTAAAGAAATATAATTTTTAATGTAATATTTAGCAAATTGGTTAAAAAGTAGTAAACATTTAATGTAATTTTTAGTACAAAATGGTATAAAATTTAATATAAAATGATGTTAAGAATTGAAAATGATTTTAAAAAGTATAAATGAAAATTTAGTTCTATCTCATGCAAGCTTCAGCTCTTCACAAAAAAAAAAAAAAAAAAAGTCTCCGATTCTTCTTTATATTTAATACGTCTCTGTATAATTTTAATAATTATAATCGTCCTTATCACTCCTGTAATGGTCACGAATTGCTAGCTACTTGATATATATGTTTTCAATTAAATTAATAATGACATTAGTTTATTTTTAATTGCTCGAATAACAACATAACACAAAGTATGTTGGCTTCATATGACTAGCTTAATTAGTTGAAACAAAAAAAAAATAGCTTAATTGGCACTACATATATATTTTAATTATTTTTTAATAAAACAATCTCTAGCCCATAGTTTCATTTCTAAACCACATACCACTCCATTTTCCAGTTTATTCCCCCTTTTTTTCAGTTTTTATTATCTTTTCTATATTTTTTCCCTACAATTTTGTTTATTAATTTTTAATTTATTTTAGAATTCGTTTAAATAGTTGATAAAATTTATCTAAGTTTTCAATACCTTATATATAATATTTATAATCGATGAATATGTATTCATATATTAAAAATAAACAATACTTATGTTGTGTATTGAGGTCATGAAAAATTTGAACAAATATAAAATTATTGATAACATGTTTTCTGAATAAAATATTTTTATTATTTTAATATGTATTTTTTTTAAGGAAAAATATGTATATATTCCAACTTATTCGTGTAATATATATTCTCTATATTGCTCATGTTGTACATAAATTGGACAAAACAAAATTGGGGGAAGAAAATAATGCATAGTATAATTACGAAACTCACAAGGGTCCAAATTAAGAAAAATGCTCATCTGGCTAGGGTCTTTAAACGTACATAAATGAAAGATACGTGGTTGTGAATTAAGTAATAAAAAGGGACTTTAGTTAGTTTGTATGTCATCCTCTGATATTTGGACCAGCTGGTCTACGCATCGATCTTACGATAATTTTATTCAGATCAATTTTGTAGTAATCATTTTGTAAAGTTTATAAAACTATAGTGATAAATTCATGATTTCAATTTTTTAGTTTTTATTCATATAAGTTAACTATGGTTTTTAATTTTAAAAAGTTAATTTAATTAGTGAAAATATTTATATATTTTTATAAATTCTATTATTATATCATTACATTTTATTAAATCTTTATCTTTTATAAAATTGATTAATTTGTCATTTTAATTTATTATATTATATTTGTATTATTTATTTATTTTTATTTTTATAAGTCTTCTTTCTTTCTTTTATTTAGGATGAGTTCTAAAGTTTTTAACTTTATCAACTTAAATTTTGATAGTATGGAAAAGTCTACAATAACTATCTAGACAATGACATAAATATTTTTTATAAATTTAACCATAATATTATAATTATTTAATTCTTTAATCTTTATTTATGTTAATAGATATAAAGGTGTAAATTCATACATTACTGTAAATATTGATGTAAGATTTATTTTTTATATGTAAATAATAAATTATAATACTCTTAATTCACTAATTACGACCATGGAATAAAAAACTTTGTAAATAAGCGAAAATTTATAATTGTTAAGTATCTTTATCTCACATCGTTTAGAAGTAAGACAACAAAGTTGTTTATAAATTTAGATAATCTTTAACTCAATGAGATCTTATTGGGTTGAATTAGGCCTAAAAGGTTCTGTTTCTGGTCTCTATGTGTTTAGACTTTGAGCTCTACCACAGTTTCACAGTAGTGTTTATGTTCACCTTTGTCCGCCATGTTGATGAGTTATTAAGTATTTTTATCCCACATCGGTTAGAAGTAAGACATCAAAATTGTTTATAAATTTAAACAATCTTTAACTCAATGAAATTTTTTTAGGTTAAATTAGACATAAATTTCTAACAATAATGACTAATGATTTTTATTTTAAAAAATAAAAAATTATAATTCGTTTTGCACAAGTATCATTGTCAAGTAATAATAATAAGCTGAATTAAAAAGGTTAATCAAATAAATGATAACGAAGATAATTGGCAATTGACAACTGTACTGTATATAATTGGCAATTGGCAATTATTTAAATTTTTAAATTTAAAAAATGAATTAATTAAAAATATTTATATTTATTTTAATATTATTTAAAAATAAAATTTTACTAAAACATATTAAAATAATATATTTATCTTTAATTTTTTTGTTAAACAACGGCATGAAATAAAATAATTTTTAATTTGAAAAACCAAATTACACCAATTACCTGATATAAATTACCTCTCTCTGACTAGTTCCAATAATTATAAGCCGTAGAACTTTTTATATGAAAAGATTTGACAGGATCTTTCCAGCCAGCCAAACAGCCTCTAAATATTCTATAACTTTCTAACGACTATCAAACTTATTGGCCTATTGCCTTCTGGTTTGGGATTGGCTGAGTGGGCATTTGGACTTTAGGTCGTCATTATGTGTAGGTGCTTATTGTTTGCAACTCTTTCGATTACGTTTCTCTTTGAAAACAAAAAACTGATAGAGGAAAAACAAAATTTTGCTTCTGAAAAATGTTTCTCTTATGTCTGGGACCGGGAACCACTATGCAAACTTATCAACTTTCAAACTTATTTGACTCGTTCCAATCTACGTTTAAGATATTGATGTTATACTTAAATTTTATTGAAATATTGAAAATATTTTTATTATTGATAAAAAATTATTAAATTTTTATCAAAATTATAAATTTTTTATATAAAATATTAAAACAATCAATTATTTATACATTAAATTAATTTTCTTATTTAATACATATATTTTTAAAAATTTATAGCGTTTATTTTGATACATAAGTCACCTAATTATTCATAAAATTGTAAAATATATAATTAAAATGTAAACTAGATTGTAATTGTAATATATTAAATAAGCATTAAAGCTTCATAATATAAAAAAATAAAACAAAAAAGTATAGGTAAAAGTAGCTGTGTAAATATGATAATAAGAAATATAAAATATTGTCTCAAATTTAATGAAATAATATTTTAATTGAAAATATAAAAACTAATACATCACTGATTAAAAATTAAGTCATATTTTATAATGAAATAAGACTTGCATATTATAAATACTACAACCTTAATTTTCCCGCTCGGAAAACGTACTCCAAAAATATAACATAGTATTCCACTGATCTTAATGTTCCCAAGTAGCTAATTTTTACCGCCGAATTATCAATATATAAAAAGCAGAATAAACGATGTATTGTATATTGATAATTCTTTTGCTTTACTGTTTTAATTTTTATTTTTTTCATAATAAATATTAAAATATCTATAAAATAAATATATTTCATTTATATATACAAATAAATTTTAAAAATTTTCTAAATAAAATAATCTTTTATTTATACATATAAATAAATATCAAAATATCTCACTATAAATACATTTTCATAATTACGTAAATAAAAAGTCACAATAACCAATTCTCACAGTACATTAGTTATTATGCTATTCCAATGTTCTACTATTTTTTTTACATATAAATAAATACAATATATTTTTAAAATAAATATACTTTTTATTTATACACATAAATAAATACCAAAATATCTTTAAAATAAATATATTATTTTATAAATATTTATTTTGTTAGTTTTATTGTGTATCATTTAGATTATTTTTTCATTTTTCTAATTTCTAACAATTTTTTAATATACATATTAATATCAAAATGCACTTATATCTCCTTCATTTTTTTTATTTTTTTGTTAGTTTTTTATGGTTCATGTTTATTTTTTGAATTTTTTTCTTATACATTAATAAATTCCAAAATTTTCCAATATACTTAGTAAATTTAAAAAATCGCGTTTAAAGATATTTTTTAAAATCAAGAATTATGGAACAATACCGATTTTTGCTCAATCAACATTACTATATATTTATCAAATTTAAATAATATAATATTATTTATGTTTTCTTATGAATAATATCAATATTTTAAACTAAGTATTAATATAAAATATAACATAAAAAATAAATATATTACCTAATAAATTATTTATAAATTATACGTTAATTTAAATAATTTTTTAAAATAAATAACTTTATTAATACAGTTACATTTTATAGACTATGTCCAAAATTAATTTCTTCTAAAAACAACAATAATGTGAAGAGAAATAATAAATGACATATTTGCACTTACATCATAATACCAAACTAGTCGATTTGTAGTTATAGAAGGGGAAAAACATATATGTAAATGATATATATATAAAATATTGTTATATTTCTATCAATAGTTTAAATATTTGAAAGTATTGGTATGTATCCTAACAACTTATAACATAATATTAGTGCTAGAGATTCTCTATTGAAGACCTAATAATCTCAATTGTTAAATTACAAGTATTTATCATGGTACATATAACCAACACTTGTAAAAGATTGATAGATATATAAAAATATTATTGGATTTTCTTGTAATAGCTTAAGCTTTGGGATAATTCATATCATAACTACTTCAAACATAATATAAGAGTTCGAAGTTATATGTTCAAAACCCAATAATTATAATGTTAAATGCAAGTGTTTGACCTACATGACATATAATGTATATAGTTAACATTAAAAGTGATAAACACTTATAAATATTTAATCTACATGGTACATAATACTTATAAAGGTGATAGATGTATAAAAATATTATTGATATTTCTCCTAATAATTTAAGCTTTTAAAACAATTGATACTTCAACAACTTCTAACAATAAATTCTTTTATTTTTTGACCCAAAAAAGAAGAATATAAAGTCAATTAAATAATAATATAATTATGATGTATAATAGTGATAAAAAAAATACATAGTAATTAATTTTTTATTAAAACTTTAGGAAAGATATTGATTTTAAAAAAATTAATATTATACGTATTTTACTACTCTCAAAATTTTGAAATATCTATTATAATCTTCTATTTTAATGAAGTTAAAGATAATGATTATTTAATAATAAATTTATAATATTTTTAAAATCAAATAGTATATGATATCTTTGATTTTAAATTAAAATATTAAATAAATAATAATATTTTAAATTAATAAAATAAAATTTTATATTTTATTTTATTCAAATATTATAAAACATTAAATTAAAAAAATTACATAAAATTTAAAATTATGCATATGCTTTACTAATAAAGAAAACAAAATTGAAGTGTATACAATAAATGGATTGTTTTAGTTTTTTCTCACAAATAACATGTAATAAATTAGTTAATTTTATAATGATATCAATAACAAAATTGAAGTATATACCGTTAAAGATATAATGATAACAATAATATAATACTTTAAATTTTAATACTTAAAGTGAAACTAATAAAAAAAATGAACTAATTTATAAAAATATAAAATTCTGATTAATTTTTAACATATAAATGTTTATTGATTATTGACTTGGACTAATTTTAATTAACTCATGTTTTTAATAAATTATTCTATTATTAGATACATATATTCCATTTTTTTAATGTAGAAAATAATTTTTTAATTATGTTAAATTTTTAGATTTTTAGAGGATATTAAAAGAATATTTGAAAAATAACAAAAATATTACCCTTAAAATTTATAACTATAAAAATAACAATATTTATGTCAATTTTATATATTTTTACTATTAAAAAAAATTGGAACATTATTTCATTTTAAACACCATTCAATTGAATAATCAATATTATTGGGGTACAGTTGTTATTGTTATAAGTTTTAAGAATGTTATTTTTTATAAATTTCTAAAATATTTCAATTTTTTTAATTTAAAAAATTAATTAATTAATTTTTTATCAATAAATATCACCAATGAGAGAAAAAATTTGAAAATGTAGAAAATATAAAAATATTTTTAATGTTAGAAGCTGTTAAAGGTAGAGCCATGTGATTCAATTGCAATACAATTAGTAGTAGCAACAAATTGAGCTTTTCACAAGTGTTTACAAGAATGCTATGTATTGCTATAATAATCGATGAAAATGCAAATTAAAATTCTTCATCATCTTCTTCCTTACTTCTTCTACATTTCTTGCATTTAATTCTTTCATGGTGTTAGAGCAATAGTTCAAATAAATTTAGATTCATCTGATTTAGTAGCACCTATAATTATGCCAGTTCAAGCCATGCCTAGTGGCTCGAGTTGTAGACCTTCATTTTTTGTGCAAAGTATACCAATCAATCCTAACTTATCAATCAAGCTTGATGAGACAAACTTCTTAATATGACATCAATAATTAAAGCATATAATACAGATGTATGACTTGTAATACTTTATTGACAACTCAAGTCCAACACCTTCTCAATACATCAATAAAATAGGTCAAGACTTCGATGGAGTTCCATTACAAACCAATGAAATTCTTGAAACCATCCTAAATACGACGAGTGAGATACTAAAGATAAAATTATCATGACATGGATTTATAGTTCAATCATGCAAAATTACTTGAAATACTTGATTGATAAGGTTAAGGATACAATTGCTTCAAAATAGAAAGCCTTGGAGAAGGTTTTGTTTAATACATCACATGCTCAAGTCATGAAATTGTGATAGCAATTACAAATAATTTAGAAAAGAGTAATGCCTATGGAAAGTTACATTAACACTGCAAAAAACTTGATTAATCATATTGTTGCTGTTGGTGACAATATCTCTGATAGAGAATAAATTCTCTAATTTCTTAGAGGTCTTGGAGGTGATTATAACTCCATCATCATTAACATCACACAAAATAGACGAGGACCTTCATTATATGAGACGTTTACTGCACTAAGAATTCATGAAAAGTAGATAGAAAGAAAAAATGGAGTCAATGCCAAGATTGTACAAGAAAATATGGCAAGATTTATTCCTCAAAATCAAGGGTCTAAACCTCAACCATTTCAAAAAAGATCTAAAGAGAATTAGCTTTCAAAACAATAATTACAATAATTCACATGCATATTTTTCTAAGAATCAAAGCCAAAACTAGAATAAAACCAATAAAGGTGGAAAATTTGGATCCAATGATAAGGGCACATGTCAAATCAAGGATATAGTGCTACCATATGTTTCTTTTAATATTCTACATCCAATATTTCATGCAACAACTACAACTCTGGAAACAAAAATTCCAAGATTCCTTAAGCAAAATTTTCTAAGTGTAAGAACCTAATCAAGATGGAAATTCTTTGAATCAATTATCACAACAAAACTTCACTAGTGAGTCATAGTACTCATAATTGTAGTTTGGTAAATTTTATTTCATGAATGATTTTTCGTATGCTACCTTCTTTGCTCATTCTCTGAGTAAAAATGTTAAAGTTGTAGATCAGTCTTGGTATCTTGACACTGATGTAAGCCACCATTTGATTAGCAATGAAACATTCTTTGGAAATTTAATGTCTTGTATAGGTTATGACGTTGTGATGTTGGGTAATGGAAGCATTGTGCCTATTGCTTCTTTTGGTAATAGCATTTTAAAGGGTAGCTGTCATAGTTTGAATTTGCAAAAATTGCATGTTGTTATTAAAGATCTTAGTGGAGGAATAAGGGGCTATATAAACTAACTAGCAATAATACACATGCAATTTTTAGTGTGATGCATTATAATTTCTATCCTATTATTGGCCCTAAGCATGGTGCTCTTAAATGTATAATGTCATCATAAAGAAGTTGTCAGTGGTAATTTGTGGTATGATAGGCTTGGCCATCCTAGTGATGATGTTGTTCAATGTGTGCTCAATACTCTTGAATTATACAGCAAACCTTGGCTTTCTACCAAAAGTTTTTAAGGCATATCAAATATGCAAGTCACATAAGCCACATAAATTACATATGCATCAATGGTTTATGAATTCATTTGATATTATACATATTGAAGTTTGGGGAATTGCATATGTCACTTCAATAGATGAAGCATGATTTATCTCCTATTTGTTGATGATTTCTCAAGGTTCTTGTAACTGTATGTAATGACTAAGAGTCAAGCGTTTCATATGTTTAAACATTTTGATGCCTTAATTGAAAGACAATTTTAGGTATCTATAAAGGCTTTACAAAGTAACGATGAAGGAGAGTTTAGAGTTCTTGAAAATCTCATATTTTAAGGTGGGTATAACAAAAGAATCTCATGCCCTTACACACCTTCTCAAACTGGTGTGGTGGAGAGAGAAAAATTTCATGTTGTGGAAACTGGCTTATCTCTTTTTACTCAAGTTGGTTTACCTATTACCTATTGGGAGTATGCCTTCAAATGTATAGTTCACTTGATTAACAAAATGCCTTCCACAACTCTCCAATTCAAGTCTCTTTTTGAGCTTTCAAATGCCAAAACCCCTTTCTATACCTATTTGAAAACATTTGAGTGCCTATGCTTTCCTTAAATTAGACCCTATAACTCTACAAAATTGGAACCTCAATCCATTTCTTGTATTTATTCTAGACTATCCATCTAATTACAAGGGCTATTGATGTATGGATCTTAATTCTAAGGGAATCTATATTGAGTACACATGTTGTGTTTCATGAGAGCTAATTTCCTAGCTTGCCTATTAGCTCTTCTTCAGTTGCAGAGCTTGTGTTTGACACTACAACATATTTACCTCTACATTTTATTACTTTACTTGATACTAAGAAGCCTTCCAATGTTTTGTCAACTTTTACACATGGATATTGAGGTCTTATACCACTGTAGTCTCTTTTATCCTTATTTCCTACTCATATGTCACCATCCATGTCTTCTTTATCTTCTTCCTTAGCTTTAATTCCTTATACCTCTCCCATTCATTCTAATTCTAATTCCCAATCACTTTCATCAACATCTTTATCTATTCCTTCTTTGAGTCTTAATACTTCTATACATCTTCCACCACTTGTAAACTTTCATTGTCAAGTGTTCAATGAAAATGACATTCAACTTTCTATTCAAATATCAATGCCTTTGTCATCTCATCCTTTGCTTATCACCACTACCAATAATTATAGTATGATAACACGATAAGCTTGGCATTAAAAAACCCAAAGCTCTCACTGCTCAAATAATCCTTTCTAAAAAAATAACTATCTCATATGCTTTAAAATCTCTTAAGTGGTTTGAATCCATATAGAAGGAGTTTGCTACTCTTCTTGCTAATAATAATTGGAATTCAGATTTTCTACCTAAGGATGCTAAGATCATTGGTAACAAATGGGTATTTAGAGTGAAGTTGAAGGCCCATAGAAGCTTAGAAAGATACAAAAGCATGCTTATAGCTAAATGGTATGATCAAACACATGGAATTGATTACATAGAGACCTTTAACTCGGTAGTAAAACCAACAACCATTCATGTGATGCGTACTCTTACTTTGTTTAGGGATTGGATTGTTAGATAGCTTGATGTCAACAATACCTTTCTCAATAGGGAATTGGAAGAAGATGTTTATATGAGCCAACCTTAAGATTTTACTAATTAGTCCAAGCCAAGACACATTTGTGTGCAAGCTTAAGAAGGCTCTATATAGCCTTAAACAGGCTTCTCAAGCTTGGTCTACAAAACTGAGTTACTGCTTGATTCAGTAAGGGTTTCAATACTCTCAGGCAGATAGTGTATATGAATGGTAAAGGCATGGTCGTATTTCTTATTTATTATGATGGCATTGTTGTGATTGAATCAGGGGCTCATACAAAGATGATTGACATGTTGTAAAATACGTTTGCTCTCAATGACTTGGGTGTTTTAAACTTCTTTCTTGGCAATGAAGTTGTTCGAAGTGATGATGATTTTCATCTTTTCCAATAGAAATACATTCATCACCTTATTGAGAAGAATAATTACTTGAAGCAAAACCAGTGAGTACACCTATTCTTAATGGGAAAATAATTTCCAAAGTTGATGGACAACCATTAGATGATTTCACTCAATATAGGTCAGTAATAAATGCACTGCAATACTATACACTTACTAGGCCTTACATCTCCTACTCAATTAACAAGTTATGCCAATTACTTGAAGCTCATTCAGATGTGTATTGATCTTCTATTAAGATATTGCTAAGTTATCTAGCTGGTATCTTGAGAGTATTGTTCTTTCCATGAGTGCTTATAGTTATGTTGATTGAGTAACATGACCAGACGACAAAATAAGCTTGGTGTCTTATGCATGTTCTTAGGTCATTCCTTGGTTTTGTGGTCATCTAGAAAGCAACGTGTAGTGTCTTAATCATAAACTTAGGTAGAATTCAGATCACTAGCATATGTTACAACTAAAGTTACTTGGCTAATGAAGATTCTTAAGGAACGGTCAGTATGTTTGCCTTAAGCACCAACATTGTTTTGTGACAATTTCAACGGTTAATATTTGGCCAACGAAATCCAATGTTACACTTTAGAACTAAATATGTAGAGATAGATTTTTACTTTATCAGGGGAAAGATATAGGCAGGAGACACTATTGTAGAATATGTTCCAATTGAAGCTCAAATTACATATATAATGACCAAATCATTACACACTCCATAATTTCAAAATCTTAAAGTTAATTTTATAGTTTTTGATAGAATATCAACTTAAAGGAGGATGTTACAATATGTTAAAGGTAGTTAAAATATGTTGAGTGTATGCTATCGATATCTACTTGTAATGTAATGTATAAACTCTAAAATAGAGCCATTTGATTTAGTTGTCATTAGCAACAAAACAAGCTTTTTCACAAGTGTATAAAAAGATGCTATGTATTGCTATAAAAATCAATAAAAATACATATTAAAATTCTTTATCATCTTCTTTCTTACTTCTTCTATGTTTTTTACATTTAATTCTTTTATTTAAAAATTAATAATGTGAGAGAAGATAAGATGTGAACGGTTAAAGAAATAAAAAAAATTAGATTAATTTTTAGGACTATATTTTAATTAAATTTATAGAATTTTTTATATTTCCATGTATTTCTTTACTTGATATAGATTTTTTATAATTTTTTAATGATAATAAACATATAAATGAATAAATATATTTTTTACCTTGTTATTATTTTTAAAAGGTAATTCAATGATAAGGTTATTTATGATATTATGTTTAACTTTAGTGTTATTAGAAAGAAAAAAATTAAACTTTGAGAGTATTTGGAAAAAAAACAAATATAAATCTTAAGAGTATGATTGATTTTTTTCTGGTTTTTAAAAAATTTATATAATGCAATTTCATGGGTAAGATAGAAAAACGTTTCATTTAATACTATACTTATTTACATGTAATGGATCCTTCGTTGAATAAGAAATAATATCTTCTAAAAAATATCAATACCACTGTAACAGAACCCTGATTATAACAAATAATATTATATTAAAAACGTTAAAAAGTTACGTCTATTAATGCACCAGCTTTATATAACAATTATTCCCCAACAATATTCCTCTTTATGAGACTTCAAAGAGTAGAATTCTATATAGCACTGATGTGGCAACAATATTTGTAAGGAGAATATGTACAAGATGTATCAAACATAAATAATTTATTAATAAATAATTTAAATAATAATATAATTATAATTATTTTTTATAATAATATTATAAAAATATATTAAATATTTATTTTTATTTTTATTATTAACATATTAATATTATGATAATATTAATTTTATTTGTGATAATATTGATATCCAGCTAATTTTCCCATTACAAATTTAGTAAAAACAAATGCATACTTACGTGTCCGTGATCTAAGAGAAGATGAGTGGGGTTACAACTCCGAATCACCAACGTTGGATCTACGTGTCAAGTCATACCAATCTGACACGGAAAGATTTATTTATTAGTTATATAAAGACGTTAGTCTATATCAATTAAAATGTATAATAGAAATAAAGGAAAATGCTAATATTACATGAATGACTAGAAAAAATATACATTTTTTTATCTCTCCCTACTTCTCATAATATTATCCTATCAATGATTTAAAAATAACTTTAGAAATTATTTATTTTTATTGAAGTGATAATGCTGTATTTTATACAAATAAAATATAAAAATAATATCATTTATATATATATATATCTTATACTTGATAAATAAAATAATTAATAATAAATAAAATCTCTCACAGACTTAAGGTGATATTTAATACATATACGGTTACATTTATTTTCTCTCTCACTCAATCAATTATCAATCACAATTTGATTATAACAGAATTTTTAAATGCAATTATATTTGCACGCATATGTAGTGTTACTAATTATAATTATGATAAGATAAAATAAATAAAATATTTTTTCACACGTATTATAATCGAATTAGATAATTTTACACTCATTTTTATATTTAATTATATATTTAATTCATTTTAAAAATTAATAAAATTATTTATTTTTTAGATGATATTAACACGTATTATAATATATATATAATGTAAGTATAAAACTTGTAAAAATTAATGTGTTTTTAACAATCTTTTTGAAAAATGTTATTATTATACCTTTTTTTATTATCTATTTTTGGATTTATAATCTTTATATTGTATCATATATAAAAATATTTTTAAAAATATAAGTAATATGTATGTAAAAATGGATAAAACTTTTTAAAAATAATATTTACAATTACATAATATAAGTAATGCATAAAAAATAATGAAAATTTGTGTAGATTAATATTTCTTTTATTAGGGTTAGCATCCGATCAAAAACATTTATTTTTTATCAATTTAAATTTGATCTGAAACGAATTAGATTTAAGGATTTTCAATCTATTTGACACAATGATGTAATCAAGTACATCAATCTGAAGTAACTCAATTATGAACATATTGAATTTTTTTCATATCGAATAAAACTAAATTAATATTAAAATTTATTTATAAATTATTGTTATGTAAATAAAACACAATATACACAATATTTAAATTTTAAATTGGTGTGTTTTGAGCAAAAATTATTATTTATAGTCACAATTTAAGGAAACAATATGCTTGAAAAAGGGTAAGTTATCATAAAAGTCTCTTAGATTATGTTATTTTTATCATTTAATCCAAAACGATATGGTTAGGTCAAGTAGTTTTGTTAAAAAGGTTAACTAAAGACAAATTATAATATTGTAATGATTTTTTATTTAAAATATTATTATCTTTTATTAAATAATTAAAGCGTAATTAAAATACAAGTATTTAACAATGGTAAAAGTGAAATTTAATATAAAATATTTTATAAAAAAATAAACAATAAAAAATTTATTTAAATATAAAATATTAAAATAAAATAATGGTAATTAACAAATATTAAAAAATATAAGATTTTTTTAATAATAATATGGACTTTTATCGTGGTTAAAAACTAGTATTTTAATCATTTTTAATTACTTCACTGAAAAGTAATAACATTTTAATAGAAAAATTATTAAGATAATATGATTTATTCTTAATTGATCATTTTTATAAAATTAAGAATTGAATAACAACATTTCTAAAATAATAGATTAAATGATACAAATGATCTAATATAATAGATTCATTTGACATTTTTCTCTAAATTTTAAAGAGATTTAAATTTATTTTTTATTACAGTAATAATTTAATATAATTGTATTATGTATATTATTTAAATATAATATATGATAAAATAAATAAATATTTATTTATAATTTTAATTATAATTCATTTAAGATAGAATTGTAGTGTATTATAAAATTTATCAATTTGAATATGACGAATAAAATTATATATTTTTCAATATAAATCAATTCAATTATAAAATTTATAAATTATCTAAATCTAATATATTAGAAAAAAAAATTAACTTATTACATGTTCAAATTTGTGGGAAAAATTATTTATTAAAAAGTATATATCTTATTATTATTATTAAGCATATGTAATAAAAAAATTCTTATATTAATTATGATAATAATTGCGATATAATTATTATACATATAAGAAGGAAATTCTGCCGGCAATAGACACGTGGCATACTTAAATCTCCATCTTGTCCTCTATTTAGACCCTCACACCCCTTATTTTTCTTCTCATCGAAATCCTGTGACTAATTCGCCTTTTGCTGTTTCTCAAGTAAGATCGTTCTATTGGCTTCCCAATTTGATGTTTTATCTTTTTTTTCGATCATTCTTAATTTTGTTTCTGCTATATTTGTTTTAGTTCAAATAATAACGAAATTATTATTTGATTTCTCTGAGTTAAAATTTTGTAGTTAGATTGTTCTAAATTTTGCTTTTGGATCGCTTGGATTTTCTTGGAAAATGAAGGAAACCGCGGGAAACCCCCTCCATCTCAAGTCATTGAACCACATCTCACTCATTTGTCGATCAATTGAGGAATCCTTGAATTTCTATCAGAATATTCTTGGTTTTGCCCCTATCAGGAGGCCTGGTTCTTTTGATTTCAATGGTGCATGGTAATTTTCACAGTACCAATTTTTGAAATATCAAGAACTCGATACTTCTTTCTTTCTTTTTTCGGAAAGATCCTTTTTCCTTTGCTTGATTTTCAATTTTAGATTCTGAATTTAGTATGTTTTATAGGTTATACGAGTATGGAATTGGAATTCACCTCTTGCAATCTGAAGAACGTGAGAAAGTGCCCAAGAAAGGAGAAATTAATCCAAAGGACAATCATATTTCTTTCCAGGTTATTTTAATCAAACTCCTCAATCTCTACTTCTTATATATCACGATTAAATTTCTCTAGTTTAATTGAGGAATGAAGCTGATTATTGACTTGATGAGTGTTGATTGGGTAGTGCGAGAGTATGGAAGCTGTGGAGAAGAAGCTGAAAGAAATGGAAATAGAGTATGTGAGAGCCAAGGTAGAAGAAGGAGGAATTGAAGTGGATCAAATATTCTTTCACGACCCAGATGGGTTCATGATCGAAATATGCAATTGTGATAACTTGCCAGTGATCCCTCTAGTGGGTGAAATGGCTCTGTCATGCTCGCGTGTAAACCTACAGATGTTGCAGCAACAACAACAACAACCACCCCAAGTACAAATGGCTTCAAAACAGTACTGGTAGTGAGATAGACACAGAGAGATTCTGTTGTTGTTTTGTGGTTTGGGAGTGTGAATGAAATAAGAGGAACTACTAGTTCTATTTGTTTTTGTTTGGTTCCCGTATAATTATGTCTGTATAATAAAACAAATGTAAAGTAATCATCGTCCAACATGGAAAATAGATGTATTGCTTTCTTTTAAAGATGAGTCTACTTAGCTGGCCTGCATATTTCGTTTTATATTTTATTGTTTCACTTCCTACTTCCCTCTTACGTATGTTGCTAATCATAAACAATGGGCTAACTTAAGTACTCGACAATAAAAATATGAGATGCTTTAAAAAATAAATAAAGAAATGGGCCAGGATGTATGAGAAACTGACTGACACCTCTATTATAATTTAAAATGGGGTCATCAAGTCAACATGAATTATAGTTTTAGCTAGGCACGTACGTAAGTTTTTTTTAGGTTTAATTATATTTCCTAACCTATTTATTTATAAATTAAAGATAAATATTTATTTTAATATTATATAAAATAATTTAATCTATTGTTTTTGTTATTTTTATTGTAATTTAACATAAATATTATTATAATATATTTTAATTAATTATTTCATTCAAAAATTAAAAAAAAAAAAATTCACCACCAACCTTATCTTTTTTCACCCTGATCCAAATCTCAATATCCATTTAAAATTATAAAATTCATATTTTTATTAAAATGAGAGAAATTAAAGGAAGCATTAAGGATTTTTTTTAAATGTTTAAATGAAATAATTGATTGAAAGAAATTATAATAACATAAGTGTTTTATTGTAATAAAAAATAATAAAAGTATAAAATTGAAAATTTTAACATAATATAAATATCAAAATTAACATTTTTTTTAATAACATAAAAAGATATTCTTTTTATAGGGTTAATGTGAAACTATATAAAAAACTTAGTGGTATCAAAACTGGATGGAATTTTCACATGTAAATTTAGAATATTAAGGGAGGGTTGTAAATGGTTTTTAATCATTCATCTTAAATCTCATGTTAATTTATGTGATTATGATAAATCATTTAAAATATTATTAGTAATATAGAATTCTTAAAAAATTAGGTGATTTTTTTTAAATGATGTGTAATAATTCTGGTAATAAAAAAAGAAATCAGGACATATTTTAAAAAAGCACAAAATTCCGAATCATTGTAAATAATTGGCAAGGTGCAAGTAATTCTTTGCTTGTCTATTTTTCAGTTTTGGTACGTAGTATTAAAACTTTCGGCTTTTGAGGGTTCGAGGCAATCTTATACTAAGATAACTTGCCAGGGGATGAAAAAGAAATGATAAAAAAAGATAATGGTTTATATTCTTAGTCATGCAAAGCTATCTTGATCTACATGGAATCAATTTTATTACGACAAGAAAGTCTTTAGTTCAAAAAATAACAAAGTTGAAAAAAACTATTCAAACACATGTTTCTTCTATTTCCTGGCATGTCTTTTTGACGAGGAGATATTTGAATTCTTTGTTAAATAATTTTTTAGTTATAATATTTATAAAATTGTAAAAAAAAAAAATTGGTATATATTATATTTAAATTTTAAGTTTTTAATACCCAATATATTATAAATATTTAATAATTTAAACTTATTTTTATTAAAACAAGATAAATATAACATATTTTTAAATTAAAACCCTAACACTTTTATACCTTTTAATATCAATTATACTGAAATGATATTTATTGGAGATTCTGAAATGAATAATATTGTCCGATATTCTGAAATGAATAATGAAAACCCTAACACTTTTACACCATTTAATATCAATTATACGACACAAATATAAAAGTATTTTGTAATTTATTGATATTTAATTAGTCATAAAATTTATTAAAGCAAGTGATTTTGATGTTTCACGGTGGTATATAAATTACTATTTTAAAATCCGAATGTTAATCTTTGTACCCGATCAACTCCCTCCTCAAATAAAATAAAAGTAGAAGTTTTTAAGTGAATTGATGTCACAAATTTCTACAAAATATACAAAGATCGAAACAGAACTGATCACTAAGAGATTAATCCATATTGCAAGTGGAGATTATGATAATTAAGATTAATTACAATTAATACTATTGTTGATATTCATTCTTATCTTAGTGTTTTACACTTTTGTAGACATCCATTAATTAATTCGATCATCAACACAGTGGAGATTAATTGATGACAAGCATTAATAACAATAAAACACACAACTTACGCTTAATTATTAATTAGTTATAATATTATAAAATAGGATCATGATCACCATGCAGTAGATGCTAAAGCTCATCTGAAAGCATTTTTTCATAATTTTCAATAGAGTTGTGCCTCTGGATCGTCAACTGCTGCCTGAACTTCCTTATAAATGCCTCAGCGCTTTCATTAATATCCATAGAAGAAGGCTTATTGTTCTCTATCTTCTTTGTTGGTGGTGTCTCCTTGTCATGATGATCTTTACAAGATTTGGCTGCTTCTTTCTTATTTTCGATGGTGGGTACTACTTGGTGTTGGCATGGAGACAGCAAATTAGAGCTTTTATTCATTGTAGAGCTTCTGATCTGTAATTCTCTATTTCAATTTAACTCAAACTTAATTGCTTCCACTACAGGGTTTATCAGCTCGTTCTCTTCCATATTTATAATAGGGACTCAAAGTGATTTTTCTCTAAAATTGTGGAAGAAGGCTGCCTCCAATTATGGATTAAAGAGTGCGCCGGCCTTCTGTAAGGTTTAAGATAGCAATGACGAGTATTAATTATCCAATAAGATATGCCTAAAAGCTACCATAAAGTATATATTCTTTCCCATCAAAATTTACAGAAAACAGGGTCATATTCCTTATTTTCCTCCAATTAATTAAGATTCTTCATCAGCTCAATGTTAAAGTTTACTTTTCTTGTGTGGAGATACATCCAATAAATGGGGATGAAAGTCACTTGCGTGAAAATAACACCCATATATTATGTTAAAGCTCAAAATACCTTCAAATAAAATTGATATAGAGTCACAATTAATATAACCTTCTATAATATTTAAATTTTGAATTTAAGCTTTTAATACTCATTATATCAATAAAATTCAATAATTTAAATATATTTTTACTAAAATTAAATACATATAACATCTTTTTTAATTAAAAATAACTAATAAATTATTGGTTGTAATTGACGAAATGATTGGATGAAGTTAAAAGGTTTAGCCAAAAGTTAATTAATAAGAAATTATCGCTTGTAATCGAAGAATGTAACTACTTTAATTTATATTAATAAAATTTAAAATTAATATTTTTTTAAATAAACAATACTTAATAGAGAAAAAATAATATCATTTGGTGAGAAATATACTCTATAAATAATGAATTACATCTCTTAATTAAATTATTAGGTGTCTTTAATTTTTCATTTTGTAAAATTTGAACTCTAGAATGCATGAAACATATTATTCATTGCTCCTTAAATATACTACACATCAATAAGATAATTTTCTCTCTACTTTTTATTAAGTATTTGTTTTTTTTTTCAAAATAAAATTTACAATAACCTTTAATTTCATTAATTTAAAATATCATATCATTATCTATATAAAAAAAATGAATAAATTCTACTCAAATGGTCATATTACATCAAAATCGAATGCCTTGCACACATTCACATTAACTATTCCAGTTATTGGGTCACTATTCATGAAAATGGATGAAGGATTTGAGCCTTTTAAAATGAAATCTCATACTCTATTGAACTGATGGATATTAGTAGTAATTTTAATTTTGTAATTATATTAAAACACATTTAAAGAAAATATTTATACAATGTCAAATTTGAACTTACATTCTCTCAATTCTACAATAATAAACATATACTAATGATTTCTCAGTATGTTAAATTAATGCGTACAAAAGATGTATTGATTCAAACAAACTTGCAAAGTCATGGTAATTAAGGCAAACAAATTAATTAAAGACGCAGAGACTTCATTGATTCAACTAACTCTCCCCGTCTCTAATTTATTTTAATTTTAACATTTTCTTATTTCTTCTGCTAATAGTAGAATGCTACATTTTCTTACTCATTTTTTTTTAATAATAAAAATGTGCTAATTTTTAAATAAAATGTTTTAATATTATAATTTTAAAAATATGCATTTTAGTTTCACAATGTAAAAAATCCAAAATGTTCTATGAAGATTTTTTTTACAAATTAGTATGAAGTAGAAAAATAACATGCAGATGACTAAAATAAATAAATAAATAAATGGCGAGAAAAAAGATTGATAAATATATCCTCCATCTTGGAAGAAAAAAAATAGTTATAAGAAGGAGATGAAAGCAAGCATCAGCGACAGCAGAAGATTTGGTATATAATTTGTAGTTTTATTATATTTATCAATTGAAGCATTTGTACCTTATCGTTAGATTAAAAAAAAGTTGGGTTATTTTAGTAAAATAAAGGAGCAAAGTTGGTGTGCATGTATTGAGAAATTTTTAGAATGCTTGCATTTAATGGTATGTGTAGAGAGAGAGAGAGAGAGTGCCATAAGTTAATAAATGTGTGTTTTTAGACTTTCCCTTTAGTTTTAAGTACACACTTGCTTTACTATTTTTTTTAAATAAATAATTACACTTACATACATTTTATATATCGGATGAAGTTTCAGTATTTAATTAAAATATATATTGTTATACTATAAAACAATATGATACACTCTCGTTTTACTTGAACCGACATTTGAATTATGTAGACAGCTTGTTTCATTAAAAACCCACCCCACCCCACCCCACCCCCACTTTGAACTTTTTTATTTTATTTACTTTAAAAAATATTAATATTTTTTTTGCAAGTTTATTTCCACTTTTTACATTCTAATTTGAAAAAAAAATCCCTGAATTTTGTTTTTGTTTTTATTTTTCAATTCTTTTTTATTACATAAACATAAATAAGTGTTCAAATTTCTATCAATTTTGAATCCGTTCACATCAGGGATTATCAGCATGTTTTGCAAGTCATCAATATGTATTCTTAGGTTAACAAAAGTTTTATCCTTGGTTATTTGTTTACCAAAAGCGCAATGGGAAAAAGGGCCCATTGTTGACATTATATTATATGTTTTGTTTTGTATAAGTTCATGATAATATTTTTGATATTGTGTGTTAATTTTTATGAGTAACAAATTTTTGAAAATACTTTTGTTTGTTATATAGGGCGATAAAAATAAGTGAATGAATCGGTGTGTATGTTCATCTATTTAGTGAAATTAGATGGGCTAATCATATACGAATATAGTTTCATTTGTTGCTTCCATGATGCTAAAAGAACTATTATGAATGAGGGGTTGATGCTTAAAAAAGAAGACTTTAGGATTGAAGCAAATAGAGTTGATAGTGATGAACGAAGTGTATTAAAAATCGATAATGAATTACAGGAATTGATGAAGGATTATAGGGATAATAAAAAGTAAAGGCTAGACTTGTTTGTAGAATTTAATCCTTTAGAAGTGCTTTTCTCACCTCCCATGTTAGACTATCAAAGTTTCAAGGGAACACGAGCTATATTACCAAACCAATCACAAAATGAACCACATTTTGAACCAACATATGAACCACCTCACTTTGACATTGATGAACTTAACCTTGATTCATTTGAGTCATTCCCAACTAGTAATAGCCAAAACGAGGGTGAACCTTCAAGGAATTATGAAAGGTTGAAAAAATATAAAGCAAGAATAGTTGTTAAAGTTGAAGATGAACATTAGGACGGAGATGAGAAATATTTTTGGAGTAGTGACAAGGAGGATCCTGATTAGCATGATGAAATTATAAGAAATGATGAAGATGATGATGAAATTTATGATACTAATGATAGTCTTCAAGATTTAGGGGATGAAAATGCCCATCATATCAGTGATACTGACTCAAAAGATTTTCGAGAAAAAGTGCTAAAAAAGTCAACTATCAATATAAAAATAAGAAATTTAAGAGAAGAAATGATGGTAACATTGACTTCAAAGTCAGAGATACATTTAAGGATGATAAAGAATTTAAAGTTATCTTACAAAAATACATTGTTCAAGTTGGGTTCCAGTGTGAGAAGGTTAAAATTGAAAAAACCCGAGTAATTGCAAAGTGTAAAGCACCTGATTGTGGTTGGAGGATACACGCTTCTGTTGGAATTGATAAGAGAACATTTATGGTTAAGACACTTGAGCTAGCAGACAATAAAGGGAGACATAGCTGTCAAAAAGTTGAAAAACAAAGATCTACAACATCCTCTTGGTTAGCTTCCCAATTAAAGGACTTAGTCATGGGAAACCCTAATATAAGTATCCTTATATTAGCTACTGAGTGTAAAAGAAGATGAGGTATATTTGTACCTGACTTGACATTGTATAGGGCAAGAAAAATTGCTTGTGATGGAGAATTGGGTGACCATATTGATAGTTTTTCAAAATAAGGCAATATTGTCATACAATTTTAAGAACCAACCTTAGATCAATGGTAGTTGTTGATACTCATATTGCAATACCAAATGCCAGCCTTTGTTTTAAGAGATGTTTTATTAGCTTATCTGCTTCAAAACAAGGGTATTTAAGTGGATGCAAGCATTTCCTTGGATTGGATGCTAATGGAGGTTTGTTTCCTAATTGCCTTGCTTAGGCTGAATCTGAAAATAGTGAAACTTAGATGTAGTTCATGGCTTTATTAGATCAACATATTGAGGAGTTTGAAAAAATAAGAATGTGTTTCATGTCTGATAGAAAAAAGGTCTTGTTGTAATAATCAATAAGTTTTTCCCAACTTCACATGTTAGATTTTGTGCTAGGCATATTTATGCCAACTTGAAATGTAAGCATCCAAGCATGAAAATGAGATCATTGTTTTGGGCAACATCTAAAGCAACTAGAATAACTTAATTTAATGATGTGATGAATGAAATTAAGAAAGAAGAGCCTCGAACACATGAATATTTAAGTAAGATTCAAGCTTCATATTGGAATAGACATACTTTTGATGATGATGTAAAGGTTGAGTATGTGACCAATAACATGACTGAAAGTTTTAACAATTAGTTGAAAAGAGTGAGGTCTAGACCTATTGTGAATTTATTTGAAGAGGTCAGAAGAAAATTTATGCAAATAATAGTGAAGAGGAATGAAGAGGATTTGAAGTGGACTACTCATTTTCCACCAAATGTAATGAAATACATTCTTCAAAGACAAGAAGAAGGAAGAGTTTTAAAGGTCTTGTATGCTAGAGATCGAATATTTGAAGTATTGGATGGTTGCAACATGTTGGTTGATTTAAATAAGTGGACATGTAGTTGTTATAGGTGGCAATTGAGTGGTTTACCTTGTAAGCATGATGTTTCTTGTATTATGGATAAAGGGTATAAGATTGCGAACTATGTACATCCATATTTTACCAAGGCTTCATATTTGAAGACATATTTCTTTTTGATTCACCCGTTCCATTTGAAAAGGAGTGGGTTATGATGCTTGATGAGTAACAAATACTTTCACCAATTTATAAACCAAAAAAGGAAGACCACCAACTCAGAGACATAGGGAAGCTAATGAACCAGAGAAACATAAGAGGTCGCAAGGATTGAAATATGGGTATTGCAATCAATTTGGTCATAATTAGAGGACATGTAGGGAGAAATTAAAGAATCTAACTAATGAAACTCAGGTAAAATTATAACTATTCATTTATTAAATATATTTGGTTGATTATATTAAACTTTAAATTGTTTGTAGGAAACAACTTCAAAGAAGGTGGTCAAGAAAAAGCAAAACAAAAGAACTAATCAAATTCAGGTAATGTATTGTATAACATATTCATTATGCAATATTTCTTATACCATAAATTAATTTACTGTTCATAAATCAGGTGATAGATAGTAGTGATACAATCAACAAGAAGTAGAAAATGGGAGAATCAACATGTCAAAATGAGCCTTTGATTTGTTCTATAATTTTTATTTTAAAAGATGTAAGTAAATGAGACAATGAATATGATTTGGAAGGAAATATTTTGTAACTCAAAGTTCATGTATACACTGGGTTTTGAGGGACATGACATGAACTTTGTAGTTTTTTGTGTATTTAAATTCATTTATGGTGTCCCCTCCCCTTAGATATTGTAAGAATTTAGATTGTAATATAGACTGTGAATGTGGATGTGAACTATTATTGAACAGGTTAGTATGGAATGTGGATGTGGATGTGAATGTGAACGTAAAATATGAATATCAACTGTTATTGAGCAGGTTAATATGATATGAAAATGAGAATGTTGGTGTGGATGTATGATTTGTAAAATAGACTGTAAATGTGGATGTGGATGTATAATATGTATTGAACTGTTATTGAGCAAGTTAGGGGTATTTTTGGTGAATATTTATAGCTTATTATTGATCAGAAGTGTTTTTGATTATTATTTATATCAGGTTATTGAGTAGGGGTATTTTTGAAAAATATTTTATATCATATTATTGAGAAGTAGAGGTATTTTTTATGAAGATAAATTAAATATTATCGTAGAGATATTTTTGATGAATTTAAATTAATTATTGTATCAAGGGTATTTTCAATGAAGTTAAATTAATTATTATAGTAGGGGTATTTTTGATGTAGTTAAATTAATTATTATAGCAGAGATATTTTTGATAAAGTTAAATTAATTATTATAGTAGGGGTATTTTTGAAGAAAAACAAAACTTCAAGGGTATTTGTGATCATATTTTCAATGGCAATATTCAAAAAGCTATATAGGTAGAGGTATAAAAGTCTTTTTCAAATATTAATGTCATTTTTCACAACTTTTTAATGTTTATGTTAAATAATATGGGAATTTTTTAAGATACTTTAAACCTCACGAGTATTGTAGTTTGTTTTAAACGTTAAGAGTATTTATGAAGATATTAAAAACCTCAAGAATATTTTTGATTTTTTCCCAATTCTATCACTTATATATGAATTCTCGTGCATGACATTACATGGATACCAAGAAAGTGTAATCATATAACAAATGAACTACCCAAATGGGTTCTTTAGCTAATTTATTTTTTGTCAACTATCTCTGTCACTATGTAAAAAGATCATGGATGAAACAATATTTTTGTTATCACCATTTATATTTTGGAAGTTTATAATAAGAATCTAATTAATCTAGAATACATGAATAAGTTGTTTTTAAATTTTATTAATTTATAATTTAATAACATAAACAAATTGACTAGATATTCAATCGCGTATAAATAGTAAAATATCAAAATTTAAAAAAAAACATACTAATAAGTGCTTAAAAAGGATAAAAATTACTATAATTTAATTGATTAAATAGATTTATATTTGTATGATTTTATCATATTTTTATATAAATTTATCTTTTTGGAATCATAGGTATTTTAATTGTTTTTCAGGTATTTTCGTTCAAAAATAACTTAAAGACTCGATGAAAAATACTGGAGTAAAAGCATCATAAATATGTGGATAAAAGAATGAGGAAAAGTCAAAAAGATAGAAAAATTGGACAAAATGGGTCAAAAATACCAAAATCTCACACACAGCCGCCCATTCATGTTGAGTCCCGTGCATACCAGTGTATGTGTGTGCATGCCCAACTCATGCCCACACGCAGCCGGAACACACCAAGCATAGGCCCGCACTTGCGTAGCTAGCGTATGCAACCAACATACGTCGTGACGATTTCTGCTCCCGTCGGCACACGCCTGTGCCATGTCTCGCGCATACCAAACGCCCATCTACAGCAAATTTTTCACCTCACAAGCGTACCAGCCTATCCAAATGCATCCAAAATCAATTTTTGAAATATTTTCCCACCTTTTTTAGCCTTTTCCTCAACTATAAAAGGACATTTTTCCCCATTGTAAAACACATAATTTTCTCAGTTCTTTCACTCTCTACAAAAAAACAATTAGTACTTAGTTTTAAAGTTCTTCTCTTTTTGAGAAGAACTAGCTATGTTTTTTTAGATTTTTAGTTTTTGATTTAATAAATGGAAATGCAAATATGTTTGGAGGTTTTCCAGTACCAGAATTAGCATCAAAGTTCTATAAGTATTCTTTTGAGGTATAGTTTGAAAATGAAATTCTTTAGAGTTAATTTTTTTTGTTATGTTTTATTCTTATATGTTATGTTTAATTTGTCTGTGATTAAATTTAATATCGTTGTCTGTTTATAAATATGATATAATAATAACGTTGTTATGCTTGCGAAATATTAAATAGGTAAAACATCTCTATAAAACAAATTAATTTTATTTTTATTCAAGATTTTATATTAAGGATGTTATAGAGAAATATATTATTTTTTATTACAAACTTAAATTTAAAAATTAGATTTTAAGGTTTGATTATCCGGTCTGATTTAGAGTAGTGCTCTTTTCTTTGTTGGTACAATCCCCCAATAGTTACAGTAGACCTTTATTTCAAAAGTTTTTTATAAGAGCAATTATTCGAAAATATATTTATAACATATTTTCAAAATTAGTTTTAAAACTTAAAAGTTAGTACTTGGATAATTAAATTCTTAGGTTTAGTTTGGACAACTTGAATAAAGTTTAAAATATCTAACCCCATCAAATGTGTCATTTAAATGATTCATTTTCAATCTCTTATAAAAAATGAATTAATTTAATTAACCAAATTAGTTATCGGTCACATTCATAGGTGTTAATTCATTTGTTTAATTGACAAAGAATATTTAATCCTACCAAAGGTGGTGTTCATATAAAAAATAAAGAATCAATAAATATCAATTTATATCTTTAATAACATAAATAATATTATCAAACATAATTAACTTAATTATTATATCCATAAATTCTCCACTATTATGAATGATGCAAATTTGCATAAATGTTTATTGAATTCATATTTATGTTTATTTTTATGTTATTTAATTAGGAAACACAAAAACCAAAATATCGTAAAAGAATGTTTATTAATTTGTTTAATTAACAAAAAATATCTAACCTCACTAAAGGTGTATTCATATAAAAGAGAAAGAATCAATAAATATCACTTTATATCTTTAATAACATAAATAATATGAGCAAACATAATTAACTTAATTATTATATCCATAAATACTCCACTATTATGAATGATGAAAATTTGCCTAAATATTTATTGAATTCATATCTATATTTATTTTTATGTTATTTGATTAAGAAACACAAAAACCAAAATATCGTGACAGAATATTTATGATTTAATTTCATTTTTAAGAGTTTGATTAATAAATTAAAAACTATATATATTCCTTCTTTAGATCGACCTTGTGAGTATACTTATCATTTTCTATAAAACAATTCGTATACTTGCGAGAGTTTTACAAATATAAAACAAAAGTATCTACAAGATCATAATTACATGCCAATCTTGTCCCATCACACATGATATTTTTAGGTGAAAACAACCTAGGTTATAACCATGACTTAGAGAAAATCATCCATTTACCGAACAACATAACTTTTCATTACGAAAACCAAACATTCAAGTACAAACTCAATCTTATGTTACCCTTTTATATGATAATGTCCCAATATATCTAACTTATGAAACCCTGCTTTATTTTCAAAATTTTCAAGATAAGCGTGAGTGGTATCTAGATCAACATTCTAATCATCTCCTTGCTAATCAGACATGTTCACAAAACAACTGTAAAAGTGTTAGCAAAAAAAATACAAGTATTTGTGTGTGTTCTAAAACAGGTTTAATAATGAATAATCCTAATTAGATGATTCAAAGCATATATCAATTAAATCAAATCAACTAGTAAATCTTATAGCAAGAAGATTAAGCAAAAGTTCAATAAAATAACTTATTTAAAATTTAATAATTAAATCAATATAATCATGATCACTCAAAAATTTATTTTATATAAATATGTAAGATCCTAATCAAGAAGAAGCTATATGATCATAAAAAAATATGAAATAAATAGGCTCCAATTTATACTAACATAATCATATATAAATATATGAAGAGATGGAGTTAAGCCTAATTAAAGTGGAGCAAGGAGAAAATAAACATGGTTGTTAAATCTTGTGCTCCTAAAAATTTACTCTATAGTTCTATGTATAATTGTGAGAGAAAAGTGACATATTTATTATGTAAGGTTTATAAGTGTTAGCAATATTCATAAAAAAACATCCAAACATAATTTTAGTTTCTTGGCGTGTCTTTTAAGAATATTTTCCAACCAAAGAAACTACGAAGCTCTAATGAGCACATCTCAAGTATATATTTATTCATATGTATGTTAGATTTCATATTATACATATAGGAATATTTTAAATTTAGACTACTCAATCAATCAAGACATATTTAGATCGATCGAGGTGTGTAGATCGATCGAGAATCAATCTACTCAGGTTAAAAGGTCCTATAATTAATTTTTCATTTAAATAGAACAATTGAGTTTTTAATTATCGATCAAGTACTAGATTGATATACTTGTATCAAAATTTATTTAATATCATGGATCAATCAAGGATTGATTAGATCAAATGAACTTTTTGGCTCGATCGATTAAGCACAACTTAGAACGATCAAATGACCAAATTTTAAACTTTAACCTTATTATTTATTGGTCTATGAATTTTTTAATGGATAGAATTATAATTGGATTGTAACCTTCAATCTTTCCTATATAAAAAAAATAATGCGTCATATTTTATTTAACCACACTTGAATCAACTTTTATATTCTAAGCTTTCTCTCTAAATCTATTTTGCAAAACTATTTTGATAGACTTTTTCATTAGTTAATTTATCAAACATTTTGTGTTTGTGTTTAATTTATTAACAAGCTTACAATATTTGTGATATTCTTCCTTAATATCTGTTCTAATATTGCTAGTGATTTTGATTTAACTGATATTTTATAAAATCATTTAGTTAAGATTTTTGATTATTGAATCTACCCTAGGACATGTCATGCACTTGTGTTATTATGCTAACTTTTTAGGTGTCAATTGAACGGATTCGATAACTCGTGTGACTCGAGTTTATCGGAATGTTGGTCCTAATCTGAATACCTTGCTTGTGGAAACTGTGAAAAAAATCAAAGGTCTGTAAGTAGGTTAATTAGGTGCATTAACTAAGTGGGTAGTTTGAGTCCTAACATTTTAATCGAACATTATTTTGATAGCAGATAGTTAGGTGATTCGATGGACTATTGGTTTTTCTGTTAGGTTATTATTGTAGCTTAAATTGTTTCCATTTAAAATTCTCATGTTTTATTTTATTTTTCTATATTGTTTTATTTACATATGATTGCAAATCTGGTTGTTTGTAAAATTTTAATTATCTATTCATCTTTCTCCGACTAATTTGATCAATAACTAAATAAACTTTCATATATAAACCAAGAGCCAAAACATCACTTATATGATGTGGCACAATTCTATAGGTAGATGGTTGTTGATTGAGATTAAAAAACAAATTAGTGTGAACGAAATATGTTAGCTTTCAATAACAAGATCAATCGCTCCCAAAAATAAGTTACGCATACGTAACATGGAGGATCGATCCCTCTATATGTGAATATATGCTTAGTTTTTTATGCATAGAATGAAGGATCGAAGTGTGATTGATTACAAATGGATCATTTTATCTTAAAAGGTTAATATATTTATCATATAATATCAAAATTGATCTAATCAAGAGCTTACATAAAATACACTTAAATATGTATACAATTCTATGTGTGATAGTTATAAAAAATATATCTAATTTACGACTAACCAGAATCTGAAAGTTTTTTCAATTTTTCTTGAGAAACTTTATAACAAACCTAAAGACAATATTAGATATAAATATTTTGTCAAAAACAACAAATACTCATAGTTCTTATATATATAAATATAATTATAATATCTTCGTTGTAAAGAAAAGAAAAAAAAAGTTTAACAAAATATAAACACCCACTAATCTTTGAACGTGTGTATATATAATAAAAAGAAAAATATCATAAAATTCATTTATATTAAGTTATTTATATCTTTACTTTGATTATAAATGATAATGTTTATTATTTTTTTAATTAAAATATGAGAATTTTAATTTCACCCCATAAAAATACCTTAAATAATTGGACTTAATTGATAATTTTTTAAAATTACACGACTAATAAAACTCAGCAAAAGTGTATTAAACCCATAGTTATTTGGACTCTGCAATCCCAAACCCCGAATTCACACCAGATTCCGTACATATAAATTGTTTACAACTTACCATTTGCCAGTTCTCTATAACCTGATTGGCCATTGCCTATTTGCTTTCGCCCAAGTCGAGGCTTTGAGTTCTGGTATTAAACTCATAAATTATTTACAACTTATATTCAAGACGACCACTTGTGGACGACCTTATTCTTCTTTTTCCTCTTATTTTGGAGTGAAAAGTGAAAGAACTGCAAACAAGGAGGTATCAACAGCGCCATGAACAATGATTGGTCCAACTTACTCAGACTGCACCCAGATTGATAAGAGAACTTAAGGTTTCTCATGTATCTATGATTTCACTATAGATTAAGGGCTGTTAAGAAGGAAGGAATAGCTGAGTGCCTGAGTCCAAAGATCCAATCATTCTATTGAAGCCTTCAAAAGGCGAAAAGCAAGCAGGTGGGTCGACCAAACCCCAACTTGTGCCATGAGCTTCCCAACAAAAGGATGTTGAATCTTCCCCTGTGTATGATACAAGCTGGATATCTTCTAAATATAATGATTCGCATGGGAAGGTATCACTACAGGCAAACTTTATCACTTCCTCCGTAGCTGAAGTGCCTTTTATGTGAATGAAAGATATATTCTTCACTTTTACCGCTGAAGTCTGCATTAATTTCAACATAACAATTGTTATTATCAATTGGTCTATGATATTTTAGGCTAAATGAATTATGGTTTACATGAGATGATATAATTTCTCAATTGCAGTGAGATAAATCGTAGACTATCCTGAAGCTTCTACCAAGCTGAGCAAGTGACAATATGACCAAACTGCATTGAGCTTCATACCAGCAAATACGGTTTCAACAATAAAATGTGTAAGCATTTCAACAAGAACATCACCTGATTTCGACATGGGAGCTGTGAGTCACAATAATACTGGTCTATAATTATTGGATTTGAAACATTTTCCATTAGTATGTTTTGGAATGTAATCTTCGAGGCAATACCACGACCTCCCTGAAGAATACATATAAATACATAAATTGCATGCATGGGCATTGAGAGAGGGAGAGAGATAGAAAGCTTGAGCAATTTAATAAGTAACAAAATATACCTGCCACGTTTTGATCCTGACTCCATTATCAGTATTGAAAAGAAAAGCTCCATCAACCAATACATCATGTACCTGTGACCATGTCTTGGATTTGCCCAAGCTTCCAATACTAACAGTGTATTTCTTAATTAGTTCGTGTCTGCTTAATGGCTGGACTTCTAGCTAAAAAATTAAATCTCCTTTTACCTTATCCCATGGCCTGGACCGCAAGCAATCTGTCTTATCTTAATCCGTGTGGAGTTGCCAACTATAGATACACAATCATCTCCTGTACACAATATTTAGTAAGTAAAAGATGATGACATCCAAATCCTTATTACTAAAAGTGAAAGCTTCTACTACAAACTCTAAAACTACGATTTATGTTGAAAGTTACAAAGCTTTGATCTTTGCCTATTTTAAAAGAAGAATAAGAAATAGAAAAAGCATTTCATGAGAGAGAATCAAATAGGTTTTACCTACCGTTTCCAAAATTATTTCATTTTTAGAGAAAAGTAAGATAAACATAAGATGATAGAGAACATGGCATAAAACAGAGAAAGGAAGTTAGACTACAGGTATGATAAAGTTAGAAGGTTGAGGATTTAATGATTACCCTTCTTCCACCACTCTGCCCTCTTTTTAATGACAGTGGAATTATTTTTAAAAGATTAAGCATAATTGCTGAGGTTTAAAAGACTTAAAAGATAATACAAAGGAAAATCATTACCTCACTATTTGTGCATACAAAATCCATACTGCTCCAGTTTATATCTTTTAAACTTAAGCACAAATCCTATACTTACATGCTCAAAACTTCCAATGGTAGGAGTTGAGGTTTGCTAACCTGTTCCAATCAAACTATCCTTCAGCTCAATACTTCTTGATGTGCTAATGTGGATTCCATCAGTGTTGGGACTAAAACCAGGAGCTATCACTTTGAGATGGGAAGCCGATACTCGAATACAGTTAGTAAACGCAATGTGCATCTGTGGACTGTTAAGCAGCATAAGTTTTCTAACTTTCAAATGCTTGCATTTATGAAAAGTAATTGCCTGAAACACAATGGATACCCCTTATTAACCCCCTCAAAACCAGATACCAAATAAGTGGAAGTGACTGAATGAAACGGAGCTTACTGTGGGAGCATGTCGACATGGCTGCAATAAAAAAAATAAAAGAAAAGTCACTTCAGACAATATTTGAACATGTTTACGGAAGAAGTATTAACTAAAGTCGAGCAACAGAACAGTACATTAGTTGAATTGATCTTGCAAGATCGAGCCCACCATTTCTGTCCCATCCCATCAATTGTACCTTCCCCTTCAACAGTGAGATGCTTCATATCATGGATGTAGAGCCATTTACGTGGATTCAAACCAGCCCAAGCATCAGGATCTTTAGGAGCAATGATGGCTCCACATATCTACAAAGATATAAAATCATAATGAAAGAGGGGATATATTTTGAAGTAAAAATGGGAATTCATAAAAGAAAAGTAGAAACTCTTACCTTTAAAGTCATCTTTGAACGACAAGGACCGCCAAGTTTAACTGGATAGATCAAGTAAGTGCTTCCAGCTGGAATTACAATGCTACTTCTTTTGGGGAACGAACAAGCTAATTTCCAAGCAATAATCAGAGCCTAAAAAAATGGAAATTAATTACAACAAATTTCTGTAAATGGGCTTCTTGTTCATGGATCTGTAAAAACGCAAAACTCGAATCTTTTCATGCCATATGCAATTTCTAAAAGAAATTGTCGATTTCTGACAAATGGGTTTAATCATTATGAAACGCAGACCAAGTAAAGGATGAAATGCCTCAATAAATTCATATAAGCCATTTAAATAGAGTAACCTAAAGTTTATTCATACAACATAACAAGAGAAGAAGAAAAAGTCTCAAAAGCTCTGAAGATAGATAGGAAATTCTGAAAACTTGGTTACCTCAGTGTCATTGCTAATGCCATCACCTTTTCCGCCAAAATCACTGAGAAAAAGAACCGTTTTGGGTCTGGAATGTCTGGGTCGAGTTCTGACTGACCCAGATAGTGGGAGCTTTAAGAGAGACTCGAATGGATTTGCATGCTTGAGTTGTGAGCTCCCAAAAACAATGGATATGTGAATAAAACCGATAAAAAATGGGGAAACTGACCAAGATCTCAAGTGTTTCATAATTTGCCAATAAGTGTCACAGAGAGATTCCAAGAATCCACAACTTGAGAATTTTGAATATTACTCCTTGCTTAATCTAAAGGGTAGCTGCTGGCATGTGCTCAAACTGACAAGCAATTGTCTGTTACTGCCGCCTTACGGAACTGAGGAGACTAACTGAGCCGATTATTGCACTAATCGTGTCGTATCTAAAGAAATGAAGTTATTCAATAGAGTAATTCTATTTTTAGAGTTTTCATTTGAAAAACGTAACACAAGTTTGGGTGGAAAACCGTTAAGAGGTAATTACGATTTACGAATGCGTATTTGGCATAGATAGAACAATGATTACGATCACTAGCATCCAACGTGCCGGCACCTGTCCCTGCATCTCGCGCATGTGAGTGTATGAAAATTAATTGAAATGATAATAAATATGAATTGAAAAGAAAATGTAAAACTTTTTTTTTTAAATAATTATAAAGAATCACAATAAAATATTTATTTATTTAAAAATATATTTAATAATAATAAAGAATATAAAATATAAGAAAATATTTAAATAAGAGAGTTTTGTAATTATTACCATGTAAATTTATAAAATTTGATTTAATATTAATGGAGAGCAGGGAAATAATTAGTGAAAAAACTCTTAAATTTGTGAGTTTTTTATTCTCTTTTCACTGTATTTTAAAAAAGTAAATAAGGGAATAAAAATTACTCTTTTTTATCGTTCTCTTTCCTTGTTATTTAATACATCTTTAAAATATATTTTCTTCCAATTACATTAATTATTCTCTTTATTAAATATTAAACATATATATTTTTAATAATTACAATATAAAATAAGTCATCAAGTATTGGATCCTGCAATTTTAACCATATAAAAGTTACAAGCATTTTATCAAAATTATAATTTTTTTATAAATGTTTTTTAATAGAACCTCAAAAGTCTTATACTTTAAATTCATTAGAATTAAAATATTTGTTTACAAGGTTCCACTATTGTTTACATGGCTAAAATAATTATATCTACAAATATTAACATGTCATGTATATATTTGACCGAAAAAAATGTATAGATACCATTTAAATGTGACATGAATTAAAAAAAATCAAGAGTCAACTCAATTTATAAAATGTAAGGAATAATAATAAAATAATAATGTAAATTATAGTTTTATATCAATTATTTTTTAATAATTTTACATTTTAAATTACTATTCATCTATTATTAACATGTGCAGAATGTAATTTGAATTAAAAATTATAAATAAGACTAACAAAATAAGGTAGACATTAAAAACATAGAAAAAGTATTTATTGTTCCAATAAAAAGAAATAATCTTTTCATCCAAGATGCAAATATTATAAATTAATAAATTTAATAGTAAAATATTTAGAAAAAAAAAATTTAATTTATAGAAGAGATATTTTTTCAACATTTTTATCACAATGTTAACCCAAGATCGATACATTATGTCCATAAAATTTTGTCCAAAAAACAAAATAACAATATGATAATTTTATTATTTTGTTTGAATAATCTGAGTGGATTCCATTTATATATTATGACGTACCAAGGTAATTGGTAGAATGATCTAGTTACTTAGGCTCAAACGGCTGATGAAGTGAGAGTTAATGAGTTATAATGGTTTGTTTAGAAAAACAATTAAAAAACTAAAATGAAGAAAGAACGGAGATGATGTTTTAAAAAGGTGAAAATCTTAGATAGAACTTTTTTTTTTATGATTTTTTCATTTTAATTTATTAATTTCATCATTATTTTTTACAATTATATTTATTTTTATAAAAATAAACATAATTAAAATAAATATGTTACATATATTCTTTATACTATCATCTTCTTTAAAAAAAAAAAAAAACAATCACCCATACATTTAATTCATTGTACTGATTCATCAAATAGTGTTTATGTAAGAGTTGAAACGTCCATAATATCGTTGATATTATTATTTTTTATATATTTTGAAATTAAAATATAATATCCACGTCTTTTAATTAAAATGTCATGATATTATGGACAAAATATAGTTGTCCAAAGAAAAATTATTATTTTTATCAAAATATCATAAATAATATAAATATTATCGTAAAATTATAGACAAAATATCGATAAAATATCTTTTCATATTATTTTTCTTATTTTTTAAATAATTTACCTTTAAATATATTTATTTATAGTTTTTTATCTTCATTTAAAATATTATTTATTTAGGATAATATTTTATACTTCTTTTCGTATATAATTTTTATTTATGTCTCGTTTTTACATTTAATTTACTATTTTTACTTATATAATTTTTTTATAATTTAAATTCTATTATATACATTGAGATTTATCTATTTATAATAATATTAAAAATAATTATTTAAATAATTATTTTACAATTTTGATTAAATAATTTACTTATGAATATTATAATATATATATATATATACTAAATAAGAAATTAATTTAAAAATTTAAGTAAATAATTGTTTTTATTTTTTATAAAATTTTATTAACAAATTTTGTAAATTTGATAAAAATTTTATAATTTTTTTAAAAATTTATAATTTTCATCAATAATAATAATACCTTTAATATTTTCTCAATATTTACATCACTATTTTAAATCTTGATATTATGCACCCAGATAATTCATCTTGAAATCTCAGTGTTCATGTTTTCTTATTTAATTTGACAACCGCCGTAATAAATATTAATTGGACTTCATGATAAATTATTCTTATTTTTAATAAAAACATATTATGAAATAATATTTTATGTTAATAAAATTTAAATTATATGTAAATCTTTTCTTAAAAATCTAATTTTCCTCAAATTTAAAAGTAATAAATAATAATGTATAAACAACCATATTATTTATTTACTTTTTTAGAACATATTTTGTTAGTAAAAATAAGAGTTGTAATGAAATTCATTCAATACATTCCTATATTATTTTTGTTATGGATTAAAAATGAAATGAAATTATTCCTAAAATGAAAATAAATAAAAATTCCACTTTTCTTCTTTTATAATATTTATTTCATTTTTATTCCAATTTTATCCTAAAAATACCATGAAAAAATCTTAATCTATTTTATTTATGCTCCAACCTTCAACCTCATTCGTGAAGCCAAATTAACCCAACTGCTCTAACCTCCAATCTATTCGCGAACCAGTTGAAGATTATATATGACAAATATTGTGTTTCTCTGATAATTATCATGTATATTTTATATCATCTCTATTCTGTTTATGTACAAGAGTTTAGGTTTAGGTATATGTATACAAAGAAAACAAAAACTAAAACAATAATCCTAGCTGTTGCACATCCATGTTTTATGGCTCCACTAATATTATTGTCTGCTCCATGTTTTGCTCTACTAAACATTGGTGTCTACCACTGTTGCAGCATGCACCACAACACACACCAACACTCTCCCTTAAGTTGGTGCATATATGTCTCGTATGCCCAACTTGTCAAGTGAGTTGTAAAAGTTCTTTACAGACAGATTTTGTGAGTATATCAGCCAATCGATCTTCTGATTTAACAAATGAAAGCTGAATAATCTTTTCTTCAAGATTCTGTTTGATGAAGTTCTGATCCACTTCAACGTGTTTCATGCGATCATGTTGAACTGGATTGTGAGAGATGACAATGGCTGCTTTGTTATCACAAAATAAGTTCATTTCAGAGTTAAGAGCAACACCAATCTCAGTTAGAAGTTTTTTCAACCAAAAGAGCTCACATCTTCCCTTGACCATTCCTTGAAATTCAGCTTAAGCACTAGATAAGGAAACTACCTTTTGCTTATTGCTCCTCCATGTAACAAGATTGCCCCCACAAAAGTAAAGTACCCAGCAGTACATTTCATATCCTTCATATTCCCTACACGGTCTGAATCTGTATATCCAACGACTTCCAATTGACCATTCTTTAAAAACATAAGTCCTTTCCCAGGGGATGATTTTAAATAACGGAGTATTCGCATGACGACATCTATATGGTCTTCACTTGGGTAGTGCATAAACTAACTCACGACACTCACAGTATAAGCAATATCAGGTCGAGTATGAGATAAGTATATGAGTTTACCTACTAACCGTTGATATCTTTGTTTATCTACTGGTACTTGGTCCACATATTCTCCAAGTTTATGATTTTGGACCATCGGAATATCGATAGGTTTACAATCTAGTAATCCTGCCTCTGCCAGTAGGTCTAGAGTATATTTCCTTTGGGAAAGACATATACCTTGTTTTGATCTTGTTGCCTCAATGCCTAAGAAGTATTTGAGCCCTCCCAAGTCCTTCATTTCAAACTCATTTGACAGTTGTTCTTGAAGCCTAGCGATTTCTTCTTTATCATCCCTTGTAATGATCATGTCGTCTACATAGACTATAAGGGCTGTTATTTTTCCCAATCGATGTTTTAGGAAAAGAGTGTGGTCAGAGTTGCTTTGTTGAAACCCATATTTTCTCATTGCCGAATGAAATCTGCCAAACCATGCTCGAGGTGATTGTTTTAGTCCATACAATGCTCGTTGTAATCTACATGCAGTTTCTTTTCCTGATGTAACAATATATCTTGGTGGAATATCCATGTAAATCTCTTCTTCAAGGTCACTATGAAGGAAGGCATTCTTCACGTCAAGTTGGTGCAATGGCCAATCTAAATTTTCTGCAAGAGATAACAAAACTCTCACAGTTTTTAGTTTAGCCACAGGTGAGAAGGTTTCTTGATAATCTATACCATATTTCTGTGTATACCCTTTTGCTACAAGCCTCGCCTTGTATTGATCAACTGACCCATCTGCTTTATACTTAATGGAGAAAATCCACTTGCATCCTACCATCTTCCTCCCTTGAGGCAACTTGCTTAACACTTATGTGTTATTCTTCTACAATGCCTCAAATTCTTCTTTTATAGCTTGAGCCCAATTTGGATCAGATAAGGCTTCTTCAATGCTGCTTGGAATTTGACATGAGGAGAGTGTTTGTGCAAAAGCCCTGATAGGTTCTGATAACTCTTGAGTAGATACATAATTGGCTATTGGATACTTGGGTTGTCGTTCCTCTTTGTCTGGAGAGTATCGATTCAGAGGTTTGCCTCGATTGTGTCTAAAAGGTAAAACATAACCAACAGATGTATCTATAACATTAGTTCGTAAAGGTGTGATAGGAGAACTTACCTCAGGAGTATTCTCAGCAGAAGGATCATTGGGTACTAGAGAGTGGAGGGGTGCATCAACCATTGCATCTTCTGGAGATTCAGTCACTAGTTCAGATTCAGTTCTTAGAAGTTCAAGTTCGGGTCTATGTACTGGCTCATCCATATTGTTGGCATGATCCGAATATGTTGGATTGGTACTAGTATCTAATATTTCAACATCAAGCCAATTTTGTTCTTCGCCATAACTCTCCCCCTGAAGAAGGTAATTGGATACTGGTGATGGAAAAAACCATTCAGATTCTAGGAAAGTGACATCTATGATAATGTAGGTTCTTTTAGTAATAGGATCGTAGCATTGGTATCCCTTTTTTGTACGCCATGCCCCAAGAAAACACATCAGACAACACATGGATCCAGCTTAGTTCGTTGATTTTTATGGAGGTGGATAAAATCAATACATCCAAAAATTCGGGGCGGAAGCATCAATATAGTAGACAAGGGGACATGATCAGATAACACCTTTAATAGAGTCTAAAATTGTAAGGTTTTTGTGGACATACGATTCAGTAGATACACAGTTGTAGTAACAGCATCACTCTAGTATCTACTAGGCATATGTGCACCAATTAGTAAGGCCCGAGCAGTTTCTAAAATATGCCTATTCTTCCTCTCCGCAGTCTCATTCTATTGTGGGGTTTATGAACACGATGTTTCATGGAGAATACCATGATTGTCCAAGTATGTCTAAAATTGTTGATTAACATACTCCACTCCATTATCAGACCTAAGGATCTTAATTTTTTTCGAAAATTATGTCTGAATCATGGTGTGAAACAAGTGAAACGTAGAAAATACTTCATCTTTATGTTTGAGAAGGTAAATTCATGTCATTCATGTACAATCATCAACAAAAATTACAAACCAATGATGACCCGATGACGTAGTGACCGGGGAAGGTCCCCAAACATCAGAATGTACTAAAGCAAAAAAGAGTCGTACTTCTATTCATGCTCAAAGGATAAGACACCTTATGACTTTTTGCTAAGATACAAGTATCACATTTGAAATCTGAGTGTGTGATATTTGAAAATAAACTGGGGAGTAGATGCTTTAAATACCCAAATGATGGATGCCCAAATCGACGATGACATAACCAAATTTGACGTTCCTTGTTACCAACAGTGTGTTGCATGTGATTGGCTCTTCCTGATCTGAGGTCATCCACATAATATAACCTTCATCTCTTAGTACCACGCCCAATGATCTCCTTGGTGAGAATATCATGTAAAAGACAAAAGGTAGAATACATCAATACTACACAGTAAAGATCTGAAGTGACCTGACTTACAGACATTAGTCTGTTTGAAAGAAAGGGTACAAGTAATGTATTAGATAATGATAATGAAGGAGATAAAGTCACTTTTTCCAGCCCCTATAACTGGATAGGTGACCCCATTGGCATTGACATACCTGCTCCATCTCGGTTGGGTTGTATTGGAGAGATCTTTTGGGTCAAATGTCATATGATTTGTAACTCCAGAGTCTAAAATCCAATCCTCATTATCACTACGAGTAGAGATGTGAAATGCTTGACTTGAAATACTTGGATCCTGGGAAGATTCGGCCTGAGGAATAAGGGATAGTGATGCATTATTGGTAACCACAGCGGCTCACTGATGAGTGCTCAAAAAGCACTAAAATAACCATGATTTTATGTACCTTAATTGATTAAAAATACATATATTTATATGTTTTATCATATATTTATATAAATTTGTCTTTTTCGGAATCACGGGTATTTTTATTGTTTTTCAGGTATTTTGGCTTAAAAACGCAATGTAAAGACTCAAAGAGGAATATTTGAAGCAATACATCACAAATATATCAATAAATAAGTGAGAAAATGTCAACAAACATGGAAAAATCGGACGAAATGGGTCGAAAAGGTCAAAAATGTCAAAAAGACGGAAATCGCGCGCCGCAGCCCAGCCGTGCGCGCAGCCCAGCGCCCCAGCGCCCAGCGCCCAGCCGCGCGCGCTGGCATGCCAAGCTGCGCGCAGCGACAGCCCCAGCGCGCACGCGCAGCGCCCCAGCAGCCCCCCTCCGCGCGCCCAACGCGTTTTCGCCCCATTTTTCACGTGCAGCCGCCCCTGTGACGTCATGCTGACGTCATTGATGACATCAGCAATTCCAATACGCGTTTTTACATTTTTTAATATTTTTTTAACATTTTTTTACTCATTTTTTCTCTCCATCCTCACCTATAAATACCCCCCTTCCATTCACTTCAAATTACACCTTCAAAACTCACTTCTCTCTTCTTTCTTTCTCTCATTTCTTAGTTTTTAGTTTCTCTTAGTTTCTTTCTAAGTTTCTAAGCTTTTCTTAGTTTTTCTCTTAGTTTTTAGTTCAATTCTCTTAGGTTTAGTGTTCTTCTCTTTTTGAGAGGAACTTGTAATGTTTTTGTAATAATTTAGATTTTTGATTCAATATATGGAAGTGCAAATTCCGCTCAGAGGTTTTCTAGCTACGGGAATAGCGTCGAAGTTCTGTAAGGATTTTATTTTCTTTACAGTTATTTTTATGCTTTATTCTTACATGTTATATTCAACTTGTCTGTGGTTAAATTTAACTATGCTAGCTGTTTAGTAAATATGATGTAATAACGACGTTGTTATGCTTGCGAAATATTAAGTAGGTGAAAATTTCTAAAATGAATTGATTTTGTTTTTATTCAAGATTTTATATTAAGAATGTTAGAGAGAAATATATTATTTTTCATTACAAACTTAAAAATGAAAATTAGATTTTAAGGTTTAGTTATCCGGTCTAATTTAGAGTAGTGCTCTTTTATTTGTTGGTACAATCGCCCGGTAGTTAGAGTGAAACTCTATTTCAAAAGTTTTTATAAGAATTATTATGTGAAAATGTATTGACAACATGTTTTCAATAGTGGTTTTAAAACTTGAAAGTTAGTACTCGGATAATTAAATTCTTAGGTTTAATTTGGACACCTTGAATAAAGTTTAAACTGTCTAACCCCACCAAAGGTGGCATTTAAATGGTTCATTTTCAATCTCTTAGAAAAAGGAATTAATTTAATTAAGCATATTAGTTATCAACCCCACCCATAGGTGTTAATTGATTTGTTTAGTTAACAAAGAATATCTAACCCCACCAAAGGTGGTATTTATATAAAAAAGAGAGAATCAATAAAATGTCAATTTATATCTTTAATAACCTAGTTAATATGAGCAAGCATAATTAATTTAGTTATTATATCCATAAATACTCCGCTAATATAAATGATAAAAATTTGCATGAACATTTATTGAATCCGTATATATGTTTATTTCTAGATAATTATTTATTGAATTTGTATCTATGTTTATTTTTATGATTTTAGATTATATTTAATTAATCTGTATATATGTTTTATTTTATGTTATTAGATTAGGAACACAAAAACCAAACTATCGTGACAGGATGTTTAGGATTTAATTTCGTTTTTAAAAGATTGAATAATAAGTTAAAAACCACATACATTCCTTCCTTAGATCGACCTTGGGAGTATACTTATCATTTTCTACGAAATGATTCGTGCACTTGCGAGAGTTTTATAAATATTAAAACCAAAGTATTTGCGGGAATCGGCGATGCCGGTTTTCGTTCATCAAGTTTTTGGCGCCGTTGCCGGGGAAGGAATAGCGTTTTTAAATTATTTATCAAAATTTTAAAAACATTTTTGTGCTGTAAATAATTGTGATATTTTAATAATAATCAAATTTCAAAATTCATAATAAATAAATAAAAAAAAAAATAAAAATAAATTTTTTTTTTTGTTTAATTGTAAAATAATTTAGAAATTTGAAATTTGAAGTAAAAAATTTTTACCGTTCATGAATAGTAAAAAAAAAAAAATTCAAAATTCAAAATTCAAATTTTTTTTTTAAGTTAATAAGAAATAATATAGCGTGAATAGTAAAATAAAATTACCGTTCATGAATAAAAAAAAAAAACATTACTTGAATTTATACCTAATTAACTAAATAACATAAAAAGTAAAAATCTAAGGGAGTTTTGTCTAGGAGACTAGTTCTTGGAAGCCTTTGTGCCACTAGTCTTTCCTGGGAACGTTGCTCTGGCTAGGAGAATGGTATTTAAGGTGCCGTTTGCACCACCATTCTTTCCTGTGAGCACTCTTGGTTAATACTAATTATGTTACAAAAAAAAAAAAAAAATAATAATAAAAAAAAAAAATTTCTTTTTTTTAGGGTTTAACTAGTTTTGTTTAGTGTTTTGTATAAAATAACATGTAAATTTTATCTAAATTTTTTTTATTTTGTTGACAGGAGTTTTAAATTTACGTTTACAATAGTCTATGCGTGGTAGGAGATCCTTAGGAAACCCCCTTACACCATATGTAAATAAATTTCATAAATTTAAACAAGTGTCAACAAAACTGGATTCTACCCATCAACCTGTTTTTGAGCCAAACATAGAACCAAGTCTTAATCCTTTACTAGAACCAAAAGAAATGGAGGAAAACCAACATATTAGGGAAACCACAATGAAAGAGTTTGCAAGACCGGTAATAGGCACGGCAACTGCCGCTATCCAGTTGGGGGAGGCTGCTCGGAATTACGACCTTAAAAATATTCATTTTTCTATGCTTCCTTCCTTTTATGGGTTACCTAATGAAGATTCTCTTTCCTTTATGAGAGATTTCTATGCTACGGTCCAAACATTCCCCCTCGGTATTCTAAACGAGGATCAACTTAGGATGAGATGTTTTCCCTACACTCTAAAGGATAAGGCCAAAGCTTGGTTGATGTCACTTCCCCCAGGTTCTCTGATGACATGGGGTAACATTTACAATAAATTCATGGGAAAATTCTATTCCCATCAAAAAACATCAGAGTTGAGAGGAAAGATTGCTACTTTCTCTCAGATGGATGGAGAACCATTCCATGAAGCTTGGGATAGGTTCAAGATGTTTCTCACTCAGTGTCCCCATCATAGCTTTCCCCTGCAGTTGCAGAACCAATTCTTTTACGATGGACTTACACAACAATGTCAGTTCATTGTCGACAACGCTGCAGGAGGAGCAATAGGAGAAAAGACTGCCTCAGAGACGTATAACCTCTTTGAGATGTTGGGTGCTAATTCCCAACAGAAAAGCTCCCGAGTGAGAAAAGTTGGAGTTCATGAAATCGACTCCAGTAATGAAGTTCAACAACAACTTGTTCAACTGACTAAGCAAGTTGCCCTTCTCGCTACACAAACCAACACCAATAATGATCAATATGGTTTGTATAGCAACATGGGACATGGTACTGAAGCCTGTCCATATCAAGGAGAAACAACTGGACCTGAACAGGTCAATGTGTTGGGAGCATATCAACAGAGACCCAGGTTTGATCCCAACTCAAATACCTATAATCCTGGGTGGAGAAGTCATCCAAATTTCTCTTGGAGGCAAAACAACCCTCCTTTCACTCAAGGCTCAAACCAGGCAGGTCAGCAATTCCACCCACCTATTCCAAGAAGCATTCCCAATAAACCAACCCTGGAGGACAACTTGAATTCTTTTATTCAAGTCTGTAGGGATAATCAATCTAAAACCAATCAACGGTTGGACTCTGTGGAAGCTTCTATCAAAAAGGTGGAAGTTCAAGTTGAACAGTTAGTTGAACATTTGCAAAAAGGCAAAGACTAATTCAATGAAGAGGAGACATTGAGTTTTTCATTCTGCAATCTCCAAGCAACGTCTTACTAGAAGACGATAAATTTTAGTCCTGTATGGGAGGTCACCCATTATTGTATTTTCCTTTGTTTTAGTTTGCGTGTAATAAAAATTCAGATGAAATAAAATTCGTTTGTTTCAAAAATTCTGTCCATTCGCTTAAATTTAAAAAAAAAAATATATATTAGGTTCCTTGCACTTTTTGCTTTTACGTTTTATCAAGTTATAAATATTTCTTAGAGATATCTACTAAAAGCAAAATGTTGATACACAATAGGAGGAGGATCATTTTCAACTACAAACAACCATGGGAGATGCTGAAGATAGGCGGAAAAAGATGAAAGAATATACAATGCCAATCATTGGCAATGTAACTTCCGGTATCCAATTACAAGAGGCTGCAAGGAATTATGAATTGAAAAAGATTCATTATTCTTTGTTGCCTTCCTTTTACGGTATCCCTAATGAAGACCCTTTGCATTTCATTCGAGAATTCTATGCTATTGTCCAAACCTTTCCACTACATGCAATTAATGAAGATCAACTTAGGATGAGGTGTTTTCCTTACACTCTCAAAGATAAAGCTTGGTCATGGTTCATTACTCTACAGTCAGGTTCTCTTAAAACTTGGGAGGCAGTCTATGAAATTTTTATGGGTAGGTTCTATTCCCATCAAAAGACTGTTGATCTAAGAACAAAGATAGCAACATTTTCTCAAATGAATGAAGAGCCCTTTCATGAAGCTTGGGAACGATTCAAACTCCTTTTCATTCAATGTCAAAATCATAGCTTTCCCTTACAGCTACAAAACCAATTCTTTTATGATGGATTGACACTACAGAGTCAATACATGGTTGATAATGCTGCTGGAGGTGCTGTAGGAGAAAAGACCGCAGAGGAAACCTATAATCTTTATGAGCTGTTGGGTTCTAATTCCCAACAAAGAGGTGGTAGAAGGAAAGCAAAGGTCAATGAAGTCGGCTCTGATAATGAGATAACCTTGCAACTTGCTGAATTGACTAAACAAGTGAAATTCCTCACTTCCCACCAAATTTCAAATCAAGAGGTATGTGAAGTGTGTTGTTCAATTGGGCATGGTACTCATAATTGTTCAAATACTTGTGATTCTAGTGTCGATGCCATAGAGGAAGTTCAATCTTTTCAAAGATATCATCCAAACACCTATAATCACCCAGCCTACACCCAATATCCAACACTAAGGTCAGATAACAACCACCCTTACCCACCAAGCCAATCTTTTAAGCCAACCTTAGAAGATAGCTTGAATGCTTTTATTCAAGTTAGTCGTGACAACCAATTGATGACTAATCAAAGGTTGAACACCATGGAGGCTTCGGTTAAAAGGATTGAATCTAAAGTTGGGCAACTGGCTGAACAAATGCAAAAGAAAGAACCAGGAAAGTTGCCCAGTCAACCAGAACAAGCAAAGGATGTTAGAACCCTTCGAAGTGGTAAGGTAGTCAATACCAGTTTACCTGAAATCTCTAACAATCTACCTTGTAGTTCAGGTAACAAAGAAGGCGATACTCTAATCTTGCAAAAAGGAGAAACAAGTGTTAAACTTAACAAGCCTTCTGAAAAACTCATTGGGGGGTCATCTGACACCCCCAAAATTCAAAAGACAACAGAACCACACCAGATACAAGTACCTTTTCCCCACCGGTTAAAAGAGTCCAAACAAGATAAGCAATTCAATGATCTTTTTAATATGCTCTCTAAAGTGAATATCAATTTACCATTGTTAGAAGTGATCATGAATGTGCCCTCATATGCCAAGTTTTTCAAAGAGTTGAACACTAAGAAAAGGAGGTATGAACTGAATGAACGAGTAGTAGTATCAGAAATTTCTAGCGCTGTACTTCAGCACAAACTACCCCCTAAGTTGAAAGACCCTGGAAGTTTTATTATAAACATAACTATGGGGGATAGGAAGGTTGCTAAAGCAATGCTTGATTTAGGTGCTAGTATAAATTTGATGCCCTACTCTATATTCTTACAACTCAATCTAGGGGATTTAAAACCCACAACTATGTCCCTTCAACTTGCAGATAGATCTCTTAAATATCCAGAGGGAATAGTTGAGGATGTTTTGGTACAGGTAGACAAACTGATAATACCTGTTGACTTTGTGGTTCTGGATATGCAAGAAAATCCAGCATTGGACAGAGAGCACACAATATTGCTTGGTAGACCATTTATGGCAACTACTAAAACTATTATTGATGTCCAAGATGGAAATTTGACAATGACAGTCTTAGGAGAGACTGTTCATTTTAAAGTTTTTGATTCTTCACCTTTCCCTTCTATTTCTGCCATCGATGAAATATTCGATGTTGATCCTTTGGATAATCTTGTCCAAAACACCTTTTTCCGAACCAGAATAGAAGACAAGCTTGAAACCGTTCTTACACTTGAAAAGGTTGAAGAAGATTTAGATGAGGAAATAAAGGGGTACCTTGAACAACTAGACAATAATGAAGTGATGACAAAATCTAGTACACTTTTAAATCTACCCAGTTCTTCATCTATTAAAGAGGCCAATCCACCTGAACTTGAACTCAAAGACTTACCTGAGCACTTAAAATATGTGTTTTTGGGAGAAGGGGAAACTTATCCAGTGATAATTTCTTCAACCTTGACCAAACCACAAGAAAAGGAACTCATCAAAGTGCTTAAACAGTTTAAGAAATCTATAGGTTGGAGTATAGGGGATATAAGAGGCATTAGTCCAACAATGTGTATGCACAAGATCAACTTGGAGGACGGTGCTAAACCTGTACGAGAGGCCCAAAGAAGACTAAACCCAAACATGCAAGAGGTAGTTAAGAAGGAAATTCTTAAATTATTAGAAGAAGGGATTATCTACCCTATTGCAGATAGTAAGTGGGTTAGTCCAGTGCATGTGGTACCAAAGAAATCTGGGATAACAGTTGTTAAGAATGACAAAAGTGAATTAGTGCCCACTAGAATAATCACTGGATGGAGAATGTGTATAGATTTTAGGAAACTAAATTTATATACGAAAAAGGATCACTTTCCTCTTCCATTCATTGATCAAATGTTGGAAAGATTAGCTGGGCACAAATTTTATTGTTTTTTGGATGGACTGTCTGGATATTATCAAGTACCCATAGCACCAGAAGATCAGGAAAAGACCACATTTACATGTCCTTTTGGGACATTTGCTTTTCGCAGAATGCCATTTGGGTTATGCAATGCCCCTGCCACGTTCCAAAGATGCATGATATCTATTTTCTCGGACATGGTGGAAAAATTCATTGAGATTTTCATGGACGATTTCTCTGTCTTTGGGAACTCATTTGATGATTGCTTACATAAATTGACTTTGGTTTTAGAAAGATGCATTGAATGCAATCTAACCCTTAGTTGGGAGAAAAGTCATTTTATGGTTCAACAAGGGATAGTTTTAGGACATATAATTTCAAACAAGGGTATTGAAGTTGATAAGGCAAAAGTTGAATTGATATCCAAACTACCTCCCCCTACATCTGTGAAGGGGATAAGAAGCTTCTTAGGACATGCAGGATTCTACAGACGATTTATTAAAGATTTCTCTAAAATAAGTCGTCCATTATGTAACTTGCTATCCAAAGATGCTGATTTTGATTTCAACAATGACTGCCTTACTTCCTTTAATACCTTGAAAGATAAACTCACATCTACCCCTGTTATAATGGCACCAAACTGGTCTTTACCCTTTGAAATAATGTGTGACGCTTCTGATTATGCAATAGGAGCAGTCCTGGGACAAAGAGTGGAAAAGCGTTTACATGTCATCTACTATGCTAGCAAAACACTCAATGATGCCCAGATGAATTACACCACCACTGAAAAGGAATTCTTGGCTATAGTATTCTCTTTAGACAAATTTCGGTCTTATTTAGTAGGATCTAAAGTGATTGTGCATTCTGATCATGCTGCTTTAAGATACCTATTAAGTAAACCAAATGCCAAGCCAAGGTTAATCAGGTGGGTCTTACTCTTACAAGAATTTGACCTAGAAATCAAGGATAAGAAAGGCAGTGAAAACTTAGTAGCTGACCATTTGTCTAGGTTGATTTCTGACTTTAATTCTCTTAAAGATGAGAGTAATGACGATATAGTTGAAACCTTTCCTGATGAACAGTTATTTTTCATAGGTCCGAACCCATGGTACGCTGATATTGTAAACTATCTTGCCACTGGTGTTTTGCGACCTAACACTTCATATCAGGAAAAGAAAAGGTTTTTTAAAACTATTAAGGACTATTTCTGGGATGACCCTTATTTATACAAGATTGGTCAAGATCAAGTCATCCGGAGATGTGTACCTGAAGAAGAACATAAGAGCATTCTGACTTTTTGTCATGAACTTCATTGTGGGGGTCATTTTGGAGGAGAAAAGATAGCCCGTAAGATATTACAGTCTGGATTCTTTTGGCCCACTCTTTTTAAAGATGCTCATATGTTTTGTGCACAATGTGATAGATGTCAAAGAACAGGAAACATAAGCAAAAGAGATGAAATGCCTTTGACATCTAATTTAGTTGTTGAACTCTTTGACGTATGGGGGATTGACTTTATGGGTCCTTTTCCCCCATCTAATGGTTTTCAATACATTTTGGTTGCTGTGGATTATGTGTCCAAGTGGGTAGAAGCTATCCCCACCAAAACCAATGATGCTAATGTTGTTGTAAAATTCTTGAAAGATTTCATATTCAGTAGGTTCGGAACGCCTAGAGCTATAATGAGTGATGGAGGTAGCCATTTTTGTAACAAACTCTTTGATGGAGTACTAAACAAGTACAACATCACACATAAGGTAGCTACTCCATATCATCCTCAAACTTCCGGATTAGTGGAAGTAAGTAATAGGCAAATCAAGGGAATACTGGAACGCACTGTGCGTCCCTCAAGGAAGGATTGGGCATTTAAGTTAAATGATGCCTTATGGGCATACCGCACCGCTTACAAAACACCTATTGGGATGAGCCCTTACCGGTTAATCTTTGGGAAAGCGTGCCACCTTCCAGTTGAACTTGAACACAAGGCTTATTGGGCAATTAAAGAGCTAAACATGGATTTAGATAAAGCAGGTGAAAAACGAGTACTCCAGCTTCATGAGTTGGAAGAAATTAGGAATGAAGCCTATGAGAATGCCAAATTATACAAGGAGCGTACTAAGCGCTATCATGACAAGAGGCTAGTTCCTAAGACTCTTCACCCTGGAATGAAAGTTCTTTTATTTAACTCTCGTTTGAGATTGTTTCCAGGAAAGCTAAGATCAAGATGGGATGGACCATTCAAAATAGTTCAGGTATCTGAACATGGAGTAGTAGAACTATTGGACTCCAAGACACAAAAAACGTTCAAAGTTAATGGCCATCGTGTCAAGCCTTATGTGGAAGAACCAAACAACATTGCTGAAATGGATTGCATTTGGCTGAGTAACCCTTAGCACCAAAAAGATACGTCTTGCTAAGACGTTAAACTAAGCGCTGGATGGGAGGCAACCCATCATGTTAGGTAATTTTTTTTGTTATTTGTTTTATTTACTTAATTTTATTGTTTATTTTAGTTTACTTGTATGTGAATAATTTTTAAAATTGTTAAAACTAAAATATTTGTTGAGATGTTAGAAGTTCACAGCGATCTGTCTGTATACACTTTAATGATGAATATGATGGATGCACCTGCATTTCTTCATTACTACTTACACATTCTCAAGAAATAGGTAATCTTTCTCCTCTTTTCTCTTTATCTTTAATTTGCAGTTGTTACATTGAGGACAATGTAAGTTCTAGGTTGGGGGTGGTGAAAAGTTACCATGCTATATATAAAAAAAAATTATCACAAAAATGTATCATATCTTTAAATCAAATTTAAGTAAATAGTTAAAGTCTTTGGTACTGTTAGATTAATTTTTGAAAACATATCATGAAATATTTTGTAATTATTTTTGATAATTAGTTAGTTTTTGTCATAACTAGTATTTCTTGATAAAATGTGGAAATTATATTAAACCCAAAATCGGTGTTTATGAATTTTTTTTTAGTGGAGACTACCCTTGTGAGATATAATTTGAGCCTAATTTCTTTTATTCAGAGTGAAATATATATTTTTTCTACTCCAAACACATTTCTTATTTATTCAAAAAGTTTAGATGATCTCTATAGGTATTAGCATTGAATGTATGAATTTTTTCTCATCTTAATAGAGTATCATATATTTTTGATTATTATTTTTGCTTAGATTAAATGATTTGAGTAGAAATTGATAGTATATGCTTATATCTCATTTATGCATGACTGTTACAAAAACAAAAAGACATATCTGGGGTTACCTAAACCAAGATCAAACAGAAAAGCCAAAAAAATTAACCACTCACCAAAATCCAAAAAAAATGTACAATCTGTACATGGGTTGACTCTCTAAAAAAAAAAAAAAAAAAATAGAGAGATAAAAAAATAGTATCATCTACATACTATGACCCACATTGCCTACAAAGTTGTGAGTAAAGGCTAATTACAAAAGAAAGATATAGGAAGTAATTCCCTAAAAAGTCATTGCAATTTCTTCATTTGTTAAAGCATATATCTTGAAATTCTTTCTTAATGAGTTTGATTTATGCATGAAAATAATTTTTGTATATGATATCTTTATAATTTATACATTCGATTCCTTTCATGAGATCAATGTTAAAATAACACTTTGAGCCTTTATTCTTTATACATATGCGAACATATTAGTTCATTTCTATACATCAACTCTTTCGCATATAAATTAGTATGAGTGTTTGAACCCATAGGATTCAGTGCTTTGAGAGTATTGACTTGTGAGGAATAGAGTCGAAGCGAATACTGATTCATGACACTGAAATTGGGTAAAATTAAATTGATACATTTTTGAAATGAAATATGAAAATGATTTTCGACTAATTATTGTAATAAAATCATGATTGTTTAAAGAGATTAAAATAACTTATGCTTGAGATTTTAATTATGATCTTAAAGGAGATTAAAAAGTATGAGATATTTTTGTGATATGTTGTGTTCTTTTAAATTAATTTTTGATTGTGTTGTAATTTTAATTTTTGATTTGATTGTTTTTATCTTTACATTTAGTTCAATGTTTGTGGGTATCATTACTGAAAACCCTCACGAGACTCAAACTCGTCCACTAGGGCAACCTAGGGGTTTAACGGCTTGTTGCATAGGCTAAATGCAACCGTTTCAATCCACGAAAGTGATTTAGGATAGTTTAATTTTTAGCTTTTATCGCTTCTCTTGCTAAGAGACTAGCAAGAAGCTGGTTGGGGGTTGTGATGAGTGCTCAAAAAGAACTAAAATAACCATGATTTTATGTACCTTAATTGATTAAAAATACATATATTTATATGTTTTATCATATATTTATATAAATTTGTCTTTTTCGGAATCACGGGTATTTTTATTGTTTTTCAGGTATTTTGGCTTAAAAACGCAATATAAAGACTCAACGAGGAATATTTGAAGCAATACATCACAAATATATCAATAAATAAGTGAGAAAAGGTCAACAAACATGGAAAAAACGGACGAAATGGGTCGAAAAGGTCAAAAATGTCAAAAAGATGGAAATCGCGCGCCGCAGCCCAACCGTGCGCGCAGCCCAGCGCGCCCCAGCGCCCCACTCCGCGCGCGCCCGCAGCGCGCTGGCACTGTTCACGCGCGCCGAGCTGCGCGCAGCGACAGCCCCAGCGCGCGCGCGCAGCGCCCCAGCAGCCCCCCTCCGCGCGCCCAACGCGTTTTCGCCCCATTTTTCACGTGCAGCCGCCCCTGTGACGTCATGCTGACGTCATTGATGACATCAGCAATTCCAATACGCGTTTTTACATTTTTTAATATTTTTTTAACATTTTTTTACTCATTTTTTCTCTCCATCCTCACCTATAAATACCCCCCTTCCATTCACTTCAAATTACACCTTCAAAACTCACTTCTCTCTTCTTTCTTTCTCTCATTTCTTAGTTTTTAGTTTCTCTTAGTTTCTTTCTAAGTTTCTAAGCTTTTCTTAGTTTTTCTCTTAGTTTTTAGTTCAATTCTCTTAGGTTTAGTGTTCTTCTCTTTTTGAGAGGAACTTGTAATGTTTTTGTAATAATTTAGATTTTTGATTCAATATATGGAAGTGCAAATTCCGCTCGGAGGTTTTCTAGCTACGGGAATAGCGTCGAAGTTCTGTAAGGATTTTATTTTCTTTACAGTTATTTTTATGCTTTATTCTTACATGTTATATTCAACTTGTCTGTGGTTAAATTTAACTATGCTAGCTGTTTAGTAAATATGATGTAATAACGACGTTGTTATGCTTGCGAAATATTAAGTAGGTGAAAATTTCTAAAATGAATTGATTTTGTTTTTATTCAAGATTTTATATTAAGAATGTTAGAGAGAAATATATTATTTTTCATTACAAACTTAAAAATGAAAATTAGATTTTAAGGTTTAGTTATCCGGTCTAATTTAGAGTAGTGCTCTTTTATTTGTTGGTACAATCGCCCGGTAGTTAGAGTGAAACTCTATTTCAAAAGTTTTTATAAGAATTATTATGTGAAAATGTATTGACAACATGTTTTCAATAGTGGTTTTAAAACTTGAAAGTTAGTACTCGGATAATTAAATTCTTAGGTTTAATTTGGACACCTTGAATAAAGTTTAAACTGTCTAACCCCACCAAAGGTGGCATTTAAATGGTTCATTTTCAATCTCTTAGAAAAAGGAATTAATTTAATTAAGCATATTAGTTATCAACCCCACCCATAGGTGTTAATTGATTTGTTTAGTTAACAAAGAATATCTAACCCCACCAAAGGTGGTATTTATATAAAAAAGAGAGAATCAATAAAATGTCAATTTATATCTTTAATAACCTAGTTAATATGAGCAAGCATAATTAATTTAGTTATTATATCCATAAATACTCCGCTAATATAAATGATAAAAATTTGCATGAACATTTATTGAATCCGTATATATGTTTATTTCTAGATAATTATTTATTGAATTTGTATCTATGTTTATTTTTATGATTTTAGATTATATTTAATTAATCTGTATATATGTTTTATTTTATGTTATTAGATTAGGAACACAAAAACCAAACTATCGTGACAGGATGTTTAGGATTTAATTTCGTTTTTAAAAGATTGAATAATAAGTTAAAAACCACATACATTCCTTCCTTAGATCGACCTTGGGAGTATACTTATCATTTTCTACGAAATGATTCGTGCACTTGCGAGAGTTTTATAAATATTAAAACCAAAGTATTTGCGGGAATCGGCGATGCCGGTTTTCGTTCATCACTCACCCAGTGGTTTCCCGTTTCTTCCATGCTTGAAGATCATTCCACCATTCTGGATACCCATTTAGTTTGAAATAGTTTTCACGGGTGTGTTTGGAGTTTCCAAAATGGCCACATTTCATGTCAATAGACGGTGGATTTCCCATGGATTTCTTGCTTCCCAAAAAATTTCTTGGTTTGGGTGGCAATTGATCCCTTTGAAAGCCATAACTGCTCCGGGTGTCGTATTTGTACCCGTGATCATCACGGTCTGCCGAACCTCTTCCCTACGGATGAATCCATAGGCTTGTTCCACCGTACGGAATGGTTTGATTTGAAGCACATCACTTCGAGTTTTATCTAGTCTGTCATCAAGTCCTTCGAGGAAGGTATACACTCGATCTTCCTGTACGATGAAGTTGTATTTTTGTATGTCAGTCGCATACTCTATTGGATTAGGACGACGGAAATCAATTTATCGCCACAACCCTTGAAGGTCATTGTAGTATTTTTCAATGGATCCACCCGCCTGCTTCATACAAGTAACTCGACGGCGAAGATCATACACTTGAGACGTGTCTGTCCCATCATAGTAGGTGGTAGCAGCAGAATCCCAAACCTGTTTCGCAGTTGGGAATCGAATAAAATTTGCAATCAAGGAGGGGTCCATCGAATTGATCAACCATCCTTTGACAATGGAATTTTCAGTGCGCCATCTCCTAAATGAGGGGTCGGTTTCAACAGGTTGAGGAAAATCCCTATTAATATATCCTAGTTTGTCTTTGCCAGAGATATACATCTCCACCACCTGGGACCACAAGGCATAGTTGGACCTCCCAACTTGATACTAATGGGAGTAGTCGACGCTTCAGTTAGCTGAGGTTGTGAGGTGATCTGAGCTCTAGTTAGAACATCCGTCATTTTTGTCGTCAAATCTTCCAATATGAAATTGGTGGTTAAATCTCTACATTCTACCATGAAATCTAAATTTTTTTCCTTTTTTTTACACTTCGCACACTAGCTATAATAGAACATTTCATAACCCTGATTTTTTTTTTCAAATTCGCGTAGCTTCTTCTGCGTTCCTCAGTGCAACATTCCTCAGCGTAGCTTCTTCTATTGTGTTCCTCAGCTGTGTTCTTCAACTGTGTCCGAGTCAGTCATCACTTTCAGCTGCTGTGAAGCCACAATTGTTGAAGGCTTGCTTTGCTGTGATAGAACCCTAATTTTTTTCATTTTCGTAGAGCATCGCCTTCCTTCTTCTGATGGGTGATCAAGATGGCCGAACCCTAGCCGACCACAACATCAAGATAGAGTCAGCCCTCCACCTGATCCTTCGTCTCTGTGAAGCGGTGTTCTTCTTCATTACGTTCCACGTTTCTCTGAGACAGAAATATGGTACGACTCTCGATACTAGATGGTCGCAGCACTGGTAAGGCTTCACTGTCTACCCATCCCCTCAGGTTTCAACCTCTGTGGTTAAGCCTTACAACAATTTTCTTTGTACTTATTCCCTTCTAGAGCACACTGATGTTGTTGTTTTTTCTTGATGGTATTTTTTTCCAGTATTGCAACTGATCGGTTTCAACAAGTAAACAAAAATCAGCTTCAAGGAAAAAATGTAAACTAGAAATCAGAAATCAAAATAGTAGTAGAACATAAATCAGCATAGTAGGTAATTCCATTAGTGAACAATAACTTGCTCTCATACCATGACAAATATTGTGTTTCTCTTTAGGATACTGCCCTAATGTACTTTACTTACGACCTTCTGCTCTGTTTTTACAGTTTTCAATATTAGCGTGAGCGGTTTCCAGACCAACGTTCCAATAAGTTTCCTGCCAATTAGATACGTTTCCGAAGTAACTGCAAAATAGTTAGCATAAAAACACAAGTGCCCGTGTGTGTTCTAGAATGGATTTAATAATGAATAATCCTAACTAGATGATTCAAAACATATGTCATTTAAATTAAATCAACTAGCAAATCCTAGAGCAAAATATCAAATACAAGTTCAATAAAAATAGCTTCTTTAAAGATTAATAATCAAATCAAATAATTATGATATGACAAAAATAATTATTTGATCTAACAATTTAAGAACAAAAATAAATAAGAAGTCATAAGAACATATTATCAAAATATCATAAAATAATTAGGCTTATTAATCAAACATAAACACAAATATTTGATAGATTAACTAAATAAAGAAGCCTAAAGAATTATGATATTATATTTGCAAAACAAGAGAGAGAAATTAAGAAGATTAAAATAATACTCTTGTGTGGTTAATTGAAACAACGAACAATGAGTTTTATTTATAGAAAAAATTAAAACCCTTAATCCTATGTAATTGATAAATATCTTTTCTATTACAAATAGGATTAGTAATTCTTATTAATTAAGATAACTCTCATTTAAACTAGATTTCTTTTATGTTATCTTTATAATAAATATTTCAGTTATAATTTAAAATATATCTTATCTAATATCTTTTAAAATAGATTTTATGCTTTCTTTTATGCTAAAAATTTCAATTATAATTTAAAGTATATTTTATCTAATATCTTTTAAAAATAGATTTTATGCTATCTTTTATGATAAGGATTTCAAATATAATTTAAAGTATATATTATCTAATATCTTTTAACATATCTTATTTTAGAGTATATATATCTTATCTAATATCTTTTAACATATCTTATTTTAGAGTATATATTATTTAATATCTTTTAGCATATTTTATTCCATATTTTAGCATTCAAAATAATTTTAGATTTATAAGCATGTGTTATTAAATGCATAAATATAATCCTATGTGTCGTAGTTATCAAAGATATACTTGAAGTACAATTGTCTGAAACTCAAGCATTTGTTTGATTTTTCTTGATAGACTTGATATAGACCTAAAAATAAATTTATAGATAAATATTTTATCCACGAAAATAGCCAACACTCATAGTCCTTACACTAATACTTATTTTTTTTATTTTACTAATTATAAGTATTTTTTTTGCACGATGTAGGACATATAAGTTGACTAAATCATTTCAGATGGGCTATCATAGAGTCAATTATATTGTTAGTTTATAAGTTTTAGATTACTATTTATTTTATTAGTTATATAAACAAATGTAATGCTCCTTCATTCATTTTTAGCTTGATACACAATATATTTTGTATTTACTTTTTTTTATTGTTTTGTTGAAATGAAAAAAAATGTTTTATTTAGGTAATATATTCTTTTACAATTTTGTTAATATTTGTATTTTTGTCCAATAATATAATTGTTTGAAATAAGTAGTTTAATATATTTTAGGACGAATTTTTTTGTCATAAATTCATTTCAGTCTAAATAAATTTGAACAAAATATTATTTTGTCCCAAAATTGTTAGCTTGAGATAACAAAAAATTGTCATAAAAATGTTATTTAGAGAATCAATATGCTTTAAGAACAAATTTATTCTAAATTAGAACAAATATTTTTGTACTTAAAATTATGTTTTAGTAAGTTATCTATTGCATTTAACGACAATTATCTTATACAGGAATAAATTTTTTTGTCCTTAATTCTATTTTTTTTAACAAAATTAAATTTTATCTTGGTAGATTTTCTGCGACTCTACTTTGAAACAAAAGTAATTGATAAATTTGTTTTCCCTGGTTCACATTTGGGACAAAATTCCATATCCCATAAAACTAATTTTCTTGTAGTGATAGTAATGGTCTTTCTAAGTAATCACGGACCTCTACAAACAAGAAGCTATAGTTATTTACATATAAAGAAATGACCAGCCTTTTCACTTATAAGTTAGGCCAACGAGGCATTGGTGTTGTCTACGAGAAAAAGCTAAAATTTGTAACAGATAAGAAAGTTATTTATTTTGTTGTTTTTCAATTATCTAACGATGGAGATATGAAAATAATATGGAGAAAAAAATTAATAGTTGGATATAATTTTGTAAATAATATGAAAAATAATAATTAAAAATATTTTTCTTTTTTTTAAATTTTTTAAGATTAAATAATATTTTTAAATAATAATCATTTAAAAAAATAATAATTTTAATAATACATTATATTTAACAGAGAAAATAATAATTAAATGATATTATTTAAATTTTATTAAACATGTGATATTAAGGTAATATATATTATTTTTTATTTCATTTTAATTGTAAATCAAATACTGTAATATTGATTTATTCTTTAATTTTATTGATCAAATCAAACATTATAATAATAATATTGTTTCTTTATAATAAATTTCATTACCATTATTATTCTCATTTTTTATTTTGTGAACCAAATGTGACCTCAATGTAAAAACATGTTTTATATGCCTATCAAATCTAGTTTAGAACAAAACTAACTATGTTATATATATTTAAACGAGCATTCTAACTACTCTAGACTAGGACTGAACTAAAGATATTCATATATCTCATAAATAAGATGACTTCAACTTTCAAATGAAAAAAAAGAGTTATTTCTAAAAATTAGGAATAAGAGAAAAAAAAAAGAACTTCTTTAATATTATTAAGTTGATTATTTTCTAAGATGTCTTATATAGAGCCTAGCTATTTATAATTGAAAAGTCCTTAGAATAGTTCGTAAAATTTTTATATGAGACTCTAGTAATACACACAGAAAAGAACTCCAAACAAAGATTTCTATGTAGGACTTTAATAGTATATAAAAATTAGAATTTTAAACAAAATAAGTTATATTACTTTAGTATAACTCTAAACAAACACCCTAAACAAAATAAACTACTTTCTCTTTTCTAATCTTGTCCAGTATTATTCTCATTTACTTATTTAAAACTTATCCTTGAGTTTTCTTCAAATGAGGATGATAATACTTGTATCATTCATAAATCTTCAAAAATGATTTTTCTTGTTGTTTCACTTCCTTGAATAATATTTTCCAAATATTATCTACATGTTCACCTTTAAAATTAATATTTTTAACAAGTTCTTGAATAATGAAATATGACTTGGTATTTTGAAGATTATTTTACAACTCTTGTTGCTTTGAAAAATAATTTATTATGATGTCAAATAATTGATTGCATTTGAAAGTAGTGAAAACACTTGATTCTTTAACTTCAAGAACATTTAGAAGTACCATAATATTTAAATCTTTTTTATGGAGATAATTTTGAACTAACTCACATTATATAGATATTTCTGCTTCAAATTCTTCCTTCTAAATATGTATGATCTCTAACATAGATTTGTTAGCTTCAATAATATGATCATTTTTGTCTTCGACTGACACTATCTCAAGAACCCTATTTTCAAAAGATTGTTCTTATACTTTTAAAGCTTTAGACGAGTCTTCGTTTTTTGATGGCTCATATTTAATGCCATGTTAGATCATCTTTTCCACTCTAATAATATCTTGATTTTGAGCTTTTTTATAATCTTTTTGAATAGGAGCTTGATTCTTATTTTTAATTTTATAACGCCAATGATGCAAACATTTTATTGAAAGCTTGATTAACCTCTTGATAAATTCTTCAAATTCTTTTCATGAAATAACTTTATTATGCTCAATTGGAACCACATAAATCTCGCTCTAATACCACCCAACGTAGGATGGAATTATGAATGCACCAATAATATGAAAGCACTTAAGAAATAAGAAAAATATGAGGAAAGTTTAGAATATCAAGACTCACTCTCTGGCAATAGGTTCTCATATTTGTGATATGAAACAAACACAATGAAACTATTATCTATGGAAGCACTCTAGTAACTCTAGTATAGGATAATCTTAACTATGTTATATATCTTAAGACGAGCACTCTAGTAACTCTAGAGTAACACCAGCCTAAATATATTCCTCTATCTCACGAATAAGAATACTTCAACTTCCAAACGGAAAAAAAAGAGCTATTCCTAAAAATTAGGAATAAGAGAAAAAAAGAAGAAGATAACTTCTTTAATATGACTAAATATATTATTTTCTAGGATGTCTTATACAAGCATAAAACATATCTATTTATAGTTGAAAAGTCTCAAGAATAGTTCATAAAGTTTCTATGTGAGACTCTAATAATACATATAGATCAAAAGAACTTCAAACAAAGATTTCTATGTGAGATTCTAGTAGTACATAAAAATTAGAATTCTACACAAAATAAGCTATTGTAATAAAATTCTAAACAAAAACCCTAAATAAAATAAATTGCTTTCTCTTTTCTAATTGTGTTATATGTTATAACTCCTAAATATAGTAATCACAAGAAATTATGATTATAAATTTTATGAATATTAATTTTATTGGTTTTTCAAAAGAAATTAGGGAACATGTAAGGATGACAAATTCACAAGCCAGCATAAATCCAACTCGTGTATCAGCCAACAAGGTTCTCTTATTCAGTCATCCCAATGTTATGTATAATTATGTGTTGTATCAAGTATGTGAAAACAATATAAGAATAATCTTATCGATATATTGAAATATACTGTTTAGGTTGAGTCACTGACTAAGTTGCTCTCTTTAAGACATTTCGAGGCTTCGTCCAAATTTATACAAGTAAACACAACCCCATCGTCCCCAAGATAAAACAGCCTAGAATCTTTTTTTTTTTCTCGGAGCTTCACTGCACTAATGAAGTTCGGAATGCTACACCCCTAAAATATTTATGTTGCTTGGAAAACTGAAAAGAAAACAATTTAAAATTTTCTTTTCTTTGGTTTTACTATAAAGAACCGTAGAACCGTTTTTGAGTTATATGTAAAAATTGAGAGTTATTGCTCTCTATTTATAGTTGAAAAAGATGTGCAATTTTCACATAATTATGAAAATAATGGTCACTAAATAACAGTTATGTTTATTGGAAAAAATAGTTTTAATAAAAAATTTCCAAAAAATAAAGTGCCACCTCACCTCACATACATGTACTCGAGCTCAGCTCGGCACGGTATGGCCAACCAGTTGGACAAACAGCTACGGCAGCATGCACGTGTGTGTATGGAATTACAATTGCCTAGGTCCTCTCTCCTCCCACAAAAGTGGGTATCCCTTAGGACCCAATCCCAATTGTAAATATTTCTCTATTTAAATATCTCCTAAGAGATGTAAACTAGCAATGTGGGACGAAATTTTAAGAGAGTAAAATTTAGCACTTATTCCCATCAATTTTTTTTATTTAAATTCATTTTCAATAATCTCTCATTTGAATTTTATATAAAAATAGTTTTCATCGAGTTACCGATCAATTAAATATATAGGATTGTGCATAAGCAAAATATGTTTATATACTTGAACCTTTGCATAGTGTTGATGCTTTACAATATACTAGGGTAACTCGTAAATTTGAACTTTATCTCTAACAACATTACACATACAACATTTCCTAGGTGTAGTTTGAAAAGCCCGTGCTTTACGGTCATGCACGTGTATCCCAGTATAGTGAATGCTCTAGTAAATTTTGTCCAAAAAATTCATAGAAAGCGTCCACACTTTCATATTCACATAGGTAAGTCCATTAAGAATTCTCCTGTAGCTATGTACTTCACTCCACATAGAGCATAGAACTCATTAAGAATTAATAATTAACTCATCAAGAATTAATAATTAACTCATCATTTATGTCACTTCAGGACTTTATGCTTCTAGCAATATAGAATGAGACTTCATAATAGCATGATTCATCTCATATCACTTCATCACTTGTTATTACCCATTGAATTTATTTCTTGGGATATCCAATCTATAAGTTGGGTTACTATCATGAGTGACTCTTTATTCTAAGGGCATCACTCCCATTCCTTTAGAGGTTTTAAAAACCTTCTCTTTTGTTAATCCATTCTCAAAAGATCAACCTACATAGTACTCATACAATCCTATAAAGGGATCTTAGCTAACAGACTTCTTAACCAACCTGTTTCTTCACTAGCAATAGCTAGTGTTATCATTTCAGACTCCATCATAGATTGGGCCAAAATTGTCTGTTTCTTAGACTCCCAAGAAGCAGCTCCACTAGTAATGCTAAATATATAGATGCTAGTTGCTTTGGAATCTTCTGATAAGGTGTTCTAATTAGCATCGTTGAATCCTTCTAGAACATCGGGAAACTTCTTATAATGCAATCCAAGGTTCATAGTTCTCTTAAGGTATCTCGTGATCCTTTCAATTACATTTCAATGCTCTATACTAGATTTACTGGTAAACCTACATAGTATTCCCACAACATAAGTTATGTCTGATCTAGTGCAGTCAGTAGCATAACATAAGCTACCAATGATGCATATATACTCAGTTTGTCTAACACTATTGCCGGTGTTCTTGAACAACTTTACACTAGGATCATAAGAAGTACATACAGGTTTACAGTTAAAGTAATTATATTTCTTTAAGATCTTCTCAATGTAATGAGATTGATCTAGAAAAATTCTATTTTTAGACCCATTAATCTTTATACTAAGAATTACACTCGCTTCTTTGAGATCTTTCATATTAAAGTTAACATATAACAAAGTTTTCATATTATTCACAACATGAATATTTGACCCAAAAATAAGCATATCATCCACATATAAACATATAATAGTGCAAATATCATTTTTTGATTTATAATAAATGCATTTGTCACTTTCATTCATTTTGAATCCATATGAGATAATTAGATTATCAAATTTTTCATGCCATTGATTAGGTGCTTGTTTAGACCATAAAGGAATTTATCTAGTTTACAAACTCTATTTTCTTGACTTGGGACAACAAAGCCTCAGGTTGATCCACATAAATCTCTTTTTTCTGAGTCACCATTTAAGAAGATAGTTTTAACATCCATTTGGTGCACTACTAAATCATGGATAACAAAAAAAGAGAAAAACACATGTATGGAAGTTATTCGTGTGAGCTTTGTACTTTTCAATAGTATCATCGGGTTTTAATTTATTCTTTAATATCCATTTACATCCTATGGTTTTACAACCAAGCAGTAAGTTAACTAAATGTCATGTTCTATTTTACTCAAGAGAGTCTATTTCCTCATTTATGGCTTCTTCCCATAAGTTAGCATCTAAAGAAGATAAGACATCTTGAAGAGTTTGGAGATCTTCCTCTAAGGTATAAGCATAAAAGTTAGACCCAAAATCCTTAGAGGTTTGAGCTCATTTACTTCTTCTAATTTCCATGTTTCATTCCTCATTTTATTCACTGGCTCTAGTTATGGGTAAACTAGTAGAAGACGAGCCCCCACTATTGTTCAATTTAAAGGGAAACCTATGTTCATAGAAGTCAGCATTATTTAATTCTATAACTATATGATCATTTAAGTCATAGAATTTATAAGCTTTATTATTCACAATGTATCTTATGAACACAAATTCATATGCTCTACTAGCAAATTTATTTCTTTTAGGATCAGGGATCTTAACATAGGTTAAACAACCTCAAGTTTTAAAATAAGTTAAGTTAGGTTTTTTTTTCTTTCAAAATTTCATATGGTAAAATTTTACTAGTAGATTTAGGCACTCTATTTAGCACATAACAAACAGTTAATAAAATTTCTTCCTACCAATGGAAAGCAACACTAGAGTTTAATAAAATTATAACAATTGATTCAATAAAAGTTCTATTTTTTTCCTTTAGCTTTATCATTCATTTTAGGAGAATAAGGTGCAATTTTTTCATGTATTCCATGAGTTTTTATAAAAAAAATATTGAAAATATTGGAATCTTATTCAATGCCTCTATCAATTCAAAATATTTTTATACATGGGATAATTTATCTATAATTGTAAGGACTATAAGTGTTAGCTATTTTCATGGACAAAAATTTACCTATAAATTAGTTTGTAGACCTGTTATCAAGTTTATCAAGAAAAATTGAATAAATGCTCGAGTTTCAGATAATCGTACTCCAGATATATCTTTTATAGCTACGACACGTAGGATTGCATTCATGCATTTAATAACACATGTTCATAAATCTAAAATTATTTTTTGTGCTAAAATATTTATTTAAACTTAAATCAATTTATGAAATTATCAATTAGTTATATCTTAGATAGATGTGTTTAAATATTTTTTAAATGTGTTTTAATATTTTTAAAAAATTTTAAAAAATATATTTTTTTATAATATTAAAATTTTTAATTAGCTTTGAAAAATTAAACTAAAATATATTTAATCTTAATATTATTAGTTCATTATTATTATTATTATTATTATTATTATTATTATTATATATACGCATTAGGGTTGAATAAGGTTGTGATAAAAAATCTCACGAAATAATTTAGAAAGAAAAGAAAAACCTAACTCTATCGAAACAAAAAAAGGAGGAAAAAGTTTGCATCTTAATTGAATTTAGGTGGCGTTTGGTTCGTGGAATGGAATCGAAATCGGAATGGAATGGAATGGAATGAAAAGGAAACAATGATGTTTGGTTTGATCACTTGAATTAAGTTCAGAATCAGGATTACAGTGTTTGGTTTGCCATTGAAATAGAATGAAAAAAGCTATAAATGACCTTAATACCCCTATATGCTGTAAAGTTCAAATAATGTCATTTAATTACTATTTTTTCGTCAGACAAAATATATTATTGAAATCATTATTTTTTAAAATAATTACTACTTAATTAAAAATATATATATTATTAAAATTATTATTTTTCTAAATAGGGTTTAGGTTTTTAAGGTTTGAGATATGTAATTTAGGATTTGGGGTTATATTTATGGGTTAAGGTTTAGAGTTAAAATTATTATTTTTTCTAAAAAGGGTTTAGGGTTTTAGAATTTTGAATTTACGGTTTTAGGATTTGGAATTTGGGGTTTAGGGTTTAGGGTTTTGGGATTTATGTTTTAGGGTTTTGGATTTTGGGATTTATGTTTTAGGGTTTAGGGATTTATGTTTTAGGGTTTTAGGTTTAGGGATTTGGGGTTTAGGGTTTAGGGATTTGGGTTTTAGGGTTTAGGGATTTGGGGTTTAGGTTTTAGGGTTTTAGGATTTGGATTTAGGGTTTAGGGTTTTGGAATTTTGGGTTTAGGGTTTAGGGTTTTGGAATTTGGGGTTTAGGGTTTTGGTATTTATGTTTTAGGGTTAGGGTTTAGGGTTTAGGGTTTAGGGTTTAGGGATTTAGTGTTTAAGGTTTAGGGTTTAGGGATTTTGGGTTTAGGGATTTTGGGTTTAGGTTTTAGGGTTTTAGGATTTGGATTTAGGGTTTAGGGTTTTGGAATTTTTGGTTTAGGGTTTTGAAATTTTGGGTTTATGGTTTAGGGTTTTGGAATTTTGGGTTTAGGGTTTAGGGTTTTGAAATTTTGGGTTTAGGGTTTAGGGTTTTGGAATTTTGGGTTTGAGAATGGAGGATTTGAGTTTATGGTTATATTTTAGGTGAGGGTAAAATTGGAAGAAAAAAAATTTAGATGAGAATGGAATGATGATTACCAAGGGGGGAGAAGAAATTGTGATTCCTTGTTTTTTAGTAATCAATTTGTGAACAGATTTGTTTTTCCACACTTTCATATTTTTGATTTTATATTAGGTTATTACATATTTAGATCCAATAATTTTATATGATAAAAATTATTTGATTTAATTATTAAATTTTAAAAAAACTATTTTTATTAAATATGTATTTAATCTTTTTGATCTAAAATTTACTAGTTGATTTGATTTAATAACATATGTTTTGAATCATTTATTTAGGATTATTCATTATTAAATCCGTTCTAGAACATACACGGGTACTTGGGTTTTGTGCTAATCTTTTTGTAATTGATTTGTGAACGATTTAATTGACGGAAAGCTTATTAGAACGTTAGTCTGGAAACTACTCATGCTAAAAACTGTGAAAACAGAGTAGTGACTTGTAAGTAAAGTACACTAGGGCAGTATCCTAGACAGGTTAACATAAGATCGAGCTTGTACTTGAATATTTGTTTTTCATAGTAGAAAGTCTAATGGATCGGTGGTTTTCCTCTTAGATCATGGTTGTGGCCTAGGTTGTTTCCACCTAAAAATATCATGTGTTTTTATTTTATTTCCGTACTTTATTCTTACACACGACTGCATGCCTGACCGTTTTGTTAAAGTTATTACGGTATAAACTTTCAATAATAACAACTTGAAATTGTTCATCTAAAGCGATACCTTCAGAAGTTATTTCGTGTGCTATCTTCTACAGTTCATGTGATTGAGCATCCACAGATATGTCATCAGTCATTTGGTACTTCATGTAATTGCTGACATCATACTTCTTTATTCCAGTTTCCTCAGTGTCATACTTCTTTTGAAGTGTATCCCAAATTTCCTTAGCTTATCATCTAGTGTTTCTGACGACATAGACAAAGCCATCACATTCTAAGGTGAGGCCTCAGAATCCAAAGCCCTTGCTTTGTTACTCTCTAGAGATTGATCAATATCTACACATCCATCTTCAAATCCACCAGCCATTACACTCTCACTCAAACTTGCTCTCTCCACTTCTTCCATGATCGAAGCATTTTCCTTTCCAATTTTAATACTCTCATCTCTCTTCCTTTTCTTCTTATGGTTTCCCTCTATCTCATCCATCTCTTCTTCAACCTTCAATACAACATGACCAATCTATTTTGGGTCCTCTACTTTCGTCCGTACGAGGCCAAAATCTCCAATCTTAGTATTGAAATCAGAATCCAACAACACATTACTGGGCTTAATATCCCCATGAATCATAGGCGGATTACAAAAACAGTGAAGATACTTAAGACCTTTCGCAATGTCAAGCGTAATGCTAAACCTTCTCTTCCATTCCATTAGCTCAATACACTTTCGGTTAAGAAGTGCATCTTGGAGGCTTCCATTGGGTATTAATTCGTACACTAGTATCAAATTTTTCCCACGTCGGTCCGTAACGAACCCAAATAGACCTAAAATGTGAGGATGATTGAGATTCGAAGCTAATGAAAGGTCATTGTAAACCCCAAGCTCACCTTGAATCGAGCCTTGAGAATCCATAACCTTAACGACCAAAGATTGGCCAGTAGGTAGCGTAGTCTTGTAAATAAGACCAAACCCACCATGTCCAAGCCAATTCGAAGTTGAAAATGCGTTGATAGCTCACCGTAGAAATGAGTAGAAGAATATTCAGGTTCCACTACTCTGTTGAGTTTGATCAAACGATGTCATACGATAATAAGACAGCTTGCAGTAGAGGAAGATAACGAGAACGAGGATTTTGATGACCGTTATCATTAAGATTCTGACAATTAGTTGAAGTAAGATTCAATGGTTTAAGTGGATATGATGATGGTTTGTTCTCTGTAGCGGCGAAATCGTGGCAAAGAAGAGGGAATCAATGGCATTGGTTGTAAATAATTGGAAAGTTGAGTCCTTTTAAACAACCATTAGTAACTGAAGATTGAGTCTATAGACTAGAGATTTGTTGAGCTCAACAGTTAACATTTCAATAGACACGATAAATAGAAATCATCTTAAAATCGTGTATAAAGTATGTGAAAACAATATACAAATAATGTTACCATTATATTAAAATATACTACTTGGGTTGAGTTGTAAACTAGGTCGCTCTCTTTAAGATAATTCGCGAGTTCTCAAATTTGTGCAAGCAAACACAATCCTGTCGTTCCCAAGATAAAATAACCTATAATTTTTTTTTTCTGTCTCGGAGCTTCACTATATTGATGAAATTCCGAATGCTACACCTTTAAAATATTTATGTTACTCAAAAAACTGAAAATAAAATAATTTTGAATTTATTTTCTTTGGTTTTGCTACGAATAACCGTAGAATCGTTTTTGAGTTATATGTAAAAACTGAGAACTATTGTCCTCTATTTATAATTGAAAAAGATGTGCAATATTCATACAATTATGAAAATAACGGTTATATTGTTGAAAAAAATAGTTTTAATAATTAAATTTTTTCAAAAAATAAAGTGTCAACTCACACACACTCGACTCGACGAGCCAATTGATCAACGGTGACGCTCGTGTAGAATCATAATTGTCTAGGTCTTCTCTCATTCTACAAAAATGAGTGTCCCATGAGGCCTAATCCTCTTAGCATCATTGTGGTAGAAAAATTTTAAGATAGTAAAATTTTACACTTATTTTTATCAATTTTTTTTAATTAAATTTATTTCAAACTATCACCTGAATATGTATTAACAAAGTCAATTAAATTATGAAACGTTCATGGTTGTATAGACGTCATAAAATGCATTATAGATGATATCACAGTTTCTGGCCTCTGCTAGAAGCAATCCACATGTAAAAAGGATACGCTTGTAACACTGTTTTTTTTAAAACAGAAACTCTAGAAAACGAAATCTGTCATTTACACATCAATCACACAGAAAATAAAGCACAAATTATGTAGATAAAAAATTCAAAACCAATATGCGTATATATATTTGTAGAATGATAAAATTAAACACCCCAAAATCAAGACTCTTTGTTTTAATTTGTACACGATATGACATAAAATATTCTCAAAAGACCATTAAATGTTTACATAATTACAATATATTTGATTCCAATCCACAACCATCCCTAGCTAACAGATCTAATAGAAACAGAACAACAACATGAACACAATATTTAATTCAAAAGATGAGAAGAAAAAAGAGAGGAAATAATAGGAGAAATAAGGTTAATCATAATCATATGCGGTGTTTGACTGTTACTCAAAACTTCTACATCTCACCTTGTTATTGAGATGAACTCCAACCCTCTTAGAAAACACTTACATGAATCCTTATAAACCGCCATGCCTTCAACTCCATCGGAATATTCCATCTTGCCGTTAAATTCAGCCAGTGGAGACCATAAATTGATAAAATCTACCTTGATCTACGCTTGGTGCCGGGCTTAGTAGTCTGGCCCTGTTTCGACTGTTTACCAAAACCACCGCAGAACCCACAAGCAGAGACCTTAGGCGATGGAGGTTCGATTGCTGGAGACACCTTTCCTGTGCGATAACCTCTTCCCCCACCGTTGGATCGGCTTCTCTCGATGGTGTTTACAGATAATTTTGGTGCTTCCTTTGGCTGAGATTTGTCTTGATTGTCTTGTTGTGGTCCTTGTGATTCTTGTTTTTGTTGTTCGTCTTTTTGCAATTGGTTTAGCTCTCCTAAGAACTTATCATCCCATATCAGCCCTGAAGAGCCTTGTCTCCTGAAGGAAGTCGTAGATCTCTGCAAGCCATCCATGGCCTCTCTTCTCTGCTCTCTCTTCCTATTAGGCTATATTAGCTAGTTAACTCTCACTGGATCTTTCTACCGTGATAACAATATGATATTGCTCTAGGGAAACCAAGTGGATTTATGACTGGTATGTATAGATCGAGAGAGAGAGAGAGAGAGAGAGATGTAAGAATAAAAGATCAGATAGCTTGGTCAAGAGAAAATGTCAGAACTTGGCTTGCTCGGTCAATACTACTTTCTTAATTGTTTAATTGTGACCAATAATTAATATATTTTTAGGTAAAATAATGAAATCATCGTAGAAATACTGACAATTAAATGTGCAAATATTTTTACTTTTATTTATATGAAGCTGTTAATTTGTGATAAGAAAATATTTTTGTTTTTATAGGGTTGGTAAAGAACAGTTATGTCTGGTCGTGTTAGTGTAATGTTTGTGTGGTATGTTTGTATTATATAATAATTTAAAAAAATTAAAATTATTTAAAATATGAGAAGTAATATTCTTTTTAAAATAAAAAATAATTAATGATATAATGAATTTTAAATTTTTTTTATTGTATTATACTTCTGTTTGAGTTTATGTATTATTAATTCATTAAGATAAATTTATTAAAAAATAATATATATTTGTATACAATATCAGAAGAGAGAGCCATCATTTAATTGGAGTTTATTTTTTCTTCCGGTAAGTTTATTTTGTTTTGTTAAGTTTAATAAATTTACTTGTGCTACATTTTTAAGTAAATTAAAATTTAAGTAGATTTATTTGTAGTACTGATTTAATTTAGTGCTGTTTTGACATATATTTGATTAATTTTGATATATTTTTCGTTATAAATTTAGATTAATATTCTTATTAAATTATTGATATTTTATAATTTTAATATATAAATTCAAGTAGATTAATTGAAAATATTAAAAAAAAAGATAAATAAATAAAATTACAAAAGAGATAACTATTATTAGTGTTATTATTAAAATAAAATGATAAATAAAGATGTTTGTATATTAATATGTTAGTAAATTTTTATTTATTTATTTTTTGTAATTGAGTTGTAAAATATAATATAATTTTAATATGCATCCGATATAATTAGTTATAAAATTGTATAAATATAAAGTAAATATACGTAAAGAAATACAACTTACCTAAAAAAGCTTACGTAAATCAATCACGCAAAAATATATAACATAGTGCATTATGAAGCCAGCAGGCCATAATTTGATATTTTGTAAATTATGTCGTTAAATTCCCTTAGTTTTGGGATCTTGCCAAATCATTTTTTTATTCTCGATAATATATTATCAATCATTGAAAATCTTAATTATACCCATTTTGAAATCTTCTAAAATGGGTCTGAAGAGGAGAGACTACCATACAATAATTAAAATTAATGGCGTAATGTTTTCATGATTTTAAAATTGTAAATTATAATTAACAGTTTTTAAAATCAAGATAAAAATGAAGTAATATATCCATGATTGGATAAAAATAATTCAATCACGTGAGATAATTAATTAAATTTATTAATTAAGAGTATTAATTTCTAAATCCTCACCCAACAAAAATATCATTTTAAAATCATCAATATTTTCTTACAAGAAATCAATAATATTGCTCTTGAATTTTAAGACACTTATAAGATTAAAATTACCTAATTTTAATAATGTTGCACTAAATGCATTATTATATATAATTGTTAGATGATTTTTTTTAAATAAAAAAATAAGTAAATGATGTGTCTCCTATTAACGTATTATTATGTCTCTATTAACACTTTTTAACAAAAAAAAATTAGTATTAAATGACATGTTATTGATTAGATAAAAATGATAAGTATACTTAAATTTATACATATTTTATATATCTATTATTTATATTATTCATTAATTAAAATTATTTTAAAAAATAAATAAAATTTATTTTTCCAAGAATCATTCTTTGCTCCAATAATAAATGGGATGCATGTACCCAATACATTCAAACAAGGATTTTTTTTTATATAACTAATTATAAATGGGATCCGGTATAATAGAGTCCATTCATATTAGCTGTGAAATTTACCTTTTATACAAAATATAATACTTTAAAGTGTTAGCACTAAACATAAAATATTATTTGCATATAGAGTAGTCACTCATAATTGTTAGCAATCAATTATCTTTTTTATATATATTTTTCACTCATTGTGATTTTTGTAAAAGTTGTGTTAACTTTAGTGTATGTTGTGTGGGTAACATATCAATTATAAATATATTAAATTATATTATAATATTTGAAAATAATCTACTTAATATAACCAATAATAAATATTTTAATAAAATAATTTATCATTTAAATTTATATATAATTTTTTTACGTATTTTTTTTATATATCAAAATAATTTCATAATAAAAAATTATTTAGACTATTACTTAATTAAATTATATTGTTATTACATTTTAAGAAATAAAAATATTATTTTTAAGTTGAGATGAAACTAGATAATTTTATAATTAAAAATTCAGAAAGATTAAGTTAATTAAGTTCTAGTATAACTTAAACTCATACTTTTTAATGTGGTACAATTTTTATATAATTTTACTATTTTTATTTTATATAATACAATTTAAATTTATGATTAAAAATATATAGAGAAAAATGTCTTGGATGTTTTGTAATTGTTACCAAATGAACACATTTGTCCCGTAATAATTGGATTAGGCAGCAAAAATCTTATAATTTTTTTAAAAATGAGTACTTTGATCTTAAAACTTATGAGTTCGACGCTACTAGTCATAATATTATGAAAAACAAGTATTTTTAATCCTACAATTTATTAAAATAAGTACTTTTAGTCCATCAAAAGTATAAAAAATGAAGATATATAGTACTTAATTTTCAAAAATAATAGGACTATAGATATACAATTCAAAAATTACGGAATTAAATTGCTCATTTTAAAAAACTATGGGACCTCTGATGTCTAATCTAATAAGTACGAAACTAAACTATTTAAATTAAATAATTATAAGACTTCTAGTGTAACACCCTAAAATATATGAGGTGGTGTTAACACTTCACCCATTGTCTATAAGGACCAATGGATAGAAAGGGCAACTCAAGTCATTTGGTAGTGTGGTGATTCTAGCAACTATCACACGCATATAAAGGCTCAATCAATTATGAGTTTGTAACTAATTTTCACATAGTAAGAAATGCTATCATTTTTGTATCACTTGTGGGTAGGAAAAATACTTAAAAAGGTGGAAAAGAAAACACTTATAAATGTGTGAAAGCAAATAAGAGAGTATAGGGTACTCGTGCAACCTTGGTGATCAATCAAGTGTGTGCTTATACTATATATGAATTATTGACATTCATGGTGGAATAAAGATTAAGAAAGCTGGCTAGGTTGGATAGTGGAGTAAGCAAGTTTTGGTCGAACCATTTTAAAAGAATTGTTTTGTTTTTCTATGATTTTATGTGATCATCTCATTCAAATTACTGAGAATTTATATGCATTTCATAACAAATTGGTATCAAAGCCACAATCGAGACTCGAAATTGCATTCTTATTAAGTCCTTTTTTTGTTTAATACTCAAAATGAGGTAACTAGAAAGGGATCAAGAAGGGGTACATTGAAATTGGAAATTGAGAGGTTTAATGGAATATGAGATTATAGCATCTGGAGAGAGAATATGAAAGCAGTTCTAATTCAAAAAAAGGTGGCAATGGCTTTGCTAGAGAACCCATAATTTTTAGCTAATACCATAGCTCAAAATAAATAAGGGGTATTTGACATAGATTTTGCAAGTATGATATTAAATCTCTCAGATTTAGTTATCAGATAAGTAAATGATGAAACAACTGCTAGAGGAGTAGATATAGAGGAGTAGATAAGTCATGAGAATTAGGTTGTTATTCTACTCATTTCTTCACCTGACACTTTCAAAGCAATAAAAGATGCTATTGAATATGGTAGAGAAGATCTTACTTTGGGAGTGGTGATCTTAGTTTTGAGATCAAAAGAATTGGAAATGAAATCACTTAACAATAATATATTTGAAGGTGAAAATTGTGATGTTTTGACAGTTAGAAGTGGAAGTAAAAAGACAAATTCTAAGAATTTCAAACACTAGTCAAGATCCAAATCCAGAAATAAGAAATAGTTAAAGTGCTTTATGTGCCATAAAAAAAGATTTTTTTTTAAAAAAAAATTGTCTCTAGAAAGGAAAAAAGCATAGGAACAAAGTCAGAGAATCTTCAAAGGTAGAGGCTTTAATTTCTCTGGATGGAATTGAGAATGCTGATACTTTAATAGTAATGGATAATTATTGTTAGTGATTGGATCATAGACTCTGGGTGCTCTTTTTATATGACACTCTATAGAGAATGGTTTAACAGTTACAAACTAGTTACTTTCGAGATCATATGTGATAACTGACATGGGCAATGCCACACTAAAATTGAGTGATGGAACTGAAAGGGTGTTGAAGCGAGTCAAGTATGTTCTAAACTTTAAATGAAACTTGATAGCCTGGGAGAATTGGTAAAAGAAGGCTATACCTTCAGAGGATGTGGTGGTGATCTAAAAATAACTAAAGGCTCTATCATGTATTTTAGAGGAGAAATAAAGAATGGCATATATCTTTTCAAGGGTGATTTTAAAATGCCTTTTATGGCATTTAGTGATGCCCATAATGTCTCAACTGTGCAATTATGGTATAAAAGGTTGCCTACATCAGTGAGAGAGGTAATGGAGCTAAAGAAGCAAGGTTTGTTACATGATCTAAAGGAAGCCATATTACCATTTTGTGAACATTGTTTGTTTGGGAAAACCAAAAGAGTGAAATTTACTATAAGCGATAAAGGGGTAGGAGACAATTTAACATAAGGTTATTCTGACTTATAAGGGCATACACAAAACTTATCACTAAATAGCCCAAAGTAGTTTATTTCATTCATAGATGACTACTCAAGGAAAATGTGGGTGTATCCCTTAAACAACAAGGATAAAACCCTTGAAAAGTTTAAGGCTTGGAAGACATAGGTTGAACTTCAATCAGGAAAACAAATCAAGTACCTCAGGACTGATAATGGGATATGACATTACAAGGCACAAAACTATAACCTACATCCCTCAATATAATAGACTTGCTGAGAGGACGAAAATGACTCTTTTAGAAAGTGCAAGGTGTATGTTAATCAATGTAGGTTTACCTAAGAAGTATTAGGCTAAGGCACTACACACAACATGTTATTTCATACACAAATTTCCATCTACAACACTTAACTTTAAGACAAGCAAAGAAATATGGTCAAGTAATTGTTTATCCTATGAATTTCTTAGGGTATTTGGGTGTGTTGCCTATATGCACAAGAGGGTAGGAAAGTTGGAACCCAGAGTAGTTAAATGTTTTCTCTTTAGGTACCTAGATAGGATAATAGGATTCAAACTATAGGATCTAGAAAATAAAAGGTGTGTAATCAATAGAGATTATGTGTTTAGAGAAAATCAGATGTACATGCAACAACTTCATGAGGCCTTGGGAGTTCAAGGTATAAGCCATACTGAAATTGAGGTAATTGATTAGGATAATCTAGAAAATACATTTGAATACATACAAAGTGGAAGAGAATAGTCAAATAATAAAGATCTGGAAAATCATCAAGTAATTAGAGACAGACAAAGAAGAATTATTAGAAGACCTACAAGATATACCAATCCTCCAAAGGCTGATTGTATAGATGATGTTAACATGATTGCATTTGCCTTGACAATGGTAGATGAAATTTATGACAGTGACCTTACAACATATAAGAAAGCAATAATAATATAGGATGCTAACAAGTGGAAGGAGTCTATGGAAGAAGAAATGCATTCACTCAATAAGAACAACATTTGGTCTCTTATCCCCAAGCCACATGGTGTTAAATTCGTAGCTTGTAAATGGTTATACAAGAAAAAGGAAGGGATACTAGATGAGAAGGAACCTAGATACAAGTCCAGACTTGCAACTCAAGGATTTACGTAAAGAAAATGCATTGATTATCAAGAAGTTTTCTCACTATTGTAAAACACATCTCAATAAGGATTTTGCTCTCTATGGTAGTGAATAATGACATGGAATTGGAGCAACTAGATGTATAAACATCATTCCTATATAGTATAATGGATGAGGTATTCTACATAGATCAACCAATACGTTTTGTAAAGCAAGAAAAAGAACAGTATGTGTGTCAATTGAAGAAGTCATTATATGGCTTAAAACAATTAGTAAGGTGTTGGTATAAATGCTTTCATTATCACACGGTGAAAGCTGGGTTTCTAAGAAGTGATTATGATCATTGTGTTTACATGAGAAATGTAGACTCAAAAAATGCAATATATTTGCTGCTTCACGTGGATAACATGTTGATTGCAATTAGAAGTAAGGAAGAGATTAAAAGAATAAAATCCTTGTTGAACTCTGAATTTGAGATGAAATAGTTTAGGCAAGCAATGAGATTTCTGAGAATAGAGATCATAAGGGATATAAGGCAAAATAAAATTATGTTAACTCAATCTTCATACATTCAGAAATTGATTAAAATATTTGATATGTGGGATACTAAACTAGTGATTACTTCTTTAGCTCAACACTTCAAATTGTCTAGCTCAAACTCACCATTAACTAAGGAAGAACTAGAGTATATGAAGAAGGTTCCTTACTCAATTGCAATAGGATGTTTGATGTATCTAATGGTATGCACAAGACCAAATATTGTACACTATACCAGCTTTGTTAGTAGATATATGAGAAAAATTGGGAAGTAGTCAAATAGGTTTTAAGATACCTTAAAGATTCAAGCAAAACAAGGATAGTTTCCAAAGCATAAACTGGAGCATTTTTAGTGGTGGGTTATGTGGATTCTAACTATGATGAGGATTTAAATAAAAGAAGAACCTGGATAAGATATTTGTTTGTGTTTAGTAGTGGCTTGATAAGCTAGAAAAACCTACAAAATGTTGTGGCCCTTTCCTCGAAAGAGGCCGAGTACATTGCACTAAATCAACGAATGAGGCATTATGGTTAAGGGACAATGGGTTTGAACTAGGATACAAGCAAGGCACCATAGTCATATATTGCGACAATCAAAGTGGCATACACCTATCCAAAAACCACTAACACCATGAAAGAAGTAAATATGTTAATTTATAGTATCACTTCATCAGAGATGTTACTAGAGAAGGTGTTGTGGTGCTGGAAAAGATTCATATAGATCATAACCCAACTGATATGGTAACCAAAACAACCACCCTTTCCAAACTTGCTTAGTATAAGAGTTTGGTGAAAGTGATTAGTTGGAAAATATGCAATGAATTAAGGTAACTCCAACAAGCAATTCGTAGTCTTGGTACTATGATGGTGATTTGTGATTGGCACCAACACTTCACCAATTTTCTACATGGACTAATGGATAAAGAGGATGGCTTAAGACATTGGATAGTGTGGTGATTTTAGCAACTATAACATGCATATAAAGGCTTTATCAGTTGTGAATTTATAATTGCTTTTTACATACCAAGAAAGGCTATCATTTTTGTATCACTTGTTGGTAGGGAAAGCACTTGAGAGGGTGGAAAAGAAAATACTTATAAATGTGTGAGTCCTGTGAGAAAGAAAGTAAGAGAGAATAGGGTATTCTTACAAGCATTGGAATTAATTAAGTGTATGCTTATATTATATGTGAATTGTTTTCATTCATGGTAGAATAAAGATCAAGAAAACTGATTGGGTTGGACAATGGAGTGGCAAGTTTTGGCCGAACCATTTTTTAATGATTTTATGTGTGATCATCTCATTCTAATTACTAAGATTTTATGTGTATTTTATAACAATATATTACTGTATAAAACTTATAAAGCCATGATATTTATCATCCTAACTACTTTCTCAAGCACATGTTAATATTTGTCATTAACTGTGAGTATACATGTAAATTTCTTCTCCAAAATATGTGTAATAATTGTTAAAGTTGTGTTAAATACTTCTTCCTTGAGCTTGAAACACTACTACAAAATGTGACATTTAAGTCGATTTATAAAGTTATTTTTTGGATAAACCGACGTATAATTCATTTAAATTCAGTTCGGTGAAAAACCGATGCTACGTTATACGTGTAGCATCAGTTTTGTGTTAACCGATGCTATTCACGTAATTAATTTTTTTTGTCAATTATTATTTTATTTTAACTGTTTAAAATTAAATTTTGATATATATATATATATATATTATATTTTTTTCTTCTTTTATTTAATCAATTGGTTTTTAAAATTTTATAATTTATATAATTTTGTGTATTTGTTTGGAAACGTACTTAATTTTTATGTACATGTTTTTCATACATAGTTATCAAATTTGGATAGCATGAAAAACACAATACATAAAAAATTATGAGTGAAAATATAAAAGGCCTATAGTTAATTAAAATCTTAAAAAATAATTGACAAAAAAAAAACAATTGTATTGTTTAATTTCAATTTTAAAAACTGTTAAAATAAAAAAATGCATGTGGATACGTACTTAATTTTATGTACATATTTTTCATACGTAGTTATCGAATTTGGATAGTATGAAAAACACAATACATAAAAGTTTATGAGCGAAAATATAAAAAGTCTATAGTTAATTAAAATCTTAAAAAATAATTGACCAAAAAAAGAAAAACAAATTGTATTGTTTAATTTCAATTTTAAAAACTGTTAAAGTAAAAAAATACACGTGGATATGTACATGTTTTTCATACGTAGTTGTCGAATTTAGATAGCATGAAAAACACAATACAAAAAAGTTTATGAGTGAAAATATAAAAACGTTTATAGTTAATTAAAACCTTAAAAAATAATTGACCAAAAAAGAAAAAAAAGTTGTATTGTTTAATTTCAATTTTAAAAACTGTTAAAATAAAAAAATGCACGTGGATACGTACTTAATTTTATGTACATATTTTTCATACGTAGTTATCGAATTTGGATAGCATGAAAAACACAATACAGAAAAGTTTTCAAAAAAATATAAAAGATTTATAGTTAGTTAAAATCTTAAAAAATGATTCACCAAAAAACAAATATTGTATTGTTTAATTAATTTCAATTTAAAAAAATGTTAAAATAAAAAATACACATGGATAACGTCGATTGATGTGTTGAACCGACGCTACACACATGGATAGTGTCGATTCTACGTGTCAACCAACGCTACACACATGGATAGCGTCGGTTGACACATAGAACCGACGCTATCCACGTATGTAGTGTCGGTTCAACACATCAACTGACATTATCCACATGTATTTTTCCATTTCTCTTCTCTCTTCTCCATCAGAACATCATTTTTAATTTGCAGCACCTAAAAAAACTCAAAACTGAGTTTCACCTCTGACCACCATTTCCAACACCGTTTAGTGAGTTTTCTTCCTCTCCAAATTATCTTCCAAATCCCCTATTTTTTTGAAAAAAATACTAAAACAATTTATACCTATTTTCTCACTTACAAAACAATTTTTTTCATTTCTTTCATTTTGTCACTTCATTTACTCTTGTAAGTATTTTTACTAATCTTACGCACTTATTATTCACTTTGCATTATTTTTGTATAAATATTTTATTTATATATGTTTTGTATTATGCATGTTATTATTTGTTTGGCTGATCTTTTTTGAAAATAATATCTAGATGTTATGGGTTTGAAGGACTAGAATATTTACCGTACGTGGATAAATTTATTTACATATAAATAATTATATTTTATTAAATAAAAGTAATACAATTTTAAAATGATTAAAATGATAAATTTTTGTATTATGTATTTTTTGGTATATATTCTAATAATTAGGAAATTCATATATAAGAATACCTGAAATATATTGATTGGATACATATTTAATATGCTTAATGTCATTAATAGAAAATGGACAAATCTTAGGTGTCAAAGTGTAGAATTGAGCACAACTATATTTCTGGAGTTGAAAGTTTCATGAAATTTGCTTGTAAAAATAGTAATAATGAAATTAGTATGATTTAATGTCCATATGTTAAATGTAAAAATGAGAAATTTCATGAATTTGACGATGTTAAGTATCACCTTATCTGTAGTGGTATTTGTTTGAGCTATAAATGTTGGTATTATCATGGAAAAAATATTGATAATACTCATGGGGAAGAAATAAATAGAAATGTGAATGGATTGCATACATCTTATCATAATGTACAAACAGAAAATATGTTTCATGGTGTTGAAGATGGACTACATGAGGATGATCCCGAAACTTTTAAAAAACTTCTAGCAGATGTCGAAAAACTATTGTATCCAAAATGCAAGAAATACACTAAAATGTCAGGATTTATTCATTTGTATAATGTGAAGGCAAAACATGGTTTTTTTTTACAAAGGATTCATATAATTACTAAATCTACTAATAGATATGTTTTCTGAGGGTATTGAATTGTCATCTTCAATGTATGAAGTGAGGACATGTCTTAGTCAATTTGGCATGAAATATCATAAGATTCATGCTTGTGCAAATGATTGCATACTTTATAGAAAAGAATATAAAGAATCGAGATGGAAGCATGTTACAAATGAGACAACACCTAAGAAAGGCGTGCCCACAAAGGTTTTTTGGTACTTTCCTCTGATTCCTCACTTTTGAAGGTTGTTCATAAGTAAAGAGACATCAAAGATGTTGACTTTGCATTAAGATAATCGATCTAATATGATGGGGTGCTACATCATCCTTGTGATTCTCCAAATTGGAAAGTAGTATATAATTTATCCCCTCAATTTGCATCTGATCCGCACAATCTTCATCTTACCATTGTTATTGATGGAATTAATCCACATAGTTCTCTTAGTAGTAGATATAACTGTTGGCCAGTAATTATGGTAATATACAACCTTCCTCCCTGGTTGTGTATGAAAAGAAAATTCATAATGTTAACATTATTGATCTCAGGGCTGAAACAACTCGGTGTTGATATTGATGTATATTTGCAACCTTTGATAAATGATTTAAAGACGTTGTGGAATGATGGTGTAAATGTTTACGATGCACATAAAGAAGAACACTTTAACTTGAGGGGGGTTCTTTTATGGACAATTAATGATTTTCCTGCCTATGGGAACTTATCATGATATGCAACAAAAGATTACAAGGGATGCCCTATATCTAGTGATGATAGTTTTGCAACTTATCTTGTTCATAAACGAATGATGTCTTATAGAAGACATAGATGATTTTTTCCATCTGGACACAAGTTTAGATACCAAAAGAAACCGTTCGACGGTAAAGAAGATCATGATCATGCATCCTAACCTTTGCGAGGTGTTGAGATATTACACAGTTGTTTCATGCGTTAATGGGCACCAAAACTCAACCAAGCCAAGTAACAAATCAGAGTTGCACTTGACTTCATATTTATAGCTCATTATAGCATTAAAAATATCAACTTGATTCCAAATAGCTTCATATTTATAGACAAAAGATTAATAAAATGCTAATATGATTTCGAAGGCATAAGATTATTATTATATCACTCGGATGTAGATGTGGTAATTCTTTTACTAATCTTTTAACATATATAAGTTATTTTTTTGTAAATTCATGATATTATATTCTTATTTTAAATTTAATTATGTATATATATTTCTTTGGTTGGAACAAGTGGGGCTATAATATACATATTTTTGATGATTTACAAGAAGAATGGACGCTACACACTTTGTTCATATTATAACATTAGTGGAAGAATATAATCTTGAATAACATAGGACAACACCATGATAATATTTATAATGCTTTAATTTCTCCATTCATATGTCTCTAAAGTTTAGACTACTAGTTTGATGGATGTTTATATGCTCATGTTTGTAGGGAAATGAATTATTATATGAACCAGTTGTTTTTTGCCCAGTTTCCTTGTCATTATACTGGTGATTTTTAAGCCAACCAAGTTTGATCTCCTTGAAATAAAGTGGGAATATCACAAAATCCATGACACTTTAACGATATCATTGTATTTGTAATTTAAGTTAACTATATATATATATATATATATTGTATATACATTATTTTTTTGTAATAAATTTAATTATCAAGTAATTAATTATATTTAAATTTTTAATTATTTATATTATTATTTATACTTTGTTAAACAGATTTTGGTTTTTATGCTATATATACGTGATTGAATACAGGTTATTAGTAGAGTAGAAAATGAGTACAAATATATATTTTAAAGTCAGTTTAACGCGTGAATCGACTTTAATGACATTTTATAGTATTTGAAATAAATTAATTGGGAGGTTCTTATAAATAATAATAATAAGTTGTTAGTGAATTGGGTCGTGTGAGAGTGACTAAAAATAGTTTGTCAAAGCTCATAAAGAAAATATATTTGTCACATATTTAAGATAAGTTATAAATAATATAATATAATATAATATTATTAATAAATATAACCAACTCACGTGATTAAATTAAATAAAAAATTATTATGATGTATACAAATACTCCTTAAAAAAGCATATAAATAAATAAAGCAATAAAATTAGTTTGTCGAACAAGGCTGACCTTGTTACCATGAAAGCAAAGCCAGCAGTCCAGTGATTTCCTTATGAGTTAAATTACAGTCATATATTTTTGATATTTTAGTAATACATGTCACTAATACATAATATATATGCAGATAAAAATGAAAATTTTATTTATATATTTACTAATTATTAATCTATATATTTAATAAGATTAGTGAATTGAATCATTTGTTTAATATAATTAAGACCAAATTATTATCAATTTCTTTAAATTAATTTATTTGTATCAATTATCTTTTAAATTAAAAATATTATTATTTAGTCTATTATTTATGAAAAATGTCAATCAAGGAAATTTTTTATTAATATTTTATTATTTTTATATTAAATAATTAAATGTAATTAAAATACGAGTCTTTAATAATATTAAAATCACAATTAATGAGAAAATTTTTACAAAATATATATTTTAATATTTATTATTTGTCACTATTTTATTTTAATATTTTATTGAATTTTTATTTTTTTAAAAATTAAAATATATATTAAAATAAATTTTTGTTTAAATATTATTATTATTGATTTTTTTTAAATAATTTCATATTAAATTTCATTTTTATTCTTATTAAAGACCTATATTTTAATAACGTTTTAATAATTTGACATAAAATAATAATATTTAATATAAAAATTATAAAAGTAATATAATTTATCTTTAATTAATATTTTTTTATAATTAATGGATAAAATGATACAATTTTTTATCAAATAACTAAAAAAACCAATAAATTAATTTAAAATATCTATTTACAACTCAACTTATAATCAATATAGTAGTATATGACTTTTGCTACTATGTAACTTTCTTGAACATGATTTTTAGGGGACTTTCTATGTGTCTTCAAACTTCTACAGTTATGTCACGCATGTAATGAGAACCTAAAAATTGTATTTCCTCTTCTTCTCAAACCTATACTATTTTTTCAGCTTAATAGTATTGGTTATATGTCCTAATATTTATTTGAATTATGTATGTCCTAATATTTATTTGAATTAAGTGTATGTACAAATTGCAACCTAAAATATCTAGAAATTTTATTACAATAGAATAGTTTAAGAAAATCCTTAAGAACAAATTAATACTTTAAACCCAATTGCATGTAAGGAAATTATTAGATATAATGACTTCATATTTCTAACGAAAAATGAAATTAAATACTTAAAAATTGATGTAACGTATAGTCATATATAACTACACGCGAAATTTAATATTTGAAATATGACATAAAAATATTGTAAATGAGGGTGATGTTGATGAACAAGTTCATGTTCATTCATGGTTGGCATCCACAATTTCTTTTATAAAATCTATATATCTTAAGTTAACGTGGGTAATGTTACTTACACGTGAATTTAGTATTTATGTTCAGGAGTGAAATTATATATATAAATAAAAAATAATATTAATTATTATTTAATTTTAATTAAAAAAGATGTTATATATATATATATATATCATTTTAGTACAAATATGTTTAAATTATTGAATCTTGTTGATATATTGAGTGTTAAATGTTTAAAATTTAAAATTTAAGTTGGACACAATTTTATTTTATACATTAATTTATCTATAATTTTATAAATATTATACCTAAAAAGTTATTTGTAAAAAATTGATATGGGATAAGTGTCTCTCCTTACTAATTTAGATATGTCCATGATGTTATTTATATCTAATCAACAAAAATGTATTCAATAAATTTTTTTATTTCATGTTAGAGATGATCCGAAGTTAGAGAAAGAAACTAAAGAGATGTTATAGAACGAGAATCTCTTAATCTAATTTAATACTAAATACATACATATATATATATATATATATATATATATATATATATATATGTACACATTCGATTACATATGGTATATATCACAATGTGTCAGGGCGTATAATAGTAAGCATAAATTAACTTAGACTCGACCACGTTGAGAGATCGAGCAGGTATTCAGTTCTCAAACATTCTAGACTTGTAAGGATCCTTGTAAAATCCAACTTCAAGGCTAATGCATCTCAATGCTCAGGCATTAGGTCTTGAGGCTTGGCACTATGTCTCAAGACTAGGGTATCTCAAGACTTAGGCATTAATCGTCACACAAATTGTGTGTGCAATGAATACGTAAGTATACGTATCGCAACAAGTAATATAATGATAAAAAAAGATCATTTTTACGAAGATTATTTTATTTGAAACTAATTTTTAAAACTACAAAAATAAAATCAATTTTTTTTGTGTTTTTATATTTTAAGGAAGAAAAATTAAAAATAACTAAAAGTAAATATCAATAATTAATTAAATTAAATTTTGTAACTAAGAAAATATATGAGAAAATATCTAGGAATACTTAATCCCCCAATTTTCTAAACATACGAATCGTTAAAATCTCTCCAATATAATTATCAATTAATTACATGATCAATTTAATCTAACCTAACATGTATTTCTCTTTCAAGTAAACTACAAACCATATAGTAATTAATTTAATCACACTCTCATGCCAATTAAATTTCATACTATTCATTAAGTTCATTAATTATGGATCACACACATAAGAATCATACATCTCTACCTAGAAACTATGCATGTTATTTAATCAAGACAAATAATTAAATAAATCTATCAAATATATTTAATTGCTTTTATAGATAAATTGTTGGCCAAACAATTAATACAATAAAATCATATTAAATAATATAATTAAATTAAATTTATAATTGAGGTAAAATATTAGATCATCACTTAGTAAAAATTGGGTTCATAAGATCCCTAGATTAATAAATTAACTACACATAATTGTATTCATAAAACTCATATTCTTTATAAAGAAAGACATAAAAATTTGATAAAGAAAAGAGTAAAAGAAGAAATACAATCAATCTTTTGAATTGTAGTGTTAATCTCCTCTTGAATTTCTACCAAAATTGTATCATCTCTTGAATTTTTCTATATTTTTCTCTCTTTTTAGCTCCATAAACTGACCAAAATTATGCTAATGGAGACTCATTAGAGTTTATGGGGTGATTAGTGGCTTAAATATAGCTCATGTGCGATCTAGATCGTCAGATCAAGGGTTGAGATCCAAACAAGAAAAATTAACAGCATGGCATGTGGCACACGGTAATGGATGGCATGGCACACAGCTAGAATGCAGGGAGCAATCGTGGGTGACATGTGGCAATGTTGTTTTACTGCGCTCTAAAGTTGGATTGAACGTTGTGCTGACACGTAGAATGCGATTCGTTCTCCTTACACATGATGATCTATGATTTGTTGTCCCTACTTGTGTGGCTTGGTCATTCAGCTTCTTTGCTTATGTGGTAGGCCACATGACAGTTCTTAATTGGCACTGCATTAAAAATTCATAAAAAATATATAAAAATTTCAAAAAAATCCCAAAACATTTTAAAAATTATATTTTCCCCATTTTCACTAAAAAGTTTATATTTTAATATTTTGCCCCCAAAAATACTATTTATTGAGTTAAATAAATAAATATTAAGTAAAAAAATGCGCTAATAACTCTAATTTTATAGAGTCATTAAGCATTATGTCTCAAGGCTAGAGCATCTCAAGGCTCAGGATTTACAAAGGTCAAATAGTAGATCATTCCTTATCCTCATACTCTTTTAACTTGGTTTTTCAACTGAGGTGAAGATTAAAAGACTTGGCAGGTCAAATGACACATTAAATTCGAAACGGTTTTACACAACCCAATAAATGCTTTGAAAACGCTTCCAATTTTAAATTAATTGGAGAGGCAAAATATGGACCCTTTATATAAAGATAGAGGCAAGCCATTCGTTTTTATGAAAGGTGAGCAATATAAAAGTACGAGGAAACACTTACCTGAAAAAATAGCCTACTTACTACAGCTTATGATGTTGAGGTCTTTCTCAATAGCCATATATGGTAGGTGTTAAACATAATGGTCCATATGGTGTGTAGCACACCTTTGTACAAAGCCATACCCTCAATTCATCATGGGTTAAGTCTTCAATGACGATTTTCCCCTAATCTCGAATAATTGAATAAGATATATATTTGCTTGATGAGATTGGAATGGATGTTTGTTGATGCGGGAAGCTTGAGAAAGCCATGCCACCACCTCAAAATCTTGGGGAGGAAGAATGGGCTTTTCAATAACGATACCCAAGCTCTTTTTTCTTTTTGGCTTGGCAACTTAGGTTGGAGCATTAGAATTGTCTTTGCCTAAGCTTTTGCTTTTTTTTTTCTTGTTTTCTTATAGTGTTGAGTTGCTGCTTTGCCCATTAAACTTATTCTCAAGTCAAGCTACTCATCGTGCATGAATAGGTGGGAAAGTCTAATTATTGAGCTACCACTTTGCTTATTATACCCACATCTTGTAAGGAAATTACTTCATTCTGGTTCTTTACCAAGACAATTAGCTCGTACTTTAACGTGAGCACTCTCTTTGGTTCTTTACCAAGATGATAAGCTTGTACTTTAATGCAAGCCATCTACCTGGTATGTGACCAAAATGATTACCTCGTGCTTTAATGCAAGTGTTCTATTTGATTCTTTACCAAGGTGATTAGTTCATGCTTTAACACGAGCGCTCTACATGGTTCTTTACCAAAGTGATCAATTCGTGCTTTAATATGAGTGCTCTACTTGGTTCTTTACCAAGGGGATTAGCTTATTGTTTAACATGAGTGCTCTACCTAGTTCATTACCAAGGTGATCATCTTGTGCTTTGATGTAGTTGTTCTACATGGTTTCTTTACCAAGGTAATCAATTTGTACTTTAATATGAGCGTCCTACCTAGTTCTTTACCATGGTGATCAGCTTATGCTTCTACATAAGTACTCTACTTAGTTCTTTATCAAGGTAATCAGCTCGTACTTTAACGCGAGCACTCTACCTGATTCTTTACTAAGGTGATCAGATCGTGTTTTAACATGAGTGCTCTACCTAGTAGGTTTTAGATAAGACAGGAGATGTAATATTTGTTCGAGATTTCTCTATAGAACTCGGGAAAAATCTTGATAAATAAGGGGTCAAAAATAAAAGTCTCAACATTCCAGGATGTTCTAAACTTGTGAAGAAGCTTGCAAAATCTAGCTTTAAGGCTAGGGTATCTCAAGGCTCCATCATTATATCTTAAGGTTAAGGCATCTCAAGACTCGGGCACTGTGTCTCAATGCTCAAGCGTATCTCAAGGCTTGGTCACCATATCTTAAGGCTCGTACTCTACAAAGATTGGGTAGTAGATCATTCTTTATGCTCAAATATTTTAACTAAGAAAATGTTAGTTTGTTTTTTATAAAAAAAGAATAATGATAGTTTTAAGATGCATTATAATGCTATTTCATTTTTAAGTCTTTTTAAACATGGAAATTAGGATCCTTGCCATTATCCCTTAACTTTCTATGCATTTTTTTAATTTGTGTTTTGCTTCGATCAATGCTAATCGTAGAAAGTCTCTATCTCTCTCTTTCTCCGTCGGTGCAAGTTTATTCTATTTTCTTTGTTTTTTATTAGGTTTAATAAAAAAACAATATAGTTTATGGTGTATTTTTTCATAGATCTTAATTTATGTAAATTTATTTATGACATATTATTATTCTAGTGTGATTTTTAGTATATTTTTGACTAGTTTTTGACATATTGTAATTTAAACTTAAATCTAGATTTGTTATACTTCTTATTAGAGTTATTGTTACCTTTAAGAAACATAAATAAATTGATTGAAGACATAAAAAAAGTAATTATTACTAGTGCTATAATGTTGGATGTTTGTAGAATAATGTTTGTGCATTAATGTTATCAAATTTTGTAATTTGATTATGTAATGTAATAAAATTTCAATGAATTAATGTAAATTCTTTTATTGAAAAAAGATTAAAAAAAACTCTTTCTAAAGTATTTTTTCATAAAGAAAATTATTAGGATAAAGATGGCAAAATAATAAATAAGAAAACCTAACACCTCAAATTAAAAATATTATTATAATTGATCGAAGAAAAGTTTATTGTTATCAAATTAAAAAAGCGTGGTAAAAAAGAAAAAAAACTCAAATAAGGATTGATGCAAACTGCTAAAGTCCAAATCCATTGTTTCCACTATCCCTAATTTCACCCTCTCCCCTTTCTTTCATAACCATCGCCGGCCGTCTAGTATTCTCCAGCTGCATTGCCGCCGGCAATTCTATAAGTCGATAGTTTTCACAGTCCACTCTTTCACTCTCTTATCCTTCAAGTATTCTGTTTAGTAATAGGTAATCTATGTGACTGGGCTCTCCCGTATAGTCTTAATTTAATGGGTTTCAATTTTATTCTTTATTCACAGAATTGCCTACCTTGTATGCATGTTACTGTAATATTAGCTAGTTTTGTGATCGGATATGATGTTTTATGTACCTTTGAATCATTCAAATGTGTTATTATCAAAATTTTCAATACATTTCAAGTTGGATTTCATTTTTAATTGTAGGCTTGGATCTCACAAACTCTAGAGCTGCCTCTGTGGTTAGTATCCTGTTCATTTATGGTTTGAATTTCACATGCACGAGCTATATTTGATGAAATGCCTTATAGAATACAGATATACTTGGAAGCCTTAGAGCGTGGGTGGATACTTTTGGCTTTTAAAGATGTACGGGAGAAAGGCATCTCAACTGGTGAAAGAACTTACCAGTGGGGAAAAAGGGCAGCTCACGCCATTCAATGTAAGTTTCATTTGATAGAATTTAATTTGCTTTCAAGCTTATTTTGTATTCTTCGTGCTCAATTATTCTCTGCTTCCTAAGACTTAAGATGCTCAAAGAGTATAGGAGCTTAGAAGGCTAGAAGCATACCTTTCTTGGGGTAAGTATTATACATGAATGCCTTAGATTTTCAAGGCGTGGCCGTGTCTGGGTATAGGTTAAACTTTCATGGTTCTAGGCCTTCGGGCATACTTGTTTTTACTATGTCCATTCTGTATATTGTAATTAGGTAACCTAACACAGATTATTATTTTAGGAAAATAGTATTGCATGTGCGATCCAAGTGTAATAACATTGGGGCTATTTTTAGTTTAGATGTACTATTCAACTTATCATAGAACTATTTACTTCCCATAATCTCTTTACGAGTATCTCTCATGCTCTCACTTTGTACATTTGATCTTGTAGAGTGACCTGTTTGATCAAGTAATAGCAGAATGTAGCCAACATTATATTGAGCTGCAATCCTTGATAAGGTAATCCAGTTTCATGAACTCCTGTTGGGCCTGGATATATTTGTATGCACCTTTTAATTAGTATTGTGCTTTGATGCTTTCTACGTAGCACTTGCCAAAGATAGATATTTCATCTCATGATTTATCTCATAACTTGGGATGATGTGTTTCTCATCTTTCTATTTGCTGCTGTTATCATCCTACCTGGAGGCTTTTGTTAGTGCATTTGTGTCTACTAGAAAATTGTAACCAAAACTTTTTATAAAAATGGTTGCTGCCATCAACACCGCTTCTAGATCATTCCCTGTATTTTTCTATCCAGATCACATTTTTTGATACGTTATTCTAAGGACTTCTGAATGAGAATTAAGGTCACAATGAGCTAATTAATCGCAAAAATGAGAATTGGCATCTGATGTTTGAGAATCTATCATGTGAATTGGGGACATTGACCTTATTTTGATATGGGAGCTACCTATGATTCCAATTCGTATTTGTTACAGACATCACTTATATCTTGAGCATTTTTACTCAGATTACTTGATCCTGTTACAGGAAAATGCAGGAAGAGGGAATGGATGTTCAAACAACTAAAAACGAAGACCACTTTGGAGCGCTCATCCACCATCTTTCTTTAGTTCGCAACAAACGCTGCCTGATGGCTTATATGTAATTCTCTATCATCTGCTATATTATTTGTTTTATCTAGCTATTTCTGCCTAGTCATGTTTGAGGATGTCACTACAAATCTATAACCATTGAGCAGCTATTATTGCTAAAGCTATTTTATTTTTGGTAACGCAGGTACAACCGGACAGAAATTTTACGAAACTTGATATGGAAGGTAGGCCCTATGCTTCCACAGGAGATTCAAGAGAAGCTCAGTCACTGGGAGGAAGAGTATTTTAAGAAACACTCTGCGTCTTTGAAATCATACATGTCAAAATTGGATATTGATTTGGCTGTGGTAAGTCTTTGACACTCATACATTGTTAAAACAAAACTAAGCATAATAGTAAAATGCTTTAGAAAAAAAATGAATTAATTATAGTTAATACGGATTTTCTTTTCCTCTCTCTTGAAGAATGACTTGTGGTGCCTTTCAACTGTAAGAACTGCACTCACTGGTTCAACAAAGAAGTTTATTGTGCAATTGTTACAACATTTATGATTAATTTTTTTCCTACTATCTATTAACACTCTTGTTCATGCTTGCTGTAGCATGAAAAAAGACACTCTTTAAATGTCAACAACTTCTTCCTTTTACGTTAGACTTTTTGCACCATTTGGTATTCTGTACTGAAATATTTTGTTTATTGATTCCCTATCTGTAGTTACATGGATTTTTCATTTGATTAAAATTTATGTTGTTTATTTGATGAATAGTAAAGGGTTCTTCTAATGTTTGTGTTCTGATTACTTTTGTCACATTTTCAATCATCTTAGAGTATAAACTATAAAGGTTGTTTTGATGCATCATTTTCTTGTTTTTACTAGGATATGGTGCCGCCAAAAGATCCCTACATTCAGGTGAGAGTCCTTGATGATATTGGTGAAGGAATTGTTCTGAGTGATGATAAGACGGCCAATTTTGCCCGTCACTCTATGCATTTTCTTAAAAGAAATGATGCTGAACAATTTATCTCGAGGGTAAGCCATCTCCTTGATTTGGGCTTTTGAGTTCTTGAACTCAATGGTTTTGCCTTAAATAAACTGTCCTTTATATTTATTTAACAGGGCTTGATGGAGGAGCTTACTGACTGAATAAACTGAATCCTCCAGCACTTCTACTAATTATACAATGTACAATCCTATTACTTGAGATTTTGGTTTATATTGATTTATTTCATCCCATCCTTTTAGTTATATAAAACGCAACTTTCTGACTAAGTATCCGCATAGTGGTCGCATTCAGTAGCATTAGTAGTGTGTTCCTTTCCAGCATCTTAAACTTTCTGAGTTTACTGTCATGTTGGTTTAGCAAGTCCAGATTTACCATATCTGGTTGAACAAAAGAAAGTCTCTTCTCAAATGCTGCAACTATGCAGAGCTCATCTTAGTACTGAAATCAGTTGTCTCAAAATAGTGTATAAGGATCATTTGTCATCAGGAGGGAGGGCACCGCAATTTTTATTGGAATTTTGAAAAATATGAAATTTGAATACCTCTTTTGTGTTCTATTCTAAACAAGCGAAAATGTTAGAAAGAAAGTTATCAGTTTTTCTCCAATCTTTATTTACTGTACAAGGGCATTTAAAGTAAATTATTTATATTGATTGGGTGCCGCGTAAATATCGCTCACCATTATCATTACTATATATATTCTAGTTCATAGCTCGTGTGTTGCACATGAGGAACACCACTGCTATTGATATAAGAGTACATAAATATTTTATGGTGATTTATTGCAAAAATAATAATTGATGTTACTAGAGCAAAAAGACATTTTAAAGCAATTTATACGTAAATTTCTTAGTTTAACATGAAGGGATAAACAATTGTATAGATAAACAAAAATAGTTTAAATGAATTACATGATTGGCTTCTATTATTTTAATTGAAACTGAAAATAAAACATCAAACCGTAATTGCACCTAAAAAAATAAATGGTTTTGGAAATCAGAAGTTGGAATCCAACCTTACAAAGAACTTATAATAAGTTGACAAAATATGACATATAATAGTATTTGTTTTTTAAAATAACAAAAGCAACATCCTTAAAATTTAAAATTTAATATATAGTAGTATATTTGCTTCTTTATTACAAAATAAATGATGACTTCTACATAGTTAGTGGACTATTTGATTGTGCTAGCTAATTCACCACGGGCAAAGCATGCATCCATATTGAAGAGATGAGGTAACGTGAAAATAGCCACTCCGATGGAGAACTTATAGGTCTATAGTACATCCTCTTGTTCAAAAATCATATACTATGTTTTATTTATTTATTTTTTGAAAAAATGACGTGGTTGGATAAATTTTAATTTTATTTATCAAAAATAAACTCATAAATTTATAGAAAATTAATAGAATAAGAATCCAGGATTCTTTTGATTTTAAGCATTGATATCAACAAAATGTATATTTTTGTATTTTTTTGATAAAGAATCGAAAATTAAGAAAAAATTTGCATCAATGGAAAAAATAATGTACCAAGACCAATTAAAGACAAACATATAAAATTGGAAATTATAACCCAAACAATCAAAAAGTTTTTAAGTAGTACAGCTCATAAACCAAATAGTTAGAAGCCAACATTTTCCTTAAACATAATTTTTTGAACTTAGGGAGCAAATGCAGAAGAGATGCGTTGAGAAGAGAAGGAAGTCATTTTTTTCCCTCTTCTTTAATCTTGTAGAAAAGGTGAGTGCTTGTGATGAATGATCTGAAGATGAGCAAGAAAGTAAAATGTCGATGTTTGGTCTGTCAAGCTCATAGGCTCTTTATGTTACATGCCATAGTTTTTTGTTTTTTTTTTTCATTTGCTAAAATTAATTATTTGTCTATTCATTTGCCATTTGAGGTTATACTAATCATCTCATAGATATAATTAGTAAAAGAGTTCGTTTAAAATTTGAAATCATGCCATATGTAATAAAATCTCTAAACAAGAACGGTCAAACTTTTTAAAGATAAAGAAAAATCAAATTTGCAAAAAATATTCTATTTAGATTTTGAAAAATAAATAAATAAAGTACCCAATAATTAGAAGAGGAGACACATTTCAAGAGGGCTAAATAGTCTAAATCAAAATGTTGAGGTTATAATTGTATTTTTTATTATCAATGTGAAACTCTTGTATTTATAAGATTATTATCATGCAGCTATTTTTATTATTATCACGATAATTTTTTTATTTTTAAAAACAACTAATCGTTAAATTATAAGTATACATTTTAAATTGTTCTAATCTTAGTCTCTTTTTTATTTTAAAAATATCAATTATCTATTATTATTATTAAAAAATTGATATTTCAATAACAAAAAATATTGACTTTAGACTAATTAAATATTTTATCTTATAATTTAATACTTTGGCTTTCTAAAAATGAAAATGTCGTTTTAACCTAACAAAATTTGGGATTATCCTTATTATTATTGTTATTATTATTATTATTATAAAATATAAGCTAATTAATGAATACTAAGGAAAAATCAATTTCAAGCTTCTTTTATTTCTTTTTAATCTCATAACTCTCAATGTAAGGAAGTCCACCTCTAATGAGGAGTACCAACTCATTTACAAAGCTATATTCCCTAGAAGATTTGGATTAGCTGTAACTATTCTTTTAGGTGAATTGAGGTTATATTTTTACCATTAGTTTCAATAAAGTTACAAAAATAAGAGAGAAAAATTATTTGAAGAGATTGAGGAGTTAACAAAATTTGGATAATGAAGTAGTACTCCTTTTATCAACAAATATGGAACTTTTATTCTTATTATGGAATTGCACATTTGTACTTTTGGAATCTATGCTAAGTCATTCCCATTTACCTTTATTTTTAACTTTCTTCCGAACAATCATTTGTAAATATCATCTTGATAGTAAAAGTAGTGTTCTATATCCTTTTAGATGTAGTTTTGAATCGTCATTTCCGTAATTTAGAATAATTAATTAGTGAGCATGTTGTGTACCTTAATTGAAGCTTATCCATTTAACAAAAAATAAACACTCTTCCAAACAATCATTTCTGACCCATGATCCTTGTACCAGCAATAGTCCAATCACCACCCACGCAATTTGTACTGCCTCCACGATTCAATTGACACCTACTCAGCCAATAACCAAATATCGGCATTGATCACTAAACAACCATACGTAAATATCTCCACTATCTGTTCCACTTAAAGAGCCAGCCATTCATTTTTCAACACCAACGCAGCTATTTCCATCCAATCTTCCATGGGCACTTTCAGTCCTCCCCCCCACCCCACAAATGTGTTTGAAGAAATGTAACATAACCCATCAATCAATAGGCTATAGCTGAGGTTATCAAATGTAGCACTCTTTTTGAGGAAACAAGTCCATTTGGAATCCAAAATGTATCTTAGCCTCATTGCAAATTCCACAGTTAAAGATCCAACAATTTACAATGTGTCCATTCTTGAGTCCTATATTTCAACGCCATGTGTCCCCTCAGACATATTACCAGTACATACTGTTGATATTTTATAACTATTTTGGTTGAAGGAAGAGAGACAAAACAATTTTTTTCTTTCCTACTAATCAAACACTCTTTTTATTTTTCTTTCTTCTTACAACAGAATACAACTCTATTTATAGACCTAAACAAGACTCTTAAAATTCGTATTAAAAAACAGCTTTAAACAGAACAGTAAATTCTGACCCTTACTTGCTAAAACTTCCATAACTTATTGTAGATAATACCAAATGACCTGAAACTTTCGCCATTAAAAACTAGACTTAAAAACACACGAAGTAACTCTTCATTTGCTCAAAATGATCTGGAATTGCCCCTTTAATTTCTCATTCAATACTATCTTAAAATCTGTCTGTTTTTTTATTTGAGTTTATTTTCCACACATACATCCTAAAGGAAATCAATTAATTGAAGGTATGAACTTCCTTCAAGTAAAAATATTTAGGATAAGCTTGAGCTATGGAATGCAAATGAAAGTATAAGACTTTTCCTTAGTTTTAAGGCAGAATTCAAGGTCAATCTAAACAAGTTAGTTACTTTCAATAATTTATTACATGGTATTATTACTGTAATTTAATAGTATCAATTTATTTTTGATTAGATAATAGTTATATTTGACTAATCTTATCTGTGTTGTGTACATAATCATTACCTCTTAAAATAGTTCACATTAAATTGGTTTGGACTGAGTATTGTCAATTTCATATCAGTCACTCGTCTTTGAGTCGTATTCTAATCTGTACGAATCGCAAATATTTCTCCCACTTGCATTCGCTCTTGTCCATCCAGTAAATTATGTCTTGTTGTTTCTCTCCTACAAATACTGACGATTTACTGAATGAGTGGAACGTTTTTTTTTTTTTTTTCATTTATCTTCCTTAAATTATGTTTGGTTATTTTTCCCTTTGTACTTTGTATTTTAGCAACAAAGGCGAAAACTTTTTAGGTTTAGACGTCCGTTTTGTTTCCAATCTCTAAATCCAGGCAGACTGCAATGGTTTTTGTTTAGTCCTGCTTGGTTGTTTCCATGGACCTATATTCTGGTGATTCAATTACCATTTTTGATAGTGGCTTTCTGTTCAGCTCTCACGCGTTTATCACCCAGATGATTTTTTTTTACTTTTGACCAATTCTGAGAGTTGGGTTTATGTCATTGATGGTATGAAGTATGAACTAGAGCAGGTATGTAAGTTTCAAAGGTAAGTTCTTAAACTTGTGATTTCCTAGGTTCATATATTGCTGGTTTTGGTTAAGAGATGTTTGATGGAACCCTAATAATGACTTTCCACACATTGAATTATCCATTTTATAACCTAGGTTTTGCAAATACTCATAGAATACTATGTAAGAAAAGATTGAATCCAGTTCTAGCAGTACCATCATCCCCAATTCAGCTACAGGCAGATGAAGATGGTAAATTTCCCGAATATAAGAATGGTTATGGTTCAAATTTAGCTTCAACAAGCATTGATTCAGGCAATTCCTTGGTTAGCCAAGTAAATACTGTTGGTATAATTGGAGGGATGTCTGCCAATTCTACACTCGACTTCTTGAGAAAACTAGTCCACTTGAGCTCCATGGATGGAAGTTGTATTCCCTTTGTTCTCTGTTCTGATCCTGTGTTAAGTAAAGGGCTTTTATTACATGAGAGAAGTTCTTTGTCTTTGCTTAGCAGTAAAAGTGAATGTAATGAATTGGATCCTTCCTCAGTTGTTGAAAATCTTAGAGACAAAAGGATTTTCCTTGAAAAATCAGGAGCTCGTTGTATTGTAATGCCTTGTCATATATCACATTCTTGGTACGATGAAGTTTCTGAGGGATGTTCCGTTCCTTTCTTGCACGTCGGAGAGTGCATTGCCAGGCAGCTCAAGGAAGCTAAGATGAAGCCTCTTGAAGCTGGAACTTCTTTACGGATAGGAGTGCTTGGAACTAATGCAACTTTAGCAGCAGGATTTTATCAGGAAAAACTACAAAATGAGGTAACTTTGTTCTGTATCTTGTTTCTTGTTAATTGAATTTACCTGTGGTTAGCATATGGTTTACAAAATATGGTCTATTACATTAATAGTACTTGTTGAAGGCCAAAACAAAAACATGTATGATGTATGCATGTTTGAATATTACTTGTTCATAGGCAAAGCTTGAGCCTGTAAATCAAATTTGGTTTGGAGGCATTGTGTAGATCATTTCTAGTACACATCACATCGAAACAAGTTCATTACTTCTCTTCCTAGTAAAAAATAAACTGAAAAAAATAAACTTACAAGAAGAAGGAGCTCATTTTGCCTCTAAGAGCAGTACTAGCTCATGTGTTATACCGATAGTCCGATGCAATTCTCATCTTGTCTCTAAGATGTATCTCTCTCTTTAGGAGACATGCTTATATTTTAAATTGTAGCATGGCTTGACATCTTTTGCTAATAATTTGACGGTTATGCTTTCGAGAAATTCATTTTTTTTAATAAATCAGGGGTTTGAGGTTGTGGTCCCAGATAAAGCAACAATGGAACATACAGTAATTCCTGCAATTGAGGCTATAAAAAGAAATGACATAGAAGGGGCACAGAATCTGCTGAGGATTGCTCTCCAGGTTCTGTTGGTAAGGGCTGTTAACTCTATTATTCTTGCATCTGATGATATGAGGGATCTTTTGCCTCAGGATGATCCTTTACTGAAGAAATGTATTTTTCCTATGGATGCATTGGCCTGCTCAGCTGTCAAGTGGGCTCGATCTGCCAGGAAAGGTATGTAAAGATTGTTATGCATGCACTTGTAACAAGTTACAAATGCGCATAGAAATTTTACACATACGTATGTAAAGTTTTTTACTTTTATCTCAACCTGAATTTCCTTCACTCTGGACCATATAAAAGGGTGATTTTCGAAAAAAGAATCTACTCGATCAGCAATGGAAAAAATGAACTTATTATTCTATTTGGTCTCTAAATTTATTTATTTATTTATTTATTTTTGTTATGCTTCTTGAAGAAAGGAAAGAGAAAGTTATTTAGAAAGCATGAGATCTAAACTTCTTCAACAAGATATTTTATCTTGGTATTTTTGTTAGCTGAACCATCATATTTCCTCTAAATTCAAGCATTTTTATTTTGGAAGAAGGGTGCTAGCGGTCCTATAATTTTGGGCAAATGAGCGCTCTAGGTCATAACTTTCGACTAGAACACTTTAGTCCCATAACTTTGAAATATATCCACTTTAGTCCCATAACTTTGAAAAACATCCACTTTAATCCTATGATTTTGAAAAAAAAATCTACTTTTATATGGACATTTGGTGTAAAAGGTGCACTTTTTTTTGTTTTTTAGGATTAAAATGCATCTTCTTTAAAATTATAGGGCTAAAGTGTTTCAACGGAATGTTAAGGGAATAAAGTATTAATCTCTTTAAAGCTATGTGACCTCTCATGTTACTCACCCTTTTATTTTCTATTTTGCTTCTTGCCTATTGACTATGTTTGTGAATGCAGCCTTTTTCTTTCTTATTATATGCTTTTAATCTATGTCCTGCTGCTATTTTTAATCCAAAATTGTTCGCAATACTTGTAAAAGAAACTATGGATGTTTCTAGGTTTCTCACCAAAGTGTTCATGTATTCCAGCTGGAATGTTGTTAGAATCAATTTTTTCTTTCTAAGGAAGTTGCTTATTTGGCTTAGAAGGTTAAGCTTACATGTTCCTCCATGTTAAGATGATAAGGACCTAATTCTACCTCCAGCTTAGTTAATTCTTCCTGGCTATCATCATTAGCTAACAAAAAATTATTTATTGCTCTTGAAGGATTGCTGATGTGAGTGTTTCGTTAGTACATAGGTTTCTCAAAAAGTATTACTTTATATGCAAAAAGTCATGCATGTGAAGAATCTAATTGATTAAGAATATACATCTCATATACTCCAAGAACAACCAATAACATCTCCAATGTTCTCATTATAAAGTGAAGAAACAATGAATTTATTGTACCAGTGATTCCATAAGTTGAAATCATATTATCACCTCCAATACACATCTTAAAGCCAAAAAAAAAAACGAAAAGTAGTGTCCAATATATTCTATTTGAAAGTTTTTTTATCCCAAACCAGTAAGAACCCGGACTGAATGTATTATTAATAATTGTATATGAGACAATCAGAATACTCGATAAAGAAAAGCAACCGGGATAAATAGTACAACTCATTTTATTTTGAAGGAATACGGTAGAGCCAATCCTTCTCAATAAACATAGATGGCTTAGTTGAAATCCCTCTTGCAGATATCATAACACTGTCCCATGTTGTCTTCCAATTGCTCCATATCTGCTGCATTATTCCAACCATTGATGTCTGTATATCATCTTAAACACTTTAAATCATATTATATATCTTCTACTTAAATTGAAATTCATTAATAGTCATATCACTAAGAATATTGATACATTTTATAAATCAATGTAAAAATTAATGTACAAAATAACAGGCCGATATAGGATGGAAGCTACTGGAGCTTGTAAAGTTTGCTATACAGCAGACTTTGTTAATCTATAAATTGAGTTCTCTGCCATAAATAAGGTGAATTAGTCAGATAGTATGTGAGTGAAAGTATGAGAACTATATTCTCTTGGTCCAAATTTTCATGGTAAAAGTTTATCAAAGCCTGTAGTCTAGCCTAGAGTTATAGTTTGATGGGACGTCAGGTTGTTATAAGACATTTTTTTTAAGAACTCATTTCATTTCATCTATTATCATTTATTTTTTTTAAGAATTGGGATGGTAATAGAATAATACAAATTAAGATATTTCATTTGTTTTAAATGGATCTAAATGAGATAAGTAAAATAACAACTATAAAAAAATGTAATATGGTTATTTATAATATAATTTTTTTGTTAAAAGTTATTGAAAATTTAACTCTATCAAAATCTTAAGTTATTAAGATAAGAGTCAATATTACTTTTATATATCTATTATTGTCATACAACTGTTTGGTTCTATATATCATACTCGTTATTCAACAATCGAGATTATTAGGACTTTGAATAGTTAAATACTTGTTATTTAACAATTGAGATTATTAGGATTTTAAATACAGAAACACTAGTACTGATACTATATTAGAAGTAGTTAAGAAACTAACTCTCTTAAAAGTCTAAATTATTAGGAGAATAATCGATTATATTTTATACATCTATCACTAATTAAAAAAATGATGAAACATTATATTTAAAGAAATGTACGTTACGATTTTAATCTAAATATATGTGATTTAAATGAGATGAAATAATTTTAAACCATCTCATATTAAAGACATTAAATATGAATCTAAATATATGTGATTTAAATGAGATGAAATAACTTTAAACCATCTCATATTAAAGACATTAAATATGAAATGAGATAGATGAAATAACTCATTTTACATGTTATAAATACATAGAAATTTAGTAAGTGGCATGCATTCCAATTTTAATAGTACTACAATGCTTTAGAAATTTCCTTTCTCAAATCCCTGAAATAAATTAGGTCTTAAAGAATTGAGAGACGTTGCATCTAAAAGAGAGCATGGAATTAAATAAAAGGTGTAGCATGGTTGTTAATGAAGAAGATTTACTGGTAGCAGACTGGAGGCTTAAGGACTTGGTGCAACCAAAAGTACAATTGTAGACACCATCAACCAGAGATCTAACACATGGTTACATACAAACAGTTGTACAATTGGAATATTTATAGGCATTATCTGCAAGTCCAATGCATTTCCTGACACAGCTTTCACCACAACGATACACTTTGACATGTATATGTGGAGTTGTTGAGGAAGCTGTGTTGTCCAAATTTTGCCAGAAAGACAAGTACTGATCATCATAACCATCTTCCATTGTGTATATATTTGTCAAACACATCAAAAGGGCCGTCACCAATACTGCTGTTTTAATGCTCATAACTATTCTTTCCATTATTATTATTTCCCTCTCCAGTTCTCTCTACTTTCAATTCGATAATTTGGCCTTTGAAACAGCCAGCATATATAATTATTTATATTGTTTTTTATAATCGTTTAAATTGACTCAAGTACATTTTTATAATTTTTAAATTTATTTTTTATATAATATGTTTTCACAAATATAAAGATAAAAAGATTCATATTATAAAATAATTAATGTTGAAAATATATTACATAAATTAAACGTGTTTGGCGTACGTTTATAATGCTACAAAATTTTAAATGGGATTGTGTTTGAAATTCTAATTAAAAAAATTATACTATGTACTTAATTTCTTATTGGTTAATGGGAAAAGTTTTGGGAAATTAAAAATAATAATAACTCTTAAAACATAAAAATATTATTAAATAATATTAAATTGAATAGTATTTAATATTAAACAAATTTAAATAAATATGATTTAATTTAAACGATATTTAATTAGATAATATTATGAAATATATATGTTATTTTTTTAATAATAAAAATATAAAAGATAGGATAATTATTTTTATGATTATAAATTTTATGGTGTTATTTTTTTTTTGTTTTTAAAAAAGTTATTTTTTTTGTTTTTATAAGTTTTTTGTGAAATACTCTTAAGCCTTAACTCGTAATGTCTTTTTAGTAAGAAACTCTTTAACTGCAATCTTGCCTTTTGGTCCAAAAATAGAGGTATCAAGTAACATCAATGTTGAGTAATTAAAATATGGATGAAATTGATTTTTGCTGATTTAAGTTTTGGCAAAGGTTGGCTTTTACTTTGCCCGCAAAGTAATTTTAAGCATGGACAAAGTGCTTGTCCATAGAGTAATTCTCGTAAAATTATACAGTATTGGTGAGACAACGTTAATGTATATATACAAATCTATTATTAATTAATTTTTACTAAAAATATACAAAACTATTAAATGATTAAATGATGTTTCTAAATATTTTTCTTAATCCAAATTATTTTTTATAAAAGATTAAATGATATTGGATGTTATTAAAAAAAAACAATTGTAAAATAACAAGTTTGGACAACCCTTTGTCATTAATCTAAAATATAAATCCTCTAATTAAGTAACATCGAATACCTTTAATTTCCCTTAAATTAAAAACTTAATATTAATACAACAAAGAAGACGGAGTTATCCCAAGGGAAGAATATGGATAGTTATAGTCCACGTATAAACGAAGATTACAGCTCTCATCTCTACCCTTACATAAGTTTACATGAAACTGAAATAAAACAACAAAGAACAAGCAGTACTACAACAACAAAAACAACAACAAAGACATAAAAGACGAAGAGCCCATTTCGAGAAGCAAGTTTAACAAAAACATAAATGGAAGCAAGCATAATTATCTAGTCCTGGTAGTATAGCGAGAAGGGGCATTACTGTCATTTATCATTATCCTTAGCCATGCCCAAAGTGCCTTTGACAGCTTCAGCAGCATTATATGCCATTTCCTTAACTTTATCCCCAGTTTGCTGAAATACGCCTTCATTTTTTTCCTTGCCAGCATGCCCCATTTCGCTGGTTCTGCCCGCCTCAGCCGAGGTCTTATCTCTGGCTGTATCCATCTTGTCTTGGGTCCATTCTTTAGTTGTCTGAGCCGCACTTTGGGTCTTGTCCTTGGCAGCTTGTGTCGCATCATATGTCTTGTCCTTTGCTGCCTGGGCTTTGTCCTCCATTGAGCCCATCATCTGGTTCGCTTTCTCCTGATTAACACAATATTTTAATATTTTAATCAATAGTTATCAACCCATTAGTTATTTTCGTATCACGTAATATAAAGAATTACTTATATCTAAAACATTAAGCATGAAGAATCATTTACCTCAGTTCGGCCCTTGGTTTCACCAGCTTTGTAGTTCTGTTTGTGAGATGCCATTTTTCTTCTCTAAGCAACTGAAACAACAATTGATGTGAAGGATCTAATCTCGCAAGCTAGTTTTTTTCTTTTTCTTTTGTTATTTTCTGTTTGTCTGTGATGATGAGAGGACCGTTGGAAGCTAATTATTTATACTACCAAGAGAAAACAAGACGTGTCTTTATTATTGACACGTGTACAGTACGTGCCTGGCTATGGTGTGGAGTAATAGAAAAGCTGCATTCTTTACTAATTTCTAAGAAGATTGGAAGGATGACGAAGCCTATCTATTATTGCCACGTAGCTGTTCTAAATAACTACTGTCGACGTGTTGAAAGCTGGAGGGAACTTACAGGTTTCTTTTTCTCTCCCATCTTATAATATTATAAATTTTTATTTTATTTTAAAAATTATTTGAATTTATGAATTATAAGAAAAAAATATGATATTTTTAATGAAGAAAAATAGAGAGATTAAAGATACTTAAATGAAAAAAAATTATTTTTATTTGTAAACAAATAAGGAAAGGTGTATATTTTTTTTTTTAATGTTATATATGGGATATTATGAATAAAATGTTGACTTTAACAAAAATTCAATTTTATCTTTAAAAAATATAATTTTTAAAAAATTTAGATCAAATTGATTCTTCTTAAAAATTACAGATTAAACGTATCCACTTTAAAATTAAAAAGAATAAAATACCCTTATTAAAAAATTACAAGATTATTTGAAACCCTAATCTCCTCAAATAATCTATTTGTTTAACTTAAAGTGTTATTTAGTATCTATTTGTTCGTAAAAGAATATGTGATTTAAGTATTTCTATTTTTGATAGGTATAATATACATGTTACATCTCATGTTTATTTTTTTATTTTTTTATAGATATATAGTAAAAAATTAATTAAAAAAATGCTTTTAAATTTAAGCAAAATTTTCAATAAATTTAAACAAAATTTTAATTGTTTAATATCCAAAGTCATATATTACTCATAAAAATATTATTTAAGTTTGATTAAATATAGATAAATTTTTAATCAAAAATTATTTCATATGTTTATTGAAAAATACAAACATGTGTTATCGTTATATTTAACAAAAAATTAAATGAAAAGTTAAATTTATTCTTATATGATTTTTTTTCTTTTTAAAAACAAATGAACTTAAAAATAAATTTTATAAATAAGGATACTAAATAAACTCTAAATCCTAAATAAATGGACTTGCACACATTTTTCTTAAATTATAATATTATTTTTGTACAAAACATAAGTTAAACTAATTAGTTGAAATTTTTTTTTATCAAACAATAATGGTATGATTCAACCTTTTGATTTAAAACTGTAGAATAATGAATCTTATAATCACACAACTAGATGAATCACCTCTTAAAACATACATTCACTCATTAATAGTCCAAATTATTATATATATTGGAAAAATATTTCAAATAATATTTTAAATTCATAACAATAAAAATAATAATATTTTTTTGAATTAATTAACATATGAGTTATATCATGATACTATTTTTATTGTTATGAGTTTTAAAGGAATATTAGATTCGATATTTTCCTAAAATATTTTATGGGTTTGTCCTTGCATCTCATTCGATAGAAATGCTCCTATGATTATTTTTGTGCTATTTAAACTTTTGCACTTTGGAAGGTCTTATATTTTCTACTGCTTCATTTTTAGTGTTGTTAATTTTATTATTACAAATTTTTAAGGAGGTTGAGCAATTCAACAACATTCTTATAACTATTTTTGACTTTGTATTTAAATAAATAAGCATGTTTTTATTAGCAACATTCCTATAAATAAGCAACCTTTTAACAAATTTGTTTAATGAGTTCGAGCATTTTAACAACACATAAGGGTTAGCTGAATTTTTTGTCCCTAACATTTAGCATGTGTAAATTTCTTGTCCTTGATGTTTTAAAAATTGCAATGATGTCATTAACATTAGGGAGGGTAAGAGAGTAGAAGTTTTAGTGATTTTCGTTTTGTAATAACAAAAAAAAATATGTGGTTTTTATTAGGAACATAATTGTTATAATTTAAACAAACATTAAAGACAAAAATGTTATACTCAAGCAAACATTATGGACAAAAATATTAAACTTAAGTAGACATTAAGTACAAAAATGTTACACTTGAGCAAACTTAATTAACAAGTTCTATAGTTTCTATTAACTCGGGTAATGAAAATTATTATATTTTGTTACACTTAATTAATATTGAGAATACAGTTGCAACTTTTAAAACGTTTGGTTAAAAAAAAACCTGCAGGTAGGGATGAAAAACAGAGTTAACCCCACACATAGTTTCACAATGTGTGCAAATCTTATTTTAGGGTTTAGTTTACTACTTTTTCTCTTTCGTCATGAGTTTGTAAGCCAGATGCACCATTTTTGTGCTTTTTGCAGATGTACCATTTGGACTTTCAACGTTCATTAAAATAAAGATTTCTTCGTTTATTTTAAAAAAAAACATACTTTTATAGAATTGTCTCAGAATTCTCAGCTTCTGACTGAGTAAATATATGTACGAAATTACATTTTGGGAAACATTAGGTTAAACCATTACATGAATGCCATGTGCTGGATAAAGCATGGACATAGCTAGGAGAGATGAGAAAAAAGTGGTAGTAGCTAAACATATGTAACGGACCTCAATTAATTAACTACTAGTAGCTTTAAATAAGTTTCATTTTCCAAATGATTTTATAATCTCTCGATCGAGAGGCTCTCATTAATTATTTTATCCAAAAAAAAAAATTATCATTCTTAATTGCATTTGCAGCAAGAGGAGTTTGAAATGGCACAACAAGCAAGTCATGATATGGTTAACAAAGCAGAAGAAATGACTGGTCTAGTACAGGTTATTATTAATTCAAATTCATTGAATATTTCTTTGAATTATGATTTATTCTCCATAAAAAATTTATTATTATAATCATTGTTATATATATATATTTTTAAATGGATATACAGAAGAGGAAGGATGAGTTGCTTCATCAGGTAAATCAAGAAGCTCATGAGGAATCTCAACATCAATATGACCAGAATTCTACTTCTGATGTGGTTGGACAAGCCACGCAATTCATTCAACAGGTCAATTAACCTCCTCATTCTTGCACTATGCTTATGCTTTGCCTCAGATTATATAAAGAATTCGTTGAGCGTGAACTGCTCCTTGTAACATGTTAAACTTTTATGTTAGAACACTAGCGCCAACAAGTAGTATCAAAAGTATATTTTTTTCTCAATTAAGAAATATATCAACAAGTAGGATCTTAATAACGTCAGTACTGAACAATGTTACACAAATATTCCACCTGATCTTGTTTGTATCAATTTCTATAGACAGGAGAACAAGTGAAGAACATGGCACAAGGAGCTGCCGAGGCAGTGAAGAACACACTAGGAATGACCGCAGACAATAACACCTCAACCCATGGTGGCAGCAACCCAAGCAAGCCAAGTTCCATGTGATTGATTTTTCAACTATCTTCAATACACATAATGGACGGTCTGGTCTCTGTTTAATTTGATCCATAATTTCCAAGCGGAAGTGCGTGCTTATATATGTTTTCTTCCTTTTATTTCTTTTATTTCTTCTTAATATAATTTGTAACCCAGCAATGTGATTCGATCGAATTTCCCCCCTTTTTTTTCCATGTTAATAATAATGTTAAAAATAATAATATAATATTATGAGCTATGCTGATAATTCTCTCTCTATGTTGCAATTATTTTGTATTAGCACTTCTACTGGTACTCCTTTTTTAACCCTTTGGTTCCAAAATGTTCTATTATTATGGCACAATCTATACGTGTTAGAATTGAGAAATTTTATGGCCTGAATCTTGAACGTTCTTTTATTTATTATCTGTATCTACTATTTAGATAGAATACAGTATTCCATTATTACTAAAAAATTGAAAGAAATCTCAAAAACCAAATAAGTAATGATTGGGGTGAATGGAATGCTGAAAATGACTTTTCTACGGGCTGTAGTTTGCTGATTTTTCAACTTCTATAGCTTTCCTTTACTCTCAGTTTAGTTTCTCTAGTACAGATTCTAATTTTACATCACAGGTACAACACACACATATATATAAAAGGAGAAGGCAAAGGGTTTTAATATGATAAAATGGGTCTCAATGTTTTGGGCCAACATTAAAAAATATCCACTTGCTCAAAATTGGAAAATAAGTTTTTCAAATATGAAATTTTTCATATTATTAAATAATCGTCGTTCAAAATCTAATCAATACTTGAACTTATTAAATGAAACTAATTTGGTTAACATATAAGCTAGATTTTCTGTATTGATTATCTTATTGTCAATAATAGCACTCTATGAACGAAGTGATATTTAACATCAATATGTTTGATTCTTTCATGATACATAGTATTTTTGGTCAAATATATTCGGATTACCAAATAACCGTCGTCCAAAGCCTCGAAGGGTGATCATTTTCTGCAAATACCAATCAAGTCTAATCAATACTTGAACCTGTTAAATGAAACTAATTTGGTTAACATATAAGTTAGATTCTCTGTATTGATTATCTTATTGATAATAATAGCACCCTACGAATGAAGTGATATTTGACATCAATATGTTTGGTTCTTTCATGATATATAGTATTTTTGGTCAAGTGTATCACACTCTAACTATCACAAAATACAACAGAAGTATCCTCGTGTAAACCAAAATCACAAACCAAACCTCTAAGCCAAATAACTTCTTTCAGTACTACTTTTGTTGCTACCATATATTCTGCCTTTGTTGTAGACAAGGCAACTATAGACTATAAAGTAGTCTTCCAACTAATGGCACAATGAGAAAGAATGAGGACATAACCTATGAGAGATCTCCTTCTATCCAAATCACCATCATAATCGGAGTCTACATAACTAACAACACTACAACTGGTATTAGAACTTTCATCATGTACCAAACCAAAATTAGATGTGTCTCTCAAATACCGAAGTATCCATTTCACTGTTTTCCAATGACCTTTACCAGGATTACCTATATATCTACTGACAACACTAAATGCATGTGAAATGTCTGGACGAGTACAAATCATAATGTACATCAAACTACCAGTAGCACTAGCATATGAAACCTGAGACACGTACTACTCTTCTTCTTCTTACTGTGGTGACAAATCCAAAGAAAGCTTGAAATGCGCACCTAACGGTGTACTCACAGGTTTAGACTCTTTCATACCAAAGCATTCAAGAACTTTTTCAATATAACTTTTCTAAGTCAAATAAAGCTTACCTGTTTGTCTATCCCTATAAATTTCCATGCCCAAAATTTTCTTCGCTGCACCTAAATCTTTCATCTCAAACTCACCACTAAGTTGAGACTTTACTTTTTGAATCTTAGACTTATTCTTAAAAATAATAAGCATGTCATCAACATAAAGTAACAAATAGACAGATGAACCATCATGAAATCTTTTATGATAAACACAACTATCATAATCACTCATAGAATAACCATGATCAATCATAAAAGAATCAAGCCACTTATATCACTACCTAGGGGATTGCTTCAACCTATATAAAGACTTTTTCAATAAACAAACACGATCTTCCTTACCTGGAACAACAAACCCCTCTGGTTGATGCATATAAATTTGTTCTTCAAGCTCACCATGTAAGAAGGCTGTTTTGACATCAAGTTGTTCTAATTCCATGTCAAACAATGCAACCATAGCAAGCAACACATGAATAGAGCTATATTTCACCATAGGTGAAAATACTTCATTGAAGTCAATACTTTTTTCTAACAATAATCCTTTGCAACAACATGTGCCTTGAACCTAGGTGCTTCAACCTCAGGTATACCTTCCTTTTTCTTGAAGACCCATTTGTTTCCAACAATCTTCTAGCCCTTAGGTAGTTTCACTAATTCCCAAGTATGATTCTTATGAAGTGATTCAATCTTTTCATTCATAGAAACTAGCCACTGAATAGACTCATCACAAGTGACGACGTTATGATAACTAGAAGGTTCATGCACCTCAATAGACTCTACCACAGACAATGCAAAAAAAAACTAACTTTGTATCTGTGTACTTCTGAGGATGTCAAATCTATCTTATTCATTTACCCTTAGCGATACTATATGGTTACTCATGTTGCTCTTCTACTACATTATGAGCATAATCATTTATCTCATCCACCGATGACTAATCTAAAGTGCTCTCTTACACTTGACTAGAAGCTCCACCTGTTCACTAATATCGTGATCTTTACCTACAATAATAGACTTATTTTTTTCTTTTCCAACATGGAAAACACATCAAACTTAGCATCTCTACTGATCAAGAATTTAGGTGACTTAGGTTCAACACACCATAATCTATAACCCTTCACCTCGTAAGGATACCCCAAAAATATGCATTTCAATACCTCTGGCTCAAGTTTACCATCATTAACATGAGCATAAGCAAGACAACCAAAAACTTTCAAATTAAAATAATTAGCAAAAGTATCAGAGAATACCTCAATTGGAGTCTTCAACTCAATTGCAGTTGATCGAGACTAATTCACCAAATAGCATGCATAGTTACAAGCTTCAGCCCAAAAGGATTTATCCAAGTCAACTTGAAATATCATACAACGAGATTTTTCTAAGATAGTCATATTCATATGTTATGCTACTCCATTTTCTGTGGTGTATGACGCACAATGTGGTGTCTCACTATGCCATTTCTTTCACATAACTCGTTAAACTAACTTTCAAAAAATTCCAAACCATTGTCAATCCTCAAATACTTGATTTTCTTGCTTGTTTGATTTTCTATAAAAGCCTTGAGTTTTACAAATTTTGAGCACACATCATTCTTGTTCTTCAAAAAATATAGCCAAACATAATGGGATAAATCATCAATAAAAGTCAACATATACCAGACACCACCCATAGACACAACATGAAAGGACCCCAAAGATTTGAATGAATATAATCAACAGTACCTTTCGTTTTATGAATGTTTGTATGGAACTTGACCCTGCAATGCTTTCCATGACACAATGCTCACAGAAATCAAGCTTCCCAGTTTTTTAACCAAAAGAAAATCTTGTTTGCTCAAAATAGACATCATTGCCTCACTCATATGCCCTAGTCGCATATGTCATAATCGAGTAGTATCTAAATCTTGTTCTAACGAGGATGAAACTAAAACACTGCCAATAACAGTGCTACCCTAAAGCATATATAGACCATGTGACAATTGTCCTTTAATAACAATGAGAGACCCTTACTAATTATTAAAAATCCATCTTCAACTACATACTTGTAGCCTTGTGAATCAAGAGTACCTAAAGATGTCAAGTTCTTTTTCAAATTTGGAACATGACGAACATCTTTCAAAGTCCTAACAATACCATCATGCATCTTAATTCGGACAATACCAATACCAACAACCTTGTAGGATATATTGTTTTCCATCAAGACAACACCCTCATCAATAGACTGATAAGAAGCAAACCAGTCCCTACTAGGACACATATGGTAAGTGCAACCCAAATCAAGAATCCAAACATCTCCAAAAGAACCAATAGATACTGATAGAGCATTTTTACCATCAGAACCAGAACTATCTGGAAGACGTTGTGGCATATTTTCCTTTACCTTTGAGTTTCAGACAATTTACTTTATAGTGCCCTTCCTGATGACAATAGTTGCATTTATCTTTCTTTTCCTAGACTTGTATTTATTATTGCTTGTGCCTTTTTCTATATTTCTACCTCTGACAAATAAACTAGTACTATTATCATTGTTGCTTGTATTTCAACTCTATAGAATTCAAAGTTGTTTTGACATTATCCAAAGAAATAGTGTCTCGCCTATATAACATGGTATCAACAAAATGTTCAAATGAATGAGGTAAAAAACATAATAGAACTAAGGCTTGATTCTCATCATCAATCTTAACACCACAATTTTTTAGATCACGAATAATTTTAATAAATTCATCAAGATGATCGTGTAAAGGGATACATTTTGACATTCTGAATGTATACAAACGTTGCTTCAAATATAATCAACTTGTCAAAGACTTGGTCATATACAAATTCTCCAATTTGAGCTAGAACCCAGCGGGAGATTCCCCATCACCAACCTCGTGTGGTACCTCATTAGACAAGGATAACTGAATTGAACTGAGAGCATTTTCCATCGATGCATCTTTTTCTTCATCAGTCAATTTTTCTGACAATTTATCCTTACCTTCAAATGTCTTAATGAACACTTCTTTAACTAATATGACACACATCTTCATTCACCAGAGACTAAAATCATTCCTACCATTGAATTTCTCAATTTCATATTTTTTTGTCATGACAAAAAATCCAATATTAAGTAAATAGAAGCATAACTTAGAAAATATGAAACCAATGAGATAATCAGAAGCTCAAAATAAATCCAAAAGAACAAACTTGATCAATTCAAATAAATAATAGAATAATCCAATGCTTTGATACCAATTTGTTATAAATTAGCACTTGAAGAAGCAAAATTCGGGTCTAATTTTGGTGCACAGATATATAATTATGGGTAATAGCAAAATAATAAGCAATTAGAAAAATAAATGTCACACAATGATTTAAGTGGATCAATTTTTCAATGTAAAAAGTCTATTCTACTAACGACGACACATCAAGGAAAATTCACTAATAATTAAATGGAGATACAAGCATCAATATTCAAAGAGTTTCACAAAATATACCAAAATCTAAAATACACTCCTAAAATAACTCCCTCTAATTTATTAGTAATATATATAGCAAGATAAATTAACAAACTTGCAATTTAATCAAATATTACCATACAAATATTAATATTCCATACGTTACTCTTCTATTATATTACAAATAAAAAGCGGAGAGAGATGATATTACGAAACAAATAAGGAATGATAGGGGTGGATGGAATCTTGCTGCTGAAAATGATTTTCTGCGAGCTGAGTTTGCTGATTTTTCAACTTCTACAGCTTTCCTCTACTCTCAGTTTAGTCTCTCTACAGCAGCTTCTAATTTTACAACACAAAGACAACACACACATGCATATATATATAAGGAGAAGGCAAAGGGTTTTAATATGATAAAATGGGTCTCAATGTTTTGGGCCAACATTAACAGACATCAATTTGAATTAGAGCAACTTATGACACTCATAGCAACTTAAATCGCAATGACCACTATGAATCAAATCAACCAGAGTTTTGCCTCTCTTTTTAAAAAAAACAGAAACTTCTTTCACAAAACCATAGAAGTTAATTACAACCCAACCAGTCCACAACCAAGACAGATGATACTCTATCTCGCTCTAGCTCTTGCAGTACCTAGCAAGAAGGTAAGCTGTATGATTAAACCTTCTACATACCTATTGTACCTCACACAACGAAAAGGAACCTACTTCTTTGAATAAAATCCTCCAAATGCAAGAAAGTTACCAGTGTACAACTATCTAGCTGGACACAGTGCTACTATCAATCGCAATAACCACCCTATCCCAACCATATTCACCAATGCCATATGAACAGCAGCCTCCACAACTAATGCCTCAAAGTGAAAAGCACACACAATATATACCCTCTTACCAATGATTTCCTAGCAATGAGACCAATTGCACCAGAACAATCCTTAGCACAGTAAGAGACATCACATTTTATCTTAACCTGCCCCATAGGTGGTACACACCATGCCATTCGAATTTCCACTTTTTCAAATCTCACGCATGCTCTTTCACATAAACACTTCTTGAGCACCACAAAACTCAGAAACACTCATTCTAGCAACTCTAGCTACCTTTACAACATCAGGAGCTTGGTTGTCAAACACACCCATTTCTAGCCAACCATATATGCTAACACAACATGCACAACATAGTAACAATTTCGGTATCCCCATCGGGATGCCCCCAACCTCCAATAACTTTTCATACAACCATTCTTCAATGTTAGTCACACCATTGGGAATTGTTTATTTGAAGTCTAATAACTATAAGTTTCATACTTTATCACGTGACTATTGGGGTTAACGGCGTATTTAGGATTTACATCCAAGAGTATACTATATATACAGAAAAAATAATATTCATAATATTTTTCTGAATGAAAAAAATATATATATATATATCTTATTTTCATAAAAATATGTTTAAATTATAAAAGTTTTTTTATGATATTAAATTTTCAAAGTTTAAATTTAAAATTTAAGTGAGTTATGATTTTATTTTATAAATATAATTTATTTATAATTTCATAAATATTATACCTAAATTTTATGCGTTGAGAGTTTGTCGTGGATACGTATCCCTCCTCAAGTATATATACATCTACCTGATTGATGTGAATTTATTTTATCTTATAATTTAAAAGTACTCTAAATCAAGTTAAAAAATTTAAAAACTAATTTTTTTAAGTAAAATAAGATTATATATTTCATTAATAAAAAATAACAAAAAACCAGTCTTTATCTCGTGTTCTCTTTCTCCTCCCTTTTATGTCTTTCTCTCCTCTTTTTTTTAATAAAATATTAAAAAAAAGAATAAATATAGACAAAAAATAAGATTTCTTTTAATTTTTTTATTAATAAAGTATATAAATCTAATTTTTTCTCTAAAAATTATAATTTTTAAAAAAATTAACTCAAATGAACATATTTTTAAATTAAAGATTAAATTAGAGGTTGCTTCAATAATTACAAGATAAAAATATATAAAAATTATAATTATAAGAGGTAAATGACTCTAGACCCACACCATGCAATCACTTTCTTAATACAAATCATTTAATCTTATACTCATTGAATTTAGCTTAATTTATCTTAAATAAAATTTAACTTATTTAATTTTTAAATAAATTAAGTTAAATTTTATTTTATTAAATTATTAAAATATAAGTCATTTAATTTTTTTTATTAAACTCATTAATTGATTTCGTATTATAACCTCATCTTTTCTTATCAGTTGTCACTATCTTATTATCTTCTTATTAGTTTCATGTTACAACCTCATCTTTACGATCAACATAACTCGATATGAGTGAAGAACTTGAATTATTAGTACCGGGAAGAAATTATATTTTCTGACATGAGGGAACAATTTCTTTCTGTCATTTAAAAAGGCTCTCTTCAAATATGTCAGTATATAGATTGGTTTATGATTTTAGAATTTTCTGACTTTTTAAACATAAATATCAGTTTATGATATTCAATATATTGATTTATTATTTTTATTAGATATGAAATAAATTTATGATATTAATTTTTTTAATATTGGATGGTAATTTGGTAGTTATACTAGTTAAATAAAAAAATTGAAGTGTAAAATTTATTCATAAAAAAAACTTTGTTGTTTAACCTAAAAAAATCACTTAAAAAAGTGTTCAACCAACAAAAAATGTCTTTCTTAAAGAATTATCTGAGTTAAGTGAATTATAATCTTTGAATAAAATTAATTAATTAAATAATTAATTTAACGTCTCTACAGCCCACCAACATTCAAACATTCAAAATGTTTCTTTCATTAAAAAGCTCGGTGGTTATAGTTGGAGCTGGTAATGATGTTGATGTTTTGATGGGAAGTACGGCTATAAAAAATGTGTTATGTTCTCTAAACTCAACACACAATTTCAGTACAATATATTATCTATTTGAGTGTTGTTAAGAACTTAGAAGTTCCTAACACAGAGAGAAAAACAGTTTTGATCAGTTTGAAATTTTAAGAACAATTTCAATAGTTTGAAGTAAGATCCCTACTTTACTTATTTTTGATCCCTTTAGTTTGTTTATTCCGCATTTGGGTCGATTAATTTATGCTTACATAAGGTATCAGAGAACATATTACCTATGTTTTCACCGAGCACTTTGAAATTGGATTTTTTGAAAGGCTCAATTTTGATCAATTTTGAGAGCATGAATCACTTGCAAATTCAATTATGAGAATTTTGATAAAAAGAACGCCGATTTTCATCCCTAGAATCAAGAGATACGATTGTGTATCTATTTGGGTCGTAACCGGGTCAAGTTGATCTGGTTGGAGGTTGAACATAAAGTCAAGAAAAAAAATCAAGCACCTTGAAATTAAGTTTTTTGTAAGGCTCGATTTTGATGCATATGGAAATTATAAATGATTTTATCATTGATTTTTTAATAATTCTGTGAATTGAAACGGGAAAAACCATGAAGAAAATCATTCCAATTTGGCATTTGCGTTCATTGGAATGTATTATTTAACTTTTTATTTAAAATGATGTTTTTTATTCTAATTGAGACCATAAATCACTTAAAAATTCAATTATGAGATAAAAAAAGAACACCAATTTTCGACGTCGGAATTGCGAGATACGACCAGCTATCCGTTTAAGTTGTAATTAGGTTGAGTTGACCCTGGTGGAAGTTGAAGAAGAAGTCAACAAAAAATTGCTATTTTTAGGACTCGTACCCATGAATTAAAAAATATAATTTTAATGTGATTAATTTATTTAAACTTAGGTTTTCATGCATATAATATTTATTATACATGTGACATTTATTTAAATAATTTTAGCACATTAAAATTTATTTATGATTAAATACATTATGCTTAAATTATTTGTTTTGATATTTGTATGAATAAATTATACATAAGAAATTTGGTTAAATAATTTATGCACAATAGAATTAATTGTTAATGGCTCTTTATGAATTTAACTCGTGCATATATTATTTATTTTGCTTGTATAATTTATTGTCATTTATTTATACATGCAATCTTAAGACAGATAATATTTGTATATTTGGAATTAAATTAATATTATTTATGATTTTATGCAATAATTAAGCCTAAGGATTTAGCTAATATTTAAGTGATTCATATAGTTTAATTAATTAGGGAGTAGTCACAACATCTTTAATTAATTAAAACTATAATAAATTTTATATAGGATCACATTTATAAAAATAAATATTAATTGTAATTAATCATATGTGATATAATAAATCTTATCCCATAATTTTTTTTATTATATTTAGTGTAATTAATTAGGATAGAATATCAAATTATATTTTTCTAATTTACCCACAAAGATTAGAAAAAGGAACATACTTTGATGGTTTTATCGTAAAGTTAAGATGAATCTAATTGGATTATAAATTTACCACACAAGCAAGTTTTATGTCACTAGATTCATGGTTTTCATGATTTACATTGGTAAAAAATGAATTTAATTTAAATCTCAAATTTTTATAAGCATATAATATTTCATCGCAGCTTCACACCCTGTGAATTTCTCTGATATTCGTTGTGACATTCACGAATTGAAATGAGAGAATTATAAAGTATGGAAGGAAATAATTCTCCTTCATCTAGGGTGGATGGATATTGACTATGCTATTAGGAAAAACGAACCACGGCTCAACTTAAGAATCTCAAGGTTGAGATGTCAGAATTCCTCATGTTGCACTATATCCTTAACACTCTCCCACATTAGTACGGGCCATTCAAAATCTCGTACAACACATAAGAATAAATAGTCAATCAATGAACTAATGATCATGTGTGTTCAAGAGGAAGGGAGGCTTGTTATGGAATTTGGTGAAAGTGCAATGTTGGCTACAACGTACGGGAAAAGGAATAGTTTCACTTCAGGTTGAAGAAGGAATGTATCAAATTCTAGAAATGGTTTGAGAATAAAGGTAATCCAACCTCGTTTGTTTGTTATAAATCTAATATGGTTAATGTTAATATTAACACCTGGTGGATTGATTCTGGATCTACAATCCATGTTGCAAACTCCTTACAAGGTATGCGAAACCTAAGGAAGCCAATATGAAGCGAGCAATACATCTTATCCGGTAACAAGATGGGCTCACATGTGGAGGTTATAGAGACATGCAGTTTGATTTTAGGTAGTGGTTTTATTTTAGAATTAGAAAAGACCTTTTAAGTTCCAAGTTTCTCTATAAACTTGATTTTGATTTCATGACTTGTACTTCTGGTTATTCCTTTCACTTTTCAGAAAACATCCTTCAGTTTATTTAATAAATTTGATTGTGTTAGGAATGGTATTTTGTCTGATGGTCTTTACTGCATTAAATTATGAAATAATGTCACTCATAATGCTATGCATGTTCAAACTGGGACTAAAAGGTGTATTATTGATGATGACACTTCTACATTATGGCATAAGAGATTAGTGCATATATCCATAGAAAGAATTAAAAGATTAGTGAAAGATGGGGTACTTAGTACTCTATATTTTACTAATTTTGAGGCATGTGTGGACTGTATTAAGGGAAAGCAGACTAACAAGTCAAAGCAAGGCCAAGGATTTACTACTCTCACCATAGCATTGGGCGGTGTGTGGGTTAGGGGGCCAAGTCTTTGGCATTTATCACATCTCTGAGCATATTTAACGTAATTGTTCAACATAGTGGGCCAATAATAACCTTGTCTCATAATTTGCTGGGATAATCTTCTACCACCAGATTCTGAACCGTAATCTCTCTCGTGTGCTTCACACATTATTCTTTCAGCTCCTTCTATGGATATGCATAAGAGACTGAGGTTGAGTGGGGTTTTATGGTACAATTTACCTACCTCAATCATGTATCAGCCTGCTTTAGTTTCAATTTGCTTCGTGGCAGTGCGGTCTTCAAGTAGGACCCATTTATCCAAGAAATTATAGATCGGAATGTACCATGTGGTAGAGGTGGTGTCTACGCATCTAATCCTTCTTTCAACCTCTTCCAGAGATGCCTCTACCAGTACCGTTACTGATACTACCCAGTCATGTTTGGTCTCCCTTATTGACGCTAAGGTTGTTAAGGCATCAATGTGATTGTTCTCATTTCGTGCTATTTTTTCGATCTTGAACTCTGAGAATTTGGAGCACTCGTGTTTTAGTCTCTCTAAGTACTTTTTCATTTTTCTATCCCTTGCTTCAAATGTTCCTAGAAATTGATTGACCATAAACCTGGAGTCACAATGTAAGGTAATTCTATCTGCCCCTAACTTTTTCGCGGTCATGATTCCAAATATGGTAGCTTCATACTCTATGATGTTGTTGGTTGCCTAAAAATCAAGCCTAACTGCATATTCAAAGCAGTTGTCATCTTTATTCATTATAACCACCCCTAGTCCTTCTTCATTAAATTTGTGTGCTTCATCTACAAATACCTACCAGTTTGGTGCATTTTTTTGGTCTACTATGCATATCTCTACAGTCTCTGTTGTGTTAACGACCTCGAGACCATTAGTCAACTCGGCCACAAATTTGGCCACAACCTGCCTTTTAATGGCTACTTTAACCATGTATTTGATGTCATACTTTCCCAATTCTATGCCTATCTGGGCTAGTCTTCCTGCAACCTCTGGTTTTGTCAATACATTTTTGAGAGGGTGTGAGGTGAGTACTATGATTTTGTGCGAGCCAAAATAATGTTTGAGCTTTCGTGCAAAAATTTTGAGAGCGAAGGCAAGTTTGTCTATAGTGGGGTATTTTCTTGGGGCCTTTGTCAAAATTTGGCTGACATAGTAGATGAGGTGTTGAATTTTATTCCTTTTTGTTATTAGCATGGCACTGCATGTTTGGTGTGTGACACCCAAATATAGATAAAGAATATCCTTTGGTAATGGGCTAACTAAGACAAGAGGATTGCTAAAGTATTTTTTTGATTTCTTCAAAGGTCGTGATACAGTCCTCGTTCCAAAAGCCATTCATGTTCTTTCTTAGCATCTTGAAGAAGGGCATACACTTGTTCGTGCATTTAACAATGAATTTTCTCAACGCCCATATCCTTCCATTCAGTTGTTGTATACCCCTGAGACTACTAGGTGGTTTCATGTTCACCAATGCCTATATTTTGTTAGGATTGACCTTGATTCCTCTTGTTGATATGAGGTACCCCAGGAATTTTCCTACAGTCACACCAAAAATGTTTTTTTGGGTTAAGTTTCATGGCATACCTTCATATCATCTCGAATATCTCCTGTAGGTCTCTGATATGGTTTAGGGGTTGAGCTGACTTAACCACCATGTCATCAATGTATGTTTTCAAGTTCCTACCCAACTTCCTTTTGACATCTTGTTAACGAGGCATTGATATGTTACACCCACATTTTTCAATCTTAATGGCATTCTTGTGTAGTAGAACGTTCTTTCTTCTGTTATGAAAGAAGTTTTTTCTTCATCTTTTGGGTGCATTTTGATTTGATGATACCCAAAATATGCGTCTAAGAAGTTCATAAACCCAAACCTAGAAGAGGCATCTACTAGCTGATCAATGCTTGGGAAAGGGAAGCAATCTTTGGGGTATGCCTCGTTTAGATCAATAAAGAGCCATGAGGGATACTTGACTTCCCTAATGACCCCTGCCTCTTTGAGGGCAACTACATGTTGTTTGATTGCCTCATTTTTCTCTCTAGGGAACTTTCTTTTCCGTTGTTGAATGGGTCTAGCTTCTACGTCGATGTTTATTCAGTGGGTTATGACTCGTGAATCAATTCATGATATGTCCGTAGGGGTCTACACAAAGATGTTTGCATTGGTTTTTTTAGAAATAACGAGAGCTCCTCCTCGAGTTCTGTTGTTAAGTCATCACCAATTTTCACCGAGTGGTCGTTTCCCTCCTCATCAGTTAGGAAGTCTTTTACCTTATTCAGAAAAAAAACTGACCTCGTTATGATTTTATTCCTTGTTCGCTTTAGAAGGAGGCCTCTCGGTGATTTCTATTTGGAGGTAATTCCCTTCATTGTGGCATTATAAGAACACCTGGCGTTCTCTTGATCTCTTCTCGCCTCTTTGGGGCATTCAACCGTAGGGAATTTGATTACCTGATGGAAGGTGGATGGGACTGCTTTCATGTAATGTGCTGGGGCGTTAATGATGACAAAATTGGTCATTATTATTACTCTTTTTGCCATGATAAGTAGGATCACTATTCCTCTTGCGTAGATGGTCTTGTCATTGAATCCTACCAGAGGAAGCTCTATTTTGACGATGTTTGTGTTTCCTAGCCCGAGGGCCCGAGCAGTTGTTAGGAAAATGAGGTCTACTAAACTCCCAGTGTCAATCATTACTCATCGGAAGTCATAAGATCTGATCCTTAAGGTTATCACCAGAGGGTCCTCGTGATGGGATGCAGTCTCATCCTTCTCCGTGACAATTATTTTCATGAGGGGTTTTGCTTTATCCAAAGCATATACGTGGGGTGCGTTGTGCATATCCCTTGCAAATCTTTTACGAGCATTGTTAGAGACCTCGTTAACTCCTGGCCCTCCTTGTATGGTGTGGATGGTTTTAATGTTGGGCCCCCCATGAGGCTCTTTTCCTATGCTTGATGAGTATGTTGGTAGAAACATTCTTCGTTCGCCTTGGTAGCCTCCTCTTCTATCTTCATTTGTTGTGCCGAGGTCTTTGCAATATCCTCTAGCCAACAATGCCTCCAATTCTCTTTTGAAGTTTCTGCAATCTCTCGTCTCGTGGTATATATATTTGGGAAAAGCGTACCATTTTGACACATCTTTCTATAGAGTATTCATCTTAGATAGCCACCTAGTCTCGGGTTCCCTCTCTATTCTTTGTACAATGTGGGTTAAATAGTCTTCTAAAGAATGACCTCTGAAGGGAGATAATGCTCTTCCCCAAGTTTCCCTATTTTTCGACCAACTTTTATTTACCGCCTAGTTTCTGTTTGCCAACCATTGTCATGTTTTCCTGTTTTCTATGACAAATCATTTGTTTTAGTAAGTTTGGTGTGTTTGGTCTGAGCTCATTCTCCTATTTTTTTGTTTGGTGCTGGGATCAATTATTCTCCCATTCGATGATCCTTGGCTAGGCTAAGCTCCCTTTTCTATGTTGACGAACTTCCTGGCCTTCCCATAAGCTTCCTCCAAGGTACGTGGTATAGTTTTAGTCAATTCCATAAACATGTCAGAATTTTTTAGCAAGCCTTGGTTGAAGGCCTCTATAGCAATAGAACTAGGGTAGTCAATGATTTCCAATTTTTCTTCCTTGAATCGCTTCATGTATCCTTCGATGGGTTCTTTTTCCCCTTGTATGATTGAAAAAAAGTGATGAGATTTTTTCCTCAAGGGTTTGTTTTAGGCGTAGTTGGTGATAAATAATTTGGCGAACTGTAGGAAGGAGGCTATAGACCTGTAAGGTAAATTACTGAACCATTTATGTGTGTCGTCGTGGAGGGTGGCAACGAAAAACTTGCACATCATCGTGTCTCTCTTTGCTTGGATGAAACTCATGGGTGTCATGGTTGTTTTGAAATGTTGGACGTGCGTCATCAGATCCTTCGTCCCAAAATAGTCAGGGCATTTGGGAGCATTGAACTTAGGAGGAGGCTCATCATTTTCAATTGCATCTGAGAAAGAGGAGATGTACAAGTTTTTGCAATCTTTGTCCACTTCGAAGGGGGCTTTTCCCTTTTCCTGTTTCTCACTTGCTTCTTTCAAGGCCTCATATTGCCTCTTATTGTTCTCCTCTAAGGCTTGAAGTCGTGTTTCCCAACTCTTTTTTTTCTTGGAGCCATTGTTCCTCATCGAGACCAGCCGAGCTAGAGAGGGGGTTTCTCTCAACTTCACATTCGGTAAATTGGAGCTCGAACTGACCGTGTCCCGTTGCCTCTCCATTGACCGGTTCGATAGTAGGATTTCTGGGGGATCCTTTCTCTACATGAGATCGTAGAGCTATATTTTATCTTCGGGTTTCGTCAAGCTCTTTCCTAAGCTCGACCAACTGACGAGATAACTCTTGATAGAGGGCGTTGTCTTCTACGCTGGTCCTATTGATTTCCAGTGGTGTGTTTCCTTGAGTAGCAACTATTTCAGGATAACTCGAATTTGACCATCTTTCATACATAGTTATAGCCATGATTTTTCGAATTATGAGTAGTGCGTAATGGACCTTCCTAATTTCTCTCTAAGATCGAGGTAAGTCTCTATTGGAAATGGGGTCAGAAACTTATGATTAACCTTAGAATCTGATCTTTATGGTGGGCACCAAAATGTTGAGACTCTGTATCTTATAGAGAAAGATGAATGTCAAAGGCTAAATGTGTGGATTCTCATGAGAGGTCCATCTATTTATAGCACATTTATGGATACATGTGTCAGCTATACAATGTGTACATGTAACTACGTGTTAGGATGTGATGAGTGCTCAAAAAGCACTAAAATAACCATGATTTTATGCACATTATATGATTAAAAATATATATATTTATATTTTTTATCATATATTTATATAAATTTGTCTTTTTCGGAATCACGGGTATTTTTATTATTTTTCAAGTATTTTGGCTTAAAAATGCAACTTAAAGACTCAAAAAAAAAATACTGGAAGCAATACATCACAAATATATTAATAAATAAATGGGGAAAGGTCAACAAATATGGAAAAATTGGACAAAATGGGTCAAAAAGGACAAAAATGTCAAAAAGGAGAAAAACGCGCCGCCCAGCCGCCGCGCCCCAGCGCCCAGCTCCGCCCAAGCTGCGCGCGCGGTACTGTTCATCCGCGCGCGCCGACACCCATTTTTCACGTGCAGCCGCCCCATGACGTCAGCATGACGTCATTAATGACCTCAGCAATTCCAATACGCGTTTTTACATTTTTTAACATTTTTTTACTCATTTTTTCTCTCCATCCTCACCTATAAATACCCCCCTTCCCTTCACTTCAAAACACACCTAAAAACACCTCCAAATACATTCTTTTCTCTATTTTCTTAGATTTTTAGGATTCTTTAGTTTTTCTTAGTTTTTCTTATGTTTTCTTAGTTTTTAGCTTTTCTTAGTTAATTTCTCTTAGTTTTAGAGTTCTTCCCTTTTTTTGGGAAGAACCAGTTATGTTTATGTAATTTTTTAGCTTTTTGATTCAATAAATGGGAGTGCAAATTCCGCTTGGAGTTTTTCCAGCAACGGGAATAGCGTCGAAGTTCTGTAAGGATTTTATTTTCTTTACAGTTATTTTTATGCTTTATTCTTACATGTTATATTTAATTTGTCTGTGGTTAAATTTAACTGTGCTGGCTATTTAGTAAACATGATGTAATAATAACGTTGTTATGCTTGCGAAATATTAAAAAGGTAAAAATCTCTAAAATGAATTGATTTTATTTTTATTCATGATTTTATATTAAGAATGTTAGAGAGAAATATATTATTTTTCATTACAAACTTAAACCTGAAAATTAGATTTTAAGGTTTAGTTATCCGGTCTGATTTAGAGTAGTGCTCTTTTATTTGATGGTACAATCGCCCGGTAGTTAGAGTGAAGCTCTATTTCAAAAGTTTTTATAAGAATTATTATCTGAAAATGTATTGACAACATGTTTTCGGTAGTGGTTTTAAAACTTGAAAGTTAGTACTCGGATAACTAAATTCTTGGGTTTAATTTGGACACCTTGAATAAAGTTTAAACTGTCTAACCCCACCAAAGGTGGCATTTAAATGGTTCATTTTCAATCTCTTAGAAAAAGAAATTAATTTAATTAAGCATATTAGTTATCAACCCCACCCATAGGTGTTAATTGATTTGTTTAGTTAACAAAGAATATCTAACCCCACCAAAGGTGGTATTCATACAAAAAAGGGAGAATCAATAAATATCAATTCATATCTTTAATAACCTAGATAATATGAGCAAGCATAATTAACTTAGTTATTATATCCATAAATACTCCGCCATTATAAATGATAACATTTGCATGAATGTTTATTGAATCTATGTTTAATTTTATGTAATTAGATTGAAAACACAAAACCCCAAAATATCGTGACAGGATGTTTAGGATTTAATTTCGTTTTTAGAAGTTTGAATAATAAATTAAAAACCACACACATTCCTTCCTTAGATCGACCTTGGGAGTATACTTATCATTTTCTACGAAATGATTCGTGCACTTGCGAGAGTTTTATAAATATTAAAACCAAAGTATTGGCAAGAATCGGCGATGTCGGTTTTCGCTCATCAAGTTTTTGGCGCCGTTGCCGGGGATTTGGTCATCAAGTTTTTGGCGCCGTTGCCGGGGATTTGGTCATCAAGTTTTTGGCGCCGTTGCCGGGGATTTGGTCATCAAGTTTTTGGCGCCGTTGCCGGGGAAAGAATAGCGTTTTTAAATTATTTATCAAAATTTTAAAAACATTTTTGTGCTGTAAATAATTGTGATATTTTTAATAAAAAAAATAATAATCAAATTTCAAAATTCATAAGAAATAAAAAAAATAAAAAATAAATAAAAAATAAAAAAATAATAATTTTTTTTTAATTGTAAAATAATTTAGAAATTTGAAATTTGAAGTAAAAATTCTTTACCGTTCATGAATAGTAAAAACAAAAAAAAAATTAAAATTAAAATTTCAAATTTTTTAAGTTAATAAGAAATAATATAGCGTGAATAGTAAAATAAAATTACCGTTCATGAATAGTAAAAAAATTTAAAAAAAAATTAAAAACAATTAAAAATTAAAAAAAATTAAATTTCAAAAATTTTAAGTTAATGAGAAATAATATAGCGTGAATAGTAAAATAAAATTACCGTTCATAAAAAAAAATTTAAAACTTAAAAATTTTAATATAGTGTAAATAGTAAAAAAAATTAAAAAAAAATTTAATTTTCATTTAATTTTTATTTTTATTTAAAATCTTAATTTTATTTTTATTTTATTTTTATCTTATTTTATTTTTATTTTATTTTTCTTTCTTTTCTTTAACTATTTTTTTTCTCTCTTAATTTTTATTTAATTAACTTAGATTTTTACTAACTTAATTAACTTAGTTTCTTTTTAATTAACTTAGATTTTTCATTAACTTAATTAACTTAGATTTTTAGTTTACTTAACTTAATTAACTTAACTTTTTAATTAACTTAGATTTTTTTAACTTAACTAACTTAGATTTTTAAGTTGGCTTTTTAATTAACTTAACTTAATTAACTTGAACTTTTTAATTAACTTTGATTAAATTACCTTTTTAATTAATTTAATTTTTTTTTACCAACTTAGCTTTTTAATTAACTTAACTTAATTAACTTAGATTTTCTTTTACTTAATTAACTTAAATTTTTACTTTATATAGCTTAATTAACTTAACTTTAATAACATGAAAAGTAAAGATCTAAGGGAGTTCTGTCTAGGAGACTAGTTCTTGGAAGCCTTTGTGCCACTAGTCTTTCGTGGGAACGTTGTTCTGTCTAGGAGAATGGTTTTTAAGGAGCCTTTGCTCCACCATTCTTTCCTGGGAGCACTCTTGGTTAATACTGATTATGTTATTTTAACTTAAATAAAAAAAATTAAAAAAAAAAAACAAAAACAAAAACATTCTGAAACTATCTCCAAAATTTTAAAGTTTTAATTACAATCTCAAGAGTTAGTTTCTTTGTTTGATCTAGGTACAATTGTGTTTTGATGCCTTAATTATTTGATTTGCACCTAGATGTGGGTTATCTAAAACCCTCAAGCATGCCCTTAGTTTTTGGTACAGAAAAATTTAAAAATCAATAGGGCATGTTTGAAATAGTATAGGTAGACAACCTTGTCTTACTTGTAGGTATGATTGACTCAATGATGAGGGGACATTGAGTTTACTTAAAATGCAATCCCCAAGTTACGTCTTGCTAAGACGTTAAACTAAGCACTGGATGGGAGGCAACCCATCATTTTAGGTAATTTTCTGTTATTTATTTTATTTACTTAATTTTATTGTTTATTTTAGTTTAATACTTTTTAAATTGTTAAAACTAAAAATATTTGTTGAGATGTTAGAAGTTCACAGCGATCTGTCTGTATACACTTTAAATGATGAATATGATGAATGCACCTGCATTTCTCCATTACTACTTACACATTCTCAGGAAATAGGTAATCTTTCTTCTCTTTTCTCTTTATCTTTAATTTACAGTTGTTACATTGAGGACAATGTAAGTTCTAGGTTGGGGGTGGTGAAAAGTTACCATGCTTAATTAGAAAAAAAAAGATTTAACAATTTAAAAATAAAAAAAATAAAAACAAATAATAATAAAAATTTTATGTTCACATTTTCATTTTTTTTATTTTTTTTTATTTTTGTTTTATGTGATTTAGTAATTTAAAAAAAAAATTATTAAATATTTTCTCACAAAAATTTATCATTTCTTTAAATCAAATTTAAGTAAATAGTTAAGTCTTTTGTACTGTTAGATTAATTTTTGAAAACATATCATGAAATATTTTGTAATTATTTTTGATAATTAGTTAGTTTTTGTCATAACTAGTATTTCTTGATAAAATGTGGAAATTATATTAAACCCAAAATCGGTGTCTATGAATTTTTTTAGTGGAGACTACCCTTGTGAGATATAATTTGAGCCTTATTTCTTTTATTCAGAGTGAAATATATATTTTTTCTACTCCAAACACATTTCTTATCTATTCAAATTTTTAGATGATCTCTATAGGTATTAGCATTGAATGTATGAATTTTTTCTCATCTTAATAGAGTATCATATATTTTTTATTTATTTTTGCTTAGATTAAATGATTTGAGTAGAAATTGATAGTATATGCTTATATCTCATTTATGCATGACTGCTACAAAAACAAAAAGACATATCTGGGGTTACCTAAACCAAACAGAAAAGCCACAAAATTAACCACTCACCAAAATCCTAAAAAAATGTACAATCTGTACATGGGTTGACTCTCTAAAAAAATACATATATTGAAAAATATCTACAGAAAAAAAAATATATAGAGAGATAAAAAATATATATAGTATCATCTACATACTATGACCCACATTCCCTACAAAGTTGTGAGTACAGGCTAAAAGAAAGATATAGGAAGTAATTCCCTAAAAAGTCATTACAATTTCTTTATTTGTAAAAAGCATATATCTTGAAATTCTTTCTTAACGAGTTTGATTTATGCATAAAAATAATTTTTATATATGATATCTTTATAATTTATACATTCGATTCCTTTCATGAGATCAATGTTAAAATAACACTTTGAGCCTTTATTTTTTATACATATGCGAACATATTAGTTCATTTCTATACATCAACTCTTTCGCATATAAATTAGTATGAGTGTTTGAACCCATAGGATTCATTGCTTTGAGAGTATTGACTTGTGAGGAATAGAGTCGAAGCGAATTCTGATTCATGACACTGAAATTGGGTAAAATTAAATTGATACATTTTTGAAATGAATTATGAAAATGATTTTCGACTAATTATTATAATAAAATCATGATTGTTTAAAGAGATTAAAATAACTTATGCTTGAGATTTTAATTATGATCTTAAAGGAGATTAAAAAGTATGAGATATTTTTGTGATATGATGTTTTCTTTTATTCTTAAATTAATTTTTGATTTTGTTGTAATTTTAATTTTTGATTTGATTGTTTTTATTTTTACATTTAGTTCAATGTTTGTGGGTATCATTACTGAAAACTCTCACGAGACTCAAACTCGTCCACTAGGGCAACCTAGGGGTTTAACGGCTTGTTGCATAGGCTAAATGCAACCGTTTCAATCCACGAAAGTGATTTAGGATAGTTTAATTTTTAGTTTTTATCGCTTCTCTTGCTAAGGGACTAGCAAGAAGCTGGTTGGGGGTTGTGATGAGTGCTCAAAAAGCACTAAAATAACCATGATTTTATGCACATTAATTGATTAAAAATATATATATTTATATGTTTTATCATATATTTATATAAATTTGTCTTTTTCGGAATCACGGGTATTTTTATTGTTTTTCAGGTATTTTGGCTTTAAAATGCAACTTAAAGACTCAAAGAAGAATACTGGAAGCAATACATCACAAATATATTAATAAATAAATGGGGAAAGGTCAACAAATATGGAAAAATTGGACAAAATGGGTCAAAAAGGACAAAAATGTCAAAAAGGAGAAAAACGCGCCGCCGCGCCGCCCCAAGCTGCGCGCGCGGCACTGTTCATCCGCGCAGCACTGCGCGGGGGTACTGTTCATGCGCGCAGAACTGCGCGCGGGTACTGTTCATCCGCGCGCGCCGACACCCATTTTTCACGTGCAGCTGCCCCATGACGTCAGCATGACGTCATTAATGACCTCAGCAATTCCAATACGCGTTTTTACATTTTTTTAACATTTTTTTACTCATTTTTTCTCTCCATCCTCACCTATAAATACCCCCCTTCCCTTCACTTCAAAACACACCTAAAAACACCTCCAAATACATTCTTTTCTCTATTTTCTTAGATTTTTAGGATTCTTTAGTTTTTCTTAGTTTTTCTTATGTTTTCTTAGTTTTTAGCTTTTCTTAGTTAATTTCTCTTAGTTTTAGAGTTCTTCCCTTTTTTTGGGAAGAACCAGTTATGTTTATGTAATTTTTTAGCTTTTTGATTCAATAAATGGGAGTGCAAATTCCGCTTGGAGTTTTTCCAGCAACGGGAATAGCGTCGAAGTTCTGTAAGGATTTTATTTTCTTTACAGTTATTTTTATGCTTTATTCTTACATGTTATATTTAATTTGTCTGTGGTTAAATTTAACTGTGCTGGCTATTTAGTAAACATGATGTAATAATAACGTTGTTATGCTTGCGAAATATTAAAAAGGTAAAAATCTCTAAAATGAATTGATTTTATTTTTATTCATGATTTTATATTAAGAATGTTAGAGAGAAATATATTATTTTTCATTACAAACTTAAACCTGAAAATTAGATTTTAAGGTTTAGTTATCCGGTCTGATTTAGAGTAGTGCTCTTTTATTTGATGGTACAATCGCCCGGTAGTTAGAGTGAAGCTCTATTTCAAAAGTTTTTATAAGAATTATTATCTGAAAATGTATTGACAACATGTTTTCGGTAGTGGTTTTAAAACTTGAAAGTTAGTACTCGGATAACTAAATTCTTGGGTTTAATTTGGACACCTTGAATAAAGTTTAAACTGTCTAACCCCACCAAAGGTGGCATTTAAATGGTTCATTTTCAATCTCTTAGAAAAAGAAATTAATTTAATTAAGCATATTAGTTATCAACCCCACCCATAGGTGTTAATTGATTTGTTTAGTTAACAAAGAATATCTAACCCCACCAAAGGTGGTATTCATACAAAAAAGGGAGAATCAATAAATATCAATTCATATCTTTAATAACCTAGATAATATGAGCAAGCATAATTAACTTAGTTATTATATCCATAAATACTCCGCCATTATAAATGATAACATTTGCATGAATGTTTATTGAATCTATGTTTAATTTTATGTAATTAGATTGAAAACACAAAACCCCAAAATATCGTGACAGGATGTTTAGGATTTAATTTCGTTTTTAGAAGTTTGAATAATAAATTAAAAACCACACACATTCCTTCCTTAGATCGACCTTGGGAGTATACTTATCATTTTCTACGAAATGATTCGTGCACTTGCGAGAGTTTTATAAATATTAAAACCAAAGTATTGGCAAGAATCGGCGATGTCGGTTTTCGCTCATCAAGTTTTTGGCGCCGTTGCCGGGGATTTGGTCATCAAGTTTTTGGCGCCGTTGCTGGGGATTTGGTCATCAGGATGGCATAATTAGCTTAAAGTACAATGTGTGAGATATCTAGGTTGAGTTTTACTTGTGTTGTCCACGAGTTCATGCTATACTTAAGCTTGTGCTATTCTTGGGCTTAGTCTTAATGAGGTTCGAGCTTCCATTAGGCCTGGTCTATCTAAGGCTCGAGATGCCATGGGTGGGATGTCAAGGGTTGGACTTAACTTGGATAGGTTACAAGGTCCTGTTTTTGGGTCAGTCCAGATGTCCAAACAAGCTCAATGGCACTTTTGTTTGTGTGGTCATAAGTTCTCACTTGAGAATGTAAAACGAAAAGAGTAAGTAAAAAATTAATTTTAATTATTTAGTAAACTAAATCAACTTGCCTCTTTTATTGTGTATTTATGATGTTGACCTACCCACTATTTTTTTTTGGGAACTTGGATCAATTCCTTCTTATATATATATCCTTCATCCCTTATAAAAAGGTTTGAGAACACTTATTTGATTCATATATTTAAGAATTTTTGTCAATTCCTTTACCTTTTTTGCTCTTGTTTTATGGATTTTGATCGAACCAATAGATGCTTAGTTCAAGCTTTTCGTGTTGCAAATGGTAAGCTTGAAGATGAGGTTAGGACGCTTAGAGCCGAGGTGGTTAAACATGAATGTAATTCCAAAGAGACCAAGTGTGAGCTCGCTTCTTGTAAAGAGCAATTAATCCAAACTCAAACTCGGGAAAGGAAGACCTTGGCTAGTATGGCCGGTCTTATTGATAGGGAATCATATTGGGCAAGCTTCTATATGAAGCAATCTAAAAGAGTTTTCCTTAAGGTTATAGAGGTTATCGAAGAATTGGAGTGGTGGTTACTCCTAATGATGACAGTGCATCCCGAGTCCATGACCTATATACGGTAGAAAGTTATCGAGATTCAAGCTGAGCTAATTCCCTTGGATGAAGAAACTAATGATCCAAACACTGGTTGCATGTCCAAGCATTTAAAGAGTTTTTAAATCTTTATGTAAGTTGATTTTTGTATTAGTAACTATGAAAAGCATTGTTATTAAAATTTGAAAAAATGAACATTTTGAGCAGCATGTATTTATGTATAAAGATTATTTGGTATGAAAAAAATTTTAATGTCAAAACGTCGACCTAGTTCTTGACCGAGGTGGACAACTCGACCTCTTCAAGTGCCAGGGAGCTCTACCTGATTTGACAATCTAGGTGATTGGCCCTTGGCTCTAATTTATAGGAGAGATCTTGACCTGGTTCCTAACCGAGGTGCTCATCTTCTTTAACGTCAAAACACCGACTTGGTTCCTGACCAATGTGGACAACTTGACCTCTTCAATTTCTAGAGCGCTTTACCTGATTTTTCAATCTAGGTGATTGGCCCTTGGCTCCAATTAATAGGAAAGAGCTTTATTAAAGGATCATTAGTTGAATCTTTTTATTTCATAGATGTATATGCATCGCTGTCACAAAAAAAAAGATGTAGGTTAACACACATATTTTAGAAGTGGTATCTTTTCAAGTGTCTGGCATTCCAACTTGTTCCTTCCTTAATGCCTTCAGTGTTTTTCAATATGTAGGCCCCTCTTGGTGTTATTTCAACTATTTGATAAGGTCTTTCATAGTTAGCACCCATTTTACCAGCCATCCATTCCTTTTTGTTGGGGAAAACCCTCTTGAGAACCCAATCACCCTCGGAAAATGTTTTGAAGCTCATGGTTTTGTTGTCATATTCTAATATTTTTCTTTTTTGCTTGGTCATCCTCCTAAAGCTCATCCTTTTTTTCCTTTACTAAGGTCAATTTAGTTGCTCTTTTCATCTTGTTTTGTTCCTCTGTTAGAGCTGATCTGGGGGTAGGAATTGTGACCATGGTTGGTATAATTGCCTCAATTCCATAGACTAAGAAAAAAAGGGTCTCATTAGTGCTCCCATGGGGGCTTGTTTTGACAGCCCATAACATTCATGGTAGCTCCTTCACCCATTGTCCTTTTGTGCTTTCCAATTTTTTTCTTTAATATGTTAATGATTATCTTATTGGAAGACTCTGCTTGACCATTCACTTGGGGATAGTATGGCATTGAGTGGCTCAGCTTAATATTTTATTTGAAGGCGAATGCTTTGATTTTTCTACCAATGAATTGTCACCCATTATCTATAACGAGTTCCTTGGGAAGGCTAAAGTGACAAATTATGAATTTCCATATAACCAAATTACATGTTCCTCTCGTATTCTTTCTAGGGGTTCTGCTTCGATCCATTTTGAAAAATAATTAGTGGCCATAAGGAGAAACCTTTTCTAGCCCGTACCTATGGGCAGGGGTTCTACTATATCCAGTCCCCACTTATAGAAAGGCTAAGGACTCACTACCCTTACCATGGTATTTAGAGGTGCGTGGATCAGTGGGGAAAACCTTTGGCATTTATTGCACTTCTGAGTGTACTTGGTGCAATCTGCCAGTATGGTGGGCCAATAATAACCCTGTCTCATAATTCGTTGCGATAATATCCTACCCCTTAGAATGTGAAACATAGTCTCCTTCGTGTGCTTCACACATCATCCTTTTGGCTCCTTCTTTAGCTATACATAAGAAGCTAGGGTCAAATGGGGTTTTTCGGTATATTTTCCCTACCTCAATCATGTACCGACCTACCTTGGCTTCAATTTCCTTTATGGCCTTGCGATCCTCTAGTAGGTCCTTTTTTCCAAGAAATTATAGATTGGGGTGAACCATGTGATAAAAGGAGCGTCCACGCATCCAATCCTTCTTTTGGCTTCTTTAAAAGATGCATTTTTCTAGCATCGTTACTAATACCACCCGATTGTGTTTGGTCTCCCTTATTGATGCCAAGGTTGCTAAGGCATTGGCGTGATCGTTCTCGCTTCGTGCTTTCTGCTCAATCTTGAACCTAGCAAATTTTGAGCATTCTCATTTTAATCTCTCCAAGTACTTCTTCATTTTTTCGTCCTTTGCTTCAAATGTTCCCAAAAATTGATTGACTACGAGCCTAGAATCATTATGTAAGGTGATTCTATCTACTTTTGTGGTTAAGACCCCAAATATGGAAGCTTCATATTCTGTAACATTATTGGTTGCTTGAAAATCAAGCATGACTGCATATTCAAAGAATTTGTCCTCCTGAACAATTATAACCACCCCTAGTCCTACGCCTTTAAAGTTGTGCGCCTCATCCATAAATACATGCAAGGTCAGTGCCTCCTTCTTATCTACCTTACATATTTCCATTGTCCCTATTTTGTTAACGACCTCGGGCCTATCAGTGCATTTGTCCATAACCTACTTTTTGATGGCTATTCTAGCCATATATTTGATATCATATTCTCCCAACTCCACGGCTATCTGGCCAGAGTCCCCATAACCTCTAGTTTTGTCAGGACATTTTTAAGAGGGTGTGAAATGAGTACCACGACAGTGTGTGAGCCAAATTAATGCTTGAGATTTCATGCAGTAATCTTGATAGCAAAAGCAAGTTTATCTATAGTGGGATATCTATTTTGGCCCTCTGTTAATATTTGGCTGACATAGTAGACGGGGTGTTGAATTTTGTTCCTCTCAATTAATAGCACGATACTACACGTTTGGGTGTGACAACCAAATATAGATAAAGAATCTCTCTTGGTATATGGCTGACCAAGACGAGAGAATCACTAAGGTACTTCTTGATTTTTTCAAAGGTTGTGTTGCAATACTTGTTCTAAAAGACGGTCTTGTTCTTTCTTAACATCTTGAAGAAAGGCATACACTTATCTGTGCATTTAACAATAAACCTACTCAGTGCCCCTATTCTTCCATTTAGTTGTTGTATTCCCCTAAGGTTACTGGGTGGTTTCATGTTTACTAGTGCTTGTATTTTGTCTGAATTGGCCTCAATCCCTCTTGCTGACACGAGATACCCTAGGAATTTTTCTGTAGCCATACCAAAGAGGCATTTTTTTGGGTTAAGTTTCATGTCATACCTTTGTATCACTTTGAATATCTCTTCTAGATCTTTGATATGGTTTAGGGGTTGAGTTGACTTTATCACCATGTCATCTACATATGCTTCCAAATTCTTCCCTAGTTATTTTTTGAACATTTTGTTGACGAGGCATTGATATGTTGCACCTACATTTTTCAACCCAAATGGAATTCTTGTGTAGCAGAACGCTCCTTATTTCGTTATGAAATAAGTTTTCTCCTCATCCTTTGGTTGCATTCTGATTTAGTGATACCCAGAGTATGCATCCAGGAAAATCATTAACCCAATCCCGAAAGAGGTATCCACTAGTTGATCAATACTTGGAAGAGGGAAATAGTTCTTGAGGATGCCTTGTTTAGATCAGTAAAGGCTACACATATACGAGATGCTCCACATGCCTTCTTTACTAGTACCACATTTTAGAGCCATGAGAGATACTTGATCTCTATAATGACCCTAGCCTCTTTATGGGTAGCTACATGGTTGAAATTTATCCTAAGTGTTATAACACTTTGAAAGTTTATAAGATATGGACCTGATTAACCTAGAGTGGGGTGAATAGGTTATTCTTAATTTTTATCAAGTTTATAATTTAATAACCTAAACAAAGCGGCCAGACATGTAATCGTGTGTAAAAATAAGTGCGGAAATAAAATAATAACACATGATATTTTTAGGTGGAAACAACCTAGGCCACAACTATGACCTAAGAGGAAAACCACCGGTCCACCGGACCACCTAACTTTCCACTATGAAAATCAAATGTTCAAGTACAAACTCGGTCTTATGCTACCCTCCCTAGGATACTGCCCCAATGTACTTTACTTACGAGCCCCTGCTCTGTTTTCACAGTTTCCAATATTAGCGTGAGCGGTTTTCAGACCAACGTTCTAATAAGCTTCCCGCCAATCAGATCGTTCACAAATGAACTACAAAAAATGTTAGCACAAAAAAACACAAGTGCCCGTGTGTGTTCTAGAATAGATTTAACAATGAATAATCCTAACTAGATGATTCAAAACATATATCACTTAAATCAAATCAACTAGAATATTCTAGGGCAAAAATATTAAGCACAAATTTAATAAACAATAGCTTCTTTGAAATTTAATCATCAAATCAAATAATTATGATTACACATAAAACTATTTAATTTAAATATGTAAAAATCTAATTAAGAAGAAGCTATAGAAAGATAAAACATATCAAATAAATTTATTAATAAATACCTCTAATATGATATCAATTCTATAATTATCAAATCAATATAAATCTGCTACTCAAACATATAATTATCAAATCAATATATATATTAACTACCTTTTTGAATATATATATATATTGATTACTTACTGCAATTCGTTTTTGAATCCAGGTGGTAATCCAATAATGCAATCCTTTTTTTTTGTTTGAATCTAGGTGCTAAGCAAATACCTTTGACGTACTAATAATGCAGAGAAGCAATGATATATTTTTTTTCTTTAAAATCTTTTCTCCATTGATGTTCGGCCGTAAGTTTTTTTTTTTTCAAAGAACACACTACATCAACCCTAATGTCTCTTTATTTATAGATAATTATAATACCTAATAGTATTAGGGTTAAATGAATTTTGGGCTTAATTTTTCAAAGCCCATTCAAAGCCTTAAAAAATATTTGTTTTTTAAATCACATCTTAAAAATATTAAGACACATAAAAAATATTTAAACACCAAAAATAATTTTAGATTTATGAACATGTACTATTAAATATATAAATGAAATTCTATGTGTCGTAATTATAAAAGACATACCTGAAGTACGGATATTTAGAACTTGAACATTTGTTCGGCTGTTCTTGATAAACTTGATAGCAGACCTAAAAACAAATTTACAAATAAATATTTTGTCCACGAAAATAGCCAACACTCATGGTCCTTACAAACTCCCCCTTTGGCATTTTCGTGTGGCAAAATCTTTCTCTCACTACATGACGCATATAAAAATAAGATAAAAATACAATGATATCCCAGACTCCATAGTGGAACTATCCTATGGTCCGGTAGATCCATCTTCGCTGCAACTTGACAAGCTTGTAAGTAACTGAAATAACATTGACAAAGCATAGAACAACTTGGCATGAAAGCCTCATTGTATATTAGTTCAATTTACATAAAAATAAGCGAAGTGTAAAGAATATTCATGTAGTATGCATTCATATCAATTAAGCTTAATAAAAATATGTTCTCCCCTTATATGCATAACAAAATAAAAACATGGAAGTAAATATTCTCTCCCCCTTTTTGACATACGAGAAGGACAAAGTATTAGACAAAGAAATGAAGTCAAACTCCTCCTAAAGATATAACAATGTAAAATCAGAGTAATGCAAAAGTGCAATGTGCTTTAAACTCCCCCTAAGTTCTATCACTCTCTAATTGAGAAACCAATTAAAAAATGTAATAAATGAAAAGATGATGTAAATAAAAAAACTTTTTTTTTAAATTTGCATACATAGCCACATAAGGTATTAAACTCATTTAATTACAAACAAGCACACAACCAATTGAGAACTCATCATTTTTTTTTGTTTAACTCCAATTTTGATTATTTATCATATAAATAAATAAGTAGAATAGAAGAGGTGCACACGCACACTTCGCACATATAATGACATATTGACATTTACTTAAAGTAGTATACATGTTTAAACTCCACAAATATGGCAAGTAATTCATTTATGACCTATCAAGAAAGATTCAAATGAAAAAAAAATATCACCTATCATGTAAAACCATAATTGAGTCTTCAATCTCACAAAATAAAATATATCTACGAAGGAAGGACTTAATTTTTTTTTTATTTTTTATATATGAGGTAAATGATATATATATATATTTTAACCTCTATTAGCTCTTTCTTTTTGTGCATTCCAAGTACAAGATTTATAAGCAATCAGTTTTTGCATAATCTTTCCCTTTTTTTTTTTTTTGCACGAGCCATAAACCTAGCATGATGACTTTCACACTAGTTGTGAGGTAGCCCTCTCCGTTCATTACGGTAGCTTCACACATCACAGTAGGTAGCCCTCTCAATACTCGGTGCCTCCATACGGTAAAATTTTAGTAAGCAAAAGTAGAACTCAACACAATTTTACAATCAAGATTAGTTAAAGTCCTAGAGTCTTTCAAGAAAATTCATAAACTTCAAGCGTAACATATATGTGTGTTTGTGAGTGTGTGAAGAAGTTTATGTCAACATCGATCATCACATGTATAAGAATATATATGTATGCACAAGCCAAAATTGTAGAATAATTTATACAATAAATATCAAAATGAGTTGAGTTACTAAAAATGAGATTATGTGTATGGAAGTATTAAATAAGTTGAATACTCTTTTGGCCAAACAAGGATGTTTTTTTTTTTGGTAATAAAATTTGAAATTCAATTTGAGGGAGAAATTCCCAAGGTACTTCTGAGATACTCAAATCTTTGCGTGTCTATGGCTTTAGTGAATATATCAGCTAGTTGTCTCTCAGTAGGTACAAACTCAAGTGTTACTATTTTCTCTTCAACTAGTTCTCGAATAAAGTGATGCCTTATGTCAATGTGCTTAGTTCTAGAATGTTGAACTGGGTTCTTAGAAATACATATAGCACTAGTGTTATCACAATATAAGGGCATCATACCTTGTGGTTGACCGTAGTCCTTGAGCATGTTTTTCATCCAAAGCATTTGTGTGCAAGAGCTTCCTGCAGCAATGTATTCCGCTTCAGTTGTAGAGAGTGAGATAGAGTTCTGCTTTTTACTATGCCATGATACTAAGTTGTTTCAAATATAGAAACAACCACCTGATGTGCTCTTCCTATCATCCTGGTTGCCTGCCCAGTCGGCATCTGTAAAACCACTTACTTCACAAGTAGTGTCAGTAGTAAAATATAAACCATAATTACTTGTTCCTGAGATATACCTAATGATTCTCTTTACATTCTCTAAGTGTGATTCCTTAGGGTCAGCTTGATAACGGGCACACACACCAACACTAAAACATATGTCAGGTCTACTTGCAGTGAGGTAAAGTAAACTACCTATCATACTCCTATAAAGGGTTTGATCAACACTTTTACCTTGAGTGTCCTTTGTAATTTTTGTGCTGGTACCTAAAGGAGTTCGTAATGGCTTGCTAGTTTCAAGACCAAATCTTTTAACAAGGTTACAAGCGTACTTGGTTTGAGAAATAAATATATTATCATGAGATTGTTTGATTTGTAAACCAAGGAAGAAATTCATTTCACCTACCATGGACATTTCAAATTCATTTGTCATAACATGCACAAAATCATCCACTAGTGTACTAGATGTGGATCCAAAAACTATGTCATCCACATAAATTTGAGCAATAAAGATCTCGTCACTACTCCTTTTAATGAATAAAGTCTTATCAACTCCCCCTCGAATAAATCCCTTGTTCAAAAGATAGTTGGTAAGTCTCTCATACCATGCTCGTGGAGCTTGTTTTAAACCATACAGAGCCTTTTGGAGTTTGTAAACATGATTTGGAAATTTCGGATCAACAAATCCTTTTGGTTGTTCCACGTACACCTCCTCATTCAAAAATCCATTCAAAAAGGCAGACTTAACATCCATTTGATATAATTTGAACTTCATATGACAGGAAATGGCAAGTAAAATCCTAATTGACTCTAGTCTAGCTACGGGTGCAAATGTTTCATCAAAGTCAACTCCTTCTACTTGCGTATAGCCTTGAGCTACTAACCTAGCCTTATTTCTAACAACAATGTCATGCTCATCAGATTTATTTTTGAACACCCATTTTGTTCCAATAACATTTTTGTTTTTAGGCTTAGGTACTAATACCCACACATGATTTCTTTCAAATTGAGCTAACTCATCCTGCATGGCATTTATCCAAAATTCATCCCTAAGGGCTTCATTCACATTTTTTGGTTCAAATTGAGAAATATAGCATAAATGGGTTACCTCACTTATTTGTCTTCTTCTTGTTACCATGCTTGCATTAGGATCTCCAATTATATTCTTAATAGGATGATTTTTTGATGTTCGAGTTGGATTTATCATTGATGAGGTTGATGCTTCTTCTTTCTTTTCTTCTCTTTCCTCTAACTCTTCTTCTTTTATTCCAATTGTGTCACTGGTCATTGTTAATTGAGGTGTTGTGAAATTTTCTTCATTTCCAACTTCTTCACTTGTAATATTCTTACCTCCATCATCTATAACGACATTTATGGATTCCATAACTATATTAGTTCTACAGTTGAAGACTCTATAAGCTCTACTATTTAGGGAATAACCAAGAAATATACCTTCATCACTTCTTGAATCAAACTTACCCAACTGTTCTCGATCTCTAAGTATGTAGCACTTACTTCCAAAAATATGCATAAATTTTAGATTGGGTTTTTTACCTCTCCATATCTCATAGGGAGTTTGGTTTGTACCTGGGCGAAGATATACACGATTTATAATGTGACATGCAGTGTTTATAGCTTCAGCCCAAAACCTTTTGGAGACTCCCTTGGCATGCATCATTACTCTTGCCATCTCTTGAAGTATCCTATTTTTCCTTTCAACTACCCCATTTTGTTGAGGTGTGATAGGAGCAGAGAATTCATGAAAGATACCATGTTCTTTACAGAAGTCAGCATACTTGGTATTTTCAAACTCTTTTCCATGGTCTGTTCTCAGTCTCTTAATGGTTACTATTTTGTCACCTGCTTCAACCTGCACTCTTGTACAATATGAGATGAAAAACTCAAAAGCATCTGACTTGTCTCTAAGAAAGTCTACCCACGTGTAGCGAGAAAAGTCATCTACTACAACTATGATATATTTCTTACCTCCAATACTTTCTGTTCTCATAGGACCCATAAGGTCAATTTGTATCAATTCCAATACTCTGTTTGTATTTATACTCTTGATCTTCTTATGAGCAATCCTAGTTTGTTTACCCAATTGACATGGTCCACATACAGGTGTTTCAATTTTTGAAAGAATAGGTAAACCACGCACAGTCTCAATTTTGCTCAATCTAACCAGATCTTTAAAATTCATATGACCTAGCTTTTCGTGCCACAAGATAGTTGAGTCATTGCTAGCTAGGTTACATGTTACTGTGGGTGATGTATCAATACAATAACAATTGTCATGTGATCTGATTCCCTTAATCACACATTCACCATTTTGATCTGTTACAATACAGTGATTGTTTGTAAATTGCACATTAAAATCACTATCACATATTTGACTTATGCTAATCAAGTTTGCCTTAAGTCCTTCCACATATAAAACTTCATCAAGTTTAGGGATACCCTCTATTTGAACAGAGCCTTTTCCAATAATTCTAGATGTTTTACCATCACCAAAGGTAACTGTCCCTTCATTGTATTCCTTAAAGGTTTTAAACAAAGAACGATTCCCTGTCATGTGTCTAGAGCATCCACTATCAAAATACCAAGCGGTATTTGATTTAACTTTAAATGCTATATGGGCCACAAAGCAGTGCAACTCAGATTTCTTAACCCATCCTTTTTTTAATTTTGGACATTTGAGTTACTGGTTTCTTATATTCCTCTTTTTGTGTAGTTCTTGTAGTAAAAACTTTACATTTGAAATTTTTTTGAGGTATTTTAGAAACATTTGTATTCATGATAGAATCATAAGCATAAAGAAATCTACACCTAGGTCTTATATGTCCTTTCCTACCACAATGATGACAGATGGGAACAAACTGAATTTTCTTAGAATGATAAGGTGTAAAAACTACCTTTCCTGCCTGAGCAATAGTGGGTTTTACAAATTGAGTTTTGGATGATGAAGGTGTTGATTGTTCATCTATGTATCCAAGACCTCTCTTATCTCCACATGGCTTTCCATAGTCTAGGACTTTGGTTAATTTTTCAGCACCAATGGTCAAATTCTTCATTGTTTCTTTAGCAATACTAAGTTCTTGCTTGAGATTTTTGTTTTCCTCAATGGTTTCTGCAAGTCTCAAATTCAAAGCATTAACATGATCAGACAATTCCTTTTTATCTTTCTCTAGGTTAGAGGAATTTTTTTTGTGAACATTGATGATATCATTAAGTTTAGTTACTTCCACAAGCAATTTATCTCTCTCTTCCCTGGCACCTAGACAATCCATGAATAGTTCCTCATAATTCGATACATTAAACTTAGACAGTAAGAGAGAAGAGTTTACTTCCTCATTTTCTTCATCTGAGCTAAGGTCAGAGTCATTGTGATGTGCATTGGCAGTTGCGGTGAAAGCACAATAATTAGTGTCATCATCCTCTGAGTTACTAGCATTGTCCTGCTCACTTTCTATGTCACTGAGTGTAGCATTAAAGGCTTTTCCAAATTTCTTTTTATTGTTAGCACAATCTGTAGAAATATGACCAAATCCCCCACAAGTAAAGCATTGAGGATTAGTGGGCTTACTTTTCTTACCATCAAGGCTAGGAGACTTGATTTCCTTTGACTTTCGGTCATTCGAACGACTGGATTGTCCCTTGTTGGAATGATTATTCTGTTGACCCTTCATCTTCATGAACTTCTTAAATTTTCGTGCTAACAAGACTAGTGACTCATCATTCATATCACCATCACTATCAGAGATGTCCTTTTTGGAGCTTTTGAATGCCACATCCTTATTTTTCTTGGGTGGATCAAGAGAAAGCTCATAGGTTTGGATTGACCCGACAAGTTCATCAATTTTTAGTGTGTCTACATTCTTGCTTTCCTCTATCGCTGTAACTTTCATCTTATAGTCAGCTGTTAAAGAGCTTAGGAGTTTGCGCACTTGTATAGGTTGTGGAATTTTCTCACCAAGGTTAGAACAAGCATTAGTGATATCACAGAAGCGAGCATAGAATTGACCAAAAGTTTCATTGTTGCTCATTTTAATAGAATCAAACTCAGATGTTAGCAATCTCAATTTTGTTTGTTTCACTTGGGAAGTTCCTTCATGAGCAAGAGCAAGTGCATTCCATGCATCTTTAGCAGTCTCACAGTCGAAGATGCGACGAAACTCATCCATCGACACTGCAGCGAATATTGAGCTTAGACCTTTTTGGTTTGCCCCAATAAGGGTGCGTTCTTCAGTGGTCCAGTCTTTTCATGGCTTTATGATTGTTACACCATCTTTCATTACAGAAGGTGGTTCCCAACCATCAAGAATAGCATCCCAGACTTTTTCATCTTGTTTGAGAAAGGCTTGCATGCGAGCCTTCCAGTAAGGGTAATTAAACCCATCAAAGAGTGGGGGTCTAACAGATGACCCACCTTCTTTCATTTGGTCCATAAGTAAGTGTGTGTCCCTAAAGATCAATCTCACTAAGTGTGTCTAGTGTTTGCTTTGATACCAATTGAAAGTTTATAAGATATGGACCTGATTAACCTAGAGGGGGGTGAATAGGTTATTCTTAATTTTTATCAAGTTTATAATTTAATAACCTAAACAAAGCGGCCAGACATGTAATCGTGTGTAAAAATAAGTGCGGAAATAAAATAATAACACACGATATTTTTAGGTGGAAACAACTTAGGCCACAACTATGACCTAAGAGGAAAACCACCGGTCCACCGGACCACCTAACTTTCCACTATGAAAATCAAATGTTCAAGTACAAACTCGGTCTTATGCTACCCTCCCTAGGATACTGCCCCAATGTACTTTACTTACGAGCCCCTGCTCTGTTTTCACAGTTTCCAATATTAGCGTGAGCGGTTTTCAGACCAACGTTCTAATAAGCTTCCCGCCAATCAGATCGTTCACAAATGAACTGCAAAAAATGTTAGCACAAAAAAACACAAGTGCCCGTGTGTGTTCTAGAATAGATTTAACAATGAATAATCCTAACTAGATGATTCAAAACATATATCACTTAAATCAAATCAACTAGAATATTCTAGGGCAAAAATATTAAGCACAAATTTAATAAACAATAGCTTCTTTGAAATTTAATCATCAAATCAAATAATTATGATTACACATAAAACTATTTAATTTAAATATGTAAAAATCTAATTAAGAAGAAGCTATAGAAAGATAAAACATATCAAATAAATTTATTAATAAATACCTCTAATATGATATCAATTCTATAATTATCAAATCAATATAAATCTGCTACTCAAACATATAATTATCAAATCAATATATATATTAACTACCTTTTTGAATATATATATATATTGATTACTTACTGCAATTCGTTTTTGAATCCAGGTGGTAATCCAATAATGCAATCCTTTTTTTTTGTTTGAATCTAGGTGCTAAGCAAATACCTTTGACGTACTAATAATGCAGAGAAGCAATGATATATTTTTTTTTCTTTAAAATCTTTTCTCCTTTGATGTTCGGCCGTAAGTTTTTTTTTTCAAAGAACACACTACATCAACCCTAATGTCTCTTTATTTATAGATAATTATAATACCTAATAGTATTAGGGTTAAATGAATTTTGGGCTTAATTTTTCAAAGCCTTAAAAAATATTTGTTTTTTAAATCACATCTTAAAAATATTAAGACACATAAAAAATATTTAAACACCAAAAATAATTTTAGATTTATGAACATGTACTATTAAATATATAAATGAAATTCTATGTGTCGTAATTATAAAAGACATACCTGAAGTACGGATATTTAGAACTTGAACATTTGTTCGGCTGTTCTTGATAAACTTGATAGCAGACCTAAAAACAAATTTACAAATAAATATTTTATCCACGAAAATAGCCAACACTCATGGTCCTTACACACTTGAATCAATTCCCAACATGTTTGGAGCTTTGCCATCAAATCCTCACCTATTTTCATAGGATGGCTTTTTCCCTCAGCGTCCATTGGAAGGTCCTTCACTTTATTTAAATAGACCAACTTCATCACGCCTTTATTTCTTGGAGGCAGTCCTTTTGATTGTGGCATTATAACAACTTCTGGCTTTCTCCTAATCTCTTTTTACTTATTCAGGACCTTTAGTTGTAGGGAATCCGATTACCTGGTGGAAGGTGGATGCGACTGCCTTCATCTTGTGTATCCACGGCCTTCCCATGATGGCATTATAATGTGTAGGGGCATCAATGATCACAAAATTGGTCATTATTATTATCCATTTTGTCGTGATAGGTAGGATTACCGTTCCTTTTGCATAGGTGGTGGTGTTATTGAATCCTATGATAGGAAGCTCTGCTTTGACGATGTTAGGGTCCTTTACTCCTAGACCCCTAACGGTGGTCAGAAAAAGAAGATCTAATGAACTCTCGGTGTCAATCATTATTCGAAAAACATCACAAGACCCGATCCTTAAGGTTATCACCAATGGGTCCTTGTGATGGGACAAGATTTCATCCCTCTCTGTGAAAATAATTTCTCTAAGAGGTCTCGCATTATCCAAGGTGTATATATTGGGGTTATTGTGTAACTCCTTTGCAAATCTTTTGCGCAAGTTGTTAGAGACCTGCTAATTCCCAATCCTCCATGTATAATCTTAATGTTGGGTTCACCACAGGGATCCCTGCCACTGCTTGGTGGGTTTGTTGGTTAATTTAAAAATCCTTTATTCACCTTGTTGGCCTCTTTTGTCCTCATTTTCTAAGACGAGGTCCTTAAGATGTCCTCTAGCCAACAACTCTTCTACCTCCCTTTACAAGTTTCTACAATCTTTTGTTTCATGGCCCACATCTTTATGGAAGGTACACCATTTGAATACGTCTTTATAGAGAGCTTACATCTTAGCTGGCCCTCTGACTTTGGGCTCCCTCTCCATTCTTTTAACAACTTGAGTTAAACTAACCCTCAAAGGAGGCCCCCTGAAGGGAGACAATGACCTTCCCCAAATTCCTTTATTTTCTGGCCAATGTCTGACCTACCTATTACCTATTACAAACCATTTGTATTTGTTATTTTGATGTGCTCTGTCTAGACTCATCCTCATTTTTTCCTTATCTAGTACCATATCCACCTCCATTCGACGATTTTTGACTAGGTTGAGCTCCCTCTCTAGGTTGACAAACTTTCTTACTTCCCCATAGGCTTCTTCCAAGATGCGTGGAACTTTCTTAGTTAGTTCCATGAATAGGTTGGAGCTCTTCAATAGGCCTCTCTTGAACTTGATGAGCGAAAACCGGCATCGCCGATTCTTGCCAATACTTTGGTTTTAATATTTATAAAACTCTCGCAAGTGCACGAATCATTTCGAAGAAAATGATAAGAATACTCCCAAGGTCGATCTAAGGAAGGAATGTATGTGGTTTTTAATTTATTATTCAAACTTTTAAAAACGAAATTAAATCCTAAACATCCTGTCACGATAGTTTGGTTTTTGTGTTCCTAATCTAATAACATAAAATAAACATATATACAGATTAATTAAATATAATCTAATAACATATATACAGATTCAATAAATATTCATGCAAATTTTTATCATTTATATTAGCGGAGTATTTATGGATGTAATAACTAAATTAATTATGCTTGCTCATATTAACTAGGTTATTAAAGATATAAATTGATATTTTATTGATTCTCTCTTTTTTATATAAATACCACCTTTGGTGGGGTTAGATATTCTTTGTTAACTAAACAAATCAATTAACACCTATGGGTGGGGTTGATAACTAATATGCTTAATTAAATTAATTCCTTTTTCTAAGAGATTGAAAATGAACCATTTAAATGCCACCTTTGGTGGGGTTAGACGATTTAAACATTATTCAAGGTGTCCAAATTAAACATAAGAATTTAATTATCCGAATACTAACTTTCAAGTTTTAAAACCACTATTGAAAACATGTTGTCAATACATTTTCACATAATAATTCTTATAAAAACTTTTGAAATAGAGTTTCACTCTAACTACCGGGCGATTGTACCAACAAATAAAAGAGCACTACTCTAAATTAGACCGGATAACTAAACCTTAAAATCTAATTTTTAGGTTTAAGTTTGTAATGAAAAATAATATATTTCTCTCTAACATTCTTAATATAAAATCTTGAATAAAAACAAAATCAATTCATTTTAGAGATTTTTACCTATTTAATATTTCGCAAGCATAACAACGTCGTTATTACATCATATTTACTAAACAGCCAGCATAGTTAATTTTAACCATAGACAAATTAAATATAACATGTAAGAATAAAGCATAAAAATAACTGTAAAGAAAATAAAATCCTTACAGAACTTCGACGCTATTCCCGTAGCTGGAAAACCTCCGAGCGGAATTTGCACTTCCATATATTGAATCAAAAATCTAAATTATTACAAAAACATTACAAGTTCCTCTCAAAAAGAGAAGAACTCTAAACCTAAGAGAATTGAACTAAAAACTAAGAGAAAAACTAAGAAAAGCTTAGAAACTAAGAAAGAAACTAAGAGAAACTAAAAACTAAGAAATGAGAGAAAGAAAGAAGAGAGAAGTGAGTTTTGAAGGTGTGATTTGAAGTGAAGGGAAGGGGGTATTTATAGGTGAGGATGGAGAGAAAAAATGAGTAAAAAAATGTTAAAAAAATATTAAAAAATGTAAAAACGCGTATTGGAATTGCTGATGTCATCAATGACGTCAGCATGACATCACAAGGGCTGCTGCACGTGAAAAATGGGGCGAAAACGCGTTGGGCGCGCGGATGGGCGCTGCACGCAGCTCGGCGCGCGTGAACAGTGCCCGTGCGCTGGGGCGCGCGCGGCTGGGCGCTGGGGCGCTGGGCTGCGGCGCGCGATTTCCGTCTTTTTGACATTTTTGACCTTTTCGACCCATTTTGTCCAATTTTTCCATGTTTGTTGACCTTTTTCCACTTATTTATTGATATATTTGTGATGTATTGCTTCAAGTATTCCTCTTTGAGTCTTTAAATTGCGTTTTTAAGCCAAAATTCCTGAAAAACAATAAAAATACCCGTGATTCCGAAAAAGACAAATTTATATAAATATATGATAAAACATATAAATATATATATTTTTAATCAATTAATGTACATAAAATCATGGTTATTTTAGTGCTTTTTGAGCACTCATCAAAGGCCTCTATAGAAATAGAGCTAGGGTAGTCAGAGATTTCCAATTTCTCTTCTCTAAATCGTTTCATGTATTCTTTAATGGATTCTCCTCCCCTTTGGATAAGGTTTATTGCAGGTGTAGTTTATAATGAATAACTTGGTGAACTGTGGGAAGGAGGATATGGATCTGGGGGGTAGGTTGTTGAACCATTTCTACGCACCTTTGTAGAGGATGGCGATAAACAACTTACATATCATCTGTCTCTTTTTGCCTGGGTGAGACTCATGGGTGTTATGGTTGTTTTAAAGTGTTGAACATATGACTGGATCTTTTGTTCCAAAATAATCAGGGTATTTGGGAGCATTGAACTTGGATAGTGGTTCATCATTTTCAATCATATCATAAAAGAGTGAGACATATAGTTGCTTACAATCTATGTCCACTTCATAAGGAGTTTTCCCCTTCTTGTGTTTCTCTATTGCCATATTCAAGGCCTGATCTTGCCTTTTATTACTATCTTCTAGCGCTTGTAGTCGGGTTTCCCAATTTTTTCTTTCTTGAACCCATTGTTCATCATTAGGTTGTGCCGAGCTAGAGAAGGGATTCCTCTCGACTTCATGTTCGACTTATTAGGGCTCAGATTGGATGCTCCCAACTGCCTCTCCATTGGTCAATTCGGTGGTGGGATTTTCAAAGATCCTTCCTTCTGCTTGGAAGCATAGAGATCTATTTTTTCTTTTGGTTTCTTTAAGCTCTTTTCTTAGCTCGAGGAGTTGATGAGATAACTCCCGGTATAGGGTGTTATCCTTTGTCTTGGTCTCATTGGTGACTCATGGTGTATTTCTCTAAGTAGCCATTGTTTTGTGATCGGTTGAATTTGACCGTCTTTCAGACTAGGTTCTTACTATGATATTTACGGATCATGAGTAGCGCACAATTGGTCTTCCTAATTTCTCTCTAGGAATAGGGTGAATCTCAAAGGATACAAGGTCAGAAACTTATGATTGATCTTAGAATCTAAGCCTCACAGTGGGCACCAAAATGTTGAGATTCAATGTGTTACAGAGAGAGATTAGAAAGAAGTTAAGACAATTAGCTGAATGTGTGGATCTTCATGAAAAATCCATCTATTTATAGAACATTATAGATACATATGCCAGTTATATAATGTGTACACATATTTACATGTCAAATGGATACAATTGGCCTAAAGTACATGTCAGGGATCTAAGTCAAGTTTAGCTCGTGTTGTCGTGTGAGCTCGAGTTGTAGTGTGAACTTGGACTGTCATTAAGCTCAGGTTATCCTATGGGTAGGACATTTAGGGTGTTTTAATTTCAATCTCAAGCTAGTGACTTAGCTTAGAGAGTTTGCAAGGGATAAGCTTTGAGTCGGTCTGAATGTCCAAACATTCCATATAAGATGCATATTAATTAACTTATGAAGGAAGAAATGAGAGAGATAACGGGAGGTTGTGATATCTTGCCTCAAGAATGGAGGACAACATTGGAAAAGTGCCTACAAATATCTAAGAAATACGTATCAATAGTCAAGAACATCCATCCATAAGTTATAACATTAGTTAGATAAAAATGAGTCCAAAATGTGTTAGATTAAGTGATCTTAATTAAATTATAAATTATATGATTTAATAATTTTTTATAAAATAATTAAAAATATATTGCATTATATTAATAATTTTTTATTAAAATATTATTATATTGATATAAAATAATTAAATATAATCGAAATATTAGTCTTGGTAATTAATATAAAAATCACAAAATATTATTTTTCATAATTTTTTAATTTTTATTATTTTATTTAATAATTTTAAAAATTAAAATATATATTTAAATAACTTTGAATATTAATTATTATTTTTTAAAATTTCATATTAAATTTAAATTTTATCTTTATTAAAAACTCATATTTTATTTATTTTAAAAAATGTATATATTCTAATAAAAAATTTATTAAAATAATATAATTTTTTATTACATAATCTATTTTTTTCAAAAATAATAAACTAAATAATAATATTTTTAATCTAATGAATTAAATTTTTAAAATGACATATATGTCATCACAATCACATTAGATAGTAAAATATCTTTGAAAAACTATATAAAATAAAACTCTAATAATATTAAATAAATTTAACTAGATATAATTTAAATTAAAAATATCTAATTGATTCGAGTTTAATTTAAATAAAAATTTCGTAGTTTTTAACTAACAATTTGGTAGTCTTTAATGTTAAAATGTTAGGATAAGTTCTTTTAGTAAAAATAAAATAGAGATTAAGAATATTATTTTTGAAACTATATATCTTAAATATTTTTATAAAAATAATATCCTAAAATTTATACTTAATTTATTTTCTTAAAAATTTAATGGGAAAGTCTGCAATATACTCTCGGAAAGAAAAAAAATATTACATACACAGCTGCAATTCCAATAATACAAATCACATCACCAAAAATTATTGATTTAAGTCCAAATATAAATGTGATATTTTTATTATACCATTCAGATATTATCCTTGCACCACAAATATAATAAGAAAATTTACAATCATGCTTCATAAATTTTGTAAAAAAATTATTCTTATATTTTACAATAATAATTAATATTATTCATATCATATAATAAATTATTCATAATTATTTATAAAAATATTATGATTATTTACTTTAAATAACATAAATAATTTTTCATAGTTAATTATCTTTTATTTAAGTTTATTAAATATTTAAAATTTTATATCAGTCTTTAAAAGACTCATATAATATGAAGAAAATTTATTTTGTAATAGATATATTATACTTATTTTTTAATTATTTTTTTGAAACTTATTAGAAAAATATGTACACATATTAAAAATAATTTTGAAATTTAAATAATTTAATTAAAAATATTTATTATATTTATTTTCATATATGTGTTTGTTTGATTAAAAAGTTTTCATAAAAATGAATTTTTAATTGATTGAAAAATTAAGATTAATTTTTATTATTTATTTAGTTTTAATTATATCAAATAAATTTTAAATGTATTGTAAAAATTAAACAAAATATTAAAAAAAATTATGTTTAAAACACGTGTTGTTTAATTAATAATTAAAAAGAGTAAATAAAATTCTACAAAAATGAGAACATTTGTAAATATATTTAACAATTATTGAGCAGCACATGTGATAACACATTATAAAATAGTACAAATTCAAAGTCTCCAACAAATGCTTCTTCTTTTTTCACGGATTTTTACTTCTTTGCTTTTATTCTTTTTTTTTTAATATTTCTGTTTTACCTTTCTAATTCATAGTTAATTATTTTCAGCCTACAATATTTTTCTGTTTTTTAAACAATTTACTTAATATTATTCACCACTACGAATCTATCAATTCTAAACATATGATCCAAGTACATTTTTGCGAAAATATTATTTAAAACATGTGTATATGTTTTTAAATTGAAGAATACATAAATAGACTTAAAATAAGATATTTAAAATTGAACACGTAAACATATATTTAAATTATAATATTTAAAACTAAGAACCACATAAACATATATTCAAGTTTCAAAATAGGTGTTCAAAAACCCGAGAGCACATAAATAGGTTTGAATATGCATTCAAGATAAGAAAATGCATGTAACATATAAGTTTTAATTTGACCTAAAAAATGAATGAACTAGGTAAGGGAGAAGAATTCGTCTCTTCTCCTCCAATATTGATTAATTTTTAGAGAAAACTATTGTAATGACTACAATCACTCATCATTATCCTTTTTTGCCTATTGTGGAATCTTTTTCCACAAAATTTAACTATCTCACACGAAAAAGAGATCCAATTAACACGAGATCGGTTATGAAATTACAAGCAATATAAAGTAAATAAATAGAAAAGCAAACAAACAACATTAAGGCAATATAAACGACAATAAAGAAATATAAGAGATAGAAAGACTTTTACCCTATATCATTGCCCTTATCTTAAGAGAGATGTTATTCTTCATCTTGATTTTCACATAAAACTTGGCTTGCATTTAAAAGGTGTAATTCATATAAATCCAATTCACATTAATCCTTCGCATTGAATATATGAATGATTTGTAAATCAGGAGGAAGTTGTAACACATAAGCATTGGAACTAATCTTGTGAACGATAGGGAATGAACTAAATTCCATATTCTATAATTTAGAATAAGTCTCCATTGATAGTCTATTCTTGTTAGATGCATCATTACTAACCCACTTGAAACTCTTTTAACCTTTTTCCTTTTATCATTAGTCAGTTTGTAGTGTGCATTAGTAGTCTCCAAATGTTTTATAACCTTTAATATAACTTCAATATATCTTCAGCAATCTTGTTGCTAGATGACTCTTATACAAATCAAGAGTTGAGATGTAAGTAGTGAAATATGGGATTTTTATTGTAAACCATAACAAATGGGGAGAAACTAGTAAATTTGTGAACCATAGTATTGAAAGCATATTTTGCCTGATGAAAAACCAAGTTTCAATGTTTGGGCTTATATCTAGATAAATAGTGTAACATGTTTCCTAAGATTTTGTTAACCACCTATGTTTCCCCATTCGTTTGAGGGTGCCATATAGTGCTAAATTTCAACACTATACCAAACCTTTTCCATAAATCTTTACAAAAGTGATTGGTAAATTTGACATTCTTGTATGACATAACTGACTTAAAAATACCATGAAATCGTTCAATCTTCATGAAAAATACATTAGCCATTACTTGCATCAAAAGTCTTTCATGGTACAAAATGCACCATTTTGAAAAATTTGTCAACTACCATCATGATGGAATTCCTGTCTTGGATTTTTTGTCAAATCAAGGACAAAGTCCATACTAAGATCTTCCCAGATGGAAGATGGGACTAGAAAAGGTTAATATAACCCCTGTATTTTATGTAGTTCCTTTAGCATATTGACAAACTGTACATCTCTATACAAAACTTGTAAATATCTTTTCTTACCTGAGGCTAGAAGTATTTACATTCCACCTCTCTAACATGATACTCTTAGATCAAAAACTCCATAAGGGAAGTCTTTGGCACACACAACTTGTTCCCTTTAAATAAAAATCCATTGTCAATATGAAAATCTCCCTAACCATGGTAATTAGTACAAGTTGCTTGTTGTTCCTTGAAATCCTCATCAGAGGGGTTCAATTCTCTAATTTCTTCATAATTATCTATATCAACCTTGATCACAGTTAGTATGTGAACTTCTTGAGATTCCTTTTGAGAATTTAGGAACTTCAAAGAGTGATAATCATAGAACAAAATAAATTCCTTTTGAATTAGATAGTGTTTCCAATGCTTGAAAGCCTTGATAGTAGCATAGAACTTTTGTTCATAAGTAGACTATTTTCATTGAGCCTCGCTCAATTTCTCACTTAAATACTCAATAACCCTTTCTTTTTGAGTAAACTATACACCAATTCCTATACCAAAGCATCAACGTTTACTTTGAAAAGTAGGTTAAAATTTGGTAAGACTAAGAGAAGGGTGCATGAGGTGAGTTTGTACTTGACTAGTTTAAAACTAGCTTGTTGGTTTAAAGCCTTCTGGTATTGTTTTTTTTTTCTTGAGGTGGTCAGGTGTGAGGGGCTACTATAGTACTAAAATATTTGATAAATCTTCTGTAAAATGTTACAAACCCATGGAAACTTTGAACTTCTTGGACACTGGATGAGGCAAGCCAAGTAATGACAGCTTGATTTTTTTTAGGATCAATAGAAATGCCATGGGAACTTCTAAAAATCCCAAGAAAATAAGACTTTTAGTATAGAACTCACACTTTTTGAAGTTTAAGTACAATTTTTCTTCTCTCAGCTTCTCAAGTACATCTCTTAATTGGTTTACATGCTCCTCCTTACTCTTACTATAGATGAGAATGTCGTAGAAATAAACCACTACAAAAGTGCTAATAAATGGTTTTAATACCTGATTCATTAGCCTAATGAAGGTACTAGATGCATTGCATAAACCAAATAACATGAATTTCTATTCATACAACCCTTCTTTTGTGTTGAAAGTTGTTTTTCACTTATCCTCAGGCTTCATTCTTATTTGATGATAGCCATTTCTCAGATCCAATTTTGTAAACACATTTATCCCTTCCAACTTATCTAACATGTCCTCCAATCTGGGTATTGGAAATATATGCTTGATAATTGCCTTATTATTCATACATATTTGAGAAGATCCATCCTTCTTTAGGACCAAGAGGACTAGTATAGTACAAGGGCTCAAACTCTTTTTAATATGTTGTTTTTGAAGTAGTTCTTCTACTATCTCATAAAATGTGTCATGGTCTTTTGGACTCATCTTATGATGAGGTAGATTTGAGAGCCTAACCCCTAAAATGAGGTCAAATTAATGTTGTAAGTTCCTTAGTATAGATAACTCAATAAAAAGCTCATTAGGTGTAACATCTTTGAATTCTTGCAATAAAATTGTCGTTCAAGGTGTGGAATGACTTTTTTCATTACTAATGCCAACACTGGGTACTTCATTTTCAATTCCTTTTGCACCCTTGTACATGTTATATTCAGAAAAGTTAAACTATGGTTTTTGGTTTTACCCTAGCTTGTTTTGTCAAGTTGAGGCATTAAAATAATTTTCTTGTTATTCCATACAAAGGAATAAGTGTTTTCTTTCCCTTTGTGAGTAATATCTCTGTCAAATTGCTAAGGCCTTCCCAAAAATACAAGACATACATCCATTTTAAGTATGTCACAAACTATGGAATCTTGATAAAATTTGCTTATACACAATGGTACCTTACACACAATAGTCACCCAAGTTTCATTCCCTCTTTTAATCCCCCCATTTTGTAAGGTTTGGGATGATTCTTAGTAGATAATCCTATGGCTTTCACCAGATATCTAGAGACCATATTTTCACTACTCTCACTGTCAACAATCACCTTATACACCTTCTTTGATATGGTATAGGATGTTTTGAAAATTACATACCTCTATGATTGTTTTGTTTCTCTGGGTGGTAAGAGAATTCTTTGTATTATACCAATGAATTGTTCCTTCACATCACCTTCTATGAATTCCACCTCCACATCACATCACATTCTACGAAAACCTCCAAACAGATTTGCAAAGAATTTAAAAACTAAAAACTAAAAAAATGAAAACTTTTTAGAGAGAGAAAGTACTCATAAAATTTTGTGTTTTACAATGTGGGGAGATGGTACTTTTATAGGTGAAGAAAAGGCCAAAAGATGGGAGGAATATTTCAAAATTTGAATTTGGACGCGTTTGGATAGGTTGGAATGCGTATGGGGCACAAAAATCTCAGCAAATGAGCGGTTGGCGTGCATAGGACATGGTAAGGAGTGTGATAACGCGAGTGGGACATGACGTGAATGTGTGTTGGCTGCATGTGCTAGCTGGGCATGTGTTGACCACTCGCGGGCCCGCATTGGTGTGGGCAAGACTTGGAGTCACTGGGATGCTTTGCTCGGGACTCAATAGGAATGATCGACTGCGTGCAGACGCACACACACTAATGGGTGGTTGCGCGATTTCAGTCCTTTTGACATTTTAAACCCATTTTGTCCAATTTTTTCATCTTTTTGACTTTTTCTCATTTATTTTCTTAATATATTTGTGATGTATTGCCTCCAATAGTTTTCTCCAAGACTTTGAGTTATTTTTGAACTAAAATACCTAAAAAATAATAAAAATACCCATGATTCCGAACAGATAAATTTATATAAAAATATAATAAAATCATATAAATATAAATCTATTTAATCAATTAAAATATATTAAATTATGGTAATTTTAGTGCTTTATAAACACTCATCAACAAATCGCATAATCTCCTACGTCTCAATTTCTTTCAAATTATTGGGAGCTTGCAATTCATTAAACTCATCTATCTAATAAACCATACTTTTTAATCCATATTGGCAGTGATGGTATTGCTTGTAGAGAACATGTTGGTCTAAAGGCAAAAATTGCTCATATATGAGTCTATGTATTCTTTCCCAAAAATTAATTACTAATTCCCCATTCCATCTTCTATTTGTTTGTATTCGCTCCCACCAAGCTCTAGCTCATCCCCTAAGCTTGTATGCCATCATTTTTACTTGTTTATTAGTTAATATTTATATATAATCAAAGAAATTGTTCACTATTTTAACCCTATCAAATAATTCAGTTATATTCATATGACCACTATACAATGGGATGTCATTCTTTGAGCAAAAATTTGATGAATCATGATATCTTTGTTGTGTAAAACTCCATTGTCTTAGGGGTTCATCTTGTGGGAAAGTTCTATAAGGTGGATTTAGGTTCTCAGATAGATAGGAGTCATGGTATGGATGGTATTTTTGAAGTTTGTTATAAATAAATTATTAGCTATGGTATTTTCAGAACAATCAGAAGTCTCAAGAGTTATGAACTCTGTGTGGTAGGTATCATGAAGAAAAAGAAAAATGGGTAGTGGACTAAGATTGTGCAGATGAGTCAAATTGAGGTGGAAATGACTTGCAATGATGTCGCGAAGGTTGTGAAAATGAGACTGGGTACTGGGCAATGGGTTGTGAAGCTTGGTTTGGGACTTTAAAGTGTTAGGTAATGGTTTCCGAGGCTAGTAATGGTGGAACAGAGTGTTGGGTGTTGATAGTTTCTAGCTCAGTTATGATTTTGACTCTGAATTGTGATAAAACTTATCAAAATTTCTATAGAAAAGATTGAAATTGTTCCTCATTTTTCTTACATGTATATTAATATCGTCTTCATGGTAGCTTTCTTATTGACAATTTGGGTCACCTTATCACCCACGTTAGTCATAAAATATCCAAGGAAATTCTAAGCTTTGATACCACTTAGCGTAAAAGCTCTAATTTAACCTCAAAAATGAATGAACAAATCTAAGGAAGAAGAACTCGTCGATTCTACTCAAATATTGATTAATTTTCAAAGAAAACTATCTCAAGTCATATAATTACTCATTATCTCCGTTCTTATTATGGAATCTCCTTCCACTAAATGTAACTAACTCATAGGAAAAAAGACAAGTGATGCATGGTTAGTTGTGAAATTGCAATCAACATAAAGCAAAAAAATGACATGAAGGCAATTAAGGGAATATAAACGACAATAAAGAATATAATAGATCAAAAGACTCTTATGCCCCTCAATCAACGTAAACATGTTTAAAAAAAGCATTCAAAATTAGATAGGCATGACCAACCACATTTCAGTATAATTGATAAAAAAAATTCGTATAATGTCCTATTTCAAATTTCTTTATCCCTAAATATCAACTAATAAAAAATAAAAAAGAATATACATTTTTGTAGTGAGATATGTTTTTCTTTAGAATCAATTATAAAAAGAAATAAAAAAGATATTTATTATAACTAGTTAAATTTATTTGTAAAATTATTGACAAAAAATATTAAAAATTTATATGCTTAAGAGGAAAAAAAGCAAAATGAATTTAATTTTTATATGATTGAATTATTGAAAAAAATGATTTTTAATTTTTAATTTTTCAAATTGTAAAAAAAAATAAGGTAGCAAAACTTTTTCTAATTTTATTTTAATGTGAATACAATATATATATATATATATATATAGTCATCTAAATAACTAAAGTGTGGAGTCACTTAAATAAATAAATAAAATTATATTAATTTATTTTTTAAAAAAATGTATGTATTTTTTTTGTTAAATAAAATAAAAATATATGATCATTGATATTGGATAAATATGTTTTTCATATAATAAAAAGAAACATGTATATTTTATAAAATTATATTATGCCATCCTCTTAATTAAAAAAAACCTAAACTGAAATCCAACGTACAGTAAAAAGTCTAGAATGAATCTTACAATATGACCGACCGTAGGGAATAATCTCATGAAAACCCGACCCGAAATTCATTTCTTCCAAGCTATTCGCAGGGACCAGGGAGCATAGCAACGTCCTCAGACCTTCAACTTCCGCAGCAATATCTCTTCTTCTCATTCCTCTATGATTTAGAGTTGGAAAGTTGTTGAGAGAAAAGTATAAAACTTCCTAATAAAGGATAGGAAAAAGAAATTTCAAGAAAATGTCTCTGACGTGTGTTAAAATGTCCGAGGATGTCTGGTTCACATGTCTCACTCATGCATTGTCCACTGAGACCGAAGAGATCATGGGCCTTCTTCTCGGAGACATCGAGGTCGATATTTTGTTTCCATTAGTTTAATCTTGATTGTTTGCCTTTATCATTATTAGTTTTATTTTTATGCGCTCCTTGTGAACATATTCGTTTTTATATTAGTTTTGGTGCCGAGATCTCTTGATAGGTTTGATTTTTCTTCTATATTTAGAGTTGGGAAAGATTTTTTTGACTTGTAGTTGTTGATTGTTGGGTTTCAGGGAATTGATATTAGATTCACTTGTTTCTAGGCTAGCGTTCAATTTGGATTTTGGGAATTTCTGTTCTCTTAAAGCTAACAGTCGCAAGTTCTTCAATATCTTCTGTCTTGTACTTCAGTAGTTGTCGCATGGGTCTTTCTTGTATTTGTCATTTGTAATTTGGTATTGTTGCCTTTTGCTCCATCTTCCTTTGTCATTTTTTTCTTTCTAGAAGAGTTGAAGAAGTTCCCTTTCTGTTGTTAGTGGTTTAGAGAAGTGGGTTATTTAGTTGCTAGCTCAGAAGGCTAAAGCATTCTTTGTAAGCATCTTGCAAAGTGTTAACTGCTGGGTGTTACTGGTACTTTAGATTTAGCTTGTAAAAAGTAGGATGCTTTTATCATGCTCGTTACTTCTTCTTTTCTACTGTCTTATGTCTGCATTTTCTGACCTTTGGAATCAAACTTTGAACATAGAAGAGTAGTACATTTTTTTTCTTTTCTTTTTTGATTTGGATGATTCTAGTTCTAGCCTGATATTTCTCAGCGTATACAGAAAAATAATTGCTTGATATTTTTTTAATGGTTTTTAGTTCTAGCTCTTGTTATGCAGTGAATGAAATTTCCACATTATGGATTGTTCTTTTTCCTTGTATGGATTTTTAATATGTTTTCATGGTCTCTTTTTTTTTTTTCAAGTCTTTGATATTTTCATGGAGCATAATGATTGATTTCTTCTATTGGTAATCTCAGCACTCAAAAAATGGGGATGTGACTGCTGTAATTTGGGGAGCATCACCTCAAACACGATCAGATCGAAGAAAGGATCGTGTAGAGACTAATCCTGAACAGTTGGCTGCTGCATCAGCTCAGGCTGAAATATCCTTGATGGTTGCTTTTTTGTTTGATCTTTCTTTTCTGGAATCTTTGACACTTGATGTTGTCTATGTGCTGACTCAAGTGAAGAAAAATAATATTGTTTATCTATGGATTGAAATCTTACAAATCAGCACCCATAAAAAGAAATGAGAAGCAGGGAAAACACAAATGGAAAGGGAGAAACTATCTTTTACTTTCCCATAGTCTCCTATGCTATTGCGCCTCTAATGGTCTAATGTATATAAATGGCTTAGAAAGGAGGACTTTGGCTATTCATTTCATATGCTTGGATTTTGCTTTATGGCCTGTTTTCTGTGCTCACTGGTGGTTTGCTCAATACATCAGATAGGTTGATATCAATTCATATACTGATTTTGTTTTAACGGTTTTGCCCATATTTCATTTATTAGCTTTTTCAATTGTTTCGTGGTTTCTGTTGCATAAATTAGAAACTCAAAAGAAGTGTAAAAGTTCACTCTCCACAATCGTCAAGTACTTGACTCACGTAGGTTCATTAAATCTGGGAATTGTGTAAAATATTTTAGTACTTGTTATGTAAATTATCAGTTCACATTGATTGTCATACCTTTACTGATTTGTAGTGTTTTGAATGTTATGATGTGTATTTATGTCCTGCAATGTGATGAGAACTTTGGGTAAAATGTTATGTAATTAACTTCATAGCACAGAATGACAGCTTCTTCTGGAAGGACAACTAGAGTGATTGGATGGTACCACTCTCATCCTCATATTACAGTTCTTCCTTCTCATGTCGGTAGGTTTTAATAGCTACTAGTGATGTTTTCTGTCAATTTGGATTGCTAGTGGTTTTCATTATCCAAGTGCTTAATTTGAATCATGTTTAAGAAACTAATTGAGAAGATTTGCTGATAAGGACGATTAAAGATGGACCCAGCTATCCCATTGTGAATGTTATTGTCTTAATCCAAACCATTTAAGAAAAGTTAATGATATGGACAATTAAAGCTGGATCCAGCTATGCCATTGTGAATGTTATTTTCCTTATCCTCTGTTGTGTGGGAACAAAATTATTTGCAGAATTCAGCTTTTTGATAAAAAAAACAAAAGTAGATTCTTCTTTGTATTCCTATGCATTTTTTTCCCTCAACACATTTCAAGTAGCATCGCATGCTCTAAATTATGAGAATAGAAGATTATTCTTGTAGACAATATGAATTGACTATCCATGAATTATTTTGACAGTTTGTAATTAATGGATTCAATTGTAGGATAGTAGTGAAAAAATCAGAAATATCCCCAAGGTTCAAGAAATTTTCAAAAATACTTCCAAGGTTTTAAAAAATTCAAAAATATCCCTGAAAACATAATGGAGGGTTAAATCTAACACTTATCAAAAATACCCTTAAGGTTTAATAAATAAATAAAAAATAAAAATAAATAAAATAAACCAAGAAATAATACATAGAAACATAAGGTATTTTAGGATATTTTTCACAAGAAATGGTAATAAGTAAAAAGAAATTTGAAGAAATTTAAAAAGTAAAGTTAAATCTTAAAGAATGAGATTAATTTAAAGATCCATCATTTTTATTAAGAAAATTATTCCTTAGAAAAAATATAATCTATTATGACATAAGTAATGAAGAAATGAGTATTAAGATTACAGATGCAAAAGGGAGATATAATATACCATTAATTAATAAAGAAACTATATTAAATAAGTTATCAAAAATTCCTCATAAAGATAAAGAAAAAATTAGATATATCTATTTAGGAGGAATTCAAATATTAATAAAAGCTCATTTTAGAGAAAAAAAATAGATACACCAATAAAAATAACATTATTAGATAATAAATAGACATGATGTCTTATTAGGAATGATCTATGGTAATTTAGGATACCAAAAGCTAAAATTTACAGCATATCCTAGATTTGTTATAAATATACATGATAAAAATCTAAATCAAATATTAAATCTAGCTTATGAATTTGAAAGAAGAGATTTAATGAAAGAAAGAAATCATCTATTTTTAATACATTATCTAGTAGTATATTTCTTAACAAATAGTCATAATAGTTCAATAAATTGACAAAATGAATTTATAGAAATAGACAACTTTTAAGGAACTTGGACAAATAATAAAATAAAAAATACTAACAAATTTTGAAATACCAGAAAAATGAAAATTAGATATTAAAGAAAAACCCTTAATAACAGGAAGAAATAGTAATATTGTTAAAACTAATAGCATACCAAGATTTACTTTTATAGACCATGAAGGAGAAACTTCTAACCAAGAAGAAGTTAAAAAACTAGAAAATGAAGTTAAAATAATGAAAGCATTAGTTCATGATTGTATATTAGGGAAAAAATAATGTTTAGAGATAAAATAAAAAATATGCATTTAGAAATAAATGGAAGCCTAGTAAGTGTAACAAAAAATCAAGCAATATTATTTGAAATTGTACAATTATTAACAAATGAAATAGATTTAGTCCAAGAATCAAACACAAAATATTTACAAGAAATAATATATATACAAAAAGTATTACTAAAGGAAATAAAGGAATGAAGTTATAATAAACTACAACAAGATATGCACAAAGAACTAAGAAATATAGGAATAATGAAATAATAAGTTATAAATATGATCCCTTAGAAGGGTTTAAGAGAAGAACCACCAAGGAGATCAAATTCTCTGATTCCTAAAAATGAGAAAAGAAAAAATGAGGAACAATCTAAAAATGAAAGAAAATTCATGGATCCTGAAAATAGATATATAGAAACATTAGTCAGTTTATTGACATTAACCAATGAAGAAATAGAAGAACATTATAATGGAAAACTTTGTACTAACAAAGAAGAAGATGATATGATAATAATCAGTGAAACTGATTTTGAATCAGAAAACATGACCTTAAAAGTTTATATGAAACCAATTTCATTACCAGTCCCTTGCCAAGAAGGAACATCTGACCCACGTAAGGGAGAAAGAAATAGGCAAAGATCAGAACAACCTGATACTACAGATAGAATAAGACAACCACCTAAAATGGAGGAAGGATTGTATTGGGGAACTAGATGTAGTATTCTACCAGAGTTCAAACTCCATGATAATTATAAAACTGAACTTCTAGATTTAGATTGTATAAGAGATAGTAAAAAAGCCTTAGATGAATGAGCTATTGGAATGAGTGTGCTCATACAAACTTCTTAAATTACCCAAATAAATCCTTCAACTTGTAGAGTGCTTACAGCACATAAAATGACAAGAAATGTTAAAGTTTGGTTTTCAAACTTAATAGATCAACAACATTTGTTAATGCAAGGAAATGCTTCCACAAGAAGAGAATATTTGGATACAATAATAAATGAAATATACAAAGAATTTATTGGAGAAGATAAAGGAAGGATTATCCCTTAATCCAGTGAAAATGAAATTAATGAAGCTAAATGGCATCTAATAAATATGGAAATTTGTAACATGTGTTACATAGATTCTTTTATTTGTGAATATGAGATGTATTATTATAAATTAACACCATCTATGCAAATAACTTATAAAGAATTTTTTTTTCAAAAATTACCTATAACACTATATAAAACCATAACATAAAATTGGGAATAAAAGAATAGAGAAACTATACCATAGGCTCTTGGAGGAAGAATAAGAAGCCTTAAAGATTGGATCATATTTAAATGCCAAGAAAGAAAAGAATATAAACAAATAAGAGGAAATGGTAAAATCTACTACCAGGGAAATATGGATGTAATATAAAATTTTATAAACAAAAATATAAATATAAAAAATATAAAAGATTTAAAAAATATAAATTCAAAAAATAAAATTTCCAAAAATATAAAAAGAGATTTATAGAGAAAACTACAAAAAAAGATATTTTAGAAAAAAAAAATTATAAACCTTCTGAAAAAAGGAATTATTGTCCTACAACAAAAATCTTATTTAGAAAATATTTTATTAGATATAGAAGAAAAAAAAATTCTTTTCTCAATGAAATATAAGAAGACAAAGCCCTAACAGGCATTAGAAAACTATTAGAAACATTCAGAATATGAACACTTATAGTATCTATCTATTGGAAGAAACTGAGTAAGAAATAATTGATTTAGAATATGAACACTCAAATTATGAATATTCTTCATCAGAAGATGAATGATTTGTATAGTATTACAAATCCAAATAATACTTACATTAAAATAGGACTAAAATTTAACGATTATAACACTTATCATTTACATGCATATATAGATACATAAGCTAGTATGTGTGTAGCCAATAGATATGTATTTCCGAAAGACAATTGGAAACAAGTATCAAAAGATTTAATTGTAAGATTTGCTAATAATATTACAATAAAACTCAATCAAGTATTAAAAGATACTAATATAATGATAGAAGGAGAAAACTTTCACATTCTTACTATATATCAACAAGAAATAGGAGTAGATTTATTAATAGGAAATAATTTTCTAAACTTATATCAACCTTTCACACAACATTCCGACAAAATAAGTCTCACAACCTTAAAAAAATATCATCTATGTTTCTAAAGTAAGAAAATCCTTAACTGTCTCAAACTCAATTTTTATACAACATAAAAAACGAAAACGTGATGAGATAGAAGACCAACAAAAACCTTATTTAAAAAATATTTCATTAGATATAGAAGAAAAACAAAACTCTTTTTTTAATGAAATACAAGACGACAAAGCTCTAATAGGCATTAGAAAACTATTAAAAACAGTTAGTTCAGAAAATCCTTTAGATCAAAAAATAAATAAATCTAAAACAATAGTCAACATAAAATTAAGAGATCCTAACAAGATCATAAGAGTAAAACCAATTATTTATACTCCAAAAGACAAGATTGAATTTGGAAAACAAATTCAAGAACTTTTGGAATTAAAAGTCATAATACCAAGTAATTCACCTCACTCTAGTTCAACATTCTTAGTTGAAATGAAGCTGAGAAAAGAAAGAGGAAAAAAGAGAATAGTAATAAATTTTAAAACACTGAATAAAGAAATAATTGACAATGAATACTTCATTCCAAAAAAGGAAGAACTGTTATCATTAATAAAAGGAAAGAAAAAGTTCTCAAGTTTTGATTACAAAAAGTGGATTTTGGCAAATAAGACTGGATGAAGAATCCCAAAAATTAACAGTATTTAGTTGTCTCCGAGGACAATTCTAATGGATAGTTATACCATTTGAATTAAAACAAGCTCCAGGTATTTTTCAAAGATATATGGATAACATTTTTAAGAAATTACAAGATATTTGTTGTGTTTACATAGATGATATTTTGGTTTTCAATAATAAATTAAATAAACATTATTTGGATATTATCAACATTTTACAAGAATGTAGAAAAGAAGGCATTGCACACTCTAAAAAGAAAGCAATACTTGCTCAACAAAAAATTAAATACTTAGGATTGGAAATTGAAGATGTAAAACATAATCTACAATCCCATATACTAAATAATATTCAAGATTTTCTTAGTGAATTAAAAGATAAAAATCAATTACAAAGATTTTTAAGATGTTTAACATATGCAGAAGCATACATCAAGAAACTTGCAGAAATAAGAAAACCATTACAAGCAAAATTGAAAAAAGATCATATATAAAAATAGACAAAAGAAGATACTCTATATATGGATAGAGTAAAAGCAAAGGTAAAAAATTTATCAATTTTATACCATCCAGGACCAGATAATAAGATGATAATTGAAATAAATGCTTCACAAGAATATTGGAGAGCAGTTCTTAAAGCAAGATTAGATGAAAAAGATGAATATCTTTGTAGATATACATCAGGATCTTTCCAAGGTTCAAAATTAAATTATCATAGTAATGAAAAAAAATATTTAGCTGTTAAAAAGGTTATTAAGAAATTTGCAATATATGTCATAAGCTCCAGATTCATTGTTAGATCAGATAACAAGAATTTTGGTTATTTTTGAAGAATTAATATTACAGGTGATTACAAACAATGAACGCTAGTTAGATGACAACAGTAGTTCAACCATTATAATTTTGATGGTGAACATCTTCCAAGGCATAAAAATAGTTTAACCGATGCCCTTACCAGAGAATTAGCACCTTTAACTATTTTTATGCTTCTAGGAATGGAACATCTTGATATCAAAATCAAGATAAAAGAAAAGGAGATAAAAATCCTACAGGAACAACTCGAGTTGTTATATCTTGAGAAATCTCTTATGGAGATAAGAAAGAAACAGGAAGAACTTAATTGTTCAAAACAACCTCTAGAGACCAAAAACTCAAACGAGGAATCTTCGTTAAAAAAGGAAGAACCTAACAGTTCACAAAAAACTTCTGAAACCACAAAGCTCAATTGGACAGATGAGACAGAAAAAGAACAAAAAAAAGTGTGTGGTCTATAATGGCCCAAAACCAGGAATTTATAACGACTGGGCAGAAGCTAGCAAATCTATTCTAGGAATTAGTGGAGTAACTCATAGAACCTTCACCAACAGAATAGAAGCTGAAGGTAGTTATGCTAACTACAAAACACTAAAACTAATAACTCTAGAGGAGATAGTAAGAAATTACTCTGCAGCACTACAACAACTAATAGCTCCAAACAGATTGATAAATCTTGGAAAGATAGCAAGGTTTCCAGTGCTATTTAGTGAAACATCTCCACCAGAGACATCAAAAATAGTAAAACATTTAGTACTATTTAGGGAGACATCTCCTAGAACTACTCTGATCATTGAAGATGAAAATGACCAATATAGAAATCTCAGCAAACTACAATGGTTCAATCTCTATAATTTGGCCAGAAAATCTACCTAAGAACGTATTGAAGATATGAAATTTTACACTATAGACAAGGAATTTCCTACAGAAAGTAAATTCAATATATTGGAAGGAGTTGATCCAATATTTGTGTATAAATCATTTTATGCATGACTAATAGAAAATATATATCCAAGAATTAATTTAAGTGAGTTAAATTATTTCCCAGAAAATTTTAAAAGAGCAGGTGATAAACCTATTTATCTTAGATTTTTCAGTTCATTAATGGAATGAAATGAGGAAGGAAGTATTAGTTTCTACCATTTCATCAAGATAGGGATTTCTAACACAAACATAGAAGTTCCTAAACCAAGGGCACTTCTAGAAAAGGAATTCAACACAGAAGAACTCTGTGTATTAAGAGGTCAAATGCTAAGCCAAATTTACTATGAACTTAGGAAGATTGACAATTCTATTGAGATTAAAGTAAATTATTCAACTAGTAAAATCATCATCATTTCCCACAGTAGCATGGCTCTATTAGAAGAAGATGATGAAAAAATCACCAAATATGAAACCAATTTTAATTGCAACAACCTAGAAATTGGTCGAGAAACAAGGAAGGTATTCTGCTTCTATGCCAGAAAAGTCACTAAAGACCACAGATGCATTCTCTGCATCAAAGACCGAGAAGATGAAGATGCGTCATCATCAACGTCATCAAAAGACTTGTCGGCAGAAAATGACAAAGAAAAATAAGAAAAGAAACTATCGGCAAAAGACTACAAAAATATAGACCCCATATCTTAATCGTCAGCATGTGCTAAGGAAAAAAGTAGTGGCTATCATTTAAAGTGGAAAAATAGGTGAATTATTAAAATAAGGGTAAAAAAATAATTTTAGTCTTGTAAACCGGGATTCCTTGTTCTATAAAAAGAACTCTTATTATCAGAGCATAGAAAACTTCTCTATCTAGAAATCTCAAAACCAATAACGTTATACCCAGTAACTATGAGCTGCTAAGCACCCCTTTTAAGGTTCTTAGTTGGGCTTAAATTGTAATAATTATTATACTATGAATAAAATAGAGTTCAGTTACTCTTCTTTAGTAAGTCAACTATTGAACACCATTTATGTACGGATGCAGAAGACTCACCATTGCCAGAAGGGCGTTGAGGTGTGAGCAAAGCTGAGGCATAACAGGTGTAACAAAAGAAGACGAACAGAAGGGAAGACCGTGGTAGACCCATCAAATTCAGGTATAATAATTATAAATTTAAACTAGTTAAGAATCTTGAATGTTTAAATATTTGCTTATAACAAGACATAATATTGCTAAAACAAGAAAATAGAAATTATTTTTAGAAATAAATAACTAATAATTCCCATGGAAATCAAAGATAAAAATTTAATACTATCTTTATCATTTAAATGAATATTTTAAAAATGAAGATTATTAAACTTGTCTTGAAAATTTTAAAAGATTTAACACCTTATTAGATATTTATACAGATTATATTAAAGCTATTACAAGCATCATAGATCATCCTGTTTCAAGGACATTAAAAGATTATTTAAGTAAAAAATATGTGAGAATAGAGGAAAAAGAATTCAACAACTTAATGTTTGGATATTACTTTTTTGAAGATTATAAATACATTGTATGTACACAAGAAAAACCTGATTGTATACTACGAATAAGACAAAATAATATACATTCAACACATATGATTTATCAAGATAATACTCTATGAATATCAAATCATTAGTACATAAATTAGAATTATTAGATTTAACAAATGAAAAAATAATTTTTAATTTTAAAAGACAATTAATAGATTTAGTATTAAAATTAAGCAACCAACGTAATAAAGAACGTAATATACTATGCAATTGTAATGAATATAGAAGAAAATTAAATTTATACAGCAAAATAATAAACTTTTTAGACAAATTATTATTTTCATAAATAGACAAAGATCATTAACTAGGTCAATATTAATCCCCGATTAAAAATTATATCATTCCGTAAAAATTGGTATCAGAGCCTAAGAATAGTAATCTAAATAATAATGGATGGAGTATTAATGCCATTAAAGTTTAAAGGTATTTTTGATATTTTATAAACTTTAGGGACATAATTGAAGATATACCAAACCTCGGGGGCATTTAAGATAGTGCTCCAGGATAGTATCATTTTCGATGACTATAGTTGATGTCCTAGCTATGAATTCAAACCTGTTATTGGGCATACCTTTACCTTTTCAACGGTGCATTTTGATTATAAAAATACTCTAACCTTGATAAACAGTCATCATAAACCTAGTATTTCTTTTGCATAGGTTCATCGGTTATGCTTTGCATAAATTTTTCTCTTAAATTCTATCAAAGAAGCAAAGTTAGTATATACTCGGATCTGTATCTTAGATTTATGATTGCCTAATATATCTCACTTTACTGAATGTTCAGAAATGCATTTGTCACTTGTCAAAAAGTGCTCTGATTTAATTATTTTCTTGGAAATTAATTTTGTCGCTGCCTTATTTTTTCTGCAGATGTACGGACTCAGGCAATGTATCAACTTCTAGATTCTGGGTTTATTGGGCTGATATTTTCCTGTTTTAGTGAAGATATAAACAAGGTGTGTGTGAGTTCACATTGGCAGTGTAGCAGCCTCGTCTAAGTATCTCATTGGCTCTAGCTTGCATATTTCAGGTTGGAAGGATCCAAATCATTGCTTTTCAATCATCAGATGGAAAACAGCATCAGATGTCCATCTCCCCCGTAAGTAGAAATTCAATAATAGATCTTGAATCACCTTTAAGTTCCTCAGAAAATGTAGCCATAAAGTCTGGTTCCGGGAAGGAAGGGGGGGGCCCTGAACAAGATAGTGGTGATTCAAGGACTGCTGGAGATATTAAGGTACAACTAGTTTCAATCGAAGTCCAAATAATTGTTATTTAATGTATCTGGGAAAAGCTCTAAAAAAGGCCTTTAAGGAAGGTATAATTATCTTTAGACGATAGAAAGCTTAAAATAACTTGTTGAAAATTTTATGCTAAATTTTATGCTAAATGAATGCCATATGGTGATTTTCATTGCCTCTTTTTTACTAATGCCGAAATCTGGCTCTAGCACTTAAATTTGATGAGCCTCTGTTACCAAAAGTTCTCTTTTTGAATTTGATGAGCCACTGATTGTGTGCCATTTGCTAGGGTGGAGGAAGATCTTCCAATTTGGGGGTTTTCTTATCAAATGCTGATGCAAACAGAAGTATTATTGACATAGATCCAATGGATATGTCAGAAAGTATGCAAGAAGCAATGCATAGATCAAATTTGGACTTGAGGTATACATGAGTATGTATTTCACCACTGAAATCCTTTCTTCTTTATATGTATGTCGGGTTCTCTTGGGATAACTTGAGTGTGCTTACTAAGGGCCAGCTCTTCCATGTTTGGGGAGTTCAATATAATCGCACTATTAAGCATTGCCATTTATTTATTTGCAGAAATTCAGAAACACAGATGGTCAGATATAATTGTGCTCTGTGTTTGGCATGCGTTTGCCGTCTCATTTTTGTATCGTCTCCTATATATTTGTTAATTTTAAAGTATTCCATGCATTACTCTTAGTGATAGTGTTGTTCCATCTGGCTATCAGATGGCAGTTATCAGCCTAAAGCCTAGAGTTGGTTTTGTTTGCTGGCAGCGGCGCAGAGCATATCAGGAAAGAAGTTCCTCTTCATGTTTTTCCCACCTCATCTCTTGTTAAGCTTGATTCACCTTTAAAGTCATATACTGATTTACAACATGTACTATATGAGGAGGAACGGGCAGCATATAACAATGCCATAGGGCAAAATATGAGGTAACAAAATCATTTAGTATTTTCAACTGATCAAATATTTTTTTCTCACTTTTACTTCCAAGTTTATCAAACAAGGATTGATTCTAAGTTTCTAACTTTTTCTTTATTTCTCTCTCAGGGATGTGAAAGTGCACCCGCTTACTTTTGTGCATCATACATCAACCTATCAGGCTTCTATGTGCAAATTGATTGAATATTGGTTAGAGTAGATGCCAACTTCTGGAATAATAATTTGCAGTTTCCTTTCCTTTCCTTTCCTTTCCTCATTTTTTTTTTTTGACTTACATATTTTTTTAATCTATGCAGTTTAAGTCCAGCCATAAATGCTCTTCAGGATCGCTTGAGAGAGAATGAACTTCGGGTAAAAATGTTATAAAGTCCCTCTATAAATACTATATAGATCTTTAAATATCACTCAATTGAACTGGATTAATATGGATTTCATTTTGGACTCAAGCAATTCAAAACTGCTTCTACCTTCAAGGCATATGTATCAGTCTCCAAATTCCAATTCATTTACTCTAGCAAACTTTACATGCTTAATGGAATTGCAATTTCAACCTACTTGTGCATGCTGTGCTTCATTTCCTGTCTTAGAGCAATAGACAACACAGTTTAGTAGTAATTCTTCTATTGTGTTGGGTGTTATTCTTGCTCGACTGACCTACTCTCACTGAATCAGTTGGCAATGTTGAACGACGAAGCCAAGCGTCTAGGGAGTGAGGCCATCAAAGTTAGCGAGCCAAGTTTGAGCCCCAGGATACCTTCAGCAGGTTCAGGAAGCCCTCATCAAGTTTCATCTCCTGGTTATCGTGGAAGTGCTGCATTCAGTCGTCGAGACCTTCATAGCTCAGCACCTACATCTAGTCCAGTTAGCCAAAGCAGAAAAGCGACACAATGAAATTTCAAATGATATTTCCATGAGTGTTTTAATATTTCAATTTTAAGTTATGACACTATGATCATTGCTGAAACAACTCAATCAGGGTGTAATATTCTCGTGAAGAGATGGCATTAGGAAAGATAGTCTCCTTAAATTTCATCATTTTGACAACTTGTGAATCACTAAATATATGTTCTTGGCATCTAAGACTCGTAAGTATCTCCAGTAATTAAGCTCATGGGTGTTAACTACATGTACACTGAAATCGCCCTCGTGAAATTAAGTTGTTTTGATATTGTTATTTTTGTTTGACAGGGTGATCGTGTATATGAATTCGCACTTTTTATATGTATATGGGTTATGATCTACTGGAATTTGAAAATAAGTGCGTGAGTTTGCAAATTCAAATTTAATAAATATATTGGAGTGTGGATATTTAAGCAATAATTAATAATATTCTGAGTTTTTTATTTTGAAAAAACTTCAGATATAATTTTTCTTCTAAGTTCAATTTATAATTATAAGGTGATAAGGTGAAAAATTAATGTTATAATTTTGTAAAAGGGTATGGTAAAATATTCTTAAAATAAATATTCAATTAATTTATTATTTTAGTAAAAAATAAATTAATAAAATTATTTTGAAAAATATTTTTATTTTAACTTAATGTATGTATAGTTAACATGATATAATATAATTGTTCGATGTTAGTAAGTTAAGTACTGCCATAATAATAGATGTGAATTTGTGAGGGTGATATGACAAATATTGTTTAATAGGATACAAATATAAATAATATAACATGATAAAAATTATATAATTTTGTTTAATAAATAAATCAAAATATAATTGGATAACTTAGATAAACTTATTTAATATAATTTTATCATTGTTTAAAAAATAATATAACGTGAACATGATATACATTACCATAAAACTTAATAAACGTTTTTTATTACCATAAAACATAAAATTTATACGAGATATGAGATACATTAGTTTTTAGTTTTTACATTTGAGCTGGCGTGAATAGCACAAGTTGCCACCATCAATAATAGCTGCTGCCTTTTTTTTTCGAAAAATGAGAAAATAGCTAATAGTTTTGAAGGTAAAAAAAAAAAAGATACGCCCAATCGTTGAATCGATGGTAGATTTGTAATATTATTAAAAGTATGGATAATTTTGTACTTTTTTATTTCAAATAACAAACTCAGTCGTGATGGTACTTAGGAATAGATAAGATAGTAGAATATGACGTGTATTTAAATAAAAAGTTACCATATTAAATGAGACAGATGCTTTTAGTCGCCTTCAATTTTAAATTACTTGACACAACATAAATTACCTAATATAAAAATATTATTAAATTATTATTTTTATAATAAGACTAGTAAAGATTAATATAAATAATTTTTTTTAATATATATATATAATATAAATAAAATGAAAAATAATTGATGGTATGATAAAAACATACTTAATAATTTAATGATATTTTTATAAAATTATTTTAAAAAATATAATAAGAATATTTTAAAATGTGAATAATAATTGTAATATATTTGTAATAGAAGTTATTTGTTCCGTAAATTAAATTATTATGTTAGAAAGTAATTATTGTTATTATTATTAATAAAATATAATTTAATTGATATCAATAATTTTTAAAAAAAAGTTTCAATAATTATTATTATAGACACAAATATGTGTCTTTTTTTCAATAAGATTATTATTTGCATATCTTAACTTATACTTAAATATCAATTTTTTTATTTATTTAAATAGATTATATATTATTGAATCAATAATAATTATATTTTTAATTTTTTTATGGAGTTAAATATTTTTTTAAGACAACTTAAATATGCTTGCATGTATTCACATTTTACTCCTTATATATTTTAAATTGTTGTGCCACGGCTTATCCTATCCTTAATTTCAATCGTATAGGAATTATACATTAACTTAAGAGTAAGTAACATATTTTATAAATATATTATATAATTTAAAAATAATATTTATACTAAATAAATACATAAATAGTGAGACTATCATATTATCCTTACTTAATGACCATTAGCAGAACTATACATGCGCTAACAAGGAAGCAAGGGATGGTTTTCACTCACCTCTTTTGTAGAAAAAAAAGAATTAACTCTACGTAAAAAAAATTCTCTAGTGGTGGACTTGCGATCGATTGCATTCCCTGCCCAATCAACATCACAATACCTCATGATTTGTGTGTTTTCATTCTTCTTCATGATGATACCACGACCCACTGATCCTTTTAAGTAGCGTAAGATCCTTTTAACAAGGGTCAAATGCTCAAGTGTCGGGGAGTGCATGAATTGGCTCACAATACGTACAGAATATGTGATGTCAGGTCTGGTGATTGTTAGGTAAATCAACTTACCAACCAGTCGCTGGTAATAACTTATATCCGTGAGTGGCGTGCCCTTTAAGCTAGGTTTGAGCTTGCTGTCAAGAAGGGTAATGGCTGGTTTAGCATCGCTCATGTTAGTTTCCTTGAGCAAATCTAGGACATATTTTCTTTGGTTAAGAAAGAATCCCTTGTGCGAGGTTTCCATTTCTATACCAAGAAAGCACTTCAATATCCCAAGGTCTTTAATTACAAACCTTTGTTTGAGGGACTATTTGAGGTTGAAAATCTCGTCAGCATTATCACCTGTAATTATCAGATCATCTACATAAATTAGCATAACCAATTTTCCCATAGCTCCTATGCGAACAAATAGTAAGGAATCGGCATTGCTGCTTTTGAAACCAACATTAGTGAGAATTGAGCTTAGCTTGGCATACCAAGCTCGTGGGGACTATTTCAAACCATAAATGGATTTGTGCAATTTGTACACTAAATCCAGTTCATTGCTTTGAGGATGCCCGGGTGGCAATTTCATATAGACTTCTTCTTTGAGATCACCATGCAAGAATGCATTCTTCACATCCATTTGGTACATGGACCACCCCTTGTTTATAGCCACGGACAGTAGCACTCTTACTGTGTTCATTTTTGCAACAAGTGCAAATGTTTCTTTGTAATCCACCTTGAATGTTTGAGTGAATCCCCGAGCCACCAATCTTGCTTTATACCTCTCAATTGATCCATTTGACTTGAATTTGAGCTTATAGATCCATTTGCAACCCACGACTTTCTTGCCTTTTGGAAGTTTGGTGATGCTCCATATGTTGTGTTGATCTAGGGCTTTAAGTTCTTCTTGCATGGCTTCCTTCTACACCTCTTGGATGTTGGCCTCATGAAAGTTTTGAGGCTCACTGTAACTCGATATAGTGTTGAGGAATGCAGAATGGGCTGGTGTCACTCTCTTATATGACACATAATTTGAGATGGGATGTGTGGGTTTATAGGTGACAAAGTCTTGAAGTCTTGTGGAAGGTTGCCTAACACGCATTGGATTACGTCGTGGAGCAGGAGGAGTTATCTCATACTCGTTCACATCTTGTACCATATTGTGAGGATCATCTTGATTATCACCATCTTCATGCAGTGTACTATTAAGACGAGACCCTTCATTGTTACTTTCAATGAGAGATGCATCAATGTTGACATGGTTGGGATCTTGTTGTTGTAGAGCCTCAAGTTCGATTCTTGGTAATGGAAACACATCCAAGATGCCATCCCTTAGACTTATGATTTCATGTGACTTGCTGAAAAAAGGGTTAGTTTCATAAAATCGAACATCTTTAGAAACAATTAATCTCCTAAGTTGGGGATCATAACATTTATATCCCTTTGTGTTGATGAATAACCAAGAAAAATACATTTAGCAACTCTAGGATCCAATTTATCTTGATGATGAGATTGAATATGTACAAAACAGATGCAGCCAAAGACTCTAAGGTGTGAAAGGTTAATTTTCCTTTCTTTCATGACCTCTAGGAGAGACTTGAAATTCAAAACTCGGCTGGGTAATCTATTGATGATGTAAGCAGCTGTCATAACCCCTTGGGACCAAAATCTCTTTGGTACATTCATTTGTAGCATTAATGCTCTAGTTTTTTCAAGTAAGTCCCGGTTTTTGCGTTCAGCTACACCATTTTGTTGAGGTGTGCCAACACAACTTGTTTGATGCATAATGCCATTAATGCTCAAATATTATTTCATGACATAGGACATGTATTCGGTGCCATTGTCAGACCTTAAGGTTTGAATTTTAGAGGAGAATTGATTTTTAACAAGGTTATGAAAGTCCTTAAATACTTCCATAACTTCATTCTTAGACTTAAAAAGATATAACCATGTGACTTGAGAGAAATCATCAACAAAAATCACAAAATACTTATAACCATCAAAAGATTCATTAGTTGATCCCCATACATCTGAATGAACTAGTTCAAAACACTTACTAGCCCTAGACAAGGAAGAATTAAAAGGCAATCTAGTGGCTTTAGACAAGTGGCAAGTTTCACATGCAATTGCATCATTTCCTAAGTTTGGAAATAAAGTTGACAAAATTGGTGGAGAATGGTGAGCTAAACGTTGATGCCACAATTGATTATCTTGGATAGGGTTAAACTTGGCTTGAAACCCTCTGGGATTGCTCTTGGATATGTAATAGAGACCATCTAAGTAAAACCCTTCACCAATCGTCTTTTTGGTGGCACAATCCTGAAAAATGACATTGTGAGGAGAAAAAATGGCTAAGCAATTCAAGGTATTTGTGATTTTTCCTACAGACAGAAGTTGGAAGGGAAAGGAAGGTACATATAAAACTGTCGACTCAATTTCATCTAACATTAATTTTATTTTTTCTTTTCCTAAAACCTTTACATTCTCACCATTTGCAATTAAAACTTGAGAATGATTTGCTAATTTTTCAAACTTATGAGACTTTGACACATGGTTTGTCATATGATCTTTGGCACCTGAATCTACAACCCAAAAATCATGTAACATATTTATTTTAAGAGCAATTTTAAAGGCTTTTATGATACCTTGCATGTCCTCTTGTGGTATGAGTTTTGTATCTGCCAAGCCGCAAACTTGCCTAACAATGTTGTCGAGTTTCCTTCTTCTATGCTATCCACATAGTCAATTCTAGCTCTTCATGTCTTGCTTTGAAGATACAACATAAACTCATTCATGAGTTCAACTGGATTCTCTGTGAAGTTCTTGAATGGATCAGACCCATTAGAGGTAGAGGCAAAAGCATGATTTGCACGGTATGCAGTACGATTCACTTTCTGTAAACCCTTATCCTTTATAAAATCAGGTTTTAATTCTGGATGTAGAATCCAACATGTGTCCTTAACATGGCCTGTATAGTTGCAGTGTTGACACTTCAAGTTTAGATGATTCCCTTTGTACTTCCTCCCGTTGGTTAGATAGGCTCTTGTCTCAGGTGCACTAGCCATTGTACCCTTGTTCATGACTTTCCTCCTTACTTCTTCACGTTGAATTATCGCACATACATTGGTGAAGGAAGAAAGTTCAGTATTCATGAGTATGTGGCATCATATATCTTCATATGTTGAATCGAGACTGGATAAAAGTTGAAATATCTTATCTTCTTCCGCTCTCTTTCGTAGCAAAGCTATATCGGTTGTATGAGGACGATATATTTCCAACTCATTCCACATGTTTTTCATGCTTCCTAAGAGTTGTACAAAAGGTTTGCCATCTTGTTGCAGATCTGAGATGTCCTTCTTTAATTGAAAAACTTGTGCATCATTGTTTTGATTGCCATACATTTCCTTGACCGTCTCCCATAGTTGGTATGCAGATTCAGAATAACTGAATATTTCAGCTAATTTACGTTCAATGAAATTTAGGAGCCATGACATAACGAGTTGATCCTTACTAAGCCAGGATTCATAGGTTAGTGAGGAAACATCAGGTACTTCGATGCTTCCATTTATGAACCCTAACTTGGACCTTCCACCTAGAGCCAGAGACACTGCTCTTGACCAAGGTAAGTAATTAAACTCATTCAACAAGATTGAGCTTAATCTTTGATTTGGGTTAACATCCATCTCATGCATATTCATGAAGGAAAGCACCGATGAACTTTCAGCTTCTGATCCTAGCGGCTTGTCTTCAGTCATTTCAAAGATTGAAGATGTTAAGATAATAATAAAGTAGAAGCAAGTTAATTTTTCTGCTCTGATACCATGTAGAAAAAAGAAGAATTAACTCTACACAAAAAAGCTCTCTAGTTTGTATTATTTTTTTTCGTGTTTTCATTACAATTGTATAGTTATTTATAATGAAATTTTACTCCTTCAATTACTCTTTAAATTAAGTGTTCTTTGATTTACTCCTTGAATTAAAGATTATTTGTTTTATTCTTTGAATTAAGATACTTGTTTTATTCCTTGAATTAAGATTCTTGTTTTATTTCTTGAATTAAAATCCTTATTTTATTCCTTGAATTAAAGATTAATATCCAATATCTTTAGTAACTTAAATTTTAAATATAATATTTATAAAATTATAACATTTTAAAGTTTTTATTAGTTAAAAATATATTACAAATTCAATAATTTTAATATATATGATTAAATAAGATATATGATGTTTTATTTTTATTTTTATTTTAGATAAAAATAAGTAACAATTGAAAATAAGTGATATACTTTTTTAATATTTAAATAGTGTCTGTCAGTGTGAACTAAAATTAAATTCTGAACTAATAAATAGTTTCTGTCTTGGGCATAAGAAGAAGTTAGTCGTAGTCGTGATGCATGGAAGCGAAGCCCAAGGGGAATCGAATCTGGCTAGTCATAGTTATTTTCTCTTTACAGTTTGCCTCTTCTTGCCTTTACCCTTCCCCGAGAGAAATGGAGGCCAGAATTATAACTAAATCCTCCTCAATGGAATATATAGCTGCCGCTGCCACAACAAAGAAAAAACACCAAAAGATGGTCAAAATACGAAACCTTCCTCGAATTTGCTTTATTGAAACTAGCCATTTGCTTTTTATTTCTTTTCCTGTTTTCTATTTTACTTTGTTTATATTCTTTTTTACCAAATTAATATAATTAATATTTAAGGCTGCTTTATGCTATCCATTGTAGCGAACAAGATAATCAGCTAACAATTTATTTAGATTTATTGTTTTTTTAAATTTATTAATATTTTTTCCACAAAATTCATAATTTTAAATTAAATTATTAAATAAATAAACTAAAATACTATTATTTTATAACTTTAATATCACTTCTTTTGCGGCCTAGATACCAACTTCATTAGAACTCTGATTATAAGTATGATGTCATGGAGTTCTGGTATATATTTAAAAATAGAAATAATATAACATATTACATACAAATTTATAAAAATAAATGTAATATATTACATATAAATAAAAATATATAAAACGGTTAAAAAATTCATACTAACATTTTCTCATTTTTCATTATTTATTATCTCATCATGAATAAAATTCATACAAACATGTTATGTAACAAAAATAAATTGCAAGCTTTTATATACAAAAATCAATAACTTATTAGGGCATAGTTTGTTATGCTTTTAATATACCACCGTTTGACGCCGTAGAAGCACACTTATAATTATTGTCCATGTATAATAATTTATAAATTATATAAAATTTATACATATATATTTAATATAAATAATAAAAAATTAGTGTAAAATTATATAGCATACATAAATTAAAAATATATACAAGAAAACTCAATATTAATTGATATGTTATCAAAACAAATTGATTACTCAAATTTGCATCGCTTTCGTACTTCTAAATCACTCGAGGACGCTCGTTGATCTGTTAGCCAATTCAACCTGACTCATTTTCTTATCAATCCTTGCCTTTTGTATGACCTATCTCACCTGATGAAAAACCCGATTAAGAGTCACTAGCTTAGTTTCTTCGTTGAGCTTTCTAGCATTTATAACCAGATCTATTTTCTTGTTGGAGCCAGAATCCACCTTCCTTATGGTTTCAACCTGTGCGCTAGATTGGAGACTTGATTCATCACCTTTGAGTCTCGAAGGTCTTAAGCTTGTTGGAAATGAAACATTTATATAAATAATTTTTATTCAAACTCAAAGAAATATTACAAGAACACTCTTACTCAAAATACAAGATATTACAACTCACTTTTATTTAGATTTTTCTTCTTCACTCACTTACAAGCTCTTAATCTTTTTTGATGCACTTGAAATCTTTTCAAAGCCATCATCATCTAATGCTTCGTAAATGAGGTAGAGAATCTTCTTGTCTCTCTTTATTCAATCCTTCAAAATTGTCTTTTGATCTAGTGTAAGAGCAGCAAGAGAAGCATTATCTGCAGGCTCGTTATAGCATTTCTCTATGATATCTCACACATCTTGTGATCTATGAAGTGTCTTCATTTTGATACTCCAATTGTTGTAGGTGTTGTTGTTTAGTGTTGGGACTTGGAATAATGCCATACCATTTTCCATATCTCTTAATATGATGAGAATTTGCAAAATCTTATCGTATGAATGAATCCAAAATGTCGAAAAACCTTTGAAGAAACTTTGAACAAAAATCATTTTTTTTTGTCAAAGTCAATAGTCAAAATCAATGGTCGACAGGCTCGACGACTCAGTCAATGCCTCCAACTCGGTTCAATTCAGTTTTTGGAAGCACTCTTCATGTGATGTGTGGTAGTGTGTTCAAACTTTGATCGGGACAATTCTGGCATCGTTAGATTCCTCTTGTTGAGACCTTTGATTTGATATATAATAGTGTATAGTTTCTAACTTGACTTTGGTACCACTTTGTTGGAAATAAAACACTCACACAAACAATTTTTATTCAAACTCAAATAAATATTAAAATAACATTCTCACTCAAAATACAAGATATTACAACTCATTCTTATTTAAACTTTGTTTCTTCACTCACTTAGAAACTCTTAATTTTTCTTGATATATAAACTAAAATGAGAAGGGAGATATTTATACTACTTAAGAACAATCTTACACCACACAAATAACATGATCTAAAATTACAATAATCATACACCTCATTCTTATACATCCTTATAATAATATTTTACCAAATGATTAGTATGTACAATTTACACACCTTAATATTATAGATAAAAGGTTTTATTTGTAGATTTAGACTCCAATTTGATTCGATTTGAATTTAAGCTTCCATAATAGATCAAGTTTCTACTCGTGGAGAACCACCAACGGCTCCCAATCTTGTATTATAACTCATGGAATATGTTTGGTATCATTAGAATGAATTGATACCTATTCGTCGACTTAATTGTATAACGAGAACAAACATGTAGTTTCACTGCCCGAGATCACGTAGTGCCACGAAACGAGGAACAAATGCAATCTATTAGATTGCTACTTTAGAACGAATCATTTACACGTTTAAATGTCATGCATACAATATTATCCAAGATCCAAAAAAAAAACGAAGGACAAAAATCGGATTCACTACACAAAGTCGTATCCGGCCGAGGTAACTCAAATCTCAAAATGACTAGTATTTATTAAGTATTTAATCCTTTTTCTTCAAGTGAGTACTAAATTCAGGCATAAGCAATTAAGCACACTACTACAGTTATATATTTATAAAAAACTCGAAATATTTAAAAGTGAAGCTAATTTTTTCCTGAAGAAAATATGACCCGGATAGTAGATAATACACTCCACAATTATTACAGCTCTTGTTTATAATATTACAAAAGAATAATTGATTATTATTAACATTGTGTCACTATTACTACTGTTCTAATCTAATTTCAACTTTGATTCAAATGTATGTTAAAATAAGAAGCGTAAGGACGAATAAAGGATCGATATGTACGAAATTAATTTGGAAACATTTAGCAGCATTCCATTTCATAAAAAAAATAAAAATAAAAATAAGAAAAATAATTCACTCTCTATACCACCTGTATGTTTGATATTTGGGGGGACACGTTAGTGGGTGAGGGTCCCGTATGCCATTGGTCAAAGGGCTTTTATTTTATGGGTTCTTATGCTTCATTTGATTGATATTGGCTACAGAATCCTCCGTTCTTGTTGTGTGGGGCTAGCTAGAATTGTTGGAGAGTACCGGTACTACAGTTCTAGTCACAACTTAGTTTAATTGTTTTTGACGCAAGTGTATATATAATTTTTTAGAAAATTCTTTATAATATCTCTTATAGTTTTTAACTATAAAAAATATTTTTTATATTAAATAATCTGAATTTCAATGGATTACGATCATTTAATATTAAATTTTAATCAATTAAATCAAAATTCAATATTATTTGGTTGTTATATTTTTATTTTTATTTATTTTAAAGGTATTATTTTATATAGTTTTTCCGTTTCTAATCGAGAATTTCTATTTAAAGAGAAAAAATATTAATGTAATATCAGACAATTTAATACACAAGTGTATTTAAAAATAAAATAAAGAAAACTGCTCTAAAATAATATTAGTCTATTAATTATCACAATTTTATTATTTTAAAACTCATGAATATTAACTCAACTGTACTCTAATCCGGGAAAAAAATACACAACAACGTTTCGTTTTTTAATATTACTCTACCCTTAACTAGTGGTTCAAAATAACACATATTTAATTAAATAATAAATTTAAAATGATTAAATCAATATATATATAAAAGAATGGCCTAAATAGTCCCTACGTGTAAAAAATAAAAAATAAAAAGAAACCAGAATACTTGTCATAACTATGTTGATAGTAACAAGAAAAAAAACATTAGGGCAGCTTATTATTATAAATTATTTTTATGTAACCTGATTTTAGCCGCCCCTTTAATTGTGGGAATACATGCTATTAATTAATAAATTTTATTTATTATTTTTTAAAAGTTTAATATATGTTTAAAAGTGTAAAAGTGTAATATACTTAGTTATTTTAATTTTTAAATATTTGATATAATAATTATCTTTAAATTTTTCCATAATAAATAGCACAATTACTCCTTTTTTATGCTTATTCCTTCCATGTATATGTTAAATAATATTTATTAAAATTAGGTACTTATGTTTTTTCTTGTCATATATATACAATCTTTTTTTAGTCACATATATATATATACATTCAATAACAAATAAATATATATAAAAAAATTAAACGTTGAGCGTTTTTAACATATATCACAAAATGTGATTAAAAAAATTGTAAACAAAAATATGTCAAGAAAATAATGGCCTGACCAATCGACTTGTTAGTACACGAGACCTGGTCAAGGGCAATACATGCACATGCAGATTTTCACATATCTTTTGTAGAAATGTCTACGATCAAACTCAACTTCTTCTTCTCTTTTTTTTTTTTACGCAATAAATATTAAAATATTTATTTAATAAATTTTTTTTATTTACACCAATATATATTATAATGTCCATATAATAAATACATTTTTTATAAATATTTATTTTGTATAATATAATTATTTTAGTTACTTTAAAGGTGATAATTTATGTAGTTTATAATTATCTATTTAATGAGTTTTGGATTAACTCGTTTATAAATATATTATATTTTTGTTAGTTTACAACCAAACCCACGTTTTTTCTTAAATTTTGTTAGTTTTTTACATAATTTAAAATCAAAATATTTATATAATAAAAAAAAATTATGAATAGTTATTTTATAACGTAATTATTTTTATTATATTATTAGTGATAATTCATACAATTTATAATTAATTATTTAATGAGTGTTCGACTAATTCATTTATAAGCATATTAATTTTTTGTTGAACTAATAATTTTCATGTCGATATCATGTTATATATCATATCAATTAAAAAATAATAATATATTACTCATAAAATAGTTGTTATTATATATTTATTTATCGATAAAAAATTAATTAACTATTTATTTTAATAATATTATTCCAAACCACTTTATAAAATATTATAACATCATTTTTTAATTATAATAAAAAATAAGTTAAAAATTTATATTTAAATACTTATATATTTTTATTTTATAAAATAAAAAATTTAGAACAATAATAATTATTGTTCAACAATTAATAATATTATATATTTATTAAAATTGAATCATCATGCGTACAAATCTAAAAACTAATATATATATATATATATATATCTTAGTAATTGTCTATTAATTATGACTAAATTATATAAAAATCTATTAATTTTTACACAGAATACTTAAAATTTAATAACTATAAAAACAAAATGATAGATAGTGTTAAAAGAATGCAAAGTAATTATTCAAATTCAAATTATATCACCCTATTTGGAATAATGGTTGCAGCTCAAAGTTTTTTTTTCTTTATATATATTTTTATTAATTTCTTCCTTTTATATTTATAATTTAAATTTTATAATCACAATTATCAAGGTAGGCATTTTTTTTAAATTATTTTTGTAAAGACATAGGCATTTGAAGAACACGAAAAAGTAGTTACACGACCCTCCACTTATTCGCGGCCATGCACCTTTTCTCAAGCTCTAAGCTAGTATATAAACACCACATATCTCACGCTTTCCTTCACAATTAATCATAATATTCCTTCTTCGTTATATACTTATCTTCTCGATCGCCATAACAAACACTTAATTAACTTACTATCTTAAGGTTTGTTCTATAAGTAATATTCTTTCTTAGTGTTATTTTTATTTATTTATTTATTTATTTATTTTAAAGTAGAATATTTAAATTGAATTGAATAATTTTATTTCAGGCAAGCAGATCGAGCTCTATAAGAAAATATGAACAGACCAGGAGATTGGAACTGCAGGGCATGCCAACACCTCAACTTCCAGAGGCGTGAATCGTGCCAAAGATGTGGCGAAGTCAAATCTGGCGGAGACTATGGGGCTAGTTTTGGAACAGGGAGAGGAGGATCATCAATCGGGTTTACAGGATCGGATGTCCGACCCGGTGATTGGTATTGTAGTGTGGGTAACTGCAGTACTCACAACTTTGCAAGCAGGTCCAGCTGTTTCAAATGTGGTGCGTTTAAGGACGATGGACTTGACTGTGACTTGCCTCGCTCTAGACCCTTTGCTTTTGGAATTAATAATAATAATAATAATAATAATAATAATAATCGACCTGGATGGAAATCTGGAGATTGGATTTGTAACAGGTAAACTCTTTTTTTGTTTTTTGTTTAATTTCGTAACAGTTATAAATTTCATATTTGACTAATATTTACATACTATATACATATGATTTTTCTATATAACTTAACGAAAAAATATTTTTTGTATATTGAAAATATATAGTATATATTTTTTTAAGAATTAAAAATAAAATCAATTAAATAATTATGTTCTATAAAAATTGATGATTTTTTTTAATAGCAATGTTTTTTTGAACAAAAATAAAAGAAATAGCGAAGTTTCTGGGAGACAGAAAATTTAAAGGAAAAGTTGCAAATTTGGTTTAAAGTAATAACACTTTTATATACGATAACATTATTTATCTTACTTAATATATTACTTTTTTTTATATGATATAAATCCGATTTTATTTACAAATAATATTATATTATAATTTATTATTATAAATTTACTATATATATACTTTTTATTTCAAGAATGTTAAATGAAGCAAATTTGTGCACTTTATTTACTATCATTCTAACGAAAATAAATAACTCCTTATTTATTAAAGTTATTTTGCTACATTACACATTTTTAATGTGAATATGGAAATGCAAATTATGCGATGCTTATGTGTGTCGTTATTCTTCATTTTTTTTTTTCCTTTGACTAACTTGCGGGGTGTTTTGTGGACATCATTTTAGTTAGCTTTTCGGGGCTTGTCTAGCTTTTACAATTGATTATTAATTATAAACTTTTAAAAATTAAAGTTGATTTTTGGCTGCGAGTTCCATTACTTTTTACATACGTTGAATTATTTATGATTTTATTTATATATTCCTCATTTATTTATAATTCTTTTTAAAAAATATTTGTTATATAAAAATATGTTTTTTAAATAAATTATTTTGAAGATTGTTACTAAAATATTATTGAATATTAATTTATTATCTATTTATCATTAAATTTTATAATTATTACAAAAATATCATTAATTTTTTTTATTATTTTCATAACATTTTCATAGAATATTACAAAAATACTCTGGATGTCGATCATTTTTGATATATTTATAAAGTTAAATGAGATCAAAGTAATAAAAAAAATTGATATTATTTTTGTAATCTATCTTTAAATTTTGAGTATAAAAAAATATGTTCACTTTATCTAAAATGATTGCCTCTCTGAATATGTTTTAATTTTAATTTACAAATCATATTTATGTTATTAATTGGACTTCATACTATAAAATGTTTTAATTTATATAATATTAATAATAATAATTAATAATGACAGGTTGGGATGTAACGAGCACAACTTTGCTAGCAGAATTGAATGTTTTCGGTGCAATGCTCCGAGAGACTTGTACTAAGCACGATATATAGAATCTTATATATCCAATTTTGGGTACGTCCTCCTTGAACTTATTGTTATATTTTTTAATGTTTTTATTTTTGTTTATAAAGATGTAGCTAGCTAATCATATTTATCCAATATTATAAATTATTATATGCAGGCAGAAGCCAACCAAGAGAAGTTGATCATATATATCATATAGGGTGCTAGTAGCCTAGTAGTGTTATTATTGTTTTATATATTTTATTTTGAAATTGTAGTAAGACCGAGGTACTAGTTGTGTTATTATTAATCAGTTCTAAGTTCCTAAAGTGAAATTAAGCATGGTTTGCTTGAATCTTAATGTAAAAGAAGCTCTATATATATGGCCAGCATTGTGTTGCTGTTAGGTTTCCCATAATATTAAAGCGATCCACGCGTTTCTTGTTGTTTTTAATTAAAATTCTTATATACATAAATTACTTAATTACTCAGTTATTAATATGTAATTATTATTTTTCTTTATATGTTCATTTTTCATAGAATATTAAAAAATATTTTTTAAAAAAAATAAACATATATATGTGTGATTAAAATTGAACATTCTTATACTCTTATAATATTCAATGTGAAATAGAAAAATAGAAAATTATAAATTATGATCATAAAATGAAATAAAAAAACAAAAAAGAGTAAATAATAGAAAAACTTAAATGATTCATCATACCAATAAGGAATCATAAAAATAACCTTTTGTTTATAAAATAACTATTTTTTAATTAATAATTTATGATTTTTAAAAAATAAATAATAAAAAATTACTAACACATTAATTGCATGAAAATAAAATATGGTGTAAATATTAACAAAAGATAGTTATTTACATATGTATTGTTTTCATTTTTGAAAATTTTCTTAAATATCAATTTTATCTTTGAAAATTTAGTTTAAAATTGTCAAATGGATTTCGAATACCCATATATAAGAACTAATGAACTTGAAGTGTCCTATTAAAGAGTAATATATCTAAGGTGTAATTTAGTTATACGTGGTAGATTCTTTGTAACTTCTATCCTTTTATTATCATCACAATAATTTTATATGAATTTTTAGTATATTATAATTCGTTATATTTTATTCTTGTTATTGTTGCATATAAAATGATTATTAATGTCTCATATAATCATTACAATAATATGGTAAAATTTACAGGTATTATAAGTGTCTTAATTAATTCCTTACTTTGATTTTTTAGGATTAAAAACTTTAATAGATTGGGTCCAAAATTTTGGATCTACACTCACAAATAATTAAATGGGTCTTGTAAAAGAAAATAACGAGTGAATACCAAAAATATAATAAAATATATTAAGAATACGAATTAATAGATTTTACAAAAAAATAAAGATTTATATTTTCAAGGTGATATTGGAAATAATATTTTATGTTATTTAATAAAAATATTATGATTGTTTGGACTTAATATCTTATAAAGAGAGATTAAAAAGAAATTATTGTAAAGTGTTGAATATGTAGATTTTAATAAGGAATCAATCTATTTATAACATATTTATGGATACATGTGTACACGTAACTACGTGTCATAAGAGCATAATTAACCTAAAGTATAATAAGTTAAGGATACAAGTCGAGTTTGCTCGTGCTACCGTTAGGCTCAGTCTTACTCGGGGCTCGAGCTATCGTTGAGCTCAGTCTGTAACATGGGTGGGATGTCTAGGGTACTTCATCTTTTGTCTTGGACTGAACTTGGTTTAGATAGTGTATAAGGTCCAATCTTTAAGTTGGTCCAGATGTCCAAACATCAAGTCCTTCACTCTTTTAGCTCGGGCTTCGGTCTGGGATGGAAGGGTGAATATTGTGCACAGGATACAAATCGTTTGACTTCCACAATAAATGTGTATTAATTGATTGGAAATAGAAATTCAACGCCTCTATATAAATGGGTGCTGGGGTTGGAATTTATCATTATTTACATGCAAAATTGAGAAATAGTGAGGAAAAACGTTCTTTCGTTTCATCTCGAATGGTAAAGATTTTTAGTTTGGTGGTAAGAATTCAGCTTGCACTATAATATTCTATGTTTGGCTTTTTTAACACTCAAGCCTTGAGAACCTAACTATTTGCTACTTTTTGGTAATCTCTTTTTCTCTTACCTTACCACCTGTTATTGTTTTGTCTTTATTTTTTTGTAGCTTTTATTAGAATGTAAAAAGAAGAGATATCAGCTTTTGGCTCGGGCTCATGGGGGAGTCCCCAGTATGCTAGTACCAAGTGGGAACTCAAGGTCTTCTAGCTCAGGTTCTTCTAATGAAACAAATCAGTCTTCACCACAACCATTTACCTTTACCCCGCTCCCAAACCATGCCTACTATGAAATTGAGCATGCCTCAAACTCAAATTCTAATGTCTAGGACATGGAGGAGAAAAAATATAAATATAGGATCTGGTGAGCCGACAGGTCGTGTTAGGAGCTGGGCGGCCGTTCCTAAAACTTATGGGTTGTTACCCAGGATGAAGAGAGAATAAGGACTTACAACATCCCTCCAACAGATAAGATAATGATTCCTTTTAAGGGTGCTCGTGATAGTGATGAACCTCCAGTTGGGTGGACTTTTTTTCATGAGAAATCTCTATGATTAGGGTAAGGTTCCCTTTGTATCATTTTATTAGGAAATTCTTGGTTAGGAAGCAGCTTGCACCGGGGTAATTGATGCCTAATGGGTGGAGATATATGCTCTGCCTAATATTGATATGTCAAGAACTCGGGGTGAATTTAAAGATGGTCGAGTTTAATGAGGCGTATGTTCTGAAACAGATCCCCAAAGACCCAATGAGGTATATATGTCAATTAAACAAGATCGTGGGGGTGAATTTGTCCCTTCCTGAAAATGATAAAAATTAGAAAAAGTACTTTTTCTACATTTCAGGTCGGTGGGAATCCCCCACAAATGACACAAGGTTGGTAAAGTGTGTCTGAAACAATATTAAGGTGTGATTAGGAATATGACTTATCTGATCATAATCTTGAGTCTTGATACGAAGTAAAGATTAACTGATATCCAAAACTATCTTCCCGAGAAGATGAACTCGAAGACTCTTTTGAACACTCTGTGTTTTGTTTCATGTGAGTTAATGATGCACAGTGTTGTAGAGCCTTTTCTTAGGTTGAATTGCAAACCCCGAGCTTCTCTTAACGCCCTAACTTCTCTTAATGACGTTAATTTTTTCCTTCACATTTTTCACATTAACAAGAAGCTATACTTATCTGTTTGTTGTTAGAAAAATAAATTAACTTAAATTTTTTTTTAATTTAAGATGATAGGATATATATATTATAATAGAATGTTCATAGTATAATAAAATTAGTGAAATTATTTCTTTAAATTATTAGTTAATTTTCGCCAATTTAATTTTGTCATAACGAAAGAAGTGATACAACAAAAACAAATAATTTTTTTTTAACTTTAAACTTTATTTTCCCATATTTTCTCAACTGCTCATCCAAATATCAAATACATAAAATTGTTTTGGTGTAGGTAATGAGTGCTAAAAGACACTAAAATAAAAGAAAAATATCAGCTTGTAATTGTCCTATATATCACTTTTTCATTTAAAAAAAGTTTATCACAAAACTAAAATGTTCCGATTAATATAACAAAGGAAAGTAACATTTTTTTTTTCATTTCTACGATTACTAGCTGGTGCCTAGTAAAGAATCCAGTGACTCAACACCTAGATGATTGGGAAAAGAAATCTAGATATTTGATGATAACTTAATTTTCAAAGAAATCAATTAAAGGAACCTATTATTTGCTACTAACTATGCTGCAACATGGCTTGTAATAAAGTGGTAAATGATTTCCCTAAAACAATGAAGTGATAAATGTTTGATTTTTGTCTGAGAATTTTTTTTTTTCAAATCTTAGTCAAATTAATATTATATAAAAAAATCTTGAAAAATTAAAAAATAATAATAATACTGAGATTCAGTTAGAAGACATTAAAAATTGAATAACTCAAGTAGTTAAAATTAAATAATGTTTAATTAAACGATATTAAAAATAAAATGATATTATAATGTTTTTTTAATAATAAAAAATAAGATAAAAATAAAAATATTACTTTTATTATAATAGGTTTTAAGAATAATATATTTATTGTTTTTTAAATATATTTTAATATGCAATAAATTGAAAGAAAAAAAAACGAAGAAAGATAAGCTAAATTGCTTAAAAGCCATAAATTTGGATTATACCACCACAAGGTTTATTATTATCATTTTAAGTGTTTTTGGAGTTATTGTTACATATTTTTATTATTATTTCACAATACATTTATTATTAATTTTAAAATTTATCAAAAATAATTTTTTATCATTAATATATTTATTTTAAGTTAATTTATTTATTAAAGATAATGTTTTTGTTAATTTTTAAATTTGATAATAAATATAGTGTGAAAACAAGTGGTATATACTAATATACTTTTTATTTAATGTAACCGTAAATAAAACTCTAATTAACCCCAATTGTTCCAGAAACAAATTAACGTAAGACATTGGATTCCCTCATCGAATTCATGCATACTTTGAAAAGATACATTTTATAGTGGATTCAAAGGTGTAATTACGTTCGTGATTCATGAATGCTAGACAATTAAGTAGTATTCAATAATTACCGATACAAGCTTTAAAGTAAGATTCTTCGCTTTTTAATTTAATCCTAACTTTAGCATCATTAAAAAAACAAAAAATTCTAACTTTATCTTGCTTTTAACAATACAAATTATAATTATTATCTTATCATAAATTATTCATTATTTTTAAAATATATAAAGATATATTATTTTTTTAAAAAATATTAATACTAAATAATTAATAATTTAATTGATTTAGAATATTATTTAAAACTAGTAAATAACTCCATATTATCTTATCTTAGTTACATGGCAGATTTTGGCCCCAAAAAGGGCACCCTTCTAAATCCTAAGCTAGTTGCATGAAACGGGTAATACTACTAATTCTTTTAAGTATCCTTGAAAAGCAAAAGCTTACTTATCAAAAGTTACAAAATATTCCATCTAAAGGACATTTTGAAATGTACTTTAGCAAGCTATATGACATTGTGCTTCAATATCTCCCAAACACAATCATTTCTCGGTCTAGTACAATATTTTGATGTTTTTTTAAATATTTTTTATAAATAAAAAAAATTAATGAAAAAATATATCAATATAAAAATACTATTATCAAAATATCTTTAATTATATTAATATTTTTTTGGATATTTTCATAAAAATATCAAATAATGGAAAATATTGAGAAATATTGACGAAAATATAGAGGGGAAAAGTCACTTATGTCAATTTTGGATCAAGATCTATATTTTTCCAATTATCGGAGAGAATATTTTATATATCTGTAATATTAATTTGTGGGAAATTTCAGCAAAATTTCAAACTTAAAATTTGTGTAAGTTTTTCTAATAAAAAAATAAGTAGGCTTTACTTATTATTTACAACATATCAAGTTAATATTTGAATAATAACATTATACTTTGCATTTTATAAAATTTTGTCGAAAGCTATATTCACTAATTTTTATGGTATGAACATTATTATATAATTGTATTATAATTGTGATTTTCAAATTCAAGTTATATACATTATACATTTGAGTCTAAAATTATATATATGACTTTCAACAAAGATTTGGAATGAATATTGGTATACATAAATTGAAAAACATAATCAGACAGCTCATACAACATTGCATATTAACAATTATATACAAAATATTATTACTTAATATTATTGTGATATTTTATTGTGATGTTGATGTTTCAGTATTAAGCTACCAAGACAAAATAGATCTTATTAAGTACTAATTTTATGTATTTTCTTCTATTCCTTTTCTTTTTATTTTAAATCAAGTTTAATCTTATGTTTTATTATTGTTATATATACACGTTATATAAGCTATAAGTATAATATTTAAATGATAAAATTGATTTAAGTAATGTATTATTAATTGTTTTAGTATTTATCAAAATTTTATAAAATATTTTCATATTTTAACAAAAAATTTCATAATTTTCTTTTAAATATTCATATATGTTTGATATTTCTTTAAAATTAAAGTCTTAATATTTTCACTAGTATTAATATTTTCTTTAATAATCTATATTAGGACTAAGACTATCCATAGTTATTAAAACTTTTACATGTACTCCTCAATTATTTGTATTAAATTAAAGAATAGCCAATAAAATTTGTATATATTTTATTACTTTTTCACAAATATTAACTATATACACCTTGTACACGTGTTTACTTTATAAGTAGACTAATTACTCGTAATTCAACAAATGAATTGTAAGGTTTAAACACATAACTTCTAACTTTCATACCACTGTAAAAGTTATTTGAAAATTAATTCTTTCAAAAATTTAATTATTTAGATAATGATCAATACTAATTTTATACATTATAAATTATAAGTTTTTTAGATTAATTGATACTTGATATGATTCTAACTTACAATTTAAAATAAAAGACAATAAGTCAAACTACTAGACAATTAAGTATAAATCACTTCAAATTTTTAGTTTAAAAGTGCCTGAAACATATAATTTAAAAGAAATATTATTAAAGAAATCTTAACATACTTTAGGTGAGCATATAAAAAATAATATAAAAGAAATATTGTGCCATTTCTCATGCATGCATCCATAGTATTAATAACAATAGGTATAAAATTACGTAGATTCATTTCTACTTTTATTTATAAAAAAAATAGAGGGAGTTTGTACAAATAATAATAATAATAATAATAACCCTCTATTGTTCATTGAGGACCTTCATATGCTATTCTATTGCATCTTCTTGGATCTAAACAATTGAAATGCATAGAAAATTATTCAATACAAGTTCAATTTCATCTTGGAATTACCTGACTAATTAGTCATGAATATCAATATATAGCACCTTTAGTTACATGATTAATTTTATTTAAGCAATCCTCTTCTACGATTACATTTTTGAATCCCATAACATTTGACAATCCAATTATTAAAGATAATGCTCTTTACTTTTGCTTCCTCAGCAGAATTGGCTTGTAATATTTTATCTCATGATTCAATCATTTCATGACCTTAATAGTTTCTTGAAATTGCCCCCACAATTGCCTTACCTTCATCAAAAACCGCATCAACATTAAACTTTATACAATTTGCGCTCGGAGGTTGTGAGAATTAAACAATATCTTTTGAACTCAAAAGATATTTTTAGGCTGTGATTAACCAAAATTAAATATATATTAATATTATATTTTTTTATATACATATAATTACTTAGAAAAATAAACTTTTAATAATAAAACACATAATATTTTGAATAATTAAATAAAATTTTATTTATTTTTATATTTTTAAGCATGTGCTAAATAATTAAAAATGAAAATTAATTATAATATTTTAGAGTAAGAATTATATCAGAGTTAATTTTTTAAAATTAAATATATTTTTAAATAAATCTTAAAAAATAAAAAAACATTATTAAATCGTGAGAAACCTGTTACTTACTCATAATCAATAGTTAATATCCAAATGTAACTAAATTTAAATGGAGTAATTATAATTATAAAAATTGGTCTTTAATCTCTAACTATTGAAATGTAAGAATATAACAAATTGTATAATAAACTATGCTATTAATCCAATTTAGGGTTATTAATTTTTTCTATTAGTGTAAATCCCAATGAAAATTATTGAACAGAGGTAATGATGGAGACAATAAAATGAGAAATGGAGAATGGAGAATGAAGATATGTATTTTACAATATAAAGCGGGATAAGAACAAATATTATATTATTTGCCTCGTTTTTTTAAATTATATAACTTATTTTAATAAACATATAAAACTTAATTTTTTTATAGATTTAATTACATTTAAATTTAAAATAATCATGAGTAAGGTATTATATAATTTATATTTTTCTTCTATTAAAACATCAATAATTTTATTTTATAAAAATTATTTAAATTCTAAAATTCTAAAATTTTATAACTATTTATAATTTATTGTTTTATTTAAAATTAATTTGTAATAAAATTCTATCAATATTTTTTAATATAAAATGATTATATATCATTACATATATTTTATTTTTCTACATTTAACATAAATATTGTTTATTTTTTATTATTTATTGACTTAAAATTTTATTTTTTATTACAAAATATTTATTATTAGCTAATTTTAATAAATTTTTCTTTAAAATAAAAAAATAGTATTTAAAATATTATTTTTATTTCCCCTCCAGTCCAGTTTTACCTAAAAAAAATTTAATCAAATCGGACCGGACCGTTTGAAACGGTTTTAAGAAATAAAAATCGGACCAGACCGTTTGATTTATAAAACGGTTCGGTCCGGTTTGGTTCCCAGTTTTTTTCGATTTTTTTATAATTTAATGAAGAATAATGTGAAATTTTTAATATATTATTAAACCAGTCCGGTTCGGTTCGAACGGTTTAAAACTATTACAAACCGGACCGGACCGTTTGATTAGTAAAACCGTTCAGTTTAATCTAATTCGATCTGATTTTATGATTTGATCCAATCCGATCCGATTTATGGACACCCCTAGAAGTCACCGATCCCTTCCTACCCCTAATTTCATGTAATATTCAACACTACAGCTAATTAGACAAATAATAAATGAATTCGTTTAATTAATTTAAACAGGTGAAGTCTAATGTAAGACCAGAGTTCTAGCTACTTCTAAATTTGTTGACAATTTTATATTTGATGTATCATATTAGATATATTAATTATTATTATATTATATTATATTATACTTGGTTATTTGACTATATAACTTATAATATAATTCAATAAATTTTATAAATAATATTTAATTTTTCTTATTTATCAAAATAGTTTCATTATAAAATTATCTAAATTAATATTTATGTAATTTTTATTTTTTTTATATTTTAAAAATAAAAATATTATTTTTATTTTAAGATAAAAAGAAATCAAAACACATATTTTAAAATTAAAAATTTATATAAATTAAATTAATTTTTCGAATATAACTTAGAATCACACATATTAGTGGGACAAAATTTCTAAATAATCTTACGGATTTGTATTATGTAAAATATATAACTATACAAGCATTCTTTATTGTAGAACAATTTTTTTTTATATTTACCCTCTCAAGTTTCAATCTATATTAAAAATAAAGCACATGTAAAATAATAAAATACAAATAAATATATTTTCAAAAATAAGATTTATTATTTGAAAAATATAGAATTTATTGTGTAAAACTTTTTTTATAATTTTATATATCACTCTATGGTAAAAATTGAACACTTTTTATACAATAAAATAGTATTTTATTATTGAAAAACTCAAAAAGTCAATTTAATAAGGGTAAAATTGTTATTTTATTTTAATAGTTTAAAATTTAATTTTAACTGTGAAATTTTTTCTTTTATTTCTTTGATCAACCTTTTTTTTAAAATAAATTTACATTTTATGATTTTTTTTGTATTTTTTAGATACTTTTACGTATTGTATTCTTTGTGGGTAGTATGTTTGGATCGAAAAATACGATATAGAAAAGTGTTCAAAAAATAAAAAAAATAATTATAAAATATAATTTTTTTTTAAAAAGTTAGACAAAAAAATAAAAGAAATTATAATATATAAATTCAATTTTAAACTGTTTGACAATTTTACCCCAATTTGTTTTTTGAAATTGTTTATTAATAAAACAAGATGTTAATATTTAACATGTTAATACACTATCATTTTCTTTATAAGAGAGTGAGTTAAGTATTTATTGTAAAATTAAAATCATTAAAATATCTACTTAATTACTACTAAAATGATTTAGAGAGTCGCTACTCATAAAATAAAATTAATGTTTAGTACTATCTATGATTTTATTTCACCAATATCCGTTCTTTTTTTAAATATGCTAATGAACCAACATTCTTATTTTTTTTATATTTAAAAAATAAAAATATTATTTTTATTTTAAGATAAAAAAATCAAAATACATATTTTAGAATTAAAAATCCATGCAAGTTAAATTAATTGTACAATATAACTTAGACTCACACATCTGAGTGGAACAAAATTTCTAAATAATCTTACAATTTGTATTATGTACAATATATAACTATACCCAACAGGCTTTATTGTATAACAATTTTTTTTTTATATTTACTCTCTTAAGTTCAATCTATATTAAAAATTAAACATATCTTCAATAATAAAATGCAAATAAACATATTTTAAAAAAATAAAGTTTATTATTTTTAAAAAATAGAATTTATTGTGTAAAACTTTATTTTTAAAATATGCTAGTTAGCCAACATCCGTACTTTTTAGAGTTAAAGCTTCAAACGCAAAATGTATTGTTGAACGATTAAAAAAAGGATAAAATTATTAAAAAAATACGTTATTAAAATTTATAATAGTAAAAATAATATTTTTATTTTAAATTAAAAGACGCATGAATTATTATTTATATTGTTATAAGTTTTAAAATTGTAATTCTTTTTTTCTAAATTACTTTAGAATTTTTGTGAGGAAGTTTTTTTTTTTTTTTTTTTTTTTTATAATCTGAGCGGAAGTAGTGTTAATATAGTTCGTAAATTTTGTAATTTAAAAGCATGTATAGTGATCGTAGTCATCCTTTGTCAGAATTATTTCTACATATTATTCGCTTGAGAAGTTGTAATCTCAGTTACATTGACTGCTAATTTTGAGTGCCATACCGTGTCGATACAACATAACTTTGACTCCAGTGTGAGATTTTTTTTTTTTTGTGTGTGTGGGGTTGAATATTGAAGATAGAAGAAGATGGCTTATTCCAGTTATAACAGTATATGTTTAAGTGGGATTTTTTTTATTTTAAAAAAGGGACATTTATTGTCAATGTTTATGTCCTAAAATTTTAGGAAAGTGACGAATCTATTCTCTAGACAGTAGACACAAATTCATATAACATAGGTTTTAATAGCATCGGTGAAGATTGTAATTTTATAATTAAGAAGTAAAAAAGGGTGTTTAAAATATATATATATATATATATATATATATATATATATATAAAAGGTATTATTAAGAATTTTGTGAGTTAATGATACTTAGTATATTTGAACAAATTGAAAATATAAGATTTAAGTTTTAATTATAAATACGTGGATAATATAGTTATTAAAAAAATTAGAATGAAAAAAATATATTCATCATGCATACAAAGTATGGATATTGTTTCCAAAAATTTATCACTATAATAATAAAAAAAAAACTAGCTAAAATTATAAGGAATGTTAAAATTTACACAAAATTGATATTCTGAAAAGGTATAATCTCATTTTTTTTAATAATAAATACTAAATTGAGTGTGATCTAATTAATTTTACAAATAAAAATAAAAAGACTCCCCACCAAACACCTATTTACCCACCCGCCTCTTACACAAGGGCCTGAACCTAATGTTTTAAATTAATTTCCAAGAAGAAGACTATAAATCATCTTTGGCATGAATTTGGTGAGTTGGTAAAAGGTAGGTTTAAATAAAAACAATAGGAATTTTGATGTTTTCTTTGAAAACTCTAGCATTCATGTTATATTCTTTCTCCTCTTTTTATTTTTTATTATCAAAATACAATATTATCACTTGAAATGAAATTGAATAACAAGTAATATAAGAAATAATTATTTTATTTTCAATAAATAATAATTCAGGTAAGGTAGGAGAAATGAAAGATGAAAAGAAGGTGCAAAAAAACAATCAACAAGGGTGGGCTAAGCCCAAGCAATCCAAAAGTCCAGCTGTAAGCTTAGTTACGGTATATACGATTTACCAACTTGGATGTTAACAAGCGCGGTGGGCTCCCTCTCTCCCTCTCGAGCTACTCAGTTTTGCAATGACACTTGTATATCGTATCGGACGAAACTATTTCGGCTTTTCATCTGTGAGACTGTAACTGCTTTCTGAATACGCTGAGTTTTCAACTTGGATTTCGATTCAATTGTTGAACTTACTTTTACATTACTATTTTCTTGATTCTCTTGAAGGTTCAAGGACTTCAATGGATGCCTGTGAGTCTCTCCGAATCCTTTATTTTTACGTCTCCAATTATGTTGGGTTTTCCTCATTGATAAATTTGATTTTTCTTGTATTTGGCATGCGGGTACTTTCATTATTGGGCATTTGAGAGATTGGGGTTTTGCTTCCTGGGTTTTATATTTTATGTTTAATGAATTTTTTTTTTTGAAAAATGCATGTTGCAAATTTATTTATATATTTTATAGACTCAAAGTGTGCGTATTATATATGTTACAGGTAACCTTGGGACGTTAAATGTTAAAATTTCAAACTTTAGTTTGTGTCAGAGAGGGAATGGGTTTTCACAATTATGTGGTTTGAGGATTTGGAAGGGGCAAAGACCTCGTCAATATGCAGGTTTGGTTATGTCAGAACAGTCAAAGAAAGTAATAAGCATGTGCTGTGGCTCATTTTTAGAGACCTCTTGTAAGTTCTTTTATTTTTTTTTTCTTTCCCCTTTTTTATTCTGGTTTATCTTTTAAGCTGCACTGGGGTGAATAGTACATGAGCCTTCCCTTTGAACATAAACGCCGTATTAAGTATTTATTTGTTGGCTTTTCAGGTCGAATTCATTTCTAAGATTTTTGTGAAAGCTGCATAATATTGAATGATTAATATGATTATGTATTGCTCATAGTTACATAGACTAAGTTTTCACTAAAATGTACACATAGGATTATGAAAATGAGTGAAAATTCAGATAACGTGTGATGGGAGTATGTATTTAGCTTTATAATCTTTGGATTCGTACATGCTCTTTGAACTCTCCACTTATGTGGACTTTGTTTTTAAATGTCTCAAGAAAATAACAATCCATCTACCACCAGGGAAAAGTAGGTATGTATTCATAAAATAGCTGTTTAGATACAATTTCAGCTATTGCAATTGTACCATCTTACTCCCACCATTATTTTATCGATTCTCTCTCTTCATTTTATCAGGTTAACCTTTAACATGTCTACAGTTTTGAGATTTATTTTCCAGGAATTTGGAAATGCTTTATTGTATGTTGTTGTCTACTTGTCTTGACAGATGATCAACCTGCATTAATACGAGGATGGCCATACGTGGTTTTATAACTTAATCTCAATCTTATATCTGCATGCATTTTTTATGATGCAACAGCTACTACGAATTTTGAAGATGGTCCTAAAGAGACTGAAGAGGCTTGTTTAACAAGTCAGCTTGTTCCAAATTTAAGCGAGGTTAGTTTTATTATGACTACCAAAATCTATAGTATATCTTTTCTTCTTGTTCCTACGATCAAAAGTCTGTACTATCATACATATGCAGTTGAGGTTTTTGCTTCCTTCGGTTCACTTTTCAGCTTAATGAGATCTAAATTATTGATAGCTTCTCTTAGCATTGCAAGATAAAACCATTTATCGCCAATCAGTAAATTATCTTCGCAGAAGTATAATTACATATTTTCTTTGCACCTTTTTGAATTTGTACTATAAATTTCAGTTAATTTTTTTTCTTTCAGGTAGAAACTCTGCTCGCAGACATATGTGATACAACTTCAGTTGCAGAGTTCGAACTAAAAGTAAGTTGTGATAACTTCTTTCTTGTTCCTTCGAGCTTGCTAAAGAAATGTTGTAATTTTTTTATTTTTGAAGCATGTTAAAGAGTATAAATGAATTGTTAGATCCATCTCCCACAAGCTTGAGTTTTTAGGAGAATTAATGTCTGACATTTCTACATGGTATTAGAATAATAAGGTCTTAGGATCGAATTCCTGTGATAACCCTCAATGTCAATTACAATCCTCAAGTTTGATAGACCTTGTAAAAGACAAGGAAACATACTCTCGATCTTGATGAAATTTCAAGTGATGGGTCTCAAGTGATGGGTCTTTACAAAGACAAAGTAACCCACACTTGAGGGAGAATGTTAAAGAGTATAAATAAATTGTTAGATCTATTTTGCACAAGCTTGTGCTTTTGGGAGAATTGGTGTCTAATACTTCTATAAAGCACAAGCATTAAACATAAGCCCTACACCTTTTCCCCTCTTCTCATGCTGCCCACTTGAGCTCTCACAATGTAAAATGATTGGTAAATCTAAGTGCTCTGTTTTTGTAATATCACTCACGTAGCCATTGTTGTCTTCATCTTTATTCAGCTTGAGGGTTTCCAGTTGCATGTGATGAGGACTATGACAGCAGAAGTCAGCACTCTACCACCCTGTATTCCAGCTCCATTTTCTGAAACTGTAATAGCTGAACCACCTGATGTAAACAGGTCTGCATCTTTACCATCTTTAGCTCTATGTAAGCGAGTACCTTCTTCAAGGGATATCCAGACACTGGTAGATAATGCTGCAGATGAAGGTTTGGTGATAGTTCTGTCTCCAAGGGTAAGTTGGTAACAACTGCTCCATAAATTGTTGTCTTTGCACTTCGAAAGCTGGGTATTAAATCTGTACATTTTGTAGGTAGGGATTTTTAGGAGAAGTCGGACAATAAAGGGGAAGCGAGCTCCACCGTCATGTAAAGAGGTACTCATTTGTCAATGGAGTTATTGTATTTTTCCTTTGTATATTATGTTTCATTACATTTGAGATGTGTCTATTTTTTAGGCTCTTTCCAGAGTATAGTTTTTCCCGGCTTATTTGGTAGAATTTACTCATTCTTATTTTGGTGGCCAATTGTTTCTAATAGAAATGGCAAGAACATTGAGAAAATTGTGTTCCTTTGAAAAAGTTTTCATAGATTTTTATGGGGTTGAGATCTCTACAAGTCTTGTAATTTTTTAAAAGGTACATTTCAGTTTTCATCTTTTAAGGTATATATTTAGGGTATTCTAATTCTTTAAAATTTTCAATTAAGTCCAAATAGGTTTTTTTTAAGGGTACATTTGATTTTTGAAAAATAATATCCAAAAAGTAAAAATAAAAAATTGATTTTTCGAAAAAAAAACTTATATTTGTAATAAATATAAATAATTTTTTACGTTTTTTATTTTTTTAACATTTTATATTTCTTTCTCTTTAGAATTTTTTTTAACTTCTGCATTTAAAAAAAATTAGGATTGTTTTTCCATTTCAATCAAAGTTTTTTTTTCCTTTCTTTTTTTTTTATTTTAAAAATTAAATTTTAATACATATTTAAAAAAAGACAAAAAGGTCCTAAAGGTCCCGTAAATTTTAATAAATTAGCACATTAATCCTATAATTATTAGGTTAGGAACCAATTCTGTTATTATAAAAAGTAAACACTTTTAGTCTTATAATTTATTAAAATAAGTACTTATAGTCCATCAAATGTATTAAAAGTAAGTAATTATAGTGTCTAACTTTCATAAATAACAAAACTATATATGCCAAACTCAATAATTGTGGGACTAAAGTCTTCATTTGTACATAATAACAGAACTATTGTAACTTTTTTTAAAAATTATAGGACCTCTTGTGCCTAGCTTCCTTATATATATATATATGACATTTGTATTTTATTTTTTAAAATCACAAATTTACCCTTGAAAGGAAAAATACTTTTGAAGTTGATTGAAACTTTTAAAGAATTATAAAATTTTAAATATATATCTTAAAAGAGAAAAGACTAAAGTGTATACTTAGATGAATTACAGGACCTTATGTATATACTTTAAAAGATAGAGGAATAAAGTGTACCTTTTAAATAAAGTGTACTTGTTGTTATAACCATTATCTAATCCTTTCATTTTTAATTAAGTTTTATGCCATTTTATTCATCATCTGCCTGTTGCTTTACGAGTCATTTATACTCTTTATATTAATAGGTTTCTTTATTTTTGTTTAACTCAAAATAAAAAACAACACAACATAAAGGCCTTGGTTATTGTTACAGTTGATCCACATGTTGCATGGTTCAGATAGTTTACATTGAGACATTTTAATTTTGCATGCTATGTTGGCCAAAAATAATATGCAATATGGCATTTCCATTTAGTCTCTTATAATCCTATTTGAAACTCCTGGCTGAGTTGTTTCATCCAATGTTTTATGACTGTTACACTTTTACTCTACAGAAGCAAATAGTGAAGGAGGGTCAAGTGCTTTGTTTCATAGAACAACTTGGGGGAGAACTGCCCATCGAGGTTCGTTCTTAGTCCTCTTTCAACCTGTGTCTCTACGAGTGATGAGATTTTTCTCGTTTCGCATTATTTTCACCTATCTATTGTCTATATATATATTATTATAAATTAGCACTAACATAAGGAAAATTCGGGTCCAATTTGATTACACAAATATATAATTATGAGTAATAACAAAATAATAAGTAATGAGAAAAATAAATGGCACACAATGATTTAAGTGGTTCAACTTTTTAATGTGAAAAGTCTACTCCACTGAAAACGACACACTAAGGAAAATTCTTTAATAATCAAATGGAGATTACAAACATCAATATTCAGATAGTTTCACAAAATATACCAAAACTCAAAAAATATCCAGAAAATAACTCCATCTAATTTACTGGTAATATAGAGCAAGATAAATTAACAAATTTGTTATTTAATTAAATATTATCATACAAATGAGTTTACTACATATGGTCTAAAAGATGAAAGATTTCTTAGTTGAAAATGAAATTTTGTAGTTCTTTTCTCTGCTTTCTTTTGTTGAAAATTTTTCTTTGCTCTCACACTTTTTCAATTTTGCAACTTGCCTTCTCTTTATCACAAATAACTAACACACACACACATATATATAAAGGCAAAAGGTTTATGAGGAAAAATTAGGCCTTAAGTTTTGCGACCAATATTTAACAAATCTCCACCTTGGTTCAAAACAGAAAATATGTTTTTCATATGAAATTCCTCGGATTACCAAATAACTGTCGTCTAAAGTCCCGAAGGGTGATCACCTACTGTAAACACCAATCAAGTACAAACAATGGTTGAACTTGTTAAATGGAACTGGTTTGATTAACATATCAGTTAGATTTTCTATAATGACTATCTTATTGGCAACAATAACATCCTGAGACACAATGTCATGAACGAAGTGATATCTAACTCAATATGTTTGGTTCTTTCATGATACATAGTATTCTTGGTCAAGTGTATTACACTCTGACTATCATAAAATACAACAGAAGTACTGTAAACCCAAATCGCAAACCAAAATCTCTAAGCCAAATGGTTTCTTTCACTGCTTTTGTTGTTATCATATATTCTGCCTCTATCGTAGACAAAGCAACTGTAGACTGTAAAGTAGTCTTCTAACTAATGACACAATAAGAAAGAGTGAAGACATAATCTATCAGAAATCTTCTTCTGTCCAAATCACTAGCATAATCAGAGTCCACATAACCAATAACACTACAACTAGTATTAGAACTTCCATCATATACCAAACCAAAATTAGATATGCCTCTCAAATACCGAAGTATCCATTTCACTGCTTGCCAATGACCCTTATCAGGATTACCCATATATCTATTGACAACACTAACTATATGTGAAATGTCTGGACGAGTACAAACCATAGCATTCATCAAACTATTAACGGCACTAGCATATGAAACCTAAGACATGTACCATTTTTCTTCTTCTGATTGTGGTGATCCAAAGAAAGCTTAAAATGTGTAGCTAACGGTGTATTCACAGGTTTAAACTCTTTCATACCAAAGTGTGCAAGAATCTTTTCAATATAACTTTTATGAGTCAAATAAACCTTGTCCGCTTGTCTATCCCTGCAACTTTCCATGACCAAAATTTTCTTCGCTACATCCAAATCTTTCATCTTTAACTCACTACTAAGTTTAGACTTTAATTTATGAATCTCAAACTTATTCTTAGAAGCAATAAACATGTCATCAACATAAAGTAACAAATAGACAGATGAATCATCATAGAATCTTTTATGATAAACACAACTATCATAATCACTCCTAGAGTAAATATGATCAATCACAAAAGAATCAAACCGCTTATACCACTGCCTAGGGGATTGCTTCAACCCATATAGACTTTTTCAATAAACAAACATGATCTTCCTTACCTGGAACAACAAATCCCTATGGTTAATGCATATATATTTGTTCCTCAAGCTCACCATGTAAGAAGACTATCTTGACATCAAACTGTTCTAATTCCATGTCAAACAATGCAACCATAGCAAGCCACACACGAATAGAGCTATGTTTTACAACATGTGAAAATACTTCATTAAGTCAATACCTTTCTTCTGACAATAACCCTTTGCAACAACACGTGCTATGAACCTAGATGCTTCAGCCTCAGGTATACCTTTTTTTTTCTAGAAGACCTATTTGTTTCCAACAATCTTTTGGCCCTTTTTCGGTTTCTCCAATTCCCAAGTATAATTCTTATGAAGTGATTCGATCTCTTCATTCATAGCAACCAACCACTGAACATATTCATCACAAATGACAGCTTTATGATAACTAGGGAAAGGCACGGGGACGGGCGGAGACAGATTTTAATATAACCGTTCCCGAACCGAATTATAAAATCTATCCCCGAAATCGTCCAAAAACCGTTGTAGTTCAGGGACGGTTTTTTACCCATGGATAACAGTTCGGGACAGTTAAAAAAAACGAAAAAAAAAACTGTTTTTCAAAATCCTATTCAATTGAGCTCCTTTTGGCTATGCAATCAACCTATAGCAAATGGTAAGTTTATTGAACTTGTTATCTCAATTTGTTATTTTGAGTTTCTGATAAAAAAATTAACATTTAATAATATATATTTCTATGAATCTAGATAAGATTAAATACATATAAATAAAAAACATAAGATATAAATAAAATATTCTAAACTAATACAAATATTGAAAATTAATTAAATAAATTTAAGAAAACTTCAAGTACAATAAATCAAAACTTTTATCTTCTAATTATTCATCAATAGCACGTGTATCCTGCAAAAAACAAACATATAAAATCACTTTTATAAACCAAAATAATAAATTGATTAATCAATAATGTAATTTTTTTATCTCAACATCATCTTCTACAATATTAATAGTGGAAACAGATGAACCAGGAGCTAATATATCTGAATAAATTATAAAATATTTGAATACACAATTAAATAATTAATATATAGTACATAAAATAAGTGTTAATAAAATATAATATGTACAAGTATTAAATATATAGACTTATACCTTGTTTATGAATACTAGCCCATAATCATTCTTGAGTACACATCAAAGCTTCCAATGTGTTTTCTTTGCGTCTACTACAATGTTTGCTCACTACTCTACCACTTGTGCTAAATGTAGATTCTGAAACAACTGTGGTGAGCGGAATAACCAAGATATCTCTAGCCATGTCATGCATTATTGGATACTTATGTTTGTTATACTTCCACCAAGACAATATATCAAACTCTTCATCCGAAATTTCTACATCAGCCTCCTCTAAATAAGAGTCTAACTCAGATTTTAAAGATCCAGCTTTATTTTGCATTAATTTCCATTGTTTATACTCATTTATACTACTAGGATTAAGAACATTGGTACCTTTTGAACTTTGAGATGTATTGGAGCGTGTTGAAAACTCCATTTGTCGACTCTCTTCTATAATTCGTTTATTTCGGTACATATTTATCAAATCATAACACTTTCTTCTCATCTTTTCAATTTCAAAAATGACATTCTCTCCATATATTCTTGAAAAATAGAATTCGAGATAATTCATCTTAAATCTAGGATCTAAAACAACTCTTATAGCCATGACACTATTAACTTCTTAACAATACTTATCAAATTTTACAAGCATGTTTGAAGCCATTTCTTTAACCAAATCATTCTCATCATTAATCCAATTATATAATGACAATTTGATATCACAAATATGAGGAAATAACATGTTTATGGTGGGATAGTTGGAACTAGAAATCAATTCAGTAACCTTGTAAAATATTTCTAACTTATCACAAATTGTACTTGCTATTTTCCAATCCAATGCATCAGGAAGACTATTATAATTCTTATCTAATTGTTTTAAACGAGGAAACACTTTCTCATAAAATAATGCATTTTTAAACATTAAAAAAGTAGAATTTCAACGAGTTTGACAATCAAGAGATAAATTCTTACAAGAAGACTTTATCTCTTGAGATATAATTTTTTAAAATTTTTCCTCCCTCTTTTGTATTGTTGTCCAATATGCAACATTATCTCTAACTTTAACAATGCATTGAGAAATTGGATTTAACCCATCTTTCACTACTAAGTTTAATATATGAGCAGCACAACGCATGTGAAAAATATCTCCGTACAATAACATTGAAGTTCTATCTAATGAATCTAACAAATCGGGTAGCATTGAATCATTAGTAGAACAATTATCTAAAGTTAATGTTGAAATCTTACGATCAATGTTCCAATCCAAAAAACAACTCATTAATTCTTGACCAATAACTACAGCATTGTGTGGAGTAGGAACATATATAAACCTACAAAAAATTATATAGTAACAATAAAATTGTTATATACAATCATTTAATACATCAAATCTCTCAAAAAATATTTCATAAGAATTGTATAAATTTCAACAATAAACTTAAAAAATTATCTTATTATTTTACTATGCAAATACCAATTGTAATCAATGAAATGATAAGTTACAGTCATGAATCCTTTGTTCTGATTTTCAGACTTCCACATATCATTCTGATTGCAACACGACTTTTGTTGTTCTCGAACATATCTATTATTTTTTTTCTCAACATCATAAATCTTTATAATGTCTCTCTTAACTGTCGCCCGAGAAGTAGGCTTTCATATTGGTTGTAATGAATGTGAATACTCCCTAAATCCATGATACTCAACAATACTAAGAGGATACTCGTGTAGAATTATCATCTTTGCACATTTATCACGAGAAACTTGAGAATCAAAATTCCAATGTCCTAACTCAATTCTCTCTCTTCTTGTTAGGATTTAACAATGATTGATCGATACCCCTTTCTTGCCGTTTGAATGGAAAACCTTTTGTATGTGCTTTCAAATGAGTTGTCTCATTCATTGTATCATCTCCTAACCGTTTTCCGCAATAATTATATATTTCTTTACATATCCCATTAATTTTCTTCCTATCAAAATGAACTCATGCTTCAGACTTTAATTTAGCTTTCCTATCTTCTTCCTCACTACATTCATTCGATGGTTGACTTTGTGTATTTTCAAGTGAAGAGGTTGATGTAAGGAGAGGAACATTTGTATATTGATCGGTACTTGAAGTTCCACCACTTGTTACCTCCACGTTAAGTTCAATGTCATTTACTCCTTGAGAGGATTATGGTGCAAAATTCTGAAAAAATAACTTTCAAAGTTTAAATTCATATATAAAAAAAATATACGGGGGTTGATACTTGGCACGTGTTTCGTCCTCCTCACACGGGGCGTAACGTGATTCACCGTCTCTACTTGCGTGGTGTCTGTGTGGCTTGCTCAGTCAACTCCTCTGCTTGCATGGCATGACACGTGGTAACTTCCGATTGGTCCTACGTTAAAAATTCCAAAAAAATCACAAAAAATTCCAAAAATTATATTTTCATCATTTTTCACGAAAAAATTTATATTTTAATATTTTTTGTCATAAAAATACTATTTATTGAATAAAATAAGTAAATATTAAGTAAAAAAGTACGTTAATGACTTTATTTTCCTAGAGTCATCACTTTCCATAGACATAGTGCTCACAAAAATCAAGTTTCCCAATTTTTTGATCACGAAGCAAATCATGCTTGCTCAAAATAGACATCCTTGCCTCACTTATATGCCTTAGCTGCATATGTCATAATTGAGTAGTATTTGAATCTTGATATGATGAAAACGAAACTGAAACATTACCAATAATAGTGCGACCCTGAAGCACATAAAGGTCAGGCAACAATTGTTCTTTAATAACAACGATAGCACCCTTACTAACTCTTAAAACTTTACCTTCAGCTACATACTTGTAGCCTTGTGAATCAAAAATATCCAAAGATATCAAGTTTTTTTTTCAAATTTGGTACATGACGAACATCTTTCAAAGTCTTACAATACCATCATACATCTTAATTTGAACGGTACTAATACCAACAACCTTGTAGGACACATTGTTTCCCATCAAGACAACACCCCAATCAATAGACTGATAAGAAGAAAATGGGTCTCTATTGGGGCACATATGATAAGTGTAACCCGAATCAAGAATCTAAACATCTCTAAGAGAACCAATAAATACTGATATAACATTTTCACCGTTGGAACTAGAACTATCTACAGCACTAACAACATCATTAGTACCAGAAGACGTGACAAATTTTCCTTTACCTTTGAGTTTTGGACAATTTACTTTCCAATGTCCTTCCTGACGGCAATAGTTGCATTTATCTTTTTGTTTTCTAGATTTGAATCTAGACTTGTCAATATTATTATTTGTGCCTTTTTCTTGATTTCTACCTTTGATAAATAAACCACTGCTATTATCATTGTTGTTTGCAGACACATTTTTTTTCCGACTCTAGAATTCAAAACTGTTTTAACATCATCCAAAGAAAGTGTCTCGCCCATATAACATGGTATCAACAAAATGTTCAAATGAATGAGGTGAAGAACATAATAGAACTAAGGCATGATCATGTAAAGGTGTACCTTTTAATATTTTGAATGTATACAAACGCTACTTCAAATTTAACTGATATATCAAAGACTTTATCATATACAAATTCTCCAATTTAAGTCATAACCCAGTAAGAGATTCTTCATCACCAACCTCGCGTAGTACCTCATCTGACAAGGATAATTGATTGAATTGAGAGTATTTTTTATTAATGCATCTTTTTCTTCATCAATCAATTTTTCTTACAATTTATCATTTCCTTCAAGTATCTTAACGAGTCATTTTTTAACTAATACGGCCCGCATCTTCATTTGCTAGAGACTGAAATAATTCCTACCGTTGAATTTTCAATTTTGTATTTTGCCGTCATGACGGAAAACCCAATATTAAATAAATAGAAGCAAAACCCTGAAAAATATAAAAACAATTAGATAATCAGAAGTTCAAAATAAATCCAAAAGAGCAAACTTGATCAGTTCTAATAAATAACAGAATAACTCAATACTCTGATACTAATTTATTATAAATTAGCATTAGTGGAAACAAAATTTGGGTCCAATTTGGTTGCACAAATATATAATTATGGGTAACAGCAAAATAATAAGTAATGAGAAAAATAAATAGTATCCAATGATTTAAGTGTTTCAACTTTTTAATGTGAAAAGTTTAATTCACTGAAAACGGTACACTAAGGAAAATCCATTAATAATCAAATAGAAATGCAAACATCAATATTCAAAGATTTTTACAAAACATACCAAAACTCAAAAACTATCCAGAAAATAACTCTAATTTACTGGTAATATACAGCAAGATAAATTAACAAATTTGCAGCTCTCTTCTCTACTTTCTTTTGTTCAGCAGCCGAAATTTTTTCTTTGTTCTCACACTTTTTCAATTCTGCAATTTGCCTTCTCTTTACCACAAATATAACACACACATATATATAAAGGTAAAGGGTTTATGAGGAAAAATTGGTTTACATGCTCTAATAACAATCTTCTACAATTTCAAATTCAGTCCGATGCATCTGGGGAGGTAGTGAAGATACTACGTGAGGATGGTGGTAAGTACAGTCTCTCATCCTTTCCTTGTTTATTTTGTGCCTTCTCATATGTTTGTTTCTCTATTATGGTTTACTTGCAGATCCTGTTGGATATAATGATGCTCTCATTGCTATTCTTCCTGGATTTCCTGGCATAAAGAAACTTGCAATAGAAAATTTTGATTAATTGTCAAATCTTCGAAAGCATAGAAAGAGCGGGAAAATAAATTATATAATCTATTTCTTTTACTGTTTCTGCAAAACTCTTTTTAGATAGTAACTAGGGTTTTGCTTGCTATAATGTTTCGACCTTGTGTATTGCAATTGATATTCAGTGGATTCATGTACAGGTGCTGTGTTGCTTCCATTGAATTACTCGTATGATTGACCAAACGCAATAAATTGAATAAAAGTTTGTTATACTTCTTCCATTTGGCAATGAGAATTTTTCATTATTTTTAACTTTACTTTCACATAGCATGGACTATGGAGTTAAACAATTGGTTCTTGAAACAATGTTGAACAATAGGATTGGCCATATCAATAGGATTGAACAATAGCTTCTCCACACAACCCGAGACTTGGGTTGAATCTCATGTCTTATTTTCACTTTCAATAGTATTTTTGAACTAAATTTCAAAAATTAACATTCTTAAAATTTATAATAATAAAAATAATATTATAATGATATTGAATCGATCTAATTAAATTATATTTAATATTAAATAAGTTTAAATGATATTAGTTTAATTTAAATGATTTTTAAAATAAAATAATATGTTAGATATTTTTTAATAGTAAAAATATATGAAATATAAAATATAGGTGTTATTTAGTGATATTTTTATTATTTTCTAAAAAAAAAGAATCTTATGATCTCATGTCAAAATTTTACTGAGCCATGAATGAAGGGCATAATTGTTTCCATTACGGATTCATTCTCAACGCCAAAAGCTTGGTTTTTTAGCTGTTATATTGTGAATCACAATTATATATCATAATTATATCATAATTATAATTAATATGATAATTTTTCTCACACTTGTATATGTTACTCTTAATCATTTATAAGTAATATTATAGATTCATGTCAAATTTAAAATATATATAATTTTCTTTCTAGAATGATAGAAGAGGGAATTACATGAAGCAGGGATGCGGTTGGTGCCTCGCAAATTGTAGACAAAGCTGTGTTTTAGAACAGGAATTTCAGCCTACAAATGCAAAGCCTTTTAGAACAGGTTTCAATATTGCAGGCTGTTAAAAAAATATAAAATTTTGCTGACAGTTATAAAATGAAATTTTTTAATCATATGTTCAGTCTATTTTTTTTTACTGTAAAAAATTGAGATTGTGATTTTTAGTAAAAATCTAACATTTTTTCTTCAAAAATAACCATAACCGATAAGACGTAGAACGAAGATGGTTATTATAATATCGAAACTAAGGTTAATCAAAACCGAACATATATTAATATTATTATTTTATATACATATAATTATATAGACAAGTATAATTTTAATAATAAAACACACGATACTTTGTATAATTAGATAGAATTTTATTTATTCTTATTTTATATATTTTTTATTTTACATAAAAATATGTGTTAAATAGTTAAAAATAAAAATTATTGTTACTATTTTAAATAATATAGTAAAGTAAAAATTAAATTAATATTTAATTTTTTTAAATTAAATATATTTTTCAATAAATTTTAAAAAATAAAAAATGTGATTAAACTATAAAAAAAATTAATAGTTATTAATCTAATATATCCAAAAAAAATAAATACATTCTATATCATTTATAAAAGATTGGGAGTTTTACTATAAAATCTTATAAACATATATATATATATATATATATATATATATATATATATTTATGGAAATCTTATATATGTCAATAACAATAATAGTTGTTAATTTTATCCATATTTCTTAAATTTTTTATTTATTTAACAATAAAATATTAAAATAAACATATTTCATCATATATTAATCACTTTTAAATGCAAGAATCCATTAACTTTTACCCACGCAATCAAGGTATGTTTTATTTTTCATTATTTTAGTAATTTAATATATTTTGAACTTAAGTAATATATGTAAAGTATTAAAATGTCTTAAAATATGCTAAATAACTAAATGTCTTAAAATATCACATTTTAATTTCTTTTTAACTTATATTCACTTGTTATTGTTAAGAGTATTATTTATTAAAATAAATTTATTTCGTAATTATAATTAGTAAGATAAATTTGACAAAATAATAAATAAGAGAACCTATTTTCTTCATTATATATAAAAAAACAAATTAGAATCGTTAAAAATCAAGTAACCTCCGTCCATCAATAAGCCAATAGTGTTTGCAGTCTACTCTCCCATTCTCTTGCCCTTCAAGTACTCTGTTTAATGATAGGTAATCTATGTAACTAGGCTCTGTCTTATCCTCTTGATTTTATGGGGTTTCATTTTGTGTTTTATGCATAGAATTGCTGACCTTGTAGGTACGTTGCTGTTGTTTTAGCTATTTTTGTGATCTGATATGATGCTTTATGAACCTTCGAATTCAAATATGTTATTATCAAAATATTCAATTCATTTCAAGTTGGATTTCATTTTTAATTGTGGCCTAGGGCCTCACAAACTCTTGAGCAGACCCTGTTCCCATCCCAATTTCAGGAACTTAATCTTAATTCAAAGATATTTGATTTTGCTTTTTTGATACTGGTTTCTTTGTCTTTCCTAATTATTTCTATTTGTTTTTTATTGTGCATTTGATCCTTTGTTGCAGAGTTGCAGTTTCCTGCCTGATATATAAGTGCTCTGTGGAACCCATATGGGACTTATAACAACTTATGAGATTCTGGTCTCCATATTGACTTATCTTTGTTTTCTAATGATATTTTTCTTTGTCCTTTCTTTTATGTTGCTGAAAATTGGGATAATTCAAGTTCAATGCTTGTTTAGTACTTTTTTTTTATCTTGTAGTCGTTGAATTTTACTAGATGGTATGTTTAACATATTTTCCCCCGTAGGTGATAACCTTTAGCTTCATAAAACTGCAGTGTATAGTCATGGTAAGGTCACTTCCTAACATGCTTTTGAAAGGAATTTCTGGCCTCCAAGCTGCTCGTTTAAAAAAACTGTACGTTTCTTCAACATTTTCCATGCTGGCCTGTAAAATTAATGTGATGGTCATATACTGAAAGGAAACATGTTCATAATGGTTAACATGAATGGAATTGAAAATATGTTCTATTATTGGTTGTAATGTTTTCTCAAGAAGATTTATTTGTTTTAATTATTTGCACTTGTTAGGTACCTAAAGCATGTTATGTCTATGGGATGCAATACTCTTGACACACATGATGACTTTAAACCAAGTGAGCTTGGGAGCTCCGATGTATCTTTGAAGGAGATCGTTGAGCAGGTAATATATGTTTGTTTCTTATTTAGCCTAAGGTTGATTTGTTTCTGGAATAGGATGAAAAGAACAATCCCGTTATGCTATATATGAAAGGGGTTCCCTATCAACCTATGTGTGGATTCAGTTCCCTTGCAGTGAGACTACTAAAACTATATCCTAAGAATGTAAGCATTTTGTTTATCATTTAAACTTTTATTATGCGTCGTGTTTCTCTGTTCTGTCTCCGCATCAGATTATGAAAGTTGAGTAAATAATTTGGTAGTCAATTGCTGTATTATACCCTCAATCTTATAAAGGATTTTGATTGGCCATCATACTTTGGGTCCTTTTCTTGCACATGTTTCCGGGGAGATTTTTCTCTTGTATGAGACTAGATGTTTAAATGCGTTATTTGTACAAGCCTGTTTATTATGCACTGATCCTTGGCTTGAATTCATAGCCTGTTATGTCATAACTTGTAAGAAATCTGAATGCTATTGGTGTGAATCTCATGATACAGTTTAGATGAGAGAACCAAATTATCGATCTCAGTGCTGAATCTTCCTTAAGTTAGAAGGTCATCTGGCTTATATTTTAAATAGTACTTAAGCATAACCTCTTAGCTTTGAATGCAATTTTCTTAGTATTTATGTTCTTCTTTTGTCGATTATGGCCTTTGCAGATGTACCTCTGAGTTCTAGAAATATTTTGGAGGATCTTGAGCTGAAAAATGCCGTAAAAGCTTTCAGTTAAGTCTATGACGGTATGTTGCTGAAGAATTAAATTCCTCCTGTGTATTGAAGGATATGCCACTAAATTCGTTAATTCTGAGAGCTTGATCCTATCTTCTACTCTGTACACGAAACCTGACCAAATCTATCTGAAAACTAAATTAACATGTTAAAAGTCACATGCAATTAGCAAATACATCACTGTAGCATTATGAAGTCTTACTACTCACGATTGAATCAACACAGTTATTGCAGGAAAGTGAGGAACATGACCCATTGTCATACCGAAGGATCCCTGTTTTGTGCTGAACTAAAATATCTTTGTTTTCTTATTTCTTCTTCATCAGTAATTTTTAGGCTGAGGAATAGCTTAGGGCTTCTAACTACCCCTTGTTTTCTGGGATGAAAATTTCTCTGTGTATGCATGCCTGTATGCTTATTTTAGTTTTATTTCCCCAATTTTTAAGGGCTATCAATTTTTTGCTGTGGCTCCTATTATTTCAAATATTTTCTTGATTTGTGCATGCCTTTGTTTAAATTTCATGATGCTTTTTGCTGAGCATAATTTCTATTACCTCCGTTTGGGGCTTACTGTGCCCATGATTTTGCATTTAGTTAATCATTTAATGTTGTGACACAAGATCATGTTTGGTTAACGTTACTATGAATTGTAATGAGAATGATTAGCGTATTCATGTGTATGATTTAATTGTTAATCTATAATGAAATATAAAGCATTCCGATAGTCAAGAATGTTAATTTTTCTCACACCTTTCAAGAATTCTCACACAAATCATTTATTATTTTTTCACATTTTATCTTATTTAAAAATAAAAATAAAATTTTTTAATTTTAATTCATTTATAATTTTATAATTTTTACTTTAGTATTTATCGTTATCTTGATTTCATTAGCCAAACAAACATAATAATAATAATATTATTTTCATTGAATTTAATTTCTATTATGTTTATATTCTATGAAACAAACATGATTTAAAATATCTATGTTTCACTTAGTAAAATCGTTACACTAATGCCTTAGTTTAAAGTTTTTCCTTGTTTGTTGTTTGTAAATAAGTTGCATTTTTTTATGAAACCGTACTTGATAATATAAGTTGTATTTACTTGCACGTTGTCCTTGTTTTGCTAAATCATTCATGGTATTATGCAGCCACCGGCCAACATTTCCACAGATATTCATCAAGGGGCAGTTCATTGGTGATTCAGATATAATAATGCTCGATATGCATCGTGTAAGTCACACTGAAATTGTAATTAATTACTTAATTATTTTGCTTTCATAGAAGCAAGTGCATTGACTTGATACTCTGGTTTCTGTGATAGAATGGTGAACTAAATGAAAAGCTTAAAGACATTCGGGCCAATGAGGAGAAATCTGCATGAAGCTGTTGAGGCTACTGTCGGTTGAACTGGGTTGATGTTAACGTTTTGATAATCAGTATTGAAAAATATGCGATACCTGACACTTGATTTTCATCGGATCCGCTTTATAAGCACAAGAAAATATCCATTCGAAATTTGAAGAGCAATAAAATTGTAGGTTCTTAGCTTATCAAATACCCCTTCGAATTTGGTCGGGGCTTTATTACTCTTAATTCCTTCAAGTGTGCGAGCTTATGTCTTTAGTTCATGAGAACTTTTGAAGCACACTAAAACTCTCTAAACTTATTGAATTTATTAGATGCTTATTTAATTACAGCTATGGTTATTATATAGCCTCGTAATCTAATAAATTAAGTTGAAAACATGGTGTTTTAACATAAATAAAAAACAAATCCAAAGCATAACCTGATCCTAATGATCAAGTCTTTATTTAACTGAAAAACAAACCCTTAAAGACTTGGACAACTCTTTTCAATCTCTCTCTTAAGTTAAATTCAATCAAACAATTTAGCTTACTTCACTAACTTTACACATTCTCATGCTCTGGAGTTTAATGAATGTTTCAGACTTTAAAGATTTAGTCATTATGCTAGCTACTTGTTTAGTACTTCTCAATGAACTAAAACAATTGAACCTTCTTTTGTGAGATCTCTTAAGAAAATGTCATCTCACACGTATGTACTTGTTGCGTCTATGCAACATTGGGCTCTTTGAAAATTTAATGATGAATGTTTTGTCACATTTGATGCAGGTACAGATCTCCTCTTCATGCCCAAGTTCTTTTAGTATTCTCTTTAACCAAATTGCTTGACACACACACATTATTGTTGCGATAAATTTTGCCTCAATTGTTAACAAAGTCACAATTGGTTGTTTCTTCGAACTCCATGATATGGCCATGTAGACGTTAGGTACATTAAACTTCCTACAAGCTGTTTGTAGTAAGTTTCATCAACTGTGACACCATACTTTTCTTTCCCTATCTTGGACCCTGACACAATGGACTAGTAACCATGATGCTCTCCATCATTCCAAACCTTTTTAACACCTCTAATGCATATCTTTGAAAGATAGAATTTCCTCTTGGTTTTTATATCAATTCTATCTCAAGGAAATAGTTAATGTTTCCCATATCAATCATATCAAATTTTCTAATCATGGAAGTCTTGAATTCAAGCAACATATCAACATCATCAGTAAAAATTAGATCAACATATAAACTTACAATGATGATCTTGCCTTTCCTGTTCCTCTTAGTGAACAAAGTTTGCTCATTTTCACATCTTTGAAAACCTTCACTTACAAAGTATGCTTCAATGCAGTTGAACCAAGGCCGGGAGAGCTTGTTTTAACCCATTATGTTTATTTCCCTTCTTCTCGTATTCTCTAGGTTGTTCTACACAAACCTTCTCATTCAAGTCTCCATGAAGAAATGCTGATTTGATGTTTAATTGAAAATTTATCCACTTCTTTTGAGTTACTAGAGAAACGATGGTTCTTACTATATCTAACTTTTCCACTAGTATGAATAATTCTAAGTAATTAATGCCTTCTTTTTGTGAATACCCCTTAGTTATGAGACGAGCCTTATGCTTGACAACTTCACCATGCTCATCACATTTTGTTTTGAAAATCCATTTGACACTAACTTTCTTAGCTCCTGTTGGCAATTTAGTTAGAACCCAAGTTTTGTTCTTCTCGATAGAGTTGATCTCATTATTCATGGTTTTTCTCCATTTATCTTCTCTTATAGCATCTTCAAATGAAGTGGGATCTTCTTCCACTGAATCTTGCAACATATACACTGCCTCCTCTTCTTCACTCAGACCCTCACCACTCATATAATCTTTTGTCCAGTATGGTGGTCTTCTTTTTCTCCCTTCAACTAAGCTACCCTCATTGTCATTAACCTTTATAGTGCTCCCAATTGCTTCACTAGAGTTATCTCCATCTTGTCTTTCACCATTCACCTTAACATCATCGTCACCAACATCACCTCTATTCTCTCCCTCTTTTTCTTCATCATTGAACTCACCATCATCATCACAAACCAACTCCGACCTAATTTGGACCTCATATTTTTCACCCCAATCTCATTACTTATCTTCCTCAAACACTAACATTTTTACTCATAACCACATTTTTTGTTTTCGGATCAATAACCTATAACATTTAGACTCTTCACTAACTCCCAATAAGATGCAAGGAAAGCTTTTATTATCTAATTTACCTTGTTTTGCATATGAGATGTGGACATGTGCAACGCAGCCCCATACTCGAAAGTGAGCAACAAATGGTTTAACACCACTAAATGCCTCTTGTGGTGTGACATCTTTCAGGACTAAAGTAAGGCATCGATTCAAAATATAGAATGTCCAAACCATTGCTTCAAGCCAAAAAGACTTCGGCATCATCTTGGTAGATAACATGAAGCATACCATGTTCATTATTGTTCTATTTTTTTCTCTCGGTGATGCCATTTTGTTGTGGCATATATGTAGTAGTAAGCTACCTCTTGATTCCATGCTCTTTGCAAAATACATTGAAGTTATGTGATGTGAATTCTCTTCCCCTATCAGTCCTTAGGCACTTGATAGACACTTTTGCTTCCTTTTCTACCAACTTCTTCAATTTCTTAAAACAATCTAGTGCTTCTGACTTCTCAAGCAAAAGCTACACCATGATTTTCGACTAAAATCATCTATAAAGCATAAAGTGTACCTTTTGCCATTATTGGATGTAAGGAAGATTGGCTCACAAATGTTTGCATGAATCAACTTTAGTACTTGACTTTCTCTCCACAAACTTATTTTTGAAATGACATTCTTGTGTTGCTTGCCATTGGAACAATCCATACAAACAACTTGTGAAGCTTTTAATTGAGTTAGACCATGCACTATTTTCTTAAATTGTAATGTCCTCAACCCCTTATGGCTTAAGTGTCCATACCTCTGGTGCCATATGTGTGTCAAATTTGAGGAGCTTGTATGAAAACATTCTTCTAATCAAGGAAGAGAACTCGTAAAGGTTGAAGCTTCATTTAGGATGATTAACATACGATTAACACTCGTTAGGGTGTATACAATCAGTCCTCTTTATGGATGATAATGGATGGTAAATGTTGCATGCTCCATCTTGGATCAGGATTGCCAAACTCTTTTCTTGTAGTTGTCTAATGCTCAAAAGATTGCTCCTAAGATCTGCAACATAATATACATCTCCAATAACAAAAGCAGCATCATTGAACACTAGTTTTATATTTCTCTTCCCAGCCACATTCATCCTAGTGTTATCTCTAAGCTTAACTAAATGCACAAAACTAACATCCAAACTCAAAAACATATCGCGATCATCACACATGATTTGAGCACCTATAATCTAGGAATCAAGCATCACTCCTTTTTACCTCATATATCTCCACATACGACATTAGGAATAACTCATTTTCTTCATCAAGCTGCGCATAGTTGGCCTCTTTGTTCCACTTCAGACATTCATATTGAAAGTGTCCAAGATTGTGACACTTGAAGCATTCTATTGTTGCTCTATTAAAAGATTGACGTCCTCTCCATCGACCTCTTCCTCTGAGAATTACTCTCCCCCAATTTCTAGTACGAGTGAACTCTATAGGGTGTCCATGTCTTTCAACTCCTCGATAGACACCACTACATAAGTGAATCTCTCAGTCAACGTTCTCAAGATCTTCTCAACCACTTTGGAATCTGGCATGGTTTCACCATTGATCCTCATTTTGTTTGCCACAACCATGACCCTAGCGAAATATTATGTGATTGTCTCACTTTTTATCTCAAACACCTCAAAGTCTCTTCTCAAAGCTTGAAGAAGAGACCTCTTAACTCGAGCATTCCCACCAAATTTCTTTTTCAATGACTCCTAGGCAACCTTTGAGTTGTGTTTGTCCAAAATTTACTCAAAAGTGACTTTATCAATGGCTTGGTATAGGTAATACTTCACCTTGTGATCCTTGGTTTTTGCATTATCCAACAATGATAGTTATGTGCATCTGTCAACTATGTTCCAACAATTGGTTCCTTGAAATCATTCTCTATAAGGCTCCATAATCCCTTCAATTTGAGGAAGTTTTCCATTAGTCTTCCCATTAGTCATAACAGATGCCATCGAAGTGAGGGATTTTTGTCAAACTATTATTCTCATTCATCTCTCTCCTTGTGTTTCCCTCTTTATGCTACGACGTTGCTCAATTCTAAGGCCAGTGGGTGCTCTAATATCACTTTATTAGAAATGAAAACCTTTGAAACATAGTAAAACTCCCTAAACTAATTGAATTTATTCAATGCTTATTCAATTAAAACTATGATTATTATATAGCCTCAAACTCTAACAAACTAAGCTAAAAACATGGTGCTTTAACAAAAATAAAAAAAAATTCAAAACACAACTTATCTTAAAGTATCATGTCTTTATTTAACTGAATAACAAACCACTAAACACTCAAGAACTCTTTTCAATAATTAGTTGAAATACATTTTTATTGCTTATTATACCATTTTGGATTCAATGTATTTGAATCCTATTTTATGAAAAATATTTAAGTATTTATTTCAATATTTTTATATTTTGACCATGGCTATCTTATTTGATATTAAGATTCTAAAAGACTTATCTATGAATAATCCAACCTTCGTACATAAAGTGAACGATATTATTCTATCTTATATTTTATTTAATCTTTAATAGATTTATAATATAATATAATATTATCTTATTTTATTTAAACATCATCACATTTAAATTATTACCCTAATAATTTTTTTTAAACACGTATTATTTTTATTAAACTCAAATTATAAATAATTATGTATTACATTTTTATTATTTTTGTATATATATTACTTTAAATTAAATTTATTAGAGACAAATAAAATTTCTCAATTAATATTGTTTTATTATTTTCTCATCTCATTTAAAATTAAATTAATAAACTCAAGAGTTTCATTACCATAAAAGAATTCTTTAACCAATTTGTTGAAATCAAATATGACATCTCAACTATAACAGGGCAATAAGACAAAAAACGAACTCACCTCTTTATAAAAAGTAGAAATAACATTTAGTTAGAGAATGCACACCAATGTACTAATGAATTTCATATTTATAATAAAAAAAAATTTAAAAATCCAAATTATGATTGAGATCTCACAAAAGAAATGCTTTCCGCTGGTTGTCTACTTTGCGCGTCATAAATTACTAAAAGGCTACAAAAATTGAGCAGATACCCCCATAAAATCCAACTAATACACGAATGGAAGCATCATAAAATTTCATGAGAATGCGCTGACATGGGTGTTTCACAGCTTACCAAGGTAGGCTAGATAGCGCAAAATCATTTGGTAATCCTTGCAAAAGAGCAGCCAGATAAACATCACTCACTTCTTGGAGCTCGTGGAGCATAAATATCGAAGCATATATTCATTGGAAGAACATGTATCTGCTAAATCCTGATGTATTCTAGTAATTGCTTTCTGCAAGGATTTCAAACTTGGAAGTAGATTTCTCGAATTTTGATGGATCGTGTCACCATGGACTTTACAAAGCTCCTGCAAACAAATGAAACGTGAAGCATCAAATGATAACTCATTACCAGCTCAGTGCCACACATTTATAACCGTCTAAACAGACAGCAAACAAGATTGATCAGGGAAATAATAGAAAATAATACCTGACACCATCTAAGTACAAATTCCAAATGTGCACAATTTTCAAGAAGGTCAGCAAGTGATTCAATCAACCTCTGCAAATATCTATGAGGAACAGATGATGCAACAGCAGCAATATCCATTGTACTAACAGCAAAAATGCATTTTTTAATTAGAATGTCCTCATTCAAACGAAGACTAAGGAGCAAAGCTCTGTTTGGTTGATCTTCATCCAATGCTACATCCACCGCCTGTGTTACAAGGTAATAAAAGAACAAAAACAATCATAGATTGTTAAAGATATTTGAAAGAAAAGAAAAAGAATGGAGAAGATGCAGTTTCGAAAATTCCAGGGAAAAAATACAACTACCAAGCAAATAGAAAAGGCATATTAACTAACTGGCTTGGTGTCATTTTAGATATTTTTAATAAGTAATATCCAGGAAACACACAATCACTCTTCTTTGTTAAGTCTATACAAAAAAGATTTGTCATCTTTGTAAATACCTCTGGTGTGACATCTATGTCAAGATCAGTTGGGTCAAATATGAAGCTGTCGTCAATTGAATAAACCAGAACCCCCTCTGTTGTTGCTGCTGCAAAACTCCGACCAGTAGGTGCAAGCCTCAAGCATTTTGTTCGAACAACTGGCCTCCCATTGTTAGGCAGAGATCCTGGTAGATCATAACCTAGCTTTCCCCTTGTCTGCTTCCCAACACCTTCTTCAATGTCGCTGTTATCATCATCAATTAAATCTAGTGGACCAGCTTCGGTCATATTTTTTGAGTTCAAGAAATCAAGAACTCCATCCAAAGAAAGATTGTGAGTTATTTGAAACCGTCGGAGCAATACCTGTGCAACATGATCCCATTGGTAAATATAACTCATTCACAATGCATATCTAAATATTTGGAACAAAAAAGAGAACTGGTTAACCTAGCAGAAGAGCACAGGCAAAGAACGCATGCAAAAACTCATGCAATTGTAGGATATATGTTTGCACAAGCTCACCTGATCGGCAACATCATACATGCAGATGAATTTGCTACTTCCCCCAGCTAGTATATAACTCCCATCGGCAGAATAACATAAGGTTGTGAAGCACTTCCCAGAGCTTGAGTTAGCAGCTGATCTACGATCTGTCATAAGACGCCCCCCAGCAATATCCCTACGACCCTCAATGGTGTACATTAATACGCCATCAATTGGGTCCCAGAAATGAATTTGCCCATCTAATGTGCTGCAAGCCAACTGCCTTCCATCTGGACGATAAACCACCGTGAGAACATCATGCGTGTGAGGAAATGTTTCAACAGCTCCTTTCCCCTCAAAAACATCCCACAACCGCACCGTTTTGTCCCACGAAGATGAAGCTAAGACTGCCTGCAACGGAACAAAACGCTCATATCAAGCTCCTGTGTCAAAGAAATGTCTTGTATAGCAACAACTGACTTTCACATAAACACGCAATATCAAGAGGTATAACTTTTGCAACTTAAGGAATGAAGATATGTGTGGTGATGGTTAACCTTACAGACGAAACAAAAGTAATCAATTGTGCCCAAAGCCAAACAGAAACCAAAGTAAAACTCACATTTGTAGGAGAAAATGTCAAACCATGCACAGGACCTTCATGACCACTAAGAATGTCCAACAAACGACCTGTCCTCATCGACCAAACAAAAACCTGTCATAAGTATTATTGAAGAAAACATTGTTAGGCAGTGACTGGGAGTATTGTTATGATTGATAAACACATAATTTATATGGCCAGCAAAGCACCTCAAATGAATCTAGTGTTCCAGCACATATGACTTCACCACTTGGATCTGTGGCCAGTGACACAAACTGTCTAGAGGAAGGGGTGGTAAATGTCTTAAAATTTCTGTAGCGCAACAAATCCCAAGCACGAACAGTTCCATCCAGAGATGCACTTAATAGAGTATTGTTGTTGTTCATAAAGTGGAGAGCAGTAATTGCATTAGTATGCTCAGAGAAAGTCACAAAGCAAAAGCCAGAAGAAGCAGTCCACACCTGCATAAAGCAAACATTAAAGCTTCTGGATATTATTTTACCCTAATGATTGATAATTTCAATATCTTTAAGCATAATATAATTCTCTAGCACAAGACTTTGGAGGAATGCCATCAACAACTTCCTCAGTCCTCAACAGGAAGTGGTACACGAGAAACTACATGTGAATTATGCAGCCTTCTGAAATCAAAATCCTGTATAACTCTACGAGATATAAAGGAACTAAAAGGGGTTAGTGGTAAAAAGTAATTTGGAACAATTCACTACACAACTCTAAAAGATCTGCAACAAATAGCAGACATTAATAAACTCTAATAGTAATACACAAAAAATAAAATAAAAAGGAGAAAAAAAGACGAAATGAAAAATGAAACTTATATGCTTAAACAGCCATGCTACAATCTTAAATGTGATTTCATCAGGAAACACAATGCTTATGCGTTCAAATATAAGGAGTTACAGTGAAAGCTCATAAAAATTAGTCTCTAAATGGGAAAAGCATGTTCATGGTATACATTTACCTTAATTTTGTTATCATCAGCTCCAGTAGCCAAGAGCTGCGAATCTGGTGAATAAGAAAGGCAATTCACGTCAAAATAATGTCCTTGCTGCTTCAATATGTAACTCTCAGACCGCCACTCCCAGACGAGTAACTGTCCAAGTTTTGCACACCCAAATATCAACCAATTCCCAAGTTCGTTAAAAATTGCTGTTGTGATTTTCTCTCTTGATATAGACAGTAAGTGAAGACAAACAAAATCAGGCATCTGGTACAACCCAAATACACCATTCGAGAATCCAACAACCATCATATCAAGCCCCCTGCTATAATCACATGCTGTCAACTTTGCTGGAGCTTGCATGAAATTGTTCTTATTCAACAACTCCCACTTCACCTTTCGCAAATAACCACCACCCTCTTCATCCAATTCAACATCTTTTCCATCATAATCCTTCCTCTTCTTCAATTCGCCTCCATTATCTGCTTCTAAATTCCCTTCACTATCCCTATCTGGCGTGCCTGGAGAAGGCGCTTCTGAGTTTTCAACTTCCATTTCAGCAAGCCCAGCTTCATAACTCCAGCTAAATAGATAACAATCACGAGTAACCGTATAAACTTTGCTCACCTTGTTTGTTTTCTTATCAACACCAAAAAACACACCCACAACTGTATCTCTATGACCCAAAAACAAGAACGGTTTAAACCGAACCAATTTATCTTTCTTAATATAAAACAACCTAGCCGTCAAATCTTTGGACCCAGCAAGCAAATAATTCGAGTCTGGGCTCCAATCCAATGCAGTAACCTTATCGTCGAAATCAGCAAAAGTCCTAACCAATTCAAAAGGAAAATACTCTTTCTTAAAACCAGGAGAGCGCCATATTTGGAGAAACTTACCAGTTGCAACGGCGATATAAGAACCATCGGGACTGAATTTCACAGCATTAACAGTACTCTTGAAAGTCATTCGGTGAAGAACAACTCTCCGGCGCAAATTGATGAATAAGCATCTCCGATTCTCATCGATGGTAACAAGAAACACGCCATCTGAAGAGGCAGCAATACGGCAAATGTTGGAAGATGATTGGATGGGCAGAGTTATGGTTTTAGATTTGACTAAATCAGTAACTGAGACCCTATTTCCCACAGGTGATATTAGTTCATTGTTACCTGTGACTACAGCATCTCCTCCTCTGTACGGAGCACCAAGAAGATTTTGAAACCTGAAATTCATAGTTTTGAAGTTCTATGATTCTCTACTTTTCCTAGGGTTTATCAGATATGAGCTATTCCTTTCCAGGTCGTACGTAGGGTTTTAGGAGAGATTTTGGGAAAGTAGAAGCGACGAAGCGTTTAGTTTTGCTGGGCCGAAAACACTACGAAAACGTGTTTGGATATCAATAGCCCACAAAAATATAAATCTTAAATATTTTTTACAATATAGAATATAAATTGCTTTTTAGCTTTTATGATCATTGCCTAATTGTTCTTTATTATGTCAAAACTTCTTTATATTTAATCTTTTAGCAAGCTTATGATAGCTCGAAGTTATGAGTTAAATTTATACAAGTTTTAGGTTATGAAAAATTTCCTTTAATTCATATAACATTATAAAAGATTTGATTTTAACAATAATTAAAAAAAATAAAACTTAATAATGCATGTACTTATCACATGGAATTTACAATAGTCGTCCTGACAAGTTCTGAATGCTGCTACTTATTTCTTTAACCATTACATATTGTTTGTTGTACAATTTTACAAAAAAATCTATATATAAAGAAAAAAAAATTGTGTTTGAATTAGAAAGTAGGTATATGGAGCAATTTGCTCCTAAATTTTAAGATTACATGTTTAAATGATCCTATATTTATTAAAAAAACAGATTTTATCATCTCTTGAATTTGTCTTTTAAAAATATAGCAATAATCGAATTTTATATGATTTAACTAAATTATAATTAATTAGCAAGTGGATGTCCAACTCTAATTCAAATAGTATAAGGGGTCTAACTCGACCTACTTTCCTGAATTTTATTATAATAAAAAAAGGTTTAATATTGATTTAACTTTTATGATTTTATGTTTTCAAATTACATTTGCATATAAGTACACTTTATACATAGAAGATAATTGATAATGTTATTTCATACTTCAAATTTGTGTCAATTACATATTTTCATTTTTATTAAATAATTATCTAAAAATACTAATTATTATCCGGAGCAGTGAAACGTAATAGTGCTAAAGCTATCCTAATTTTGGAACTTTTTTTTTTTATAACTTGTACTAAATTATTGCAATAATATTTTTATTAAAGGATAAGATTTATGCCTAAACAATTTGGCATTTATAATTTGCTGTAACTGAAATTCTTCTCAGCAGTCAGTAGAGAATTGAGAGAGCAGCAGAAGAAAGAAAACACGGGCAAAACTTAATGTAGTAAACAGATTGAGAGAGAATCACCATTACAAAAACTCAATATTATAATCTAAAACTACAAGCAAACATAACCCATCTAGTAGTTTTCTTTTCTATAAAGTGAAATGAACATCACAAAGCTTTTATTCCAAGGATAAGGAATTGCAAAACGGAATCATCTACCTACTTGTACATGTGCCTTGTGACTTTTCTTATTGTTACTCTACTGTACTAATACTAGCTAGTATTGCCTCATTAACTCCAAAATGCTGCTCCTTTCACAAAACTTTAACGAGACCCTTCTAGTCCCAACCTTCCAATTAACCAATTGCAGACCTCGTTCATTTCTTTAGGAACTGTGTAATGTCCAAGCCTGCATCATGTACAAACTTAAAGAATGCAGCAGTTTCTATCTTTTATAAGGAAAAGAAAAAGAAAAAGAAAAGATTGGAGATTTCTGAGCAATGGAAACATAACAATTACCCATCAAAAGATTTCAATTGAAGTGATCGAAATCCCGCTGAAGTTAAAGTATTCGCCGATTTCTCTCCATACTTGTAGGGGACAACATCATCACCTAGATTCGAAATAAACATCAGTTAGTTATATGTGGATGTTACTCAACCATAGAACTTGTTGGCTCTCTTCAAGTTTCTAGACCCATAAGGTTCATGCAAATATGTTATTGGGGGAGATAATGGTTCAAGTACTTGGGTTCAACTGACAAATATTCATGTGACTTTCCTTTATGATATATCTAGCATGTATTGTAAACATGATTCCAAGTAATGTGAACATTATACATACAGCTTCCGTGACAGAGCAAAATCGGTAAGGACACTGCACGCCTTGTGGCATCATGTAACACTTCTACTTTGTTCTTTAGGCTCCTGCATAGCAAGTAAACTTCAGCTATACTTCAAATATATAAAACACTTAGCATCTCCTCACCAAACTTGAGTTATGGCTAGCTTTTGGATCTATATGTGAAGTATAATATAATTATTTCAGTTCTTACTGAGAAAGTATAGGACACTGCTGTTACCAAAAGCTCAAACTTGTGAATAACAATGGTTACATGAAAAGTTCTATGAGAACCAATGGAGAAAGTATTTTTTTTTAACATAAGTATTATGCAAAGACGTCCTTCATAAACAAATACGTCCTTCATAAACAAGGAAGAAGATTTAATTCAAGAGGATTCTAATATTCTATACCTTGATCCTGGGAGCCAGCCACTGAGTCCAATGACAATCCTTAAGTTGAGACGATATGGGTTTCCATTTCCGTACCTTCCCATAGCATAACAAGTTGCAGAGTAAAGGGACATTGCAGCACCCATACTAAAGCCTCCTACACCTACTTTCACTGTCCAACAAAGAACAATACAATAGTGGTAATTTCATCAGCCTGAGTTTAACAACACATCACATCATCTATATTGCAGCATAAATACATATTCCTTAAGAATAAGGTGCTAAAATTTAATATGGATAGTGGTCCTATGTTAGAATATTTTCTTGGATTTCTTTCAAAAAGAGAATATGTTCTTGGAATTATGGGAAGTCTCGTAAACAAACATTCTTATAAATAGTACGGAACAGCACGACAATTTGAGAAAAATATCTCTAAAGTAATATTTTCTTGAGAGTTGAAATTACCATCAGGTGGCTCAGTTGACAATAAGTTAGCAATATGTGCTGCCGTAGCATCTAAACCCTCCCAATCATCTGGACCATCATCTGAAAGTTCTCCCACATCAAACCCTGAAAAGAATCACAAAATCACTCAATATATTCTCATGATTAGCATTAAAATCTCAGAAGAAAATTGAGTTTTCTTCAAAATAGTATATGTTGGAAATGAATTTAAATATATATATATATATATATATATATATATATATATATTTATTATTTTATGACCGTTATTTCATAAAGTATGTAACTGTCATTTTCATAATTATATGGCCGTTATTTTCATAATTATGTGACCGTTATTTTTATAATTATGTGATCGTTACTTTTATGACCGTTATTTTCATAATTATGTGGTCGTTACTTTTATGACCATTATTTTCATAATTATGTGACCGTTATTTTTATGACTGTTATTCTTATAATTATGTGACCGTTATTTTTATGACTGTTATTCTCATAATTATGCGACTGTTATTTTTATGACCGTTATTTTCATAATTATGTGACCGTTATTTTTATGACTGTTATTCTCATAATTATACGACCGTTAATTTCATAATTATGTGTCCGTTATTTTTTACCGTTATACATATTTTTTCAACTATAAATAGGGGCAATAGCCCTCAGTTTAGAATACAACTTAACAACTCAAAAACAGTTCTATAGTTTTTCATAGCAAAATCAAAGAAAAGAAAATTCAGAATTATTTTCTCAGATTTCCGAGCAACATAAATATTTAAGAGGTGTAGTATTCCGAACTTCATCAGTGCAGTAAAGTTCCGAAACAAAAAAAAAAGATTTCTGGGTTGTTGTATCCTGGGGACGACGAGGCTGTGTTTCCTTGCACAAGTTTGGGCAGAGCTGCGAAACGTCTTAAAGATAGCGACCTAGTCCACGACTCAACCCAAGCAGTATATCGATAATATTGTTCTTATATAGTTTTTCATATATTTGTACCAACAATTTTAAGACGTATTCTATCTGCCATGTCTACTGAAATGTTAAGTGTTGATCTCAACAAACCATTTCGTTTTGAAGAACTATACTTTAAAAATGGAGAAAAAAAATATTATTCTTCTTAACCATGTAAAATGTCGCTTTTGTTTTTATTATTAAAAAACCAACACTACCTAATTCTTATACTAAAGCTAAAATAAAAGATTTAAACACCTGGATAGAAAATTATTTTCTATGCAAACTTTTTTTATTCTTAATGGACTAGCTGATGACTTGTATGATTATTATAACTCTGATATCGTCTGCTAAGGAAATTTGGGAAGCACTTCAAAAGAAGTACGATACTGAGGAAGTTGGAATTAAGAATTATGATGTCAGTAGATACATGAAGTATCAAATGATTGATGACAAATCTGTGGAAGCTCAATCACACAAACTGTAGAAAATAACACACGAAATAACTTCTAAAGGAATGACTTTAGATGAACAATTTCAAATAGCTGTTATTATAGAGAAATTACCCCATGCTTAGAAAGATTTTAAGAATACACTTAGACATAAAACTAAAGAATTTTCTTTAGAAAGTCTTATAACCCGTTTAAGAATAAAAGAAGCTCGAAAATAAGACCAAAGAGATGAAGTACTCGTTGTCTTAAATAATAGTACCAATAAAAAACCCTCTTCTATAATTCTGAAACCTAAAGGTCGAAATATGAAAACTCAGAATCGTAATAATAACCAAAACCGCAACCACCAAAATAGAAATAGAAACTATCCTCCCCAGAATAGACCTCAACCCCCCTTAAGGAATAACACATTCATGTGTTATAGTTGTAACAGACCTGACCACTTGGCTAGGAACTACCGAAACAGAAATCCTTCTGTCCCACAGGCGAACCTTACCGAAGATCAACTTATTGTTATGATATCTTAAGTCAATTTTGTTGGTGGATTTGAGGGGTGTTGGGTGGACACTGGTGCTTCTCGTCATGTTTGCTATGATCGAGATATGTTCAAGTCCTACTCTGAGTTTGAGGATAAGAAATTGTTGTTGGGCGACTCTCACTCCACTAAAGTCGTTGGTACTGGTAAGGTGGAATTGAAGTTTACCTCTGGAAAGATTATCATCTTGAAAGATGTCTTGCATACTCCAGAGATGAGAAAGAACTTAGTTTTGGGATATCTGTTTTACAAAACTGGGTTTACTCAAACTATAGAGGCTTATCTATATACAATAACTAAAAATAATATTTTTTGTTGGGAAAGGGTACGCCACTAATGGCATGTTTAAATTGAATGTTGAGTTCCTTTAATATTTGGCATGCTAGACTTTGTCATGTTAATAAACACATAATCAAGAACATGAGTAGCTTAGAACTATTTCCTAAACTATCTTTGAATGATTTTGGAAAAATGTGACTTTTATAGTCAAGCTAAAATAATAAAAACTTCACATAAGTTAGTAGTTAGAGAATCTGAACCTTTAGAATTAATACATTATGACATATATGAACTTGATGAAAATTTAACAAGAAATGGGAAATACTATTTTATAACTTTTATAGATGACTGTTCAGATTATACTTATGTATATCTAATGAAAAATAAAAGTGAAGCGTTTGACATGTTTAAAATATTTATGACTGAGATTGAATTAACTTAACAGAAAAATAAAAAGATTTCTAAGTGATAAAGGCACTAAATATGATTCCAACATTTTCAATGTTTTAAAAAAAAAACTCATGGAATCATACATGAAAAAACTGCACCTGATTTTCCTGAAATGAATGGTAAAACTGAAAAAAAAATTGAAACTTTTGATGAATTAGTTATTACAATTTTATTAAACTCTGGTGCTGATTCCCATTAGTGGGAGGAAATTTTATTAACTGTTTGCTATGTGCTAAATATAGTGCCTAAAGCTACTAGAAAAATTTCACCATCTGAAATTTTGAAAAATAAGAAACTTAACTTATCTTAAAACTTAGGGTTGCTTAATCTATGTTAGGATCCCTGATCCTTAAAAGAAATAAACTTACTAGTAGAACATACAAATGTGTATTCATAGGATATGTTGTGAATAGTAAAACTTATAAATTCTTGATTTAAATGATCATAGTTATATAATCAAATGATGTTGACTACTGTGAACATAGGTTTCCATTTAAATTGAAGAATAGTGGGGGCTCGTCTTTTAGTTGTTTACCCATAACTAGAACTAGTAAACAAAATGAGGAATTAAACATTAAAATTAGGAGAAGTAAATGAGCTCGAACCCTTAAGGACTTTGGGTCTGATTTTTATGCTTATACCTTAGAAGAAGATTCCCAAACTTTTCGAAAAAAAACCCTTATCTTCTTTAATGCCAACTTATAGGAAGAAGCCATAAATGATGAAATAAACTCTCATGAGTATAATAAAACTTAGCATTTAGTTGACTTACCTCATAGTTGTAAAACCATAGGATGTAAATGGATACAAAAGAAGAAATTAAAACTCAATGGTACTATTGAAAAGTACAAAACTCGTCTTATAGTCAAAGGGTACAGGCATAGAGAAAATATAGATTTCTTTGATACCTTTTCACCAATCACACGAATAAATTACATATGTGTACTTTTCTCTCTTGTTACTATCCATGATTTAGTAGTGCACCAAATGAATGTCAAAACTACTTTCTTAAATGGTGGCTTAGAAGAAGAAATGTATATGGACCAATTTGAGGGTTTTGTTATCTCAGGTCAAGAAAATAATGTTTTTAAACTATATAAATATTTGTATGGTCTAAAACAAGCACCTAAACAAATCTTGAATTTTTTTTTGATAATATAGTTATCCCAAATGAATTCAAAATGAATGAAAGTGACAAATGCATTTATTATAAATCATAAAATGACATTTACACTATTATATGTTTATATGTGGATGACAGGATTATTTTTGTGTCAAATATTCATGTTAATGTGAAAATTTTGTTATGTGCTAACTTTGATATGAAAGACCTCGGAGAAGCGAATATAATCATTGGTATAAAGATTACTAGGTTTGAAAAAGGGAATTTCTCTAGATCAATCTCATTACATTGAGAAGATCTTAAAGAAATATAATTACTTTAACTGTAAACCTGCATATACTCCTTATTATCCTAGTGTAAAGTTGTTCAAGAACACTGGGGACGGTGTTAGATAAAATGAGTATGCGAGCATCATTGATAGCTTACGTTATGCTACTGATTACACTAGACCAGACATAGCTTATGTTGTGGGACTACTACGTAGATTTATCAGTAAACCTAGTATAGAGCATTGAAATGTAATTGAAAGAATCATAAGATACCTTAAGAGAACTATGAACCTTAGATTATATTATAAGAAGTTTCCCGCTGCTCTAGATGGATACAGTGATGATGATTGGAAGACTCTATCAAAAGACTCCAGAGCAACTAGCAGCTATATATTTAGCATTGCTAGTGGAGTTGTTTCTTGGAAATAGATAATACTGCTAGTGAAGAAGCAGACTAGTTAAGAAGTCTGTTAGCTGAGATCCCTTTATGGGAAAGATTGATACCAACTGTTCTGATCCATTGTGATAGTACCGCGACTATTGCAAAGATTTAGAACCATTATTACAACGACAAGAGATGACAAATACACAATATTGTTAGAAAATTTCTCTCTACAGGAACTGTAAGAATGGATCATATATGTACTGATGAAAATTTGACTAATCTTTTGACGAAAGGATTAACAAGAGAGAAGGTTTTCAAAAATCTCGAAAGGAATGTGACTGATGCCCTTAGAATGAAGAGTCACTCATGATGGTAACCCAACTTATAGACTGGAGATCCCAAGAAATAAGTTCAATGGGTAATAACAAATCATGAAGTGATATGAGATGAATCATGCTATTATGAAGTCACATTCTATATTGTTAGAAGCATGAAGTCCTGAAGCGACAGAAAGGATGAGTTAATTATTAAACTCTTAATGAGTTCTATACTATATGTGGAGTGGAGTACGTAGCTACATGAGTACTCTTGATAGACTCACCTATGTGAATGTGGAACTATGGTCGCCTCCTATGAAAATTTTGGGCAAAATTTACTAGAGCATTCACTATACTGGGATACACGTGCATGGACGTAAAGCACGGGTTTTTCGAACTATACCTTGGAAAGGTTGTGTGTGTAATGTTGTTAGAGATAGAGTTCAAAACTACGAGTTATTCTAGTATATTCTAAAGCATCAACCCTATGCAAAGGTTCAAGTCGATAGACACCTTTTGCTTATGCACAATCTTATACTTTTAATTGATTGGTTGCTCGATGAAACTATTTTTATTTAAAATTCAAGGGATTGTTGGAAATGAATTTAAATATATATATATATATATATATATATTATTTTATGACCGTTATTTCATAAATTATGTAACTGTCATTTTCATAATTATATGACTGTTATTTTTATAATTATGCGACCGTTACTTTTATGACCGTTATTTTCATAATTATGTGACCGTTACTTTTATGATTGTTATTCTCATAATTATGCGACTGTTATTTTTATGACCGTTATTTTTATAATTATGTATCCGTTATTTTTTACCGTTACACATATTTTTTCAACTGTAAATAGGGACAATAGCCCTAAGTTTAGAATACAACTTAACAACTCAAAAAAAGTTCTATGGTTTTTCATAGCAAAATCAAAGAAAAAAAATTCAGAATTATTTTCTCAGATTTCTGAGCAACATAAATATTTAAGAGATGTAGTATTCCGGACTTCATCAGTGCAGTGAAGTTCCGAGACAAAAAAAAGATTCTGAGCTGTTGTATCCTGGGGACGAGAAGGTTGTGTTTGTTTGCACAAGTTTGGGCAGAGCCGCGAAACGTCTTAAAGATAGCGACCTAGTCCGCGACTCAACCCAAACAATATATTTCAATATATCAGTAATATTATTCTTATATAGTTTTTCACATATTTGTACCAACAGTATCATACACACATGATATGATAGGTTATTCATCAATGAAAAAAGAAAGCAAAGGAGGGTAGATTTAGATCTTACAAGCAGTGCATGAAAAACCCCCTAGTGCCGCCACAGGACGGGTAGGAGCAGTAGGACAGATCCATTTAATCTGCACCAAATTAGAAAACAGATAGGAACACAATCGAACGAAGAAACTTAAAAATGTGTTTAAAGAAAATAAATATAACTCCTCCATATTTATAAAGATTTAGTCGAAGACATATCCTTACATTTGGAAGAGGAAGAGATTCCAAGAGCTGAGATGAGCTGCAACCAGATAGAGTAACAAGTGAGACATGTATCAGGCAATAGGCATACGAAAAAAATGCAACTACCGGAGTTTGGCGTATACTCTAAACTCCTAACTTATTGCATAAATATGAATGGCCTATGTCAGAAGGTCATGTCTAGTACTAGATCATATAGAAAACCGAGCAAACTAGTTGTCCATCCACTAATAAATTTGGCATAAACTCCTTCCCAAATCAATGCCTATGAGAAGTAAGCTTAGCATTGCATGTTAATATCTCGAATCAGAATCTGAATTAAAAAGAAAGCTACCAAAGGAAACTCTTATTAAATGGACCCACCAATATAGAGCATGCCAATGGGTTGACATTCTAAAACACCTTTTACATTATTGTCTATAAGAAACAAAAACTCCATCTTTGCAATACAAGATATGTACTTAATTATGTACTTAATACAACAGGAATGGAGTTGCATCAACCATTTACTCGTCGAATATGGGCAACTATCATAACCTGAGTATTCACCTACTCCTAACAATAAACAAACGAAAAGATTTAAAAAAATTGCCAACGAACTTGTGGTTCAACAGCATGTAGCCCACTTGGACATGTAAAAGGTCTGGAGTTTGAGAAAACAAAATTAGAAGTTTTGAGCTTCCACGTGTGGAAACAAAAAGTAAGGAGCAAGAGTATGTTCTGCTTGCAGAAAATAAGAATCGTACAATTCTAGGAAGAGATCTTTTAGAGAAAGGTACACTATAATGCAAAAAATATCTGTCCATAAAGGAATATAACAAAGGTAGAAAATAAAATACCTTAAGCCATTATCACCAAGCCCATGTAGCCAAACTATTGTTGCTTGATGTCTTCCTTTGGGCTTCACCACATGAGTCCTTCCAAACTCTACTGTCCTCTTAGCAGTCCTACTACCTGATTTTATTTTTATTTTCAAAAGACAAGGTACCGCTCAGAAACATTGTAAACTCAGACAACAAAGGAAAAAATCTAATTCAAGAGGTAAGAAACAAACAAACCAGAACCCATATGGGAGTGTGGATAGCTCATCCTGATGATTTGGATAACTCTGCTCAATAGACAAAGGCTACTTCTATTGCAAACCAGTGAGCAAAGGGCAAGGACTACAATGAAGAGAAGTTTAAAATAACAACGTGTATTTATAGACAAATGGGGAACCAGAAAATGGAATAAAAGGAGTGAATATGCAGCACAATGTATGAGATAAGAGTGTACACCAGCTATGAACTGCGTCTAAAACAGCCTAGAAATACAAAAAAGAGAGAAGCATCAATGAAAAGGAGAGGTAAAGACAATGACAAAAGAAGAAAATCTTTTTTAAGAGCCAGAGAGAATCCAAACAGAGCAGAGCACATTCATCCATTCCTAATCCTAATTCCTAAGCCACACCCCCACCCAGTTGAGAGAGAAGAGACGACTCTGGATTTGCAACATAAGAGAGAATCTATGCCCTGTGGCAGTGGCCATAAAATAAAGCAAACCCAACCAACAACAACTCAAGAATATTTCTGAAAACAAGTAAGAACAATCCAAGTTTGTAAAAGAAAATATCTTTTTCTCAATCATTAGTTTATGAATTTCTTATGATTGATGGATACCCATTAACTAGAAAGTAAAATTTTATTAGTTCAACTTTATTATTATGATAAAAACTAAAACCTAAGCAATGGAACTGTTCCTCTATCGATGAACAGAGTCTTTAGCTCTCTTTCCTCTGCATTGTTTTGTAAATTTCAGTATCTTTTGTGGGTCACATATATATATACTCTCATTCACATAGTCACATTACAAGATCTCTAACCTGGATTTGTTAGGAGGAACAGACAAGAAGAAAAGCAATCCAACTTTTTTCTCTCCTCCCATCCTCACTAGTGATTTTTCTGTTTGCCACTAACAGCTTGGTTGCTCAAGCGTCAAGCCCCACCCACTAAAGTTTTTGTTCGCTTCTGCTCATCAAAGACACCAAATATCATTAGGCCAAGAACATGTCCAAGATTAGATCTTTTTCATTGATGATATTTTGACAAAACCTCACACGGACACAGTCAAATATGGAGAATAAAACCTTAAAGACTGCGCCACATTATTTAACATAAAATTACAATGAATTTTCGGTGGAAATAACTCCAGGTAATTGTCAATAATCATCCTGAGTTCCTTTACACGAATATTAACATTTCCCTCTAATTTCTAAAAATATCGCCAAAATCTTTTAACAATATAATTTACTTGAAAATAGTAATTTAAATACAAATAAATAAATAAAAATAGTAATTTAAATTGAAATAAAATCTTAACTATAATGAACAAACTACTCATAAAAAATACATTTACATTTTTGAAAAATAGTTTTTCATCTTATTTTAATATCTCATTTTATATACACCAATCAAATATTAACATATTAATTTTGTACCCGTACTCAAATTTAAAATTATCATGATTTAAGTAAGTTAAAATAAATGTAAAAAACTCATATAAAATTAAAAATAAATAAATAACTCCAACAAATTAATTAAGTATATACTTGGAAAAAAAATTGAAGAGATCTAAAAAGTAATAAATGAACAAAGAAATAAATAAAATTTATGCCAAGCTTTACTACTTTTAAATTGTTATATTTTTTCAAAAAAAAAAAGTTATATTATTGCAAGTTAATATTTTTAAGCTTTAAGCTAAATTTTCTATATGTATTTTTATATATAATTTGTTATATCTAACATATTTTTTATGACCAATGTTTTATCCACATGTATTTTTATATGTAAAGTGTTACATTTATTATAATTATAGTAATCCAATAGATGTAACATATTACGATTATTTGAATCTTTGTATAAAACATGTTATATTTATTGAAACTACAATAAAATTATGATGATGGCTTTTGGAGCACAAGTGGAGTCATAGAAACTATGATGGGTCCTCGAAGATAGTTGCTAAAGATTAATAATATTTTTTTTCTATATATGCATAAAATTTAAATTTAAATATTGTATATATCATATATTTAAATATGAAAATAATTTAAAATAAAATTCAACATCAATACAACCGTACTCGATTTAAAAAAAATTAATTTATTTAGATTCAGATTGATTACATCATCGGATTAGATTAAAATTGTTAGCATCATCGGATGAAATTTGATTGATTATATCATCAAATCATTTTTGAATTGATTAATTAAATTATCAAATCAAATTAATATAAAAAAATTAAATTTGATTCAAATTGGATTATATTTCAATTAATAAAAAATTAACAATTTCAATCCACCATTCACCCTATCAGCTTCGACCAATAATAAAGTGAATAAAATAGAATGTCCCATATTTAAAAATGATAAGTTATAAAGAAGGAGGACAATTTTGTATTAAAAATATAATGTCAACCTATTTAACAAATATTGTGTAACGAGTAAATTTATTTAAGAGTGTATTTTATTCACCTTTAATCCATTATTTTAATGTAATATTTCAAATCATAAATTAATCAACTATAATATATCAATTTAAATAAAAATACTTATTATATTTATTTATGTAATATTATGTCATTTTCATGTCTACTTATTGTGTTAAATAATAATAAGATAGAATAACACATAATTCTTTAATTTTTATCAATTTTATACTTTCATTATTTAACTTGTTAATTAAAAATTTTATTTCAAATTAAAAAATTAGTTAAAATTTTAATCATAATTTGAAATAATTTTTTTATTATGATTGGATTAAATTTAATAAAATTAAAAAATTAAATAAATATTTAAAATAAAGTTAAAATATTAAAGTAACTAAGGGGCTATAATTATTCTTTGGCTTATAAAAATATATTTTAAAAGAGATGATTTGTGTTGTCTCGTTATAAATTCATATTTATAAAATAAATTATGTGATTAATTGTGTTGTCTCAATATCCTATTGTAACACAAATTGCAAACCTAATTTAATGGAGCATAAATATATGTAAAAATTTCTTAAAATAATTATAAAAATAACACTTATAAAATTTATAATAAAAAAATAACACTTAATAATATAAATAGGATTTAGTTAGTTTACAAATATTAAACGAGTTTAAATGGTTTTATTTTAATTTAAACAATATTTAATTAAATATTAAATGTAAAATGATATGTTAAATTTTTTAATAATAAAAATATATAAGAAGAATATAAAAAAAATATTTAAATTATAAAAATATTAATTTTGGTTATTTTTAGGAAGAGTAAGTTACTTAAAAAAAATTATATTCCCCAATCACCAATCACCAATCACGTTATTAGGTAAACTTTGGCTAAAAAAAAATATGACCATAGTTACACTTTGGCTTTCGATCCCTTTCTTGTCTTTTTGCTTTTGATTTGATGGAGTGTGCCTCTTCTATTTGTATTCTTATTATTTTTTTCTTTTCTTCTTAAATTATGCACCCTTATTCGGAGCTAGTTATATTATTAATAAGTTACCAGTTGATACCTTCCAAAAGTAAATAAGTTCATACCGACTCCAAATTATATAAGTTATATATTGGAATTAAATTAATTACAATTTAATTAAAAAAAATTAAATCCATAATAAAAATGGTTGACCGAAGAACAGTTTCGAAAAAAATGAAGTTTTAGGATACGGGTGCAAAAATATCGATAATATTGGTTAATATAATTAATTAATTAATTAATTTAGCAGTATCTGATCTTTGCTGATAATTAATGTCAACATTTAGTACAAGTTACCTTTTAGTTAGTCAACTAGTTTCTGTCCCACACTCAATAAAGGGAAGAATAAAACTTAATCGGCTGGTACTAATAATATATAGGTTTTGTTTATATGAGACAATATATTCTGTTGGCACTACTTTGGAGACTAAACTAGCATGTTTTAATTAATAAATAATATCCAATTTTGTGATTTTAATTTTTGTAGATATTTTTTAGAAAATTAAATAATTAATAAATTTTATATTTTAATTAATTAATTTAAATAAAAATTATCATTATGATCTATAAATTAATGTATTTGAAACACTTTAATCTCTAAAATAATAAGTAATACACTTTAATATTCGTACTTTAAACGTTTAAAATAATTTAAATTTACGTCTTTTGGGATAATTTAGTCTCTAAATTTTATTAATATTGAACATTTTAGTTAGTATTTAAGATAATTTATTTAATTTAAGGATTAATATTTAAAATTAGTAAAATTTAAGTAATAAAATATATTAATTAAAAATTTAATGATTAAAATATAACAATGATACAAATTTAATGAAATAATATGGTGAACCCACCCATGATTCCATAATTCAATTTCATATTCTAGTTTGATTGTCCATATGCAAAGCTGTTGCGCAAACTAAAAAAAATAAATAGTAATAGGGATTAGGGGGGGGGGGGGGGGGGGGGGGGGTCTAGTAATCTCTTTGAAGAAAGCACCGAGCTAGCTAGTTAGGTTCTGTTCTAAAATTTAACACTAGTTTTGAAGAAAAGCATAGGATTATTATATTAGTTTTGAAAGAAGCAAAAGGCAATATTATATTCCGATCTGGGCTAGATAATATAGTCCTTGATCTTGTTTGTGATATATAGTCTTATCCGAACGACCCTAAATATAGGATGAAAAAGAAGACAAAAGATTCATAAATAACTAGACTTTTGTGAACCATACTATGTTATGAAGGTAGAACTTCACTTCCAATATTAAAGTAGAAAGAATAAGGAACGTACGTTTCTTTTTTATTATTCATTTTCCCTATTGGTTATATTTCTCTTCTTATATATGTCTACTAGTTAAAAATCTTTAATTTTTCAATAGTTTAATTTATACTCACTTGATACAATAACCAATAAAAATAAAGAAAATTAAAATTTTCAAGTTTTCAATTTAAATGTGAAAATAAATAAAAAAATATAAATTTTTGAGTTAATTAACGAGCAACAATTAAATATGAATATAATAAGTATTATTATTATATATGCATATTTATTGGTTTGTGATTTATACGATATAATTTTCAAATAAAATATCTAATATAATGGTTATTTATATTTTAACATTAAAAAGGTCAAAAGTATCATGTTTAATAAGTAAAAAAAACAAAATACATGTTTAATAATTAAAATACAATTTTTTTTAAAAAGGAAAATACATATGTATATTAAGATGATTAAAATAATTTTAAATTTAATCAGGTTTAACGTTTATAATTTAATATATATATATATATATTAAAAAATATAAATATGTGTGTAATACATGTGTTATTTCGTTATATTAAAAAAATTATTAAAATTAATTTTATACTTAATTAATACTTTTTTTATAAATATATGAATTTAATGATTTTTTTTTATAAAATAAATATACTTATAAAAACTTATTGGCTAGAGACATGCTTTTTGTGCTTTTGAAGTATTAATTAATATACTTTTTACTCATTTTAATTACATTAATTTGCTATATAATATTATGAATAAATTATAAATATCTTCCTTTAAATTTATTAAAATAATATAAAAATCCTTCAAATTTTTTTAAAAATAATTACATCTTAGAGTGACTTTCTAAATCTTTGTAAGGGAGTTGTGTAAAAATAAAATGATAAAATTAAGATATATGAAAAAAGATAATATAATATAACAATCATTTAAAAACTGTAATTATCTATTTTTAAAATTTAATAAATTTATTTGCAGTTTTATAAAATTTCATAGATGTTTACGTACTTTTCCCTAACATTATAGTATAACTGACCAACTATTTTTTTTTAATATTAATCTAATAAAGGTAAAAAAATAACTGAGAAAATAACTTCTTGAAAATAAGAAAATAATTATCCGATATATGTGTACATAATATTTAAGAAATTTCAGACTATCAAGCTAATAAGTTTTTTTTTTTAATGGAAAAATATCGGAAAGAGATCAATAAACATATTTAAGTTATATTAATCATTATATTCGAAGTTTTAAATAAAATTTAATTATATGTAATAGTATAAATATTTTCTAAACTAAAATAACAAGTAATTTGTATATCTAAGATAACTTTTTAGATGTAATTATTGCATAATCTGTTAACCACTTAATGTTACAGTACATTATTCTCACTTAAGTTAAAAATTTATTTGACACATAATTAAGAGTTTGGTCGATATTATTGTATTATATGATTTATAATTTAATTTGTTATTTCTTAAATTTTAATTTAAATAAAATATAATTAAGAGAATTAAATAAAAATAAATTTTTTTTTTATTCGGTTAATTTTTCGTAAGAAATAAATATATAATTTAAATATTATTTGTAAAATAAATACAGAATCGATCTATGCATTTCCGTACTGTATTAATACTTGTCATTGCTTCGTCTCTCACCCAGATTTCTACGTAAAAAAACGAATATAAAAAAGAAAGTAGTGACATGACATAATCAAAAAGGCTTGATATGATTATCTTTTTCCGTGTCGATTTATATGGTAACCTCCTGAAAACCTTACAAATAAGAATGAAATCATTGTCACGTTGCAAAATAAAATGCGAATTGATGCAAAGGTTTCATCAGTTCACGATGTTACCAATAATTATAAAGAATAAGTGAATATATATAACATTATTATTTTTTATATAAATTTGATAGATAATATCATTTAATTTATCTATTTATAATTGATATTTTTAATATTTATTTATTTAAAAAGTATTAAATAATGATAAATAATATTTTAACATATTAATATTATTTTTACTTACCTACCTACCTACCTAGAAAAAGAAAATGAAAGAAGAACAATCCAAATATGTGTTTCATTTTCATGAAAAACAAGAGACATTTTGTTTCAACTTTACAAATCATAAAACACAAAAATTAATTAAGGACCACTAATTAATTAAACCATGCACGCACTTCTCAAGTATATATCGTTGGATGTAAAAGAAAGCTACACCACAACCCATGCATATATCTTTCTTTTCGTAATCTATAAAACAGAACCTTCCATCTATCAAGAAGTTAATTATATAGGGTTCTCAGAATTGAGTTTCCATTGTTGCTAAAACATAAAGAGAGAATATTTGTTGTTTTTATTCTAAATGAATCAATTGATACAGAAATAAAGAGATCTTTGGACAGATTGTGAAATTTTAAGAACCAATCATATATTTCTTTCCCTGCAACTTTTTGTTTGAGGCAGACAGAAACATTTGGATTACAAAAATGGAAAGATTTTATTTTTTTATTTTTTTTAACAAACTAGCTTTCTAATGAGGAATAACCTGAAATAACAACTCATATAAAATGCCCTTCAACGTGTTTTCGTATGAAACTGTGAAAAACTTTGGGGGAAAAAATCAATTATTTGTTTTTACTTTTTTGCCACCATTATTATTTTTAATTAAAATTAAATTTTTAAAAACGGTTGCTATTTTCAGATAAAAAAAACACCCATATATGATAGAACAATTTAAAAAAAATTCCTAATAATTTTTAAATTATATTATTTATAAAAATAAAAATATTGTTATAATATTAGCAAAAATTGTTCTAAAAATAGGCTATTCTTTATAATAAAAAAATTATCAATTGATATTTAGGGGTTGGATGATTTTTATTTATTTATTTATTTTAATGTTAAATCTTTACTGATTGAACGCTATTGACAAGTTTATAATGTTTTAAGCCTAAAATAATGCATACAATGGAACGTCATTCCATTAATAAAACAAAATAAAAATGAAACTTCATTCAATAAAAAATTTAAAGAAAGCAAAGAACGAAACCTCCTCCAAAATAATTTAAATCAAGCAGGGGCGGAATAGGATTCGATTTTTGAAGCGTCTAATTGATTTTTGTTATTTTGGTTTATTAGAGTCATTTTATACCATTATTTGGGAAAAGGGGTTTTAGGTCTATTTATTTGTTAAAGGAATAATTGAATAATAATTTGATTTTATATATAGAAAAAAAATGATTTAAGAGCAACCATTTTCAATCATTTTTAATTATTTAGGCCAATTCCATCTCCTTTTTTATTTTACTACATTAAATACAAACAATAATACCAACATTTAATATCAACGATAATATGAACATTTAATATTAATAATAATATTTAAAATCAAACTAATTAAAACTTATATTATATTTAATTGAGTAAACGTTTACAAAACTATTGCTTCAAAAACAATTAAAAAATGTTTTGTGTAACTAAAATTTAAGGGCATAATTTAATATTAATAATATCTATAATTATATTTGAGCCAAAAAAAAATACTAGTTAGGCACCTCTTGAATTATAAGACTAGTGAATCAAAAAAATTTAGATAGTTAGAAACAATAATAAGTAATATAAATGAAATAACTAGTAATAAGATAATAAGATTATTTATATTGATTTTTATAAGTAGTATTTTTTTTTTTTGTAAATTGAACAAATATATACTGTGAGTTAAGGATGTGTTTTTAATTTTTAATTTTTAAATGGGAATTGAATGAGAGACACGAAAATATGAGGTAGTTTATTTCTTTTGATGCAATTTTTTTTCTTTTTAAAAATAAATATTTCTTATTATAATGTAATTTTTACTTTAAACTATTCTTTAGTGTGATATTTTTTCCACAATTGTAATAATAAAATATTCTTAGAAAAGTTAAATTGTCCTTCAATGACTCATTTTAAGTGAACAAATAGACATAATGGCACATTTTTCCCATCCCAGAAAGCACCCAAGGCCTTGAAAGTTATTAGGTTCCATCTTTAATAGAATCATGGAAAAAAAAAATGTAAACGTTGATAAAAGATGATTTTTCAAAAAAAATCGGGAAGGGTAAATGATTTTGCAAGAAAGACGAGTTTCGTTTTAAATCGACAAAGAGAATAAATTTTGAGGTTATATGTCAAATCAACGAATAATAAAATCTATACGGCTTTAATGCACTTAGAAATGATAGTTAAAGATTAAATAGTAGTAAATTGATATTTAACAATTTTAAAGACTATATTTCCTTTCATTTTTCTGCTCATGTGTCAGGAACCTGCTGAAATCTCCGATTAAATTATAGTTTTGAACTACTAATGTATACAAAATTACATATATAGAGGTTACTAATATACTGCTATTAAATATAATACACTTTGAGCATGTCATGTTATTTTATACATATGATTAAAGCAGCGTCTTCTACAATTCTCCTACTACTCTAGGATAATATTTTTAACGACCTGTTAGCTGCAAAGGCAGGTAAGACAAACTAGATTCATATTCAAATCAAGACATGGCTTTTTAAAACTGAGTAAAAGAATCAACCAGTAGCCATCAATTATTCGGAAATGCATACAAGACAGGTACCTAAAAAGATACATGGATCCAACATATGGCCTGCCTCTGTCTAACCTACCAAAAGAGAAAAATTATATTTCAAATGTTGCAGTTGATGAATTCAAAGACCCAACAAAATCAAACAAAGCACGAGCTTTTGAATTTTGAAAACTGATGTGTATACTAGAAAAACGTCCCTTCATCTCTCAACACTTTATTCCACATGGATAATTTGCAAGCTCAATTAGTGATGATCATCATCATGTCCATCTGGCGACCCTCCAGGTCCCACCACTTCAAGCTGTGAAACACCAAAAATAATTAGGGAACTTTGCACCATTGGAAGAAACTTCGCTCAAAATTAACCAATTAACCCAGTGTGTTTTTCTCCTTAAAATGGAGTAATCTAAAGTTGTACTCTGATGAAATAACAGCCTATGGTGGTCCAATTCAAAAATTAAATGCAAATCCAAATAGAAGGTTTTTCCATCCTTTTTCTCAGGTTTTCCATCTGTAGGTTGCTCTAATTAAACACAATCAAACCAAAATATACATGAGATCAATTATGCAGACATGAGACATTTAAAATTTGGAAAAATAGTGTCTTAAAAGACACTCTACTCACGAGTCACGAGCAGAAAAAGTAATGGGTGAACAATAGCATACTTACATGCATTGCAGCTAACATGCTCAAGCATTTTGGCTTAAATTTCAATCATTATCAATGTTTTGCGTGGAATATCAGCATGGATTGTATCGTTTCGAATTGATTGAACATGGACCGTCTAGAATACCTAAGGTAAAATTTAAGAAGGTAAATGCAACTATCTAATAGGCCAACCACAATAGTGATACAAGTAGGCATGCTATTGAGAATAAGTTAAAAAATCCTACTACTTGAAGGCTGAAGCTGTATGTCCAATAGTTGCACGTTAGAAGAGGTCTAACATTTCAGATCAAATAGACTACTTCTACTAGTTCAAGTTTGATCCTCCACTTACCACAAAGTGCTGTGAGCAGACTGGGCATTCATGTGTTTTTCCTTTCTCCAGCCAAAACCATACAACATCATGCTCATCTTCTGCAATTAAAGGCAATTACAGCAATTGGAAATTAGCAAAAAGGCACATGCCAAAAAGGAACACTGAATGAAAGAAGAGGTATACCCACCGCCTTCACCCCCTGGGCATCCAACAATTCTCTTGTCATAATAGGACTTCACAACTGCGGGAGCTTCCTGCAGGCCAACAACAAAAATATATTCAATTAGTTAATAAGAGAAAAGTCTGTAAATTACACTACCAATTATTTTTAGGTTAAAGAAAAAGCCAGTAAAAGAAGCTCAGTAACCAGAGTATGCAAACATCTCATTAGAAAATTAAAATTAAAGTATAACGAGACTTGGCCAGCGATCATACCAAATAAAACATATATCAAACTACCTAGAAAAACTAGCTTGTTCTATGAGAACCAATTAATTGCAATGAAGTTAAGTCATGTTTGTTTCGTATAATAGAAAAGTAATTAAAATGAGAATGGTAATAAGAATTGAATTCAATGGAAGCAATATTACTATTACTAATTTTGTTTAAACAGTAGAATCATAATAATGATAAATATTAAAGTAAAATTTATAAAATTATAAATGAATCAAAATTAAAAAATAATTTTTTTTATTCTTAAATGAGAAAAAATGAAAAAATAATAATAAATGATTATAAAAATGTGTGAAGAAAATAGATAATTCAAGCATATTCTTGAGGAGTGTGGAAGGAATGAGCATGTCTGTTACTAGCTTTACATTCCATTCCAAATTAACAGTCAAATAAAAAACAGGAATACCATGGATCATTCTCATTATTATTTATATTACTGTCAACTAAACATGACCTTAGAGTTAATTGTCTTCTAATATAAAAAATTATACCAACACATGAAAGTTTACACCTAGTCAAGCTCTAAAACAAAAGAAACAAAGCACAAGTCTTCTCACCAAACCATTTATCTCAGAATCCTCACTTCTTTGTTCGTTTTTAGTCATTATTCAAAAAATTCAAGGTAAACATCAATTTTGCACTAAATAAACAAATGAAATGACGAAGTAACAAAGTTCTCCACATAATAACATAAGAAATATTGAAAATTTTATGGTCAAATTATCAAGACAAACACTGACTATATAATCACATACAATGCATACATACAAACACAAGGAATTTTTTTTGAAGCAATAGTCCATTACATAGCTAACAATAAGCACGACAATATAGATTCAAAGCACGGTTATTAAAAACAAAACAGAGTATTGTCAGAAACCAGGTGAGAATTCAACGAAATAATCTACCAAATATAAAATGTCGCAGAGCAGACTGACCTTGGTGCCAAATGGACCAACGGGATAGTTAATATCCAACAGTTGCTTTCCCTGCCAGAAAATTAAAAGAGATAAAAATCATACTGAAATAAAAACTGAATCATCTCTGTGAAACTAAATGCATTACCAAAACAAAAACAGAAAAAACAACCTTGGATGGGAAGACAATGTAAAAAAAATACAATGATCCTTCAATCACAAACCAAATCAGGTGCATTTGGTTCAAGAAGGGGGAGGAAGACAGAGACATTTGAACTTAATTGCATTTGAACTCAATCCAACATTATTGAACATATGATTTCAAACTTCCGACTTACTTCTTTATTTCTCCATTTTCCGAGTCTGCAAATGAAAATTATCGAAAATAAACTAATAAAATGAAATAAAACAAACATCACCTGAAGTTCAGCTTCAAGTTCCTCTCTCTCGTGTCCAGTAGCAATCGGCATTATATCCTCGACCTTCTTTTTCACAGTATTATTTGCTTCACCACGAAACACCAATCCAAAATCGACGAAATTCAAATTTACAATTTACCCAAACGATAAATACTTCAACGGATTTAAACAGCCCAACACACAATTCGATTAAGTGTAGCAGCATTTCCAATAATCTAAAGTGAAATTAGGATTGGTAGTAAAGAAAACAACCTGATTCGGAGCTGCTGAATTTGCGCAGGAAATGAGAAGCAGAAGCGGAAATGGGAGCGGAATCAAGCAATCGAGTGGGTACGAAAGCGGATCGGCATGAGCCGCCGCCGAATCCTAGGGTTAGGGTTTTCATTTGAGAGGAAATAAGCAACCTCCTCCACATGACTGTTGGTATTTGACCTCGAAAGCTGCTTCTGTTCTCAGGTCACGCCCTGTTGAAGCTCAGGTCAGTGTTTGATCAAATGCCCGTTGATTTTCCAAAAAAAGAAATGAGTCCCACGAAGAGGGTCGGTGACGTTGGGTTGGGCTACTACTAAGTACTAACTAACTGAAGCGCTGACTTGTCACGTGCCGGTTATCACGCACGTGCATGAGTAAACTTAAACACTTTACTATGATAATTATAAAAAAACAAGCACTTCAATCTAAAATATATAAATAAATATTTTTAATACTAAATCAAGTTCTTTAAATAAAATTAACTGAACTAAAATACTCTTTTTATAAAATTTATATGATCTCTCAAATCCTTCACCTTTTTTCTCACAAACTTCGGTATTTTTGAGTAACTAAAATTGAAAGTGTAACTACAACGCACGTATCTATTTAAAAATAAATTGAATATTTTATTAATTAATGTAAAATATATTTAATTTATTAGCAAAATTTATGATAATTAATAAAAAATAAACACATTAATAAAGACAAACTAGTTGGTAATAAAAAAAATTATACAATTTGTCATTTTCATATTTCCAAATATTCCATATTTTGAATTCTTTAACGATGAAAATTTATCACTAATGTTCCCGTAGTTTAACATGTCTTTAATTACGTTAATAAGGTTTATAAAAAGGGTTCTAATACTCTTAAAATTTATAGTTAATATTACAAATATCTATGAATATTAAGGACATTAACTTTCTATCTAATGTTGTATTTTTCTTTCCTATGACTTTGATATTGAATAATATTTTGTTCTGATTAAAATTTTAATTTAACATATAAATATTGAATAGTTTTTTTATTTTTAAATTTTTAGTAAATAAATATTATTATTAATAAACGAAATCACAAGTTGTATTTAATCTTAACTTATTTTAATAAATATAGATCCACCTTTGTCTTCCACTTCGTATCTAATATTTAATTATCTTGTTAGAAATCTCACATTTTGTATTGAAAGTAATGTCTTTCTATCTTCAACCAAAGATAGAATCCATACTTCTAGTGAAAATATAAGAAAGATATCGAATTTTGGAGAAAATAAACCCTAAACCCTAAAATTCACTCAAGGAAAAAATATTATTACAACCCTAATTTTTGCTATTTTATTCCATAAGAATTTGTCTATACATTATCTAAGAATATAGAGATGTTTAGAACTTGTTATGTTCTCTTTCATTATACAAGATCCTTTTTATAGACACAAAAACAATTATTTTACGTACATATTCTAAAAACACATGGAAGGATAATGATTACATCATATCTATATATTTTCCTTCCTTTTTTTTAAAATAAAGACACTTGGAAGGATAGAGATCACATTTTGTCTTATCTTTTCATTCCTTTTAAAAATTTATGTCGACAATTATTTAATAAAAATCACTTGCCAACATACTTTCTCTTAATATTGGAGATTTGGATCCCTTTCTGTCTTTTATATAATAAAAGCCCTTCTGGTCCTCAATTTTCTTTTTTGCTAGTTGGAAAAATTCCTCTTAGGTTCCTTTAGCTACATCTATTTAAATGCTATTGAATGGTGTTTTACAATTGATAATTTTCACAATAACTTCTTGAATTATATTCAAGCTATGTGGGATCATTATAACCTTTCTTGTGGAGTAATTTATCTTGATTTCAAAGGATGTTCATACTTTTCTTGTTTCATGGTATATTTGGCTCAATATTATTGTTATTTCCAAGTTAAGAACTTTTTCATCAATTTATTCTTCTAATAAAATCCTGGATTTGTTTACTGTTATTACTGAGAATGTCATTCATATTTTAATAAAATGATAAGGATTGAGTCTATGCCAATCCATTATGAAATTGAATTTTTTTTAAAAGACTAGATGATCATTTACTTTTACTATTTTTCTAAAAAAATTAATAGCTTTTTAAATTTTTTCAAGAAAATAGTTTAATTCCATTAAATGTTACTTGGATAAATATTTTCAATAACTCTATAATAAAATAATTGGTAAACAAGCTTTGTATTTTTTTATTATTAATATTGAATCTGCTGCACGGATTGGTTTTCTTCATGATGTATGAAAATTTTCTCTTGTGAAAAATTTCATGGTTTCAAGTTGATCTTTTCTTGATTTTCTTGTTAAATTGTAAAGACTTAACCATTGGTCTGGGTTTATGTCTTTTTATCTTATCTTTTCTTCCTTGGGGATAAGAAATGTATTATCTGTTTTCCTAAAAATTAATGATCTTCGTATTTTTCCTAGCACTGTCATTTTTCATTTTGCAATTGTTTGGTTTTTGAGTATTTGTTGATCGCTACACAAATTGTATGTGCAATGAATACGCAAGTATACATATCACAATAAGTAATATAATAATAAAAAAGATCGTTATCATGAAGATTATTTTATTAGCAACTAATTTTTAAAAATAAAAAAATCAAAATCAATTTTTATTGTGTTTTATATTTTAAGAAAGCAAAATTTAAAATAACTAAAAGTAAATAGCAATAATTAATTGAATCAAATTTGGTAACTAAGAAGATATATGAGAAAATGTGTAGGAATACTTGATACCCTAATTTTTTAAACATGTGAATAACTAAAATCCACACAATGTAATTATCAATTAATTACATGATCATTTGAATCTAACTTAGCATGTATTTCTTTCTCAAGTAAACTATACATCATATAATGATTAATTTAATCACACTATGCCAATTAAATTGTATACTACTTATTAAGTTCATAAATTATGGATCACATACATAAGAATCATACATCTCTCTCTAGAAACTATGCATGTTATTTAATTAAGACAAACAATTAAATAATTCTCTCAAATGTATTTAATTGCCTCTATAGATAAATTATTGGCCAAACAATTAATAGCATAAAAATATTAAATAATACACTTAAATTAAAATTATAATTGAGATAAAGTATTAAATCATCACATGATGAATATTGGGTTCATAAGATCCATATATTAATAAATTAATTACACATAATTTTGTTCATAAAACTCATATTTTTCATAAAGAAAGACAAAAAATGATAAAAAAAAGAGTACAAGAAGAAATACAATCAATATCTTAAATTGTAGTTCTAATCTTCTCTTGAATCTCCACTAAAATTATATATCTTTTTGAATTTTTTATATTTTTCTCTCTTGTTAGCTCAAAAAAATGATCGAAATTATGTTAATGGTGGCTCATTAGGGTTTATAGGGTGATTAAGGGCTTAAATATAGCTAAGGTATAATCTGAACCATTAGATTAGTTTCAGATCAAAGGTTAGGATCAAAATAAGCAAAATCAACAGCACCAACCAATCACAGCATAACACGTGGCACACAAAATTCACTGGGTGAATAAGAGCGGGTCGTGTGGTAGGGGAGACCGCTTAGAGTCAATGCCACATGTAGCAACATGATTCACGGTAACAAATGACGTGGTGCATAGATGGAGCACATGGAGAAATCACATGATGACACGTGGCGTGAAGGTTTGACCGAACTCCAAACTCGTATTGAACATCGTGTGGACACGTGGCACATATTGCTTCGCTCCTTACACACGGTGATCTATGATTCGTTTTCCCTGATTAAATGGCATCCACATGGCTTACTCAGTGAGCTTCCCCCTTTGTATAACTTTTGATTGGTCATATGTTAAAAAATTTTAAAAAAATCCCAAAATAACTCAAAAATTATATTTTCACCCTTTTTTCACTAAAAAGTTTATATTTTAATATTTTTAGCCCCAAAAATACTATTTATTGAATAAAATAAGTAAATATTAAGTAAAAAATATGTTAATGTATAGTTGCCTTCTAGATTGGCTACTACATCACTGGGTCTAAGAAGCTTGAGGTTTTTGTAATTAGTAAAACGTTTTTCTACTTCAATCCTATTAGTGAATGTTTTATATATTACACTAGAGAATCCAGTTAGTGCTCTACTTGCTTCTAGACATATCTTATATATTATTGGAGTTAGTATCTTGTAGATAACATAATAATTTTCTTTTTCTTCTTGACTCTTTTCTTTGAACTATTCTTCATCTACTATATCAGACAATAAAGCTTTTGAAGAGTTATCATTTTCTCTTTTAATTAATTATGAGGTTTTATGCTATTCCTTTGATATTTTAATATCTTTCTTTGTTAGAGTACTAGACTCTTTTTTTTTTTAACAAAAGTGACTTTTTGAGATATAAATCTCTAGTTGATCTTTTGAAACTTTTCTTTTCTTTTCTTTTATGTTGATTTCTACATCTATCTATCTTTCCTACAATTTTAAAAAAAATTAGTGGGGCTCTTTGATTAAAGTATCAACTAAATTATTCTTTTTTTATTAGATATTCAACATCAAATTTGTAATAATTAAACCATTGTTGTCATCTAATTAATATCTCTTGCTTGTAATCTCCTAAAATATTAGTTCTCAAGAATTATCCAAAAAATTATTATCAATTCTAACAATAAATCTTGAAGATATTACATATATAGTCAACTTTTTTATTGTATTTTTTTACAACTAAATATTTTTTTTTCGTTATTACTGTAATTTGATTTAACTTCTTGAAAAATCATGAAGTAAACATACATAAATATTCATCTTTATCATCTATTCTTACTTTTAATATGTCTCCTCAATATTCATGTAAAATATTTGTTTCTATTATTATTTTATCATCTAGTCCTAGGTGGTAAAGTGTTGGTAAATTTCTTACTTGTGCTTTTACTTTTCATGCACTGAGTATCTTGTTTAGTCAATTTTTAGATATAATCTTTCTTGAGTTTTGCTCGTAAAGGTTTTCTCATTTTCACTAATTTTCTAATATATGCTTTCGCATATATCAAATATCCTAAAAACCTTTGTAATTGATTTTTGTCAGTTATGACACTGAAAAATCCTTATATATGATTTAGTACATGAGATTGAATGTTGTGCTTTTCATCTTCTAATTCAAGTCCTAAATAGTTAATTTTATTATACTAATAATGTCCTTTTCTCAGACAATATTATTTCTTATTGCTTACATTTTGTTAAGATTTTGAATATGTCTAGGTAATATTGGTCGATATTATCATTAAAGATTAATATATCATCAATATAGACACAATAAAATATGTGATATTCTTTTAAAATGTTGTCCATATATCCTTGAAATATTCCTGGTGTCTGTCTTAATCCAAATGGTACAACAATCCATTGGAATTGACCCTGTGGGCATCTAAAGGTTGTTCATAGTTAATTTTTTTTATCTAATTTGATTTATCATAATCTACTCTTGCAATCAAAACTAGAAATATATTTATTTTCTTTGATTAATACTAATAACTCTTTCTATTCATAGGGATAAAATATTAATCATCTATTATTTCTTTATTTAGTGATTTAAAATTTATCACCATTTTTTATTCTCTCATATTTTTTCAACTTCTTTCAAAAAATGGTGGGCTTGAGTTTGGACTCATACTTAGCTTAATTACTCTTTATTTAATAGGTTTTAATCTTATAATTTTATTTGGTTTTTTTTGTTTTATACTTACTATATATTTGAGCTTATTAATATTTTGATCTAAAAGATTTTATGAGTTTACTGTCTTAAATAATTTTCTTATTTTTAATAATATCTTATCTTCTTATATTTTTTTAATAATAGATTTTCTTGGTTATTAAATTCTAAATCTTCATCTTGTGTTTTTCTTATATTATCTAAATGTGATTTTTGTTTTTAATACATCTCACCACATTTTCAATTTTTATATTGTTTAATAAAAAATTTTGATGTCATACTCTCAGTATTTTTCTAACCTTTGAAATATATATTGTTTCTCCTTCTAATGTTATTATACTTATCTTATCTATATATTGTGTAAATGGTTATAAATTTAAGTTATTTCCTATTAACAAATCAATTCTTGTTTTCTGTTAATATATATTAAGAATATGAAAAATTTCTCCTATTATAATATCAATATCTTTATAACTTTGTTAAGATTAATTGTTGTATTATTTTATATTCTTACTATCAAGCCCTTTAGGGGTTGCAATCCAAAGTTACTGTGGAAATACATATTTGCTTCATACTGGCTCCAGTATTTATGTAAGCATGTAAATGATATATATTATATCATTTGAATTTGCATCATACTTTTACTATTAGGATTAGTTATATTGTATAGGTCATTTATCTTCAGATGTTTCCTCTGAATCTATTTCTTTTTCTTCAGTTTCACTCATTAAGTATATTGATTTTGTTTCATCAATCTTTGATTATTCTAATTTTTTTATATTCCATTAGGTTGGAAGTATAGATTTCTCTTTATCTGTTTTTTTTCATTATAGGGAATAATTCCATCAGATCTTTTTAGTGCTTTTGTTTTAATCCTTTTAATATATCTCTCTTTAGAATGTCTACCTGGAATATATTGTCATAACTATTTGGTCTTATTTTTAGGATTTCTTCTTGAATTTTATTTATATTTTGTAAACATTATATTTTATATTCTTAAAGAATTAATGCTTTCATGGTAGCTTTTAAATTATTTGTTATGCTTATTAGAATACCATTATTTTCTAATTCTATTCTTTGTAATATATGATTTGACATCTTTAAGAGATTTTTATTTATAATTTATCAGTTTTTATTATTTACCCATTACTCCATCGATGGGATTTTTCTACTTCTTTAATTTCTTATTTTAATTATTTAATTTCTTCTTGTTGTTCCCATTCTTATTTGCTTATTTTTGTTTGATCATTTATAAATTCTATTCATGATATATTACTTTTTTTTCCTAGTATTAAAGATTTTTCTTTAACATCTAGGTTCTATTTTTCTAGTATTTCAATATTTGTTAATATTTTTAGTTTTATTATTTGTTCAATTTCTTGGAAAATTTTATCCATAATAGTTTCTTTGTTAGTTGATGGTATATAATACATTTTTGTTTATGTTTGTAATAGTAATACTCATTTCTTTATTATTTATTCCATAATAAACTATAATTTTTCTTAAATTTTGTTTTTTAGAATGATAAATATTTGAATCAATTTTCTTCCTTAAGATGAATGATGAATCTTTGAATCTATCTTCTGTCTTAAGATTTAATCTTAATTTTTATATTTTTTTCAAATTTCTTTTTACTAATTACCATTTCGTGTGAAAAAATCATGAGATGTCGTGTGTTTCTATTTATATTATTTATTGATTTTCTATTATTTTTGTCATCTTTATGTATAAAAATTTATTATTAAATTCCGTTAACTTAACTTTAACATCTTGATATGTCTTGTGTTTCTATTTATATTATTTCTTAATTTTCTATTATTTCTGCTATTATTATGTATAAAACTTTATTATTCAATTCCACTAATTTTAACTTATGTTAAGTTTGAAAGATATTTGTAATATTTTAAAACCTTGGGATTATTTATGATATTATTTCAAAACTTAGCAATATTTTTGATAAATATCCCTCTAAAGATCGACCATACCATAGAAGGCACCCAAATTTTTTATTATAACATAATAGAATTTGGTATAGTCCTTACTTCAAGTTAATGTTATAAAGACAATTTTTGGACACCAAGTGTCTTAATTTTTTGAGCACATACTCAAGTATCAAACACGTTCATTTTTATTAATTTGTTGTAAAAAAATTAAAATTGAAGTGTTGAATACTCACATTTATGTTCATTTTGTGTTACTTGGACATGTGTATTTCATAGAGGAATTATTTGTTAATCGTGCACAAAATTAATACGTTGGTTTAGATCAAGGAGGATATGAGGAAAAAAAAACAAATACACATCTTCACTTTATTCATATTCCTCACTAATTTCTATTTTTCATTTTAATTGACGTGTACTCAATAAATAATTATTCTACACAAAACATAAACATGAAACTCAATTACATTAAGTTTCAATGCTACACAAAGAAACCACATTTGATTTCAAGTAAGCATTTTCAAGACTTTTTGCATATAATTTGATGATTTCAATTTTTCCCTATTTTTGAAAAATTCATTGATTCGAAGGACAATAATGGCGAAACATGTTTTTTATATGGAATGAAGCCTCAATCGATACAATTTCAAAATTAATTACAATAGCAATAGGACCATTAATTACATGAATGAAAATCTTAACTATTATTATTGTATAGCATCACGATGGTATTTATCCATTTATATGATGTAATTTTCAAAATATTTGAGTGATTGGTTGGATGCCATCACCCTAGCAGTAGGCATTGAAGATGTTAAACTATTTTTGGAAATCAAATTAATAAGCCAATTGCTTATGTAAAGGTAAAACAAGCCATGCATGTACTTCACATTACAATAAAATATATAGGTTAAATAGTGGAACAAAGGGAATTATGGTATTTGCTATAATGCTAGTAGCTACGTTCTAGCATATATTTTTACATACAACTTCACTTAGTTGTTGCATGGATTCTTAGTGAGCAATTTGAAAAAATCCCACATGGTTAAGGAACCATGGTGGGTGTTGTATTTTAGGCTATAAATAAAACCCTTCTCTTCCACTTTGAAACCATTCCAAAAATTTGTATATTTTTCTCTATTTTGTATGGGTAATTGATAATCTTAGTCTTTCATAATCAGTTGTAATTTTTGAAGTTAATCTAATTTGAAGATAGTAGAAGTGATTAACGACGCCCGAGGACATAGGTAACATTTATACCGACCCTCATTAAATTTTTGGTGTACTTATTTTTCTACTTTAATATTTTATTTAATATAAGCAGTGAAACAAAAGGTATTATGGTATTTGTTATAATGCTAGTAGCTATGTACTAGCATATATTTTTTACATACAACTTCGCTTAGTTGTTAAGTGAGCTATTATATAAATAACTTATATGAGGTATTTCATAGATCCTTAGTGAACAATTTGAAAAAATCCCACACACATGGTTTAGGAACCATAATGTATGTTGTATTTTGGGTTATAAATAAAACCCATCTTCTCCACTTTAAAACCATCCCAAAAATTTGTATCTCTTTCTCTCTTTTGTATGGATAATTGATTAGCTCAGTTTTGCACAATCAGTTATAATTTTTGGAGTTAATCTAATTTTAAGATAGTAGAAGCGGTCAAAGACGCCCGAGGACATCGGTAACATTTATACCGAACCTCATTAAATTTCTGGTGTACTTGTTTTTCTACTTTAATATTTTATTTAATATCTACTTTAGTTTCTTTTAACATTATATTTTCAATAATATTATTTTGTCAAGCTAATTTGAGTTCTATTAATTTAAATCATAGTATTTGTGAATAGTAACTACTTATAATACGTAAAAATATACCCGGTTTTCCCAACAATTGGTATCAGAGTCGAAGGTTTTAACCTAGGCATTTGTTTGTATTTTGTTTGTTTGCTATTGGAATATAGTTACTAGCTGTTGTAATTTGAAGAAATGATAGAAGAAAAGTCTCTCTTAAACAAAGGCCAACCATTACATCATCTATACCAGGTAGGACAACTATGATGAATAGTAACTACTTAGAATAAAGAAAATATATCCAATTTTTTCAACAATTAGTATCAGAGCTTAAGGTTTCTACCTATGCATTTTTTTGTATTTCGTTTGTTTACTATTGGAATATAGTTACTAGATATTGTAATTTGAAGAAATAACGGAAGAAAAGTCTCCCTTAAACAAAGGCTAGCCATCCACGTCATCTATACTAGGCAGAACAACTATGATGAATGCAACGTTCGAAGTGGAGAAGTTTGATGGAACCGATTATTTCAGCATGTGGTAAGGTGAAGTTCTAGATGCTTTGTTTCAATAAGGTCTAGACATTTCCATTGAAGAAAAGAAACCAGATGGAGTAGATGAAACCGAGTGGAGAAATATCAACCGATTGGCATATGGTACAATCCGTTTGTGTCTCTCAAGAGAACAAAAGTATGTGTTCATGATTTACATGTGTACAAAAGGCTATTGGAAGAAAAACTATCTGAAGATGTAGAAGAAAGGAAAAGTTGTGTCACCTGATGCATGTGTAGCCAAAAGCAGTTTAGATTTAGATTTTGCATTGGTTGGTTCATCAATGGCATCCCATCCTAGTGATTAGTTTTTTGATTCATCATATACCTTCCATATGTCTCCTAATAAGGAGTAGTTATTTAACTTTGAAGAACTAGATGGTGGAGTTGTTTTTATAGGCAATGATTATCCATCAAAATTTTGGGGGTCAGTACAATTTGTTTGAAGAATTAAGATGATTCAACCAGAGTCTTGACAGATGTTCATTATGCCCCAAATATGAAAGAGAATCTCATTGCTATGGAAGTCTTAGAAATAAAGGCTTCACTATGATCATGCAAAATGGGAAATTGAAGGTTACTTTTAGAGCACTTGTGGTGATGAAAGGTGTTCAAAATAATAGCTTGTAATACTACCTTGGTAATACGGTTATTAGGACAACATCAACAGTAGTCTTGAAGGAAGAGAAAAATTCAGTAACTACTAAGTTATGGCATATGCATTTGGGACATGTTGGGGAAAAAGCTTTACATATTCTAGTAAAGCAAGGTATGTTGAAAGGTACGAGAACCGATAAGTTGGATTTCTGTGAGCATTGTGTATTAAAAAAGCATAAAAGAGTAAGCTTTGACACTACACTCCATAATACAAAAGGTATCTTGGATTACATTCATATTGATGTGTAAGGTCTAACAAGAACTCCATCCATGAGTGGTAAACACTATTATGTCACTTTCGTTGATGACTTCTTGAGAAGAGTTTTGGTGTATCTCATGAAGAATAAGGGTGAAGTGATAAGAATTTTTCTCAAGTGGAAAAAGATGATCGAGACTCAGACTAGTAGAAACATCAAGCAAATGAGATCTGATAATGGCATTAAGTACACAAATAACCCATTTATAAAAGTTTGTAAAGAAAAAGGCATCATGCGACGCTTCATTATTCGAAAAACACCACAACAGAACAGAGTTACAGAAGGTATGAACTGGACTTTATTGGAGAAGGTTTGATATATGTAAAACTCAAAATTCACTCTTCTTATTTTCATTCAAAGACACTACATATTTATAGAAAGTTAGGGACACTCTTAGGTGACATACACCTAATACACAACTAAGACACCTAATACACAACTAATATATTCACCTAGTGATAGACACCTAATACACACCTAACATCTCTAACAATATATATTGTTGAATGCTGAGTTAGAAACATTCATTTGAAATAATACGGCACGTGTAGTTTCGAGAAGATGTCTGTTCTTACGTTCGGCCACTCCATTTTGAGATGGAGTATCAACACACGAAGTTTCATAAAGCATGCCATTTTGAACCATATAAGATTGAAACAAAGCTGATGTATATTCTTTGGCATTATCATTTCGCAAAGTACGAATTGAAACATTAAATTGAGTTTTAATCTCAACACAAAATGCGCAAAAAATAGAAAACAATTTAGAACGACTATTCATTAAATATAACCAAGTTACATGAGAATAATCATCCACAAAAGTAACAAAATACTTAAATCCAGGTTTAGACAAAATAGGACGAGGACCCCAAACATCAGAATAAACTAATTCAAAAGGAACACTAGCACGTTTATTAACTCTTGGATTTGAACTAAGACGATGATGTTTTGCAAATTGACAAGACTCACAATCTAATGAAGACACCTTACTAAACTGAGGACAAAGTTTCTTCAGTAAAAGAAGAGATGGATGACCCAGTATACAATGTGCCTCAAAGGGAGAGGTAACAATAGAGGTAGAAGTGTGTGACTTAAGAGTAGAAAAGAGACTAGAATTACCTGTCATATGATTTGTGGCACCAGAATCAATAACTCATTTGGAAGATGAGGAAATGAGACACGTATTTGATTTACCTGAATCAACAATAGCAGTGACAGAAGGTGATGAAGACCTTAGTGATTCTTGATACTGTGAGAACTTGGTAAATTCATCTACAAAGATAAGAACCGGTTTTTTAGAAGTATCAGAAGTGGATGCAATATGAGTCGAGTGACCTTTTTTATGCTTGTATTGAAGCTTTCTACAGTCATCTTTCGTATGTCATGGTTTGTGACAATAGTGACATACAATACCTCCTAGGTCCTGTGGTCGAGTTTCAAACCCGTGCGAGCTGCCTCCTTTGTTTCTGTTCATATAAGTTGACCGTTCATACTCATAATTATTACTTCGGCTGACCAAAGCACCAATTAATTGAGCAGGTGGAGGTAGAGTGTCTTCTGTACGAAGTACTTGACTAAACACCTCTTGTAAAGAGGAGATCTCAGAACCAGAAAGAACCTGGGACTTAGCAATCTCAAAAGTAGAGGGAAGATCGGCAAGAAAACTCATGACCACCATTTGTTCCTGTTGGCTTTGCTGAAGCTTTACATCAGGGCTAAAAGGCATCAAACTATTGAGCTCCTCATAATTCCTTTTAAATTCCATAAAATAATTTGTTAGTGACTAATCTTGTTTGTCTGCATGGTAAAATGCTTTGCATACCTCATACATGCGAGAAAGATTTCCTTTACCAGAATATAAGAAATCCAAATAATCCATCAATTCCTTAACGAATTCATAATGATTGATAAAGTCAATTACATTGCTTTCAATAGAATTCCAAATCTGTAAAAATAAGCGGGCATCTTCTCTAAGCCATGTCTGCTTTGAATCATCTTTAGGAGGATCGTTAGTCAAATGAGTATCTTTGTCGATACTTCTCAAATAAATTTGAATGGTCTTGCTCCAAGCCAAATAATTCGAGCCATTGAGCTAATGATCTGTGATTTTAGACATCAGCACCATATCCGTTACAACATTAAATTTCTTTTCAGCCATAACTCCTACAAACGACAAGGCAGTGAGCAAACAAATAAACAAAATCCAACAACAATAGTGACCAAACACGCAGCAAACAAGAACACAAAATTGGAAGAACCCAAACTTGAATAATCACAAGCGATGAATGCCAAACCACCATAGATGACGTAGGGGAATGGTGGAGAGCAACACGAGGTCGACTGGAGAAGACTACTACATAAACATGCTATCACGTGCCGACACGTGGAAAGATGGTAGAAAGTCGCGGTGGCGCGTGTGGCTCACTCGCAGTTCGTCTGGTGACCAGACTTCGTGGTTTGGCCGGTTAGTGGCCGGTCTTCCTCCCTATGCCGGCGGTGAGAAAAAATGTGCACTCCAAAAGGGTGTTTTGATTTAGAACCCAAAAATGCACTAAATCCTAATTTGTGTTTACCCAAAATCAGCCCCTAATTTGAATGGAAAAAAAATTCCCAAATTTTGTAACCCAAATGCTCTGATACCATGTAAAACTCAGAATTCACTCTTCTTATTTTCATTCAAAGACACTATATATTTATATACAAAGTTAGGGACACTCTTAGGTGACATACACCTAATACACAACTAAGACACCTAATACACAACTAATATATTCACCTAGTAATAGACACCTAATACACAACTAACATCTCTAACAATATATATTGTCGAATGTTGAGTTAGACAAGCGGTATTAACTCGAGGTTGTGACATATATATGTCATCTTGTCAACCGTCTACCATCATTTCCTATTGAAGGAAAAACACCTATGGAGGTATGGTTTATAAAACCTGCTAGAGATTATGATTTCTTACATGTGTTTGGTTCTATTACATACTACTATATCATGGAATCGAAGTTGGATCCAAGAGCCAAGAAATCTATTTTCTAGGGATTGCCTCTAGTTCTAAGGGATATCATCTATGGTTCCTTGAAACGAAAAAATAGTCTTTATTAGAGGTGTCTTTGATGAATCTTCCATACTGAGAAAGGGAATGAGAAGATCGATGACACTTTGTAGTAGGTGGAGAAAACTCCAAAGTAGGTGGAGTTTGAAAGAAGAATTGTTGACCTAGTTGGTGGAGATAATACAAAAGTTGATCCTTCGTTGGCAGAAGATGAATCAGATGAAGAAGATTTTTTAACCCAAGAAATTCCACAGCAACAAGAAAAAACTACAATTGATAGGCCACGGCGATAAAATGTCAAGGTTTATGCTCAATCCAAGGATATGGAAGATCTACCTGCTCAATTTAAGAATACGTTGGCCTATGCACTTTCAATTGTGCATGATGATGTTCCTTCCACATATAAAGAAGCAATCAGAAGTCCTAAAGTTGAAGAATGGATGGAATCCATGGATGAAGAACTACTGTCCCTTAAGAAGAATAAGACATGGAAATTGACACAACTATCTAAGGGCAAGAAGGAAATTGGTTACAAATAGGTATATGAAAGAAAGAAGGATTTCCTAACAAAGATAATGTTTGATGACTTGCATAATGTGACATAATTTATCACTTTTCAACATTAAACTTTAGTCTAATTTTATTTATTTTTATTGAATTTAGACTTCATTATTATTATTTAAATTTTATTGCAGATTTGAAGACAATGAAGATCCAAAATTTTAGAAGCATATCATCTAAGGACTCTTAAATTTAAATAAATATTTATTTAAATTAAGTTTTCTCTAATTATATATATATATATATATATATATATATATATATATATATATATATATATATATACATAAAACAAAAAACATATATAGAAGGCGTAGAAACGAAAGAAGAGAGGAAAACAAATATAAGGTTTATATATATATAAATAAAAAAAGTTTCAAAGATTACAAGAAAAGAAAAATATATATAAAAAAAAGCAGGAGAAGGAACAGAGGCTGACTATAGGAGAAAGAAAAAAAGGCAGAAGAAGACAAGAAAGTAGATTATTTTTGCGATTCAATTTTCTTTCAATTCCTAAAAACAATTATGGTGAATTCGTTTATGTTAAATTTAATTTTTAGCATGAACTAATTTTTCTTTATTATAGTAAAAAGATGTAATTTAATTCTGAACTATACTTTATTTTCTATGTTAATTTGAATTATTTTTCTTTCTATTTGTATAATTTATTCTGAGTTTATTGTTTCTAATTAACTGGTCATTAATTAGATGATTTTAATCTTGTGATTTATTATCAAAAGAGGGAATCATAGGATAGATATGAAATATTTCAAGATAGGTAAATATAGAAATTGAAAGATTTGTATGAACCTGTGTAGTATTAAAATCATTGGTTTTAATGCTTTCTTGATTTATTAAATTGCATGCTCTTATGTAAATTAATGAACAAGAATATTTCCTATTGACTATCGAAATAAGCTTTTGGATATTTTTTTGAGATTGCTAACAAACAGAAAGAATTAAATTTAATTAGCTAGATGAGTAAATCATATTGAGGGATTAGGTGAAATCGATTTCCTAGAAGTTTTTTTCCTATTAATTTGATCTTTGAATAACATCTTTATTTTTTTTACATATTTTCTATAAATTGATTTTATTTTAAATTTCAATTATAATAACCTTAGTGATTTTTCAAGATAAAATTGAGATTAATATAATTTATGTATTTATAAAAAATAAGTTACCAATCCTTGAGAATGATACTCTTATTATAAAACTACGATACTATGCACTTGTAGTTTTGCACCGATCAAGTTTTTGGCACCGTTACAGGGGATTGATTTTTTTCTTATTTTTCCAAATATCGATGCAAAGTAATCTTAGTTTTAATTTACAATTATATTATATTTATATTTATATTTATTTATTCTCTAGGTGTGTTTTTGACGTTAGATGCGTCGTGCTAGAACTCAAAACATTATTCCTTTTGATTCGGAGATTGAAAGAACATTTAGATCATGAAGAAAGAAGAAAGTACTAGTCATGGATGTAAGAGAATAGAATGCACAGCCACACACCTTGATGGATTATGTAAGGCTAATTATGAATGATAACTACTTAGGTGTAAGACGCCAGACTATTAATGCCAATAATTTTGGGCTCAAACCAGCATTGATTAGCATGGTACGACAAGCCCAATTTAGTGGATCGCCACTTAATGATTCCAATATTCATTTTGTGATGTTTTTATAGATTTGTGACACTATAAAGATGAATGGTGTTACTGAAGACACCATTAGACAGATATTGTTTCCTTTTTTATTAAGAGACAAGGCCATAGGTTAGCTACAATCTCTACAATCGGGAAGCATCACTAGTTGGTAGAACATGGCATAAAATTTTCTTACTAAATTCTTTTCACTTGCAAAAATAGCCCAACTCAGGAGTGAGATTGGTCAAATCATATAAAATGATTTTGAGACATTTTATGAAGCATGGGAAAGATATAAAAATATGATTCGATGTTGCCCTTAACATGGATTGCCAGATTGGTTGCAAGTTCAGATGTTCTATAATGGGTTAAATGAGCAAACTAGAACTATAATTGATGTTGTTTCTGGTGGAACTTTGATGTCAAAGACACCTGAAGGTGCTACGTCTCTTTTGGAAGAAATGGCCAACATTCAATGGCCAACTGAAAGATCAATGGCTAAGAAAGTTACTAGGATTCACGAATTGGAGCTGTTTACTGCCCTTTTAGCTCAAGTAACTTCTCTATCTCATCAGATTTCTACCTTGATAGCTCAAAGAATACCACAAAGTGCGGAATATGTTGCAACTTCAAGTATGATAGTTTCGATGAATGAAGCAAGTCAAGAACATGTTCAATACATCAACAATCAGAACTACAACTATCATGGTGATCCTATTCCAAATTACTATTATCCAGGGCTTTGAAATCGTGAGAATTTTCTTTAGGAAACATATAGAACGTGCTACAACCTTCTCCATGGTTTGATAATCAACCAAGCGAGAAGAAGATGTCACTTGAGGATGTCATGGTTTCTTTTGTTTAGGAGACTGTTGTCTCTTTTAGGAGAACATAAAAACCTGCAAGTATACACGGTCACAAGTAATAAAATTTGATAAGTAAAGTATCGTTCCCATGAAGATTTTTCACTACAGTTTGTTGAGCATTAAAATTAATTCACTCTGATTTTATCCAAACAATTGATAATTTGATACAATTTGACCAACTAATTTTATAACAGTTTGTAAGAAAATTCTAGGATTGTAGTTTTTCACCAAATTAATCCACTTGAATCATATTATTCTCTCTTGATTTATATATTTTTTAGCAAATTTAATTTGTCAACCAAGAACTTCTAATTTTATCCATACATCTCTTCCGAGCTCTGTATAGACACACCTCGCTAAATTAATTCACTATATTCCTATGAGAATTAAATTCACCAAGATTCATTACGTTCTAAGTTTTCAAATGGTCACACATACGATAAAGGTATATTTCTATCCTTCATATATACATGTTATTCTATCCATGAGCAATATACACAAAAATGTATCTTCCAAGTTTATTTAAGTGACACAGATCATTTGATAAATTTTCTAATAATCAAAAGCATTAAGCACAAATAGAATAAACAAATTAAAAGTCTTATAAATCATTCAAAAATAATTAAACTTAAGCTTCATAAATTTAGATAAAACGCAAGCCTAGAAAAATTAAATTACTTCATAAATAAAAATTAAATTACAACACTTAAGGAATATTCTCTCAAGAACACAAAGAAAATTAAAACTTCATCTCCTCTTAAATATTTGGCACACGTAGAACACAACAGAAGCAAAAATAGCTTCTGCATGTTCCACAGTCCAAGCCTCCTAAAAACGAACCAAAAAAACCAAAAACTCTTTTTTTAGCAATAAATGCCCTATTTATAGCTAGAAAAATACATTTTTTTAGACACGCGGGAGACATTTTACATCAAAAATAAAAATAAAATGCATAGGGGACAAACCGGTACAATAAAAATGTTATTTAAAATTGAGTGGGAGACAAGCTGGGTGTTTATGATTTTCTTTTCTATACACAGTGCCACATGTCACGATCTGATTCGCTACAAGATATAGTGGGACATGTGTCAACCTTCAATTGGTGGGAGGAAAACAGTTGCATGTGCTTGTGCCGCATGAAATCATGGTGTGGCAGACGCAGACGCGGTTGGAAACGTGTGTCGATTCCGTGCTTTTGTTTTACCCAATACGTGCCACGTGTCCGCTTCTCATTAGCTACAGGAATATTGGAGACACATGGCATTGTATCATTTGTTGGAAGGATAGGCGCACGGATAATATGTAGAGTGCGTCGCACGAGATCATGCCTTTTTGACAGACACGTAACAGACATGTGGTCCCACCCTGCACGCTGGTATGCGTGGCAGGTGGGCCCCGCTCAACATCGAGAATGTGCACTTGAATTCCCGCGTCCAATCTCTTTTGTCTCGTCTGGTCTCACGCGCCTCATCGTAGCCATTCGTTGTCTGATCGAACGATTGGTGTCGCGCGATTGTGATTGCGAGTGTGGCCTCTTTTTCCTACACAGAAAATAAATTTCCTTAATTGCATTTTAGCTCTCCAATTTAATTCAAATTAACTTTTAAACTTTATTTAATTGCAATAAAGCCATTTTCTAATTTAAATTAACTTTTAAACTTTTGTTAATTACAATTAAGCACGATTTTAATTCAAATTATATTTTAGACTTTTACTATTTGCAATTAAGCACTCTTTTATTTCAAATTATATTTTCGGACATATATTTGCAAATAAGTACGTTTTCGATTCAAATTCTTTAATTTTCTTAAAAATATATTCCTTAGCAAATAAATAGTAAATATTAATTTATTCCACTAAAATTAACTAAAAATGTCAAGAACATAGCAATTATAATTAATAAAATAGATGAAAATAACTATATAAAATACAGTTATCGGAGACCAAAGCAAGGTTTAAAAAGAATGATTCATAGATGGATAACATTGAGACTCATTGTAGGAATATGGGAGCCACTATGAAAAATCTTGAAGTGCAAATTGGGAAACTAGCCACGACCATCAATGCTCAACAAAGAGAAAAAATTTCTAACAATACATAAGTTAATCCAAAGGAATAATGCAAGACCATTACACTAAGGTGTGGAAGAGAAATTAAGAGGTCACCATTAAAGGAAATTGAGTCCACCTCTACAGTTCCAAACAATGGCCAAAGCAATCACAAAGTAGAAGAAGAAAAGATTGTTGATGATACTCTAAGAGACACTAATATGCCTCCATCAATTTCATTTCCTAAAAATCCTCTTATTCTCTCTACTCCACTTCTTTATCCTCAATGCTTTCAAAAACAAAAATTAGATAAGCAATTTTCTAAGTTTTTTTTATATCATTAAGAAAATTCAAATAAATATTCCTTTTGTAGATGCTTTGGAACATATGCTAAATTATGCCAAATTTTTTAAAGACATCATTTCCAAGAAGATAAGGTTGGAGGAGTTCGAAACAATAAAGCTTTTTGAATAATGTAGTACCATTCTTCAAAAGAAATTACCTCAAAAATTAAAAGATTCAGGGAGTTTCACTTTGCCTTGCACTATTGGAAATTCATTTTTTGATAAAGTTTTATGTGATCTTGGTGTTAGCATTAATCTTATGTCATTATCTGTTTATAGGAAATTGGGACTTGGAGAGATGAAACAGACAACAATTTCTTTGTAACTAGCAAACCGATCCATCAAGTATCAATGGGGAATTATAGAAGATGTATTGGTAAATGTGGATAAATTTATTTTTCCTCCTGATTTTATGGTATTAGATAAGGATAAAGGCCAAGATGTCCCACTAATTCTTGGCCAACCATTCTTAGCTACGGGAAGGACTTTAATGGATGTTCATAATGATGAGTTAACATTGAGAATGAAAAAGGAAGAAGTTACATTCAACATCTACGAATCCATGAGATTTCCAGAAGATACAAGCACTTTCTTTTGGGTAGATGTCATTGAGCAATGTGTAGTAAAAGCCTTTCAAGAGGATATGTCAGTCGATCACCTAAAACGATGTATCAACACTTCATCTTATGCTTATGATTTTAATAACTTTGTTGTTTGTGAGCAGGATTTACCTTTTGTTAGTGAAAAATTTCTCCACTATGTGTTTGCCTTGGAAGCATTGTAGCAGGTTACATCACTTAGCAAAGAAGTGGAGAGGTTAGAACCAATGGTAGCAAAGATGGATTATGTTATCTTTATAGAAAAAGTGTAGCAAACTACAACTCCAGGGTTGAAGCAATTTCCTAAGCATTTTCATTATGCATTCTTGGGTGATAGTTATACATTTCTAGTTATTATTGTGGCATCACTTACATTCGAAGAAGAGGAAAAGTTACTACATGTGTTAAGGGAGCATAAAACAACCTTGGGATGGACTATCTCTGACATAAAAGGCATAAGTCCATCCATTTGCATGCATAATATTCTAATGGAGGAACCTTACAAACCATCAATTAAGCCCCAAAGAAGATTAAATCGAGCAATGAAGGAAGTTGTGAGAGCAAAATTTTTGAAGTTTTTCAATGTTGGAATTATTTATGCTATTCTAGACAACTCATGGGTAAGTCCAGTGCATGATGTACCAAAAATAGGTGGAATGATGGTGGTGAAAAATGACAACAATGAGCTTATTCTTACAAGAAAAATCACGAGTTGGCATGTATGTATGGATTACCACAAGTTGAACAAAGCAACAAGAAAGGGTAATTTTCCACTTCCATTCATATATCAAATGTTAGATCGATTGGTCAGATATCCCTATTATTGCTTCTTAGATGGTTATTTGGGGTTTAACCAGATTGCCATAACGAAAAATTTGCTTTTAGAAGGATGCTCTTTGGATTGTGCAATGCCCCAACAACATTTCAATGTTACATGATAGCTATCTTTTCTGATATGATGGAAGAAGTATGTCATCTCTCTATTGAGTTAGAGCATAAAACTTATTGGGCTATAAAGAAGTTTAATTTTAATTTGAAGGCAGCAAGGAAAAAGTGACTTCTTCAATTGAATAAGATGGATGAGTTTCAGAACGATGCTTATAAAAATGAAAAAATCTACAAAGAAGTGACATGAAAAACAAATTCTTAGGTATGAGTTTGCTCCATGACTACAAGTTTTGCTTTTCAATTCATGACTAAAACTCTTCCCAGGTTAATTAAGATTAAGATGGAAAATTCGTTATACAATTGACAAAGTTTTCACTTTTGAGCAATAGACTTAAAGGACAAGACATGGAATATATTCAAAGTTAATGGTTAGAGATTGAAACATTATTATGAAGAAAAATGGAAAGGAATTGTGCATTTATTCCTCTTCAAAATCCTAATTGATGAAGATTGAAAAATCTAGCTGTAGACTATAAAACAAGCGCTTATAGAAGGCAGCCCATAAAATTTTCTTTTATTATTTCTCTTATTTTATTTTATTTTTTATTATCTATTTGTATAATTTGGATTTTGATGCTGGTTTATTTTGCAGGAATAAAGAGCTAAAAATTATTAACTAATGCGTATCTACCATAAAACCAGGGAAATTTCTTTCATTTCTTCCATTTGTCTCACTTTTGATTTACAATAAGGACATTGTTTAGTTTAAGTTTGGGGGTGTGAACGCTTATAATCTCGAGTTGTTGAATTCTCTTATCAAGAAGGTATTTGAGTATGATTGAATTCGCTATGACTGAAATTTTTGATTGAGAATTTTTTTCCAAAATATGCTATTATGTTAGGCAGAGTTTTGTAAGTACTTTGATTTAAATCTGTCTTTGAAAATAATTAAGCACATAGTAAATTTTTCTCTACTTCATTTTGCCTATGAAGAGAAGGAGTTGAATTAACTTGGTTAGAAAAAAAAAATTTACTTTGCTCTATAATCCGTTGACAGATCCTTAAGGTGAAATTCTAATTGATACCAAATATTAGAGAAATGATCTAGGCAATTTTTTCGTCACAACCAACAAAGCTTTTCCAACCATCCAAATTATCACACCATCATTGCATGGTGCAATCTCATAGTCAATACCATTGAGCCTTATTTTACATAAGCCTTTATTTGTTTTTTTAACTATATAAACCATTCCCATTCTAAGCCTGAAAAATCATAAATTTACCTTAAATTTTGAGGAAATACTTTGGTAAAAATTTTCATTTAAAGAGAAAATTAGTTCAAATTAAATAATCCACATTATGTTTGCTCTATTTGATCAAAGTGTGAAAAAATAAAAAAAATGAAAGACAAGAATAAAAAAAAGGTTAAAATGGTTGAAATTAGTAAAGAATGAGTATCAAGGCAACCATACCAAAAAAGAAGAAGAAAAAAAAAACACTCCACTTATTTAGTTTCAAGGTGAAAAAAAAGAGTATAACCCTTATTGAGTATAGCAATAATATTGTTATCAGTATAAGCATATTGTCTAAAAGAGCTATGGTGTGAATCCTATTGATATTCTTTTTATTGTTTCTTTCTACGAAGTATTTTCCTAGTTTTCTTTGATTTTCCATATCCATTTCTTTCTTAGCTCTCACCCTATTACATGTCATTACAACCTTAATTAAAAAACCTTTTGATCTCTAATTTTGGTATTTGATTACATTAGTGGAGAGAATTTTTGAAAATTGGACTTATAGAGTTAAGTTTTGAGAAAGTTATTCTGATTTCAATTGTTCTACTTTTATTTGAATTTGCTGGTGGTTTAGCGTTAAATTGACTATTTCACACACACACTCAAGGACGTAGCTTTAAGTTAAAGTAAATGTTTTACTCTTATTTGACAAATTGTTGAATTTTGATTGATTTTTTTACTATATTTGATGTAAAATGAATAAGTTATTAGTGATGAAATCTAAATTCATATCATGGTTTGGTGAGTGATAGTAGTTATCTATGGGGTCTTGTTGACACTGTCTATAATTATCTTTTCTTTTATTTTCTTTTTATTTGAGGACAAACAAAGTTATAAATTTGAGAGTGTTTGATGACTTGTATAATTTGACATAATTTATCACTTCTCAACTTTAAACTTTAGTCTAATTTTATTTATTTTTCTTGTAGATTTGAAGATCTAAAATTTTAGAAGCATATCATCTAAGGACTCTTAAATTTAAATTAATATTTCTCTAAATATATATATATATATATAACAATAAAAAAGATATAGAAGGCGCAGAAATAGAAGAAGGGAGGAAAACAAGCAGAGCGTTTATATATATATATATATATATCAGAAAAGAACAACCGAAGAGAACCAGAAAAGAATAAAAAAAAAAGCAAGAGAAGGAACAGAAGCAAGCGATAAGAGAAAGAGAAAAAAGATTATGTGCGAATCAATTTCTTAGAAATTTTCTTCCTATTAATTTGATGTTTGAATAACATATTTATTTATTTATTGCATATTTTTTGTAAATTTATTTTATTTTAGATTTCAATTACAATAACCTTAGTGATTTTTCTAGATAAAATTAAGATTAATATAATTTTGGTATTTGGGAAAATTAAGTTACCAATTTCTAAAGACGATACTCTTCTTATCACTTTATTATAAAACTACAATATTGTGTACTTGTAGTTTTGCACCGATCAATGTTTGCTACAAGACAAGGTTGGTCTATACCCAGAAGGAAGGAATCGATTATAATGAGGTATTTTCTCCAATTGTAAAACATTCATCCATAGAATTTTTTTGGCCTTGGTAGCACATTTGGATTTGGAAGTAGTTCAACTTGATGTGAAGATTGCGTTTCTACACGATGGCTTGGAATAGAAAATCTATGTGTCTCATCTAAAAGGGTTCAAGGTTGCTGATAAAGAGAATTGGGTTTGCAAGTTGAACAAATCGTTGTATGGAATGAAGCAATCTCCAAGATAATGGCATAAGCGATTTGATCAATTTATGTTGCAGCAGAAGTACACTAGAAGCACACATGATCATTGTGTGTATTTTTGCAAGCTACAAAATAAGTCTTTCATCTATCTTCTATTGTACGTCAATGATATGTTGATTGCATCAATGAGCTAAGCAAAAATTGAGAGGTTGAAGGCTCAACTAAGTTAGAAGTTTGAGATGAAAGATCTGAGAGAAGCTAAAAAGATTCTCGGTATGAAGAAGGTGCTACTATGTTTTGGTATCAATGAATAGAAAAAACCTATAAGTACTCTATTTGCTCCTCATTTCAAGCTTAGTGCTCAATTGTCTCCTAAGAATGATGTAGAACGTGAATACATGGTAAATGTTCCTTATGCTAATACGATTAGTACCTTGATGTATGTAATGGTGTGTACGAGACTTGACATTTCACATACTGTAGATGTTGGTTTAGTATTTAAGTAGGATCATATTGTTGGTCAATGTACAGTTAGATATTGTGATTCTAACTATGTAAGAGATTTAGATAAGCATCGGTTAACTACTGGCTATGTGTTTACTCTTACTAGAGCACCAGTCAGTTGGAAGTCTACCTTGCAATCCACAGTTACTTTGTCTACTATAGAGTATATGGTAGTTACAAAGGCTGTGAAGGAAGTTATTTGGTTACAAGGTTTGCTTGAAGACTTAGGAATTAGGTATAAGCATATTAAAGTATTTTGTGACAATTAGAGTGCTATTTATTTAACAAAAAACCAAGGCTATGATGCACGTGGAAAGCACATTAACATTAGTTACCATTTCGTATGAGAGATTATTGAAGAAGGTGGAATACTACTTCCACCTTCTTCAACACTACAAACAATCCCGTAGATACGATGACCAATGTGGTGACAACGATCAAGTTCAAACATTATTTAAACTTGATAAATATCTTGCAAATTTAAGTTGGCACCGACATTGTTGATCTAGAGATTGAAAAAATCGCTTGATAATTACTAAGTCATTAAGATGGATATTTGTTGTATAGTTCCTAATGAGTAATTTGAAAAAATCCCACATGGTTTAAGAACCATGATAGGTGTTGTATTTTGGGCTAGAAATAAAGCATCTCTCCTCCACTTTGAAATCATTCCAAAATTTTGTATCTCTTTCTCTCTTTTGTATGGATAATTGATTAGCTCAATCTTGTCCATTCAATTGTAATTTTTAGAGTTAATATGATTTGAAGATAATGTAAGTGGTTAGCTATGCCAGAGAACGTAGACAACATTTATACCGAGTCTCATTAAATTTCTAATGTTTTTATTTTTCTGCTTTAATAATTTATTTAATATCTGCTTTAGTTTCTTTTAACATTATATTTTTAATTATATTATTTTGTCAGACTAGTTTGAGTTCTATTCATTTAAATCATAGTATTCATCCCTACATTTATGCCATTTGGGAAGCGATTTGGGTGAAGGTAAGAGATTATTGTCAAACCCTTATCAACCTCTCACCCTCAGTCCTCAGATACCGAGGATCGAGCCGATGGCGAGAGGAATAGAGCCCAAGACTAAGCAATCACGCCTCGATCGCAGGACTCCAAGTTTTCTTCTTTTGCCTTTTCTTTTCTAAATCTGTCTCTTAGGTTGGCGTGAGTTGGAAATGGACATTAGAGCATGGGATGCAAAAGTATTGCAGACATGTTTTTAGTGGTAGAGTAACAGGCAGACCAGAAGGTAATGAGCTATAGAAGTATGGCAGACAACATGTTTTGGTAGAGTAGCAGCAGTAGCATGCTTGGAGCAAGATATGGGTGCATTAATGGGGTAGCAAATGCAGCAGAGTGAGGGGCAGTAAGTGTAGTGCTGCTATAGTGGTGTATAAGAGAAAGTTGTTTATCTTTTGAGATTGTTCACTTGTTTCTATTCTAATTTTGTTCATACTAAAACTATTTCTATTCTAATTTTTGTCATCTTGTTCGTTGGGTTGGTGTTGGATTTGCTTCCTTTTTGTCCTTCAGTTTTGTTGATAATCAGGGAGATTGATTTTTGAATATTTGTCTTAGCTCTATTCGCCACTACTCATGAATATATTCTCATTAAGAATTGATTGTGTGTTCGAAAAGAACTCTTAATTAGTCAATTAACAGCTCGTCATCAGATTTTTACGCCTACGCCATCTTGCTCTTGTTCAGGTACTTCACTTTTCGCTTTATGCATTACTCTTTGCTTTTTTGGTGTGATCATTAAATTTAACATGTCTATGCATGTACAAATTTGGGTTACATGGGTTCTGATCCTTGGGAAAAAAATTGATGCTTTTTTTTTTATGAAGCTGGTTTTCAACTTGATTTTGAAGATATGATTTTATTAATTCTATGTAAGTATTGTCGCATAGTTTATTTTTATGTGGCTAATTGAACAAACCTTCCCTTTGGTGTGTATGATCTGTCGATTCAGGTGGTGATCTGGTTTGTGCGGTTTATTATCGTTGGGAGTTATGTTTTTCAGTTTATAAACTTGTACATTCTGATTTACCTTGCTCAGAGTGTAGAATGATTCTAAGTATTTGTAGAGTGAAACCTTAACATTTAGGTCGTACAATGGCTTAAGAAGATCCCCTATGACAACAATATCAAAAAGTGCCACTGTCATTCCTCCACCGGTCAATGGATGGCACATGTTAAGAGCATCTTCGAGTAAAAGGGCTCCATGAGTAGGATGTGCATTTGCAAGCATGCTTCTATTTGGCATATTTCTAATATTTCCTTTATCAATTGCAGATACAAAGGCATCATGAAGTTCAGGTGGTATCTGAAAGAGAAGTTTGTTTGTTCAAGCTAGCAAGAGGATCAGATATTCAGGGGAGAGCTAGAAGAAGAATAAAAGTACAAAAGTAGATATTAATAACCCTAATTAAAATAAGTTCACTTTTTGAAAGTTTATAAAATATAAGTTAACTTTTTGAAAGTTTATAAAATATAATTTCATTTTTTAAAAGTTTATAAAATATGAAACTGATTAACCTAAAGACCCGTGAATATGTTATTTTTAATTTTTATTAATTTATAATTTAATAACCAAAATAAAACGGCTAGTCATGCAATGTGTAAAAACAAGTGCAGAAATAAAATAATAACACACAATATTTTTATGTGGAAACAACTTAAGCTACAACCATGACCTAAGAGGAAAATCACTGGTCCATCGGTCCACTGGACCACCTAATTTTCCACTATAAAAATCAAATGTTCAAGTACAAACTCGGTCTTATGTTATCCTCCCTAGGATACTACCCCAATGTATTTTACTTACGAGCCCCTGCTCTATTTTCACAGTTTCTAAAATTAAGATGAGCGGTTTCCAGACTAATGTTCCAATAAGTTCCATGCAAATCAGATCGTTCACAAATCAACTGCAAAATAGTTAGTACAAAAAAAAACACAAGTGCCCGTGTGTGTTTTAGAGCGGATTTAACAATGAATAATCATAACTAGATGATTCAAAATATGTCATTTAAATCAAATCAAATAGAAAATTCTAGAGCAAAAATATTAAGTATAAATTCAATAAAAATAGTTTCCTTAAAATTTAATACTCAAATCAAATAATCATGATTACACATAAAATTATTTAATCTAAATATCTAATCCAAAATAATTAAATTAATTAAGAAAATTAATATATATTAATTACCTTCCTTTTCAACTTACTGCGTAACTTTCAAGATATATTAACTTTCAAGATATATTATTTACTTTCAATATACTTTCTCCGGTAATCGGAATGCCTTTGATAGTTTGTGATATTCCAAAGTATTATGAAAAGCCTCGTTGCTTGAACAATTAAAATAATAGCACTTTCTTTTCAAAAAATTTCTTTCGCAGTTTTTTTTCTTTGGCGAATGCAGAGTTCTTTTTCCGGCGGCTTTTTATTTTTTTTCTTTAGCACAACACACTAATTAACCCTAATATGTCTATATATATATAGATAATAATAATGCTTAATGATATTAGAGTTAGGTTAAATGTGTTTTGGTCTTAACTTTTCAAAGCCCATTAAAGTCAAAAGCATCTGACTTGTCTCTAAGAAAGTCTACCCACGTGTAGCGAGAAAAGTCATCTACTACAACTATGATATATTTCTTACCTCCAATACTTTTTGTTCTCATAGGACCCATAAGGTCAATATGTATCAATTCCAATACTCTGTTTGTATTTATACTCTTGATCTTCTTATGAGCAATCCTAGTTTGTTTACCCAATTGACATGGTCCACATACAGGTGTTTCAATTTTTGAAATAATAGGTAAACCACACACAATCTCAATTTTACTTAATCTAACCATATCTTTAAAATTCATATGACCTAACTTTTCATACCAAAAGGTAGGTAAGCCATTGCTAGCTAGGTTACATGTTATGGATGATGTATCAATACAATAACAATTGTCATATGATCTGATTCCCTTAATCATACATTCACCCTTTTGATCTGTTACAAAACAATGATTATTTGTAAATTGCACATTAAAATCATTATCACATATTTGACTTATGCTAATCAAGTTTTCCTTAAGTCCTTCCACATATAAAACTTCATCAAATTTAGGGATACCCTCTATTTGAATAGAGCATTTTTCAATAATTTTAGATGTTTTACCATCACCAAAGGTAACTGTCCCTTCATTGTATTCCTTAAAGGTTTTAAACAAAGAACGATTCCACGACATGTGTCTAGAGCATCCACTATCAAAATACCAAGCGGTATTTGATTTAACTTTAAATGCTATATGGGACACAAAACAGTGCAACTCAGATTTCTTAACCCATCCCTTTTTAATTTTGGACATTTGAGTTACTGGTTTCTTATATTCCTTTTTTTGTGTAGTTGTAGTATAAACTTTACGTTTTGAATTTTTTTGAGGTGCTTTAGAAACATTTGTATTCATGATAGAATCATAAGCATAAAGAAATCTACACTTAGATCTAATATGTCCTTTCCTACCACAATGATGACAGATGGGAACAAACTGAATTTTCTTAGAATAATAAAGTGCAAAAACTACCTTCCCTGCCTGAGTAATAATGGGTTTCACAAATTGAGTTTTGGATGATGAAGGTGTTGATTGTTTATCTATGTATCCAAGACCTTTCTTATCTCCATATGGCTTTCTATAGTCTAGGACTTTGGTTAATTTTTCAGTACCAATAGTCAAATTATTCATCGTTTCTTTAACAATACTAAGTTCTTGCCTAAGATTTTTGTTTTCTTCAATGGTTTCTGCAAGTCTCAAATTCAAAGCATTAATATGATCAGACAATTCCTTTTTATCTTTCTCTAGGTTAGAGGAATTTGTTTTGTGAATATCATTAAGTTTAGTTACTTCCACAAGTAATTTATCTCTCTATTCCCTGGCACCTATACAATCCATGAATAGTTCCTCATAATTCGATACATTAAACTTAGACAGTAAGAGAGAAAAGTTTACTTCCTCATTTTCTTCATCCGAGCTAAGGTCGGAGTCATTGTGATGTGCATTGACAGTTGCGGTGAAGGCACAATACTTAGTGTCATCATCCTCTGAGTTACTAGCATTGTCCTGCTCACTTTCTGTGTCACTTAGTGTAGCATTAAAGGTTTTTCCAAATTTCTTTTTATTGTTGGCACAATTTGTAAAAATATGACCAAATCCCCCACAAGTAAAGCATTGAGGACTAGTGGGGTTACTTTTCTTACCATCAAGGCTAAGAGACTTGATTTCCCTTGACTTTCGGTCATTCAAACGATTGGATTGTCCCTTGTTGGAATAATTATTCTGTTGACCCTTCTTCTTCATGAACTTCTTAAATTTTCGTGCTAACAAGACTAGTGATTCATCATTCATATCATCATCACTATCAGAGATGTCATTTTTAGAGCTTTTGAATGCCACATCCTTATTTTTCTTGGGTAAATCAAGAGAAAGCTCATAGGTTTAGATTGACCCGACAAGTTCCTCAATTTTTAGTGTGTCTACATTCTTGCTTTCCTCTATCGCTGTAACTTTCATCTTATAGTCAGTTGTTAAAGAGCTTAGGAGTTTGCGCTCTTGTATAGGTTGTGGAATTTTCTCCCCAAGGTTAGAACAAGCATTAGTGATATCACAGAAGCGAGCATAGAATTGACCAAAAGTTTCATTGTTGCTCATTTTAATAGAATCAAACTCATATGTTAGCAATCTCAATTTTGTTTGTTTTACTTGGGAAGTTCCTTCATGAGTAAGAGCAAGTGCATTCCATGCATCTTAAGCAATCTCACAGTCGGAGATGCGACGAAATTCATCCATCGACACTATAGTAAATATTGAGCTTAGACCTTTTTGATTTGCCCCACTAAGGGTGCGTTCTTCAGTGGTCTACTCTCTTCTTGGATTTATGATTGTTACACCATCTTTCATTACCGAAGGTGGTACCCAACCATCAAGAATAGCATCCCAGACTTTTTCATCTTGTCTGAGAAAGGCTTGCATGCGAGCCTTCCAATAAGGGTAATTAAACCCATCAAAGAGTGGTGGTCTAACAAATGACCCACCTTCTTTCATTTGGTCTATAAGTAAGTGTGTGTGTCTCTAAGGATCAATCTCACTAAGTGTGTCTAGTGTCTACTCTGATACCAATTGAAAGTTTATAAAATATGGACCTGATTAACCTAGAGGGGGTGAATATGTTATTTTTAATTTTTATCAATTTATAATTTAATAACCAAAACAAAACGGCTAGGCATGCAATCGTGTGTAAAAACAAGTGCGGAAATAAAAGAATAACACACAATATTTTTAGGTGGAAACAACTTAAGCCACAACCATGACCTAAGAGGAAAACCACCGGTCCATCGGACCACCTAACTTTCCACTATGAAAATCAAATGTTTAAGTACAAACTCGGTCTTATGCTACCCTCCTTAGGATACTACCCCAATGTACTTTACTTACGAGCCCCTGCTTTATTTTCACAGTTTCTAAAATTAGTGTGAGCGGTTTCTAGACCAACGTTCCAATAAGCTCCATGCAAATCAGATCATTCACAAATCAACTGCAAAATAGTTAACACAAAAAAAACACAAATGCCCGTGTGTATTCTAGAGCAGATTTAACATTGAATAATCCTAACTAGATGATTCAAAATATATGTCATTTAAATCAAATCAACTAGAAAATTCTAGAGCAAAAAAATTAAGTACAGATTCAATAAAAATAACTTCCTTAAAATTTAATACTCAAATCAAATAATCATGATTACATATAAAATTATTTAATCTAAATATCTAAATATCTAATCCAAAATAATTAAATTAATTAAGAAAATCAATATATATTAATTACCTTCCTTTTCAACTTACTGCGTAACTTTCAAGATATATTATTTACTTTCAATATACTTTCTCTAGTCATTGGAATATTTGTGATATTCTAAAGTATTATGAAAAGCCTAGTTTGCTTGAACAATTAAAATAATAGCACTTTCTTTTCAACTTTTTTCTTTCACAAATTTTTTTCTTTGGGTGATGGAGAGTTACCCATATGATTCATATGGTGAAAATGCTTAATGATATTAGGGTTAAGTTAAATGTGTTTTGGTCTTAACTTTTTAAAGCCCATTAAAAACAAAAACTTAATATTATCTTAAGATATATTATAAAAATATTTATTTAATAATTTCATAAATTAATTAAAGTTTGAATAAGTATTTTAACATAAAATATAATTTCAGATTTATGAAAAATGTGTTATTAAATGCATGAATGCAATCCTATGTGTCATAGTTATAAAAAAAATACCTGAAGTACGAATATCTGGAACTTAAACATTTGTTCGGTTTTTCTTGATAAACTTGATAACATGCCTAAAAATAAATTTACAAGTAAATATTTTATCCACGAAAATAGTCAACACTCATAGTCCTTACACTTTTGACAGGGATAAAGCTAACCATATTATCTCTGTAATTCTTCACTTTTGCTAAAGTAAACCAACTTGAACAAGAGCCTAAGGACATACAGTTTTCAAATATTCTGACGGAACTTGGTATTGGTTTATTAGTGCTTATTTTGCTACCTAATTTGTTATATGGTACATAATCATATAGATATAACTATATTTATAAGATACATCATTTACATAGAAATTTATCAGCTGTATTCTTTTACAGTTCACTGATGAAAACAGACAAAGGAAACATGTGTGGCAAACATCGTGGGCAATTAGTACTCGTTTTGTTGTGCATTGTATAGCAGTCACGACCTCCATGTTGCGACCGTTCATTTAAAGGATCGAGATTTAGAAGCTCCATTAAATGAATCATCTCAGAACCAACCCATATTGAAGCTTTGTAGTGAACATTACTTTAAAAGTTTTATTTTATTTTGACGTACTTTGAATTTTAATATTTTTAAACTTTATGTTAAAACTATAGACGTTTAGAGTTAAATTATGTAATTGATATTGAATTTTTTTTAGATCATTTTTCTTTGATTTTATGTAATTTTTCATTTTATAAGTTGAAATTATGATTTTGACCTAATTTATTCCGATTAATTTGATTAGATTTAGATTTTTTGGATTAACATTTACACCAGATCGAATTCGGATTAAATAATTTATAATTTATTTCGGATCAGATCATATTCAGATTATCTTAAAATTAGTGGATTCAGATTTTTTTATATTAACATTTACAACGGATTGAATTTAGAATCAGATCGAATAATTCATAAATTATTTCAAATCAAATTCGAATGGATTTAAAATTAAGGATTTTGAATTGTTACTCAGTCCTCGTGCGATTGGCCTCATTCCAATGGTGTCATTTGCCAATGATTGTATTTGTTGTAACAAACACATGTGCCATTAGGATATGAATTGTGGGCCATTTACGTTTATTTATGCTCCTTTATTTTTTTTAGTTAAAATCAATATTTATTAACTTGCAACATCACATTTCAAAACTTGAAAATATATATATTTTATTTTATAATTTTAATAAAATAATATCGATATTACATTCAAAAATTCCCAATCAACAATCTTACCAAATCTTAACCAACAATCTCATCCTAGCTCACTCTAGTATCAGCCGTTGGTGACTCCGTATAATGTAGATACAATGGAGAAAATATTACATACATATTAGATACAATGTACGAGTAAATGTAATTTGTTGTTAATATAACATATTCCGTATAAATATATAAATATATAAATAAATATAACATATATATATATATATATAGAAATATTCGTATAACATGTTATATAAAAAATATCCAAATATAATATACAAAAACATATATAAATAAATTATATAAAAATATACATATAAAATTAACAAATTATATTTAATGAATAGTCAGAACTCAAGTAGCTCATCAATTACAGATACTCGAAACTCTAATAATAGTGGCTATCAAAGATACACTATAATCTCACCTTATTTTTATTTTATTAAATAAAAAAATATTTTAATATTTATGTGTATAAAACTGATAATTGTTTCTTAATTTGGGTTACTAAACCAAATGTCTAGATCCAGCAATACATAATCCGTTCATGCCGTAGGGTTATCCATGCGTTTTTCTTTCTTTTATCCGGAATCACGAAGAATAAAGATTTAAAGCGGTTGGTATTTATATTTAATAATATATGTATATAATAATAATTTAAAAATAAAAATAATTTTATATCTAATCGTTTAAAATTTAAAATTTAATCATTAATAAAATTATATTATTTTTATTATTTTATTATTTTATAAAAAATTTCTTTTATACACTATTGTTATTACATATTTTTTATTATCCATTTTACCAAAAATGGAAGCCAAAATACAAAAGAGCATGAAAATAAAGAATTTTAATCGAGTCATATATTGACAGAATAATGATAATAAAAGCATAAGATCTACCAACACACACTGATAACAAAATAAAACAGACTCCATCACCTTAACAAAAAAAAAAAAAAAACGATTCCACCGAAGATAAATGATCGAACGGAAAGAACAACGTTTCCTTTCGAAAAATATGAAAATGCCAAAAAGGCAAGAAACTAAACGGATAAACCCACTAACCTCCAAACCCCAAAGCCACCAAAGAAAAGGCCGGCGACGTGGGAATGAGCGGAGCACCGGAGGTTCATTCTTACTTCTCCTGACGATCAGACCAATCGAAGGCAAGCCGAGACGCTATGGCAGAATGGTACATAAGGTCGTGGAATGTGGAGGTCTCTGTAGTCTTCCTCCGAAGCTTCTTGGCCTTCTCTTCCGTAAAACAACCCAAAGAGAACTTGGATCTGGGTTGCTCCGATTCGTTTTCTGGATTAGGAATTACATTTGCGTTTTTTGATTGACCGCTGTTGATGTAATCAGGATCAGATGACCACCCAAATAGCGGAGACCACCAGTTTAGCGATAAGGGTTTGTTACGATTCGGGTCTGGTTTTCTTGATGAAGAGGCTTGGATTTTGAGGGGTCTGAAAGAGGTAATAGTTGTCGCCATGAAAGATCCAAATGAAGAGAGAGAGAGAGCAAGAGAGAAGAGTTAAGGAGAGAGTGAGACTGATCGTACGTACAGGCTCTGATGTCTTTATGAAGTGTAATTTTATATGACCATCAAAATTATTTAAGTGGGTGAATGATTTATGTTTGTTTATCAAATTTTATTAAAATTTAAAAATAATATTAAATATTATAATTATTTAAGTAGTTAGATTTATACTAATTGATTAAATTTTATTAAAATTTAAAAAATTATTAATATTTACAACATACAAATAATATAAATATTGTAATAATATCATAAATTATTTTCTTTTTTTAGGACAAATTTGTTTTAAAATTTTAAATATAAGATTTTTAATAAGTGATATTAAATATTATAATAATATCCTAGTATTTTCAGTAAGCACAAAGTTGTTTCAAATGCACTACCTTTACGACGTGCAGGTAGATGCTGTTGTAGGAAATTAATATTAGGTGAAGTGGATATGATGAGATAGCATTAAAATGGGTTTTTTTAGGTCAAAAAAGCATTCTAGTTGGGGTAGGAGTTTTCTGTAGTAAGTAATAATGATTACTGTTTTTAACATTATATGGTATATGATTGTCTGTAATTTTAAATAAATTAAAATTAATATTAATATTTTTAAAAAAATATAAATATTTAATAATCATGATGAAAATATACTCTAAAATAATAATATTTTTCAAAATAACATAAAATTATCACAACTTTAAAAAAAATTCCAATTACCATGAGGAAAAAACATCTTTATTATTTTTCCATCTTAAACACATACTTTAATAGGTTAAAATATTAATTATCACATAAATTCAATTATATACAAATAGAATCATTTATAAAGAAGCAAGAAATAAAAATAAACATATTAATAAAAGAAAAACTCCGTTATATATAAATAAATATTTTTTGTAAAACTTGATATTTGTTAAAAAAAATAAAAAAATATAGTGATATATTTTATAGTAATAAAAATAATATCTTATAATATTAAATATATTTAAATTATTATAATTTAATTTAAATATTATTTAATATAAAATTATTTGTTAGATTTTTAATAATAATAAAAATGTATAAATTAAAAATAGATAATGATATTTTTATATAAATTTAAAAAAATTAATTTTTTCTTTCTTACAAAATTACTGTTGGTCACGCTGACGTGTTACCAACTAATCATTCCTTATTTGTTATTTGGTTTTTTTCAACGTTTGGAAGCGCTTTTTGATGACACGTGAGCTCGTTTGTGCACTTTGTTAAGGTTAACGTGTTGGAACGAACAAGCTCACATTACTTGTGTTTCAAAACGACTGCGGGCCACGGTTCCTTAGCTTACTTTAAAACCCTTTTTTCTCACAAAACAATTTTTTTAATAAGAATTATATGAAATAACAATAAAAAAAATAATTGAATATTTTATTTCATAATCCAATATATTAATATTTTAAAAAATAAAAATATAGATATAATAATTAACAAAATCTATTTTCATAATAAAATTATACTAATAACATTAAACGAGATATAATTCAACATTAATAAATATTCATATTACAACTTAAATAAAATATAAATTTATGAGTAATATATTTTTTAAATAATAAAATAAAAAATAAATATAAGTGATTATTTTTAATTTTAATTTTAAAAATATAATTTTTGTTGTTTAAAAAAACACTTGTATTCAAAAAGTTTTGTATAAAAATACATTTTGATCAAAATTGACTTATTAAACATAGGGAGAGATCTTTCCTTAATGAGAGTGTTTTTTTTTTTTGGTGGGGAGCTTTCTAATGTTTTGTTGCTACTTTCTTTCTTTTTTTAATAAGAGTTTTATTTTATAAATAGTTTATTATTACTGTTTAATGATTTTCTATCAGAGTTGATATTCTATGAAAATTAGATCTAATGTATCTCCATAACTAGGTTGGTTGAGTATTATGTTTTCTATCAATAAAATATTTGTCTAATTTTATAATTTTCATATTTATAAAGATTTAACAAAGTAAAAATGCTTTATTGAATTTAAAGTTTCATTGATACAAAACTTAAAAGGTTAAGTGATGGAGATGTTTACAAATGAATAAGATAAGGATCATATTTTGATTCTTCTTTTAGTAGAATTATCATTATTATTGTATGTGTTTTGTTTTTTAATAATTAAATATATATTAGTGAATTGCATTTAAATATACGATGTCTTGTTGTATTTTTTATATCTAAATATTAATAAAATAACTTTTTTATTAAAAAAAACCTCAACTTAAATATAAATATGAAAAATGTTTCAAGTTTAAATATTAATTTTAACATCCTATACTCGAAATGAATACTTATTATTTGTATTAAAAAAAATTAAACATTAATTATCCGAATCTTGTTGTATAAGTTGTGTGCATTTGTATTTGAATTAAGGTAAAATTATTTTACTGGCTTGAGCAAAATCTAAATTGTCTAAATGTTGATGCTCACAGGTGTTTTCTGAATAGGAGGGTTCAAGATTCGAATATTGAAGTCTCATCTTATTTTGGATTGAGTTTTCTTGCATTAACTAACAATCGGTTGGTAATTTAAATAAATTTAGTGCATTTTCACATAGAAATGTTTAGTAAACACTAGTATATTTATAGATAGAAAAAACACTTTTATGTATAAAATAAGTCAAAAAGCCAAATTAATGTATTAACATTGAAGAAATTAAATCAAAGCATAAATGGTATAATTGAAAAAGAATTAAAAAAAAATCATTTGTGGATATTATTAAATGCATTATGCTACTTTTTATATACATACCAGTATGTAAAGGACTTTTCTTTCAAATTGAAATCCCCTATATTGCTTTTGTTTCTAGGATAAAAATTTATATTTTTAACCACTTTTAATCATATATAATGTTGTTAAAAATATGTTTTGGCAAAGGGTAATAAACTAATAACACTCGAGTCTCGTTGGTCTTTCTCTAAAGTGGAGATAGCAATTTTTTTTTTAACAAATATCCAAAATATTCGTAGATATCTTCAAAAATATTTTTAAAGTTTTAAAAAATTCAAAAATACCACCAAAACATAATTAAAATTAAATTTGACAGAAGTAAATAGTAATATTTCATAAATAAAAATGGAATAAATAATAGAGAACCAAAAAATAATTAAAAATAAAGGAATATTATAATTAAAAATAGAAGACATCTTAAGATATTTTTCACAAAAAATGATAATAAGTAAAAAAAAATTCAAAAAATTCAAAAAACAAAATTTAATCTTAAAGAAAAAGATGGATTTAAAGACCCATCATTTCATCTTTAAGAAAATTATTCACAATAAAAGATATATTTTATTATGAAATAAGTAATAAAAAATGAATATTAATATCACAGATGTAGAAAGAAGGTATAATATATCATAATTGACATATAAACTATATTGAATAAACTATCCAAAATTTTCTAAAAGGATAAAGAAAAAAATAGATATTTTGGATATTAAATAAATACACCAATAAATAATATAATAACAAATAGGAAAGATGATTTACTATGAACGATCCATGATAACTTAGGATACCAAAAGCTAAAATTTATAGTATACCCTAGGTTTTCTATTAATACCCATGATAAAAATCTAAACCAAGTATTAAGTCTAGTTTATGAATTTGAAAGATGAGTTAATGAAGAAAGAAAATCATCTATTTTTAATCTACTACCTAGTAGGATATTCTTTAACAAACAATCATAATAGTTCAATATATGAACAAAATGAATTTATAGAAATAGACAAAACCTTTCAAGAATTTGGACAAATAATAAAACCAAAAATACTAACAGACTTTAAAATACTAGACGAATGCCACTTAGATATTAAAGAAAAACCCATGAGAACTTGGAGAAAAAGTAATATTGTTAAAAACAATAATATACCTAGATTTACTTTTATAAATCATAAAAGAAAAACCTCTAACCAAGAAAAAGTTAAAAACTAAAAGATGAAGTCCAAGTAATTAAGGTATTACTTTATGATGTCATATTAGAAAAATAATAATGTTTAAAGATAAATTAAATAATATACAGTTAAAAATAAATAAAAACCTAGTAGACGTAGCAAAAAATCAAGCAACATCAATGAAAACTTTGAAGCTTTTAACAGAGAAAATATATTTAATCCAGGAAGTAAACACAAAATACTTACAAGGTGTAATAGAAATACAAAAATAATTATTAAAAAAAATAAAAGAATGTGGATATAGTAAACTTTAACAAGATAGAAAAGATGTATATAACATACATAGAAACAATGATATTGTAGATCATAAATATGATCTCTTAAAAGGACTAAAAATAGAACCACCTAAGAAATGAGATGTCTTGATTTCTAAAAATGAGAGAAGAAAAAATGAAGAAAAATCTAATGAAAAAGATATAATTTAAATTTAATTGAAGATAGAAAAGAATTAAAAGAATAATTCATGAATCCCAAAAATAATGATAATAGAAAAATTAGTTAGTTTGTTAACACTAAATAATGAAGAATTAGAAGAACATTATAATGAAAAACTTTGTACAAACAAAGAAGAAGATGATATGATAATAATTATTAAGATGGATTTTGAACCAAAAATCATGATCCTAAAAGAACATAAGAAGCCAATTTCATTACCAACTCCTTACCAAGAAGAAACATCTGACCCTTATAGAAAAGAAAGAAATAGGCAAAGATTAGGAAAACCTAACACCACAGATAGAAGAAAAAAACCACCTAAAATGGAAGAAATGTTGCATTGGAAGACTAAATGTGGTATTTGATGATGAATTGCAAGACTGGCATTGCAAAATATCCTTTTTTGTTTTATTATTTATAAAACTCTCGCAAGTATACGAATCATTTTATAGCAAATGATAAGTATACTCTCAAGGTCGATTTAAGGAAAAAATATATGTGATTTTTAATTTATTATTCAAAATCTTAAAAATGAAATTAAATCTTAAACATCATGTCACAATATTTTGGTTTATTTGTTTCCTAATCTAATAACATAAAAATAAACATAAATATAAATATAGATATAGATTCAATAAACAATAATGCAAATTTTATCATTTATAATAGTGGAGTTTAAGGATATAATAATTAAGTTAATTATGTTTTCTCATATTATTTAGGTTATTAAATATATAAATTAATATTTGTTGATTTTCTCCTTTTGGTATGAAAATGTTCTTAGGCGGGCCCAAATTCTTTTGTTTAATATTAACTAATTAATATTTTTAGGTAGGACCTATTAATTAATTCAATATTAAATTTTAGCTTTATTTATAAGAAAATAGCAAACCATCTAATCACAACTTTAGGCGGAGTCAAATAATTAATTAGACTTTATTCAAGGTGTTTAAATTAAACTTAAGAATTTAATTATCCAAGTACTAACTTTCAAGTTTTAAAATCATTATTGAAAATATGTTGTTAATACATTTTCGAATAATAATTCTTATAAAAAAACTTTTGAAATAGAGTTTTACTCTAACAACCAAGCGATTGTACCAACAAATAAAATAGCATTATTCTAAATCAAATCGGATAATTAAACCTCAAAATCTAATTTTTAGATTTAAGTTTGTAATGAAAAATAATCTATTTCTGTTGTTGTAAAACCTACAAACGGATTTGCATATCTGCTTATTGAATCAAAAACTAAAAATTTATAAAAACATAGCCAAAAAGAGAATAACTTAAAAACTAAAAACTAAAATAAAATGAAAACTTTCTATAGAGAGAAAATGCTCAAATTTTTGTGTGTTTTGGAATAGGGAAATTAAGTCCTATTATAGATGAGGAAAAGGCCAAAAAAGGGGGAAAATATTTCAAAATTTGAATTTGGACACGTTTGGCCAGGTTGGCACGCGTATAGGGTACGAAAATCTCGGTAGACGAGTGGTTGGTGTGCGCGGGCACGTGCTAGAGACAACAATGAGTATGCTGGCGCGCGCGTGACATAACGTGGGTGGGATGCTATGTGGGGGACTTTGCATGGATGCACTGGTGCGCATGAGACTCATTAGGAATGGGTGGATGCGCACGGAAATTGGCACAATGGGTGGCTACGGGCACAGGACTCGATGCGGATGGGCTACTACACGTAGGATTTAAGCCATTTTGACCCATTTTTTCCTATTTTTTCTATATTTTTGAATTTTCCTCATTTCTTTTCTCAATATATTTGTGATGTATTACCTCAAATATTGTTTTTTTATGTATTTAAGTTATTTTTGAATGAAAATACCTGAAAATAATAAAAATACACATGAATGTACTCATATAAACCTCCCAAACTACACAAATAAACTCTTCAATCTGTAGGGTATTAGTAGCTCATAAAATGACAGAAAGTGTTAAAGTTTGGTTGTCAAACTTAACATACCAACAACATTTCTTAATGCAAGGGAATGCTCCCATAGAAAAAGAATATTTAGATATAGTAATAAATGAAATATACAATGGATTTATTGGAGATGATAAATGAATAACTATCACTGAATCTAGTGAAAATGAAAACAATGAAGCCAAATAGCATATAACCTATAACATGTGTTAAATAGCATATAACTTATAAATGAATATTTTTTCAAAAATTACCTAAAATATTACATAAGACCCTAACAGAAAGTTGGAATCAGAGAAATAAAGAAACTATACCAAACACCTTAGGAGGATAAATAGGAAGACTTAAAAGTTGGATAATTATTAAATGTCAAGATAGAAAGGAATATAAGCAAATAAGAAAAAATGATAAAATTTGTTGTGATACAAGAGATTTTAGAATACTAGAAAAATATGGATGTAACATAAAATTATACAAATAAAAATACAAAAAATATAAAATATATAAGAAATTTTAAAATTTTAAAAAATATAAATTCAAAAAATAAGAATTTCAAAAATATAAAAGAAAATTTAATAAGGAAACCTATTAGAAAAGATATTTTAGAAGAAATAGATATAAACCTCTTGAAAACAAGAGTTATTGTCCTTTAGGGAAGAAAAAATGATGTTGGATTTGTAATGAAGAAGGACATTATGTTGATGAGTGCTCAAAAATTACTAAAATTACCATGATTTTATGCAAATTAATTGATTAAAAAATATATATATTTATATGTTTTATCAAATATTTATATAAATTTATCTTTTTCGGAATCACGAGTATTTTTATTATTTTTCAGGTATTTTAGCTTAAAAACGAACTTAAAGACTCAAAGAGGAATACTTGAAGTAATACATCACAAATATATTAATAAATAAATGGGGAAATGTCAAAAAATATGGAAAAATTGGACAAAATGGGTCAAAAATGAGGAAATCGCGCCGCTGCTCATTTTGCCCCATTTTCGTGCACAGCCACCCACATGACGTCATGCTGACGTCATCAACGACCTCAGCAATTGCACTCCGTGTTTTCACAATTTTTTAACATTTTTTCACTCACTTTTTCTCTCCATCCTCACCTATAAATACCCCATTCTCTTCACTTCTAAACACACCTCAAAACACATTCTCTTCTCTCTTTCTTTCTCTCTTTTCTTAGATTTTTTAGTTTTTTTTAGATTTTCTTAGTTTTTAGTTTTTCTTAGTTAATTTCTCTTAGTTTTAGAGTTCTTCCCTTTTTGGGAAGAACTAGTTATGTTTTTGTAATTTATTAGCTTTTTGATTCAATAAATAGGAGTGCAAATTCTACTTGAAGGTTTTCCAACAACAGGAATAACATCGAAGTTCTGTAAGGATTTTATTTTCTTTACAGTTATTTTTTATGTTTTATTCTTACATATTATATTTAATTTGTCTGTGATTAAATTTAACTCCGATGGCTGTTTATAATCATGATATAATAATAACGTTGTTATGCTTGCGAAATATTAAATAGGTGAAAATCTCTAAAATGAATTGATTTTATTTTTATTCAAGATTTTATATTAAGAATGTTAGAGATAAATATATTATTTTTCATTACAAACATAAACCTGAAAATTAGATTTTAAGGTTTAGTTATCCGGTCTGAGTTAGAGTAGTGCTTTTTTATTTGTTGGTACAATCGCCTAGTAGTTAGAGTGAAGCTCTATTTCAAAAGTTTTTATAAGAATTATTATCTGAAAATGTATTGAAAACATGTTTTCAGTAGTGGTTTTAAAACTTGAAAGTTAGTACTCGGATAACTAAATTCTTAGGTTTAATTTGGACACCTTGAATAAAGTTTAAACTATCTAAGCCCACCAAAGGTGGCATTTAAATGGTTCATTTTTAATCTCTTAGAAAAAGAAATTAATTTAATTAAGCAAATTAGTTATCAACCCCACCCATATGTGTTAATTGATTTGTTTAGTTAACAAAAAATATCTAACCCCACCAAATTTGGTATTCATATAAAAAAGGGAAAATCAATAAATATCAATTCATATATTTAATAACCTAAATAATATGAGCAAGCATAATTAACTTAGTTATTATATCCATAAATACTCTACTATTATAAAAGATAAAATTTGCATAAATGTTTATTGACTTGATGAGCAAAAACCGGCATCGCCGATTCTTGCCAATACTTTGGTTTTAATATTTGTAAAACTCTCGCAAGTGCAAGAGTCATTTCATAGAAAATGATAAGTATACTCTCAAGGTCGATCTAAGGAAGGAATGTATGTGGTTTTTAACTTATTATTCAAACTTTTAAAAACGAAATTAAATCCTAAACATCGTGTCACGATATTTTGGGTTTTGTGTTTTTAATCTACTTACATAAAATTAAACATAGATTCAATAAACATTTATGCAAATTTTATCTTTTATAATAGTGGATTATTTATGGATATAATAACTAAGTTAATTATGCTTGCTCATATTATTTAGGTTATTAAAGATATGAATTGATATTTATTGATTCTCCCTTTTTTATATGAATACCACCTTTGGTGGGGTTAGATATTCTTTGTTAACTAAACAAATCAATTAACACCTATGGGTGGGGTTGATAACTAATTTGCTTAATTAAATTAATTCCTTTTTCTAAGAGATTGAAAATGAACCATTTAAATGCCACCTTTGGTGGGATTAGACAGTTTAAACTTTATTCAAGGTGTCCAAATTATTAGTTATCCGAGTACTAACTTTCAAGTTTTAAAACCACTACTGAAAACACGTTGTCAATACATTTTTAGATAATAATTCTTATTAAAACTTTTGAAATAGAGCTTCATTTTAACTACCGCGCGATTGTACCAACAAATAAAAGAGCACTACTCTAAATCAGACCGGATAACTAAACCTTAAAATCTAATTTTCAGATTTAAGTTTGTAATGAAAAATAATATATTTCTCTCTAACATTCTTAATATAAAATCTTGAATAAAAATAAAATCAATTCATTTTAGAGATTTTTACCTATTTAATATTTCGCAAGCATAACAAAATTATTATTATATCATGATTATAAACAGCCATCAGAGTTAAATTTAATCACAGACAAATTAAATATAACATGTAAGAATAAAGCATAAAAAAAACTGTAAAGAAAATAAAATCCTTACAGAACTTCGATGGTATTCCAGTTGCTGGAAAACCTCCAAGCGGAATTTGCACTCCTATTTATTGAATCAAAAAGCTAATAAATTAAAAAAACATAACTAGTTTTTCCCAAAAAGGGAAGAACTCTAAAACTAAGAGAAATTAACTAAGAAAAGCTAAAAACTAAGAAAAACTAAAAAATCTAATAAAAGAGAGAAAGAAAGAGAGAAGAGAATGTGTTTTGAAGTGTGTTTAGAAGTGAAGAGAAGGGGGTATTTATAGGTGAGGATGGAGATAAAAAGTAGGGGAAAAAATGTTAAAAAATTGTGAAAACACGGAGTGGTGATTGTTGACGTCATCAAATGACGTCGCATGATGTGGCAGTTGCACGCGAAAATGGGGTGAAATGGGTAGTGGCACGCGCGGAGGGAAACTGGGCACGCACAGGCGCGCGCGGGGCTTGGCGCGGCTGGGCAGCACATTGGCACAATTTTCTCCTTTTTGACATTTTTGACCCATTTTGTCGAATTTTTCCATATTTGTTGACCTTTCCCCATTTATTTATTAATATATTTGTGATGTATTGCTTCCAGTATTCCTCTTTGAGTCTTTAAGTTACATTTTTAAGCCAAAATACCTGAAAAACAATAAAAATACCCGTGATTTCGAAAAAGACAAATTTATATAAATATATGATAAAACATATAAATATATATATATTTTAATCAATTAATGTGCATAAAATCATGGTAATTTTAGTGCTTTTTAAGCACTCATCATATGTCAATGAATGTCCAAACAGGTTTCAACATAGGAAAAAATTTAAAAATTAATTTTCATAGAAAGCCAAAATCCTAGAAGAAGCTTTTAAGATGAAATTAGAACCAATCGATAAATCTTATATAGATTATTCTTACAATATTTATCTATTAGAAGAAACTGAGGAGGAAATAATCGACTCAGAATATGAACACTCAGATTGTAGGTACTCTTCATCAAAAGATGAATAATTTATACAGTATTACAAATCTAAATAGCACTTACATAAAAGTAGGAATTAAATTTAAAGGCTATGCCAGCTATCATTTACATACATGTATAGATACATGAGCTAGTATGTCTGTAGCAAGTAAATATGTGTTTTCAAAAGAACACTGAAAACAAGCGCTAAAAGATTTAATTATAATAATTGCTAATAATACCATAATAAATCTTAATAAGGTTTTAGAATATACAAATATAATGATAGGAGGAGAAATTTTTTATATTCCTATATTATATCGATAGGGAATAGGAGTTGAATTATTAATATGAAATAATTTTCTAAACTTATATCAACTTTTTACACAATATTTAGACAAAATAATTCTAATAATATTATATGGTGATACCATTTATGTATCAAAAATAAGAAAAGTTTTGACTGTATCAAACCCAATTTTTATTCAACAATATAAAAAGCGAAAACATGGTGAGATAAAGTAGCAAAAACCTAATCTAGAAAATATTTTGTTAGAAATAGAAAAGAAACAAAACTTTTTTCTTAATGAAATATAGGAAGATAAAGCCCTAACATACATTAGAAAACTATTAAAAATAGTAAGCTTATAAAATTATTTGGATCCAAAAATAAATAAATTTAAGACAATTGTCAACATAAAATTAAGAGACCGTAACAAGATTATAAGAGTAAAACTAATGATTTATACTCTAGAAGACAAGATTGAATTTGGAAAACAAATTCAAGAACTTTTGAAGCTAAAAGTCATAATACGAAGTAATTCACCTCACTCTAATTTAATATTCTTAGTTGAAAAAGAGGCTGAAAAAAGGAGGGGAAAAAGAGAATGATAATACACTTCAGAGTATTAAATAAAGAAACCATTGATGATAGATACTTTATCCCAAAGAAAGAAGAATTATTATAATTAATAAAAGGAACGAAATACTTTTCAAGTTTTGATTGTAAAAAAGGATTTTGATAAATAAGACTAGATGAAGAATCCCAAAAATTAATGGCATTTGGTTTCCCCTAAGGACAATTCCAATGGATTGTTATACCATTTGAATTAAAACAAGCTCATGACATTTTTTAAAGATATATGAATAACATGTTTAAGAAATTACAAAATATTTGTTGTGCCTATATAGATGATATTTTGGTTTTTAGTAATGAATTAAATAAACATTATTTGTAATGAAAAAAATTCAAGTTTGTAATGAAAAATAATATATTTCAATTTCAAGTTTGTAAATAAAAAAACATCACTCTAAATTAGACCGGATAATTAAACCTTGGAATTTAATTTTCAAATTCAAGTTTGTAATGAAAAATAATATATTTATCTCTAACATCCTTAATATAAAATCTTAAATAAAAACAAAATCAATTTATTTTATAGAAATATTTTATATATTTAATATTTCGCAAGCCTTAAAACATTATTATTATATCATATTTACAAACAGTGAGTGATGTTAAATTTAATTATAGACAAATTAAACATAACATATAAAACATAAAACATAAAAAATAATTGTAAAAAATTTATTTTAAAATTATATCTCAAAAGAATTCTTAGAGAACTTTGATGCTAATATTGTTGCTAGAAAACCTCTAATGGATTTGCATTTCCGTTAACTGAAAAAACTAGAAATCTATAAAATCATAACTAGTTCTTCTCAAAAAGAGAAGAACTTTGAAACTAAAAAAATAAGAAAACTATTTAGAGAGATAAATCTAGAGAGATAAAGAGAGAAGTTTGTGATTTAAGGGATTTGAAGGGTGATTTTTACAATTGGGGAGATGATCCTTTTATAGATGAAAAAAATGCCAGAAAAATGTGAAACAATATCTCAAAAATTGATTTTGGACACATTTGGACATGCTAATACGCGTGTAGGGGGTGGGATTTGTGGTAGACGAGCATTGGCATGCATAGGCGTGTGTGTGACTCGACATTTTTGACTGTTTTAATCTATTTTGTCCAATTTTTCCATTTTTTTTACTTTTTCTCATTTTTTCTCAACATATTTGTGATGTATTGTCTCAAGTATTTTTCTTCGAGTCTTTAAATTATTTTTAACCAAAATACTTGTAAAATAATGAAAATACTCATAATTTCGAAAATACAAATTTATACAAAAATATGATAAAATCATACAAATATAAATCTATTTAATTAATTAAAGTACATTAAATCATGGTAATTTTATTATTTTTAAGCACTCATCAATACCTCGAGAAATCTCTTATGGAGATAGAAAATAAGTACGAAGAACTTAATTATTCAAAACAACCCTTAGAGTTTAAAAACTCAAAAAATGAATTTTCATTAGAAATTCAATCTAAAGAAGGTGAAACTTCTAAATAAAGACTTCAAAATGAAAAGGAAGAGCCTAGCAGTTTAAAAAAGAGTGAAATCTTTGGAACAAAAAAGCTCAATTGGGCAGATAAAGCTAAAAAAGAAGAATAAAAAGACTTATGTGGTCTATAATGGCCCAAAACTAGGAATCTATAACAATTGGGTAGAAGCCAATAAATCTATTATAGGGTTTAGTGAAGCAACTCATAAAACCTTCACCAACATAATAGAAGTTGAAGACAGTTATTTCAATTACAAAAAACTAAAATTAATAACTCTAGAAGAGATAGTAAAAAATTATTTTACAGCATTACAACAAAAACCAATAACACCAAGCAAGTTGACAACTCTAGGTAAAAATAGCAAGACCTTCAGTACTATTTAGAGTGACATCTCTTCGAGAGACATCAAATACATCAAAGCATTTAGTGTTATTGAGGGAAACAACCCCCATAAATTCATTAGTCATTAAAGATGATAACGACCAATATAGAAGCCTCAGTAAACTACAATGGTTGAGTCTCTACAATTTGGTCAGAATATCTACCTAAGAAAATATTGAAGATATGAAGTTCTATACTACAGATAAAAAATTTCCTACAGGAAGTAAATTTCATATCTTGGAAGGAGCTATTCCAATATTCGTTTACAAAGATTTCCATGCAAGACTAATATAAAACATATATCTAGGAATTAATTTAATATTTCCCAAAAAAATTCAAAAGAAAAATCAAGAACTTTAGAAAAAAGATTAAAATAGGTGATAAATATATTTATCTCAGATTTTTCAGTTTACTACTGGACTGAAATGAGGAAGGATGTATCAGTCCCTAGTACTTCACCAAAATAGGGATTTCCAACACAAAATATAGAGGTTTACAAACTAAGGGTACTTCTAGAAAAGGAATTTAACATAGAAGAACTATATGTACTAAGAAGTCAAATGTTAGATCAAATTTACTATTAACTCATAAAGATTGACAACTCTATTGAAATCAAAGTAAATTATTCAACTAGTCAAGTCATCATTATTTCTCATAATAGCATGGTTTTTTTAGTGGAAGATGGTGAAAAAATTATCAAATATGAAACCAATTTTAACAGTAACAACCTGAAAATTGGTTAAGAAAGAAGGAATATATTCTTCTTCTATGCCAAAAAAGTCACCAAAAATCACATATGCATTTACTGCATCAAAGATTGAGAAGAAAAGATGCATCATCATCAAAATGATTGTTGACAAAAAATGACAAAGAAGAATAAAGAGAGAAATTGTTGACAAAAAACGACAAAAAAAATAAAGATGTAGTTCATATCTTAATCGATAGCACATGCCAAGGAAAAAAGCAGTGGCTACCATTTAAAATAGAAAAATAGACGAATTATTAAAACAAGTAAAAAATAGTAATTTTGTCTTGTGAATAGAGATTCCTTATGCTATAAAAGAAAGCCTTATTTTCATTTTAAGACATAAAAAACCAGAGCACACTATTCTAAAAACACACACAAAGTCTAGCATAAAAATCCCCTATATCTAGAAATTCTAAACCTGTAATGATATACCCAGTAATTATGAATGACTAAGAATCTCTTCAAGATTCTTAGTTGGCCTTAAGTTTGTAATAGTTATTGTTTTATGAATAAAATGGAGTTCAGTTACTCTTTCTTAGTAAGTCAAAATTAGACACCATCGATGTATGGATGCAGAATGCTCACTATTATAAGAAAAATATTGAGGTTTGAGCAAAACTTAGGCATAACAAGTGTAACAAGAGGAGATGAACATAATAGATCATCTTGTATTTAGGATATTGAAAGATTATTTTAATAAAAAATATGCCTTCTTAGAAGAATTTAAAAAAGGAAAAAGAGAATGTAATAACCTTATATTTGGTTATTATTTCTTTGAAGATTATAGGTACATTATGTGCAGAAACATGAGATTCTATGAACTTATACACTCTATTTTAATAATTACAAAAATTAAGAAAATAAAAATTAAATTATCTTTAAAACTACATGAATTAATAATTAGTGTTAAAACAGCTAGCTCCGAATTGGTATGAATGTCGTAAGAATATTAACAAAATTAACATCATTAATTTCAAAGACATTAATGATACTAGCCATAAAATTTAACAACATTCTAGCAATTTTTTACAAATCTCAAAGGTATAAATAAAGATATCCTAAACCTTAAGAGCATTTTAGATATATATCCCAATTTTTGGCCTAAATATTTATATTTTTAAAAAATTAATCAATTTTATTTAAATAACAATAATTATTTTAAAATTCCCTACTTTATACTGAATACTAAAAATATCAAAAAACCATTACTTCGTATTTTTAATAAAATTGGGCTAGGGTCATATACTATCACATATCTGTCGAACTTATTGAAATTCTAACCACTTGGAAGACCATGCCATCAATTTTATTGGAGCTCCGACAACATTATATTTAGAAGTAAATATAATATATTATATACATATTTCTAAATAAACTTCCAAAATACTACTATATGTTATAAGAATCAAATTTTTTGAACATGCACACAAATAGATAAGAGAAGCTCCAATTACCTATTTAAATCATTTTGACATGCTTATTTAAGGGAACTGTGGAAACTTATAAAGAAAACAATCATAATTTTTTGGAGATTTATGATGCAATACATATAAAAATAAATATGTATATAATATGTTATATTTAAAAGTTTATATAAACTATAGATAATATATTTATAAGGAAGCATGATTTAAATATATTTTTAAAAAATCCAAAATGTATCCTCAATTATACTAAATTAACAACAATAATGAGGGGAAGGCTAGAAGCAAAACACAGTATAAGACACTAGCAAGGAATGATTTCGCTTGTTTCTTATATTAGTATCATTCATGAATTGAAATCATTCGGCATAAATTTCAAAAAATCATTTTCAAATAATGTTACTCGTTTAGAGTTTTAAAAATTAAAATTTTAATATTTTTTAAATTAAAATAGTGTAAAAATATTAAATTTAACAAAATAAATACTTACAAATTAAAAATAATAATATGTTATCTATAATTAATATATTTGATAAATATTATATTATAAATATTTTTATTTTTACAAATATATAAATATAATATTTAATAAAATATAAAATAATTTTAAATATTAGGATTAGATTGCCCGAGATTGAAAATTAAAGTTTAAAAAAAATTATTAAATTAATCTAAAATTTATCGGCTAAAGTCATCCATTTAGTTATTACGTGTATATTACAGTAACTGAAATTTTAACATCCTAGTTATTATTTTGGGAAAAATTATGTATTAAATATACTATAGAATTTAAGATTAATATAACTTTTATTTAAGAAATAAATATTTAATAAAAAAATAATTTAATTAATAATAAATATTACATCTTATTTCGGAAAAATATAACTACAATCACAGTATTCAAATCTAATTGGGCTTTCTCTAGTAAAACAATAAGAAATTAATGACTTAAAATAGGGAGATTTTGTGGCCCAATCCGATCGGACAAAAAGAACAATGAGAATGTTTTTTTAAGTTTATGTTTGATATTGTAATAGAATCAAATCAAAATTTATTTTTTAAAATTTTATGTTCGGTTGTTGTGAAAAATGAGGATGAAATGAAATCGATTCTTAAAAGTGAAAGAATCATAATTCTTTTCCTTCTTTAAAGAATCATAATTCCATAAACATCTCAATTTTTTTAAAATTTTATCCTAATCCTAAATATAACCTTAAATTTTATTTATGAAAATAATAATTTTAATCCTAAACCTTAACCCACGAATATAATCTTATACCTTATATTTCAAATCTTAAAACCCAAAATCCTAAAAATTATTTAGAAAAATAATAATTTTATCCATAAACCTTAATCTATAAATATAACCATAAACCCTAAACCCAAAATCCTATTTAGAAAAATAATAATTTTAATCTTAACTCACAAATATAACTATAAACCCTAAAACCTTAAATCTTAAATCCTAAACCTCAAAACCCTAAACCCTATTTAGAGAAATAATAATTTTAATAATATATTTTATTTATAAGTAATAATTATTTAGAAAAATAATAATTTTAATAATATATTTTGTTTAACGAAAAAATAATAATTAAATAATATTATTTAAACTATATTAAATATAGAGATATTAAGATAATATATAGTGTTTTTCATTCCAATCTAATTGTAAACTAAATACTGTAATACTGATTTTTTTATTTCAATAGTCAAACCAAACAAAATTATTTCATTTTCATTCCCATTCCAATTCTATTTTATGAACTAAACGTCATCTAAATACCAATTTACTTCTATATCTTTTATGATCCAAATTTATCAGCCAAATATATATACATTGTAAAAATTTATATAAATTTTGTATTTTTTATATTGTAGAAGATGGTATGAATTTTTTATATAATTTATAAATTATTATACATATTTTTATATATTTTTCGAAATAAATTTAGTATAAAACTTTAAGTATATACATAATTTTATAATCTTTATAATCTTTATAGAGGTTTTATACTAACTTTGTTTTTCACTAATACATAATAATAAAAAAATACATTAGAATATTATTATGAAATAAATTTAAACTCTCACAAGTAAACTTATAAAAATGAGTATTCAAATAGATGAGTTTTAAACTAAAATATTACTTATTATGAATAAATTAGTATTTTAAGTTATTTTATGAGATATACAAAAATCATAATAAATTTATGAATTTTATAGAAATATTATTTGTAAGTTGTACATAAATTTTATATAATTTTGTAAGATATATATAAAATTTATATAAAAATATTTAAATTATCACATTAAATCTTAAATAAAATTTAAAATAAATAAATTTAAATTATATAATTAATCAACATCAATTATTTTATATTTTAGAATTTTGTGTAAAATGTACATAAAGTATATGCTTTATTTAAATAAGGTATGAGGTAGATGATTTCTAGAATTAAAATATTATAAAAATATATGATTAAATCGTATACCGTAAAAATCTGAAAAAAGTTAATAAACTTTACAGATTGATCGATGAAACTTCGATTAAGTCATCGGAGGTTTAATGGCGATGGTGGATATTGAGTCTGTTATTCTTTATAATATATATTTTTATTTTGTTGGTCATACTCAGACTTTAAGTGGGTTTTTCTGAGTATATAATGGACCCCAGATATTCAAGTCAAGTAGTCAACCATTCCTCTGTCTTTGTTTTACACGTGAGGCAATGGTACACGGAACGAAGCGTCGTTCATTATCAAACGACTCACCGTTTTGTATCGTCTTCGAAAACGCCATTGTTTGACTTATCGCCAGTACTATAAAAGCACGTCTCAGCTCCGCGAGCTTCTCTGCTCTTCGCCCCATTTCTCACTCCTTTTAACTTTATGATTTTCCATTTTTATTTCCTTTTCCCTTAACAGTTTTCCAGTAATTTTGTGTTATCATAGTAATTTTGCAAAGGAAAATTAAGTTAGGGTTCCAACATAATCTTTGTAGAAGATAGATAGATAAATAAATAAATAAATCATAGAAATAGAAATTTTGAAATTTTGTTGTTTTTGTTATTTAGCCTAAATTCGTCGCATTAGTCCTTTGTTAAGATTTTGAAAAAAAAAGATTGCTTTTATTTTGACACTAGGTTTATTTTTATTTTTTTTGGGATATTGAATTTTTTCTGTGATTAATGGACAAGAAGAAGGTAGCTGTTCCACTCGTTTGCCACGGGCATTCTCGGCCTGTTGTAGATTTGTTCTATAGTCCGGTCACTCCTGATGGTTTCTTCCTAATCAGTGCCAGTAAAGGTATACCCTCATTTTGGAATTTCTTGTTTTGATTTGTATTCCGAATTTCCGATGCCTTGTTTTTGAGATGGTTGGTTTGTTTTTTTAGCCTTGATTTTATTAGTACGAATTTAAGGTTTGTTCTAGGGTTAGTTTTTAGTTAGGAAATATGATTTTGGAATAATTAAATTGTTTTTGGCAAGCCTGTTTTGTTTTTAGCAAGTCTGTCTTGATGTAGACAGATATTTGTTAATGGTATGATAGTTGTAAAGCTAATTGAAGTGTTTGCTATTGGAATGTAGATTCTAGTCCAATGTTAAGAAATGGGGAGACTGGAGATTGGATTGGGACTTTTGAAGGGCACAAAGGTGCAGTTTGGAGTTGCTGCTTGGATACTAATGCCTTACGTTCTGCATCTGGCTCTGCTGATTTTACTGCGTATGTAACCATGCTTAATCCCTATGAAATGCTTGTGTTTTACAAATCTGGAATATTAGGTTTTTCTGATTTGTCTTGATTTTAATGTTAATGGTACTTTCAAGAATTTGTAAATTGTGGTTGCGGTTGTTTTGCTTGCCTGTGGGTATAGGATGTTATACAATGGATAAGTGAGACTTACAGTAATATGTGACATTCATGATGTTCTTTTTTTTAATTTTTGTTATTCAGAAAATTATGGGACGCATTGACTGGGGATGTATTGCACAGTTTTGATCACAAACACATAGTCAGGACATGTGCCTTTTCAGAGGTATATGGATTATTTTTATTTGTGTTGTATTTATTTGCCTGGATTTACTTTTGTAGGGTGTGTAGTCTATAGCTTCCTTTAATGCTTAACGTCCGTAGATGTGTACATGATGATATCATAAAATTCTTTTGTGGAGATTCAGTTCAATGATACAGTAATATATAATAATAATATTTTTACTTGTGAGCAACCTATAGATGGAACAGGGTAAATTACATAGAACCTTTTGTAGACGTTTCCTAATTCATGAACTTAGGTAGATTTTGTTGCATAATTAAATCAAAGATAGAAATGCATAGGTGCAGGAACTTTTAATTCTTGTTCTCACTAGATAGACCTCAATGTCTTTATCATATGCATCACTTATTCTTTTAAAAGTTTTCACAAAACCCCACTTTCAACCATAAATGCAGTATATTTTAACATTTTTTAAGAGGGTATTTATGGAAAATTTATTAAATATTCAATTATCTAATATTTAGGGTAAACTTAAAAAAATATCATTAAATTATTGCATTTGTTTTGTTCATACCATTGAAATATTTTTTTATCTTGTTTATACCATCCAATTATTGCATTTTTTCTATTTATAGCATTCTGTTAATCTTTATCTAACAACGTCATACATCAATGGTAGATTTGGAGCAATTTAGATAGTTAAGTGATATATTTGGAATAACTAAGATAATTAAGTGATAGATTTAGAATAACTCAGATAGTTAAATGGTATATTTGGAACAAATTTTTGGAATAACTTAGATAGTTAAATGTTATATTTGGAATAAAAATTTGTTTCAAATATATCACTTAACTATTTGAGTTGTTCCAAATATATTACTTAACTATTCGAGTTGTTCCAAATCTATCACTTAACTATCTAACGTGTGATGCCATTAGAAGGAGACTAAAGGAATGGTTTAAATGGAACCAACACAATAGTTGGGTGGTATAAACGAAATGAAAAATAGTTTGATGGTATGAACGAAAAAAATGCTATTGTTTGATAGTATTTTTGTAGGTATACTCTATTATTTATTACTAATCGCTTTTTCATGCTCAATGTTTTCTTTGCTATTTTTCCTTTTTTTTTTAATCTTACATTCCTTATCAAATATGTTACATAAAGGGAAGTACTTTTATAAGATATTAGATTTACCAAACAAGCTCCTGTTGATTTACAGAGAAAATGGAAAGAAAAAAGGAAGCAAGAAAGTAAAAGAGGTGAAAATGTACTTAAAACTACTGCTAGTAATTTCGTAAATAGAAGATTTCATGTATTTTGAATCTCGCCTGTAGATGTAGGCTAGTTACCTCGACTTGGCACTTTATCTCACTGTATTGGTGTCTACATGACACGATACCAACACTAGTACGGGATATGTGTCGGACATGCCCTTATGGAACCGGACTTGGTTGCACCAAGACGAGGGGAAAGAAAGGAAAGATGAAATGGAGGAGGAGGAAGGAGAAGCGATGGTTGTTGGAAGAAGAAACGATGGAGGATGAAGTAGAGTGTTGACTGCCTAGGAGGATAAAAGTAACGGCTATTTGACCAGAAGGAAGTAGGAAGAAGCAAGAAAAGATAATTAGGGCATCACTTAAAAGAGTATGGACTGGGGTTTCCTAATTTATATATAAAAGGGTTGAAGTAAGCCTCTTCTAATTTCTTTTTTTTTTTTGAGAAGGGCTTTAAAAATGGGTTGTTTTGATTCAATCACATTAAAATAAAGAAGAAAATAATAAAATTAATCTAATTAGTATAATTTAATAATTACTTAAGATAGTTGTAAATATCATTATTCCAATAATATATTTATATATGTTAAATAAAATAAATTGTAATTAGTTGTGTCTAAGAATTGGACACATATCCATGTGTTTTAAAATTTAAAAATTTACGAGTTCGACCCTTAGATACGCACCCGTATCTGACACCCGACACCGAGTCCAGGTAATATAGGTTGTAGGGTTATTTGTAGATGGAGTAGATCTCATATGAGAACAAAGCATAACCGACTATGGTATGAAAAAGTAAAATAAGGAGAGAATGAAAGATATGAGTTGGATAAATCCATCAAAGTTCTCTAAAACCTCAAGTTAGTTGGTTCCTATTTTCTGATGAATTATGCTTGAAAGGGCTGAATCCAAAAGGATCCATAAAACTTGCTCGGTGGAATGCATTTCTGAAAGACAATTGTTAATTTTTATTATGAATATAGTATTGAGCCTGTTGTTTTGTGTTTTCTGAACAGGATACACACCTTCTACTCACCGGTGGATATGAGAAGATAGTTCGAATTTTTGATTTGAATCGACCTGATGCACCACCAAGGGAAGTTGCTAATTCTGCCGGTTCTCTTAGAACTGTTGCATGGCTTCACAGTGACCAAACCATACTAAGTTCCTGTACTGACATTGGTGGTGTGAGGTGTGAGCTGTTATCTAATAATTTAAGTTGATAATATCTCTGAGTAAACCTACAAAAATACCACCCAATTATTACATTTATTCCATTTATACCATTTTGTTAGTCTCTTTCTAATGGCATTAGACGTTGAACATCAGATATTAAGTGATAGATTTGAAACAACTCAGATAATTAAGTGATATATTTAGAAAAAAAATATACTACTTAATTATTTGAGTTGTTCTAAATCTACCACTTAACTATTGACATTGTTTCAAATCTACCGTTAACGTGTGACGTCATTGGACGAAGATTAACGGAATGATATAAATAAAATAAATGTAATCGTTGGGTTGTATAAACAAGATGAAAAATAATTCGATGGTATGAAGGAAATAAATGCAATAATTCAGAGGCATTTTTAAAGGTTTACCCTATCTCTTTTGAGGCAAAAACTAGGGTATAGATTCACTAAGTGCATTTTTTGTTGGAAATGTAATGAATAATGCTGGACAGTAATTTGACTTCTTTAAGCCTAAATTTTAATGGCTTTGCAGATTATGGGATGTAAGAAGTGGAAAAGTCATTCAGATGCTTGAGACCAAGTCACCTGTAACCAGTGCTGAAGTGAGTCGGGATGGCCGCTATATAACTACTGCTGATGGGTCAACTGTCAAGTTCTGGGATGCGAATCAGTAAGTTCTAATAATGGTGGTTATACATGCTTCAAGTCCAGCAAGATTGATGACAAATTTTGGTTCATTATACAGTTTTGGATTGGTGAAGAGCTATAACATGCCCTGCAATGTTGAATCTGCCTCATTGGAACCAAAGCTTGGTAACAAGTTCATTGCTGGTGGAGAAGATATGTGGGTTCATTTATTTGATTTTCATACAGGAGAAGAGATTGGTAGGCTTCATTTAACTGATATTACTTCCTTTAAAGTATTAATAATGCATATTATACCAGTTTTCTTTCAAAACAAGTCATGAATTGAATCCTAATCCACACTGTCTTATGGATTGTATTATACCATTTAGAATAAAACCTGAGTTTCTATTGTTTTGCATTGGTATTTGTAGGATGCAATAAGGGTCACCATGGCCCTGTACATTGTGTTCGGTTTTCTCCGGGAGGGGAGTCTTATGCTTCTGGATCTGAAGATGGGACGATCAGGATATGGCAAACAGGCCCTGTAAATCATGATGACACTGATGGACTTTCTGGGAATGGACCAACCGTGAAGGCAAAGGTTGGTGCTGATGAGGTTAATCGTAAAATTGAAGGCTTACATATTGGCAAAGAAAGAAAGGCAGGAGAGATGGATAAAACATCAGAGACCTGACCAGGTGGCCTACAGTGTTTGAAACATTTGGATTTTGCTAGCAACATCAACAGTGAGTTAAAGGGTTATGGGATATGAATCTTCACATATTTTCAAGTGGAAATAAAAATACTAGTTTCTCTTTTATATCATGTTCTATCAGCAGCCTTATTGATGCTCTTTGTTGCCTGAAAAGCTCCTGTTCTTTGTTGTCATTTACAGTTTACTACTCCTTTTGCTCTTGGGGAATGGGCTATGGGGTTTACTGCATATTAGTAATGATTCTATTTTTGTAACTGGTAATGGTTGTGTAAACCAGATTATGCTGGCTGACCCAGCATGAATCAAGTAATTTCCGACCAGTGACATGAACGGCCTGAAGTTTGTTGACCTTTTCACGATTTAAAGCTTCGTGTTAAGACACATCTTCGGGCACTCTTTCCTTTTTTTCATAATCTTTAACTTGACATAAAAGCTGACCGATAAAGTACAATTGTTTTCATTATTAAAACTATTTAATTACCTCATCCACGATTTTTAAGTATAGCTTTCTAACATTCATATTCTTTATATTACTTGTGTCCCAAAATTTCAAATTTAAAATATTACAGTATTAATTTCTCAATCTAATTAATACCAAGTCTTTCTACTATTATATGTAATCACGAACAAACTAGTTGGCAATGAGTTTGCAATTATCTTTGAGGAATATTGCATGAACTAGTGGGACTCTTAGAGTCCTTGAAGGGAGGTGAAGATACAAAATGGAGCAATTTTATTTTCGTCAAGTTAGCAAATGACGTGATGGTAATTCACTTAGTGGTGTAGAAGTAATACTTATCTCTCTTGGTTTGAAGTAATAGATTTGAATCGAATCAAAAGTATTATTTGATTGAACTATACGACTTTTTTCGTTAGTGTATAATTTTTTGTTTTCTGCCATCTCAATTATATACATTACTAACTGTTAAGTTTCTCTCAATTGAAAATATGCATTATTTTGTACTTTATATTGTATCTAATTTCTCTTTAGTCAAAGATATCTTTTATCTTCCTAGTTTACATTATATCTAACTCTCCTTCAATTTAAGATACGTTATCTTTACACTTTATATTATGATTTAACTATTTCTGAACCCACAATGAGTATTTAGTTCGTGTAAACAGAGTCACGTATATGGAGCCCATAAGGCCATAGTAAATTCAAGTTCATACATATATTCATAAGAGATTTATCCACAGTGATTGAGTTCATGTTATAATATTATTTGTAAGAAATTTGAAGTTATATCTCAAAAAATTAACCTATTATGTGAGATAGATCATGTCCTTATTAACCCATTAATCATCATTAATGTGAAATTTCATTCTCACGTTCACAACAAAACTTTGATATGATTTAAATTAAGCATCAAACTATCACTAACTACAGCCTATATAAGTCAAGATAAGCATCTTTCATGCTGCACAGCTTTGTATGTCTAATCTCCTTGCTGTTCAACTTGTATATGACTATTCTGGGTGACTAATCTACGTGCTGCTGCCCAATGAGTGTTAACATTTACTTGCCCAACTTGCATTACTAACAATTTCTCACAATTAAAAAACAAGAACCTAAGCTTCAGTTTAAAAAAAGGGGCAAAGTGCGTTGACAGTCTCATAATTTTGAACAAAGTAGCAGTTTGCAAACTTATACGAAATAAGTTGGATCAAGTATCCTAGGAATCACTTTGTTTTTACTAGTAAATTTCTTAGTAGAAATTAAGCATATTAATTACTTTTTGAACAATACCATATTATTTTATTAATAAATATTTTTAATAAAATAATAAATTATATTTACTAGGTAAAATTATTATTTTAAAATCCTCTACTTTATACTCTTACCTCCTTTTCTTATTTAATTTTGGATATATTTTTACCGTATAAAATTAAAATATTATTATTTTTTAATTATATATTTTATATTTTTTTATAGATTTTTTTGTCAACCTTCTCTATTCTTTTCATAGTTAAAAAAATAAACTATAATATATCAACTCCAAACTAGGAAAAGAATAAAAAAAATTGATAAAAAAAAACCTAAGAAAAAAAATAGAAGGAATATAACTGAAAAAATGATGATGTTTTCATCTTTATAGCTCAAGGGAAAACTTTAAAATGACAAGTTTGCTCCCATTAAATATACATTATTATTTTAATTACATGTAATAAAACTCTTCATATATAGAGTTTCATTTTTAATCAATTTTAAAAAAAAATATTTATTTTTCTTATAATGTAAATAAACATATATTTTTTTTATAAGAAGATTAAAAGTAAAATCATTTAAATAATTAGATTATTTATACACCGAATGATTTTATTTATAATATTTTATCATTTAAAAAGTGATTAATATATCTTATTTTTACAAATAATGATTAGTGTTTTTTGTGAAAACAAGGTTATTAAATTATCCATTTTGATACAAACAAAATGATTATAATAGCAAAAAACATCTAAATAAGTAATAGCTTAATAGTAAATATACATCAGAAACAATATTCTTAACTTATCTATACGGCTAATCACAAAATGCAGGCTAAACATCAGAGATCCCACACATCTGACTTTTCAGGCATTCAATTTCCTACATTTGTTTCTACAAAAAGTAAAAGTGTTTAAATTAACTAGTTCCCGTGAAATGAAAATATAAACATAAAAATAAATTATTTTTATGATATAATAAAGATAATTTGGATAGATAACAAGTATTCTAAAACACCTCTATTGTTTTAAATCTAACGTACTCCAAAGTACCTTATATAGATTCATCCTGTACATGTGTGACATTTTCCTACAATTTTAAGAAAATGGTTAAATGATGAAAATCTTTTTCATTAAATAAGAATTATTTTACAATTTATTTTAATTAAGAATATATACAATATTATACTAATTAAATATATAATATTCTATTTATATATTTTAGGTAAGAATATACAATATTTTGTTGTTTTATTTTAGGTAAAAATATATACACAGCTAATACAATAATTATGATAAAGTAAATCTTATAATATTGTCTATAATCTCTACCATCGATACCCCCCTCAAATTGATGTTGGACGATCAAAAAACATCAATTTATCAACAAGAAATTGATGTCGATGTCGGAAAAGACCTTAGTAAACACATCAGTAGTGTGGAGATCAGTGATAATATGAGGAAGAGAGATAATGTGAGCTCATGAAATAGAGTGACAATCCATTTTAATGTGCTTGGTGCGCTCATGAAATACTAGGTTAGCAACAATTTGAATAACACTAGTATTATTCGCATGGAGTAGAGTAGACTCAGGTTATGGAAACCCAAGCTCAACCAACAGTCCACGAAACCAAACGATCTCAGAACATGTAAAAGATAGCACAATACTCAGACTCGGTAGAGGACTTTGACACACGATCTGGCTTCTTGATTTTCCAAGAAACAAGAGAGGCACTAAGAAACATGCACCAACCAGTAATTGATCGTCTAGTATCAGAACAACCAGCCCAATTAGCATCACTATATGCAACCAGACGAATAGGAGAGTCCATAGGGAAGAAAAGACCACGGGTGGAAGTTCCTTGCAAATAGCGAACAATGCGATGGACAACAGCCAGGTAGAGATGCTTAGGTGCCTGCATAAATTGACTAACTTGTTGAACAACAAAGGAAATATCAGGCCGAGTGATATTCAGATAGTTTAGGCTCCTCACCAATTGTCTATAATAAGAAGGATTAGAGACAAAATCTTCCTCACCACGACGATATTTAACATTGACTTCCAAGGGAGTATCAAAAGAACGACCATCTTGAAGGCTAGCCAAAGTAATTAATTCCTAGGCGTACCTATGCTGGTGTAAGAAAATACTAACTGAGGTAGAGTGCACCTCAAGGCCTAAAAAATATTGTAAAGGACCCAAGTCCTTCATATGAAAGGAACCCTAAGGGCGTTCATAAAGCTAAGAAATCAATGTAGAGTCAGTCCTTGTAATAACAATATTATCAACATATACCAGAAGCAAGATGATTCCCTTGGATGTAGCAATAGCAAGGACAAGTCGCACCATCGTCATCTTTGCTACAAGGGAAAATGTCTACTCATAATTGACCCTATACTCCTATCGATTACTGAGTGCCACCAACTGCGCCTTATATCTATCAAGTGAGCCATCAAATTGCATCTTAATGGAATATATCCATTTACAACCAATGGGCTTAACACCAGTAGGACAAGGAGCAATATCCCAAGTATGATTCTCCTAAAGAGCCTAAAGTTCTTCTTGCATAGCTTTCACCCAACACGCATGTTTAACTGCCTGAGAATAAGAGGTAGGAATTATAGTATTAGCTAAAGTGGAAGAGAAACTATACCTATCGGGAGGACGAATAGTATGGAAAGATCTCCGATGAGCCACTAAAGCAGGCATCAGATCAAGGTCGGGAAGGATTTGTGATGATTGGGGTCGTCATCACTGATAGACAATATCAAGTTTAAAATGTTCAATTAATGGAGAGATATCATTAAAGCTAGGAAGAAGGACACCGTTAGAAGGGGAAACATGTTGCTAAAAATAGTACTCATGTTAAAAGAAAATCACATTATTTGGATGGCCTAATCGTCTATGCCAAACGTCAACCTTATTTTCAACAATAATAGAAGCTAAAAACAAAGTTCAAGGAATAGTAAATTGTAACGGAAATAATCTTCCCACTTAAGGCCCTTTTGCAATCACCTTCCCTGACACCCGATCCTGCATAACACAACTACCACGAGAGAAATGTACATCATAGTTATTATCCACCATCTGACCAACATAAATTAAACTAGTAGATAACCCAAGAGAGACAAATACATGACGAAGAGAAGGTCCAATATCACCAATGGCTGTAATTGAAAGATTACTTCCATTAGCAGTCTGAATATTTTCTGTACCAGTAAACTTTCGTAGATTATGTAACAAATCAGGAGAGCTAGTCATATGGTTGGATGCTCTAGAATCAACAAACTAAAGAGGAGAAATATTCTTACCATGGCCTTGAAATCCAAGGGTAGAAAATGATGAGATAATCATCCGTTGGACCATTTTTGGAGTAACGATAGGCTGAGTTGTGTTAGCAGTTGTAGATGTAGGACCAATAATATTAGGAGCTGGAATAACAGCTTGAAAAGCTTATACTCGTTGATTTTCTGGACATGTAGGACATTCCTTGATAATGTGTCCATTTTTCTTACAATAATTATAGAATTTCTCGTGACAATTTTCGACAATATGTCCGAACTCCTTGCAACTATAACACTGCATTTGTCCCTTTCCTCGATTCCTCTCTTGAGTGGCATAAGCAACATTGACAACTTCAGATGTTTCCTTGGACGCACCTATAATAACTTGTGTAGCCATTCTCTATTTCTCATGCAACAATTCACCAAGACATACATCCAAAGAAGGAACCAGATCTCTACCAAGCAATCCAACTCTAGCAACTTTAAATTCTGGTCTCAGTTTCATCAAAAATTGATCACGACTACTATCTTTATGAACCACCTGAAGGCTAGCTAAGGCCTTTTTAGGTACCTTTGTGTAGATAATATCAAAATATTCGCTCCATAGATTAATAAATCTAGAATAATACTGCTCAATTGAGAGATTACTTTGGCTGAAGGTACTAATCTCGAGTTCTAGTTGAAATCATCTCGCAATATTATCTTGATGATATTAGCACTTTAGATAATCCCACATCTCTTTAGCAGTATCAAATGAGTGTAAATTGTTCACCATATGAACTTCAATAGATCCTAAAATCCAAGAGATAATTTGAGTATCCTTTGCCTCCTATTGGCTAAGTTCCTTACTATCTCTAGGCGCAGGAGAAGACCCGTCAATGTGACCCCAAAGCTCCTTTTCTTTCAGAAACATTTTGAATTAGAATTCCCATGATGCATAATTCTTTCTGGTAAATTTGATAGCCAAGATTTCTATAGACATTCCTAAAAAAAAAATCTTAATGCAAAGCTGTCAACCACAACTTGGTTAATCTAGAATCTCAAAACGAAGTTGTTGATCATAAATTTATCAACCCAAAGTCAAGAACAAAAAAACAAGGATAAGTTAGAATTATTGGAAGCAAAACTGGAGATTCAACTATGGATTCAAGAGGTAGGTTTTGCTACCATGACAATTTTGAGTAAATGATTGAACCTCTTCTTGAGTATCTTTTCCATTAAATAAGAATTACTGTACAATCTATTTTATGTAAGAATATATACAATATTTTATTATCTAAATATATAATATTCTATCTATATATTTTTGGTAAGAATATATAATATTCTATTAGTTAAATATACAATATTTTGTTTATCTATTTTAGGTAATAATATATACACAATTAATACACTAATAATGGTAAAATAAATCTTATAATCTTATCCATAATCTTTACCATTTATATTTCCTATTGTGCACACCATTACATAGCCAAATCATATTCAATTGTGTTGGGCTAGGCAGCGTGTGAAGCTGATACTCCAGTTCTCTAAGGAAAAAATGGTCCAAATATTTTAGACCACGTTTAATTTTCAACTGTAAATTTTACATCGAACTGATATGATAATATAAATCTACTATTAAATTTTTTTTAACACTTATATGAAAAATATATGACTTAAATTTGAAAAGTAAAAATAAGAACAAGTAGAGGATCATATTCCAAATAAGAATGGGCAGGTTAATCACCACCTCATATTGCTTTTGGATCCAAATTTTATCAATGGCGATATGACCAGCAAAACTGGCTGAGTTGCCCGGTTCAGTTAGAATCCCTCTGCAACAAATGACAGGTCTACAAATTCAAAAGCCAAATAAATTTAGAAGTCTAAGAACATTGCTCGATGGAACTTCCATCTCCCTGAATCGAATAAAACGAATGACTCTTGATTTTTAACACTGGATGATTAACTAACTATTTCATACTTGTCCAATGAAGAAAATGAGTTGATGTACCTTCCATCAGCTAAGATCAGGCATCTTCTGTTTGACTCAAATATCACATACTCTGCTGCCTCTTTCGATCTAAATATAGAAAAAGCACTTCCTGTGAAAGTAATTACAACCACGGGTTTAAATTGGCTCGTTGTTCAGGCAAGTTAAACTTAAATATGTGCATCTTTGATCAAGGAACTATAAACCACAATAAATTGGCCAACCGTATAGTGGACTAGAAAAAGCATGAAGTGGTATCATTCTTCATTCAGCCTTTTGGATAGATGCATGCCAGACAAGCTCCTGGCAGGGAAAAAGAAAAAAGAGTTCAAAGAGAAATCTAGATGTACAATATTAGTCAAGTAACACTACTTCACCTCTGTGATCGCAAATCTTAAAACTTTTATTTAATAAAACGAGTAAATGAAAAGACAGTTAAATATACTGAAAATATGTTTATTAATCTTAATTACAATAAATAATAATACAAGTATAAATACAAGAAAATAGGAATATGCTTTTTAGGAAAAATGCTTATATTAGTTGTATACAACTAATATACCACTAATAATAATTTATTAACACTCCCCCTCAAGTTGGCGCATAGATATCGATCATGCTCAACTTGCTTAATGAACCATATAATGCCTTCTTAGAAACTCCTTTGGTAAGCATATCTGCAAGTTGCTCTTCAGTGGGAACAAAAGGAAAACTAATCAGTTTGACATCTAGCTTTTCTTTTATAAAGTGACGATCAACCTCTACATGCTTAGTGCGATCATGTTGTACTGGATTTTGTGACATATCAATGGTTGCCCGATTGTCGCAATACAATTGCATAGTATTTTTGAGTTCAAAACCCAAATCAGATAACAAAGTTCTTATCCATAGTAATTCACAAACCCTATGAGCCATACCTCTATACTCGGCCTCAGCACTAGATCGCGCCACTACTTTCTGTTTCTTACGTTTCCATGTAACTAAATTTCCACCCACAAAGGTGAAATAGCCCGATGTTGACTTTCTATCTGTAATACTTCCTGCCCAATCTGCATCTGTGAAGCCACAGACTTCAAGATGATTGTTGTGTTTAGAGAACATTACTCCCCTTCCTGGAGCCGATTTCAAATACCTTAAAATTCTCAAAACAACATTCATGTGGTTCTCACTTGGGTTATGCATGAACTGACTCACCACACTTACTGCATATGCAACATCTGGTCTAGTATGAGCCAAGTAAATCAAACGCCCAACCAATCTCTGATAGCGAGCTCGATCAGTTGGTATCTGATCTGGATACTCTACTAAACAATGGTTTTGCTCAATAGGAGTGTCAATAGGTTTGCAATCCAACATACCTGTCTCTGTTAGCAGATCAATAATGTACTTCCTTTGACACATATATATTCCTTCTCTTCCCCTAGCTACCTCAATTCCTAAGAAGTACTTTAGTTCACCTAAGTCCTTCATCTCGAATTCAGAGGCTAGTTGTCTTTGTAATTTATCCATCTCAACAGTATCATCACCAGTGATTACCATATCATCAACATAAATTATTAGGGCTGTTACCTTCCCTCGTTGATGTTTGAGAAATAGAGTGTGGTCTGAATTACTCTGTCTATAACCAACCTTTTGCATGAACTGTGAGAATCTTCCAAACCAGGCTCGGGGGGATTGCTTGAGACCATACAAAGACTTCCTCAGTTTGCATACAAAATTACCAGGAGAATAAACTACATACCCAGGTGGAAGACTCATGTATACTTCCTCGGCTAATTCTCCATGAAAAAACGCATTCTTGACATCAAACTGCCGTAGTGGCTAGTTTAGATTAGCGGCAAGTGAGAGCAAAACCCGAATGGTGTTCATTTTGGCAACAAGAGCAAAGGTCTCATCGTAGTCTACACCATACGTTTGAGGAAACCCTTTTGCTACAAGACGAGCTTTATACCGATTTACAGATCCATCACCATTATGTTTTACAGTAAACACCCATCGAAAACCAACTGCCTTTTTCCCTTGTGGTGGTGGCACCAGTTGCCAAGTATCATTCTTCTGTACTTTGTTAGGTACTGATACACCAGATATTTGATTCACAAATGATTCATATGACTTAGATAATCTTTTAGTGGACATGTAATTGGCTACTGGGTATTTTGATTTTGCATGAATATTTGGTTCATACCTTTTGGCTGGTTGACCTCGAGTAGACCTGTTGGGTAACACATATTGTCCAACATTAGACTCAATGTTATTAGTATCAGTGTGTATACATACCTCAGATGAGTGACCTTCAGTACCAGGGAGTTGTTGATCATGGGTAGGAGTAATGCCTGAGGGAACAGTTGTGTCTTCCACTTCATTTGCTGTAAGCGAATTTGGTGCTTGACTACTTGGAGCATCTGCTTCTGCAATGATTGGTGATTCTTTTAATGCCTCCCCCTCACCATGATACAGTTCTTCGAAATATGTATTCTCCCCCTGACGAGCAGTATCAGGTGAGAAAAAATAACTCGTGTCCTCAAAGAAGGTAACATCCATAGTGACATAGTACTTTTTGGTTGGTGGATGGAAGCACTTGTACCCTTTTTGATAACTTCCATAACCAACAAACACACATTTAATTGCCCGAGCATCTAAATTAGACCTTTGATTTTTAGGAACATGCACAAAAACAACACAACCAAATACACGGGTAGGGAGATTATGGAAGGATGATAAGGAGACGTAAGATGCGAGAATTTGGAATGAGATTTTTCCATTAAGGACACTAGACGGGAGACGATTGATGAGATGGGCGGAAGCTTGTACAACATCACCCCAAAGGTTTTTTGGCATATAAGCACTAAATAAGAGTGCACGAGCCATATCAAGTAAATGACGATTTTTTCTTTCAGACACTCCATTTTGTTCCGGTGTTTGCGGACAAGTAGTTTGGTGAATAATCCCATGTGTTTTGAAAAAATCTTGAAAAACATGATTAACATATTCCCCCCCATTGTCAGAACGGAGGATCCGAATGATGCCATTGTATTGTGTTTGAATGAGGCTATGAAAATTTTGAAAAACTGAAAAAACTTCATCTTTTGTTCTAAGAAGAGAGATCCACGATAACCTTGTACAATCATCGATAAACGAAACAAAATATCTCATACCCGATATAGTGGGCTCTTTAGATGGTTCCCAAACATCAGAATGAATTAATTCAAAAGGAATAGTACTTTTATTAGAAATACTAGGAGAATAAGTAATACGATGACTCTTGGCCAAAACACAAGTCTCACAATGTATGCCCTAAGCGGCGATGCCACAACCAAATTTCACTTAGCTTATCGGAACTAGAAGTCAATGCAGTGCGTGCCCGTGCTCCTGGTTTCTCCCCTCCGTAGTTCTGATCTAAACAGAACAACCTGCCCCTCAGATACCCTCGACCAATTATTTCCCTGGTAAGAAGGTCCTGAAAAATCACATACATAGGATAAAAGGTTACAGAACATTTAGACTCAATATTTAACTGTGGGACAGATATTAAGTGATGAGATAAGTCAGGTACATATAAAACATTATGGAGCTGTAAAGATGGAGTGATATGAATTGACCTCTTTCCTAAGACAGGAAAGGCCTCACCATTAGCATTTGTAACATAAGACACTGGTGGGGGAGATAACTCATTAAAATAAGATTTATCATAGGTCATATGATCAGATGCACCAGAATCAATAATCCAAGTATTAGACCCAACAAAGTGAGACACATTTAAGGTCATACCAATCTTACCACGACCAGCTATTGAAGCTGTAGGGATACCTCCACATTCCATAGGATGATTCTGTCCATAGTAGTCTGGTTCTTGGACAATTTGCACTGCAACTGCTTTTGCTTTAGAATGATACCTCTGTTGTCGTTTTGGTTTCAAGTGTGGATACAGTTTCCAAAAAATCTCACGAAGATGCCCATGTCCATTGCAATAAGAGCAGTGAGAATGATGGCGATTGGGAAAGCCTGGTGGAGGTCCCTACTGATGTAGTGGAACTGAATTTTGCTGCTGGAGACAAGGTGCCTTTGATTTGGCTTGAATAGCTAGACTTGATACCTCAACTTGTGCCTGATGAAGACTTTCCTGCTGAGATTCGTCTTTACGAATGTATGTAAAGGCAGTAGTCAAGCTTGGAGGGTCTGACATTCGAAGCAATTCGTCTTTAGCACTATTATGTTTGGTATCAAGGCCTCTTAAAAAGGCATGTACTCGTTCAAGCTCCTTCTCCTTCTGGTACCACAGAAGATCTTCTGGATTTTTAATTTTGCATGGGCGTTTTTGATCAATTTCAGCCCATACATTTTTCAGCTTGGTAAAAAATAGAGATACTGGTTGCCCATTCTGCTGCATGCCAACAACTTTGCACATGAGTTCATGAACTTGAATAAAGTCAGACTCATTTGTATAAAGATCACTTAAGGTATTCCATATGGACTCAACAGTTTCACATTCTTCCACCATTTGTAATATATCATCAGTGATGGCTCTAAATAGAATTGACATTACAAAGCCATCATCATCTTCCTACCTAGTATAAGCTTCTATATCATCTTGACTAGGAGCCCTGATTGATCCATATACATGTCCCATCTTATGCATCCCACGAAGATAAACAGACATAACTTTTTTTCATGTTCGAAAATTTGTACCATTAAGTTTAGTACCCCCCGAAAGAACCAATTTCTGAACTCTTAACAGAAACTTCAAAATTTGGAACCTCATGAATTCTGGAAACTTGATGTTGTCTTGAATCTTCTATTGAAATAATAATAAAAAATATATTGTGCAGCGGAATAAAAATTTTGGGTTTTTTTTTGTTGGTCGGGGTGGGCTGAAAATGGGCTTGGGTTGACGGGCTGATGGGCTTGGTCTGATGGGCTAAACTTAAAACTGTTGAGCTGATGGGCTGTTGGGCTTGGACTAAGACAGATTGGGCCGGGTTGGGCTGACGGGCCGGGTTGGGGCTGATGGGTAGGTCAAACAGATTAGAATAAACTAAAGGCTGAAAAATTTTAGGGATAGAAGCTAAATTTTTTTTACAGAACTGCGGACAAAAAAAAAAAGAACTGTGGACTCACAAAGTCGTGCAGGAGCTGTTCGGAAGCTAGACGGCGCAGTGCAGGAGCTGCTGCGCGGGTTGGATGGCGCAGGGCTGGAGCTGCTGTGCGGGGTGGACGGCGCAGGGTTGGAGCTGCTGCGCGGGCTGGACGACGCAGGGTTGGAGCTACTGCGCGGGTTGGACGGCGCAGGTTTGGAGCTGCTGCGCGAGCTGGACGGTGTAGGGCTGGAGCTGCTGCGCGAGCTGGACGGCGTAGGGCTGGACAACGCAGTGAACGGCGCAGGGCTGGAGCTGCTGCGCAAGGCTAGACAGCGCAGTGAACGACGCAGTGAATGGCGTAGAGCTGAACAACGCAGTGAACGGCGCGAGAAGATTAATGTCACTAATACTGACGGCGGCGCTCCTGTATTGGCAGCGCTGCTCAGATTAAGGCAGTGACTCTGACGGCGGCGCTCCTGTATAGGCGGCACTGCTCAGAAACTCAGAAACCGGTAAATTGTTTTTTTCCTTTTCTTTCCTGCTCTGATACCAAGTTAAATATACTGAAAATATGTTTATTAATCTTAATTAAAATGAATGATAATACAAGTATAAATACAGAAAAATATGAATATGTTTTTTAGGAAAAATGCTTATATTAGTTGTAACTAATATACCACTAATGATAATTTATTAACAAAGACAGATTCTCCTCTTCCAAATTGTCAGCTAACATGTCCTTGCATAAAATTTCTACTGGCTTTAGAAAAAATATATTTCCATATACAATATAGAAGTTAAAAGACAATGGAATATTCATAATGAATGGATATTAGAAGATAGGGTAAGCATTCTGTCAACCAAACTCTCATTTTTAAGTCAATTTTCTATAACTTTTTGATTTATTTTGGTTATCAAACTTTAAGATTTGATTCAATTTGCTACTTTTCCAATCATAGTTAAATAAAGTAATATAACTTGCCTCATAAAAAATTAGTAAATTTAATCGAATTGTGAAGTTCGAGTAGCAGATTGAATAATAAAAGTTAATGCAGTAAAATGAATGAAATCGTAAAGTCTGAGTACCATATTTAATCAAAAATTAATTTTAGTAAATCGAATCAAATTGAAGGTTTGGGTAGGGAATGCATGGAAGCCTTTCATACATGAAGCAAGAGATATAAATAGTGAAATAGTCTTAGGGTCACCATAATGGACCATAAATTGATTTGATACTTGTTACATCATAAAACACAATCAGATTAAGTGCTATAAGATCACAATACTATTATTGTCTCCTCTTATTTTCAATAGAGAGTTATTTAAGAGAGTCATCAATGCTTCTCAACTCTAATTCCTGGGCTACATAGGATGGATCCAAATTTTCTAATAAGGGTACACATATCTTGAGCTCTACGTACGCAGTCTTTCATCCCAAGGCTGAAATTTCAGATGGAGAGAAATAAATGACGAAGAATACATATATACCCTCATTCTTTTTCTTTTCATTTCTTTAAGCATCATAGATCTATCGAATTATTGTTTCTCATGCTAACAAGCAAAAATGGAAGCAACAGCCGAAGCTTCAGAATGAACTATACAAAAGGAAGAATATGGGTAAGTTCATAAAGATCAGTTTAAAAGCTATTATTAGACAAGAAAAATTACGACTCAACCACAAAAAAAAGAAATGGCTACTATGGTTTCTTTAACTTAATTAATGCTATAGCCAATGCCCAAGTATATCTTAGACATCTGTATCCTACAGTCAATTAATACCATAAATTATGGAGCAGAAAATGAGAGCTTACAAGTTTCTTGAACCACTTTTCTCTCTCCTGCAACCAAAAGAAATTCAAATACCAGAATCTTGGAGTAACGAGAACTAGTAAATCGGAAAAATAGCTTTAATGCCATGCCCTATTTTAACACCTCCTCAATGAATTATTCCATGGTTATTAGAAGATCCAAGATTTTGGCATAGCAAAGAGGTTCCAATCTTATTATTATTTTCTGAAGCCTAGGACCAGATTAAATTATTTTTGCTATAAGAAAAAAAGAAATATAAAAAGTCGGGATAACAAAATGGACCTAACTAAGTATGGTTAAAAGAATCAACTGAAGGCGTCAAAAACTGCAATATATACTTGATATTTAAACATGCGAATGAAGTTGAAGGTAGATTCAACACTTACAGCATCTGGTCTTCTGGTAACCTTTGGAAGGGTACCACTAGATTTGATAACACTAGGACCTTCAACTTGAGCACCTGCATTTGCAAAAGACTTACTGGCCTTTTCAACAATATCCTTTCCCTTTGTGGACCCCCCTTTTCGTACATTTGAATCCTTGCTGTCCAGAAAAATCCTCCTCCTCTTTAGTCTTACCTTGACTGCTGCTAACCTGACCATTCAAATATTTGTCGCCACTGGTAGGACTGATGTACATAGGTTGATCTGTTTTCCTGTTGAAGAATAAATCCACTATAAATGCATACGAGGCTTTCAAAAGCATGTAATAAATTAAAATTTTCGTCCAAAAAAATTAGAATGTTGTATTAAATCTTTTTTCGATCAAACAATACTTGGTGTAACTTTAAGTGGAGGAGAAGGATTCTTATCCAAAGTTCAAATGCTAAGATAGGATTCATAATCAGGATAAATGAATCTAAAGCAAATAAAATAATGTTCTATGGATAAGTTAGAGTGACAGATTAAGTAGTGAGAATATTTAGGTTATCGAAAACTATTCCTTCTTTGGAGCCTGATATGCATCTATCAGTGTGAGAGGAATCAAGGGGTTTCAATGAAAGTATGCAATCAAGTGTGTGCCAAGCAAAAGATAATTGACACTTAATTTCATCTATTTCATCCGGAAAGCTCTCAGATAGTACACGCTTTGCTACATCAAATGTTCGGTAGAAAATGTAGTCTGCTATTCTTACTTCCACTTCAGTTGCTCGTGGATTCCTCTTGTCCAACGAAGTGAAGATAACATTGTATTTTTGTTGTATAACTCCTTAACGATCAAATTGAAAAAGTCTGATGTTGATTAGTAATAAATATGAGTGTTGTATTTTGGACTATAAATAAAGCCGTGATTTTCTACTTTTAAAACATCCTAAAATTTGTAAATCTTTCTCTTTTTTGTAAGGGTAACTGATTAGCTCATTTTTTCTCAATTAGTTGTAATTTTAAAGTTCATCCATTTGGAGATAGTGAGAGTGGTCAATGATGCTCGAAAACATAGGTAACATTTATATTGAACTTCGTTAAGCCTTTTGATATTTTTATTTACCTGTTTTAATACATGCTTTAGTTTCTTTTAGTATTATATTTCCAATATCATTATTTTATTGATTTTCCCAACAATTGGTATCTGACCCAAAGGTTTCTACCTAGGCATTTGTGTGTATTCTGTTTGTTTGCAATTGGAATATAGTTGTTAGTTGTTGTAATATGAAGAAATGGCGGAAGAAAAGTCATCCTTAAACAAATGCTAACCATCCATGTAAGGTAGAAAACGGTTATGAATGCAAGGTTTGAGGTGGAGAAGTTTGATGGAACCGGTCATTTTGGCGTGTGACAAGACGAAGTTCTAGATGCTTTCTTTGAACAAGGTCTAGACATCGTCATTGAAGAAGAGAAACCAGATGAAGTTGAGTGCAAAAATATCAACCGATTGGCATATGGGACAATCCATTTGTGTCTCTTAAGAGAATATGTACACATTCATGAAAGAGACATACATAAGTAACTTGTGGAAGGCCCCACAAGTTCATGAAGAAGAGCGGACATAATCGGCTCTATTTGAGGAAGAAGTTGTTCCATTTTGAATACCTTTCAGGTACCACCATAAACAATCATGTGATTACTTTTAATCGATTAGTAGCAGATTTGTTAAATATGGATGAAACTTTTAAAGATGAAGATTTAGCCTTGATGTTGTTAGCTTCCCTTCATGATGAGTTTGATCACCTTATTACGAGCTTACTCATTGGGAAGGATAAAATTTCTTTTGAGGAAGTTTGCATCTCTTTGTATAGTTATGAAGTTAGAAAGAAAGATAAAAAAGAAAGCATGAATGAAGCAACAGAGGCACTATTTGTAAGAGGGCGTCAACAAACTCAATAGAAAGAAAGGAGAGGCAGATCTCATTCAAAGGAAGGCTTGGTAAAGATGAATTTTCCCTTTTTCATGAAAAAGGCCATCGAAAGAAAAACTATCCGAAGCTACAGAAGAAAGGAAAAGTTGTGCCGTTTGATGCATGTGAAGCTGAAAGCAATTCAAATTTAGATTTTCCATTGGTTGGTTTGTCAACAGCATCCCATTCCGGTGATTAGATTTTTGATTCAGTGTGTACCTTCCATATGTCTCCTCATAAGGAGTGGTTCTTTAACTTTGAATAATTAGATGGCGGAGTTGTTTCTATGGGTAATGATTATCCATGCAAAGTTTTAGATATCAGTACAATTAGTTTGAAGAATCAAGATTGTTCAACCAGAGTCTTGAAAGATGTTCATTATGTCTCAGTTATGAAGAAGAATCTCATTACTATGGGAGTTTTATAATCAAAAGCTTCACTATGACCATGTGAAATGGAGCATTGAAGGCTACTTCTGGAGCACTTGTGGAAATGAACGGTATTTGGAAGAATAAATTTTACTACTACCTGGTAGTATGATTATTGGGATAACATCAACAACAATTTCAGAATAAGAAAAAGATTCAAAAACTACCTAGCTATGTCATATGAGTTTAGGACATGCCGGTGAAAAAGCTTTACAGATTCTTGTAAAACAAGGCCTGTTAAAAGGCGTGAGAACTGGCAAGTTAGAATTCTGTGAGCATTATGTATCGGGGAAGTAGAAAAGAGTATGCTTTGGCACTACACTCCATAGTACCAAATGCATTTTGGATTACATCCATAGTAATGTATGGGGGCCAACAAGAATTCCATCCATGAGTGACAAACATTATTATGTCACTTTCGTTGATGACTTCTCCAGAAAAGTTTAGGTTTATCTCATGAAGAAGAAGGATGAAGTGTTGGGAATTTTTCTCAAGTGGAAGAAGATGATTGAGGCTCAGATTGGTAGAAAGATCAAACGTTTGAGGTTTGATAATGACACTAAGTACACAAATGATCCATTTATGAAAGTTTGTGAAGAAGAAGGGATAATGCGACACTTCACTATTTGAGAAACGCCACAACAAAACGGATTGTAGAATGTATGAACTAGACTTTGATAGAAAAGGTTTGATGTATGTTATCAAATGCTAGGTTAGGAAAGTAGTATTAGGATGAGGCTATGACATATGTATGTCATCTTGTCAACCATTCTACCATCATTTACTCTTGAAGGCAAAACGCCTATGGAGGTATGGTCTGGAAAACCCGCTAGAGATTACGATTTCTTACATATGTTTGGTTCTATTGCATAATACCATGTAACGAAATCAAAGTTGGATCCAAGAGCCAAGAAAACTATTTTTTGGGGATCTCTTCTAGTTCTAAGGGATATTAACTATGGTGCCTTGAAACAAAAAAAAAATCTTCAGTAGAGATGTTAGCTTTGATGAATCTGCCTTGCTAAGAAAGGTAATTGAGAAGATTGATGGCACTTTGCAGCAGGTGGAGAAAACTCCAAACTAGGTGGAATTTGAAAGCATAATTGTTAATCCAATTGGTGGAGATAAGACAAAAGCTGATCCTTCATTGGCAGAAGATGAATCAGATGTTTTAACCCAAGAACCTCCACAACAACAAGAAGAAATTATAGTTGAAAGGCCATGATGAAAAAAATGTCAAGATGCCTATTCGATACAAAGATATGAAAGATCTATCTGCTGAGTTTAAGAATACGGTGGCCTGTGTACTTTCAGTTGTGCATGATGATGTTCCTTCCATCTATAAAGAAGCAATTATAAGCCCTGAATTTGAAAGATGGAAGGAAGCCATAGACGAAGAACTTTTGTCCCTTTAGAAGAATAAGACATGGAAGTTGATACAACTACCTAAGGGAAAGAAGGAAATTGGCTATAAATGGGTATATGCATAGAAAAAGGGATTTTCTAACAAAGATGGTGTTCGCTACAAGATAAGGTTGGTGGCTAAGGGCTACACTAAAAAAGAAGGAATAAATTATAATGAGGTATTTTCTCTAGTTGTAAAACATTCCTCCATTAGAATTTTGTTGGACTTGGTAGCACATTTGGATTTGGAACTAGTTTAACTTGATGTGAAAATCACGTTTCTACGCGATGAGTTGGAAGAAGTGATGAGTGTCAAAAAAACACTAAAATAACCATGATTTTATGCACATTAATTGATTAAAAATATATATATTTATATGTTTTATCATATATTTATATAAATTTGTCTTTTTCGGAATCACGGGTATTTTTATTGTTTTTCAGGTATTTTAGCTTAAAAACACAACTTAAAGACTCAAAGAGGAATACTCGAAGCAATACATCACAAATATATTAATAAATAAGTGGGGAAAGGTCAACAAACATGAAAAAATTGGACAAAATGGGTCAAAAAGGTCAAAAAGGTCAAAAAGGAGAAAATCATGCCCAACTGCCCAGCCAAGCGCCCCATCCCGCGCGCGCCCCAGCGCGCGCCCCATTTTTCACGTGCAGCCACCCCCATGACGTCATGCTGACGTCATTAATGACCTCAGCATTTCCATTACGCGTTTTTACATTTTTTTACTCATTTTTTCTCTCCATCCTCACCTATAAATACCCCCTTCCCTTCACTTCAAAACACACCTTCAAAACACACTTCTCTCTTCTTTCTTTCTCTCATTTCTTAGTTTTTGAGTTTTTCTTAGTTTCTAAGATTTTCTTAGTTTCTTTCTTAGTTTTTAGTTCAATTCTCTTAGTTTTAGAGTTCTTCTCTTTTTGAGAGGAACTTGTAATGTTTTTGTAATTTATTAGCTTTTTGATTCAATAAATGGGAGTGCAAATTCTGCTTGGAGGTTTTCTAGCAACGGGAATAGCGTCGAAGTTCTGTAAGGATTTTATTTTCTTTACAGTTATTTTTTATGCTTTATTCTTACATGTTATATTTAATTTGTCTGTGATTAAATTTAACTGTGCTGACTATTTATAATCATGATGTAATAATAACGTTGTTATGCTTGCGAAATATTAAATAGGTAAAAAATTCTAAAATGAATTGATTTTATTTTTATTCAAGATTTTATATTAAGAATGTTAGAGAGAAATATATTATTTTTCATTACAAACTTAAATCTGAAAATTAGATTTTAAGGTTTAGTTATCCGGTCTAATTTAGAGTAGTGCTCTTTTATTTGTTGGTACAATCGCTCGGTAGTTAGAGTGAAACTCTATTTCAAAAGTTTTTATAAGAATTATTATGTGAAAATGTATTGACAACATGTTTTCAATAGTGGTTTTAAAACTTGAAAGTTAGTACTCGAATAATTAAATTCTTATGTTTAATTTGGACACCTTGAATAAAGTTTAAACTATCTAACCCCACCAAAGGTGGCATTTAAATGGTTCATTTTCAAATCTCTTAGAAAAAGGAATTAATTTAATTAACCAAATTAGTTATCAACCCCACCCATAGGTGTTAATTGATTTGTTTAGTTAACAAAGAATATCTAACCCCACCAAAGGTGGTATTTATATAAAAAAGAGAGAATCAATAAAATATCAATTTATATCTTTAATAACCTAGATAATATGAGCAAGCATAATTAATTTAGTTATTATATCCATAAATACTCCACTAATATAAATGAAAAAATTTGCATAAATATTTATTGAATCTGTATTTGTATTTATTTTTAGATAAATATTTATTGAATTTGTATTTATGTTTATTTTTATGTTATAAGATTATATTTAATTAATCTGTATATATGTTTATTTTTATGTTATTAGATTAGGAACACAAAAACCAAACTATCGTGACAGGATGTTTAGGATTTAATTTCGTTTTTAAAAGTTTGAATAATAAATTAAAAACCACATACATTCATTCCTTAGATTGACCTTGGGAGTATACTTATCATTTTCTTCGAAATGATTCGTGCACTTGCGAGAGTTTTATAAATATTAAAACCAAAGTATTGGCAAGAATCGGTGATGCCGGTTTTCGCTCATCAAGAAGAAATCTATATGTCTCAGCCATAAGGGTTTAATTTTACTGGTAAAGAGAATTAGGTTTGCAAGTTGAACAAATTTTTGCATGGATTGAAGCAATCTCTAAGGCAGTCGTACAAATGATTTGATTATTTTTTGTTGCAACAGAAGTTTACTAGAAGTACACATGATCATTATGTGTATTTTCCAAGCTATAAGATGAGTATTTCATCTATCTCCTATTGTACGTTGATGATACCTTATAGTCCATATTTGTTTTGTCTATTACAGAGGCAAAGTATATGGTAGTTATAGAGGCTGTGAAGGAAGCTATTTGGTTATGAGGTTTGCTTGAAGACTTGAGAGTTGATCAAAAAAATATTAAGGTGTTTAGTGACAGTCAAAATGCTATTAATTTCACAAAGAACCAAGTATATCATACACGTACAAAGCACATTGATGTTTGTTACCATTTCATGCGAGAGATTATTGAAGAAGATGGAGTATTAGTTTAGAAGATCAATAGTACAGAGAATCCCATAGATTTGATAACCAAGGTGGTAAAACATTGTTTGGACTTTATTAACATCCTGCAAATTTGAATTGGAAATGGAGTTGTTGATCTAGAGAATTTTTTTGTATAAGAATCACTAAGTCGCTAAGGTGGATATTTGTTGTATAACTCCTTAGTGAGAAAATTGAAAAAGTCCCACATTAATTCGGAATGAAGGTGTGTGTTATATATTGGGCTATAAATAAAGCCTCTCACTCCACTTCTAAAACATCCCAAAATTTGTAAATCTTTCTCTCTTTTGTAAGGGTAATTGATTAGCTCAATTTTGTCCAATTAGTTGTAATTTTGGAGTTCATACCGAACCTTATTAAATTTATAGTGTTTTTATTTATCTGCTATAATATTTCTGCTTTAGTTTCTTTTAACATTATTTTGTCGGGTTAATTTGAGTTCTATTCATTTAAATCATATATAAATAGTAACTACTTAGAATAGGAAAAATATATCCGATTTTCCCAACAATTTTCCTATAGTTGCCTCCTGAGATTTTATGAACATGTCATTCAGATACATGTACCCTTTTGTTGAAGGTCGTTTGAGCTTTTCTTGGGAGTATGACATGGGTTACTTCAGTGTCGTAGCGCCTGGTACTCGAACATTGGCTCGAGGCATTTTCTCTACCCCTTCTTACCCTGAAAAACTAGGGGCATCTTGCATCCTTGAACCGATAACCATCTTTCAAAGTAGTATAGGAATATTCACCTGTTGTCCATTGACTACGCCTTTCAGCCTGATCTTAAGCCTTGACTCACCCTCCGTGGATGAACCTTGTGGAGAAACCCTTAGGTTTTTAAGGCATTGGATTCTAACCAATGTTTGCATTACTCAAGCTAACATTCTCGCTTCCGCTTCATTCACTGGTAATGCAAATACCGATCTTGCGAAATACTCTTTTTGTTTTATAATTTTTAAAACTCTCGCAAGTGCACAAATAATTTTATAGAAAATGATAAGTATACTTCTAAGGTCGATTTAAAGAAGGAATATAGGAATATATGTGGTTTTAATTTATTATTCAAAATCTTAAAAACAAAATTAAATCATAAACAACCTGTCACGATATTTTGGTTTGTTTGTTTCTTAATCTAATAACATAAAAATAAACATAAACATAAACATAGATATAGATTCAATAAAAAATAATGAAAATTTTATCATTTATAACATTTAAGTATTTAAGAATATAATAATTAAGCTAATTGTGTTTGCTCATATTATTTAAGTTATTAAATATATAAATTGATATTTGTTGATTTTATCTTTTTGGTATGAAAATGTCTTTAGGTGGGGCCCAAATTATTTTGTTTAATATTAACTAACTAATATTCTTAGGCGGAGTCTATTAATTAATTAAATATTAAATTTTAGTTTCATTTATAAGAAAATAGCAAACCATCTAATCACAGCTTTAGGCAGAATCAAATAATTAGACTTTATTCATGGTGTCCAAATTAAACCTAAGAATTTAGTATCAAAGTACTAACTTTCAAGTTTTAAAACCATTATTGAAAATATGTCGTCAATACATTTTCGAATAATAATTCTTATAAAAAAAATTGAAATAGAGTTTCACTCTAATTATCGGGCGATTATACCAACAAATAAAAGAGCACTACTCTAAATGAGACCGGATAATTAAACCTTAAAATCTAATTTTCAAATTTAAGTTTGTAATAAAAATAATTTATTTCTCTCTAACATCCTTGATATAAAATCGTGAATAAAAATAAAATCAATTTATTTTATGAAAATGTTTTACCTATTTAATTTTTTGCAAGCGTAATAACGTTATAATTATAGCATGTTTACCAATATATGAGAATAAAATATAAAATGATAACTACAAAGAATCCATTAAAATAATACCTTAAAATAATATCTTAAAATAATCCTTACAATAATTTGATGTTAATTCTATTGTTGGAAAACCTACAAACGGATTTTCATATCTACTTATTGAATAAAAAAACTAAAAATCTATGAAAACATAGCTAGTTCTTCCCAAAAAAGAAGAACTATAAAACTAAAAAAAAATGAAAACTTTCTAGAGAGAGAAAGTGCTCAAAAAATTGTGTTTTAGAATGGGAGGAGATAGTTCTTTTATAGGTGAGGAAAAGGCTAAAAAATGGGGAAAAATATCTCAAATTTTGAATTTGGACGCGTTTGAACATGTTAGTGAGGACTATGAAAATAGAGTCATTAGTGCACTTTTTTACTTAATATGTTTTATTCAATAAATAATATTTTTATGGCCAAACAAATTTAATATAAACTTTTTAGTGAAAAATGGTGAAAATATAAATTTTGAATTTTTTTGGGATTTTTTTGGATTTTTTATGAATTTTTAATGTATGACCAATAAGAAGTTGCCACACAGGTAGAGGAGCTGACTGGGAAATTCATGTAGATGCCACACAAACACGAAGAGTGAATAACGTCACGCTGCGTGTGAGGAGGATGAAATGCATGCCACGTGTCAGCACGACGTTGAGTTTGAGTTCGGAAATTGGTCAACGTGTCATGCCATGTGTCGCTACGCCATTGCTCCTCGCGTTCCACCCGTGCGCCATGCCATCCATCTCTGCAAATCATGTCCCACCGCGTGTCACTGACTGAGCAAGCGTTGACTATGACCGATCTTCCTTACCATGCGTCGCTCCCTGATTCGTCCAGTGAGTTTTTGATGCCATATGTCATGCTGTGATTGGATGAAACTATCAATTTTGCTTGTTTTGATCGTAACCCTTGATATGAAGGTCCAAATTTCACCCGGGAAATATTTAAGCCCCTAATCACTCCATAAACCCTAATTGGCCTCCATTAGCATAATTTTTGTCAATTTTTAGAGCTAAAATGAGAGAAAAATATAGAAAAATTCAAGAGAAGACACAATTTTGGTAGAGATTAAAGAGTAGATTAATTCTACAATTCAAGAGATTGATTGTATTTCTTCTTCTACTCTTTTCTTTATCAATTTTCATGTCTTTATTTATGAAAAATATGAGTTTTATGAGCACAATTATGTGTAATTAATTTATTAATCTAGAGATCTTATGAGCCTAATTTTCACCATGTGATAATTTAATATTTTACCCCAATTATAATTATAATTTAATTATATTATTTGTATGCTATTAATTGTTTGGCCAACAATTTATCTATAAAGACAATTAAATAGATTTGAGAGAATTATTTAATTGTTTTTCTTGATTAGATAACATGCATGATTTCTAAGCAGAGATGTACGATTCTTATGTATGTGATCCATAATTTATGAACTTAATGAGTAGCATGCAATTTAATTGGCATAAGAGTGTGATTAAATTAATTACTATATGATGTGTAGTTTACTTGAGAGAGGAATACATGATAGGGTAGATTCAATTGATCATGTAATTAATTGATATTATATTGGGGTGATTTTAGTGATTCATATGTTTAGAAAATTGGGGATTAAGTATTCGTAGATATTTTCTCATCTATCTTTTTAGTTACTAAATTTGATTTAATGAATTATTGTTATTTACTTTTAGTTATTTTAATTTTGCTTCCTTAAAATATAAAAACACCCAAAAAATTGATTTTTTTTAGTTTTTAAAAATTAGTTTCTAATAAAATAATGTTCATGAGATTGATCTTTTCTTATGATTATATTACTTATTGCGATATGTATACTTCCGTATTTATTGTACACACTTATGTGGCGATCAGCTGGCGTACGTATAGGGTGTGAAAATCTCAGTAGACGGGCGACTAGCGATCGTGGGATATGGTGAGGAATGTGCAGGTACGTGCGCTGAAGTCGGCGTGATGTGTGTTGGGCGTGTGCTGGGCATGCGGTGGGACTCAGTAGGAATGTGTGGTTGAGCACGGGTACGAGCGCTGGTCTTGGCATGTTAGGGCGTGGATGGGCAAACGAGTTCGGATTTGTTCGGGAAATGCCTGCAGATGGGCACAAATGAGTAGGCGATTGATTGGCGTTATGTGGTGCACTACACCCGTTTATCGGTGCGGCTACGGGAAAGAGTTTGGCCTTTTTTGACCTATTTTGTTCAAATTTTCCATCTTTTTTGACTTTTTTCTCATTTATTTTCTCTATATATTTGTGATGTATTGCCTCTAGTATTTTTTTTCTACGAGTCTTTAAGTTGTTTTTGAACTAAAATACCAAAAAGCAAAATACGAATGATTCCAAAAGGACAAATTTATGTAAAAATATGGTAAAATTATACAAATATAAATCTATTTAATCAATTAAAGTACATTAAATCATGGTAATTTTAGTACTTTTTAAGCACTCATCACTTCCCCCTCGGCATAACACTCCTCTACCGATGCATTTTTACATCCCACAACTTCGATGACCTATTAAATCTTTTTAAGCCCTGTTCATCTTCAACGCAAGAGCGCTCGATTAGTGAGCTATTATGCATTCTTTCATAGGTGGTCGCTTTTAGGAAAATCTCTTGGCCGTGTCTCCACCCCTACTTCCTTTATCATTGAGCGATCATTTAGGGGCATTGGCTAATGATCTAGGTTGTTTCCATCTTGATGATGAAGCTTATCCCCCATCGTCTCACTGGCCGACCTTGACCCTATTATTTTGAGGTTATATCTAGTATTCAGAGTTTTCTGCTATTTGGTACCATTCTTGTGGCCCGTACCAAAATAGTGCTTTATCCCTAGATGTCTAGTCAACTACTGTGCCTCAATGCATTTCAGGGAGAACTAGCTAGCTCTAGGTTCGAGTGGCATTTCACCCCTAACCACAACTCATCTGTTGATTCTTCCACATCAGTCTGTTCGGACCTCCACTTATTTTCATCCAAGCTTTATCCTGGTCATGGATAGATCACCCAAGTTTGGGTCCATAAGTAGCTTCTACTCTTTTCTTTGTTAATTTTATGTCTTTCTTTATAAAAAATATGAGCTTTATGAACACAATTATGTGTAATTAATTTATTAATCTAGGGATCTTATGAATCCAATTTTCACCATGTGATGATCTAATATTTTTTCCCAATTATAATATTAATTTAATTATATTATTTAATGTCATTTTTATGCTATTAATTGTTTGGCCAACAATTTATCTATAGAGGTAATTAAATAGATTTGAGAAAATTATTTAATTGTTTATCTTGATTAAATAACATGCATAGCTTCTAGGTATAGATGTATGATTCTTATGTATGTGATCCATAATTGATGAACTTAATGAGTAGTATGCAATTTAATTGGCATGAGAGTGTGATTAAATTAATTACTATATGATGTGGAGTTTACTTGAGAGAGGAATGCATACTAGGGTAGATTCAATTGATCATGTAATTAATTGATATTATATTTGGGAGAGTTTAGTGATTCACATATTTAAAAAATTGGGGGATTAAATATTTCTAGATATTTTCTCATATATCTTTTTAGTCACAAAATCTGATTTAATTAATTATTGCTATTTACTTTTAATTATTTTAATTTTTCTTTCTTAAGATATAAAAACATCAAAAAAATTGATATTTATTATTTTTAATTTTAAAAATCAGTTTCTAAAAAAAATAATCTCCGTAGGAACGATCTTTATTTATCATTATATTACTTGTTACGATACGTATACTTGCGTATTTATTGCACACACAATTTGTGTGACGATCAAGTTTTTGGCGCCGTTGTCGTGGATTATTAATTTTAGAGATTAATATTTTTTTAATTATTAATTTATTTTTCTTTACTTTAATTTTAATCTAAATTTATTTATAATTTTTTAGGGACTTATTTATTTATTTATTTATTCTCGTTATTTTTTATTTTTTATTTTTTTTCTTTACTTATTTATTTATTTTTACTTTAATTTATTTATTTAGTTGTTAATTTTTTTTAGTTTTTATTTAGACATCTCTTTTAATATTGTAGAAACATAGTTGAGTCTATTGTATGAGTAGAGTTCGTGAGGGAAAAATCTTACCTTTAGATCTTGAAATTGAGCGTACTTTGAGATCAATTAGAAAACAACAAGTCACCCTAGAGGAAGAAATGGCTAATCCATTAGAAATAAACAATAATGAGCTAAACTTGAATAATCAAATGTTTTTGATAGATGATAGAGATAAAGCTATGAATGAATATGCAATACCTACGTTGGAAGGGCTGAATCCAAGTATTACAAGGCCAAACATCCAAGCTAATCAGTTTGAATTAAAACCAGTGATGTTTCAAATGCTACAAACAGTTGAACAATTCAGTGGATTACCGACAGAGGATCCTCATCTTCATCTCATATTGTTTATTGAAGTTGTAGATTCATTTAAGTTCAATTGTGTGATAGAAGAGGCATTTAGGCTTAGATTATCTCTTTGCGAGACCGTGCTCGAGCTTGGCTAAACTCTTTGCCACCTGATTCCATTACAACTTGGAATGGTTTGGCAAAGAAATTCTTGATGAAATACTTCCCACCAACAAAGAATGCCAAGCTTAGGAACGAAATCACTTCCTACCAACAACACGAAGGAGAATCTCTATATGAAGCATGGGAAAGATTCAAGGAATTGCTAAGGAAATGCCCTCATCATGGTATTCCTTCTTGGATTCAAATGGAAACTTTTTACAATGGTCTCAACACTCAAACAAGGACTATCGTTGATGCATCAGCTAATGGAGCTTTGCTAGCCAAATCTTACAATCAAGCTTATGATTTACTTGAGAAAATGGCTAGCAATAATTATCAATGGCCAATGGATAGAATGACAGCCACAAGAAAAATAGCCATAATGTATGAGGTAAATGATATCACAGCACTTACAGCTCAAGTGTCATCTTTGGTCAATCTTTTGAAGGTACAAAACTCGCTAGCGAGTATAAACCAAGTCCAAAATTCAAGCGTGTCATGTGTGTTTTGTGGAGGAGCTCATTTGTTTGATAATTGTCCAAATAATCCTGAATTCATTTGCTATGTGGGTAATGTGAATCGAAACAATAATCCATACTCAAACATATATAACCCAAGATGGAGACAACATCCAAATTTTTCTTGGAGCAATAACAACATTCAAGATGGTAGTCAATTCAACCATCAATCATTTCCACCACCTGGTTTTCAACAATCACAACAATCACAAGCCCAAGAGAAGAAGCCATCTACTGAGGACAATACAAGTGCTTTAATGGGGACGATGAAAGAATTCATTCAATCAATGAATACAAAATTGTCAACTCAAGAGGCTTCAATTCGAAATTTGGAGAACCAAATGGGGCAACTTGCTCAGGCTATAAGTCAAAGGCCTCAAGGGAACCTTCCAAGTGATACAATTGTAAACCCAAGAAGATAAGGTAAGGACCAATTCAATGCCACATCCTTGAGGAGTGGTAAAACTTTAGAACAAGAACATAAGACAAAAAAGGATGAGGAGAAACAGGAAATTAAAAAGGATAAAGGGGACTATCAAACTAAAAAGGATAAGAAGGAACCATAAACTAAAAAGGAGGAGAAGGAATTAATGGATAAAGAGAGTAATGAAAATGAAATAATTCAGCCAAAAAAGAGCAACCTTTACAAGCCCACTATTCCTTTCCCTCAAATACTGCAAAAGCAAAATTCAGATACGCAATTTTCAAAATTTCTAGAAGTCTTCAAGAAGCTACACATAAACATACCATTTGTAGAGGCACTTGAAAAAATGCCATCTTATGCCAAATTCATGAAGGATATACTATCAAAGAAAAGAAGGCTTGAAGATCATGAAACAATAACCTTGACTGAAGGTTGTAGTGCCATCCTTAATAGAAAACTACCACAAAAACTAAAAGATCCAGGTAGTTTTGACATCCCTTGCACTATTGGGAACATTCGTTTTGGCAAGGCACTATGTGACTTGGGTTCTAGTATTAACCTCATGCCATTATCGATCTTCAAGATATTGGGGATTGGTAAAGCAAAACCTATTTTGGTAACATTACAAATGGCAGATAGATCGATTAAGAGACCTCAAGGTGTGGTAGAAGATTTGTTAGTAAAAGTAGACAAATTCATCTTTCTAGCGGAATTCATTGTGCTAGACATGGAAGAGGACGGTGACATTCCTATCATACTTGGTTGTCCATTCTTAGCAACCAGAAGGGCACTCATTGATGTACAAAAATGTGAACTTACAATGAGAGTGCAAGATGAACAAGTAATATTTAAAGTTTTTAAAGAATCTGAACCCCATGATATTAATAATGCTAATGAATGTTTAAGGATAAATGTTACTGATTGTGGGAATGGCTTAAAAGAATCTGCGGCGTCACCCAAACTTAAGAATTTAACACATGCTGCAGTAACCAAGGATATAAACTCACCAGAAAATAACTCAACCTATTATAACTTTGAAAGTATGGCATCGAAGGTTGATATTGTAGACTGTGTGAAATTTTTGGAGGACACATCTCTCATGTATGTATCAAAGGCGATAATGAAAATTTTTGAGATAGGATCTAAACTCAAACCATCAATTGAAGAGCCACCAAGTTTAGAGCCCACACTTCTACCCTCCTATCCTCAATCAAGTATGAAAGTGAAAAAATCCAATGGAGATGTGAAAAAGCTATTAGAAATACATAAATTGGATGAGTTACTGTGGAGTGCTTATAAGAATGCCAAGAAGTTCAAAAGGAAAAAAAATATGGCATGAGAAGAGAATTGAGTACCGTGTTTGGGAGGCAACCCAACGTTATTTTACTTATATTTTCATTGTTTTTGTTTTGTAGGTGAATAAATGTGGAGATCAATGACACAATAAGAATGAGCATTTCAGTGATAAATATGGTGTGCCATAACTAAGGGAGTTTTCTTTTCTTTGACCTTTTCATATTTATATGTGCACATTGGGGACAATGTGTAATTTAAGTTTGAGGGAGGGAACTTCATTCTCTACATTAGTATTTAGTATGCATTTTAAATTTTTAGGGATGTTTTTATTTTTATTTTTAGGCTATTTTTAATCATGATTTGGGTAGAAATTGATGAATATATGGAAACTAAATGCACGCATGCTTGATATGAAACATATGAACTCCATGATAAAAATTGGTTGTCATGACTAGGATAAGGAATGTAACATATTTGTTAAGATATTTACATTAATAATGTGATATGCTTGTTAGTTTTGATTGAATTGATTCAACTTTTATGCACATGTTCATGATTGATTTTGATGTGCTTATTGAGAGAAAATTTGTAGTGAGTTATGTGAGTTAATTAGATCTACCAAGTTTTAGAATCCATTTGATCATCTCTTGAGATGAAATCCTAAATAGTATTTAGCAAGAGAAATGATTTAGGCCTTATTTGGATCGATTGAGCCTTTCAAGCTAACCATTGTTAATATCTTTAGTCACCCAATTGAGCCTTGTTGTGTGTTTTTAAAACATAAAAACGTGCAAGCATACACGGTCACAAGTAATAATATTTGATAAGTAAGTTATCGTTCCCATGGAGATTTGTTACTACAGTTTGTTGAGTACTAGAATTATCTCTCTCTGATTTTATTCAAAACGCTCGTTGATTGTAACAAATTTAAGAAAAGAGTTTAATAACAAAATAAAAGAAATCTAGGATTGCAATTTTTCACTGAATTGATCAACTCAAATCATATTATTTTCTTTTGATTTATATTTTAGTACATTTAATTTGTCAACTGAAAACTTCTAATTTTATTCATACATCTCTTCTGAGCTCCGTACAAACACACCTCGTTAAATTAATTCACTATATTCCTATGAGAATTAAATTCACCAAGATTCATTACGTTCTAAGTTCTCAAATGGCCACACATATAATTAGGGTATATTCCTATCCTTCATCATACATGTCATTCTATCTATGAGCAATATACACAAAAATGCCTCTTCCATGTTTATTTATGTGCCACAGATCATTTGATAAAACTCATAAATAATCAAAAACATTAAGCACAAAATAGAATAAACAACTCAAACGTCTTATAAATCATTCAAAAATAATTAAAATAAAAGCATCATAAATTTAGATCAAATTCAACCCTAGAAAAATTAAATTACTTCATAAATTGAAAATAAAAATTACAACAGATACAAAAATATTAGATGAAAAAGAAGGAAAATTAAAACACAAATATTTGGCACACGCAGAACACAACAAAAGCCAAAAATTGGCTTCTGCGTGTTCTGCAGTCCAAAACCGAACACAAAATAATCTCAAAAACTAAACACTCCAAAAACTCTCCAAAACTTTTTTACTCAATCATCATATCTCCTATTTATAGCTAAAAAAATACATCTAAAATATTACATTTTTTATTTTATTTTTTAAATAAATCCGTAAAAATTTGTATCGAAAAATAAAAATCACGCGTATCGATTTTCGATATTTAAAACATTAACTAAAATCACGCGTCGATAGAGAGGCACCGTTCTGATTTTAAAATTCAAAGTGCATGCCACATGTTAGCGTCTGATTCGCTGCAAGGATTTAATGCGGACATATGGCAGCATTTCAATGGTTGCGGGAAACGGGTGCACGATAGATTGTTGCACGGGAGACAACGGCTGTAACACGGGCTTGATCCTGCGCTTTCGCGCTCATCGATACGTGACACGTGTCATCACATGATTGGATGAAAAATAGAGTGGGACATGTGGCATCTTTTGATTTGCTGAAAGGGTTAGTGCGGACACGTGGCAACATTTCATTCGCTGAAGATTCGGTTGCACGCAGAGATCAGTGCACGAGATCAGAGGCGCGCGTAACGTGGGGGACAGTGGTTGGACGCATCAGACATATGGGTCCCACCTGCACTCCACCCTGCGCGGCAGGTGGGCCCCACTCGGGCGCCGAGCCACGTGAAAGACAGAATCTGCACCCACGCGAGTTGGTCGGGTGTGATAAGGACGCGCGAATCTCAGCCGTTTCTTCTCTGATCGGACGGTCCACGGGTCGCGCTTGGTGTATGGCTCGTGGATTCTTCTCATCTGCGCAAACAAATAAACTTTAATTAATTTCATTTTGGCCCACAAATTTAATTCAAATTACAATTTCAACTTTCTTTAATTATAGTTTAGCCCTTTTCTAATTTAAATTAAATTTTTAAACCTTTAATAATTAAAATTAAGCCCGATTTTAATTTAAATTATATTTTCGACTTTTATAAATTTCAATTAAACACTCTTTTATTTGAAATTATATTTTTTGACACAAATTTGCAATTAAGTACGTTTTCGATACAAATTATTTAATTTTCTTAAAATATATAAAAAATAGTAAATACTAATTTATTATTTAAAATTAACTAAAAACATTAAGAACATAGCAATTATAATTAATAAAATAGATGAAAATAACTATATAAAATACAGTTATCAAGCCTAACAAAGAACCTTTCATATTTGTAAACCATATTTAATGTCTAACTAATAAGTATTACCTCTATCCTTGCACCTTTAGCTTGTATGAAAAAAAATATAATCATGTGTATGCTTTAGAGTAAGGTGAAATGTAATGCACCCCGTAAAAAAAGAAGAAGCAAAACTCACAACACAAGTATCCCTCTAAAGAAAAAGAAAATCGAATTGAAATTAATTTTGGGGGTGTTGTGAAGTAACAAAAAAAAAGAATAAAAAAGTGATGTGGAATAAAAAATAATAATAAAAATATGAAAAGAATGTGGATAAAATATCAAGTAACAACTCAATTGTAGTTAAAAAGTGGATGATGAAAAAAAAGAAGCTAAGGTGTGGAAAGACCCTAAAATGTCTGCATCTATCGACCCCACACCTAAACCTTATATTACAACCATGTAAAGTCCTTATTGATCTTGAGCTAAGTGCATATTTATATTAGTGGAGAGGGATGTGAAGAATTGACTTATGAGACTTATTCTAAGATTTACATTACAACCATGTAAAGTCCTTATTGATTTTGAGAGGGAAAGTTTTTGTGAAATATGCATGTACTAATAGAGATATATTTATGAATATACTACCCAATTTATTTTATTTAGTTATACTTAGCTTTACTTGAGGACAAGCAAAGATTTAAGTTTGCGGGTGTGATGACTCTATGAAAATAGAGTCATTAGCGCACTTTTTCACTTAATATTTACTTGTTTTATTTAATAAATAGTATTTTGTGGCTAAAAAAATTAAAATATAAACTTTTTAGTGAAAAAGGGGTGAAAATATAATTTTTGGAATTTTTGGGATTTTTTTGGAATTTTTATGATTTTTTTATGAATTTTTAACGCAGGACCAATCATAGGAGCTGACTCAGCAAGCATCATGGACGCCACACAAGCATGGAGAGCGAATCACATTGCGCCGCGTGTGAGGAGGAGAAACACACGCTACCTGTCAGCACGTTGTTCAATCTGAGTTCGAAAATCAGTCAATGCGCTATGACATGTGTCATCACGCTATTGCTCGAAGCGTTCCACCTGTGCGCCACACCATCCGTTCCTGCGAATCATGTCATACCACGTGGTGCTGACTCGGCGAACGTTGACTCTAATCGGTCTCCCCTGCCACACGTCGCTCTTTGATTCGCCCAATAAACTTCTGATGCCACGTGTCACGTTGTGATTGGCTAAAACTGTCAGTTTTGCTTGTTTTGATCATAGCCTTTGATTTGAAGTGGATCGGTCTGTCCAAATCGCACCTGAGCTTTATTTAAGATCCTAATCACTCCATAAACCCTAATTGGCCTCCATTAGCATAATTTTGGTCAGTTTTTAGAGCTAAAAAGAGAGAAAAAAAATATAGAAAAATTTAAGAAATGACACAATTTTGGTAGAGATTAAAGAGGAAATTAATTCTACAATTCAAGAGATTGATTGTATTTCTTTTTCTACTCTTTTCTTTATTAATTTTATGTCTTTCTTTATAAAAAATATGAGCTTTATGAACACAATTATGTGTAATTAATTTATTAATCTAGGGATCTTATGAACCCAATTTTCACCATGTGATGATCTAATATTTTTTCCCAATTATAATATTAATTTAATTATATTATTTAATCTGATTTTTATGCTATTAATTGTTTGGCCAACAATTTATCTATAGAGGCAATTAAATAGATTTGAGAAAATTATTTAATTATTTGTCTTGATTAAATAACATGCATAGTTTCTAGGGAGAGATGTATGATTCTTATGTATGTGATCCATAATTGATGAACTTAATGAGTAGTATGCAATTTAATTGGCATGAGAGTGTGATTAAATTAATTACTATATGGTGTGATCTCATAGTTCCTATAGGGTGGAAACGGTGGGCTGGGTCCATGGATTTTCCTTCCTTTTACCGCATTTCGCTCAAAGGCTTCAAGGGTGATAGTGCATCAAGCTGTTTGTAAGGGCCAACTTGATCCTCTTCCACATGGATCCTAGATGAGGGAACCCTAAGAGAGCCACCGAATTCGACTACCGTCCATGTATGATCTATACTAGGTATTACCAAATGCCCATCCTACCTCTTCTACGTTCTTGACATCCCATCTTTGTCTCAGTAGAGTCTTTTAATGGCATGTTTCGGTCCTCTTCCCCATTACTTAGAAAATGTGAGCCATTGGTTCAGGAACAAGATACTATCATTACACCTTGGAAAATTAGACATCCAACCCATAATCATAACAACCCAATTGCAAGAGCAGAGCTCTACCAATTGAGTTATATCCCCCCGAGCCAAGTGGAGGCATGTATGAAAAAGTCAAATGCTTCTTCTATTCTTTTTCTTGGTGCAACTAGGCCATCTTGAACTTGAACTAGAGACCTCACCCGTGAAGTAAATCATCACACCTATGGTCTAAACAATTGGGAGAGAATCAATAAATTCCTTTTTGGGAGCGATTCATCCTTCCCGAACGTAGTATAAACTCTTCGTTGTACTGCGCTCTCCAAGTGTTCTTATTTCTCCTTTCTTCCTTACCATTTCAAGTCTTTGTTAAATAACTCCAATGAGAAGAAAAAATAATGTGTTACGTTAAGAAACCCTCCTAGCCCAACCCTAGACACTCTAAGATCTATTTTTAAACTTGCTCCCATTATAAGTCAAGAGATAGATAAATAGACACATCACATTGCACTGATCGGGGGCTTTTGTAGTGACTAAGGGGGTTGAAGACCAAGAAGTGAGTTATTTATCAACGAAGCATTCTTCTTAAGGCTAGATCTAATCTTCTGGTCCCTACAAAAAGGAAAAAATAATTTCACATTACTTTTGGGAAAAGCATTAAAAAAAGGCTCGAATGGTATGATACCTCTATCACCCTAGAATGAAAGGGGTGATCTCATAGTTCTTGGTCTATGAAGATATGTTGTTAGGTAATTGGTTTTATTTTCTCATTGAGGCAGAACCTAAACATATGCTCGAGAGATAACTGTCCATATACTAATAAGGGATGTATGGATTCTTGATAAGAGAGAAGCCTAGGTAGTCCCTCCCATATTTCCCTGATCCCATGAGTGAATAGAAAGTTGGATCTACATTGGATCTCACTTGAATCTCCCCATCTATCCTCCTAAGGAGAAGTTCGATTTCAAATCTTGGTTCGAACAAGAAAAGTATGCCATACTAAGGTGCCTTGGATGATCCACATCTAAAGGTCAAGCACTGATGAGCACATTGAACTATCCATGTGGTTGACAACTCTCACAATCCAAGCATAACGACACAATTATCAAGGGTGTGTTCTACCACTTCGGGCATGGGCAGTGTGTACAAGGCCCGGTAACAAATTCATCATTTTATGGATGACCTATGATTACAAGCGATTCCAGCTTTATGTAGGCAAGTTGTAGCCTACAATCTAAATTAAGGATAGGTTTTTGAAGTTAGATCACCCTCATGGGATCACTATCCTTTTGTCCCAGCCATTGTAGCATGTGTGTCTCCCTGGGCATAAAAGGGTATGATAACTTGACATCATCCTCACATTTCTCCAGCTTATCACTGCTAGCCTACTCAAGGTTCTAAACTCAATGGTGGAAACTAAACATGAGGGTTGCGCTTGTTACGGGAATTAACCCAACACCTTACGGCACAAGCTGGCGATAACCATGCACCACATATATATGCATTCCTGAAAGACACCTTATATTTCAAGAGGATTCATGGCATGTCAAGACCTGGTAAGGTTCTTTACTTTGCATTGAATTAAACCACATGATCTTCCACTTCTGTGAGCCGCCATTAATTCCTTCGAGTTTCATTCCTGCAAATGTACTGCCAAGGTAGGATACTTAATGTGTTAGCTACAGCATTGCACAAGTTGAAACACACAATGCCAAGTATCCATTGTTTATGGCTAGGAATACTAGGGTATCTAATCCCATTCCCTTCCCTAGATTTAATCTCTCAATGTCAATGTCAGCCTAGGAGAGTGCTTTCACCTTTGGTATTCTTTCTGATCTCTATGCATTTCATCGCTCTACTGCAAATTCCCTCTGCCCTTACTGTACTCCATCTTAGTAGTTTCCACTGCCTATGTTGCGGTTATGCCTTAGGATTTGATGAAAAACTTAAGAAGTCACCTATAGATGCTTTACGCCTAATTATTCCAAATAATGCTTGCATACTCTGTATTACTGCCACTACTAGCATAGATATAGTTGATACTTATTCCTTAGATACCATCATTGCTTCTTCTTTGGGAAAATAAGTTCATGACTCATAGTCCTTCTACCTCTATGATGCATTGCTCCGTCAGGCTTTCACCCATTGTAGAAAATTCCTCATTGTTGCCTCACATAAGAGTATGGGCCATATCTCGATCCCAATGTGCTTGATCATCCTCTCGGACCAACTACTGATCATCACCTTGCTAAGATATTGCCTCACCAATTGGAAAATCAGGTGTGAGTCACTCCTTAGGTGGATTCCTCCTTTTCTCCTCAGCATATGAGGCATTAGTATCCGTTTCCAACTGTTGTTCCCTCCCAAGCATAGGTTCTTACACGTTACTCACCTGTCTGCCACTGGAAACACCACTTCCCATCTAACTTGCATATGTTAAGAATACCTCTATAATTCATGTTGTATATTTGAAAAAGGTTAACCCCCTTGTTTCTCTCATGTTACAATCCTTTTCCCATGGAGCACCCTTTCTCATTCGGATCAACCTGAAAGTCTAACTACATTGCATTTCCCGAATCCATGTTGTATATTTTAAAGAGGTTGACCCCTTGTTTCTCTAATGTTACAATCCTTTTTTCGTGGAGCACCCTTTCTCTTCGGTCCATAGAGACAAAATGCAGGACTAGTGTCAACAGTTCCTCACGGAAGAAAGGACTTACTGAACCAAGAACACTAACAAATACTAGTAGAATAGAAAATGCTACCGCGTGCTTTACACAATCAATTGGATCATATAGATATCCCTTCAACACAACATAGGTCATCAAAAGAATCTTGGAGACACACCAAATCATGAAAGCCAGGATCTTTTAGAAAATGGATTCCTATTTGAAGAGTGCATAATTGCATGTATAAGTTCACACTAAGCCGTATATTTAGGATCCAATTCGAGATTTTCCTTGGAATGTAATAATATCGATATATAGAGATACATTTATATAGATAAAGATTGTACAGATATAGAATACAAGGTTGTCTATTGATTCAAACGTTGTAATTATGGGATAGGGATAGAGAAAGAGGAAAAAATCGAAGATTTCACATAGTACTTACTTTTGATCAAAAAATCAATCTGATTTATTTCGTACCTTTCGCTCAATGAGAAAATGAGTCAGATTCTACAAGATCAACCCTAATGGCACTTAAGGAATGATGGAAAGGAATAAAATAAAAAAGAGAGGGAACCAGAGCAAGCTACCATAAGACAAAAGATTTTTCTTTAAAAGAAATTCTATTTGAAACTATTATATGTCCAAGGTCCAATATTGAAATAATTTCAGAGGTTTTCCTTGACTGTTTCTATGGAAACAAAAAATCTGAGTCAAATAGCAATGATTCGAAGAATTTATTTTTACACTATTTCGAAAACTCAATGAATCAATCGTATGGATATGTAAAATATAGGATTTCTAATCCTAGTAGGAAAAGGAGGGAAACAGATACTTAATTTAAAGTGAGTAAATAGAATTTCATACTCGATCTCATAGATATAGATAGAATTCTATGGAAATTCGTATTCAATAAAAGTCATATGTATGACTTGGAGGGAGATCTTTCATATCTTTTGAGATCCACCTTACAATATGGGGTCAAAAAGCCAAAATAAATTATTTTAGCCCTTATAAAAAGAAGAAAAATTCTTGAACCCTCTTCACGCTCTTGTCACGTAGAGGTACTAAAGAAGAAAAAACTGCAAAATCCTATCCAATTTATCGTAATCGATTAGTTAACATAATGGCTATCTGTATTCTGAAACACGGAAAAAAATCATTGGCTTATGAAACTATCTATCGAGCCATGAAAAAGATTCAACAAAAGATAGAAACAAATCCACTATCTATTTTACGTCAAGAAATATGTGGATTAACTCCTAATATAGTAGTAAAAGCAAGACGTGTAGGTGGATCAACTCATCAAGTTCTCATTTAAATAGGATCCACACAAGGAAAAGCACTTGCCATTAATTGGTTATTAGGGGCATCCTGAAAACGTTAGGGTCAAAATATGGTTTTCAAATTAATTTCCGAATTAGTGGATCTTGCCAAAGGGAGTTTTGATGCCATACATAAAAAGGAAGAGACTCATAGAATGGCATAGGCAAATAGAGCTTTTGCACATTTTCGTTAATCCCTGAACAAGATCTATAAAGACACATAAACCCATGAATCCATGCATCTTGATCAAAATAGAATCAATAGAAAAATAAAGAATCAGAATTGATCAATATATTTCTCAAACAAACGAAAAAGAAACGAAAGATGAAACATAAATCATGGATCAACTAAGCCATCTTGGGGACTTGTTTAAGAATAAGAAAGAGGAATCTCATGTAAATACCATGGAATAAGGTTTGATCATATTCATGGGGATTTTGTAAAAATCCCATTCCAAAAAGAGAAAGTTCGAAAGGATTGGATTTTTTTGGAGATTGGATGCCGTTACTAATTCATGATCTAGCATGTATAGAATAAAAACCTCATTCTCGATTCTACGAGAATTTTTATGAAAGCCTTTCATTTGTTTCTCTTCGATGGAAGTTTTATTTTCCTAGAATGTATCCTAATTTTTGGCCTAATTCTTCTTCTGATGATCAATTCAACTTCTGATTAAAAAGATAGACCATGGTTATATTTCATCTTTTCAACAAGTTTAGTAATGAGCATAATGGCCTTATTGTTCCAATAGAGAGAAGAACCCATGATTAGCTTTTCGAGAAATTTCCAAAGGAACGATTTCAATGAAATCTTTCAATCTCTTATTTTACTATTTTTCAACTTTATATATTCCCCTATCCATAGAGTACATTGAATGTACAAAAATGGTTGTAACAAAGTTTTTGTTATTCGTATTAACAACTACTCTAGGAGGAATGTTTTTAATGCGATGCTAATGATTTAATAACTATATTTGTAGCTCCATAAATGTTTTAGTTTATGCTCCTACATATTATCTAGATATACCAAGACAGATGTATGGTCTAATGAGGCTCTTACAAAATATTTACTCATTGGTAGGGCAAGCTCTTCTATTCTGGTTCATGGTTTCTCTTGGCTATATGGTTCATCCATGGGAAATATCGAGCTTTAAGAAATAGTGAATGGTCTTATCAATACACAAATGTATAACTCCCCAAGAATTTCAATTGTGCTTATATTCATCACTATAGGAAATGGGTTCAAGCTTTCCCTAGCCCCTTCTTATCAATGGACTCCTGACGTATATGAAGGAGTGCGGTTCGTTTGACAAATTCATGCTTCTCTATCTCTGAGATGTTTGGATTTTCAAAACTCCATAGACATGCAAAAGAGAAATGCTATCCCTACTCAGAACTAGACATAACTTTTACTTGTTCAAATAACAATTATGGTGAAGCAGGGTCAGGAACAATGAATCTCTTTATCATAAAGAGATTCATTTTGCAAGTTCATTAATATGGGTAGTTCCTACAAAGGATCAGACTAATGACATATACAATACTTGAATTCTTGATGTAGATGCTACATAATTGGTTCTCATCCTTCAAAGACTATGAGTCTAATAGAAGCATTTTTCAACAAAAAGGATCACCCTAAGATAATCATCTCATGGCTATTAAGAATGAATCAAATCAAATAGCTCTATTTCTCAATATTTATAACTTGCTCCTACAGAACCAAGACCAAAAAGATTGAGAAATATCAGTCATTCATAACCACTGATGAAGGATTCCTCAAAAGTGAAGGATTCGTAATCCTTTTTATTTTAGAAATTGAATGGATTCGATATTATACATATGCAAGGAAGGTAATCAAAAATAAAGAAGGTGAGTTCTTCTTTCTTTTATCACTTAGGATCCGTATGAGATGAAATTCTCATACATGGTTTTAAATGAAAGAAAGAAGTGAGGAATCTATTTTTCGACTCTGAATCTTCCACTCCAATTGTTTCTTTTCTTTCTATTACTTTGAAATTAGCTACTTTAGCTTCAACCACTCGAATTTTTTATATTCCTTTTTATTTATCATCAAACGAATGGAATCTTATTCTGGAAATCCTAGCTATTCTTAGCATGATATTGAGGAATCTTATTGCTATTACTCAAACAAGCATGAAACATATGCTTTCATATTCGTCCATAGGTAAAATTGGATATGTAATTATTGGAATACTTATTGGAGACTCAAATGAGGGATATGAAAGCATGATAATTTATATGTTGTTCAATATCTCCATGAATATATGAACTTTTGCTTGCATTGTATCATTTGGTCTACGTACAAGAATTGATAACATTCGAGATTATGCAGGATTATACATGAAAGATCATTTTGGCTCTATCTTTAGCTCTATGTCTCTTATCTGTAGAAGGTTTTCCTCCACTAGCAGGTTTTTTAAAAAAAACTTCATTTATTTTGGTGTGGATGGTACGTAGGCCTATATTTCTTGGTTTCAATAGGACTTCTTATGAATGTTGTTTCCATCTACTATTATCTAAAAATAATCAAATTATTAATGACCAGGTTAAACCAAGAAATAACCCTTTACGTGCAAAATTATAGAAGATCATCTTTAAGATCAAAAAATTTCGTCGAATTAAGTATAATTATATGTGTGATAGCATCTACTATACTAGGAATATGAATGAACCTGATTATTGAAATTGCTCAGGATACCCTTTTTTAGCTTCTAGAATATATTTCTTAGTTCAAGATTCCTTTTTCTATCTGGAATCAAAGAATTAGTATATATGTTTTGCCTAAAATGGGAATGGGCTAGGGTTATGAACTTATAATCTATAATCTGATGATCGATTTAATTCCATGATTATATGTTCATTCCATACCAGACCAGACTGGAATAAGGTTATATACATTCGAATTATGAGAAATGGTCATTCGAGTGTATCTAAATTGATGCTATGTTTACATATGGATCCCTGCTTCATTACATTCCATTTAGGATTAGGAATAGTTATTGGACCTTCTTTTTATATATTTCTCATTATTTGGGGCCCTATTGACCTCTTTAGGCTTCTATTGAATCGAGAAATAGGTTTGATTATCCATCCTTTTGATATAATAGATTGATAAATAATCTATCTAAATAAGGCATCCTCCAAATAATTCAAATTGAAGCAATTGGATGTCCAACTCGGGCCTATATGACTGGTTAATAGAAATACTCTAACAATCCATCTCTATCATAGATTCCATACATCACACTGGATAGATATCCTATTCATGGAATACGATTCACTTTCAAGATGCCTTAGTGGTGAAATGATAGACACGTGAAACTCAAAATATCGTGCTAAAGAGCATGAAGGTTCGAGTCCTCTTCAAGGCATAATATTGAATATTGAGAATGCTCATTGAATTGGAATAAGTTTGGCAATGGATCACAAAATCTTGGTGATCTTCTCTATCTAACGAATGGGGAAATTGATACAATAGAAACCTCTAGTAAAATGTCTGCCCATAACCCATAAAGAGAATCTGGTGCTGGATGTTTCCAAAATGGATATTATTGGGTCAAGTGAATTCAATAACAGACTCATATTGGCATTCTAGCCTTCATTTTCCTTTCAAGGCATATCCTAAAGAGAATCTGGTAATTCTTGGTCATGAATATCTGAATAAGATAAACTGCTCTATGGATATCTTTACTTCAAAACAAAACAATTTGAATTTTTCAATCAACTAACATGTGTATTATCCATATAGAGGATCTTTCAATCGAGAAGATCCTTTGACCCGAGATAAAGAGAAATATCTATTTATTTTATTTAGTTATTCAGTTAAACCAATGATTCATTATTGTAGTAGATAGCAACAACCATTTCATTCGACATGCGTATTTTGATTTTTCAATGGATTTACATATTTCATTAATGGAAATTTTTTGATGTAGTGAGTAATAGCTTTGGTTGTTCGTTGTTCAAGAATTCATGTTTAGGCAGTTTATACCATCCATACATAATGTTTTGATTTAAGATTTCAATTCTTCCATGTTTTAACAATAGTATATTGTTCCATAGAGCTAAGGTAAAAAATATGGAAGAAACACATGTTTCCATAACTCTACCACCCAGTCAATTATGTTCCATTTAATCCATATTTCATGGCCACATATCTTTCCATCTAAGGAATGGGAAACCTCTCTCTTGTTACATGAATCCAATTTTCATATCATCTAGGAAAAGCCATCTTTTCCTCAACAATGTCTTTGTCATTTGATCCAATAGTGTTTTCGTTAGATAGGAACAGCTTTGATAAATACTGATAAATCTTGGATGGAGTATTAGAACGGAAAAATCCATTTGATAATGAACTATTGGTTCTAAGCCATCTCTAGAAAGGAATCAACAATTTGAATTATTTTTCTTGAGTATTCTTGATAAACCAGCGTTTATATAGAGATTTAGGAAGATCTATTTGGAAAGTAAGAAGCCCCTTTGACATCTCTTCATCTACAAAGAATTCTTGATGTGAAAACACAGAGACAAAGAACTGATATTTGAAAAGGGAAAAGGGAGGATCAACGGGGTCCCAAATGAATAGACTTATTCAAAAAAATCCTTGTTCTTTGGAAGATCTATCTTATGTCTGGTACTGTATAGTTCCACTCTACAAGATCTCGTTCATTGGAACCCATGGTTATGGAGTTTATAAACCCAAATCCATTAATATGGAACATTTTCTTTTCCAAGTGAAATCCCCTAGTATATGAAAGAGTGAAAAAGTGCTTTTGTTGTTGTGGAATAAGAATCCTTCATATCTTAATGAATGTATTTAATTCATTCAGATCTATTAGTGCGGGATCCACTTTTGGGGGAATATGAGTCGAAGCAATAACAAGAATATTTCTAGTTGAACATCTTTCACAATCCCTGGAGAGATAGTTCACTAATAGACCGAGGGATAAGTAATTCGACTCATTCACATCCAGATCATGAATGTTTGGAATCCATATTATGCAATATAAAATTGGTCCATTTCTGGCATCATATCCATAGTTGGCGCATTCATCATAGTTAGAAGAAAAATCTTCATATCAAGGTCACAGACGATATCGTCACCTATCATCAATATCGTTACTATCATCAATAAGAAAACCCTTGTTATCTAGGAACTTGTTTAGAAATATTGTAATGAAAGGAACATAGGAGTTTTTCACTAGGTATTTGACCAAATAGGATTTTCCATTTCCTATGAAACCTATCACTAAAATACCCTAGAGAGGGATAGGGCTAAGCAGAACAAAAAAGGGTTTTCCATGAGATGGGAAATGAAAACTATTAGCTCCGTAGGGGGATTGTGAATAAGTGATTGTCTGATAATGAGCAAGGAATATCGACCTTTATGCTAAATAGAATGTATTGAACTCATAATTCATTAGATACTTTTTATGAATATCAACTAAGTATCGTAAGGAAATTGCTCCTGGTTGTTCAATCATTTGATAACCATAGTCATTTTTTGATAAATGATCACTGTGAGTCAGACTCAATAGAATTTGATGAATCCTTTTTTATATTATTAAGGTGGAGAATTGAACCAAGAATTCTCTTTCTTTATCATCAATCGAATCATTATTTGAGTATGATACTTATATGACTTAGATGTCTCATATTTCTCAAAAAAGTGATTAGATTGATGGGATTCGGTATGATACTTAGAATATATAAGATTTATATTCAAATATTTCTTCTTAGAATGTATTGATTTGACCCCATAAGCGGGACCACCACCCCATAGTATGTTTCCACCAGAAGCAGAACCTCATATTTCTCTTAGAGAATCTCCTAATTGTTTAGAGTAACTAGAAAGATATTCTTTAACTATAAAGAATTTAGTTCAGATGTAGGATACCTATCCATAAGTTTTTGCAACTCAATCATGTATAATGGAATCATCAAAGATTTGACCCTTTCGAACTCTAATTGTAACTCACTATAGGCTTGAGAAACAAAGAGAATATGTGTACAAATGAGATATCCAGTAAGAAAAAGAAGGAAAAGGATTCAATAGAGGAACTCTCGAACATTTTGGGGTCTCAGATGTGTCGATATCCATGGTGACTCATTATTTTGATGAATCATTTCTTCGGATAGAAGAAGATTATGTAAACACTTACTCGAAATCTCACTTGTCAGATTCTATGTCTTCAACAATTTTTCTGAACAATTCTTCATGATATATCTAATCCATGCATAATATCATGAAAAATGGATATCCATTTTTGGTTGCTACTTAATATAGATAATAGGTCTGAAAAAGTATCTAAAAATATCCAATTTAGATACTTGTATCTTGTCAAAGTAAGGAACCATGGCATATATGTTTGGAAGATATTTTAATTTGAGAGAGATGAAAAAGCACTATCTATGCGAAAGGTTCTATACATCTGCCCTTTCTCAAGGCATTTCTTTAGACAAAGACCCCATTTTTTCACTCTTTTTGGATGGTAAATATTTCTCAAAACATAGAGTGTGATACAAACCCATGTTTGAATTGAAATTGAGATGCTGATGCAAGTTCTTCCATTATGAATCAGACAAATTCATATATGAAAAAGGTTGACAATAAGTTCTTTCAAAATTGACTGTTTGTCCCTCGGTTAGAAGTGTTCTAGAAAAGTCTGTGATCAAGTAAATAGCTTTACGAACGAATGGATCATATTGAATTGGAAAATGCAAAGATTTGTATAAGTTGTACCTTTCGTCGCCATTTTGTGGAAAATCATTAGGTATAAATATGTTAGAGATTTGTAACTCGATTGGTGAAATAGTATCTCTCCCCCCAAAAGCATTTTTTTACCACCACGTAAAGAAAGTATTTTGTTGCAAATGAACAAGATATTGAGGAATTGTCCATACGTAAAATCCTAATTCTTGATATAGGCCTTTTCCACATAAAAAAGGAATCTTTTGTTACAATAGAAGCATAAGTGATATGGATTCTTCAAGAATCAAAATCGAATTTCTTTATAAAAAGAATATATCAATAAACTTCTATGAAATGATTTCACGAGATTCAGACAATTGTCTTGATCGTGGGATATCATTGAGAAATAGGAATCCATGTTATCAAAAGATTTCATGCGATTATTTCTAGTATGGAATGAGTCAATCATCTACTTTGGTATCTTATTGAACAAAAATGGTGATATTGTTCCCCTATTTATTAAGAATTTAAATTTTTGGGAAGTATCATGGTCATCCATTAAAAGAGATTTCAATTTTTTTCAAATTAACGATTTGAAGAGCTATTGATTCTAACAATTGATTACATAGTTAATCATTTGGACCTTTCAATTCATAGAGGTAGATCTCGGACCTATGAATGGGAATATTCCTGAAACTCACAAAGAAAAAAGGAAGTGAGTTAGACAAAAAAAGAAGTAACTTGAAAAAAAAGGAAGTGACATAGACAAATCTTTTTTTTCAATAACTTCATACCAATCAATAAAATATTGATTAATACATAATTGATCAAACACTACTTGAAAAAGAAATGGCTCCTCTGCACAGAAATGAAATGTTCCTGTAAATTTTTGCTCTCATTGGAACATTTTTATCTATATGCATTATGATCCCAATTCATGGATCTCTCGGTTCGAGAAAGAAAAATAAGAAGATCGAACCATTTCTTCTGACGCTTTCAAATTTGATAAATGTTAGTTAATCGTATATTTCATTCTAGTTCTATGATTGAGAGTATCATTTCTATATGATACCTTTGAATTCTACATTTGAAGTTGCAATCAGATCTATTCATTAAAAATAATTGATTCAATACATTTCTTATGTACCCATAGGTGCTATATTGGATTTGAATCAAATTTCGAATCAATCTATATTGATTTACGACCTTCATTATGTTGTTGATAGAAAACACCACTATTTTTGGTTTTGGATCTTCCAAATCATTCCCGTATGAGGTTTGGACCCATTTTAATTTTCTTATGCTTCAATAAAAAAGATTCATTTTCTTCATTAAAAAGAGGGGGTAGACCTTATTCAAGAATGTTTTTTATCCAATCTGTAGGAATCAATAGAAAAGGAAAATCCCTCATGATAGACCAGATCTGGCTCAGTTATTGATAGTGAATATATGCACCATTTCTTCAAACCTCTCTTCTGATTCAAAATTGTGGGGTAGCGTGTATCCCTCACCCCCATTCCAGCCAAGGAATAGATGAAATAAATCATAAAATGGATTTTTGTTCAAGAATGAAATATTTTGTAAATATCACATCTCGAATCTAATGAAATAGGATGAATTGAGATGGTATTTTGTAAATTCATAATTATCTTAAATATATTCACTATTTCTTTATTTTTCGATCGAATGGAAAGGACAAAAGAAACATCTTGTTCTTTCTTCAACAATCTCTGATCTCTAGTGGACCTCTCAGTAGGATTCGAACCCAAATGAATTTTTAACCATCTGTTGGAGAAAAAATAATGAATGGATCTTGTCGAATTCCCAAAAAATTATTCAATTTCTTCCGGAAGTAGATGATTATTCATATTCTTCCCAAATTTCTTGAATAGCTGGGACATTGAGGAATATCTAGAAAGACATTTAAGGAATTAGACTGATTCTATCTCTGTTCGTTCTGTTTGAGGAAAGGAAGGATCCCAAAGAATCAATCTTTCTTTTAGTTGTTGAATCTCTCTTTTATTGATCAATGTGTTATATTCTAAATCCTCATTCCTAATGGAATCGAAATGATCTTTTGATCGACTAGAAAATCCTTTCAATTGGCCAGAATCCATTACTTGAAAAAAATTTGATCTTGTGGAATGATATTGAATATTTCAAGATACATTTCATACCTTGCTAAAAAACCGATCCTTGTTTACCAACCATACATTATCTAACCAAATCCAATTCTCTCTCAATATGTTCCTCAAAAAATCTGATTCGTGTGGATTCTTCCCCCAACTAAATAAGAGATCTTGGTGGAATTTCCACATATGAAATTAAGCACAATTTTACAAAGAAATAACCCACTTGTTTCTCGAGATGAGATGGGAAACATGCTCAATTTCATTTGATTTAATAGTTGACCCAACCCTTTATTGTTTGAAGAAACCCTTTACTTCAATTGGTATTTTTTCATGAAAAGCAAACATGAGATAACAAATCCAATTTTTCACTAAGATTTCAAATAGTTGTCCCAAATTCAAGTTGATTATGTTTCACTCTTCCTCGGAGAAAGACGATCAAAAAATTTCCAATCAGGGTCCTTGCAGTTCAAATTATCTATATGATATACAAAAAGAAACTCCGTATATTTGATATATTTCTCTTTTAATGAGATCTCAATTCTAGCGACGGTTTCATTAGGTATCTTACAACTAGAATCCCGTTTTTTTATCTAGTTCCTCCACCACCGTGAACCCCATTTTGATTCAGGTATGATACACTTTTTAGTTATTTGGAGAACCCAAGTACTCACTTTCGGATCTAGGAAATAGCTCTCCGAGTTTTTCTTCCTTTTGGAAGATACAGGAACGAAACAAACAACCTATTGATATTAGAAGACCCAAAATATTCTTCCAATGTATCATTTCTAAGTCCAATGAAATTCATAGGTATAAGGAAAAGCCCTATCAAATAGAGATTTTTTTCTTTTGACCATCTTTCGATTGTTAATACGATATATAATGATTGCTACTACAAATAGTACTACACTTTTGATCATAAAATATTGATCAATTCATGAACCCTATAAATATGAATTGTATGACAGTAGGCTACTCCAAATTCGGGAATCCAAGAGTTTTATACAACATTATTGATGGTAAAAAATATGAATGAAAGATCCCATTGAATTGAATTAGGTCTATGAATTGAATGTGAATGAGAGCGTTCTTGATCTCTCTCAATTCTAAAATGCAGGATTTGAATTGATGCCCTTTCATTGAGTCCTCATAAAATGCATTGATTTATCCAAAATATTTCATGCCAATTGGAATTTTGTTATTCACCATGTATGAGGATCCCTACTAAGCATCCATAGATGAATGGTTCAAGAACCTAACTCATAATTAGTTTATTCGTAGGTTCAATCCCTACTGGATGCACACTAATGAGACCATCTAATAAATCTATTGGAATTGGCTCTATATCAATAAAATCTTATCATTCATAAATAATGCATTGGTATGGTATATTCATATCATAACATATGAACAGTAAGAACTAGCATTCTAATTGAGACTTAAACTCATACGGAAAAAAATTGATGGATGGAATCAAATATGAAGTATTTAGAAAAAAAAGTATTTGGTTATTGGGGGAAAATCAATATACTTCTAATGTAGAATCAAGATCAACTAGGACAGAAATAAAGCATTGGGTCGAAATGTTCTTTGGTTTCAAGGTAATGGATATGAATAGTTATCGAATCTCGGGAAAGGGTAGAAGAATGGGACCTATTATGGGACATACAATGCATTACAAATGTATGATTATTACACTTTAACCAGGTTATTCTATTCCATATGTTAGAAAGAAAATAACTTAAATCAAAATACTTAATAGCATGACGATACATTTATATAAAACTTATACCCCGATCACATGCAACAAAGACGTAGATAGTCAAATGAAAAAAATCCATGAAATAATTTGATCTATTTATAGCATCATTGTGGTAAAGGTCATAATGCTATAGGAATCATTACCACAAAGGCATAATGGGGGAGTTCATAAGCATTTATACCATAAAATCGATTTTCGACTGAATGAAAAAGACATATATGGTAGAATCGTAACTATAGAATATGACCCTAATAGAAATGCATACATTTGTCTCATACACTATAGGGATAGTAAGAAAAGATATATTTTACATCCCAGAGGGGCTATAATTGGAGATACCATTATTTCTGATACACAAGTTCCTATAAAAATGGGAAATGTCCTACCTTTGAGTGCGGTTTGAACTATGGATTTACGTAATTGGAAGTAACCAATTAGGTTTACAATGAAACCTATAAATTAATCACTGATCCAATTTGAGTACGTCTATAGGATAGACCTTAACATAAAAATGAAGAGTAATGGCAACAAGTGATTGAGTTCAGTAGTTCCTCATATAAAATTATTGACTCTAGAGATATAGTAATATGGAGAAGACAAAATTGTTTCAAGAACCTACATAACCAGAAGCACCCCTTGATTCAAATAGAGGAGGATGAGTTATTCACATTTCATTTAATGGTTAGAGGTGAATTGAAAGCTAAGTAGTGGTAATTCTAAGGATTCCCCGGGGGAAAAATAGAGATGTCTCCTACGTTACCCATAATATGTAGAAGTATTGATGTAATTTCATAGAGTCATTCGGTCTGAATGCTACATGAAAAAAATAAGCCAGATAAAGGAACGGGAAGACCTAGGATGTAAAAGATCATAATATGAGTGATTCGGTAGATTTTGATCCCTAATTATATAATCTATATAAGAATTCAACTCTACAATATATAAGATCTATCTGTATAGATATCATCATCTTCACCCAGAAATTCATATGCTTTGGAAGAAGCTTGTACAGTTTGGAAAGGGGTTTTGATTGATCAAAAAGAAGAATATACTTCAACCAATATGCTTTTAGGCATGGCTATACATAACATAGAAATCACACTTGGAAAGGGTGAACAATTAGCTAGAGCAACTATAGTAAGGAATAGTCGAACAAGTAGGGAATGTTAGGGTGAACCAGAAAATTTTGGGTAGAGCCAGATCTAAATGTTAGCTAGGTAAGCATTCTGTAGTAAGAGGAGTAGTTATGAACCATGTATACTATCCCTATGGGGGTGGTGAAGGGAAGACCCCAATTGGAAGAAAAAACCCACAGCTTCTTGGGGTTATCTTGCACTTGGAAGAAGAAGTAGAAAAAGGAATAAATATAGTGATAATTTGAACCCACACATGGTGGATTTACAATTCACTGCCTTGATCCACTTGGCTACATCTGCCCCTATATTATTTATATTATAAGTATTTCGATTTATACCATTCAATATTTTTTTTCTTTCTTCTTCTAAAATATAACACAACATAAAGAAATAAATTTTTATCTTTAAATTGAAAATAAAATATTCAAATAGAAGAAAAAAATAGGAGTCAGTAATTGTGGCATGTTCACTAAAAAAACCCTTTTGTAGCAAATCATTTATTAAGAAAAATAAAGAGGCTTAATACAAAAGAGGAAAAAAAAATAATAGTAACTTGGTCCTGTGCATCTACCATTATACCTACAATGATCAGGAAAACCATGGCTACTCATAATGGAAATGAGCATTTTCCCATTTATATAACAGTTCGTATGGTAAGCCATAAATTAGGAGAATTTTCACATATTTAAAATTTCATGGGACATGCAAAAAATGATAACAGATACCGCCGTTAATAATTTATTACTTAACTTAATATAATATATAATAAATTTACTACATTAATAATAAATAATAAAACACAATAAAAATACTTAATAGATACTTATCGTTTATTAGTAAAAGGTGAACCCTATGATAAAGAAGAAGAAAATCAATACACAAAAGTATCTGCTTTAATTCCACGTATAAAAATGTCTCCTAATAAAGCACAAAGAGTAATTGATTAGATTCGTGGACGTTCCTATGAAGAAACACTTATGATACTAGAACTCATGCCCTATCGATCATATTATCCCATTTTAAAATTGGTTTATTATGTAGTATCAAATGCTAATCAAAATATGGGTTTTAACGAAGCAACTTTAATCATTAGTAAAGCTGAAGTCAACGAGGGCACCACTGTGAAAAAATTAAAACCTCAAGCTCGCGGTTGGGGTTATCCAATAAAAAGATTCACTTGTCATATAACTATTATACTGAAAGATCTAGCTGTTGAAAGATATCTAAATGATCTAGCTATTGAAAGATATAGATATACTAAAAGATATAGCTAAAGAATATAGAAAGAAAATATTCTAAACAATACAAATATATATAAATATATATATATACATGATGTGTCATGATATGTATAGTAGCAAGAGATTATGGGATAAAAAATAAATCTGCTTGGTTTTAGTTTTGGTACAACCCAAAGTCAATACTCTATTTGGTTTGCATAAGCAAAATATTATTCTCAGGATCAACAAGAAGATCAAAAAATACAAAATTGTATCAAGAATTATGTACAAAAAATACGAAAATATCTTCTAATGTCGAAGGAATTTCATGTATAGATATTCAAAAAAGAATCGATTTAATTCAAGTCATAATCTATATGGGATTCCCAAAGTTATTAATATAACCTAGAATAATTGAAGAATTACAAATGAATGTCCAAAAAGAACTTAATTATGTGAACCAAAAACTTAACATTGTTATTACAATAATTGCAAATCTTTATAGACATCCTAATATTCTTGTGAAATTTATAGCCAGACAATTAAAGAATAGAGTTTCATTTCAAAAAGCAATGAAAAAAGGCTATTGAATTAACTGAACAAGCGGATACAAAAGGAATTCAAGGGCGTATCGATGGAAAATAAATTGCACTTGTCGAATGGATCAGAAAAGGTTAGGTTCCTCTACAAACCATTTGAGCCAAAATTGATTATTGTTCATAAATAGTTCAAACTATCTATGGGGTATTAGGCATCAAAATTTGGATATTTGCATATGAAAAGTAATAGGCTTTTACTTGACTTATCTTTAGTTCTATCCATCCTCTAATAAAAAAATTAATAATTAACAATTCTATAAGGTTGAATAAAAAATAGATTAATCATTTGATATAATTTCTATGCTTAGTGTGCGACTCATTGGTTTTTAGGATTAAGGTAAAATGGATCGGCCCTTTATATGACATAATATGAACAAATAGTTTATATAACTAATAACTAACTCATCATTTTGCATTATCTAGATAGAAAGAAAGAACCAGTCGAGATATATTGGTCATATCATCATAGAAACTAATTTTTTTTTGTTTTGCATAAACAAAAAAGAAAAACCAATTTTATTATGAATTACGAAATAAGAAAAGTATATGGATAAATGGAAGGGTGAGAGAAAGAGAAAAAATGAATATTAACGATATATGATTCCAATATGTAAGGTCTATAATTCATCTTATAAAGATAAATGTAATAAAGCATTATTACTAATTAATCCATAATTAGAAGTTAGACAAATCGATTCATATAAAAAAAAAACCCTGAGCTAAAATAAAGACTGAGAGGGTTGAATCAAGAACAAATTTCATTCTAGAGGCTCCGTTGTAAAATTCAGACCTAACCATTAAACGAGAAACGATAGGAATGAAAAAACCCTATGAATACATAAGATTCTATTGAAAACAAATCCTAATGATTCATTGGGTAGGATGGGGGAACAAACCAAAAATAAATTCATATATTTTGAAGAGTAAGAGTCAACATTCATCCACGCAAATTTTTATTTGATTATTTGATTGTATTTCTAAGTTTTAGTCTATCCGAAAAAAAGGAAAAACAAAATAAAGATTCGTTATAACCTTACAACAAAACGAATTTACCAATAACATTATCCCTAAATAATTTTTTTCTATAAATCGATAAAATAAATACATATTTAGTTATATATCAAAACAAGATGTACAAATTTCTAATATATTAGATAAAATTTCAAAGCACCCTATGATTTAGTATATTATTTCAGTATATTATTCATTAAATACATGTACTTTTTTATTTTTTAGTTGTTTCATTCGTGAGGAGTTGGATGAGAAAAAACTCTCAACTATAACCCAAAAAGAACCAACAACTATAACCCAAAAAGAACCAAATTTCGTAAACACCATAGAGGAAGAATGAAAGGAATATCTTATCGAGGTAATCGTATTTGCTTCAGTAGATATGATCTTCAAGCGCTTGAACCCACTTGGATCACATCTTTACAAATATAAATAGGTTAACAAGAAATGACACGAAATGTGCATCATGGTGGAAAAATATGGGTACGTATATTTTTAGACAAACCGGTTACAATAAGACCTACAGAAACACGTATGGGTTCGGGGAAAGGATCTCCCGAATATTGGGTGGTTGTTGTTAAATCAGGTAGAATACTTTATGAAATGAATAGGGTAGTAGAAAATATAGCCAAAAAATCTATTTATTATTTTGGGATAGTAATGGAAAGTAAAACAAAACAAAATTTTTGATAAAATAGAATTTTCGGTTTCTTTTTTTTGTTTTGAACAAAAAAAAATTATTTTTTATTCATCCTTTGCTTAAAAAAACATATAAAAAATGATTCAACCACAAAGTCATTTGAATGTAGCGGATAACAACGGAGCCCAAAAATTGATGTGTATTCCAATCATAAGGACTGGTAATCGATGATATGCTCATATTGGTGACGTTATTATTGCTGTAATCAAGGAAGTTGTGCCCAATACACCTTTAGAAAGATCTGAAGTGGTCAGGGTCGTAATTGTACATACTTGTAAAGAACTAAAACGTGACAATGGTATGATAATACTCTATGATGACAATGCTGTAGTTTTTATTGATCAAGAAGGAAATCCTAAGGGAACTCAAATTTTTGGCACGGTCGCCCAGGAATTAAGACAATTAAATTTCACTAAAATAGTTTCATAAGCACCTGAAGTATTATAAGACCCATAATTATATTATTGGAATTTGAATGAAATCTATTCAATTAATTAGTAGATTGTTTATGTCTTATGTATATTCCTTTCATAATTCATAAAGATTGAATAATTCAGAAAAAATAGCATGTTGATTATATCAAAATTTAGGTACAACAAAAATATTAGTTTATCATGAGTAAATACACTATTACTGACATAATAACCTCTATACAAAATGTTGACATGAAAAAAAAAAGAATGGTTCGAGTACCATTTACTAACATTAATAAAAACATTGTTAAAATCCTTTTACAAGAAGGTTTTATTGAAAACATGAGAAAACATAAGGAAAGAAATAAATATTTTTTTATTTTAACTCTACGACATAGAGGGAATAGGAAAGGTCCGTATAGAAATGCTTTAAATTTAAAATGAATATATTTGAACTATCAATAAATTCCTAGAATTTTGGGCAAAATAGGAATTATAATTCTTTCTTCTTCTCGAGATATAATGGCAGATCCGAAGGCTCGACTAGAAAAAATGGGTGGAGAAATTTTGTGTTATATAATCCTTCTGATATCTGAATTTTATGGGAAAGCAAAACTTTCATATTGGTGAAAAAAAAGATAAAGAAAAATTTATTTTCTAATATCACCCATCCCATATTAGTTGATACTTTAAGGGATTTAACCCAAAATGAAAGAACTTAAGTGGATTCACGAAAGTTTAATTACTGAATTACTTCCCAATGGTGTATACTGGATTCATTTGAATAGTCGAAATATGATCCTAAGTTCTATTTTCAGAAGGATTCAACATATTGTTTTCTACCTATATTACTAGTAAATAGAATAAAAATTGAAAGAGGTCATTATGATTCAACCAAAAAACGTATAATTTATATATTCTGAAACAAAAATTCAAATAATTGTTTTTCAATTTCAACATACATTTTAGGGAGATAAATTCAAAGTTTCAAGAAACTTAGTTTCTTCCATTCATAGTTAAGTTAAGGATTGATCCAGAGGCGGGGATGAATTATAGTAATTTGTTCCAATCTGAGACATAAACAAATACAAGAATAATCTTTCGAAAAAAAGTCTCCATAAATATAAAGGACCAAATGTACAAATAAATAAAAAGAAAATAAAGTACATGTTTTAACATGAAATGCATATATCCATATCTCTCTAACTTATATTTACAAGATGCTAAAATATGGAAAAACCCACACCAAGAACCGGTTCATGAAAGAATAGACATATTGGTTCACGTAAAAATGCAAGTAGAATACCAAAAGGAGTTATTCATGCTCAAGAAAGTTTCAACAATACTATTGTAACTATTACAGATGTCCATGGTCAGGTAATTTCTTGGTCCTCCACCGGTACTTACAGATTCAAGGGTACAAGAAGAGAGACACCATTTATTGCCCAAACCGCAGCAAGAAATGCTATTTGGGTAGTAGTATATCAAGGTATGCAACGAGCATAAGTCATGATAAAATGCCTAGGTCTTGGAAGAGATGCGGCATTAAGAGTTATTCGCAGTAGAAGTGGTATATTATTAAGTTTCATACGATACATAACCACTATGCCTACAGAACCAATTAATTTGTATATTGAATTACAAATAGAGCATAATCGTGGATATCGTATAAAAATTCCAAATAACTTTCAAGATGGAGGTTATCTTATAGATGTTGTATTCAAACCTATTCGAAATGCAAATTATAGTATTCATTCTTATGCGAATGGAAATGAAAAACAAGAGATACTTTTTCTCGAAATATGGAAAAATGAAAGTTTAACTCCTAAAGAAGCACTTCACGAGGCCTCCTATAATTTGAATGACTTATTGATTCCTTCTTTACATGTAGAAGAAGAAAACTTCCATTTAGAAAACAATCAACACAAAATACCTTTACCCCTTTTTACCTTTCATGATGGATTGACTAAACCAAGAAAAAATAAAATAGGAAATAGAATTGAAATATATTTTTATTGACCAATTAGAATTTCCCCCTAAGATCTATAACTGCCTCAAAAGGTCCAATATACATACATTATTAGACCTTTTGAATAACAGTCAAGAAGATCTTATGAAAATGAAACATTTTCGTATAGAAGACATAAAACATATATTGGACATTCTAGAAATCGAAAAGCATTTCACATAAATTTTTATGTTTAATGGATTATTTTATAAAAAAAATATCTAGGGAAAATTTACTTTGAAGCAACTATTCCCTAGATACACACGTCGTGATACTTTTTTAATTTCACAATAGAATCCATTTAAAATAAAAATTAAAAAGACCTAAAGTTAGGTATCAAACCAAATGGCTACTATAGTAACAATCAAAAAAAATAGTTGCCGATACTGGACGACAAAATGGGTTTTGGAATTTATTAACATTCTCTAAAAAGGGTACTATTAATAATCTCGTAGGTACTGAAACCATTAAAAGAAAAACCAGTAATTTATATGGCACTGTACGAAGAATTTGAAATACGAGAAAAACATACCATTCAAGCCATATCTCCAAAGGAGTTGCAAAAGGATCTGTGGGTTCTCCAATCATTGATGGTTCGAGAACTGCTAAACCTACAATACACATAATAGTACCTAAAATAACTACCGGAAAAATATATTAAAGGCCATTAGGCCATGCAAGCTCTCCTTAATAATTATGACACACCCATTTAGCCAACTTAGCTCTTAATACAAAATTGTTCAAGTCAGGTCTTTTTTTTATTAAGATAGATGAATTATTCTAGATCCATCCCCCAAAAGAACCGAACATGATAATTTTTCATCATCCAGCTCGAGCACAAATCAAATCAACCTAATAGATCAATAAAAAAATAGATATGTTATCCACACATATATAAATGATTCTATGTAAGAAAACAATTACCATATTTCCTTTTCGGAGTTTCGAAAACCACCCATTGCAAAGAATTCAATTCTTACAGAAAAATGCTCAATACCCAAGTAGGCCTACAAAGTTGATCATGATCAAATGCTTCTGAGTCATCTTAGACCTTGCAATTGGACTTTTTCCCCAAAAATATTGAGACTTTTTACATACAAAGGATTTACTCGTTACTAATAGAGGTTTTGTCTTTGTTCTTCTTTAGATCCCTTATTTCATTCAGATAGTCTAATAGATCAAGTCAATGCAGAGGAAATGAATACATTTCTAATGGATCTTACGAAACTTGTTCATACACGACATGGTCGAGTATGATCATAGAAAATATTCTCTTCAAACAAACCAGCCTATCCTCTTATGGACTTATGCGATGGTTGGAACAAAGACACATTTTTTATTATGAATTCAAATGTGGTAGATAAAAACATATATCCTGCATGGCCTAATCAATAGTTCAAGTCACACAATCTCATAATCCAATTCACCTTTGGAAAATTCACTTTAACTATGAGAAATGAATATTAAATAAATAATATATCTAGTACATTTTTTTAGTTGAAGATAAATATCCAAATACATGTCTTATTCTTTTGAATGATCCATATTTGTAGCAATGAAATACTATTGTCCCTATCCCAAGTGATAAATGATTGATTACAAATATGCTATATATTCTTTATAACGGACTAGAAATACCTTACTCACGTATCATTAGGAAGTGCATTAACATAAATATGGTAGTAAGAAGAGGTAATACAAAAGTATGTAAACTATAAAAACGGGTCAAAGTATATTATCCTATACTAGCACTTCCACACAATAACTCCACCAAAGGTGATCCTATTACAGGAATAGCTTCGGGCACACCTATTACAATTTTGACTGCCCAATAACCAATTTGGTCCTAGGGTAAAGAATAACTAGTTACACTAAAAGATGTGATCAATACACCTAAAACCGCACCTGTAACCCAAGTCAATTGCAAGATTTTTTAAATCCACCGGTAAGATACACACGAAATACATGCAAAATCATCATTAGGACCATCATACTAACTGACCACCGATGAACTGATCGAATTAACCAACCAAAGTTGACTTTAGTCATTATATATTAAACAGAAGCAAAAGCCTTTGTAATGATCGGACGGTAATAAAAAGTCATAGAAAACCCTGTAGTTACTTGTACTAAAAAACAAGTAAGCATAATTCCTCCTAGAAAATAAAATATATTGACATGAGGAGGCATATATTTACTACTTATATCATCTGAAATTTCCTGAATTCCAAGATGTACTTCGAACCAATCATAGATTTTATTGAGATAGGTAAACCCCAAAAGACTCTCCCTTCAAGAATCATATATGAGAATTTCACCTCGTACAACTCAAACAAAAACACCCTATTACTAGTTCTACAAGATATATGTAAAAGTTTGAAACTTTTTAATTCTATGATTCAATTTTTTATGAAAATACGAAAGAATAAAAATCCGAAAGATCTTTCTTGTGGTTCTAATGTCAAAATATCAAGTTGGCTCATTCATCTTTATATTGATGATTATAGGCCTCTTGAATCTTCTATTTACCTATTATTGTTATTGATAGGAATTCTCTTGTTAAGACCCTATAAATCAATTTAAACCTCATATTCATACTAGAACCATGATGATTCAATAAAACCCTTTCAAACTAATTGCAAAAATTCCTTGAGTAAGAACCTTGGATCGTCACTTCACTTAACAAATAAATATAATGACTAAAAATAAAATAAAAATCTTTTGATCAAAATAAGCATAATAAGGGGTTTGAAAGAATATAAATCTTTTAATTTATAACTTATAAATGTAACAAATGGGAGCCTGGCTGCGTCGTCTAAATATTAAGTATGAATCATATTTCTAATACTTTGTATTTTATTTGATACATTTCATACTTCAGATACTCAAAATGAATATCTGATGAAGTAAAACCATCTCTATGAAGATGACAGACTCATTTTCTGTATTATCCATAGGATCCATTATAACAATATAACAAGTCACACACTTATATTCCAAAAATATAGAAAAAAGAAATTCCAGGGTCGAACTACCAAAATAGAATGGGATAAAAATAAGAGACCTAACTACTTCACTTTGTATTGAAAAGTTACTCAATAGTTCTTATGAATCTAATTCATTGAAATTTCGTCTAGTAAAATGGAACAATTATAAATTTTCAAAATAATAGATAGGAATACCACAAAAAGGACCATTACAAGACCCATCAAAGGAGTAGTTCCCCACCTAGAAGCCACTTTACCATATTTTTAATTCAATGGTTTCAATAAACTCCCTACAAGAGTTTGTCTTGAACAAGATTTAGAACCACCCTCAACAATTTGTGTAGCCATAAAATCATATTTCTTATTCATTGAGATCTGTTGACTTTGTATACCATTCCGTTGTAAATAAATGATTTTATCATAGATCCATTGTGGTCTTGAAACTATATAATAATGGAAACAACAACCTTAGTTTCCATCTTTATATCTAGTTTACTTGTAAGTTTTACTAGGTACACCTTATATACTTCTTTTAGGCAACCGTCTCAACAACTAAGAGATCCATTTGAGGAACACGAAGACTAGTTGAAGCAATGAGCCTCCTAATATTTATATTGGGAGACTCATAACTTTAAATTGAGATAATGAAAAAGGATTTTACTTTTTAGAGTTGAGACTAGGAGGAATGTATAAATTAATACTTCATAGATTTAATCATGGTTTAACAATTATAAATTATATACCTGTTTATTGGGAATCATCATCCGGATCAAGAAAGAGCAAAGGTCAAAGAAAAGGCAGCGATTCAAATCAAAGTTTATCTAGTACCCTATAGCAAAATCAAATCACAAAATGAAAGATGCAAAATAACAAAACAATATTATATTAGACTGCTTGTCTTCTTGTAGTTGGATCTTCAAGTTTTTGGAATGCTCCAAATTCCACTTGAGCATCCAAATATGGATCAATACCAGCAAAAACATATCTAAACAAGGTTTGAGAACCATGAAAAATGTGTCCAAAGAAAAAGAGCATAGCAAATGAAGCATGTCCAAAAGTAAACCAACTCATCAGGCTACTACGAAAAACACCATCAGATTTCAAAGTAGCACGATATAATTCAAAATTTTCACCCAATTGAGCACATCTAACATATTTTTTCATAATAGTAAGATCACTTTAACCCACCCCATTGAGTTCACTACCATAGAACTCAACAATTACACCTACTTGTTCGACACTATATTTTGATTCTTCCCTTCCAAAAGGAACATCAGCTCAAACAATCCTGTCTCCGTCTACCCAAACAATAGGAAATGTTTCAAAAAAAATGTCGACATACGACGTACAAAAAGTTCACGCCCTTCTTTATATCTAAAGATAGGGTGTCCTAACCACCCAACAGTGATTCAATCCCCATTATCCATTGAGCCTGCTCTGAATAATCTCTCTTTTGTTGGATTATTTCCGATGTAATCATAAAAAGCTATTTTTTTAGGAATTTTAGGCCAAGCTTCAAATATACTTTAATTTTTGGCTAGTCCAGCACCAACTCTTCGATATATTTCTTGTTGGAAGTATCCTTGATCACATTGATAACTAGTAGGACTAAATAATTCAATCAGGGTAGTTACCAAACCATACCACATATTTCCAGCAACTACAAAAGCTACAAAAACGATAGCAACGATGCTATTAGAAAGGAAGGTTTCAATATTTCCCATATGTAATCCTTTGTATAGACGTTGGGAAGGACGGGCACTAAGATGGAATAGACCCGCCAATATGCCCAAGGTTCATGCTGCAACAAGATGAGAGGTTATTCCTCTCGGAACAAAAGGATCAAAAGATTCCACACCTCATGCTAGATTTACAGGGTACCCTTCCGGTTAGTCCATAAGGATCGGATACTCATATTATGGGACCATACAATTTTGTTACATGAAATGCACCAAAACCAAAACAAGGCACTTCTGAGAGAAATAAATGTATTTCGAATATCTTGGGCAAATCCAAAGAAGGTTTTCCTGTACGTGCATCACTAAATATTTCTAGATCCCAATACACCCAATGACAAATAGCTTCCAAAAAGCATAAGCTAGAAAACATAATATATGCACTAGTTATACCTTCGTAACTCCAAATACCCGGATTCTCTATAGTTCCTCCTATGATACTCCAACCTCCCCATGAATTGGTTATTCCTAAACATGACATGAAGGGTATAACGAACATACCGTATCTCCAGATTGGATCAAGAATAGAGTCGAAAGGATCAAAAAATTCTAATTCATATAGAGCCATCGAACTAACCCAACCAACAACCAAAGTTGTATGCATTATATAGACAACAAGCAAAAAAATAAGATTATTTACCTATGTGAATCTGATATACTTTAATATCCATTTTCTTCGAAGAAAAATAAAAAAAAAGGAAAAGTGAATTCCATTGTAGAGCCGTATGCAATGCGCAAAAAATGCACATACAGTTGTTCAATTTTATCTTCTATTTTTCTCTATCTCTTTGACTTTGATCATGCAAAATAGAGGAAATTTGGGTATCACGTTCATCAAGGTAATGATCCATCAACCTGCTAGTTCTTATTACGAGGCATAGGTGGGAGAATTTATCCTAGAGGCGGGAGAACTACTGAAACTACACAAAACCATCACAAGGGTTTATGTACAAAGAATGGGCAAACCCTTATAGGTTGTTTCGGAAGACATGGAAAGAGATGTTTTTATGTCACCAACAGAAGCCCAAACTTATAGAATTCTTGATCTTGTAGCGGTTGAATAAAAAATAAAAAAAGAATAGGGACTTCACGCAAATATACAATTTTCTATTTTATCTTGTTACTAGGTTTATTTAATATTCTATTAATATAGAAATGTAAAAATGATTCAAAATCGTTCGATTAGGATTGATCTAAACCAGCTCATTATGTATATAATTCAACATATCAATGATTAAACAACTTATTAAAAAAACAAGACAATTAATCAAAAATTCACAAAATACCCCGAGGATGTCCTCAAAGGAGAGGAACATGTACTAGGATGTATGTACGACTCGTACAAATCATGGAACTAGGACAAAAGCAAAAAAAAAAATTTGATCTAGTACCAACAATTAGTACTAGTGAATAGGATATAATGAAAAAATTCACTCCCTATCTCAAAAGAAAAATCAAAAAAAGATCTATTTTTTTATTATGGTATCTTATTTATGGTTTCTATTGGTGCAAATACAATCATTTCTATTTTTAATTTCAAGTGAAAAAGAATTCCCATTCCTAACAAATGGTATCCATTAAGCAAAGAAATCCTATTAAAAAGCATAAAAATTATGCTCTTATCCTTAACTCTCGTAAGAACGAAGTATCACTAATTTTTGGGATGTACTCTTGTCACGAAGGTTTGGTACCAAATTGAACATTCACGTTACGTGTAATAAAGGGATAAAATAATATTTGAGTAACAAAGCCTTCAAAGAAAAACAAAAACTAGAGACTTAATTTGTAAGCAAATAGTAAAATAAATTATATACCCTTTTGCGAAGACTAATAAGGTGGAAGAGAAATGAGTAATAAGAAAAGATGCAGTGACAATAATGGTTGAATGCCTTACATCACGATTATCCGCGCAAACGGTCAATAACTAAAGAAAACAAGTTAAGTGTTTTTGGGTGGGTATTATAAAGAAATCCACTATTCTGGAAGATGAAATGTTGCAGAGATTACTTACCGAACAAGAAATCGTAGCTCAGCGAAAGATGAAATATTTATCGGGTAACGAACTATTCGATCATTTGGTTGGGAATAATGGAGTACCCATCAAAATGCTCTTCCTTGTTCAGATCAATGGAGTACCTTCAAAATACTCTTATTTGTTAACAAAACTGATCGTACCTTAAGGGCATGTATGGTGGTGGATAGTTAACAATTATATTATATTTAATTTGTGTAATATTTGATAATAAATTATTTAATATAGTTGAATAAATTAATTTTAAATATTTTAATAAAATAATTTTTTATTATAGAATTTATTTAAATTAATATTTAATTTATTTTATATTTTTATTATATTTTAAAATAAAAAATATTATTTTTAATTTAAGATGAAAAAAATTAAGATATATAATTTTATAATTAAAAATATAAATATATTAAGTAATGTGTTAAATACAATTTAAACTCATATTATTACATATGTAATTAAAATCTATATTTTATATATAAATTTCTGACATTATTTCAAAAAATACATAGTTTTGTAGTCAGTAACGTAATAAGACAAAAATACTCATCTTAATATGACATGATTGTTGGAATCTATTGAAATTTCTGACAACTTTGTCCAATTATGACTTTCCAATAACTTGTATTTTGACAATCTATGTAAGATAAAACGTAGTAATACGTTGGTAACTTGTAAAGATATTATAACACTAGTTGTTAATTGGGATTAGCCCCATATCTATTTAGTTTTTTTAAATCTTGAATCGAAGTAAATTTTAAAATAATTTGATTTAATAAATTCGAATAATCAAAATTCAAATATATTATATTTTTTAAAATTGAATAAAATTAAATTGATAATAAAATTTATTTATAAATTATTATCATAGATAAAACACAACATACATAATATTTAAATTTAAAATTAATTTATTTATGTCAAAATTTATTATTTATTATTACTTTTAAGAAAATCATATCTATAAAAAGTACGCCAATACAATTATTAAATTATTATAAATATTTATATTTATTTTTAAATTAAAATATTAATATAATTATAATATGTATAATATTTAAATATAATACATTATAAAATAAAATATGTATTTATTTATAATTTAGTAATAATTCGGTCCAAATTGGATACAATTGATTATAAAATTTGTTAATCCTAATCCATCCAAATCTAAATAGATTATATTCTTTTTAATCCGAACCTGATCCGATTATAAAAACTTTCGTTCCAATTCGATTCAAATCTGACTAATATGATTGATTTTTTTCAATTTAAATGATTAATCGTATTATTTACTCAAATCTAATTAGTTGTATAACATGATAACACATTTACTTATCATATAACATGGCCTGATAATAGATTAGCACAACATGATTGAGACTTTGGATACTTAATTAGTACTGTTTCAAAACTAGGAGAGTTTAGGGTACAAAAGTTCAAATATCAATAAGTTGAAGTATCAAATTTATACATTCAAAAGGAACCCAACAATTAACTATCATGAATCTAGGGGTGAACATTATGGTCGTATTTTAATTTTTTTAACTCAATTTCATGTTATAAGGTTAAGAAATTTCTAAATTAAAAATGATCAATATAGATCTCAATTCAATCTAACTCATTATATGTTTCGATAGTTCAACAAGTACTTATTTTAAATTGATCAAATTTTACAAAAAAGTTAACTCAATTCAATGTTATAGGGTTAAGAAATACTTAAATTAAGACAAATCAATATAGATCTCAATCTAACCAACTCATTATGTGTTTGGATTCGCTTTAATAAAAACTCATCTTTTATTAATTAAATCTATTTAATTTTAAAAAAATATAAAATTATTTATGCAACATTTCTTTATTTTTTTATTTAAAATCATTAAAAAATAACTACCAAAAGTGATATTAAAAATAATTTTTAATAATAAATATTTATTTATTTTTTAAATAAAATCATTAAGCTATATATATTAGGTCATATGTTAAATAAATATAATGTAATATTATTTATTATGTATACTCTATATAAAATTATATCTTTTAAAAAATAAAGTTATGTATTATTATTGGGTTAGACTCCACCAATCATAATTTTTAACACCCAAATCCAACCATATAAAATCAAATATATATTAGGTAATACGTGAAGTGAAATAAATATAATGTAATGTTATTTATTATGTATAAGTTCAGATTAACGAGATTTAAACATAAATAATTAAACCTCTATATAAAATTATATTTTTTTAAAAATAAATTTTAATAGTTATGTATTGTTAATGGGTTATGTTCCAGGAATTACAATTTCTAACACACAAACCCAAGATTTTTCTAGTTAATCAAAGCTTACCCGTGATGTTATAAAACACAACCCATTCCAATTGGGTTGAATTGACTTCAATGAATTAGGAGGATTAGTTAAAGTTTTGTGCACCTCAATGAACACTCGAAATAATTAGGGTAATGTCATTATCAAAATTATTTATGATTATATGATTTTTAATCCCATCATTATAAATTTAAATTTAAATTTTATCAGTGTAATATTTTCTTTATTTAATAAAAAATAAGACTTTATTGCTTTAAAAAAAATATCCCAATAGTTAACTACATACCAATTGATTTCAGATTTTTTTTTCCGGCAAAAGAAACGGAGATTTTTTTACACGAGAAATTTATAACATATTTATTACATAACCAAACACTTATTCATTATAATTTTTATTTAGTTTCAAATATATTAGATAAAGTATCATTGTTTTTTAGCACATAACATGTTTACACCATCGAAGCAGCCACGCAAGCACAAATTTATGTTATCTCCCACTCCCATTTTTAGTGGGAAACAGCAACTGAAGAACAATCGTTTAGACCGTGTGAGTAAATATTACTCAAAATAATATTAAATAATAAAATAAATAAAACGAAATGGAATGCTATGATGATTACAAGGGAAAGAGCTCTAAAACCCTAGAGAAATTAGTGTAAGGCCCCAAACTAATAAATCATAAATACCCAAGAGAATAGATTGTTCTCTTCCCCTTGGGCGATATTGCTTTAGGGAAAAACTACCAAAAAAAAAATTACAAATAAAATTGGGCAAAGAACGAAAAGAACACTCTACAATCCTAGCACCTAGCAACAAGTTAAGAACAATGGCACACTATTGGAATTATCGTGGAACGTCTTGCTTAGATAAGAGTCTGCTTATGAAGGGTGATACAGCTGCCAGTAATGCCTTCGGACACTCTTCATGTGGAAGGTGTCCACAACCAGATATTGCAACCAGTCTCTGCATGGCAAAAAATCAGTGCTAGAAAAATAGGGTCATGTTTGAAAATAATTATGTTTTTTGATTAAATGAATGATTTTATAATTTTATTATGTAAAAGTAATCACCAATATGTTTGATAAAAAATTATACCAAGTGAATTACATAATGATTTTTTTTGTCCCCTTTCAAAATATTAAAAAGAGAAATGTTTAGGTCAGTATTTAAGTACTTTAAAAAAATTGTTTTAATCATTTTCTTCCTATATCTATCAATAAGAAAAAGTTGTAGAAATTTATTTACTCCTTAAAAAATGTTACAATATATATATATTCATAAGCACTTGACTTACTCTATTAAAAAAATAGAGTGAAAATGAAAAGAAAAATCATAAATCAAAATTTTTATTTTCAAAATATTTATAAATTCTCCTATATTTTGGAGGCTTTATTAGTTGACCTCTTCATATTTCGTAAAGTATTCGTGTCTAAACGACATGACCTAAACATGGGTGTAGGTATTCGGATACTCCAATTTGATATAAATTTATCATAAAAAAATTAGAAAAATTGGCGTGTCCAACACCCGAATATATATACAAAATTTAGGACTCTCAACATTCGAAAAGAGTTGAATAACATAGTTTGGAAGTAACTCCTTAAAAAGTGAAAATAAAAATTATAAATCATTCTCAAACATACCTGATTAAAAAAAAATCAAAAACATTATCAAACGCACCCTTTGATCGATCAAAAGGCGTTTAATATTATTCCTTATGTTGAATCCTTTTCTAACAATAGTCTTTAATCTACAACATGCAAAAATAACAACCGAGAGTTTAATGAAGTGACTTACAGAGTTTACAAGTTTTGAAGCCATTGCCTGGGAAGATTTAAGTGGAACAAGGGCATCTTCGGCACCAGCAATTACCAATACTGGCATGTCTTCGACTGCTTTCAACAATGATTCAGCATTTTGTGGGGAAAGGACTGTCTCATATGACAGTCTACCTATCTCATGAAGAGCTTCATCCCAACCTTTTACACAGAGAGGAGCCTGATCGCAGACCAAATATCAAGAAACAGAGCTGAGAGTTATGTGTCGTCAGTAAGAGCTAACGAAGACTAAAAAAATTCAAGAGCTAGCTGAATTTCCCATTTAAAATGGCAGTGCTTAAATTGAGTTAGGTACCTTGTACAGACTTAAGACCTCTGTGGTTAACTTGGTAGCGTCATACCATGCACGCCTGTTTACCACTTGAGTAATTTCTGTTCTTAAGAGAGGACGTACCAAATGCTTTTTACCAAGTGAAGTACGCATAAGAATTCTAACAAAGCCAGGAACTACCTCCCTTGACAAGCTAACATTTAGCAGTACTACTCCTTTAATTGTTACCTGAATGGAGAAGATATTGAAATGTTATCAGCATTTGAAAAATGGAATAATTCTTTAGAAGTACGGTATATTTGTTTCCACGATAAAATCATGCAACAAAAGTAGTTGGATTATATCTATTTCCTTTAAAGAAGAATGCCAGGAACACATAAATTTGCACCCATTTTTACACTCATTATTTATGTCGTGACATGTGTCAATATTATCTAGAAAAATGAATCACTTCTCCGATTTTCAAAATCAATCTAACACATGACACAATATAAAAGGTATGGCTGCCAAAATTGGGTGATATTATCATTTCTCTTCCTTTAAATTTGTTACAAAATTGATATGCTGTACCAGAAAACAAGCTGTATTATGTAAGCCATAATCACATAAAACATCAAACTGATCCAGCAAACACAAGAATAAACAGGATCTCCATTTACAAGAAGAGGTGAATGCTAAATTTAACCTCCCCTCTTCTTTGAAGAAATTGAAAACTGAGGTATTCTAACAGCACAAAGATATTGGGTATGATACATGCTTATTTTGCAGAAATGCAGTCTGGATTTCATAAATTTAATTTATTTCAACACCAGTGGTGGTTGAGGCCATGTTAACTACTAAAGTCTGTCCCACTTGGAAGGATACTGCCAGAGAAGATTAGAAATTTCTATCCAGGATATGACATTACCAGCTCAATGTTAACAGTGATTGTCAATCTCGTCAAAAAAGAAGTTCAAAAATCACAGTTATATTGAGCCAAAAAAAAGGTTATTTGCCAGAAGCTACTTTTAACCAAAAGATTTTAAACATACTTGCAAACGAAATTATTCAGAACATAAGAATTTTGTCCTCTTAATCAATGGACGCACAATATCTTGGAATACTTTGGCAAAAAAACTCAATTTATACCCAGAAAATAAAACTAGTAAGCATAAACTAACCAACCATGTTATGATGCCAATTTACAGAAAATGAAGTGATACAGACTTATGGTATGAAAATCAAGTGACACAGACTAATGGTATGAATCTATTAAAGTCTACCAAATGTTCCGTAAAAGCAGCCAATGAACCCAATATTCATCCATGGTTGCAATAAATACTTTGACTTAAAAATAACTTGGTAATGTGCATCACCTTGAGTTCATGAATGAAGGATCTGTCTGCATTTAATGTGCAAACTATGTTGACTAATATGTCTAAAGGTTCAAGTATCTTCACAAATCCATGCACAAAATTTATATTCAAACAGACTTAAACAGAGCATGAAAGAAAAGGAAGACATGAGAAATTTTCCAGCATGGAACTAACAGCGTGCTAGTTATGTATGTTGCTAATCAAGCCTACATGTGAATGTGATACCCAGAATCCATAAGAGTGACTCCTAGAATTCTACAAGGTGGATGCTAGCATGCTATACCTTTTTATTCCCAATTTTAGTTTCGTCCTATGTCATGAAGACAGCATTACTCACATTGAAAGAATTATAAGATGCCAGAACTTTTTGTGCAGCCATCAAAGCCACAAGACCTCCATCATCGTGGCCAACAAATACTACAGAAGAAAATCCCATCTCAGAGCAGAAAGAAAGAAGCAGGTCAACCTGAAAAAACCAATTTTTTTAACAAATTTACACACTAGAAACCAGTAGTAATAAAATACAAAAGAAAGATGATTATATGAACATTGAGGCTAAAAACAATAAAACAGCCATCATAAGATTACACCACAAGATAAGAATTGAAAGGCAACATTGCATATAACTTGCTAATATCTCCACTACATGGCAGGGGCATGAAGTGATTGGCTCATATGGATGAGTGTCTTGCTTGTCTCTAATTTATTCCTGCTACTGGTCATTGCTTTGCATCAAGCTCATTTGTAAGATATAAAGCATTCAAGGAGAGAAAAAGGAAGAAATACCTGGCTTTCAATTTGGTAAGGATTATGCAATTCATTTTCTTCCCAGTCCTCCCTACAAGGCCTTGATGTTAATCCCCAACCTGGTCGATCAAAAGCAGCCACAGCACAGCCAATCTGCCGTGCCAAAACACCCATCACATGCCTCCATGAGAAGACGCCTCCACCAAATCCATGCACTAAAACAATACCAAACTGGCATTGACCTTCCAAATATTGGACTGCATTCCCAGATTTAAGTTTGCACGATTCGTCTTCCTTCCCAGTGTGATCAAGGCGTAGGACAGGTATTTCTTCACTAGTAATAGGAGTCAAAGAACCATCTAAAAGTGGAGCATACAGAGATGAAGTGGGAAATTGATTGCTGTAGCTCCTATGAAGAGTGTACTGGCTTTTTGACAATAAACTTAGTGGATGCTTATCAGGTTTTGGCCTTCCTACAGCCATTTGTGAGGAACTGCAGTTAGCATCAGGTTGGAGAAAGGTTGAGGAGGATAAGGTTCGAGGTATGGAACCAGGCAAGCTGAGCTTGTAATGTAGAGTAATCCCTTGGCAAGTGATGAATAAGCTGTCAATGTCAGCAAGTATCCTGACTGGGACCTCTCCTTCATCACGAGAAAGTCCGAAAGGTTTTCGCTTCATTTCACTGTCACTTTTTAGGGTTTTTCCAGTAGTAGGAGTGGGAGATCGTGGGACTTTCTGGAAGCCAGGGAAAACATTTTTACACGAAAGGACCTGTTTTTTTAATTACAAAGAATTGTAAGAAGCGTGTTTTGTGTAATATGCATTGGACAAGAGTATAGTCTATTACTTTAAAGTTATAGAGTTCAGAACATTTCCAGTCTCATTGTAAAGAAAATTTTGTCAGCAAAAGCGGATGAATTGAAATATTAATGAATGAAAAGCATAATTCAGAACTGAAACATTCATCATTTGTAAATAAGCAGAACGACAAGCAAATCTGAACATACTGCTTCAGGGTCAACTCTGTGATACAAAAGCTTTCTTCTTGCTCGGCAGCTTGTTCTATAAGCAACTACAGTGTGTCCAAGGGCAAACACAGCTGATGACAAAAACAAAACAGGCATTCCCCATGACTTCTTTAAGTGGAGCTTCCGCCTTGAGAGGGACGATGAAGCTCCGGCCTCAATTTGAGCATTTACAGTAAAAACACAAGCTTTGACTGAGAGAAGGAGAATGGAGACAAAGGAAGATAGAGTCACAGTTCCAAGGTATGGTCCGTGTGATAGTGCAGGGCCGTCACACATGGTATAAACACCTGAATCATGACAGTAGGACGGACAACCATAAATTAAAAGGAAACTACAACAGCTTTTACGAATAAAGTCCACATATCACTCCCAAAAACATCAATAGCGAACATTATTTCCTCTGACAAAGCCTCATCCTATTAGAACAGTTTCCAACATTACGAGTTTTTAATTCTTTCAATTCTTTAAGGAAAAAAAATCAAGAAACTTGCAACATGGTTTTCCTCTGGTTTCAAGTCTTAAAGAGGAGTCAAATGTCAAATGGAAGATACTATTAGCTAGAATTAACATAACAATAATTCTGTTTTCATCTAGAAATTAAACATAAACCGAACAAAGTTCAAGCACAATCGTAGCAGAAGTTAAAAATTCATGGACAGGATCGCACAAGTTATTATGAGAGATCTCATGACAGAAACGAAAGGAATGTCGATGAGTGAGCTTCTGAAGGCATATCGATGCAAATGCTCTCTGAAGCCATAGCATCTGACGCAGGTGAAACTCGAGATCAAAACGGAGGGTACAAGCACGTCACATAATGCCACGAGAACTGGCAACGACGTGACGAGCAGCGAAACCACCATCGCTACCATGAAAAAAACCGTCCTCACGCATCTCCGAAGTTTCTCGAAGAAGAAACCTCCGTTCACCATTAAAGTTGACGACGATCAACTCAGTCCTTAATAGCAAAGCTCCTACGATATTCAAAACCAGAAATAATTTATTTTATATTTTCACCTCCGATTGATTGGACGGACGGTTTTTAGGCTCAATAGAACTAGGTTGCGCTCCGTCGGGAACAAACTGATATTTTTCCAGAAAACCTAGCCAACTGTACTGAACCGATATTATCCGGCAACGGTGGCCAAATTTTGGTCATTCCAGCGGCAACTTCGTAGGTAACTAAATTTCAGAGGAATTAGAAGGGAAGAAAGGAAAATGACATGGAATGAAACGTGTCTTTAGGGCTTCAGATAGGTCTCTCTACAGAGACAGAGAGAGCACTTTTCCCAAAAGCAAAAAGAATTAAAAACTTTATGGCATCACCGAAACGTCAATGTTTTCAGTAATTTGAATTTCTATCTTACGTGATTTCTCATTCTCTTTTCTCTTCTTCTTCGTTTTCTTTTTCTCCCGCCTTCATATATTTATTTATTTTTTATTTTTTTTATTTTTTTATTTCAAATAGTTTCTATTTGTTATGTTATATATATATATATATATATATATATATATATATATATATATAATAAGAACTTTGGAGGGCTGCTTCGTTTTTATCGTGAACCAAGCAAAATGCATAAAACATTAAATAAATGAAAAAATAAAAAAATAATATTTTTAAAATTTATAATCATACAAATAATATTTTTTCATATAGTATATTTTATTATTAAAAAATATATATTATCTCATTATACTTTGAATCATCTTTAATTAAATATTATTCGTTTAAATTCAATTAATATTAAATATTATTTAATTTAAACTCATTTAATATTATTAGATTATTATAAATTTTATGAATTTTATTCTTATAAAAATTTAAAATAATATACTAAAATTTATAATAATAATAATAATATTTTAATTATTATAAATATTAAATATATAATTTTTGAGTAAAATATTAGGATATCATTTTAATAATTTTGATAATTTTATTCAATTTTTATTATAATAAAAATATATAAATTATTTATTATAAATATTTAATAAATTATATGTTAAAATTTAATTAATATATTTGGTTAAATAATTTAACAATTATTTTTATTATTTTACGTCCAAATTTTTTACATATAATGAATAATTAACACCATTTAGTTAACACAGAACAATTCACACCTAGTACATTAGACTCAACCTATAGATTTGAGAAAATATTTTCAAATATAATATTATACAAAGTATATTACAATTATAATTAATATGATAATTTATTAAAAAATAATTAATGTAATATTTTTTATTTAATACAATTTTATGATTTCGATCATATTTATTAATAATTATATCACATTTTTAAAATTTTGTCCAAAATGGACATATCATGTATAATACTTTTTTAAAAAGACTATTTGTGTTTTAATTTAAAAAGAGGTAAAATTTAACTTGTAATTTAAGAATTAATTTTTTAACAAGTTTTTTTGTTTTTAATATTTTCAAAATTATTTACCAACTTGAATAATATAGTTTCATATCTATATAAATTGATAAAATAATTTAAAAATTAAACAATATAAATTAATAAATACATAAAAATAGATTATAACAATATTAAGTATATAATATGCATAACAATGAATATTTATATATTTATACATGGTATAATAAAGAATAACTAAATTACATAAAAGATAAAAACTATAACTTACATAACTATTTTGTAAAAATTTATAACATTAATTTTTTATCTTATTATAATAAAAACAATCTAAAAATTTATATTTAAATATTTATCTTTTATTCACCTGCAATATCGATTCTATTTGAGAATATACAAGTAGCATGGTTTATTTTGGTAAATAAAGAATATAATATTTATTATATCATCATATAACAATGTTTACAAAAAGACGATCAATATAAAAAACAAGAATATCTTGCATATATCTCAATAATGTTTAAGGGTGAGAAAACAGAGAAGGTTCTACAATTATCTGAAGGAACTGATTAAAAGTTCTTGTGTTATGATCACCCCTTCCACACCTACTTCACAATATGACCTTCTTAATTACCTCTCCACGTGAACGTATGCGTCACTTTCGTGGTCTTCCATACTTTCTCTTAATGTTAGGAGGAAGTTCAATTAGGTCCATTATCTCTGGTGGAATGGTCCACTCATCATTTATCAGTTGCCGAAATGGACTCAATATATGTTATAATATAATATTTTACGATGTATTTATTATCAACGAAAGAATGCACATCAACATCTTGAAATCGGGCAGCTGCGATGGCATGACAACATGGGATCTTGTGAACATCAAACTCCCTACAACTACAAATTTTATTAAGTAGATCCACATCGTCACTATTGTCACCGTGTATAATCTAAGAGGGTTCCAAGTGTCATCGTTAGTACATAATATATGTAATAAGAAGTAAGATTATATAGATATTTAACAAAAATAATGCAAATAGATAAACATGCAAGTAGGATAACAGTTGGCGAATGAATCATTTACCTGGAAAACATGTGCATTAATTATGAAAATCATGTACCTCAACGACTTAAAGTGATTTGCACGCATGATTGAATGAACTTCATATGTAAGGAATCGAGTCCCCATCTCATTCCAACCTCCCTACGTTCCACAAACCATTGTTGTATTTTGATATGGTAATACTCAACAAGCATAGTTATGGGTAATTTATGCGCTGATTTCATTACATTATTAAAAGATTCAGAACCATTAGTGGTCATTATCCCGTACATATTTCTTGGGAAATGATATCTTGACCACTTCTCTTTACCTGCTTCCAATAAGTACTTCTCTATCAAAGGATCGATCTCTCTTAAATCCCTCATATACTTGTCAAATTCACTATTTGTATAAGCCCTTGAGCAGCATCTGAACAAAGGTATGATGTTAGGGTTCTTAAATTTGTGATTTAAATTCATCTCCACGTGAAACGCACAATAACCATGCACTACATTATGAAATGCTTTCAGAACAGCTTGAATAATACTTTAATGTCTATCCGAAATAATAACAAGGTCGTCAACGTGCCCAAATACAAATGATAGTTTTAATAAAAACCATTCTCAAACATCATATTCTCTGAATCTCCAACCCTAATGAAGATTGGATATATATTATTATTTCCACCAAAACCATTTGCTACAAATGATGTCCCAACATACCTACTAGTAAGAAATGCACCATCAACAGTAATCACATGTCTTATGCAGGATAAGAATCCTCTAATACATGGACCTAGTGCCATGAAAAAATACTTAAATCTTCCCGATTGGTCAACTTCAATATGTGTGACGCTACCAGGATTTCTTTCCTTTAAAACATGATAGTAGGAATGGAGTTTGAGGAAATATTCCTCTTTAGTTCCCCATAGAAATCTGAGAGCCTTTTCTTTAGACCTATATGTTATGGTGTAACCAATATCAATCCTAAACTTATTCTGACAATCATCAATAATATCTTTTGACTTATAAATTCTTCCGGGTCGCACTAGTTTCATCTTAATAGCATTTGCTATCACTCATGAGGTCGCGGTCCTATTTTTCCTCATGTACTTATTAGGATCACAAGTATGTCTTGATTTAAACTGTTTTACCCTGAATCAATCTGATCCAGTGATCTTATTACATCTAATCATCCAAGTACAATTAGCTTAAATGCATTTGATCACTACATGGTATTTCTTGCTTGTTAGTTTCCTCGTCTCAAATCTATTTCTTATGACATAAAGCCCGACATGTATAGTGAAATCTATCTTATTGTCAAATACTTGATTAACCTTCAAATCAAGCTCTACATATGACATCGATGAACCAATATCACCATTTGAAAAAATATCTGTGGGTGTACATGGTCGATTAGAAAGTACTTTATTACTGCACCTAACGAAAGTTGTACCTTGAGATTGAGATAAACCATTTTCAGAATTAACTCCTACAATGTGCCTAGAAGTCATTGATGAAATAACATTGTTACAAGATTACACTAATGCAATTGTACAATTCTTGTTAACAATATCACCTTCTAATTCATATTCTCTAATCCTATCAAGATGTCCATCATCACTCTTGTTCCTAAAAGCATTACCAATAAATTCATTAGGATTTGAAGAATGATCAACACTTCGTGTATCACCCATACTCTAAAAAATATTGTCGCAACTTACATAACCATTTCCAAAATTAACAAGTTCTTTACAGCAAATAGAATGATGTGTATCTACAGATCTTATCTCATTTTTTGTAACATATACAACAACCTTGTTTTGATTATCTTGAACATGAAGGTTAAAAAACTTATCGAGATCTTCGTCATCGCCTATTAAAACATTAGGTAGTGTCAGATCATTCTTATAGAAGTATTTTACTAAAATTTCATACTTATACTTATCGATCTTCAACTTTTGAAACAATTTATCTTTAAGGTCATTATGCATAAATTCTTTTTTGATCCTTATGAACCTTCACCTCCTCGATATACTTCTTTGTCATTTTTCTTCGACCACTTACCGCCGTGAATTATTAGAATACTAAGACCATCCATTCTCTAGAAGGTATAAGAAAAATTATCAAATATTAATACATCAATACTTAAAATTAAATTAGTTTATTAATTAACACTTTGTAGAATATTAAGGCCTTATACATGGAGAAATTTTTATAATAATATTTTTATTGTTAAATTTATAAACTATGTCTAATTTTGATAATTTAATAATAAGATATACAAATGCAAAAATGTGTATAATCTACACTACATAGAATGAACGAAAGAAACAAATGACTACAACTCTTTTTCTTCTCACAAGTCACAATTGGTATATTTCTCAGTTTCTTCCTTTGAACCCAAAACGTAGAATCTAGTACTTTATTATTATCATATTAATCTTTAAGCCCCTGTTAATGTGGTTAATAACTACTCAACAGTTCAAAAATAAGATACATGAAAAGAATATGCTAAAACATGCTCATATATAATACAATTTTTCAATTATATCTTTGATTTATTAGGGTAATAGATAATATGATTTTTCAATTAAAAATCTCATTAAATAACCCTAATCATCCAAATAGAAATTTTCAAAAATTTCTCAACCCAACAATGGCTTCCCAAAGGTTTATAAATCTGGAAAAAAAATTCAACATTTACATGCTAATAAAACCAATATTAATTTACACAATTCATATAATTGATATCACTAATCATATTCTGTTTGTAATGAAAAAATAGATAGAAAATCATAGAAGACAAATGGAAGGAGCGTAGAGAAAGAAAAGAAGAAGAAAATGTGAAAAGAGAAGAAAAAATGAGGTGAGAGCGTGAAGAAAGAGAGAGAAGAAAAATGAGGTTTTTGACATTAATGGATATGGACAACCTGAATGATGAGTTAATTTTTGCCTTTTTCAAAATTGATATATATATATATATAATTTTTTTCAAAAACAAAACATGTGTTTAATTTTTTTAAGAAATTATAACAAATAATATCTTAAAATTTATAACAAAAATAACACTAAGAATATAGAACATAGTTTAATTGGATGTTATTAATCATTTAAAAATATAATTAAATCTAAACTGTATCAAATTAAACGATATTTAATATAAAATAATATCATAAATATAATAATATTATGTTTATGGTTATAAACTAATATAGTTATTTTTTTTATTCTTTACTATCCGTTGACAAAATTGCCTCTTTTTGTTATAATTATGCTCTTTTTCTTATGACCAGTTACAAAGTAACTGCATTTAACATTGATATACTTTTATTTTAAAAAAACATTATTATACTTTTATTTTTAATTTCTTTTGTTATTATAATAAAATATAAAGGTAATCAGTTATATTAATAATTTTATTTCTTGAATAATCCTTTTATTTTAAGGCGCAATTAAGGTTTTTGCCACTAACAAATTTTGTTTGGGGTGCGTCATAAAATGGCAAGCAATTTTTTAAGACAAAATTAAACTTCATTAATAAAAATTAAATATATAATTTAGATTAAAAATTATCAATATAAATATATAAATAATAAAATGTAATAAATCAAAATTAATAACATTGTTAACATATGATGAAAAACTTGAGTTTTAATTATTCGTTTTGTTATAAAATTTTAGAATAAAATATTTGATTATTTTATTTGATATATTGTAATATTTAAAATTTTAAACACAATACATTTAAATAAAGATAAGATTTTCAATAAAACATAAGAAAGACAAGCATAAATCATAATAAGTTAATATCTTCATAAAAAAAGATTATCTTATAATAAGATATAGATTAATAAATATTAATATTTATTTTTATTTAAAATAATTGTAACAACTATGAATATTGACTATTTTCGTAGATAAAATATTTACCTGTAAACTTATTTTTAGACTTGTTATCAAGTTTATAAAAAAAAGTCGAATAAATGCGCGAGTTCTGGATAGTCGTACTTCAAATATGTTTTTTATAATTATAATACATAGGATTACAACCACATGTTTGTAAATTTGAAATTATGTTTTATGCTAAAATATTTATTTAAACTTTAAACAATTTATGAAATTATTAATTAAATGTTTTTATATGTATTTTTATATTTTTATAATGTGTGTTAAGAAATGATTTTTTATAATATTAAGTTTTTGTTTTTAATAGAATTTCAAAAAATTAAGCTCAAAACGCTAAGTTTTATAAATATATATTTTTAATTTGTATTAATTAATTTAATTTTTTTTATTTAGATTAAATAATTTTATTAACCATTATTTGATTTAATTATTAAATTTTAAAAAAGTTATTTTTATTAAAATTATGCGTAATCTTTTTGTTTTAAAATATTCTAATTGATTTTGTTTAAATAACATTTATTTTAAATCATCTAATTAGGATTATCCATTGTTAAATCTGTTATAGAACACACACGGATATTTGTATTTTTTTGTGCTATTTTTTTTTTACAATTGATTTGTGAACGATCTGATTAACGAAAAGTTTATTGAAATGTTGGTCTGAACACCGTTTATATTAATTTTAAAAAATGTGAAAATAAAGGATAAATTTGTAAGTAAACTACATTGGGACAGTATTTTAAGGAGAGTAACATAATACCGAATTTGTACTTGAATAATTGATTTTTATAGTAAAAAGTTAGGTGATCCAATGGATCGATGATTTTCTTCTTAAGTTATTTTTGTGGTCTAAATTGTTTCCAGTTAAAAATATCGTATGTTATTATTTTATTTCTGCACCTTATTCTTAAATGTGATTGCATGTAATTGTTTAAACTATTAAATTATAAATTAATAAAAATTAAAAATAATATATTTACTTCTCTAGATTAATCCAATTCATATCTTATAAATTTTTGATAATTAAAATAAGTGGATAAGAAAAATTGATTTACAGAAGAAGGGTTATTATAAAAAGATATCATCTCCAAATATTAATCAAACTTTGAAAGAGTAAAAAAAAAAAAAAAATAGAAAACAACTATTAGAAATGACAAGCTATTTGCAGGTTTGGAACGCCCAAATTAAGAACATGCCTCAAGATTATTCATAATTTCTTAAAAAATATATATGATAATGTTTATTAAAAAATAGACTCATTGATATTATATAATTTTATTTATTAGTATTTAGTTTAACTTTTGTAAAAAATTAAATAAAATATAAATAGCAATATATGTCATAACTTTAAGACTAAATAAATATATATGTTGTAACTTTAAAATATAATGACATATTTGTCTAAAATTATTTTAAGTATGATTTTAAATTTTTTAATATATATATATAGATTAACACTTGTACAAATTAAGTTCATTATTACAGTGGCGCTAAAATCTTATAAGGTGTGCAAACTTAAAATTAGAAATTTAATTTATAAAATTTTGAAAATTTGAACAAAAGATATTGAAAATGTGTCTTTATTACGTAAAAATGATCATTTTTCAACTATTACTTATTCATAAAATGACACTAAAGATAATATAGATGATTTTCTTCCATAACTTCCACAAATATTAAATCCTATGGCCCCTAACGGTTGTTTCTCATTTTTCCTCTTTTTATTTTTATTATAATTTAATTTATTTCTATAATGTGTTAAAAAATTAAAATAAATAAAATTATTCTGTCGGGTGAATAATGAAATTTAATTATCCAAAACTTTGTTAACCTTGCATTTATAACTAAAACAACTCACTTTCTTACAGAGTTACATGCATAGTGTGGTCTTAATTCATACTAATGTTTTTCCCCTCCATTGAGGTAAGTTAAACCACTCTAATGATTTAAATACATAAAAATAAATGAATATTTTTTCACTCAATATGTGAACAAAAGTAGTAATAATCAATGAATTTATAACTCAATAATACAAATTTATTAAAAAATTATTAAAATAATATTATTAAAATTTATAATAATAAAATATCATTCAAATAATATTTAATGAAATAAAATAAAATAAAATTTAATGTTAAATAAATTTAAATAATCGTAACTTAATTTAGAAAATATACGAATGAATGTTGTTCAAAATAAAATGACATGATATATATTTTTTAATAGTAAAAATATATGAGATGAATATAAAGATATGTTATTTTTATAATTATATATTTTAAAAATATAATTTTTATTATTTTTTAATTTATTTTATTACTTAGATTATTTAGAATTTTAGCTACAATAATATTACGTGTAAGTAGTGTACATAAAAGAAAATTATTATTTAAATACAAGAAAATACTCGGTGCGAGATGTGACACAAAGAGCCTTTACAAAAGCCTGTTTTTAACTCATCCTAACTATAATTCTTAATCTGTTTAATTATGAAAATTTCCATATTGTAACTAAAAATCTTTATTTTATAAATTTTAATATTAAAATATATTATCTAAATTTTTATTTAATTATCATACAATTATTAAAAATATTAATAAATTATCGTTTAAATGGTATTATTATTGAACTATTGTTTAAATATCTTATATAGTAGATATTTTAGTTAAAATGTAATTAAGATATTAACAAAAATCAATAAAATATCAAAAATAATAATAAAATTTATTTTGATAGTATCAAGATTTATCTATATAATAGTTAATATTTAAAAATATATATTAAATAAAAAATTATTTTAAGTATAAATTATTGATTATTTGAATGTTTTCTAAAATTTTAATCAATAATTATAATATATTCAATATTTTTTAAAAAATTATATTTTAATTGATATCCACGTTCCAAACTTTATATGGAATCCTCAATGGTTGCAATGGTAGGTTATTTAAACATATAATTATAATAATTTATTTTTACTCAGTAAAATTAACCATAATATAATGAAATTTTATTACAACAATTTTTATCATCATTAAAAAATATATTTTTTCTTAAATTGTTACGTAAAAAGTCAAATAAAACCAGAGTCAATTCTTTTATCAAGTTATTATTATCATTATTTTTTGAACAGATTATAGTTACTGTATACAGCAACTTAATGTAAATATAAAAATGATTAAAAAAATGAAAATTAATAATGTTTGACACTTCAACTCAGACTTTAAGGTTCCGTCTCTTATTGGACTAGTGCCCACTCTAGTCTTCGTATTGGTTGGAAATAGGCGTGTATAATAATCAAATTTATAATTAATTTCAAATTTATAAATTTTATAATGAGTTCATATATTATAGTTATTTAATTTAATCTAATCTATTCTATGTACAGATTAATTGATAAATATAAACTTTATCAACACTAATTTTTAAGATTTTATATTTACTTTATTAATTAGGGTTTTTATGTTAATTAACATTTGAATGTATATTAGATAAAATTAATATTGTAAGAGATAAATAAAGATTTTAAATATAATTCTTATGAGAATTTTTTCTTTAATTCTTTTGAAAACTTTATCCCAACTTATTATCTAGAAATTTTGTGACTTTCAAACTATATATCATCTTCACCTAATCTTGATTGAGGCATCTACCTTAATAACTTTATTTCTTATCTCTTTATAGAGAGCTGTAAATTAAGATCCTATATTTTTGTTCGTTTTGAAATTAATTTGATTTAAAATGATCATAATAATTAAAGATCTCAAATATTTGGGTCTCACTCTTCTTCTGTGAGGTTCGATCATCTACAAGACTGCATAAATCTGAGCTAATATTTTTTAAATTTTCATAATGATTCCATATTGCTTATCACTTTGATGCAATTGAAACAACAATCATTTTTCAGAAGCTATGGAACATTGATCCAGCTTGTAATTTCTGATGTAGTATGCAAAGGAACCCATTATGTGAACACCATATTCATCTATCCGTAACAGAGAAGCAAATCATAGGATCATTAATCTCAAAAACGAACAAGCGCCAACAAACAACCTCTGAACCTGAAGTTTAAAACAACATATGTCATAACTACTAGCCAAATAGGCTCCAGAGAGAAAATAACGGAGAAGCAAACTCATACCGAAACTTTTTTTTATTCTTCAAAATAACCTAAAAATTATATTCATATCATTAATTAGGGAGTGTAGTGGAAAATAGAGGTAATACATCTGATAAAACAAAGAAACCGAGAAAAGGGACAACTGCGATACTTAAAACCAAAGCAATGGAGGGAGCATTGAAAGTGCTACAGCTTGACAGTGTGAACATAATTCAGACGAGTATGCTAGGAGTGGTGGAGTGAGGGATGTGAATATAAGCATAAATTAATCGATCCGAATATATAAGGATCTTATTTTCGTGTGCAACGTCAATTCATCACATCAACTAACGTTATCTACGTGGATAGTATCAATTCAATGCATCAACCGATGTTACGTCTTACGTGTATTTTATAGTAGTGAGAGAAGAAAAACATAGGATCATTAATCTTAAAAACAAACAAGTGTCAACAAACAACCTATAAACCTGAAGTTTAAAACAACACATGTCATAACTACTAGCCAAATAGACTCCAGAGAAAATAACGGAGAAGCAAACTCATATCGAAACTTTTTTTTATTCTTCAAAATAACATAAAAATAATATCCATACCATTAATTAGGGAGTGTAGTGGAAAATAAAGGTAATAGATATGATAAAACAAAAAAACTGAGAAAATGGACAATTGTGATACTTAAAACCAAAGCAATGGAGGGAGCTTTTAAAGTGCTACAACTTGAGAGTGTGAACATAATTAAAACGAGTATGCTAGGAGTGGTGGAGCGAGGGATGTAAATATAAGCATAAATTAATTGACCCAAATACATAGTAAACAAATTAAAGAGATCGAAAACAAGTAAATGAAGGATCTTACCTTCAGGCATTGAAATTGTTCTTAAAGCTTCAAACTGATCAAAATTGATTTTCTCTCTGTGTTAGGAACTTTTAAGATATTAATAACACTCAAATAGATGGTGTATTGCATTGGAATTATGTGTTGATTTTAGGGACCATAACACCTATTTTATAGTCGTGCTTCCCATCAAAACATCAGCACCGTTACTAGCTTCATCCATAACCGATGAGTTTTTCAATGACAGAAATGTTTGGACCACTAAATGATCTGTTAAAGAAACATAGAAATGAAAAGTGGAGAGTTTAAATGGATGATCGGTTACATTCTCCCACTTAGTCCAAGCGTTCAACTTAATCCCATCGATTATCTTTTCTAAGAAATAAATACATGAATCATAGCGATAGGTTCTCTAAGAGTGAGTATTATCTTCCATGTATTATAATGTATTTAGTTTCTCAAGTATTACATTTACGTGGTAACAAAAATTAATGAATAAATCCTATATTTATTCTTAGTTCTATACAAAATATATTTTCTCAAATAACTTAAGAGTGCACATGAATATGAGAAAATATCATAATATATAAGAGTTTCAATAATAAATTATATACATATTTTACAAAATGGAACTTGTTCTCATTTTCTCTACATGATTCTTAAAGTTTAGTGGTGGCATGCCTTTAGTCAAAGGATCAACAATCCTTAAAACTGAGGCCATAGACATACCTTTTGGCCTCGGTTTTAAAATAACCGAGGCTAAAACCCTATGGCCTTGATTTTTAAAATAATCGAGGCTAAATGTCTGAGGCCATATGTACTTTTTGTAGTAGTGCACTCACATATGTGAATTTGATGGAAATTTAACAAGAAATGAAAAATGCTATTTTATAACTTTTATAGATGACTGTTCAGATTACACTTATGTATATTTAATGAAAAATAAAAGTGAAGCATCTGACATGTTTAAAATATTTATGATTGAAATTGAAAATTGACTTTACAGAAAAATAAAATGGTTTCGAAGTGATAGAGGCACTGAATATGATTCCAATATTTTCAATGATTTTTATAAAACTCATTATGAAAAAATTGCATCTTATTCTCCTGAAATGAATGGCAAAGCTTAAAGAAAAAATAGAACTTTTACTGAATGAGTTGTTACAATTTTATTAAAATCTAGTGCTGCTTCTCATTGGTGGGGAGAAATTTTATTAACGGTTTGCTATTTGCTGAAATTTTTGTTATCTCAGGTCAAGAAAATAAAGTTTGTAAACTAGATAAATCTCTTTATGGTCTAAAACAAGCACTTAAGCAATGACATGAAAAATTTGATAATCTAGTTATCTCATATGGATTCAAAATAAATGAAAGTGACAAATACATTTATTATAATTAGAAAATAACATTTGCACTATTATATGCTTATATGTGGATGACATGCTTATTTTTGGATCAAATATTCATGTAGTGAATGATGTGAAAACTTTGTTAAGTGTTAATTTGATATGAAAGATCTCGGAGAAGTGAGTGTAATCCTTGGTATAAATATTACTAGGTCTGAAAAGGGAATTTTCTCTTGATCAATATCATTACATTGAGAAGATCTTAAAGAAATATAAGCACTTTAATTGCAAACCTACATGTACTCCTTATGATCCTAGTGTAAAGTTTTTCAAGAACATCGGAGACGATGTTAGAAAAACTAAGTATACGAGCATCATTGGTAGCTTACATTATGCAACTAATTACACTAGACCAAACATAGCTTATATTGTTTACCAGTAGACCTAATGTCGAGCATTAGAATGTTATTGAAAGAGTTATGAGATACCTTAAGAGAACTATGAACCTTGGATTACATTATAAAAAGTTTTCCCGCTATTTTAAAAGGATACAATGATGCAGATTGGAACACTTTATCAGAAGACTCCAAAGCAACTAGCTGCTATATATTTAACATAGCTGGTGGAGCTATTTCTTGGAAGTCTAAGAAACAGACAATATTGGCTCAATCTACAATAGAGTCTGAAAATGATAGCACTAGCTACTGCTAGTGAAGAAGTATGTTAGTTGAGATCCCTTTATAGGAAAGACCGATACCAACCGTCTTGATCCACTGCGATAGTACCGCGACTATTGCAAAGATTCAGAACCGTTACTACAACGGCAAGAGACAATCGATACGTCATAAGCATAGTACTATTAGAGAATTTATCTCTACAAGAGCTGTAAGAGTGAATCATGTACATTCTGATGAAAATTTGGCAGATCCTTTGATGAAAGGATTATCGAGAGAGAAGGTTTTCAAAACCTCAAAAGGAATGAGACTAATACCCTTAAAATGAAGAGTCACTCGTGATGGTAACCCAACTTATAAACTAGAGATCCCAAGAATAAGTTCAAAGGGTAATAACAAGTCATGAAGTGATATGAGATGACTCATGCTATTTTGAAATCCCATTCTATATTGTTAGAAGCATGAAGTCCTGAAGCGATAGAAAATGATGAGTTAATTATTAAAATCTTAATGAGTTCTATACTCTATGTGAAATAGAGTACATAGCTACAGGAGTTCTGTTGATAGACTCACCTATGTGAATATGGAAGTGTGACTGCTTTCTATGAAAAGTTTTGGGCAAAATTTACTATAACATTCACTATATTGGGATACACGTGCATGACCGTAAAGCACGGGCTTTTCGAACTATACCTTGGAAAGGTTGTGTGTGTAATGCTGTAAGAGATAGAGTTCAAACTACGAGTTACTTTAGTATATTATAAAGCATCAACACTATGCAAAGGTTCAAGTCGATAGACACCTTTTGCTTATGCACAATCTTATACTTTTAATTGATTGATTGCTCGATGAAAACTATTTTTATATAAAATTCAAGTGAGGGATTTTTGAAAAAAAAATGATTTTTTTATAAAAACAAGTGAAGCCAATTGTTTGCCTTGTCCCACATTGCTATTTTACTCAAAAAATGGCCTTATTTTTTCTTTACTCAGAAATATCCGTTAAATGGTTGTTATTCTTCTTTACTCAGAAATTGGTTGTTACTCTTCTTTACTCAGGAAAATAGTTGTTATGCACTCCACCCAGACATGACCGTTATTATCATAATGGCCACACATTTTTTGAAACCTATAAATAAAGAGCCTCAGCTCTCAGTTTCTACACAATAATCTGCAAACTCATCTCACTAATAAAAAATTCTATTAGAAAGAAAAAGAAGAAAATCCTAAATTACTTTTGAGTTTTTTGAGCAACAAAATTTTACAGGTATAGCATTCCGGTCTTCATCAATGTAGTGAAGTTCCGAGACAGAAAAACAAATATTCTAAGTTATTTTATCCTGGGGACGACGAGGTTGTGTTTGCTTGCACAAATTTGGGCAGAGTCGTGAAACTTCTTAAAGAGGGCGACCTAGTCCTCAACTCAACCCAAACAGTTCATTTCAGGTTATTAGTAATATTGTTTCAACACTTTTTTCACGTACTTGTTTCAATATAAATACTAGCCAAATAAGCTCCAAAGAAAATAACGGAGAAGCAAACTCATACCGAAACTTTTTTATATTCTTCAAAATAACCTAAAAATTATATTCATATCATTAACTAGGGAATGTAGTGGAAAAAAGAGGTAATAGATTTGATAAAACAAAGAAACAAAGAAAAGGGAAAACTGTGATACTTAAAACCAAAGCAATGGAAGGAGATTTGAAAGTGCTACAACTGGAGAGAGTGAACATAATTCAAACGAGTATGCTAGGAGTGGTGGAGTGAGGGATGAGAATGTAAGCATAAATTAATTGACCCATTACGTAATAAACAAACTAAAGGGATCAAAAACAAGTAAAGTAAGGATCTTACCTCAAGGCATTGAAATTGTTCTTAAAGCTTCAAACTGATCAAAATTGATTTTCTCTCTGTGTTAGGAACTTTTAAGATATTAATAACACTCAAATAGATGGTGTATTGCATTGGAATTATGTGTTGAGTTTAGGGACTATAACACCTATTTTATAGTCGTGCTTCCCATTCAAACATCGGCACCGTTACCAACTTCAGCCATAACTGACGAGTTTTTCAATGATAGAAATTTTTGGACCACTAAATGATTGGTTAAAGAAAAATGGAAATGAAAAGTGGATAGTTTAAATGGATGATTGGTTACATTCTCCCACTAAGTCCAAGTGTTCAACTTAATCCCATCGATTATCTTTTCTAAGAAATAAATACATGAATCATGGTGATAGGTTATCTAAGAGCAAGCATTATCTTCCATGTATTACAATGTATTTAGTTTCTCAAGTATTACATTTATGTGGTAACAAAACTTAATGAATAAATCCTATATTTATTCTTAGTTCTATACAAAATATATTTTCTCAAATAACTTAAGGTGCACATGAATATGAGAAAATATCATAATATATAAGAGTTTCAATAGTAAATTATATATATTTTTTACAAAATGGAACTAGTTCTCATTTTATCTACACGATCCTTAAATTTTAGTGGCGGCATGCCTTTAGTCAAAGGATCAACAATCATCAACTAAGTGCTAACATGCTCAATGACCACTTTGTTTCCTTAACACGTTATTTTATGGCCAAATACTTGATATTGATGTGCTTACTATGATTAGGATTATTGTTATTCTTAGCCATAAACACAATAGCTGAGTTGTCACAATACAATCTTAATGGCCTAGAAATAGAGTCAACTACTCTAAGCTCGGAAATGAAACTCTTCAACCATGCACCATGTGATGTGGCCTCACAACATGACACAAACTCAGCCCTCATAGCGGAAGTAGCAGTCAAGGATTGTTTTGCACTCTTCTAAGACATGGGTCTACTAACAAGCATGAAAATGTAACTAGATGTTGATTTATGTGAATCGACACATCTAGCAAAGTCTGCATCGAAGTAATCAATTACTTCCAGATTGTCAATTCGTCTATACAGTAGCATATAGTCCTTGGTTCCTTGAAGGTACCTCATCACTTTCTTTGCAGTTCTCTAGTGGTCCAAACCTAGATTACTTTGATATCGTCCCAATATTCCAACAATAAATGCAATGTCAAGACTTATGCAAACTTGAGCATACATCAGGCTTTTGACAGAAAAAGCATATGGAATGTTCTTCATTTGTTCTCTTTCAAAATTATTCCTTGGGCATTGGTCCAAATTGAACTTATTGTCATTCACAATGAGAGAAACACCTGGTGAATAATATTTTATTTGAAATCTCTCTAAAACTTTATTGATATAGGTTTCCTAAGATAAAGCCAAGATGCCTCAAATTCTGTCTCTATGGATCTTAATGCCAATGACATAAGATGCCTCACCCATATCTTTTATATCAATATTTTTAGAGAGAAATTATTTTACCTCATGTGGCAAACCCTTATCATTGGTTGCAAGCAAAATATCATCCACATATAGCACTAAAAAACAAATCTTACTCCCACTAATCTTCTAGTATATACATTGATTCATGGCATTCTCTTCAAAACCAAATGAAGCGATAACGTTATGGAATTTCAAATATTAAGATCACAAACCAAATGCTCACCATCACTAGAGAATAATTCTTCAGGTTGTTTCATATAAACCTATTCCTCTAGGTTACCATTAGGAAAAGTCGTTTTCACATCCATTTGATGCAAATCCAAATCAAAATGGGTAACCAATGCCATGATCAAATGAAGTGAATCTTTCTTAGATACATGAGAGAATGTCTCTGTGTAGTCGATTCCCTCCCTTTGAGTGAATCTTTTGGCAACGAGTCTTGCCTTATGTCTCTCAATGTTGCCTTGTGAGTCTTCTTTGTCTTGAAGATCCATCCAATGGATTTTATACCATTAGGAAACTTGATGAGATCTCAGACTCAGTTAGACGCCATAAAATCCATCTCTTCTTTCATGGCATTATACCATAAGTTCGAAATCTTAGAACTCATAGCCTGTGAAAATGTAGGATCATTTTCACTCCAACATTACAATCACACTCTTGTAGATACACAACATAATCACTAGAAATCTCTAATTTCCTTACTCTAGTAGATCTTCTAAATGTTGCTTCAAAATTATCCTAATGAGTATACTCATGTTGTTCAACTGGTTATTCAACAGCTTTAGGCATCTGTTGAACTTCATTATCTACTGGATCAAGATCAACAGCTTATGGTACTTCCAAGACTGGTTCTTCAACACACGTTTGTACTCAAGGTGCATTATTAACAACAATGATCAGTCCATTACTTGAAGTGGCATATTGAGCATCTGAATGATCTTTCTTAGGACCAATGCCCTCGGATTGATTGCTTCCACTAATCAAGTCATTATCAAGAAATTTTGCATTTCTTGATTCCATAAACCTAGTGCTATGAAATGGAAAATAAAGCCTATATCCTTTAGACTTTTTGGCATATCCAACGAAATACCCACTAATGTCCTTGGGTATAGCTTATTATCTTATGGATTATAAATCCTCACTTCAGACAGGCATCTACAAACGTGCATTTTTCGCAAACTTGGTTCTAACCTTTCCATAATTCAAATGGCATCTTTGAGACATCCTTGGTTAGAACTCAGTTTAATATATACACAACCGTCTTTAAAGCTTCAATCTCTAAGAATTTAGGAAGATTGGAATAACTAAACATACTCTGTACCATGTCCAATAATGTTTGGTTTATCCTTTCTACTACACCATTCTCTGGTGAACCAAGCATAGTGTATTGGGCAACTATCTCATGCTCTTGAAGAAACTTAGCAAACATACTTGGCGCTTGTCCATTCTAAGTATATCTACCTTAATATTCACCACCTCTATATGATCTCACAAGCTTTATTTTCTTGTCATATTGTTTCTCTACTTCAACCTTAAAGCCCTTGAAGGCATCTAATGCTTCACTTTTATTATGAAGCATTTAAAAATATATATATCGAGAAAAATCATCAATAAAAGTGATCAAATATTTCTAACCTTGAATGTCCATATCTGGACAACATATATCCGTATGTATGATTTCTAATATGCTTGAACTCTTATTGGCACCTTTCTTTGACCTGTTAGTCTGCTATCCCTTAATGCAGTTCACAGATGTCTCAAAATCAGTAAAATCTAGAGTACTAAGTATCTCATCTTTCACTAATCTTTTAATTATTTCTATGGAGATATGTCATAATCTCTTTTGTCATAATGTAGAAGAGTCATCATCAATAATACACCTTTTAGTGCTAGTTTGAACATGTATAGCATTATGAATGACATTATTTCATAAATTAATGCAGTAAAGACCATAAGACAAATTATCATTCCCAACACAATCAAATTTATTAAATAAACTGAAAGATGTTTCTAAAAAGTGAAAAGAATAACCAGAAAGTATAAGTTTTGAAATCTAAATCAAGTTTCTAGAGAAACTTAGAACATAAAAGGTCTTTTCTAATTCTTAAATAAAACCACTACTTAAAATCAAATTGCATGTCCCTACGGCCTCTACTTGTGAGTCAATCTTGTTATTGGATAAGATGTATTGCTCACTTCTCACTAGCTTCCTTAAGTTTCGTATTTCCTGTAAGGAGTTTGCAATATGGATTGTTGATCCAGAATCAATCCACCAGGTGTTAATATTAACAATAATCATATTATATTCATAACAAATAAATGAGGTTAGATTATCTTTTCTCTTGAGCCTTTTCTGAAATTTGATACATTTTTTCTCCATGTATCCCTTCTTTTCATAAAAGAAACACCTGGCTTCTTTCTTAATATCAGTTTGAGGTGGAAATATCCTTTCCCTTTATGTTTGTTTTGAAATTTACTTTTCTCACTAGTGAGTCTTAAGAAAGAGAACTTCATAATAAAAGTGCTTACTATATCCCTTTCCCAAACATTGCTATACTGATCAACAGAACCACCAATACCAACAGAGATCTTAGTCTTAATGAACATCACGCTAAGGCGATTAGATCACTCTCATTGTTCATAAAACATGATATTCCTTGAAGTTTTGGTTTCAATAATTTTAGGTGGTTCATTTTTCCTAATAGCATAGCCAATCTCCATCCCCCCTAGATGAAGGAGAATTCCTTCCTTCCAACCTTTATAATTATCCCCTTTCAATTCATAAATATCACAACAAATATCAAAGAAATTCACAAATTGTGAAGCTGCATTTAAATATCATATGCTTATTAAAATTTAAGACCTAAATTAAAGTCATTCTTTACCAATATAAATCATGAAAAATATGAATTTAATGACATAAAACTTGACTATGGGAAAAAGTTCGAATTCAATTAAATTCATCTTAACTTTACGATAAAACTATCAAATTATGTTCTTTTTTTTAATTCTTGTGGATAAATTAGAAAATATAATTTGATATTCTATACTAATTAATCACACTACGTATAATAAAAATTCTTATGCGATAAGATTTATTATATTACATATGATTAATCACAATTAATATTTATTTTTCTAAATATGATCATAAATAACTCTTATTATAGTTTTAATTAATTAAAGATGTTTTAGCTACTCCCAAATTAATTAAACTACATGAATCACTTAAATATTAACTAAATTCTTGTGCTCAACTATTGCATAAAACTATAAGCAATATTAATTTAATTTTAAATGTACAAATATTATCTATCTTAAGGTTGCATGTATAAATAAATGACAATAAATTATACAAACAAAATAAATAATATAAGCATTAATGAAATCCTTAAAGAGTCATTAAAAATTAATTTCATTATGTATAAATTATTTAACCAAATTTCATATGTATAATAAATTACAAAATTTAATACAAATATCAAAACAAATAATTTAAGCATAATGAATTTAAACATAAATTTTAATGTGTCAAAAATTATTTAAATAAATGTCACATGTATAATAAATATTCTACATATGAAAAACCTAAGTTAAATAATTAGTCACATTAAAATTATATTTGGACTTTTTTTAATAAAAATTAAATTATGAATACATATAATAATAAGCCTTATACATATAATAACACAATATGCGCTTAACACTCTCCCAGAAGACCCAGTTGGGTCAGTGCAACCCGGTTGGAGCCCCACACATTTCTCTCAATTTCGGCGATGAAAAAATGCGTTCTTTTTATTGAAATTCTCATAATTGAATTTCTAAGTGATTCATGGTCTCAACTTGAATCAAAAACATCATTTTAAATAAAAGAAAATTAATTAATACATTCCAATGAATACCAATGGCGAATTGAAATGATGTTCTTCATGGTTTTTCACGTTTTAATTCACAGAATCATTGGAAAATCAATATTAAAATAATTTATAATTTCCATATGTATCAAAAATGAGCCTTTTAAAAAACTCAATTTCAAAGTGCTCGATAAATATAGCAAAATAGAGATCATTTAAAACTGATCAAGACAGAGATAATATGTACTCTGATACCAAATGTAAGCATAAATTAATTGACCCAAATGTATAATAAATAAACTAAACGAATCGAAAATAAGTAAAGCAAGAATCATACATCCAGTTATTAAAATTGTTCTTAAAGCTCCAAACTGATCAAAACTGATTTTCTCTTTGTGTCAGAAACTTCTAAGCTCTTAATATCACTCAAAATAGATGGTGTATTTTACTGGAATTACATCGTTATCAGTTTCAGGCATAACCGACGAGCTTTTTAAGAACAGAAATGTTTGGACCACTAAATGATTTGTTAAAGAAAAACATTAATAAGAATTAAAGAGTTTAAACGGATGATCAATTACGAGGAATGGGTACGGTGGAATATCTAAAGCTAGCAAAACTCCAAATCATAGGTACCTCTTCTTCTACTATTTTTTTAATTTATGCAACTAGAAACCAAACAAGAAAAAAATGGATAATGGATGAACAGAGGTTGAGTAGAAGATGATGAGAAACAATGGAGACAAGTTTGGAGGAAGGACCACAATCCAAAATCCTTATTAAGAAGATGAAAATGGAAGAAAAATTTGATGGATATTGAAGTGAAAATGAGATTAACTGGTGGACATTGACTAAAAGTGGGCAAGATTGATTAAAGATGGTGAAAAATAAAGCTCTCGAGGGCTTTTCAAAAAGACGATTTTGATTTTTTTTTAAGTTTGGCTATTTGTGTTAGATAATGATAAAATTAATTTTATCTAAGTACTTATAAATCTAACATAATAGTGATCTTGTAGATATAATAGGATTTGAAAAGATTCCTTTCACATTAGTGGTCAAATAAGATCTGATATGGTATGTTAATAATATTGGACCAATATTAAAATATATTTAATTAAATATATATAAATAATTATAATTTAATTTAAATGGTACTTAATATAAGTTTAAATGTTATTTTTGTTGTTTTTCGATTTCAAAATTAAACATATCTAAATAATCGTAATTTAACTTAAAAGATATTTAATAAAATATAATTAATTGAATTATTTTCAATGAACTAAACACAAGATATGTTATTTTTGTGGTTATAAATAAATGTATTATTTTTGTTATTTATTCGATATTAAAATTGAACTAAACATAATAAATGTTATTTTTATGTTTATAAGTGTAGTTTCTATTTTTGTTTCTAAATAATTATAATTAAAATTTAATGATATTTAAATATAATATGATAGATTAAATTTTTATTTTAATAAATTAAATTAAAAAAATGTTATTTTATAATTATAAATTTAGATGTTATTTTTCCAATATTCTTTTATTTAAGACACTTATTTTTCCTTATCAAACGGCTGCCAATTTTTTGAATAAAAAAAATGACAGCCAATTTGGTTAGGTGGCACTGTCAAACATATGCCGCCTGCTAGCCGTTGCCTGATACCGTTGCCTGATAATGGTCTAGAACATTGTTGACTAACTAGAATTCAAATTTAAAAACGGAGATTTATTTTTTAAAAGTATTATATGAGTTTAGTTTTTTTTTTAAATTGAAAAAATGCATTGCAAAGCCAATTTCTATTCGTTAAATCTATTTTTTTAAAAGTATTATCAGAGATTTTTTTTCTTAATTTTGAAAAAAATCATTATGTAACTTTTTTATTTAATTTTTATCTTAATAGAATGAATTTTTCAAAATAAAAAAAAATCTTTGACAAAGTGACTAAGACATGACTCAAATAGTTAGTTTAAAATGACAATGTTCAACAAAATATTAAGATTTAAATTTTATAAACATATCAAAGATATTATTATTGTTGTTAAAAAGTTAAAAAATATTTAATTTTTTTTATAAAAACTCTATCAAAATCATGAAATTTGTTTATAAAATATTAAATCAATCAATTACTTATATTTTAAAACTAATTTTTTTATTTAATGATTATTTCAATTTGATCAATAAGTCAATTAATTAATCAGAATAGTACAAAAAATATTAAGTAAAATCTAAAATAATTATTTAGATTACAATTTTTAATATTATTATAAATGAATAAACCTTACATAATATAATTTAAATTATATAAAAAAGAATTATATAGATAAAACTAGTAAATTAAATACAAAAATAAGGTATAAATAAAAAACATATATAAAAAAGTATAAAATATTGTCCAAAATAAATAATATTTTGATTGAAGATTAAAAAAATTAAAGTTAAATAATTTAGAAAACAAAAAATTAATATGAAATAATATTTTATCGATATTTGTCAATATTTTTGTTGATAATTTTATGACAATATTCATAGTATATACATATTTTATAAAAATATTTTTTTCTTGACAATAACATTTTGGCGATAATATCTTCATATTCTTGACAATTTAATTAAAAATATAAATATTACGTTTCGATATCGAAATATGTAAAAAAAAATAATATCAACTATATCGATGGTATTTCAATCCTTAAATTTAAGTTAAAAGTTAACTTCTTAAAGCTTTTAAGATTTTTTAGTAAGAATATTGTTAAATCAATATCAAAATAAAAATAACGATATATTATTATGAATACTTTTATATGCATCAATTCAAGTATTTACGTGTGTTAAATTAAAATTGTGATATTTTAATTAATTATAAGATCATTTATTATTATAAATATAATTATATTGTGATATATAAATTAATATAAGTAATAAATACATTTTTCTTTCTACGGAGGATTTGTAGAGTTATTTACTCATTTTAAAATTTTCATTTTTGTTTGGTGTACATTGGCAAAAGTTCTACCCATAATCCATAATTTGAAAGATTCTTTTATGATACGAATGAAGTCTTTTAAGATTGAAATGAAATTTAAATTTAATAAAAGAATTTATATATCTATATATGTTAGTAAAAAATAAATTATTATTCAACACATATTTGAATACACGATCTATATATATACTATTAAAGAGTAAACTATAAAACTCAAAAAATACTAAAATAACGTTATAATTTAGATAAATAATTATTCTAAAATAATGTTATAGTTTAGGTAAATAATTATTCTAACACTCTTCTCAAGTTAAAGCATAAATGTTCACCATGTCCACTTTGGATCCAAGATGAGAAAAATTCCCTTAGAAACAGCTTTCATAAAAAGGTCTCCAAGTTGATCTGTAGACTTGATGTAAGGGGTAATAGCTTTACCTTTTATGAAAAAATTTCTAACAAAATGATAATCAACTTCAATGTGTTTAGTTCTCTCATGATAGACATGATTTTTGGCAGTGTGACTGGAAATTTGTTTGTCAAAGTACATTATCAGTGGTTCTTCAAATTTAAGATGCAACTCTCGTAATAGATTTATAATCCATATAAGTTCACACACGACATGAGCTATCGTCCTGTACTCTGTCTCATCATTAGATCTAGCAACTACACTATGTTTCTTACTCATATAAGTGATCAAATTTCCTCCAACAAAGGTACAATACTCATTAGTAGACTTTATGTCATTTTTGGATCTTGTTGAGTCTGTATCAAAGTATCCAATAATATCAATTCGAGTTCCTTTTTTGTTAAAAAACTCTCACATCGATTGTTTATTTCAAGTATCTCAAAAATCTACAACATGCATCCCAGAGATATTGGAGTGAGCTTTGATGTGCTGACTCAATGCAGTAACAACAAAAGTGATATATGGTCTAGTAACTCTAAGATAAATAAGTTTACCAATCAAACTTTTGTATCTTCTTACATCTTCAAACATAGAACTTGATACATCATAAAGTGACACATTCTGATCCATAGGAGAATCAATAGGTTTACAACCTAACATACTAGTATCAGTCAACAAGTCATGTATGTACTTTTGGTGAGACACAATTATACCTTGCTTACTTCTAGCCACCTTGATGCCAAAGAAATATCTCAGTTGTCCCAAATCCTTTATTTGAAAATTCTCTTTCAAGTGTGCCTTCACTCCTTCAATACCTTCTAGATCATTTTCAGTGAGAATAATGTCATCTACGTATACCAAAAAAACCAAAACACCTTTAATAATATGTTTCACAAATACAGAGTGATCAGAGTGATGTCATTTGATTCTACGACAAGCAATACACCATTCAATTTTTTTTCAAACCATGTCCTAGGATATTATTTCATGCCATAGATAACTTTCTTAAGCTTGTATACTATATATGACTCTTTTTGAGCAACAAACCTAGGTGGTTACTCCATGTAAAATATTTTATGTAAATCACCATATAAAAAGACATTTTGACATCTAACTAAAGAAAAGGCCAATCTGAGTTAATTGCTACAAAGATGATGATCCTCATAGAATTTAAATGAACAATGGGTGAGAAAGTCTAAAAAAAATCAACATCATAAATCTGAGTGAACCATTTGGCAACTAATATTACTTTTAGTTACTCTATTGTACCATCAGGAAGAATTTTTTTATAAACAATTCCTATCTACATCTAAACACCTCCTTACCTCAAGGTAAATAAGTCAGCTCCCAATTACCTCTTGATGTATGAGCTCTTATATCCTCTTCATCAACTAATTTGAGTAAGGTGATACTAAATAAGGTCGTTTAATAGGAACTGACATTAGAGGACACCTAAAATTCTTACCTAGAGACACATCATCATTTGAGAAATATGGAGTAAGACTAAAAAAAAGTAACATCTTCACTGACAAATAATTTATTTGTAGGAGGATGAAAACATTTGTAACCTTTTTTAGTCCTAGAATTACCAAGAAATATGCATTTGAGTGCTCAAGGAGATAATTTATTTTGTGGATAATGTTCATAAACAAAGCACACACAACCAATTTTATTTTATGGATAATGTTTATAAACAAAATACACATAACCAAATATTCAAGGGAGAATAGAAAAAACATTTTTTTTTTCATAAAGTAACACTAAGTATAGAGTTCAAAACTTGAGAACAGATTATGTGAACTTGTTTATAAGATAAAATGCGGTAAAAATAACATCCCCAAAAACTTGGAAGGAACATTCATATGGAACATGATAATACGTACCACATCAAGTAAGTATCTATTTTTTATTTCAACAACCCATGGTGTGTAAACACATGAAGTAAGATGTGAAATTCCATGCAATTAACAATATTCAAAAATAATAGATGATTAATATTCTAATGTATTATTTGATTGCAAAAATTTAATACTAATGTCAAATAGAATTTTTATTCCTTTATAAAAAGTGTAAGTACAAGGATATTATGACATTTCTTTTAATAAATAAATCCAAGTAGCTCTGGGATGATCATCAACAAAAGTAACAAAATATCTAAAACCAAAAAGCAATGGAAATCCATATAAGTTCCCAAATATATGAATGAATTAGATCTAAAAGATGTGGATGAACACTATTAATACGAGCAAGAAAATAAATTCTACGATGTTTCCCTGATTGACATGACTCGCACTCTAAAATAGATGAATTAGATGATTGAATACCAATATGATGAAGGAGGGACAAAGGTACATGTCCAAGCGATAATGCCACTAATTGTGTTTGACATAGTAGACAATAATGAAATTGAAACAGTAGATTTTGATAAGAAATAAGTACCATTAACCTCATAACCTCCTCAATTGCCTTTCTAGACACTAGATCCTAAAAAATACAATAAGAATGAAAGAATATGACAATACAATTGAAAAACTTGGTTATTTGACTAACTAACAATAGATCATAGAAAATTTAAGAATAGAAAAGGTGGAAGGTAAGGAAGAGCAACTATTTACACATGATTGTTCCTTCTCTTACAATGCCAGGGGAATTAAGATTATAAAAAAATAGATCGATCACTAGTCATGTTTTTAACAACACAAGAATCAATGCACCAAGGTAAATTTGATGAGAAAATAGTGAAATTATCTGATTAGGCACTAAATTCAATTTGATTAGGAACAATAGGCGAGTTACTTGGAGATATTAATGAAGACTCGTTAGTAAAAAAGGCAACAAAAGCATCAGAATCAACCCCAAACTTAGGAATAATGGATATAGGCTGGGTGCTACTCTTTCTTTGAAAAACATGGTTAGTCCACTCAAGTTTACTTATCTTGTCTCAACACTTCTCCGATAGATGATTAGTGCTATCTTTATGTGAAAAACATGGTTAGCCCACTCAGGTTTACCTATCTTGTCTCAACACTTCTCTGATAGATGATTGGTGCATTGACAATGATAATAATAAAATCTTCCTCGACCTCGGCCTCATTTGAAACAACGACCATGTTCGTGATCGCATTCGCAATTAGCAATAGCAGCTAAAGTTATTGTATCATAAGAGTTTGAAAAATTATCTGAGTCAACACTTTGTAGTCTTTCAAATACCTCATCCATAATTGGTAAAGATGACTCAACTAAAATTTGTTTTTTAAAAGACTCATACACACCATCAAGTCCCAAAAAAAAATTAATAATTCTCAACATCTCACATTATTTGATCAGATAAATAATGTTACCAGATATTGGAGAACAACTATTTTCCTTACACTCAAACAATCAAACATATAACTTACATATACGAGAATGATTTATTTTATCACCGTACATGAGATTAAGTTTGTCCATTCTATTTTTGTGGTTAAGGCTTGATCTACAATACCCAGCAGTTTAAGCTTAATGGTATGTCATAACCAACTTTTCATCTAAACATCTTCTTATATTCATTTGACATATTCTGGTTTATCAGATGATATCTCTGCGAAGTATTTGAGCCAACCTTGGCCTAATAAATAAGTCTCAACACTGCTTTTCAAAATAGGAAAATTATCTCCATTCATTTTAACAGCTATTATGAAACTTTTAATACTAAAAAAAATGTAATTAAGTTCAAACCATTTGAGAAAGAAACCATAATAAACACACAAAATACACAATTTTTTTTTTTTGTTGAAGTTGGCTATTTATGCCATTAATAACGACAAAGAGCAGTTACAGTAAAAAAATAATTAATAAAGAGATGGTGAAACAATTTTTGGGAGAGAGGAGGAGAAACCACCGTTGGAGGTTGGTATCGTATTGGATCTAAACCATCGTTGGACTGGAATTATGCGTGAAACGTCGAGGCTGGAATGATGGATCGTGCTAGAATGCTGGGTTGGTGGTTGAGATTACACTAGTAATGGGTGATGGTGTTGGTTGGCTGAGAGACGACAGCTGGTGTTGGTTGGCTGAGAGACGACAGCTGGTGTTGGTTGGCTGAGAGACGACAGCTGGTGTTGGCTGGCTGAGAGACGTTGGCTAGTGTTAGGTCTGTGATATAGATGACAGCGATAGTAGAAGGAAAAAAATTCTTTAGGTTACAAATTCTTATATATATATATATTATTAAAGATTAAACTATGAAACTTAAAAATACTAAAATAACCTTATAATTTAAATAATAATTGTTTTAACAATATATATATATATATATATTCAAATCTAACTTTAAATAAACATTAGAAACCAAGAAAATCTCATCATATTGCTTTACATCCTGCATGGTATTTTGTTTTTCTTTAATTCTTGTCCTCTTTATTCTTTATTTTATTACATCCTCTTATTTCTTATTGACTTATCTATTTATTTAATTTTTAATCTATTTAAAATATTAAAATTTGGTATCTAACATTATAATTCACGCAACTTAATATCTGATGTTTATTAATTGGAAAAATATAGTCCAAAGGCACATTGATTTAACTTTAACAACATTACACTACGTGATTATATTATGAATTGACTTTTCATATCAAAAGTTCATAACCAATCAACACAAAATTCAATATTTGATTTATATCCAAATTTATAATTTAATCATCATTTTTTCAATAACTTGATAGTTAAATAAAACAGTGTTAAATTAATTTAATAGTTAAATATAATAATGTTAAATCAATTTAATCGAAATTAAAATTTGAGATAAATTTATCAAATTTTTAAGAGTTAGAGTCTAATTTGTGTAAATTAAAATATTAGAGATTAAATTTTTATGTATATAATATAAATTTAAATTTTTATAAATATTATAAATAAGAATAATAATAATAATATATATAAATAAATACATAATCTATTTATAATAAAAAAAACTTTGATATAATCATGTTATAAATTAGTTCAAAATTATACAAATAATTACATGATTTTAGATTTTTATAATTTAGAGGTAAATAACTTAAATTATTTTTATAAAAAAAATTTACAAATCTTTTAATTGAATAAAAATATAAGTTAGTTATAATTAATTTGAATTTTAACGTAATTAAATTAACAAAAAGAGTTTCAAAAAATATATCTATATATCCTATACGTAGAAGGTTTTTTATGTTAAGAGGTTAAATTAAAAATGCTATTTAAAATATTATCCTATTAAATATTATATAATTTATTTAAAATTTTATTTTTTATTAATTAAATAATAAATTATTAATATTTACAATAATAAATTATTAATATTTACAATAATAATAATTATCTTAAAGTTATTTAAATAGAGTAAATATATGCTATATTTTTACATAATAGTAAAAATGATATATAAAAAAATGTTATATTTTTATGTCATATTGATACTTTTTATTTATATAAAAAATGTTATTAAAAGATTTATTTTAATTAGTTCTTTACAATATAAAATATATCATTTTATCTCTTATATTTTGTAACATTCATTAAAGAATCACAAATTTTACTATTTATTTAATATTTTAATAATTTTATGATAAAACTTTAACTGTTTACTTAATATTTTAATAATTTTATGATAAAAACATAACAAAAACTATTATTATTATTATTTTATTTACCAATAAAATAAGATATTGAAAAATTATATTATTTTATATAAAATATTAATAAATTTTTTTTTCTTTTAAAAGTAAAAAAAATAAAAGAATCAAATGATATCTATTTTTTCTATGGAACTAAATATAAGAAGACATAAAGTATCCTCCCAAGAAATAACACATTCATGTGTTATAGTTGTAACAAACTTGGCAACTTGGCTATGAATTATTGGAACAGGAATCGTCCTACCCTGTAGGCGAACCTTACTGAAGATCAACTTATTGCTATGATATCTGAAATCAACTTTGTTCGTGGATCTGAGGGGTGGTGGGTAGGCACTAGTGCTTCTCGCCATATTTGTTATGATCGAGACAAGTTCAAGTCATATTTTGAGTTTGAGGATAAGAAAGTGTTGTTAGACGACTCCTACCCCACTAAAATATTTGGTATTGGTGAGGTGGAATTGAAGTTTACTTCTGAAAAGACTGTCATCTTGAAGGATGTCCTGCATACTCCAAAGATGAGAAAGAACTTAGTTTCGAGATATCTTCTAAATAAAGTTGGGTTTACTCAAACTATAGGGGCTGATTTATATATAATAACTAAAAATAATATATTTGTTAGAAAATGGTACGTCACTGATGTTATGTTTAAATTAAATGTTGAAATTAATAAAGCTTCTTATTCTGCTTCTATGTTGAGTTCTTTTAATATTTGACATGATAGACTTTGTCATGTTAATAAACGCATAATCAAGAACATGAGTACCATAGAACTAATTCCTAAACTATTTGTGAATGATTTTGAAAAATGTGACTTTTGTAGTTAAGCTAAAATAACCAAAACTTCACATAAGTTAGTAATTAGAGAATCTAAACCTTTAGATTTAATACACTCTCACATATGTGAACTTGATAGAAATTTAACAAGAAATGGAAAGTGCTATTTTATAATTTTTATAGATGACTATTTAGATTACACTTATATATATCTAATGAAAAATAAAAGTGAAGCGTTTGACATGTTTAAAATATTTATGATTGAAATTTAGAATCAACTTAACAGAAAAATAAAAAGGTTTCGAAGTGATAGAGGCACTGAATATGATTCCAATATTTTCAATGATTTTTATAAAACTCATGAAATCATTCATGAAAAAATTGTACCTTATTCTCCAAAAATGAATAGCAAAGCTGAAAGAAAAAATAGAATTTTTACTGAATCAATTGTTGCAATTTTATTAAACTCTTGTGCTGCTTTCCATTGGTGGGGAGAAATTTTATTAACTGTTTCCTATGTGCTAAATAGAGTGTCTAAATCTACTAGTAAAATTTCAACAAATGAAATTTTGAAAAATAAGAAACTTAACTTATTTTAAAACTTGAGGTTGTTTAGCCTATGTTAAGATCCTTGATCTTAAAAGAAATAAACTTGCTAGTAGAGCATATGAATGTGTATTCATAGGATATGTTGTGAATAGTAAAATTTATAAATTCTATGACTTAAATTATCATGTAATTATAGAATCAAATGATGCTCACTTCTATTAACATAGGTTTTCATTTAAATTGAAAAATAGTGGGGGCTCGCCTTCTAGTAGTTTACCCATAACTAAAATTAGTAAACAAAATGAGGAATTAAACACTTAAATCAGGAGAAGTAAATGAACTCGAACCCTTAAAGATTTTGGGTTTGATTTTTATGCTTATACCTTAGAGGAAGATCCCCAAACTTTTAAAGAAACATTATCTTCTTTAGATACCGACTTATGGGAAGAAGCCATAAATGATGAAATGAACTCTCTTGAGTATAATAGAACTTGAAATTTAGTTTACTTACCTCCTAGTTGCAAAACCATAGGATGTAAATGGATACTAAAGAAGAAATTGAAACCCGATGGTACTATTGAAAAGTACAAAGCTCGTATTGTAGTCAAAGAGTATAGGCAAAGGAAAAATGTAGATTTATTTGATACCTTTTCACCAATCACACGAATAACTTCCATACATATACTTTTCTCTCTTGATGCTATCCATGATTTAGTAGTGCACTAAATGGATGTCAAAACTGCTTTCTTAAATGGTGACTTAGAAGAAGAAATTTATATGGACCAACCTGAAACTTTTGTTGTTCCAAGTCAAGAAAATAAAGTTTGTAAACTAGATAAACCCCTTTATGGTCTAAAACAAGCACCTAAACAATAGCATGAAAAATTTGATAATCTAGTTATCTCACATGGATTCAAAATAAATAAAAGTGAGAAATGAATTTATTATAAATCAAAAAATGACATTTGCACTATTATATGTTTATATGTGGATGATATGCTTATTTTTTGGATCAAATATTCATGTTGTGAATAATGTGATAACTTTGTTAAGTGCTAACTTTGATATGAAAGATCTCGGAGAAGCGAGTGTAATTCTTGGTTTAAAGATTACTAGGTCTGAAAAGGGAATTTCTCTAGACCAATCTCATCACATTGAGAAGATATTAAAGAAATATAATTACTTTAACTGCAAACCTGCATGTACTCCTTATGATCCTAGTGTAAAGTTGTTCAAGAACACTGGAGATGATGTTAGACAAGCTGATTATGCGAGTTCCATTGATAGCTTACATTATGCTACTGACTGCACTAGACCAGACATAACTTATGTTGTGGAACTACTATGTAGGTTTACTAGTAGACCTAGTATAGAGCATTAGAATGCTATTGAAAGGGTCATGAGATACTTTAAGAGAGTTATGAACCTTGGATTACATTATAATTTTTTTTTCATTGTTCTAGAAGAATACAACGATGCTGATTGGAACACTTTATCAGAAGATTTCAAAGCAACTAACGGCTATATATTTAGCATATTTGGTGGAGCTATTTCTTGAAAGTATAAGAAATAAACAATATTGGCTCAATCTATGATAGAGTCTAAAATGATAGCACTAGTTATTGCTAGTGAAGAAGCAGGCTGGTTAAGAAGTATGTTAGTTGAGATTCCTTTATGGAAAAGACTGATACTAGTTGTCCTGATCCATTATGATAGTACCGCGGCTATTGTTAAGATTTAGAACCATTATTACAACAACAAGAGACGACAGATACGTCGTAAGCACAATACTGTTAGAGAATTTCTTTCTATAGGAGCTGTAAGAGTAGATCATGTATGTTTTGATGAAAATTTGGTTGATCATTTAATGAAAGGATTACCAAGAGAGAAGGTTTTTAAAATCTCGAAAGGATCGAGACTGATGCCCATAAAATGAAGAGTCACTCGTGATGGTAACCCAAGTTATAGACTAGAGATCCTAAAAAATAAGTTAATGGGTAATAACAAGTCATGAAGTGATATGAGATAAATCATGCTATTTTTAAATCCTATTCTATATTGTTAGAAGCACGAAGTCATGAAGCAATAGAGAATGATGGGTTAATTATTAAACTCTTAATGAGTTCTATACTCTAAGTGGAGTGGATTACATAGCTATAAAAGTACTCTTGATAGACTCACCTATGTGAATGTGGAAGTGTGACCGCTTCCTATGAAATTTTTGGCAAAATTTACTAGAACATTCACTATATTGGGATACACGTGCATGGCCGTAAAGCACGAGCTTTTCAAACTACACCTTGGAAAGGTTATGTGTGTAATGTTATTAGAGATAGAGTTCAAAATTATGAGTTACTCTAGTATATTCTAAAGCATTAATACTATGTAAAGGTTCAAGTCGATAGACACCTTTTGCTTCTGCACAATCTTATACTTTTAATCGATCTATTGCTTAATGAAAACTATTTTTATATAAAATTCAAGTGGGGGATTGTTGAAAAAAAGTGATTTTTTTATAAAACAAATGAGGCATATTTGTGTCTTGTCCCACATTTCTATTTTACATCACTTAGGAGATGTATAAATAGAAAAGGATTGACTATTAGGTTTGGGCCCCAAGGGGCACCCACTTTTATAGAAGGAGAAAAGACCTAGGCAAATTTGATAACACACACGCACGGACCGCCGCCATCACCATCCGTTCGACTGACCGATTTTGCCGAGCCGAGTCCAAGCTTGAGTGCGTGTGCGTGTGTGTGAGGTGAGATGACATTTTATTTTTTAGAAAAACTTTTATTAAAATAATTTTCCACTCAGAAAAATGACTGTTATTTTTCTTTATTGAGAAAATTGCCGTTATTTTTTTTATTCAGAATATGGTCCTTATTTTTTCTTTACTCAAAAATATCCGTTAAATGGTCGTTATTTTTCTTTACTCGGAATATAACTGTTACTTTTCCTTTCATAAAATAGCCGTTACTCTTTCCACCCAGACATGACCGTTATTGTCATAATGGTCACACGTTTTCTTAAACCTATAAATAGATGGTCTCAACTCTCAGTTTTAATCATCAATTGCAAACATCTCTTACCTAAGAAAAAAACTCTCAGAAAAAAAAGAAAAAAAAAGATCCTAAATTATTTTGAGTTTTCTGAACAACAAAATTTTATCGGTGTAGCATTATGGTCTTCATTAGTGCAAGGAAGTTTCAAGACAGAAAACAAAGATTCTAGGTTATTTTATCCTGAAAACGACGAGATTGTGTTTGCTTGCACAAATTTAATCGAGCTGCGAAACATCTTAAAGAGAACGACCTAATTCGCAACTCAACCTAAAGAATTTATTTCAGGTTATCGATAATATTATTCTTAGACTACTTTTAACATACTTGTCCTAACAATAATATATATAATGAAACATTAAAAATGCATAAAAATTAGATATAACATATCTAATTGAAATAAATTATATTTATTTAGCTTTAAAATATACATGTAAATATTTTTTGTACAAATTTTAACCGGGTCTACAGCTCCGTTTAACCCACCAGAAGTTTGAGTCTTTGCTCACATGTATATCAAAACACATTAGTTAAATATTTATACGATGAATATATTACTTCAATAAAATAATATGTTTTTTAATATGATATTCAGTGCAATGGGTTTGAGATAAAAATCTTTAGTGCAATTTTTCCGGTAATGCAACACTTATAATGGGTTGGAAATGATACATCTAATGACATATTTGTATGACCTGCGTATATATTGCTTAGAGACAGATTATTTTTATAAATAAAAAATAACATTATAAAATTTATAATAATAAAAATAACATCTTAATAATATTAAAATCTATTCAATTAAATGCATCTAAATTATAATAATTTAATTTAAATAAAATTTAATACAAAATATTATAAATTTTAAATATATTATTTTATTTTTACTTCTTCCTAGGAAAAAGTCGAGCCAAACGTTGATGTTGTTATTTGAGTGGTTTTGAAAGTTGTAAACTTATTACTTTTAAGTCAGTTATTTTCTTTTTTTAAATACATTTATATTATATTAAAATAATAAAATATATAATACAATATATTTTATAGTTATTAACATAATAATTTTATTTTATAACTAATCATTAACACATAAAAATCTTTTATAAGTAAAATATTATACTATAATAAACATTTACTCCATGTTTAGTTGACTGGTATGAAATGAAATCAAAATTAATTGATTCTAATTTTACGTTTGTTTGGACTAAAAAATAAGAATTGAATATAATAGATTCTTAAAAGAGAATGAATCATAATTTATTCTTCTCCTTAAAGAATCATGATTCTATTCTCATTTCAATTTTTTTTTAATTTTATCTCAATCCCAAATATAATCCTAAATCCTAAACCCAAAACCCTAAACCTCATTTAGAAAACAAATAATTTAACCCTAAATCTTAACCTTCAAATATAATTATAAACCCTAAACCCTAAACTCCAAATTTCAAAACCTTAAGCCCTATTTAAAAATTAATAATTTTAACTCTAAACCTCAAACCCCAAATCTCAAATCTCAAAACCTTAAATCCTATTTAGAAAAAAATAATTTTAACCCTAAATATTAACTCACAAATATAACCCAAAACTCTAAATTTCAAAACTCAAAACCCTATTTAGAAAAATAATAATTTTAACCCTAAATCTTAACCCATAAATATAACCCTAAACCCTAAACCTTAAACCCCAAATCCCAAATCCCAAATCCTAAATCTCAAACTTCAAAACCCTAAACCCTATTTAGAAAAATAATAATTTTAATAATATATTTTATTTTTAAGTAATAAATATTTAGAAAAATAATAATTTTAATAATGTATTTTGTTTGACGAAAAAATAATAATTAAATATTATTATTTAAATTTTACTGAATATAAAGATATTAAGATAATATATAGTATTTTTCATTCCATTCAAATTATAAATCAAATATTATAATATTGATTTCTTCTTTGGTTCTAGTAATCAAATTAAACAAAATTATTTCATTCCATTTACATTCTCATTTTTATTTCGATGTGAATAAAACAACAAATTAAGAATTATATGAGAACAATAATGTAAGTGTATACAAAACATAAGTCTATTTAACCCCATATTCATCACTGATAAAGTTTTTTTCGGTACTATTTCTTATCACACAACTTTTTTGTCCTATTTAATAGAATGTCGGTCTTTTCGGTCTCAAACTTCCATAAATACTAAAGTAAATTAAGTTTTCAAATGTTTTGCAAGTAAAAAGTATATAAAATTGTTCTGTTTAAAAAATAAATGACAAACATGAAGTCAAATGAATCACATTACAGCTAAAAAGAGACACTACTACAAAAAGGGGTATATAAGTCTCTATGTAAATTCGGTTTTTGGAAAACACCAACTTATAATGAATTTAAAGTCGGTTCGCCACATCAACCGACGCTACACGTTGGACATAGCGTCGGTTGATGTGGAGAACCGACGCTATCCACCTAATATATCTACATTCGGGTCATTTTTTACGCAAAATCCAATTTTCTTCTTCACTCTTCTCCATTTTCTCCCAAAATCTACACCGTGCGCCACCGTCTTTCTAAATTTCCGGCCACCTCCGACCACCATTTGTAACGTCGTTTTGTAAGTTATATTTCTCTTCTCACATTATCTGTCAGTTCTTCTATTTTTTTGAGCAAAATATTAAAAACAAATTATACCCATTTTCTGTATAAATTATTGATTTAAGTATGTTTTTTATGTTGTTTGTTATTATGTTTGACTTATTTTATGTGAAAATAATATCTGAAATATTGTGGGTTTGATGGTTACTATGCGTGTATAAATTTAATTATATTTTATTAAGTAGAATTTTGCAGCTAGCTTATTATTCAGTTTATTTTATATTTTGTATAAATTTTTGATTTATGTATGTTTTTTTATTTTGCTTGTAATAATGTTTGACTTATTGTATGAATTCAATAATATTTGAAATGTTATGGGTTTACTATACGTGAACAAATTTATTTATATATGTATAATTAATATTACTTTTTAATTATGATATAGTAACATGCTTAGAAATTAGAATCAACCAAAGTGTGTGATTGGTTTTTATATATTCATGCTAACATGTTGCTTATTTTTTAATTTGTATAGAAATGGTTTTGTAAAATGATTAAAATGATAACTGTTTTGCATTATGTATGTTTTGATAAATATTCTAATAATTAGAAAATTTATATATAATAATACTTGAAATATATTCATTGTATACATAATTAAGTAATATGTTTAATTAATATCATTAATAAAAAATGGACAAATCTTGGATGTCAAAGTGTAGAATTGAGCAAGACTATATTTCTGGAGTTGAAAGTTTCATGGAATTTGCTTGTAGAACTAGTAATATTGGAAGTAGTATGATTCGATGCCCATACGTTAAATGTAAAAATGAGCAATTTCATGAATTTGATGAGGTTAAGTATCACCTTATCCGTAATGGTATTCTATTGAGCTATAAATGTTGGTATTATCATGGAGAAAATATTGATAATACTCATTGGGAAAAGATAAATAAGAATGTGAGTGGATTACATACATCTTATCATAATGTATAGACAGAAAATATGTTTCATGGTGTTGAAGATGAATTACGCGAGGATGATCCCGAAACCTTTAATAAACTTATAGAAGATGCTGAAAAACCGTTGTATCCAAAATGAAAAAAATACACTAAAATATCGGGATTGGTTCATTTGTACAATGTGAAGGCAAAACATGGTTTTTCTGACAAGGGATTCACAGAATTAGTAAATCTACTAGTCAATATGTTTCCTGAGGGTATTGAATTGCCATCTTCAATGTATGAAGTGAAGAAATCTATTAGTCGATTTGGCATGGAATATCATAAGATTCATGCTTGTCCTAATGATTGCATTCTTTATAGAAAAGAATATGAGACATTACATGATTGTCTTATGTGTAAAGAATCGAGATGGAAGCATGGTACAAATGAGAGTACAATACATAAGAAAGGCGTGCCTGCAAAGGTTCTTTGGTACTTTTCTCCGATTCCTCGCTTTCAAAGGTTGTTCAATAGTAAATATACATCAAAGATGTTGACTTGGCATTCAGATAATCGATCTGATGATGGGGTGCTACCTCATCCTTATGATTCTCCAAATTGGAAAGTAGTAGATAATTTATCTCCTCAATTTTCATCTGATCCGCGCAATCTTCGTCTTGCCATTGCTGCTGATGGAATTAATCCACATAGTTCCCTCAGTAGTAGATATAGTTGTTGGCCAGTAATTATAGTAACATACAACCTTCCTCCCTGGTTGTGTATGAAAAGAAAATTCATGATGTTAACATTATTCATCTCAGGACCGAAATAACCCGGTGTTGATATTGATGTATATTTGCAGCCTCTGATAGATGATTTAAAGACGTTGTGGAATGATGGTGTAAATGTTTACGATGCACATAAAGAAGAATACTTTAACTTGAAGGGGGTCCTTTTATGGACAATTAATGATTTTCCTGCCTATGAAAACTTATCAGGACATGCAACAAAAGGTTACAAGGGATGTCCTATATGTAGTGATGGAACTTCTGCAAATTATCTTGTTCACAGAAGAAAGATGTCTTATAGAAGACAAAGGAGATTTTTTCCATCTGGACACAAGTTTAGATATCAAAAGAAACCGTTCGATGGTGAAAAAGATCATGATCATGCAACTCGACCTTTGCGAGGTATTGAGATATTAAGGTAATTGAATGGGATGACATTCAAACGATATGAAAAGATGAAAAAAAAACTCACTAAGGTAGGGAAATGAAAGAGGTCAATTAATGAAATGGATGAAAATGAAAAAGAGTTTGAACCGACTTACCATGGTTGTTGGAAAAAAATCAATATTTTGGGAATTACCTTATTGGAAAGACCTACACATTCATCACATCTTAGATGTCATGCACATTGAGAAGAATGTATGTGAGAGCTTGATTGGTACTTTACTTAATATACCTGGAAAAACAAAGGATGAAATTAAAGCAAGATTGGATTCAAAGAAACTAGGCATACAGCCTGAATTGGAACCAATGGTGGAAAATGATAAGAATCGAACATACTTACCACCAGCATCATATACAATGTCAACAAAAGATAAGGATGTGTTTTGTAAATGTTTGGAGGGTGTGAAACTTCTTGATGGTTACTCATCCAACTTAAGAAATTTTATGTCTATCACCAATAAGAGACTGTATGGATTGAAATCACATGACTGTCATATCTTAATGCAAAAGTTATTACTAGTTACTATTAGATCAATTCTTCCAAAACATGTTCGAATATCAATAATTCGGCTTTGTTCATTCTTCAATACAATATGCAAGAAATCTATATCAATTGGTGAGTTAAATTCTTTACTGAAAGAAATTGTAGAGATTTTGTGTGTAATTGAAAAATATTTTCCTCCTTCTTTCTTTGATATAATGATTCACTTATTTGTTCATTTAGTTCGAGAGGTTCAATTATGTGGTCCTACTTACTTAAGGTGGATGTATCCTTTTGAGAGATACATGCAAGTCCTTAAAGGATATGTAAATAATAGATATCGACCTGAAGGATGCATGGTGGAATGCTACATTGTTGAAGAGGCCATTGAGTTTTGTTCTGAATACTTTAGTGGTTACACTGAAATTGGGAATCCTACGCACAAGTTGTTCTTAGAACGTCACATGATCCAAGTAGGTAACCCTATGCTTGGTAGAAGTAAGAAATTATTTATTGATCGCACTCGATGGGAAAAAGCACACCGAATCATTTTGGTAAATAATAATGAGGCACAACCGTACATAGAGTAAGTGATGTTCATTGTTTCATGATTGCAAAAATAATTTTTTATTTAACTATTAATGATCATATATAACTTAATATATATTTAATAACATTACAAGATGCATTTAAACTTATTGAAGATCGATCCTCGTTATAAAAAAAGGAGGAGGAAAATGGTTGTATGATGAACATAAGCGAGAGCTTATTAATTGGTTTCGCAACCATGTAAGTGTCACAAACAAAAATTCATGCATGTATCTTCCTAGACCTATTCAATGTTTTAAAACTTTGCTCTAAACACATTTTGTGTTTTTGTATACATAGATTCGAGATGAACTCAAGAAACCCAATCATAAAATATCAGAAAGTTTACAATGGCTTGCACATGGGCCAAAATTCGATGTCAAATCATTTCATAGTTTCACAATAAATGGATCGAGGTTTACGAATCAAGCTAGGGACAAAGTCCGAGTAAATCAAAATAGTGGGGTGAAGATGGTTGCATAAGCTATGCAATTTTCCAGTTCAAAAGATGATAATCATGTACTTTCTGATAGAACATATTATGGTATAATACAAGAGATTTGGGAATTGGATTATGAGGTCTTCCATGAAACAATTTTCTTGTGTGATTGGGTCGAAGGTGTTATCAATGTTGGATATAAAATAGATGATTTTGGATTTACCCTTGTAATTTTATCCAGGATAAGTCACACTGATGATCCTTTCACGTTAGCACTTCATGCAAAACAAGTATTTTACGTGAGCGATCAAATTGATCCAAGATGGTCTATTGTGTTAACGCCTCCACAAAAAGAGTTTTACCATTGTGATGTTGTAGAAGATGATGACTCTATGCTTGATACATTAACCAATATTAGTAATTTCTCAAATAAATTGCCTAATGTACGTGATGATCTAATTGATGATGATGATTCTTCGACATGGACTCGAAGTGATTTTGAAGGAATATATGTATACGATCAACAACCTAATTAAACATAATGTATGTTCTATATTGTTGTAATAACTCTTGTATATATGTGTGTTCCTAAAATTGTCAATTAATTTATATTTCTTCATTTTTTATAGATATTTCATGGATATTCAGCTTGTAGATCCAAATGATTCATTGGGGTATTTGAAAAGAAGGGGTTGGGCGAATATACCCGATGCTCCACTTAACCCAGATGATAGAATACTTGTTCTATTTGATGCTACTGGTAATCCAATAGGGGAAAATGGTCAACAATTGAAATCAGTATACCAATCAATATAAATCATTGGTCTGAGGTTGACGATGCAGAAAAGTTCAAAATATGGATAACCATTTATTTAAGTCTCTTATATTTTATAATCAATATATATATTATATTAGGTGTATTATATTTAATCTTTTGTACTGTGTTTTTACAGAATCGTTACAAAGTCGATGACAGTTGGAAGGGCAAGTGTTATAAGATTGCAAATAAGGTGTGAAAGGAATACAAGACTTCCAGATTGGCAAAAAATTATGTGTTTCCATATTTGGAAACACTTGATGAGAGTTTGATCTACAAAATCCCTAAAGGACACCCCTGGATTACACCTCAAGTTTGGAAAAACTTTGTGGATTATAGACGTTCAAATGAATTTCAAATTATTAGAGAAGATCATCAGAATGTCCAAATGCATAACATTCTTCCTAACCGTACTGGGAGGTCTTCAAATCCTAAAGTTAGATATATAATGATATTATTAATTTGTCTTAATATTATAAATATTTATATATTAATTTTCCTCAATTTAATTTCATGTCATTGTTAATAAAATTTTCATAATTTATGTAGGAAGTTAAATTGGGTAGACCTGTTACCCGAATTGAATTGTACATAGAAACAAAGACTCCCAAAATGAAGAATGCAAGACCGATGAGTCAACGAGGAGAAGAACAATTAAATAAGTTGGTTAGTAATTTCTGTTGATAAAAAGTTTGAATGATATTTAATAATTGATGTAATAATGAATGATATGTTTGTGTGCTTTATTATTTGTAGAGAGCTGTTCAAGAAAAAATATCCAAGGGTGAAATAATCGAAGAGCTTGAGAGAGATGCTTTATATCATGCATTCGAATGCGAGCATCCTGGTCGTGTTAGGGGAGGTAGCCAATATGATGGTTCTATGAAGTATTTTAACATTCCAAAACAAAAGCCTCAGACGGTAAGTAAGGAGAAGTACACTAAAATTGAAGAAGAATTCAACCCCTTTAAGGCCTCAGTGATGAGTGAGATTTCCACTCTAAAAGAACATCAATCACAACAAATGTCAGCCATGGCATCATGCTACAACCAGGGCATGCCATGTTGGCCAAGTATGCAACCATCCATGCCAGACATACCACCTTCCATGCCAGGCATGCCACAATCCATGCTAAGCATGCCACCATCCATGCCAGGCATGCCACCCACACAATCTCATTGTGCTCAAACTACATCTAGTATGGGATATAACCATCTTATTGGTCCTCACTATATGCCAGGAATGCATATGCAATCAAATAGTGGTTCATTTTCTCCAATGCAATATGCACATTCTTACCATAAATCAAACCAAGATGAACATTTTGGTGAGAATGTACATCTAATAGCTACCCCACATGAGAGTCCTCCTCTATTTGATGAATCATATGTGGTAAGATTTTAATTTATGGTGTATATAATCTATTATATTTAAATTCTTATTATATGTTTTATTTTTTTATATATAACACTTAAATTTTTTACAGAATATAAAATGTTTGTTGAAACATCCTTCGTCAACGGACTATGTTGCTATTGGAATGGTACAACAATTGAGCGATGATCAGATGATTCATAATCAATATTTGCCTAATCATTGGCGAATAGTAATTGATCAATCATTGTTTCATGATTGTCCACTACCTGTGCCTTCTGATGCTACCACAGTCCAAGAGGCGGTTGGACAGTATGTGGCTTGGCCGTCGATTCAAGTTGTTCTAAATTTTGACATGATACTATTTTTTAACTTAAAAGATAACACTTGTTTACTACTATTATTTAATTATATCTTATATTGTTACTAAAAATACATATATGATACTTTTTTGTTAGTCTATTATACCAGAACTCTTAAATGTGGCACATTTAAGAGATACGAAGCAAGTATCTCGTGCTAAATCTATGACTAGTGGCCAATCATCATGCACCAAGTCATTCAAGAAGAAGCCTTGGAAAAAGTATAGTCATACTTATGCGTTAAACTTCAGCAGAAATCTTGGCACTTTGATGACTATTGTTGGGAGGGCATTTAGCATAAATGATGGATGGACTGTGCCACTTCCTATTGAAATTTCTGGTGTAGACCTCAGCCAAACTCATATGCTCATGTATTTAGGGGAATGCATTGTTTTATGGACCTATTTTTGGCCCAAACTACATCTAATCTCTCTTTCCTACTTTCCTTACGAACTCATATTAGCACTTTATTAATCATTTGTTTATAAATATGAATTTATCTGGAATCTCTGCTAGTATTTTTAATGATATAATGAGCTCTAAATAGACAAACCAGATGTACGTAACTCCGATTTGTTTCTTGGTTTGTATTAGTTTTGGTGCCCATGAACGTGTTCTATATGTTTAAGGGCACCAAAACTCACAAACGCCAAGTAAGAAATCGAAGTTACAATTGATTTCATATTTAGAGTTCATTATATATAGCATTATAAAATACTAGTAGAGATTTCAGATAACTTCATATATATAAACAAATGATTAATAAAGTGCTACTATGAGTTAGTCAAATGTCGTTGTACGTGGTAATCTCTTTTTGATGGTAATATTTATAATGATTTAATTTCTTCATTCGTATGTCTGAAGTTTAAACTGCTTTTTTGATGAATGTTTTACGTGCTCATGTATGTAGGGGAATATGAATTGTTATATGGATCAGCTGTTTTTTTGTCATAATCCTTGTGAAAACCAATCAAGATTCTAAGCCAACCAAGCTTACTCGATCGCATAATAATTATACTTTGACGACATTATTTTATTTGTAATTTAAGTTAACTATATGTATTATATATACATTATTTGTTTTTGTAATAAATTTAATTATCAAGTAATTAAATATATTTAAATTTTTAATTATTTGTATTATTATTTAAATTTTAGTTTTTTTATGTTATATATATATATTGAATAATACGAAAAATAAAAATAAAAATAAAAATAAAAACAAAAACAAATCATAAAATGTTACATGTAAAATCGGTTTACGAGATGAACCGACTGTACATTTTAAGTCTCTAAATTTAAAGTCAATTCAACTAACCGAATTTATCTTTTTCTGCAATATTTTTAAAACTTAATTAAATACCTTTATTGTAGTCATATAAAATATATATTTATCATGATGACCATCATCATTGTCACTGTTATCTTCTCCATCTCAACTGTTTTCAAGACCAAATTCAAGCTCTTTAAAATTGAAAAATGAACATTTATTTTGAATGATAAGTGAATAAATTAAAAACAAACTGTTATAAAAAAAAGTTACGATAACATTTTTTTACTGATCATAGATATCCAAGTCCTTCATGCAAGTTGACTACTATAAAAAAAAAGTAATGAAAATTCAATAAATAATTTTTTTTAATGACTATAGATATCTAAACCCTGGAAAAACCCAAAAACAACTTCTCCGATTCATGCACTTCACTTTTCTCCCTTTATTTCTCTCTCTACTTTTTACGCTACTTTTTCTCAATCAAATAAACACCCTCTAGTGGTTAGAAGGTTTGATAATACCATAATATGCTTAATTACAAATTTTATTGCATTGGAAATAATTTATGTGCTGGCTGCTTGCGACTTGAGAGTACCGTTATTATGCTACTATGGTCATTAACTTTATATTTTCTTACATCGTAAATTAATTAAATAATAACCCACCAAGGCAGGTAATGAAATGTATCGTAATCCAAATGTAAGCTAGAAATTTAGCTCACAAAAATAATATATATAAACATAATTTATATAGCACAGTTCCAATTAATACAATTTTATATACCTAATTATATTACCAAATTAAAATCTACCATCTTATTTGAGATATGTCATTAGATTTTTTTTTTCTTTCCCAAGAGTCGGGTCTGTGCACAAAACTAAAATTACTTTAATTATACAAGAAAATTTGTAACATTAATTGTTCAGTAGTTATAAAAAAGAGTAGGGGTTATATGTATATTAACTAAAATGCAAGGTTATATAGATTAGATTTAAAATTAAAAAAATTGTATTATAAAGTATTATGCTAATAATTACTAATTTGTTTAGTTAGATTATGATATATAAATTATTTCAAAAAATTACATAAATTAATACACATAAAATTTATAATGATAAAAATAACACTTTAATTTTGTCAAATTGAATATAATAAAATATAAGTGATGGGTTGAAACTTTATATTAGTAAAAATATATTAATTGAATATCAAAATATTATTTTTATAATTACAAATTTTAAGTAATATAAAATTTATTATTTTCATATTGTTATTCTTTTAAAAAAATATTAATCTTAAAAAAAAAGAAAAAAAATTAACAATTTTATAATTTTTTATTTGTTATTTTTTTTTTGTATTTTTATTTCATATTATCTTGTAGATAATATAATAAATATTATAATTTTTGGCTAATATGATCTAAGTAGAATATGACTTATATTATTTAACTTAGATATGAAATAATATATAACTGTTTAAAAACAGATTGAATTAAACATAATAACATAAACAAACTTGCTATTATATTATTTTATTTTTATTTTACTCAGTAAACGTAACATAAAAATTATACGACACAAACAACATAAATTCAATAGGTGATTTTTTTTCTTAAGTGACGATTGATTCATAGAATGGAATCAGAATAAAAATAGGAATAAAAAGGAAATAATTTTGTTTAGTTTGATCACTGTAAATCAAAAAAGAATTAATATTACAGTATTTGGTTTACAATTGAAATGAAATGAAAAATATTGTATATTACCTTAATATCCTTATATTTAGTAAAATTTAAATAATAATATTTAATTATTATTTTTTGGTCAGACAAAATACATTATTAAAATTATTTTTTAAATAGGGTTTTGAGGTTTGGGATTTAGGGTTTAGGGTTTGGGGATTTAGGATTTAGGATTTAGGGTTTAAGGTTATATTTTTGGGTTAAGGTTTAGGTTTAAAAATATTTTTTTAAATAAGGTTTAGGGTTTAGGATTTAGGGTTTAAGGTTTAGAGTTATATTTGTGGATTAAGGTTTAAGATTAAAAATATTATTTTTCTAAATAGGGTTTAGGGTTTCAAGATTTAGGATTTGGGGTTTAGGGTTTAAGGTTATATTTGTGGGTTAGAATTTATGGTTAAAATTATTATTTTTAAATAGTGTTTAGGGTTTTGGGATTTAGGATTTGAGATTTGAGTTTATGGTTATATTTATGGGTTAAGGTGTAGGGTTAAAATTATTATTTTCTAATTAGGTTTTAGGGTTTTGTGTTTTGGGATTTGCGATTTAGGATTTAGGGTTTAAGGTTTAGGGTTATATTTGTGGATTAAGGTTTAAGATTAAAAATATTATTTTTCTAAATAGGGTTTAGGGTTTAAGGTTATATTTATGGGTTAGAATTTATGGTTAAAATTATTATTTTCTAAATAGGATTTAGGGTTTTTGGTTTTGGGTTTTGGGATTTAGGGTTTAGGGTTATATTTGTGGGTTACAGTTTAAGATTAAAATTATTATTTTTCTAAATAGGGTTTTGGGATTTATGGTTATATTTATAGGTTAAGGTTTATGGTTAAAATTATTATTTTTTCAAATAGAGTTTTAAGTTTTGCGATTTAGGATTTAGGGTTTTGGGATTTGTGATTTAAGGATTAGAGTTTAGGATTTATGATTTAGGGCTTAGGGTTGTGGTAAAATTGAAAAAAAATTAAAATGAGAACGAAATCATGATTTTTTAAGCGTGGGGAAGGGATTATAATTTATTTTCTTTTGAAAATCGATTCTATTTTATTCTCACTTTTTAATCAAATCAAACATAAAACTGAAAAAAATCAATTCTGATTTCAATACATTCTAATCAAACAAACATGTAATTAAAAATAATATATTATTGGTGACTTAATTATAAATCAATATTACTTGATTTTATTTAATTATATATGAATTATTTTACTTATTTTATTTTTATGTTAATTTTTAATTACATTACCTTTTTACAATCGGTAGATATTAAATTAAAACAACACATTTACTGTAAATATAATCTGGTAACATATTGTTTTATTTTATAAATATATGATTAAACATATTTTTCTTTAATTTAAATTAATCATACTTGTTAATATATTATTTTGAATAAATAATTATTTTATTTTATAAATAAACGATAAATTATATAAAGTATTTAATATTTAAAAATTTAAAATTTATGTATAAATTAAAAATAAAAATAAAATAAAAATTGTCACACAAATTGTGCGTATTTCAAATATTAAAAGAAAAAAAAAAACCTTATCTCCATCAGACTGATAAGCTAATTATCGATCCACAAAAAAACTGTAGCTCACCCACCTACCCCTCAGTGGTGGACCCCAGAAGGAACAATTCAAACTACCCTCACCAAACCCGAGCCTCACATGATAATTTTTTCAAAGGATATTAAATTTTTATTAAATAAATAAAAATTATATCCATAAGATTCAAATTTAAATTTAAAATAACAAAAATAAGGAGTTATATTATATAAGTTATAAATCAATCTCAAAATAAAATAACTAAAAATTATGTAGAAAATTTTGTAGGTTTATCAATAGAAAAAATTCTAATTATTATAATTGATAATATTAATACAATTAATGTGTATAAATTAAAAAATAAATTATATTATTTTAATTAATAATTACTTATGACATTAATAATAATTAAATTACAATTTATAACATAAAATAATGTTAAATCAAATAAGACAGGGAAGTATATTATTTTAACATTTTATTTTTAACATTTATATATATATATATATTTTATTTTATTTAATATTTAAAAATATAATATATATTTTTTATATAACATAAAAAATAATATTTTTTAAAATATAATGAAAAATAAACCTATATAAATAAATATATTATATAAAAAATATAATTATTTTTAATACTAAAAAATATCTCTCAGTTCAAATAATATAACTTTGAAGTTGTAAAATCGATTTAAAAAATGTGCTAATTTTTCCCAAGTTAAATTTTATTATTATGAATATTTAAAAAATCTTAATTTTTTTATATGCAAGTTCTTAAAATGTGATGTATCTTGAAAAATAAAAAAAATAATAGTACTACTTAGATTAAGATATTTATACACTTAAAAAAAATACTTATTTATTACTTATTTTTTATAATTAATTTTTAAATATTTATATCAAAAAAATTATTATATTAATATTTTATTTTAGATATTTTTGAGGTGATATTTTATATCTCATTTAAAAATTATCAATTTAATATAATTTAATAATTAATTAATTTTATTTACGTATAATGTATATATGATATTTAAAAATATTTTTAATTAATTAAATAATATTTTAAAAAATTTAAATAATAAATTTATTTATTTTTTAAAATATTCTTCGATAAGCTAAGATATATTATTAAATACGTAAAAAAAATTAATTAAATAATCGTGCTAAACCGATCGAAACTACAATAAATGATGTCGTGAAAGATATATACCAAACTCACTGGGTCCCCCTGCGTAGTTGGTGAAATCCACTTCTATTTGTATCCATAATCTCCCCTACAATCTCAGATCTTTAGTCCCTCAGAACCTGTCTCAGCCAGAAACTTCAAAAAACACCCCGAAACACCATGCCACCCGAAACTCAAACCCAAGAAGCACCTCCGAATTTCTGGGGCTATATGCCCGAAGATGAGTACTACACATCCCAAGGTGTTCGCAACACCAAATCCCACTTCGAAACCCCTAATGGCAAACTCTTTACCCAGAGCTTCCTTCCTTTAAACCAACCCATCAAAGCCTCCGTTTATATGACTCACGGTTACGGCTCTGATGCTGGTTGGCTCTTCCAAAGAATCTGTATAAACTTCGCCAACTGGGGTTACGCCGTTTTCACCGCCGATCTTCTCGGTCACGGTCGAACTGACGGTCTCCGAGGTTATCTCGGCGATATGGAAAAAGTCGCCGCCACTTCCTTAATGTTCTTCTCCCACGTCCGTCGTAGTGAACCATACAAAGACCTCCCGGCTTTTCTCTTCGGAGAGTCTATGGGTGGGGCTGCTACTATGTTGATGTACTTTCAATCTGAACCGGACACGTGGACCGGTTTGATTTTCTCGGCTCCATTATTTGTTATGCCTGAAGATATGAAGCCCAGTAGGGTGCATTTGTTCGTCTACGGGCTTTTGTTTGGAATAGCTGACACGTGGGCTGCGATGCCCGACAAGAAAATGGTTGGAAAATCGATTAAGGACCCAGAGAAGATGAAGATCATAGCTTCAAATCCGAGAAGGTATACAGGGAAGCCTAGAGTGGGGACCATGAGGGAATTGGCTAGGGTGTGCCAGTATATACAGGATAATTTCTCTAAAGTTACGACGCCGTTTTTGACTGCACATGGGACGGCCGATGGGGTGACGTGTCCGTCTTCATCAAAGTTGTTGTTTGAGAAAGCATCTAGTGTGGACAAGACCTTGAAGCTTTATGATGGGATGTACCATTCGTTGATACAAGGTGAGACTGATGAGAATGCTAATCTTGTATTGAAAGATATGAGGGAGTGGATTGATGAGAGAGTTGAGAGGTATGGACCCAAGAATGGCTCTTCTTGATTGTACGTTGACATTGTACAATACTGTAATTTCTCACATATTTTATCATTAAAAAAATAGTCTATTATATTGGCCTTAATGAAAAAGGGAAAATAATAATAATAATAATAATAATTATTATTATTATTATAATTATAGTTGGTGGAATCTTGAATTCTTGACTGCTTATGGGTGTGAAGAAGAATTAGTAGTTATGGAGTCAATTATAAGCATAAAATAAAATATTTCAAGTATTTATAAAGAGTAAATTAAAACTTATTCTTATAAATTCTTATAAGTAATAAGTATATAATAAATAAATGAGCAACAACCATTAAATTGTTATTTTCGTTTTTAACTTTCTCTTGCATTGTTTTCTTTTTAATTATTATAAAGAAATTTTCTGTAATGTTACTTTCTTAATAGGGTTCTTAACTAATTCGTAATATCAAATTGAAATAATAATATAATAGTGAAAGCAAAGTAATAAATCAGAGTCCCAAAAAAAGTCTAAGATGGAAACAGAATATCCATAAGGGCAATCATGATTCTTTTACCAAATTACACTTATAATATAATTCATCTTTCAACTATTATTAATATATGATATTTATATTTAAAAATAGTTATTAATAGAGCATTCATAACTTAAATAAAAATTTAAATCAGAGTACATTTTATATGAACTATTAATATTTTTATAAAAAATTAAATAATTAAGTTATAGTGAAATAGCATAAAAAATAATTTAAAAATTGAAAACATAACAATACATATTTTGTTTTAAAGAAAAAGTTGATTGTTACTAACTTAATTTAAAAAAAAATTCTTAATAAATATTTTCAAATCACTATTTTTTTTAAAAAATAAAAATAAAAATAATTATTTTAAAACTTCTAATTATAAAATAACATTCTATGTTTAATTCATATATTTTTACTATTAACAAATATTTGATATATTATTTTATTATTGTTTAAATTAAATTATGATTATTTAGATCCGTTAAATATTTAATCTCATTCATAAAATCATGTTCAATATTATTAGTATGTTATTTTTGATTTATAAATTTAAAAGTGTTATTTCTTTTCATCAATTTTTTACCATTTTCAAATACAATTGAGATGTTTGGCTATTATATTGAAAGAATAAAAAAAAAATCCTAGTTATGAACGTGTTTGGACAAATTGTTATTTAAAATTGTTTTGATAGTAAAAAGTTTTTTATTTTATTTTAAATTTAACTTTTACCTTTTTCTCAATGCTCTGAAAACTTCTTACCATAATATAGAGAAATTTATTTATTTTTTTAACATGAATTCAAGTATCGATTTGTAAGATCTAAGTTTCTCCAAATAATCTAATAATAATTCTACTCTTTATTTGTCCTTAACCAATCAATACTACAACGATCAATTTGTAAACGGGTTTGATATACCATGCTTTTTAAGTTTTAACTTATACATTATTAGTTTCTTAGCTTTCTAAATGTAACTTTAAGTTTAATTTCTTGACATTATAGAAAAATAAGTTTAATTTCTTGACATTATAGAAAAATAAGTTTAATTTCTTGACATTATAGAAAAATAAGTTTAATTTCTTGACATTATAGAAAAAAAAAACAAATCGATTATTTTAGTGTATAATAAGACAAAAAGTAAAAAAATCACTTTTATCTCATAGGTCAAATAGTTTCATTATAAAAAAATAAAAAAAATTAAATCACTTTTATTCTGACATTACTTTTTATAAAGTCACTTTTTGTAAAATAATTTTTAATCACTTTTTTCCAAAATAACTTTATCTCAAAGGCTAAAATAGTTCTATTTCAGGAAATATAAACATTTTGCAAAATTACTTTTATCAAGAATTTTATTTTTTAATTTGAAATCACTTTTGTCTTGTAGGCCAAAACATTATTATAAAAAAGTACTTTTTGTAAAATCACTTTTATTTTAGAGGCTAAAATAATTTTATTAAAAAAATAAACTTTTTTGCATAATCACTTTTTACAAAATTTATCATATCTCAAATATTTTATCATGAAATTACTTTTTTCAAAATTAATTTTAAACAACAAAATAATAAATTTGTCAATTAAAAGAGAGTCGTGATATGTACGTGAGTTTTTTTGTTTTTGTTATCAAGAGATTGAAGAAGTGTAATCTTAGACAGCTATCTATTAACTTTATATAAAGGGTGGAGTTTGTCACATTCTATTTATTTGACCTTTATTTTATTTATTTATTTTATGTATTATACACAAAGTGAGTTAGGTGTACCATTTATTCGATAACTTTGTTTTTTTTATACTTTTACAAAATAAGAAACAAAAAGAGAGGAGTATTTTTTTTTGGAAAGTATATTCATGCTTTACATCTTTTCTAATTCCTACTAAAAGTTTGTATTCACGTTATCTACTAGTAATGCGTACAAAACTACAGTTTTGATTATCTACAAATACTCGTATCAAAAATTGAACATAAAATAACGGATACGGTTTGAATTAAATTATACTAGAAAAGCATATCCATTTATACTCGAAATTAAATATATTTATTTAATTTATATATTTATTAAATTAAATTATATATTAATTAAGAATTAGAGTTTATTAAGATTTTTTAAAAAAATTTAGAAAAACTATTTTTTCGAGTATTTTTTAATAACTGTTCCAAACCGTTACTCATAGGTAAATAACCGTCCTTAAACCATAACAATTTTTGAGTATATATTTTATAATTCAATTCGGAAATAATTATATCAAAAACCATCTCTTCTTGTACCCGTTCACATCTTTACTCTCTTTTTTCTTTTATATATATATATATATATAATTACCTATTCCTTGTTATTTATTTGATCAATATTTTATTTTATAATTGATATTTTTTTGAAACTAGTTTGCTAACTTTTTTCTCTTATACCCATAAATAGTACATAGTTATAGACTATACATATTGATTTTTTTTTAAAAATTACATAAAATAACACCAATAAAATTTAAAATAACAAAAACTTCACAATTATTATGGTTTTTTTTAATAAATTACTTACTTTAAATTGAGATATGTACGAATTAGTGAGAAGGGTGTTATTTCTGGTTTTATAAGTTTTAAGTATGTTAGTGTTGTGGTTTTTATTTTTTATTTTTTTACTTTTAAAATTTGGTAGGTATAAAATAGTTCACACTATGTGACATAATACGAGAGGTCCTAATCAACAAATAACTCATAGTCCCCATTAGTAGATAAACGTCAATATCAGTTAAATATCTAACATGATATACGATCGACATTCAAACCCTTAATTATTCGAAATTAGATAATTAAGGAGATAAATCTATAAAATTTTAAAATAAATCTATAACTAAGGGTAAGGGTCATCAGTAGGTATATTATTTTTTATAAATATTCACAACTATCCATTATTAAACACGATCAATTAAATACTACTACACATACAACTTATTCTCTCATTTACAAACATTGAGATCTGAACTCTCTTTCCATAAATATCTCAATGCATCTTTCTACATCACAAGTACAAACATCTCTCTTCCTTCTCCTCATTACACAGAATTACTTAAACATTAGAGGGCATCAATTGTTGATGTTAACAAAAAAGGCATCAACATTTCGTAATGTTTGTGGGAAGTGCTTTGGTAGTTGAATCACAATTAGAGAGAAAGATCTATAGTGTTCTACAATATTCTAAGCTAGGTGGTCCTTGAAAAAAGGTCCTAAAAGTTCAGAAGAAAACTACTCCAAAAGAAGTTCACTCTGCACGGTCTCTAAAGGCTACACCTCACTATCTTTTCAAGATGAATGGACCTATTAAGTCGGACAACCAAACTTCTACAAGGGATAATAAGGTCCCACCTTATGTCCAACAAGTTGTGCAATCGTCTGTATAGGTGGGAGAGCTAAGACTCCATCCCCGATAAAGGACAGAAAGAAATAGTTCACACTTCTTTTAGTCCCACTAGTAGGGTCACTTGATAGGTACATCTATCACATCATCAACAACCAATATATAGCTAGACATGGATTATCTACCATACCCCAAGAATGGTTGGACAAAATGTGTGAATAAATAATGGCTGGCCAAACTCGATGGTGCTGCATAAGCATGGCCAATTGACCCTCATAAGGTCACAAGCGCTTCAACCTGAAGACGTCCCTATGTCATCTTCTAATGACCATCACACACTAGATCTAGTCTATAGCCACATAGGCCCAAACTGGAGACATGATCCACTCTAACAAGGAAGCTCAAAGGTCAAACAAGCAGGTTTATTCCATAAGTCCATAAACCAACATATGTGAAACATAGCCACTACCACCAAATGTTAACTCAATTTTTGACACCTTTAAAGAGTAAGGAATCCTAGGTTATTGAACATGAAAGCTCAATTGGTCGGACACTATGGCACAACTAAAAAGGGACCATGCATCATCTAAAAAATTTGAGACCACCCATAAAATGATCACGTTTCTAATATCCTCCATAAAGCATTTCATGTTGAGTGGATACAAGATGAGGCCACATGTGCTACCATGCATTGCTAGCATGAACTAGTACCAAATAGGCCAATTATGCATAGGACAAGGAGAAAACTAGTCTGATTCATCTGATAGACATAGAAACCAATTAGGGGTTGTTTACCCACTTTTGGCTATTCTTGGGGAAGTAAAACTTGTTTCGAAACCCCCTCAATGAGACGATTCCAAAGGCTATACATTTGAAATTTTTTGATATAAATACAAAAATAATTTTGAAAAAATATGTGTAGGAAGAAACTATTCACCCATCCAATTTAGTTAAAATTATGGGTGAATAATTTTCCATTGATCCAATGCATCAAAATAATATTTTGAAAGATATTATTTACTCTTTCAGTCATCATCATCACAATGGACATAAAGAGTAACATATGGTTCTTAACAAAGAATGAAATAATGAGCTAGTTTTAACACTTAAAATTATTAAGATAACATTCCAAACTATCCTAGAATCACATCCCAAGGTTGGTCCAACTTTTCATCTTAAAAATTTTCACATGGTATTCATACGAAGTTTGATTGATGATGTGAACTACCATGATGGGAACCAAACTCATGGCCTGCCATACAAAGTTCATTCTCAAAGTGCAAAGTCATCCACCTATGGATGTCCAAAAAATCCCCTCAGACCATCCATCCTTGACCAGTTGGGACACTTTGTCCAAGCTAGACATGTTAAACATGTGACCTTAGCAGCTAGTCACCAATCTAGAAATTATCACCTATGATGGTTCTAAAAACCCTTGGAGTACATGGAAAACTTAAAGAGATGGGACCACGTGTCACATTGACATCATGAAGAACACATTCTAGACTATTTTGGAGTGTCTCCATAATCCATTAGATCTATAACCATTTTTCGTCAATATAGACCCCCTGTGATATCTTTAAATGCCTAAAGCACCATACTATTGCCTCACAAGCCGTGTGGTTCACATTGATACTTCAAAGGCATACAATCTCACAAATAGATAAGACCATGATCTGGTTGAAAAATAAACTCTGGGTTAGAGCCAAATATATATATGATATGTCTAAAACATTCATGCAACAAAATAAAGTGTGCAACCTAAAATTGGACCCAACCATCAAATTGGATTGTGTGGTGTAAAACCATCACATATCATCCAAGATGCATACCTCCATATGAATTATTTCAAAAGAAGTTCTATGAGAATGTCCTAGGAATGCACTTCAAAAATCCACCCAAGTCTCTTATGAGAATACTTGGTGATATCGATATAATCAACCAAGTTTGAACATAGACTCAATGAAGTGACACATAATTTCCAACTCTAGAACAAATTATGCGTCCACTCATATATTTTATGTCCAGGATAATGTTCTAACTTCTCTAAGATTACATAAGTTCACATGATGCCTAAAAGGCAGACATTCAAGAGGTGGGCATGGGTCAAGAAGGGCCCACAATAGAGTTTTAAAAAGGTCATTCCTACACAAGGCCATAGGATTTTGTCCCTTATATACCATCTAAATCAAAAGCTCTAGAGATAATAATTGTCTTGAAAGAGAAAAAAATGGCACAAGATGTTAATCATGAGAAAAAATATAGGACAAAAGCAATGCCCCTTACGATAAAAAGACAGATAGTGCTTTAGTTGCACTTTCATTTTAATGAAATTATTTAAGCCAAGCTTGTCTACATTCGTGGAAATTGGCAAGGAAAGGGGGGGGGGGGGGGGGGGGGGGGAGTCCAATCTACAAAGGGATTGAAAGGTGTGAATTGGGAAAGGTCACATGCTAGTATCCTCATGATAAGGAGTTTCTACAACTTCTACAGCCCATCTCTATGGGCCATGCTCGACCTTTGAATAGGTAGCAACTATACCTCGAGTTTAGAAGTTGCTACAAATTTTGCACCTGATCTCTACGGGCCATGTTGAACCTTTAAATAAGTAGAAACTATGTCACAGGTCCAAGATTGCTACAATTTCTACACCCTACCACTAGAAGTCGTGTTGGATATTTGAATAAGCAACAACAATGCCCTAAGTCTAGGATTTGTTATAACTTTTGTACCCTATTTATGAAAACACAAATCTACTCATATTGGGGACCTCAAGTCTCTAACCCTGGCTGTTGATAAAAACTACCAAGCATGAACTGAATGCAACGAAACTCATGATATGATGGAATAATCCACCAAGGATTACAAAAAGTTTTCTAAGTCTCAAGACCTAATGCTTGGATGACTTGATAAACTCTAGCAAACGAAGTAGAAGTGTTGGTATACCAAGAACACTTTGGCTAAAAAAAAAAACTACTCTTAGTTAGAAAAAAATGAAAATAAATAATATGAAAGTGATAAAGTTTAAGCATGAGTACAATGGGTACAAAGTTAAACTGAAAGTGACTGGCCTAACTAATGGAAAAATGATAAATTGAGCCAATATAAGCCTATCGATATGGTATATGGCCAAATATGGTACATGGTTAGACACGACACATGTGACCTGACATGGTACATGGCTAGATCTGATACATGTGACCTTATATGGTACATGGCCAAACATGACAAATGTGACCCAACATGATACATGGTCGAACACGTCACATATGAACTGACATAGTACATGGTCGAACAAGGTGTATGTGACCTAACATGCTATATGGCCGGACATAGCTATTTTACCTAACATGGCACATGTGACATGATATGGTACTTGACCAGACATGACACATGTGATCAGACATGATCCACATGACCAAACAAAGTAAGCATGGCCAGGTATATCATATGTAGTGAGACATAATGTATATGCCTAACTAGGGTACATGTGCATAGACATGTAATATTCTACATCACTCTAGACCTATTTTCCAATAGGTACACATTATAGTATACTAGTAATATGTACACACCATAGTGTACTAGCACTGTAGATGCCAATAAGAGGCATGCACAAAAAGCACCTATCATATCTAAATAGACGAGGTCATAGCTGGGCCTCACCAAAAAGTAAAAGAAGCATATGGATGTAACACAAGTACAAAATCCCAAGCACATGATTCAAAGTACAGAAATAACATAGCAATATGGCATATAGATATGTCCAAAAGGTCTACACAAAGACTCAAACTCTAACATCATGATCCCAGCATGTGGCAAACTACTAGGCCCTATGACTCTATTAGGTATGTCATAGTTCACAAGTTCCATGAACTTTGAAAATCTAGAATAGGGAATGGCTTTGATGAAGTCACAGTGGAAGCATCTAGTTCAATGGGTCGTGAACCTATACCATCTATAAATTCAAAAATACTTGAACATAAATAAAGGCCCAAAACTTACTATCTGAGTCGAGAGGATTGTCACCCTCCGGTATGGCCACTACAAGGTGCAAACCTTAGTAAGTAAATCACTCAAGAAGTACAAAGTTTGAAACACATGAATTTTCAAAACATCTTTGGTCTCTAAGACCAACTGAAGGTTGAAAAACATAGACTTTTATCTCATATAGACTTTTATCTAATGGGCCACGATGCCTTATCCACTACCTTCCTAGGTCATGCCACATCATGTATTTTCCTAAATAATGAACAACTCCAATGGTGCACTTCTACATGTCCTTCCTTATTAGGTACTGTCTGTCTAACCACAAGTCTACACTCCGAATAAAGTTCAGAGATGAGTCAAGCATAGAATTTATTAAATAGACCAGTATATTGGTCCTACCTGAACTTGAGGTAATCAAGACATGATCCCTTACTACCTAAACCCCTCAAAAAAGTCAAGAACTCTGTGCATCCATGAAACTTCGATACAATAAGGGACAAACATGCACAAGTTAGAAAACTAACCATAACAAAGAAAATCTTAAGTGTTAAAGAGTAGAGATATCTATAAGTGAAATATCAAAACCACCACACTTACGTAGTCCTCTTAGAAAAGGGTAGTCATGTCATTGACAAATCTTGTAATAATTTGAAACCATCATCACAGATAGAATTGCATCACCATGATTGTCAAGAACCATCACATAGCTCAACATACACCCAACCACTAACACATGCATCCGAGCCATCCATACTATGGTCAAACACACATGGTGGTCAAACCAAAGCCACATACTCCATGAGTGGTTGGACCATGACAAATATATCATAACTGAACCATGGATGGACATTTTATAAGTGGTTGGACTATATATGACAGACATACCATGAGTGTCCATACACACTATGGTCAAACACTCTATAAGTGGTTGGACATTCCATGAGTGATTGGACCATGATTGATCGAATCTTGGTCATCCACTCCTCTACTAATTCTCTACCTAACAGCCACCTCATGCAGCCTATCCTGGTTCATGCTCGTTAATCCTCATGATGGCTAACTTTGATCACATTCATCAATCACTCCATCCTTCATTAAGCTCTTGGGTACCCCGTGGACTCACAAATCTATTCACTTGGAGGGTGAACCCATTGAGTAGTGATTTTTGATGTCGACATAACTCCCTAACCAAAAGTTCGATTAAGAATCCATAAAAACCATCGATAATGAGACATCACCACACATATTTTGAGTGCTTAGGAAAAACAAAAAAATATTCATATAGGAAATTAAAGATCACGTAAGGGTGGACTCGACACCACTAATGAGATTCAAAAAATAGTGAATTTAGATGGTAATGGAATGACAAAATAGGCCTCCTAGCCTATCAGGCCTAGCAAATATAGGGGTTGATATTAGATGTAAAATAGTTTATGTCATATGGTATAATATGAAAGGTTTTAGTCAGTAAATAACTTACAGTCCACCCCAATCAATACTCAGTTAGTGAATAAACATCAATATGAGTTAAATATTTAACATGATATACTATCGACATTTAAGTCCTTAATTATCTGACAATAAGATAGCTAAGGAGATGAAGCTCTGACATTTAAAGGTAAGTCTATTACTAAGGGTAGGGATCATCAGTAGGTATATTATTTCCTATAAATATTCACCATTAAACATAATCAATTAACTACTTCTATACATACAACTTTCTCTCTCATATACAAACCTTGAGATTTAAACTTTCTTTCTCTAAATATTTCCTTACATGTCTCTACATCACAAGGAGAGATATCAGTCTCTTCATTATCAGAATTTATTTAAGCATCAGAGGGCCAAAAGCCACCACACCCTATGGTAGTCATCCGAAGTCCAAATAATGTGTTTTCTTTTGTCAAATACAGATGAATCAAGAAGTGTACCAATCATTAATGTTAACAAAAAATATCACGAACAAAACTCATTTATGTTCTTTTATAATTTTTTTTATAAAACTTGATTCATGCATCATAAAATATTTTACAATATAATTGACATTTTGTTACTAAATCATCTTAGAGTTACTTAAACCTTCCACCTTTCTCATTTAACATACAATTCACAAATCTCTTGATGCACATAGCATTGTTCTTTTTTACATCATCAAGAGAACTAATAAAGTTATGATATGGTAAAAGATAGATTTGATATTATCATTCTTCTTTTTTTAATGCACAAATATTTCAAGAATTAGAAATTAAAATTAAAATAAACACATGCAAGTTTAAAAGTAAATAATTTTTTTTATCACAACTTAATACATGCATACATGTCACAATGTAACTAGTTTCTGTTGGTAAATAGGTTCACAATTATTTTAATATCTCATGTAATATTACATCACTCAATGCATAAAACATTACTTAAAAATAAAAATAAAACAAAATAAAAGGAGCATCTGCCCCAAACCTAATAGGATTTGGATACTATGTTGATCTGAACTTTACTTACCTTTTAAGTCTCTATCCTTAAAAATGCATCTAATGATACACATCTTTCTATATTATTAAATAAATTTTTTATTATAAATAAAATTGAAAAGAAAAAAATATTCATCTATTAATATAAAAAAAATCATCACTAGAGGATACACTCCCAACCTAGCAAACCTATAATGTATTTTGATTTAAATGTACCTTTCGTAAAGCATGGAATTTGTGTGAAGAATCAAACCCATTTGCAAATATTGTGATCTGAACATCGAAAGGACAGAGAATTGCAAAATTTCAAATGAACCCCTAATATCGATAGCCTATTAACGCCAAGCAAGTTCTTCGTATTTCCACGTGTTTTTCATGAACAATGGAAACACAATGTAAATAGAATTTCATCAACAGTTTGTTGTTTTAAAACAAAGGAAATGTTTTTGAGTCATGTACCCAAACAGGCCGTTAAAATTTTTGGTGTCCTCTATATACATTCGAGATCTTGCCATTTTGGTCGTTGCATATTATACTAGCTAGTATATTAACTTTGTCGAGGTTACTAGGAAATCAAAGCTTAAAGTTCAGGTTTGAAAATCTGGATTTTGTTTATAACTTGTTGGGGGAGATTGTGTTATTGTTTCACGTCACCACTTGACTGGTTAATGATCAACATACAATTATCACTCAATCATCTCACAGTTAAAATTTGATTTAAATTAAATCAGATGAAATATTTAGGTAATCTTATCCAATATGATAAATATCAAAAAAAGATATGATCAGATATAGAATATTAATCAATATCTCACAGTCTATATTTGACTGATTAATGATCTGCATGCAGTCATCACTCAATCATTCACAGTCTATATTTGATTTAAATTAAATCATACAAAATATTCAGGTAATATTATATATCCAATATAATAAATGCTAGAAAAAGATATGATCAAATCTAGAATATCAATATCTCAATAATATGAAAATAACATCAACCTATGAATAGGCTTAACATCCCAGTCATTTTAAGCACACTTTCTATTTCTTTCATCAAGATTTAGTTTCTTTATCAATTTGTCAATTATAAGAAAAGAGTAGATTTGACATCGCCCGGTGTTGCCGTCCCTTATTTTATAGGATCTGAACTCTAGTAAGAGTGAAGATCAAAGCTAGCAGAAATTGACTTCAAGATAACCTTGACCTGTCAAATCACTTGCTAGATATTGACTATATACCCTCGTTCGTTTGTTCTTAATTTTGCAGTTTCCATCTTTCATGGGAGACATCTCTACTTGCACAGGAATTGCAATTTCACAATGATGTTACTAAAATTATATTTGACAAACATGATTAATTATCAAAAAAAAAAAAAAAAAAAAAAAGAAGAAGAAGAAGAAGAAGAAGACCAATATGGATGACGAGTTTCTGCTAAGATCACACTAATAGTTCTACTCCTGATAGGAGTTGGCTTCTTTTCTTTGATATTATTTTGTAGTCCACTCGTTCCTACCCTCGCACTTTCAAGTCCCTCCTACATTTAAGAGGAAGAAAATACAAATGTTAGGTGCAATCATAAATGGTAGGTACAATCACAATTGGTAAATACAACCACAATTAGTAGGTGCAACCATAAATGGTAGGTATAACTACAAATAGTAGGTACAACCACAAATGATAGGTGCACCTACAAATGATAGATGCAACCACAAATGGTAGATGCAACTATAAATTGTAGATACAACCACAAATGTTAGGTGCATCTAACATTGATATGCAATTTTGCCTACAAATAGGCAATGTCTTTGCCTTAGAGACATCAACACACCAAAACAAGAAAAGAAGCAAAGCAAAGCCAAATGAACAATTTTCTTTAAAGAAAAATAGTGTTGTGTGTAAGAAAGTGGGAGAGAATATCTTAGAAAAATATTCGGATATTTTTCTAAAAGAGGAGTGACAAAATAGTGAGTTTGGGAAACACTTGTGTGACACTATTTTGGATTTATCTAAATTTGTTCTATTGCCTCTCACTTTGTACCTATTAATTTTATTAGTAGAAGAAATATTTTTCGGAGTTTTTCGCGTAGACTTACCCCAAATTAAAGGGTGAACCACGTTAAATTTCCGTTGTCATTATTCTACTCTATTGAATTCATTTTATCTTTATCCGTTGTGCCCAACAACTGGTATCAGAGCTGGTTTAGTAAAATTCTTAATATGCTCTGTGGTTGCAGCATAGACTGATCTGCCACATCAGAAAAGATTTTATTAGGTCCAGGGCACATTTATTTACAGAAAAAGAAACACAACAAAAAAAAATGTCAAGCCAAGATATAGATATTGAGAAATTTAATGGAAATAATAATTTCTCTTTATGGCAAAGGAGGATGAAGGATATTCTCATTCAACATAAGGTCCATAAGGCGTTGTTAGGAAAAGAAAAGAAGGTAGCAACCGTCACCGAGGAACAATGGGAGGAAATAGATGAGATTGCAGCTAGTACAATCCGTCTAAATCTCTCAAACAGTGTCTTGCAAAATATTGAATCAAAAAATTGCAAGACTGCTATAGAAACATAGAAGACTCTAGAAAATGTGTACATGTCAAAGAACCTTGCCAATAAATTTTATTTGTTGAAGGAGCTATATCAGATGAGGAAGGAAGATAATGTGAGCATGTTAGCAATTTCAACAACAAGCTTTCTCACTTAGCAAGATTTAATGTGAGTTTCGGCGATGAAGAGAAAGTTGTGATGTTGTTAGCATCACTACCCTCATCATATAATCATATCACAACAACTCTGACTTATGAAAAAGACAAGATGAAGTTTGAAGTTGTTTTAGAAGCCTTGTTCTCATATGAGAAACAAAACAAGGAAAGAGATTCAGAAGCATAAGCCCTTATCACAGAGTCTAGAGGAAGGAGATTGTACAAAGAACAAAAACCCAGAAGTAATAGCAGAGGCAAATCAAACAAATTTTCCAATGTTGAATGTCGTCACTGCAAGAGGAAGGGTCATATTAAGAAATTTTGTCGGGTGTTCAAGAAGGAACAAGAAACGAACAAAGGCAAAGTAACTAAGAAAGACGATAGTAGTGATAATGAGCAAACAAATACCATAGACGAGTTCAATATCGTTTATGATGAAGATTTTATCAATCTTGCATCACACGAGACCAGCTAGGTGATTGATAGTGGTGCTACAGTTCACGCTACATCGCGTAGAGAAGTTTTCTCATCATTCACACCTGGAAGTTTTGGTGTTATTAGAATGGGAAATGAAGGCCTGTCAAAGGTAGTAGGCAGAGGAGACGTTTTCTTGGAAACAAAGAACATAACCAGACTATTTCTGAAGGATGTCAGACATATTCTAGATATGCGCCTGAATTTGATATCTGTGCACAAACTTGCAAATGAAGGATATTGTAGCTTCTTCATTTATGAAAAATGGAAACTTACAAAAGGCTCCTTAGTAGTGGCTAGAGGTGAGAAGCATACAACTATGTATATAATGAAAGCGAAGCTCTCCACCGACACAGTAAATGTCATAAAGAAAGATAATGCAATTGATTTATGGCATAAGAGACTCAGTCACATGGGTGAAGTACATTTGGAGAAATGTGTTCATTGTGTAGCAGGAAAGCAAAATAGGGTTGCTTTCAAGAGCTTCCCTCCTTCCAGAATGAATAATATTTTAGATCTGATTCATTCAAATTTATGTGGACCAATGCCAAAGTCACTTGGTGGTGCTCAATACTTTGTGACTTTCATTGATGATCATTCAAGGAAGACGTGGATATATCTTCTAAAGACAAAGGATCAGGTGCTAGATGTCTTCAAAGAATTTCAAGCCTCAATTGAGAGACAGACTGGAAAGAAGTTGAAATGCATCCGGATAGACAATGGTGGAGAATACACAGGACCTTACTATGCTTATTGCAAAAAGCATGGTATTCGGCATCAGATGACACCTCCAAAGAAACCGCAGTTGAATGGCTTAGCTGAGAGGATGAACAGAACTTTGATGGAGAGAGTTAGATGTCTACTTTCACATGCAAAGTTGCTAAAACTTTTTGGGGGTGAAACCATACTCACAGTTGCATATGTGTTGAATCTTTCACCCTGTACTCCTATCAAGATGGATGTTCCAGATAAAGTGTGGTTAGGAAAGAATGTTTCCTATGATGATCTACGAGTGTTTGGCTGCAAAGCATTTGTTCATATCCCTAAGGATGAGAGATCCAAACTTGATGCCAAAACAAGACAATGTATTTTTATTGGCTATGGTTAAGATCAATTTGGCTATAGATTTTACGATCCAGTTGCAAAGAGACTTTTCAGGAGCCGTGATGCTATATTTGTTGAAGATGAGACCGTTGAAGATATTACCAAAATGAAGAAAGATGTTCCAAATTCCAATGGTGACTCATAAGATTTGGAATTAATTCCTCCAACATTAGTGCCAAGACAAGTTGGAGATGAAGACCAGGTTTATCCACCTGATGAAGATGATGCTCCCATAGAAGTTGGTTCTGAAGATGAAGGAAATGATGATGTTCATTATCCAGTACTAACACCTATGCATTTTCCTATTCCACTGAGAAGAATTGATAGAATGAGACGACCTTCTATCTCATATCCTCCAGATGAGTATGTAGCTTTCACTGATGAGGGAGAACCTGAGAGTTATGAAGAGGCCATAGATGACGAATCCAAACAAAAATGGATTGAAGCCATGCAAGATGAGATGAAGTCCTTGCATGAGAACAAAACCTTTGAGCTGATGAAGCTGCCTAAAGGGAAGAAGGCCTTGAAAAATAAATGGGTATTCGGGGTGAAGCATGAAGGACACAGTTCCAGTCCGTGATACAAAGCCAGACTAGTTTTCAAAGAATTCGGCCAAAGAAAAGGTGTTAACATTGATGAGATTTTCTCTCCAGTTGTGAAAATGACATCCATTCGTACTGTGCTAGGGTTAACATCAAGTTTTAACTTGGAGGTTGAGCAAATGGATGTCAAAACTGCCTTCCTACATGGTGACTTGGAAGAAGAGATATACATGGAGTAGCCAGAGGGTTTTCAAGAAAAGGGAAAAGAAGATTATGTCTGTAAATTGAAGAAAAGTCTCTACGACTTAAAACAGGCACCAAGACAATGGTACAAGAAGTTTGAGTTTGTTATGGGGGAGCAAGGCTACAAAAAGACTACTTCAGACCATTATGTTTTTGTGCAGAAATTCTCTGATGATGATTTCATTATTATTTTGCTCTATGTGGATGATATGTTGATTGTTGGTCGGAATATTTTCAGAATCAACAACTTGAAAACACAGTTGAGTAAGTCTTTTTCCATGAAAGACTTGGGGCCAGCAAAACAGATTCTTGGCATGACTATTATTAGAGACAGAGGCGCCAAGAAATTATGGTTGTCACAGGAGAAGTACATTGAGAAAGTACTTCAGAGATTTCATATGAATAAGGCTAAAGCGATTAGTTTTCCTCTTGCTAATCACTTTAAGCTAAGTTTTAAGCAAAACCCTTCTATAGACAAAGAGAAGGAAGAGATGGAAGAGGTTCCATATGCTTCGGCAGTTGGAAGTCTAATGTATGCCATGGTTTATACACGGCCAGATATCACTCATACAGTTGGAATCGTGAGTAGATTCCTTTCAAATCCAGGAAAGGAACATTGGGCTGCAGTGAAATGGATTTTCAGGTATCTTCGAGGTTCTTCCAAAATATGCCTATGGTTTGGAAATGACAAACCTGTGTTAGTTGGATACATAGATGCAGATATGGTTGGTGATGTGGATTTCAGAAAATCCACTTCAGGTTACCTGATTACATTTGCAGAGGGAGCTGTGTCATGACAATCAAAGTTACAAAAATATGTTGCACTATCCACTACCGAAGCAGAGTTTATAGCAGCAATGGAAGCATGTAAAGAGTTGCTATGGATGAAAAAGTTCTTGAAAGAACTTAGGTTGAAACAAGACAGTTATTAGTTATTTTGTGATAGTCAGAGTGTTATCCATCTTGGAAAGAATGCCTCCTTTCATTCGAGATCAAAACATATTGATGTGAGATATCATTGGATTAGGGATGTATTGGAGAAGAAGCTATTACAACTTGAGAAGATCCATATAGAAGAAAATGGATCAGAAATGTTGACAAAAATTCTCCCAAGACAAAATTTTGAATACTATCGTTTAGTTGCTGGATTAGTGGAGCCCTCTATGTAGTCGGGAGGAGGAGATTTGTAAGTCCTTCCTACATTTAAGAGGAAGAAAACACAAATGTTAGGTGCAACCATAAATGGTAAGTGTAACTATAAATAGTAGGTGCAACCACAATTGGTAAGTGCAACCACAATTGGTAGGTGTAACTACAAATGGTAGGTACAACCACAAATGGTAGGTGCAACCACAAATGGTAGATGCAACCACAAATTGTAGATGCAACCACAAATGTTAGGTGCATCTAACATTGATATGTAATTTTGCCTATAAATAGGCAATGTCTTTGCCTTAGAGACATCAACACACCAAAACAAGAAGAGAAGCAAAGCAAAGCCAAATGAGCAATTTCCTTTGAAGAAAAATAGTGTTGTGTGTAAGAAAGTGGGAAAGAATATCTTAGAAAAATATTGGGATATTTTTCTAAAAGAGGAGTGAAAAAATAGTGAGTTTGAGAAATAATTATGTGACACTATTTTGGGTTTATCTCAAGTTGTTCCATTGCCTCTCACTTTGTACCCATTAATTTTATTAGTGGAAGAAATATTTTTCGGAGTTTGTCCTGTGGACTTAGCCCAAATTAAATGGTGAACCACGTTAAATTTCCGGTGTCATTATTCTACTCTGTTGAATTCATTTTATCTTTACCCGTTGTGCCTAACACGCATACCTATGGTACAACTTGGGATTGTAAGGTGTAATACATCATAAGAGGTTGTTGATGGCGCACTGATGAGTGCTCAAAAAGCACTAAAATAACCATGATTTTATGCACATTAATTGATTAAAAATATATATATTTATATGTTTTATCATATATTTATATAAATTTGTCTTTTTCAGAATCACGGGTATTTTTATTGTTTTTCAGGTATTTTGGCTTTAAAACGTAACTTAAAGACTCAAAGAAGAATACTTGAAGCAATACATCACAAATATATTAATAAATAAATGAGGAAAGGTCAACAAACATGGAAAAATAGGACAAAATGGGTCAAAACTGTCAAAAAAGAGAAAATCGCGCCCAACTGCCCCGCCGTGCGCCCAACCACACGCCCCAGCGCCCACACCCGCGCGCGCCCCAGCGCGTGGCTACTGTTCACGCGCGCACTGCTACGCGCAGCAACAGCCTCCCGCGCGTACCCTTACGCGCCCAGCAGCCCTTCCACGCGCGCCGATGCCTTTTCGCCCTATTTTTCACGTGCAGCCACCCCCATGACATCATCAATGACCTCAGCAATTCCATTACGCGGTTTTACATTTTTTTAACATTTGTTTACTCATTTTTTCTCTCCATCCTCACCTATAATTACCCCCCCTTCCCTTCACTTCAAAACACACCTTCAACACCTCAAAATACATTCTTTTCTCTCTTTCTTTCTCTCTTTTCTTAGATTTTTAGTTTTTTTTAGTTTTTAGCTTTTCTTAGTTAATTTCTCTTAGTTTTAGAGTTCTTCCCTTTTTGGGAAGAACTAGTTATGTTTATGTAATTTATTAGCTTTTTGATTCAATAAATGTGAGTGCAAATTCCGCTTGGAGGTTTTCCAGCAACGGGAATAGCGTCGAAGTTCTGTAAGGATTTTATTTTCTTTACAGTTATTTTTATGCTTTATTCTTACATGTTATATTTAATTTGTCTATGGTTAAATTTAACTGTGCTGGCTGTTTAGTAAATATGATGTAATAATAACGTTGTTATGCTTGCGAAATATTAAATAGGTAAAAATCTATAAAATGAATTGATTTTGTTTTTATTCAGGATTTTATATTAAGAATGTTAGAGAGAAATATATTATTTTTCATTACAAACTTAAACCTGAAAATTAGATTATAAGGTTTAGTTATCCGGTCTGATTTAGAGTAATGCTCTTTTATTTGATGGTACAATCGCCCGGTAGTTAGAGTGAAGCTCTATTTCAAAAGTTTTTATAAGAATTATTATCTGAAAATGTATTGACGACATGTTTTCAGCAGTGTTTTTAAAACTTAAAAGTTAGTACTCAGATAACTAAATTCTTAGGTTTAATTTGGACACCTTGAATAAAGTTTAAACTGTCTAAGCCCACCAAAGGTGGCATTTAAATGGTTTATTTTCAATCTCTTAGAAAAAGGAATTAATTTAATTAAGCATATTAGTTATCAACCCCACCCATAGGTGCTAATTGATTTGTTTAGTTAACAAAGAATATCTAACCCCACCAAAGGTGGTATTCATACAAAAAAGAGAGAATCAATAAATATCAATTCATATCTTTAATAACCTAGATAATATGAGCAAGCATAATTAACTTAGTTATTATATACATAAATACTCTGCCATTATAAATGATAAAATTTGCATAAATGTTTATTGAATCTAGGTTTATTTTTATGTCATTAGATTAAAAACACAAAACCCCAAAATATCGTGACAGGATGTTTAGGATTTAATTTCATTTTTAAAAGTTTGAATAATAAATTAGAAACCACATACATTCCTTCCTTAGATCGACCTTAGGAGTATACTTATCATTTTCTACGAAATGATTCGTGCACTTGCGAGAGTTTTATAAATATTAAAACCAAAGTATTGGCAAGAATCGACGATATCGGTTTTCGCTTATCAAGTTTTTGGCACCGTTGCCGGGGAAGGAAAAGCGGTTTTTAAATTATTTATCAAAATTTTAAAAACATTTTTGTGCTGTAAATAATTGTGATTTTTTTTGTTTTTTTAAAAAAATAATAATCAAATTTCAAATTTCATAAGAAATAATAAAAAATAAAAAAAAATTTATTCTTAAATTAATTTTTGATTTTGTTGTAATTTTAGTTTTTGATTTGATTTTTTTTATTGTTTCTGTTGATTTTTAGATTTAGTTCAATGTTTGTGGGTATCATTACTGAAAACCCTCACGAGACTCAAACTCGTCCACTAGGGCAACCTAGGGGTTTAAAGGCTTGTTGCATAGACTAAATACAACCGTTTCAATCCACGAAAGTGATTTAAGATAGTTTAATTTTTAGTTTTTATCGCTTCTCTTGGTAAGGGACTAGCAAGAAGCTGGTTGGGGATTGTGATGAGTGCTCAAAAAGCACTAAAATAACCATGATTTTATGCACATTAATTGATTAAATATATATATATTTATATGTTTTATCATATATTTATATAAATTTGTCTTTTTCGGAATCACACGTATTTTTATTGTTTTTTAGATATTTTGGCTTAAAAACGTAACTTAAAGACTCAAAGAGGAATACTTGAAGCAATACATCACAAGTATATTAATAAATAAATGGGGAAAGGTTAACAAATATGGAAAAATTGGACAAAATGGGTCAAAAAGGTCAAAAATGTCAAAAAGGAGAAAATCGTGCCCAGTTGCGCCCCCAGCCACACGCCCCAGCGCCCACACCCGCGCGTGCCCGCGTGCGCCAGCCTTCCAATCTGCGCGCACTACTGCGCGCAGCGAAAGCCTCCCGCACGCGCCCAGCATCCCTTCCGCGCGCGCCGATGCCTTTTCGCCCCATTTTTCACGTGCAACCACCCCCATGACCTCATGCTGATGTCATCAATGACCTCAGCAATTCCATTATGCGCTTTTACATTTTTTTAACATTTTTTACTCATTTTTTCTCTCCATCCTCACCTATAAATACCCACTTTCCGTTCACTTCAAAACACACCTTCAACACCTCAAAATACATTCTTTTCTCTCTTTCTTTCTCTCTTTTCTTAGATTTTTAGTTTTTCTTAGTTTTTAGCTTTTCTTAGTTAAATTCTCTTAGTTTTAGAGTTCTTCCCTTTTTTGGAAGAACTAGTTATGTTTATGTAATTTATTAGCTTTTTGATTCAATAAATGTGAGTGAAAATTTCACTTGGAGGTTTTCCAGCAACGGGAATAGCGTCGAAGTTCTGTAAGGATTTTATTTTCTTTACAGTTATTTTTATGCTTTATTCTTACATGTTATATTTAATTTGTCTGTGGTTAAATTTAACTGTGCTGGCTGTTTAGTAAACATGATGTAATAATAACGTTGTTATGCTTGCGAAATATTAAATAGGTAAAAATCTATAAAATGAATTAATTTTGTTTTTATTCAGGATTTTATATTAAGAATGTTAGAGAGAAATATATTATTTTTCATTACAAACTTAAACCTGAAAATTAGATTTTAAGGTTTAGTTATCCAGTTTAATTTAGAGTAATGCTCTTTTATTTGATGGTACAATCGCCCAGTAGTTAGAGTGAAGCTCTATTTCAAAAGTTTTTATAAGAATTATTATCTGAAAATGTATTGACGACATGTTTTCAGCAGTGGTTTTAAAACTTGAAAGTTAGTACTCAGATAACTAAATTCTTAGGTTTAATTTGGACACCTTGAATAAAGTTTAAACTGTCTAACCCCACCAATGGTGGCATTTAAATGGTTCATTTTCAATCTCTTAGAAAAAGGAATTAATTTAATTAAGCATATTAGTTATCAACCCCACACATAGTGTTAATTGATTTGTTTAGTTAACAAAGAATATCTAACCCCACCAAAGGTGGTATTCATACAAAAAAGGGAGAATCAATGAATATCAATTCATATCTTTAATAACCTAAATAATATAAGCAAACATAATTAACTTAGTTATTATATCCATAAATACTCCTACATTATAAATGATTAAATTTGCATAAATGTTTATTGAATCTATGTTTAATTTTATGTAATTAGATTAAAACACAAAAACCCGAAAATATCGTGACAGGATGTTTAGGATTTAATTTCGTTTTTAAAAGTTTGAATAATAAATTAGAAACCACATACATTCCTTCCTTAGATCGACCTTGGGAGTATACTTATCATTTTCTACGAAATGATTCGTGCACTTGCGAGAGTTTTATAAATATTAAAACCAAAGTATTGGCAAGAATCGGCGATATCGGTTTTCGCTCATCACGCACAAGCTAATCAAGTGATCGATTATGTGGTTGCTGATCAAGCTCATCAAAAGGTTGCTGCTATTTCAAGTATACAACCAATAGCACACGCACATGTACCGATGAAGATCGTTTGCTAATATTGTAAAGCTCCCTCAAGCACACAAGAACTGCAGTGCACTTGTTTGCAGCTGATAGATAGTGTTAGTTTGTTAACGAGTTAGTTACTTGGAAATGTGTAGAAGAATAGTGTTGTAATCAAGTGTATTTCGATACATGTACACCTCATTAGCTTGATTTGTATAAAAAAAGCTAAGTGATAAACAACATGCGTTGTATTCATTTTGCTCAATCAATTAATAAAATATTCAGTTCATCTCTTTCTCTCCTTATTAATTTTACTTACAACCAAACACTATTTTGTCCTTAATTTCTTAGGGATGACTCATCTTCTTGCAGCAGTAACATTTTTAGCAAGTTCCAAGTACAATTTATTTGCCCCGGTCGATCCCTACAAAGAAATGGTGTTTCTTTCCTTAGATATGAGGACCCCATAAATATAGTGTGGGGACAAATATGTTAAAGGTAGTGTAAGAAAAATGTTACCGATATACTGAAAAGTACTGCTTGGGTTGAGTCGTGGACTAATTCACGGACTAATTCGCTCTCTTTAAGACGTTTCGTGGCTCTACCTAAACTTGTGCAAACAAACACAGTCTCATCGTCCTCGGGATAAAATAGCCCAAAATCTTTGTTTTCTATCTCGGAATTTCACTGCACTACTAAAAAACAGAATGTTAAACCTATAAAATTTTGATGTTAAAAAAACTCAAAATAATTTAGTATTTTTTTCTTTTTCTTTTTGAGAGCTTTTTCTAGTAAGAGATGTTTCCAATTGATGTGTTAAAACTGAGAGTTGAAGTTCTCTATTTACAGGTTTATGAAAATGTATGATCATTATAATAATAACAGTCATGTTTGGGTGGAAAGAGTAACCGTTATTTTATAAAAAGAAAAATAATGACCGTTTTTTGAGTAAGGAAGAATAACAGTCATTTTTTAGTAAAGAAGAATAACGGTCATTTCACGGATATTTTTGAATAAAGAAAAAATAACGACCATTTTCTGAGTAAAGAAAAATAACAGTAATTTTATGAGTAAAGAAAAATAACGGCAATTTTATGAATAAAAAAGTAACGATAGTTTTCTGAGTGAAAAAATATTTTAATAAAAACTTTTTTCCAAAAAATAAAAACTTTTTTCCAAAAAATAAAATGCCACCTTACTCAGAATTAGGCCGATTGGACGATAACGACGTGCGTGTGTGTGATATCATATTTACTTAGGTAGAGTCATTTCCACAAAAGTGGGTTCCCTTTAGGATACGAACTTAATAGTCAAACATTTTCTATTTAAATATCTTCTAAGTGATGTAAAATAGTAACGTGGGACAAGAAATTAATTAACATTATTTATTTTATATTTTTTTATAGGACTAGTTATCAACACAATTTATCTTAGCATTCACATGTGCAACTAACTTACTCCAAGTCAAAGGTGATGTAGCCATTGATCTACAATCAGTTGGGAAGTCCAGTGGCGATTTGATTCAAATGATATTGATTGCTTAAGGACAAAGTTGATACGTTTAATTCACGATCCTTAGCAAATGACTTGTACTGTAAGATTTGTGTTGAAAATTGTGTTTGTTTGTGAAAAAATATATGCTGTCTAAGTAAGAAAGTATTGGAGATAAAATTAAGAAGTAAATTAAGGAGTGTTAACTTCTTAATTCAAGGAGTAAAACAAGAACCTTAATTTAAGGAGTAAATTAAGGAGTAAATCAAGGAATTATCATCCTTAATTTAAGGAGTAATTCAAGGAGTAATACAAGGAATCCTTAATTCATGGAGTAAATCAAGAAATGTTTAAATCAAGGAGTAAATCTCCTTATATATAGCTATAGAATTGTAATGAAAATATGAAAGAAATAATACAACTTTGAGAGAACTTGTTTTATTTGGCAAAGCCTTTGGCCTTTGGCTTTGGCGTTTTCAACTCCAATGATACCATATTGGAGATAAAATTAAGAAGTAAATTAAGGAGTGTTAACTTCTTAATTCAAGGAGTAAAACAAGAATCTTAATTTAAGGAGTAAATCAAGAACCTTAATTTAAGGGGTAAATCAAGGAATTATCATCCTTAATTTAAAGAGTAATTCAAGGAGTAAAACAAGGAATCCTTAATTTAAGGAGTAAATCAAGAAATGTTTAATTCAAAGAGTAAATCTCCTTATATATAGCTCTAGAATTGTAATGAAAATATGAAAGAAATAATATAATTTTGAGAGAACTTGTTTTTTTGGTAAGACCTTTAGGCCTTTGGCCTTTGACTTTGACGTTTTCAACTCAAATTTTCAACAGAAAACATGTTACTGGTGGGAGTGAACAATAAAATGTATATACATATACAAATAAGTTAAAAATAAAATTATTTTATTAAAATTAAAAATATACAAATATAAATATATATATATAAATTATAAATATAAAATTTAAATAGAATAAAAAATTAAGTTCTGTGTGTTAAAGAATTATAGAAATTTATTTATCAAGATACAACTTATTACATCACAATTTATTATTGCACAAGTTTTCAACGGATTGAATTATATTGAAAGAATTGAACTCTATATTGAAAATAAAAAAAATTGTTTTTTTCTCCTTTTCTTACTCAGTTTCTTTTCCCTCTTTATTTTGTATTTTCTTACTCTCCTTTTTATCTCCCTGTAACAATGAAATATGTATATATACCTATGAGTAAAGACAAAACAATTAAGATAGAAAAGAAAAAAATTAATTAAAAATGAATTCAGAAAAGAAATTTTTTTTAACTCAAAATTAATTCAAAAACAAAAAATTAACGAAACCAAAACTCAAAACAGCTACAGAAAATTAACGAATTTTAAAGCAATTTTGTAATTCATACAAATTTCAACATAATCTATATATAAACTTATCGCATAGTAGTCTGAGCGTTTCTTGGATGGTCACACTTGCATTAGATCAAATGTTCTGTGTACCATGCACACACTAGCTCTCATCTTAATATTCATGATTAATTGATCATTGTTTTTATTACTTTTGATCGAGTAAAATATACGAGGGATTATGGTTGATGTTTCCGTACAGTTGTATTGGACTTCTCTCTCTTAGCATTATCAATAATATCTCTAAGATTTCAAAAATATCATATATATACTCTTATATTTAATAAAAATTAAAATTAATAGTAATCTTTTATACATAAAATAACATAATAAAGAAATAAATAAATAATAAAAAATAAAAAATAAAAAAAATAATAGAAATAGAAACATAAGATATCTCATGATGTTTCTCACAAGAAATAGTAATTAGTAAAAATAAATTTGAAGAAAAAAAATTAAATCTTAAGGAATGAGATGAATTTAAAGATTCATCGTTTTCAAGAATAAGAAAAATATTTTCAAGAAATGATATAATTTATTATGAAATAAGTAATAAAAAATGAATGTATAATATATCATTAATTGACAAAAAAATCATTTCGGATAAACTATCGAAAATTCCTTAGAAGGATAAAGGAAAAGTTAGATACATCCATTTCGGAATCCAAATATTAATAAAAACACATTTTAGAGAAGAAATTGATACACTAATAAAATTAGCATTCATAGACAATATAATAATAAATAGAAAATATGTTTTATTAGAAGAAATGATTCATGAAAAGCTAGGATACCAAAAATTAAAATTCATATCATATCCTAAGTTTGCCATTCATATTAACGACAAGAACTTAAATCAAGTATTAAGTTTAGCCTATAAATTGAAAATATAAGATTTAATGAAATATTAAAATAATCCATTTTAGTAAGCCACATGGCAGGAGATTCATTAATAAACAACCATAATAATTTAATATATAGACAAAATAAATTCATAAAAATAGATAAAACTTTCCAAGAAATTGGAAAAATAATAAATAATAAATATTAATAGACTTTGAAATATCAAAATAAATGGATATAGCATAATAATCAAACATGAGATCATTACAAGATACAAATAAAACATAAAAAGAACTCATAAAAGGAATAAGATAATATGGTTATAATAAATTAAAAAAAGACATACATAAGGAATTTACAAAATTAAAAAGGGACGTAAATAATATATCAAGAGACAATGAAATTATAGATTATAAGTTTGATCCATTTGTAGGATTAAAAGAAGAACTACCAAGGAGATAAGATGCATTGATACCTAGGAATGAGAAAAAAAAAAGAATGAGGAAAACCCCAAAGATAAAAAAGAAGAAGATGTAATCTCAGTTTAATTGAATATAGAAAAGAATGAGAAAAATAATTTATGGATTTTTAAAATAGGGACATAGAAAAATTAATTAGTTTGTTAACTCTAATATATGAAGAATTAGGAAGACATTATGATGAGAATTTTTATACAAACAAAGAAGAAGATGATATGACAATAGTCAGTGAAAGTAATTCTGAACTAAAAAAACATGATCGAAAAAATCATATAAAACCTATTTCATTACCAATTTCTTATCAAGAAGGAACATCTGACTCATATAGAGAAAAAAAATAGGCAAAGGCCAAAAGAACCTGACATTTCTTATAGAAGAAAACAATAATCCAAAATCAAAGAAGAATTACATTGGGCAATAAGAGGTAGTATACCACTAGAATTCAAACTTCGTGAAAATTATAGATATGATTTTTGATTTAAATTGTATAAGAGATAGGAAAAAGGCTAGATGAATAGTCTAGTGGTATGAGTTTAATCATATAAATTTCTCCAATTACACAATCAAATCTTTTAACTTGTAAAGTCTAAGTAGCTTATAAAATGATAGAAAATGTTAAAATTTGATTTATAAATTTAACAGAATTACAAATTTAACATAACAATAAGATTTATAAATACAGGGGAATGCTCTCCCAAGTAGGGAGTACTTAGATATTGTAGTAAATGAAATATACAAAGAGTTTATTAGAGAAGAGAAAGATAGACATATTACTAAATCCAGTGAAAATGAAATTGAGTAAGCCAAGTGGAATTTAATGAATATAAAAATATGTGACATATGTTATATATACTTCTTTATTTGTGAATACGAAATGTGTTATCATAAATTATCACCCTCTATGCAAAAAAAACTTATAAGAAAATATTTTTTCATAAATTACCTAAAACATTACATAAAATTAAAATAGAATGATGGAGTAAAAGAAATAGAAAAACTATATTGGACACCTTATGAAGAAGAATAAGAACTCTTAAAAATTGAATAGTCATCAAATGTCAAGAAATATAGGAATATATACAAATAAGTGAAAATGATAAAATCCGTTATAATATAAGAGATTTTAGAATATCCAAAAAATAAGGATGTAATATAAAATCTTTCAAATAAAAATATAAAAAAATATTAAAAATACAAAACATTTAAAAATATAAATTTAAAAAACAAAACTTTCAAAAATATAAGAGAAAATATAACAAAGACCCTTACAGAAAAAGATATTTTAGAAAAAAAACTATAAGCCATCATAAAATAAAAGTTATTACCCATAAAGGAAAAATAAATGTAGATGTTGGATTTGCAATGAGAAATAACATTATGCTAATGAGTGCCCTAACATGCTTTAACATAAAAGAGAATTTAAAAAGGAATTCACAGAAAGCAAAAATCTTAAAAGAAGCTTTTAAGATAGAATTAGAACCAATAAGAGAAATCAGATATAGAAGATATTTGTAGTATTTATCTATTAGAAAAACTGATAAAGAAATAATAAACTCAAAATATGAATACTCTTCATTAGAAGATGAATGACTTGTATAGTATTACAAATCCAAACAATACTTATACTAAGATGAGATTGAAATTTAAGTATTACAAAAGTTACCATTTACATGCATATGTAGATATATGAGCTAGTATATGTGTAGTTAATAAATATGTATTCCTAGAGAAACTTTGAAAACAAGCACCAAAATTTTAATTGTAAGAATTGCTAACAGTATTACAATAAATCTTAATAAAGTTTTAAAAGATACATATATAATGATAGGAAGAGAGAAATTTTATATTTGTTCCATAATCAACAAGAAACATGAATTGATTTATTAATAAGAAATAATTTTCTAAAATTGTATTAATATTTCATACAATATTTAGAAAAAAAAAGTCTAGTAACACTAAATGGTGAAATTATTTATGTGTCAAAAATAAGAAACTTTTTGCCTGTATCAAACCTAAATTTTATGCAATAACATAAAAAGAAAGAAAAAACATGATGAGATAGACACAAAACAAAAACAAAAACCTTATTTGAAAAACGTTTCATTAAATATAGAAGAGAAATAAAACTCTTTTCTTAATAAAATTCTTGAAGATAAAGCCTTAACATGTATCAAAAAGTTATTAAAATAATAAGATTAGAAAATATTTTAGATCAAAAAGTAAAAAAAAAAATATATAAAATGATTGCTAACAAAAAAGTAAGAAACCCTAATAAAGTCATTAAAGTAAAACCTATAATTTAGACTTCAGAAGATAGGATTAAGTTTGAAAAACAAATTCAAAATTTTTGGAACTAAAAGTCATAATATCAAGTAACTCACCACTCTAGTCCAACATTATTAGTGAAAAGAATAGGAAAAAAGAGAATGGTAATAAACTTTAAAGTATTGAATAAAGTAATCATTGATGTGGATACCTTATTCCAAAAAAAATAAAAATTATTATCATTAATAAAAGGGAAGAAATATTTCTCAAGTTTTGATTGCAAAAGTAAATTTTGGAAAATAAGATTGGATGAGGAATATTAAAAATTAACGACATTTAGTTTCCCTCAAGGACAACTCTAATGGACTGTTGTTCCATTCGGATTAAAACAAGCTTTATGTATTTTTCAAAAGTATATAAACAACATCTTTAAGAAATTACAAAATATTTGTTGTGTTTATATAAGTAATTTTTTTTTATTTTCAATAATGAATTAAATAAACATTATTTAGATATCATTAATATTCTACAAGAATGTAAAAAAAGGCATTGTACTTTCTGAAAAGAAAACAGTAATTGCTAAAATAATTAAGCATTTAGGGTTAGAAATTGAATATGGAAAACATAATCTATAACCCCATACACTAAATAACATTCAAGAATTTCTTAGTGGATCAAAAGATAAAAATCAATTACAAAGATTCTAAGATTTTTAACATATGCTGAACCATATATACATTAAGAAACTTGCATTAGTAAATTTAATATTCTTGAAGAAATTGATCACATTTTAATCGCGAAACTATATCCACGAATTAATTTAAATGAATTAAATTATGTTCATGAAATTTCAAGAAGGTTATCAAGAACTTCAATAAGAAGATCAAAGTATGTGATAAGCCTATTTATATATCTCAGATTTTTTAGTTCACCTATGGACTAGAATGAAGAATATTGTGTTAGTCCCAATCATTTGATCAAATTATGGATTTTCAATACTAATGAAGAAGTTCCAAAACCAAAGATGTTTCTAGAAAACTAATTTAATACTAATGAATTCTGTTTTTTAAAAAGGGAGATGCTAAGTCAAATTTATCATGAACTTAGAACAATTGATAATTTTTTTGAAATTAAGGTAAATTACTTGACTAGTAAAGTTATAATCACTTCTCATAGCAATATAGCTCTCATTGAAGAATATGTTGAGAAAATCAATAAGTTTGAAATAAATTTTAACAGTAATAATTTGAAAATTTGTTAAAAAATAAGAAAGATATTTTGTTTTTACGCCAAGAAAATTACTAAGGATCACAAATGCTTTAATGCCTTAGAGATTAAGAAGATAAAAATGTGTCATCGTCTATGTCATCAAAAAGACTATCAGTAGAAAATGATAAAGAGGAATAAAGATGTAAAACCTACATCTTCACTCGACAGATCATGCTAAGGAAATGAAAGCCTTAAATTCAAAAACCAAAATAAAAAGTTAGGTGAACTGTTAAAATAAGGATAACATATTTATTTCTCACTATTATAAATAAGTATTTCTTGTCCTATAAAAGGAACTCTTATTTCCATTAGTTGGACAAAACTTAAGTAATAACACTCTAAATTCTTTTTGTCTAACTATGTATCTAAAAACTATGGGCAGCTAAGAATCTTTTCAAGATTCTTGTTTGTCTTTTAGAATTATAATAATTATTAATATTATGAATAAAATGAATTGTTTTCACTCTTTTATAATTCTCTAATAAGTCTAATAAGCCAAAGAAACTTGACACAAATTTGTACAAAAATAAATATAAGGACATTATAAAGTTAAAATAATGTTTTAATAAGAAACTTAAAGTTATTTAAATAAAAGTATATAAGAAGTAACAACTAGCGTTGTAAAATAATCTTTCACAATTTGATATCAAAGTTATAGAAAAGAAAAATACATTACGAGATGAATAGCTAATGCCATTAACTATTTAAGGGCATTAGTGATATTAACTATAAAGATCGAGGACATTAGAGCTCTTTTTATAAACCTTAGGGGCATATGTGAAGATATGTTAAATCTTAGGAGCATCAATGATAATTTTCCTTTTTTAATTAGTTATTTGCCTAAAAGATCAATTCATTATTCAAAAAAGGCCTAGTTTAATAATGCATTTTTTTTGGCCTAAATAACATTTATTTTGATAAATTAATCAATTTTTTCTAACCAGCAGCAACTAATTTCAAAATTCACAATTTTATATCGAACTATTAAACAAATAGATCAAAATATCCTTATTTTATGACTTCAATAAAATGAGATCATTATAAGACCTTATCACATCTCTGGTGACATCATCAAAGCTCTAGCCACTATACCAACAATCTCAGTGAAGCTCTGACAGTCCTACCAATGACCTCTCGGAGGTGGATGTAACATGTTGCATCCAAAGATAGAGTTGGATGTAATATGTTACATCTTCATTGGAGCTCCAAGGACTGTGTTAGAGATATATGAAATATATTAGATCCAAAGGTAGAGTTGGATTTAATATGTTACATCCTCATTGGAGCTGTAGTGACCTTGTTAGAGATAAATGAAGTATATTACATCCAAAGGCTGAGATAAATGTGACATGTTACATACAAATGTAGAGTTTGATTTATAAATTAAAGAGTGAAGTTGAATCGACCAACTTATAAAAGGTTGATATAACATCTTACATACAAATATATATGTGGATGTAATAGGTTACAAAGATTCAAATAGATGCAACATGCAATATATAAAGATATTGGTGGATGTAATAGGTTACTGATGAGCGAAAACCGACATCGTCGATTCTTGCCAATACTTTGGTTTTAATATTTATAAAACTCTCGCAAGTGCACGAATCATTTTGAAGAAAATGATAAGTATACTCCCAAGGTCGATCTAAGGAAGGAATGTGTGTGGTTTTTAATTTATTATTCAAACTTCTAAAAACGAAATTAAATCCTAAACATCCTGTCACGATATTTTGGGGTTTTTGTGTTTTTAATCTACTTACATAAAAATAAACATAGATTCACTCTAACATTTATGCAAATTTTATCATTTATAATAGCGGAGTATTTATGGATATAATAACTAAGTTAATTATGCTTGCTCATATTATCTAGGTTATTAAAGATATGAATTGATATTTATTGATTCTCCCTTTTTTGTATGAATACCACCTTTGGTGGGGTTAGATATTCTTTGTTAACTAAACAAATCAATTAACACCTATTGGTGGGGTTGATAACTAATTTGGTTAATTAAATTAATTCTTTTTTCTAAGAGATTGAAAATGAACCATTTAAATGCCACCTTTGGTGGGGTTAGACAGTTTAAACTTTATTCAAGGTGTCCAAATTAAACCTAAGAATTTAGTTATCCAAGTACTAACTTTCAAGTTTTAAAACCACTACCGAAAACATGTCGTCAATACATTTTCAGATAATAATTCTTATAAAAACTTTTGAAATAGAGCTTCACTCTAACTACCGGGCGATTGCACCATCAAATAAAAGAGCACTACTCTAAATCAGACCGGATAACTAAACCTTAAAATCTAATTTTCAGGTTTAAGTTTGTAATGAAAAATAATATATTTCTCTCTAACATTCTTAATATATAATCTTGAATAAAAACAAAATCAATTCATTTTAGAGATTTTCACCTATTTAATATTTCGCAAGCATAACAACGTTATTATTACATCATGTTTACTAAACAGCCAGCACAGTTAAATTTAACCACAGACAAATTAAATATAACATGTAAGAATAAAGCATAAAAATAACTGTAAAGAAAATAAAATCCTTATAGAACTTCGACGCTATTCTAGTTGCTGGAAAAACTCCAAGCGGAATTTGCACTCCCATTTATTGAATCAAAAAGCTAATAAATTACATAAACATAACTAGTTCTTCCCAAAAAAGGGAAGAACTCTAAAACTAAGAGAAATTAACTAAAAACTAAGAAAAACTAAGAAAAACTAAGAAAAACTAAAGAGAGAGAAAGAAAGAGAGAAAATAATGTATTTGGAGGTTTTTAAGGTGTGTTTTGAAGTGAAGGGAAGGGGGTATTTATAGGTGAGGATGGAGAGAAAAAATGAGTAAAAAAATGTTAAAAAAATGTAAAAACGTGTAATGGAAATGCTGAGGTCATTGATGACGTCAGCATGACGTCATGGGCGGCTGCACGTGAAACATGGGGTGAAACGGGCGTCGGCGCGCGTGGAGGCAGTTGGGCGCGTGTGGATGAACAGTACCCGCGCGCGTAGTTCTGCGCGGATGAACAGTGCCCGCACGCGTAGTTCTGCGCGGATGAACAGTACCTGCGCACGCAGTTCTGCGCGGATGAACAGTGCCTGCGCGTGTAGTTCTGCACGGATGAACAGTACCCGCGCGCGCAGTTCTGCGCGGATGAACATTGCCGCGCGCAGCTTGGCGCGGGATTGGGTGCTGCTGCGCGCGCGGCTGGGCGGCGCGGCGCGGCGGCGCGTGTTTCTCCTTTTTTATATTTTTGACCCATTTTGTCCAATTTTTGCATATTTGTTGACCTTTCCCCATTTATTTATTAATATATTTGTGATGTATTGCTTCAACTATTCCTCTTTGAGTCTTTAAGTTACGTTTTTAAGCCAAAATACCTGAAAAACAATAAAAATACCCGTGATTCCGAAAAAGACAAATTTATATAAATATATGATAAAACATATAAATATATATATTTTTAATCAATTAATGTGCATAAAATCATGGTTATTTTAGTGCTTTTTGAGCACTCATCAGTTACATTTTATAGATCACTAGAATTCTGGTAGATCGTTGAAACTCTAGTGGACCACTGAATATGTTTGTTGGAAATTTTATTGGATCTAATCTTATTTTTATTTTCTTAAATATATGTCATAAGGATATTTTAATATTTATGTATATGAAACTATGAGTTTTGAATTAAGTTTTTCCTTGTTTAAAAAATTATTATTGAAATAAAAAACATGTTGTATGAAGATAATAATCTCCAAAAGACGGGCAATTTTAGAGCTACTAATGTATTTAGTATTATTATTATTATTTTGAAAATCCAAATCTAGTTTTGTTGGCAAACTAAAACAAACAAAACAAAATTTTTGCATTCCGAAAAATGGGTATGTGAGATAGAAAAGAGGATAAATTTTAAATTATGTTTAAAGAATATTTATTTAATAATCATGAAAATTTTAATATAAAAATAAATTTTATAAAAAATTCAGGTACCTTTTAGAGATTTTGCTATTGAAAAGATAAAATTCATTATAAACTCATAAATTTAAATCCAAGACATTTATAAATTTAATTTACAATTTATTATAGTAGTCTTAACCTATCTAAACATAAATTATAATAGCAAGTAAGGTTTCATGTCAAACTTTGTAATGTTTGAATCCTCTGTGAAGGGTTTCATGTCTTTTTCATAATTCCTCAAACATCGTAGCTAGAAAGTGAGGGAAGGGTGAAGGGTGAGCTTATAGTTCAATAGGATTATACTCTAATATGTTGACAAACAAGTATTCATGATGCATGTAATCATCATCGGTATACAATGTGGGGAGATTTTAGTCACAAAACCTGGGTATACTTTTACTTCCTCGCTTTGGGAGATAGATAGAGTGTATAATCCAAGTATCACAATACATGCTTATACAATATAAAATATGTTATACGATACAAATCCAATGCATGATATGTAACCCCATAAGTATTTGTATTCAAAATATATGGCATATATATGGTCAAATTTTGAGATATATGTGGGTCCATCTTCAACCCTATGTATGATCATAATACATATGACACATATATTGGTCAAATCAAAATCATTTAGGCCATCATCTAAGGTTTTGAAACACAATTGGGGTCCAACTTCAAGGGCCATATGCAATCAAAACATAATAGGGGGGATGCAAATCTAAGGCCCATATACAGTCAAACTCTAAAACCCATTGGACGAAAAACTCTTAAACACAACGAGGGGTCCAACTCCGAGGCCCATATGTGGTCCACAATCCAAGGTACCCTGCACAAAAAAACGTTGAGAATACAAGTGTATACGATGCGTAACTGTAGTATGTAGAAAATAGTCTACTGTAACCAATAGTCCATAGGTGCCATACTTCCTAAGACAACATAAAGGCATAATCCTCACAAAATAAACCATTTTTATGATGCATGCATAAAAATCTCAGATGTTATGTAATAGTTTTAATATTAGTTTAGTATTGACATTTAATATTCGTTTTATATATAAGATTTTTCAATGTATGCACAATAAAATATTTATAATAAGTTTTTAAACAACATTTGTAACACTTATTATATAAGTCATGGCATCCGGTTTTAATTTTATTCATAACATATGATGCATGACATTTTATTTAAAAATATTGCATTAACTAAAAAATTTAGAGTAGAAATCCCTGCCTGAAAATTTATTCCACTACTAAAATTTTAAACCCAAACTTTTTGACATTTATACCTGAACCACCCTCTAAAATATGCCAAAAACCTAAACAATTTAGAGAGAGTAAATTTTAAAGAGGGAAGAGAGGGAGAAATTATGGTGTGAGAAGATAGGTAAATTCAGTCAAATTTATAAATAAAATTGCTTCTCATTTACCATACTACTGAGGGTCCGATGAGGTACATAGAAATTTTTTAATTTTTCTGTTCGATCCAATTTTTCACAATTTTTTTATGCATCTCTGTACTTTAAAATATTGTCTTAAATTTCTTTTTAGATGCTTTAATTATTTATAATGAATTTTTGGGATTTTATATTCTTATACTTTAAGGAAAATTTCATCCTTAAAATTCAAACTCCTTATATATGGATATTTAGTGCAGTTTTAGACTCCAACTCCAAAGTTGCATTCACAATGTTATGATGTCTCCAATGAATCTTTACTAGTGATTTTGTTTTTTTTCCCTAGTTCCTGACATGGAAATCAATTATCGTCACTAGTCTTTCTTTATACGATGCATCTTCCTTTAACAAAAAATGTCCAATTAAGAACAACACTTAATCCAACTGAGAATTTTTTATAGGGTGGAAGCATGAAAACCACTTTGATCTTGTGACAAGTTTGGGATAACTCTAATTGATATGCTACATCCTTAATTCATTTAATGATACGAAAATAGTCTGGTGAAACGAGATGTTGACTTTCCTTTTTATCTCAAAATGAGACTCTTCAAAAAAATATGATCGTCCTCTTTGAGGTTCAAAGGTCATTATCCACCATCAACATAACTCTTGTGTTGGATTTGAGTTATATAAAGCTTATCTCGATTTTGATCCTTTGACTGTTTCTTGAATAAGACCAGTCTTTGTCGTGTTTTAATTCTTACCTTTAGCTTAACACACCAAAGATTCATAAGGTCATTTGTGTTGGGGTTGTCAGGGTTTATCCCAATACTTGTATAATAACTATTGTTGTAGATGAATCCGTCCAATATTATGAGCATGATATACTATGAGAGGATAAATTTAAGATCTTGATATACCAAATAGTCGTGCAATTTCTCGTAAAATCATTCATTGAATATTGAGTTTTTTCTTGGCCTTTTTTAAGGTAGTTTACTATGAATTAATCTACATCCATTTTCACTTTGCTCAATAGTAAGTTTTATTAAAATCACGATACATCGTATACTTTCAAAATGTATTGAAACTTCTATACGTTTTTCACCTTGGTTTCTTGCCTTAAAAAAGTCTCCATCTTAAACTGTTGTCTTCCAATTGAAAACAAAATGCTTCATTAGTAAACATTTTTCTATTAATAATTTCTCCTTCTCATAATCTCTACCATGCTTCCTAAATTTTGGGATAGTCGAGTTTAGTTGTTTCATTGGACACCAAGCTATATATAGAAATACTTGTTTCCCAACATCTTGTAATTTTGACCTACACTATCATTCGAGTATTTTTCCTAGCATAAATATATTTTGTGTGACAACTTTGACTTTCAACTTAAGAGTATCTGTTACTTGGTTTGTCTAGATGATTCTATAGAATGAAATCAAAATCTTTTGAAGATACATTTCCCATAAGTCTTTTTTCTTTTTAAACTCATAATTTTACTCATTTTCATGGAAAATATAACAGTTTGTTAGCTCGTTATTGTCGACTCATGTATCAAGGTGTGCAATGTACTTTGATTTGATAATTCTATCATCGAATTCTTTATTTGTTGTGATTTTATCACTATTGTCATAAGTTATTAGTGTATTCTCAATGGATCCACCTTGGTTTAATCTTCATAATTCTGTAGATTGAATCCCTTTCAATTGTGAAAATGATTTTCTTTCAAAATCAAACAAATGACGTTGTTCTTTAAGACGTTATAGATATAGTTCTTATTTACTAATGTAGAGCAGCGATCTTTGTGCAAACATTCAAGCATGTCTAAGTCCTTTCTACAATATATCAGTATACACTTCTTGTGATTCTTCATTAATTGATATGATGATTTATTGATGAAATTGATGATCTCACCTTTAACTCGTATAGAGTTGTTCCACGTTCAAATTCCTTATTTGGTATAAAATTGACGTCCTTTGGGTAAATTGTGTGGGGATATTGTGGCCTACAAATTTTCATTTTCTCAAATTTTATGTAAAATAGATCTCTAATCATTTCAAAGTAGTCTTCCTATAAGTTCCACATTCTCCAAGAGTGCTCATTCTAAGCTTGAAAGGTAGTTTTGGTTCATTTGATTCTTTTTAACTTGTAATCTTCAATGTCTTCACTCTGAAAACTTGCATTCTCGAGTTAATCAAATAATCCAATTATGTTTTTTACTTGACAACAATCAATACATAACTTGAAATTTTCATCCTTTAGAACAAGCGTTCCAAAAGGCGATGATCTTGGTGGAACGAATCCTTTTGCCAACTATTCATCCAATTGTTTCCTTAACTTCTTTCTTTATTGGTGCCATTTAATGGAAATAGATAGTTATAGACCATAGTTTTAACATTATTATAAAATCACTTTCGAGTTGGGGAAAGTCCAATTAATTCTTTTGAAAATACTTTCAAACTCTTTCCGTCATCAATATCCACTTTTTGAGAACCTTAAAGGGATTAAATTTATAGGGTTTTGTCTTCTTTCTAGTCAGTACTTAAGAAAAATATTGAAAAGAAAATTAACCTTTACAGACATAAAAGTAATTAGAAGAGATTCCAAGAGAAATATTTGAGGTAAGGGGATTTGTAAGGTTTGACACTTGGGCATAGATTTAAAGAAGTGAAAGAATAGGTGGCACAAGTATGAGTAAGAATTTGTATCCATGAGTTATGTAGTAAAATCGTATCAAACATCATTGATTTCTAGTTCCTCTTGTTAGTTATCGTGAAGGTTTGCTCTTGTGATCCTTATCCTAGACTTGCGATGCATAAGTCCTTATCCTTTCCTCGTACAATTTTTTTAAAATGCAAGTTTATGAAAAATTTGATTGTAATTAGAAAGACTAACTAATCGATTGGTAAGGTTGAAAGGACAATTGTCATAATGGTTAGTCTTGAAAATGTTAAGCAATTGCTAATCAGATTGTTTACTTTGCTTTGAAAAATTCCTTCGAATATTTGATTCCCTATATATAGTAAAAAGTAGAATGAAATCTTTATCCATTTGAGAAATGTTTTACTTGATGTGGATGATCTCAGGGAAACACTAGTGTGGTATAAGATCTAATCATTAGGTTAAGACTTTGAAGAACAATTTAAGATCTTGACTAGTTTCTGGCTTAACTAGTTCAATACAATGAGTGATTGCTAAAATTCATTGAGAAAACATCTATGCCTTGAAAAAAATGAACATTGTTGGTTATTACCATAATCGATTTAATTTTCTAAGACCTTCCTAAAACCTCCAACTCTTCCAAAAAAATAAAATTATGGTTAATCCAAACCCATTTTGAAGGTAGATAATACGAATTTTCTTTCAAAACTATCTCGTAGTGATAACAACATTCATCATTCCTTTGAAGAAAGGAAAACAAGTCCTTACAAATCTTCATGATAGTAAATTCTACTTTTTGCCTCTGGTTTTTCCCAAGTTCAACTGTTACTTAGTGTAATTAATTTGCACATGTTTATTATTGACTATTTTATGAGTAGGTAGGCTGAGACAAAAAGAACCTTTAGAAAACATTTTATTCCCTTAAGGTCAAAACCATGCTTCATACAAAACTGTTACGCTCTGAAAACCGAGTATGTGAGATAGAAAATGAGATAAATCATAAATTATGTTTGAAACGAATTTCTTTAATAATCATGCAAATTTCAATTTAAAAATTATTTAAAAATCAATTTTATAAATAATTCAGGTACCCTTCAAAGATTTTTTATTCAAAAGCCAAAATTCATTATAAAGTTATAAATTTAAATCCAAGATATTTATAAAGTCAATTTAAGATTTATTAGGGTAGTCTCAACTTGATTAAGCATAACTTATAATAGGCAATAAGGTTTTAGGTCAAATCTTGTAATGTATGAATCCTTTGTGAATGGTCTTCATGTTGTTTCCATAATTATCTCAAACATTGCATGTGGAAAGTAAGAGAAAAGTGAGGGTGAGCTTATCGCTCAGTAGAAATATACTCTAATTTGTTAACAAACAAGTATTCATGATACATGTTATCTATTATTAAATTTCATGAGTGAAAGTAATTATCATCAGTATACAATGTGGAGAGATTTTAGTCATAAAACCTAAGTATACCTATACTTCTTTGCTTCTAAGGGATAGGAAAAATGTACAATCCAAGTATCTTAATGCATGCTTATACAATATAAAATATTCTATACGATATAAATCCAATGCATAATATGTAACCCCATAAGTATTAGTTTCTAAAATACATGGCACATGCAAGGTCAAACTCCAAGATGCACGTGGGTCCACCTCTGACCCTATGTATGATCATAATACATATGACAGATGTATTGATCAAATAAATTAATAGGGGCTCTCATCCAAGGGTTCGAAACACAATGAGGGTCCAACTCTGAGGTCTATTTGCAATCAAACTCCAAAACCCACTAGACAACAAACACTGAGATACAATAGGGGGTATAACTTAGAGGCACGTGTGTGGTCAACAATCCGAGACACCATAACCAAAAAATTCTGAAAATACATGTATATGTGATACTTATCTATATTATGTAGAAAATAGTCTATTGTAACTAGTAGCTTATGGGTACCATACTCCACAAGACAACATACATGAATACTTCCCACAAAATAAACTATTTTTATAATGTATGTATAAAAATCTTAGAAGTCATGCAATATTTTTAATGTTAATTTCATATCAACATTTGATACTCGTTTTATAGATAACAAATTTCTATGTATGCACAATAAAATGTTTATAACGAGTATCCCATTTTAAATAATATTTATAATACTTATTATATAAATCATAGCATATAGTTTTAATTTTATTAATAACATACGATGTATGACATTTTATTTAAAAATAATGCACAAATTAAAAAATTTAGAGTAAAAAACCCATACTTGAAAAGTTATACCACCATTAAACTTCTGAACTCAAACTCATTGATATTTATCTCCGAAATGTCCTCCAAAATATGTCAAAAATCAGAACAATTTAGAGAGGGAACGTTTTAAAGAGAAGGAGGAAATGAAGAAATTGTGGTACGAAAAGAAGGATGGATTTGGCCAAATTTATAGACAAAACTATTATTCGTTGACCACCTTTACTATGGGTCTAGTGAGGATCCAATGATAGGGGTTTGCTTAGGGTCGGTGAGGTATATATAAATTTTTCAATTTTTTACATGAAATTTTTTGATGCATCCTTATATTTTAAAATATTGTCGAATTTTTTTTAAGATACTTTAATTATTTATAATGAATTTTTGAAGTTTTACAAAAATCTTATTTCACTTTATTTTTTTAAAGTAAAAGTCTGAACAATTGGTATATATGTTTTCATCACTTCTCATTTTCTTTATCATTTTTAAAGCATACAATATTGTATTTCAAGTAGCGGTAGTAATTTGAATATAATTCGAAATATGATATGAATTATTTTTAGTTAAAATTGATTATTAATTTTTTTTTGTGTTTTTTTATAGAGAATTAATTTTATTGTTATTATAAATAAATTAATTAATTATAAATAATTTAATTTTTTTTATAATGTTAAAAATTAAATAAATTTGGATGGAAAAATACAAATACAAACAAATGCAATATAAACCTATACAAGAAACACTAATTACCGCGTATTGTTTCAAGTCATTTTCAAGCTTGCAAGGTTTATAATTAAATTATGTCTTCATATAAGAGAAAATTACATTACACGTCAAAGGAATATTTTGCATTTATAACAACTGTCTTTTCTCTTTTCTCTTTTCATCCTCATCCATCTTCCTCATCAGATATTTATCTCCAACTTAATTTAACGTTAGGGTTTAGCCGATCTCAACCCAAAAAACCCAAATAAAAAAGAAAAAAAGTAAATAAAAATGATTTATAAAATTGCCATTATCACTTTCCCATTTTGCCATGATCCTAAGATGATATTTCCAAGGGTGTTCTTGTCATTAGTAGACATTTAGGTCCTTTACCAAGATAATAAGTAGTTCAACTCCCCAAATTGGCTTCCATTTTTACCCATATTATACAACAATGAAGAACCATCTCAATTCCGTCACTTTCCCGAGAAAATCATCTCAATTCTACACAGAATGTTGGTTCGACGATGCCTGCATTTTAGACATGGACTACTTTGTCAAAACCCTTTCTGGCATTAAAGCCAAAGGTGTAAGTTCTGATCTAATTGGCTCCATTATCACTCACTACGCCTCCAAATGGCTCCCGGACCTCTCCGGCGAAGTCACCAACAAAATCGGCTTAACCGAATCCGAAGACTCGGCAGAAAGTGTAACAACTTCATGGATTAAGAAAAGGTTCTTTGTTGAAACACTTGTGGGTATTCTTCCCCCCGAGAAAGACTCAATTCCTTGCAACTTTCTACTCCGGCTGATTCGAACGGCGAACATGGTTGGTGTTGAACCAAATTTTATAGCTGAGCTTGAGAAGAGGATTTCGTGGCATCTCGATCAAGCTTCATTGAAAGAGCTTATGATTCCTTCGTTTAGTCACACTTGTGGGACATTGTTAGATGTTGAGCTTGTGATTAGATTGGTAAAGAGGTTTGTGAATTCAGATGATGCTACTAAAACTGGAGCTTCATTGGTTAAAGTGGCTAAATTAGTGGATTCTTATCTTGCTGAGGCTGCTGTTGACTCCCATTTAAGCTTGAACGACTTTATGTCTCTGGCTTCAGCTCTTCCTAGCCATGCTCGAGCTACTGATGATGGCTTGTATCGAGCCATTGATACTTATCTCAAAGTAAGTCTTTTAATTTAATTCAATCATTCAGACGAATGAAATAGCTTGTATTAATTTTAATGTGTCACCTTATCTGACATAATTAATTTTCAAATACATGCTTATTTTTTATAAAATAAAAGTTCACGTGTTTTTAATCTTGTATTTTGATATTTTAATTTTTAATTTTTTAAAAAAATTAAATTAATAAATCTTTAAAAGTATATTTTTAGATAATATGTTTGTTTGTTAATCCATAGAATTCGTTTGAGATATAAAGTTATTTATTAAATATTTTAAATTATCATCGATAGAATAGAAAATTGGCTCAATTTAAACAATATATATATATATATATATATATATATATATATATATATATATATATATATATATATATATATATATATATATATATATATATGTGTGTGTTAATTTTGTGTACAAATTTGAGAAACATAATTTTTGGAGTATAAATAAAGTTTTATATATATATCTTATCTTGTTAAGAAGACAAGGCTGTGTAATGTGTACCATCACTAGTTGTGATTATCATCTGAAGAATTATGTGGCTAGCTATGGAATCATGAATGTGACTGAAGATGAGCTACTAGCTAGATGCCACTTTTATGGTTCAGACTCCGAGAGTTTCCTAAATTTGTCTTTTCTATTATCCAAAAGTGAAACCATGTGAAAGAGAATTATAATTTTTGTGTTTTGGTATTCATACAATTTGCAGCTGGTCCACACTTACTTAGAGGAGACAACGCGTTATCAAATTTACTCGGTTAATTTTTCAGTAAATGATCCGTATTCTATTTTTAATTATCTTATTGAATTAATTAATTATTATTATTATGTTTCATTTTAGAAAAAAAAAAACGTTTATGAACTTTCTTACAACATATCACATACCTACGTTTACGTGTAAGACTTTAATTAACATTATAGGCAAACAAATTACATTTTTTTAAAGAGTGAGGGAAGTTTTTAGTGTGATTTAGTATCTTAGGTTAAAAATGACGTCGTTTAACTCTTGGAAACATATTATAATTTTTTTTTAATAATTTTTAGTTAAAATATTATTATTATTATGTCATCAAATCAAATGTAATTAAAAAAAAATGAGATTTGATGAACTAATTATTAATATTGATATTTTATAAAATATTTGTTTTAATAATTAAATTTATATTAGAATATTATTATTGTTGATAATATTAGACTCAATTTTGATATAATTATTATTATAAGTTGTTAGAGTACGTACATATGAAGGTGGGTTATTTAGTGTAAGTAAATATTTTTAATTAAAGCAAGATGATCGATCACACAGGCACATCCAAGTGCGTCAAAGCAAGAAAGAAAGACACTGAGTAGACTAATGGACAGTCGTAAATTATCAACAGAGGCATGCCTACACGCTGCTCAAAATGAAAGGTTGCCTGTTAGAGCTGTGATCCAAGTCCTTTTCTCTGAGCAGACCAAATTAAGCCGACAAACTGACTGGAGTAGTGGCTCATTCAGCGGTGTACGGAGCCCTAATTCGACGCCCCTTGAGCAGCAGCCACAATGCACGTCGAAGAGAGAAATGATGTCTCAGAAGATGGATATGAAGATGTTGAAAGAAGAGGTTATGAGGCTGCAAAGCCAGTGCAATTCTATGCAATTGCATATTGAGAGGCTGACTCTTTTAGATAAGAATAATAAGAAAGGTGGTGGTGGTACTGGGTTGTTTAAATGGAGGAAGTTTGGGTTTTTGCCTTCTTTTAAAGGTGTTGATGTAGCGAACAAAATTGAGGAGGGTGATGAAGAAGAAATTGGATTTGGAAGACAAACCCCTATGTTGAAAACCAAGCTTGTGAGGAGGAGTAATACGCCTAAATGGAGGAAATCCATGTCTTGAGATCATCATGATCAACAATTTCATGAATGTGTACGACTATCCTTAATTGTAGTATGTTTAATTTACTTCATTACCAAAATTTTATATGTAATGTATTTAATTTATTTGAGAAGATATAACATATGATAACGTAAGTATTAAGTTCATATTTACTAAATTAAAATGGTAAGAAAGTAATTTTAATATAAATAATATTATTTTTATTATTAAAATTTTTAAATATATATTTTTTATTTTTTTAATTCCCTTTCTTATGATAAATATTTAATTATTTTAATTTTATTTTATTACAAGTTACTCCCAGTGATCTAAATATTTTCTTGTATTTAAATTTCATGAGCTTCTACCATTTATGTAATATATTTACACTTAATTGTTTATTAATTTATCATCATTATTTTATTACTACGTGCCTTTTTCTTTATTTGCGTGCATACTGGAAAGAGAAATAGTATAATTTTATTCCTTTGAAAATATAAATGATATTTTATACAACATATATATGATAGTTTATTTTTCAATAATTTTAAAGTTGTATTTTATTGAAATTAAAATGGCAAGATTGTTTACAAAATTGAAATTGCAAAATGGCTTTATATTATAAATTTAAATAAAATGGAAATTTTGTAAATACTATATTTTTTTATTATATTTACTTCATATATATAATGATTTTTATTGCTTATTACGTTTAAAAGAATAAGTAAACAATAAAAAAATAAATTTATCAATTCTAATTCATAATTAATCTAATTTTATTTTATTCTAGATTATCATTTTATTTGTACTTAATAATTGTACAGTTTTTTTAAATTAATAACTGATTAGAGGAGGAGTAATAATAGTTATTAAAATTTAGCATAATTTTATATTTTAATAGACAATTAAATCTCTAAAGTTCAAAAGATACATTCATTACAAATTTTTATAGGTATAATAATAATAATAATAATAATAATAACAACAACAACAGATAAAACGCTGTCGTTTTACTCTACAAAAAGTCTAAAATAACAAAAGTTTATTCTTGGGACACCGTTCGCAAGTCGCAACTTTCTATTTTATCCTCTAAACCGTTAACATCTCTCCCCCCAAAACCCTCTCTGAAGAACGATGCTCTATATCTCCAGATATGGCAATTTCTGCTAAAACCTCCCAAGTTCCTTTCAACTCGGACCTTCCCAGTCCTCATTTTTTTAAGAGCCTTAAGCCCAAAACCCTGTGTTTCTCTCACAGTCCACAAATCCATCAGCTCTTCTTACGAAAAACCCCGGAAGAACCAATCCTCAGCACCTCCTCTATCAACAGCCAGAGCCCAAACTTCGATTTGGGTGAACTATGCCTTCATGGGAATCTAGGAAAAGCTTTGAAACTGTTAGAGTCAATGCAAGAACTTCAAATTACTGTGGAAGAGGATGCTTATATTTCTCTGATAAAGCTGTGTGAGTGGAGACGGGCACCCCATGAAGGGACTCGTGTATATTCCTACATATTGAAATCGATGACCCATTTGGGTGTTCGACTTGGGAACTCTTTGCTGAGTATGTTTGTGAGGTTTGGCAATTTGGCTGATGCCTGGTATGTATTTGGGAGGATGAGGGAAAGAAGTGCCTTTTCTTGGAATGTATTGCTCGGTGGGTATGCAAAAGCAGGTTTCTTTGATGAGGCTTTAAATCTGTATCATAGAATGTTGTGGGATGGAGTTATGCCCGATGTGTATACTTTTCCTTGTGTTCTAAGGACCTGCGGGGGCATACCAGACTTGGCTAGGGGGAAGGAGGTTCATGTGCATGTTATTCGATTTGGGTTCGAGTCTGATGTAGATGTTCTCAATGCATTGATCACCATGTATGTGAAATGTGGCGACATTGCCAATGCAAGGTTGGTGTTTGATACAATGCCTAAGAGAGACAGGATATCATGGAATGCAATGATTTCTGGTTACTTTGAGAATGGAGAATGTTTGGAAGGATTTAGATTGTTTTTAGCAATGCACAATTTTCCAGTAAATCCAGATTTGATGACTATGACTAGTTTGGTGTCTGCTTGTGAGCTTCTTGGCAATGAGAGATTAGGGAAGGAAATTCACGGTTATGTAATGAGAACAGCTTTTGGGAATGATGTTTCAGTATATAATTCCTTAATTCAGATGTATTCAAGTGCTGGGCACATTGAGGAAGCAGAAAAGCTTTTCACCAGAATGGAATGCAAAGATGTTGTTTCATGGACAGCAATGGTTTCAGGGTATGATAATAATGGGCTGCCTGAGAAGTCTATTGAAACCTACAAAAATATGGAGCTGCAGGGTATCATGCCAGATGAAATAACTTTAGCTAGTGTTTTAACTGCTTGTGCTTCTGTAGGCCAATTAGATATGGGCGTCAAGCTTCATGAGGATGCTAAAAGGTCTGGGCTCATCTCATATGTTATAGTTGCAAACACACTTATTTTTATGTATGCTAAATGTAACTGCGTTGATAAGGCTTTGCAAGTGTTTCATCGCATCCCAGAGAAGAATGTCATATCATGGACTTCAATTATTCTTGGACTTAAGATCAATAATCGGTGCTTTGAGGCTTTGATTCTGTTTCGAAAAATGATACATAGGGTTAAGCCAAATTCTGTTACCTTTGTGTCTATCTTATCTGCTTGTGCTAGAATAGGAGCTTTGATGTGTGGAAAGGAGATTCATGCCTATGCATTGAGGACTGGTGTAGCTTTTGATGATTTTTTACCCAATGCTGTTTTGGACATGTATGTAAGGTGTGGAAGAATGGGCCATGCTTGGAATCAGTTCAACTCCATTAAAAAAGATGCTGCAGCATGGAATATCTTGCTAACTGGTTATGCCCAACAGAGGCAAGGAGGTCTTGCTATTCAGTTATTTCAAAGAATGGTTGATGCAAAGGTAGATCCAGATGAAATCACATTTATTTCACTGTTATGTGCCTGCAGTAGATCTGGTATGATTACTGAAGGTTTGGAATACTTTAGAGGCATGACCAACAACCATTCAGTCACCCCTAATTTGAAGCACTATGCATGTATGGTTGATCTACTTGGCCGTGAAGGGCAATTAGATGATGCTTATGAGTTTATACAAAAGATGCCCATAAAGCCAGATCCAGCCATATGGGGAGCCTTGTTAAATGCATGCAGGATCCATAGGCAGGTTGAGCTTGGTGAACTTGCATCTCAAAATATTTTTGAAATGGATAGAGAAAGTATTGGCTATTATCTTCTCCTTTGTAATTTGTATGCTGATAGTGGTAGATGGCATGAAGTTGCAAAAGTGAGACAGGTGATGAGAGACAGAGGTCTAGTTGTAGATCCTGGATGCAGTTGGGTGGAAGTAAAGGGAAAAGTTCATGCGTTCCTAAGTGGTGATAATTTCCACCCTCAAATAGAAGAAGTAAATGCAGTCTTGGAAGGATTTTATGATAAAATGGAAGCAGCCGGTCTCAGCAGGGCAGAAAGTAGTCCTATGGATGAAGTTGAAGCTTCAAAATCTGATATTTTTTGTGGGCACAGCGAAAAACTGGCTGTTGCTTTTGTTCTCATCAATACTGCACCAGGGACGCCTATTTGGGTGACAAAAAATCTTTATATGTGCCAAGGGTGTCATAATACTGTAAAGTTTATCACTACTATTGTTCGCAGGGAGATTTATGTAAGGGATGCAGAAGAGTTGCATCATTTTAAGGATGGTATATGCTCTTGTGGAGATGAGGGCTACTGTGGAAACTCTGATTAGTAGGAATGTGAAAATAATTTTAAACATCATATTAACTTCAGGAGAGAGAAAACAATGAGACTCCCTGGCCGTTACCAACAGTGTTTAGGCTTGGTTTTGGTCTGAAAATTCCAAAGTAAATTGGGAGCAGAACATTATTTGCAATCAAAATTGAGCTTGGATATGGATGATCAGATCCATTTGTCTTCAAGATGGCCTTCTTTGAGTTTTGAAGAGTTAGGGGCTGCTTCGGTGCTCTCTTATAACCACACAACATTTGATCAGTTAAAAGGCAAAGAAATAGTTTTGGTTCTTTGATAAGAAAATTTTGTTCCAAAGCACCGTGTTCTCAAACAGTTGGTATATGCTGTAAGTTCATCAACCCCTATTAATATAAGACTTCCTTGTAAAAACTGTTTTACTACATGAACTAGAAAAGAACAAATTGCATTTTTGCATCTCAGTGCCGTCATCTCATGGTGTTAGGAATGGTGTGGCATTTATTTAGTATGTCATTATTGCTACTATTGTCAACAAATGATATATGATGTATAAAGACTTGTAGAGATTGTATTTGCTCTATGTCACGTAATGCATTATTTCAGACAGATACGCATACTTTTCCTCAGAACTTCTCTGTTGAGGACAGTTTTGTTCTACTAGCTAGAAGCCTAGAACTTGGAACTTCTCTGCTGAGTACAGTTTTTCTGTACGAGCTAGAATTATCTCTACCCATTGATGAACTTGATACCTAACCAATGGACCTCAAATGTATGATGAATTAATTTGTATATACAAATTAATTTATTTCGTTCTAATGGGATCAATCACGAATGTTGAGCATAGAAGCTTGTTGTACTGCTTTAAAGAATGAGAATATTATTAGGACTTTTGTAAAATGAAAATGGGTTAAAGACTTGAACATACAAACTAGAGAAGTAGTTATTAAAAACGACAAACAGTCATAACCTATCTGGTTATACAAATTCTGGACAATAGATGTTCCACACGATTGATCTTTATAAATATAAGCTTTTAGTTTTAAAATTGATATGTCAGAGGGCTTAGAAAAAAATATTGACGAATTCAAGAGAAAATTGGCTATATTGGTTAGAGGATGGATGGAAAATGTCAAGTAATATTGTTGCATTCATTACCTGATACATACCAGGAGGTTAGGTCTGCTATAATGTTTGAAGTAACAGTTTATTTCTTGGTATGGTGGTGTCACCCCTTACGTCTAGGAATTTTGAGATAAAGAGTGATAGTACAAGTTCTTGTGGGGGTAAAATGTTGTTTGCTAGAAGAGGATCTGATAAAAGCAATTTGTCTTGCAAAAATAAAAGCTTATCACGTCTACAGTTAGGAAACGTAAAATATTTGTTCTGTGAAAAGAAGGGACATATAAGGAGGAATTGTACTGAGAGAAAGAATAACTAGAGCAATAGTGAGGTCTGAACAGAGATGGGTTCCTGATTTTGATTGTTCTTTTTATATTTATTCTAGTAAGTGTTCACAGGTCTGAAAGAATATGATGATGGCGAGAGCATGCTTGAGGACACCCGAGTGGGAAGTAAGAGATATAGGCCAGATAAGATTTAGCTTGGCTAATAGAACCAATAATTTGCTTATAGATGTGAGATATGTATCTGGTTTGAGGAGGAATCTAATTTCAGTGAGAACCCTGAAAGCGTCTAGTCATTCTATAAAGTTGTGAATGACTTCATGAAGATAATGAACGAAGATCTGGTGATTTTTAAGGGACATAGGTCAAAAGGACTATTTTTTGTTGCAAAGGAAAACACCCTGCGGTGGAATTCCAGCAGGATCACAAAAATAGTAATGTGAAGATATTACATGGACACAGAGGCATGATGCATAAATGTAATGAAAATACTGAAGTATCAACAAAATTCAGCCTTTGCATTCTGATCAGATGGAAAGATGAGCGAGGTCAGTACCTAAGGCTATGTTTGGAAAAGGGTGAGTTCACGGTTGATAATCATGATAATATTGGAGCTTTGGATCTCAGGTTGGCACTGGAGCTAGTGAAGGTCAGAAACAAGTTGGTGACATTGAACTTTAGATGGAGCATCCAAAATTAGAATAGCATGTCACGCTGCAGAGTGATTATGCGAATGTAGTCATGGGTACTCATGAAAATACAGTAAAAAGTTGAAAATAGTACCAATGGTCCTGATTCACTGAGGCTTTATGATTCAGATGCTTGTTCAACAACTCCCGAGGCATGTATATGTATATCTTGATGATACGCTTGAAAATACAACTTTGCAAGATAAATAAATTGAGAAAATTGAGAACAAAGATCGTCAAATCCGAGGATTGTTACAATAACTATAACTATTTATTATATTATTTGTAAATTAGTAAATAAGATTTTAAAAATGATTTTTAATTAAAAATAAAATTAAAACAATAAATAAAATACATAAGCATATAAAGTAAGAGAAATAAGTGATTACAAGACTATCCTTACCACAAGCCTAATATTTAACCAATTATATCAAGAATCAATATTAAAACTATCATTCATTTTTTAACTTTAATTTGTGAAATCTAGCTATTAAGACTAGAATTCATAATTTACATATTTTTAGTTTGTAATTTATTAAAAGTCTATTTCTTAACCAACCTAAATCATGAATAATCTAGTCACATTGTTAAATAATTCATTTATTGCATTAAATTCTAAAAAAAAGATTATTAAACTACACAAGATTATCATTCTTAGTAACATTTAATGTAGGCATAAAACCTATTTGTCACACTGTCACAAAGCAACAAAGTACTTAAGAGTATTAATGATTATATAAATAATTTTCTGATAACATTTTAAACTAGCATTAAACTTGTATATGTAATAAATTAGTTAGCTATTTTAATTCATACATATATAGCTATGACATTTAAACATAGAGTAAAACACATAAAAAATCAAAGATTGAATCTAAAAATTATCATAACATTTTATTAATTAAAACATAATCTAGGACTTAAAAATTTCCCACAATCGCGTAAATAAATTAGTTACTCTGGATTCTGAAATAATCATAATTAAAATAATAGAAGATTAAAAAGAAAAATAAGAAATACTTCTTAATTGTCTCTTGTATTCTGTCTTGCCTCTAGCCTTCAATTTCTTTGTAGACCTAAGTGTATTTTCTGTAAAATATGTATCTACAATCTATGATTTCTTTTGTTGTTAACCCTAACTATATATTTATAGTAAAATAATTACAATGTAATTAAGATTAGGGTCGTAGAGGTTTAAAACAATTAAAACGCTAATATAAAAAAATTTGGAATACTTTGGATAGAGATGTGCTGAAAATCTAGAGATTAAGTGCATATCCGGATCGTGGGTCACATTGCTCGTCAACTCATGCCACACCACGACCTTGTTTTCAGTTCTGTGAAATTTCATCCAAGAGCCTTGTAACACAACGCACATATACTAATGCTGCAACACGCCCTTAGTTTTCCCAATTTAATGTTTTGACCCCTCATTGATGTATCTTGTATAAATGTTTACATTTAGTTCTTTCAATGTATGATAAATATGCCCCTGATTGTAAGGATTTGATTCGTTCTTTGTCATTTTCATCTTTTAAGTCTAAAAAGATCTTAAATATATCAAAACATATCTCGTGATTCCGAAAACACAATTTATAAAATATTTTTAAGTTAAAATGCAAAATTTAAACCTAATTCTCTTAACTAATTCCAATAAATCACAAGATATATTTACTTTTTAAGCACGTATCACCTTGTATGTTTTCTTGGACTCCATATACAATTAATGTAAGCAATATAGAACTAAAAGTTAGTTTTTTGCAAGGTGAAGAACTTGGTATATTGTATTTACTAAAATTTTGTAATTTAAATATATGAAATTGAATGGAATCTGTTAGCTAGCAATTAAACCTAAAAGTGGTATACTTGTTGGCTTTGAAGAAAAATGGAAGAGGACTCGGCATGTGTGCTTAAATTTTAAATTTTTTCTCTACTGTTTAATCAACTTATTTGGACACTGGTATAAACATATTAACTTTTTGTTGAGAAAGATGATAGAAAGATAAATGTCAAGTTTTTTTAGATCAAAAGATATTTTTAATGTGATTCAAATTTGTGACTTAAAATAAAAAAAAAACGAGATGAATCTTACCGTCACATCATTAAGTGAACCACTGAATTTTGAGTTTGATAAAGAAATGTTGTTAAAAACCTGTTCTTATTGTTTGAAAATAAGTATAACGAATATTTAGACATGTATGGAATTTTTCTTTAGAAAAAGAAATTCGGTTTAGATTTTATGTTTTGGAAATACAAGAGCTAAGAAAGTGGTCCAAGGTATGAAGACAAAGAGAGATGAAAATGCAGGTAAGATTAAGACTTGAATAGAAAGAATCCTCCCAAGTTTCGTTATGTTAGTTTAGTACATTGATTAATTTTCTTATAACTAGCTATGTTATTTTTACCTTGGCACCTTAAAACCAAGTCGATAATGTGCGGATGCTGCTAGCTACTTACATTGAAGAACTCGAGAACTAGTTGAAGGCAACCAACACAAAAAACTAGGGGACAACAAGGATCTAAGACCATTTTCACTATAATTATGTCTATTTTTAATCATTACAATTTTGTTTTTGTTTTGTATAAATTAGATTGTAAACATTAATTCAATATATGAATTAAAACCATTTCATACATGGTATCAGAGCTTAGGAAGAAACTCTCTGAAAATCTAGCTCACATAGAAAACCCAAATATAGTTTTTTTTCATCCAATTTTTTTATTTTTAAAATCAATTTCAAATCACATCCACAATTTCAAATTTATCCTATTATAATCTTCAGAAAATTTTAAGCAATTTGTAATTTTTTTCAAGCCAAGACGACCATCCATGCGCCCACACGCGCTTTGCCGGAGTTACACATGCCTACACGTGTGATCTATGAAGAAGACGACACAAACGACACGTCATTCAAACTCCTCTCTAAAGAAAAAAATGCATCATTAGTCGATTTAGTCTTCCAACTGCTAGATCAGTTATTCGAAATGCCGATTCACCCACTTTCCGATCAGTTCCTAAACTGATATTTCCAGTTCTGGAATCTTAGATTCATTTTCTATAAAATACAGCCCATTTTAGTTCATCATTTTTTCATAAATAGTCATTATAGTCTAAAACACACTAAACCTTATCCCATTTTTAATTTTTTCACTCAACAATCATGTCTGAAACTACCAATACCAGCCCCACTATACCATAATGGTATGATGATCCTAGCCATTCATTATACCTACACCACTCAGACCAACTAGACATGGTTCTAGTGGCTCAATCCTTAAATCAGGAAAATTATCATATTTGGATTCATGCAATGATCATGGTTCTCACCACAAAAAAAAAGATGGATTTATTGACGGTACATTCACGGGGCCTCTAACGAACTCTGAGGTAGAAAACAAACAATGGACTCGATGCAACATTCTTGTCAAATGATGGATTCTTAATACCATATTGCCTAAAATTGTGAAAAGTGTCATGTATAATGATATCGCATATGAGCTATGGGAAGAATTGAAGGAATGTTTTTCACACACTAATAGGGTACATCTATTTCAAATCGAGCAAAAGATCCATAACTACATGCAAGAAGGTATGAGCATTGGAAAATACTACACCAAGTTGAAAAGCCTATGGGATACTCGAGATGCACTATGTCCCCTACACATTGTGGAGGAAACATCAGAAAGGAACTATAGGAATTCCAATAAAAGAATCGAACCATAAAGTTCCTTATGGGGCTTAACACAGTTTACGTAGCAGCACGAGGACAAATCTTTCTCATGGAACCTTTACCTACAATAAATAAGGTATACTCACTTATTGTTCAAGATGAAAATAAGAAAGTTGTCTCCACACAAACCGTAGGAAGGATGCCAAAAGCTACCACACTTGTCGCCAAGGATAGTCATCCATAATATGGTTACAAGAATTACCCACCAAGGAATTCATATCTCAAGTGCGATTGATGCAACAATATCGGCCACAATTTTGAAACTTGCTGAAATTACCTCAAATGTGATTTTTATGGTCTCAATGGACATACCATCAATATGTGTCGAAAGAAAAAGCGATTCAAGACAAGAGAAATGAAAGTTATGGCTTACCCTCTAAAGCTCACCATACTGACTTTCAATCAAGCACCTCCGACACAAGGACACCATTCTACAACCTTACATCTGTCCAATATCATGAGTTCCTTACACTTATTAATCAAGTCAAATCAAGTAGCATGGAAAGTCAAGTCAAGTGACTACTTCTTCAGGTAACACATCATGTGTGAGTGTTTTCCATTCAGAAACCCTTTGGAGTTTTGATACAGGGGCAATTGATCACATGGTCTATTCCCAAAGCCTTATGAGCTCCAACATTCCATTCATTAATCGGCATGTGCATTTACTTGATCATTCACTTACTCATGTCACACATATCGACATCATACATTTCTCCAATAATTTCATATTCCATAATGTCTCATGTGTTCTCTCCTTCAAATTAAACTTGATTTCAGTAGCCAAATTCACTCAAACTTAATTTTTTCATGCCACATTCACTAATAATGTGTGCTTTGTTCAAGACAAATGCTCAGGGAAGGCGATTGGGATGGGAACTAAGAAAGTATGACTCTACTACCTCACTATTTCAGAAAAGGATGGATGCTTTTCTGTTTCAAATACTGTTCCAACCAACCCTCATCTGTGGTATCAATGACTTGGTCATTTATCTTATAACAATTTACATGTACTTTCTCTTTCCATCAATATACCCTTTTGTTCTATTAGTGATTGTTCTATTAGTCCACTAGCTAAGCAAATTCGTAATTCATTTCCTTTAAGTTCTATCAAAACAAGGGCACATTTTGAACTAATTCATGCTGATATTTGGGGTGACTATCACATTCCAGCACTTAATGGATCATGTTATTTTCTCACTATTATTGATGACTACTCAAGATGCACATAGGTCTATCTCTTAAACACTAAATCTGATACACACACATTTCTCATCGCCTTCGTTAATCTTGTTGAAACACAATTTGCATCCCGAGTTAAAATCATTCGCAGTGATAATGGACCAGAATTTTCTATGACCCAGTTGTGTTCTACCAAAGGAATCTCGAATCACACTAGTTGTGTCTCTATCCCTCAACAAAATAGTGTTGCTGAATGCAAACATTGTCACCTTCTCAATGTAGCTCGCGCATTACTCTTCCAAGCCAACCTTCCTAAACAATTCTAGGGAAATGTCATTCTTACAACTACATACCTCATAAATCGTACTCCAACACCTATTATCAAGGATAATACACCATTTGAAATCCTTTTTCACAAAGTTCCTAGGTATGAACATCTTCGTGTCTTTGGTTCTCTTTGCTTTGCATCTACACATCATGATCGATCCACCAAGTTTGATGCTAGATCACATCAATGAATATTCATTGGGTATCCATCTGGGATAAAAGGTTACTGAGTCTACAATCTAGAAACAGGAAAAACTTTTCGTGTCTCATAATGTTATCTTTCATGAACATATGTTTCCTTATTCCACTTCCGTTGTTAACTGATGAGCGAAAACCAGCATCGCCGATTCTTGCCAATACTTTGGTTTTGATATTTATAAAACTCTCGCAAGTGCACAAATCATTTCGAAGAAAATGATAAGTATACTCCCAATGTCGATCTAAGGAAGGAATGTATGTGATTTTTAATTTATTATTCAAACTTTTAAAAACGAAATTAAATCCTAAACATCTTGTCACGATATTTTGGGTTTTGTGTTTTAATCTACTTACATAAAAATAAACATAGATTCAATAAATATTCATGCAAATTTTGTTCATTTATAATGGCGGAGTATTTATGGATATAATAACTAAGTTAATTATGCTTGCTCATATTATCTAGGTTATTAAAGATATGAATTGATATTTATTGATTCTCCCTTTTTTGTATGAATACCACCTTTGGTGGGGTTAAATATTCTTTGTTAACCAAACAAATCAATTAACACCTATGGGTGGGGTTGATAACTAATTTGGTTAATTAAATTAATTCTTTTTTCTAAGAGATTGAAAATGAACCATTTAAATGCCACCTTTGGTGGGGTTAGACAGTTTAAACTTTATTCAAGGTGTCCAAATTAAACCTAAGAATCTAGTTATCCGAGTACTAACTTTCAAGTTTTAAAACCACTACCGAAAACATGTCGTCAATATATTTTCAGATAATAATTCTTATAAAAACTTTTGAAATAGAGCTTCACTCTAACTACCGGGCGATTGTACCAACAAATAAAAGAGCACTACTCTAAATCAGACCGGATAACTAAACCTTAAAATCTAATTTTTAGGTTTATGTTTGTAATGAAAAATAATATATTTCTCTCTAACATTCTTAATATAAAATCTTGAATAAAAATAAAATCAATTCATTTTAGAGATTTTTACCTATTTAATATTTCGCAAGCATAACAACGTTATTATTATATCATGATTATAAACAGCCAGCACAGTTAAATTTAATCACAGATAAATTAAATATAACATGTAAGAATAAAGCATAAAAATAACTGTAAAGAAAATAAAATCCTTACAAAACTTCGACGCTATTCCCGTTGCTGGAAAACCTCCAAGCGGAATTTGCACTCCCATTTATTGAATCAAAAAGCTAATAAATTACATAAACATAACTAGTTCTTCCCAAAAAGGGAAGAACTCTAAAACTAAGAGAAATTAACTAAAAACTAAGAAAAACTAAAGAAAACTAAAAATCTAAGAAAAGAGAGAAAGAAAGAAGAGAGAAGTGTGTTTTGAAGGTGTTGAAAGTGTGTTTTGAAGTGAAGGGAATGGGGGTATTTATAGGTGAGGATGGAGAGAAAAAATGAGTAAAAAAATGTAAAAACGCGTAATGGAATTACTGAGGTCATTGATGACGTCATTGGGGCGACTGCACGTGAAAAATGGGGCAAAACGGGTGTCGGCGCGCGCGGAGGCAGCTGGGCGCGCGCGGATGAACAGTAGCCGCGCACAGCTTGGCGCAGATGAACAGTAGCAGCACGCGCGGCTGGGCGCTGGGGCGCGGCGGCGCGATTTTCTCCTTTTTTGGCATTTTTGACATTTTTGACACATTTTGTCCAATTTTTCCATATTTGTTGACCTTTCCCCATTTATTTATTAATATATTTGTGATGTATTGCTTCCAGTATTCCTCTTTGAGTCTTTAAGTTGCGTTTTTATGCCAAAAATACCTTAAAAACAATAAAAATACCCGTGATTCCGAAAAAGACAAATTTATATAAATATATGATAAAACATATAAATATATATATTTTTAATCAATTAATGTGCATAAAATCATGGTTATTTTAGTTCTTTTTGAGCACTCATCACAACCCCCAACCAGCTTCTTGCTAGTCCTATAGCAAGAGAAGCGATAAAAACTAAAAATTAAACTATCCTAAATCACTTTCGTGGATTGAAATGGTTGCATTTAGCCTATGCAACAAGCCTTTAAACCCCTAGGTTGCCCTAGTGGACGGGTTTTAGTCTTGTGAGGGTTTTCAGTAATGATACCCACAAACATTGCACTAAATGTAAAAATCAAAAGAAACAATAAAAACAATCAAATCAAAAACTAAAATTACAACAAAATCAAAAATTAATTTAAGAATAAAAGAAAACAACATATCACAAAAATGTCTCATACTTTTTAATCTCTTTTAAGATCATAATTAAAATCTCAAGCATAAGTTATTTTAATCTCTTTAAACAATCATGATTTATTATAATAATTAGTCGAAAATCATTTTCATAATTCATGTAAAAAATGTATCAATTTAATTTCACCCAATTTCAGTGTCATGAATCAGAATTCGCTTCGTCTCTATTCCTCACAAGTCAATACTCTCAAAACACTGAATCCTATGGGTTCAAACACTTATACTAATTTATATGCGAAAGAGTTGATGTATAGAAATGAACTAATATGTTCGCATATGTATAAAGAATAAAGGCTCAAAGTGTTATTTTAATATTGATCTCATGAAAGGAATCGAATGTATAAATTATAAAGATATCATATATAAAAATTATTTTCATGCATAAATCAAACTCATTAAGAAAGAATTTCAAGATATATTTTTTTTACAAATGAAGAATTTGCAATGACTTTTTAGGGAATTACTTCCTATATCTTTCTTTTGTAATTAGCTTGTACTCACAACTTTGTAGGCAACGTGGGTCATAGTATGTAGATGATACTCTATATTTTTTATCTCTTTATTTTTTTCTGTAGATATTTTTCAATATATGTATTTTTTAGAGAGTCAACCCATGTACAGATTGTACATTTTTTTGGATTTTGGTGAGTGGTTAATTTTGTGGCTTTTCTGTTTGATCTTGGTTTAGGTACCCGAGATATGTCTTTTTGTTTTTGTAGCAGTCATGCATAAATGAGATATAAGCATATACTATCAATTTCTACTCAAATCATTTAATCTAAATAAAAATAATAATAAAAAAATATATGATACTCTATTAAGATGAGAAAAAATTTATACATTCAATGCTAATACCTATAGAGATCATCTAAAAATTTGAATAAATAAGAAATGTGTTTGGAGTAGAAAAAATATATATTTCACTCTGAATAAAAGAAATTAGGCTCAAATTATATCTCATAAGGGTAGTCTCTACTAAAAAAAATTCATAAACACCGATTTTGGGTTTAATATAATTTCCACATTTTATCAAGAAATACTAGTTATGACAAAAACTAACTAATTATCAAAAATAATTACAAAATATTTCATGATATGTTTTCAAAAATTAATCTAACAGTACAAAAGACTTAACTATTTACTTAAATTTGATTTAAAGAAATGATAAATTTTTGTGAGAAAATATATATATCTTTTTAATTTTTAAATTGTTAAATCTTTTTTTTCTTTCTAATTAAGCATGGTAACTTTTCACCACCCCCAACCTAGAACTTACATTGTCCTCAATGTAACAATTGTAAATTAAAGAGAAAAGAGAAGAAAGATTACCTATTTCTTGAGAATGTGTAAGTAGTAATGGAGAAATGCAGGTGCATCCATCATATTCATTATTAAAGTGTATACAGACAGATCGCTGTAAACTTCTAACATCTCAACAAATATTTTTAGTTTTAACAATTTAAAAATTATTAAACTAAAATAAACAATAAAATTAAGTAAATAAAATAAATAACAGAAAATTACCTAAAATGATAAGTTGCCTCCCATCAAGCGCTTAGTTTAACGTCTTAGCAAGACGTAACTTGGGGATTGCATTTTAAGTAAACTCAATGTCCCCTCATCATTGAGCCAATCATACCTACAAGTAAGACAAGGTTGTCTACCTATACTGTTTCAAACATGCCCTATTGATTTTTAAATTTTTCTGTACCAAAAACTAAGGGCATGCTTGAGGGTTTTAGATAACCCACATCTAGGTGCAAATCAAATAATTAAGGCATCATAACACAATTGTACCTAGATCAAGCAAAGAAACTACCTCTTGAGATTGTAATTAAGACTTTAAAATTTTGTAGATACTTTCAGAATTATTTTTTTTACTATTCATGAACGGTAATTTTATTTTACTATTCATGCTATATTATTTATTTATTTTTATCTTAAAATTTTTAATTTTTTTTTTAATTTTTTTTAATTTTTTTAATTTTTTACTATTCATGAACGGTAATTTTATTTTACTATTTACACTATAAATTTTATTTATTTATTTTTAACTTAAAATTTTTGATTTTTTTGATTTTTTTTTAATTTTTAATTTTTTATTATTTCTTATGAAATTTGAAATTTGATTATTATTTTTTTTATTAAAACAAAAAAATCACAATTATTTACAGCACAAAAATGTTTTTAAAATTTTGATAAATAATTTAAAAACCGTTATTCCTTCCCCGGCAACGGCGCCAAAAACTTGATGAACCAAATCCTCGGCAACGGCGCCAAAAACTTGATGAGCGAAAACCGGCATCGTTGATTCTTGCCAATACTTTGGTTTTAATATTTATAAAACTCTCGCAAGTCCACGAATCATTTCGAAGAAAATGATAAGTATACTCCCAAGGTCGATCTAAGGAAGGAATGTATGTGGTTTTTAATTTATTATTCAAACTTTTAAAAACGAAATTAAATCCTAAACATCTTGTCACGATATTTTGGGTTTTGTGTTTTAATCTACTTACATAAAAATAAACATAGATTCAATAAATATTCATGCAAATTTTGTTCATTTATAATGGCGGAGTATTTATGGATATAATAACTAAGTTAATTATGCTTGCTCATATTATCTAGGTTATTAAAGATATGAATTGATATTTATTGATTCTCCCTTTTTTGTATGAATACCACCTTTGGTGGGGTTAAATATTCTTTGTTAACCAAACAAATCAATTAACACCTATGGGTGGGGTTGATAACTAATTTGGTTAATTAAATTAATTCTTTTTTCTAAGAGATTGAAAATGAACCATTTAAATGCCACCTTTGGTGGGGTTAGACAATTTAAACTTTATTCAAGGTGTCCAAATTAAACCTAAGAATCTAGTTATCCGAGTACTAACTTTCAAGTTTTAAAACCACTACCGAAAACATGTCGTCAATATATTTTTAGATAATAATTCTTATAAAAACTTTTGAAATAGAGCTTCACTCTAACTACCGGGCGATTGTACCAACAAATAAAAGAGCACTACTCTAAATCAGACCGGATAACTAAACCTTAAAATCTAATTTTTAGGTTTATGTTTGTAATGAAAAATAATATATTTCTCTCTAACATTCTTAATATAAAATCTTGAATAAAAATAAAATCAATTCATTTTAGAGATTTTTACTTATTTAATATTTCGCAAGCATAACAACGTTATTATTATATCATGATTATAAACAGCTAGCACAGTTAAATTTAATCACAGATAAATTAAATATAACATGTAAGAATAAAGCATAAAAATAACTGTAAAGAAAATAAAATCCTTACAGAACTTCGACGCTATTCCCGTTGCTGGAAAACCTCCAAGCGGAATTTGCACTCCCATTTATTGAATCAAAAAGCTAATAAATTACATAAACATAACTAGTTCTTCCCAAAAAGGGAAGAACTCTAAAACTAAGAGAAATTAACTAAAAACTAAGAAAAACTAAAGAAAACTAAAAATCTAAGAAAAGAGAGAAAGAAAGAAGAGAGAAGTGTGTTTTGAAGGTGTTGAAAGTGTGTTTTGAAGTGAAGGGAAGGGGGGGTATTTATAGGTGAGGATGGAGAGAAAAAATGAGTAAAAAAATGTTAAAAAAATGTAAAAACGCGTAATGGAATTACTGAGGTCATTGGGGCGACTACACGTGAAAAATGGGGCGAAACAGGCGTCGGCGCGCGCGGAGGCAGCTGGGCGCACGCGGATGAACAGTTTCCGCGCGCAGCTTGGCGCAGATGAACAGTAGCAGCACGCGCGGCTGGGTGCTGGGGCGCAGCGGTTGTCGGTGCGGCGGCGCGATTTTCTCTTTTTTAGCATTTTTGATATTTTTGACCCATTTTGTCCAATTTTTCCATATTTGTTGACCTTTCCCCATTTATTTATTAATATATTTGTGATGTATTGCTTCCAGTATTCCTCTTTGAGTCTTTAAGTTGCGTTTTTAAGCCAAAAATACATGAAAAACAATAAAAATACCCGTGATTCCGAAAAAGACAAATTTATATAAATATATGATAAAACATATAAATATATATATTTTTAATCAATTAATGTGCATAAAATCATGGTTATTTTAGTGCTTTTTGAGCACTCATCATTAACACTCTAACTCTATTCTCTCCATTAGAAAATACTATTTATGATGACATGCCTGAAATTTGCCAATCAACCACTCCAAATACATCACTTAATCATACACCATTTATCCTTCCAGTAATCGACTCACACACCCCTAATCTTCAAGATACATCTCCTAAAACACCATCATCAACTTTCGCACTGCATGTGACTTCTTCAACACCAGTTACATATAGACTCTATCGATCCATTCATGTTCCTAGTTACCTTCAAAAGTATCATGTAGAAGCTTTCTTGCCTTCCCGGTCCTTCCTTTCGTCTAACTTAGCATCATCTGATAACAAAGATACTTCTCATTCCCTATCTTATGTACTTACTTATGATCGATTATCACCTGCATATCATGCCTTTGCTACTTCTATTTCCATTCTCAAGGAATCGCCCGCATTTGTTGAAGCTTTCAATGATCCAAAATGGTGGCTTGCCATGAAATAAAAGCTACATGCTCTCGAAACTAATGGAACTTTCATGCTCCAATAACTTCCTCTAAATAAGAAACCAGTTGGTTGTAAATGAGTCTACAAAATCAAGTATAATCCTGATGGCTCTATGGAATAATACAAGGCTTGGTTAGTGGCCAAAGGATACAATCAGATTGAAGGTTTTGATTACCAAGAAACTTTTGCACCAGTAACCAAACTTGTCACCATTCACCTCCTTCTTGCCATTGCTACTGTTCAAAATTGGCATATTTGCCAACTCGATGTCAACAATGCCTTTCTCTGTGGTGATCTTCACAAAGATGTCTACATGTCTCTTCCACCTGAATTCGGACGAAAGGGGGAAACACGAATATGTAAACTACAAAAATATTTGTATGGACTCAAACAAGCCTTACGACAATGGTTCATCAAGCTATCAACAACACTTATGCTAGCCGGTTTTAACCAATCCAAGTATGATCACTCACTATTCGTTCAAACCCGTGGTAATTCCTTTTCTGCTCTTCTTATCTATGTAGATGATATAATCATAATAGGAAACAATTTACAAGACATTGAAGAAACTAAGAATCATCTCATGGGACAATTCAAGCTAAAAGATCTCAGCGAATTAAATTATTTTTTAGGCATAGAAGTTTTGCGATTCAAGAAGGGAATTGTTCTGCAACAACATAAGTACACACTTGAAATATTGAAGAACATGGGTTATCTTGGTGCCCAACCTGCCAATTCATCTATGGAATAGAATTTATCCCTCAACAAAGTTGAAGGAGAATTCATTAATGACCTCACATCCTATCAAATACTTGTTGGGAGATTAATATACTTGACCATCACACGGCCTAACTTAGTGTATGTTGTGTACATTCTCAGTCAATACATGAACAAACCATGACAACCACATTTGGAAGCAACTCAACGAGTGTTATGATATGTCAAGAACACACCATGACAAGGTCTCTTTTTCTAAGTAGCTAGTTCACTATAGCTAAATGCTTTCTGTGACGCAGATTGGGTTAGATGCACAGATACACGGCGATCAACCACGAGATATTGTATGTTTCTAAAAACTCACTAATTTCTAGGAAGACAGAAGCAAAACACAGTCTCACGATCGAGTACAAAAGTAGAATATCGTTCTATGGAGATAACCTATTGCGAAGTAACCTGGTTACGATACATTTTGGATTATTTGGGTATCAAACACTCCCAACTGGCCAAGTTTCATTACGATAATCAAGCTGCCCTTCACATTGCATCAAATTCAATGTTTTATGAACGAACCAAACACATAGAGATCGATTGCCATCTAATGAGAGAAAAGATTCAAGCTGGAATGATCAAGACTTATCACATCTCTATATTGGAGCAACTACCAGATGTCTACCAAATCCCTAAGTTTTCCACAGTTCTCGAGCTTACTTAGCAAGTTAGAAATAATTAACATATATTCCAACTTGAGGGGGAATGTTGAAGAACTCGAGAACCAGCTGAAGGCAATCAATACCAAAAACTAGGGGGCAACAAGGATCGAAGATAATTTCCACTATAATTATGTCTATTTTTAATCATTATAATTTTTCTTTTGTTTTGTATAAATTAGATTGTAAACATTCATTCAATATATGAATTAAAACCATTTCTTACAACTTATAAGTGCCAAAAATGCATGCTTTGATCTAGCACAAGGTGTTTCAAGCCCTAGTTCTGCAGAAAATATTGATAAAGATTGGTTACTATCTGGGTATATATTTTATTGCATTTTGACAACACTCAGCAAATTTTGTTTCTGATAACTTGGTTGTAAAAGAAGCTCCATGGGGAAAGATGAGTGCAACAAAACAGGCAAGTTTGAAGATTGGCATTATGTTTCCTGTGCCAGTCAGAATGAGATCCTTGTGTGTCATGTTGAAATTAGGAGCATTTATGTAATCTTGTATGTCAGTAGGAGCATTGTGAGTCATATGTTAGTGCTTTTTGTAGATGTGCCAACTGAAAATGGCTCCTATAGTGTGCTCAAGACAAAAGTACCTCAAACCAAGGTCAAGGTTATTTTGGACTTGGTAAGAGTCAATGGCAATAGTAAAGTCTTGGGGAAGAGCTGAGAAGGCTGCTTACTCTCTATGTTCATTTGTGTCGTCATCGAGAATTGAAGAATTTCACACCAAATGGGGCTACTGTGATATTAGAGTATACTGGCAGAAGCATAGAGTCAAAACATCAGTTATAAAATAGGCTAATTGGTTATGCTTTTAGGCTTGAGAAAACTCAATTATAGCAGTTAACACATGTAATTAGCTATTCTTGGGCGCTTATCCTATGTTAGCACGTGTAGAAAATACGTTTATAGAGTTAAGTGCTTATAAAAGCTTGTTTCCTACAAGCTTTAGAGAGTCCTGAGAGAGTTTACGAAGTTACTTGTATCTGAGTATAAGAGAGCTCCATTTTGACATAGTTACTTCTCTGTATCCTCTTAGAGCGGAACCATATTGGTGTTCCTTCTATCTTTATTGCTCATTCTATAACGTTTTGATTTGCCGACTTATTTCTCTTTCTTAAAGCACTGAGAGATTGTAGATGATTTCTGGGTTTTGTTCAGACATAAATTACCAAGAAAACTGGAATGAATTGGACTCTTTTTAAAACCACAGCCACTTGCTATCAGAGCTGGGTTTAGAGAGGACTATTTGAAAAATGAAAATGGGTTAAAACTAAAATACTACTAGAAAGTAGTTATTGTAAACAACAAGCTATCTGGTACAAATTCAACCTTATACACAAATTCTGGACACACACGTAACACAAATTATTATTCCTCAACTTGCAGCACCACTGCAAGCACTGTTGAAATAAAATAAAATAATAATATGGAATGGATACATTTCAAAAATTAAAAATATGGAATACTCATATCTTAACTGCCTTGTTGATTTGTCTTGATTGATGACTTAATAAAGCTACTCTCTACAGCATGTTCCTCATCATCACTGCTTACCTTGGGCTTCTTTCCCATGCAGTCTACACCCTTTTTCATACCCAGAATTAGTGAGGGATGGGATTCGGTGAAATGCCTTAGCATTCTCGGACCTCACCGGTTTCCTTTCCATCCCATTTTGTTCCTCTCTTTCCTTTCCTCCTAAACTCTTAGAGCTTTCAACTCCCTCTGTAATAAAGCTACTCTCTACAGCATGTTCCTCATCATCACTGCTTACCTTGGGCTTCTTTCCAATGCAGTCTACACCCTTTTTCATACCCAGAATTAGTGAGGGAGATGATGGGATTCGGCGAAATGCCCTAGCATTCTCGGACCTCACCGGTTTCCTTACCATCCCATTTTGTTCCTCTCTTTCCTCTCTTTCCTTTCCTCCTAAACTCTTAGAGCTTTCAACTCCCTCTGTACTGTTATGCACTACGTTCATGTTGCTCTTTTCTCTGTCATTCATCTTTTCTTCTTTCCCCTTTGCATCATCTTTGTCTTCAATAATTTGGAGCAGCTTTTGATCAATTTGTTCTGCTGTTATGCCCCCTTTGTCTTCATGTTCAGGATGCTTAAAATTCTTGATATCCTTCAAAGGATAGATAAGATTTATCTTTCTGATAATATCATCAGTCTTGTTTGTTTTATTTTCATGTTCATCATCCTGAGGTTCCATTTCTTCCTGAGTATTATTATCTTCCAACAGCATTTGAAGCCACTTCTCCAAGTTGTCTTTACCACGCTGTTTCCTCCTCTCTTCATCTTCCTCAGTTTCTGGTCCATGAAGTGTTGGAACTCTGTACTCACACGTGTTCTCGTCTTCTATCTCTTGCGTCCTCAGGTTATGATCAACTAAGTTTCCATTGTCCACGGCAACAATAGATCTATCATGTTCCCTGAGGGTCTGGTTATCTTCTAAGACAGAAATTTTGAAATGTCTGTTCAGTAACTTATCTATTTCTGCTCTCTTTTCTTTATCACTCATGGATAATCCAGCTTCTGATGCTTTCTGTTCTTCCTCAAGAAACACTCTCAGCTCCTTGTGTACTGGTGTCCTAATTGACTTAATTCCTGGCAAACAAAGAACCGCTTTATGGTCCCTCTCTTCGATTAAGGTATCATCATCATTCATTCTCAATCTCTTCCTTCCTTGTTCCCAATCTGATCTTATTTGTTTCTCAAGCTCATCTCTTTGCTTATATTTCTTATGCAGGTCCTTTTCAGCTTCATCACAAATTTCCTTTTGTGCTTCAAGTCTTGCCATGAGTGCTTTAGATGCTGCCTGGTTCAGTCTTAGCTGCTCTTTGTAAATGACACTCCTACATGAAGTGATGATATATAAAAAAAGTAAGTCTCCTAAAATGGAAATGGGAATTAACAAATTTTGAAATGTGAAAGATAATTAACGCAGGTTAAGCTCTAACTGGTGCATAGTGTCTCTAATCATCTTCTCAAGCATGTTCTTATATGACGACTGTGCCTCTGCTAGCCGCCTGCATTTTTCTGCCTTTCGCTTGCGCTTTATCAATGTCAGTTCCAAGTCCTGAATGTTTAGCTTTTCCTCTTCATTCGTTTGCCTCATTTCCCTCACTTCATCATCAAGTTTCTGAATTTCAGACTGCTTTTTTAAGGTTTCTTCTCTTTGTTTCAAAGAATCCCTGGCCATTACAATTGCTTGGTACGGGTTGGTAAGCAAATCTGGATTCTCATTTTCTTTAGAAGAACCAGGCCTCACTTTTCTCCCAGCTAATACAAATAGTTTATCCAAAAACGGTCAAGTTTAATCAGATAAGAGGGGAAATACAAATGTCAAAGTATCAAGTGCTTATTATTTATGCACTAACCTGTTGCAGGAGATTGTGACCGTAACTGCTTGTTGTAGTCAAGGGATCTTAATACCGATGAAGAGCCATAAGACTCTCTTCTTCTAGACACAACAACAGCTGCTGGAGCAAGGCCAAACTTCTTTTTTGATTCAACAAAATGTTGTGGAAAAGAATGCGAGTCTACTGTCTGTGAAGAATTCAATTCCTCATTTTCACCTTCTGCGAACAAAAATGAGAATGCCCTGTGCCTGACAAGCATATAAAAAACACCATATGATGATATTTCAAAATTATATGAATCTTTTGTATAGAACAGAAGGGAAATAGACGCACCTGAAATCAGAATTAGAAGAAGCGAAGATTGACAAGAACTGGTTTACGGAGATACCCGACTGAAATTCCCACCATGGAATTAGAAATTCAAGATTGTTATGCTTCTTCTTGCAGACTTGCCACTGCAATATCCTCAAATTGCTTAGAACAGTCAATCCACCCCCTGCATTTTCAGTTAAAAAAAAAAACAAGTCAGCAAATTGTATGTACGTGAGAGAGAGCTGAGTAAGATAGTAGATTAATAGAAGTATTGACTTACTTGAACAAGGAAACCAATGATCTATATCCCATGAAAGAGGAGAAGCTGAATCAGCATGATAGTATAGAACATTTCCATATGGATCTACTCTTATTACAGCAGGATCAAAGCCAGCATTCCTGAAAATTGAAATAAAGAGAAGCAGAAATTCTAAGTCCTAACTTACTTAATTTTCATCATTGAGAGCTGAAAAACAGAATTTAGACTTTGTTATTTTACCCCAGGTGATCGAGTTGTTTCCATAAGAGACTAACAAAAATCTTTGGCTTTGTGGTGGGTTTGGCTTTTAGGTCGATGATTTCGAACATCTTGTCCAATTCCTTTCCTTTCACTGCCTGTAAACCAGTAACACAATTAAGATTCCAAAAATCCAGAAAACCACATATCAATTTTCTCTCTTCTATATCAATTTGAAAAAGAAAGAAAAAAAAACAACTAAGAGGAAATCAATGTGATACCTCATGATGTTGCAAAGAGTAAGGAATGAAAGTGTAAGGAGGTCCATTGCTGAAAGGACTAGCACTAAGATCACGACAAAGCATTTCATAGGCTCTCGGGTAACCAACGCTCTCGTCGATGGCCATATCATCTTCGGAGAATGCGTAATCAACAGCCATTTTCATTCGTCGATTTGAGTTCTGAATCTTCTTCGGGGTAAAAGAAACAGGGAAGCCGGTTTGGTAGCTAGCAGGTTAACGGTCGTATTGATTTTTAAAATGGTTATTAATTAAGAAATGACTTCGGAGTTTGAAATATTAACGCTACGTAGGCAATTGATCTTCAAGAAGCTGGCTTAACGGCTAGGTATCGTTGGTCCACAACAATAAATAAGGATCACTTAAGTCGTACCAAGTTACCATTATATTAAATACTTCCATTTTTTTTACTTTTATTGTTACTTTATCAATTCATTTAAATTAATAAATTCAATCTAATCAATTGAATTGAATTATATTAGATTGAAAAATTTTATAATCGAATTGGATTTAATAAATTTTATAATCCATTCTTTTTATTTAATATTTACTTATTTTATTCAATAAAAAATATTATTGGGACTAAAAATATTAAATTTAAAACTTTTAGTCAAAATTGATAAAAATATAATTTCAGAAATTTTTTGGGATTTTTTTTAAATTTTTATGGATTTTTAATGCATGATCAATCGTAAGTTGCCACGTGACCTGTTATGCAAGCAGATAAGCTAACTGGGCAAGCAACGTAGATGCCACACAAGTTGAGATAGTGAATCGTAAATCGTCGCGTGTGAGGAAGAACATAACATGTGAGATGTGTTAGTACGACGTTCAATCCGAGTTCAGAGTGTTGTCAAATAACACTGACACATGTCGTCAGGCAATTGCTTCTCTTGATCCATTAGCACGTCACGCCATCTACATCCATGAATCACTGACTCAGTATGCATTGACTCGAATCGGTCTCCCTTACCATGAAATCGCACTCTAATTGGTCTCCCCTACCACATGTCACGTTGTGATTGGCTGACATTGTTAATTTTGCTTGTTTTGATCTAAGCCTTTGATTTAAAGTTGATCTGACATTCTAAATTGCACCTGAGTTATATTTAAATCCCTAATCACCTATAAACCTTAAACCCTAATGAGCCGCCATTAGCATAATTTTGATAGCTAAAAAGAATAAAAATATATATAGAAAAATTCAAAAAGAGATACAATTTTAGTGAAGATTCAAGAAAAAATTAGTACTACAATTCAAGAAATCAATTGTATTTATTCTTCTAATTTTTTCTTTATCAGTTTTTATGTCTTTATTTATGAAAAATATGAACTTTATAGACAAAATTATGTTTATTTAATTTATTAATATATGGATCTTATGAACCTAATTTTTACCATGTAATGATCTAATATTTTACCCAATTATAATTATAATTTAATTATATTATTTATTCTGATTTTTATGTTATTAATTGTTTGGCTAACAATTTATCTATATAGACAATTAAATAGATTTGAGAGAATTATTTAATTATTTGTCTTGATTAAATAACATACATAGTTTCTAGGTAGATATGTATGATTCTTATATATACGATATATACTTGATGAATTTAATGAGTAGTATTCAATTTAATTAACATGAGAGTGTGATTAAATTAATTACTATATGATCTGTAGTTTATTTGAGAAAAAAATACATGTTAAGTTAGATTTAATTGATCATGTAAAATTAATTGATAATTAGATGGGAGGATTTTAGTTATTTACATGTTTAGAAAATTGGAAGATTAAGTATTTATAGATATTTTTCTCATATATCTTCTTAGTTATCAAATGTGATTTAATTAATTATTACTATTTACTTTTATTTATTTTAATTTTTCTTACTTAAAATATAAAAACATAAAAAATTTGATTTTTAGTTTTAAAAATTAGTTTATAATAAAAGAATCTATGTGAAAACGATATTTTCTTATCATTATATTACTTGTTATGATACGTATACTTGCGTATTTATTGCACACATAATTTGTGTGACGATCACTCACCACTAGTAGTACTCACCTTGAATTATTGGGTAGTCAATGTCTTTTAAACAAAATCTATTTATTATAAATTTATGATAAATCATAATTGATATGGTGCAATATTATTAATAAATAAAATCAAACTCACATAATTGTATTTAATGAAAAATTACCACTTTATAAAAATACTTTATTTTAAATTTTTTACTAATTAAAATTTTATGACTAAAATTTACTTAAACAATTTAATGGTTTAAAATTATAAGTGTATATGTAAGTTAAAATAAGTCTCTAACAAAACCTCTAGTGCAGCCTTTAATTTTTAAATCATCAAATTTGAACCCTATTAGAGATTTGATGGATTGTATATCCCACATGTACAATGATAAGAGCTTGAACGAAAATAAATCAAAAAAGCTGAAGACAAGCAAGAAAGCAATTTTTATTTTTTAAAATAAAAGCACAAAATTAAAGGGAATTGAAGTGATATAAGAGGGTTAATCTCTCCACTTAACAATACAGTGGGACCTCATGACTTTGTTTTTAGGGTAAACCCCCAAAACACGTTGTACCATTTAGAGAGTGTTTACCTCTTATAAGCACATCACCACTTAGCTTCCTAAGCAATGTGAGACATGTTAAGGGACACTGCATCTTACACTCCCACTTAGGGAGTCTTAGGTCCTTCTAAAAATGCAAGCCCACATGGCTCAATTGGGTCCACGACCATGATTTGACAATTCAGCGAGACCTCAGGGCTTTGCTTCTAGGGAAAAGCCCCAAAAAACATTATATCATTTAGAGAGTGCTTACCTCTTATAAGCACATCACCACTTAGTTTCCTAAACAAGGTAGGACATGTGCAGACACACTACATCACAAAGTGAGACTGGTACACAAATAAATGTCACCAAGTACGATACATCGAAATTTCTATACTCAAGACACCACAAAGACATCAAGTGTGAGACTCTTAGTAATATGGCCTATTATATGTGACTTAAAATTATCTTTATTTGGGATAAAAAATATTTTTCTTTCCAACTAGAAAATGTGTGTGATACAAGAGAAAGGATAAATTATTCATTATTCCTGAAGTATGTAATGCGTCCTATTCCAAGTCAGTAAAATTTAAGATTAGTGTAATTTTTTCTCTAAAGAAAGCAAATATCCAATAAAAGGTAAAGAGGGAATAAATAATACCTTGAAGAAAAGTGCTTGTATGATTTAATATCAAATGGATATAGGAAGAAAAGAGAAAGTAGTTTATTTTATTTAGAGTTATTGTTTAGAGTTCTACTAGAGTAATAGTTTATTTTGTTTAGAGTTCTATTTCTTATATACTACTAGAGTCCTACATAAAAACCTTTATTTAGACTTTTTTTTTGTTTGTATTACTAAAGTTCCACATAAAATATTTATAAACTATTCTAGGGACTTTTCAACTATAAATAGCTAGGCTCTATGCTTCTATAAGGTATCCTAAAAAATAATCAACTTAGTAATATTAAAAAAGTTATTTTTTTTCTCCTATTCCTAATTTTTAGGAATAGCTCTTCTTTCTTCCGTTCGAAAGTTAAAGTCCTCTTATTCATGAGATAGATAAATATTTTTAGACTAGTCCTACTCTAAAGTTGCTAGAGTGCTCATCTAAAGATAGATACCACAGCAAAGTTTGTCCTATTTTAGATTTGCTAAAGTGCTTGTCTAAATAATAGTTTCCTTGTGTTTGTTTCATAACACAAATATGAGAATCTTTTGCCAAAGAATGAGTCTGGGTAATCTAAATTTTTCTCATATTTTTCTTATTTCCTAAGTGCTTTCATATTATTGATATTTTTGTGCTTCCGTCCTGTATTAGGTTCTATCAAAGCCAAGTTTAGTTTCGAAGAGTAGAGCATAATCAAGTAACACGAGAAGAATATCAACATTTTTGTGAAGATATTTGACACCAAATAGAGAAGCTTATTGCAGTCTTTGTTCAACTAACTAATAATGAAAATAGGCCTCAAGTCTAAGCCCAAGAAGTAAATGGTGCACATGGAGATAGGATCAAGCCAATATTTCCTAGAAGACAAGTTGGAGGATTACCTCTAAGAAGACTTGTTGATCCACCCCCAATAAGACATGTTGCCCTTACTGATAGCTCTAGTGATGAAGATTTATAAGAATAATATTTTAGAGGTTGGGCTAGAAGAGGAAATTGCTAAAGAGACCAAGAACCACAAGATTATCAGCTCAAAATTAACCCTTCTGATTTCTATGGAAACATAAAAATGGAGGATTTTCTTGATTGGATCTTAGAGGTAGAACTATTATTTGATGTTATATGCATTTTAGAGGAAAAATAAGTCAAGCTAGTAGCCTACTGACTCAAAGGATGAGCTTCAATATAGTGGGACCAACTCCAAAAAAATAGATTCAGATAAAAGAATACTTTGATCAAAACATGGCCTTGGATGAAGTGATACCTAATGCATATATTTCTTCCTTCTAATTATGAGCAAATATTATTTCAATAATATCAAAATTACAAACAAGGGAATCGTTTAGTTCAAGAGTATGCCACAAAATGTTATTATTTGTCTACTCGAAATAATTTAGCAGAATCTAAAGCACAACAAGTTACACGCTATATTGGTGGATAGTCATTGATGCCTATAATATAACCCCCAAAGTAGAGATGCAGTTAGGTAGGACAAGTTAAAGTACAAGATCACAAGCTCTGTAAAGGCCATTAGTTAAAACAACTAGGTCAACATGTAACAAAGGAAAAGCACTGAAGGATTGCACCTTAAAAACAAAGAAAATTCATTTATAGGAAAACATCACTTGTAATCCTCAAAAAAATCCTTATAGATACCCATCACTAGAAAAATGCTATAGATGTAAACAAGTGTGTCATCATTCTAACCAATGCCCAAAGAGAGGAACAGTCAACCTGGTAGAGCAAGAATATGAAGATCATGAGAAAGAACCATAATATAATGACTATGAAGGTGCAGAGTTTGCTGAAGTGGATGAAGGGAAACATGTTAATTGTGTTGTTTGTAGACTTCTCTTGTCACCAAAGTAAGACACAAAAAGGTACAATATCTTTCGCAGTCGCTACTTAATCAATAATAAACTATTTTATGTATTATCGATAGTTGAGTAGCAAAAATATTGTTTCTAAAGCTCTTGTGGAGGCACTCAATTTAAAAATTGAATCACACCCATCACCATATCGAATTGGATGGATAAAAAAAGGAGAAATAGAAGTAAATTGTATATTTGAATCCCATTATCCATTATAAAATCATACAAGGTTGAAGTTGTATGCGATATTGTTGATATGGATGCTTGTCACATATTGTTGGGGAGACCATAACAATATGACGTGAATGCAACCCACAAAGGCATAGATAACATTTATCTAATCTATTGGGGAGAAAAAAGATTATTGTGGCTCCTTTATTGGCAAAAGTAGATGTACCCAAAGTTTCTAAGATGGAGAGAAAATCATTCCTTGCAATATCTCGTGCATTATTCTTTGCAGAAGTGAAATAAAGTAAAGAGATATTTGCCTTGATAGTTAAAGAAGAAGCCATGTCAACTTCAACCATTCCTACACATGTACAAATAGTCCTTAATGAATTTAATAAATCATGCCAATTGGGCTGCCACCAATGAGAGGTATCTAACACCACATTGATTTTATTCTAGGAGCAAGCTTTCCCAACCTCCCTCATTACTGTCCAAGTCCAAAAGAGAGTGAAATTCTCCAATAAAAGGTTAAGGAGTTAATTAGCAAAGGGATGATTCAAGAAAGCATGAGTTAATGTGCAATACCATCCTTACTAGTTCCAAAGAATGATGGATATTGGTGTATGTGTGTGTACAGTCGAGCTATTAGCAAGATAACAATAAAATATAGGTTTCCAATACCACATCTTGATGACATGCTTGATATGCTTTCTGGAGTAGCCATATTCTTCAAAATTGACCTACGTAGTGGATATCACCAAATTCAATTCAGACCTATTGATGAGTGGATGATTGTGTTCAAGACAAAAGAAGGATTGTACAAGTGGCTAGTGATGCCTTTTGGATTATCAAATTCACCTAACACATTTATGCGGCTTATGAACCATGTCTTGAAGTCATACATTGGTAAGTTTGTAGTTGTTTACTTTGATGACATCCTAATTTAAAGTTTAACACAAGAAGAACGTTTAGCTTGAAAAAGGTACTCACTATTTCGAATTAAAATAAGTTGTAATTTAATTTGAAGAAATGTAGCTTCTTGACCAATAAATTGATATTCTTAGGTTTTGTTATCACTGCTAATGAAATTGAAGTTAATGGGGAGAAAGTACGTGCAATTCAAGACTACCTAACTCCCAAAATCATAACAAAATTTTGAAGCTTACATAGGTCAGCAACCTTCTATAGAAGGTTTATTAAGAACTTCAATACTATTTCTTCCAAAATTACCTAATGCCTAAAGAAAGTTAAGTTCAACTAGGGAGAAGAAGCTAAAAAAGGTTTCTAGTTAATGAAAGAGAAGCTAGCATTTGCACCAATGTTAGCATTGTTAGACTTTGATAAGATCTTTCAAGTAAAGTGTGAAGCCTCGAAAGTAGGAATTGGAGCTATTCTATCTCAAGAAGGGTGATTGGTGGCTTACTTTAGTGAAAAGCTCAACAAAACACGAAGAAAGTGGACTACATATGAACTTGAGTTCTATGCAGTATTTTGCTTTTGAGATACTGGAAACATTTTCTCATCCAAAGGGAGTTTGTTTTGTTCACTAATCATGAGGCATTAAAGTTTATCAACTATCAAACTAAGCCCAATAGGACACATGCCTGGTGGATTTCCTACCTATAAAAATTTCCTTTTGTTCTAAAACATAAGTTTGGTTAACATAACAAAGTAGTTGATGTATGAGTCATTAAGCAACCCTATTGGTCACTTTAAGCATTAAAGTTGTAGGGTTTGAATATCTTAAGGACACATATGTTGAAGATGAATTTTTTAAGAACCTTTAGGAAAAGTGTCAATTGAAACAAGATACAGGAGGCATACATATACATGAGGGATACTTGTTTCGAAGTACCCAACTTTGTATCTCTAGGACTTCACTAAGGGAGAAAATCATTCGAGATTTACATGCCGGAGGACTAATTGGACATCTTGGAAGAGAGAAAACCATCGTACTTGTTGAAAAAAAGGTAATTCTAGTCTTAGTTGAAAAGAGATGTTTGCAAGTTTGTCCAAAGGTGTTATGTGTGCTAAACATCCAAAGGATGAGCTCAAAATATCAGATTATATACACCTTTACCCATCCATGAAACCATGTAGGAAGAATTATCTATGGATTTTGTGCTAGGACTTCCAAGAACCCAATAGGGTGTAGAATCAATTTTTGTTCTTGTTGATAGGTTTTCCAAAATGATGCATTTTATCCCATGGTAGAAAACTATAGATGTATCAAATATTACAAAACTCTTTGCCAAAGAGATTGTTCATCTATATGGAGTTCCACGGTTAATTACTTCAGATCGAGACAAAGTTTCTTTCTCATTTTTGGAGGACATTATGGGCACGCTTTGATACATCTCTCAAATTTAGTAGCATTGCACATGCTTAACCTAATAGTCAAACAGAAGTAATGAACTAAACACTTGGTAACATGATTCATTGTCTCTATAGCAACAAAACCAAAGTAGTGGGACCTCACTCTTGCACAAGATGAGTTTACCTTTAACAATACTATGCATAGTTTAATTGGCAAGATCTCATTCAAAGTTGTATATGTGAAAGCCCCAAAGCATACGTTGGATTTGGTTAATCATCCAAGGATTCATGGGAGAAGCAAGGTTATTGAAGAAATGACAAATAAGATTCAAACTATTCATTCAGAAGTAAAACAAAAGCTTATAGAGTCCAATACCAAGTATAAAGCAACGATCAACAAGCATAGAAGAAAGAAAATTTATCAAGTAGAAGACATGGAGATGGTATTTTTATGAAAAGAACACTTTCCTATTTGCATATACAACAAGCTAAAGGATAAGAATGGACCATGTTGGATACTAAAAAAGATCAATGATAATGCACATATAGTGGACTTATCCAAAGATATAGCCATCTTAGCAACATTCTACGTATTAGATATTTATGACTACCATTCACCAGAACCACTCTAGAAAAGAAAAAATAGTTTATTTTATTTAGAGTTCTATTAAAGTAATAGTTTATTTTGTTTAGAGTTTTATTTTTTATGTACTACTAGAGTGTTACATAGAAACCTTTATTTAAAGTTATTTTTTTGTTTTTATTACTAGAGTCCCATATAAAAACTTTATAGACTATTTTAGAGATTTTTCAACTATAAATAGCTAGGTTTTATGCTTGTATAAGGCATACTCTTATTCCTAATTTTTAAGAATAACTTTTCTTTCTTTTGTTTGGAAATTGAAAATATCTTATTAGAGAGATAAAAGAATGTGTTTGCCTCTAGTCCCACTTTAGAGTTGGTAGACTACTCGTTTAAAGATAGATATTGAAAATTTATAAGATAGAGACCAAATTATCCTAGATAATATGTTATTTTTAATTTTTACTAATTTATAATTTAATAACCTCAAAAAAGCGGTCATATATGTAATCGTTTGTAAAAATAAAGTGCCAAAATAAGAGAATAACACACCATATTTTTAGGTAGAAATAACTTAGGCCACAATCATGACCTAAGGGGAAAACCACCGGTCTACCGGACCACCTAACTTTCCATTATGAAAATCAAATGTTTAAATACAAACTCAATCTTATGCTACCCTCCCCAAGATACTGCCCCAATATACTTTACTTACAATGTGAACGATTTCCAGACCAACGTTTCAATAACTTTCACGCCAATTAGATACGTTCCCAAATTAACTGCAAAATAGTTAGCACAAAAATACAAGTGCCCGTATGTGTGTTTTAGAATAGATTTAATAATGGATAATCCTAACTTGATGATTCAAAACATATATCACTTAAATCAAATCAACTAGTAAATTCTGAGAAAAAAATTAAGCCCAGATTCAATAAAAAAAGTTTTTTTAAAAATTTAATAATTAATCCAAATAATCATGACATTTCGCACAATTATTTAATTTAAACATGTAAAAATCTAATAAAAAAGAAACTATATAAAAATAAAAATATCAAACAAATTTATTAATAAATACCTTTAATAAAATATCAATTTAATATTTATCGATTTATTTAATCCGTTGTATTTAAATTACTAAATATTTTTTTATTCAAAAACTATCATGATTACCTAAGCATTAAACTTTTCTACTCCTACCTTTTATATATATATATATTGATTACTACTTTTCAACATCACTGTCGCTCTCAATTTTTCTTTTTCGGCAGCAAACTGTTTCAGTCGGTAGTTTATTTTTCTATTTTTCGGCCAACTCACCTTCAACCGTAATAATAATAATAATAATAATAATAATAATAATAATAATAATAATAATAATAATAATAATAATAATAATAATAATAATAATAATAATAATAATAACTAGTAATATTAGGACAGAGTGTATTTTGGGTTTAATTTTTCAAATTCCACTAAAAACTTTAATATTAAAAAAAATCATTTTTTTAAAACACATCTTAAAAATATTGAAACACATCTAGTAAATATTTAATTGGTAATTTCATAAATTGATTCAAATATAAATAAATATTTTAGCACAAAAAATAATTTTAAATTTTTGAGCATGTGCTATTAAATGTATGAATGAGATCCTATATGCCGTAGTTATAAAATATATTTCTAAAGTACGATTATCTAGAACCCGAGCATTTGTTCAGATTTTTTTGATAGACCTAATAACAGTTCTAAAAAATAAGTTTACAAGTAAATATTTTGTTCACGAAAATAGCTAACACTTACAGTCTTTACAACACCCCTTTGGCATTTTCGTGTGGCATTACTCACTACATGACATTTATAAAAATAAGATAAAAATAAAATGATATCTTAGACTCCATAGTGGAACTATCTTATAGTCCGGTGAATCCATCTTTGTTGCATCTTGATAAGCTTGTAAGTAACTGAAATGACATAAACAAAACATACGATAATTTGGCCTGAAAATCTCATTGTACATTAGTGCAATTTACATAAAAATAAGTGAAGTGTAAAGAATAGTCATGCACTATACATTCATATCAATCAAGCTTAATTAAATATGTTCTCCCCTATATGCATAACAAAATAAAAATATGGAAGTAAAACACATTATTTTCTCCTCATTTTTGACATACGAGAAGGACAAAACATTTGACAAAGCAATGAAACTAAACTTCTCCTAAATATAGAGCAATGTAAAAGAAGATTAATGCATAAATGTAATGTAATTTAAACTCATCCTAAGTTCTATAACTCTCTAACTTAAAAATGAATAAATAAAAAAGAAGATGAAAATGAATAAAAATCTGAATTTTCTTTTTTAAATTTTCCTAAATAACCACATAAGGTATGAAACTCATTTAATCATAAATGAACGCATAACTAATTGAGAACTCATTATTTTTAACTCAAATTTTGATTATTTATTATATAAATAGGCAAGTAGAGTAGAAGTCCCACACAAATATATGTTGAAACTCCACAAATATGTCAATTCATTCATTTATGACCAATCAAGAATGACTCAAAAAAAAATATCACCTACCATATAAAATTATAATCGAGTCTATAATCTTACAAAATAAAATATATCTACCAAAAAAGACTTAATTTTTTTTTTATAAATGAGAAAATGATATTTTTTTCCTTTTTCTTTTTAACCTTTATTGGCTCTTTCTTTTTGTGCATTCCAAGTACAAGTTTTATAAGTAATTGCTTTTTGTAAAATCTTTTTTTTTTTTTGCACGAGATATAAACTTAGCATGATGATTTTCACAATAGTTGTGAGGTAGCTCTCTTCGCTCATTACTACGGTAACTTTGCTCATTACTACGGTAACTTCACACATCACAATAGGTAACCCTCTTAATACTATGTGCCTCTATACGGTAAAATTTTAGTAAGCAAAAAATAGAACTCAACACAATTTTACAATCAATATTAGTTGAAGTCTTAGAGTCTTTCAAGAAAATTCATAAACTTCAAGCATAACATATATGTGTGTTTATGAGTGTGTGAATAAGTTTATATCAACATCGATTATCATATGTACAAGAATATGTGTGTCTATAAGTAAAAATTGCAATGTAATTTATATAATAAACATTAAAATGAGTTGTTTCACTAAAAAAAAAGGTTATATATATGTAAGTATTAAATAAGTTCAATACCATGTTGGCCAGATAAGGATTATACTTTTCTATCTTTTTTTTAAGTTTAACTAATATATAAAATAAAGACAATAAAGATTACTCACCTAGGATCACTTAAGCACTTTAACAAATATACCTAGATGAAGGAATAAAAGACGGTCATGTGACCAGGAAAAAATAATCTTTCCTTATCCAAATTTTCTTGAATTTTGGTTTCTCTATATCATTAGGTTGGGACTTAACTAACTTAGGTTTCATAGGCATCTTCTTGAACTTAGCTGTATTTTCCTCATTCCTCCCAAATGAAGATGCAGTATGCATAGTAGGATGATGATAATGAGTCCTAGCATTAAAAATACTGAATTTTGCTTGCCTCTTTGAACCTAAGACTTCATGCTTCCTAGTAGAATTTGTGAACAAGTTATTATAATTTCCATTCATCCTTGAATATGATGTAGCATGCATAGATGAATAATACTTATAGGTCCTACTATGTGAAGCATGGAAAGAATGATTTAAGTTCAGGAGCATTCATCAAATATCTACATTTTGGTCTTATATGATCGTTCCTACCACAATGATGATAGATAGGCAAAAATATTACAAATTTTTCTACCACAAGTGCAATAATTATTTGTGCATAAGTAGTAACAATAGGAGTAGAGTTTAAGGACCATACAAATGTGGTGTTTGATGTTGAAGGTGTTAACTATTCATCTATGTATCCAATATCTCTCTTATCTCCATGTAGCTTTCCATAGTCTAGAACTTTGGTCAATTTTTTAGCACCTATGGTCAAATTCATCACCGTTTCTTTAGCAATACTAATTTCTTACCTTAGCTTTTTTTTTTCCTCAGTGGTTTCTGCAAGTCTCAGATTCAAGGCATTAATATTTTCATACAATTTATTTTTATCTTTCTCTAGGCTAGAGGAATTGTTTTTGTTAACATTAATGATATCATTAAGTTTAGTTACTTTCATAAGTAGTTTATCCCTCTCTTCCCTAGAACCTAGACAATACATGAATAGTTCCTCATGATCGATACATTAAACTTAGAAAATAATAAAGAATATTTTACTTCCTCATTTTCTCCATCCAAGCTAGAGTCAAAGTCATTGTGGTATACTTTGGTAGTTGTGGTGAAGGCACGATAGGTAGTGTCATCATCTTCTCAGTTACTAGCATTATCCTGATCACTTTTTGTGTCACTGAGTGTAACATTAAATGCTTTTCTAAATTTATTTTTATTGTTTGCACAATCTATAAAAATATGACCAAAGCCTCCATAAGTATAGCATTGAGGACTAGTGAGCTTAGTTTTCTTACCATCAAAGATAGAAGGCTTGATTTCCCTTGGCTTTCAGTCCTTCGAACAACTAGATTTTCCCTTATTAGATTGATTATTCTATTGACCCTTCTTTTTCAGGATCTTCTTCAATTTTTGTGCTAACAAGACTAATGACTCATCATTCATATCCTTATTACTATTAGATATGTCCATTTTAGAGCTTTTGAATGCCACATCATTGATTTTCTTGGGACGATCAAGAGTAAGCCCATAGGTTTGGATTGACCTAATAAATTCATCAATGTTTAGTGTGTCCATATTCTTACTTTCCTCTATCGCTATAAATTTCATCTTGTAGTCTACTGTTTAGGAGCTTAGGATTTTGCGTACTTGTTTTGGTTATGGAATTTTCTCACAAAGGTTAGAACAAGCATTTGTGATATCACAAAAGCAAGCATAGAATTGACCAAAAGTTTCAGGATTGCTCATTTTAATGGAATCAAACTCATATGTTAGTAATCTCAATTTTGTTTGTTTTACTTAGGAAGCTCCCCATGAGCAAGAGCAAATGCATTCCATACATCTTTAGCAATGGAATCAAACTCATATGTTTGGTACCCATAAACTTATGGAACAATTTTTTTTTTCCAACCAACCCAAGTAACAAATCAGAAAAGGGTGTTGACTTCATATTTAGAGCTCATTGTAGCATTAAAAATACCAACTTGATTTAAGATAGCTTCATATTTATAGACAAGATTAATACATTGTTAATATGATTTCGAAGGGATAAGGTTATTATTATATCACTCGGGTGTCGATGTGGTAATCTCTTTTACTAATCTTTTAACATATATAAGTTATTTTTTATGAATTCATGCTATTACACTGGAATGATGATTCTTGGTGGTTTTCTTGTACTTGGATGGCCAGTGACTACCATGATGTTGTCATACAGGGGAACTAAGAAAAAGAGATGAGATGAAGTTTGGGCAAAAAATAGGTCCATATAACAATTAATTCCCCTAAATACATGAGCACATAAACATTCATCAAACAAGGGACTTCAGACACAGGAATAGAGAAAATAAATCATTATACAAATTATCATTATGTCGTCAAATGCTATTCAAGATCATCATAATCTTCTTCTGATTCTTCTTGTGATGATATAATTTGAACGATGTATTCTGCCTATTCCTCTCATAAATCATCAAAAATTTACGGGTCATAGCTCGTCTTATTCCAACCAAAGAACTACATGTATTTAAATTCAAAATAAGAATGTAATTTCCTAAATTCACAAAAAATAACTCATATATGTTAAAAATGTATATTGGTAAAATAGATTACCACATCTTTAATTGGAATTTTGACATTTGTGATGATTTTTCTCATAAACTTCATGACATAGTAACCACACATGACTCCATCATTTTGTTGTGGAACCTACAAAAAACAAATGTACATGATTTTCCATATTTAAACATCTTTATTATTTAATAGTAAAGCTAATAAAATTATTAATATTTGCTTGTACATACCATAACTTTGTGCTATATAAGCTTATGAGATTTTTTAAGGGCAATGCCCCTACTCTTGTTCCATAATTTTCATTCCCTATCAAAGTTTAAAACAATTAGTTTTTTATTAAATATTACAGAAAACAATATAAGAAAAATAGCTAGCTATAAATCTTACATTTCAACAACTGCTTTTGTATCTTTACTCAATTCTATGGAAGTTGAGTCACAGTACCAAACATGATTTCCATACAGATAAAGGATTACCAACATCCAATGATCTTGGCCTTGTTCAAACTTTAATGGTCAAGGGATTATCAACTTCTAATTTCTGTTAAGCGTTAATTCCCTATCACATAATTGTTTTGCTATGATGCTAACATCCTTCTCTTGATATTGATTGACAAATGAAGAATCATAGAACATTGTTAAATGTGATGAGTGATTATTTGAAGTCTATAATAATATGCTCTATATAAAAGAAATATATATAAATAATTAGATAATATAAATATAATTATATATGTTCTACATAAATGAAAGTTATTTACTTATTGAGGACTCATCTTATCCACACTTGAATTATACTTAAATCAATAATTTGATATTCAAATAGCTGCAATATGTACTCGATCGATATCTATGTTTAATCAATGTCTACAACAGAAATTTCTATAGGAAATGGCACAGTTCATCCATCATTTATGCTAGATTCCCACACAACAATAGTCATCAAAGCGCCAAGATTTATGCTGAAGTTTAAAGCATAATCATAACTATACTTTTTCCATGGCTTCTTCTTGAATGACTTAGTATTCGATGATTGGGCAATAAATATAGAATTACCATGAGATACTTACTTTGTATCTCTTAAATGTGCCGCACTTATTAATTCTGGTATAATAGACTAAAGAAGAAGTATTATGTATGTTAGTAACAATAAAAGAATAATAATATAATAGTAGTAAAAAAGTGTTATCTTTTAAGTAAAAAAATAGTACCACGTCAAAATTTATCACAACTTGAATTGACAGCCAAGCCACATATTGTCCAATTGTCTCTTGGATTGTGGTAGCATCAGAAGGCACAGGTAGTGGACAATCATGGAGCAATGATTGATCAATTACTATTTGCCAATGATTTGGCAAATATTGATTATGAATCATCCAATCATCACTCGATTGTTGTACTGTTCCAATAGCAACAAAGTCTATTGATGAATGATGTTTCAACAAACATTTCATATTATGTAAAAAATTTAAGCATTAAATATAATAAATAAAATATATAATAAAAAATAAAAATAATAAATTATCTACATAAACTTTAACTCTTACCATAAATGATTCATCAAATAGAGAATGACTCTCATATGAGGTAGCTATTGGAAGTACATTCTCATCAAAACGTTCATCATGATGCGATTGATGGTAAGAATGAACAGATTTCTTTGGAGAAAATGAACCATTACCTGATTGCATTTGCATTCCTGGCATAAAGAGATGACCAATAGGATGATTATATCCCATACAGGATATAAGTTGGGTGCCATGAGATTGCATGGGTTGCATTTCTGACATGGATGGTGGCATGCTTGGTATGGATGGTTGCATTCCTAGCATGGATGGTGATATGCTTGGCCAATATGGCATACCCTAACCATATGAGGAGCTGAGTTCTTCTTAAATTTTATTGTAATTCTCCTTATTGACCATCTGAGGCTTTTGTTTTAGAATGTTAAAATACTCCATATAACCATCATATTGGCTTCATCCTCTAACACGACTAGGATGCTCATGTCCGAATGCATGATATATAGCATCTCTCCCTGGTTGTTTGATTATTTTAGCCTTGGATATTTATTCTTGATCAACTCTCTACAAATAATAAAGCAAACAAACATATCATACATTATTACATCAATTAGAAAAAATCATAAGGACTTTGCGTCAAGTTAAATTACTAACCAACTTATTTAGTTGTTCTTCTCCTCGCTTAGTCATTGGTCTTGACTTCTTTGTTTTGAGGGTCTTTGTTTCTATGTACAATTTAAATCGAGTAACTAGTCTACCCAAGTCAACTTCCTACATACATTAAATAAATTTATTAACCATGACATCAACTTAAATTTGAGGAAAATAAATATAAAAATATTTATAAATTAACACAAATTAATAATATCATTCTATATCTAACCTCAGAATTTGAAGACCTCCCAATATGATTAGGAAGAATATTATGCATTTGTATATTCTGATGTTCTTGCCTAATAATTTGAAATTCATCTGTACGTCTATTATTCACAAAGTCTTTCCAAACTTAAGGTATAATCCAGGGGTGTCCTTCAGGGATTTTGTAGAGCTCTATTTCATCAAGAGGTTCCAAATATGGAAACACGTAATTTCTGGTCAATTTGGAAGTTTTGTATTCCTTCCATGCCTTATTTGCAATCTTATAACACTTTCTCTTCCAAGTGTCATCGACTTTATAACGATTCTATAAAAACACAATACAAAAGATAAGATATAATACAAAAATAATATAATATATGTAATTAGTTATAAAAATAAGAAACTTACACAAATGGTTTTCCATATTTTGTACTTTTCAACTTCGTCAACCTGAGTCCAATCATTTATATTGATTGATATACTTGAATTCACAAGTCTACCAATAGAGGATTTCAATTTTTTGCCATTTTTCCCTATTGGATTACCAGTAGCATAAAATAGAACGGGTACACTATCATCTGGGTTAAGTGGAGTATCATGTATATTCGCCCAACCCTTTTTTTTCAAATGCCCCAATGGATCACTTGAATTTACAAGCTCTGGTACCCTAAGATCCATGAAATATCTGCAAAAAATGAAGAAATATAAATTAATTGACAATTTTAGGAACATACATATATATAAACATCCAAGATTTATTACAATAATATAGAACATACATTATGTTTAATTAGGTTTTTGATCGTATACATATATTCCTTCACAATCACTTCAAGTCCATGACGAAGAATCATCATCATCAACTAGATAATCACAAACATTAGGCAATTTGTTTGAGAAATTATTAATAATCATTAATGTATCAAGCATAGGTTCGTCATCTTTTAAAGCATCACAATGGTAAAACTCTTTTTGCGAAGGCATTAACATAACAGACCATCTTGTGTCAATTTGATAGCTCACATAAAATACTTATTTTGCATGAAGTGCTAACATGAAAGATCATCAATGTGAGTTATCTTGGACAAATTTACAAGGGTAAATCCACAATCATCTATTTTATATCCAACATTGATAACATCTTCAACCCAATCACACAAAAATATTGTTTCATGGAAGACCTCATAATTGAGTTCCCAAATTTGTTGAATTATACTATAATGTGTTCTATGAGAAAGTATAGGATTAACATCTTTTGAACTGGAAAATTGCATAGTTTATGCAACCATCTTCACACCACTATTCTGATTTACTCGAACTTTGTCCCTTGCTTGAGTCTTAAACCTCGATCCATTAATTTTGAAACTAGAAAATGATTTGACATCGAATTTTGGACCATTTGCAAGCCATTCTAATCTTTCTGTTATTTTATGATTGAGTTTGTTGAGTTCAACTCGAATCTATGCATACAAAACATGAAATGTGTTTAAAGAAAAGTTTTAAAACATTGCATAGAAGTACTAATGAATTCTTGTATGTGACACTTATATGGTTGCGAAACCAATTAATAAGCTCTCGCTTATGTTCATTATACAACCATTTTTCTCCTTTTTTTATGATTAGGTTTGTTGAGTTCAACTCGAATCTATGCATACAAAACATGAAATGTGTTTAAAGAAAAGTTTTAAAACATTGCATAGAAGTACTGATGAATTCTTGTATATGACATTTACATGGTTGCAAAACCAATTAATAAGCTCTCACTTATGTTCATCATACAACCATTTTTCTCTCTCTTTTATAACGAGTACCGATCTTTAGTAAGTTTAAATGCATTTTGTAATGTTAATCAAGATATATCAAATAGATATCATCATTAATAGTTAAATAAGATGTGACAAATGTATAGGTCTTTCCAATAAGGTAATTCCCCAAAATATTGATTTTTTATTCCAACCATGGTCTCACTGCTACAAAATGTGGTATTTAAGTCGATAAATAAAGTCATTTTTTGGATAAAACTAACGTATAATCAATTTAAAGTCAGTTCCGTGAAAAACCGACGCTTTCCACGTAATTAATTTTTTTTTTGGTTAATTATTATTTTATTTGAACTCTTTAAAATTGAATTTGGATATATATATATATATATATATATATATATATATATATATAGTATAATTTTTTCTTCTTTTATTTAGTTAATTGGTTTTTAAAATTATAGAATTTATAGAATTTTTTGTATTTGTTTGAATACATACTTAATTTTATGTATATGTTTTTCATACGTAGTTATCGAATTTAGATAGCATGAAAAACACTACAATATAGAAAAGTTTATATATGAGCGAAAATTTAAAAGGTATATATATAGTTAATTAAACTCATAAAAAATAATTGACAAAAAAATAAAAAATTTATTGTTTAATTTCAATTTTAAAAACTATTAAAATAAAAAAATGCACTACATGGATATGTAATTAATTTTATGTACATGCATTCATTACATAGTTATCAAATTTGGATAGCATGAAAAACACAATACAGAAAAGTTTTCAAAAAACTATAATTAAAGTATATAGTTAATTAAAATCTTAAAAAATAATTGACCAAAAAAATAAAAAAATTGTATTGTTTAATTAATTTCAATTTTAAAAACAGTTAAAAGAAATGGAAAAATACACGTGGATAGCGTCGGTTGACGTGTTGAACCGATGATACACACTTTGATACCATCAGTTCTACTTGTGTAGTGTCGGTTCAACACGTCAATCGACACTATCCACATGTATTTTTCCATTTATTTTCTCTCTTCTCAATTTGAACATCATTTTTACACGCAACTACACCCAAAAAAACTCAAAAATCGAGCTCACATCCTCCACTCTATCTCATTTTTCAACCATTTTCAACCACCATTTCCAATGTCGTTTAGTGTGTTATCTTCGTCTCCATATTATCTTTCAGATCCACTATTTTTTTAGCGAAATACTCAAATTTTTTATACCAATTTTCTCAATTACAAAGTCTTCATTTCCTTCATTTAGTCACTTCATTTACTCTTGTAAGTATTTTTATTAATCCTACGCACTTATTATTCGGTTTGCTTTATTTTTTGTATCTATTTTTGATTTATTTATATTTTGTATTATGCTTGTTATTAAATGTTTGACTGATTTTCTGTGGAAATAATATGTGGATGTTGTGGGTTTGAGGGACTAGAATATTTACCGTACGTGGATAAATTTATTTACATATAAATAATTAAATTTTATTAAGTAAAAGTAATACAATTTTAAAATGATAAATTTTTGTATTATGTATGTTTTGATATAATAATACTTGAAATATATGAATTGGATACATAATTAATTAATATGCTTAATTAATGTCATTAGTAGAAAATGGACAAATCTTGGATGTCAAAGTGTAGAATTGAGCAGGACTACATACAAGAATTCATTAGTACTTCTATACAATGTTTTAAAACATTGTTTTAAACACATTTCATGTTTTTGTATACATAGATTCGAGATGAATTCAAGAAACCCAATCATAAAATAATGAAAAGTTTAGAATGGCTTGCATATGGTCCAAAATTCGGTGTCAAATCATTTTCTAGTTTCACAATTAATGGATCGAGGTTTACTACTTAAGCTAGAAACAAATTTTGAGTAAATCAAAATAGTGGTGTGAAGATGGTTGCACAAACTATGCAATTTTCCAGATCAAAAGATGGTAATCCTATACTTTCTGATAGAACATATTATAATATAATTGAAGAGATTTGGAAATTGGATTATAAGGTCTTCCATGAAATAGTTTTCTTGTGTGATTGGATGGAAGATGTTATCAATGTTGGATATAAAATAGATGATTGTGGATTTACCCTTATAAATTTATTCTTTATCATTTTATTTTTGTTGTTTTTTTTAACTACAATATTTAAGTTAAAATAACATAATCAGTATTAATCAAGAGTGTTTCCAGAAAAGAATGGTGGTGTAAAAGCTCCTTAAAAACAATCATCCTAGACAGAACAACGTTCCCACGAAAGACTAGTGGCACAAAAGCAACCAAGAACTAGTCTCCTAGATAGAACTCTCTCTCATCTTTACTTTTCATGCCATTAAAATTAAGTCAATTAAGTTAATGAAAATCTAAGCTAATTAAGTTAAAAAAAAATCTAAGTTAAATAAGTAAGTAAAAATTTAAGTTAATTAAGTTAAATGAAAATTAAATTAGTAAAAACCTAAGTTAATTAAGTTAAACGAAAATTAAGATAAACATAGTTAAAGGTAAAAAATAAAATAAAAATAAATATTAAAAGAAAAATAAAAAGAAAAAAAATTATAATAAAAAATTAAACAAAACAAAATAAAAAATAAATAAAATAAAAATTATATTTTTTTTATTTTTTTATTTTTTTTAAAAAAAAAATTAAATTTAAGATTTAAAATAAAAAAACTTAAAATTAAATTAAAATTAAAAATTACATTTTAAATTTTTTTTAAATTTTTTTTATTATTTCTTTATATATTTATTTAAATAAAATAAAGTTTAAATTTTTTTATTTACTTCTTTGTTTTTAAATTTTTTTATGTTTTTTTAAATAATTAAATAAAAATATTATTTCATTCTTTTTTTAATTAATAATTATTTTTATTTAAAATTTATTAAAGGTTTTTTAAAAAGTGATTTTTATTTATTATTATTATTATTATTATTAAATTTATTATTATTATTATTTTAATTCAAATTTTAAATTTCAAAATTATTTTAATATTTACGCTAATATTTTTTTTAATTTTTAATTTTATTTTTATTATGAAATTTGAATTTTTTTCATGAACTTTAAGTTTATTATTTCAATTTTTATTAATTTTTTATTATTATTTATTAACGGTAAGTTTTTTTTTACTTTAAATTTAAAATTTCAAAATTATTTTACTATTCATGCTATAATTATTATTATTATTATTTTAATTTAAAAAATTAATTTTTTTGTTTTTATTTCTTGTGAAATTTGAACTTGATTTTTTTAATATTTAAGTTTATTATTTATTTATTTATTAAATAAAATAATTATTTTAATTTTTATTAAATTTTTGTTTTTTTAACTCTTATTTATTTATTTTTTTACTATTAATGAACGGTAAGTTTATTTTTGGTTTTTTTATTGAAAAAAACAATTATTTACATCACAAAAGGTTTTTAAAATTTTGATAATTAATTTAAAAATGCTATTATTTCCCCGCGAACGACGCAAAAAACTTGATGAGCAATACCCGATCGTCGATCCTGTCAATATTTTGGTTTTATATTTATAAAACTCTTGCAAGTGCACGAATCATTTCATAGAAAATGATAAGTATACTCCAAAGGTTTATCTAAGGAAGGAATATATGTGATTTTTAATTTATTATTTAAACTTTTAAAAACGAAATTAAATCCTAAATATTTTGTCACAATATTTGGGATTTTGTGTTTCTAATCTAATAACATAAAAATAAACATAGATAAAGATTAAATAAACATTTATGCAAATTTTATCATTTATAATATTGGAGTATTTATGGATATAATAACTAAGTTAATTATGTTTGCTCATATTATTTAGGTTATTATAGATATAAATTTATATTTATTGATTCTTTTTTTATATGAATATCACCTTTGGTGGAGTTAGATATTCTTTGTTAACTAAACAAATTAATTAACATCTATGAGTGAGTTTTTTTAACTAATTTGGTTAATTAAATTAATTGCTTTTTCTAAGAGATTGAAAATGAACCATTTAAATGACACTTTTGGTAGAGTTAGATATTTCTCTCTAACATTCTTAATATAAAATCAATTTATTATAGAGATTTTTACCTATTTAATATTTCGCAAGCATAACAACGTTATTATTATATCATGTTTACAAACAACCAACAAAGTTAAATTTAATTACAGACAAATTAAATATAACATGTAAGATTAAAGCATAAAAAATAACTCTAAAGAAAATAAAATTCTTACAGTACTTTGATGCTATTCTCGTTGCTAGAAAACCTCTAAATGGAATTTGCACTCCCATTTATTGAATCAAACAGCAAATAAATTACAAAAACATAATTAGTTCTTCTCAAACATAGGAAAACACCGTGGTAATATTTATAATGCTTTAATTTCTCCATTTATATGTCTTTAAAGTTTAGATTGCTTGTTTGATGGATGTTTATGTGGTCATGTATGTAGAGGAATGAATTGTTATATAGACCAGCTACTTTTTGCCAATTTCATTATCACTATGTTGGTGATTCTAAGCCAACCAAGCTTGCTCGTAAAATCCATTACACTTTGACGACATCATTTTATTTGTAATTTAAGTTAACTATATATATATATATATTGTATATACATTATTTTTTGTAATAAATTTAATAATCAAGTAATTAATTATATTTAAATTTTCAATTATTTATATTATTATTTACATTTTATTAAACAGATTTTGGTTTTTTTATGCTATATGTGATTGAATATAGGTTATTAGTAGAGTAGAAAACGAGTACAAATATGAAAAAATCAATATAAATTGTAAAGTCAGTTCACGCGTTGAACCAACTTTAAATTTTAAGTCAGTAATTTTAAGTCAATTTTTAACCGAATTTAATGGCCTGTTTTGTAGTAGTGTCTACTAATTCAGTAACATTTTCATTTTCACCCCTTTTATTAGTTGACCTCTTTCGTTTCCCTACCTTAGTGAGTATTCTTTTTTTCATCTTTCCATTTCGCTTGAATGCCATACCATTCATTTGCCTTAATATCCCAACATCTCGCAAAGGTCAGGGTGTAAGATCATGATCTTATTCACCATCGAACGGTTTCTTTTGCTATCTAAACTTGTGTCCAAATGGAAAAAATCTTCTATGTCTTCTATAAGACATCTTTTTCCCATGAAAAAGATAAGTTGCATAAGTGCCATCATTACATATAGGGCATCCTATACAACCTTTTGTTTCATGTCCTGATAAGTTCCTATAGCCAGGAAAATCATTAATTGTCCATAAAAGAACCCCCTTTGAGATAAAGTGTTCTTCTTTATATGCATCGTAAACATTTACACCATCATTCCACAACGCCTTTAAATCATCTATCAGAGGCTACAAATATACATCAATATCAACACCAGGTTGTTTCGATCTTAAGATCAATAATGTTAACATTATGAATTTTCTTTTCATACACAACCAGGAAGGAAGGTTGTATGTTACCATAATTACTAGCCAATAGCTATATCTACTTCTAAGGGAACTGTGTGGATTGATTCCATCAACAGTAATGGCATGATGAAGATTGCACGAATCAGATGCAAATTGAGGTGATAAATTATCTACTACTTTTCAATTTGAAGAATCACTAGGATGACGTAGCTCTCCATCATCAAATCGATTATCTGAATGCCTGAATGCCAAGTCAGCATTTTTATGTCTCTTTAATTTTGAACAACCTTTGAAAGCAAGGAATTGGAGGAAAGTACTAAAGAACCTTTGCGGGCATGCCTTTCTTAGGTGTTATCTCATTTGTATGAAATTATATTTTTAGAGAAAATTAAACAATTTAAATTAAAAAAGAACTTAAATGCAAATAACAAAATTTGAAAATTTAATTTGAATTAAAAAAAGGGCTTAAATGCAATTAACAAAAAATTGAATTTAAAATTGTTTTCTACGAAGAAAAGGAGTCCTACGCACAACATGGATCAACACACCTCATCCACCATCCGATCAAAATTCAACGGTGTAGATCATGAGAGTGATATGTAAACGCTATATGGGAGAGTGGACACGATTTTAGCTACTTTTGCACAATTCAGCGTGTAAAGTGGGGTCCACCTATTTGCGCAGTTGATTTTCCCTAAGACGCGCCCTCTGTCACCCACCATCAGATCATAACATTGAATGGTCCAGATTGTACGTGTTGGCCACGCCTCACGTGAGAGATTCACGAGTGAAGTGTAGTTGTTCTGCACAACCTAGCGCGCGGAATTCTCATGTGACACAATTCACCGATGTTACGTGCATCCTCGCGTCTCCCCCAATTGGAAGTCGTCGCGTGTCCTCTTATCCTTTTAGCGAATCATATGTTGACATATGTCTTGCATATTGTGAAATAAAAATTCAGAAAACTTTCTCTTGCGAGCTTATTGTGCACGGTTTTTACCCCTTTTGGCACTCGTGTTTGCAGAATATTTTTGTTGTATATTTTTGGAGAACTGGTAGAAGAGAAGGAAGTTTGTGTGTTTTGTTCTCTGTCTCTAAAAAATGGAGAGAACATGCAGAAGCTAATTTTTGGGTTTTTATTGTGGTTTTTGTTAAGTAAAAAATATATAGAGAAGGCAAAAAGCAAAGAAAAAGAAAAAAGGAGGAATTTAATTTTCTCATTGAGGAATCGTGAAAGAGTTTCTTCTAATATCTTTTTTCTTTTAATTTAATTTCTCTAAAATGTCTAAATATTTTCGGATTGTAATTTCAATATTTGCTATGAACGAAATTATTTGTTCTAGGGTTGCAATGTAACTTACATTATGAAGCTTGAATTAGTTATTTTTGAATGATTTATGAGATGTTGCTTTTAATTTGTTTATTCTATTTGTGCTTAATGTCTTTGATTATTGGAAGATTAATCAATTGATCTGTGAACCCTAATGAACTTGGAAAAAGATTTTTTTTTGTTTTTCTCATGGGTAGAATAACATATATTTATATGGGATAGGAATATACCTTTATAGTATGTGTAGCTATTAAGAACTTTGAGCTTAATGAATCTTTGGTAAATTTAATTCTCATAGGAATATAGTGAATTATTTTAGTGAGATGTGTCTATTTGTTATCAGAAAATACATATGCATAAATTAGAAGTTATTGGTTGACAAATTAAATGCGAAAACATAAATCAGAAGAAAATAATATGATTCCAGTGGATTAAATTGATGAAATTACAATCCTAGAGTTTTCTTCAAGTGTTAATTTTATATATTGTTATTTAAAATTAATTTAGTTAAACTATATCCAACATACATAATACAAAAATCTATAAAAAAAAATAATGCAAAGTGAATAATAAGTGTGTACGATTAATAGAAATACTTACAAAAGTAAATGAAGTAACAAAATGAAGGAAATGAAGAAAAAAATGGTATTTTGTAAGTGATAAAATGGGTATAAAACATTTGAGTATTTTGCTCAAAAAATAGGTGATCTGGAAGATAATTTGGAGAGGAAGAAAACTCACTAAACGACGTTGGAATTGGTGGTCGTAGGTGACCGAAAAATGAGAAAGAGTGGAAGAGTGTCAGTCATTTTGGGTTTTTAGGGCACTGCAAATAAAATATGTTGTGCCTGATGGGGAAGAAATTAAAGAGGAGAAAAAAATATATCCATATTTGTAGCGTCGATTGACATGTTGAACTGACGTTACAGGTAGGATGTAGCATCATATCTACGTGTAGCGTCGGTTCAACACATCAACCGACGTTACATAAAATTGTTCGTTAAGTTTTTTTTACAGTTTAAAATTGAAATTAAATAATACAAATTTTTTTTTGGTCAATTATTTTTAAAGATTTTAACTATAGACCTTTTACATTTTTTTGAAAACTTTTCTATGTTATGTTTTTCATGTAATCCAAATTCGATAACTAAGTATGAAAAACACAATACATAAAAGTATCTAAAAAAATACACAAAAATTCTATAAATTATAAAATTATAAAAACCAATGAACTATATAAAAAAAAAATTATACCATCCAAATTCAATTTTAAACAGTTAAAATAAAAGAATAATTAACCAAAACAATAATAATAAAAACTTCTATTGTGTAATTTCAATTTTAAACTGTTAAAATAAAAAAAATTAATGAGTAATTTTACGTAGCATCGATTAATGTGTTGAACCGACGCTATACGTAGGACTTAGCGTCGGTTCTATGTGTCAACCGATGCTACACATGTAGATAGCATCGGTTGATACATAGAACCGACACTACGTATAGCATCGGTTCAATACACCAACCGACGATAAACTTCGTAGATAACGTTAGTTTTTCAATGAATCAACTTTAAATTCATTATAAATCAATTTTCTAAAAAAAGAAAGACTTTAAATCTTGATTTAAATACTACATTTTGTAATAGTGTATATAGTTAAAAACTATGCCCATCCAGATATCCTAAATGTGTGAGGTATGCTTAAACACTAAGGATATCATTTGATATGATACTTTAGTAACTATGGTACTTTCTTGATAAACTCCATATCCTATCATTTGTTAGGTGGTGGAAAGATGTATCGAAAATGTTTCTAACTCGATAGAAGAGTTCATATGAATGTTTGAAAAATATTTAAAGTGTCACTTAAGGTAAGACACTTTTTATGATAATATCTTCATGAAGTTTTGACTGTAAGGTTATCACTCATCGAAGTAGATGTCATGTGGTTCATGCATCTTGCTCCATTTACAATTCTCATGTTTACTATGTTATTCATCTATTAATTGGACGTCATATAATAAGTACGATCTTTATTTTATATTGTTTAGATTTTAACTATTTTTTAACATTGTAATGATTTTTTTTTAATTTTATGAGATGTTCTATAATTGGTCACACCATATTGTTATTGGCGATAATTGCAAATATTATCTTTGCTTTTTGATGCATTTGGAAAGGTCACAGTGACTTAATTTTCAATAATAATGTGTGGCTTAACATTACATATTTCTTGTATGTTTAGGTGTCAGTGGCATCAAATGTTCTTTTAAGTACATTAGTTTCTATCATTTATTTCATATTTTTGTAAGATGTTTGGTTATTAAATAAAATTAATTATTCGGTGAAAAATACTTTATTAAATTCGTTTATATTCTTTTTTCTTTTTTATCTTTATATTTATATTGTAAAATTTATTTTAAAAAAATAAGTATATAAATTTTTTATCTAAAGTATATAATTACTTATTGTAATAATTTAGTAGTTATTTATATTTAATCACAACATTTTATGGTTACTTTACATATTAAGCAGATCAAAAAATTTCTTCAATTTTTTTAAAACAACTTTTATTATTAAAGAAATTTAAAAAGATAGGATGTAGTCGTTACGTAACGTTGAAAAATAATAAAAAATATATTAATTGCTTAGATTCCAAGCTTCTCAAACCAGTTATATTGACCAAATTACCAATTTATCATAAGACCATGTTCATTACATCAAACAAGCAACTACGCGAACAATGGCCGCGTGCCGTAAACAACCAAATTTCTTATTTTGTGTACTTTTCCGTTTTGTTTTTCATAGATATTAGTATTGCCTAAATTATTTATAATTTTCTGACGTAGACACATGATGGAATGAAAATGAAAATGTATTATAGTTTGATTGTTTATGATATAATTATTTAAATAATTTTATTTTCTTTCAGATATACTTGAAAAAAGTACTTGATATTTTTTATATTATTAAAAAAATATGTACTATATTAAAATGTATTATATTAAAAATTAAAAATAAAACCTTATTTATAAATAAAATTATATAATACCAAATATTTATTATAACTTTATAATTAATTAATTTTTAGCTTTTAATATATCACAACTTCATCCCACTTTTATTTATATAAATTCAATCTAAATAGTATCCTCGTTTTATCTCACGCGCTTTATGGAGTTGTGGGAAGACTTTATAAAGTCATTTTTTCACTTACTAGTTAGTGACTACTAGTTATAAATGTTTTTTTTTTTTTACCAATAGACTTATTTCTTACATTCCCACCAAGATCTGAACAGAGCAGTACAATTTTTTTTTATTGATCAATCGAACCAGTGACCCAAACTTCAGCAGTTGAGGTTCTGATCTAAACAAATCGTTGCCAGAAAAGAACAAGTTCAGGTTAGTGTTCCTCATATCGATTGCTTTCTCGGGATTGCTTCAATTTAAGACTTTACATGATCTTGACTTTTAGTTTAAACTTCTTGCCATCGTTTCTTTCTATTTCCATAACTGTGATTTCTGGATTAGGCTTTATTTGTTCATATTTTTCAACTTTCATTGAGGGGTTTCAGAAAAAAACTGCAAATTTGGGGAAGAATTATCCAACTTCGAAATTTATGGCTTTTTATGCCGAGTAGCTGAGCGTATTGGGATTGAGAATAGATTTAAAACATTCAAACTTCTGGAACCATGAGGATTGCATATTTGGCTGTTCTCGTATGTACTGCGTACGGGTTGTTGGGTTTGGGATTTGGGTTTTCAGAATCGTATTTCTCAGGCTTAGAGTCTGATGATACTAGAAGTGAATCTCGGAAAACCTATAAGTATGATCGTATTGACGAAGTGAAAAGAGATTGTAAGTCTGTTCTATCTTCTGCTTCTGAACTAAAACCTGATGATAATAGAGTTTATAGTATTAAAAAAGAGATGGGTTTTGTGAATGGGGATTGGAAGGAGGTAAATGGTAAATCCCCAATTTTTCCATTTGATGCTAGAGATGTTGGAAATGAATTCCCGGGTAACCGTACTCCATCTAACTTGGTCTCTTTCTGGGTTAGGGATATTGATCGTGATCATCGATCTAAGAAGTCGATTAGTGTCATTGGGGTCATGATGATGGGCACAACTCTAGATGGTACATTTGAATACTTTGGGAATGATGGGGATCTTCTGTTTCGAATATTGCCTGGTCATTCTGCACTTGCAATTTCCTTTCAAGGGATTTACACTGAATCTAAGAAAAATGGGGGAGAAAGAGTAATGTGCTTATTGGGGAGTACAATGTTGCCTGCTCGGGAGACTGATTCTGCTGACCCATGGCAATGGGTTAAGGATATTAATCGAAATAATTACAACCAACCTCCGCTACTGCAGGACGACAGAATTCTTCTTGTACTACGCTATCCAATGAAATTTACATTGACAAGTAGAGCAATCCAAGGAGAAATGAGAAGCTTAAATCCAAGTTCGAACCCTAAGTACTTCGATCTAGTTACTATATTATCCCAGTTGGAGTCATCAAATTATGAGTTTGCCTCAGAAAACCTTGTGGCAAAAGCATGTGATCCTTATCCCTCTAAAGACACAACATTTAGTGGTGGCATAAGTGTTTATAAGGGTTCTGGATTTTGTAGAATCCTTGACGTGATCACTCCGCGCCAACCTTTTACCATTCTACCAAATTGGAGATGCAGTGGCACAGATGACTTCTGTAGCAAATTGGGTCCATTTGCAGCAGATAAAGAGATCAACTCAACTGATGGCAGTTTTAAAGGTGTCAAACTATTCATGCAGGGTATTAAGTGCGAGCAAGCTACTCTCGGGGGAAATGCCAGTTCTGCAAGAGTCTCAGCTCTGTTTAGAGTTGTTTCTCCACGGGGGAATCTGTATCCTGCAGCAAAGAGATCTGGGATTAACAACATGACTGTTGCAGCTGAGGGAATATGGAAATCTACCAGTGGGCAGCTTTGCATGGTTGGTTGCACTGGATTTGTTGAGGCTAGCAGGATTAACTGCAACTCTCGGATCTGTTTGTACATACCTCTCTCGTTTTCCATGAGACAACGGAGCATCATTTTTGGGACTTTCTTTAGCATTAATAAGTCCAGTCCATCGTACTTTCCGCTGTCATTTGAAGCTCTAGTGCAGCCTACAGAGCTCTGGAATCTTTTCAGAGATTCCCTTCCATACTACAGTTACACAAAAATTACCTCAGCTGGGGGGATCTTAGAGAAAAATGAGGCATTCAGTTTTCGTACTATGATAAAGAAATCATTTCTGCAATTCCCCAAACTGGAAGATACAGTAGCTTTACAAGTTAGTCTTTCTTCTCTTTCAGAAGATCTCACCCTTCAAGTCAATGCAGTTCCTGATTCTTTTCCTAAGTCTCATCCTCAAAGAACTTATATTCAGATGGAGATTGTCTCAATTGGTCCCTTGTTTGGGCGATACTGGTCAGCCCAAAACAGTTCCAAGATAGAAGAGGAGACTCCTTACCACACAAAGGCTGAATACACAGAGAAGCAGCTTCTTCTGAATGTTTCAGCACAGCTCATGATCATTGGGAAAAAATACAGTAATTTTTCCGTGCTTTTCTTGGAAGGGCTTTATGATCAGCATGTGGGTAAGATGTATCTAGTGGGCTGCAGGGATGTCCGAGCCTCGTGGAAAATCTTATCTGAGAGCATGGATCTTGAATCTGGTTTAGATTGTTTAATTGAGGTGGTTGTATCTTATCCTCCCACTACAGCTAGGTGGCTAGTAAACCCAACCGCCAGCATTTCTATAGTCAGCCAAAGGAGTGAAGATGATCCTCTCTATTTTAAAACAGTTAAGCTTCAGACTTTTCCAATTATGTACCGTAAGCAACGAGAAGCCATCCTTTCTCGAAGGGGTATTGAGGGAATACTCCGTATTGTGACTCTTTCGCTGGCTATTGCTTGCATTTCAAGCCAACTGTTTTACATAAAGCATAACATGGATTTTGTTCCTTATATTTCTCTGGGCATGCTAGGTGTCCAAGCCATTGGGTATAGCATTCCTCTTGTCACAGGTGCTGAAGCTCTCTTCAAGAAAGTACCTTCTGAATCTTATGATATTGAGAACAACCAGTGGTTCCATATAATTGATTACACAGTGAAACTTCTTGTAATGGCCTCTTTTTTACTGACCTTAAGGCTCTTCCAAAAGGTTTGGAAAGCTCGTGGGAGATTACAAACACGAACTCCTCTTGAACCACATCGTGTGCCAAGTGATAAGAAGGTGATTTTGATTACATTCGTGTTACATTCAGTGGGTTACATGATTATTCTAATAATTCATAGCATAAATCCCAGCCGGAAAGCTATTCGGGTTAGAAGTCATCAAATTGCTATGTCAAATTCCCATCTGCTAAGTCAATGGGAAACTGAACTAGAGGAGTACATGGGTCTTGTGCAAGACTTTTTCTTACTACCCCAAGTCATTGGCAACATTATTTGGCAGATTGATTGTAAACCACTCAGAAACATATATTTCACCGGAATCACACTGGTTAGACTATTTCCTCATTTTTATGATTATTTCAGGGCTCCTACTTTCAATCCTTACTTTGCCGAGGACTATGAGCTAGTGAACCCAAGTTTGGATTTTTATTCGAAGTTTTGGGATCTTGCAATACCTGTTACAGCAGTTCTTCTTGCAGTCATAGTCTATATTCAGCAAAGATGGAATTACGAGAGGCTCAGCCAAACTCTTACCTTTGGGCAATACAGGCTTCTTCCTTTTGGTTCTAGGATGTACGAGAGGTTGCCTTCCAGTTCAAAGACATTTGAGGCTGAGCTTGTTTCTGGTGTCAGTGGTAATGATACAAAAGAGAGAGAACTATATGTAGAGTGATTTGGGTCTTTCAAAGTAAAGGAGAGCTATTGTATCATACATACATACTACTATAAGATTATAAACCCCTCAAAAGGGTTTTCTTTTTTACATGATGTTCTGAAAAAGTTGTTTGTTTTGAGAGCTTAACCAACTCCTTGAAACTGCAGGCTTTGATTTGAAAATCAGACTTTTAAATGTTAATGTTTTGAGTTGCTCTGCATATTCTTCTTACTAGATAAATAATATGTGCTAGATTGCGTAGCATTTAGATTCATCCTCTGTTTTGATGAACGCTGAAATAATCACTTTTGGTTTGGTACTTATAGACGACATATCACCGGACTACTTGTTCTAGGTATGACTGGAATCCCCAATAACCTTAAGACTGTGTACTACTACTGAGACACTTCATTGTCAGATTAGCCAGCTTTAGCGTTTGGTTCCTTGACAGCATAAGTAACTTTGTACTCCTAAAACAGCATGTAGTTACTTTGTAGTCTAAAGCCTAAACTAAGTTATCCCTCTTAATTTAATAACTTTATATTGGACCATGTAGGCATGTAGATTGGAAAATACAGATTGGGCTTTAACAAATTTGTTCTGAGAGAATACTAATATCATTAACTTTTGTAATTATTTTTACTTATATAGTTTTTATATTTTACCATGTACTAGAATTATTTTTAAAACTAAAAAGTGATTTATTTTTTTAGATAATATTAAAACTTGTCATAATATAAACTATATAGGTATAAATATGAATGTAAATTTATGCATTAACCTTCATTTTTATTTTCAATATTGGAACTTTGAAGACATCTGTTCTTAAAAAGAAAAAAAAGTTATACTTTAGATAAAGATGTTGCTGTAAGTGTACAATTATTTTTGTTAATTCCATAACTTATACTTGTATATCCAATAATTAATCCGACCCTATGTTTTTTTTGTTGTTGTTAACTGTGATCATTATGGCTGAGCCTCTCGTAATTCCAACTCTGCCGAATTTTTGAGACTTTTTGTCTGATTTCAATTCTAATCCTTTCTAGATATCTAAGATATGTAAAAGGTGATTAAGTGTATGTTAAAATGTTACCGAGTATAAATATATTTAACACATTTATAAATATACATTTAATATATATTCAATATTTAAGAAATTTTTTTTTTGAGTTATATTAAAGATATAAAATAAGTTATCTCATTCTATCTTATATTTCATTTAATGTTTTTAATAGATTTATATATTAAAATTATCATATTTTATTTAAATTTCATATTATCTCATTCTATTTAAAGTTGTATTTATGATTATTATAACTAATCATATTTTATTTTTTCATTATTTTTATAATGTTACTTGTCTCATTTATGTCTATCTGTAACAAATAGAATATTTTATTATTATCTTCTCATATTAAAAAAAATAAGTGAGATAATATATAATGAACTCATAAAATTTATAAATTATATTATGAGTTAATATGACATTCTATATTAATTTACACATTTAAATTATACTATGCATATAAATCTTATAATTAATATAGACGATTTATTTAATCAATGAATTAGGACAATCATAATAATAATTTATATAAAAGAAATATAAAAAGTCAATTGTTACGGTCATAATAATATTTTATATAAAAAAATATAAAATGTCAATAGTTAAGGTAATCGTGTTATATTGTGATATTTGTATTTATATATAACTTTTAATCTATTTTTTTAATTATTAAAATAATTAAATTATGTTTAGTTATTTTATTTATTTATAATTATAAGAAAATTTAATTAATTTATAAGAATAAAAAAATTAATAATTAAATTTTATTAATAAATAATACCTTTTAGATGGTTGTATAGCTTGAATCGCCGAAACTACCATGTTCTACCCTTGGTCAACATGTAATGAGCCGGTGGTTGTTATGGTCCTTAGAACTTTGTTATGGTCCTTAGAACTTTCATTTTATCTATAAAATATTATTCGAGTTTATAAAATATTCATGAGAGAAACTTTTGTCAATATTTTTATGTTGGTTTGATAGGTTAAATGTGCAGTTTTGATCTATTTATTTTTTAAGCAAATTTAAATTATTTTATTTCTTGTTAATGTTAAATTAATAAATAAAATTTATTATTTAATCAAAAATTCAATTAAAAATTATATATTAATATTTAAATTATAATTCTGCATCAATTTTCAAGTAGATGAATTTTTAAAAATGAGTAAATTGTTGAGAAAAAATAATTTAGATTTTTTATTACTAATATAAGTTGTTTATCTTCTTAAATGATATAAAATTTTAATTAAAATTAGATGATTATAAACATATATGATATATCTATTATAAATGTATAAAATTCAAAAATAAATGTGTATTAATAATATTTACGTTGATTAAGTTAAACGTTGATTTGTAAACTTTAAAATCTCAATTGACACACATCATTTTTGTATTTTTAAAACTGAAAGCAATATATTTAAACTTATAAAACATAAAACTCGATTCAATTTAAGTAAAATTAGTTATTTTTTCGGTTATTATGTCCACTTGTATCTATAATTCTCTTGTTTGTCTCATTTTATTTTTTACTCCCTTTCTAAAACATGAAACATATGTTTATTTTTTTATACTTTTTTTATAAAAATATATATTAATATCAAAATTATATAGAGATATTAGTATCTTACTTTATACAGGATATACCAATAGTCTTTTTTTTTTTACCTATTTCATATAAAAAAGTGATAAAAATGTTTGAGATTCATTACACATGGGAATTGGAGAGGTTGGAATGCAAATTTAACATTAAAAAAAAAAACCAAAACCAAAACTTTTAGCCTGTGTGTTGTAGGTGGGAGTGATAATTTATTATTATTTTTTTATTAAATTACCCTTAATCTAAACAAACTGTTTCTTCGTTTTTTTAAATCTTTATTTATTGTTATTATCCGTATTATTTCTTAGTGTATATATATATATATATATATATTCATTTTTATAAAGATTTTGTTTTCGATTAAAATATAAAATATTATTTATAATACCTCATTTACATAAATAATATTTATTATGTTTAACTCGTGTATTTTTATTACAAAAATAAAATAAAATTATTCAACCCAAAACATTTACCTCAAATATCATTGTCAAATATGGTTAAGTTTGATGCCATCTAAATTAAATTTTGATGAATTATAGGTATTCTTTTATAATTATGAATGTAATTTATAAAAAAGACTTTGTTAAGGCTTAGGCATAATTTTCAATCAATTTTATATAGATTTTATAAAAACATGTAGTATATAAATTGTGCTAATCTGTTTAAAATATTTGTATAAATAGATTACGTTTAAAATATATTGAAATGGATTGTATTTAAACTATATAAACAGTTTTAATGGGGCTATATAACTATGACAATTAATTTGTGCTGAAACAATTTTAGTGGCAAAACAGTATGTGCTTGTACAGATTTTGTGCTAAAAAGGTTTTAATAAAGGGAGAAAAAAAGTATTTTTTTTGTTAATGTATATCTGTTAATAGATTAATGTATATATATTAATGTTTATCATGTTATAGGTTTTAGTCATATCTAATTTACTTGTAACTCCTATATAAATACACTATGTATATTCTTTAATATACAAAATATAATACAATCATTAAGTATTTTTAATATGGTCTCAGAGCTTTATTCTTGGTCTCTATGTGCTTGGACCCTAGGCTTTACCACAATCTCGCTGTGACGCTTATATCCACATTTATCCACCATGTGGAAGGAGACTGTTAAGTATCCTTATCCCACATCGGCCAAGAGTAAGTCACAAATACTATTTATAAGTCTGAGCAATCTTTAACGTTATTTGTTTTCATCTTATCCATATATACAGAATACAATACAATCATTAAGTATTTTTAATATGATCTCAGAGCTCTATTCTTGGTCTCTATGTGCTTGGACCTTAGGCTTTACCACAATCTCACTGTGACACTTATATCCACCTTTATCCACCATATGGAGGGGGACTGTTAAGTATCTTTGTCCCACATCGGCCAGGAGTAAGGCACCAATGCTATTTATAAGTCTAGGCAACCTTTAACGTTATTCGTTTTCACACTACTAGAAAAAAAGGGTATTTAAGTCGCTGTGTAAAGTCGGTTTTTGGAAAAAAAAACCGACTTATAATGAATTTAAAGTCGATTCGGTATAGAACCGACGCTATCCACGTTGGACGTAGCGTCGGTTGACGTGGAGAACCGATGCTACCCACGTGGATAGCGTCAGTTCTCCACGTCAACCGAAGTTACGTCCAACGTGGATAGCGTCGGTTCGCCACATAAACTGACGCTACGTCCTATTTTTTAAATTAAAAAATGGATGAAGTAAATATAATTAAAATTAATTATTATTTTATTTGACTCTTTAGAATTTAAGTTAGATAAAAATAGTATATTTTTTCCTTTTTTTAAGACAATTAATTTTAAAAATTATATAATTTTTTTTATTTGTTTGGATATTTAAATTTATATATGTACCTACAATATATCTTTATTTAATTTTGTGTATATGTTTTAATTAAATATTATTCTAAAGTTATTATTTTTTCTTTTTCTATATTACGTATATGTATAGTCTAAATAAAATAATAATTGACAAAAAAAATTTAAATTGCATGGATAGCGTCGGTTTACGTGGCAAACCGACGCTACCGAAGTGGCTAGCATCGGTTGACGTGGCGAACCGATGCTACCCACGCGGATAGCGTCGGTTCGCCACGTCAATCGACGTTATCCACTTAATATATCCGTTCGGCTCATTTTTTACGCAGAACCCTAATTTCTTCATTTCTCTTCTCCATTTTCTCCCAAAACCAAGCTACATCCACCTTCTTTCTCAATTTCCGGCCACCTCCGACCACCATTTGCAACGTCGGTTTGTGAGTTATATTCCTCTTCTCATTATCTTTCAGATCTACTATTTTTTTTGAGCGAAATACTCAAATTTTTTATACCCATTTTTTCACTTATTCTCACTTACAAAACACCATTTTCTTCTTCTTTCCTCCATTTAGTCACTTCGTAACATTCTTGTAAATATTTCTATTAATTTTTCAGCTTATTATTTAGTTTGTTTTATTTTTTGTATAAATTTTTGATTTAGGTATGTTTTTTATTTTGCTTGTTATTATGTTTGATTTATTTTATGTGGAAATAATATATGAAATGTTATGGGTTTGATAGATTATATATATTTACTGTGTGTGGATATAATTATTTATATATAAATAATTATATTTTACCAAGTATAATTTTGCAGCTTATTATTCAGTTTATTTTATTTTTTGTATAAATTTTGATTTAGGTATGTTTTTTATTTTGCTTGTTATTATATTTGACTTATTTTATGTGGAAATAATATCTGAAATATTGTTGGTTTACTGTGCATGGATAAATTTATTTATATATAAATAGTTATATTTTATTAAGTAGTGAATAGAAGAAAAATAATATGTTTTTTTAAATTTGTAAGAAATTATATTAGTATAAGAGTTATACATGCTATCTATTGACTATTTAAAAATTATAAATATATATTTATAAACTCAATAATTTAAATAATATATATATATATATATATATATATTAATAAAAATCAAATAATAACTAAAAACTAAGTAGTATTATTATTTTTATTTTTATATTCTACTTATGTGTTAAAATGTTAAATATGTTACTATAGTAGTCCATATATACTTCTATAGAATGTTATATACATATAATTAATATTACTTTTTTAATTATGATATAGTAACATGTTTAGAAATTAGAATAAACCAAAGTGATTAGTTTTTATATATTCATGCTGGCATGTTGCTTATTTTTTAATTTGTATAGAAATGGTTTTGTAAAATGATTAAAATGATAACTATTTTTTATTATGTATGTTTTGATATATATTCTAATAATTAAGAAATTTATATATAATAATACTTGAAATATATTCATTGGATACATAATTAAGTAATATGTTTAATTAATGTCATTAATAGAAAATGGACAAATCTTAGATGTCAAAGTGTAGAATTGAGCAAGACTATATTTTTGGAGTTGAAAGTTTCATGGAATTTTCTTGTAGAAATAGTAATACTGGAACTAGTATGATTCGATGTCCATGTGTTAAATAAAAAAATGAGCGCTCTCATGAATTTGATGAGGTTAAGTATCATCTTATCCGTAATTGTATTCTTTTGAGCTATAAATGTTGGTATTGTCATGGAAAAAATATTGATAATACTCATGGGAAAAGATAAATAAGAATGTGAGTGGATTACATACATCTTATCATAATGTATAGACAGAAAATATGTTTCATGGTGTTGAAGATGAATTACGTGAGGATGATCCCGAAACCTTTAATAAACTTATAGAAGATGCCGAAAAACCGTTGTATCCAAAATGCAAAAAATACACTAAAATGTCGGGATTGGTTCATTTGTACAATGTGAAGGCAAACCATGATTTTTCTGACAAGGGATTCACAGAATTACTAAATCTACTAGTCGATATGTTTCCTGAGGATATTGAATTGTCATATTCAATGTATGAAGTGAAGAAATCTCTTAGTCGATTTGGCATGGAATATCATAAGATTCACGCTTGTCCAAATGATTACATTCTTTATAGAAAAGAATATGAGACATTACATGATTGTCCTATGTGTAAAGAATCGAGATGGAAGCATGGTACAAATGAGAGTACAACACATAAGAAAGGCGTGCCTACAAAGGTTCTTTGGTGCTTTCCTCTGATTCCTTGCTTTCAAAGGTTGTTCAATAGTAAAGATACATCAAAGATGTTGACTTGGTATTTAGATAATCGATCTAATGATGGGGTGCTACGTCATTCTTGTGATTCTCCAAATTGGAAAGTAGTAGATAATTTATCTCCTCAATTTTCATCTGATCCGCACAATCTTCGTCTTGCCATTGCTGCTGATGGAATTAATCCATATAGTTCCCTCAGTAGTAGATATAGTTATTGGCTATTAATTATGGTAACATACAACCTTCCTCCCTAGTTGTGTATGAAAAGAAAATTCATGATGTTAACATTATTGATCTTAGGACCAAAACAACCTAGTGTTGATATTGATGTATATTTGCAGCCTATGATAGATGATTTAAAGACGTTGTGGAATGATGGTGTAAATGTTTATGATGCACATAAAGAAGAACACTTTAACTTGAAGGGGGTCTTTTTATGGACAATTAATGATTTTCCTGCCTATGGAAACTTATTAGGACATGCAACAAAAGGTTACAAGGGATGCCCTATATGTAGTGATGAAACTTTTGCAACTTATCTTGTTCACGGACGAAAGATGTCTTATAGAAGACGTAGAAGATTTTTTCCATTTGGACACAAGTTTAGATACCAAAAATAAACTGTTCGATGGTGAAGAAGATCATGATCATGTAACTCGACATTTGCGAGGTGTTGAGATATTAAGGCAATTAAATGGTATGGCATTCAAACGATATGGAAAGATGAAAAAAAACTCACTAAGGTAGGGAAACGAAAGAGGTTAACTAATGAAATGGGTGAAAATGAAAACGAGTTTGAACCGACTTACCATGGTTGTTGGAAAAAAAATATTTTGGGAATTACCTTATTGGAAAGACCTACACATTCGTCACATCTTAGATGTCATGCACATTGAGAAGAATGTATGTGAGAACTTGATTGGTACTTTACTTAATATACCTAGAAAAACAAAGGATGGAATTAAAGCAAGATTGGATTCAAAGAAACTAGGCATACGACATGAATTGGAACCAAGGGTGGAAAATGATAAGAATCGCCAGTATCATATACAATGTCAACAAAAGAGAAGGATGTGTTTTTTAAATGTTTGGAGGGTGTGAAAGTTCCTGATGGTTACTCATCCAACTTAAGAAATTTTGTGTCTATCACCGATAAGAGACTGTATGGATTGAAATCACATGACTATCATATCTTAATGCAACAGTTATTACTAGTTGCTATTAGATCAATTCTTCCAAAACATGTTCGAATATCAATAATTCAGCTTTGTTCATTCTTCAATACAATATGCAAGAAATCTATATCAATTGGCGAGTTAAATTCTTTACAGAAAGAAATTGTAGAAACTTTGTGTCTAATTGAAAAATATGTTCCTCCTTCTTTCTTCGATATAATGATTCACTTGTGTGTTCATTTAGTTCAAGAGGTTCAATTGTGTGGTCCTACTTACTTAAGGTGGATGTATCCTTTTGAGAGAGATATGCAAGTCCTTAAAGGATATGTAAATAATAGAAATTGACCTGAAGAATACATGATGGAACACTGTATTACTGAAGAGGCCATTGAGTTTTGTTCTGAATACTTTAGTGGTTGCACTGAAATTGGGAATCCTACGCATAAGTTGTTCTTAGAATGTCACATGATCTAAGTAGATAACCCTATGCTTGGTGGAAGTAAGAAATTATTTATTGATCGCACTCGATAGGAAAAAGCACACCGAATCATTTTGGTAAATAATAATGAGGCACAACCGTACATAGAGTAAGTGATCGATGTTCATTGTTTCATGATTGCAAAAATCATTTTTTATTTAACTATTAATGATGATATATAACTTAATATATATTTAATAACATTACAGGATGCATTTAAACTTATTGAAGAACGATCCTCGTTATAAAAAAAGAGAGGAGCAAAATGGTTGTATAATGAACATAAGCGAGAGCTTATTAATTGGTTTCGCAACCATGTAAGTGTCACAAACAAAAATTCATGCATGTATCTTCCTAGATCTATTAAATGTTTTAAAACTTTTCTCTAAACACATTTTGTGTTTTTGTATACATAGATTCGAGATGAACTCAAGAAACCCAATCATAAAATATCAAAAAGTTTACAATGGCTTGCACAAGGGCCAAAATTCGATGTCAAATAATTTTATAGTTTCACAATAAATGGATCGAGGTTTAGGACTCAAGCTAGGGACAAAGTCTGAGTAAATCAAAATAATGGTGTGAAGATGGTTGCATAAACTATGCAATTTGCCAATTCAAAAGATGTTAATTCTGTACTTTTTGATAGAACATATTATGGTATAATACAAGAGATTTGGGAATTGGATTATGAGGTCTTCCATGAAACAGTTTTCTTGTGTGATTGGGTCGAAGATGTTATCAATGTTGGATATAAAATAGATGATTTTGGATTTACCCATGTAAATTTATCCAGGATAAGTCACACTGATGATCCTTTCATGTTAGCACTTCATGCAAAACAAGTATTTTACGTGAGCGATCAAATTGATCCAAGATGGTCTGTTGTGTTAACGCCTCCACAAAAAGAGTTTTACCATTGTGATGTTGTAGAAGATTATGACTCTATTCTTGATACATTAACCAATATTAGTAATTTCTCAAATAAATTGCCTAATGTATGTGATGATCTAATTGATGATGATGATTATTCATCATGGGCTCGAAGTGATTGTGAAGGAATATATGTATACGATCAACAACTTAATTAAACATAACGTATGTTCTATATTGTTGTAATAACTCTTATATATGTATGTTCCTAAAATTTTCAATTAATTTATATTTCTTCATTATTTGCAGATATTTCACGGATCTTCGGATAACAGAGCTTGTAGATCCAAATGATCTATTAGGGTATTTGAAAAGAAGGGGTTGAACGAATATACCTGATGCTCCACTTAACCCAGATGATAGAATACATGTTCTATTTGATGCTACTGGTAATCCAATAGGGGAAAATGGTCAACAATTGAAATCCTTTATTGGTCGACTTGCGAAGTCCAGTATACCAATCAATATAAATGATTGGTCTGAGGTTGATGATGCAGAAAAGTTCAAAATATGGATAACCATTTGTGTAAGTCTCTTATATTTTATAATCAATATATATATTATATTAGGTGTGCATTATATCTAATCTTTTGTACTGTATTTTTACAGAATCGTTACAAATTCAATGAGAGTTGGAAACGTAAGTGTTATAAGATTGCAAATAAGGCGTGAAAGGAATACAAGATTTCCAGATTGGCAAGAAATTATGTGTTTCCATATTTGGAACCACTTGATGAGTTAGAGCTCTACAAAATCCCAGAAGGACACCCCTGGATTACACCTCAAGTTTGGAAATACTTTGTAGATTATAGACGTTCAGATGAATTTCAAATTATTAGGGAAGATCATTAGAATGCACAAATGCATAACATTCTTCCTAACCGTACTGAGAGGTCTTCAAATCCTAAAGTTAGATAGCAAAAGGAAGAAAATAAAACAAAGATAACTGCATTTAAAATAGTGACTTTCAAAATATTTCTTTTTAAACATTCCAAATAACATAACTCAAAGAAATAAAAGAATTTTATCTAAGTATCAAAATCAATTTAAAAGTATATTACATTTTCACAATGAATATTAGGTGTGTGTGTAGTCTTTTCAAATTTCATAACACGCAATCCGGATCAGTTTATATAAATATAAAATCAAACAAATTATCATGAAATCACAAATCTCATAGTCTATTTTTCATTTCTCTCTCCACTAATGTAGACAAACACATAACAAAAAATCAATAGGACTTTATTAAGCTTGTAATGTATGGCTTAGGTAAAGGTAGGATAAAAGATAATATTTAGCACAAAATTTCCCAAACACATCATTTTAGGATTGAAAACGAGATCTTCTATCATCACAATAAATATTTCCCAATTTGGGATTTTTTCAGAATCTGTTTTTTTTTTTTTTAGTAACCTCTTTTTTTTCGATATATACTTCAACATTTACTAACACTTGTAACATGTTAGTGGAATAAGAACAATAGGTATATCTACACACATATATATATACTTTTTAGATAGGCTTTTGTAATGAGAAATATATATATGTAAACTTTGAAGCTCAAAAGGGGTATACTATGGATAATGCATGTAAAGGTAGATAGAAAGGCTCAAACGATCCAAAGATGGCCTAAATCATTTTTTTTGTTAAATATTATCTATAATTTCGCCTTGAGAGAAAATCAAATAAATTCTAAGAATTTTGACACCACAAATATCAATCGAATTCCATACTCATATAAACCTTCTCTAAATTATCATAGCAAATCAAAAATCAAGACTAGTGCTCATAAATATTTATCTTTGTAAAAATGAAACATACGTAAAAATTATTCATCGCTTAGACAATATTCAAATTTTTCAAGGAGATATGCATCATTTAAATCGAAGAAACAAAAATATATCACTATTCATAGCAAATTATCTTCAATCACCCAAACAAACAACAAAAATTTTTTTTTTACAAGCAATAACATCCAGAAAGTATTTCAAGTATTTCAACTTGGTTCAGTATATACACCACCCCCAAACTTAACATGCACATTGTCCCCAAATGTGTGAAAATTAACAAACAAAGGAGATGTGTTAAAAGAAATTCCCTCAATGGTGAGTTGACTTGTGAGAATGAAATCCAAAAATAGTTTTTCCTCCTCCGATTGCACCTATCAAAACAAAATAACAAAATGAAGAATTATGCAACTAATACATGTTCTAGAACAAAAGATATAAATAAATAAAAACTAAAACACATGGGTTGCCTCCCAAGAAGCGCTTGATTTAGAGTCATCAGCTTGACTGCCTTTCTCTTTGCTTTAGATTGGATCAGATAAGAAAATGGTGGACTTTTGACGATCAATGTCACCCCCCAAATAGTGTTTGAGTCTTTGCCCGTTCACTTGGAAAGTATTTTGTGATTCTTCACCTTTAACCTCAACAGCCCCATATGGGTGTACTTTGGTAACAATGAAAGGCCCTGACCACTTAGATTTCAATTTTCCTGCGAAGAACTTCAAACGAGAATTGAAGAGCAATACTTTCTGTCCTGGTTCGAAGTGTCGATGTAAGATTTTGTTGTCATGCCACCTCTTCGTCTTTTCCTTATAAATCTTAGCATTTTCATATGCGTGTAAACGAATCTCATCCATCTCATTGAGTTGTAGGAGACGTTTTTCGCCAGCAGCGCCTAACTCAAAATTCAAAGTCTTGATAGCCCAATACGCATGGTGCTCCAATTCAACTGGGAGATGACAAGCTTTCCCAAAAACTAACCGATATGGGGACATCCCAATGGGTGTCTTATATGCTGTTCGGTATGCCCAGAGTGCATCATCCAACCTTTTAGACCAATCCTTCCTTGAAGGATTTACCGTCTTCTCCAAGATCCTCTTCACCTCTCTGTTTGATATCTCCACTTGTCCACTAGTTTGAGGATGGTAAGCAGTTGCGACCTTGTGAGAGACACCGTATTTAGCAAGGAGGGTTTCAAAAGATTTTTTGCAAAAATGAGTTCCTCCATCACTTATGATTGCCCTTGGGGTGCCAAATCGAGTGAAAATGTTTTTCTTTAGAAAATTCAGTACCACTTTGGAATCATTGGTAGGCAAGGGAATCGCTTCTACCCACTTAGAAACATAATCCACAGCAACCAAAATGTAGAGGTTGTTGTAGGACGAGATAAAAGGCCCCATGAAATCAATTCCCCAAACGTCAAATATTTCTACCTCAAGAATGTTGTTTAAAGGCATCTCGTGTTTCTTAGAAATGTTACCAACTCTTTGGCACCTATCACAGTGTGAAACAAAGAAATGTGCATCTTTAAACAAATTTGGCCAATAAAAACCAGATTGAAGAACCTTAGCCGCAGTTCTTTCTTTTCCAAAATGGCCCCCATAGGCTGAAGAATGACAATGTTTAAGTATATTTTCAATTTCTTCCTTTGGGACATACCTTCTGATAATTTGATCTGCACAATGCTTAAACAAGTAAGGTTCATCCCATAAATAGTACTTAACGTCGTGTAAGAATTTTTTCTTCTGTTGGAAAGATATTTCAGGTGGGAGCACATTGCTTACGATGTAATTAACATAGTCTGCGTACCATGGCACGCTTCTATGATCAAAGGAAAACAATTGCTCATCAGGAAAAGTCTCACCAATGGTAGTCTTGTCCACGGCTCCGTCATTATTCTCCAATCTCGATAGATGATCGGCCACTTGATTTTCGGTTCCTCTCTTATCCTTGATTTCCAAATCAAATTCTTGAAGTAGGAGGATCCATCTAATCAATCTCGGTTTTGCATCTTTTTTAGCCATAAGATATTTTATAGTAGAATGATCAGTATAAACTGTCACTTTAGTTCCGATTAGGTAGGAGCGAAACTTTTCAAAAGCATATACAACAGCAAGTAGTTCTTTTTCAGTGGTAGCATAATTCATTTGAGCTTCGGTCAAAGTTTTGCTGGCATAGTATATGGCATGAAAAACTCTCTTTTTCCGTTGTCCCAAAACAGCTCCTACTGCAAAATCACTGGCGTCACACATGAGTTCAAAAGGTAGATTCCAATCTGGTGCAACAATGATGGGAGCCGTGATCAACTTTTCTTTCAAAACCCGGAAAGCCTCAAAACATTTTTCGTCAAATGTGAATTTTGTATCTTTTTCCAAAAGATTACAAAGAGGCTTAGATATCTTGGAAAAATCTTTTATGAAACGCCTATAGAATCCTGCATGACCAAGAAAACTTCTAATTCCTTTCACCGATGTTGGAGGCGGTAGTTTCTCTATGGTTTCAATTTTTTCCCTATCCACTTCAATTCCTTTAGATGAAATTAGATGGCCTAAGACAACACCTTCTTCTACCATGAAGTGGCATTTTTCCCAATTTAAAACCAAGTTTGTTTCTTCGCATTTTTGTAGGACCAAAGAAAGGTTATGCAAGCACCTATCAAATGAATCTCCAAACACTGAGAAGTCATCCATAAATATCTCAATAAAATCTTCCACCATGTTTGAAAAGATAGCCATCATACACCGTTGAAAAGTGGCTGGAGCATTACACAGTCCAAATGGCATTCTTCGGAAAGCAAAGGTTCCATATGGACAAGTGAAAGTGGTCTTCTCTTGATCTTCAGGTGCGATAGCAATCTGGTTGTATCCAGAATATCCATCCAAGAAACAATAGAAAGAATGTCCTGCCAATCTGTCTAGCATTTGGTCAATAAATGGAAGGGGAAAATGATCCTTTCGAGTAGCCTTGTTGAGCTTCCGATAATCCATGCATACCCGCCAACCTGTCACTTTCCTTGTGGGAATCAGCTCATTATTGCTATTGGTCTCCACTGTAATTCCTCCTTTCTTAGGAACACAATGAATTGGGCTAACCCAAGAGCTATCTGAAATAGGGTAGATTATACCTGCGTCTAACCACTTAATGATTTCGTTTTTTACTACCTCCTTCATGATCGGATTCAAACGACGTTGGTGCTCAATAGTCGGCTTGATATCTTCCTCAAACAAGATCTTGTGCATGCATAGTGAAGGGCTAATTCCTTTTGTGTCAGCTATAGACCAACCTAATGCTAGCTTGTAATTTCTCAACACTCTTAACAGCTTCTTCTCTTGATCGTCATCTAGAGATGCTGAAATAATTACAGGCATTGTAGTCATTTCACCCAAATAAGCATACCTTAGATGGGTAGGCAGTGGCTTAAGCTCTAATAATGGTTTCTGTTCCATACATGGCTTCATATAGGTGAACTCAGATGGTGTTACAACTTGTGATGCATCTTCTTCAATTTGAGGACTAAAGATTTGTGGAGATGCCTTAAGTAACTTGAGATATTCAAGAGAATCAAAGTTATCAGTAATATTGTCATTCACAAGTGCAAGTTCCAAAGCATCAGTGCTCAAGTTTTCCCTGAAATTGCTTTCAACTAACGCATTCACCGTGTCAACTCTAAGGCAATCATCGGATTCTCTTGGAAATTTCATAGCTTTAAAGACGTTGAAAGTTACCTCTTGGTCTTGGACTCTCATGGTAAGCTCTCCTTTTTGAACATCAATCAAAGTCCTACCAGTTGCTAAAAATGGTCTCCCTAGAATGATAGGAATCTCTTTATCTTCCTCCATGTTGAGAATTATGAAATCCGCAGGAAAGATAAACTTGTCAACCTTGACAAGCACATCCTCTATAATGCCTCTTGGGTGTTTCAAAGACCTATCTGCAAGTTGAAGAGTTACAGTGGTCGGTTGTGCTTCTCCTAATCCAAGTCTCTGGTAGATGGAAAGTGGCATCAAATTAATGCTTGCACCCAAATCGCACAAAGCTCTACCAAAAAATTTCTCACCAATAGTACAAGGAATGGTGAAACTTCCTGGATCTTTAAGTTTAGGTGGTAGCTTCTTTTGAAGGATGGCACTACACTCCTCTGTGAGAACAACAGTCTCAAAATCACCTAATCTTCTCTTCTTAGACAAAATGTCTTTCATAAATTTAACATAACTAGGCATTTGCTCCAATGCATCAACAAAAGGGATGTTAATATGAAGTTTCTTAAATACTTCAAGAAACTTGGAGAACTGTTTATCAATCTTTTGCTTATGGAAGTGCTGAGGAAATGGAATTGGTGGATTACAAGGCTTGAGATTATCTAACACTGGTTTTATTATAGGATTTTTTGTTAATTCATTCTCTTCAACCCTATTATCAGCTTTTTCTTGTTTTTCTGGGTCAACACCCTCAACAATAAGAGTCGGTGGAGAAATGGGCTTTTGCATTTCTTCTAACTCTTTTCCACTCCTCAGTGTAACTGCTTTGCAATGCTCTTTTCCCTCCCTTTTTGGATTGATTTCTGTATCACTAGGTAAAGATCCTTGAGGGCGATTGTTGACAGCAGTAGCCAGTTGCCCCAATTGAACTTCGAGATTTCTAATAGATGTTGCCTGATTTTGGAGAATAGTCTCATTCTTAGCCATATATTGAGCAAACATATCTTCCAATGAAGGCTTTCTCTCTTGTTGTGGGACTTGGTTATGAAAACCTGGGGGATGAGTGGGCTTCATAGAAGATGACTGACCTTGATTATTACTCCAAGAAAAATTAGGATGATTCTTCCACCCTGGATTGTATGTGTTGGAATAGGGATTGTTTTGATTGTTTGGATTCCTATTATAATTGGAAACAAAATTGACTGATTCAGAGTTGTGAGGACATCTATCACTAGCATGATTTCCATTGCAAATTTCACATACAACAAAAGGACTCTGAATAGAATTGACTCCCAAAGTATCCATCTTTTTCACCAAAGCGGATACTTGTGCAGTTAAAGCAGTCATAGCATCAATCTCATGAATTCCAGCTGCTTTCTTAGGCATCATCCTCTCTGATGGCCACTCATAACTATTTGAAGCCATTTCCTCTAATAAGTTGTAGGCTTCATCAATTGATTTCCCCATAAGAGCACCACCTGCTGCAGCATCAATCATATTTCTAGTTTGACCCATCAAACTATTATAAAATGTTTGAACTTGAAGCCACTTCGGTAATCCATGGTGCGGACATCTTCTAAGTAGCTCCTTGTACCTCTCCCAAGCTTCATATAATGATTCTGAGTCGAATTGCATAAAAGTGGTGATTTCATTCCTCATCCGTGCAGTCTTTGCCGGTGGAAAATATTTGGCTAAAATTTTTTGAGCCAGATCTTCCCAAGTAGTGATAGAACTGCATGGCAATGAATTCAACCAACTCTTTGCCTTATCCCTAAGTGAAAAAGGAAAAAGTCTCAACCGAATAGCATCATCAGTGACTCCATTATGCCTAAAGGTATCACAAATCTCTAGAAAATTTGATATATGGGAGTTTGGATCATCATTGGGTAAACCACCAAATTGTACAGAAGTTTGAATCATATGAATTATGGCAGGCTTAATTTCAAAATTATTAGCTTGAATTGAAGGTCTTCTTATGCTTGAATGGATGCCACCAACCATGGGCACTGCATAATCTCTTAAGGATCTTGGTTCTTCAACTTCTGGAATTTCATTATCCATAGCTAGCTGTTCTAAGGTTTCTTGTTTATTATTTTTCTTTAAGTTCAAAATAGTTCTATGAATTTCTAGATCTAATGGAACTAAGTCAAGATTTCTTATGCGTCGCATACAAAGTCCCACTCTATCCAAAATTAAATCTAATACAATATATATATTAAATTTAAAAAAAATAAATAAACACACAAATCCAAGCAAGTAACAGCAAGCAATTAAACAAATAATATTTTGTTTTGTTTTGTTTTTTTTTTGAATTAAAATCAAATTGATTGGTATTAATATCAACAATGAAAATAGTAAAACAAATCCCCGGCAACGGCGCCAAAAACTTGTTGTTGGTTTTTCAACACACAAAAACGTGCAAGTATACATGGTCACAAGTAATAATATGATAAGTAAAATATCGTTTCCACAGAGATTTGTTACTAGTATTCGTTAATTATTAAAATTATTTCAACCTAATTCTATCCAAACAGTCGATAATTTGATGCAGTTTGACTAACTCACTTTTATAACAGATTGCAAGAAAATTCTAGGATTGCAGTTTCACCCAATTAATCCACTTGAATCATTATATTTTATCTTGATTTATGTTATCGTGTTTTAAGTTGTTAACCAAGAACTCCTAATTTATCCATATATCTCTCCCGAGCTCCATACAGAAACATCTAGTTAAAATGATTCACTATATTCCTATGCGAATTAAATTCAACCAGATTTATTAAGTTCTGAGTTCTCTAACAGTTACACATACAATAAAAGTATATTTCTATCTCTTATGTATATACGTTATTTCATCACGAGCAGCACACAAAAATACCTTTTTCAAGTTTATTTAAATGTCACATATCAGTTAATTAATCTTCCGATAATTAAAAGCATTAAACACAGATACAATAAACAACTTAAAACAGTCCCTTAAATCATTCAAAAATATTTAATTCAAATTTCATAATTTACGCTACACTGCAATCCTAGAACAAATGTATTAGTTCATCGCAGAATTTAAAATTACAACACAACAAAAATAAAAACATTGCAGAGAAAGAAAATTAAAAGAAAATGGATAAGAAAAAAAACTCTTTCACGATTCCTCAATGAAAAATAAATTTCATTCCTTTTCTTCTTCTTTGTTGTCTTCTTTCTCTGTAATTTCCCTAAGAAAATACAACATAAAATGTTAAATCAATACTCTGCGTGTTTTGTGTAACACGCAAAAAAAAAAAAGAAATTAAAATGTTACAAGGAAGAAAAACTTGCAAGAACTGCTAGTTTTCTAATACAACATAAAATGTTAAATCAATACTCTGCGTGTTTTGTGTAACACGCAAACAAGAAAAAAAAAGAAATTAAAATGTTACAAGGAAGAAAAACTTGCAAGAACTGCTAGTTTTCTCCCAAAATTTCGAGAGAAAAAAGAAGAAAAGAAAAAAATGCTACAACTGAAAAAATGAACTGAAAAAAAGAAAAAGCCAGTCTCCCTCCACGCGTATCCCCCCAAAAACATATATCCCCTTTTTGTTTTTTTATTTTTTTTTATTTTTTATCATCAGTGGGGAACGAGATTGTATGGGAGTAGCACGCGTAAATACACTCTGCAAATTTTTTGAATTTTTTTTCTTTTTCCGCATGCCACGTGTCACCATGTGATTCGTTGAGAGAACTGTAGTGCCACGTGGCAGCTTTTCATTGGGCGGTAAGCCGGACGCATGAAGAACGCGTCGCACAGGATTTTTACGCGGGCGGCTCGGTGCGCGACAGCTGGGATGGACACGATTCAATCTGGACCGTTCAATTGATCTAACGGTCAGCGATGGCCTCGGGGGAATCTACGCAGCCGACATGTGGGGCCCACTCTGACGCCGGCCTGCGCGACACATGGGACCCACTGGCACGCCGAGCCGCGCGTAGATTCTACACGCGATTTTGCCTCGTCTGGTTGTACTCGCCAAATCTGGACCGTTGAATTGATGATCGAACGGTGCGTGATGAACGTCGTGATTTGTACGAGTGCGATTCTTTTCCTGCGCAGAAAATTCAAACTTTTATTAATTATATTTTGACCCACAAATTTAATCCAAATTACATTTTGCACTTTCTTAAATTACAGTTAAGCCCTTTGCTAATTTTAAATTAAATTTTTAAACTTTTAATAATTATAATTAAGCCCAAATTTAATTTAAATTATATTTTCGATTTTTATAAATTGTAATTAAGAAACTATATTATCATAAATTATATTTGTGGACAGAAATATGAAATTAAGTACATTTTCGATACAAATTATTTAATTTTATTAAAAATGTATTTTTAGCACATAAAAGGAAAATATTACTTTATTTAACAAAAATTAACTAAATATTAATAGAACATAGCAATTATCATTACTAAAATTGATGAAAATAACTGTATAAAATACAGTTATCAATAGAATACATGTTCTATTTGATGCTACTGGTAATCCAATAGGGGAAAATGGTCAACAATTGAAATCCTCTATTGGTCGACTTGCGATGTCCAGTATACCAATCAATATAAATGATTGGTCTGAGGTTGATGATGCAGAAAAGTTCAAAATATGGATAACCATTTGTGTAAGTCTCTTATATTTTATAATCAATATATATATTATATTAGGTGTGTATTATATCTAATCTTTTGTACTGTGTTTTTACAGAATCGTTACAAATTCAATGAGAGTTGGAAACGTAAGTGTTATAAGATTGCAAATAAGGCGTGAAAGGAATACAAGATTTCCAGATTGGCAAGAAATTATGTGTTTCCATATTTGGAACCACTTGATGAGTTAGAGCTCTACAAAATCCCAGAAGGACACCCCTGGATTACACCTCAAGTTTGGAAATACTTTGTAGATTATAGACGTTCAGATGAATTTCAAATTATTAGGGAAGATCATCAGAATGCACAAATGCATAACATTCTTCCTAACCGTACTGAGAGGTCTTCAAATCCTAAAGTTAGATATAGAATGGTATTATTAATTTGTCTTAATTTATAAATATTTTTATATTTATTTTCCTCAATTTAATTTCATGTCATTGTTAATAAAATTTTCATAATTTATGTAGGAAGCTGAATTGGGTAGACCTGTTACCCGAACTGAATTGTACATAGAAACAAAGACTTCTAAAATGAAGAATTCAAGACCGATGACTAAGCGAGGAGAAGAACAATTAAATAAGTTGGTTAGTAATTTTGGTTGATAAAAAGTCTTAATGATATTTAATAATTGATATAATAATGAATGATATGTTTGTGTACTTTATTATTTGTATAGAGTTATTCAAGAAAAAATATCCAGGGGTGAAATAATCAAAGATCCTAGGAGAGATGCTTTATATCATGCATTCGGACGCGATCATCCTGGTCATGTTAAGAGAGGTAGCCAATATGATGGTTCTATGGAGTATTTTACCAATCCAAAACAAAAGCCTCAGGTTGTAAGTAAGGAGAAGTACACTAAAATTGAAGAAGAATTCAACTTCTTTAAGGCCTCAGTATTAAGTGAGATTGCCACTCTAAAAGAACATCAATCACAAAAAATGTCAGTCATGGTATCATGCTACAACCAGGGCATGCCATATTGGCCAAGCATGCAACCATCCATGCCAAGCATACCACCATCCATGCCAGGCATGCCACAATCCATGACAAGCATGTCACCATCCATGACAGGCAGGCCACCATTCATGCCAGACATGCCATCCACGCAATCTCATTGCCCTCAAACTACATCCAGTATGGGATGTAGCCATCCTATTGGTCCTCACTATATGTCAGGAATGCATATGCAATAAAGTAGTGGTTCATTTTCTCCAATGTAATCTGCACATTCTTACCATCAATCAAACCACGATGAACGTTTTGGTGAGAATGTATGGTAAGATTTTAATTTCTGGTATATATAATATATTATTTTTAAATTCTTATTATATGTTTTATTTTTTATATGTAACACTTAAGTTTTTTACAGAATATGAAATGTTTATTGAAACATCCTTCGTCAACGGACTTTGTTGCTATTGGAATGGTACAAAAATTGAGCGATGATCGGATGATTCATAATCAATATTTGCCTAATCATTGGCAAATAGTAATTGATCAATCATTGTTTCATGATTGTCCACTACCTGTGCCTTCTGATGCTACCATAGTCCAAGAGGCGGTTGGACAGTAGGTGGCTTGGACGTCGATTTAAGTTGTTCTAAATTTTGATGTGGTACTATTTTTTTAACTTAAAAGATAACACTTGTTTACTACTATTATTTTATTATATCTTATATTGTTACTAAAAAATACATATATAATATTTTTTTTGTCTATTATACCAGAACTCTTAAATGTGGCACATTTAAGAGATACAAAGCAAGTATCTCGTGCTAAATCTATGTCTAGTGGCCAATAATCACGCACCGAATCATTCAAGAAGAAGCCTTGGAAAAAGTATAGTTATAATTATGCTTTAAACTTTAATAGAAATCTTGGCACTTTGATGACTATTGTTGGGAGGGCATCTAGCATAAATGATGGATGGACTGTGCCACTTCCTATAGAAATTTTTGGTGTAGACCTCGGCCAAACTTATATATCGATCGAGTGTTTATTGCAACTATTTGAATATCAAATTATCGATTTAAGTATAATTCAAGTGTGGACAAGGTGAGTCCTCAATCTATTTATTTTTCTTTCATTTATGTAGAACATATATAATTATATTTATATCATCTAATTATATATATATATATATATCTTTTACATAGGGCATGCTATTATCGACTTCAACATACTCATCACATTTAGCAATGTTCTATGATTCTTCATATGTTAATCAATATCAAGAGAAGAATGTTAGCATCAGAGCTAAACAATTATGTGATAGGGCATTAACGCTTAACAGAAATCAAAAGTTGATAATCCCTTGGCCATTAAGGTTTGAACAAGGCCAAGATCATTGGATGTTGTTAATTATTTATCTGTTCAATAATCATGCTTGGTATTATGACTCAACTTCCATAGAACCGAGTAAAGATACAAAAGCAGTTGTTGAAATGTAAGAGTTATAGCTACATATTAGTTTCTTCTATTATTTTTTGTAATATTTAATAAAAACTAACCGTTTTAAACCTTGATAGAGCATGAAAGTTGTGGAACAAGTTTAAGGGCATTACCCTTAAAAAATATCATAAGCTTATATGGAAAAAAGTTATGGTATGTACAAGCCAATATTAATAATTTTATTAATTTTAAAATTGAATAATAAAGATGTTCGAATATGAAAAATCATGTACACTTGTTTTTTGTAGGTTCCACAACAAAATAATGGAGTCATGTGTGGTTATTATGTCATGAAGTTTATGAGCAAAATCATCACAAATATCAAAATTCCAATTGATGATGTGGTAATATCTTTTACCCATATACATAAAAGTTTTTAACATATTTGAGTTTGTTTTTGTAAATAAATGAAATTACATTCTTATTTTGATTTTAAATACATGTAGTTCTTTGGTTGGAACAAGACGAGCTACGACCAACAAATTTTTGATGATTTACGATAGGAATGGGCAAAACACATGGTTCAAATTATATCATCACAAGAAGAATCAGGAGAAGATTCTGATGATCTTGAATAGCATATGACAACATTAGAGTAAATTTTTAATGATTTAATTTCTCTATTTATTCCTATGTCTGAAGTCACTTATTTGATGGATGATTATATGCTCATGTATTTAGGGGAATGCATTGTTTTATGGACCTATTTTTGGCCTAAACTACATCTCATCTCTATTTCCTACTTTCCTTACGAACTCATATTAGCACTTTATTAATCATTTGTTTATAAATATGAAGTTATCTGGAATTTCTGCTAGTATTTTTAATATTATAATGAGCTCTAAATATGAAATCAGGTGTACGCAACTTTGATTTGTTTCTTGGTTTGTATGAGTTTTGGTGCCCATGAACGTGTTTCATATGTTTAAGGGCACCAAAACTCACACAAGCCAAGTAAGAAATCAGAGTTACACTTGATTTCATATTTAGAGTTCATTATAGCATTAAAAAATACTAGTAGAGATTCCAGATAACTTCATATTTATAGACAAATGATTAATAAAGTGCTAATATGAGTTCGTCGAAGGGTTATATCACTCGAATTTCGCTGTGGTAATCTCTTTTTGATGGTAATATTTATAATGATTTAATTTCTTCATTCGTATGTCTCTGAAGTTTAGACTCCTTGTTTGATGGATGTTTACGTGCTCATGTATATAGGGGAATATGAATTGTTATATGGATCAGTTGTTTTTTGTCTAGTTTTCTTGTCATAATGCTTGTGATTAGGTCAACCAAGATTCTAAGCCAACCAAGCTTACTCGCATCCAATTACACTTTGACGACATTATTTTATTTGTAATTTAAGTTAACTATATGTATTGTATATACATTATTTGTTTTTGTAATAAATTTAATTATCAAGTAATTAATTATATTTAAATTTTTAATTATTTTATTATTATTTATATTTTAGTTTTTTATATTATATATATATATATATATATTGAATAATACGAAAAATGAGAATAAAAAAATTCATAAAATGTATGTGTAAAGTCGGTTCAGCGAACCGACTTTAATGCCTATTTTTGTAGTAGTGTCATCTTATCCATATATACAGAATATAATACAATCATTAAATATTTTTAATATGATCTCAGAGCTCTATTTCTGGTCTCTATGCGCTTGGACCCTAGGCTTTACCACAATCTCACTGTGACACTTATATCCACCTTTATCCACCATGTGGAGGGGAGACTGTTAAATATACTTGTCCCACATCGGCCAGGAGTAAGACACCAATGCTATTTATAAGTCTGGACAACATTTAACGTTATTTGTTTTCATCTTGTCCATAATGCTCTTAAGTTTTTCTCCATCTTCTCCAACACTCAACTTGGAGATATCTTCATCAAGGTACTTTCTAAGGAACATACTCTTAATTTGGTTAACAATCTCAAGTTGTTCTCACATCTACTTTGAGTTTGAAGGGGTTGTTAATGTATATATATGTTAACAGATTAATGTATATCTGTTAATGTATATCATGTTATGGGCTTTAAACATATCTAATTTATTTGTAATTCTTATATAAAGATATTATATATATATATCTTAATATACAAAATATAATATAATTATTAAATATTTTTAACATTAAAAAAAAGAAGCAAAAATGAGTAATTGCATGTGGTAGAAAATGATAAGAAAATAAAATAAAAAATATGAAAGAGGAGAAGTGGTGGGTGGAATGATATATATAATTTGATAACCATATCCATTTATAATTTTTTGGATTAAGTTACGCCTATTAAAAAAAATATTCCTGATATATATGCTTAAAAAATACAATATTTTTATATTATTTTTTTTGAAATTAAGTTACACGTCAGTACCCAACACCCTTTAAAATTTGCTAACAAACTATTTCTGTGTAAGATAAATTAATATACCATCACCTGATAAAGTGTATTTGTCAAGGGAAACGAATTATTGGAAGGGAAAATCAATATTAGGATCTCATTAGTCATAGTTAATTATCCAAATATGACAAAACAAATAGAGCTAATTAGGATTTGTATTGATAATTTGGTAGACCATTTCCCGTACAAATGATGTACAAATATTTTTATTAAATAATTTTAACTTTTCAATAAATAAAATATATGTATATTTTTAATTACAATTAAATATAATTTTTATTTTAAGAATCATTTATTAATTTAAATTTATATATTTATTAATATTTATAGAAATATATATTCGAATAATTTTATCTACACACTGCTATAATTTGTAAATATTATTTTTAAATTATTAGTAATCGGAACGGATCCGATCATATATAATTGCAAGGAAGAGAAATAGTTGAGAAATATATAACAAAACATAGATGAGAAAGAGCAAGGAGTTGATTTACACCATTTTATTTATTTAGAAAACACACAACAAACTCTATTTTACAAACTGTAGATAACCACAGGGGAACTGCCAATGTACTGCTTAATATATTATTATTCAACACAACAGGAGGTGAACACACATTTTGGATTAAGCAAGAATTCAAGATCCTGAAAGCTGAGAAATACCACAATAGGCTTTGATAGGACACAGAAATATGTTAGAAGCATCTGATCTGTAGGAACTCAGCAAATCAAAATGATTGAAGGGTTTATATTGTAAAGGATGATCCTCATCCACTAGGTCTGTTGGCACATGTATAACCCCATTTCTGAATGCAAAAAATCCAAGTGCACATCTTGCTTTGTACTCTTTAATTATCACTCTATGCTCACAAGACCTCAACCTGTCATTACTCCATGCCTAACAAGTAACAAATAAGCCAACATAATAGCATCACTGTATAAGCCTTGACGAAGAACCAAGTGATGCATATATGTGGCCTTTTTAAAAAAAATTGTGTTGACTTTTATGATCCGATATGATAACAATTTGAACTCAACTTATATTCTTTCAAGAGAAAAGTATTAATTAAGATCGTCGGCTTACCCGATACCAATAGAATCAATTTGGTTAATAAGATTCAATTGTGAGATTAAAAAAATCGTAAATTTTGAGTGTTCGATCCGTCATTTAATATTTGATGTGTTTCGTTATACTTTATATATGTTCAAAATTATATTAATAAAGTTTTGTAATTTACGATTAAGTTTAAAAATGATATTTAGAATACAAATAATATATTATTATATTTTTTGTTGGTGTTAAATAATTAAAATAAAATGTATTTTTATTTTTTATATTATATTTTTTAAATAAAAACGGTTATTTTTGTAAAATAAAATATTTTTAATTAAAATAGTTAAATTTATATATATATATATATATATATATATATATATGTAAATTTGTATAAAATTATAATAAAATAGGGATAGGGATGGGGTGGAAGTGTGATCCACAACCCCTACACTATGAAGATATTTTCTCCATCAATAAAAAAAAAATGAGTATTATCTGTAATTATCCACCTTGTAGAAAAATTGGCAAGACTACCCTAATCCCTAGCTCTCCCTTTTGAGGGTGGACATTGGGATCAAAATATTCTGCTTAGATACGAAAATCTAGATCAATGGTCCCACTTTTTCCTCAAAGAAATGGAGACAAGTTCTTTTTTTTTCATCGATTTTTTTATATAAAATAATACATTTATAATATATAATAATATTTAACGATATTTAATTTAAAAAATATAAAATAATGGATTCAATATTTTTTAAATAATAAAAATACTATTTGTGATTCAAAGCTGATATTTTGGTTGTTTTTTTCAAAAATTACCATGAGGGCATCTCCAGCCAAGAACACAAAAGAAGAAGGTGAGGGTTCCACATCAATCCACTGACCATCTTTAGATTTGATTTGCAAACCCTTAACATCATCTTGATGAAGTATGGATGTGAAAGTCAAGTCCGTATGTGAATGAAATCCCAATTCAGTTTCATCTTTTTGCCTTGCTCTGTATTTGAAGCAGCGCAGTAGGTAAGTGGTTTCGGCTATATGAGACTCATGACTCTTCTCTGCCACACCATAACTATCAAACACCATTCTAGTCAATAATTCATTCAGCTCTGCCACCAGCTTTGAGAACTCATAAGTGCTTTCACTAACGGGAAAAAAATCACAAAATTAAAAGGGGCAGTCTTTTGAAAAAAAAAACAGAGATTACAAATAGAGAAGAAATGGCACCAAAAGCGATTGTTTCCTTGAGGCCACATGGTATTAGTGAAGCATTGGACTCCTTCTAAAGTGTTTGGGTTGTCAATAGCTGATGATTCATAAAGAGGAAGGGGTTTGTATTGGCCTAAATAGCTGTGATAAGGCTTATCACTTGTCTTCTTCATTTTGGTTTCTAAAGGAAGCTCAGATAAGTCTTCAAGTGCAGCAAAAACAGAATTGCGAAGTTGAAGACAAACTTTATCATAAATGACTTCAAAACACCCGTATTCTTCTAAGGCTTGTCGAGCTTGTTTGCATGCTTGGTTCCATATATTGGTTCCAGGCTTGAGGTTTGGTTTGGTTAAATCAATTGTTGGAATCCTCATTTCGGATCCCTTCATTTTAATCTTAAAGTTCAAATTTTTTTTTTCTTCTTCTTTTCAAGTTGATGAATCGTGATAATATGGTCTGCATTTCATGTACTTAAAGATGAGACTGAAATTGATGTCATTTCAGCAACTCCAAAGAATTAAAAAATAATAATGAAAATTATGGGAACAGCTTTGCGTTGAATTGTAATTAATAATTTTAATAAAAGAAAAGATTAATCATTTGGTAGATATCAAGATTTATTTTTTTATAGATTAAATATCGCAGATGGTCCTTCCTCATCTAATTTAATTAATACCACTCACATTAAATTTATTGGTGACGGATGGAGTTGGTACTCTTTTTTAAATTGTTGGAGTTATTTAGTATTTCAGTTTAATGGTTTTTAGTTAATTTGTTTATAAAAATTCCATGGATAATTTAACTTTATAATATTTTACTATATATAAGTAAAACAAATAATTAATGATACATTGGTTATTTAAAGAAGTTCTTTATATCTCTAACTACCTTTTTCATATTCTTTCTAATTTTTGTTCCACTCAATTCCGTTATATTGGATCATTTTTATTAATCAGTCTATCTCTTTTAAGTGGTATTTAAATGTTAAAATAATAAAAAAAAAATTAGTTAATTTTATTATTTAGTTACATTCGATACCATCAATGATACAAATATTCGATACCAATAACAATATTTATTACCGAAATATTTAAAAAATATATTATATTTTAATTGAACAAATATTAATGGAACTGTTGCTCAAAAAAAAAAATAACAAAATGTTTTGCATGACTAAGTTTCAATAACAAAAAATTTAAGACTACTATTCTCAGTAACTATTTTTCACTAAAAAAAACACAATCTAATACTTAAGGTTCAGAACCTAACAAGCCAGCGATATAATTATAAAAATAAATCTTAACATTGTGCTCTCCTACTCTTATGGTAGTTTATGGTAGTCTTAAGATCATTGCTAATCCTTTTGGTTATATTTTTCTTCCTTTTATAAGTACATGTGTAAACTAGCTTGTTTTTTATATTGAACTTGTAATGTGAAAACAGTACATGTTTGGTATCCGAATAAACCTTCTTCATGTTACAACTAAAATTACAATTAATATTACATAAGATTTATACATTTGAGAGTGATTATTGACACTAATTTAAATTTAACAATCTATTAATAATAATATTTTATTACAATTATAAATATGATATCAAATATTAAGATATATATCATTGTTCACAATTTACAATCCATTAATAATAAAATGTTATTATAATTATATATCAAATATTAAGAATATATATGTGAAGAGTATAGAGATATAAGAAAAAAGAATTATTGAATGTTGTATTGGTATGTTTTAGAATGTACGTAGAGAACTTTATTTATAGGGTTTTAACAAGTGTAGTACAAGTTAAAAATAATAGAAGTGTAGTACAAGTGAAATAGTAGAAATGTAATACAAGTGAAATAGTAGAAGTGTAGTACAAGTGAAATAGTGTAAGTATAGTACAAGTGAAATAGTGGAAGTGTAGTACAAGTGAAATAATACAAGTGTAATACAAATGAATTACAATATCAAATATAACTTAACAACCCCCCTCAAACTTAAGGAGTAAGAGAAACAATCAACTTGAGTTTGTAAACTAATTCTTGAAATTTGCCTAGTAAATGAGATTTGGTGAAGATGTCAACTGTTTGATCTGTGGAGGATATTGATTTGAGACAAACAGTGTCTTGAAGAACATGTTGACGAACAAAATGACAATCAATCTCGATATGTTTTGTTCGTTCATGAAATACATTATTGTGAGCAATCTAAATAGCATTATGATTGTCACAATATAGGATAGTTGCAGTTGATTGGAGAACACCCATATCAGCAAGTAACCAACGGAGCCAAAGAAGTTCTTGAGTGGTGTCAGCAAGAGCACGATAATCAGCTTTAGTGTTGGATCGAGAAGTGAGGGATTGTTTCATGCTTCGCCAAGATATGAGAGAGTTTCCAAGAAAGAAACAATATCCAGTGGTAGAGCGACGATCAGTTAGGTCACTTGCCCAATCAACATCAGAGTAGGTGGAAAAAAGAAGATTAGACTTGTTGGAGAAGTGGAGACCGTGAAACATGGTGCCTTCGATGTAGCAGAGAATACGAAGAACCATAGTATAATGGGTAGACCGTGGAGAAGAGGTGTTGATGCAATTTTGCAATCAGTAAGGCCATCCCGATTAAAAATATCAGAAGAGTACTTTGCTTGAGAGAGATAATATCCTTAAGAATCAGATGAGATTTCTAGGCCCAAGAAGTATTGGAGATGACCAAGGTCTTTCATTTCAAATTGATGGCTCAGAAACTACTTGAGATCAATAATGCCATTAGAGTCATTCCCTGTTATGATCATATCATCTACATAAAGAAGTAGAAGTGTTACACCAGTGGGATTCTTCCGAATATATAGACCATAGTCATAAGAATTGGAAGTGAAGCCAAAGTCAGTAAGTGTAGAACTGAATTTGGAAAACCAAGCCTGAAGAGCTTGTTTGAGGCCATAGAGAGCATGCTGAAGTCTGTATACTTGATGAGGTGAATGAGTGTATCCAGGAGGAGGTTTCATATAAACTTCCTCGGTTATGTCTCCATTGAGAAAAGCATTTTTGACATCCATTTGAAACATGTTCCAATTTCGGGCAACAGTAACAACAATGATACTTCGAACAGAGGTAAGGCGAGCTACATATGAAAAAGTTTCTTCATAGTCGATTCCATATTCCTGTGTAAAACCCTTTGCAACCAGACAAGCTTTATATCATTCCATAGACCCATATGAATGAGTTTTGATTTTGAAAATTCACTTACAACCAATCAGAGATTTATTATATGAAAGATCAACAAGATCCCATGTATGTGCTTTTGTTGATGCTTGTAATTCATCTGTCATAGCTTGCTGCCAATGAGGGTTAGACTAGCTTCTCTATAGTTTTGGGGTTCATGATGAGACAAAATAGTAGAGAAACATTGGTAATCACGAAGATGAAAAGGAAGACTACTTACATGAGTAGAACGACGAAGTGATGACTCTAAACAATCAAGTATTTGGTCTTCAGAAGATGTTGTTATGGTAGGATCAGCAGAAGGAGCAGACACATTAAGAGAAGCCATAGTAGACGATGGTGAGGGTAATGGAGCAATGCCAGGAGGAAATAAATCAATTGTTGGGTCATTAAAAAATGAGAGTAAGGTAGGAGATGAGACATGAAATGAGGAAATAAAGGAAAACATTTTATGTTCCCAAAAGATGACATGATGAGAGATGCGTAATCGTTTAGAGATAGGGTCCCAACAACAATAGCTTTTGTGTTCTATTCCATACCCTAAGAAACAACAAAGACAAGCATGAGGTTCTAATTTATTACGTTCATGAGGGTGAAGAAGAACAAAATAGGCACAACCAAACACTTTGAGTAGTTCATAAGATGGAGAAGTACTAGAGAGATGCTCATAAGGGGATTGATTGTGAATAATAGGCATGGGAGCACGATTGATGGTATAAACAGTCGTAAGAGCTACTTCACCCCAAAAGCGTTCAGGATAAGAACTAGAAATAAGGAGAGTGTGAACAGTATTAAGAATATGTCTGTGTTTTCGCTCAGCTCTTCCATTTTGTTGAGATATGTCAGGACAAGAATATTGAGAAAGAGTCCCATTTTGTCAAAGAAAATTTAAAAAAATTGTTCTTTATATTCCAAAATCATAATAAATTTTGGGTAATTCAGATCTATGTTTCATGAGAAAAATCCATGTGAATCTTGAATAATCATCAATAAAAATAAAAAAGTAAACACATCCCCCCATAAGAGGATGTAGGGATGGACCCCAAACATCAGAATGAATTAAGTCAAAAGGGGAGAGAGAAGTAGAATCACTTTTATTAAAACATAAAGCAGGTTGTTTTCCCAATTGACAAGGCAAACAATTTACATTATCAGAAATAGAAACAAATCCTAATTTACCAGAAGATGCTAAGGGATGAAGACGTCCTATAGACGTATGGCCTAGATGAGCATGCCATAGGTTGATAGGAGTAGTAGAAGCAACAATAGAAGTATGAGGAGAATTGGGTAGATGAAGGTTGATAAGTTCAAATAATCGTCCAACCTTACGGCCTATCCCAAGGATCTGTTCTGCTTGTGGATCCTATACATGACATCCAAAAGAGGAAAAAGTAATAGTAAGACCAAGTTCACATAATTGACCAACAGAGATAAGATTTAGAGTAAGGTTGGGAATATGAAAGGTGTCAGAAAGTGATATAGAAGATGTGGAAACTTGTCCTACAGTATTAACATGCATATGTGAACCACTGGCAGTTTGAATTAAAGGTTTGGAGATGGAAGATTGTGTGAGAGAAAAGATGTGAGTATCATGAGTCATATGGTTACAACAAAAAGAATCAAAATACCATAAATATTTACCTGATGTGAGAGTCAAGGCTATAGGATGAGGATTACTAGATTGTGAGAGAACATGTTTAAGAAGACCTTCAAGTTCTTAAGTAGAAAAGGTAAATTTGTCATGATTATCCTCAGAAATAGCAGCAATGATAGGTGAGTTACTATTTTTACCTGAAGCATGTTGAGAGGGATTCTGAAAGCAATCTTTGTGAAAGTGTCCTAGACCCTTCTTATGACAATATATACATATCCAAATGGGACATGTAAGAAGCTCATGATTAGGGTTGTGATAGTAGGTGCAGCCTTGATGTTTGAAGCCCTCTTTAGAATCTCATTTAGGGCGATAAGAAGGGGTGGTAAGAACAGAATATCTATGATGAACTTTAAAAACCCCCATTTGATTTTTTCATAGCGAAGCTCGATCACAGTAGTATCTAAGGATTGGAAAAGGACTCTGATGGAGTAAGGAAGCCCAAACAGGTTCAAATCAATCATGGAGAACCATGAGAAAAATAACAAGACGCTGGTGATTACGGTAAGTTGCAAACATCTCAGCATCAATCTTGTTCGTCTAAGTTGGTGCAGAGAGAGCAATTGATCCCAAATAGTATGCATTTCAGAGAGAAATTGGTTAATGGTTTAATTAGCCCTTTGGTGTTTGGTATGAAGAGTTGTTAGAAGTTGATATTGGTTGGCCAAATCTGTTGTAGTGAAGAGAGCCTCAAGAAATTCCCAAACTTCTTTGGTAGTGTCAAAATGCCCAAATTCACCATGGATGGAGGGTAAGGTGGTGTTACGGAACCAAGTAATAATTTGATGATGTTTACTCTACCAGTCTTCAAGGCGGTTAGCAAATAAGGAGTTGTTTTTAGTGGTTTCTTGGATGGGTATAGAGATATCACCAGTTATGAAATGCCATAGCTTGCGTCCTTTCAAGAAACTTTTCATTACTTGTGCCCAGACTAGGTAGTTAGTATCATCAAGGGTGGTAGAGATTGGTTTTGGGACATCATTTTGGTCCATTTTAACGAAATAATGGAGGAAATATAAAGCAAATATATAGAGATAGTATAAAGGAGATATCCTTAAAAATGAAAAGAGGAGTTGAAAACAAGCCTAGAACCGGGTTGAGGTGAGGCGGTTGGAGTGAGCCAGGTTGAGGTGAGCCGGGTTGGAATGAACCAGGTTGGAGTGAGCCGGGTTGGGATGAACCGGGTTAGAGTGAGCCGAGTTTAGGTGAGCCGGGTTGAGAGTGAACCGAGTTGGGGTGAGCCGGGTTGAGAGTGAACCGAGTTGGGGTGAGCCGGGTTGGCTGTGATGAAGAGAGACAAAATTTTGATAGAAATTCTAAAGGTATATGAGAGGCTTTGATACCATGTGAAAAGTATAGAGATATAAGAAGAAAGAATGATTTAATGTTGTATTTGTGTGTTTTAGAATGTACATAGAGAACCCTATTTATAGGATTGTAACAAGTGTAGTATGTTGTCTCTTTTGGAGAACATAAAACGTGCAAGCATACACAGTCACAAGTAATAAAATTTGATAAGTAAGTTATCGTTCCCACGGAGATTTGTTACTACAGTTTGTTGAGTACTAAAATTATTTCTCTCTGATTTTATCCAAAACGATTGTTGATTGAAACAAGTTAAGAAGAAAGTTTAATAACAAAATAAAAGAAATCTAGGATTGCAATTTTTCACCAAATTAATCAACTCAAATCATGTTATTTTCTTTTGATTTATATTTTTTAGTACATTTAATTTGTCAACCGAAAACTTCTAATTTTATCCATACATCTCTTCCGAGCTCCGTATAAACACACATTTTTTTAAATTAATTCACTATATTCCTATGAGAATTAAATTCACCAAGATTCATTACGTTCTAAGTTCTCAAATGGCCACACATACAATTAGGGTATATTCCTATCCTTCATCATACATGTTATTCTATTTATGAGCAATATACACAAAAATGCCTCTTCCAAGTTTATTTATGTGCCACGGATCATTTGATAAAATTCGTAAATAATCAAAAGCATTAAGCACAAAATAGAATAAACAACTCAAACGTCTTATAAATTGTTCAAAAATAATTAAAATAAAAGCTTCATAAATTTAGATCAAATGCAACCCTAGAAAAATTTAATTACTTCATAAATTTAAAATAAAATTACAGCAGATACAGAAAATGAGATGAAGAACAAAGAAAAATTAAATCATTTTGTATCGTGAATATTTGGCACACGCAGAACACAACAGAAGCCAAAAATGGCTTCTACGTGTTCCACAGTCCACCCCCGAATACTACTAAAAATCTGAAACTCTAAACTCTCCAAAACTTTTTTACTGTATCATACTATCCCCTATTTATAACATCAAATTTCTAAAAAATATACATTTAAAAATATATATTTTTTAATACACGTGGGGGACAGAGAGATATGGAAAAAATAATAAAATATTACGCGTGGGGGACAAAAACGCGTTTAAATCTAAGTGGGAGAGCCATCCGTTTCTGTTTTGCTTTTCGATAAACTCTACCACGTGTCGTGATCTGATTCGTTGAAACAAAAATAATGGGACACGTGGCAGCACCTCATTGGTTGCAGGGAACGGGCACACGATAGAATGTCGCACGGGATTGGGGTGCGCAAAACGTGGGGGGGACAGCGGCTGGACGCGTTAGACACGTGGGTCCCACCTGCACGCTAGCCTGCGCGGCAGGTGGGCCTCACTCGGGCACCGAGCCACATGAAAGACAAAAACCTACACCTATGCAAGTTGGTCGGGTGTGATAGAGACGCACGCATCATAGTCGTTTCTTCTCTAATCTGACGGTCCATGTTGCGCGCGTGGATTAGGGTGCGTGGACTTCTTCTCATCTGCGCAGAAATATAAACTTTAATTAATGACATTTTGACCCACAAATTTAATTCAAATTACATTTTCAACTTTCTTTAATTACATTTAAGTCCTTTTCTAATTTAAATTAAATTTTAAACTTTTAATAATTAAAATTAAGCGCGATTTTAATTTAAATTATATTTTCAACTTTTATTAATTGTAATTAAGCACTCTTTTATTTGAAATTATATTTTTGGACTTAAATTTGCAATTAAGTAAATTTTTGATACAAATTATTTAATTTTCTTAAAATATATAAAAAATAGTAAATACTAATTTATTAAACTAAAATTAACTAAAAATATGAAGAAGATAGCAATTATAATTAATAAAATATATGAAAATAAATATATAAAATACAGTTATTATAGTACAAGTTAAATAGTAAGTGTAATACAAGTAAAATAGTAAAAATATAGTACAAATAAATTATAATATCAAATATAACTTAACAATATATATATTTCTCAAGTGATTATTGAAACAAGTATTTTTTATGCTAATTACTTTAATATTCTAAATTTATAAATTTATATCCAACCATTATTTAAATATTAATTTAACAACTTGACTTATATGTCAAATGTTTGAAATATGCTTCCTTTTAGGAATAACATATAATGAAATACTAAGATATTCTATTGTGAAGAAATATTTTCATTACAGAAGAAATTAAGTTAGAACTCGTGACATTTTTTTATATATATATCTTTTGTAATTATGTTCGGGTTGAATGGAATTGATAATTACTGTATCTTACAAGTACTTTTGAAGGTAAAAATTGTTTACAATCCATATCAATAAATTAGTCATTTTTATGTCATTTATATAGTTATGAAATCAGTACGTAGAATAATTTTATTTAATTGATTCAACGTTCTAAACAAGATATTGATATGCAAGTGATTTGCAATCTTTTCTGACTTACAATTATGAAAGTTCATATAAATACAATACCGGTAGGATATATAAGTACTAGAGAAAGCAAGTAAGAAGTGATCACATTAACCAACAATACTGTACAAAGACATGGACGTTTAAACTTCGGTTGCATATTGCCAACTGAATTATTATATAATAAACAAAGAAAAAAACACAGATACACACAAAGTTTGTACATTTTAAAACAGTGACATACATCTTAGAGTATGTAAGTGGAAGTATCAAATATAAATTACACGATAGGTTTTGATAGGAGAAAGAAAATGTTCAATATTGGTTCTAAAAGTAAAAAATTAATGGTCTAATTTGTGATATTATTTAAGAAAATAAGTGTCATAATTTAAGTACATTAGTGTCATAATTTAAGGCTTAAATTATGGCACAATATTAGGAAAAGAGAGTCTTGCTTCATCTATAAATAGGGAAGAGTTCATGCATTTAAGAATAAGCCAAAAAATCAGAGAGAACATAAGTTAGTTTGGGAAAACACATTAGAGATATTATTAGTGAGTAAATTTGTATCTGTATTCTTTATATTTCCTACTCAGTTCAAATAATATATGCTGCCTCCCGTGTACCTAGGCGAATTGCCAAACCACGTAAATTATGTGTGTTCATTTTATCGCTTTAATATATTGATATACCGCTATTTATTGCTTCCGCCCACAACAAATTGGTAGCAGAGCCAAATATATCAGTATTATATATCAAATTGAAGCTCTCGACGAGATGAACAAAATGGTGAAAGAATCGCTCAAATCGGAAGTCAGAATCGCCGCCAGAAGCTGCTGGAGTGCTTCTGCCAGTAGTGAGTCAACTCAATCACTAGTGATATTTGGACCGAGTTTATCCGTTTTTCATCCATTTTCAGCTGAGTTGGATCTATACCTAGCTAATTGAACCATCTCGGATTCAACTACGGACTCCGTTTTTTCAAATAAGGTATAAAATTTGGAAAAACACTATTTTAAGTTGTAAGTGCAAAATTTCTGTTATTAGTTTGTACTTATGGCTGATAAAAGAGAGATTGAAGAAGGTGAACAAGTTGACCATAAAATTTATGGCAAACCAAGTTGTTCTACTCGAAGAACTCTGTTGTCCAACACAAAGTTTGAGGTGGAGAAATTCGACGACACCAATACCTTTGGCATGTGGCAATGTGAAGTATTAGATCTATTGTTCCGAGAAGGATCTAATATAGTCTTGGAGACCAGGCCAGGAGATTATTCAAATAAAGATTGGAATTATGTCAACCGACAAGCTTGTGGCATAATTCGACTATGCTTAGAAAAAGATCAGAAGTACTTTGTCATAAAAGAGAATGTAGCCGCAATTCTCTGGAAGAAACTAGAGGATAAGTACATGACGAAAAGTATTAAGAACAGACTCTACTTGAAGAAGAAACTTTTCTGTTTCCAGTACAAGAAAGGTACCCCTATGATTGAGCACTTAGATAATTTTAATAAAATTTTTGCCGATCTACAAAATTTAGATGTTGAAATTATTGATGTAGATGTTTTAAATGCTTTGGTAAATAATGAGTACCGGAAAAAGGATTATCATGATCACAGATACTCAACATCAGAAGCATTGACGGTAGCCAGAGGTAGGACGAACAAAAAAAAATCTGGCAGATCAAATAATAGAGGGCAATCTAGATCAAAGTCCAGAGGAGAGTCATCCAGAAGACGTCCTGCAAAGAATGAGTGTGCCTATTTTCACCAGAAAAAGGGCACTAGAAGAAAGATTGCCCAAACAAGGACAAGTCAAATGCAAATGTTGCACAGAAGGTCGATGAAGATGAAGAATCAGCCTTTTCAGTTTCATTATCAAAAACCTACTCAGATAAGTGGATCCTTGATTCTGGATGTTCTTATCATATGTGTCCAAACAAACATTGGTTTTCGAGTTTTGAGGAGCTCGATGGAGGAGTTGTGCTTATGGGCAACGAAAATGCCTGTTAGACAAAAGGGATTGGAACAGTACGACTAAAGATGCATGATGGTACAATCAAACGACTTACAAATGTAAGGTATATTCCTGACCTAAAGAAAAACCTTATTTCTTTAGGTGTTCTAGATTCTGATGGTTACAAGGTAACATTGGAAAATGGAGTCTTGAAAGTTGTACGAGATGCATTTGCAGCGATAAAAGGGTACTTGGAAGGTGAACTTGTATTTCCTAGATGGAAGTATAGTTACTGGAAAAGCAGGTGTCTCACGTAGTTCTGAAGAAAAGACGAATGATTCTTCTCGCCTGTGGCACATGCGCTTAGGGCATGTCGGTGAAAAGGATTTGCAAGGCTTAATGAAACAAGGTCTTTTGAAAGGTGCCAAGACTGGGATCACAAACAAGAGTCAAGTACGGCACTGCCATTCATCGTACTAAAGGATCTCTTGATTATATTCACACGGATGTTTGGGGACCTTCAAAGAATGCTTCACTTGGAGGTAAACGTTGGTTTGTGACTTTTATTGATGATTTCTCTAGATATGTCTGGATATACCCCATGAGTCACAAAGATGAAGTTCTGGATATCTTTCATAAATGGAAGAAAATGATCGAGACTCAGACATGCAGGAAAATTAAGAGGCTCGGATCTGATAATGGTAGCAAGTACAAATCAGATCTCTTCTCCAAAGTTTGTCAAGATGAAGGGATAATCAGACATTTTTCTATTCCTTGTACACCACAGCAGAATGGAGTTGCAAAAAGAATGAATCGTACTTTGGTTGAGAAAGTTCGATGTATGCTATCTCAATCCAAATTGAGCAAGGCATTTTGGGATGAGGCTTTGTCATATGCAACTCATATAGTCAACAGACTTCATGCGACTGCATTAGATGGGAAAACTCCTAAAGAGGTATGGTCTAGACAACCTACTTCTGATTATGATTCATTGTGAATATTTGGATGTCCTGCATATTTTAATGTTAGTGAATCCAAACTGGATCCTAGAGCAAAGAAAGCTATTTTCTTGAGCTTTAACGAAGAAGTTAAAGGATTTCGACTTTGGTATGGTGAATCCAAGAAGATCGTCCTAAGCCGAGATGTCACATTCAATGAGTCTATTATGCTGAGACAGACAAAGTCAGAGAAAGAGAATGAAAGTCCAAATACTCTTTCTAAGGTGAAGATGAAATTGATGATCAAGAAGAGATCTCAGTTGAGGTGGAGGTTTTCTCACCATCTATTCAGATACTATTGGCCCGACATTCATCTATTCAGATACTATTGGCTTTGGTAGCACAGTTTGATCTCGAGTTAGCTCAACTCGATGTCAAAATAGCTTTTCTCCATGGTACTTTGAACGAAGAGATCTACATGTCTCAAATGGATGGCTTCAAAGTTCCAGGATAAGAGAATTGGGGTGCCATTGGTGCCTTGATGTATGCAATGGTTTGCACCAGACCTAATATTTCCCACGTTGTTAGTACGGTGAGTCAGTACATGCATAATCCCAATAAAGGATACTGGCAAGCAGTGAAGTGGATTCTATGGATATTGGTTTGAAGTTTGAAAGAGACAAGATTGAAGGCAAACACCTAGTTGGATATGTGGATTCTGACTATGCTGGAGATCTGGATAAGCATCGATCTACAACTGGTTATGTGTTCATAATGGCAGGAGGACCAGTTTGTTGGAGATCAACATTGTAGTAAATTGTAGCTTTGTCTACTACAGAGGCAGAGTATATGGCTATAACAGAAGCATTCAAAGAAGCTATATGGCTTATCGGGTTGACCAAGGATTTGGGTATTGTTCAAAAGAACGTGGAGGTTTTTGCGATAGCCAGAGTGCCATTTGTTTTGCAAAGAATCAAGTTCATCATGGTCGCACCAAGCACATCGATGTTCGATTTCATTTTGTTCGGGAAATCATCGATGAAGGGAATGTTATACTCCAAAAAGTCGAAACTGTAAATAACCCTACAGATATGCTTACAAAGGTGGTTACAGGGATCAAGTTTTAACACTGCTTGAACTTGATCAACATCTCTCGAGCTTAGAGCGCCTAGGGCTAATTTGTGGCATAATTTAGGAAAATTAGTGGCCTAATTTGTGACATGATATAAGGAAATTAGTGACATAATTTAAGGCTTAAATTATGGCACAATTTAAGGCTTAAATTATTACACAATTTTAGGAAAAGGGAGCCTTGCTTCATCTATAAATAGGGAAGAGTTCATGCATTGAAGAACAAGGCAAAAAATAAGAAAAAATCAAAGAGAACATAAGCAAACTCAAAGAGAGAAAATACTTGTGAGTTTGGGAAAACACTTGAGAGATATTATTAGTGAGAAAATTTGTATCTGTATTCTATATATTTCCTACTCAGTTCAAATAATATATGATGTCTCCTGTAGACCTAGGTGAATTGCCGAACCACGTAAATTATGTGTGTTCATTTTATCGCTTTGATATATTCATATACCGTTATTTATTGTTTTCGCCTAAAATCGAAAATTTGTATTAGTGTTTTGTTGAAAAGAGTTGAGTACGTATCTCAAAAAGTTTGAATGATTTATAACGCAAAGGATGATCTTCATCCACAAGAACTTGAGGCACTTCTGTCAAACCATTGCTGAACGAAGATAAACCCAACGAGTATCTTCTTATGTTTTCTTCTTTCATTATCACTCTGTGCTCACAAGATTGTATTCTGTCATTACTCTATGCCTATATATATAAATTGAAAAAAAGTGATGAATTATTCTTAAAATTGTGATTTAAAAGGTATTTGAGTTCTGAAATTTTTACTATAGATACTACAAGTTCCATTATTTTCTTTAATCGGTTAAATTAGTTCTATAAGGTTAATGAGATTAGCTTATTCCTTTAATAATAACGGTGAATAATTAAAGTGTAAGACACCTAAAGGATTTTTAAGTCCTTTTATTCCTAATGTTATTTTTTGGGAATAGTTCAATAAAATATTTTACCTCATAATTTAATACTCTAGTGTTTTTAAAAATGTAAAATATTTCTCATTAGTAAAATCTGCTACAGAAATACGATTATTCTAATATTTTTTAATAACCCAAAATAATAAATAAATTAAAAGAGATTAGGGAAAAAATGCCAAAGGAAAAAAGAAATAGAATATATAATGAATTATATTTTCGTGCTTACAATTTTTTTTACCATTTAAATGTATTAAAGGACTTTAATTTCAATATATATTCATTAAATATCATATTTTAGAAAAATCAAAATATAAAATTTATAATGAATTTGCATTAAAATTGGAGCCGAATTAAAATATAAAAGTTTAAAATTTGTATTATTTGTAAAATTTATAAAATTTCTGTTAAACAAATATCATTCGGGAAAAAAACTATATGTCTATCAAATGATTTTGATAGTAAGTTTTTTTTAAAGAAATTTTAAAAATATGACTCACTCTATCTCTTACTATAAATTATCCAATTTACAAAATTATCGGATATATATTATGATAGACTATACAAAGTAACCAAAGGATAAAATTAAACAAAAAAGGGTTAATGAAATATTAGTATTGGAAAGTCTTGTATGTATTTGTTGGAATAAATATGTGAAAAATTATATAAGAACAATATTATTGATATATTGAAATATACTACTTGGGTTGAGTCGCAAACTACGTCGCTCTTTTTAAGACGTTTCACAGCTCTGTCCAAACTTGTGCAAGCAAACACAGTCTCGTCGTCCCCAGGATAAAACAGCTCAGAATCTTTTTTTCTGTCTCGAAGTTTCATTGCACTGATGAAGTCCGAAATACTACACCTCTCAAATATTTATGTTTCTCGGAAATCTGATAAAATAATTCTGAATTTTCTTTTCTTTGATTTTGCTATGAAAAACAGTAGAATCATTTTTGAGTTGTTGAGTTGTGTTTTAAAATGAAGGTTATTGCACTCTATTTATAGTTGAAAAAAGATGTGTAACGATCATATAATTAAGAAAATAATGGTCACATAATTATGAAAATAACAGTCATAAAATAACGGTCAAATAATTATGAAAATAACGGACATAAAATAAATAACGGCCATAAAATAGTAAAAATATTTTTTTATTTAAATTCATTTCCAACAATCCCTCACTTGAATTTACATAAAAATAATTTCATCGAACAACTGATTTCCAACAATCCCCCACTTGAATTTACATAAAAATAATTTCATCGAACAACTGATCAATTAAAAGAATTAGATTGTGCATAAGCAAAATGTGTTTATCAACTTGAACCTTTGCATAGTATTAATGCTTTAGAATATACTAGAATAACTCATAGTTTTGAACTCTATCTCTAACCATAATATACACACAACCTTTCCAAGGTGTAGTTCGAAAAGCATGTGATTTATGGCTATGCACATGTATCCAAGTATAGTGAATACTCTAGTAAATTTTGCCCAAAATTTACATAGGAAATGACCACACTTCCATATTCACATAGGTGAGTCTATCAAGAGTACTTCTATAGCTATGTACTCTACTCCACATATAGTATAGAACTCATTAAGAGTTTTAATAATTAACTCATCCTTCTCGGTCACTTCAAGACTTCATGCTTCTAACAATATAGAATGAGACTTAATAATAGCATGATTTATCTCATATCACTTTATGACTTGTTATTACCCATTAAACTTATTTCTTGGGATCTCCAGTCTATAAGTTGGGTTACCATCACGAGTGACTCTTCATTCTAAGGGCATTAGTCTTATTCATTTTGAGGTTTTGAAAACCTTCTCTCTCGGTAATCCTTTCGTCAAAGGATCTGCCAAATTTTTATCAGAACGTACATGATCCACTCTTACAGTTCCTGTAGAGAGAAATTCTCTAACAGTATTATGCTTACGATGTATCTGTCGTCTCTTGCCGTTGTAGTAATAGTTCTTAATCTTTGCAATAGTCGCAGTACTATCGTAGTGGATCATGACAGCTGGTACCGGTCTTTCCCATAAAGGGATCTCAACTAACAGACTTCTTAATCAACCTACTTCTTCACTAGTAGTATCTAGTGCAATCATTTTAGACTCCATTGTAGATTGAGCCAATATTGTCTATTTCTTAGACTTCCAAGAAACAACTCCCCCAGCTATGTTAAATATATAGCCATTAGTTGCTTTGGTGTCTTCTGATAAAGTGTTCCAATCAGCATCTCAGTATCCTTCTAGAACAGCATGAAACTTTGTATAATGTAATCCAAGGTTCATAGTTCTCTTAAGATATCTCATAACCCTTTCAATAACATTCCAATGCTTTACACTAGGTCTACTAGTAAACCTACATAGTAGTCCCACAATATAAGCTATGTCTGGTCTAGTACAATCAGTAGCATAACGTAAGCTACCAATGATGCTCACATACTCAGTTTGTCTAACACTGACTCTGGTGTTTTTGAACAACTTTACACTAGGATTATAAGGAGTACATATAGGTTTGCAGTTAAAGTAATTATATTTTTTAAGATCTTCTCAATGTAGTGAGATTGATCTAGAGAAAGTCCCTTTTCAAACCTAGTAATCTTTATACCAAGGACTACACTTGCTTCTCAAAGGTCTTTCATATCAAATTTAGCACACAACAAAATTTTAACATTATTCACAACATGAATATTTGTCCCAAAAATAAGCATGTCATCCATATATGAACATATAATACTACAAATGTAATTTTCTAATTTATAATAAATTCATTTGTCACTTTCATTTATTTTGAATCCATGTGAGATAACTATATTATCAAAATTTTCATGTCATTGCTTAGGTGCTTGTTTTAGACCATAAAGGGATTTATTTAGTTTACAAACTTTATTTTCTTGACCTAGGACAACAAAACCTTCAGGTTGGTCCATATAAACTTCTTCTTCTAAGTCACCATTTAAGAAAGCAGTTTTGACATCTATTTGGTGTACTAATAAATCATGGATAGCAACAAGAGAGAAAAGTACACGTATGGAAGTTATTCGTGTGACTGGTGAAAAGGTATCAAAGAAATCTACATTTTCCCTTTGCCTATACCCTTTAACTACAAGACGAGTTTTATACTTTTCAATAGTACCATCGGGTTTTAGTTTCTTCTTTAGTATCCATTTACATCCAATGATTTTGTAACTAGGAGGTAAGTCAACTAAATGCCAAGTCTTATTATACTCAAGAGAGTCAATTTCATCATTTATGGCTTCTTCCCATAAGTTGGCATCTAAAGAAGATAAGGCTTCTTTAAGAGTTTGGGGATCATCCTCTAAGGTATAATCATAAAAATCAAACCCAAAATCTTTAGAGGTTCGAGCTCGTTTACTTCTCCTAATTTTAGTGTTTAATTCCTCATTTTATTTACTATTTCTAATTATGGGTAAACTACTGGAAGATGAGCCCCCACTATTTTACAATTTAAAGGGAAACCTATGTTCATAGAAGTAAGCATCATTTGATTCTATAACTCCATGATCATTTATGTCATAGAATTTATAAGCTTTACTATTCACAACATATCCTATGAATACACATTCATATGCTCTACTAGCAAATTTATTTCTTTTCGGATGAGGGATTCTAACATAGGCTAAACAACCCAAAGTTTTAAAATAAGTTAAGTTAGGTTTCTTATTTTTTAAATTTCATATGGTGAAATTTTACTAGTAGATTTAGGCACTTTATTTAGCACATAGCAAACAGTTAATAAAATTTCCCCCCTAATGGGAAGCAACACCCGAGTTTAATAAAATTGCAACAACTGATTCAGTAAAAGTTCTATTTTTACTTTTAGCTTTGCCATTCATTCTAGGAGAATAAGGTGTAGCTTTTACATGAATGATTCCATGAGTTTTATAAAAATCATTGAAAATATTGGAATTATAGTTTGTGCCTCTATCAATTCAAAACCTTTTTTATTTTTCTATTAAGTTAATTTTCAATTTCAGTCATAAATATTTTAAACATATAAAACGCTTCAATTTTATTTTTCATTAGATATACATAAGTGTAATCTGAACAGTCATCTATAAAAGTTATAAACTAGCGTTTTCCATTTCTTGTTAAATTTTCATCAAGTTCACATATGTCAGAGTGTACTAATTCTAAAGATTCATATTCTCTAATTACTGACTTATGTGAAGTTTTGGTTATTTTAGCTTGACTACAAAAGTCATATTTTTCAAAATTATTCAAAGATAGTTTAGGAATTAGTTCTAAGGTACTAATGTTCTTGATTATGTGTTTATTAACATGACAAAGTCTAGCATACCAAATATTAAAAGAACTCAACATATAAGCAAAAGAAAAAGCTTTATTAATTTCAACATATGCCATTAGTGGCGTACCCTTTTCCCAACAAATATATTATTTTTAGTGATTGTATATAAATCAGGCCGTATAGTTTGAGTAAACCCAGCTTTGTTAAGAAGATATCCCGAAACTAAGTTCTTGAACATGTCTCAATCATAGCAAACATGGCGAGAAGCACCAGTGTCTACCCACCACCCTTCAAATCCACCAACAAAATTGATTTCAGATATCATATCAATAAGTTGATCTTCGGTGAGGTTTTCCTATGGGGTAGAATGATTCCTGTTTCGGCAGTTCCTGGCCAAGTGGCTAGGTCTGTTACAACTATAACACATGAATGTGTTATTTCTTAAGGAGGGTTAAGGTCCATTCTGGGAAGGATAGTTTATGTTTCTATTTTGGTAGTTGCAGTTTTGGTTATTTTTGCGATTATGAGTTTTTATATTTCTTCCTTTAGGTTTCAGAATTGTGGAGGAGGGTTTCTTATTGGTACTTGATGTGCGAAAATCGGCATCGCCGATTCTGCCAATACTTTGGTTTTATATTTATAAAACTCTTGCAAGTTCATGAATTATTTCGTAGAAAAATGATAAGTATACTCCCAAGGTCGATCTAAGGAAGGAATATATACGGTTTTTAATTTATTATTCAAACTTTTAAAAACGAAATTAAATCCTAAACATCCTGTCACGATATTTTGAGGTTTTATGTTTTTAATTTACTGACATAAAAAAACATAGATTCAATAAACATTTATGCAAATTTTATCATTTATAATGGTGGAGTATTTATGGATATAATAACTAAGTTAATTATGTTTGCTCATATTATTTAGGTTATTAAAGATATGAATTGATATTTATTGATTCTCTCTTTTTTATATGAATTCCACATTTGGTGGGATTAGATATTCTTTGTTAACTAAACAAATCAATTAACACCTATGAGTGGGGTTGATAACTAATTTGGTTAATTAAATTAATTCTTTTTCTAAGATTTTGAAAATGAAACATTTAAATGCCACCTTTGGTGGGGTTACACAGTTTAAATTTTATTCAAGGTGTCCAAATTAAACTTAAGAATTTAATTATCCGAGTACTAACTTTCAAGTTTTAAAACCACTACTGAAAACATGTTGTCAATACATTTTCACATAATAATTCTTATAAAAACTTTTGAAATAGAGCTTCACTCTAACTACCGGACGATTGTACCAACAAATAAAAGAGCACTACTCTAAATTAGACCGGATAACTAAACCTTAAAATCTAATTTTCAGATTTAAGTTTGTAATGAAAAATAATATATTTCTCTCTAACATTCTTAATATAAAATCTTGAATAAAAATAAAATCAATTCATTTTAGAGATTTTTACCTATTTAATATTTCGCAAGCATAACAATGTTATTATTATATCATGTTTACAAACAGCCAACATAGTTAAATTTAATCACAGACAAATTAAATATAACATGTAAGAATAAACCATAAAAAATAACTGCAAAGAAAATAAAATTCTTACAGTACTTCGATGCTATTCCCGTTGCTGGAAAACCTCCAAACGGAATTTGCACTCCCATTTATTGAATCAAAAAACAAATAAATTACAAAAACATAACTAGTTCTTCTCAAAAAAAGAAAAACTCTAAAACTAAGAAAAACTAACTAAGAAAAGCTAAAAACTAAGCAAAAAACTAGAAAAACTAAAAAATCTAAGAAATGAGAGAAAGAAATAGAAGACGAGATGTGTTTTGAGTTGTGGTATGAAGTGAAGAGAATGCGGGTATTTATAGGTGAGGATGGGTAGAAAAAGTGGGTGAAAAAATGATAAAAAATGGTGGAAATGCTGAGTAGTGATTGATGGCGCGTGTGGAAAGGGGCAAGGCGCGTGCGGGAGTGGGGAGTTGGCGCACGCGGGCTGGGTGGCTTCGTGTGTGTTTTCCACCTTTTTGACATTTTTGACATTTTTTACCTATTTTGTCCAATTTTTCCATATTTGTTGACCTTTTCTCATATATTTATGAATATATTTGTGATGTATTGCCTCCAGTATTCCTCTTGGAGTCTTTAAGTTACGTTTTTAAGCAAAAATACCTGAAAAACAATAAAAATACCTGTGATTCCGAAAAAGACAATTTTTATAAATATATGATAAAATCATATAAATAGATATATTTTTAATCAATTAATGTGCATAAAATCATGGTAATTTTAGTACCTTTTGAGCACCCATCACAACCCTCAACCAGCTTCTAGCTAGTCCCTTAGCAAGAGAAGTGATAAAAACTAAAAATTAAACTATCCTAAATCTCTTCCGTGGATTGACACGGTTGCATTTATCCTATGCAACAAACATTTAAACGCTCAGGTTGCCCTAGTGGACGAGTTTGAGTCTCGTGAGGGTTTTCAGTAATGATACCCATAAGCATTAAACTAAATGTAAAAATTAAAAGAAATAATAAAAACAATCAACTCAAAAACTAAAATTACAACAAAATCAAAAATTAATTTTTAAAAAGAAAACAACATATCACAAAAATGTTTCATACTTTTTAATCTTCTTTAAGATTATAATTAAAATCTCAAGCATAAGTTATTTTAATCTCTTTAAACAATCATGATTTATTTATAATAATTAGTCAAAAATCATTTTCATATTTCATATAAAAAATGTATCAATTTAATTTTACCCAATTTCAGTGTCAAGAATCCGAATTCGCTTCGACTCTATATCTTACTTGTCAATACTCTCAAAACACTGAATCCTATGGGTTCAAACACTCATACTAATTTATATGCGAAAGAGTTGATGTATAGAAATGAACTAATATGTTCACATATGTATAAAGAATAAATGCTCAAAGTATTATTTCAACGTTGATCTCATGAAAGGAATCGAATGTATAAATTATAAAGATATCATATATAAAAATTATTTTCATGCATAAATCAAACTTATTAAGAACGAATTTCAAGATATATGTCTTTTACAGAGTGTATATTTGTTTTAGGATTTTGGTGAGTGGTTAATTTTTTGGTTTTCCTGTTTGATCTTCGTTTATGTAACCCCATATATGTCTTTTTTTTATCAGTCATGCATGAATGAGATATAAGCATATACTATCAATTTCTCCTCAAATCATTTAATCTAAGAAAAACTAATAATAAAAAATATACGATACTCTATAAAGATGAAAAAAAATTCATAAATTCAATACTAATACCTATAGAGATCATCTAAAAAATTTGAAGAAATAAGAAATGTGTTTGGAGTAGAAAAAATATATATTTCACTCTGAATAAAGGAAATTAGGCTCAAATTATATCTCACAAAGGTAGTCTCTACTAAAAAAATTCATAAACACCGATTTTGGGTTTAATATAATTTCTACATCTTATCAAGAAATACCAGTTATGACAAAAACTAACTAATTACCAAAAATAATTACAAAATATTTCATGATATGTTTTCAAAAATTAATCTAACAGTACAAAAGACTTAACTATTTACTTAAATTTGATTTAAAGAAATGATAAATTTTGTGAGAATTTTTTTATTTATTTTTAATTCCAAAAATTACTAAATCACACAAAACAAAAATAAAACCAAACACAAAAAAAATGAAAAGATGAAAAGAAAAGAAAATTATTATATATATATATTAAATTGTTAAATCTTTTTTTTTTTAAATTAAGCATGGTAACTTTTCACCACCCCCAACCTAAAACTTACATTGTTCTCAATGTAACAACTATAAATTAAAGATAAAGAGAAAAAAGATTACCTATTTCTTGAGAATGTGCAAGTAGTAAAGAAGAAATGTAGGTGCATCCATCGTATTCATCATTAAAGTGTACACAGACACATCGCTGTGAACTTCTAACATCTCAACAAATATTTTTAGTTTTAACAATTTAAAAACTATTCAAATGTAATTAAACTAAAATAAACAATAAAATTAAGTAAATAAAACAAATAAAAGAAAATTACCTAAAATGATGGGTTGCCTCCGATCTAGCACTTAGTTTAACGTCTTAGTAAGACATAACTTGGGGATTTCATTTTAACTAAACTCAATGCCCTCTCATCATTGAGTCAATCAAACCTACAAATAAGACAAGGTTGTCTACCTATACTATTTCAGTCATGTCCTATTGATTTTCAAATTTTCCTGTACTTAAAACAAGGGGCATACTTGAGGGTTTAAGATAACCCACATCTAAGTACAAATCAAATAATTAAGGCATCAAAACACAATTGTACCTAGATCAAACAAAGCAACTAACTCCTTAGATTGTAATGAAAACTTTAAAATTATGGAGATAGTTTCAGAATTTTTTTGTTTTTTAAAGTATAATATCTAAGTTAAAATAACATAATTAGTATTAACCAAGAGTACTTCCACGAAAAAATGATGGTGCAAAGGCTCCTTAAAACCCATCATCTTAGACAGAACAACGTTCCCAGGAAAAACTAGTGGTACAAAGGCTTCTAAGAACTAGTCTCCTAGACATAACTCCCTTAGATTTTTACTTTTCATGCTATTAAAATTAAGTGAATTAAGTTAAGTTAAGTAAAAATTTAAATTAATTAAGTTAAGGGAAGTAAAAAATCTAAGTTAATTAAGTTAGTAAAAAGCTAAGTTAATTAAGTTAAATTAAGTAAAAAGCTAAGTTAATTAAGTTAAATGAAAATTAAGTAAAAACATAGTTAAAGAAATAAAACTTAATAAAATAAAAATTAATAAAAATTAAATAAAATTAAAAAAGGTAAAAGGTAAAAGGTAAAAGAAAATAAAATTAAAGTTAAAATTAAAATATTTTTTTTTATTTTAAAAAAATTAAAATTAAGATTTTAAATAAAAAAAATAAAAAAACTTAAAATTAAATGAAAATTAAAAATTAAGTTTTTATTATTATTTTTAAATAATTTTTTTAATTTTTTTTTCAAATTTCAAATATCAAAATTATTTTACTATTAACGCTATAATTATTATTAATTTTTTTTATTTATTATAAAATTTGAAATTTGAAATTTGTTTTTACTATTCATGAACTATAAGATTTTTTTTTCTTTATTTTTTTACTTCAAATTTCAAATTACAAAATTATTTTACTATTAACGCTTAAAATTTTTAATTTTTTTTACTTCAAATTTCAAATTGCAAAATTATTTTACTATTAACGCTATAATTGTTATTAATTTATTATGACATTTGAATTTTTTTTATTATTATTCATGAACGGTAAGTTTTTTTTACTATTTACACTATAATTTTTATTTTTTTAAAATTTAAAATTTAATTTTTTTTTTACTATTTATGAACGGTAAGTTTATTTTACTATTCATGCTCTAACTTTTATTATTTTATTTTCTAACTTAGAGCTTCACTCTAACTATTGGGTGATTTTACCAACAAATAAAAGAGCACTACTCTAAATGAGACCGGATAACTAAACCTTAAAATCTAATTTTCATATTTAAGTTTGTAATGAAAAATAATATACTTTTCTCTAACATTCTTAATATAAAATCTTGAATAAAAATAAAATGAATTCATTTTAGAGATTTTTACCTATTTAATATTTCGTAAGCATAAAACGTTATTATTATATCATGTTTACAAACAGTCAGCAGAGTTAAATTTAATCATAAAAAAATTAAATATAACATTTAGAATAAACCATAAAAAATAACTGGAAAGAAAATAAAATCCTTATAGTACTTCGATGCTATTCCTGTTGTTGGAAAACCTACAAACGGAATTTGCACTCCTATTTATTGAATTAAAAAGAAAATAAATTACAAAAACATAACTAGTTCTTCTAAAAAAAACTCTAAAACTAAGAAAAACTAACTAAGAAAAACTAAAAACTAAGAAAAAAACTAGAAAAACTAAAAAATCTAAGAAATGAGAGAAAGAAAGAGAAGACAAGATGTGTTTTGAGTTGTGGTATGAAGTGAAGAGAATGTGTGTATTTATAGGTGAGGATGGGTAGAAAAAGTGGGTGAAAAAATGATAAAAAAAATGGTGGAAACGCGGAGTAGTGATTGATGACGTCATTCATGATGTCAGCATGACGTGGTGTGGTGGCGCACGCGGATTGGGTTGGAGATGGGCGCGGGCGCGCGCGGGACTGGGCGCTAGCGTGTGGGGAAAGGGGCAAGGCACGCGCGGGAGTGGGGAGCTGGCACGCGCGGACTGGGCGTGCTGCGCGCGGTGCCCTTGCGGTCTAGGCGGCTCCGTGCGCGTTTTCCTCCTTTTTGACACTTTTGACCTTGTTGACCTATTTTGTCCAATTTTTCCATATTTTTTTATCTTTCCTCATTTATTTATTAATATATTTGTGATGTATTGCCTCCAGTATTTCTTTTTTAGTCTTTAAGTTACGTTTTTAAGAGAAAATACCTGAAAAACAATAAAAATACCTGTGATTCCGAAAAAGACAAATTTATATAAATATATGATAAAATCATATAAATAGATATATTTTTAATCAATTAATGTGCATAAAATCATGGTAATTTTAGTGTTTTTTGAGCACTCATCAGTAGTGTTGTTTGAGACAACGAGTATTTCATCTATTTGATATTGTTTTCGGGCTTCTTCTTGTATTCTTAGACGAGTTATAAAATTTTCTAAAGAAAATTCCTTAGTTTTATATCTAAGTGCATTCTTAAAATATTTTCATGTAGGGGTAATTTATTTATAATAACAACTTGAAATTGTTCATCTAAAGCCATATCTTCAGAAGTTATTTCATGTGCTATCTTTTATAGTTCGTGTGATTGAGCTTCCACAGATTTTCCATCAACCATTTGGTACTTCATGTATCTACTGACATCATACCTCTTTGTTCCAGCTTCCTCAGTGTCATACTTCTTTTGAAGTGCATCCCAAATTTCCTTAGTAGACTTATCAGAATTATAATAGTTATACAAGTCATCAACTAATCCATTAAGAATAATTTTTTTGCATAGAAAATAATTTTCTATCCAGGTGTTTAAATCTTTTGTTGTAGCTTCAGTATGAGAATTAGGCAGTGATGGTTTTTCAATAATAAGAATAAAAGCAACATTTTTCATGGTTAAGAAAAATAACATTTTTTGTCTCCATTTTTTAAAGTGTAGTTCCTCAAAACGAAACGGTTTGTTTAGATCAGCAGTTAACATTTCAGTAGACATGGCAGATAGAAAAAGTCTTAAAGTGTTGGAACAAATATGTGAAAACCCATGTAAGAACAATATTATCGATATATTGCTTGGGTTGAGTTGCAGACTAGGTCACTCTCTTTAAGATGTTTCGCGGCTCTACCTAAACTTGTGCAAAAAAACACAACCTCGTTGTCCCTAGGATAAAACAACACAAAATCTTTTTTTCTGTCTCGGAGTTTCACTGCATTGATGAAGTCCGAAATACTATATCTTTCAAATATTTATGTTGCTCGAAAATCTGATAAAATAATTCTAAATTTTTTTTTTGATTTTGCTATGAAAAACTGGAGAACCATTTTTTAATTGTCTTAAAATGAGAGCTATTACACTCTATTTATAGTTAAAAAAAGATGTGTAATGATTACATAATTTTGAAAATAACAGATTCATAATTATGAAAATAACGTTCATAAAATAACAGTAATATAATAATAAAAATAATGGACATAAAATAATGATAACATAATTATAAAATAGTGACCATAAAATAATAAAAATATTTTTTATTTAAATTCATTTTTAACATTCATTGCGATAGATGTTAGTGTGTTCAACTTCTTTACCTACTTTTAACAAATCCGTCATTTGGGTTTAATTTATATCAAATTGTTCACCTTTATAAAAGTTGTTGGTGTTCTTTATAATACATGGTACAACACGAAAAATATGTTTATGAACTATTTTAATTTTTTAATTTTTAATTTTTTAAAATGTAGGATAATTTATAGATTTTTTAATTAAATATTTTATTTTTAAGTTTTTTTCATAATATTTTCCTTTTTCTAGAAAGGAAATTAAATCTTATGGGTAAATATTGAAAAAATTGATTAAAATTGTAAATATATAAATAAAATAAAAAAAATCTTAATTATCTAAGTTACGGAGGAAAATAAAAAATTATAAGCAGTACAAAAGAACTTAAAGATTGGATTTTTCTTTTTTATCAATAATTTAAAAATCATTATCAAATATATTGGTGATTATTTTTAAAAAATATTTAAAAATCACAAAATTAATTATTAAATCGAAAATTAAAAATTATAATCGCTATAAAAAATGTATAAGTATGTGGTAGTAGATTTTTTGCACTTACATGAATCCAATTGGGATCAAAGTTTTGTGTGTTAATGAAGTTAAAGTAGATGAAAAAGTAGAGATATATATATACATACCATGAGGACATCTCCAGTTATAAATAGAAAAGATGAAGGAGATGGAATGACATCAATCCACTGACCATCTTTTGCTCTATTCTGCAAACCACCAACTTGAAGTTGATGAAGTACTGTTGTCACTGTAACATCTGTATGAGAGTGAAATCCCAAGTCTTTCTCATCCTTATGCCAAGTTTTGTACCCGAAGCACCTGAATAGGTAAGTTGTTTCTGCCACCTGAGACTCACACAGCTTCTTTGAAATCCCATAACTATCAAACACCATTCTCATCAACAACTCATTCAGTTCTTCCATCAACTTTGCAAAGAAATGCATGCTTTCACTGATACACAAAACAATAGAAATCAAAAGTGAAAATATTCTCCTTTTGGGCACTAAGAGACCGTAGGTTCAAATCCTGTCATTGTATACATATTTATTGAAGCTCCGTAATAACATGTAAAAGTTGTACATAATTAAACTGGTATAAAAATAACATTTTGTTTGTATATAATGTATATTCATATATGTACAAAGTATATATAAAATAGATATATATGTACACATGAACAAGTTGTATATAATTGATATATTATTTTGAGTATAATTTAATTATATACAAACTACAAATGTTTTTTAAGGTGGGAGTGTGTAAGTGTTATTTAAAAAAAAACAAAAAGGTTAACAAAGAAATAGAAAAAGAAAACCATATAATGTACATTGGTTGAAAACGTAATACCAAAAATGATCATGTCCTTGAGGCCACATGACATCGGTAAAATGTTGGGCTCCTTCTTAAGTGGTTGAATTTTCAATTGCCAAAGCTTCATAAAGAGGAAGAGAGTCGTATTGCCCATAATAGCCGTGGAATGGCTTATCACTGGTCTTCTGCTTTTTAGTTTCAACTGGGAGATCAAATAGATCTGCGACTGAAGTGTACATATAGTTTTGGATTTTTGTAGGCACTTTGTCATAAATGACTTCAACACAGCTGTATTCTTCTAAGGCCTGTCTGACTTGTTTGCACATTTGGACCCATGAATCGGTTCCAGGTTTCAAGATTAGATTGGTCAATTCGATTTTGGGAAGCTTTGATTCTGTTTGATTAGATCCCATGTTAATCTTGACACTGCTTTCAACTTATTGACTGATCAGTTACTTGAATGCACTGATGTGTTTCTGCACTTTACCATGAATATATAGATGAAATGAATATAGTGGTGAATTAATTTTATAAGTAAATCTTACTGTTATAAATTATTAATAAGATTGTATCTAATTTTGGTTATATAAATATATAATAATAATAACAATAAAATAATAAATAGTAAGAAAATAAATAACACATAATTATTTAAATGATTTAACTTTTTAATGTAAAAAGTATACTTTATTGACAATGACAAACCGAATAAAATTCACTAATAATCAAATAGAGATATAAATATTAATTTTAACAAAATATATCAAGAAAATTTAAATACAACCACAAATATTAACAAATTTATTATTTAATTAAATATTATCTAATAAATATTAAACAATGGGTATAAATACCCAAAGAAATGATTTCTTTCTCTGACAGCTGTAGAATGTTAAGTATTTTCATATTTTTTAGAGGCGGTTAAGTTAAGAAGGTAAATGAATATATATTAGGAAAACAGTTTATTTGGGTATATGGGATTTGTGTTTGGTTAAAATTTAACACTTACCAAGGTATTTTTGAAAAAAGTAAAAAAAAAATCAAAATCTGAGCAGGTAGAATCTGACTTGTTCGATTTTCTAATTAAATTGTAGAATCAATAAACCTACAAAAAGAAAATGTAAGTTTGATTTATTTTTGAATTAGATTGTTGGTAGGTTTTTTTTTTTAATGACCTCCTTGTTACTAAAAAAACTAAAATAGTTTTATTAATTTTACCTATATTAATCACACTATTACAATAATATTATTATTATTATCATTATTTTTGGTTAAGAATAATATTACATTGTTAGATACAAATTTAAAGATTATATTTATAATTAATAAAATAAGGTATGGATATTATTCAAACAAACGTACATCAAGTTGTAATACGTTTCTTTATATATAAAAATAAGTCAATTTTTTTTATATAAAATAAGTACAAGATAAAAATAAAAAAATATATAAATACTAGTATTATTTGTTTAATTTTGAAAAATATATTATTAAAAATATGGTAATAAGATATATATTTTAATAAAAATATTAAGATGTTATATGATTTTTTTTCATAATAATATAAACTATTAATAATAGATTTAATAAAAACATATCATAATTAAAGATAAATCAGTTAGTTAAAATTAAACTTATTTTAATTTTAACATGATTTACTTAACGACTTAACAAATAAGATTTATTTTAGTCATTTTAAGTTATAAGTTTCAACTATATCAATTACTATCATTTAATTTTAAAAATTCATCTTCAACATCTTTATCTTTTAATATGTGTTTTAAAATTAATAGCTTTATTATTAAATATTTAATCTATATATTTAATTCATTTATATTAAAAAAAATTAAATTTATTTATATGAACCCATAAACAAAAATATTTATATTTTAATAAATTATAAGAAATTATAAATTAAATATAATTAACAATTATTTTTATCAAATATTTTTGCATTATAAAGATGATTATAATAACAACAATAATAATGAACATATTTAATAATAAAAATTTATTGTAGGAGAAAATTATTATTATACAAAAAAATATACTTTGTGTATAATATATTTTAGCTTAAAAACACGTGTATTTTTTCATAAGTAAATTGTTCAAAAATTAAAAATATTTTTCATTAATTTATATATATGAATATAACACGTATTATAATATATATTATATTCAGGTTGTGTTAATATGGTCTTGTGGACTTGTTTGAGAACGCATCCGTATAAACATGACTTGGATCCAACCATTTTATTATCCTCGTATATACTGGTCAATTTGTATAACCTGCATCGTAAAAAAAAAGAAAAGAAAAGAAAGAGAGAGAGAGAGAGAGAGAGCTGTATAAATCACTTTACCCGTTTAATTCACTTATCATCGTTTTTATTATTATTTTTTTTTGGTTCTTTAAAAATAAAAATTGAGTTCGCATCCTATATTGCCATTTGTTTCTAGGAATTTCATGTAAACTTTTTTTTTGGGTTGCTACACAAGGTCTTTAAACTTTAATTCTAAATAAATATTGCAAATTAATATAACTTATTAACACGGATTAATAAATTTCTAATAAGTTACATCGACCAGTTTTGAACTTTATACTATATAAGCCCAATGTAAACCTTTTTAAACAACACATGAGTAATTGCCAACTTGCAGTTCTTTTTTAGGGTCCTTTTATTTTTTCTGGAATTTGACCAAAGAATAAACAAACAAATACAAGAAATAATAACCACAATGTGGCAAAAACTGTGACTCAACATCATCTACAATGTAACCTTTACAAACAATCAAAGAACTGTGTAAATCTTAATAAGGTGTAGGTGATACATATATGGCTTACAGTAACCAACTTTATAAGAACCTAGATCAGTATAACTAATCAATATTGCTTCCCTCGTATCTCACGTGTATATAAAGAGGAAGATGAGATCTTAGTGAGGCATGCGAAAACAAGAGTTGTATATTGCTTCCCTCGTATCTCACGTGTATATAAAGAGGAAGATGAGATCTTAGTGAGGCATGCGAAAACAAGAGTTGTGAGATGTTGAAAATCAACACTAACATAATAATTAAAGATGTAGAGAAATAAATGAAGTGCTTGAAAAAAGTAGAGAAATAAATGAAGTGCTTGAAAAAAGTAGAGAAATAAATGAAGTGGTTAAAGGTTGTAGAAAAGAGAAGTGTGTAGATAATATTTTTGTGACTAGGATTATTTCTTAGTTTTATATTTGTATTGTGTAGATTGCATGGTGAGGACTATAAATAGCTTACCTTGCATTTGGTTTAATCATTCCATCAAAAACAAATAAGTCTTTGTATTATTAGTTTGAGTGTGAGTTGAGAGCTTTCTCTTCGAGTGTTTGTATTTCTCTTCAATTTGTGAGTTTCCCTTGAAAGATGTTATAGTGGGTATAATACAAGTACTTTGTTTACTTGTTTGGATCTAATATTAGTAAATTTAGAGTTTTTTATTCTAAATTTTACTCAACAATTGGTATCAGAGCGGGATGGTCAAGAATCGTTCTTAGTGGAGTTATCTTGAGTCGTGAGGAGTTTGGTACTCTGCAAGTTTATTAGTCAAGCTTGTTCGGTATAGTTGAAGTCTTGCCGACATGATGGATGATCTTTAAGTAGTTGGAGGAATCAAGAAGCTCAACAACAAAAACTATAACATATGGGCAACATGTATGGAGTCTTACCTACAAGGTCAAGACTTGTGGGAGGTTGTTGGTGGTGATGAAGTTATACAACCAACAGTGGAAGATGCAAATGGCATCTTGCGGAAGTGAAAAATTAAAGCAGGCAAAGCGATGTTTTCTTTGAAGACCACAATTGAAGAAGGAATGTTGGAGCACATTCGGGATGCAAAAACACCAAAGGAAGCATGAGACACTCTTGTTACGCTCTTTTCAAAGAAGAATGATACAAGATTGCAACTTCTAGAGAATGAGTTACTATCGATGGCGCAACACGACATGACGATTTCAAAATACTTTCACAAGGTAAAGTCGTTATGCCACAAAATTTCAAAGTTAGATCCAAAAGCTCCTATTGGGGAAACGAGGATAAAGAGAATAATTATTCATGATTTGAGACTCGAATATCGAGGGTTTGTTACCGCTATACAAGGATGGCCGACTGATGAACGAAAACCGGCATCGCCGATCTTCGCAAATACTTTGGTTTTAATATTTATAAAACTCTCGCAAGTGCACGAATCATTTCGAAGAAAATGATAAGTATACTCCCAAGGTCGATCTAAGGAAGGAATGTATGTGGTTTTTAATTTATTATTCAAACTTTTAAAAACGAAATTAAATCCTAAACATCCTGTCACGATAGTTTGGTTTTTGTGTTCCTAATCTAATAACATAAAATAAACATATATACAGATTAATTAAATATAATCTAATAACATAAAAATAAACATAGATACAAATTCAATAAATAATTATCTAAAAATAAACATATATACGGATTCAATAAATATTCATGCAAATTTTTATCATTTATATTAGCGGAGTATTTATGGATATAATAACTAAATTAATTATGCTTGCTCATATTAACTAGGTTATTAAAGATATAAATTGATATTTTATTGATTCTCTCTTTTTTATATAAATACCACCTTTGGTGGGGTTAGATATTCTTTGTTAACTAAACAAATCAATTAACACCTATGGGTGGGGTTGATAACTAATATGCTTAATTAAATTAATTCCTTTTTCTAAGAGATTGAAAATGAACCATTTAAATGCCACCTTTGGTGGGGTTAGACAATTTAAACACTATTCAAGGTGTCCAAATTAAACTTAAGAATTTAATTATCCGAGTACTAACTTTCAAGTTTTAAAACCACTATTGAAAACATGTTGTCAATACATTTTCACATAATAATTCTTATAAAAACTTTTGAAATAGAGTTTCACTCTAACTACCGGGCGATTGTACCAACAAATAAAAGAGCACTACTCTAAATTAGACCGGATAACTAAACCTTAAAATCTAATTTTCGGGTTTAAGTTTGTAATGAAAAATAATATATTTCTCTCTAACATTCTTAATATAAAATCTTGAATAAAAACAAAATCAATTCATTTTAAAGATTTTTACCTATTTAATATTTCGCAAGCATAACAACGTCGTTATTACATCATTTTTACTAAACAGCTAGCATAGTTAAATTTAACCACAGACAAGTTGAATATAACATGTAAGAATAAAGCATAAAAATAACTATAAAGAAAATAAAATCCTTACAGAACTTCGACGCTATTCCCGTTGCTAGAAAACCTCCGAGCGGAATTTGCACTTCCATATATTGAATCAAAAACTAAATTATTACAAAAACATTACAAGTTCCTCTCAAAAAGAGAAGAACACTAAAACTAAGAGAATTGAACTAAAAACTAAGAAGGAAACTAAGAAAAACTTAGAAACTAAGAAAGAAACTAAGGAAAACTCAAAAAAACTAAGAAATGAGAGAAAGAAAGAAGAGAGAAGTGTGGTTTTAAGGTGTGATTTGAAGTGAAGGGAAGGGGGGTATTTATAGGTGAGGATGGAGAGAAAAAGTAGAGAAAAAAAATGTTAAAAAAATGAAAAAACGCGTATTATTGATTGCTGACGTCATTTGATGACGTCAGCATGACATGGGGCGGCTGCACAGTACCGGGTATGAACAGTACCGCGGCTGTACAGTACCGGATATGAACAGTGCCGAGGATGAACAGTGCCGCGTCTGATGAACAGTGCCGAGTCTGATGAACAGTACCGAGTCTGATGAACAGTGCCGAGTCTGATGAACAGTGCCGCGTCTCATGAACAGTGCCGAGTCTGATGAACAGTGCCGCGCGCTGCTGCTTGGGGCGGTGCCGGGCGGTGGGGCGCGGCGGCCGGGCGGCGCGGCGGCGCAATTTTCGTCTTTTTGACATTTTTGACCTTTTCGACCCATTTTGTTCAATTTTTCCATATTTGTTGACCTTTTCCCACTTATTTATTAATATATTTGTGATGTATTGCTTCAAGTATTCCTGTTTGAGTCTTTAAATTGCGTTTTTAAGCCAAAATACCTGAAAAACAATAAAAATACCCGTGATTCCGAAAAAGACAAATTTATATAAATATATGATAAAACATATAAATATATGTATTTTTAATCAATTAATGTGCATAAAATCATGGTTATTTTAGTGCTTTTTGAGCACTCATCACAACCCCCAACCAGCTTCTTGCTAGTCTCTTAGCAAGAGAAGCGATAAAAGCTAAAATTTAAACTATCCTAAATCACTTTCGTGGATTGAAACGGTTGCATTTAGCCTATGCAACAAGCCGTTAAACCCCTAGGTTGCCCTAGTGGACGAGTTTGAGTCTCGTGAGGGTTTTCAGTAATGATACCCACAAACATTGAACTAAATGTAAAGATAAAAACAATCAAATCAAAAATTAAAATTACAACACAATCAAAAATTAATTTAAGAATAAAAGAACACAACATATCACAAAAATATCTCATACTTTTTAATCTCCTTTAAGATCATAATTAAAATCTCAAGCATAAGTTATTTTAATCTCTTTAAACAATCATGATTTTATTACAATAATTAGTCGAAAATCATTTTCATATTTCATTTCAAAAATGTATCAATTTAATTTTACCCAATTTCAGTGTCATGAATCAGAATTCGCTTCGACTCTATTCCTCACAAGTCAATACTCTCAAAGCACTGAATCCTATGGGTTCAAACACTCATACTAATTTATATGCGAAAGAGTTGATGTATAGAAATGAACTAATATGTTCGCATATGTATAAAGAATAAAGGCTCAAAGTGTTATTTTAACATTGATCTCATGAAAGGAATCGAATGTATAAATTATAAAGATATCATATACAAAAATTATTTTCATGCATAAATCAAACTCATTAAGAAAGAATTTCAAGATATATGCTTTTACAAATGAAGAAATTGCAATGACTTTTTAGGGAATTACTTCCTATATCTTTCTTTTGTAATTAGCCTTTACTCACAACTTTGTAGGCAATGTGGGTCATAGTATGTAGATGATACTATTTTTTATCTCTCTATTTTTTTTATTTTTTTTTTGTAGATATTTTTCAATATATGTATTTTTTTAGAGAGTCAACCCATGTACAGATTGTACATTTTTTTGGATTTTGGTGAGTGGTTAATTTTGTGTCTTTTCTGTTTGATCTCGGTTTAGGTAACCCCAGATATGTCTTTTTGTTTTTGTAGCAGTCATGCATGAATGAGATATAAGCATATACTATCAATTTCTACTCAAATCGTTTAATCTAAACAAAAAATAATAATAAAAAAATATATGATACTCTATTAAGATGAAAAAAAAATTCATACATTCAATGCTAATACCTATAGAGATCATCTAAACTTTTTGAATAAATAAGAAATGTGTTTGGAGTAGAAAAAATATATATTTCACTCTGAATAAAAGAAATTAGGCTCAAATTATATCTCACAAGGGTAGTCTCCACTAAAACAAAATTCATAAATACCGATTTTGGGTTTAATCTAATTTCCACATTTTATCAAGAAATACTAGTTATGACAAAAACTAACTAATTATCAAAAATAATTACACAATATTTCATGATATGTTTTCAAAAATTAATCTAACAGTACCAAAGACTTAACTATTTACTTAAATTTGATTTAAATAAATGATAAATTTTTGTGAGAATTTTTTTTATTTTTTTTATTTTTATATATATAGCATGGTAACTTTTCACCACCCCCAACCTAGAACTTACATTGTCCTCAATGTAACAACTGCAAATTAAAGATAAAGAGAAAAGAGGAGAAAGATTACCTATTTCTTGAGAATGTGTAAGTAGTAATGAAGAAATGCAGGTGCATCCATCATATTCATCATTAAAGTGTATACAGACAGATCGCTGTGAACTTCTAACATCTCAACAAATATTTTAGTTTTAACAAATTTAAAAATTATTCACATACAAGTAAACTAAAATAAGCAATAAAATTAAGTAAATAAAACAAATAACAATAAAAAAATTACCTAACATGATGGGTTGCCTCCCATCCAGCGCTTAGTTTAACGTCTTAGCAAGACGTATCTTTTTGGTGCTAAGGGTTACTCAGCCAAATGCAATCCATTTCAGCAATGTTGTTTGGTTCTTCCACATAAGGCTTGACACGATGGCCATTAACTTTGAACGTTTTTTTGTGTCTTGGAGTCCAATAGTTCTACTACTCCATGTTCAGATACCTGAACTATTTTGAATGGTCCATCCCATCTTGATCTTAGCTTTCCTGGAAACAATCTCAAACGAGAGTTAAATAAAAGAACTTTTATTCCAGGGTGAAGAGTCTTAGGAACTAGCCTCTTGTCATGATAGCGCTTAGTACGCTCCTTGTATAATTTGGCATTCTCATAGGCTTCATTCCTAATTTCTTCCAACTCATGAAGCTGGAGTACTCGTTTTTCACCTGCTTTATCTAAATCCATGTTTAGTTCTTTAATTGCCCAATAAGCCTTGTGTTCAAGTTCAACTGGAAGGTGGCACGCTTTCCCAAAGATTAACCGGTAAGGGCTCATCCCAATAGGTGTTTTGTAAGCGGTGCGGTATGCCCATAAGGCATCATTTAACTTAAATGCCCAATCCTTCCTTGAAGGACGCACAGTGCGTTCCAGTATTCCCTTGATTTGCCTATTACTTACTTCCACTAATCCGGAAGTTTGAGGATGATATGGAGTAGCTACCTTATGTGTGATGTTGTACTTGTTTAGTACTCCATCAAAGAGTTTGTTACAAAAATGGCTACCTCCATCACTTATTATAGCTCTAGGCGTTCCGAACCTACTGAATATGAAATCTTTCAAGAATTTCACAACAACATTAGCATCATTGGTTTTGGTGGGGATAGCTTCTACCCACTTGGACACATAATCCACAGCAACCAAAATGTATTGAAAACCATTAGATGGGGGAAAAGGACCCATAAAGTCAATCCCCCATACGTCAAAGAGTTCAACAACTAAATTAGATGTCAAAGGCATTTCATCTCTTTTGCTTATGTTTCCTGTTCTTTGACATCTATCACATTGTGCACAAAACATATGAGCATCTTTAAAAAGAGTGGGCCAAAAGAATCCAGACTGTAATATCTTACGGGCTGTCTTTTCTCCTCCAAAATGACCCCCACAATGAAGTTCATGACAAAAAGTCAGAATGCTCTTATGTTCTTCTTCAGGTACACATCTCCGGATGACTTGATCTTGACCAATCTTGTATAAATAAGGGTCATCCCAGAAATAGTCCTTAATAGTTTTGAAAAACCTTTTCTTTTCCTGATATGAAGTGTTAGGTCGCAAAACACCAGTGGCAAGATAGTTTACAATATCAGCGTACCATGGGTTCGGACCTATGAAAAATAACTGTTCATCAGGAAAGGTTTCAACTATATCGCCATTACTCTCATCTTTAAGAGAATTAAAGTCAGAAATCAACCTAGACAAATGGTCAGCTACTAAGTTTTCACTGCCTTTCTTATCCTTGATTTCTAGGTCAAATTCTTGTAAGAGTAAGACCCACCTGATTAACCTTGGCTTGGCATTTGGTTTACTTAATAGGTATCTTAAAGCAGCATGATCAGAATGCACAATCACTTTAGATCCTACTAAATAAGACCGAAATTTGTCTAAAGAGAATACTATAGCCAAGAATTCCTTTTCAGTGGTGGTGTAATTCATCTGGGCATCATTGAGTGTTTTGCTAGCATAGTAGATGACATGTAAACGCTTTTCCACTCTTTGTCCCAGGACTGCTCCTATTGCATAATCAGAAGCGTCACACATTATTTCAAAGGGTAAAGACCAGTTTGGTGCCATTATAACAGGGGTAGATGTGAGTTTATCTTTCAAGGTATTAAAGGAGGTAAGGCAGTCATTGTTGAAATCAAAATCAGCATCTTTGGATAGCAAGTTACATAATGGACGACTTATTTTAGAGAAATCTTTAATAAATCGTCTGTAGAATCCTGCATGTCCCAAGAAGCTTCTTATCCCCTTCACAGATGTAGGGGGAGGTAGTTTGGATATCAATTCAACTTTTGCCTTATCAACTTCAATACCCTTGTTTGAAATTATATGTCCTAAAACTATCCCTTGTTGAACCATAAAATGACTTTTCTCCCAACTAAGGGTTAGATTGCATTCAATGCATCTTTCTAAAACCAAAGTCAATTTATGTAAGCAATCATCAAATGAGTTCCCAAAGACAGAGAAATCGTCCATGAAAATCTCAATGAATTTTTCCACCATGTCCGAGAAAATAGATATCATGCATCTTTGGAACGTGGCAGGGGCATTGCATAACCCAAATGGCATTCTGCGAAAAGCAAATGTCCCAAAAGGACATGTAAATGTGGTCTTTTCCTGATCTTCTGGTGCTATGGGTACTTGATAATATCCAGACAGTCCATCCAAAAAACAGTAAAATTCGTGCCCAGCTAATCTTTCCAACATTTGATCAATGAATGGAAGAGGAAAGTGATCCTTTTTCGTATATAAATTTAGTTTCCTAAAATCTATACACATTCTCCATCCAGTGATTATTCTAGTGGGCACTAATTCACTTTTGTCATTTTTAACAACTGTTATCCCAGATTTCTTTGGTACCACATGCACTGGACTAACCCACTTACTATCTGCAATAGGGTAGATAATCCCTTCTTCTAATAATTTAAGAATTTCCTTCTTAACTACCTCTTGCATGTTTGGGTTTAGTCTTCTTTGGGCCTCTCGTACAGGTTTAGCACCGTCCTCCAAGTTGATCTTGTGCATACACATTGTTGGACTAATGCCTCTTATATCCCCTATACTCCAACCTATAGATTTCTTAAACTGTTTAAGCACTTTGATGAGTTCCTTTTCTTGTGGTTTGGTCAAGGTTGAAGAAATTATCACTGGATAAGTTTCCCCTTCTCCCAAAAACACATATTTTAAGTGCTCAGGTAAGTCTTTGAGTTCAAGTTCAGGTGGATTGGCCTCTTTAATAGATGAAGAACTGGGTAGATTTAAAAGTGTACTAGATTTTGTCATCACTTCATTATTGTCTAGTTGTTCAAGGTACCCCTTTATTTCCTCATCTAAATCTTCTTCAACCTTTTCAAGTGTAAGAACGGTTTCAAGCTTGTCTTCTATTCTGGTTCGGAAAAAGGTGTTTTGGACAAGATTATCCAAAGGATCAACATCGAATACTTTGGTTTTAATCTTTATAAAACTCTCGCAAGTGCACGAATCATTTCGAAGAAAATGATAAGTATACTCCCAAGGTCGATCTAAGGAAGGAATGTATGTGGTTTTTAATTTATTATTCAAACTTTTAAAAACGAAATTAAATCCTAAACATCCTGTCACGATAGTTTGGTTTTTGTGTTCCTAATCTAATAACATAAAATAAACATATATACAGATTAATTAAATATAATCTAATAACATAAAAATAAACATAGATACAAATTCAATAAATAATTATCTAAAAATAAACATATATACGGATTCAATAAATATTCATGCAAATTTTTATCATTTATATTAGCGGAGTATTTATGGATATAATAACTAAATTAATTATGCTTGCTCATATTAACTAGGTTATTAAAGATATAAATTGATATTTTATTGATTCTCTCTTTTTTATATAAATACCACCTTTGGTGGGGTTAGATATTCTTTGTTAACTAAACAAATCAATTAACACCTATGGGTGGGGTTGATAACTAATATGCTTAATTAAATTAATTCCTTTTTCTAAGAGATTGAAAATGAACCATTTAAATGCCACCTTTGGTGGGGTTAGACAATTTAAACACTATTCAAGGTGTCCAAATTAAACTTAAGAATTTAATTATCCGAGTACTAACTTTCAAGTTTTAAAACCACTATTGAAAACATGTTGTCAATACATTTTCACATAATAATTCTTATAAAAACTTTTGAAATAGAGTTTCACTCTAACTACCGGGCGATTGTACCAACAAATAAAAGAGCACTACTCTAAATTAGACCGGATAACTAAACCTTAAAATCTAATTTTCGGGTTTAAGTTTGTAATGAAAAATAATATATTTCTCTCTAACATTCTTAATATAAAATCTTGAATAAAAACAAAATCAATTCATTTTAAAGATTTTTACCTATTTAATATTTCGCAAGCATAACAACGTCGTTATTACATCATTTTTACTAAACAGCTAGCATAGTTAAATTTAACCACAGACAAGTTGAATATAACATGTAAGAATAAAGCATAAAAATAACTATAAAGAAAATAAAATCCTTACAGAACTTCGACGCTATTCCCGTTGCTAGAAAACCTCCGAGCGGAATTTGCACTTCCATATATTGAATCAAAAACTAAATTATTACAAAAACATTACAAGTTCCTCTCAAAAAGAGAAGAACACTAAAACTAAGAGAATTGAACTAAAAACTAAGAAGGAAACTAAGAAAAACTTAGAAACTAAGAAAGAAACTAAGGAAAACTCAAAAAAACTAAGAAATGAGAGAAAGAAAGAAGAGAGAAGTGTGGTTTTAAGGTGTGATTTGAAGTGAAGGGAAGGGGGTATTTATAGGTGAGGATGGAGAGAAAAAGTAGAGAAAAAAAATGTTAAAAAAATGAAAAAACGCGTTGCTGCTTGGGGCGGTGCCGGGCGGTGGGGCGCGGCGGCCGGGCGGCGTGGCGGCGCGATTTTCGTCTTTTTGACATTTTTGACGTTTTCGACCCATTTTGTCCAATTTTTCCATATTTGTTGACCTTTTCCCACTTATTTATTAATATATTTGTGATGTATTGCTTCAAGTATTCCTGTTTGAGTCTTTAAATTGCGTTTTTAAGCCAAAATACCTGAAAAACAATAAAAATACCCGTGATTCCGAAAAAGACAAATTTATATAAATATATGATAAAACATATAAATATATGTATTTTTAATCAATTAATGTGCATAAAATCATGGTTATTTTAGTGCTTTTTGAGCACTCATCACCGACACAACCATCTCTTGTTGAGTTTGAGAATTTATTGGCCGATCAAAAAGCTATGGCTCAAGGAAATGGAGGCTTTCGTCCAGGGGGAGCTTGGAAGAACCGCAATAACAATAGAAAATTTGACAGTGAATGTTACAACTGCAGAAAGATGGGTCACATGGAAAAAGTTTGTTGGAGTAAGAAAAAGCCTGTTGAAAGCAATACAGCTACTTCCAGTTCTAAGGAGCATAGCGAAGATGGTTGGGATGCCAAAGCATTATTCGCTACAGAGGAAGAAGAATTGGCTCTTACGGTGACAACATCAAAACAAATTGACTACAAGAATGATTGGATCGTAGATTCAGGTTGCTCAAATCATATGATAAGTGATAAACAAAAGTTGGAAAACATGTCTGAGTACAAGGGAGGTCGTGTAGTGGTGACAGCTGACAACTCAAGGTTATCGATAGCCCACATCGGTAAGACGATAGTTACGCCTCGATATAGTACTAACCAAGTACCACTTCAAGATGTTTATCATGTCCCAAGAATGAAGAAAAATTAGCTATCTGTCGCTCAATTAACATCATCAAGCCATTATGTCTTGTTCGGTCCCAGAGACGTAAAGGTGTATCGTGATCTCAAAATCACAGAAACACCGACAATGGAGGCACAACAATTAGAATCAGTCTACGTAATGTTAGCAGAATCTACATATATAGACAAGATAATAAGAAATGAGACAACAGATCTATGGCATATGCGATTAGGTCACGTTAGCTATTCCAAGCTAAGTGTGATGGTGAAGAAATCGATGCTTAAAGGGCTTCCTCAACTAGACGTGCAAACAGACACAGTGTGTGCAGGATGCCAATATGGTAAAGCTCACCAATTTCCAATGAGGAATCGAAGTTTAAAGCAAAAGAACCATTGGAGTTAGTTCACTCTGATGTATTCGGTCATATTAAAAAACCATCAATTAGCGGTATGCGATATATGGTGACATTCATTGATGACTTCTCAAGGTATGTGTGGGTTTTCTTTATGAAAGAACAATCTGACGTATTCTCAAAGCTTAAAGAGTTTAGAGAGTCAACTTAAGGAGAAGTTGGAAAGAAGATATGTTGCTTGTGCACAAACAACGACGGAGAATATAGCTTAAGTGAGTTCTCTCAATACCTAAGGGAAAGTCGAATACGTCATCAATACACTTGTGCCAACACGCCACAACAAAATGGTGTAGTAGAGAGAAAGAACCGACATCTTGTAGAAATTTGTCAGAGTATGCTACATGAAAAGAATGTACTTGGGAGTTTTCGGCTGAAGCGATGAGGACTGCAGCCTTTGTGATCAACAGACTTCCTCAACCAAGGTTAGAATTTGTTTCACCCTTTGAGAAACTATGGAACATGAAACCTATAGTTAACTACTTTCAAGTATTTGGATATGTGTGTTATGTATTTGTTCCTGATTATTTACGGAGCAAATTTGACAAGAAAGCTATTAGATGTATCTTTATAGGATACGACGGCCAGAGAAAAGGGTGGAAATGTTGTAATCCAACGAGTGGAAGATGCTACACTTCACGAGATGTGGTGTTCGATGAAGCATCTTCTTGGTGGTCATCAGAGAAGAAAGAATTGCCAGACTCAAGAGAATTTGGATATAAGCTGCAACAAAAGATGGAGGAGTATACTATTCAATTCCAACCAAGTTTAGATGAATCTAGAGATCCAAACGATAATGGTGCCGAACAAAGAGTAACTCAGAATCCTTGGCAAACTGGAATATATCAACAACTAAATGAAGAAGGTGGGCCTAGTGAAATTGAAGAATCAACTCCACAATCTCAACTCCGTAGGTCAACAAGAACACGAAGGCCAAATCCGAAATATGCCAATACAACCATAATTAAAGAAGCAATAGAACTTGAGACATTTGAAGAAACATCACAAAGATCTAAGTGGATGACAACTATGAAAGAAGAGATCGATGCACTTCAGCAAAATCAAACTTGGGATCTGGTGTGAAAGCCAAGAGATGTGAAACCTATATCCTATAAGTGGGTTTACAAGATAAAGTGCAGACCAGATGGGTTAATCGAGAGGTACAAGGTATGATTGGTAGCTCGTGCTTTCTCTCAACGGTATGGACTAGACTATGATGAAACGTTTAGTCCAGTAGCGAAACTTACAACTATTCGAGTCCTACTTGCACTTGTAGCAAACAAAGATTGGACGTTATGGTAGATGGATGTGAAGAATGCTTTTCTTCATGGAGAGCTGGATCGGGAGATCTACATGATCCAACCAATGTATTTTTAGAGCCAAGATCATCCTGAATGTGTGTGTAAGCTGCTGAAAGCACTCTACGGATTGAAACAAGTAGCATGGTATGGTAAGATTGCTAAATTTCTAACACAAAGTGGTTATTCAGTAACACCTACAGATTCCAACTTGTTTGTTAAAACCAATGAAGGAAAGCTAGCTATTGTGCTAGAGTATGTGGATGACTTAATCATAACTGGTGATAATGAGGTAGAAATTCTTCAAACAAAGGAGAATTTGTCAGTCCCTTTCCAGATGAAAGAACTTGGCCACCTCAAGCACTTCCTTGGTTTAGAAGTTAATCGCACACAAGAAGGAATATTTCTTTGTCAGCAAAAATATCCCAAAGATTTGATAAAATGGTTCAGAATGCTTGAATGCAAACCAATTTTGATGCCGATGGAGCCAAATGCCAACATGTGTGCACATGAAGGAAAAGATTTGAAAGATGTGATAATGTATTGAAAATTGGTAGGCAGTCTGATCTACTTAACCTTAACTCGGCCTAACATTTCTTATGTAGTTAGTGTAATGAGTCGGTACATGCAAAATCCAAAGAAGCCACATTTGGAAGCAGTTCGACGAATATTGAGATATGTGAAGAGCACAATTGACTATGGTCTTTTGTACAAGAAAGGTGGAGACAACAAGTTAGTTAGTTACTGTGATGCAGACTATACATAAGATCATGACACCAGGAGATCAACAACTAGGTATATGTTTAAGCTGGGTTTTGGAACAATTTCTTGGTGTAGCAAGAGACAACCAACAGTATCATAATCAACCACTGATGCTGAGTATCGAGCAGCGGAAATGGTAGCTCAAGAGTGTACATGGTTGATACAGCTAATGAATAATCAACATCAACTAATAGATTATGTGGTACCGTTGTACTGTGACAATCAACCGGCAATTCGTTTGGCAGAGAATCCAGTCTTTCATACAAGAACTAAGCATGTTGAAGTCCACTATCACTTTATCAGAGAAAATGTTATGCAAGAAGAAATTGAAATAAGGCAAATCAAGACAGATGATCAAGTTCCAGACTTGTTCAGAAAAGCTTAAGCGTTGGCAAGTTCAAAATGTTTTGCCGTCAGCTTGACACAGTAAAAATAGTGAGAATTGGTGTTGAGGGGAAGTATTGAAAATCAATACCAATATAATAATTAAAGATGTAGAGAAATAAATGAAGTGGTTGAAAAAAGTAGAGAAATAAATGAAGTGGTTGAAGGAAGTAGAGAAATAAATAAAGTGATTGTAGGAAGTAGAGAAATAAATAAAGTGGTTGTAGGAAGTAGAGAAATAAATGAAGTGATTGAAGGTTGTAGAAAAGAGAAGTGTGTAGATAATATTTTTGTGGCTAGGATTATTTCTTAGTTTTATATTTGTATGGTGTAGATTGTATGGTGAGGACTATAAATAGGCTACCTTGCATTTGGTTTAATCATTCCATCAAAAACAAATAAGTCTTTGTATTCTTAGTTTGAGTGAGTTGAGAGCTTTCTCTTCGAGTATTTGTATTTCTCTTCAATTTGTGAGTTTCCTTTGAAAGGTGTTATAGTGGGTATAATACAAGTAGTTTTTTTACTTGTTTGGATCTAATATTAGTAAATTTAGAGTTGTTTATTCTAAATTTTACTCAACATGAGATTGTTCTGTGAAAAAAAGTTCTTTTAAATACCATTGACTAATTTAGTGAATTATTGACAAGGATGATCCTTCTTATGGATTGGATTTACTGTTGTAGATTGAAACAAGCTATATCGTTGTATTTGTGATTTGTTCTTACCTTTCTTTTCATCGTTGCTAGTAGTGTTGATCAACAACATGAGTGAAATTCATCGTATATGTGTTCTTGCTACTTGAAAAGTGCAAACTGGTGTGAATACAGAGAATTGCTTTAACAATTTGGTATCACGCCTACGTTGAAAAAGTATTTTCAAGCCTATTCATTGTTGATTCTTAATACTTTAGGCTTGATCAACCTAACTATTGGAGTAAACAAAAAGTTACTCTGAGAATTCCAAGAAAAAGGTGTCACTGATTAGTTCAAGAAAGATATAAAGTTCTAAGTATGAAATTAATAAATTTGATGGATCAAGAGATTATAGGTTATGGGAAAATATGTATTCTTTAATGGTTCAACAAGATGTATATGAGGGACTATTTAATGCACCAAAATTTCCTTTAGAAACCATTGTTTTGAGCAAGAAGAAAGTTCTTGAAAAAACTTACACCAGCATAAACCTAAATCTTGTATATAATGTTATAAGATAGGCTAATAAAGAGACAACAACACTTGAATTGTAAAACAAAAATTAGATAAACTATATCTTGTTAAGTCATTATTAAGTAGAATGCTACTAAAAGTCCAATTGTTTAGTTTTAGAATTGAAACTATCAAGAATTTGGAATCTGGTCTTGATGACCTAAAGAGAATGAAGTCGAGTTGACTAACTCATGAGAAGAATTGACCGATGAAAACCATATTGTGATCTTGTTGAACTTAATCCCTGAGATGTTTAGAGAAGTTAAGTCTGCACTAAAGGATGGTAGAGATGGCCTCACTATTGACATAGTGGTTACTACTTTAAGAACCATGGATGCATAATTGAAACTTGAAAGCAACGACATAGGTAATGGTGATAAGAAAGACTGTAATGGTAGAGAGTCACTAATAACTTGGGAAAGAATCAATAAGAGTGAAACTGGTTCAAAGAAAAAACATATGAGCTCATCCAAGTCAAGATCAAAGTCTTAGGTGTTGGGCATTCCAAAGAGAGGGTCACTATAGAATGATTTTTGAATCTTGAAGAAAAGCTTTGAAGATTCTAGAGATGGTGATGTAGATGCAGTGATTGGTAGATCAAGCAGTCTTGAAATCATAGCCATATCCTTAACAAGATCTAATCAATACTGAATAATTGATTTAAGGTATACTTTTCACATATGCCCTAAGAAATAATGGTTTGTGAACCCAAGGGACTTTGATGGTAGGAAGATGCTACTTAATGACAACTTTCAATGCAAGATAAAAGGAATCAGTTCAATTAGGTTGACCATTGATGTTGAGTCTAACATTAAGAAAAAATTAATCTCTATGGGTATGTTGGATGGTGATGGTTATTCAATTAAGATGGAAAATGGAAATAAGAGGGTTATTAGTGGTTCACTTTTTGTACTTAAGGCCAATAAACAAAGTGGCTTATATGTTCTTCAAGGAAATACAAAAACTAAGGGTTCTACAACTACAGTTACTGATCATGACAGGTCAATCCTTTGGCACAATAGATTAAACTCATTGAACTATCTAAGCTTGGACTACTTGGTAGTGATAAGGTGACTCATATAGACCTAGTTTAGTACTAGTGTTTATTATAGTCACAAAAGAAATGGAAAAATAAGGAACCAAAGGACTTTAAGGATGTCAAGTTAAATTGTTTATGATATAGAAGGGCATATGGTATGTGACCATTAACACCCTTAAAAGGAAACCCGTTAAGAAAAAAAGACTAACGTTTTAAAGGCATAATCGAGTACCTCAAGTGAACAAGATGAACAAGTAGAGCCAAATATACTTCCACTACCTTACGATTCTTGACTCTACACCACCATTTTGTGATGAAGTATGTGTACATGTAATTATGTGGCTCTTAACTTAGAAAGAAAATGAAATTCCTTCCCTCTATCAAACTATATAGTCTTGATTTTGGTGTCAAATTTTCTTTCTACCACATTCATACAAATCATGAAAGTAATTGAGCCACATTTTTAATTTTAAGGAAGGAAATCCATATAAACCTCAATGTCAACTATTAGCAAGAAATAATAAGCTTATGTGTTTGCAACAATAGGTTAAGTCCATAAATCAACATACAACAATGCAAAAAGAGTGTCATATGGAGTATGTTTATAGATGAAAGGTAATTTGTGAAATTTAGCTATAATGCAAGAATAACATACATCATGACAAGTAAATTTCTATAATCTCAACAAAGAAGTTTGTTTAAGCTTGTTAAACACTTCCATAGAAGAATGTGCTAACTTGTGATTCCACACATGTGTTTTTGTTACAATAAAAATATAAATAGAATCACATGTTGATATTGAATAAATATTAATAGTGAATTTTTTAGATGGAGATTGAATGACGTCTTCCGGTGGGTAAAGTCCTTCATTAGCCTTGTCTTTGGCTAGGATGGATTTGCTTATGACATCTGTTGGAAATATGAATTCTAATAAAAAAACAAAATGATATCAATTTTAAGTCTTGTCTCACATTGCTATTTTACATCACTTAAGAGATGTATAAAAAATAAAAGGATTGGATATTGGGTTTGGGACCCAAGGGGTATCCATTTTTGTAGAAAGTGAGAGAACCTAAGAAAATGTGATACATTACGTGCATGCGCATCGCCATCTTTCCTACCGACCGACCATATGGTGTTGAGCCAAGCCAAGTTCGAGTCCGTGTGTGTGAGGTGACATTTTATTTTTTGAATTTTTTTTAAAATTACTTTTCCATTAAGAAAAAATAATAGTTATTTTTTTACTCAGAAAATGACAGTTATTTTTATTTACTTAGAAAAATGGCCGTTATTTTTCTATACTCGGAAAAATGGCCGTTACTTTTCCTCTCAGAAATATCCATTACTTTTCCACTCATAAATGGTCGTTACTCTTTCCACCTAAACATATGACCGTTATTATCTTAAATGTCACACATTTTCTCAAACCTATAAATAAAGGGTCTCAGCTCTCAATTTAAACAGATCAATTGAAAATACCTCTTACAAAAAAAAATTTAGAAAGTAAAGAAGAAGATACTAAATTTTTTTGAGTTTTTCGAGCAATATAAACTTTAGAGGTGTAGCATTCCAGTCTTCATCAGTGTAGTGATATTTCGAGACAAATTATAAAGATTCTGAGCTGTTTTATCTTGGGGACGACGAGGATGTGTTTTCTTGGACATGTAGCGTCGTTTGACACCTAGAACTGACGCTACATCCACGCATAGCGTCGATTCGACACGTCAACCGACGCTACATCCTACGTGGATAGCGTCAGTTTTACACCGAACCGACTTTAAATTCATTATAAATCATTTTTTTTTCAAAAACTGACTTTACGTATCGACTTAAATACTAATTGTTGTAATAGTAATTGGTTAAAAAAAATAGAGTGATGAGAATTCATTTTCATCTTCTATTTTTATAAAAATAAAAATAGAAACATGAGAATTGTGAATGTGATATTGACCAGCATTCAACATGTTGAATATATATATATATATATATATATATTTGGCGGAGAATGAGGAAAAAATCGATGAAACTATTTAAAAAAAAAGATAATGCAATATCGAAGGAATCTATACATCTATAAACTATAATAAAGATAATCAGTTAAATTAATGGTGGATATTTAATTGTTTAATGGTAATTAAACTAATAATAATAATGATAATTGGACTATTCATAATGATAGGAAGTTACAAATAATAGTAAAACACATTTTTTTTTATTGAAAACATTTACATCAATTAGAAAGGAAATAATAAATGTCCTAGCCTTAACCAACTTTAGGACCAGCAAGTTCAAAATGTGATCTTCTACCCTAATTTCTCTATCACGACAACCGACCTCACTTTTTTTTTTTGCCTTTCCTCCTCCCTCCTCTTTCCAACTTCTGATACATTCGTCCTCACAAACCTCCAAAATCTTTCTATTTAATAAGCAGACATCAATCTTTTTAATTATTATTTATTTATGGAAGAGATAAGAGTTACTGCTAATCAAATCTGCTTACATAATCTAATTATATAAATTAACACTCTTATATATTATAATAATAAAATAATATTTTATTTATAATAAATAGATTAAATTAAATAAAATTTAAGATTTAACGAATCTAAATAATCATAACTTAATTTAAATAATTTTTAATATAAAATTATAAATCATATTTTTTTATAATAATAAAAATATTTTTGAACGTGTATTATTTTTAAGATTATAAATTTATAATAAATTTTTTTTTATGTTTTGTTAAAATAATCTACATTACATAAGGATAATGTCTTATTTTCCATTTAAAACTCAACTATCCTAAAAGCATCGAAAGATGCTAGAAGAAAAGTGTAAACTAGCACTACTATATACGGGTCGCAATTCATAAAGATTGGTATATTTTGAATTGATAAAAAATAATTTAGTTTATTGGTAAAATTTTAATTTTAATTTAATTTACTAAAATTTTAATTTTAATTTAATTTAGTTTTAGCAGTTGAAAGTAAGTTAAAAACTAAATCAAACATAATTACACTAATACAAGTTAACTTCAATTATTAATTGTATATTTTTTTAATTAATTGAATGTTTTATTTTTTATAAATTAAAAAATATTTTTAAAGATATTAAAACTTATTATTAAAAACATTATTATATAAAACAACAAAAATATGAAAATAACATTACAACAATAAGTTAATGATAAAAAATACATATTAATTACATATTATTATATCATGATTCATACATTAAGATATCAAAATAATTTGTACTACATTTCAAACTTCAACAATTAAAGTTATAATATCTTTTATAATATTTTTAATTTGATTTCCGGTTACCTAACTCAATTTTTTTCGAGTTATTTAAACTAACTTGAATTTAATTCAATTTGATTTAAATTTGATTCAGTCAATTGAACAACTACACAAACTATATTACCTCTAATACTATACTAACAAGAGTTATGCTTTCGGTTAGGTTCTCTATATATAGTTTTGTTTAATTAAATGATATTTGGTACAATTTAACCTATAACTTAAAAAAATGATCAATCTTACGACCAAATTACTAAGTAACAACTCTATATCAATATTCTACGTACAAGTAAATTCCAATTAAGCACATCCATAACAGGCTAAACAACACACATTTAACATTCATTACACAAGCTATAAAGCTTTAAAAGACTATGAGTCATTATTGAGCTTAGGGTCAAACCCAAAAATGGTAACATATTAGGTAGTACGACTAATCCCAATTATATGCCTAACTTTCTATTCATAATTTTTTAATGTGAGACTCATATACACACCTAACAATCCCCTTAGAATGAGAACACATCATTCCTTTAAACTCGAATCATATCCCTATACCAAACACTAACCATTTAGCTACATCTTTCTTAATCGTACATCTATACTCCATCAAGTGCACTAACATGGTAAGAAAGAGTCAAAGAATCTATGACAAATTAATTATACATCGAGAGTCCAATGAGTTTAAGACAATATCGTACAATTCTCCTTGTAATCCAAAAGGAGCCTACTATTTAATCAAACTTAGGCCATATGTGCTGCTTACATAGGTCCACTTTCTCCTTAGAGATCCATATTTTTCTCTCACAAAATGCAAATTGGGCCCTAAATTTAATATCACACTTTAGGCTAGGGGTTCCAACCTAAAATGTTAACCTATTAGATGAAATAGCCTATTCCAATTATATACCAAATTTACTCTTCATATTTTTCAAAGGTGGGATTAGTTTGCACACTAAACAATCGTGTTACTACATTGATAGAGTTTTCACAATATTCCCTTTGTTCTTGAATGGAATGGTGTATTTATAGATAAAATTAATTAATATAATTTTAAAAGTTTTTAGTTATGAATCTAATTAACTAGAAAGGTGAATAAGTAATTAATAAAATTATGTCAAATTAAAATTTCACAAACAATCAGACATGCAATCGTGTGTAAATAAAATAATACAAAAATAAATAAAGATTTAACACACGATATTTTTATGTGAAAATAACTTATGCCACAGTAATGCCCTAAAAGGAAAACCATCAATTCATTGAACCACTTAACTATCCAATATGAAAATAAGGTTCAATTACAAGGTCATGACTTAAACTACTCTTCAAGTTAATGTTCTCAAGTAATCTACTTATAAGCCGATATTTTTTCCTCATAGTTTCCACAAGAAAGGGATTTGAATCCAGACCAATTTTTTGACAACTTGAGTCACATAAGCAATCAAAGTCATCCAACCAGTACGTGAAAAGTTAGCATAACAATACAAGTGCAAAGTGTATCCTATAGTGGATTCAATAATGAATAACTCTAACTAAAAGATTCAATTATATATCAATTAATTTTAAATCATCTAGTAACTTTAAAACAACCAGATTAATCACAAGTTAAATAAAGACAATTTCTTTAAATTTAAATAATCAAATCAAATAATTATGATATTATATACACAATTATTTGATGCAAGAATTCAGGAACATAATAAAGAATAAGTTATATGAATATGTAATCAAAATATCTTAAATTAAATAGGCTTATTAATCAATCAAATACTATTATCAATGTTTGACAGATTAATTAACAAAAGAAGCATAAATAAATATGATCTTATTTTTGTAAAACAATTTTAGAGATAGAGCACAAAAATAATAAAAAATTATAATGAATATGATTGATTAAAATATAGAGCATTAGATTCTTTGTATAAGAAAGATTGAAGTCATAATACTAGGATAAAATTCAATTATAATTCTATCCATTAAGCAATTAATAGGGTAGTAAATAATAGGAACAATATGATAATTTGAATGTTTGGCTCGAGTAAACAATTAGGTTAAGTTAAATCCCTAACAACTCGATCGATCGAACTAATAAGGTTGATCAATCGAAACCATTCTTGATAAATCCAAACAACGATTAAAAAATGATAGATCAATCCAGGCTATAAAAAATAAAACCCCAAGATCACGTGGATTGAATGTGATCAATTTGGGATCGATCCAGTTCTCGATTGAACTTTGATTAATCTACCTTAATTTTAAAATCAACTTAAGAGGATTTAGATCGTAGTAGATCGATACTTGATCAATCTATCTCCTCGATCATTCCAAAAATTACTCAATTGATCGAGTAACTTATATACTAAATGTTCCTATGTGTCTAATATGAAATCTAACATGCATAAAACAAGTTTATATCTAAAACATATTGACTTAAAGCTCGAAAGCTTCTTCAGCTTGAATAGTGGACAAGAAAAACCCCTAGAAACTAGTTTATATTTAAATATTTTATTCACAAATATCACCAAATACTAATATAACATACAAACTCAACAAAATAAACAACTTAAAATAATGAGATAGAACATGGTAACTTGTTAAATGAAATATGTTAAAAATGTTAACTCGAGGTTAAGTAGTTAAATAGAAAATTAACCAATAGACTGCTTATAGCTTCATAATACATCACTACATTCTTATGCTTTGCCTTTGAAGAACACAACCTCAAAATTTCAATCAATTTTTAAATCAAGGTCCTTTTATTCATGATTAATAACTGAAGATCTTTGCTACAAAGAAAAATCTTGCATTATATATTAATAAGTTAATGGACTAGTTCTTTGTTGGATTTTCAAATGAAAAATATAAAATCAAAGTATAGAATAACAATTAACAAAGGATTTTGGTGAAAATACAAAATCACTTACAAATTTGTGATGTACAAAGAAAGGATTACTATTATATTTGTTTTTTTATTCCCAAATAATAAATCTTCACATTGGCACAAAATAAAAATGTAAAATTTCTCAAAATACTAAATAATTGTCACCCAAAGCCCTGTAAAGTTATCACTTACTATAAACACTAATCAAGTCTAAACAATGCTTGAATTTGTTAATTGAAACTAGTTTAGTAATCAAATAAACTTATTCTCTATAGTGATTATCTTGTTGATAATAATAACGCCTTAATACACAATATTATGAATAAAGTAATATCTTATATCAATGTATTTGATATTTTCATGATACATAGTATTTTTGGTCAAATGTATTGCACATTGGTTATCACAAAATACAACATAACTATCATGTTGTAAATTCAAATCACAAACCAAACCTTTAAGCCAAATGACTTCCTAACAAATTTTATTGCTGCCATATGTTCTACCTTTGTGGTGGGTAAAGAAACTATAGAATGTAAAATAGTCTTTAAACTAATATCACAATAAGAAAGAAATAAGACATAACCTATCAAAAATCTTCATCTATCCAAATCATCATAATAATCAGAGTCCACATAACTAATAACACTACAACTAGTATTATAACTCTCATCATATACCAAATTAAAATTAGATGTGTCTCTCAACTATTGAAATACCATTTCACTACTTGCCAATGACCATTTCTAGGGTTACCCATGTACCTACTAACAACACTAACAACATGTGAGATGTTTGGATGAGCAAAAACAATAGCATATATCAAGATTGACACTAGCATATGAAACCTGACCTTTTCTTCTAACTATAGTGATGAATCCAAAGAAAGCTTGAAATACGCAACTAATGGCATACTCATCGATTTAGATTATTTCATACCAAAGTATTCAAGAAACTTTTCAATATAAATTTGATGAGATAAATAAAGCTTGTTTATTTGTTTATCCTTACTAATTTTAATGCACAAAATTTTCTTTGTTACATACAAATCTTTCATCTCAAACTTACCACTAAATTAAGATTTTAATTTCTCAATCTTAGACTTATTCTTAGAATCAATAGGCATGTCATCAACATATAGCAACAAATAGATCAATGAACCATCATCAAATCTTTTATTATAAACACAACTATCATAATCACTCATAGAGTAACCACGATTAATCATAAAATAATCAAACCATTTATACTACTACCTAGGAGATTTCTTTGTACTATATAATGACTTTTTTAATAAATAAACATTGTCTTTCCTTATCTGGAATAACAAATCCCTATGGTTAATAAATATAAATTTATTCCTCAAGCTCACATTGTAAGAAAGTTATCTTAGCATTATGCTATTCTAATTCCAAATCAAACAATACAACTTTAGTAGGAAACACACAAATAGCTATATTTCAAAACTAGTGAAAATACTTCATTAAAGTCAATACTTTTTTTCTAACAATTTTCCTTTGCAATAATATGTGTCTTGAACCTAACTGCTTCAATTACCTTCATATTTTTTGAAATTCATTTGTTTCCAACGAACTTCTAATCCTTAGTCGGCTTCATCTTTGCCCTTAGTGATATGTATGGTTACTAATATTACTCCTTTGTTACATTAGGAGTAGAATCATCTATCTCGTTCATAGATGAATGAATTGAAGTACTTTTTTTGCACTTGATTAGGAGCTCCAATCTCAAGCTTTACCTACTTACTAGCACTAGGTTCTTTACCCACAACATTAAACTCATTTTTTTATTTTCCAACATGTACAAATGATCACATTTAATATCTCTACTAATTAAAATTTTAAGTGAATTGGGTTCTATATACCACAACATATAACCCTTCATCCCATAAGGATATCCCAAAAATATGAATTTAAACACCTTAGGCTCAAGCTTACCATCGCTAACATGAGCATAAGAAGGACAACCAAAAAACTTTCAAATCAGAATAATTAGTAGGAACACTAAAAAAATACCTTAAATCGAGTCATCAACTCAATTGTAATTGATGACCTATTTTCCAAATAATAAGCATGGTCAAAAGATTTGACCCAAAAATATTTATCCAAATAGGCTTAAAGGAGCATACACCGAGCTCTTTCTAAGAGAGTCTTATTTATACATTCTGCAACTTCATTTTATTATTTTGTAATTGTTGTGTTGTATGATGTTGTACTATGCCATTTCTTTTCAAAAATTATCAAACTAATATTCACAAAATTCAAAGCAATTTTCGATCCTCAAGTGCTTAATCTCCTTGGTTGGTTGTTTTTCTAGACTAACCTTAAACTTTAAGAATATTGAGAATACATCATTCTTGTTTTTTAGAAAACACACCAAACACATGATAAGAGAAATAATCAATAAATATCAACATATATCAATCACCACCGTTAGACACAACACGAGAAAGATCACAAAGATCTGAATAAATATAATATAAATACCTTTCATTTTATGGATGATTATATAGAACTTGATCCTACAATGTTTTCGTAAACGTAATACTCACATAAATCAAATTTCTTAATTTTCTTACCATAGAGCAAATCATGCTTACTCAAAATAGACATCCATGTTTCACTCATATGCCCTAACTACATATGTCACAATTAAGTAGTGTCTCACTCTTGTTCCAATAAGAATAAAATTGAAACACTATCAATGACAATGTTACCTTGAAGTACATAAAGGTCACGTGATAATTGCCCATTAATAACAACCAAAGTTTGGGTTCTTCTATTATTTATTGAGACTAATTTAATTTAATTTTTAAGATTTATTTTGAGTTTTTTGTTATTTAATTGTTTATTATTTTTTAGGATTATATTTCTGTTTATTTAATATTATATTTTTTTATATATAATATAGAAATTTAATGTTCTAAACAATTTTTTATCTTTGACAAATAAAAATGTGAGACATAGGTTAAAGAATGACAATTTCATAAATATAACTTCATTTAATGTGCTTATTGGTCTATCTTGTTTCCTCTTACTGGGCCATGTTTACCGTTCTCGAAATTCCCAAAGTAATCATATATATCACGTAATACTGCTATTTATTATACCTTGAATGGATATCTGGATTATTTATTTATATATTTTAAATTTTAATTTTTTTTTAAAATGTATGTTATTTACGTTAAGAATAAAACACATGGAAGATTTTTTAAACGGAAAGAATATATTTGTTCACTGAAATATATGTTTATAAATTTTTTTAAAAAAATTAAAAATAAAATTCTATATATAAAAAAATATTATAGTATGTAATTAAATAAATAAATAAAAAAGTGAGTCACCTTTAAATGTGAAGAATTTGAGATTAATTAAGATAATTTACAGCGAGATTTTTTTTTTCTTTCCCTTTTCCTCTCTTTTAGAGTAGCAAATATTTTAATACATTTACAGTGAGATGTTTGAATGCGTCTTCTTCTATTTGTCAAACACAAGCCGACATCTTTTGATTTGGAATTGGAGAAAACCAATTATGCCTTTTCTATTGATTGGGCATTTGAATAAGAACTTACAGCAACCCACTCTTCTTTATGCCAATAATGTGTCAACTTTTGATTTGTGATATTTGTTTAATTGGTGACGCTGATTATCGATAGATTTTCCGGGTTTTTCGGAATTAGTTTTTAGATTTTTTTATGTTAATGCTTGTATCTGTATTTAAATTTTAATAATAATTTTTTCTTTATCTGTGATCGTTATAAAAAATTGAATCATTTAAATTTTTATATATTATGTATTATTTATTATTTATTTTATTTTATTATTATTTATAAATATGTGAAATCAAATTCAACCTAAATTTTGATTTATATATATTAGTATCAATTTATAACAAATTAATATCAAAGTAATAGCTTAATTTACATCGTATAAAATCACATAATGTGGATCTTAAGTTGAAAGTGGATTTGTGTAGGATGATAGAGGTAACTCAAGTTCAAATAAATAGTGGCATGAGATGAAATTTTTACAATATTATTCTAGACTTAATATACTATTGAAATGTAATTGAGTTGATATGAGTTATTTGATATTTTTTTATCATATTAGTGCACTTGATGAAGTATGAATATATCATTAAAAAGGATGTAATTAAATGACTAGTCTTTAGTATATGGGCATGATTCGAGTTTAAAAGAAACGATATGTTCTCGTTTAAGAAAGAATTGTTAGATGTACAAGAAGTCTAATGTTGAAAAAATACGAAAAACAAATTAAATATATAGTTGAAATAAACTACTATACATATTAGGTTAATCGTATGGATAAAAACCCTAGGCCCAACAGTATTACTAAATGATAGACGTTTACATAAATCTAAAATGCACATATTTTTTAGATTGTTACTCTAGTTAATTCATTTGTATTTTTTATATTTTATATTATTAAAATATTTTATTTTAATATTTAATTTAAGTATTAGTATTCCTAATATTCATTTTTAATAGCATTTACATATGTTCCAAATGGCATATTGAACAAGGACATTTATGAAATTTTAATAAAAAAAAAGATAATAGAAAAATAATTAAGATTATATTTCTTGCCAGAGAAAAAAATTAATGGTATGGCTTTTTTATCCTAAATTTTTATACCATTTTGTCAATTTTTTTTAAAACTCGGATTATTAATAACAATAACAATATATTGAGACACAAAAATAAATAGTAAATTTTAACTATTAGGTGTGATATCTTAGTTAATATATTAATGTTTTTATTTCTTATGTCATTAAAATATTCTATTTTAATATTATAATTTAATTATTGATAATTCTTTTAGTTATTAAATTTTTATTTTTGCTATTAATTTTTTATTTTTCTTAAATTTTCACAAATATCCTTATCTAGTTTTACATATAGAGTATATATGGTAAACTTTAATTAAATACTATTCAAATTAATTAAAATAAATATCAATACTTAAATTTAGATATTAAAATAAAATATTTTAATAAGATAACTTATAAAAAATATTAATATAGTAACTTTTTAGTGTATTTTTTTTTATCTGAAACATTTACATCATTTAGGAAAACAAATAATAACTGTCCTTAACCAACTCTTGGACCAGCAATTTCTAACTCAATTATTGTTGTCCTTAAACAAATTCAATATGTGATGATTTGCTCCCTCATCCCCATCAGCAAAGGTAAACCAAATTAAAAAAATCATTAACAATAAGTTAATAAATTGACCCAGATCGATTTAAATAAAGAAAAGTGACTGATGAGATGACGAAGTAATTATCCCTTAATATTTTCAAAAATTAAAAATTAGTAATTTAGTATTAAGGAGAAAAATATCTTTATGATCTTTTATTTATTATAAAAATAATATTTAAATTATATATATTTTATATTAATTTAATTATATTATTAAAAAAAATTCCGCATAAAAATCAAAGCTAATTTTTATTTTATTTTTTAATTTTATTAGGTAGAGATATTGTTATGACTTAAATAAATTATACTAAAAGAATAGAAGAAAAAATAAAATAAAAACATTAAAAATAGTATTTATTTTTGTGTAGTTAGTTTTTTATAATAATTAGATTAAATTATTATAAAAAATAAATATAAAAATTAAGTGTTATTTTTAAAATAAATATAATACTTTTACAATAAATTATCTTTTTTAAAATTAATTAACTAAATTATCTATAAAAAAAATACGAATTATAAATACCCTTCTTAGAATCTCTTTTATATTATATTATATTTTATATTTAAACTTTATTAAGTTGGAATAATTAGTGTTTTTTATCTAAATGATTTAACCTAAATCGGATTAATTCAAAGTGAATTCACATAGTTAATCTTAACGAACGGATTGAAGGAAAAAATATAAGAAAAAGAAAGTTGTACGTTAGTAGATATTAATTTATTGAAAGGGAAAAGACAAACTTGTGAATTGTTTATTCAAATAAAATCAAACGAAATAGAATATGAATTGTAGGTACAATATTATTACAATAACGTAACCTATTGAAAGAAAAGTCCAGGTTAATTATAAAAAAAATCCTCTGCTTTCATATCATAGCCATTGTCATCTTATGATGATTGCCATATTTATATTCAACTTGCGTAACCAGAAAACCAACAACAGGGCTCCAAATTTTGTATTACATTTAAAATGATTTTACATATAATATAAAGAATTTCTATATTTATTATTTTACATACATATATATTTGTAAATAAAATATATATAATTATATAAAAATTAATAATATATTTTAATATATGGTCCGTTGTGCCCATGGGTCTCAATCATATCAAATTTTTCAGACTACTTTAAGTAAAACGAACTATCAGTGAAAGGACCACCTTAAACAAATGTTATAATAGAATGATCTATCGGTAAGAATTAAGGTGATATTTGATTAGTGGAATGTATTCGGAATGAAATGGAAAGAAAACAATGTTATTTGGTTTGATTATTGGAATCAAGTTCGAAATTAGTATTATAGTGTTTGGTTTGTTATTGGAATAAAATGAAAAAAAAACTATAAATTACTTTAAGACCTCTATATTCAGTAAAGTTTAAATAAAGTTATTTAATTACTATTTTTTCGTTAGACAAAATATATTATTAAAATTATTATTTTTTTAAATAATTATTACTTAATTAAAAAGAAAATATATTATTAAAATTATTATTTTTCTAAATAGGGTTTAGGGTTTTGAAGTTTGGGATTTAGGATTTAGGGTTTAGGGATTTAGGATTTGGGGTTTAGGGTTTAGCGCTATAGTTATGGGTTAAAGTTTAGGGTTAAAATTATTATTTTTCTAAAAAAAGTTTAGGATTTTAGAATTTGGGATTTTGGATTTCAGGTTTAGGATTTTAAGATTTGGAATTTGGAGTTTAGGGATTTGAGGTTTATGGTTTAGGATTTTAGGGTTTAGGGTTTTGGGATTTGAGGTTTAGGGATTAGGATTTAGGGTTTTGAGATTTAGGTTTTAGGATTTTGGGTTTTAGGATTTGGGGTTTAGGGTTTTAGGATTTAGGGTTTAGGGTTTAGGGTTTTAGGATTTGGATTTAGGGTTTTGAGATTTTGGGTTTGGGGATTTAGGATTTAGGGTTTAGGGTTTTAGGTTTTGGGTTTGGGGATTTTGGATTTGAGTTTAGAGTTATATTTTGAGTGAGGGTAAAATTAGAAGAAAAAAATTGAGATGAGAATAGAATCATGATTCCTAAAAAGGAAAGAAAGAATTGTGATTTCTTCTCCTGTAATAATCGATTTCATTCCGTATTCAGCCTACCCAAACACACAAATGTAAGGAATCAATTCTGTTTCCTTTTCATTTCCTACAATCAAACATCACCTAAGGGATTATAATACACGACTCAAGAAGAAGAGCCCAAATTCTCAAGTATTGTTTAATGTTCAATTTGTAATAGGCAGTTTTGATAGATCTCAATAAAATATACAACGGTAGATTTGGGATCTATGTAAGAAAATCAACATATAAATAATAAAAAATAATATTAATTATTATTTTAATTAAAAAAAATATAAAGTATATGTATTAAGTAAATCTCATTTTAATAAAATATAATCAAATTATTGAGTTTTTTTTAAAATTGAGTATTAATTTAAAATTTAAAATTTAAATAAAATATAGATCTATTTTTTGCATGTAATTTGAATATAATTTTATAAATATTATGTTTATTATTTTATTTTTCAAAAATTAAGATGAAACACATGTAAATCTTTACCTCAACATAAATCTACCTAGAAGTACTTCTCATTTTTTGTCATAGTTCATAGCTCTCTTAGTTTTTTTTTTCTTTTTCATCTATTCCTCGTGTTCTTGAATTGGTCTTAGTGAGCAATTCATTTTTGTTTACTGCACTTGCGTTTCTTTTGATATTGAACCCAATTTTCATATAAGTACGTATGTTTTAAAAGCTAATTTTTTGCCACGGTGATAAAATATAATATTCGAAATATAAAATTTCACATTGCATTAATAAGCTTACTTACGAGCCCTAGTATATTGACCCAATGTATCTTATGTTACTTTTCTTAATATACTGTTACAATATATTTTATTTACGAACCATTTCTTTGTTTTTATAATTTTTAATATTAACGTGAACAGTTTTGAAACCAACGTTCCAATAAGTTTTCTATCAATCAAATACGCTCTCAAATTAACTGCAAAATGGTTAGTACAAAAATGCATGTGTCTATGTGTGTTCTAAAACATATTTAATAATGAATAATCCTAACTAAATGATTCAAAACATATGTCACTTAAATCAAATAAACTAACAAACCCTAGAGAAAAAAATGAAGCACAATTTTAATAAAAATAATTTCTTTAAAGATTAATAATCAAATCAAATAATTATGATATAACAAACACAATTATTTGATCTAACAATTCAAGAAAAAATAAAGAAGAAACTATAAGAACATATTATCAAAATATCATAAACTAATTAGCTTTGTTAATCAATCAAACATAACCATCAATATTTGATAGGTGACTAAATAAAAAAGCCTAAACAATTATGATCTTATATTTACAAAATAAGAGAAAGATTAAGAAGAAGAGAATAATGTTGTTGTGTAATTGATTAAAACAATGAGTAATGGATTTTATTTATAAAAAAAAATTAAAACTTTTAATCCTATATAATTGATAAATATTTTTCTATTATAAATATGATTAGTAAGTCTGACTAATTAAGAATACTCATATTTAAAGAAAAATTCTTTTAGAGTATAATCCTATTTAAAAAAAGAGTTATTTTAAAGTATATTTTATGTTATCTTTTAGGTTAAGATTTAAGTTATAATTTATAGTATATTTTATCTAATATTTTAACATATATCTTATTCTATATTTTAGTATAAATATTTTAATAAAAATAATAATTTTAAATTTATAAATATATGCTATTAAATATGTGAATGTAATTTTATGTGATATAATTCTTACAGAATATTGAACCCAATTTTAATAAAGGTAAGTATTAAAAGCTAATTTCTTGTCATCATGATAAGATATAATATTAGAAATATAAAATTTTCATTGCATTTTCAAAACTATATAAATTGGAACAAAGACTAAGCCCAATTGCTAATCAAAATAACTCTATTCACTAAAACGAACTTGTTAGCAAGCAAGACATTGTTAAAATGGGTTCTAATCAAAACCCTCTAAAACTTCCCTTAATTGACTTTTCCTCCCCAAACCTTAAGCCAGGAACCATCGAGTGGGAATCAGTGAGAGCCCAAGTCAAACAAGAACTTGCAGAGTTTGGTTGCTTCGAGGCAATTTTTAACAAAGTGCATCTAGACATTCGGAAGGCAATCTTTGATAAGTTACAAGAGCTATTTGACCTCCCTTTAGAAACCAAACTAAGAAATGTTTCCAAAAAACCATTTCATGGTTATGTTGGGCAATACCCTATGGTTCCTTTATATGAAAGCATGGGCATTGATGATTCAAATATCTCGGAAAAAGTTAAAACCTTTGCTAATGTCTTGTGGCCTCATGGAAACCCAAGTTTTTGGTCATTTTCACCTTTCTTTATGATTTTTGGTTCTGTTTTATATATAACTAATTTATTCTACTGAATTCATCTTTCATCACTTAAAAAATATATGTTAATTACGATATAAAAATATACATATTTTATGCATTAATGAAAATGATTTAAAAATAGATGTTAATTAATCACGTTATAAAAAAATATACACATTTGATGTATTTATGAAAATGATTTAAACATAGATGTTAACATTGTTTATTATTTATTTTTTTTGGCAAATATTCAGCGAAACAATAAAATCCTATTCAGAAGATCTGTCGGAGTTAGACCAAATAGTGAGGAGGATGATTTTGGAGAGCTTGGGAGTTGATAAATACTTAGAGGAACATATGGAATCAACCAACTATCTTCTTAGAGTGATGAAATATAAAGGTCCTGAAACCAAAGAGACCAAATTAGGACTCAACTCTCACACTGATAAGAACATTGTGACCATTTTACATCAAAACCAAGTTGAGGGATTAGAGGTTCAGACAAAAGATGGTCAATGGATTAATGTCACTCCATCCCCACATAATTTCATCGTCATGATCGGTGATTCTCTTTATGTAAGATAATTTATTCTTCCTTTTTATTGTATTTATTATTTAATAACAACATTATGTATTGAGATGAATTGAAATAGTTTACTTAATCATTTCGATGAGATGAATTGAAATAGTTTACTTAATTCATGAATAACTTATCAGTTTATTTAATAAAAAAAATATTTTTAAAAGTATAATTATGAAAAACATATAAAAATATAATCAAAATATAATATTTATACAATATTTTTATTCTTAAATAATTTTTTTTTCATTTTTCAACCCATTTAAAATAATATGACTCAACTCATCTATGATTGCTTATCTCAAATGGAGAGATAAAGTCACATATTGTTGACATGGGTCACAGAACTCTCTCATTTTATTTTATAAAAATACATAATAGTGTTATCTTTTATGTTTATTACTTGAATATTTTTTTCTTTTCTTAATATGTACTCATTTAACAATCTCCATATATTTTTAACTTTTATTATAATATTATATAATTTTTATTAAATAGATTCTTGTAAAAACGTACACGTTAACATATTTTTATAAATATTTATCTATTTTACAATTTAGTTATTCTTTGTTACATCATATATAATTATAAAACTATTTATTATTATTTATAGTATATTATATTATTTGTATATATTTTTCTTCACATGTTAAAATTTTGTACGTGTGAGAGGTAACACTAGTAGTCTATATTATTTAAAAACATTGAAATTTGTTGAAATTTTGCAAATAAATATCACTATTTTTTCACATTATTTTGAAATGACTTGATTGAAGAAATCATATATTTTTACTATTGTCATTCAGCATCATAAATTTTTATTATTAAATTGATTACGGTACTCTTCTAAATACTAATCATGATTAAGCAGTTGTAGTAATCAAATAGGTTTAACCTAAACAAGTTGGATTAGTTACTCTTGGACTAAAATGTACAACGTGTGTATTCTTAGCAAAATCATCTTGTTTGTTTTTTGAATTTATATATAAAGATAACAAATTACCACATCGTTTATACTATACTACTAGAGATCGAATTTATATATTTACGTAAGTAGGAGCAATTTAGTATGTAAAATTTGAAAGTAGTGAAATGAATGACTAGGCATGGACAAATGGACGGCTACATTCAGCAAATCATAGAGTAATGATGAGTGGAAATGAGGCAAGGTATTCTGCAGGACTATTCTCTATCCCAAAGGCAGGTTACATAGTAAAAGCACCACAAGAGTTGGTGGATGAAGAGCACCCTTTATTGTTTAAGCCCTTTGATCATGTTGAATTCCTCCAATTTTACTACTCAGACCAAGGTCAGAGAGTTCCCTCTGCTTTGAAGACTTATTGTGGCATCTGAATCTATATACATCTGCTAGTACGGATCTTTAAATAAATGTCACTGTCATTTTATTATATTTTCATCTTTCTCCTTTTTATATATGTGTTGGTGTGAAAATATACATTTTAAATAAAACACAAGTTTGTGATCAAAATTAAGGGGTTTGGTAAAACATAACATCTAAGTTCTCTCTTTTGTCAATCGTAAATTGATGGAGCAATAAGCTAATTACTTACTAAGACCTTGAAGTTAAGTTCATGGGAATTTGATTTTGATGTTCTTATCAATCCACATATATTATCCATTTAAGAAAAAGAAAGAAAGAAGAGGAAACAAGTAATAATGGGAAAATACATAACTAAAGATTTGTTCTTATATGCATTTATCAATTAATGTCAGACACTTGAAGCTCTTGTCCTCTACTTGATATTATATATTGGTGATGGAACAAATTGGATGTGTCGTTTCTTTTGTTCCGTGGAACATTTTATATATTGGCTCAGCACCACATGAATCGGCAATTATAATGTTAAGATGTAACCATTTTAACTAATCAACTCTTAAGAAAATTCTTAGATAATAAAAATGCAGACAATTAAAATTATGATTATTTATAGAATTTTTTTTTTCCAAAAATAACCATAATCAATAAGACATAAGATGAGATGATTATTACAATATAAAAATTATGGTTAAATAAAAACGATCATATATTAATATTATATATATTATATAAAAAATAAAATTCTAATAATGAAACATGTTAAAAGATGTTGAAAATTGAAAAAATAAATTTTTAAAAGTTTTAATTATTAGAATAATGGTCAATTATCTTTATATAACTATTACTTCCATACAATTATTGTTTCTATACACCATACCTATTCAACACTTACAATTTAATAATTTGAGTTACTAGTTCTTGTACATATGAATTATAACTATGATATCATGTTAGAAATAATTAAAAAACTATCTCTCTTAAAAACTTAAGTTATTTGAAAAAAAATCAATATCATTTTTATACATTTATCATTAAAAAATAACACTTAATACTAACTCTAACTAATATATTAAAAACACACACAATATTTTAAATAATTAAATTAAATTTTATGCATTATTATTTTTATATTTTTAATTTACTTAAAAACATATACTAAATAGTTAAAAGATTAAAATTAATGTTAATATTTTAAATATTATAATAAAGTAAAAATTATGGTATCATTTAATTTTTAAAATAAATATTAAAAAATATAATTAAATTATAAATTTTTTTATCTGTTTATAATTAATTGTTATTATTTAAATATATTTAAAATTTTATAAAAATAATTATGATTATTAATATAAGTATCGCCCTCCCGTTTCTACTCACTAGCGTACGTTGTAATTCTCTTGGCATTGGTAGCTTGTTCTGTGGAGCATTATATATATTCGCTCGGCTCCACATGATTTAGAAAGTACAGAGTGTAAAGATGTACCATTTTAACCTATCCAACTCTTGAGTCTTGATACCTCAGTAGCTTACATTGTATTCTCTCTCTTTACATTGTTAGTTTGTTAGTTCCCTAATTATTTTTAACATAATTACACTGTTAATATATTCGTAAATCATAGTTTATTATTTTATTAATTAATTTTTAAAAATAAATGTACTACTTATACAACCTAAAATTTATAACTCTGACTCAAACTTGGAATTTTTAAAACAACAAAGCCACAAGCTAGTCAGCTGTTACTTTATTATTCTTTGCTTTTCAAAAGGTCCTAGTTGATTTTAATCATATATTTACGTGATATTTAAATTTTATAAGTTTTTTAAATAAATTTTATTAGGTCTATAATATTTAAATGTGAATAATCAAGTTAAATATTTTAAAAATTATTATTTTTTAAATAAAATAAATTTTTTATATTTTATTAATTAAAAATATTAAAAAACAATAATAATTTCTTCCCTCTAAACTATTTGCCTCTCTCCTTCTCCCCGTTACTATTTTATTAATAAAAAATTAACTAACAGAAAGAATGTATACTTTCCTTGATTAATATCATAAATATCTTCAAATTTTGAGATATTTTCAAAAATATTGCAAAGATTTCAAAAAATTCTTGAAATATAAAAAAAATTAAATCTAACGAAAATTAATAATAACATTCTTAAAATGAAAGAAAAATAAATAAATCAAGAAATAATAGACATAAAAACATAAAACATCTCCGAATATTTTTCACAGAAAATTGTAATAAGTAAATTTGTTTTTGAAGAAATTAAAAAGGAAAAATTAAATCTTAAAGAAAATGAGATAGATTTAAAGACCATTATTTTTGTTAAGAAAATTATTCCTTAGGAAAAACATTATTTATTATGGTATAAATAATAAATAAATGAGTATTAAGATTACATATATGAAAAGAACATATAATATATTATTAATTGATAAAGAAATTAAATTAAACAAGTCATTTAAAATTCCTCATAAAGATAAAGAAAAAATTAGATACATATTAATAACAACTAATTTAATTAAAAAAATAAATATATCAATAAAAATAATATTAATAGATAACAAAATAATAAATAAAAAAATGTCGTACAAGGAATGATCTGTGGTAACTTGGGATAACAAAAGTTAAAATTTACAACATATCTTAGATTTTTTGTTAATATTCATGATAAAAACCAAACCAAGTATTAAGTATAACTTATGAATTTGAAAGATAATAATTAATGGAAAAAGAACATTATTATTGTTTACATTATCTAATAGCATGTTCTTTAATAAAGAATCACAATAGTTAAATATATAAACAAAAATGAATTTATAGAAATAGAAATTTTTTTTAAAGAACTTGGACAAATAATAAAACGAGAAGTATTAAGAGATTTTGAAATACCAAAAAAATGACAAATAGATATCAAAGAGAAACTCCTAATAATATGAAGAAAAAGTAATGTTCTTAGGAATAATAATATGTCAAGGTTTACTTTCATAGATTATGAAGGAGAAAACTCTAACTAAGAATAAGTTAAAAAATTAAAAGATGAAGTCCAAATAATGAAGGAATTAGTTCATGATTGTATATTAGGAAAATAATAATATTTAAAGATAAAATAAAAAATATGCATTTAGAAGTAAATATAACCCTATTAGGTGTAGTAAAAAATCAAACAAAATTATTTGAAACTGTGCAACTATTAGCAGAGGAAATTGTTTAGTCTAAGAATCAAACACAAAATATCTATAAGAAATAATAGACACAAAAAGAATTATTAAAGAAAATAAAGAATTTGGTTATAATAAACTACAACAATATATATACAAACAAATTTCATTACTAAGAAAAGATGTATGCAACATACATAGAAATAGTGAAATTATAAGTCATAAATATGATACCTTAAAAGGACTAAAAGAAGAATCACCTAAGAGATCAGATACCCTCATTCCTAAAAATGAAAAAAAGAAGTGAAGAAAGATCTAAGAAAAAAAATATAATTTCAATTTAATGGAATATAAAAAGAAATTAGAGAAAAATTCATGAACCCTAAAAATAGGGATATAGAATTTTTTTTTAGTTTATTAATACTAACTAATGAAGAAATATAAGAACATTATAATGGAAAACTTTGTATAAAAAAAAAAGATATGACAATAATCAATGAGACTGATTCTAAACCATAAAACATGACCCTATAAAGGTTATATGAAACCAATTTCATTATCAGTTTCTTATCAAGAAGGAACATCTAACTAGGGGTGTCCATAAACCGGTCCAGACAGGACCAAATCGTAAACCGAGACCGAACTGGACCGGAACGAATGGTTTTACAAATCAAACGGCCTGGTCCAGTTTGTATTAGTTAAAACCATTTTTCAAACAGTCTGGTTCAGTTTGTATTAATTTTTAAACCGGTTGAACCAGACCGGATCGGGCCAGTTTAATAATATATTAAAATTTTCACATTATTTCTCATTAAATATGTCAAAAAACCGAACCAAACTAGAAACCGGATCGGACCGAACCGGACGAATGGTTTTATAAATCAAACGGTCTGATCTGATTTGTATTAATTAAAACCGTTTGAAACGGTCCAGTCCCAGTAATATAAACAGTCTGGTCTGGTTAAAGTTTTTTAACCAAAACCGGACTGGTGGACACCCCTACATTTGACCCACATAGGGGAGAAAGATATAGGTAAAGGATAGAATAACCTCATGCCATGGATAGAAGAAGACAACCACCTAAAATGGAGGATGATTTGCATTGGGGAACTACATGAAGTATTCCAATAGAATTCAAACTCCGTGATAATTATAAGTCTGATCTTTTAGATTTAGACCATATAAGAGATAGGAAGAAAGCCTTAAATGAATAGGCTAGTGGTATAAGTGTGCTTCATACAAACCTCTCAAACTATCAAAACAAACTCTTCAATTTGTAGGGTACTTATAGCACATAAAATGGCAAGAAATGTTAAAGTTTGGTTTTCAAACTTAACATATCAATAACATTTGTTAATGCAAGGAAATGCTTTAACAAAAGGAAATACTTGGAGTAATAAATGAAATATACAAGGAATTTATTAGAGAAGATAAATGAAGAGTTATCATTGAATCCAGTGAAAATGAAATCAATGAAGCTAAATGACATATAACAAATGTGGAAATTTGTAACATGTATTACACAAATTCTTTTATTTGTGCATATGAAATGTATTAACATAAATTCCTACCATTTACGCAAACAACTTATAAAGAAATTCTTTTTAAAAAATTACCTGGAACACTACATAAAATCCTAACAGAACGTTGAGAATAAAGAAATAGAGAAAATATACCAGATACTCTAGGACAAAGAATAAAAAGCCTAAAAAGTTGATAATTATTAAATGCTAAGAAAGAAAATAATATAAACAAATAAGAAAAATGATAAAATATGTTGTGATACAAAAGATCTTAGAACACTAGGAAAATATAGATGTAATATAAAATCTTATAAACCAAAATATAAAAAATATAAAAGATTTTAAAAATATAAATTCAAAAAACAAGATTTCCAAAAATATAAAAAGAAATTTAATAAAAAAACCTATAAGAAAAGATATTTTATAAGAAAGAGGTATAAGCCTTCTAAAAATAGGAATTATTACCCTATAGCAAATAAAAAATATAGATGTTGGATTTGTAATGAAGAAGGACATTATGCCAACGAAGTTCCAAATAAACTTCAACATAGAAAAGAATTTACATAGAAAGCAAAAATCTTGGAGGAAGATTTCAAAATTGAATTAGAACCAATTGAGGAATCTGATATATATGATACTTATAGTATCTATCTATTGGAAGAAACCGAGGAAGAAATAACTGATTTAGAATATAAACACTCAAATTATATATATTTTTCATCAGAAGATGAATGATATATACAATATTACAAATCCAAAGAGTACTTATATTAAAATAGAAATAAAATTTAAAGGTTATGTCATTTATCATTTACATGCATATATAGATACAAGAACTAATATGTGTATAGCCAGTAATTATGTATTTCCAGAAGAACACTGGAAACAAGTGCCAAAATATTTAATTGTAAGAATTGCTAATAATACTACCATAAATCTTAATAAGATATCAAAAGATACATATATAATGATAGGAGGAAAAAAGTTTCACATTCCTACCATATATCAACAGGAAACATGAGTTGATTTATTAATAGGAAATAATTTCCTAAATCTATATCAACCTTTCACACAATATTTCGACATAATAAGTCTCATAACCCTAGATGGCAATACCATCTGTGTCTCAAAAATAAGAAAAACTTTAACTGTCTCAAACCCCACTTTTATGTAACAACATAAAAATCGAAAATGTGGTGAGATAGATGACTAGAAAAGACCTTATTTAGAAAACATTTCATTAGATACAGAAGAGAAACAAAACTCTTTTTTCAATGAAATACAATAAGACAAAGCTTTAAGAGGTATCAGAAAACTATTAAAAACAGTCAATTCAAAAAATCCTCTCGATCAAAAAAAAAAATCTAAGGCAATAGTAAACATAAAATTAAGGGATTTTAACAAGGTTATAAGAGTAAAAATAATGATTTATACTCCCAAAGACAGGATTAAATTTGGAAAACAAATTCATGAACTTTTGGAATTAAAAGTCATAATACCAAGTAATGCATTTCACTTTAGTCTAGTATTCTTAGTTGAAAATAAGTTGAGCAACGAAGAGGAAAAATAGAATGGTAATAAACTTTAAAAAAAAGTAAATAAAGAAACCATTGATGATGGGTACTTCATTCCAAAAAACAAGAACTATTATGATTAATAAAAGAAAAGAAATACTTCCCAAGTTTTAATTACAAAAATAGATTTTGGCAAATAAGACTGGATGAAGAATATAAAAAAATTAACAGTATTTAGTTGCGCTCAAAGACAATTCCAATAGACAGGTATACCATTTGGATTGAAAAAAACTCCAGGTATCTTTCAAAGATATATGGATAACATCTTCTAGAAATTACAAGATATATGTTGTGTTTATATAGAGGATATTTTGATTTTCAGTAATGAATTAAATAAACATTATTTAGACATTATCAATATTTTACAAGAATGTAAAAAAGAAGGCATTGTACTCCCGGAAAAGAAAGCATTACTTACACAGCGAAAAATTAAATACTTAGGGTTGGAAATCAAAAATGAAAAACATAATCGACAACCTCATGTACTAAATAATATTCAAGGTTTCCCAATTAAATTAAAATATACAAACCAATTACAAAGATTTTTACGATGTTTAACATATGTACAAACCAGATACAAGCAAAAATGAAAAAAAAATATCATATCTAGAAATGGACAGAAGAAGATACTTTGTATATGGATAATAAAAACAAAGGTAGAAAATTTGTCAACTTTATACCATCAATGGCTAGATGATAAAATGATAATTGAAACAAATATTTCATAAGAATATTGGGGAGTAGTTATAAAAGTAAGAGTATATGACAAAAATGAATATCTTTTGTAGATATACATCATTATTTTTTCAAGGTCCAAAATTAAATTATCACAGTAATAAAAAAGAATATTTAGCTGTTAAAAAAGCCATTAAGAAATTTGTAATATATGTTATAAGCTCTAAATTCATTGTTAGAACAGATTACAAGAATTTTGGTTATTTCTAAAGAATTAATATTACAGGTGATTACAAACAAGTAAGTTTAGTCAAATGAAAATAATGATCCAACCATTACAATTTTGATGTAAAACATAAGAATAACTTAGAAGATGCTCTTACCATAAAAGTAGCACATCTAACTATTTTTATGCTTTCAAGAATGAAACATCTTAACATTAAAATTAAGATAAAGGGAATGGAGATAAAAATCCTACAACAGCTACTCGAGCTCCTATATCTTGAGAAATCTCTTATAGAGACAGGAAAGAAACAGGAAGAACTTAATGGTTCAAAACAATCTCTAGAGTCCAAAATCTCAAAAGAGGAATCTTCATTTAAAATTCAATCTAAAGAAGGTGAAACTTCTAAAGAAATAATTCAATATGAAAAAGAAGAACCTAACAGTTCACAAGAAAGAAATACTAACAAAAAAGCTCAACTAGGTAAATGAGGTAAAAAAAAAACATAAATTTTTTTTGTGGTCTATAATGGCCTAAAACCAAGAATATGTAACAATATAATAGAAGTTGAAAGCAGTTATGCCAACTAAAAAATACCAAAACTAATAACCCGAGAAGAAATAGTAAGAAATTATTCTCCAGCATTACAACAATAACCAACAGCTCTAAGCATATTGACAAATCTAGGAAAGATAGCAAGGCCTTTGGTGCTATTTAGATAGGAATCTCTTCCAGAAACACCAAAAATAATAATGCATTCAATGATGTTCACAGAGACATCCCTCCAGAAATGTTTCAATCATTGAAGATGAGAAGGACCAATATAGAAACCTCAGCAAACCATAATGGTTGAGTCTCCATAACTTAGCCAGGAAGTCTACCATGGAATATATTGAAGATATGTAATTCTATACCACAAACATAGAATTTCTTGCAGGAAGTAAATTCAATATCTTAGAAGGCGCTGATCCAATATTTTTTTATAAACATTTCCATGCAGGATTAGTAGAAATATATATATATATATATATATATATATATAGGAATTAATTTAAGTGAATTTAATTATTTCTCAAAAAAATTTAAAAGAGCAATCAAGAACTTCATAAGGAAGATTAAAGCAGGTGACAAATCTATTTATCTTAGATTTTTTAGTTCATTAATGGACTGGAAGGAGAAATGATGTATCAATCCCTACCACTTCTTCAAGATAGAGATTTTCAACATAAACAGAGAAGTTCCCAAACCAAGGGCACTTCCAAAAAAAGAATTCAACACAGAAGAACTCTGTGTATTAATAGGTCAAATGTTAAGTCAAATGTTAGGCCAACTTTACTATAAATTCAGGATGATTGAAAACTCTACTAAGATCAAAATAAATTATTCAACTAATAAAGTCATAATTATTTTTCATAACAACATGGCTTTATCAGAAGAAGATGGTGAATTTTTTTTCCAAATATGAAGCTAATATTAATAACAATAACTTAGAAATTGGTCAAAAAACAAGGAAGGTATTCTGCTTCTATACCAAAAAAGCTACCAAAGACCAAAGATGTATTCTCTGCATGAAAGATCGAGAAGATGAAGATGCATCATCATCAATGTCATCAAAAGAACTGGTGGTAGAAAACGACAAAGAAGAATAAAGAAAGGAACTATAGACAGAAGATGATAAAGAAAATAAAGATGTATACCTCTCATCTTAGTCGACAACATGTGCTAAGGAAAAAGTAGACGAATTTTTAAAGCAAGGGTAAAATAATAATTCTAGTTTTGTAAACAGGGATTCCTTGTGCTATAAAAGGAACCCTTATGCTCATTTCAAAATACACGAACACACAAATCTAGAGCTCTCTACCCGAGAAAAAAAACTTTAGCATAAAAATCCCCTCTATCTAAAAATTCCAAAATTAGCAATGTTGTACCTAGTAAGTATGAGTGGTTAAGAATCCCTCCAAGGTTCTTAGTTGGTCTTAAATTGTAATAATTATTATTATCCTATGAATAAAATGGAGTTATGTTACTCTTTCCTAATAAGTCAAATATTGGACACCATTTATGTACGGATGTAGAATGCTTACCATTGCTAAGAAGGCGTTGAGGTTTGAGCAAAGTTGAGGCATAACTGGTGTAACAAAAGAAAAGACTATGGTGGACCCATTAAATTCAGGTATAATAATTATAACTATAAGCCAGTTAAGAATTTAAATATTTAAATATTTGCTTAGATCAAGTTATAATACTGATAGATAGGAAAATGGAAACTACTTTAAAAATAAACAACTAATTTCAAATAAAATTAAAGAAAAAAATTTAATTCTATTAGAAAAATTTGATAAGGGTTATCTCTATCATTTAAACAAATATTTTTAAAAATGAGGATTATGCAACTTGTCTTAAAAAAATTAACAGATTTAATACTTTGGTAGACATCTATACAAATTATATTCAAATTATAACAAGCATCATAGATCATCCTATTTCAAAGATATTAAGAGATTATTTTAGTAAAAAATATGTACGAATGGAGGAAGATGAATTCAACAACTTAATGTTTGGATACTATGAATAGGACAAATAATGTGCATTCAACATATATGACTTATCAAGATAATACTCTATGAATATTGAATCATTAGTACATAAATTGGAATTATTACATTTAATAAATGAATAAATAATTTTAAATTTTAAAAGATAATTAATATATTCAAGATTATAAATAAGTAATCAACATAATATATTTGAAATTGTAATGAATATAGAAGAAAACTAGAATTATATCAACAAATAATAAGTTTTTTAGACAAATTATTACCTTCCATAAATAGAAAAAGATCATCAATTAAGTCAATATTAATCCTCGATTAAAATTTTATAAAAAATTATTTCGATCCTCAAAAAATGGTATCAAAGCCAAGGTATAGTATTATGAATAGTAATAGATGGAAAATTAACACCATTAGTATTAACCATGAAATCTAAAAGCATTCTAGATATTTTTAGAAACTTCAAAGATATAAGTAAAGATATGTTAAACCTTAGGAGCATTTGAGATATTATCCGAGTGTCCTTCCTCTAAACTCTTTGTCTCTCTCCTTCTATATTTTCTCTCTCTCATCATTATTGTATTAAAAAAATTAAGAAATACAAATATGGATAAGAGGAAAATAAATACAAGAATTAAGAAGAGAAACATTGAATGAGAGAAAGAAAAAGAATAGATAAATAAATTGTTTTAATATTTTTTATTAATAAAATAATATATAATTTTTATTTTACTTTTAAAAAATTTCTTAAATTTTTTAACTTAATTAAATATATTTTTCAATTATAAAATTAATAAAACTCATATAAAAAATTAGAGAAATAAAATATATAAATTAGATAATTTTTTTCAAAACTAACCTCATTACAACGTTATAATGTATATCACTTCACGTTTTTTTATAACAGAGTACGGTGTTTTATATTGGTATCAACGTGTAATTTAAAATGAGTAGTGAATGTCTTATACATTATAGGCGAACCAAACTAACAGATTCAACCTTCTTTATCATATTACTACCCAACTCTGCATTTAGCCTTCAAAAGATACTATGTTAATCTGGCATTAACAACCACTACTACAATATATGCAGAGGCCTAAGTAAGAAAGTTCATAAGGTATGTCTATGAACTTAGTTTGTTACATAGAATAAACCATAAACATTTGAAATTATTAATTAAAATATTAAAAATCATATTATATTTAAATTAAAAGTGTAATTACATTTGAAAGTTTATACACTAAAACATAATAAAATTTTACTAACTAATTCTAATATTTACAATGACTATGAAGAATAACCTTACTATTAAAAAATGAATTTTTACTATTATAATCATTTACAAGTATATTTCTTCAAATTATTTATAAGTGTACTTCAAATCAACATAATCAAGTCCATAATAACTTTAGTAGAATTCTATTACGGTAGTACTGGTGTTGGTGCTGGTACCTATTGGTTCCTACTGGTGCCTAATGCTGTTGTCTGACACTAGTGTTGGTACTCATGCTTAGCGTTGGGTCCAACTGGATTTTTGCAACTAATGTTAGTCACAGTCACATGGTCCAACTAAATTTTTGCAATGTATCTAATTTTTCAAAATAGGTAAAATAGAAGGTGAGAAGGATGATCTAGTAGTTCCACTACTTACGATGCACTTTGTAAAGTCACCAAATGATATACCCAGATTGTTGTTTGTGTTTCCAATGATAAAACAATGGCTCAAAATCTTTCTCAAGATCTTAAACCTTAACCTTGTTCATAAAGCATATTTCCAAAGAGGTTTGATTAGGTTTTTCACCAAGCCAACCCTATTTCATTTAAAAAAAATCATCAATCAACATGAATTGATGCTACTTCATTCCAAGAAGGATGGGCAAGAATAGCACAATAGAATTACCTGATAACTGTTGAGGTCATCTCCAACCAATCCAAGTTCAACCATGTATGGTCGGGCACAACCATTTGGACAACCATTTATCCTTATTATAACCACATATTCATTATAAGTCATACCTATCTTAAATAAAAATAATAATTATATTATAATTATACAAAGTCCTACGTATACATATAATAGTTGACATTTTTGTTCTAAGCCATCAAATTGAATTACAATAAGCTTTTAATGTTACATTTTCAAATACAATTCAGGACGCTTAAGGATATTAGGTATTCCATGCTCATATTTGGTTATTGCAAGTGGGTTGGTGCGTTGGTGTGTTGGTATTGGCATACTTCACCCCAATTTTTGTTCCACTGATAAGCAAGAAGCTACCAAAAATTTATAGAAAATGAAATGTCAATGCATACAATTTGAGAACAACTTTGCTAAAAAAACTGAGATAGATAGTTGGGAGAAGATATACCCAGTAGTCCTCTCCATAATCAATAATTCTCTATCCAATTAGCTTGACTGCATGACCTCCTATTTCATCTCTAGTAATGTTCTTATAAACATTTGATTTATAGTGAGCAAAATCCTACACAATCATAAGAATAATGTAGTTATTTTTTTTCTCAACTAAAGTTCCTAATTTCATAAATATGTGCTAGTACTTATCTCGTATATGGAAAAATAGACCTCACAACCAGGCTTACAAATATGTTGCAAACAATGGATGACATTGTTTATTGGTCCCTCTGCAATAAGTTGTAGACAATGGATAATTAAATTCAGAAAATGGTTTGGCAGTCCAAATTGTATAACAAGAAAGTTTTAGCAATCCAGATATAACAAAATTGCTAAGAGGGAAAGGAAAAAAATAAAAAATAAAGAACAAAGATTTTGTTGCCTCCTAAATGGTTTGAATAGTAAATGAGATCCCAATCACTATAAAAAAATTATGGAAATGTAGTCAGTAGATAGTAGGGGTGTCCATGGTCCGATCTGGTCCGGTTTTGCCTAAAAATATTTTAAGCATACTGGACCGGACCGTTTGATTTATAAAACGGTTCGGTCCGGTTTGGTTCCCGGTTGGTCCGATTTTTTTATAATTTAATAAAGAATAATGTGAAATTTTTAATATATTATTAAATCGGTTCGAACGGTTTAAAATTAGTACAAACCGGTCCAGTCCGGTTCGAAAGGTTTAAAATTAGTACAAACTGGACCAGACTGTTTGATTAGTAAAACCATTCGGTTTGCTCTGGTCCGGTCCGGTTTATGGACACCCCTAGTAGATAGATACACAAAGAAATATTGAGGGAATATTGATGCTTCTATATTTTCAGAATTCATGCAAGAGAAATATTCTTAGTACCAAAATTACTCAATATAACAAGGTGAGTAGAATGCTATAACCATTTCACACTTTGGAGTCATGCATCACATGTCACACAAATTCCCTGAAATCTAACGCTTATGTAAGGTAAATCATCCTAAGCAACTTGTTACACAAAAGACCTCACTGTAATGTAAGAAACTTGTTAATGTAACAAACCAGGATAGACTAGCCAGAAGACAAAAATGAAAAGTACCAAGATTTAAAAATAAATAAATAGCTAAAGATAAAAAGAGCTTCATTATGGCTCCTAAAAGAAACCCCAACATCTGACTAGTTCCAACTTCTAAGTACTTCATACACAGAAATATCAATCGCATATCAGTTTGAATTTGTCAAGAGATACCCATAAATTATAAGAACAACGAAACCATAGACATCATATTTGAAGAAACACAAACCATATCTTAACATATTGCCTTTACTAAGCAAGCCCGAGCCATTCACTCATTAGTCCAAAAAATAAAAATCCAATAACTTCTCATAATAGCTCATACATATAAGAACGTACCCATCAAACAAAAGTTCATAACTCAACACTCTCACCAGATCATTCTTCAAACAAACATCAAAATCACAAAAGAAATTTCTTTTAAAAAGAGTTGCAAATTTGTAAAAGAAATTCAAATACCTTTAGGCCAATTAGGCAATGGAGTAGGCAAAGATAAGGTTTTAGGCTCTGGAGGTAAGGAATTAGCGAGTGTGTTCCTGTAAAATAATTTAAACCAAAACATTATGACCTAAAACTCTTCTCTCTTTTTTCTACCAATTTTATCCTATAAACACCTAATGAAATCGTATGATCCTTAACATGCTTGAAACTCAAAAAGGCTCTCTAGATCCTTCAAGCACATTCCAACCTAACATTTTGACTTTTATGGAAAAAGGGTCGTTGGGGTTAGGTCCTCCCTTATAAAGCGTACTTATTTTATATTCATTGGCGATGATTGATCTCTATTGCTAGACTATACCATTAAACTCTCCTAAACCTCTGTTCTTTGCGACTTCTCTGGTAGCAACTTGTAACATATTCGAAGGATAGCATATGCTTCTTTAGAGTAGGTTAAGAATTTCTAATGCATTTTGGGATTTTTCAACTGATTCGGGAAGTAAAAGACTGATGTCGTTACCATTGATGGAGACACACATAGAGCGAAAGAGAGGGTGAGTGATACAACCGGAGTTGGGTTGCAAAAGAGAATGGTACACATTGGCCTAGGAAAAGAGAAAAGAAAAGGAAGGAATGGTTGACGCCGGGGATTTTCAACGTTGGGAAAATAAAGGAAAAGAAAAAGAGATCAAGGAGTTAGAAAGAAAAGAAAAAAAACGACGGAAAAGGAAAGAAAAAATTAGAAGAGAAAAATAAAAAATTTGACATGTCGTATAAAAAAATGATAGGGTATGTTTATGGCCTCGGTTTTTAAATAACCAAGGTCATAAGATATGTCTATGGTCTCGATTTTTAAAATAATCGAGGCTAAACTTTTGAGACCATATATATATATATATATTGTAATAGTGAACTATGTACTTAACAAATGCTATATAAGTTGTATCACCATACTAGTATTTATATTGAACTAAAAAATTAATTAAATCGATAAACGTTTATTTTGGTTGGTAAAAGTAATACCATTACATTGATTGGATCCTGTTCCATCTACTTTAGAAAAAAAAACTAGGTGATTAAATTCAGTTACAATTAAACAACCTTGATATAAATTAAGATATAGTTCACGTAAAGATATATAAACTGGTTCATCTTCTCTATTTTAATATCTTATTTAATGTTTTTAATAGATTTATGGTATAATATTATTTTAGTTTATTTAAATATAATATCATCATATTTCATCTTATTTATATTTTAAAACTTTAATGGATTATTTGATAAACCTTAATAATATCTTATCTTAATTTAAATATGTATGAGAGAGAATTAACGAGGTTATTCTTATATGTAACAGTGGTACATAAGTGATAACATTCTCAATAGATCTAACAGAATTTTGGATGGGTAAGACTCACACATAGAGATGACAAGGGTTTAATTTGGGTTAGATCTTAATGAAATCAATTTTAATTGACATGCATCATAATTTAAATTGAATCGTTTCATGCCATTAGGGTTCAATTCCATTTGGGTATTATATTTTTATATAATTGAGAATGAGTTAAATGGGAACATATAAATTTTATCCTAACCCACTACGTAAACTACATATAATTGAAAATATTAATCCGTATAATTATTTAAAATGGTAATAATTAATAAAATTAAATTAAATTATCTAAGCAAACATGCGAATAAAAAATTCCTTGATATTATTACTTGTAATATTATTTTTAATAATATTTTAGGTAAAATTAAAAAACAATATAAAATATTCTCCACAAGTCTCTTTAGATAAAAAAAACGCATTATAATCCAAAATATTTATTGTATAATTAATAAATTTTAGATTAAGTTATTAACCAAAAACAATTAATAGTAGAAATAAAAAGAAAGCGGGTACTCGAATGATGCCTCAAATTGACCCGTTTGTTTACTGAATCAATCTCTTTATGCCTTAAATTGTTTATAATGAAATAGATAATGTCTCACCCTATTTATGCCTCAATTTGACCTAAATAAGTCACGTACCCTCAAGGCCCCAATTCGTCAAATCAAATTTCAATCTCTCATCACACGTCAGGGGTTCAACTATGTAAAATCATGTAACGTTCTTGTTTTGTGACATTTTTGTTCGAAGAAATAGGATTTTGTCCTATAAGTAAATGTGAGTCATTATTTTGAATAATATACATTTAAATTGTGTAGTCGTGATTGATTAGAGTTTTCTTCCATGATGACTTCAAAATCAAATATTTACATACTTAAAATGATAATAGGGTATATGATAAATTGAATCTTAAAGTTCACTCATAGAAAAGTGTAAGGATTATAAGTGTTGGCTATTTTCATATACAAAAATATTTACCTATAAACCTATTTTTAGGTCTACTATCAAGTCTATCGAGAAAAGTCGAATAAATACTCGAGTTTCAGATAATCGTATTTCAAATATATCTTTTATAACTATTATACATAATATTACATTCATGCATTTAACAACACATGTTCATAAATATGAAATTATTTTTTGTACTAAAATATTTATTTAAACTTGAATCAGTTTATGAAATTATTAATTAAATATTTTTATATGTGTTTTAATATTTTTAAGATGTATTTTAATAAATGATTTTTTATAATATTAAGATTTTTAATGGGCTTTGAAAAATTAAACCCAAAATACATTTAGTCTTAATAATATTAGGTTATTATTATTATTATCTATATATATACATACATTAGGGTTAGACATTAGAAAAAAGAAAAAGCTACCAAAAAAACCTGTTTAAGTAGACGAATAGAAGAATAACCTGGAGAAAAACTGCAAGTTATTGAAGAGAGAAAAACAAGAACAAAAGCACACCATAATGACTCTGACTCTAACTTAGATGAAGAAAATAAGGAAATAGACTCTTCTCTCTTACTATCTATTTTAATGTACCAAATTATGATGAACTATTAATGGATTGTCTAGATGCCAAGAAAGAAAGAGATAAACTACTTGTTGAAGTAACTAAACTTAGTGATATCATTAATATTCACAAAATAAATTCCTCTAGCCTAGAGAAAGATAAAAAGGAACTGTCTTAACATATTAGTGCCTTCAATCTGAGTCTTGTAGAAACCAATGAGAAAAACAAAAATACTTGGGCAAGAACTTAATATTACTATAGAGATGGTGAGGAATCTGACCATGGGTGCTCAAAAGTTGACCAAATTCCTAGACTATGGAAAGCCACATGGAGATAAGAGAGGTTTTGGATACATAGATGAATAGACAACACCTTCATCATCCAAAACTCAATTTATAAAACCCATTATTGCTCAAGCAGGGAAAGTAATTTATGCACGTGATCATTCTAAGAAAATTTGGTTTGTTCTCATTTGTCATCATTATGGTAGGAAAGGAAACATTAGACCTAAATGTAGATTTCTTTATGCTTATGATTCTATCAGAAGTAAAAATGTTCCTAGGACACCTCAAAATATTTCAAAACATAAGTTTTTACTATAAGAACTATACAAAAATAGGAACATAAGAAACAAGTAACTCAAATGTCCAATATTAAAAGAGAATGGGTTAAGAAATCTGAGTTGTACTAATTTATGGCCTATATAGCGTTTAAAGCTAAATCAAATGCCACCTGGTATTTTGATAGTGAATACTCTAGACATATAACTGGGAACCGTTCTTTGTTTAAAATCTTTGAGAAATAGAATGAAGGAACATTTACCTTTGGTGATGGTAAAGCATCTAAACTTGTTGGAAAAGGTTCTATTGAAATAGAGGGTATCCTTAAACTTTATGAAGTTTCATATGAGGAAGGACTCATGGAAAACTTGATTAGCATAAGTCAAATATATGACAATGATTTTAATGTACAATTTATAAACAATCACTGTATTGTAACAAATCAAAAAGGTGAGTGTATGATTAAGGGAATCAGATCATATGAAAATTGTTATTGTATTGATACATCACCCACAGTAACATGTAACCTAGCTATCAATGACTCAACTACCTTATGGCACGAAAAACTAGGTCATATGAATTTTAAATATCTGGTTAGATTAAGTAAAACTAAGATTGTGCATAGTTTACCTATTCTCTCAAAAATTGAAACACCTTTATGTAGACCATGTTAATTGGGTAAAAAAACTAGGATCACTTATAAGAAGATCAAGAGTATCAATACTAATAGAGTATTGGAATTGATACATATTGACCTTATGGGTCCTATGAGAACATAAAGTATTGGAGGTAAGAAATATATCATAGTTGTAATAGATAACTTTTCTTGCTACACTTGGGTAGACTTTCTTAAAGACAAGTTAGATGCTTTTGAGTTCTTCATCTCATATTATACAAGAGTGTAGGTTGAAATAGGTGACAAAATAGTAACCATCAAGAGACTGAAAACATACCATGGAAAAGAGTTTGAAAATACCAAGTATGCTGACTTCTGCAAAGAACATAGTATCTTTCATGAATTCTCTGCTCCCATCACACCTCAACAAAATACAGTAGTTGAAAGGAAAAATAGGATACTTCAAGAGATGGTAAGAGTAATTTTGCATGCCAAGGGAGTCTCCAAAAGGTTTTGGGCTAAAGTTATAAATACCGTATGTCATAGTATAAATCGTGTATATCTTTGTCCAAGTATAAACCAAACTCCCTATGAGATATAGAGAGGTAAAAAAAACCTAATTTGAAATTCATGTATGTTTTCAAGTGTAAATGCTACATACTTAGAGATCGAGAATAGTTGGGTAAGTTTGATTGAAGAAGTGACGAAGGTATATTTCTTAGTCATTACCTAAATAGTAGAGCCTACAGAGTCTTTAACTGTAGAAATAATGTTGTTATGGAATCCATAAATATCATTATAGATGATATAGGTAAGCAGATTACAAGTGAAGAAGTTTCTAATGAAGAAAATTTCACAACACCTCAATTAACAATGACCAGTGTCACAATTGGAATAAAAGAAGAGGAGTTAGAGGAAAGAAAAGAAAAGAAGGAAGAAGTATCAACCTCATCAATCATAAATCCAATTCGAACTTCAAAAAGTCATCCTATTAAGAATATAATTGGAGATCCTAATGCAAGCATGGTAACAAGAAGAAGACAAATAAGTGAGGTAACCCATTTATGCTATATTTCTCAATTTGAACCAAAAAATGTGAATGAAGTCCTTAGGGATGAATTTTGGATAAACGCCATACAAGATGAGTTAGTTCAATTTGAAATAAATCATGTGTGGATATTAGTACCTAAGCTTAAAAACAAAAAATTTCTTGGAACAAAATGGGTGTTCAAAAATAAATCTGATGAGCATGACATTGTTGTTAGAAATAAGGCTAGGTTAGTAGCTCAAGGCTACACGCAATTAGAAGGAGTTGACTTTAATGAAATATTTACACCTATAACTAGACTAGAGTCAATTATAATTTTACTTGTCATTACTTGTCATATGAAATTCAAATTGAATCAAATGGATGTTAAGTTTTCCATTTTGAATGGATTTCTGAACGAGGAGGTATACGTGGAACAATCAAAAGGATTTTTTGATCCAAAATTTCCAAATCATGTTTGAAAACTTAACAAAACTCTTTATGGTTTGAAACAAGCTCCACAAGCATGTTATGAGAAACTTACCAAATATCTCTTGAACAAGGGATTTATTTGAAAGGGGGTTGATAAAACTCTATTCAATAAAAAAAGTAGTGATAAGATCTTTATTGCTCAAATTTATGTGGATGATATAGTTTTTGGATCAACATCTAGTACATTAGTGGATGATTTTGTGCATGTTATGACAAATGAATTTGAAATGTCCATGGAAGGTGAAATTACTTTCTTTCTTTGTTTGCAAATCAAACAAACTCATGATAATATATTTATTTCTCAAACCAAGTACGCTTGTAATTTTGTTAAAAGGTTTGGTATTGAAACTAGCAAGCCATTAATGACTCCTTTAGATACCAGTGCAAAAATTAAAAAGGATACTCAAGGTAAAAATGTTGATCAAACCCTTTTATAAGAGTATGATAGGTAGTTTACTCTACCTCACTACAAGTAAGCCTAACATATATTTGTATATGGATGTGTATACCCATTATTAAGCTGACCCTAAGGAATCACACTTAGATAATGTAAAGGGAATCATTGAGTACATCTCAGGAACAAGTAATTAAGGTCTATATTTTACTACTAACACTACTTATAAAATAAGTGGTTTCACAGATGCCGATTGAGCAGGCAACCAGAATTATAGGAAGAGCATATCAGGTGGTTGCTTCTACGTTAGGAACAACTTAGTATCCTGGAACAGTAAAAGAAAAAATCTATCTCACTCTCTACAGCTAAGGAGGAATACATTGATGTAGGAAGCTCTTGCACATAAATGCTTTGGATGAAAAACATGCTCAATGACTATGGTCAACCACAAGGTAGGATGCCTTTATATTATGATAACTCTAGTGTTACATGTATTTCTAAGAACCCAATTTAACATTCTAGAACTAAGCACATTGATATTAGACATCACTTTATTCGAAAATTAGTTGAAGAGAAAGTAGTGACACTTGAGTTTGTACCTATTCAAAAACAACTAGTTGATATATTCACCAAAGCCATAGACACTCAAAGATTTGAGTATCTCAGGAGTGCCTTGGGAATTTCTCCCTCAAATTGAATTAAAAAAAGAAGTAGAATCCTTATCTGGCCAACACGGTATTGGACTTATTTAATACTTACATATACATAACCTCATTTTTAGTGACTCAACACATTTTGATATTTATTCTTTAAATTATTCAACAATTTTGACTTATACACACATAAATTCTTGTACATGTGATTATCAATGTTGACATAAACTTATTCACACACTCAGAAATACACATATATGATATGCTTGAAGTTTATGAATTTTCTTGAAAGACTCTAAGACTTCAACTAATCTTGACTGTAAAATTTTATTAAGTTCTATTTCTTACTTTTTTAAAAAATTTACTACATGGAGACACCTAGTATTGAGAGAGCTACCTATTGTGATGTGTGAAGCTATCACAGTGAGCAGAGATGGCTATCTCACAAATAATGTGAAAATCATCTTGCTATGTTTATGGCTTGTGCAAAAAAAAAAAAGAGGAAAGATTGTGCAAAAAGCTACTACTTATAAAACTTGTACTTGGAATGCATAAAAAGAAAAGGCCAATAGAGGTTTAAAAAAAAGTTTCATGTGCCTCATTTATAAAATAAAGAAAAATTTAAGAAATCTTTTGGTAGATATATTTTATTTTGTGAGATTGAACACTCGATTATAATTTTATATGATAAGTGTTATTTTTTTCTTTTGAGTCTTTCTTGATAGGTCATAAATGAATTAATTGACATATTTATGGAGTTTAAACATATATATTATTTTAAGTAAATTTCAATATGTGTCATAGTTATAAAAGATATACCTAACATACGATTATGTGAAACTCGAGCATTTATTCGGATTTTCTTGATAAACTTGATAGTAAGCCTAAAAATAAGTTTACAGGTAAATATTTTGTCAACGAAAATAAGTAACACTTATAGTCCTTACAAAGTCTCCCTTTGACATTTTCGTGTTGTAAAACCCCTCACTCACTACATGACACTTATAAAAATAAGATAAAAATACAATTATATCTCAGACTCCATAGGGGAACTATCCTATGATTTGGTGAATCCATTATCGGTGCAACTTGACAAGCTTGTTAAGTAACAAAAATGACACAGACAAAGAATACGGAAATTTGGATTGAAAGCCTCATTTTACCTTAGTTCAGTTTATATATAAATGAGCAAAGTGTAAAGAATAGTCATGTAGTATGCATTCATACCAATCAAGCTTAACATAAGCTTAACTAAATATGTTCTCCCCCTATATGCACCAATCAAAATAAAATATGGAAGTGAAATGAAATCCTCCCCCCTTTTTTGATATACGAAAAGGGTAAAGCATTGAACAAAGCAATAAAGCTAAACTTCCTTTAAAGATAGAGTAATGTAAAAGAAGATTAATGCAGAAGTGTAATGTGATTAAACTCTCCCTAATTTCTACGACTCTTTAACTTAGAACCAATTAAAAAGTTAATAAATAAGATGTAAATGAATAAAAATTTGACATTTTAAATTTTCATAAATAACCACATAATATATTAAACTCATTTAATTACAAACGAGCACACAACCAATTAAAAACTCATCATCTTTTATAACTCAAATTTTGATTTTTATCATATAAATAAACAAGTATAGTAGAAAAGGTACACAAACACATTTCACACATATAATGACATATTGGCATTTACTTAAAATAGTATATATGTTTAAACTCCAAAAATATGTCAATTAATTCATTTATGACCTATCAAGAAAGAATCAAAAGAAAAAAAATAACACCTATCATATAAAATTATAATCGAGTCTTCAATCTCACAAAATAAAATATATCTATCAAAAGATTTCTTAAATTTTTCTTTATTTTATAAATGAGGCACATGAAACTTTTTTTTAAACCTCTATTGGCCTTTTTTATGCATTCCAAGTACAAGTTTTATAAGTAGTAGTTTTTTGCACAATCTTTCCTTTTTTTTTTTTGCACGAGCCATAAACATAGCATGATGACTTTCACATTATTTGTGAGGTAGCCATCTTTGCTCAGTGTGGTAGCTTCGCACATTACAGTAGGTAGCTCTCCCAATACTAGGTGTCTTCATACGCTAAAGTTTTTTAAAAAGTACGAAATAGAACTCAACAAAATTTTACAGTCAAGATTAGTTGAAGTCCTAAAGCCTTTCAAGAAAATTCATAAACTTCAAGCATATCATATATGTGTGTTCGTGAGTATGTGAATAAGTTTATGTCAACATCGATAATCACATGTACAAGAATATGTGTGTGCATAAGTCAAATTGTTGACTAATTTAAACAATAAATATCAAAATGTGTTTGAGTCACTAAAAATGAAGTTATGTATATGTAAGTATTAAATAAGTCCAATACCGTGTTTTCTAGATAAGGATTCTACTTATATTTGTTTTAAAATTCAATTTGAGAGAGAAATTCCCAAGGCACTCCTGAGATACTCAAATCTTTGAGTGTCTATGACTTTGGTGAATATATGAACTAATTGTTTCTCAGTAGATACAAACTCAAGTGTCACTACTTTCTCTTCAACTAATTCTCGAATAATGTGATGCTTAATATCAATGTGCTTAGTTTTAGAATGTTAAATTGGATTCTTAGAAATACATATAGCACTAGAGTTATCACAATATAAAGGCATCCTACCTTGTGGTTGATTGTAGTCCTTGAGCATGTTTTTCATCCAAAGCATTTGTGTGCAAAAGCTTCCTACAACAATGTATTGTTTCTCGGCTGTAAAGAGTGAGATAGAATTTTTCTTTTTATTGTGTCAGGATACTAAGTTCTTCCTAACGTAGAAGCAACCACCTGATATGCTCTTCCTATTATTTTGGTTGACTGCTTAGTCGATATCTGTGAAACCAATTATTTTACAAGAAGTGTCAATAGTAAAATATAGACTTTAATTACTTATTTTTGAGATATAATCATGATTTTATTTATATTATTTAAGTGTGATTTCTTAGTACAAGCTTGATAATGGGTATACACACGTACACTAGAAGAAAACCTCCCAAAAAACTGCAAGTTGCCGAAGAGAAAAAAAACAAGAGTGAGAGTTGATTATCAATATATATTAATTAGGAATCATAAAGATAGTATATATATCTTATAATCTTTTAAAAAAAATATGATTGTTTTGTATTTGTTCTATATGAAAAAACTAATAACACATTAAAGATTTTATATAGCATTTTATTCTCTTTAGGTGCACATATGCAATGTGAATCCTCCATCTAAAAATCTAGAACTCCATTCGCAATTTATTCATTTAAATTGAAGATACGTAAAACCCATCAAATAATCAATCACAATAGATATATATATTACACTATAATCATCCTTTTGGATTGTTTTGATATTAATAATAATAATAATATTCATTTAATTTAATGGTTTTTTATTTAGCTCGATTGCTAAAAAAAAGTGCTCCAATGATATTGACTAACTCCATTGATTTCATGAGCTTGGTTGAAAATTGGCTTAAAACTTTGGGTTGATTTTTTAAAAAATCAGCATAATATTGACACGTTATGATTTGCATCCATTTTTAAAACAGTAGCAAATACCTAATTTTGGTGTAGTAAATTTTTACCTCTAAGATTATATATCTAAACAAAAAAAAAAGGGCATAGATAAATACAACAACATGTCGAAACATTACACTAAAAGAAATCTTTTTTTTTAACTAAATCAATAAACGAAAACTTAGGAAAATAAATGTGATTTAAATCTAGATTTCGAAGAGAAAAAATCACAAATTTTAGTTGATTTTATATATTTATTAAAATAAAAAATAAATAAAACTTTGGGAGAGAAAGCCAACTTAATTAAGCAAAAATGATATCTCTCTCTGGTTGACTAAATCTAAAAGATGAAGACAAACAGAAAAACAAAAGAGAGAATGATAAGGTTGAGAAAGGAATATCATGAACAATAATTAAATATATATTTATTATATTTTTTAGCACTAGCAGTTAACTTTTAAAATCGGACTAGATTGTAAGATTTTTCTTGGAAAAAAAATATTAAATTATGATATAAAATATTAAAATATTTTAATATTAATATTTTCTACTCTTCAAATATCAATTCCGTTTTATCTATCTGACTTCAAAATTTCTAACTATCCGATCAAATCTTAAATTATTTTAAAAAAATCAACCTATTATACTTGGAACACCCCTAACTATATATATTGGCCATCCTTTTCATCATGAAAAACCTTTGAAAGCATTAAAATATATTTCATAAATATTCAAACATTATTTTTATTTTAATAAAATTTAATCAATTTCGTTTGATTCCCGATTAGGTTTATTCTCACTTGGAATATTCGACAAAATCTTATCTTATTTATTTCAAAAATCTGTGAGGTCAGCTTTCCATTGAGTGGTGGGTTGAAATTACTTTTTCAAATTCTGTTTATTATCGTCTCAAATAAGAAAAACAAATCTATTTATGACAAACAGTTACAAATTAAATAAATAACAAGCCTCACTAGTAACTTTTACAAATTGCTTTAAATGCCATAATTTTTATAATTTTCCTACGATGCCTCATTTTCATATAAACTTATAAACTACATATTCGTTTCTTCAAGCTATATATATATAAATTATAATTATTTTTAAAACGTAGATATTCATATTCATTTCCACGTCATCTTAAGATACATTTAATAATAATTTTTTATGGAATTAACGAAGAGAGAGAAAAAAAATGAAATTAATTTACTCGTATTATATGGTTTACATCACACACAATCCATGATTAAGAGAAAATAGCCTAACAGAGGAAAGTGCCTTATTGAAATGTATAGCTTTGGTTCCTAAATACTCATTCCAAGTAACTGGCTTATATAAAGGAGGATGTGTTGGATCTACTAATCTGGAAATTGGTGAAATTTGAGCACTATCGGGTGGGCCATGAAGATAAGCAACAGATAACCGACATTGGGTCCGATTCACTATAGCTCTGTGTAAAACACTTGTATACAACCCATTTGACAAAATGTGGAGGAGATCACCTACATTTATAATAAGTGCACCATCAACTGGTGGAACTGTGACCCACCCAATGTCTTCCTTAAGGACTTGCAACCCACTTATGCTATTTTGGTATAGTATTGTAAGGAGTGTTGAATCGGTGTGAGCAGCTAAACCCATGGCCCGATCCGGATCCGGACATATTGGATAGTAGTTTAATTGTAAGGCTGCGCTTTTAGTTTCACCTTCATGGGTTTGGCCATCCCATTTGATGTCTGATTCAGATACACCTAATGCGCTTAACATTAACCACATTAATCTCCCTGCTAGATTCTTCATCTCCATTTGGTACTCTTCAATTATATCACTATTGATTAAAGAAAGATCATAGTTAAATTACAACCCAGTAGTACGTGTGATTAATTATAAGGGAATATATATATATATATATATATATATATATATATATATATTACTATAATCAATTTTAAAACAACTATATTTGATTCTCCAATATCTTCCAAGTGGGTCCAAAAACAACTTATCATGGTTGTGATTGTTACCAACATTTATTCCCAAATTCATTTATTAGGTTAATGTTTAATTATTAGTATATATATTTTTTGAAAATTACTAATTTAGATGGGAAAAAAATTTATACCTATTAAATTGTTGTGAAATAATTGACGTATTACCTTATAAATGGTTAAATTATTTAAATTTATTTTTTTTACTTATAATAAGTTGTTATTTTAGTTATTTTATAAGTAAACGTAAATTGATAAAAAAAAGTTATTTTGAGAAATTAGAAAAAAACAACTCTTGGAATAAACGAAAATAAATATAACACTTTAATAATATTAAACATGATTCAATTAGATGATTTTAATAGTAAATAAATCTAAATGATTATATTCAATTTGAATTGAATTAAAAATGAAATGATTTATCATATCTTTTTTAATATTTAAAATATATAAATTAAACATAAAGGTTTCTATTTTTGTTATTTTTTAATAAATTTTTTGAAAAAAAATAAACAAAACAAGTAATCTATCCAATTTTTATGTGATTGTTTTACTTTTAACTATTTTAGGTTTATATAAATAAAAAAATTTAAAACACATGAATAAAAGTTAAAAATAAATTTCATCTATAAAAAGATTATGCAATATTATTAAACCATAGATAATTTTCTTAGTTGAAAATATACATGGCATATGCTATAAGAACAGCCGATGATGTATCATAACATATTTCCATGTTACATTGGTTTTCCCTTTTAAAAATTTAAGTTGATCAAAGTAATCTAATCAATGTATCATTTACTTTTAAATCTAACATTTAAAATTCAAAATTTTAACATATGAACTTATTTTGACTTGCATGATATATAGTAACCAATTTTCACAAAATTTAAATAGACCACGTACGTATAATATGTGGACGCATCATGCACACGGAGGAAAAAAAGTTTTCGATAGTATTTGCTATGTTAACGAACTTAATGGATGATTAAGAATAGTCCACGGAAAAATCTTCTTAAATTAGACCACATATAAGATGTAACAGCCGATAATATTTTTTTTTTTTTTATGGAAACGAACCGTATCCGTATTGATATAACCTTTTGTTTTCCACCTTTTTCACAGCTATATATCACTTCTCTTTATTTATTCATATTGTCTAGAGGAATTTTATTTATTTATTTATTTGTACCTAAATAAAAAAGGAAAAAAAGATTAAATAAATAAAATGAGATATAATCACACGTGTAGAAAAATACCAGTATTTGCGGTAATTTTGGGGCCAGAGTTGGTGAAAATGTTCAAGTGGAGAGCCGACAATAGTGAACCCTTCCGACCACATAAGCTTTGGGAAAAATGAAGAAATCCGAGCCAAACCATAGCCAGAAGCACCATCTGGTGATCGAGCCGCTTTTAGCTTGAGTTGAGCCGGAAGAGAGAAAAGGGTCGAACCAACACTTTCTACATCATGAAGAAGTTTAATTGGTACCCCATGGTTTGTGACTTGGAAAATTCCCCAAGTTTTGCATGCATAGCTTATGAGATTGAGTGCATTTGAGTCCTTTAGATCAACAATTGGTACTGTCTCGTCCGAGCTAAACGCCTCTCGGGATGGATACTCGTCCGGTTTAGTCCATGCATGGGACTCGGGCAACTCATTGATCAATGAGCTGAAGTCAAGTTGCTTGTGGGTTAGATTGACCGGATGGGATCTAAAGGCTTCGGAAAGTCTTGAAGCCATAGTACTGAAAAGACCAAGAAACCAAGAACGTACTAGTTTAGTTGTTTTTGGACTTTATTTAGCTAGCTAGCTACACACAATTATTATTATTATTATATATATATATATATATGTAGCTTTGCTTGATAGGTATTAATTAGCTATAGGCCAATAGAGTAGTAGTATATATATATTTGTAGTAGCTGGGTTTAGTGTGGTGGTGCTTAGTACTACAATACTACTTAGAATAAAAATTAATATAGGATCGATGAACCAAACTAAGATAAGATTACGAGATATATATGAAATGTTTTGGTGCATTATTGTGAACGTATATATAGAGATGATTGACTACATGGTGGTGACAAGTTGCATTTTTATTCTCATTATCTTTCCATTTAGAAAGCAAGTTCGAGGAGATGGATATTTAAATTTATTTATTTTTATTATTTTTTAAAGTGGGTACAAAAGATACAGTGTAAGGTGTGAAAATAAATGAATTAAGATGTTTGTTGGATAATTATTTATATCATGTTTTTTTACATAATAAAAATGAAAATATCAAGAAATTTAATTTTAAAATATTATTATTATATTTATTTAAATTGTATAGTTAAAATATAAAAAAAAACAAATTTATAAAATTAGAAGAGAATCAAAATTTTAAAAAAATGAATTCTTTTAACTTTTAAACCAGAAAATAAAAAAATTCAAAAAACAATTAATATTATTATTTTTATTAGTATCAAACAATGTCAGATAAAAGCACACAACAAAATCCAATTTCTTGCACGAAAGAAGAGGGAGGGCCCTGCTCTATACATATGCTTTTGTAGTTTCCTATAAGCATTATAACAACAACAGTATCCAACAAAACCCGTCAGCTTTGCTCCCCCAATTATTTTATTTGTGCTAGTCTCTGTTTGCGACAGTCCTACATGACACTACTGTCATACCCCCCCGCTAACTATTATGACCAAATTGCCCCTTCATTTTGTATATCTAACATCTCAATGTGATTCTCTAATTTTTTAGCTAAAATAGCTAGCTACTAATTTTTGCATAACCCACTCCACCACACTTTCTATCATGGAATATTACTTTTTACAGATAATAATCGATAAAATAATAATAAAGTTTAATCAATTTTAAAAGCTAATCAAAATTTAACGTATATTTAACACACAACTATTGAAACCTTTTTCTTAATACTAAACTTTAAATCTAATATTATATAAATATTTAACAAACTAATATTAGTATGACCAAACATTTTTAAAATGAAAATTACCTTAAAAATGGTTATCAATCATTTGTTGCTTAAATATCTATTTCAAATTTATATATTATTGAGTTTAAAATTTGAAATTTTGTGTTAAAAAAAGTTCATGAATCAATATATTAATTGTGTCAAAGTTTAGTAGCTTTTATAAATTGTGTAGCAAATAATTGTTGCTAGTCAAAAAGTTAAAAAGGGTGATCTATATAAATAGTTATTATGTTTTTATATATTTTATATTTTAATCTTTTTTTCTGGTGAATTTGTTCATTTATTTTCTTTTAGTTTTCATACATTAGTAGTATCCTTAATTATTTGTATTTTTACACTTTGTTTCTCTTTTTATTCATTTTTCAATGTTAAATTATACAAATAGTTTATATATTTCTTTATATTATATAGTTTGGTACCGTTATTATTTTTATTTTTATTTAATCGTTTTATTTTTTTATTTTTAATACTTTAATATCTTTTGTTTTTCATAATTTGTTCTCTTTTTTATTTTTAAAATTTGAAATTAAAATTTAAAAGTATTAAAAAATTAAAGGATTAAAATTTAAAAATCATATAAATTTATTTTTAAATTAGAAAATTTAGAAGAATTTCTATGTCAAAATTTTGGTTTTGGTTTCGGTTTCGGTTTCGTTATCCTAGTAACATAATGTATAACAAACAAAAATGTAAGTAAATTAAAAGATTGCATTAAATCCTAGTAACATAATTTATATTTCAGGTAATCAAAAATATTGAAATTATTAATAATTCTAGCCATGCTACTTTTATTCGAACCAATTAAAACTACTTTTAATATAAGCACGTACAGAGTTCTGGCATACTTAAATAGAAAGACCATATAAATAAATAAAAAATTCATGAAAAAAATTCTCTTTCTAGAATTTTCAACAACTGTTCTAATCCAGTGATCAAATTCATCTTCTACTATCGATTAGTTTGAAATCTAGGTGCAATAATTCTCTCGTTTTAGTTGTGCTAGTTTATTGATTCAAGTCTAGAATTAAGCTCAATTGATCAAAGCTATAGTAGATGATAAGAAGCAAGGTAATGTAATCATGATGTTTTCTCGCTTATCTTCTTGTCAATTTCACTGTTCTATTCAATATTCTTGAACTTGTTTGAGCTGCGATAGGGACAATCTTGTGCCATCTCATTAATTTCTGCTTTGTAGTGAGAATATAGGTGCTTTGAGTCTCTAACCAGGTAGTTTTTCTCCCTGGAAGTCGTTCTACCTTTTTAGGATATTGCTTTTCTTTATGGTTGTTTGTTCAAGAGGATCAATCTATTGAACTAGTGATTTGCTAAGAATGATGGTGTTAACTTGGAATGCTCAAGGAATTAGACAATCTGACACTGTCAATGCATTATTTGATGAGTGCACGGAAAACCTATCGTCCTGATATTGTCTGTTTAATGGAGACAAAGGCAAACTGTGGAACGTGCAACTAGGTTGTGTAGAAGGCTTGGATTTTCAAATTATATGGTTGTTGAATGATAGGTCCTGAACGTGCCAAGCTGCGCGCTTCCGCGCACAGAGAAGAGACTAAGGCACATGGCTTCAACCTAGAGCCATGACAAGGCTTGGTAGATGAGGGGACCACCCCAATTCGTTAGGAAGAACCATCAAAGCCGTTAGGAGGAAGCTTCTCAACCTCTGACACGAACGTAGTGGCGCAACAAACCGATTGATTTTCTACTACCTTTCTTTCTGTTGTTTTATGTTGTTTTTGTATTTTTCTTTCAAGTTATTCTGTTCTATTAGGCTATATAGAGAGCCGAAGAACCTTTGAAATGAACACAAGAAATATATATACAATTTACCTCTCTTCTTTGTGTTCTCTCCTTTTCTCCCTATCTTCTGGAAATTACCTTATCAATGGTATCAAATTCATGGATACCAAGGGAAAATCCAACGCTGAGTTTCGCAATGAAGTAGTGGAAACCTTGCCTTGGCATGAATCAAGCTTTAATAAGGTAGACGCTGCCTTAAGGGCAATACTCACCAAGTTACAGGCGCTTCGTGCCTCTCGAAACCGCCCTGAGGACAACCCATTCTCAAGGGAATACAACCCACATCCAAATCATCACAACCCTCGAAACCCTAATGAACTACCACGCTCTCACTTTAAGCTTTCATTTCCAAACTTTGCTGGTGAAGATCCCACTGGCTGGATATACAAAGCTGAGTAGTATTTCGAGTTCACTAACACCACACCAGAACAATGAGTGCAATTGGAATCATTTCATTTGGATGGTATTGCCTTACAATGGCACAAGTGGCTCACTAAGTTTCGTGGATCACTCACTTGGGAAGAGTTCACCCACGCCATACAATTGAGGTTTGGGACAACTGATTATGAGGATCCCTTAGAAGCTCTAACTCGACTTAAGCACACCTCAAGCGTAGCTAACTATTAGAGAGCGTTTGAGAAACTTTCTCATAGAGTGGATGGTTTGCCAGAGGAATTTCTAATAAGCTGCTTCATTGTTGGACTAAGAGACTATATCAGAATTGAAGTTAAAATTAAACAGATTGAAGAGAAGAATCTACTTTAGAGGAAAACCATTCAATATCCTCGTTATCCAACAACCTCAGTAGCAGTAAGAGCTTCACCTAACCCTACTGTTGGTGTGCTAGGACTACTGATGAGCGAAAACCGACATCATCGATTCTTGCCAATACTTTGATTTTAATATTTATAAAACTCTCGCAAGTGCACGAATCATTTCGAAGAAAATGATAAGGATACTCCCAAGGTCGATCTAAGGAAGGAATGTATGTGGTTTTTAATTTATTATTCAAACTTTTAAAAACGAAATTAAATCCTAAACATCCTGTCAGGATATTTTGGGTTTTGTGTTTTTAATCTAATTACATAAAATTAAACATAGATTCAATAAACATTTATGCAAATTTTATCATTTATTATGGCGGAGTATTTATGGATATAATAACTAAGTTAATTATGCTTGCTCATATTATTTAAGTTATTAAAGATATGAATTGATATTTATTGATTCTCCCTTTTTTGTATGAATACCACCTTTGGTGGGGTTAGATATTCTTTGTTAACTAAACAAATCAATTAACACCTATGGGTGGGGTTGATAACTAATATGCTTAATTAAATTAATTCCTTTTTCTAAGAGATTGAAAGTGAACCATTTAAATGCCACCTTTGGTGGGGTTAGGCAGTTTAAACTTTATTCAAGGGGTCCAAATTAAACCTAAGAATTTAGTTATCCGAGTACTAACTTTCAAGTTTTAAAACCACTACCGAAAACATGTTGTCAATACATTTTCAGATAATAATTCTTATAAAAACTTTTAAAATAGAGCTTTACTCTAACTATCAGGCGATTGTACCATCAAATAAAAGAGCACTACTCTAAATCAGACCGGATAACTAAACCTTAAAATCTAATTTTCAGGTTTAAGTTTGTAATGAAAAATAATATATTTCTCTCTAACATTCTTAATATAAAATCTTGAATAAAAACAAAATCAATTCATTTTAAAGATTTTTACCTATTTAATATTTCGCAAGCATAACAACGTTATTATTACATCATGTTTATTAACAGCCAGCACAGTTAAATTTAATCACAGACAAATTAAATATAACATGTAAGAATAAAGCATAAAAATAACTGTAAAGAAAATAAAATCCTTACAGAACTTCGACGCTATTCCCGTTGCTAGAAAACCTCCAAGCGGAATTTGCACTTCCATTTATTGAATCAAAAAGCTAAAAAATTACAAAAACATAACTAGTTCTTCCCAAAAAGGGAAGAACTCTAAAACTAAGAGAAATTAACTAAAAACTAAAAAAACCTAAAAATCTAAGAAAAGAGAGAAAGAAAGGAGAGAGAAGTGTGTTTTGAAGTGAAGGGAAGGGGGTATTTATAGGTGAGGATGGAGAGAAAAAATGAGTAAAAAAATGTAAAAACGCGTAATGGAATTACTGAGGTCATTGATGATATCAGCATGATGTCATGGGGGGCAGCTGCACGTGAAAAATGGGGCGAAACGGGCGTCCGCGCGCAGAGGTAGTTGGGCGCGCGCGGATGAACAGTAGCCGCGCGCAGCTTGGCGTAGATGAATAGTAGCCGCGCGCGCAGCTTGGGGCGGATGAACAGTAGCCGCACGCGCGGTTGGGCGCTGGGGCACGGCGGCACGATTTTGTCCTTTTTGACCCATTTTGTCCAATTTTTCCATATTTGTTGACTTTTCCCCATTTATTTATTAATATATTTGTGATGTATTGCTTCCAGTATTCCTTTTTGAGTCTTTAAGTTGCATTTTTATGCCAAAATACCTGAAAAATAATAAAAATACCCGTGATTCCGAAAAAGACAAATTTATATAAATATATGATAAAACATATAAATATATATATATATATTTTTAATCAATTAATGTGCATAAAATCATGGTTATTTTAGTGCTTTTTGAGCACTCATCAACTACCGCCCCAACAATGTCCAAACTGAGCACCAACTACTTTTTGTTGCATCACTAACCAAGAAGCACGAGAGCGTCGTGATAAAAAGCTATGTTACTACTATGATAAGAAATTCATAACTGGCCACCGCTGTGCGCGTCCATAGCTATTTATGATAGACAAATCTCACCAAAATCTCACAAGTAATCCTAAAAACAATCGGCTGGAATAAGAACCTTACGAGGTAATGCCTGATATATCATTTCATGCTATAGTAGGAGCTGAACATCCTCAAACCATACGAGTAATAGGACAGTTAGAAAATAAGAAAGTATTAGTATTGATCGATAGGGGCAATACTCATAACTTCATTGATCAAGCCATGTCCATCCATTATGGATTAGCCATCACCAAGGAAAAGAAGCTAGAAGTGATAGTGACCAATCGTGAAAAGGTAGAATGCGATGGACAATACTGTAACCTTACCCTCACCATCCAAGGGTACCAGTTCAATATAGACTTCTATGCCCTTCTATTTGTAGCCTGTCAGTTGGTTTTGGGTGTCCAATGGCTAGAGACCCTAGGCCCCATCGAGATGGACTATAAAAAGCTAACCATCGGCTTCAAGGTGGAAGGTGTTTCTCACAAGCTCCAAGGGTTAAGGCACACAAACATTGTGGCCTTAACCTGCAAGGAAACTCAGAATCTACAGGGTACAGGGTTGTTCCTTTAGATAATTCACAATAAACCCTCCAGTGAACAGATTACAACTCATTTCCTTGAGATAGAAAAGTACTGGAAGCATTCCCTCAATTGTTTGAACCTCCAACCAACCTTTCTCCTGAGAGATTACATGATCATCGTATTCCTCTACAACTTGAAACTGGACTAGTAAATGTGATACCCTACCGTTACCCTTACTACTAGAAAACTGAGATAGAAAAAATGGTATAGGAACTCCTGCACTCCAACCTAATTAGACCTAGCAATAACCCTTTTTCATCACCAGTTTTATTGGTAAGGAAAATAGATAGAGCTTGGAAGTTCTGTGTGGACTATAGGTCCCTGAATTACATTTCTGTCAAAGATAAATACCATATACCTATCATAGATGAGATGTTAGATGAACTACATGGGGCCAAGGTATACTCCAAACTAGATTTGCAATCAGGGTACCATCAAATAAGAGTTTATAAGGAGGATATCCCAAAGACGGCCTTTAGAACACATGAAGGCCACTATGCATTCCTTGTGATGCCTTTTGGCCTAACCAATGCCCCAGGCACTTTCCAAAGTTTAATGAATGATCTCTTCAGGCCTTATCTCAGGAAATTTATATTAGTTTTCTTTGAAGAAATTTTAGTGTATTCTCAATCGTGGGAAGACTATACACTACATCTAAAAACTGTCTTACAGGTACTAATGGCTAATATTTTGTTTACTAAACCATCCAAGTGTCGCTTTGGGGTGTTGTAAGTAGAGTACCTAGGCCACCTAATATCTGAACAAGGAGTTTCTGTGGACCTTGCAAAAATCTGTGTAGTAGTAGAGTGGCCAACACCAACCACAGCTAAAGGATTCAGAGGGTTCCTAGGGTTGGTCGAATACTACAAGAAATTCATTAAGCAGTTTGGTGGAATAAAAAACACCCATCACTTCCCTACTAGCGAAGGAATGATTCCAATAGAATGAGGTTACAACCAAGCCTTCTAATAATTAAAAGAAGCACTGACTTCCCCACCTCTCTTAAGGTTACCTAATTTAACTCAAGACTTTATGGTTGAATGTGATGCGAGTGGCATAGGGTTGGGAGCAGTTTTAACTCAGGAAAACCACCCAGTGGCTTACCTCAACGTTGCACTAAAAGGGTCAACTGTAGCTCTGTTAACCTATGAGAAGGAAATGTTAGCTGTGGTTAGGGCTATCAAGTTATGGCGCTCTTATCTGTTTGGGAAACCATTCACAGTACGCACAGATCAGAAGAGCCTTAAGTACCTTCTAGAGCAAAGGATCACCACCCCAGCTTAGGCAAGATGGTTGCCTAAGTTGCTCGAGTATGACTATCAAATTGAGTAAAAGAAAGGCTTAGAAAATTAAGGAGCAGATTCCCTATCAAGAGTGGTGGAATTCTAATTAATCTCCATTTCTCAGCCCCAAGCCACTTGGTGGTCTATTCTCCAAAAAGAAATCCAACAATATCCATTCTATGAGAAACTCCAAGCCAGAGTCTCCACTAGTGAGACACACAACATATATAAATGTGATGGGGTATGTTTCAAAGGGGACAAGGCTTACCTCAATTCACAATCTTCTCTAATTCCTCAGATACTAGTTGAGTGTCACTCATCCCCAATGGGAGGCCACTTCGAATTCCACAGAACACTCTCTCGCATAAAAAAAAATTTCAACTGGCCTACACATGCAGAAAGGAGTGAAAGAGTTCATACACTCGTGTGACATCTGCCAAAGGTGCAAGCATGATTGCATGAAATTAGCTAGACTATTACAGCCTCTACCAATTCCTGCTAAAAGCTAGACAGAGATCTTAATAGATTTCATTAAGGGGTTGCCTCCATCAAAGGACCATACTATGATTATGGTAGTGGTCGATCGTTTGACAAAGTATGCTCACTTCATAGCAATGTGATACCATTTTACTACAATAACTATTGCCAAGGCTTTTGTAGCCAACGTGGTGTGTTTGCATGGCATCCCTACTTTAATAGTAAGTGATAGACATAAGATATTTGTTAGTTCTTTCTGGAAAGCCTTATTCAAACTATAAGATACCAGGCTATGTATGAGTTCTAGTTATCACCCTCAAATTTATGGTCAACCAGAAGTGGTCAACTGCACCTTAGGATGGTATCTACGTTGTTTCACTAGGGAGCAGCCAAGCCAATGGAAAGAGTGGATACCTTGGGCAGAGTATAGTTACAATACATCTACACACTCCTGCACAAGAGGTGACACCTTTTGAAGTAGTTTATGGCACCCCACCTCCACACATATTGGCTTACATTATAGGTACTTCCAAAGTCCAAATGATAGATGAATGCTTACATGATCGGGATCTCATTTTGCATGATCTACGCCATCATCTCCTACAAGCTCAAAATCACATGAAGTGTCACGCTGACCAATACCATAGAGAAGTATCCTTCGCCATGGGGGACTATGTGTACCTTCGCCTTCAGCCATATAGACAAATATGTGTGGCTTTCAGAGCTACCATGAAGTTAGCTCCACGTTTCTATGGTCCTTACAAAATCGCAGCTCAAATTGGAGCATTGGCTTACAAGCTGGCTTTGCCCCCTGATTCTCAGATCCACAATGTCTTTCATATTAGCCGACTCAAAAGACACCTAGGAAAATACACACCACTACTCACTCAGCTACCTCCTATCTCATATAACTCCACAATGATTCCATAGCCTGAAACTATCTTGGATAGAAGAGTGATCCAAAAGGGAAATTATCGACTAAAATCATAAATTCTCGTGAAATGGGTTGGAGCCTCTTTAGTGGATTCTACCTAGGAGAATGAATATAGATTCTCTAAGACATATCCAGCCTTTATCCTTGCGAAGAAGGATTCTCAGGCAGGGAGGAGTTGATAGTTACTGAATGCCCCAAGATGCACGCGCTAAGTGTAGAGTGTGTGCATCCGTATGCAGAGAAGAGGCTAAGGCACGTGGCTTCAACCCAGAGCCATGACAAGGCTCAATAGATGAGGAGGGACCACCCCAATTTGTTATGAAGGACCACCAAAGCCGTTAGGAGGAAGCTTCTCAATCTTTGACACGTACGTAGTGGTGTGAAAAACCGATTGATTCCCTACTACCTTTTCTTTCCATTGTTTTCTGTTATTTCTGTATTTTTCCTTCAAGCCATTCTATTCTGTTAGGCTATATAGAGATTCGAGGAACCTTTAAAATTAACATAAGAAATATATACAATTTACCTCTCTTCTTTGTGTTCTTTCATCTCTCCCTATCTTCTGGAAATTACCTTATCATTCAACTTGTAGGAGATTCTAAACTCACTGTTGGAATTTTTGTAATATGGCTTGAAAATGTTGATGTAATTTCTATGTTTAACAATGATAGTACTGTGGATGTGGAGATTGGTGGCTTTGGTAGTATGAAGTTTGTATATATGGTGTTAGAGATGAGAGGTTGAAGCATGAAGAGTATAATGGAATTGCAAGATCTTAAGGATATGAGCCTCATCCTTGGGTGATTGCTGGGGATTTTAATGAGCTATTATGTAGCATTGAGAAAGAAGGAAAGGTTGGTTTTGATTTTATAAGATCAAGGAGGTTAAGATAATTTATCAATGGTTGTGATGTGTTTGATATCAAAGCAAAGGCATGCTTCTACACTGAGGAATGACAGAATGATGGGGATTTTTTTCAAGAGAGGTGGGATAGGGTATTGGTAAACTCATCACAACATGCTTATTTGTGATTTTGAACCAAATTTGAGAATTCAAAAAGGAGAATGTTTAAGTATGAAATGAAATGGCATAAGGACAAAGATTATGAAGAGACTATGAGGGAGGAATGAAATTTCATCAAGTATGGTAAGCCTATGGGAGATTTACTAAGGAAATTGAGAAGCACAAGAAGAAGGTTGAGAGTTTGGAGTAAAGTTTTGCATGGAACCCTAAAAAGGGATTTTTGAACTGTCTAAAAGCTGAGGGTTCTAGAGGCTTAAGGAGTAACTGGTTAAGAAGAGAAAAAACAAGTAAAGAAAGAGATTTGTAATTTTTGGAGAAAAAGGAAAATATAGTAGGGACAAAAAACTAGGGTAAAATGGATTAACTATGGGGATAGGAACATAAAATTCTTCCACCAAACTATGACTTGTCACAGGAATTATAATAGGGTTGTAAAATTGTGTGCTCATGGGAGTGTGTGGCATAATGATCCTGATGTGATTTCTAAGTCAATTAATGATCATTTTTTTAAATGTGATTTTTCAAACTTAGAGATGTCAAGGGTGGGAGGAGGTTTTGGAGGTTGTTTAACCAGTGGTTATTGAGACCATGAATTAGAAGCTCATTAGAACTCCCACAATTGATAAGATTAAGAAGGAATTCTTTAGTCTTGGCAAGACTAAGGCTACACGCGTGATGACTTTAATGGCTCCTACTAGTATAAGTATGTGAAAAATAATGTAAGAACAATATTACCGATATATTGAAATGTACTCATTGGGTTGAGTCGCGGACTAGATCACTCTCTTTAAGCCTTTTCATGACTCTGCCCAAACTTGTGCAAGAAAACACAACCTCGTCCTTCCCATGATAAAATAGCCCATAATCTTTGCTTTCTATCTCGAAACTTTACTACACTGATGAATTCCGGAATACTACACCTCTAAAGTTTATGTTTCTCTAAAAACTCAAAAATTAATTTAATATCTTCTTCTTTGATCTATAAGAGTTATTTCAAATGATTTGTTTAAACTGAGAGCTAAAGCTCTCTATTTATAGTTTGAGAAAATGTGTGACAATTATGATAAATAACAGTAATGTTTGGGTGGAAAAGTAACAGCCATATCTGAGTGGAAAAGTAACGGTCATATTTGAGTGCAAAAGTAACGGTCATATCTAGGTGGAAAAATAATTTTAATAAAAAAAATTCCAAAAAATAAAATACCACATCACACACATACACACACGCACTCGGACTTGGCTCGACACGGCACGGCCGGTTGGTTGGACGGACAGTGGAAACAGCACGAGCATGCGAGTGGACTCACATTTTCCTATGTCCTCTTCCCTTCCAAAAAAGTGGGTTCCCCTTAGGGCCCAAACCCAATAGTCAATCTTTTTTCTATTTACACATCTCGTAAGTGATGTAAAATAGCAATGTGGGATAAAATTTTAAGTGACTAAAATTTGGAACTTATTCTCATCATTTGCTTTTATTTATTTGATGTGGTGAATGCTCAAGAATTTCTTTGAAAATATTTTTTACCAGCATCAAGAAATGAAAGAAATATAACATCGGTACCTAAGTTCTTAATGCATGAAATTCCTATTCAGTTTAGACCTATTGTTCTATGTAATTTCTTGTACAAAATCATTTCAAAAGTCTCAGTCACAAGGCTAAAGCCTATTATGCTTGCCATAATTTCATAAGACTAGGGTGTTTTTTGGATAGAGGCATATCCAGGATAACAATATAATTTTTGAAAGTTCGTTTGGTTATGGATTTAAATATCTAGTCAGTGAAAGTATGGAAAATTAAATTTTTGTGTGAGGTCAAACAACCAATCACATATACGTAAAGTAAGGCAAAGATAAAAGTACCAGTATATGAGATTTTTAAGTGATAACAACATAAGCCATACCAAAGATTTAGGAGGAAAACCACCAATTCACCATATCACCTAACTATTCACTATGAAAAATAAGTATCTAGTTACAACACTGACTCAAAATACCCATTAAGATATATTCACAAGTAATATACTTACAATTCGTTGTTATGATCATAGTCTCCATAAGATAGGCATTCGGATCCAAACAAGTGTTCTGACAAACTTGAGTTCCATCAGTGAATCGAACTCACACCATTTTTACATGAAAAATTAGCACATAAACACAAGTACAAGTATATGTCATAGAGTAGATTTAATAATAAAAAATCCTAACTAATTGAATTAAACAGTATATCACATAAATCAAAGTCAACTAACAACTCTAAAACAATCAGTTTAAAGTACAATAACACAATTATTATTGTGAACTTGTTAATTCATCAAACACAACAAAAAATGTTTAATGGATTAATTTAATGAAAAAGTCTACTTTAAAACTTTTAGTAAAACAAGAGAGAGAATAAACACAGCACAATTAAGCTCTTATGTGATTATATTTGTATTTATTGAATATTTTGAAACACCTTAAGTTAAAGTATAATTACCATATTATCCATAAAATCAACTAAAACACTTTTTAAAAATAAAGACAATACCATAAAAAGTCAATCTAAGTCTTGATATAAATACGTTTTTAAATCAGATAAGTGATTGTCCAATCGATCTAACTAAGTACTCGATCGATTGAACATCCCCTCAATCAATCTAGTGATCATTTAATTAATACTCAAAAATTGGTGGATTTATCGAGTGATTTAACGCAATCGATCGAGTAAATCACTCGATTGATCTATATAATAAAATAAGTATTGTTATGTATATATTTTTCACTAAAGTAATAAATTACTTATTTTTTTGCTAATAAAATAATTATTTTTTTATATTTACTCTTTTATAAAGTAACAAATGAATTAACTATTTATTTTAAGATTATTTTTCATAATTTTATATAAAATTTTAACATTAATTTTTCATCTTATTATAGTTAAAGACTTTTATTTTCTTTTATTTTTTAATATAAATAATTTTAGAGCAATAATAATTATTATTGATCAAATTTAAATCATTTACATGTACAAATGCACGAGTCCAAAACTAGTATATATAAAAAGTGAGAATGTATGGTCGACGACCACTTATATTTTTTTATACCAATAAATATCAAAATATCTATATAATAAATACATTTTTATGTTTTTATGTTATTTTTTACATTAATAAATATAAAAAATTTCATATAATAAATATATTTTATATGAATGGTTATTTTGTATAATACAATTATTTTTATTACCTTAAACGTACGGTTAATAATTACTCATTTAATGAGTATTAAATCAATTTATTTGTGAGTATATCATATTTTTGTTGAATATCTATATAATAAATATATTTTTATAAAAAGTTATTTTATATAATACAATTATCTTCATTACATAAAGGGTAAAAATTCATAGAGTTAATGTTTATCTAATTATTGAGTGTTCGATCAATTCGCTATAATCATATCATATATATTGTGATTTTTTTCTTTTTGTTATTTTTTACACTCATAAATATCAAAATATTCATATATTAAATACATTTTATATTTTTTATATTTTTTAGAATAATAAATACCAAAATGTCCATATAATAAAAATATTTTTTTATGAATAGTCATTTTGTATAATGTAATTATTTTTATTATATTAAATGTAACAATTTATAAAACTAATGTTTATCCATTTAATAAGTGCTCTATTAATTCACTTGTGAGGATATCATACTTTTGTTTAATATCCATATAACAAATATTTTTTATGAATAGATATTTTATATCACACAATTATTTTTATTACATTAAGGGTGATAATTTGTAATTACATATTTAATGAGTTTGATCAATTCACTTATAAGTAGATTATATTTCTTTTGAACTAATATTTTTATGTCGATATTATATCATATCTTATATTAATTAAAAAAATAGTCAATTAATATAAATTAATTTTCAAGAAAAATATTTATTAAATTCAATTAAGTCACCTAGGATTAAATTTTTAAATAGTAAAAATATTAATTAAATATTTATATATTATTATGTTATATTTGATTTATTTATTAAATAAAGTTATGCAATTATTATAAACATCATAATAAATCTTTCATATTTATATTGTATTTGAATTCTATTCCTCATAAAAAATTACTATTATATATTTATTCATCACTAACGTAACAAATTAATTAACCATTTTTTAAGAGTATTTTTACAAACCACTTTATATGACATTTTAACATCAGCTTTTTAATTACAATAAAATATTTTAAAAATTTATGTTCATAAACTTAACTTAAAAATTTATATTCAAAAACTTAATTTTTTATTTTATTTTATAAAATAAATAATTTAAAATAATAACAATTATTTCTCAATAATTAATATTACTATTTATTTATTAAATTTAAATTATGAACTCGTGCGGATTTCTTCTAATGATTTTCTCTTCTTCTTCCTTTCTATATATCTTATTCTTCTTCTTTTTTCTTTTTAGCTTTAACCTTACTTCTTTTTTCTCTTTTGTACACTAATAAATATCAAAATATTTTTATTTAAATAATAATTATATAATGTATTTGATATTTGGTTGTTTTCCTTTTTTTCCTTTTTCTTCTTCCTCTTTTCTATATATATCCTTTTAGTGTTTTTTATTTTATTTTTTTAAAGTTTTAACTTTATTTCTTTTTTCTCTATTATATATTAATAAATATCAAAATATTTTTATAATAAATAATAATTATATAATTTATATTTGATAATTTTATTTTTACTAACTTTACATTTATGAATCTTGAATTATTATTTTAAAATCCATAATAGTGTTGAACTAATCAAGTTTTTTTCATGTTGAAATTTTATTATATCCAATATCAATTAAAAATTATCAACTAACTTACATTTTTTCTAAACAAAGATGTTCATAAAAATTCTTATTAAGTTCAAACATATTTTGTCTATCGTGTCAAATGCATATTTGTTATTCTATTAGATTAATTTATTTATTAAATGAAATATCACTCATATTTATATTGTATGGTAATGTTACAAAGTGTCACGCATATTACTCATAAAATAATTATTATTATAAATATATTTTTTATTAAAATAAAAAATTAATTAACTATTTATTTTAAAAATTGTTTTTCAAACCTTTATATATAAAAAGAATTAAATCAATTTTCATCTTATCACAGTAAAAGTAACCTAAAGAAAGAATATATTTAAAAAAAATTATTTTTTTTATTTTTTTAAATAAAATTTTTTAGAATAATTATAATTATTTTTTAATTAATATTACTATATATTTATCAAATTTAAATAATTAATTTGTGCATTTACATGGTTTCAAAACTAATATATAGTAAATGACATAATAATCCCGGCCGGTTGAAATGCTTGGCTACTACGTCCCCAGGGTTAGAAGAATAACAGCAAACACCATCATGGTGAGGAGAATCCTTGTGGAGTTGGCTACATCCAACCATCCTATCGCACATAAAAATTACTTTAATAATATTAGCTATTACTTTAACTAAGCATGAAATTTACCTATTTTATCACTTAAATTAATTATGCTATTATCTTTAAAAGTAAAATATGTGTTATTTATTATTTTAAGAGTATATTATTCATCAATTAAATTATTTTTTTCTCTAACTCTTATAGGGTATTTTAAAAAAAAAAATTATATTAATCTTAAATTTTATTGATTAAAAATACAATATTATCATATATTTTAAAAACAGTGAATAATTTTTCAAAATTTAAGTATGGATATATTGTCATCAATGAAGAATATATGTGACAGTTTTCATAATATAAATCATTATTATACAATTACTTTATATTAATAACAATTTTGTTTATTAACAGTGATATTAGAATGTAATTAATTTTAAAAATATAATAATTATTTTATATAATTTTATTATTACAATAATAAAAATAATTATCACAATATCTTTATACCCTTAATTTAAATTGCAACAATAACGCAAACTTAATTTATTCATGAAAGCCGGGATGCTTATAATTGAAGGTATCAAAGGTATTGCTAGTCCTTTTCGGCTAGATTATTGGTGCCATATTTATTTTATAATATGTTGAGTTTTCTTGTATTTAAAATTAACTTTTTATTTCTATACTTTTATTTAAAAAAACACGTTTGTAATAAAAAAAATTGTTTTCCTCTTATTTTATCTTAAGTCACTATAAAAAAAAACAAGTAAAGTTAATTAATAAAATAAAAATTAAACTTACAAATTTTTCCAATTTTTATTTTAATTTTAAAAACCATAAAAAATGATTTGAAAATATGTGTCCTTTTTTAAGTTTCAATACGAGTTTAAAGTGAAAAATTGAATTAATTATCAAACAATAATATATTTGAAATTTGGAGTTTAAAATTGAATTTAATAGAATTGGTTACAAAATATATGTTATTAAGATATTGTTAATTTGCTAATAGACCTCGGACTGACACTAATGCTAATTAACTAGCTTTTTTAACACCACTGGCTAGCTAGCTAGCTAGCCCGATTATAAAATGAATCTACAACATACCATTTCCTCGTAAAGCAGATGTACTTTTAGAGGGTGGTGGCGATGGTATCAATTGAACCTTATTGCAGTCGTCTCCAAGATAACCTGATCATATCCAAACAACATTAACAATAAATTAATTACTCGTCAGTTTTTATAATTGAATTGGTCTTATATATTACACTCTTTAAAGCAAAAAAGGCTAGCTTATATTACACTCTTTAAAGCAAACGAAGCCTTTGGCGTTCAGCAAATTGTCGGAGCCTTCAGAACATTGGCAGGTGTACCCATTTCCATTGGTCACGCATGTTCCATCCCCACACCAAATCAATGCACAAGCTGTAAAATTCATGTTTAGATATTTTCCAAGAATAACTTATACCTTTTATTCTTGTATTAACATAATTTTGTTTTTAATTATTTTATAAAGATATATTTTTATGTCTGTCAAAAATATTTTTACCATATTTTTGAATATATAAAAAATATACATTATATATGAAAAATAATATATGTATGAATCGTGTTAAAAATAAAACTCTAATTATGTTATAAAATTAAAACTATTCTATGCACCATTAAAGGATGTATTTTTTTTAAGCCGGAGATCATATGAATCAGTAAGTCATAAATATGATTTTAGCATTTTTTTTAAAATTAATTAGATTGATTTATTATTTACTATTGTTATAACTTATATAGTTGTTTGCATATTGAATTACATGTTATTTATTAGTATAAAGTTTATTAGGTGAAATGATAAAATAATTTTATAACTGTTTGTTAGTATAAATTAATTAAATTGTACCGTATAAATTAATATATAAATAAAATTAACACAAATTTGTTTTCTTAGTTTACTTACGATCTGAAAAGTTTAGAAGTGGGGACAATATAGGCAGTGGTGGGGAAGGGCCGTTGCAGTTAAAATCAAGCGTGCCTGCAAGTAAATTGAAATATATATATATATATAGATTAAGGAATCGTATATATATATTTTTCTCAATAATGTTTAAATTTAAATACACCGAAAATAGCTAGCTCAATTATCAGTTATAGGACTGCTTAGTAACAAAAATTTGTTTAGTAAAAAATTATATATTCTTGTTTCATTCTCTCTAAAGTCATAACAAAAAAATATAAAATTAATTATAAAAAAAAAAGTTGAATTTGTTATATGGTTTTTAATAACTTTTTTAGTTTTTAAAACAATAAAACAATATGTATGTAAAAATAAAACTGAATTTTAACTTGATTTTAAACTTTAAAATAGAATTAAATTCAAAAACTATAACTTAAAAACATAATTGGTTATAAAACAAATTCTTTATACAATCAAAATTTTAAATTCAAAAAACATAGTCAAATACACAGGAGAAATATTTATTAAAAGGAAAAAAAATAGAGAGGCTTACAGTTAGGAAGAAGACAGGAGGGGAAGCTCCAGGGACCAATCTGAAACTTCTTCCAACCAGGATGGCATTCACACTCAAACCCAACCATTGAAGTATTTGAAGCTGTAAGAACTATAAGTGTTGGCTATTTTCGTAGACAAAATATTTACTTGTAAGTTTGTTTTTAGGCCTGTTATCAAGTTTATCAAGAAAATCCGAACAAATATTCAAGTTTCAGATATTCGTACTTCAGGTATGTTTTTTTTTATAACTACGACACATAGGATTGCATTCATGCATTTAATAACACATTTTCATAAATCTGAAATTATATTTTATGTTAAAATATTTATTCAAACTTTAATTAATTTATGAAATTATTAATTAAATATTGTTATAATATATCTTAAGATAATATTAAGTTTTTGTTTTTAATGGGCTTTGAAAAGTTACGACCAAAACACAATTAATCCTAACCCTAATATCATTAAGTATTATCATTATCTATATATATATAGATACATTAGGGTTAGAGAGGTGTGAGGGAAAAAAATAGAAAGTGAATACAAGGAGGCCGAATAGAAGTTAAAACTAATATGTGCTGCTGCCGAAAACGATAGAAAAAAAATTCAGAGGAAAAGAGTTTAATTGTCTTCACGTTGCGAGATATAGGTAAGTAATATATATATATATATATATAATATATATAAATGAAGTTGAACAATGTAAGTAATATATATATATATATATAATATATAAAGGAAGTTGAAGCACGCAGTAAAGATGATTAATATATAAATAATATGCTTAAGTAATTAATATATATTAATTTATAAGTTGTTGATAAAAGAGTTTGATATTTTGATAATATGTTTTTATGGTTTCTTCTTTAATTTTGTTCTTAAATTGTTAGATCAAATAATTATTTTTGTCATATCATAGTTATTTGATTCGATTATTAATATTTAAAGAAGTCATTTTTATGGAACTTATGCGGAATCTTTTTGCTCTAGAATTTACTAGTTGATTTGATTTAAGTGTCATATGTTTTGAATCATCTAGTTAGGATTATTCATTGTTAAATTCGTTCTAGAACACACACGGATACTTGTGTTTCTTTTTGTGCTAACCTTTTTGTAGTTCATTTGTGAACGATCTGATTGGCAGGGAGCTTATTGGAACGTTGGTCTGGAAACTGTGAAAACAGAGTAGGGGCTCGTAAGTAAAGTACATTGGGGCAGTATCCTAGGAAGGGTAGCATAAGACCGAGTTTGTTCTTGAACATTTGATTTTCATAGTGGAAAGTTAGGTGCTCCAGTGGACCGGTGGTTTTCCTCTTAGGTCATTGTTATGGCCTAAGTTATTTCCACCTAAAAATATCGTGTGTTATTATTTTATTTCGGTACTTATTTTTACACACGATTGCATGTCTGGTTGCTTTGTTTAGGTTATTAAATTATAAATTAGTAAAAATTAAAAATAACCTATTCACCCCTCTAGGTTAATTAGGTCCATATTTTATAAATTTTCAGAAGCCTTGCAAGTTCCTTGACCACAGTTTATAGCTGTGCATACCACATCTGCAACCCGTTTAAATTAATATTTTTTTTAAAAAAATACATATATAAACGTGTATATATATATATATATATATATCCTTATATATTGAATTTATATGACCTGAATTATATATGCAAATAAACTTATACTACATGTCTTGTACCTTGTAAAATGGTTGAGATTAACTGGGTAGAAGTGATTTTGAAAGAAGAAAAAATGGTAAAGACAACAAGATATAAAGGTATACAACTAAATTTCAAACTAATATTGAGACGTCTCATGTTCTTTGATACTTGTTTGGTTCGTCTTCAAGGTTGATGAAACAATGTTTAATTGAATAGAGAGCATTTATATAGGAGTAAAAGATTGAGCTAGTATAGATATATTAATATATATTTATTCTTTCTTTCTTTTTTTTGGTTCATATAGATAATAAATAATATATATTTTTGCTTAACTCACTTATACGGTTTTTTTTATACAACTTAAATTCATACATTCGACTCTAGCTAATACAGGTTTTCAATATGCACATCACTCATTTATAGTCTTAAACACCAAAATAAATTATATGTTAGTGCTTCAGTATAGTTTTAATTGGGAAATTTTTCTTATGTCTAGTTTTTTTTTACATAAAAAAACTCTTGTAAAATATATATATATATGAATAATAGTATATTTTTAATAAACAAAAAAATATGTATAATCTAGTAACTAGTTACATAATCATGTAAATATGATAATGTTAATCCATATTAAAATTAATTTGATATAAATTAATAATTTAACATGATAATGATTGTTGTGAAGACAAATATAACCAAATTGTTAAATAAGAATACACGCGTATTTTGCTAGAAATAAAATAAATTGTTTTTTTTTATAATAAATTTTCCTTTTTTTATTTTTGGGTTCGAGACTTTTTGTTTATTTTTTTACTATGATCTTCTTTTACTTTTAATTTGTTGAAGAGTGCATTTTTCATGTTGTATTCCAAAACTAATAAGACACATAACAAGTTTAACTTTAACCATGCATGCATGTATTCTTGAAATTTCTCACCTTTATTATTTTTATAATAAAAAAAACCAAGAGAACAACGAATTAATACAAATAGTTGGGAATATATACAAAGTGATTTAATGCTAGCTATATCACTAAGAAATAGTGTACTATGCAATATGCTTTTAACATTTAGATCATTTGTGTTCGTAAGAACTGTTCTTAGATTTGTCTCAATCATTGTACATAAACATGTCGTCATGGATTTTTATAATTCCAGAAAGAAAGAAAAAAAGGAATAACTTTCATACAAGACATACAATTACTAGGCACTGTCGTATATAAGTCACTGCAATCAAGAAATTTCTTATATTTTTTTTAAGTAAATAATATTCAATGTAATTCAAATATATATGTGATTTTAAATCGATAAAATGTAACTTTTATTGTCCCAATATTAGATAAGTTATCATTACTACTAAATAAATACCAATTTCTCGTTTAATTAGCTAATGAAGACGGTTAAGTATATATTGTTATGAAAACGACCTTCTTACCTAGTTTATATCATCAGTTCATTTGTTCCATTGCCAATTTACGTTACTTCTTTGTTAGCAGCTCCGTCCATATATTTGGAACACGGTGCGCCGGTGTGTCATTTCTTATGCTTCGATTATGATTAGTAATTTTTACTTATTTTATAATTAAACAAATAATTTTTTAATTCTTAATTATTTTATAAAAGATATAATAAGCATTCGATAATAATTTCTTTTTAAGGGAAAGAATTCTTATACGTGGCATATAAGGCTTTACATTTTTTCTTTCAAACCTAAGAAACTAATAACCTATAAAAAAAACTTTATTATTATTTATAAATTTTAAGTTTTATTAATTTTCTTTCAGTATTTGTCCATAAAAAATTTCATTGAACTAGATGTACTTGTTAAAAAAGTGTATTGAGAAATAATAAAATATATAATTTTACATAATAAACAATGAAATGGTGGGGATACTCCTGATAGTTTTCTTTTTATATAAAATAATTTTAAAATTATTAAAAAAAAAATTTGATACATTTTTTAAAACAAAAATAACTAAATGACATATTTTTTTTAATTTAAAGAATTAAATGATATATTTTATATAAATAAAGGTACCAAATTGTTGTTCCACTTTAGTTATTAGTACTTTTAATTGAGAGATTAGCCGATAATTTATTTACATATTATGGGTTCTATACACTTTTAAAACCCAACACTTAGAATTTTAACAATTAATTTGAGAGTTGATATGGCTTGAACATAGATTAGATTGCCATTTTAAGCACAGTTAACCCGTCTTAGTCAGTTACAACTTATGATAAAAATATTTAGAGAATGATATTTTTTTTTACAAATATGTGATCGAGGTTGAATTGCAAATCTAGACATATAAGGGTGTGTTTGATATTTTTTAATGAGAAAAAGTTGAAATTGCGAGAGCTTATTTTTCACTTTAATTAAAGGATAAATATATTTGTTTCTTTTTGTTTCAATAAAAGTATTTTTTTTAATCTTTCAATTGAATTAAGAAATATACTTATTAATACTTTTATTTATAAAAATATGTTTATTATTCTTTTTACTTATAAAAAATAAGTCACCTAAAGACTTTTAATAATATTAATAAATATTTTATTGATAAAAAATTTCAAAAGAAATAATTATATAATTATACATAGTAAATAATGAAATAAAGTGGATACCCCATATAATTAATATATATATACATATATAAAAAATAATTTTAAACTTATTAAACATAATTTTTTAAAACAAAAATAAATAAATAACACAATTTTTAACTTAGGGAATTAAATTATATATTTTGTATAAATAAAAGTACTGAATTATCCTTCTATCCTTTAATTAATTGTAGAATTTTAATCCTTAATACTTTTAATTGAGAGATTAGCCAATAATTCATTTACATATTCTGCATTCTATTCACTTTTAAAACCTAACACTTAAAATTTTAATAATTAATTTGAGGGTGGATATGGCTTGAGCATGGATTAAACTGCCACAAAATTAGCCACAACTGACATTTGATGGTTGTTCTAGCCATGTACTTAATGGCATACTCTCTTATCTCTACGGTGATTTATGCCAATCTTTTTGAAAATTCTGGCCTGATTAAAACACTTTTGAGTGAATAAGAGGTGAGTACTACCACTGTGTATGAGCCAAGGTAATACATGAGCTTGTGCATGTTGATTTTCAGGGCAAAATCCAACTTGTCAATCATTGGGTATCTTTTTTGGGTTTTTGTCCGGATTTGGCTAATGTAATAGATGAGGTGTTGCACCATATCTCTTTCGACTAAGAGTACGACATTGTAAGTCTAGGGGGTCATAGTCAAGTATAAATAGAGTGTCTCTTCTGGGAGAGGGCTGGAAAGGATTGAAGGTTTGCTAAGGTATTGTTTGATTCCTTCAAAAGATTTTTCATAATCTTCGTCCTAGAAAAATGTCATGTTTTTCCTCAACATTTTGAAGAATGGTAAGCACTTGTCCGTATATTTAGAGATGAACTTGTTTAGTGCCACTACCCTTCCATTCAATTGTTGCGTCCCTTTTAGATTGGTAGGAGGCCTTATACTCACTACGGCTTGTATCTTTTTTGGGTTAGCCTCAATTCCTCGGGCAGATACGAGGTAGCCTAAGAATTTTCTAAAGGAAACACCACAGACACACTTCTTAGGATTGAGCCTCATATTGTGCCTTCGAATTACAACAAATATCTCATCCAAGTATTTGACGTGGTTTAATGGCTATGTTGACTTTACCACCGTATCATCCACATATACCTCCAAGTTTTTCACAACTAATTTACAAAAAAATTGTTGACAAGGCATTGATATGTAACACCCGTATTTTTTAACTCAAATGGCATTATGGTATAGTAGAGTGTCTCCTCTTCGGTGATAAAATATGTTTTCTTCTCATCTTTTAGATGCAACCTAATTTGATGGTAACCAAAGTAGGCATCCAAAAATCTCATTAATATAAAACTGGTGGCATCGTCAACTAGGTGATCGATACTAGGGAGGGGGAAACAATTTTTGGGGCATGCCTCGCTCAAGTCTATAAAGGCCACACACACATGCTCGCCTTATTCACCAACACCACGTTTGATAACCAAGTAGGATAGCTGACTTCCTTTATAATCTCTACCTTCTTAAGGGTGTTGACCTGACTTTTAATCAACTCATTTTTGTCCTTCGGAAACTTTCTATTTCTTTGTTGGATAAGTCTAGCCTTCGGATCAACATTTAACCAATAGGTTATAACTCTTGTGTCAATCCCAAGCATATCTGTAGGGGTACATGTGAAAACATTGGAGTTCGCTTTCAAGAATTGAGCTAGTTACTCCTCCATCTCTGTTGTCAAATCTGCACTTAGTTTTAAAGGGTGATTCTCCTCCTTATCTCTAATTGACAAGTCTCATACTTCATTTGTGTTGATAAATCGTGCTAGACTTTTACCCCTTGGCCTTTTTATAGAGAGGCCCTACTGTGGTTGCTACTTGGGTGTGACCCCTTTCATAATGGTATTGTAATAGCTCTTGGCCTTTTCTTGGTCTCCTTTTATATTCTTTGTACCTTCCTCAACCAAATTTTTTTTCACTTGGTGGAAGGTGGATGAGACTGCCTTCATCTTGTGTATTCATGGCCTACCTAAAATGGCTTTATAATGAGTTGGGACATCAATTACTATGAAGTTAGTTATCACTATTATCCCTTTCGCCATGACAGGTAGTACCACGATCCCAACTGCATAAGTGATGCTACTATTTAATCCCACCAAGGATAGCTCTCTCCTTATAATATCAATTTCTTTTACGCCTAGGGCTTATGTTGTGGACATAAAGAGAAGATCTATAGAGTTTCCAGTGTCAACCATGATTCGACAAACATCGAAGGACCTTATTCTGAAAGTGATTACCAAGGGGTCTTCGTGATGAGATAAGGTCTCGTCCTTCTCCGTCAAGATGATTTCCACAGGGGACTTCACATTTTCCAAGGCGAATATATGTGGGGCACTGCACAGGTTTCTGGTGTACCTCTTATGCGAGTTAATAGAGGTCCCATTGATTCCGGGGCCTCTATGTATGGTATGGATAGTTTTGTTATTGGGCTCATCGTGGGGGTTTCTCTTAATATTTGAGGGAAGTGGTGGCCTCGATGCTTCACATCCATCTTGATGCCCTCTTTTTCCATTTTTCTTTCTACAAGGTCCTTTAAATATCCTCTGGCCAATAGTTCTTCCATTTCTTTTTTGAGGTTTCTACAGTCTCTTGTCTCATAACCCACATCATTACGAAAAACACACCATTTGGATGTGTCTCTAAAGGGAGACTTCATTTTTGGGAGCCATTTAACATTTGCCTCATCCTTTATCCTTAACAATGCCTGAGCCATATCCACTCTCAAGGGTGGGCCCTTAAATGAAGACAATGGCCTCCCTCAAAGTCCCCTGTGCTCTGACCATTGGCTTGTTACCCAATTGTTTGAGTGAAGTGCTTGTTTTTTGTTGATTATGTTACCCTGACTTGTCCTGTTAGGGCTTATCCTTATTTTTTCTTTTTCCATTTCAATTTTCACATTGGCTTGGCCATTCTTGACTAGGCCTAACTCTCTTTCAAGATTGAAAAGTTTTCTTGCCTTTCCTTATGCCTCCTCCAAGGTTTGAGGAACTGTCTTAGTTAGCTCTAGAAATAAATCAAAGTTCTTTAGAAGAACTCACCTAAAGGATTCTATAGCGATAAAGCTAGGGCAGTGAGAGATTGCTAACTTCTCTTCTTTGAATCGTTTCATAAATGCTTTGATAAAATCACCCCTTTCTTGAATGATTGAAAATTGGTGGTAAGACTCCTTTCTTAGAGGATTATTACAAGAGTAATTAGTGATAAACAACCTTGAAAAGTATGAGAATGAGGTTATGAGGTGGGGTACCAGGTTATTGAACCACTTTTGGCCACCATCATAGAAGGTGGAAGCAAACAATTTGCACATTATGGCGTCTCTTTTGCCCTCTATAAGGCTCATAAGGGCCATGTCCGTCTTGAAGTGTTGCACATGAATCACAGGATCCTTAGTTCCTTTATAGTCAAGACACTTGGAAGCATTGAACTTGGCTGGTGGTTTGTCATTCTCTATTTCATTAGAGAATGGAGAGACACACAATTGGTCATAGTCACTTTCTACATCATAAGAGGTCTTACCTTTTATTTGTCTTTCATTGGTCATTCTCAAGGTCTAGTCTTACTTTATATTGGCCTCCGACAAAGCCTGGAACCGTGCCTCCTAGTCTTTTCTTTTCAGTAACAACTGCTCGTTACTAGGTCCTACTAAACTAGAAGATGGAACACAATCAGGTTTATTTCCACCGACTAGGTTAGTTATGTGCCCATTATAGAGTCTCAAACCAGACTGTAACCATAGCATCTTGTTTTATTTTCTAGTCTCATCGAGCTCTCTTCTTAACTCGAGAAGTTGACGAGCTAAACCCTGATGGGGGTCAGTCTCTGTTCTATCTTCGTCATAGGTTTGCGAGGCGTTATCTGTTGCCATTGTCGCTTCTTCATTTTCTTGTTTTAGTCGTCATTCAGTATGTGTTCCTACCATGATGAATGTGCTTCTGAGGGTGTGTGGGATAAGCATTAAGTCTCTATTAAAATTTGGAGTGAATCCTTGAAAGTATAGGGTCATAAGCCAAATTTTGACCTTAGAATCTGAACCCTACGATAGGTACTAAAATGTTAGGATTAATTCGATTTATAGGGAGAGAAATTAGAGAAAAGTCAAAGTAATTGATGAAATGTGTGAATCTCTCAGAGATTTCATGTATATATAAAGTTTTACATGTACAAATATCAGTTACATAGGGTATACACATATAAGTGTGTCAGGGGGTATAAATGTAAAAAAATCATATATTATAAATTGCGGTCAACCACCCCATAGCTCGGGTTGGTGGTCAACCCTCTAGATTCCAAAACTCAATAAAAGAGGCCTATCCCACGAGTGTATTCATAAATGCAAGCAGAGGAAGGTTTTTGGGGGTGACTCATCTTACGGCCCAAGCTGTTATTTGAGCTCGGGTTAGACTCCAGAAAAACTCTATTGGACCTTCGCCAAGGCTTCTTCAAACTCATACATGGCAATAAGATCACTACTACAAAAAAGGGTATTAAAGTCGGTTCAGTGAATCGACTTTAAATGAAATGACTTAAAATTTAAAGTCAGTTTATCAAATTTTTAATTTTTTTTTTACAAAATTTACTCATTTTCTATTACACTCAAATTAAAACCTATATTTGATCACTAAATAATAGCATAAAAAATTTGTTTAACAAATAGTTTAAATAATACAAATAATTGAAAAATAAAATATTAATTAATAGTAGAAAAATTATCATGGTCTTGTTTTATGTTATTCAAGATCATCGTATTCTTCTCCTGGTGTTATAATACAAAACTACATATATAATACAAAAATTTATATACATAAATAATAACACATAATAACAGAAAAAATATGAATAATAAGTGCATAGGATTAATAGAAATACTTACAAGAGTAAATGAAGTGACAAAATGAAAGAAATGAAGAAAAAAATGTGTTTTGTAAGTAAGAAATTGACATAATCTTTTTGAGTATTTTGCTCAAAAAAATAAGGGATCTAAAAGATTAGGTAGAGAGGAAGAAAACCCACTAATGAGCGCTGGAATTGGTAGTCATAGGTGGTTGGAAAAAAGAAAGAGTGGAGGAAAAATGAAGGAGGTTTTGGGTTTTTGAGAGTTATGCAACGCTTGGAATAGTTTCTGTCTGGGGAAGAAAGAAGAGAAAAAAATTTATCCACGTGTGTAGCATCGGTTCTATACCAAACCGACTTTAAATTCATTATAAATCAATTTTTGGAAAAAATAGACTTTACATATCGACTTAAATACTATTTTTTTAATCAATGGATCCTTTGAAATCTCGTCCTTAGGCATGTTCTTAATCTCATTGCGTGTCTTTCCAGCTATTTTTCACCTCATCCTAAGGAAGTATCTCGACATACATTTGTGAGATCATCAACACTGTATCCCTCGGTACTGCAAGCTACTTCATCAATACCTACATCCGGCGCCACCTGAAGATTAGACACAACCAATGAGAACAAGAACCAAACTAATTTATAAATAGAAATAAATCCTCAATCTCTACAAGTACTATTATTACTGTATCAATGAGATAATGAGTAAGAAAAACTTTAATCAAGAGCAACATCACATACACATGGAAGACAAACAGCTCAATATTGTAGTTATATAAACAAGTTTCTTTTCTTGCTTTTAAGCTTTAACTTACAAGGCTACTTGGATTCGGGGTATATTGCAGGTGCACAAGATGAAAAGAGTCCAAGTCTCATATGCTCATATGTTTTTTAAATGCTCATTTTCGAAATGGTCTACGAAAATTCTAGAAATATTACATTCAATCTAGACAGTCGATTTCTCAGTCGAAAAAAAAATGTTGTCTGTTTACGAGAGACATTATCTCATAAACATATATATAAAAAGACAAAAGACTAAAACTATCATAAGCTAATAGCATTCTAAACAATGCTCCCAAAGAAGTAGGATACTCATCTAACGGTTGAAAAACAAATTAAGATTTGGAATTTATTGGAGGAGGAGGACGCCGACCAATAGGGATTTCTTTAAATTCCCTCCGCTCTGCATCTAGCTGCTTTACAACTCCTATTTCCTCATAAATAGATTTTTTTCACATTCATCCATTTCGTACGAATCATGGGATCATCCAACATATATAGGTGCCTAAGGCGGCAACAACAAACCAAAAAAAATAAAGTTACAAACTTTGGCACACAATCATTTCAATAAAAAAAATTTGTTTTTTTATAGGGTTTTAAGTTATAAATTTGAATTAAATCAAAGTATCATTTGATCTAAAAAAAAATTTAAAAATAATTAAGATTTGTTATGATTCAAACCGTAACCTAATATAAGAGAATAAATCTTATCATTAAATTAATGGATGAATCATAACAATGTAAAGTTAATGTTCTCTATCATTTATAATTCAATATAATTTGTAATAGTGTATGAACAAAGTAATAAGGGAGAAAATTCCAATAACAATTTTATTTGAAAAAACAAATATTGCTAAAACTTTAAAGACAAAATTATCTGCTTAAAATCTAAATAAAATACATTTAGTTAGATAGTGTTATATAGTCAAATTAGTCATCTAGGATACATTCCCCTTAAAGTTGTAAGGAAAAAATAAATGTATGAAAATTACATTCTCCTTAAAGTTGTATTCATTATAGGCAGCACCAGATTTTATAGACGATAGGTTCAGAAGTCAAAATTTATTGGTTCCAAGTCCAAATTTAGAGCAAAAAAATGTCAATTTTAACAAAATGAACTTTTTTCTGATCCTAATTTTAAGGGTAATTATCTAAAATGGGCTAAAAGTGATGGAAAATATCACTTGGAGGCATATTCATAGTTTTTTTTATTAAAAGGGGAGTTTCAACAGGTTGTGTTTCCTATAATAACCGATCAACAAAATACCTACCTTTTGTTGACTATCATTTTTCATTTATTTTTAACATTTTGATTTACATTGATTTTTATTAACCCTACATGATTATAAGTGACCTTTTTAACCCGTCACAACTTAATGAGAATTTATTTTTAATAAAAAGATTATAAGTGACCTTTTTAACCGGTCACAACCTAATAAGAATTTATTTTTAATAAAAAGATTATAACTTTTGAACCCTTTAAGACAAATACCCGAATTTCTTTGTGTCAATTATTATGCTATATTTTCTTTGAAAAGAAAGGAACCCAGAAGGAAATTACGTTTTATGAAATTAAAAGTCAACAGATAAAGCAAAATCAGTGACTATCAACCAACCAATACGTTATTGACAACAAATTAATCGAAGAATAGAAAACTCACAACTAAATGGAGAGAAGGCCAGCATTTTCTATAACAATGAAATAAACTATAAAAAAAATTACAACTAAATTACTAAACATGACCTATAAAGTCAAACATAACTTCTAGAAGAGCTAGAGAGAGTTACTTGTTTATCTGAGCAATGGCACCATCGAAGAAGATAATAGAAGTATCATAGAGTACTTCCATAGCATATTGTAACTTATTTTTCAAGTAACGATCGTGCGGCACTCAACACCGTCCGTTGCACTAAGCTTACCTTTGAATTCGAATGAAACTTCAAAGAAACTAAAAAGAAAGTTTGTAAAGAATGCTTTATATTGCTCTAGAGAGAGTTCATCTTACAAGATGCTAAGAATTCCCAAGGATGAATACAAATGAAGACCAATGAGTCTATTTATAGTGTGGTTTCAAGTTTAAGGCTATGCCACAACTTTCTAGATCATTCTAAGCCTCTATGTACAAGAGAGTTCTAGTTTTATGTACAATATGTCACAAGGTTTTAGGACTTTTTAGCCAACTCTAGAGTCTTCTAGGATTGTCTAGCTCTTTCGTGCAAGTTCTGGGATGTTCCGTAAGCTTCCAACGGCTTCTACATCCTTCATGAACCATCTGGCACGTTCTAGAATATTCCAGTCCATTCTAGCACTTTCCAGCGTACTCTAGAACATTCTAGGGTCTTCAAAGCTTGAGTTAAGTCCATCCAACTTTAGCTTATTCTAGACATCTCTAGGCCACTATAGAACCTTCTCATGTAGAAAAGTCTAGATCTTTTAGGCAAGCACCATTTATTTGGATTTTGAGGGACAATTCGAGCGGGAGGTGACACCCTCCCCCACTCAAGTTTGCAGCGCCCTCGTCGCGCCTTCAAGCTTGAACCTCTTTATGTCATCTTTGAATTGTCACAAAGAATCCTCAGGTTCCCATTTTGTCTCTACATCTGGGGCGTTCTTCCATTTGACCAAGTATTCCCGATAACTTGGTACGCTATTACGCTGGATCAAGCGGTCTGCCAAAATTGAGTCAACTTCTTTGTCGAATGAGGTTAGCACTGTAGTAGGCACCCTCTTGGATTCTCCCCGACTTATGTCTTCCTTGTCTCCATAAAAAGGTTTTAACATACTTACATGAAAGACCTGATAGATTTTAAGCTTCAGAGGGAGTTACAGTTTGTAGGACACTTTACCGACTCATTTGAGGACAGAAAATGGCCCTTCATACTTTCGTACCAACCCCTTATGGACCTTCTGTAATGATTTGAGATGTTGGGCAATAATTTGACAAGGACCAAATCACCTTCCTGAAATTCCACCAACCTCATTTTCTTGTCAACCCATTTCTTCATCTTCTTAAATGCCTTGTTCAAATAGGCTCGGGCCAACTCAGCTTGCTCGTGCCACGCCTTGGAAAATTTGAAGGCAATGGGGCTCTTCCCTTCATAAATTGTGGCCAAAGCATGAGGAGTCATGGGTTGCTGCCCTATGACGATCTCAAAGGGACTCTTTGTGGTAGACTCGCTCCTTTGTAAGTTATAGGAGAATTGGGCTACATCCAACAGCTTAGCCCAATCATGTTGATTGGCACTAACAAAGTGCCTGAGATACAACTCTAGTAATGTGTTGGCACGCTCCATTTGTCCATCGCTTTGTGGATGAAAGCTTGTGGAGAAGTTCAAGTATGATCCCAACAACTTGAACAATTCCGTTCAAAATTTCTCGGTGAATCGTGGGTCTCAATCACTCACGATATTGGATGGAATCCCCCAATTCTTCACAACATTTTTGAGGAACAACCGTGTCATCTCATCTATCATACAATCCGTTGAGGTAGGTATGAATGTTGCATATTTTCTTAAGCGATCAATCACTACAATAATGCTGCCAAAGCCCTCTGATTTTGGCAAGCAAGTGATGAAATCCATTGAGACACTCTCTCATGGTCTCTCTGGAATAGGCAGCGGCTCTAGCAAACCTCCAGGTGCATATTGCTCTATCTTGTCCTGTTGGCACACAAGACAAGTCCTTACATAGGCTTTAAAATCGTCCCGTAGTTGAGGCCAGTAGTAGATTGACTTAATCAAAGCAACGGTGCGCCTCATTCCTGGGTTTCTAGCCCATAGTGAATCATGGCACTCCTTGATAAGCTCCCCAATTTTGGCCCAAAGATGCGATTCTTCTTGGCGTAGAGTAGTCCGTCACTCAACCAAAATTGCCTTGTCTTTCCTTCCTTGATGAGGGCAAGGAGGTTTTGAGCAAGGGCATCATGCTCCAGCCCTTCTTTGAACCTTTCCAACAAAGGACTACTTCGCCTACTCAAGGCTGCTAACTCTGCATTTCGACTCAGCGCATCAGCCACCACATTGGCCTTACCGGGTTTGTACTCTAACCTGTAGTCAAACTCCGCCAAGAAGTCTTACCACCGAGATTGCTTAGGACTCAACTTCTTTTGATTCTAGAAGTAGCTAGTCGCTACATTTTCCGTCATGATAACAAAATGAGAACCCAACAAGTAGTGTCGCCATACCCTTAAGCAATGAATGATAGCTATCATTTCCTTTTCTTACACCATGTAGCGATGTTCAGTGTCATTAAGCTTGCGGCTCTCATAAGTAATCGAACGCTCTTCCTGCATCAACACTCCACCAATGGAAAAGTCTGAAGCATTTGTGTGCAGCTCGTACATCTTAGAAGGGTCTGGTAGGCAAAGCATCGGTTCTCCACTGATGGCCTTCTTCAAGTCTTCAAATGAGGCTTGGCATTTGCTTGTCCATTCCCAAGACTTGTTCTTTTTGAGCAGGTCGGTCAGTAGGGCTGCTCTTGCTGAGTAGGACTTGATAAACCTTTTGTAGTAGTTTATAAGTCCAAGGAAAGATCTTAACTTGGGAACCTTGGTATGAGGTTCCCATTCTTGGATGGCTTTCACCTTGGCTTCATCCATCATCAATTTCCCATTCTTTATCCTATGCCCTAAGAACATCACCTCATCTTGGGCAAAGGAACATTTCTCCTTCTTTACATATAGCTCATTTTCCCTTAGGATCTCAAACACCTTCTCCAAGTGCTCTAAGTGTTCTTCCAAAGTCTCGCTATATATCACAATGTCATCGAGATATACTACCACGAACCGATCGAGGTAGGGATGGAAATTCTTGTTCATCAGAGTATAGAAGGTGGCAAGTGTATTAGTGAGACCAAATGGCATGACAAGGAACTTATAAGCACCGTACCTGGTCACACAAGTGGTATTGGGCTCATCCCATTTGGCTATGCGTACCTGGTAATATCCTGATCGTAAGTCCAATTTTGTAAAGTATCTGGCATTCCCAAATTGATCGAACAAATCAACAATGAGTGGGATAGGATACTTGTTCTTTACCGTGATCTTATTTAGAGCCCAATATTCGATGCACATCTGTAGCGAGCCATCCTTCTTCTTTTGAAAGAGCACCGGGGCACCAAATGGGGCTTTGGAGGGCCTTATGAAGCCAACATCCAACAATTCATCGAGTTGCTTCCGCAATTCTGCCAAATCTGAGTTCACCATTCGATAAGGGCTCATTGTTGCTGGCATGGTGGTATGGTGGCAGGTTCCAACTCAATTTCGTGGTCTACCTCCCTCCTTGGAGGTAGACGTTTGGGCAATGCCTCAGGCATCGCATCTTGGAACTTATCTAGGACAACTTGCACTTCCGTCAGCAAGCTTGGCTTTGGTGATGCCTCCTCATCATCGTATTCTTTTAAGATGGCCAAGTAACTCTCTTCGTCCCTCTTTAATCCATTCTTGAATTGAAGTACTGAGAGAGCTTGGGTAGTAGGTCTGGTGGTCCTCTCCGTCGGTACCACACACGCCTTTGAACCATCCATGATGCACATAGAGTTTGAGCATGGCACCAAGAAAGCTCTAACCTGGTCCAAGAACTCCATGTCGAATACAACAGAGAAGTCATCCATGGGCGCTACTGATAAGTCCACTTGGCCAGTCCAAGCACCAAGACTGGCCTTAACTCCACGAGCAACTACATGCAACGGTAGTGCTACCGATTTAACTACTTTGAGAGATCCCCCTCCATGGACTACCTTAAGGCTAAGTCTCTTTGCTTCCTTCACTGAAACAAAGTTATGAGATGCACCTGTGTCCAGCAAAGCTTTGGCGACCTTTTCGTTAATGGTTGCATCTACATACATCAAGCCTTTTGGGGTCTTTGGGGCGCTCTGTAATGCACCAAGTAGGTGCAAAGAACATATCTTTGCACCTTCGTCTGACTCACCTCCATCTTGATCATGCGTTGAGGCAACTAAGGCACTCATGGCCTTCCTTTTCGTACATTCACGTGTCCAATGCGGTCCATCGCATATGAAGCACATCACACAGGGCTTCGAGGCACCATGATCCTCATTTTCCTTCCCCTTATGTCGTGGTTTGAATGAGGAGCTATCTTTATGATTTTTGGATCCCTAACTTTTAGCATGGCCTCCACCAAACTTTTTATCCGTGGCTTTTAAGCTCTCTATGTTTGTGGAGTAGTCAATAAAGCTTTCCACAATCGCAATGGCCGAAGATAAATCTTGGACACCACGTCGCTTAAGCTCGAGGTTAGCCCACGATTGGAGACCATCCATGAACAAGAATAGGGCATCCTTGTCTGATGTGTCAGGAACTTCAAGCAGTAAGGTTGTGAATTCTTTCATATAATCCCTTATGCTACCCATTTTCTTTAATGTCGCAATCGGTCTCTTGCCTCCTCTTCAGCATTTACAGGGAAGAACTGCATTTTGAACTTCCTTTTGAAGTCGTCAAAGGTTTCAATTGTGCCAACCCCCCATTGCACATCACCATGCCTCCGTCTCCACCACAACATAGCAGTGTTGGACAAATACATGGCAGCAGTTCGGATCTTACTGATATGGTTCGTTATGCCAGTAGGCTCAAAATATTGTTCCAGCCCCCATAGGAAGTTCTCCACTTCCCTAGCATTCCTAACACCATTGAAGGTCTTAGGCTTGGGAACATCCACCCTCTTAGCCTCAATGACGGTGGTTGTGCTAGTTCCCACGGCCATAGCCCGCTTACATAGAGCTAGATCACTACCCATGTCCTCCACTATAAGTAAAACATTAGCAACTTCTCTTTGGACTAGATCTCTTACCTTGGTAAGTTCGGCTTTTAATCTATCAATCTCTTGCCTTAATCTGCCATCTATCTCGTTAAGGCACATCTTGACCGCTACATGGATCTCCACATCCTCGGCCTCCAAGCCATTGCAACGTTCCTCCAAGTTGTCCACCCTATCGAACAGCTCCCTTAAGCTATCATACGCACTCCCCACACGTGCTTCTAAGTTAGAAATTATGTCTTTCGACTTGGTTCGAGATTCCTTTGGTGGTTTTCGAACTTCCTCATGCCCACGTTCCATAGGTGGAACATCGACGCTTGGTGTAGATGGAGCAGCGTTCTTCATTATGCCAAAGGTAGAAATGCTTCAACCGAAAGTTCTGATACCAACTGTCACAACCTTATTTTTCAAGTAGAAATCGTGCGACACTTAACACCGTCCGTTACACTATGTCTGCCTTTGAATTTGAATGAAACTCCAAAGAGACTAGAAAGAGAGTTTGTAAAGAATGTTTTGTATTTCTCTAGAGAGAGTTTATCTTACAAGATGCTAAGAATTCCCAAGGATGAATACAAATGAATACAAATGAAGACCAATGGGTCTATTTATAGTGTGGCTTTAAGCTTAAGGCTATGCCATAATTTTCTAGATCATTCTAAGCCTAGAATGTATAAGAGAGTTCTAGTTTTATGTACAATATGCCACAAGGTTCTAGGACCTTCTAGTCAACTGTAGAGTCTTCTAAGTTTGTCTAGCCCTTTCGTGCAAGTTCTGGGATGTTCCGTAAGCTTCCAACGGCTTCTACATCCTTCATGAACCATCTGGCACGTTCTAGAATATTCCAGTCCATTCTAGCACTCTCCAGCGTGCTCTAGAACACTCTAGGGTCTTCAAAGCTTAAGTTGAGTCCATCCAACTTTAGTTTATTCTAGACATCTCTAGGCCACTCTAGAAACTTCTCATGTAGAAAAGTCTAGATCCTTTAAGCAAGTACCATTTATTTAGCTTTTGAGAGACAATTCGAACGAAACGTGACAATATGCCAACTTAAGATGGTCCTAAAGAGTGAAGACCCATAAGGGAAGACCCCACGATTCTTTATAATACCTCATATTTCCTCAGCTTTTCTAAATACTCAAATCTAAAACCCTAATAACCCTTATAAATAGGGTTGATGTGAAAGATAAAGAGAACAAAACGAATATGGAATGTTGTTGAAATTTTTATGAATTAAAATTGTTTTAAAATAAAAAACTGATGATTTAAAAAAAATTATTAAAAAAACGAATTATACGTCAAGAATTATTTCTGTAATTTTCTGTATATTTTTTCTTTTAATTTTCGTTTCTAAATTAATTCTGAGCTCCTAATTACTTTGCCTTGCTCATAGGTATATATATATATCTGTTCATTGTCGGAAAAAATAAAATAAATAAAAGAGAAGAGAGAAAGAAAGAAAAGGAAATATACAAAGAGAAAGAGGAAGAAAATAGAAAGAAAAAAGCAGACAAAGAACATAACAGAGCGAGAGCGAAAAAGGAAAGTGCAGTAAAGTTAAAAGTTATCAGAATAATAAAATGTTTTGTAAATTTATTATTATTTAATCATTATATTTTAAATAATAAGTTTTTGTAATTTTTTAATAGTTATGGTGAAAAAATTATCTTAAAAAAATTATTTAATATACAAACCTCGATTCTTTTTTCTATTTAAATTTTATGTTAATAAATTTTATAGTTATAATTTTTATATATATATATAATTTTAATAAAATAATTTTATTTTTAACTTATTTATTTATGTATTATTTCTTATTACATTAAGATAACTTATCCACTTTTCATTTTCCTCGTTTTCTTGGACAAAGAGTTTTGTGGAATTGAATATTATTTTTCCTGAATTTAGTAATCTCAGTTTAATCGTTCTTTTTACTACTGCTTTTGGAGATAAGCTTTTAATTTGTTTATTAATTGTTTTTTTATTTTCTTTGTGATATTGTTTTCTAGATTGTACTTGCCGATTTTCTTGGAGAAACAGTTTTTTGGAATTGAATATTATTTTTCCTGAATTTAGTAATCGTTCTTTTTACTACTGTGTTTTTGGAGATAAGCTTTTAATTTGTTTATTAATTGATTTTTTATTTTCTCTGTGATATTGTTTCCTAGATTGTACTTGATAATCTAATGATATCATATTATACTTGTTTTAGTTGTTCCATTTTTTTCGGTTTTAAAATATTTTTACAGCTACTTGACTAATAGCTCATAATTGTTTTTTTGAAGTATTTGTTATTACTTTTGATATTTAATGTTATTAATATTTTATTTATCCATACTCATATTATACTTTTTATTATATTTACTTATTAAGCTTTTATTTTATTTTACACGAACTCATTATAATTTATCACATTGTGAGAATAATATGGTAAATATATTTATCAATACAAACTATTTTCTTATAAACTTTAATTAACTTTATTTGTTAGAAAAGATTATGACATTTATGATCAATGCTTTGTCATGAACTCATGAACTCATGAACTGAGAACCGAGAACCGAGTTGTTAATGTTATTTATACTATTATGGATAATTCTAATGTGAACCAAAAAAATGAAATCTTCTATGACTCATTGAGTTATCCCAATGTTATCGATTTTTGTTCATATGAATCATGCTTTGCAGAGAAACTAAAGAAGTTTGATGGCTTGAATTTTAAGAGATGAAGGAGTAAGATGATGTTTTATCTCACTACCTTGAATTTGACAATTTTTTTTTACTAAAGAAGCTCCTAATCAACCTGAAGGTGAACAAGATTTTTAGCTTATTAATGCTATTGAAGCATTAGCAAAGAAACTAGAGAAGTTTAATGACTTGAACTTCAAGAGATGGAGGAGTAAGATGATGTTTTATCTCAACATCTTGAATTTGACAAGATTCTTGACTAAAGAAGCACACAATCAACCTGAAGGTGAACAAGATTTTCAGTCTGCTAGTGCTATTGAAGCATGAAAGCATTTTGATGATCTATATCAAAATTATATTCTGAATAGTCTAATCGATTTCTTGTATAATGAGTACAATAAGGAGAAGACGACTAAAGACTTGTGGGAATCATTAGACCAAAAGTATGAAATTGAAAATGCCAGTACCGGTGCCAAGAAAGTTTTGATTGGTTGGTTGGTTGCTTTCTTGATTATAAGATGGTGGACTCTAAATCTGTATGTAGTCAAGTATGTGAAATCTAAAATATCCTAAGAGAGACTATGATGAAGGGATGGTACTTAGTGAAACCTTCCAAGTTACAACTATTATTGAAAAGTTGTCCCCTTTATGGATAGTGTTTAAGTGAAGTGTCTTTGAAAGACTTACTGATAATATTCAAAGTAGAATAAGACAACAAGACTTCTTCTAAAAGAGGGTAATCCCATCAGCACTCAAGGCTAATGTGATGGAGCATAGTCAAAGTTCTAAGCACAATAAGAATAAGATCAATGGCAAGCTAGGTAAATGGTCTAAATTGGGACCTAGATAAGCAACTTTTAAGAAGTCAAACTTTAGAGGGATTTACTTTAACTTTAACTGTTAGAGGACATGGCATAAAGCCCCAGACTGTAAGGTTCCAAAAAGAAACAGGAACCATGAGGTAAATATGGTCTATGACATCACTCATGATGTCTTTGATATTGACTTGTGTGCAATTATTTCTTAGGTGAACTTGGTGAGATCAAACCCTAAGAAATAGTGGATTGATACTAGTGTAACAAGGCACATATGTTCAAATAATGATCTATTCACTACTTTTGAACCAATGAAATATAAAGACAATCTATTCATGAAAAATGCTACCACATCAGTCATTCAAGGGCAATGCCAGGTCAAACTAAAGATGACCTCTGGGAAAGATCTTATATTAAAAAATGTACTCTATGTGCCAGACATTCGTAAGAATCTTATTTTTGGCTCATTGCTAAACAAGCATGACTTTTGGATAGTGTTTGAATTTGATAAAGTCGTTTGCACAAAAAATTGGATGTTTGTAGGAAAGGTGTATATATTTAATGGGCTATTTAAGCTCAATGTAATGACTGTAAAAGATAAGAATATTAATAAGATTAATAATTCTACTTATTTTTTTGAGTCTTCCAACTTGTGACATGGTAAACTAAGTCATGTTAATTACATTACATTGCGTAAACTAATTAATAAGGAACACATACTCGTATTTCAAATAGATTCAAAGCATAAGTGTAAGACTTTTTTCGATTGTTTCATTCGATTGAAAAGAACATTGAACCCCTTGACTTAATTTATAGTGATCTATGTGATTTAAAATTTCTTCAAACAAGGGATAGCAATAAGTATGCTATAAATTTTGTTGATGATAGCACGAAATATTACTATGTGTATTTGATTAAAAAAAGATGAAGCTATAGAGAAATTTATTTTTTATAAAAAAGAAGTTGAGAGTCAACTCAATAAGGAGATCAAGGTACTATGCAGTGATCGTGATAGTGAAAAAGATGTATTGTTTAGTGAATTCTATGCACAACATGGAATTATCTATGAAACTACAGTGTCTTATTCACCTAAGCAAAATAGAGTTGTTGAACGTAAGAATTGTACCTTGAAAGAAATGATGACTACAATGCTATTAAGTTCTGGGTTGCCACAAAACTTGTGCGGGGAAGCTATTTTGTCAGCTAACTACATTTTCAATAAAGGTACCCAGAAAAAAGACACATGAGACACCGTATAAATTATTTAAAAGAATGGTACCTTCCTAGAAATAATCATGAGCATGGAGATGTCTTGCTAAAATAGTCATACATATACTTAAGAAGGTGAAAATAGGTCCAAAAATAATAGATTGCATCTTCATTAGATATGCATATAATAATAGTGCTTATCAGTTTCTTTTACATGAGTCAAAGATCCCAAACATATATAAGAACACGACAATGGAATCAAGGAATGCATCATTCTTTAATCATGTATTTTCTAGTAAATCTTAAGGAGAATCAAGTTCGTCTAAACAAACATATGAGACTATGAATGAAGGTAGTAAAAACAAAGAACCTGAACAAGAGGTTGAGGATAAAGTTGAGTTTGAATTCAGACGTTGCAAGAAGGTTATGACAAAAACATCCTATGGTCCAAATATTTTGACTTACTTACTAGAAAGTGAATTTCAAACCTATAAAGAGGTTGTGAATTTTTCGGAATATGCTTAATGGCAAGAAACCATTAATAGTGAAATTGAGTCCATTCTACAAAATCATACTTAGGAACTAATTGAATTACCTCAAAGTAGTAAAACACCAAGGTCCAAGTGAATTTTTACGAGAAAACGTAAATCAGATAGATCAATTGAAAAATACATGACCAGGCTTGTAATTAAGGGATACAAACAATGACACAACCTTGATTACTGTGATACTTATTCTTTTATGACGAGAATAACATTCATAAGGATGATAATTACTATGATCACTCTTCGAAATCTTGAAATACATCAAATGGAGAGTTAGATGAAAAAATCTACATGGATTAACCCAAGGGTTTTTCATGCCTAGGACAAGAAGTAAAGGTCTGTAAATTGGTGAAGTCTTTATATGACTTAAAACAAGTACTAAAACAGTGGCATGAAAAGTTTGATAATGTCATTAAGACAAATGACTTTAAAATCAATGAATGTGACAAATATGTATATGTTAAGAACAAAGAAGATTGTTATGTTATCTCATGTCTTTAGGTTGATGACATATTAATTGTGAGTAGTAATGATCAAATGATCAAATCTATTAAGACTATATTGAATTCAAGGTTTGATATAAAAAAATATGAGATTTGCTGATATAATTATAGAAATTAAGATATCAAAAATATCAAGTAGTCTTATTCTAAGTCAATGTCATTATGTTGACAAAATATTTCAAAAATTCAACAATGATGATAATTGGTGTATCTTGAAATATAGGTTTTTATAATTCTTTAACACTTATGATGAGTATTCTATTTAAATTTTATGTTATTCAATTTTTGTATTTATAATTTATACATATATATTTTTAATTTTAATTAAATAATTTTATTCTTAATTTTTTTATTTATGTATTATTTCATACGGTGATAAGCCAGTATTGAGTGTCAGACAAGCTTCCTCTTTAAGTTAATCGAGGGAGCAGGTAAATTTCAGTTTGACGGCAACGTTAACACGTTCTTGGGGAGGTAAGGTAAGGGAATGATACATTGACCATGTTGCCCATATAAGTTTGAATCTTGTTGTTGGACTTTGATTATAGTTCAAAAAGGTATGTCGGCCAGTAGAAACATAGGCCCACGTATTAGGCTAATCACTTTATATGCTAAAGTTAGCCCAGAAAAACAAATGCATGGGTGCCATGGAGTTTGAAACCCAGTTGGCCCAATTCTGAGGCCGTTCTATGATTTTTTTTTTTTTCAATTCAAGATTACAAATATCTTGATTAAAATTAAGAAGTGTCCCATAATTTGTGTTTATAAAAAAAATTAGCATAAATTTTTTTTAATAACTATACTACTCTTACACCCATAATTGAGATTTTAACTATGCACTTTTTAAAAATTCAAATAAACTACATGACACTTGATCACAAACTCGTTGATAGAATTAGGGGAAACTTAGATAAGATATTTTATAATAGGTTTAACTATTTCATTATTTCAAAAAATACCTAAAATTTAATATTTTAAATTTTAAATTTTTTTACATATATCTATGAACTATTAAATTCTATAATTTAATTCTTAAATTTTTAAAAAAAATTATAAGTAAGTTAGTTTTACAAAGATGTTATCACTCGCTCACCATTATCTACACTAGCTAGGTGTAGGTGTATAGGTGTTTAGTTTGCTTCCACACATCTTAATGAATCTCAAAGTCTAATTCTTGCTAAAAGTTTGATTGAACAAACTTGCTCCAAATATATTTGCTTCTCCTCCTATTAATTAATGTTTGTTTATTTGTCAAATTAGATGAGATATTTTTGATAATTAATATATTTAATTTTAGGGTTATTAAAGATATTTTTTAAAATGTTAAAAATATTTGTGAATAAAATACAAATGATATTGATTTTTTAACTTGTCACTGCATTGAGCCATTATACATCAACCGATTTATAATTAATAATATTTATAATAATTGATGTGGTTGAGTATCAATCATTATTCATTCCTTCTAAAATTGTATTTGTATTTGAATCGAATCCCTATGTATTAATATTGCAAAAAAGAGTAAAAGAAAACATTATAATATTGTATTTCAAATTATTTAGACTTTTAAAAAAACCACTAAAATCTTTTATATGTATATTAAAAATAAAACTGAATAAATAACTTTCAAATTTATCATTAATTATACACGTTGTTTGTAATTTATGATTTTTGTGCGTCGTCTTATTATAAGGGGACCTTGTATCATTATCAATAAACAATAAATAAATAAAACCCATAAGGGGACACATGTCTATAACATGGTATCCATGTAGATTTTATTTTTTAAAAAACCGACGTCAGGATGCAGGTATAGATAATGTATTTTTATATTTTCAATATAATGTTATTTTTCCTTTAATTAAAATGATTTTATTTATGCAAACAATTCAAATTGTAAATGAAATAATTATTCATATCATCGAAGCATTTATCTCATGTAAAACTTTTTCGACCATCTAAATTCTACAAATAAAATACGAGAGTTTAATTAGAGACGAAAATAGGAATTTTAATTTAAGTAGGGTATAAATTTAAATCTATTTAAATATATATTATAAGTAATATTATATATCATAAATATATTATTATCATGTAACAATTTTTTATTTTTTATTGAATATAATTACGTATATTCGATTAAAATTATTAATAAATTTACTTCGTTACATCATATTAATTATTTGAAATTTATCTTCTATATATAGACTTTTTCTAAAACTATTAATATTAATATTAATATTAATTTTCTTTTTTATACTGAGGGGTGGCCATCGCTTCCTCCCGAACGCCTCAATGATATCCCTCAAAGTCATCCTACTATAAAAATGCAACTGTGATGGGTGAAAACTAAAAATATATAAATTAATCAAATTAATTATCAAAATAAAATAAAATGTAAAATTTTAAAAGTAAAATAATCAAATCATAAAAAAACAGAAAGAAGAGTTACGGATAAGGAAAATTAAAAAATACATTGAATTAGATCTGATTTATTCAAAAAATAAACGAAAAGAGATATGATGCGTTACATATTTGTTGATCAAAGTTATAACAGCATGATTGTAAATAGATTAAAGTTTAAATTGGGATTAGAAGCAACTTATCGAACATTTAATTTAACTTCGTTTATATATAAAATTTTATTTTTAATATTTTTTTAAAAAATATATATATATTTATTTTTATTATAACGTAAATAAATAATATTATTTAACGTTATCCAAAAATAAATATATTTTTTTTTATTAAAGGAATTAAAAGTAAAACCTTATTAAATATTTGCATCATTTATGTATCAAAATATTATTAATTAAATTAACGAGAAAACAAGAAGTATCATCACATGCTATCTACTAAATTGATACAACTATATGGTTAAATACCTAAATTATCGGACTTTCAGTGACCTACTGCTAGGGCCAAATTATTTATCATGTAGTGGGGTTTGCTTCCTTCCCTTTCATGTTAGGTCCAAATTATTTATTGGTGTTGGACAAGTTAAAATTTGAAAATATTTAAATTAAGTAGTATGCATAATAATGCATACAATTTTATCTCTCTTGTCATTTTCAAACTCCATAATTTAAATAATAAAGTTGATTGTTGAAGTGTGAAAAAAATTTAAGTTCTTAATCGTCGTAAAAAGTTCATTAAATTTTTAATAGTTGTTAACCCTAAACCCTAAAAATTGAACTTTCAATTGTCTCAAAAAAAAATTCATAAATTTGATATAATCGAATTGATATATTTCATTTATAATATATATCACTTCCTATAAACCATAAAATGAAAATTTAACACTTATTATAATATATATATCACCTACTGTCATGTAACTACTTATGAAATAATAATTTTAGCTAGGCTATAGCATTTGGTGTTGAAAAACTTTGGAGTTTGGTGATGGTTAGTTTTATGAGAATTGAGTATTTGAACAATAAATAGTTTTCACTTAAGTTTTGACTTTAGAATTAAATCACCATCAAACTTCAAATGCTAATTAGAGCTTTTCAAACACCTCTAATATTGATGTCATCATATGCATCATTTAAATTTAATGAAACCATATATGATGTATTGTACATAAAAACTACAAAACCAATGGACTACTTTAAAGTCTCATCATCATGTACACGCGATGATACAAAATTCATTAAGGTTATTTAAAAAATAATTTTTTTTATGAAAAAATCATGCAACTACCATCTACTAGAGTGGTAAAAGTTAATTACATGCATGTGTTATGAAATATATGGTTAGCTAGACTCCCCTATATTGATATATAGTTAGATGAAAATGTTTAATGTCATTTAACATCCTACATGTCTTGTGGCGGCCATAATGTGTCCTAGGTGAATGAATATACATGGATGAACATAGAAAGAAAATTGAAGAGGTCGATGAAGCACTAAATACTTTATTGGCTGATAAAACTTGTTAATTTAAAGAAATATTAATCATAGTTTGAGAGGATATTAACACCATGAAAATAAATTTATATATAAATTATTTACTTAATTTCAAGAAAAAAAACACGTATCTGAAAAATAAATAAAGAGGTGAACTTGTTAATCTAAACACAAATTCTTATGTAATTAATAGCAACCAAAAAAAAAAACCTTATGAAAAGTGGCTACTTTTTAGCTTTTATATATTCAAGCAAATTTAAAAAGTTGATTTACAAGATGATTAATTTATAAAATGAGTAGAGGTTAAAATACTAGTAATGAAATAATCAAATATTGTGAGAATTAGGAAATGGGTCACAACGCTTTGTAACACGATTAAAAAATAAAAATGGCGACAAACATTGATTATGCATGATATTTCTTAAAAAATTCATGAAGTTGAAATCTTCGTCACTTGATTAAAAAAATGTAACAAGGAATAGATTGTTCTTCATCTTCTTTTTTTCCAAAAAAAAAAATTCAAAATAATTATAAACTTTGTACTCTACTTTTTTAGCACTATATTATTACTCGAAGAAATTGGGTTTTGCGAGAAGTGAATTTATTGAATTGTGTTGCATTTATATATATTTTAAATTCGAACCAACTATTTGAAACAAATTAATTTAGTTATTATTATTTTTTAATTTTTGGAGTTAAATCGAATCAACTACAAGTGTAAATTCGATCTCAACCAATCCTAAAGTTTTAATTTAATTTAAGTTGGGTGGATCAGTTCTTCGAGTTTTTTTTTTTTTTGTTTTTTTTCCTTAAATTATAAGTATAATATTTGATGATGTTATATTAAATTTGATTCCATAAGGTTAAACTTCAAATCACCTTGGGTGTCATCATAATTGATATTATTTCAATATTGTGATTTAAAAAATTTAAAGTAATCACAGTTGGAAAATAGACATAAAGTACTTTGAATTTTATATCACAAATATATATAAGTGTTGAAATTGGTAGGTAAGAATAAAATATGAATAATATTATTAATATATTGAAAAATATTATTTAAATTGAGTAGTAGATTAAGTCGTGCGTTTTAACACGTTTTGTGGTTCTACTTAAAATTATACAAATAAATATAGTTTCGTCATCTCTTGGATAAAACAACCTAGAATCATTTTTTTATCTCGGAACCTCATTGAACTAATTAAGTTCGAAATGCTACACTTCTAAAATATTTATGATACTCGCAAAATTGAAAAAATAGTTTTGTATATTCTTTTCTTGGGTTTGCTACGAAGAACACTTTCTCAATTGTGTAAAATTGGCCCTCTTTTTATAGCAAAACAAATGAATGAGCGTGCAACGTTCACACAATAATAATATTACGTAAGACTCAGTTTGGATGGATGAAAACAGAACATAACAATCAAAATAAATAAAGGTCACAATAATGGAACATAATGGTTAAAAAAATAGTAGTCACAATAATGGAACGAAATGATCAAAAAAATAATAGTCACAATATGGGTGACTCAGTTGAATAAGAACGGAATTTCTGATGGTTGGAAAAAATAATTTTAATAATAAAAACTTTTCCAAAAAATAAAGTGTCATCTCACTTCACACACACACTCGCACTCGCACTCGTCACATCACGACCGGTCGAACCAACGACGTGCACTTGTTATTACCCATTGAACTTATTTCTTGGGATCTCCAGTCTATAAGTTGTGTTTCCATCATGAGTGACTCTTTATTCTAATGACATCAGTCCCATTTTTTTTTGAGGTTTTGAAAACCTTCTCTCTTGCTAATTATTTAGTCAAAGGATTAGCCAAATTTTCATCACTACGTACATAATCTACTCTTACAGCTTTTATAGAGAGAAATTCTCAAATAGTATTGTGCCTACGACATATTTGTCATCTCTTACCATTGTAATAATGATTTTGAATCTTTGCAATAGCCACGATACTATCATAGTGAATCAGGAAAATTAGTATCGGTTTTCCCATAAAGGGATCTCAGTTAATAGACTTCTTAACCAACCTGCTTCTTCACCAGCAGCAATTAATGTTATCATTTCAAAATACATCGTAGATTGAGCCAAAAAAAATTGTTTCTTAGACTTCCAAGAAATATCTCCATCAACAATGCTAAATATATAGCTGCTAGTTGCTTTGGAGTCATCTAATAGGGTGTTCCAATCAGCATCACTGTATCTTTCTAGAACAGTTGGAAACTTCTTATAATATAATCTAATGTTCATAGTTCTCTTAAGATATCTTATAACTCTTTCAATTGAATTTCAATGCTCTAAACTAGGTTATTGGTAAACCTACATAGTAGTCCCACAACAGAAGTTATGTCTAGCCTAGTGCAGTTAGTAGCATAATGTAAGGTGCCAATGATGCTCGCATACTCAGTCTGTCTAACACTGACTTTGATGCTTTTGAAAAACTTTACACTAGGATTATAAGGAGTACATGCAGGTTTGTAGTTAAAGTAATTATATTTTTTAAGATCTTCTCAATGTAATGAGATTGATCTAGAGAAAGTTCATTTTCAGACCTAATAATCTTTATACCAAGAATTATACTCGCTTCTCAGAGGTTTTTCATATCAAATTTAGCACACAACAAAATTTTAAAATTATTCACAACATGAATATTTGTCCCAAAAATAAGTATGTCATCCATATATAAACATATAATACTGCAAATGTCATTTTCTAATTTATAATAAATACATTTGTCACTTTCATTCATTTTGAATCCTTCTGAGATAACTAGATTATCAAATTTTTGTGTCATTTCTTAGGTACTTATTTTAGACCATAAAGAAATTTATCTAGTTTACAAATTTTATTTTCTTAACTTGGGACAACAAAGCCCTCAAGTTGGTCTATATAAATATCTTCTTTTATATCACCATTTTAAAATGTAGTTTTAACATCCATTTGTTGTACTACTAATTCATAGATAACAATAAGAGAGAAAAGCACATGTAAAGAAGTTATTCGTGTGATTGGTGAAAAGGTATCAAAGAAATCTACATTTTCTCTTTGCCTATACCATTTGGCTACAAGACGAGCTTTGTACTTTTCAATAGTATCATCAGCTTTTAATTTTTACTTTAGTATCCATTTACATCTTATAGTTTTTGCAACCAGGAAGTAAGTCAACTAAATTCTAACTTCTATTATACTCAAAAGAATCTATTTCATCATTTGTGAATTTTTCCCACAAGTTGGCATCTAAAGAAGATAAGGCTTCTTGAAGAATTTGAGGATCTTCCTATAAGGTATAAGCATAAAAATCAGACACAAAATCCTTAGAAGTTCGAGCTTATTTACTTTTCCTAATCTCAATGTTTAATCACTCATCTTTCCACAAGTTCTAGTTATGGATAAACTACTAGAAGTCGAGCCCTCACTATTCTTCAATTTAAATGGAAATCTATGTTCATAGAAGTCAGCGTCATTTGATTCTATAACTATATGATCATTTAAATCATAGAATTTATAAACTTCAGAATTCATAGCATATCCTATGAACACACATTCATATGCTCTACTAGTAAGTGTATTTCTTTTAGGATCAAGGATCCTAACATAGGCTAAATAACCCCAAATTTTAAAATAAGTTAAGTTAGGTTTCGTATTTTTTAAAATTTCATATGCTGAAATTTTACTAGTAGATTTAGACACTCTATTTACCACATAGCAAACAATTAATAAAATTTCTCACCACCAATGGAAAATAACACTAGAGTTTAATAAAATTGCAACAACTGATTTAATAAAAAATCTATTTTTTCTTTCAATTTTGCCATTCATTTCAAGAAAATAAGGTGCCATTTTTTCATGAATGATTCCATGAGTTTTGTAAAAAACATTGAAAATATTTGAATCATATTTAGTGCTTTTATCACTTCGAAAATATTTTTATTTTTTAATAAGTTAATTTTCAATTTCAGTCATAAATATTTTAAACATGTCAAACACTTCACTTTTATTTTTCATTAGATATACATAAGTATAGTCTGAATAGTCATTAATAAAAGTTATAAAATAACATTTTTTATTTCTTGTTAAAATACCATCAAGTTCACATATGTCAGAGTGTATTCAGTCTAAAGGTTTAGATTCTCTAACTATTGATTTATGTGAAGTTTTGATTATTTTAGCTTGACTGTAAAAATCACATTTTTCAAAATCATTCAAAGATAATTTAGGAATTAGTTATAAAGTACTCATATTCATGATTATACATTTATTAATATGAAAAAGTCTAGCATGAAAAATATTAAAAGAACTTAACATATAAGCAGAAGAAGAAAAAGTTTTATTAATTTCAACATTCAATTTAAATATGCCTTCAATGGCGTAACCTTTCCCAACAAAAACATTATTTTTAGTTATTATATACAAATCAGCACCTATAGTTTGAGTAAACCCAACTTTGTTGAGAAGATATCCCAAAAGTAAGTTCTTTTTCATCTTTGGAGTGTGCAGGACATCCTTCAAGATGATAGTCTTTCTAGAGGTAAAATTCAATTCTACCTCACTAGTACCAACAACTTTAGTAGAGTAGGAGTCGCCTAACAACACTCTCTTATCCTCAAACACAGAATATGACTTAAACATATCATAATCATAGCAAACATGGTGAGAAGCACTAGTGTCCATCCACCACCCCTCAGATCCACCAACAAAGTTGATTTCATATATCATCGCGATAAGTTGATCTTCAATAAGGTTTACTTGCAGGGCAAAACAATTCATGTTCCGGTAGTTTCTAGCCAAGTGGCTAGGCTTGTTAAAACTATAACACATGGATGTATTATTTCTTAAGGGGGTTGAGGTCCATTCCTTGGAGGATTTTTGTTTATATTTTGGTTGTTATGGTTCTGGTTATTATTGCGATTATGAGTTTTCATATTTCTTCCTTTAGGTTTCAAAATTACAAAGGATGATTTCTTATTGGTACTGTATTTTAAGACAAAGAGTACTTCATCTTTTTTATCTTGTTTTTGGGTTTCTTCTTCTATTCGTAGACGGTTATAAGACCTTGTAAAGAAAATTACTTAGTTTTATGTCTAAGTGCATTATTAAAAAATTTCTATGCAAGGGTAATTTATCTATAATAACTACAACTTAAAATTATTCATCTAAAGCCATCCCTTCAAAAGTTATTTCATATGCTATCTTCTGCAATTCATGTGATTAAGTCTCCATAGATTTGTCATCAGTCATTTGGTACTTCATGTATCTATTAACAACATATTTTTTTATTCCAACTTTCTCACTGTCATACTTCTTTTGAAGTGTATCCCAAATTTTCATAGCTGACTTATCAGAATTATAATAGTCATACAAATCATTAGTTAAACCATTTAAATTTTTTACATAGAAAATCATTTTCCATCTAGGTGTCTAAGTCCTTAGTTGTAGCCCCAATAGGAGGATTAGGTAGTGATGGTTTTCAACAGTAAAAACAAAAACGACATTTTTCATGGTTAAGAAAAATAACATCTTTTGTCTCCATCTTTTAAAGTGTAGTACCACGAAACAAAATGGTTTGTTGAGATCAAAAGTTAACATTTCAATAGACATGGTAGATAAAAAAACATCTGAAATTTGTAGAAACTAGTATGTAAAAACAGGATATGAATAATATTACTAATATACTGAAAAATATTATTTGGGTTGAGTCGCGAACTAGGTCGTTCTCTTTAAAACGTTTTGCGGTTTTGTCCAAAGTTGTGCAAGCAAACACAATCCCATCGTCTCTAAAATAAAATAGTCCATTTATCTCAGAGATTCACTACACTAATAGAGTTCGGAATGCTACACCTCTAAAATATTTATGTTGCTCGAAAAATTGAAAAAACAATTTTGTATATTCTTTTCTTGGGTTTGCTACGAAGAGCAGTTTTTGAGTTGTGTAAAACTAGTAGCTATGATCCTCTTTTTATAGTAAAAAAAATGAACGTACATGCAACGTTCATACAATAATAATGTTCCATAAGACTCAATTAAGATGGATGTAAATAGAATAAAACAATAAAAAAAATAACAGTCACAATAATGGAACAAAATGATAAAAAATAACGGTCATAATTTAGGTGACTCAATTTGAATAAGAACGAAATTTCTGATTGTTGGAATAAATAATTTTAATAATAAAAATATTTTCAAAAAATAAAGTGTCATCTCACTTTACACACATGTTTACATTCCGTCGGATGGACGGCGACAGGTGCTATGTGTATGGATCCAAAATTACCTAAGTTTTTTCTCCTTCTACAAAAATGGGTGTCCCTTGGGTCCAATTCCAATTATAAATTATTTTCTACGTAAACAATTCCTAAGAAATGTAGAAAAGTAACGTGAGACAAAACTTTTGAGAAAATATAATTATGTACTTTTCTAGTTTTTTTTTAAATTCACACAACAATCAGTAGAAAAAACATTAGCAAAATTTATATATATATAAGTTTGAGTTCTATAATATTCACACAAGTTGAATCTATCTTATAATATATTTTGTTAATTATTTATTTTATAGTTAACTTTTTAACCTTTATTTTCATACAACTGACACATATCTGTATATGTGAAAATTACACACTTATAACATATTACAAGTTTACGTGGAACTTTCACTATACACATGCATTTAATTTACCTCATCATTGTTTGTAATATATGTTAAAATTGAACCTTAAATGACATGATTTCATAACTTTTTTTTACTTCACATATAAGTACAGGGGAAGAGTTTTAAGTGATACAGAACTAAAAAAAGGCCAAGATTTTTCATTTGAATAAAACAATGAATAAGCAATTAATAAAGAGAAGACAAACACAAAATAGTTATACATAATTGCAGGTAGTGTTGTCACCATGGAAGGGATATAAGAGCTCCATGTCCATGCTAAATGTTTAAGAGATGGGTCATGGTTATCCACCAGAGTTTGCAAGATTTGTGAGGATCGAAGATTTCTCACTAAACAAAAAAAAAATGTGTTTAATTATGGCTTTCATGATGTTAAAAATAAACAAGTTTTATAGTTTGAAAAATTAATATAATTTTGATAATTTTTATAAATATGAAATATAAGGGATGTAGGAGTAACGTGTATAATTAAGAATAAATTCTCCCATTGATTATTTATTTTATGTTATTTGAACACTTTAATTATTTAATTTTTTATATGAGATACATAGGTTATTAAAACTTTAAAAACATGAATCACGCATGTAAATGCTAAAGGGTAGAATTGGTATTTAAGAAAAATTAACTAGTAGAATCATTTTTTAGCTTCCTTCACACTAATAACCATAGCAGTAGCGGTAACAATAACACCAATTTCTTTAATTTCCACAGCCTCTAACCAATAGCTCTCACGTTTTATTCTCCATCGAAACCATAATGATATCATTAATGATGTTGCTATCAACGAGTCCATGATTGTCGTAACTCGTAACCATGTCCCATGACTCTCTCAAGTTGAAGGGAGGTGAGAATTTGAACAAGAGTGAGGGTGCGGTGGTGGAGAATGTTGAGGGTGTCATCAATTGTCAAGATGCAAGGTATAAAGCTGGGCACTCACTTTATGATCAATTTTAACGGAGGAAAGATAGTTTTAATAGTGGAAAACATATTAATAGAGTATCAGTTGGTAATAATGGAGGAGTAGTTTTATTCCCTCTTAAATATGTTAATATTTTAATAATATAATAATTCTCAATTGTTAATTAAGTGATTTAAATGTAATAATTTTAAATTTTTAATAATTTATTATAAAAAAATTATATGATTAAAGTATTCTAACGTTATAAAATGAATGATATTAACAACTGATTATCTTATAATTAATATAATTAAATTATTTTGTTAATTTTTATATAATAAAAATAAAATATATTTTTATTATTTTGTTGAAAGAGTTCAATTCTTTTATATCATTTCAATTGTTACTAATAATATGCAAACATATGGTTTAAACAAAAAGTGAGCGAGAGTGAAAAAAGTATAAAACATAAAAGATAATAATTATATATGCATCATACTTTAATTGATGAGGCAAACAATTACACAATAAAAAAAATATATATGGGACGTGAATCCATTGTTTGAAAATTGAATTTAAATGATTAGAGGAAACAAAGTCTCTTTGAACAAACTCTAGATCTTGATCCGGGTGGAAGCGTTCTGTACCATTTTAATAACATAATCATTGAGGTTTACGAGATTAATTATTTTTTGTTGCAAGCCTTACGAGATTAATTTTTTTTTATTTGACTCCTAAAGTCCTAATTTACCTATCCCCTATGCTCTAAGTGCACGACAGGTGTGATTGATTATTTTCTAATCTATTATTAATTTCTCATACATATAATATACCCACTAATTATAAAAATACGAAAATAGACCCAGCGCAGATCCTAAAACAAACAAAAGAACAATTTTATAAAGCAATAGCATGACTTTGTATTAGTTTTTAAGGACTTTTTATATTTTTATTTATCTTAGTCTTTTTTATCTAAATATATATTTATAGTGGCTTTTTTCTAAAAATATTTTCTCGAGTAATTTTCCGACACGATTTGGTTATTGGTTATGAAACTTTTTTCTTATCTAATCTTATACATAAATATGCTATTTTATTTATTAGAGATTATAATATTTTGTAGATAAAAACGATGGAATCATGAAATTGATAGAAAATATTGATACATTTATTATAGCAATCAAGGCAAACAAAACGCATTAAATGAGTTGAATATTATCATGCTACCTAACCAATCCAAAACAATGTTGGTATTATATTATGTATATCTATTACGGTTAAGTTATATTTGATATTATAATTTATTTATACATTACTTGTATTACACTTGTAGTATTTCACTTGTACTACACTTATTACAACCCTATAAATAGGATTTTTTATGTACATTCTAAAACACACAAATACAACATTAAATCATTCTTTCTTTATCTCTCTATACTTTTCACATGGTAACAAAGTCTCTCATATACCTCTAAAATTTCTATCAAAATTTTGCCTCTCTTCATCACAACCAACCCGACTCACCTCAACTCGGCTCACTCCAACTAGGCTCACCTCAACTCGGCTCACTTCAACCCGGCTCACCTCAACTCGATTCCAGGCTTATTTTCAATTCCTCTTTTCATTTTTAAGGATATATTCTTTATACTATTTCTATATATTTGCTTTATATTTCCTCCATTATTTCGTTAAAATGGACCGAAATGATGTCCCAAAACCAATCTTCACCACCATTAATGATAATAACTACCTAGCCTGGACACAAGTAATGAAAAGTTTCTTGAAAGGATGCAAGCTATGACGTTTCATAACTGGTGATATCTCTATACTCATCCAAGAAACCATTGAAAACAACTCCTTATTTGCTGACCGCCTTGAAGGCTGGGAGAGTAAACATCATCAAATTATTACCTCGTTGCGTAACACCACCTTATCCTCCATCAATGGTGAATTTGGGCATTTTGACACTACCAAAGAAGTTTGGGAATTTCTTGAGGCTCGCTTCACTACAACAGATTTAGCCAACCAATATCAACTTCTAACAACTCTTCATTCCAAACGTCAAAAGGCTGATCAAACCATTAACCAATTTCTCTCTGAAATGCATACTATTTGGGATCAACTCGCTCTCTCTGAACCAACTTGGACAAACAAGATTGATGTTGAGATGTTTGCAACTTATCGTAATCACCAATGTCTTGTTATTTTTCTCATGGCTCTCCGATTTGAACTTGTTCGGGCTTCCTTACTCCATCGGAGTTCTTTTCCATCCTTAGATACTATTGTGACTGAGCTTCGCTCTGAAGAAACTCGGATGGGGGTTTTCAAAGTTCATCATACAGATTCTGTTCTTGCCACCCCATCTTATCGCCCTAAAGGAGGTTCTAAAGAGGGCTTCAAACATCAAGGCTGCACCTACTATCACAACCCCAATCATGAGCTTCTTACATGTCTCATTCGGATATGTATATATTGTCACAAAAAAGGTCCAGGACACTTTCACAAAGATTACTTTCGGAATCCCTCTCAGCATTCCTCACGGAATCCCTCTCAACATGCTTTAGGTAAAAATAGTAACTCATTTATCACTACTGTTGTTTCTGAGGATAATCATGACAAATTTACCTTCTCCACTCAAGAACTTAAAGGTCTTCTTAAACATGTTCTCTCACAATCTAGTAATCCTTCTCCTACTACCTTGTCTCTCACATTAGGTATATCTTTATGGTATTTTGATTCTGCTTGTTGTAACCATATCACTCATGATACTTCCATCTTCTCTCCCACACAATCTTCCATATCCAAACCTTTAATTCAAACTGCCAATGGTTCACATATGCATGTTAATGTTGTAGGAAAAGTTTTCACATTTTTTATATCACTTTTTGACACCTTTCATATTCCCAATCTTACTCTAAATCTTATCTTTGTTGGTCAATTATGTGAACTTGGTCTTACTATTACTTTTTTATCTTCTCGTTGTCATGTGCAGGATCCACAAACAGGACATATCCTTGGGATATACCGTAAGGTTGGACGATTGTCTGAACTTATAAACCTTCATCTACCCAATTCTCCTCATACTTCTATTGCTGCTTCTACTACTCCTATCAACCTATGGCATGCTCGTCTAGGCCATACATCTATAGGACATCTTCGTCCCTTAGCATCTTCTGGTAAATTAGGATATGTTTCTATTTCTGAGAATGTAAATTGTTTGTCTTGTCAATTAGAAAAACAACCTACTTTATGTTTTAATAAAAGTGATTCTACTTTTGTCTCCTCTTTTGACTTAATTCATTCTAATGTTTGGGGTCTATCCTCACATCCTACTACGAGGAGATGTGTTTACTTTGTCATTTTTATTGATGATTATTCAAGATTCACATGATTTTTTCTCATGAAATATAGATCTGAACTACCCAAAATTTATTATGATTTTTCCCAAATGGTTAAAACCCAATTTTCCCAAAATATCAAAGTACTTAGAGCTGATGATGCTATGAAATATAAAGAATCAATTTTTTTAAATTTTCTTTGACAAACTGGGACTTTTTCTCAATATTCTTGTCCTAGTACATCTCAACAAAATGGAAGAGCTGAGCAAAAACACAGACATATTCTTACTACTTTTCGCACTCTCCTTATTTCTAGTTCTTGTCTTGAATGCTTTTGGGGTGAAGCAGCTCTTACGGCCGTTTATACCATCAATCGTGTTCCCATGCCTATTATTCACAATTAATCCCCTTATGAGCATCTCTATAGTACTTCTCCTTCTTATGAACTGCTCAAAGTATTTGGTTGTGCCTGTTTTGTTCTTTTTCATCCTCATGAACGTAATAAATTGGAACCTCGTGCTCGTCTTTGTTGTTTCTTAGGGTATGGAATAGAACACAAAGGTTATCGTTGTTGGGACCTTATCTCTAAACGATTGTGCATCTCTCGTCATGTCATCTTTTGGAAACATAAAATATTTTCCTCTATTTCCTTATTTCATGTCTCATCTCCTACCTCATTCTCATTTTTAATGACCCAAATATTGATTTATTTCCTCTTGACATTGCTCCATTATCCTCACCATCGTCTACTACGGCTTCTCCTGATGTATATGCTCCTTCTACTGATCCTACCATAACAACATCTTCTGAAGACCAACTACCTGATTGTCCAGAGTCATCATTTCATCAATCTACTCGTGTAAGTAGTCTTCCTTTTCATCTTCGTGATTACCAATGTTTCTATACTATTTTGTCTCATTATGAACCCCAAAACTATAGAGAAGCTAGTTCTAACCCTCATTGGTAGCAAGTTATGACAGATGAATTACAGGTATTAACAAAAGCACATACATGGGATCTTGTTGATCTTCCATCTAATAAATCTCTGATTGGTTGTAAGTAGATTTTCAAAATCAAAACTCATTCGGATGGGTCTGTGGAACGATATAAAGCTCGTCTGGTTGCAAAGGGTTTTACACAGGAATATGAAATCAACTATGAAGAAACTTTTGTACGTGTAGCTCACCTCACCTCTATTCAAAGTATCATTGTTGTTGTTACTACTGCCCGAAACTGGAACATGTTTATTAATTATGTAATTAAATTCTCTTTATATCTTCAATTTTAATGAATGGAATTTTTTATTTAAAAAAAGTAGCATACATGGGTGATGTGTTTTTTTTAACTAGAATGGTTGGCTCGTGTTAATTAAGGATGAGTATTTCAATTGTGATTATTTGTAAATATCCAACATTTTTTTCTAAAAATAACTATAATTGATAAACTTTGTGACATTAATAGTTATTGTAATATCGAAATTGTTATTAATCGAAATCAAATATATTATTATTATTATTATATATATATATATAATTACATAGAAAAATATATTTTTAATAATAAAATACATAATACTTTTAATAATTAGATTGAATTTTATTTACTCTTACTTTTCAATATTTTTTTTTATTTTACTTAGAAACATGTGCTAAATAGTTAAAAGATGAAAACTAATGTAGTAAAATAAAAATTTAATTTTTTAAACTAAATATGTTTTTAAATAAATGGTAAAAAATAAAATAAAAAACGTGATTAAATTGTGTGAAAACTACTACTCATTAATAACTAATAGTTATTATCTAAATGTATCTAAATTGATGTTATTAGCATAATTATCCCTACCTATTCTCGTACCTATTACTAATGGTAATGCACGAGGTGAGGCCCATATTTAATGGAGTAAAAAGATGTAATATATGTATAATGTAAAAAAAATTAAATTTTTATACTTTTAATATTTATAAATAAAATATAATATTATAGACACATTTATGTTGTTAGAAAAAAATAAGAAATAAACTTATAGGCTAATTTATATAATTTATTTTTGGATAATTATTTAATAAAGTTGATTTATATTTGTATTATAGTCATAAATTTATATTGACATGATAAGTGGGGAGTCATTTATATAAAACGTAAGTTTAAACCTTGATGTTGTAATTATACCATTACATTTAAAATTCAATTTTTTTTAAATTCAGTCATAATTTAAATTTAAGAGTTTTTATATTATTATTGTGTACAAACAATTCTTTAAAAAATTATAATATAAATTAATTTTGGAAAAAATACTACAACCATGAAAAAAACTTACTTTAAGTGTAATTTATAATTTAACTAATGTATAAGTTAGACAAAAAATAATAATCATAATTTCAAGTGATGTAATAGGTGTAAAGTGTTTCATATAAAATATAAATTTAAGTATTGATATTGTCATTATACACATTTTATTCATTAACAATTGGTACGTGAAAAAGTAAAAAAAATGCAAGGACATCAACTTTTTTATTATGTGTATTTTTATTAAAAAATTGTACTTTAAAAATATACTTTTTAATGACATGGTCATTATTCATATAATCTCCTAATAAGTGTAAGGTGTCCTTTATAAAAAAAAGTTGAAGTATTTATATTATTTTAATTTATAATTTTGATATTATTATTATGTGTATTTTTATTAAAAAATGGTGTTTTAAAAATCTATTTTTTACATTATTGTGTGTATTTTTATTAGAAATTTGTACTTTAAAATTCTACTTTTAAATAACATAGTCATAACCGATGCACAATCACTTGAAAGCTAGACCTGGTTTTATTCTCGTTTATTATTTTATCCAAAATAATTTATTAATTTCTAGTTTATATATTAATAATATATATTTTTATTTATTTATAATAAAATTTAAAGACAATTCATTAAAAAGGTTATATTTATTGTACTTTAATTTCACAGATTAGATATATTAGTAATTTTACTTTAAATCAATGTATTTTATTTAACTTACTTTTAAATTTGTAGATATTTTATTTATTTTAAGAAAAAAATTGATATTTTACTTTACTTTATTTTAACTTTTTAAGACATTTTTATCTTGAACATCTCTTAGCATAGTCCCTACTTGGTTTATTTCAATTCAACTTAAGTTTTTTTAATAAAAAAGTATCCAAACAAATAAAATTCACAAGAAATAACTAAAACATTCAAAATGTAACAATAATGTAAATAAATTGTATTAATTTTAAGAAATATGACTAATATATTTAATTTATAAAAGTACACTCACTAAAATTTTATTCTACACATTAATTACTTAGAAAACAACTCATTTAATAGAAAATGAGTTCAATGTGATTGCTATATCTATTTTATGGATTTTACATACTACATGATCCATCATGTTTAATTTTTTTTATATAAATTGTTAATCAAAATCATATAATCTCATAATAAGTCTAAAATGTGATATAAAAAAAAGTTAATATTGATATTATAATAATATATAATTTTAATATTATTATTATTATTATGTATATTTTTATTAAAAATAATACTTTAAAAATATATATATTTTTATATTATAATATAAATTTGATTTTTAAGAAATAACAAAAGGAAGGAAAGGAGGAAAAAAATAAAAAAAATAAAAACAGAAAAGCAAGTTGACCACTACAACAACCGATGAACGGTAACTACTTTTTTTTTTTTAGATACCATTGATTTTTTAAAGCATATAAATACACATACGTAGAGGTGTATCCGCAATCGACGATATTATATAGATTTTTCTTTGGATTAATGTAGGACATCTGTACATCTGTTATTTCCTTCATACACCGTCAACTGTCGTAACGTATTACGTACTTACTAATATATTGTTTATGAATTTTCATAACAACGTGATAAAATCAATGAGAGGTGAATCATACGTAAAACACAATAACATAATAATCTTATTCACGTTATATTTTAATTATTTTGTTTGATTTTATTTTTAAATATATATATATATATATGTATTATATTTTTGAATATATAAAAAATATAATTTTATTATACGAAAACATACATGGACTGTGTCAAAATTATTAAAAATAAAATTCAATTTTAAACTTCTTAATAGTAATTATTTTATTTACTACTAATAATAATAATAATAATAATAAATAAAACTGAACGCCCACGTAGTTAGGAGCGAGATTATGTCTCTATGGCTCTATACAAAAATGAAGTGGAGTTGAAGATCACCTTTGTTCGCCATTTTTATTTATAATCTTCATTTTCCTATACTTCTAAATCTTTTATATATTTATATAAATTTATATTTATGTTCATTAAGATTTTGGTTACAAATAATATTTCTATAATTAAATTAATACTTTAATATTTAAATACAAGAATATGATATATATATATATAATAAAAATTATATTAAATTAATAAAATAAAATTATTCAGAAAATTTAATTTTTTTATATATTTAATTACATAATAAAAAATATATTTGAGTTTTATGTTAATTTATGATATTTAAAATAAATTGATTTTCAGTTTTTTTATGAGTAGAAATTCCTTCCCTCATACGAGAAGTTAAACTAGTTATTTAAAGTAATTCAATTTATTAAAAGTTGACATATTTAATTAATGAGTTAAAAAAATTTGACTCACTTAATTCACGAACTTAAATAATTAGTTCATTAATTCTTTTAAAAAAGACTTATTAAATTAAAAGTTTAACAAATAAGAGAGAAAATAAAGAAATTATTAAAATATAATTGTGAATTATTACTACAAAGTTGACAAAAATACTAATATTAGTTGAGTTAATAAATAGAAAAAGTAAAAATTGATTTTTTGAAAATTAAATTAAATATAAAATTAAATTTATATTAGAATATTTTAATAAATATAAAATTTTAAGATAAATAGTAACTTAAAAAATATATACAATATAATTAAGGTTAAAGGCATGATTATTAACTCGGTTTTTAAATTTGAATTGTATTAATTTTACAATAATTTATAATTAAATCTATATATCATTGAAATATTAAATAGTTTATTTTATAAGAAATGTAATATTTTAAAATTTATAATTTTTAAGAAAAGTTATACTCATTTTATTGAATATTATTCATATTCTATTAAATATTTTTAAAATATAAACTATAAAAATTCATAAAATATTATGATTAATTTCATATATCATTAAAAAAAATTAGAAGTCTAGTTTCTAAAAAAAATTTACGGTCTATGATTTCGAGTTTTTTTTATAGAAAGTTATGCATATTTTGTTAATGATTGTTCAGATTCACAAAAATATTTTATAATCATTTTAAAATATAAACTATATCCACAAAATTTTATGAATCAATGAACCATTAGAAATTTATAAAAGTTTAGTTTCTAATAACTTATAATGTTTATGATTTCGAGTTTTTTTTATATAAAGTTACGTATATTTTACTAATAATTGTTCAAATTAAAAGAATATTTTTTTATTCATTTTTAAAATATAAATTGTACTAATTATAAAATTTTATGAAACATTTTATAGACAATTAAAAAGTTATAGAAGTCTAATTTCTAATAAATTTTGTAGTTGATGATTTTGAGTGTTTTTATATAAAGTTATATTTTATAGTATATTTTTGACTTATAAAATGTGTTACCTCAAATATTATGAATGATTTAATATACTATTAGAAAGTCCTATAAATCTAGTTTCTAAAAAATATTATTGTTTTTTATTTCAAGTTTTATATAGAAAGTTATAACTCGTCTTAGTTTAGTCCATTTCAACTTAAAAGACTAAAAATTGAAAATTAGAAATTAGTTATTAAACAAGTAATATCCAATTTTTAATTTATATTTTTCTAAATTGAAATTAGAAATTGATTATCAAATAACTCTTTTCCCAAAATATTTTAAAATTGAAAATTTAATTCTAAAACTTAACAATTAAAAATTAGAAATTTAAATGATTATCAAACATGGCCTAAATATTTAAATTAATTAAATTTGTTTAATAAAAAAATAAATGAGTTGTCTATGAGCTCATGGACTACCCAATTCATCTCATTTCAACTTATTTAAAAATTAGATAAGTTTAACTGAGTTACAATTCACTTAAAATGAACCGATAAAGCTTAAATGAGTTGAACCAACCTAATCCATTTAACACCTTTACTTATGTTACATGTAGTGATACATACAAAATGGAATATATGAATTTCTTCTAACTATATATTCAACAAACTTATTTAAGTTTTGTTAGAAATATTGCAAATTAATTATTATTATTATTTTAAATATCATATGGTAGTGAGCTTTGATGATAAAGATTGTACAAGAAATATGTCCAAGGATTTGTTCCTTCCATTTTGTTGCTTTTGTACAAGAAAAGAGGTAAGTTTTGCTTATGTAAAAGAAATCATAAACCTTGTGTTTTTAATAAGAATAAAAATATCAAGATTATCAAAGTCCCTTGTACTAAATATTTTCCTTGTTATGAAATATTGGCAACAGATAAAATGCAGTGAAGTGGTATTGGAAGATATAGATATACCAAAACCTCTAATCAACTACATTGACTCTAATGTCGTCGAGATTTTGGTGTTTGGTTCACCAACTAAAAATGGGCTTGTCAGGTAATGTTATCTCTAGAATGGAACAAAAACAAACAGTTCAGGCTTAAATTATGGCACAAGTTATGGAAAGAGAGTATTGCTTCAACTATAAATAGGAAGGAGTTCATGCATTGAAGAACAAAGCAAAAATCAGAAAAAATCAGAGAGAGCATAACCAAACTCAAAGAGAGAAAATACTTCGTGAGTTTGAGAGTTTTCTATGAGTTTGAGGAAACACTTGAGAGATATTATTGGTGAGGAAATCTGTATCTGTATTCTGTATATTTCTTACTCAGTTCAATAATATCTACTGTCTTCTGTGGACTTAGGCAAATTGATGAACCACGTAAATTATGTGTGTCATTTTACCACTTTGATATATTCATATACTGCTATTTATTGTTTCTACCCACAACAAATTGGTATCAGAGCCAAATATAGTAGTATTATATATCAAATCAAATTTCTCGACGAGACGAACGCAACAGTGAAAGAATCACTCAAATCGGAAGTCAGAATCACCACTAGAAGTCGCCGGAGTGCTACTGCCAATAATAGAGTCAACTCACTGAGTTGGATTGAGTCAACTTAGTCACTAGTGATATTTGGACCGAGTTGGTCCGATTTTCATTCATTTTCAGCTAAGTCGGACCTATTCCTAACTAATTGGATCATTCTAGATTCAACCGCGGACTCCATTTTTTCAAATAAGGTATAAAATTTGGAAAAACATTGTTTTAAGTTATAAGTGCAAAATTTTTGTTATCCGTTTGTACTTATGGTTGATAAAAGAGAGATCGAAGAAGGTGAACAAGATGACCTTAGAATTTCTAGCAAACCAAGTTTTTCTACTCGAAGAACTATGTTGTCCAACGCAAATTTTGAGGTGAAGAAATTCGACAGCACCAATAACTTTGGCATGTGGCAATGTGAAGTATTAGATCTATTGTTTCGAGAAGGATCTAATATAGCCTTGGAGACCAGGCTAGGAGATTATTCAAATGAATATTGGAATTATGTCAACCGACAAGCTTGTGGCACAATTCGACTATGCTTAGGAAGAGATCAGAAGTACTCTGCCATGAAAGAGAATGTAGCCATAGTTCTCTGGAAGAAACTAGATGACAAGTACATGACGAAAATTATTAAGAACATACTCTACTTGAAGAAGAAACTTTTACGTTTCCAGTATAAGAAAGTTACCCCTACGATTAAGCATTTAGATAATTTCAATAAAATTTTGGCCGATCTGCAAAATTTAGATGTTGAAATTATCGATGAAGATAAAGCTTTGTTGTTATTGAATTTATTACCTGAGATCTATGAGCATTTAACCACAACTATGCTATATGGAAAATATGAGGTTAAGTTCGTAGATGTTTCAAATGCGCTGGTAAATAACGAGTATTGGAAGAAGGATCAACATGATCACAGAGACTCAATATAAGAAGCATTGACAGCAACCAGAGGTAGGATGAACAACAAAAAATATGGCAGATCAAATAATAGGGGGTGATATAGATCAAAGTCCAGAGGAGATTCATCTAGAAGATGTCATGCGAAGGACGAGTGTGCCTATTGTCACTAGAAAGGGCACTGGAAGAAAGAATGCCTAAACAAGGACAAGTTAAATGAAAATGTTGTACAAAAGGCCGATAAAGATGAAGAATCAGCCTTTTCAGTTTCATAATCAGAAACCTACTTAGATAAGTGAATCCTTGATTCTGGATGTTCTTATCATATGTGTCCAAATAAATATTAGTTTTCAAGTTTTGAGGAGCTCGATGGAGGAGTTGTGCTTATGGGTAACGACAATGCTTGTCAAACAAGGGATCAAAATAGTACGACTAAAGATGCACGATGGTACAATCAGATGACTTACAAATGTAAGGTATATTCCTGACCTAAAGAAAAACCTCATTTCTTTAGATGTTCTAGATTCTGATGGTTACAAGGTAACATTGGAAAAATAAGTCTTGAAAGTTATATGAGGTGCATTTGTAGCGATGAAGGGTACTCAGAAGGCGAACTTGTTATATGAGCAATTGTCTCAAGTAGTTCTAAAGAAAAGACAAATGATTCTTCCCGCCTGTGGCACATGCACTTAGGGCATGTCGGTGAAAAGACTTTGCAAGACTTAATGAAGCAAGGTCTTTTGAAAGGTGCCAAGACTGAAATTTTTTATTTCTACGAGCATTGTGTAATGGGAAAACAAACAAGAGTTAAGTTCGACACTACCATTCATCGTACTAAGGGATCTATTGATTATATTCACACGGATGTCTAGGGACCTTCCAATAATGCTTCACTTGGAGGTAAACGCTAGTTTGAGACTTTTATTGATGATTTCTCTATATATGTCTAGATATACACCATGAGTCATAAAGATGAAATTCTGGATATCTTTCTTAAATGGAAGAAAATGATCGAGACTTAGACAAGCAAGAAAATTAAGAGGCTTAGATCTGATAATGGTGGCGAGTACAAATTAGATCTCTTCTTCAAAGTTTGTCAAGATGAAGGGATAATCAGACATTTTTCAGTTCCTCGTACACCATAGCAGAATGAAGTTGTAGAACGAATGAATCGTACTTTGGTTGAGAAAGTTCGATGTATGTTATCTCAATCCAAATTGAACAAGGCATTTTGGACTGAGGCTTTGTCATATGCAACTCATATAGTCAACAGACTTCCTACGTCTACATTAGATGGGAAAACTCCTAAAAAGGTATGGTCTGGAAAACCTGCTTTTGATTATGATTCATTGCGAATATTTGGATGTCCTGCATATTTTCATGTTAGTGAATCCAAACTGGATCCTAGAGCAAAGAAAGCTATTTTCTTGGGCTTTAAGGAAGGAGTTAAAGGATTTCGACTTTGGTGTGGTGAATCCAAGAAGATCGTCTTAAGCTGAGATGTCACATTCGACAAGTCTGTTATGCTAAGACAGAAAAATTTAGAGAAAGAGAATGAAAGTCCAAATACTCTTTCTAAGGTGATGCTTGAGACTCCGGAAGATCCAGAAAAGATTGCACCGACTACCGATCGTGGTGAAGATGAATTGATGATCAAGAAGATATCTCAGTTAAGGTGGAGGTTCTTTTACCATCACCACCGATCAATCAACAACCAGAATCCATTGCTACTACTCGACCTATTGTTAAGCATTCATCCATTCAGATACTATTGGCTTTAGTAGCATAGTTTGATCTCGAGTTAGCTCAACTCGATGTCAAAACAGCTTTTCTCCATGGTACTTTGAACGAAGAGATCTACATGTCTCAACCGGATGGCTTCGAAGTTCCAAGACGAAAGAATTGGGCTTGCAAGCTAAGCAAGTCAATTTATGATTTGAAGCAATCGCCACGACAGTGGTACAAGCGCTTTGATAGCTTCATCAGAGAACAGAAGTACACATGTAGTCAGTTTGCTCACTGTGTATACTTTCGGAAACTCTAAGACAATACCTTCATTTATTTGCTCTTATATGTTGATGATATATTGATTGCATCTAAGAGCAAGGTGAAGATCGACAGATTGAAGGCTTTGTTGAGTTCAAAATTTAAAATTAAAGATCTTGGAGAATCTAAGAAAATTATTGGGATGGAAATCGCAAGAGATAAAGTTGCAAGCACAGTCTGTCTGACACAGACTCAATATCTGAAGAAAGTACTACAAAGGTTTAACATTGATGAAAAAACCAAACCAGTAAATACATCGCTTGCTAATCACTTTCAGTTGAGTGCATTGATGTCACCTAGCACCACCGATGAGAATAAGTAAATGGAACATGTTTCATATGCAAATTTTGTTGGTGCCTTGATGTATGTAATGGTTTGCACCAGACCTGATATTTCCCATACTGTTAGTATAGTGAGTCGATACATGCATAATTCGGGTATAGGACACTGACAAGCAATGAAATGGATTCTACGGTACATTTATGGTACTGTGGATATTGGTTTGAAGTTTGAGAGATACAAGCCTTAAGGAAAACACTTAGTTGGATATGTGGATTCTGACTATGCTAGAGATTTGGATAAACGTCGATCTATAACTGGTTATGTGTTCACAATGGTAGGAGGACCAATTTGTTGGAGATCAACATTGCAGTCAACTGTAGCTTTGTCTACTATAGAGGCAGAATATATGGCTGTAACAAGCATTCAAAGAAGCTATCTGGCTTCTCGGGTTGACCAATGATTTGGATATTGTTCAGAAGAACGTGAAGGTTTTCTACGACATCCAGAGTGCCATTTGTTTGGAAAAGAACCAAGTTCATCATGGTCGTACCAAGCACATCGATGTTCAATTTCATTTTGTTCGGGAAATCGTCGATAAAGGGAATGTTATACTCTAGAAAGTGGGAACTGTAGATATGCTTACAAAGGTGGTTACAGAGATCAAGTTTCAACACTGCTTGAACTTGATCAACATCTCTCGAGCTTAGAGCGCCTAGGGTGCATTTGGAGGTAATGTTATGAACTTTTTTGCCAAGGTGGAGATTGTTGAATATTGGCTCTAAAAGTAACAAATTAGTGACATAATTTAGGAAAATTAGTGGCCTAATTTATGGCATGATTTAAGAAAATTAGTGGCCTAATTTAAAACTTAAATTACGACACAATTTAGGGAAAGAAAGTCTTGCTTCAACTATAAATAAGGAGGAGTTCATGCATTGAAGAACAAGGTAAAAATCAGAAAAAATCAGAAAGAGTATAAGCAAACTCAAAGAGAGAAAATACTTAATGAGTTTGAGAGTTTTTTATGAGTTTAAGGAAACACTTGAGAAATATTATTAGCGAGGAAATCTGTATCTGTATTTTGTATATTTCATACTCAGTTTAATAATATCTGGTGACTCTCGTAGACCTAGGCGAATTACCGAAACACGTAAATTTTGTGTGTACTTTTACCGTTTTAATATATTCATATATCGTTATTTAATACTTCTACCCACAACACTTGTGTTTTAAAGAAATAATGTTAGTAATTACAATATAATTAGAAGGCATATACCTCATATGATATGATAGGAAGAGTAAAAGGAACTTTGCAAAAAGAATAATTAACATAAAATCTTTTTTTAATTCATTTTTTAGGAACAAAACAGCTCTTAATTAGTGTATGAATCTTACCGAGTTAAATAATTTTGTTTTCGAGGACCTTGTTAAGGTAATAAATAAATAAAAAATTAGAGTACCTCTTGATAAAGAGTTTTGATCGATCTAAGTCCTAACATACGACAACTATAACGAAGGATGTTTTGTATTATTTTCAGCCGTAGGTCACATAACACTAGTTTATTTTTTTCCCTGCTAAATGGTCAGTTAAATTAATGATGAATCCAATATGATTAACATTTAATTAAGGTAAACGTAGATTTTGTATCGGCTTCTTAGGAACGAGGTTAATTAACAAACTATTTATTTTGGTATCTTTGAAAAAAACAGATTTTATTTTTGTGGCTTTTGTCCCGTACGGAGAAAATAGCTGCTGTAGCACTACTAGCTAGCTACTATTTTTACTAAATAATTAGAAGAAACTTCGAAAAAATATAAGTAATTTATATTTAAATTATTTTATTATCATGTACGTACCGACATAAAGCAATGGAATTAAGATGTGTTATTGAAGGAAATCAAGAATAAGATAATTAGTTTAATTAGATATTCTTTCAATTTTAAAACTTGAAATAATTTTGGGATTTTATTTATCTACTATTATGAACTTGATATTTATATTAAAATTTAAATTATATTTAAGATTAATTTGTTATCGTATAAATACAACGTAAGCTTGTATGCTGTTTTTAGATCAAAATATAAATTAATATATCATTTTTTTTCTCATATATTATCTCTCATTATAATTTCTCAATTATTCTATATAAATCTTAATTCTTCAATTTTAACTCTAATTTCTTTCTTTTACACAATTTTTCTTCTTCTTTATTGCTAAGATATTTTTTTATCCCCAAACATAATTTGAACATATTACCTTCATATTATCATAAGGTTACTTATTGGGCGGCAAGGAAAAATTGATCTATTTGTTACACCATCTACAACCATTCAATATTGCACCAAAATGGTATAACTTTTGTAATAAAAGTTGCTATAAAGAGACACCAAATATAATATTATGAATAATATTGTATTAAATTTAACGTGATATACTATTTAAACGTTATTTTTTAATAAAAAATAAAAAAATAAAAATATTAGTTACATTTATATTTCATCTTAATTATATATCTTTGATTAAAATTTACTTATATTATCTTATTATTTAATAATATTGTTTCTTTTATCATATATAATAAATTAAAATTAAATATATGATATACGATTAGTAAAAAGATAAATCAATACAACTAAGAATTAAAAATACGATATAAATTAAAATAAGGATTTAAAAAATAAAAAAATATAATTTTTAATATAATATTTGGTGTTGTAAATTAGAGATAAGAAAAAATATGATACAACTTTTGCACCAAAATAAAATTGTATAAAAATAGTGGGTTGTAGATGCCTAAAGAAATTATACCAAAACTTAAATGTAATGCAACGTTTTAATGTTATATGTCAAGTTTGTTTCTTTGTTTTTTTTTTCTCTTTCTTATGGGCAATCGACAACTATACTAATTAATCAAAAATTGATACCAAAACTCAAATTTACCTACTAAGAGGTACGTACGTTAACAAATTTGACTTTCTAAGAGCCAAAAACTCAAAAAAAGTTGTATTTAAATTCCATTTTGAACTTGAAAAGTCACCATCACTCCTCTCTGCCCCTTTTACTTCGAGGTCATACCTCTCTCTCTCTCTCTCTCTCTCTATATATATATATATATATATCAATGTTGACAGCTGTGGAAGCATTCAAATGAAACAAACTTTACCGATAAAACAATATCAAACTATCAAAATTTTTTTAGTAATGTAAGGGAAGATGATTTTAGAATTATGTTCTATATTACTATTAATTTAAATTATTATTAAATTAAGAATAATAATGCAAAAAATAGATTAAAATAAAATCAAACGTAATACTAAAGTAGCCAGTAGTGACTAGTGAGAAGTAATTTTGCATATTATTTCTCTTAATTTTTAACCCAAAAATAATGTAATTTTATTGTTGTTACCAAAGCAGAGACGTGTCGTTTTATGACTCGTTTAATTTTCCTAAAACGTAGGGTTTATTGCTTTGGATAAAAAAGTCCTACTACTACCCTCATCTAACAAATTAAACCTGAACTATCGCAGTGACAACAAAATTTCCTTTTATATCCCTAAAATACAATTAACAACTCAACTCAAAGCTGGCGTAATTAATTACCAAAACTAAGGGCAAATCTAGACTCTCATTTTTTATTCCTAATCTTAGGCGCGATCTTACCGTAAAATCAAACTCAAGAGCCAAAAACAAGCACTGAATGAACTCTCTTTTTAGTCAACAAGTCAACCTATATATTTCCATATTCTAAATATGAAAAAATAAAACAACATTATAATATTCTTGCTCGAATTTTGTATTGTCTTTTTCTTTTCTTTACTCTTCTTTTTTAAAAACCTCCACTCTCAATTGCTTTCTCTCTGACCCAGAGTTTCAAATTCCATACCATCCCGCTCCTACCTCCTCTTTCTCTTTGTGTGTCCTAACCTTCATTTTCTTTTTCAATGAAAGTATTCGGAACTCAGATGAGAGATTCTCAGGTCAATCATTTAGTTCGTAATACTTATTTTTAGAACAATGTGGTTTGTTTTGCTTTTGGATGTGTTTGAAAGTTTGGATTTTGGTAGATATGGATGAAACATTGATTATGGTTCAATGTATTTTGGTAATGTATTAAATTCTTGAACATTGGGGATATAAATGTGATTTTAAGCATTTGGGTTGATGTTCATATGGGGAAAGAAAGAAAAATAAATGCTCCACTATGACCTTAAACTTTTCCTTTAGTGAGTTCGGATTCTTTATTTTCGATTTTTTAAAAGATTTTTTTTCCATTTCTTGGAAGCCTTACTGTCCCCGATTTTGAGTTTAGTCGATCTTTGTCAGAATTTCTTCTGAGTAGTTAAATTATGAATAAGATATATGATTTTGCTTAATCTTGTACCTAGCTTGATGCTCCGTTTTGTTTCTGAGGGTGGAAAAAGAAGGCTAAGCGCATAAATCTTTTCTTTTGAAGATTTGGCTCTTAATTGTGTTTAAATTTGTGAAAGGTTTTAAGTATTCAAAATGCAAGTTTTTTGCTTAGCAACAAACTGATGGGGTTAACTTTTTTTTTTCTTTTCTTTAGATGGTAGTGCAATTCCTGGTATTTTATTACAGTCAATCGGTACGTAGTTCTGGATGTATTACCAATCAACTTTGTTGTGAAGTTGTTTCTGTGTGCTAGGTTCTTGATGCTTGTTTGATCTAATGCTATTAACACATTGGCATTGCTTTCTATCATCAGTTGTTTTCTTTGATGTCTGTCGGACTCTTTTTGTTTCATGTATGAAACCTTTAATGAAATTTTACGGGCATAATAAATTTTTGGGCCAATTGAACTTTTTATTGAGCTCAAAATTCACTTATATATAAGTCGCCAAAATTTTCAGAAGATCCCTAGAACAGTTCTTGGTATAATTTGGCGTGTATAGAAATATTTTTTTCTTTGCAAGAATTAACTTGTATTGGCATTTTTTTTATCAGCCTACTAAAAATTCACACAGAGATATATTCTAAAATTTCATGCATTTGAATGTCACTTATAAAAGTATTAAGGATAAAACCATTCAATTCCACTCAAGATGTATGTTCTATCTTGTTCCTTATACTAGTTAAATATATTCATTATGCATCATGATGAGTTGATGGCGGAGAAAAGCCAAATCTGTTTATGTTTTGGTGTGCTCGCTGCATTCTGGTTAAGTTACATTATTGAGGTCATCTTTCTAAGATAGCCTGTGATCTTCCCTAGATATTGGTATACTGCTAGTCAGACATTATTATCTACAAAAATTATTTTTGCAAGAATTTTTTGTTCATTTTTGTTATTGGATTTCTTCATCAATTCTTTGGTAGCAATATGTTGATTTGGAACTTGTTATTTGATTTCTTGCAGGTGTCATGAACTAGTTTTAACTAAATTCTCTATGCTAGCTTCTTGAAGCTCTATAAGCATGAGACAAAATTCGATGGCTGCTAATGTTGTAGAGCCTCCAGCTCGATTAACACGTGCTCGAGCTGCAGCCTTACATGCCCCTGGACTGATATCCCAATCAAAAGCGCCAAGTAAACAGAATAAGAAGCAGGTCTCACACCCAAATCCAAAACCAAATAGAGTTTCCACCGATAAGAACGGCATTAATGCAAATGAAGCATGTGTCCAGCGTAAAAGGAGGGCAGTGTTTCAGGACGTGACCAATGTTTGCTGTCAAAAAACATATAGAAGTTGTTATAATGCATCTAAAATTCAGGTTTTAATGATTATAGATATCCTGTCAAGCATTAATATCAATTCATTTTATTGTATGCATAACTGAATCCTAATTGCCTTGGATACGATTTCTGCTTCAGGATATCTATCTATATTCACAAGTCTCATGAATTATCATCTCTTTCAAAAAAACTTTAATTTTTGTTGAAGAGTATGAGTTTATTTCAATTTTTATAATTGTCAGACTAAAAGTGGCAAGTTGGCCAAAAAGGATCAGGCAAATAAGATTAAAGTGAACCCTTCAGTTCGGTCAGAATTAGCTAATGTTAAAGCTGATTTGAAAAAGAAGTGCACCCAAGAAGTCAAGAAAGAAATCAAATCAAGGGGGGTTTTATCTACGAATATAAGGGAAGAGAATTTACCTCTTTGCTTAACTACTTTGAAGAGCTCGGCCAAGTATGATTTTCAGTTCGAGAGTCGATGGTTTCAGATGACAGAAGTTAAAAGTCCTTCAAAGAAAGGTTGACTATTTATTACATGTTTCTGACCTTCAATCATGTAAATTATGTTCTACTTGTTTGTTCCCTGCAAGCTTGTGACGATTGAAGATAGTAAATAACTATATATCAATCCGAGTATGCTTTGAATTGTATTGTTGACAGCATGTTAAGCTAATTATCAAGTTTACCATCAAATGTCAAGCAGATAACGGGAAGCTTTCTTGTGATGTCATCACATCAAGATGTCCAGACATTATTAATATTGATGCATATCAGAAAGATCCACAAATGTGTTCCTCCTATGCTCCTGATATATATAACAATTTACATGTTGCAGAGGTTTGAGCCATGAATTTCTTTAAGAATTCATTAGAATAAAATTAGTCTTCAATGGTTCACAAGTTTACTTCTTGTGCAGCTTGCTCGACGACCACTTCCTACTTTTATCGAAACCACACAGCGAGATGTCACACCAAGCATGCGAGGAATTCTGGTGGATTGGCTTGTGGAGGTTAGGATACACCAATTCTTCCTTTTAGTAGTTTTAAAATATTAATATTTTGCAAGAATGCAAAAGTAGGGTTTAAGATTTGATGTTCATATCTGCACATGAAAACATCAAGCATGTGAAATGGCATGTGTCACATGCAATTTCATTTTTAGGTCATAACCATTCTATCTCATTAAAGTTTCCTAGTTGTTTATTTTCCTTTGAGCATGACTAAATGTGGCATCTTTCTTAGTTTCTCATGGAGCCTAAATTCTAGAAGACATAACAGCTAACCAAGGTGCTTTTGTTTTCAGGTATCAGAGGAATATAAGCTGGTGCCAGATACACTTTATCTCACAGTATATCTCATTGATTGGTTTCTCTCTCAAACGTATATAGAAAGACATAGACTGCAACTTCTAGGAGTCACTTGCTTGCTAATTTCCTCGTAAGCTTTCCATATTGGCAAAGTTGACTTTGCAACTACTTCTAAAATTTTGAACTTTTAACATTATTATGTGTAACCAACACTGGAGCTAAGGTTGATATTAACTGTTAAGATGGTTGCATAATGCTTAACACCCAAAAATCTCAATGAATTTTATTTTCATTCTTACTTGTGCAATATCTTTTCCAGTTTTGGATTAGGATGAATGGGTATAAATGGTTATTGGATTGTATTGTAACAAATGTGGTTGCATGCGTGTGTGCGATATGCTCTCTCCTTTTCGTTGTTTAGAAATTTGGTTTGTGAGTTGGGAGCTTGAAGTTGCTTTTCTTTTGAGGCTTGTAGGAAATATGAAGAAATTTGTGCACCACGCGTGGAAGAGTTTTGCTTCATCACTGACAACACTTACACGAAAGAGGAGGTATGTGGTGGTTACTTCATTTGTAGGCCTCAACACTCAAGATAGAAATAATGTAAAAAGACTCTTACTTCATTCTTTATACTCTGCATGGCAGCAAAAACTGACAGATAAACTTATAATCTATACTATAGACACATGATGTTAGAATGATATTCTAGATCAAACACAAAATCTTGCAATATAAAGAATCTTAAGCATTTATTTAGCCTGTGATCTATCTAGAGAGATACGATAAGGATGAAAAAAGCACCAAATACTAATTACTGCTAGGTCTAAGTTCTATTTTGTTTGATAAAATGTGAATGTTATACTCAACCTGTTAAAATTTCTGTTGGTTGCCTTACTAAATAAATACCAATGGCAGGTACTGAAAATGGAGAGTCAAGTACTGAACTGTTGCAGATTTCAGCTTTTTGCTCCTACTGCAAAATCTTTTCTCAGGTACCTAATTTATCTGATTTTCCAGCATCTGCTCTAGAGATATACTTGAGTTCTTATTGATGTTATTAGTAACCTCTCTCACACTTTTTCTTTCAGGAGATTTCTTCGGGCAGCTCAAGCTTCTTATAATGTAATATAGTGTATTCAAGTATTTACTGCCCTTCGTGTATGAGATATTGACACCTTTATTAGAACTTTTATTAAAGCTTGACATATGTGGGTATAAATTTGCAGAGCCCTAGTCTTGAACTGGAATATTTGGCCAATTATCTCGCCGAACTGACACTTGTAGATTATAGTTTCTTGAACTTCCTGCCTTCAGTGATCGCTGCATCAGCTATTTTCTTTTCAAGATGGACTTTAGATCAGTCAAGTCATCCATGGGTTTGTCTTCTCATCTTTTTTCTTTTTTCCCTGTTCTTTAAGTTCAAATAGGAGGTGAAAGTAAGGCTTTATCTGCATGTCTAGCAGAATCCAACGCTAGAATATTATACATCTTACAAAGCTCCGGATCTGAAAAGTACAGTTTTTGCATTACAAGATTTACAGTTAAACACCAAGGGCTGTTTTCTGAGTGCTATACGAATGAAGTATAAACAAGAAAAGGTACCAAATTCTAAGAGTACAATATAATAGCATATACTCTGCCTTTGATTCTGCATATAATTACATTTGCATTCTTTAGTTAGGTGTATAAGATCATTATTTAAGCTTTACATGCAAAAATTTGTATAGGTAACTACATGATTGTTGTTTTAACAGTTCAAGTCTGTGGCGGCATTGTCTTCCCCAACTCTGCTTGATACACTATTTTGAAGATGAGAAGCCTTATGTTTCTACTGCTAACTGTAACCGAGACGGGCATAACTTTGTGCAAGGAGTTTCCTCTGGATTTTATCACTTGGTCCATGAGAGGCTTGTAGTTAATGAAAAGTCATTTGTTTAGTCTCAATCCTAATATCATTTCATTCATTTCTGCCGGTTGGTTCAAACGTTATAATTCATATCTTAACCTTTGTTCCCATGTTCTTTGCCCCGTCTTTGTAATTGTTTGAAGGACGTATGTTCAGAGGTTCAAATTCAAAATTGTAAATTGTTAACTATTGTCAGAAAGATCATTTAGCACGTTGGAGTTTATCTGCTAGGTTGTAAAGTTTACAAAGGAGACCATAACTATATGAATGTAAACTTTGGCAGCTTTTAAAGAGCCTCAATTCAATGTACTACAATATTTGTTTTTGAATCCTCTTGTCTGTGTTGTTACTTACTTTAGTTCTATTTCCATCTATACATTATTATATTATATATGGAGTGATTGGCCCAATAATCAACAGATGAGCTATGGTGGTATGATTTATGATCCTTATCACTACAAACTTAAATTCGAATTTTAATAATGTAATATTTTCTTTATTTAATTAAAAAAAGGGATTTAAATGATCTTAAAAAAGAAAAAGCTATGCATCCCACGTTAAAGGAAAATAAAGGTTTGAATCTTTTGCCTATTAAATTATGTGAAAAAAAAAACATTTCTGATTTTGTTTTTCTACTTTCCTTGCATTTAAAAAGGATAATAATAATATACTAATTATAATCAAAGTATATAAAATTCAATTAATTTTTTAACTAAATATTACAAGTCCACTAACTAAGGTTATAAACAACGGGATAGGTGGGGTTGAAGATCCATTTTCTTTATCTCGCTTACTATTTAGAATTTATCTTCCATCTCCACTTAAAATCTTTACGAGAACATATCTAAATTTTTTAGCAGGGAATGCTGAACATCAGATAGGGAATGGGAATTTATATAATATTTTAAATATTATTTTTTATTATTTTTTATTTTTATTATAAAAAATGAATAATAAACAATTTGTAAAGAGAAAAATAAAATTTTGAGTTAATACACATGTATATTTAAACTCTTAATTTTTAACATTTTTTGAAAGTTTGTACATATAGTATACTTTTTAATAGTTAATAGATTTAAAATGTTTAACATAAAAGTTATTAAGTTTTTATACATTTTAATCATAATTAATAAATTGAAATATCTCACCTAAAAATTATTAATTTTTATACATTTTAATTATAATTAATGAATTATTATTATCCTTTATCTACTAAACTATTTTCATATAATAAAGAGTTTTTGTTAAAAGACAAAGAAAGAGGAAGGAGAAAGATAAGTTGATGTAAAGTTAGTCTTAGCAGAAAATTTCTATTTTTCTAAAAATATCAAAGAATAGTATATGAAATCCATTATTTTCACTACTTCGGCCGTGATCAATGGACCTTCACTACTTCAGCGTGTCGTTAAGAGTACTGCTATACAATACTATAATAGATGTTTTCACGTCTAGTTATATAAGAAGTGAGATTAATATAATAAAAAGAAAGTATTTGTAATATTATGAAACTTAAATGATCATTTTCCTTTGTGTTGGGTAATGTCTCAAAATATTTGTTCTATCTGGAATAAAAAAATAAAAATAAAAGCCATCTTGGAGTGTCAGCTGTTGTGCGAGTACATAAGGTTGTTTTTGTAATTTACGTCCATCAAGAATTTCTGTGTGCTTGTCTCCTCCCCATTTGCTAATGTTGTTTGCTACGCATATGCCGTTGCAGGTTTCTCTCGTTGTTGAACCCATTAGCAAACAAGGAGCGAGATAGAGAGAAAAAAAGTGACTTGAATAAATAATACCTTATTACCTTATCTTGGCCACCAATATCTTCGTTTTTTAATTCCAACTGCAATTATTGTATTACTAATGCTAGCAACTTTTATTTACAATTTGTTTTTCAAGCTTTAAACGATTCGATGTTTTCTCTTCTCTCAATGCACCTAAAAAGCCAAACCAATTTCCAAAGACATGTCAGATGCCTACATTCCTCGTCATCCGGTAACTTTTTTTCTTTAGCTTATTATTCATCTCCGTAATGCTGTAAGAGAATGATAATATTAATTCTTACTTAATCAAACTCTAAATTAAATTTATTCTCTTTCTTTATGTTAACATTTAAAAAAATAAATAAATAGAAATTAAAATAAAACATGCATAAAATCAATACAATCAATTTACGTAGAAAAACTTTCTCAATATAAGAAAAAAATAAACACGACACTTCTTTCTAAAATTTTCACTATCTAGAAACAATTATACAAAATTTCTCTTTAAATAAAACTAGAGTCGAACAATCAACGACATTATTAATAATACAAATTCTTAGAAACTAATAATTATTTCAAGAAAATGGAGAGATCTAACCCAATTTCGTAGTCACGGTTCACAGTCTAGATTTTTCCAAACCGGTGAGCCAAATCCAAATCCCACAGTTTAGATTGAAGAGTCTTGAATCATGAACCTTCCTGCAAAATTTCAGCTCAATCGTAGAACAAACGACTTTCCATCAGAGTACTTGATGAAAGCTTGTTCGAGAAGGAAAAACTACTCTATTTTTTTGCTAACTGCTGCCCTTATTGCTACCCTCGTTATTTCAGCTCTAATTCATTTTATACCAACCCTAAATGGATTTATTAATGAAGCAATATAATGGACAAAATTTTCCCTTCTTTTTCCATGGGTCATTAAGCCACATGGGCCTTTTTGGGCTTATCTAAATAAGGGGGAAAACTTAACAAATCTCCCTATTTCCCGATTAGATGAAGGGATCCGTCATCCCTATAATTGAACAACGAACTTTAAGTTTTTCCCTTGACACTACCTTTGTCAACATATCAGATCTATTCTCATCAGTATGAATTTTCTCAAGTTCAAACAACTTATTGTTAAGAGTATCCCTTATCTAATGATACCTTACATCAATATCCTTTGATCTTGAGTGAAACGCTAAATTTTTTACTAGGTGAATAGAACTCTGATTATCGCAGAACAACACATTTCTGCTGCTCGAAACAAAGTTCTCTCAAGAACTGTTTCATCCAACACAACTCCTTACAAGCTTCCGTTGTGGCAATAAATTTCATTTCTGTTGTAGAAAGTGCAACACACTTTTACAATCTTGACTGCCAAGAAACTGCTCCACTAGAGAAAGTAATTAGATAACTTGAAGTAGATTTACAAGAATCTTCATTTCTTGCCAAATCTGAATCAGTGTATCCAACTAACATTGGTTTCCCACTTCCAAAGCTAAGTGTTAACTTGGAAGTACCTTGAAGATATCTCATAATCCACTTTACTACATCCTAATGCTCTCTTCTTGGATTCAAAAGAAAATGACTAACAACTCCAACTACATGACCTATGTCTGGCATCATACACACCATTGCATACATTAAGCTTCCTACTGCTGAGGCATATGGAAATTTTTCCATATCTTTCTTCTCTTTATCTATTGAAGGGCATTGACTCGATCTAAACTTAAAATGGTTAGATAAAGGAGAAGAAGCCACTTTAGCTTTATGCATATGAAACATTTCAAGTACTTTGTTAATGTACCATTCTTGTGACATGTACAACTTATTTCCTATCTTGTCTCGACAAATTCGAATACCAATAATTTGTGTTGCTGGCCCCAAGTCCTTTATGGCAAATGACTTACTAAATTGCTTCTTCAAATTATCAATCCTTGAAGAATTTTTTCCAACAATCAACATGTCATTAATATAGAGCAATAAAATGATAAAATCATTATCAGAGAATTTCTACACAAAAACATAATGATCAAAAGTAGTCTTCTTGTAACCATGCTCCCCCATAATTGACTAAAACTTTTTATACCATTGTCTAGGTGCTTGCTTTAACTCGTAGAGGCTTTTCTATAACTGACATACATAATCATCTTTTCCTTTTAGCTTAAAACCCTCTGACTACTCCATATATATCTCTTCCTCCAACATATCACTAGGGTTGATGTCATAATCCTTTATGCTAACATCATCCACCATATCAGTAGGCATCATCATTGATTTCCATTGACCATTTTCCATTATTAACCAGAGTTGACCATCGATGACCAGAGTTGACTATCATTGATCGTGACCGAAGTTGACTTGGCTGCCATTAATCGCACCAGAGTTGAGTTTGATTGTTATTGACCATTTGAGCAACATTAACAAGGGTTGACTTTGCTGTGGTTGACCAAAGTTGAATTTGACCACCATTTGACTACCGTTTAGCAAGGTTGACTTTGACTATTGACTTTGTAGAACATGTTCTTCCTACTCAGTTTTTCTTAGACTTTATTTTTGTAGTTTGTTTTTGCATATTATGTTTCTAAATGGATAAAATGATGTTTTTTTCCTCGCCTCATCAATACTATATTGAAAGGGACAAAGAATTACTTATCTTCGTTTCAAGCTATGTACAGTTTTCTTAAGGGTCGTATGCTTTGGCATTACTGTACTGGTATAATTACCATTCCTGTCAAAGGAACAAGTGAAGAAGATGCTGCCTTCCTTGGTCGCATGATTGAATGAGATAGTCATGACCACACGATCCTTACATGAATTCAGAATACTTCCATCCCCTCAATCTCCAATCTATTGGGTAGCTTTGATGATGCAAAATTAGCATGAGATATGTTGGCCAAAATGTACTTAACTATTCACGGATCCATGAAATATCAATTAGTAGTTGAATTACATCAACTCCGACAAGAACCAGGGCAATCCATCAATGACTACTATGATCATCTTCACCTTCTTTGGGACTGTTGTCTCTTTTGGAGAACATAAAACGTGGAAGCATACACGGTCACAAGTAATAAAATTGATAAGTAAGTTATCGTTCCCACAGAGATTTGTTACTACAATTTGTTGAGTACTAAAATTATCTCTCTCTGATTTTATCCAAAACGATCGTTGATTGGAACAAGTTAAGAAAAGAGTTTAATAACAAAATAAAAGAAATCTAGGATTGAAATTTTTCACCAAATTAATCAACTCAAATCATGTTATTTTCTTTTGATTTATATTTTTTAGTACATTTAATTTGTCAACCGAAAACTTCTAATTTTATCCATACATCTCTTCCGAGCTCCGTATAAACAAACCTCGTTAAATTAATTCACTATATTCTTATGAGAATTAAATTCACTAAGATTCATTACGTTCTAAGTTCTCAAATGGTCACACATACAATTAGGGTATATTCCTATCCTTCATCATACATGTTATTCTATCTATGAGCAATATACACAAAAATGACTCTTCCAAGTTTATTTATGTGCCACGAATCATTTGATAAAATTCGTAAATAATCAAAAGCATTAAGCAAAAAATAGAATAAACAAATCAAATGTCTTATAAATCTTTCAAAGATAATTAAAATCAAAGCGACATAAATTTAGATAAAATGCAACCCTAGAAAAATAAATTACTTCATAAATTAAAAATAAAATTACAGTAGTTTAAAGAAAATGAGATGAATAACAAAGAAAAATTAAATCATTTCGTATCGTGAATATTTGGCACACACAGAACACAACAGAAGCCAAAAATGGCTTCTGCGTGTTCCACAGTCCACCCCCGAATACTATTAAAAGTCTCAAATTCTAAACTCCCCAAAACTTTTTTACTCTATCATACTATCCTCTATTTATAATATCAAATTTCTAAAAAAAATACATTTAAAAATATATTTTTTAATAATACGCGGGAGACAGAGAACTGTGGGGAAAATAATAAATTAATACGCATGGGGGGACAAAAATGGTATCAAAAATGTTAATTTAATTCACGCGTGAGAGACAAAGCAGAGGTGCCATTTCGATTTTTTTTAATTCAATATGCGTGCCACGTGTCAGCGTCTGATTCGTTGCAAGAAATGATGGGACACGTGGCAGCATATTATTGGATATCAGGGACGAGCGCACGATAGATTGTCGCACGGGATTGGGGGGCGAGAAACGTGGGGACAACTGTTGAGACGCGGTGCGTTATTCTGTGCTTTTGCGTTCATCCAAACGTGCCACATGGCAGCACATGATTTGCTGAAGGGAAACATGGGACACGTGGCAGACTTTAAATGGTTGGAAGGAATGATTGCACGTGGGCCCCATTGGCGCGCCGAGCTGGGTAAACCCTAAAATCCACATTCACTATCTTTTGTCGCGCTTGCAATCCACGCGTCTCATTGTATCCATCGATTGTTTGATCGAACGGTCGGTGTCGCCCGTAAATAATTGTGCACGTGGCTTCCTTTTCTTGCACAGAATATAAATTTCCTTAATTGCATTTTTACCAAAAATTTAATTCAAATTACATTTTAAACTTTCTTTAATTACAATTCAACCCTTTTTCTAATTTAAATTAAATTCTAAAACTTTTATTAATTAAAATTAAGCCCAATATTAATTTAAATTATATTTTAAACTTTTATAAATTGGAATTAAGCACTCTTTTATTTAAAATTATATTTTTGGACATAAATTTTCAATTGAGTATGTTTTCGATTTAATTTATTTAATTTTCTTAAATATATATTCCTTAACACATAAAGAGAAAATACTAATTTATTAAACTAAAAATAACAAAAAATGTGAAGGATATAGTTATTATAATTAATAAAATAGATGAAAATAATTATATAAAATACAGTTATGAGGGACGAAATTGACCTTTGTGATCCAATTTGGGCAAGCTCAAATGATGCTAAACAATATGCTGTAGTTAGAGATGAATTTTGTGTCTATGAGTTCCTGATGTCTCTTCATAAGGAATTTGTGCCCATCCGGGGTTAGCTTCTCAATCATAGTCATCCTCCCTATCTTGCTACTGTTGTAAACGAGTTGGTTAGAGAAGAAGCTCGACTTGTAACACTTCAGGCCCAGAATAAGTTCAATGTTTTGGTTATTACTCTTTCTACTCTTTCCATTGAGCAACCACACCAGTCAGGTGATTCCTCTAGCTCTAGCAATCATCGCAAGTAGACCAACAAGAAGTTCTGCAATTATTACAAGCATCCTGGCCACACCATTGAGACTTGTTACCGTTGCAACAAATCTACTACTATTGTTGCTAATACTGGGCCTACTCCGCTGATTCCTTCCATTTCAACTGAGTCCTAGTCTTCTGGATCCACTTTCAACCTCTCCCTTACTAAAATACAGAATATTATAGCTCATGTTGTTCATATGGCTAGTAATGCTTCTCTTTCCACTACTCTCTCAGTTCTGCCTGATAAGTCTCAAACTTGGCCTTTTGATTTTGCCTGTTGTAATCACATGACACCTCACTATTCTTTATTCTCCAAACTTGACCTTACACCACATCCTCTTAATATTCATATAGCTGATGGTTCCACCATGTATGTGAATAGTCTAGGTTTTGTTTCGACCTCTAACCTCTCTATTCCTGGGGTCTTCCATGTACTTGACCTATCCTATAATTTATGTTATGTGGGACAATTAGCTGAACTAGAATATCACCTTATTTTTGACTATTCTGGGTGTATTGTATAGGATCTAAGGATGTGAGAAGAACTTGGGACTGGCCCTAAGGTTGGGCATATGTTTCCTATGAACAATCTTCATCTTCCACACGTTGCTCTTATCTCTGTTGCTACTACAGTTTCTTCCTTACTTTCTCTCACACTTTAGAATTCTCATCTTTGTCATGCCCCATACACTCAGGTACAACAATTAACTTCTAAAGGTCTGTTGGGTTCTGTGGCTAAAGACAATTTTGTTGTACTTCATGCCAGTTAAGAAAACAGCTAGCTTTCCCTTTCAATAATAATGAATCTATCTCTAATAGTATTTTTGAGTTAATTCATTTTGATGTTTGGGGATATCTTCTGTTACTAATATTGGTGGATCTCGTCATTTTGTTGTTTTTATTGATGATTATTCTCATTATAGTTGGATTTTTTCTATGAAATCTCGTTATGAAATCTTACCAATATACAATAACTTTGCAAAACTGGTTGAAACACAATTATCTAAACATATCAAAACTTTTTGATATGATAATGCTCTTGAATATACTCAATATGCTTTTCAAGCCCTGCTACATTTCTATGGCATTGTACATCATCTAATCTGTCCAGGCACTTCTCAATAAAATGGTCGATCCGAAAGAAAACTTCGTCATATTCTTGACACTGTTCGTGCTTTTCTTCTTTCTGCCAAAGTTCCTACCCCATTTTGGGGTGAAGCTGATCTTCATGCTATTCATGCCATTAATCTCATTCCAAGCGCTGTCATTCATAATCAAACTTTGTATGAGCGCCTTTTGGGTCATCTTCTGACTATCATTATCTTTGCTCCTTCGAATCTGCTTGTTTTGTTCTTCTTTAGCCTTATGAGCACAACAAACTTGAGTCTCGATCTAGACTTTTTTGTTTTCTTGGTTATGGTGAAACTTAAAAAGGGTATCGGTTCTATGATTCTATCTCGCATCGTCTTCATGTTTCCCATAATGTTGTCTTTTGGGAACATCGCTTATTTGTTGAACTCTCTCACTTTCATTCTTCCCTGACTAACTCTTCTATTTTAGAAATCTTTCCAGATGAGTCTCTTGTTCCTTCTACAGATACTCTTGATCCTTCTTTGGACTTCTCTATTCAATCTTCAGATATTTTAGATGATTCTCTTAGACAGGTTCCCTGCTCCTGCTCCGCCTGAAGATCCTCCCCAGGACATTCCACCTCGCCACTCAACCCGAGTAAGATCAATTCTTGCATATTTACTTGACTATCTTTGTTACACTGCATGAGCCTCACACCTATCGTTAACTATCATATGACTATCATATTTTTAAGGCATCTACTGACCCTTTATGACATATTATAATGAAAGAAAAAGTTAATGCATTAACCAAAAACCATAATTGGGATCTGGTTACTCTCCCTCCTTGTCAGTCTATGATTGGTTGTAAGTGGATCTATAAGATCAAGAATCGCTTTGATGGGTTCATCGAGTGCTACAGGGCTCATCTTGTTACAAAAGGTTTTACACAAGAGTATGAAATTGATTATGAAGAGAATTTTGCTCTAGTTGCTTGTATCTTCTCTGTTCGTGCCCTCTTAGCTGATGCCTTTGTTAGTAAATGAGACCTTTTTCAGATGGATGTTAAAAATGCCCTCCTTGATGGGGATCCACATGAAGAAGTCTATATGCAACCTTCTCATGGTCTTTCTGTTGAAACAAACAAGGTTTTTCACCTTCGACATGTACTCTATTGCCTTAAACGAGCTCCATAAGCATGGGTTGCCAAGTTCAGCTCCACCATCCTTCGCTTGGGTTACATTTCCATTCCTTATGATTTTGCCTTATTTCTTTGTCGCAATGATAAAGGCACCATTTTGCATCTCTTATATGTTGATGATATGATCATAACTGGTGATGACCTTAGTGGCAATCAAGAACTCAAGGATTTTCTTAGTTAACAATTTGAGATGAAAGACCTTTGACATCTCAGCTATTTCTTGGGTCTTGAGATCACTCGTTCCACAGATAGTTTTTATATTACTCAAACCAAGTATGCATCTGACTTTTATCTCAAGTTGGACTCACTGATAGCAAGACTGTTGACACTCCAATTGACCTTAATGTGCATCTAACACCTTCGGGGGGAAACCATTGTCTAATCCCTCTCTTTACAGAAAATTGGTTGGCAGCCTGGTTTATCTTATAGTTACTCGTCCATACATTTCTTATGATGTTCATCATGTGAGCTAGTATCTATTTGCTCTACGATCGACTCACTATGTTGTTGTTTTGTGCATTCTACGATACTTGAAGGGCACTCTCTTCCATGGCCTTTTCTACTCAACTCAGTTTCCTCTTGTACTTCATCTATTCTCTAATGATGATTGGGCAGGAGATCCCACTGATCGCAGGTCCATTACAGGTTATTGCTTTCTCCTTGGTTCTTCTTTGATTTCTTGGCGAAGTAAGAAACAAACTTTCGTGGCTCGCTCTAGTATTTAAGTAGAATATCGTGTTCTTGCTGATACCACATCTGAGCTCCTTTGGATACAATGGCTTCTTAAGGATTTGGGTGTGTCCACATCCTCTGCTACTCCCCATTATTGTGACAATCAGAGTGTCATTCATATTACTCATAATGATGTCTTCCATGAACGGACTAAACACATCGAGATTGATTGTCACTTTATTCGTTTTCATCTTGTCTATGGTGCTCTCAAGATTTTCACTGTATTTGTTAACAGATTAATGTATATAATGTTATGAACTTTAAACATATCTAATTTACTTGTAATTCTTATATAAAAGTACAATGTATATTCCTTATAATACAAAATATAATACAATTCCTATCAGAATCTTAATTAACAACTTGTCTTCAATATTATCCATGATGAAATCAATCAAATAAGATGGTGAAGAGAGACAAAGAAAAGAGAGGGAGGGAATGACAAATGAAAAATTATTGTAGAAATAAAATAAGGATAGGGACAAAATTGGAAATGTGGTACTTAAAAATGCGGTGGTAGAGTGATTTATGACATAGGGCAAAAAGAAAAAAAAAACTACTTAGGTAATTAAATCATACGTATTATTGATCTTACTTTCCATTAAATTAATCTTTTTGAATTGGGTCAACTAAGTATGCTTGTGGGCTCTATAAATTTTATAATCTCAATTTGATCAATGCATGCATATGTCATTCCTCTTGGAGGTATGGTATTCAAATAACTAAAAACACCAAATTATCTAATTCAAAGTCATAGACCTAACAGGTATGAAGTCTAGACATGAATAAAGATTCCGTCAATACATGCAATACATACGAAATGTCAATCTATCAAAAAGATTACAAGGACAAACAATTCAAAAATTGAGAATAGAAATGATGTCAAAAGACAAATTTATAGATTTTGCCTTGTAGGTATGGATTAGTATCATTTTGTTTAGCCAAAGTACCAAATTAAACGTCATTTGTTTGTGTTTTTTTTATTGATTAATCGTGTATTCAAACTTTTTAAAAGTAAGGTACACAAATAATTAAATATATATTTAAAAGAATATTATATGTTAATAATTATAAACTTTTTTTTTAGTTTGAATGATAAGCAGTCATTTAAACTGTTTAAATAAACGTAAGAGTTGGGATTTAAATTAATGTTGATTTTTTGACAAGTTCATCATAATCTTAACAATTAGACCACAAAAGTATGGACATAAGATAAAAAGTCAAGCAAAAACAAACATAGAAAAAAGAAAAGAAAAGAAAAACAGAGGATTTTCAGCATCCATGCAAAGAAAAACAGAGGATTTTCAGCATCCATGCATGTATATAATGTATATATATAAGGTGTAATTCAACCTTAAACAGTAAATCAAAGTCTTACAATAACTCTAGTACAAATAAAATAAAATGAAAACTGGTTTGCTCTTACTAATTAATTATATTAATATAATTAATCAAGAAGCAGAGACAATGATAAAAATACTGAAAATGGAGATGCACGTACGTACGATGAAAGAACTAAGCAAATTAATAAATGTATAGCTAGGTTCATATTGATGGATGACTGTTGAGTAGTACAAGCCAAGCGTAGGTTGTTAGTTAATTAATAATTCTCATCACTTCTCTTGAGAAGGAATCCTTTAGGCTGCAGCTCAAAACCCTTTGCCTCTGATTTTTTCATGATTCTCAGCCTTTTGCATGACTCAATAAACATCCTGCAATCAATATAAATATATCAAAATATATCTGGGCAATTTCGTGACTACTTCAAAAAATTTAATATTTCTTTAGTTAAAAAAATTGTTAATAAAAACAAATTTGTCTTTAAATAAAATACTTAATTAGCTGATTACCTGCCAACAAATCAGCATCATGATCATCTAGATCTTGTGGGATGCATGCATAACTTTGTAAATTAATCATTCTATTTTATTTTTTAATTTTACTTTATGCTTTAATTGGAATCCCACATTTAATATATCTTCTACTCAAAAGTTCCCTTTATTTTCTTATCATATTGTTTCTCACGTTTATATCATATCATATAAGAAATTTCAATTACTTTTCATCAAATAATACAAAAGGGGAAGAAATACATGAAAGACTCACACATATATATCCATGAATTAAAGAAATAAACTTAATTTCTCCGTAAATTATATTAAATATTTACAATTAAAAAGTTCAAATTATTGGAGTTTGATTGTATGAAATTCAAATCTAATATCATATTAAAAATTATTAAAAAATTAATTTTTTAAAAAGCTTAAATTATTTGGAGAAGTATCAACATAACTTAAGTTACATCGAGAATGTGTAACTACTCATTTAATCATCCTATAAAAGGAATATTCTCTTTTTGAAAAAAAAAATGTTGCAATATGTCTAAGTCAAGTTAGAATATATTCTTTTACTTGAAGAAAATTTTAATTTAGTTACTACTTTTTGGTAAAATACACTTGTATTTGGTTTTGGTATTCTAATACGATGTTCTGAGTTTATGAAAAACAAAAAGGAAATGTATTATTTTCGTATATATATATATATATATATACAAAAGGGGAAGAAATACATGAAAGACTCACACATATATATCCATGAATTAAAGAAATAAACTTAATTTCTCCGTTAAAAAGTTAAAATTATTGGAGTTTGATTGTATGAAATTCAAATCTAAAATCATATTAAAAATTATTAAAAAATTTATTTTTTAAAAAGCTTAAATTATTTGGAGAAGTATCAACATAAATTAAGTTACATCAAGAATGTGTAACTACTCATTTAATCATCCTGAATATTCTCTTTTTGAAAAAAAAAATGTTGCAATATGTCTAAGTCAAGTTAGAATATATTCTTTTGGTTTTGGTATTCTAATACGATGTTCTGAGTTTATGAAAAACAAAAAGGAAATGTATTATTTTCGTATATATATATATATATTAATAAAAGTAATTTTTTTTATTATTTAAAAAAGAAGAAAAGTAACTGAAAACACAAGGCATCAAAATTGACTCAAGAAAATAATTGTGTGGGCACAAGGGAACTATTTTCATTCAAATAAACCGGTGAGTACTGGACCATACCAGACATAGAAATCAATGGTATTTTGAGCACAAATTTGAAGTCCTCCCCAACATTATCATGAGAAATTTGTACAATATTGTCGGTAGCATATATATGGTCCAAAGATGAACAATATATAATTGATTTCACTAAGTTACGTAGAATCACTCATATTAATTCTTGTCCAAGCATATACATATATATATATTTCCAATATTAAATCAATTAGATTCTTAGCCAAGTCATGAAGTCAAGATCGTGGATGGTGAGTTAAATTAATTAATTAATTAATACAATTAAAATACAAAGTATTAGTATTTACGTATTTTAATTTCTATTAAAGAAAATTTGTAATGTGATGCGAAAAAAATAAAAATAAAAATAAAAATAAAAATAAAAATAAAAATAAAAATAAAAATAAAAATGGTGGGGTTGAGAAGGTTTAATTAGAAATTATATAGAAAGACTTACTCCCAAGGGACGTCTCCCACTAGCATCCAGTCTCCATCTTTGTCTTCATAAATTGGAATAAATTCGCAGCTGTTTCCATCCTTCAATGCTTCCCCTGTTTTTTTAATTAACATTAATTCAAACTTTGTTAATTAATTACTTAATAAATATATCATGCTCGATCTCTTTCTTTAATTATTATAAATATACAACACATAAGTCTCTGTAAATTTATATTTAATCAAACCCTCGTGCAAATTTTACTCACAACCAAATACATCTATTTCTATATATGAAATTTTCTTTTCCCGATATTTTTTAAGTAATAAAAAGTTATTACTATTAAAAGAGAGATATAGACTTATCTATTCATATATCGTAGATTCCATCAACTTTTCACTCTTATTCTTTCTTTTTAGTTTTCTTCCTAACTCATCTTAAGAGATGGAGTATATACTCTTGAAGTACAGAACAAATTATCATGTATATGACAAGTGAGTGTTATTCTAAATTTAGCTTAATTAGCCTCAGAATTCGTTAATTGGGACAAGGTCTTCTAATTTTCTTAATTAAAATTTAAATAACTAGATAGATATTATAGGCATGAAACTCTAGCATTTTAAATTAGGAGTCTTCGTTTTGTATAAGATCTAAATGATATTAGTATTAATTGGAATCTATGGCTTGACTAACAAGATTTAGCTTTTTAGTTAAGAACCCATCTCACAAAACTATTAGTAATTCATAAAAATATTGTTGCGTACAGCGTTTTTTAAAATATTTTTCACATAATAAGTTTCCAAAGTTTAATTGAAAGGAATAGAATTTTAAAACCCTAAATGTACCTAATCCAAGCATTTTTTTTTATAAAGTACTATTGTATCATTTATAAAACAACCTACAAAATTGAATGTCATTTTTAATTAACTTAAAACAAAAAACAAAAAAAAAATAGAACTCATAACATATATAGAAACTAGGAAAGAAAGAGAAAGCAAGGTAGTTATAGAAATTAAAAATATAATTAATTGGGAATAGAAGTTGAATGTATATATATGTACTTACCAATGCCAAAATAACCAAAGAGATTGTCCAAAGACAAAGAAAGATCCACATAACTCTTATGCATATTCAAATCCAATTTACGAAGAAAAGGTGCACCATCCATGCTAACCTTAACGTACATTTTGGACATCTTACTATCTTTATCACTGAAGTTATTCTTCCTTCTATATGAACAAACCGGTGGCCACCCCACTACTTCACTCTTATAATTTGTTTCACATTTCCCATTCTCATCGGTTTCACAGTCCTCTCTACCGCCGTCTCCGTCCATCTCCGAGAACATTCTTTTCTTCTCATTCTTCTCCACTCCGGGCTGCCCCAACCTCAGTTCTGTAATCTCAAGTCCCAAATCTTCTTTTTCCATGATCATCATGATGATTAATTATCAAGAACGTCTAGCTAGTTGATTTTATGTTTGAGTATTTTAGCTAGCTAGTAGTGCTATTGGGACGTTTATGAAGAAAATTGTTGAGGAAGTTTAATATAAAGGGGATGATAGGAAGTGGTAACTAGGGTTATTAAGCTGCTTATTAGGGTCGTCTTCGACCTCGTCGTAGGTCATGTACTAATTATAGAAAATTAATAGGGAAAAGGAAGACATAGTGGAAGCAAAGACAGGTCTAGAGTACGTTTATGGTCGGTTATAAGAGAGGCAAAAATGTGGGGACTAATTGTCTCCCTTTATATAATATATTCACTAATAAAGGCAAGCACCTAATTTATAAGTTTGATATGGGACACATCCTAAGGCTATATATCACTGTCTTTTGATTCTCTAGGGATTTAATCTTCACCGTCTGATCATATATCTTTGATTTTAAACAGCCCCATGTGATTTGCTTGATTGTAGGTGTCTCTGTCTCTCACCAAATAAATTATGTAAACGAGTGGTTCTCTCTAGTATCATTAACAATGGGAATATGTCTTCTAACATGTATATTTTTATTATATCTAATTATTCTATCACATATCATGTATATATATATATATATGTGTGTGAGATATCATGTGTATAGATAGATATATGCATTGAAATGCATGGGATTGAGAATTGATTATTTAGAATTTTTATTACCACTAGAGGATATTTGGTACATGGAATTTCAAAATATATAGTATTTTTTAATAAAAATAAGGAATATGAATTGTAATATTTACTCAAGTATCAATTATAAGTGTGTAAATTGCATAATTATTTAAAATAAAATATTAAATTGTATCACCATCACCTAAGTTCTTATGTAAAAAAAAATCTATTAAATTTTAAGCTTTTAAGATAACAAATACTTATTCTATAAAATTAAATATTAATCTATATTCTAAAAGAATTTTGACTCATCATTTTTTTGAATAACTAATTACTCGCACACTATCATCATATTTTTTCCATCTTAAATAGTGTAATAAAAAGAAATTTTGAAAAAATTATTTTAGTACTAAGTCTACTCATTCCAACCGAATATGCATGCTATAGATGGTTTTTAAATGATTTCATGTGAACATACAGGTTGTATTATATAAATGTTGTCTATATTTTTTAATGTTCTACGCTTTAACTTATGTATTATTTTTCTTGTAATTTGGTGTCTTTATTTTTTAATCTTCACATTATGACACCCTTATTTTATCTTATAATTTAATTTTTTTTAATTTCACATATGTAGTCTAAAATTTAATACCAATTTGAAATTAAACTTTAAAAGTATAAGAATTTAAATAAGAGATTAACACATAAACATGTAAAAAAATAAAGGGATTGAATTATAAGAAAAAATAGAGAAAATAAACTGTGAAAATTAAAAAGTAAAGTGACCAAATCATTAAAAAATAATGAGATCAAAATATATAATATAATTTTTTTTGAAAAAAATAACGAAAATAATACCTTAAAATTTGTAATTATAGTTACAAAAATAATATTATTTTATATCTAATTTATATATTTTTACTATTAAAAAAATTATAATACATTATTTTACATTAAACGATATATTGTTTTTTATAGTATAAATTTTGAGTGCTATTTTTTGTAATTTTTTTAAAATTTAAGTACTATTTGTGTTGTTTATAAAGATATATATATAATATTAATATGAGATAAGATTAGTTGTAATAATTTATTATAATATTGTATCTTAAAATTAGATTAAAAAATGTTTTTTTTTCTTCCTATTATTTAAAATTTTAACTTTATTATATAATAAACTATGTAATAAATTACTATTAGTAATCCTGTCGCATATGATGATATGTGTGTGAGTTCACGATCATTCATCATTCATTTAATTATTATGTTTTTTAATTAAAATAAAATGGTTTTGTTGAGAGGGAGTGGGACTAAGAAGGGAAGAGTTCTGTTGGGACAGAGGACTGATTTGAGGAGACGAAACAGAAGGGGAAGGGAAATTGATGGTCAAAATAAATTCACAAATTCTGGTTCCAGCGACTTCAGAAGCGCGTTAAAGTGTCTGTCAAGCAATACCTTTTGCTAGCTAGACACCCTAAAAGCAAGCTTAATACATGAGTTAAAGAATTCAGGGAGTTAAAAAAAAGAATTCTTATATAAATAATATTGTAATTGAATGAGATATAATTGTATAACATTTAATATTAAATAAATTTAAATAATTATAATTTCATTTAAACGATATCTAATTGAAATATATTCAATATAAAATAATATAATATTTTTTATTTTATTTTATCATTATAAGTTTTAAAAATATTTTTTTATTTTTTCTTATTATAAGTGAAAAAAAGATAATAAATAATTTCTATACTAGCATTGGCAGCAAAGATTTGATCTAGGCGTTGATCATGACAACGTCTATTACGTATCAAACACTACAGCTGCACTAGTTATAAATTGTTAATTTGGGATTCTTAACATCTATTCTAACTTCAATGTAAATTACTATCATGTATAAGTATCAAATATTTCATGTCATTTGGCTTATATTATAACACATCCTCTAATTAGATACTAAGTAATATGAAATATTTGGAGAGATTTACTACTTAAGATTTTAGTACTTTTTAAAGATATATATAAAATATTGATATAAAACAAATCTATTATTTTTCTCATTAATAAGATATATATAGCAATTACTAGACAAATATCGAGATTACATAATTTAGAGTTCTCATACAAGTAGACATAATATATATAAAATAGCTCCTATTAAATCAAGTCGTCACATATGTTACATAAATATGTTGTTATACATATGCTGCCTGAGGCCCTATATTTAGATGTAATCCAAGTCGTTACGATGTTGTACTAGGCAATTTACTTAGGTTAGGTCTTAACGCTCAGGTTTAGCCCTTACTTTCTTCATCTATTGTACATAAAGTTTCATCTTTTCTTCCTTACTCTTGAATTCATCGTTCACTTGGTTTACTACCGATCATGAGTCGCTATGAATCAACACCTTTTTAGCTCCCAAAGTTTTCAATTGGTGTAAAGCCAAGAACGCTTCATATTCGAACACATTATTAGTTGCTTGGAAAGTAATATGAAGACATTGTTCTATTAAGAACCATGCTGGGTGAATATCACAATTCCAATCTGATGATTAAAACTAGTAATGCCAATCTTGCAAATATTTTTGTTTTATATTTGTAAAACTCTCGCAAATGCACGAATTATTTTATAAAAAATGACAAGTATATTCTGAAAGTCGATCTAAGAAAGGAGTATATATGGTTTTTAATTTATTATTCAAAATCTTAACAACGAAATTAAATCCTAAACATCCTGTCAAGATATTTTGACTTTTATTTTCTAATCTAATGATATAAAAAACATAGATATGATTCAATAAACAATTATGCAAAGTTTTATCATTCATAATAGTGGAGTATTTATGGGTATAATAATTAAGTTAATTATATTTGCTCATATTATTTAAGTTATTAAAAATATAAATTGATATTTATTGATTCTCTCTTTTTTATATGAATACTACCTTTGGTATGGTTAGATATTCTTTGTTAATTAAACAAATCAATTAACCCCTATGGTTGGTGTCGATAATTAATTTGGTTAATTAAATTAATTCATTTTTCTAAGAGATTAAAAATGAACAATTTAAATGTCACCTTTGGTGGGGTTAGTCATTTTAAACTTTATTTAAGGTGTTCAAATTAAATCTAAGAATTTAATTATCTGAGTACTAACTTTTAAGTTTTAAAACCATTAATGAAAATATGTTGTCAATACATTTTTGAATAATAATTCTTATAAAAACTTTTAAAATAAAGCTTTATTCTAACTACTGGGCAATTGTACTAATAAATAAAAGAGCATTACTCTAAATCAGACCGAATAATTAAACCTTAAAATCTAATTTTCAAAATTAAGTTTTTAATGAAAAATAATATATTTCTTTCTAACATCCTTAATATAAAATCTTGAATAAAAAAAATCAATTTATTTTATAGAAATGTTTTACCTATTTAATATTTTGCAATCATGAAAATGTTATTATTATATCATAATTACAAACAACCAGTCATGTTAAATTTAATCATAGATAAATTAAACATAACATTTAAGAATAAATCATAAAAAATAACTGTAAGAATTCATTTTAAAATTATAGCTCAAAAGAATCCTTACAGAACTTTGATACTAATTTTGTTGTTGGAAAACCTCCAAACGGATTTGCATTTTTTTTATTGAATCAAAAATTAAAAATCTATAAAAATATAGCTAGTTTTTATCAAAAGATAAGAAATTTAAAACTAAAAACTAAAAAAAAATATCTAGAGAGAGAAATAGTTGAGAAATTTTTGTGTTTTATAATGGTAGAAAATGTCCTTTTATAGGTGAGGAAAAGACCAAAAAATGTGTGAAAATATTTCAAAACTTGATTTTGGACGCATTTGGATAGGATGTCACGTGTGTAGGGTGCAAACTTTGAGGCAAACAAGTGTTTGGCGCGGGCGGGAGACGACGTGAACGTGTGCTGGCGCATGTGGAAATCAGTGGGGCATGTATTGGTTGTATGTGATGGCTACACGTGTGTGCGGGACTCAGCGTGGGCATGTGCTAGCATGCACAGGACTTCGGCGTGAATGGGCAGCGGCACACAAAAATTCAATGTTATTGACATTTTTGACCGTTTTGACCTATTTTGTCCAATTTTTCCATCTTTTTTACTTTTACTCATTTCTTTTCTCAATATATTTGTGATGTATTGCCTCCAGTATTTTTCTTCACGTCTTTAAGTTATTTTTGAACAAAATATTTGAAAAGGAATAAAAATACATGTGATTTTGAAAAGACAAATTTATTTAAAAATATGATAAAATCATACAAATATGAATCTATTTAATCAATTAAAGTACATTAAATCATAGTAATTTTAGTACTTTTTAAGCACTCATCACAATCTCCACTCCTTTCGAGTTGCTCGCCCCATCAACGTACATTTTCCATAGATGTGGTATGGGGACAGGTACTACCATTATAGATGTTGCATCTGTAGTATTTTGTATAGGTGTATACTCCTGAGTTCATTCGACAATAAAATCAGTAAGAGCTTGTCCCTTGATTGTTGACAATGGCTTATAGTGTATTTTGAACTCGCTTAACTTAATAGCTATTTGAGAAAGACGACCAGACTGATCTGGCTTACCCAAGATATTTTTTAATGGGTTTGAAGTGAGGACTACTATTTGTGGGCACTAAAGTAGTTTCGAAGTTTGTGTGTCATCATTCTCATGGTAAACGTCGTTTTATCCAACAGAGGATATAGTTGTTGCGATTTCATCAGGGAATGGCTTACATAGTACATATGGTGTTTTTTTCCATCTCTATTGACTACCAATACAATGCTAATAGCTTTATCCATTAAAGGTATGTACATGTACAACACCTCACCCATAATAGGGTTGGTCAAAAGAGGTGCATTCCCCAAATAGTCTTTAATGGATTGGAAAGCTCGCTCGTAGTCATTGTCCTATACATACTTCTTATTTTTCATCAACAATCAAAACAATGGGAGGCACTTCTCGATACATTTGGAAATGTAGCGATTGAGTGTAGTTATACAACCATTTAGCTGTTGGACCTCCTTAAGGCTAAAATTTTGTCAGGATTGGCCTCATGTCCCTAGATGATACCAAATATACTAGGAATTTTCCCAAGGTTACCTCAAAGACACTTTTTTGGGTTAAGGTGCATTTTGTAACCCCTTATTATAACAAAAACCTCCTTAAGATGAAAAAAATATGGTCCTTGGTGCATGGCTTCCATATAGATTTCCATGTTTCGATCAATTTGGTCTTTGAATATTTTATTTACGTAACCTTTGCATTTTTAAGCTGAATGACATCCTTGTATAACAATAGTTGCCTTCTTCCGTGATGAACATTGTTTTTTCTTCATCTCAAGGGGTGTATTTTGATATGGTGATAGCCTGAATAAGCATCCGTGAACCTCATTGTTTCAAAAGCAACTGTAGCATCTACCAATTGATCGATATCATGCAATGGGAAGCAATCCTTTGGTGTTTCCAAATTTGGATTCGTAAAGTCAACACATATTCTATATTCTCTCCCTGGTTTATTTTCCAACACCACATTCAATAGTCATGTTAGGTATGTGACCTTATAAACCCAACCCACATTTCTTAAAAATATTGACTTTCTTCTTAATGATATTGCTTTTATCCCGAGAATATCTTCGTTTTTTTTGGTTTAGTTTTTTGGTATGATCGACATATAATTCATGGGAAATTATGTCAAGATCAATACCCGACATGTTTTCAGGCTTCCACGCAAAAAACACAATATTATCCCGTAAAAAATCATTGAGTGCAGCTATCCACAAAAGGGTTAAGTTAGTGTTGATCTTCACAAACTTGTTATCCCTTGTATCTCCTATGTGAATTATTTCATAATCACTAGGGTTCACCATTGTAGTTTTTCCCCCGTTCGTGGCATCCTCTTCCCATACGAATGGTTTTTGTTCTTTGATTACTACTTCGACAATGAGGGTAATGCATTTTTCATGGCGGTATAGTAGCAACTCCTCGCCTTGTCCTATTATCCCCTAATTTCTTTAATTACCTCGATGATAGGATACTTAATGAGATGATGATACGTGGAAGGTACTGTTTTCATCTTGTAGATCCATAGTTGACCCGAAATGTATTTTTAAGAGGTGGGGATGTTTAATACCAGAAAATTTGTAAGAATTATTGCTTCTTACACAGAGATTGATAAACATATGGTCCCAACTGACATGGTTACACTACCGTTGAAACCCACCAATTACATTTGTTGTTGTGTAATGTCTTTAGGATCTATCCTCATATCCAATAAGATAGATAAATATAATAGATTCAAAGAGCTACCATTGTCTATCAAAATACTGCGCACTTCATAGTGTGTAATTTTGAATGTAATGAAAAGAGGGTCATCATGAGGTGGGAAGACCTCCCGTCCGTCAAAGGGGATGGGATAAATCGGCCCTTCAAGCTTCAAGCTTCAAGCTATAGACTAATCAGATGAGTCCCTGGCTTCCCAGGCATAACTTTTGCTTGAATTGTCGAAATGACCCGCTATGGTAGGTCTACCATGTATGATGTGGATTATTCAAACATCCCTCTGTGGGGTTTGATTAGTTCTATTCGATTCTCTAGAAGCTAGATTTGGGGATGCTTTACCTTGATGAATGGGTTAGTTACCTCTTTGGTTTTGTTCTTGTGGACCTCATGTCCTATCAACAATATCCCTAGATATCCTTTCGAGAGAAAATGTTCAATCTCTAATTTAAGGTGCTTGCAATCTCTGGTCCAATGATCCATGTCCTAATGGAACATGCAGTATTTATTGGGGTTTCTTAGTAGAGCCTTCATGTGCCATGGCCTATTGACATTATTAAGATGCTTCATTCATTGTACTTCCTTTGTCAACGAAATACGTAGTAATGGGCCTTTGAAAGTGTATAAAGCCTGACCCTAAGTCCCTGAACTTCCCTTAGGTGTGATCATAGGTTTAAAATGAGGAGGCTTAGGGATCCTATCATCGACATGTCTTCCATTCTCTTCTCTCTTATTTGAGGTAGGTTTATTCACATTTTTACCACCCTTTTAGTGGATTTCATCTCCCTTTCCACATTTACAATTTTTTGGGTTTCTTCATAGACCATTTTAGAGATCGAGGGGTGGTTTTTTCAACTCGATAAAGAGGCCAGTATTTTTCTTAATGCCTTTACGTAAAGCTTTGATTGCTATGAAATTGGGACATTATGAAATTTCCATTTTTTCCATCTTGAACCTCTTTATGTAAGCTTCAATTGTCTTTTTTCCCTTTTAGATGATCGAGAAAAAATGGTGAGACTCTTTCCTTATGGGTTTGTTGCATGCATAGTTGCTAATAAATGCTTTTACCAAAGCATCGAAGCTTTTTATACTTTTAGGAGGAAATTCCACAAACCATTATTGCATTGTTTCTTGGAAGGTGATAGAAAATAATTTTCAATACATTGCTTCTTTTTTATTCTCCGGATGGCTCACGGTAGCTATGTCCATCTTAAATTGGAGAACATGAGTCATAGAATCCTTCGTCCTCTTATAAGTGGGACGTTTGGGTGCATTGAATTTGGCCAATGGTTATGTTAACTCGAGGGCATCTGAAAAAAGTGAAGTTGATAGTTGATCACACACAATTTCATTATCACCCAAAAGTCTTAGCTTCTCTAGCCCTTTAAATCGATCATTCATTTTGGCCCACATTTTCTCCTCCATGTCTTTCAATTTTTTGTCTAAATCATCATTCGGGTCACACGATGGGGTTGGAAATCACGTAGCAGTAACATATCCCAAACCTAAATATGTTGGAATTGAATAGGGTGCATGTTGTATCAAATGATTATGAGTTGACAGATTCACCCATGAAGGTCCTAGAATGAAGTTAGGGTTTAGAGTTGTATATGGTTGTTGTTCTACAACTCCTTTATATCGTTGTGCGTAGGAAATATGTGATGCACACCCCCTTCTTGACGGGTGATTGTCCAAAATCAGTAGGCTAGGAGTAAGGAATGAATTCTAATCCTTCGAATATTCCTTCTATTCCAATCTAGACCTAATTTGTTATTCTCCCTTTGAGGTTTGGTAACGCCTATTGTAGCTCATTTATTTTTCTTTGGAGACACTTCATTATAGCATATTTTTTAAGAGAAGTACTTTTAGAGCTATAACTTAATGAACTAGTGGGGCATTGAGTTGTCCTGGTTGGTCTGGTCATATCATGATAGGATGAAATTTGGACACCTTTACTGACTAGGGGATGTGCATTACCTGTTCATGATCATATGACACCTTTATGGATGATGAGTGATGCATTTGATTATTGAAATCAAATTCTAGAGTTGGCAAAGTGAGACTATTAGCTTGCTAAGAATGTGATGTCAGGCTATCCATTTTGCATGGAGTAAATGTCCCTAAAACATAAGTTGATTCTCCTGGGGATAAGATATAAGGTCTCAAATGCTAACTATGGACTAGAAAGATTTAAGTTCCCATAGATGACACCAATTGTTTGGAAAAAAATTAGTGTGCTAGGGATTTTAGTGATTTTTAAAGAGATGTATACAATGTTGATAATGAACAGATCCTTTATACTTCTCACTAAGGAGGTATATATAGCACCTATTAGACATGTGTCAAGGTTACATAGGTTGGAGCTCTCATACAAGCAGCTAGAATACGTATAAAACAACTCATATTAAATCAGGTCGTCATAAGTGTTACATAAATAGGTTATCATATACATGCTACCTGAGGCCCTACATTCAGATGTGACCTAAGTCATTATGACGATGTACCAACAAGCTATTTACTTAGGTCATGTCTTGATCTTTAGGTCTTGATTCTTAAGTTCACCAGGTCGTTATGTGCTAGCTGTTATGTAGGAGCTACCTTTACTATGAGCAAGGTACCATAGGTCGCTAGGGTCGCATACATGTTACCTGAATAATACCAAATATGGAATATGGTGTACAATAGTAATTATATTAGAAAGTTGGATAAAATTGTAAAATTTAACATGATATTATTAAAGAATTTCATGATGGGTAATGCATTCGTTTAGTGTCCCCTAACTACGCACATACATACAATATAAATATCTCGTTGTATCTCTTATAAATTTAAACTTCTTGTGAAAAATGTCTAATTATAGATTAAGCCGAATGTAATATTAGTAACAATTAAGAACACAATCAGTTTTTAAAGTGGTTCAATCATTGTGGTTTACTCCAATCTCTCAAGAATAGTAGTCCGAGAGTCTTTATTATTAATCAACATGAATTTTACAATATGCTTCTCTATTCTCTATTTGATACCAAAGTTACAAAGCCCTCATTCTCACCCTTACATAATTGCTCTCACTAACTATGCAAGCCTTTCAAGTTTCTCAGTGAATTATGATTTTTGCATACCTTTAGAATGGAACAACTACTTATATTTTTATTACATGCATTGACTTATAATTATAAGTATTTACAAGAGGAGTTTGTTATTGTATTGCCCTACTCATAATAACTAACCACATGTGCTCTATTGTGAGTCTTCATTGGCACCACCTCACAAACTCTCCACATTAGTGCCATGAAATTATATATTCCTATTGGTCGAGGGTATTCCCACTGGTTTAGTGCCCATTGTTTACATTTATCCATACCATGCTAGAACTTGGCAAGGGTAACCATGTCTACTACAATTTCATCAATGTGTACATTTTCCAATACAACTTGACCACTTTTTGTGACTTCTATGATAAAATGATATCTCACATCAACATGTTTAATACGTTTATGACATTGAGAGTGCTTAAACAGATGTATAGCACTTTGATTATCATATGACACCATTATCATCTCCTGTCTATAACCTATTTCTTTATTTAATCCCTTAGCTACAAGGCTTCTTTAATTACTTTAGTTGTAGCTATGTATTTAGCTTCAGGTATGGACAAGGTCACCATGTGTTGTAAGGTTGCTTTACAACTTATAAACCCTCCCTCAAATACGAATAGGTATCCTATCAATGACCTTCTCATGTCTAGTTCACTTGTATAGTCTGAGTCTATATATCCTTTGACTATTAGATCTTCTTGAGCTCTATCAAACAATATCCTCTCATAACTAGTGCCTTTTAGATATGTTAATATCCACCTGATTGCCTCACAATGTGTTTTATCAAGTTGACTCATAAATCTACCCACTATGTTTGTATTATGTGCCAAGTCTAACTTTATGTAGACCTTGAGGTACATTATACATCCAATTGCATTTACATAAGGTATGTATCTCATTTCTTCCTTTTCTTCCTCAGTGTCTAATGAATCTTTAGATGATAGTTTGAAGTGTTGTGCCAGTGGGATGTTGATTGGTTTTGCAAATTTCATACTGAATTTTTCTATTGGCTTATCAGTGTATGCATTTTTGAGTTAGGAGCAACTTCCTTTTGGCTTTGTCTCTATTAATTTCCATACCTATAATGTTCTTAGCTTGTCTCAACTCTTTCATATCCAATTATGTTTTTAACAATTCTTTGAATCTTCACCTTACTTTTGCAAGTCATTAGCATATCATTTACATATAGGAACAAATATAATGCATTCTAATTTTCAAACCCCTTTACATATACTTAAGGGTCATATTTATTTTCTTGAAAAACCATTGTTCAATGTATATTCAACAAATCTCTTATACCAACATTTAGGAGATTATTTTAAACCATAAAGTGACTTTTGCAACAAGCATACTAGGTGTCCCTTTCCTTTGTCTTTGAACCAATTTGGTTGATCTATATAAATTTTATCTTCCAATTTTCCATATATAAAAGTTATTTTTACATTTAATTGTTCCAATTCTAGGTCAAATTGAGTTACAATGGATAGTACTACCCTTATGGAAGTATGCTTGACCACATGTTATGGAAGTATGCTTGACCACATGTGAGAGAATTTATGTGAAGTGTATCCCTTCCTTATGTGTAAACCTTTAGCTACTACCTTTGATTTGAACCTAGGAAATTCTATCCCAACTATCCCCCCTTTCTTTTTGTACAACCATATGCATGCAACTATGTTAACACTATTAGGCTTTGGCACCAAGATCCAAGTCTCATTTTTCTTCAATAAGATCATCTCATCCTCCATTGTTTCTTTTCATTTCTTTGAGTCAGTGCAATTCATTACTTTCTTATAAGTCTAATGCTCATTGTTATTTGTATCTCTAATGTTCATCTTTTCAAATCTAGAGACAATGGTAAGTATAGTCGAGCTTATATAGTTGTATTTAATGAAAAATTGTAACGTAAATTGTGATTGGAATATAATTATGATATATAAAAATATTTCAAATAATTATATATTTGAGATCTGTTTAAATATTGTTTTAGAAATACATATGGTAATTATTTTAGGATTTGAATATATATTACTAATTACAATGGATAGACAAAAGAAAAATGAATGGTTGTTAACTAATTTGTGTTCCATGAGTTTTGGCAGAATGATTTTTTTTCCTTCATTGGTTTTAATTGTTAGAGGTTTGGGAGAGGTTATATAGCAAAGTAAATAAGAACAAAACTTCAGACAATCATCAACCAAGTTCAATTTAGCTTCAATGTACCAAAAATTCTTATGCAATTTTTTATTAATTTATCACAAAATATTAAATTATTAACTTAGAAAAGACGAATAATTTTACCTCTACTGAATAGTTTAGTAACAATTAATTTTTCATAAATGAATAATCAAAGATAAATAATTTTGTTTCTGACAAATCACTTGGCAATAAAATAATGTATCTAACAACTTATAATAAAAAACAAATAATTTTGTCTCTAAGAGATAAAATAGCAACAAAAGTAATTTGTCCGAAAGTTATATTCTGAGACAAATATTTTGTCTTTATTAGTCATAGGAAGTTGATGTATCAAAGAGAAAATAATCAACATTTACTACAATATTCATAGGAATAGTGACGTTTTTCCCATTAAGAATATCACGCATAATAAAACAAGTGTTAACGTTATGACCCCTTTCATGCATATCTGATAAGAAGGGTAGTTCATCCTGACCTTTTTTAAAATTCTTAAAATTCATAAAATCAAAATTACTCCTAGAGTTATCAAAAGAACCATTGGGTGACTTAGAGAACCTTATTGGAATTTAGTTGGACCAGAATAACCATTCTACAGAAATTGTTGCAAGTTTCACGTAGGTTGTTAAAACTCTTATTATGCTTATAATGGCCATTAGAACCAAAACAACTCTCGTTAAATTGAGCTACATTAGCATTAATAACCTGATCTTGCTCAAAAGAAGAATTACTTTCTAACATTCGCTTGTTACCCTCAAGATGAATGTAGAAATCCATGGCACAACTCCCTCAAAAAGAGCTCTCAAAGATAAATTATTGTCAACAATTTATAAGTACAACGGAAGTAGAGTCTCTGGCCAATACGGAACTTAACAACCCCCTTCCACATCATCTAGTAGTCCTAGTCGACACTTAAGTGGTCGGAGTTATGCCCTAAGGGTGAGCGCACCGCTAGGCTATTGGGCACAGATGGGAAGCTAGAGAATAAGCTCTGATACCATGTAAAAATCCATGACTTAACTCCCTCCAAAAGAACTTTTAGAGAGGAAGGTTTGTCAAGGACTTATAAGTACAACCAAAGTAGAGTCCCTTGCCGATGTGAAACTTAACAATGACTATGAAGAGATGATATGAAAGGATTCACCAGATTAAGATTCATAGAAGTGACAAAGAGTAGATAACTTGGACCTATCCATTCAAACCATATGACATCAAATGTCCATCTGATATAGTAACTGCAAATTTATAAATAAGATTCTTGGCTAGCTTTCATAATATAATTGCATACCAAAAACCCATCTTTCCTCAATAATTGCAATTGTGACTTCAATGTAATCGATTTGTTATTCTTCACTTTCAATTTTCATTTCCATTTTTCTTTAACAGATAATTTAATGGTCTAAACGTTTCTATCATTGAAGAGCTCGTCAGTTATGGCTAGAGCTAATAACGGTGTTGATACTTTGATGAGAAACATGACTATAAAAAGGGTGTTATAGTCCCCAAGCTCAACACATAATTCCAGTGTAATACACTATCTATTTGACTGATGTTAACAACTTAGAAGTTCTTAACACAGAGATTAAATAAGTTTTGATAAGTTTTGGAGCTTTAAAAATAATTTCAATGGTTAGAGGTAAGATCCGTACTTTACTTATTTTCGATCCTTTTAGTTTGCTTATTTCGTATTTGGGTCGATTAATTTATGCTTACATTTGGTATCAGAGCACAAATTACCTCTGTCTTGATCAGTTTTAAACAATCTCTATTTTGCTCTATTTCATCGAGCACCTTGAAATTGGGTTTTTTTGAAAGGCTCGATTTTGATGCAATGAAAATTATAAATGATTTCATTATTGATTTTCTAATGATTTTGTGAACTTAAGCATGAAAAACCATGAAGAAAAGTATTCTAATTTGGAGTTTGCGTTTATTAGAATGTATTAATTAACTTTTTATTTAAATGAATTTTGTTATTCAAGACCATTAATCACTTGGAAATTCAATTATGAGAATTTTGATAAAAATAATACCAATTTTCATCACCGAAATCTTGAGATATGGTTGGGTATCCATTAGGGTCATAACCAGATCGGGCTGACTCGATTGGAGGTTGAAGATGAAATATGAAAAAATAAGCATTTGATGTTTCTGGGACTCAAACTTGGGTCTTATATAAGAGTGTTCAGTGCACAATCCACTAGGACACATCACATTTTATGTTATTATATAGAGAGGGATTATTATTATATGCATTTGGAATTTAATTTTTATAAAAAAAATTGTTTTTTTTCGATAATCGAACCCAGATCTCTCGCCAGAATGCCAACTCTCCTAACGAGTACACTATAACACACATTTTGTGTACAATATTTATTATTATATATATTCGGTATTTAATTGTTAATAAAAAAACATAATATAATTTTAATGTGATTAATTATTTAACTTAAGTTGGTCATATGTAGAATATTTATTATACATGTAACATTTATTTAAATAATTTTAGCACATTAAAATTTATTTATGATTAAATAATTTATGCTTAAATTATTTATTTTGGTATTTGTATATATAAATTTTGTAATTTATTATACATATGAAATTTGGTTAAATAATTTATGCATAATGGAATGAATTGTTAATGGCTTTTTATGAATTTAATTAGTACTTATATTATTTATTTTTGCTTGTATAATTTATTGTCATTTATTTATACATACAATCTTAAGATAGATAATATTTGCACATTTGGAATTAAATTAATATTTCTTATGGTTTTATGCAATAATTAAGCCTAAAGATTTAGTTAATGTTTAAGTGATTCATATAGTTTAATTAATTAGGGAATAACCAAAACATCTTTAATTAATTAAAACTATAATAAGGTTTATTTAAGATTAATTTAGAAAATAAACATTAATTGTGAATAATCATATGTGATATAATAAATCTTATTTACAACAAATTTTTTTTATATTTTTTTATGATTAATTAGGATATAATATCAAATTATATTTTCTAATTTACCCATAAAGATTAGGAAAAGAAACATAATTTGATAATTTTATCGTAAAGTTAAGATGAATCTAATTGCCTTAGAACTTTAGCTCATAGGCAAATTTTATGTCATTAGATTCATATTTTTCATGATTTATAGTAATAAAGAATGACTTTAATTTAGGTCTCAAATTTTAATAAGCATATAATCTTTCATCATAGCTTCACAACCTGTGAATTTCTTTGATATTCATTGTGATATTCCTGAATTGTAAGGGGATAACTATAAAGTATGGAAGGAAAGAATTCTCTTCATCTAGGGTGGATGAATATTGACTATGCTATTAGGAAAAATAAACCACCTAAAATTACTGAAACTAACACTCCAGTGAATATCATGCTTTATGAACAATGGGAGCGATCTAATCGTCTTAACATGATGTTCATTAAGAGTAAGATCTCTGTTGGTATTCGTGGTTCTGTTGATCAACATAGCAATATTCAAAATTTGTTAATGGCCATTGATGATCAGTTTATCACTTCAGATAAGGCTTTGGCAAGCACCCTAATTATGAAGTTCTCTTCCTTAAGACTAACTAGTGGGAAAAGGAAAATCTCAAAATAAACAAAAAGGGAAAGCGATAATTCCACCTCAGGCTAATATTAAGAAAAGAGCCAGGTGTTTCTTCTGTAAAAAGAGGGGACACATGAAGAAGGAATGTATCAAATTCCATAAATGGCTTAAGGGTAAAGGCAATCCAGCGTTGTTTATTTGTTATGAATCTAATATGGTTAATATTAATATTAACACCTGGTGGATTGATTCTGGATCTACAATGCATGTTTTAAAATCTTTACAGGGTATGTGAAACCTAAGGAAACCAGTGGAAAGTGAGCAATACATATTATCCGAAAACAAGATGAGCTCACATGTGGAGGCTATAGAAACACGTGGTTTTATTTTAAGTAGTGGTTTTGATTTAAAATTAGAAAAGATCTTTTATGTTCCAAGTTTCTCTAGAAACTTGATTTTGATTTCAAGACTTGTACCTCCTGGTTATTCATTTCACTTTTCAAAAACATCTTTTAGTTTATTTAATAAATTTGATTGTGTTAGGAATGATATTTTGTATGATGGTCTTTACTACATTAATTTACAAAATAATGCCACTCATAACGCTATGTATGTTCAAGTTGGCATTAAAATTTGTATTATTGATAAGAACTCTTCTACATTATGGCATAAGAGATTAGGATATATCTCCATAAAAAGAATTAAAAGATTAGTGAAATATGGGGTACTTAGTACTCTATATTTTACTGATTTTGAGACATGTGTGGACTACATTAATGGAAAGTAAACTAACAAGTTAAAGATAGGTGCCAATTGGAGTTTAAATAGATTAGAAATCATACATACTAATATATGTTGTCCAAATATGGACATTCAAGGTCAGAAATATTTTATCACCTTTATTGATGATTTTTCTCGATATATGTATCTATACATGCTTCATAATAAGAGAGAAGCATTAGATGCCTTCAAGAGCTTTAAGGTTGAAGTAGAGAAACAATGCGGAAAGAAAATAAAGCTTGTGAGATCAGATAGAGGTGGTGAATATTATGGTAGATATACTGAGAATAGAAAAGTGCCAGGTCCATTTGCTAAGTTTCTTCTAAAGCATGGGAAAGTTTCCCAATACACTATGCTTGGTTCACCATACCAGAATGGTGTAGCAGAAAGGAGAAACTGAACATTATTAGACATGGTATGAAGTATTCTTAACTACTTCAATCTTCCTAAATCCTTGTGGACTAAAGCTTTAAAGATGGTTGTGTATATATTAAACCAAGTTCCAACCAAGGTTGTCTCAAAGATGCCATTTGAATTATGGAAAGGTTGGAAATTGAGTTTGCAACATATGCACATTTGGGGATTCCCGTTTGAAGTGGGGATTTATAATCCACAAGAGAAGAAGCTAGACACAAGGACCATTAATGGGTATTTCATTGGATATGCCGAAAGGTCTAAGGGATATAAGTTTTATCGTCCATCTCATAGCACTAGGTTTGTGGAATTAAGAAATGTAAAATTTCTTGAGAATGACTTGATTAGTAGGAGCAATCGATCCCAGTGCATTGATCTTGAGAATGTCATTCAGATGCTCAGTATGCCATTTCAAGTAATGGATTGATCATTGTTGTTAATAATTTGTCTCGAGTACAAACGCATGTTGAAGAACCAGTCCTAGAAGTACCACAAGCTGTTGATCTTGATCTAGTAGATGATGAAGTTCAACAGATGCCTGAAGCTATTGAACAACCAACTGAATAACATGATCCTGCTCCTTAAGAAAATTTGAAGCAACATTTAGAAGATATACTAGGGTAAGGAAATCAGTGATTATGTTGTGTATTTACAAGAATGTGACTTTAATGGTGTAGCCTAAAATGTTCCTGAGACGTTTTTATAGGCCATGATTTCTAAGATTTTGAACTTATGGTACAATGCCATGAAAGAATATATGGATTCTATGGCGTCTAACCGAGTTTAGGATCTCATCGAGTTGCCTGATGGTGTAAAACCCATTGGATGTAAATGGGTCTTCAAGTAAAATAAAGACTCACAAGACAACATTGAGAGACATAAGGCATGACTTGTTTCTAAAGGATTCACTCAAAGAGAGGGAATTATCTACACGGAGACATTCTCTTTTGTATCTAAGAAAGATTCATTTCGTGTGATCATGGAATTGGTTGCCCATTTTGATTTGGATTTGCATCATTTGGATGTGAAAACGGCTTTCATTAATGTTAACCAAGAGGAAGAGGTTTATATGAAACAATCTGAAGAATTCTTCTCTAGTGATGGTGAGCATTTGGTTTGTAAGCTTAATAAATCCATATATGGATTAAAACAAGTTTCTCGTCAATGATATTTGAAATTACATAACGTCATTATTTCATTTGGTTTTGAAGAGAACGTCATGAATGAATGTATATACCAGAAGGTTAATAAGAGTAAGATTTGTTTTTTGGTGCTATATGTGGATAATATTGTGCTTGCAACTAATGATAAGGGTTTGCTACACGAGGTAAAATAATTCCTTTCTAAAATTTTTGTTATGAAGGATATGGGTGAGACATCTTATGTTATTGGCATTAAGATCCATAGAGATAGACTTTGAGGCATCTTGGGTTCATCTTAGGATACCTATATTAATAAAGTTTTAGAGAGATTTTGGATGAAAGATTGTTCACCAAGTGTTGCTCACTTTGTCATGGGCGATAAGTTCAATTTGGATCAATGCCCAAAGAATGATTTTGAAAGAGAAAAAATGAAGAACATTCCATATGCTTCAACTATCAGAAGCCTAATGTATGCTCAGGTTTGCACAAGGCCTAACATTGAATTTGTTGTTGAAATATTGGGACGATATCAGAGTAATCTAGGTTTGGACCACTGGAGAGATGCAAAGAAAGTGATGAGGTACCTTTAAGGAACCAAGGACTATATGCTTATGTATAGACGAATCGACAATCTGAAAGTAATTAGCTACTCTGATGTGAACTTCGCTGTCTGTGTTGATTTACGCAAATCAACATCTAGTTACATTTTTATGCTTGTCAGTAGAGCTATGTCTTGGAGGAATGCAAAGTAGTCCTTGACTACTACTTCCACTATGGAGGTTGAGTTCATATCATGTTTTGAGGCTATATCACATGGTGTAGGGTTGAAAAGAGTCATTTTAGGGCTTAGAGTAGTTGACTTTATTTCTAGGCCATTAAGATTGTTTTGTGACAACTCAGCTATTGTGTTTATGGCTAAGAATAATAAGAGTGGTATTCGTATTAAGCACATCAACATTAAATACTTGGACATAAGAGAAGGTGTTAAGGAAAATAAAGTGGTCATTGAGTACATGAACACTAAGTTAATGATTACTGATCCTTTGACTAAAGGCATGCCACCACTGAAATTTAAGGATCATGTAATAAAAATGAGAATTGGTTTCATTTTTTAAAGACATATATACAATTTATTACTAAAACTCTTATATATTATGAAATTTTCTCATATTTATATGCATCTTAAGTTATTTGAGAAAATATATTTTGTATAGGATGAAGAATAAGTATAGGATTTATTCATTAAGTTTTGTTACAACATAAATGTAATACTTGAGAAACTAAATACATTGTAATATATGGAAGATAATACTCGCTCTTAGAGAACCTATCGTCATGATTCATGTGTTTATTTCTGAAGAAAGATAATCGATGAGATTGAGTTGAATGTTTGGACCAAGTGGAAGAATGTAACCGATTCGTTACTCTCCAATTTCAATTTCCATTTCTGTTTTTATTTAATAGATCTTTAAATGTCCAAACATTTCTATCATTAAAGAGTTTGTCGGTTATGGTTGGAGTTGGTAATGATACCGATGCTTTGATGGAAAACATAGCTATAAAAGGGGTGTTATGGTCCTTAAGCTCAACACACAATTCTAGTGCAATACACCATCTATTTGAGTGTTGTTAAGAGCTTAGAAGTTCCTAACACAGAGAACAAATCCGTTTTGATCAGTTTGGAGCTTTAAGAACAATTTCATTGGTTAGAGGTAAGATCCTTGCTTTACTTATTTTCAATCCTTTTAGTTTATTTATTCTGCATTTGGGTTGATTAAGTTATGCTTACATTCAAATCCAACACATAGGATTTAGCAGTAGGAGATAAAGAATCATAAATATTCTTCCACATTTCTTGAGAACTTCAACATCCATTATAATACTACTATTACCAATGGAAAATGAGCCAAAGACCCACCCTTCTAAGGTTGAATAAGCCTACTCCAATTTACATAAGTAGGATTAAGAGAATTATCCAAAATAAATTGGTGGTTAAACAATGAATCCATCGAGAAAGCGCTCAATATTATAAGCTCTAATATAACTCAACACTTGTCCTCCACAAAAGGAAATTATCATAGTCAAATTTCATTGAGAGAAAGATTCTAGTGGGAGGTGCGCTAGTTGAATCTTAACCAAGTGTGTTAATCAAAATGAGTGTTGGAGCTTCATTCTCTACAAGACCACCATGTTTATTTTGGCCATTTACAACATCCTTCAAAACTTAAACATAATATTTAGCGAAGAAGAACTAAGAGTATCTTTATAGCTTGTCTTAGTCACCACTATTAGGGTCTTAGTAACTAAATTATGTAGAAATTCAAAGAAGAAAGGGATCCAAAGAGAATATAGTAAATAAGATTCTTCTTCTTACTAAGGAAGAGTAATACATAAATGAATAATACTCTATTAGTTACGATTACTACTATACTACTTATAGTAACATATAGGAATGATCACAGCCTTACACGTTGCTGATTTAGATGAATATCTATATTAACTCCAACTACTTATATCTAATAGTAGTTATGCTAATTATATGATCTAATAAATATGTTTAGAAAAAAAAACACAATTTAATAGTATAAGTAATTTAATTTGATATTATCCACAAAATAGATAAGTCAAGTATTTATAATTCACTTAATAATTTTAATAGTAATGCTTAATTAATTTTTTAATCTTCAAATTTATATCATCTTTACAAGCATATTTTTATATTCTTTTTATTCTTTTAACTTTTAAAACTTTATATAAATATATATATCACCAATAAAAATAAAGATATACATTTTTTATTTGTTATTTGATATATTAACTAATTAATGAATAATTACTTAAGCGAGTATCTCATTGGGGTTAATGGAACTCTTTATTTTGCTCAATGGGTTAATATATAATCCAAATGAACCTTAATTAATAAATCACAAATTTGTATTATAATCCCCATATTCAGATTCAGCACTTTTAAAAATTGGAGATTAAATTATATAATTTAGTTATTTATGTTCTTAAAGTTTGCAAGCCAATGAAAAATAATTTAATCTAATATAAGACAAAATATACAATAAGTTGTCACCAAATTACTGCATTATAATTGCACATGACTGAATCCCCTACACGCATATCACATCTGAAGTTGATATTATCTGCTTAGTCGGAACAAAGGCAAACAGACATGGAATATTTAAGCCAATAAAGATAATGCCTATAGAATGCTTAACCACATAATTAAAAAGACAGCATCTTATATAGTTAGGTTTCCGTTTCCCAAACTAAATTCAAATATTTTGCACATGCTATTCTTATAAATTTAAAACATCTAATCATATTTAGTATCCATTATTAGCTATGAAACTCCTACTTTCAGCGGACCAACTGAACATGTGTTAGTGCAACTTGCAATTGACTTGTATGTAAAGCATAAATTTCCAACTAATTAATGGTCACATATATCCTCAATCTTTCATGTCTATCTATTAATTTTCTCACTCTTACCTTTGGTCAAGTCGAGTCTCTATATTTTTGATAATAATATTGGTTTCCTTGATAACAACATGGGTGTTACGTTGAAATTCAATATTTTTAGTAACCATATAAGTTAGCAACTTTTTTAAAGATTTATCTTGAGCATTTGGAGTAGATTGCGGTAGTAGGAATGAAAAGTTATGTGTGATATTAACATCAATTATTAAAATTATGAGTAATTTGGGTATTAATGATAATACCATTATGTGTTATACATGTTAGAATATGGATCATCATATCTGAACATGTGGTTTTCAAAGCCACCGAGGTCATTAACGTGCTCCCAATTGACCTACCTTTAAAGGAAATGTCTAAAATTAAACCTTATTTTTATTAAAAATGTTTCGTTAGTAATATAGTTCAAGTAAAAATTGAACCAATAAAGTATTGATAATAATTCAACTTCTAATTATTAATTTTTTAGGGAGTTAATTTAAGTTAGTAATGAGAGTTTTGGGTTGATTGTGAGATAGATCAAAATAATATTAAAATAAAGAAATTAAAAAAAAAACACAATTTTTGTGAGAAAATAATGAGATATGCATAGGTGATCATGAAACTATTATCACCACTAACCTACCATTTAATTAATCATGTCATGATTGAAAATTAGTTTCTTAAGTTCTAAATCAAATTCATAATTTAAAACATTTTTTGAATTCTTACATTTAGCATTAGAATCTAGGTTCACTTAAAACTTCATAATTTTTCTTACAGTATAATTGATTAATAATACAATTATAAATTAATCTAAATCTTGAACAAACTAAAAGTATATTTATTATATTTAATTTATTCATTGAATTATGATCTAAAACAATATTAGTTAAATCAATTAAGATTAATGCAATCGATAACATTTAATCTAAGTATTCAATTCTATTTGTAATAGAAGTCACAAAGTATTACTTTAATTATAAAAATTAACAATTACATAATGATATTATAATTTAGCAATAAATATATACATGCAATAAAATAATTATACATCCTAATTCATAAGATGCATAGTTTTTGACATTTAAACATAAAATTAAACATATCAAGAATCTATAATTGGAACTAAAATAATTCATGACTTTAAATTAATTAAATCATAATAAGGTTTGAAAATTGCACACAGTTACATCAAATATTTAACTAGCCATGAAAACTACAAAATTCAATAAGCAAATTAAATATTCTATCATAAATAAAGAAAAGGTAGGAAAAGGAATATGATTTTGAAAAATAATTGAGTCAAATGAATCAAAAATATCAATCTTCAAATTCTTCTTCAATCTTCCTTCAAGAATCTTCAAAAATAGCACAAAGATGAATTTTTCCTATTAGTTTTTTTTCTCAATTTTAGTGTATTTTGGTTAAATGCTATGTTATTTGAGTATTTATATAGAAAAATTAGTTTTTTTGGTTCATATTAAATCTTGAGAGTTAGATAGATATGTTATGACATGTCTCATGTTGAGAGAAAAAGCTGATCAAATCATAAAAAATGCATTTAGAACACATTAAGAGGAGACATCCATTCTCATAAGAGGTGGACACCTTGCACTGGAAGAAGAGTGATCTACATGTGTGCTTTGCATGATTCAGACGAGAATAGCAGTGTTGATTGGCCTTTTCTTTCTAAGTTAACACACGGATATTTTTTAGTTAATCCATTTAATCCAAAACTTAAAAAATCTAAAATTTATATTTTTTAATAAGTATAAAATAATTATTCTAATAAATTATAATAATAAAATATTTAAAAATATAAATAAGTTAATATTTAAAAATATGCATAAAATAAAACTTATCAACTTCAATGACTACGAAGAAATTAAGTTTTCCTAAGTTTTTTTTAGAGAAAACCTTGCATTCTAGAATTTTACCAAATCTTCAATATAGGATTCGCTACTTCTAGAAATATATAAAACAATGGGGGTATGACTAGAGATATGCTGCAGAAACATAGAAGTGTCAGATTTAGCATTTGTAAACCCCAACTCCATTAAGTTAGAGCTGATATTTTGACACCAAACCCTATGTTCCTTTTTAATCGCAAATATTGCTTTCTTCAACTTGTACATCCAAGGATGAGCTAATTTTTCAAAACACTTAGGATGTGTCATATATATTATTCTCCTACAGTTCACCATCCAAGAATGTACTATTTGTATCCAATTGATTTAGGTCACAACACAGGTTAGAAATTATCTGAGTAATAAATCCCTTTAACTTAATCATTGTTGAGTCCCACATCGACCAAGAATGTCAACTTAGTGCTGGTTATAAGGTTATGACAACCCTTCCTCTTTGAGAGTTCTTTTAGAGGGAGTTAGACCATGACTTTCTACATGGTATCAAAGCAGGTCCCTGGGGTCAACTGATGAGTCCTCTCTCGCTCCTTGCTCGGCTCCCCGTTCATGCGGTGTCCCCGTACGGGTGGAGCAGTCGGTCATACGGTGTCCCCGATCTATGTGAGGGGGGAGTGTTGAGTCCCACATCGACCAGGGATGCCAACCTTGTGCTGGTTATAAGGTTATGACAACCCTTCCTCTTTGAGAGCTCTTTTAAAGGGAGTTAGGTCATGACTTTCTACATGGTATCAAAGCAGGTCCTTGGGGTCAACTGATGAGTCCCTTCTCGCTCCTCGCTCCTCGCTCGGCTCCCCGTTTATGCGGTGTCCCCGTACGGGTAGAGCAGTCGGTCATGCAGTGTCCCCGTCTGATGTAAGGGGGAGTGTTGAGTCCCACATCGATAAGGGATGCCAGCCTAGTACTGGTTATAAGGTTATGACAACCCAGTTATAAGGTTATGACATAACCCTCAACTATCATTCTAGCTTTGTATTTATCAAGAAGACCATAAGTAACAACTTAGTTTTGTAAACCAATTTATTTTCAATGTATTCTGTCAAAAATTGACTCTAATTTCCTTAAAAATATGTCTATAGTAACGTAACAGAAGTAAGGGTTATTACACGAGATTAAAAAAATTAAATCATTAATTACTAGCTTAAAATTAAATATTAAAATATCACAAGTAAAATGAATATATTTTGCTAAAAATAAAATAATATTAAAAATTAAGAAAACAGTAGAAAACATAATTTTTGAGATCAATAGGAGAAACATGTAATTACATGATTATCCTCGCTGCTAGATTACCATTCAATTTATCATGTCACGATTCACATAATTTTTAAGACTTAAAATTAATACATAATTTTCGGATCTTTTTAATTTCTCAATTTTTGCTTTAAAATTTAGATTTACCTAAAAAAAATTATTTTTTCTTACTTTGTAATTGACTAACAATTTAGTTATTAATCAATTTAATTTATGAATAATTTAAAATTATTACTACTAGATTTAATTTATTTGTTGTATTATAATAAAAATAATAATAATTAAATTAAATGAAATTGAAACTATTGATAATTTCTAACCTAAGTATTTAATTTCAATTGTAATAAAAATTAAAAGTTATAATTCAATTACAAAAATTAGTAATTTCATATCAACTATATAATGTAACAATAAGCAAAACTAATTTTTGAACTAGTTGTACACTTACTTCAAGAATTAGCATTAATTGACATTCAAATATGGAATTAAACACATCAAAAAATTAAAAATTAAAACTTTAATAAAACCATAACATAAATTAAATTAAATTATAATATATGGCTTGAAATTCCTATAATCACAACAATTGTTTAGATAGACAAAAAATTCAACACATTAAAAAACTAACTAAATAATTCATAATTATTAACAGAGAGAACACATAAGAATCTTATTATTTTGATGAAAAAGTAAGGTCAAATAGATAGGATACATTAATCTTGAACATTATTCTTGAAGACCCTTCAAATATTCTTCAAGAAAGCTCCAAAACGATTTTTCTCTCATTGTTTTGTGGGTTTCTACTATTGATTTTGTTAATAGGGCATTGTTTAGGTATTTATATAGGGAAAAAATATGTTTTTGAACTCAAATTAAATCTGAACCATTAGATGATGTAAAATAGACATAGATTCGCTATGCCACGTAACTTAGAGAGAGAAATAAGTGTAAAATAATTTAAAATTTTATAAAACTCATATTTTCTTATAAAATATAAAATAAATAAGTATAGTACATAGGAATAATAAAATAAGTGTAAATATAGAGGAATTAATAGCTATAAATATGTATATCATTTATCACTAGCTCCCACTTATTGTTATCAAGAAGTGCTTGATACCGTTTTTTTATTGCCTTTTCCAATTCAGGGATGCCTTTAGCCATTACATAACACCTTGGCTCAGGAAGTATAATAGTGGATTGAACTATAAATACGTTAGGCTTAAGAGACCTTGTCTTACCCGTTGTAAGCATGACATGGTGATTAGAATTGCCAATATATCAAGTAAGGGTAACTCGACCACTAGTTCTCTAATGATATCTCTAGGTGAAGAAGGAAAAAAAAGTAAGTCATGCATAACATGAGTAAACAACTAGGAAGGAGAAGAAGTACTTGCTAAAGTGGATAAAGAGGTAGAAGAAGATGATTGAGAAGATGAAGAATGGAATGAAATAACACAAGGAGAATTAGGATTATTGTAGAATGAGATGAATTAGAAAATGAAACACCTTCAAACAATAGAGAATGAACTAGGGATGTCAAAGTTCCCTACGGGTTCGGGTAACTATAGGTAATAACCAAACAAGTTTGGTTTTGGGTGGTCAATTTTGGTTTGATTATTGTTTATTTAAAATTTAGGGTCCAATTTCAATTTCGAGTGTGGGGTAATTCAAAGTTTACATAGCATATTATTATTTTTAATTTAAAAAGAATATTTTATTAAAATTTCATATTTTTGATTAAAAAGATATTGAAATTCATTTTTTGGAGCTCTAAAAGAGCAACAGTTACCCGATATTGAAATTCATTTTTTGGGTATAATATAATTTTTTTATTTGTATTTTATGTAAAACATCCCCTAACCACATTTCACTCTATTGACATTCTTAGTGTGAACTAGATTGTAGATAAAATAGCTAGGAGAAGGAGATGTTGACAACACATCTAGAAAGGGGAGTGAATAAACTCTTAAATAGTGTCGATGTAGGAGTATTATTAGAAGCATGACTATTATTGGCACATGGAAAAACATCTTCATCAAATGTTACATATCTACTGGTGTATAAGGAATCACTATTAGAGTCAAGACATATATACTTTTTTTGTTAAGGTGCACAAGCCAAGAAAATACAATGCAAAGAACGTGGTTGTAACTTTTGAGCATTGTATTCCTAAGAAAAGGGAAGCATGATCATCAAAATGCTCTTAGAAACTAAAAATTATGATCATTTTTATACAAAATGCTATAAGGTATTTGACCTTAAAGACCTTTAAATGATAGCTTGTTCAAAATATGAATTTCTTTACGAAAAGCATGCATCTAAGACTTCATACTTAAACTAGATTGACTAAGCATAACCATGTCACATTTAACCTCCCTCCTATTTCTTAATTCTAAAGCCCCATTTTACTCTGAGATGTAGGAACAAGTTAATCTTAAACTCAAAATTCCTTTTCACCGTAGCATATGTAGAATAAGGACCAAAAGAAAAGGATTTACCACATTTAATGAAGGGTGCACAAGTCTATTATGCCACACATGTTACTTTGTTGTAAGAAAAATAGACTTTGATATAAGAAAGATGCTTTAGTATCATAAAAAATAAGTTCAAATTAACAGTGACTTGAAAAGGACTTAAGTACTTCCCCTTCGTGCATGTGAAACCCATAATCGGCCACTACTTAAGCTAGAACCCTCTGAGAGAGTGCTTCCTTCATAAAAACATAATGGCATGAAATTTTATCACAACATTATTATCAAGACACAATTTTGAACAAATAGTAAATTATGTGATACTAAAAGAGTATGTAAGAAATCAGTTAAACTCAATACAACATTAGAATGTGATATAGGTTTAACATAACTAATACCATGACCTTGAACAGTGAAAGAATAGCCATTACCTATAGCTACCTTATCTTCACTAGCATAAGGTAAAGATTGAGTTAAATTGTCACCACCTTTGGTTAGAGAGTGTGTAGCACCAAAGTCTATGAGCAATTCACTAACGACTTCAATAAAGCCATGAGCTAAATACTTTTTCCATTCAATAAATCTCGCAGTTTGTGTAGCATTAGAGTCTATGAGCCATCCACTAATGACTTTAATAGAGTCATGAGCTAAATCCTTTTTCCATTCAATAAATCACACAGTTTGAAGCATTTACTGGCTAGATGACTAGGTTTATAACAAATTTGGCATTACACACGAGTACCAAAATTAAGGGAGGTTGTGGTTGGTTTTGTCATTTATTGACTTATTTTACAACCTAACCTTATCTTGATGGTTTAGAAAAATAAAAACCTTAACAAACTTATAAACTTTTAAAACCCTACATTCAAGTCGACAAAGAATGTTGATTTAAGGGCAATTGGTTTGATAGTTCTGAATATATTATTTTTATCAAAACTTCCTTTACAAAATATAACCTAGAACTAAGAATAATTCTTAGCATACTATATCTTCTTTATATGTTTCTATTTAGAAATATTTCACTTTATTAAAAATTAAAGTTACTTTAAAAAGACTTTAAAATATGTATTATATCCCAAATCAATATGAAGTAAAAATTAACAATAAAGATTATTAAAGTGGTTAGAATTTAGAAACAAATAAGAAATAGACTTCATGTATAACTATTATGAAAAATTTACTAAAATATATTTATCACTCCCTTCCAAAAGGAAAAAAACAAAAAATGTTTATTTTCACATGCATATGATTGCATTATAAATAAGAATTTATAAAAAAACGATAAATATATTAATTAATATGTATAAATATAATAAGTTAAAATGTGTTTATAATAGAAGTTGATCAATTTGATTTTTGTCTTTTTATACAATAAAAACCTATAACCAGCTTGATTAAGTAGGTTTTCTAATTTTAGGACTTACACTAAATATCAACCAATCTCTACAAAAAATAAGTGTTCGATTTAGTCTTGAATTGATTGGTTGGGTAATGTTTATTTTTAGGAAAATATGTCACCCCTAACCAGAACCACTAAAATCACATATCTTTTTATATTTAGAACTGTCATGATGGTGAGATTGAAAATGGTCACTCTTCTTTAGAAAATCATGCACATTCCAACCTCCATTATGATAAGCTTAATAAGTACCATCAAAAGTGGAAGAATTACATGTTTTTTTAACAAAGGCACCAAAATGTGCAATATACGTCTAATGAGTGTTATAAATATCAATATGATATTTTCGAGCAACTAAATGCCTCTCATAAAACATCAAACCACACTAAAAATCATCAAAGTTAACTCCATCAAATCACATTAACAATTATATAAATGAGACAAATGAGTTGTAATATGACTCCTGACACTATAAACCATACAAGATCATGTCACGAGAAATCACAATTTTACCAATTACTACAAGATTATTGGCTACAGATTTTTATCAAAGAGTATGAGCATTGAGCTCATTTTTTCACATTATTTGTAATTCAAGCCTAAAATGTGTGATTCTTGCTTGAGAATTTGTCAAGAAAACTTGTTCAAGAGATTGCCACTACTTTGCAACTGACGCATCATGAGGAGGATGCAAATGTATTAATGAATAAATTGAACCATGGAACCAGGATTTAACAATATTGTTCAACTATAAATTTTAGAAAGCAATGAAGATGAAGATTGATTAGGATGAACTGAAGCTTGCATGTTTGCATTATTTCACTACGTGGAAATGGTGTTTGTGCCATTGTAGATTTTTTCAGGATCTCAAGATATAAATGAGTAACAAAATCCATTGAGTATTATTGAGTAGCTATAGGTGTATATTTACAAGACTATTCTAACTAGAGTAAAGCATGTAAGAACACAATTCAATCCAGAAACGCTCAAAAAACCATATGAACTCATAATTTAAATACAGCGGAAACAAAAATGGATTGAAAACATATCTCCTGCCATCGATCAAATTTTAGCACTTACACGGGAATTTCAATGGATTTTCTATTTGATGCTCTCACTGGTTTCTCACACTTATTCTCTGTGTTTTGATGGTGTATCTGAATTCTTGCAATAAATAGTGAGAGAACCTGATGCTTTATTAAGGCTCTTCCATCAAGAACCTTGTTCGGTTTCGAAACCGACGTACGATTTCGACGAAACTAAACCGTCACCACGGTTCACTTTATGTTGCACCACTCTAATTTACATTCTCCCACTTGGTGCAAATGTTAAGCGAAATTCTCTTGAGTAACAAAATATATGAATCATAGCGATAGGTCTAAGAGCAAGTATTATCTTCCATGTATTACAATATATTTAGTTTCTCAAGTACTATACTTTATGTGGTAACGAAACTTAATGAATAAATCCTATATTTATTCTTGGTCCAATAAAATATATATTTTCTTAAATAAATTAAGGTGCACATGAATATGAGAAAATATCACAATATATAAGAGTTTCATTGATAAATTGTATATATACATTTACAAAGTGGAACCAATTCCCATTTTCTCTAGATGATCCTTGAATTTCATTGGTGGCATGCCTTTAGTCAAAGGATCAGTAATCATCAACACAGTGCTTACGTGCTCAATGACTACTTTCTTTTCTTTAACATGTTCTCTTATGGCAAAGTATTTAATGTCGATGTGCTTACTATGACTACCACTTTTGTTGTTCTTAGCCATAAATACAGTAGCTCAGTTGTCACAGTACAATCTTAATGGCCTAGAAATAGAGTCAACTACTCTAAGCCCAGAAATGAAACTCTTCAACCATATACCATGCGATGTGGCCTCAAAACATGATACGAACTTGGCCTCCATAGTGAAGGTAGCATTTAAGGACTATTTCACACTTCTCCAAGACACAACTCTACCGACAAGCATGAAAATGTAACCATATGTTGATTTTCGTGAATCAACACAACCAGCAAAGTCCGCATCGGAGTAGCCAATTACTTCCAGTTCATCGGTTCGTCTATACATGAGTATATAATCCTTGGTTCCTTGTAGGTACCTCCGGGGGAAGAAGATCTATATAAGGAAAAAGGACCCAAATCGCATAAAATGCATTATAGAAAAACAAAAGCAAGAGAGCATACGACTGAGCATATATCAGGCTTCCAACGGTTGAAGCATATGGAATGGTTTTCATCTGTTCTCTTTCAAAATCATTCTTTGGGCATTGGTCCAAATTGAACTTATCGCCCTTCACAATAGGAGCAACACTTGGTGAACAATCCTTCATCTGAAATCTCTCTAAAACTTTATTGATATAGGTTTCCTGAGATAAACCCAAGATGCCTTGAAGTTTATCTCTATGGATCTTAATGCAAATGACATAAGATGCCTCACCCATATCCTTCATATAAAAAATTTTAGAGAGGAATTGTTTTACCTCATGTAACAAACCCTTATCATTGGTTGCAAGCAAAATATCATCCACATATAGCACCAAAAAACAAATCTTACTCCTACTAACCTTCTGGTATATACATTGATCCATGACGTTCTCTTCAAAACCAAATGAAGTGATGATGTTATGAAATTTCAAATACCATTGATGGGAAGCTTGTTTTAATCCATATATGGATTTATGAAGCTTACAAACCAAATGCTTGCCATCACTAGAGAAGAATCCTTCAGGTTGCTTCATATAAACCTCTTCCTCTAGGTTACCATTAAGGAAAGTTATTTTCACATCCATTTGATGCAAATCCAAATAAAAATGGGCAACCAATGCCATGACCGCACGAAGTGAATCTTTCTTAGATACAAGAGAAAATGTCTCCATGTATTCGATTCCTTCCCTTTGAGTGAATCCTTTGGAAAAGAGTCTTGCCTTATGTCTCTCAATGTTTCCTTGTGAGACTTTCTTTGTTTTGAAGACCCATTTACATCCATTGGATTTCACACCATCAGGAAACTTGACGAGATCCCAGACTCGGTTAGACGCCATAGAATCCATCTCTTCTTTCATGGCATTGTACCATAAGTTCGAAACCTCGAAACTCATGGCCTGTGAAAACATCTCAGGATCATTTTCGGCTCCAACATTATAGTCACATTCTTGTAGATACACAACATAATCATTAGGAATTGTTGATTTACTTACTCTAGTAGATCTTCTTAATGTTGCATCAACATTCTCCTGAGGAGTAGGATCAACAACGTATGGTACTTCCAAGACTGGTTCTTCAACACGCGTTTGTACTCGAGGCGTATTGTTAACAATAACTATCAGTCCATTACTTGAAGTGGCACATTGAGCATCTAAATGATCTTTTTCAGAACCAATGCCCTGGGATCGATCGCTCCCACTAATCAAGTAATTCTCAAGAATTTTTGCATTTCTTGATTCCATAAACCTAGTGTTGTAAGATGGACAATAAAATCTATAACCCTTAGACCGTTTGACATATCCAATGAAATACCCATTAATGGTCCATAGGTCCAGCTTATTTTCTTGTGGATTATAAATCCTCACTTCAGACGGGCATCCCCAAACGCGTATATGTTGCAAACTCGGTTTCCAACCTTTCCATAATTCAAATGGCGTCTTTAAGACAACCTTGGTTGGAACTCGATTTAATATATACGCAACCGTCTTTAAAGCTTCAATCCATAAGGATTTAGGAAGATTGGAGTTGCTAAGCATACTCCGCACCATGTCCAATAGTGTTTGGTTTCTCCTTTCTGCTACACCATTCTGGTATGGTGAACCAGGCATAGTGTATTGGGCAACTATCCCATGTTCTTAAAGAAACTTAGCAAACGGACCAGACGCTTGTCCATTCTTAGTATATCTACCATAATATTCACCACCTCTATATAATCTCCCGATCTTTATTTGTTTTCCACATTGTTTCTCTACTTCAACCTTAAATATTTTGAAGGCATCTAATGCTTCGCTCTTATTATAAAGCATATAGAGATACATATATCGAGAAAAATCATCAATAAAGGTGATAAAATATTTTCTCACCTTGAATGTCCATGTCTGGACAACATATATCCGTATGTATGATTTCTAATATGTTTGAACTCCTATTAGCACCTTTCTTTGATTTTTTAGTCTGTTTTCCCTTAATACAGTCCACACATGTCTCAAAGTTAGTAAAATCTAAAATACTAAGTATCTCATCTTTCACTAGTCTTTTAATTCTATCTATGGAGATATGTCATAATCTCCTGTGTCATAATATAGAAGAGTCATCGTCAATAATACATATTTTAGTGTCAGCTTGAACATGCATAACGTTATGAGTGATATTATTTCGTAAATTAATACAGTTAAGACCATCAGACAAAATATCATTTCTGACGAAATCGTCAGCACGATTTACTTTACGTTACACCACTCTGATTTATAAAGCAAACTTTTAGTCACCTATGGGTAGTACTAATGGTCTAACAATATTTTTGCTTAGCGATATCATATAAAATTAGATATTTTCAACTATTTTATCTAATACTAAGGGTCAATTTTAACATAAGTCAATAATAAAATTCACAATTTTCAAACATCTAACATTTAATTTCATTTTGTCGTCTTTATATATTATTGGTTGGTAAACATTTGACATTTCTTTTAGAAAGTTAAAAATTCAAAAATATAGGAGATATTTTCATACAAAGAATAAAAAAAATTAAAATTAAAATTGAAAAAAAAACTATTTAACGATTAGAAAATCACCGATGATAATTTAATTGACTATAAGTACCTTGGTATAACTTCCAAGCATTTTTGGACGCTTACAACATTTTTTTTAAGGTTAAATGATATTGATGTGACTGAATATCCAAATTATGTTATAATATCCAATACATTATTAAAAAATTCAATAAATATTTTTTTTTAATTTTTTTTTTTTTGGTATTTCACTTGAAAGATATGATAAGTTTTATTCGTCAGATCACAAGATTAACCATGTATACTCGTAACATTTGATTGTGGCTAAGCAGTACAGAATGATAATAAAATTATATTTTATACACACATGTTAAAGGAAATTAATTGCATAGTTATAGGAGAAGATAAACTCTATATCCAACTTATAACGAGTATACTTGAATGTGCATCATATATTTTAGAGATGACTTCAAGTCTTCAAGAAAGGACACCAGAGAGCCATCACTCATTAAGCCTTGTTTGGCTACCTCCTCCATACAAGCAGAATGAGTCAAGAGCATCCTAAGTTTTCTTATTCTTTTAAAGATGTATATAGGTTTTACTCAAATAACTTACCAAAATATTTTATAACCTGGATTTTGAAGTATCTGTTTATAGAATATATAATGTACAATTATATTGTATAGTGGATATATACAAAATGAAATGTAAATCAATAGATAACTTAAGTTGTTGATTCTACTTCTCTTAAAATATGAATAAGATTGAATTCCACAATTTTCATCATGATTTAATAAAAAATATTTAATGAAATATATAATAAAAAAGTTATATTGTGTACATAAGTAGGTTAAACTAGTTTTTTATATCATTGTCTTTCTAATTATTTTAATTTTTTAAAAATTAAATTTTTTTGTCACCTATGAAAAATTGAAAAATATACACAATAATTAAAGGTCGGTGAGAATTCTACATATGAGCAATTTTACAGGGATAGGAGATTCTTTACAAATTATATCTTAAATTGTCAAAATTAACATATAAATTTTGTTTATTATAAAGTTAAATATAATAAAGGTTGAATAGAAATGAGCATGTGTATCTAAGATGATTATTGATATAACTATCATTGAACTTAATTATAAAATATGTATTTAAAATAGTTCTAAAATCGTTACGATTTAAGGACGGGTTTTTACCCACGGGTAATGGTTCGAAACAGTTATGAAAAAAATACCCAAAAAACATTTTTCCAAATTTTTTTAAAATTTTCTACATACCTAGTTAAAAAATCAATAAATCCTAATTATTAATTAATATATAATTTAATTTAATAAATATATAAATTAATTAAATGAATATAATTAATTTCAGATACGAATGAGTACAGTTATTAGTATAACCGAACCTAAAGTGTGCCTATTGCTTCATGTTTGATTTTTACCTGAAATTATACCCGTCCCAAAATTTATTGGATAAAAATCAAACTGAAAATACGAATAAGCGAACCTATAGTTTTTTTTGCCTATTCCTAAGGGTGAAGTGTGAAATGGTCCATTTGTTTATACCAAATGTATTCTTTGGTCATTTTACTTAAAAAATGTGTTTTGAAGTTCATTTGTTTGTAAAAAACTAATATGTGTCTTTTAAGTCTATTTATTTATGAAAAATGTGTCATGTAAGAATAAAATAAATTTTTTATCTATTTTTTGTTAAATATAATTACATTAAAAAGTTATATTTAATTAAAAAAATTACTCAAACATTTTTAAGAAATTTTTTTTGTTCAACATTTAATAATTTTTTTAACAAAACTTAAACAAAAATTTTATTATCTAATATACAAAGTATTACATTAGACAATGAAAATTTTATTTAAATTTAATTCAAATATATTTTAAAATTTGAGCAATTTTTTAATTAGAAATTACTTTATTAGATACATGTCTATCGAAAAATATAAATATATATATGTTACATGTATTATTCTATTATATTTAACGAAAAATTATATATAAAATTAATTGATAATTTCTCACAAATAAAGAACTTAAAAACACTTCTTTCTTTAAAATAAAGAGATAAATAACTCCTAAAATCTAAATAAATAGACTTGTATGAGAATTTTTCCAATAACAAATTTTCAATTTAAATTATAAATCATAGTTATAATCAACATCTTTGTTTTCCTAGATTAACATATTATTTTATGCGTCATAATCTTATATTTTTATATGTAAAAACTAATTGAATTTAACTATAAATCTATACCATTACTTTCAGATTTAAAAAATCAAAAAATGAAATTCAAGAAATTACAAAATATAGTCCGTATATGGGTATATAAATGTATAAATGTTATTTAAAATAATTAATAAAAATTTGATTATATTTTGGATTTAAAAATAATATGGTTTAAATCTCAAATCCTTCGAAAATAACCCGACCCCTGTTGTTTGATTAATATATAAAAAATTAATATATTATCATGATAATTTTTATTACTATTATAATATAAATAAATAAAATATTTATTTTATTTTTAATATTAATTATATCTTAATAATATTATTATAATTAGTAAATTATTCTTATAAGAAAATGTGGCAATATCGCTTATAAAGAAAAAAGAAAAAATCTTAACAGGATAATATCATACTTTAATCGAACGAGCCCAAATTTCCTATGAGTCACAGGCCCACGGCTCATTTGTGATCTGAACCTTTGACACACACACTCTCTCTGAGACGAGTTTGCCTGGGCAATGAAGCACGAAAGCTACGCTATAATACTGTTCTCGAGAAAATTCAGTATCGGCGAAAAAGTAGAACAAAGATTTTCAGAGTGGACTTGGATCACATCAGCTGATGCTCTCACGTGCTTGTCAGTTATTTTATCAAACAAGTATGGATTTTGTTTTCCCTTGAATTTGTGTCTTATTTTTACTCTATTCGTGTTGAAGGGTTTGATTATAGTCTTCCTGGGTTCTACTTATCTCCGATAATTACTAGTGGGTTTTAAAGTTTGTGGAGCAGTTCTTATCCCTGGTTTATTAGACTGGCAAGTTATGATCAAAAATTTGGGATTTCACGTTTACTGTTAATTCTTGTGTGGATCTTCTACACGCGTTAAGTTCTTGATCAATATGTTTTGCTTCTTAGCTTGATTAATGCCTTTAATTATATGAAATTATATTTATTTGGTGTTTTTTTCACATAATGGGTGTCTGTTCTTTCTAAGGCCGTTGTGCATTGACTGTTGTGTTGCAAAATATGAGTGAATTGTTAGCCCCTCACCATAAGCTTAACCTTGTGAAGAAGTGGTTGTGTTCCATGATTGAGAGTTAAGTTGAAAGTCTAATGTGCTTGAATTATGATGGATTAGTCGTGGTTTTCATTTTTTAAACAAAAAATTGGTCATATATTGGAGAGTTGTACTATTCGGTTTTCACTAATTCGATGGTGATTATGGATGCATAGTTTATACCAATTTTTCTATTATAACTTTGAAACTCTTGAAGTGCATTGTATCAAGTATCGAACCCACAATTTTTTGATAGTTGTGGTGATTTCAAAAGAGAATATAGGAAGTATCGTGTTCTTGGATGTAAAACGGGTGACAGATTATATAGAACTGTCTAATGTGCGTTTATATGTTATATTATTCATCGTCGTACTGGTGCTCTAATTGCTTCTTTGCATTACACTCCATGCTTTCCAGTTTCTACTCATTATGAAATGACAAATGTGTTTGTTAAATGCATATGAAGTGCTCAGTTTGATGGGAACTAAATAAGGGAGTTCATTCTGGTTGTTCTTGTGTCACAGTTGATATAAGCAACAGAGAGAGACTCTTTCAAGCTTGTAGCTTTTTTCAAAGCAAATGTGACAAGGTGCCTGTTACAATTCAACATATTTGCGAGATAAATGTTGCGTTTGTTGAGAAGGAGAAATTTGAGATAAATTGCAGAAATTTGCGTTATTGCTAATCTATGCTATATCTCCTCATTTGGTTGGTGGACTTAGATGGATGTTCCCTCTGTGGAACCACGTACTGACACCCAAACAGATCGATTCCCTTTGCTGCAAGAGGTGATGGAAAGCCACACTGATCGGGAACACATAATTGACATAGCTGGAAACAATGATGATTCGCCTAGCTCATATCGTGAAGATCATTCTCCTAGAGCAGGCTTACCTCAGCACGAAGGAAGACTATCAAGTGGCACTGATTCCCCAACTTATCATGCCTCTTCCTCAAACAGATTAAACACAAGGAATTCTTCATTTATGAGAGCAAGTGATGGATATGGTCTTCGCAGAAGGAGCCCCATGAACCCAGGGCTTTGGATTTCTGTTGAGCTAGTTTTTACTGTGAGTCAGATTATTGCATCTATTGTTGTTTTGTCTCTGTCCAGAAATGAACATCCGCAAGCCCCCTTGTTCGGATGGATAGTTGGTTATGCATCTGGCTGTGTTGCAACGGTTCCAATTCTTTACTGGCGTTATCATAACCGCAACCAGACTCATGAACAAGATTCCCCTCATTTGCATCAAGCCTCTTCTCAAATTAATCCTCCTGAACTGATGTCTTATGAAGCAGTCTCAGATAATCAAGCATTGGATGAGGAAAATAATCACACGTCAGAAATAGCCACAAGGAACAATGGAACTACAGGGTCCTTAAGTACACGGTAATGATGCATTTTGATTATTTCATATTTAAGCACATTTCAGAAACATCCACAACTGAACATTCAAGCCATTTTTTTTGTTTTTTCTGCCAGTTTTAACGGCTCAGTGGAGCATTTCAAGATGGCTTTAGATTGTTTCTTTGCAGTGTGGTTTGTTGTGGGCAATGTGTGGATTTTTGGAGGTCACTCTTCTCCCTCTGATGCTCCAAAACTGTATAGGTACCTTTTAATGACATGCACTTTTTTTCATTTACACGGTAAATTAGTCTCCTAACTATTCGCTGCTCGTAGGTTATGCATAGTATTCCTTACCTTTAGCTGCTTTGGATACGCCATGCCATTCATACTCTGTGTAACAATCTGTTGCTGCTTGCCCTGCATAATTTCTGTTCTGGGATTTCGGGAAGATTCTTCGCAGAACAGAGGAGCTACAGTAGAATCCATTAATGCCCTGCCAATCTACAAGTTCAAGTTGCAGAGAAGTGGTAATGTTGATGATCAGGAGATTGACCACGAAATAGGTGAAGGTGGAATCTTGGCTGAAGGGACAGAAAAGGAACGTGCAATATCAGGGGAAGATGCGGTGAGTAGATTTATTGCCTGCTGGTTTATTCTTTTTCAATTAACAAAAGGGCCCCACATCCTTCAAGCATGAGCTTCTAGTAAATTTGTTAAAGCACAAAATTTATTATGATTTGAGAGTGAGCTTGAATCCAAATTTCCCAACCGTTAAGTTTTCTAAATTTGCATAATGGCATCCAAATTATATTCATAATGTGCATTTCACGATGGAGTAATGAAGTTGAATAATTGTTAATATGCAGGTTTGCTGTATTTGTTTGGCAAAATATGAGGATGATGATGAATTGAGGGAGCTACCATGTTTTCATGTCTTCCATGTTGAGTGTGTGGACAAATGGTTAAAAATCAACTCGTCATGTCCCCTCTGTAAAAGTGATGTCAGCAGTACTTTACTGGCACCCAGAGCTTCCAACCCAATAGAGTGAGAAGGCAGGATTGGGAAATTGATCATTTTGATGCGTGCAATAAGCGTACAAATTTTTCCAATTGGATATGAACTCAGAACTGCAGTCTCGGGGGCATAGAGCAGATTTGAAGGCGACTGTTAACGCCACCAAATGATTGTAACCGGCTAGGAGTGTACCCATCAACGTATCATGGAGTATGTATATATATAATGATACTAAGGTGACTGCTTGAGACAGCTTTGTTTTAGCGTTTGAAAAAAGAACCCAAGTTCTTTCCATTCTTTGACAGCTACATCTTTGGATGATCCGTAAGTTTTTTGAGTCCTAGAAGTTCCTAAATTCATCAGCTATACAATGGTCTTGGATAATACTCACTGTGAGCTTTCAAGTTACAAGTTATGCTCTCCTTTTTTTTCCCCTTCGAAGAACAGGTCATGCGTTTTCAATTCTTAACAAAAAGAGATTTGCAGTTTCGAATAAATAAATAAAAACCATGCAGTAAATAGATTTTTATTTTTATATCACCAAACTTTGTTGATTTTAACAAATATATCATCAAATTTTCACTTGTTATATTCAAACTAGTATGAAAATTGTTAGTTTCTTATAATTATGGAGTTATATTTTAGAGATATTAATCTTGTGTATATAACTGTTATTTATTGTGGTTTATTTTCCTTAACTAGTGTAAATTAGTTTCTAGAAATCAAGATTAATTTAGGATCAAATCATGATCAAATTAGGATATTTTTCACATATTCTTATGTATATATATGTATCCAAATTGTACCTAGAAAATAGTAGAAAAATAATTCTCATTCTATTATGTTTCATGGTATCAGAGCATGGATTTTGAAACTTAATTTTTTTTTTCTAGATTTTTCACATTTTCGATTTCTATCGAATTCTTAGCCTATTCTTTATTAATAGATTTGTTTTTGCATTTTTCTGTCACTTTTTGTAATCTGTTTCTCTTGATCTCTCTTGAACTCGAACTTGCATCCAGCATGATCGACTCTGAGCATAGTAATGAAAATCAAACACTTCATGTGACTCATTCATTTTTAACATCTTAGATAGTAGATTTGGGCACATCAGATCATATAACAGAACTTGAGTTCGGTGAAGATGATTGGTAATATTGAATTTTGTGCAAGCTTGTATAAGTACTTTTTTTTTGTCCCAGCTCAGAATAATATAATAATAATAGTATTAGACTTTATGGTCGGTCAGTTTATAGTCATGCATTAATAGGTCATTTCACTAAAAAAAAATGCAATAATGTTGTAACATTATTGTCTAGGTCATCCAAATTTTTTATATTTGAAACGCTTAATCCCATCATTATTCATTAATAAAGATGTAAAGTTATTTCAATATGATGTTGTCAATTATCAACACACATTTGAACTATATATATCTCACGATCATGCAAACTAATCCTATTTTTTCTCTTATCCATGGTGATAGTAACTAAAATCCCTAATATTTACGGAGTTAAGGTGGTTTCTATTGGTTGATGATCATACATGATTAAGTTGGACCTTTCTCATTAAAGATAAATCTGAAACCAACCAAATTTTCAAAAGTTTTCATACTATGATTCAAACTCAATTTTAAACCAAAATTTGAGTCTTTAAAATTGATAATGCTCGAGATTTCTTTAACTTCATTCTCAACTCTTATTGATGAGTGCTTAAAAAACACTAAAATTACTATGATTTAATATACTTTGATTAAATAGATTTATATTTATATGATTTTATCATATTTTTATATAAATTTATTTTTTTTAATCACGGGTATTTTTATTATTTTTTAGGTATTTTTGTTCAAAAATAACTTAAAAACTCGAAAAAATACTGAAGATATTACATCACAAATATGTTGAGAAAACAAATCAGGAAAAGTCAAAAATAAAAAAATGTACAAAAGTGGCCAGTTATGTCCGCATCATGCCTATCTCGCACACAACCGCGCCCATTCATGCCGAGTTTCACGCATGTAAGCCAAGCACACATCGCGCCTAGTCTTGTGCACTCTAGAACACGCCCGTTTAACACAAACCTCGCCCCCACACACGTACCAACCTATCCAAACGCATTCAAAATTAATTTTTGAAATATTTTTTCACCTTTTTTGGCCTTTTCCTCATCTATAAAAAGACTCTCTCCCATTGTAAAAATCCCTCAAGTCCATCAAAATTTCTTCTCTCTCTAGCTTTATTTCTCTAATTTTTATTTTTTTTTGTTTTAATGTTCTTCTCTTTTTAAGAAAAACTAGTTATGCTTTTATAGATTTTTAGTTTTTGATTTAATAAACAGAAATGCAAATCCGTTTGGAGATTTTCTAGCAACATAATTAGCATCAAAGTTCTGTAAGGATTCTTTGAAGGTATAATTTTAAAATGAATTCTTTAAAGTTATTTTTTATGTTTTATTTTTATATATTATGTTTAATTTGTATATGATTGAATGTAACATGACTGACTATTTGTAAATATGATATAATAATTATATTGTTATGCTTGCAAAATATTAGATGTGTAAAACATTTCTATAAAATAAATTAATTTTATTTTTATTCAAGATTTTATATTAAGGATGTTAGGGAGAAATATATTATTTTTTATTACAAACTTAAATCTGAAAATTAGATTATAAGGTTTAATTATTCGGTGTGATTTAGAGTAGTGCTCTTTTATTTGTTGGTACAATTGTCCAGTTTTAGAGTAAAGTTATATTTCAAAAAAAATTATAAGAACTATTATTCGAAAATGTATTGACGACATATTTTCAGTAATGATTTTAAAACTTAAAAGTTAGTATTCAGATAATTAAATTTTTAAGTTTAATTTGGACACCTTGAATAAAGTGTAATTAACTGACTCTGTCTAAAACTGTGATTAGATGGTTTTTTATTTTCTAAAAAATAAAGTTGAAATTTAATACATAATTAATTAATAGCCTCCACCTAAAGATATTAGTTAATTAATATTAAACAAAAAAGTTGGGCATAGCCTAAGAATACTTTCATACCAAAAAGAGAAAATCAACAAATATCAATTTATATTTTTAATAACTTAAATAATATGAGCAAATATAATTAGCTTAATTATTATATCCATAAATACTCCATTGTTATGAATGATAAAAATTTGCATTATTATTTATTGAATCATATCTATGTTTATTTTTTTGTTATTGGATTAGGAAACAAAAATCAAAATATCGTGACAAGATTTTTATGATTTAATTTCATTTTTAAAAATTTGAATAATAATTTAAAAATCACATATATTTATTTCTTAGATCGACCTTGGGGAATACTTATCATTTTTTATAAAATAATTCGTACACTTGAGAGAGTTTTATAGATATAAAATCAAAATATTTGTAAAATTGGCATTGTCTATTTTGTTCATCACTTATCTCCAATCTTATGGAATTATCCATCAAATCTTATGCGTGGACATACCTTAATAAAATAGTGTGGTAAAACACAAAAATAGTCATGTACTTGAGGTTGCTTATTCATTATTCTTCCGGTCTAATATACCTAAGAAATTATGGGGTAAGACTCTTCTTATAGCCACATATCTCATTAATAGAATGTCTTCACGTGTTCTCAAATTCAAAACTCTAGTGCAATCACTACTTGATCTCTATACAAACTAATACTCGCTACATTCCTAAATTCCTCTGAAATTTTTTGGATGCATTTCATTTATTTATATTTACCCTCATAGTCGAGGTAAAATTGATGAAAAAGCACTCAAATGCATCTTCATTGGATACTCACCAAACAAGAAAGGATATAAATATTTTTCTCCTCTCACCAAAAAGGTTTATAACACCATGAATATCACCTTCTTTGAAGATAAACCATTTTTCCCAATTCCGTAATTCAGAGGAAGATAAACACACATGAATCAAAAAATTGGGATTGGACTTCTCTCATTGATTTGGTATCAAGTCCAAGTCTACTCAATTCAATTTTTCACTTACCTAACTCAGAGTCTCCATCACCTTCAAGTCCTTAAACATGAGCTAGCTTTCCAAACATATTTAAGTTACCCAATTCACCATCTGACAAGTCAGACATCCTAATGAGGTAGTAAAAGTCTATACTAGGAGAACCTCAGCAGCCTATTCAAAATTAGCAAAACCTGGAGTCTAATCTGAACTCAACAATTCCTAAATTAGCACAAGGTGAGGCTAAACCTAACATATAATACAATGTTGAAAAGGTGGCAAAATATGATCCAAACTTATCTCTACCTATTGCTCAGAGAAAAGGAGTTTGCTCATGTACACATCATCCAATCCACAACTATATGTCCTACTTTAAACTTTCCCATAATTTCATAGCATTTATGTCTACTCTAGACAAAATCCAAATTTCTATAATAGTTCATGGCGCATTAAAGTCCCTGAATAGAGAGCTATTACTCTAGAAGAATTTCATACCCTTAAGAAGAATGGTATATGGATCCTAACAACTCTACCACCTGGAAAGAAAAAGCAGTTGGGTGCAAGTGGATTTTCTCAGTAAAACAAAAGGTTGATGGTAGTATTAAACGGTTCAAAGTACGTTTGTTAGTCAAGGGTTACACTCAAACATATGAAATTAACTATTAAGAAACATTTGCTCTAGTATCCAAAATCAATACAATATGTGTTTTTTTATCCATTGTTGTGAACCAAAATTGGCCTTCATTTCAACTTGATGTGAAAAATGCATTTTTGAATGGAAACTTCATAGAAGAAGTATATATGGATATACCTCCTCGGTTCAAAATTAATTTTACATGAGAAAAAGTATATAGGCTTCGAAAGTCACTGTACGGGCTCAAACAATCACCCCTATGTGTGGTTTGAAAAATTTACAATGGTGTTAAAATAAGATGGCTACTTACCGTCTCAAAATGATTATACTCTTTTCATCGAAAACTTCACAAATGACAAGATTATTGTATTAATAGTATATGTTGATGATATAATTCTCAAGGAAAATTATGAAAAGGAAATGAGGAGACTTAAGCTTCTCTTATCCAAAATTTTTGAAATCAAAGACTTGGGACATTTAAGGTATTTTTTGGGAATGAAAATGACTAGATCAAGTAAGAGAATTTCAATTTCCCAACGAAAATATATCTTGGATCTCTTAAAAGAAACATGTATGAGTAGGTGTATGCCAGTGGACACTTCTATGAAACCTAACACAAAGTTGAAGCCTTGAACTAAAGAAATGGTTGTGGATAAAGGATAATATCAACGCTTAGTAAGGAAGTTGATCTATTTGACTCACACGCATCCAGATATAAGTTTTGTGGTGAGTCTTGTTAGTCAATTTTTAAGAAATCCTTCAAAAACACACATGGAGTCAGTTGACCAAAAATAAACTTTAGGGTATTTCTCTTATGTATAGAGAAATTTAGTGACATGACGGAGTAAAAAGCAACATTTGGTGGCATATAATAGTATTGAGGTAGCATTTATGGTCCTATAGACAACTAATCAATTGTAGCTATTACCAAGAACCTTGTCCATCATGATAAGACAAAGCTTGTTGAGATCGACCAACACTTCATCAACAAAAAGATAGAAATCAATGTTATGTCACTGAAGCATGTTTCATCTCGACTTCAGGCAATATACATCCTCACAAAGGCAATCTTTCGTTTGAATTTCATTAAGCTAAGTTTTAAACTTAATTTAATGAGTATATACCGCCTAGTTTGAGGCAGAGTATAAGAATTCAAATTAATCACATATATAATTATTAATTTTTTATAATCGTGAATTTATATTTTAGGGATGTTAATATTATGTATATAGTTGTGATTTACTTTCTTTAACCAGTGTAAATTAGTTTTTAAAAATCATGATCTTTTTCACAGATTCTTGTGATAAATAACATGTGTGTTTCACGTGTTCTTCCAAACTCCATTTACCCAATTTCTTATCCTCATCACCTATCACTCTATTGTTTTGTTAGTGTGGAATACAGCTTCGAATTCAAGTCTTCCAAGCGTGCTTTGTTGGTTGATTGCTTGCAAAATCCCCTGACTTGTGATCATGTCATTCCGGTTTTGTCAAGATATGTCTAAGACATAGAATATTGAGAATTGAAAAGCGAAGCCAGAAGGACGAGGAGTTCTTGCACAATATGCGTTTAATGGAAAAGTTCTTGCACAGGCTAAGGCTAGCTTTGCTGCTTAATTCTATTGGAAGGCTACCTAGCTAAACTATATAAAGATTTGAGAATTAACTAAGGTTAGAAAAAAATTGCTAGCTAACTGCTAAGTTTGCCAAAGTTATATAAACAGTCTTGTCTTAATAAATTTGTAAAAGACATCGAATTGATTTTGGAAACCAAAAATCATGTAATAGGAAACAAGGGTTGAATCACGTTGAAATTAAGGCTAAATGGTTTTTAAAGTAACATGATTGTTACATGTATTATTTATAGTCAACCTCCATTGTTTTATTTTGATGCGGGTGGTATAGTTATAACATTAAAAAATTTAATAATAAAAATTTAATAATATTTTTGTTACAATCCCTAACTTTTAGTGGTTTAAAAATCTATTTATTCAAAAGTTAAAACTATATAAAACTAGACACACTTACACAAGTTTTATTGGAATATAAACACAACTCTTTTTCTCTTTTTTTTGTTTAATGGTAACCTTTCTTTCAATTGAATCTATTAAGTTCCAAGATAGTGATCATATTAAACTCTCCTATTTCCAAAATCAGAGCCAAAAAACGTAGATCTCAAAGCATGCCTTAAGTATTTTGATAGATGTAGAACTGATAGGCGCACGGGCACACGTGGGTATAGAGATAATTTCCTGACGCGAGGCTACCACTACCAAAGCTAAGATGATGCAAGGAGGATGAGGGGATCACCAATCTGTTAGGAAAATATGCTAAATCACCTCCCTTTTATACGCACTTACCTGTCACGTATTTCTTTTGTTATTTTTTTTATTCTTTCTGTTAATTTTTTTAATTAATTGTAAGGCTATATATAGCCAAGGAATTTTGAAAATGATATGCAAAATTATACAATCTTCCTCTCACCCTAATGTTCATCTTCTTCCTCTAACCCTCTATCAAATTACTCATCATATTTCCCTCAAAACTCACTCTTCCTATGCAAAACTATTTAGGTCTTAAGATTAAAGATGTAAATTAAAATGACTCATCTCTCATTTAATATATCTAATAGATTTATGATATAATATTATTACATTTCATTTAAATGTCATCTCATCTTATCTTATTTCATCTCATTTAAATTTTAATCCTAATTAGTTTAACTTTAAACATATATTGTATTATTTTTCTTATTGAAATTACATTATAAATAATCATATATCATATTTTTTTATTGTTTTTTTTATTATTACTTGTCTCATTTAAATTTAATAGAAATAAAGAAAATATTTAAATTAATATTATTTTATTACTATCTCATCTCATTCAAAATTAAGTGAAACAAGATGAGATGAATTTTCAAAATTAATTGATTGTATCATAAATCTCATTAACATCTTATCTTAATTTATACCTATATAAATTCTATGTATTATACAACCAAAACTAGTGCCAAATATGTATAGTCAAAAGAATGACTTCAATAATGAAGGGAAAAAAACAATCGAAACAATGCGCGAGTACACGAACTAATTACATCAAGTATAGACCAAAGGATTTGATACCGCAAGTATGGTAGAATAACAAGGCAGTTTAGCTCAAATTTATCGAAACATTGCACTAAAATATCTGCATGTCTGTAGGATACTGCATTATTCATGCAGCAAAAGTTTTCAAATGATTTACAGTTTATAGTAATAATTAAGTCAATTCAATGAACAAAGTACATGATGTTCCGAGTACCTATTCTTGACCGGAACTAAGACCAAAATGAGGGAAAAATTAAAATTCTATAGCTCTTCCCTAGACCTAAAAGTGAAACTCCGTTGCAAAAACCCTCAACTAAGACCTCACATGAAAGCGAATATAGTAAAAACAAATTGACCCTAGAAGCACCAGGAGAAATAAGATTTTTATCCTTTGGATTACGTGACCCTATATCTCAAGATAGAACCGGTGGGAAAGGAATCTTGATCTGAAAAGAAAATGATAGATAAATAGAATGACGTGACTTGAACAGAACCTATTCGTGGTCTTCAAATGAGAGTTGGTACAACCAACACTGGGCATTGACGTATCACTTCTAGTTTATGTTGTGACCCCCAAATTTGAAAAACAGTAGCTTATACACGCTTTTGGATTCAACATCATGTTCAGATAGTAAGATCCTTAAAACCCTCTAGCTTTCCATTTGATGCAATGGCATCTGTAATTTGTTTACCCTCAAAGTGGTTTGCGCTTCCATTTTCTGTGTTCCTACTTACCAGGTTGTATACTGAGTTGGGCATGACAGAGCTATCTTCGCCTTCAAAGTACGTCGAGTACATAAAGTATTCGGCACAACGCTCCTTCCATCCTACAAAAGACAATAGTTGACCACCTTAGACTAGTCTATATTTGATCCAGCAACACAGCTCTATTTTCACCATCTTCTATTAAATGAAAGCACAAAATAACATGTCATAGAAATTCAAAAGCGTAAAATGCTGCCAAACAAACGCACTTCTTTGGTTATCTATCCATATAATCTATGTATTAACCCCCGAAAGAATTTCAAAGTAACGTGGTTCAACAACTACAATCAGGATAAGTGTTTCAATAATCAATTTAGATCATGGAGTGCTGTATATCCAACATTAAAATTATGGCAATACTATAATGAGTTTCGATAACATATTCCTAATTTCAACAATTCATTTTTTGGGAACCTGTTCAAGTAAGCTCTCATGTATCACCACTACCCTTGAACGATCAAAATATGAATAGGCAGAGGAATCCTACATATACAATTAAAGCATGCATTATATATCTTTATTTGAAAACATGACTATCTCGTATAAATGTAACATGAATAGAAACATTGATTTTAGGAACATACTCAAAGCAGCATCTTGGTCCACGAGAATGGTTTGCAGCAATTTGTGGATTACAATGAAATCTTTAAGTTTCCATTCTCCAACTTGTCCAAGTGCTCCATTTCTATATAACAAAACATAATGCGCTTCAATATGTAGTATTGGCCTATATGCAAATATTATAGTAATAGGATGGGAGGTATTACGGTGGAACCATCTGTTTGTTGATTCTTCAATCATCTTAACAGCCTCAGATTTCTTGTCAGGTTGCAGAGTATACAGCATTTCAGCAACAGAACCTCTACGCATTAATGAATCTACAAAGAATCCAAACAAAAATTAAAATGTTTTTTTTTTTTAAGATTGCAAGAAATTGTGTTGTACATTCAACAGGGAAGATACAAACCATTATGTTTCTCTAAGAAACTCTTGTTTGCCTCAATCAGGGATCTCTCATGCAACTGACTACATTATAAAAAGAATAGCAGTTAGTCAAAATGATTATACATAGACAGAGTGGCTTACAAGAGCCAAGTAAATACAGAGAAAGGAAGGAGAGAAGATTCAACAGAACCTGATTGTTGGTTGCTCTGCTTCCAAAACACTTCAAATTGGTAACTGGAGCAGGCATCAAATCTACTTTGTGAATGAATTTAATCTGCAATTCATGAAACTGACAATCAGATCTCAAGGAACAAAGGATTACGACACATTGACAGACTATTAGAATTGTTAAATATTGGCACAAAACTCCAGGCCCAAAAATATTAACCCATTAAAACCCTATCCCATTTGCCTATATAATGTTTCCTTCCTTTTCTCAACCGTTTGGTGCATTCAAGCTGAGAACTGCTTGTGACAAGAAACAGAAGAAAAATTAGAGAAGCTGCTTTCCAACTTATTCCCATCCAGTTCTTCTCAGCAGTTTGCCTGAAGCATTTAGTAATTGGGTGCGACAGAGAAGAAATAGCAGAAATTGGTTCTTCCAACTTGCCTTTCCTTTTGGCGTTTCCAATATTTCCCTGCTCAGCCATTCTCTGCATTTTTCCCAGCCGTTTGTAGCCTTGAGTCTCTGTTTTTATTTTGCACCAGCCGGGACAAAGAAAAAACAAAAACAGTGAAGCTGCATGAAACTGAGTAGATCGTAGAATCTACCGATTGTTAATATTTGTATGATAATATTTAATTTAATAGCAAGTTTGTTAATTTATCTTGCTATATATATTACCAGTAAATTAGAGAGTTATTTTCTAGATATTGTTTGGATTTTTTGGCATAATTTTGTGAACCTTTGAATATTGGTGTTTGTATCTCCATCTGATTATTAGTGGATTTTCCTCGATGTGTCGTCGACAGTGGAGTAGACTTTTCACATTGAAAGATTGAACCACTTAAATCATTATATGCCATTTATTTTCTCACAACTTATTATTTTGCTGTTATCCATTATTATATATTTGTGCAACCAAAATTGGACTCAAACTTCGTTTTCGTAAGTGTTAATTTATAACAAATTGGTATCAGAGTATTAGGTTATTCTGTTATTTATTGAAACTGATCAAATTTGTTCTTTTGGATTCATTTTGAGCTTCTAGTTATCTGATTGGTTTCATATTTACTAGGTTGTGTTTCTGTTTATTTAATATTAAGTTTTCTGTCATGACAGTAAAATACAAAATTGAGAAATTCAATGATAGGAATGATTTTAGCCTTTGGCAAATGAAGATGAAGACCGTATTAGTTAAAGAATGGCTCATTAAGACACTTGAAGACAAGGATAAATTTCAAAAAAATTGACTGATGAAGAAAAAGATGCATTGATGGAAAATGCTCTCAGTTCAATTCAATTATCCTTGTCTGATGAGGTATTACGCGAGATTGGTGATGAGGAATCTCCTACTGGGTTATGGTTTAAATTGGAGAATTTGTATATGACCAAGTCTTTGAAAAATCGGTTATATTTGAAGTAACATTTGTATACATTCAAAATGTCAGAAGGTACACCTTTACACGATCACCTTGATGAATTTACTAAAATTATTCGTGATCTAAAAAATTGTGGTATTAAGATTGATAATGAGGATCAGACCTTAGTTCTATTATGTTCTTTACCTCATTCATTTAAACATTTTGTTGATACTATGCTATATGAGAAAGACATTTTCTTTGGAGGATGTCAAAGCAGCTTTGAATTCCAGAGAGTTGAAGAAAAATGTGTACTAACAACAATGATAATAGCAGTGATTTATTCATCAGTGGTAGAAATCAAGAAAAAAGCACAAAAAATAATAGAGGGAAGTCTAGATCCAAATCTAGAAAAAAAAATATAAATGTAACTATTACCGTCAGGAAGGGTACTGAAAAGTAAAATGTTCGAAACTCAAAGGTAAAGGAAAATCTAGCACAACGTCTTCTGGTACTAATGATGTTGTTGTGTTGCAGATAGTTCTCGTTCTGATGGTAAAAATATTCTATCAGTATCTATTGGTTCTCCTGAAGATGTTTGGATTCTTAATTCGGGTTACACTTACCATATGTGCCCCAGTAGAGATTGGTTTGCTTCTTATCAGTCTATTGATGGGGTGTTGTCTTGATGGGAAACAATATGCATGATGGTATTGTTAGGACTTTGAAAGATGTTCACCATATTCCAGATTTGAAAAAAAACTTGATATCTTTGGGTACTCTTAATTCACAAGGCTACAAGCATGTAGCTGAAGGTAGAGTTTTAAGAGTTAGTAAAGGTACTCTCGTTGTTATTAAAGAGCAATTGTCGCGTGGTCTCTATATGCTTTAGGGTAGCACTGTTATTGGAAGTGTTTCAGTTTCGTCCTCGTCAAATCAAGATTCAAATACCACTCAATTATGGCATATGCGGTTAGAGCATATGAGTGAGGCAGGGATGTCTATTTTAAGCAAACGAGATTTGCTTGGTGGTTAGAAAACTGGGAAACTTGATTTCTGTGAGCACTGTGTCTATGGAAAGTATCGCAGGATCAAGTTCAGTACATCCATTCATAAAACGAAAGGTACTGTTGATTATATTCATTCAAATCTTTGGGGTCCTCGTGTTGTATCTAAGGGTGGTGCTCGGTATATGTTGACTTTTATTGATGACTTCTCCCATCATGTTTGGGTGTATTTTTTTGAAAAACAAGAATGATGCGTTCTCAAAATTTGTAAAATTCAAGACTTGTATAGAAAATCAAGCATTTGAGGACTAACAATGGTTTGGAATTTTGTGAAATTCAATTTAATGAGTTATGTGAAAGAAATGGCATAGTGAGACACCGCATTGTGCGTTATACACCACAGCAAAATGGAATAACAGAACGTATGAATAGGAATCTCTTAGAAAGAGCTCGTTGTATGCTCTTTGAAGATGACTTGGATAAATCTTTTTGGACAGAAGCTTGTAACCATGCCTGTTATTCGGTGAATCGGTCTTCATCAACTACAATTGAGTTGAAGACTCTAATTGAGGTATTTTTTGGTACTCCTGCTAATTATTCTGATTTGAAAATTTTTGGTTGTCCTGCTTATGCTCATGTTAATGATGGTAAACTTGAGCCTATGGTATTGACATGCATATTTTTAGGTATCCTTTTGGGGTGAGGTTATAGATTATGGTGTGTTGAACCCAAAGTCATCTAAATTTTTGATTAGTAGAGATATTAAGTTTAATGAGTTTTTCATGTTGGAAAAGAAAAATGAGTCTATTGTTGCAGGTAAAGACCACGGTGTTAGTGAACAGGTGGAACTTGAGAGTGGAACTCTCAATCAAGTGCAAGAGGGCACTTCAAATCAACCATATATGGATGAGATAGATGATTCTGCTCATGATGTAGCAAAAGAGCAACATAAGCAACCATATAGTATCACTAAGGGTAAAGGAATAAGAGAGATTTAACGCCCTCAAAGGTACATAGATACAGACTTCTTTTGCATTGTCTGTGGCAGAGTTTATTGAGGTGCATAAACCTTCTAGTTATCATGAAGCTGTTATGTGTGATAATTCTATTCAGTGACTAGTTGCTATGAATGAAGAGATTAAATCACTTCATAAGAATTATACTTGGGAATTGGTAAAACCACCTATGGGCCAGAAGATTGTTCGAAACAAATGGATCTTCAAGAAAAAGGAAGGTATACTTGAGGTCAAGGCACATATTGTTGCAAAAGGTTATTGTAAAAAAAAAGGTACTGACTTCAATGAAGTATTTTCACCTGTTGTGAAACATAACTCTATTCGTATGTTGCTTGCTATGGTTGCATTGTTTGACATGAAATTAGAACACTTTGATGTCAAAACAACCTTCTTACATAGTGAGCTTGAGGAACAAATATATACGCATCAACTAGAGCGATTTGTTGTTCCAAGTAAGGAAGATTATGTTTGTTTATTGAAAAAGTCTTCATATGGGTTGAAGCAATCCCCTAGACAGTGGTATAAGCGGTTTGCTTCTTTTATGATTGATCATAGTTACTCTAGGAATAATTATGATAGTTGTGTTTATCATAAAAGATTCCATGATGGTTCATATGTCTATTTATTGTTTTATGTTGATGACATGCTTATTGCTTCCAAGAATAAATTTGAGATTCAGAAATTAAAGTCTCAACTTAGTGGTGAGTTTGAGATGAAAGATTTGGGTGCGGTGCAACAAAGAAAATTTTGGGCATGAAAAATTACACGGATAGACAAGCGAACAAGCTTTATTTGACTCAAAAAAATTATATTGAAAAAGCTCTTGAACGCTTTGGTATGAAAGAGTCTAAACCTGTGAGTACGTCGTTAGCAATGCATTTCAAGCTTTCTTTGGATTTGTCACCACAGTCAGAAGAAGAAGAGCGGTACATGTCTCAGGTTCTATATGCTAGTGTCATTAGTAGTTTTATGTACGCTATGGTTTGTACTCGTCCAGACATTTCCCATACAGTTAGTGTTGTCAGTAGATATGAGTAATCCTAGTAAGGGTCATTGGCAAGCAATGAAATGGATACTTCGGTATTTAAGAGGCACATCTAATTTTGGTTTGGTATATGATAGAAGTTCTAATACCAGTTGCAGTGTCATTGGTTATGTGGACTCCAATTATACTGGTGATTTGGATAGAAGAAGATCTCTAACAAGTTATGTCTTTACTCTTTCTCATTATGCCATTAGTTGGAAGGTTACTTTACAGTCTACAGTTGTTTTGTCTATGACAGAGGCAGAATATATGACAGCAGCAGAAGCAGTGAAAGAAGTCATTTGGCTTAGAGGTTTGGTTTGTGATTTGGATTTACAATAGGATATTTATGTTGTATTTTGTGATAGTCAGAGTGCGATACACTTGACCAAGAATACTATGTATCATTTGGCTTAGTGTCATATAGATGTCAGATATCACTTCGTTCGTGACATTATCTCTCAGAGTGTTATTATTGTTAATAAGATAGTCATTACAGAGAATTCAGTCGATATGTTAACCAAACCAGTTCCATTTAATAAGTTTTTTTGCTTGGATTGGATTGGTGTTTGTAGAAGATAATCATCCTTCAGAGCTTTTGACGACAGTTATTTGGTAAGCTAAGGAATTTCATATTTGAACAACTTGTTTATGTTTTGAGCCAAGGTGGAGATTTGTTAAATATTGGCCCAAAACTCCAGAACCAAAAATATTAACCCATCAAAACCCTATCTCGTTTGCCTATATAATGTTTCCTTCCTTTTCTCAGCCGTTTGGTGCATTCAAGTGGAGAACTGCTTGTGACAGGAAACAGAAGAAAAATTAGAGAAGCTGTCGACTGCTTTCCAACTTATTCCCATCCAGTTCTTCTCAGCCGTTTGGCTAAAGCATTTAGTAATTGGGTGCAACAGAGAAGAAATAGCAAAAACTAGTTGTTTCAGCTTGCCTTTCCTTTTAGAGTTTCCAGTAATTCCCTGCTCAACCATTCTCTGCATTTTTCCCAGCCATTTGTAGTCTTGAGTCTCTGTTTCTATTTTGCACCAGCAGGGAAATAGAAAAAACAAAAACAATGCAGTTGCATGAAACTAAAGAGATTGTAGAATCTACCAATTGTTAATATTTGTAGGATAATATTTGATTTAATAATAAGTTTGTTAATTTATCTTGCTATATATATTACCAATAAATTAGAGAAAGTTATTTTCTAGATTATTAGTGGATTTTCTTCGATGTGCCATCGTTAGTGGAGTAGATTTTTCACATTAAAAGATTAAACCACTTAAAACATTGTGTATCATTTATTTTCTCATTATTTATTATTTTACTGTTACCCATTATTATATATTTGTGTAACTAAAATTGGATCCAAACTTCGCTTCCACACTTGTTAATTTATAACAAGAATCATCCAACCATTAATGGGAGAGACACTTACGGCAACGATGTGAATCTGGGTGGTCAGCATTCAATCTTATTAAATGCTTCACAGCCTGCATTAAAAAAAAGATGGGTACTACCATAAATAAAAAAATGCAGAAAAAATTACCCATTCAATTACGCTAAATAAAATCACGAAGCAAAAGAAAAGAATTGACATTAATTAAACTCAAAGAAAGACCTATATCACGCTACAATATAACTAATTGCTTTTAATGTGAAAAAATAACATTGAATAATATCTGTGAATTTCTTTTTTGCTCTCTTATATTTAATATTAATTGTCTATACTCCATAGGCTTTGAGCAGCCACTAAACACACAAGGCCATAGGAGCATAAAAGAAACCTCAGCTACACCCTCGAGCAAGAGTTTACCTGAAAGGCTAGGAGACTCTTATTTTCTCATATAAACTTCAAACGATAGCAGGAGGGTCTCCAAGGAATTAGGTGAGTGCTTCTGAAGCAATTTTAAATACTTTGTAGATTCTGATAGTGGATCTTCAACCTGAAGATGCATATTTTTTAAATAAAAAAATGTCTTATTATCCAGGATGCGGAAGGAAAGGTCATCCATTTGTCAGAATCCTAACTATCATAACTTAAATTTAGAAATAAAGGGGTGGGAACCTGCAACAACTTTTCACAATGAGGATCGGGATCTGCAAGTTTGACATGACGCTCTACAGTCTTAGAGACACCAGCAGCATTGGACTCTCCATTTTTTCCTTCTGCCTTCTAAAAGAATGCTAAAAATTAGGACCAGAATGATTTGTAAAAACATTTATTTATAATCCAACAGAAACAACTACTAAATACTTCATTAGCTTATTAGCCGCCCCCCCCCCCCCCCCCAAGCCAAAAAAAAAAAAAAAAAAAAGAATAATACTTTCTTAGCTCGAGCTTCTGCTTTTCTCTGTTTTTGTTTCATTTTCTCTTTTTGAGATGGAAGCAACTTGGACATCACATCATCCACCTCAGCTGTTGACTTTGAAGGGTAATCATGCAACTTTATATAGCATCTGCAGCTCAAGATCCAATGTTCCAGTCACAAATAGATAACAAGAATTAAGGGAACCCATCAAATTAGGTTGCAGGAGAAAACAAACTACAATGTCTTAACATCGAATTCACAAACAAATCCAGGGAAGACTTTTCCCCCCCTTTTATATCAACTTACGAAATGGAGGCACAACTGCAAGTTCAACCAGGAATATTTTTCTTTCAAACAACTTAAAATAAAATTATTAGGGTAACATATGAAAATGAAACATTAAAGAGAAATAAGAATATCAAATGACAGTATTCCATGGAGTAGACGAATGAGCAAGTAAATATCAAATTGCTAACTAGCATCTCATCATGATCCTGAACAGCATTATTTGTGAAAAAGAAAAGAAAAAAAATACCACAGGCTTTACCCGATTGCATTCACATTCATATTTTCACAAAGCAGCTGTTAGTGCAATCGGCATAGTTCTTCTCCACAGCTAAATATTTCTTCAGAGCCCATCCTAAATCACCTTGGCGGAAGTAGCTTTCCCCAGAAGCTAGCTCATACCTTCAAAAGAAAATATAAAGCAAATTTTCAAGCTCCAACTAAGATTAACCGTTACATGATAAATAGCTCCAAAGAGAAAGAGGAACCAAAGCACATGCACTGCATGTCATAAAGATTGTTGTGCTTGTCCCCATCTTTTGTGAACAATTCAGCAGCTTTTTCTGCCAAAGCCACCTTAAAAGAGAGGAAATACAACATAAATTATGCACATAGAGTGAAAAGCTACATAGAAGGCAGCAACAATTTGACATATGAAACCTGATCAGCCAGCAGCATACGCTTAATGCATTCACTGTTTATGTATCAGTCTGCAAGATCTATACACCTAGCCTCATCAGCCAACGCAGCAGCAGCAGCCAAATCACCCGCATGCTTCAAAATCCGGCTCTGTGATTAAAAACGTGAGAACATTAACAAGTTACAAAATGAAAGCTAATTAAAAATCAAATGTAAACAGACTATAAGACACATTTTATTACCAGGAAATCAAAAATTAAAATGCCATTTATTAAATTAGTCAGCAATAATTTCATTGAAAATGACATATCAATAATTAAGCAACAGTAATAGACAAAAAAAGTACATGTATAATGGTCCAAGCCATGATGTTTTTAACAATTACAGATTATATCCTCGGTACAGAGCCAGTAGTATCTCAAGAGCTATAAACAGAAATTAAACAGGGTGCAATTCTAAAATGCATTGGAATTAAAATATGCACAACCGTCTTGGATATTTTGGGGAAAACAACATATAAAATACTTGAATCAAACATCGAAAAGAAACTAACGTAACAGAGATGAAAGCTGGAGAAATAACCTTATGAATTGGGCACTTGGCAGACCAATCATAACAGGAAAAAAAAATTAAGTTCAGATCAACCTTGGCAGAATACAAATCAATAACAGTTGGATTGTGCACTAGGGCTTCATCAATCTTTAAGAAAGCAATTTTGATATTGTCCTCGTATGTCGCAATGCTTCATCATCAAGGAATCTCTAATCATTGGCAAGTATGAGAAAGAAAAGGAAACAAAAAAATACAAAAAACAATTGTCTTACTTGCGCCAATAAGAACAATGTCCACAAAAGGGTTGAAGGGGGTTCTATCTCTGCCATACATGCAAATGAAAGAGAGACAAATTTACATTCAGAAGAAACTGCAAAAATTATGCAACTAAAGCCAGAGCCCTTACATGGCCAAGGTCTGGCTTCAAAAAACAAAAAGAAGATACTAGAAAATGTAGGGCTCCTTTGGATGTTACTCCTAGATTTGAAATGAAATGGTTTGACAAAAAGTCATACAAGAGAAGCATTTAGGTGTATGGGATAAAATTGTTACAAGTGGTTTTGATTGATGCTTTAGTAATAAAATTAAGAAGAGATACACACACTAACTACTATTTTTAAAAATAAGTATTACTTCTCAAAGCACTAAGAATATTTCTATAAAATTTGAAAACAATTCACTTAGAGATTGTCAAACACCGTTAGCAATGCTTTGATTCATTTGAAAGCACTTTCAGCCCAAAAGAAAAGTAGTTCCAAACGGGTCCATGAATGTAAAGTGAAAAAAACCCTACTTTTTTATGGCAAAATTGTAGAAGTTCTTAACAACAGCCTGTGTCTTCTTCTGCTCTATTTTTTCCTTCTCGGCTCCTTCAACAAGCATTTGAAGAGACACAGACATGTATTTCCTTGCTGTTTTTCTCTGCTTTTTCCTTTTTTCTTGTTGTTTCTTAGTTCTTTTTTATTCCTTGAAATTTGCATATCCATTTCTCCCCCTTCTTTTTTTCTTCTTTGTTTTCTCTTCTTTCTTTGTTTTATTTTCTTATTCCTTGTTATTATGCTGCCAAATTTTATATGAACGGTCTTTTCTTTTTCCCCCTTTCTATGGGTTGTTTTCTTCTATGAACTGGTTCATTTATTTTTCAATTATTATATCACAATTCACACCTTAGTTGATTTTGTTTATGAAATTTGACATATTTTTAACTTATATGTTTACGAAAGCTTATATCACAGTGCACTCTTAATTGATTTTATTTACAGCTTTTATGTTTAGAAAAACTTATATTATACTGCACAATTAATAAATCAAGATTTTGTTAACAAAAACTTGATTTATTTTCAACTTCTACGTTTACAAAAGCTTATATCACACTGCACAATTACCTATTTACCTTGTCTGATTTTATTTACAAAAGTTTGATTTATTTTCAATTTCTATGTTACAAAAGCTTTAAGTTGGTTATTTTTATTGAATTATTTTCATAATGATTTCGTTTTGACTATATAGCTAATTTTTCTTTAAGTAAGTGAACTTTTTTAATTGAAATATCTTAGTACAATGCTATACTGTTAGCTTTTTGATTAATTTTATTGATGTTTTTTTTAGTTTATTTTTTATAAATATTAACTTTTATCATGTTTAGATATTTTAGTGGTGATTGAATTGCTATATTATGAACTAGTTATTTTGTGATAATTTACCTTTTTATTGTTTATTTAAAGTTTTTATTGTTTCTTTTGTTTTAATTTGAGGCTTAAGTCTCTCATACCCCCTCAATGTTTACGCCTCCCCTCATCAATATAATGGGTATGCATTGAGATTAAAACAAGCCTTTTAAAACCTTATCAAACACAATACATAATAATTATAATACAATTTAATACAGTTCGAACTAATATAATTGTACTTTTTTTTAAGAAAATAATACAATTATACTTATAAATACAACAAACATGCTCTAAAAGCACATATAAAACAAAGATTGTGTAAATAAAAAATTTCGTTTCTATCCAACTATCTTCCTCCTCCTCGTACTCATTGACTCACCACATACTACATCACCACTTCTCTATAATTTCCAGACAGTCGAAAACTTAAATTTAGCAACTGATACAGCGGCATTATCAAAGTCTCAGAGCTTTAAATTCTAGCAACACTTTTATATTTTTTCCCACGCACCTTCCTCAAAGAATGCATTACTCCAACTCAAAGAACACATTGCACCAACTTGGTTACACAATTGAATGATAAACAGTTGACATAAATATACATTCGTTTTCTCAGTAAACCCAAAACCAAAGCACAAAGCCTCAACTTTCATTAATTTTATCAATTCGTCCAGCAATTATGCAATAAAAATGTCAATCACGGCAAGCACCCGAGAAAAAAAATATAGGTTTTTTTTATCTTCTATTTCGGTAAAAGCAAGATAGATTGATGGAACTTCAATCCTAGAGTGATTAAGAGTCAGATATAGGCACCGAAAGGAAAGTGAGCGTGCAGGGAATCGGAACTTACGACGATGAGCTCGAAGAGGTTGGCCTCTTTGGCAGGGAGAGAGGCACCCATTGTTGCAGAAAGAGGTAGATTCGAAGAGAGTTGAGCTGTATTTATATTGGTATATAAGGCCATGTTTGAATGAATTAATAGTTCCGATGAGAGAGAGAAAGAAGAGAGGTGGCGTTTATTTGCTGCAACCGAATGAGAAGCAGTAGATAGGAATCGACCTCGACCTTCTGTAATAACTTGGTGCACTTGTTGTGAAATACTGAAAGACAAATGGCAGCACACTTGTAAAAATTATTTTAAAAATTAAAATATTATTTATTTTTTTAGTATTACCCGTAATACAATATAAAAATAATAGATGTAAAATATATACTGAAAGTTGTTGAAAGCTTTTTTTTATTTTATTTTTATATATATATATATATATATATTTTAAGCATTTTTAAAATAAATAAGATAACTGATAATAGACAAATTTCTAGGATTACGGTTCAAATGGTTCTCTAATTATTGTGTAAAACCATTTTAATTGTGTTCATTTGAAGTTAGTTATATTTAATTCATTAACCTTTAAATATAATCAATTTAATTCAATTTAAAATAAAATAAAAATGTTAGCTTTTTAAGTATAAAATTAAACTGTTTTTAGAAAATTAAAAAAAAAACTCCCTTCCAAAAGTATCATTTTTCTCTCTTTTATTTTAATTTATCTCATTTTTTATTCTTATTTTCTCTTTGGTCTTCCATTCTTTTTTATCTAATTTTATTTTCATATCTTTAATTTATTTATATAAGCATTATAAATTTTATTTTTGACTCTAAGATTGTTTAAATTTATAAATTATAAGAGAAAAAAATAATATTTTTAATGATGAAAATTTAAAAGATAAGTTATTTTTATCTAGAAACAAAATGAGGGAGATAATATACATTTTTTGGGTTTTTAATTTTTATTTTAGAAATATTATAAATAAAATGGTAACTAACAAATTTACCATAAAAATATTAAGAAAATTATAAACATATTATCTAAGTTTATCGTGTTATAAATATAGCAATGAAATATCATAAATGTTACAAAAATAACATCTTTTTTATAACTTATATTACTTTAATGTTATATTTATAACCCAATAAAATTATATAATATATTTCCAATTTTATTAATATTCTTGTGATAGGTTAGTTAGTTTAGTTAATTTGTAAAGAAAAATAACTAAATTAACTCTATATACAAATTATAAAACTAAACCTAGTAACTTAAAGAAAAGTTACTAAATTATCTATACTTAAAATAAGTTATTAGATAAGAGATTTCATATATAAATAAATATATAATTCTTTTGAGAAAAATAAAAAAAATTGTATTAATTTATTAAAATGGTTATATTAAATAATTTAATTACAATAAATAAATTATAATTAATAAATATATTAATACATAAGCATATTTTTTTATTATTCATGCGCTTTTTTCAGGAGTTTAGTTTTTTTTCTTGGATTGTTACGTGTGGTGTTTTCGTATCTTCAAATTAATATACTTCGACTTCATGCCTTTAACTTCTAGTATAACGACTCAAATGGGAAAACAAACAAATCTATAACAAGGTTTAGATTGAAATATTTTAAAAACTACTCAAAATATATATATTAAATTATATAGAATAAATTTATGTGATAAATAAATTTAAATAAATTAATATTTAGATAGATATACTTAATTTTATTGAAATTAACCAAAATACGTAAAAAAAAAAAAAATCTACCTAGATAGGACACATTCTTATTAAATGAGAGATTAATTATCACAGGAACTAAGAAATGATGATAAAAAAATAAAGAATTGTTGTGATTGATTTTCATTTTTTTATTATTAATCATCTTAAAAATATTGAAAATTTGAGCGAAAAAATTTTGTAAAAAAATTCTCTTAAGTTTGTAATTATTTTTGTTATTTTTGTCTTTTGAGTGTATGAAAAAATTAATGAGAGTGTAATTGTAATAATTGATTTTTTTTCGATTTAAAATTTATACTATAATTTTTGTATTATATATTTTATATTGTTCTGTTTGTTGATATTCTATTAAAAAGAATACGAAAATAAAAAATTTGTGATTAGATCTAAATTTACTAACAAGAATATAATAAATCTATAATCTTCCAATTTCATATCTAACCAAAAAATTTGGGTTATATTTGGGTAAATTCACACCTTGGGAGAATAAACTAATTGATATCACTGTCCCAACTTGTTAAAATTAATGTGGTGCATTTTGAAATGCACAAATCAATCAACAGTGTGCACTCAAAGATCTAGGTTTCCAGTCAGCATGTTGATATGCTCCGAATTCCACTAATGCTTACATATATAATAAATGAAGCATGGACTTACTTTTGATATTTAAGTTTTTTCCGATTTAAAATTAGGCTAAATTATATTATTGTTACATAATTTTTTGTTAGATTCTTAGTAAAATTCTAAAACTTATAATTTACTTATTAAAGTTTTAAAATATTATACCTAACCTATTAAGCTTTTAAAAATAAGTCTTAAAATTTTAATTTATAAGTTTGTATTTAATTGTAGATTTGTAGTAATTAAATTTGCATGTAAAATTTTAAAATTTTCATGATTAAATTGTTAAATTTAAAATTATTCTTTGTTTTTTTGTGTTAATTTAGTCATCCTTCTTGTTCAAAGAATCAATCAGGTGTTTTTGATTTGTTCCTAAACCTCACCACGATGATAAGAGTTACGGAGGTGGGTAGTTTAGTGTTCATGTTTATAAGTCTATAAAAACTTATTTAACTTTAATTGAAGAATAGTAATTTATATCATCCTTCAAAACAAATTTTACATTTGGTATCAAAGTTTGATCACGAGATCTAACCATCACTTGAAGATGTTGTAATCGTCTATGTAAAAATTGTCAAATGGAAACGGAAGGAAGTTTCGTTCAATCAGAAATTCCACTCTTCGATGGACATTATGATCACTGGAGCATGTTCATGGAAAATTTTCTACACTCAAAATAATTTTGGGGTTTGCTTGAAAATGGGGTTTTTGTAGCAGCAGAAAAAGTTGCACTCATTGAAAGACATGAAAAGGTAATTGAAGAACAACGATTGAAAGATCTGAAGGCAAAAATTTACATGTTCCAAACAATTTATCGCTCCATTCTGGAGACAATTATGAACAAATAAATGGCTAAAGATATTTGGGATTCCCTAAAGTAGAAGTATCAGGGAACAACACGAGTTAAACGTGCCCAACTCTAAGCTCTTCGAAGGGATTTTGAAATTCTCCATATGAAAGCGGGTGAATCTATAAACGATTATTTCGCTCGTACTCTCACCATCGCCAATATAATGTGATGCCATGAAGAGAAGATGAGAGATATTACCGTCATAGAGAAGATCATGCGATCCATGAACCCTAAATTTGATTATGTTTTTTGTTCCATTAAGGAATCACATAATTTAGACACTATGTCCATTGAGGAGCTACAAAGTAGCCTACTTGTCCATGAACAACGTATGAATGGACATGACGCAGAAGAGCAAACACTGAAGGCTATTCATGAAGATCAATTTGGAGGATAGAGAAGAGGTTGTGAAGGTTATCAAGGACGGGAAAGAGGAAGAAATGGTAGATCAATCTTTGATAAGTCTTTAGTTGAATGTTATCACTGTCATGATTTTGGACATTTTTAGTACGAATCTCCAAAGAAACAGACAAGGAAAAATTATGCAGAAACTAGTGAAGAAGTCTTACCGATGAGCTATATGGGTGTGCAGAAACCACACAATGAAGAAACATGATTTCTTAACTCAGGTTGTAGCAATCATATGTGTGGTAAGAAGGAGATGTTCTTTGATTTCGATGAAACCTTCAAATAATTGGTGAAATTAGGAAACAATTCCCAAATGGTTGTAATGGGAAAATGGAGTATACACATGATGGTAAATGGGATTACTCAGGTAGTGACTAAGGTATTCTATGTTCCAGACTGCATTGACCAATTACTAGAGAAGGGAATAATCATTCTCTTCAAACAAGGAAGATGCAAGTTATTTCACCCTAAAAAGGGACTCATCATGGACAATGTCCAAAAACAGAATGTTTGTTATGATATGACAAACTAGACCTGTTACAATACAACTTGTAGAGCATACATGTTTCAATTCATTCACAGAAGATTCAGCTCGACTCTGACATTATCTTTATGGACACCTAAGCTACAATGGTCTGAGACTTCTCCAATAAAAAGGAAGGGTGAATGGATTACCATTTATCAAGGAAACTGTAAATACTGTGTGAGCACTGCATAGTAGGAAAGCATTACAAAGACCAGTTTCCACAAAAGAGCACGTGGAGGGCTTCATGAATTCTTCAACTCATATATGTTGATATATATGGACTCATCACTCCCACCTCTAACAGCAAGAAAAGGTACTTACTCACCTTTATTGATGATTTCAATCGAATGACTTTGGTGTTATTTCTAGTTGAAAAAACATAAGCTCTCATTTTTTCAAAGTTTACAACAGTCTAGTTGAAAATGAAATGGGTATGTACATAAAATGCCTTCATATAGACAAGGGTGGGGAGTTCACATCACTAGATTTTTCAAAATTCTGCAATGAAAATGGAATTCATAAGTAGCTGACAGTAACATACACACCATAGCAAAATGGTGTTGTAGAAAGAAAAAACAGAACATTCATAAACTTAGTTAGAAGTATGCTATCAACAAAAAGGATTCCCAAAAGCTTCTGGCCTGAAGTAGTAAATTGGACTATTCATCTTCTAAATAAAAGCCCAACGCTTTCAGCAAGACCCATAACTCCTGAAGAGGCATGGAGTGGATCAAAATCATCAATGGATCACTTTAGGGTGTTTGGATGTGTTTCATATGCTCATATCCGAGACAAAAAAAGAACCAAGATAGATGAAAAGAGTTTGTGTTGCATTTTACTTGGATTCAGTGAGGAATTTAAAGCATACAAATTGTATGATCTAATCTCTAAGAAGATCCTAGTGAACAGAAATGTGGTCTTTGAGGAAGATATGAGTTAGGACTAGGATGAGAACCATAAGGAAGACACTCTAGCTGATCTAGACTAGGTAGAAGATGAACCTCCTATAACAGAAGGACATTCAAATGGAAACAACTCAAAAGACACTACTATTCATAGTGAAACTTCAGTAGAAGGAGAGGAACGTGATGAAATTTTAGAAGAAAGTTCCAACGGATTTAATGTAGGAAGAACCAGAAAGCCTACCATATGGATAAGAAATTATGTAAGTGGAGAAGGTTTTTCCTTTGAGGAAGATGTAGCCCATTTGGCTATGTTTGTAGATAATGATCCATTGTTGTTCACTAACGCAGTAAAGAGTGCCCGATGGAGGAAATCCATGGATACATAAATTAAATCTATTGAAAGGAATGGTACTTGGGAATTAACAAACTTGCCAAGAGGAGGAAAAATGATTGGGGTAAAGTGGGTCTACAAAACAAAGTTAAATGAGCTAGGGGAGGTTGATAAGTACAAAGCCATATTAGTTGCAAAAAGGGTACATTTAGCAGCATGGTGAGGACTATATTGAGTATTTTTTTTTTTTGCATTGGTAGCTCGATTAGACACCATTCGAGTGGTAATATATCTTGTTGCTTAGAAGAAGTTGTCTCTCTATCAATTGGATGTAAAATTGACCTTCTTACATGGTGAGTTAATTGAGGATGTGTTTGTAGAAAATCCATAAGGTTATGTCATTAAAGGAGAAGAACACAAAGTATACAAGCTTAAGAAGGATGTTTATGGACTTAAACAGGACCCCGAGCCTGGTACAGTCGCATAGAGAGCTACTTCATGAGTGATGATTTCCATAAATGCCCTTATGAACATACTCTATTCACGAAGATATTTGCCAAAGGTAAAACTCTCATAATCTGCCTCTATGTAGATGATCTTGTGTTTATTGGAAATGATAAGCTAATGTTTGTTAAATTCAAGAAATCTATGATGAATGAGTTTGAGATGACAGATCTTGGCAAAATGAGATACTTTCTAGGTATTAAGGTTATACAAGGATCTAAAGGGGTCTTTATTGGCCAAAGAAAATATGCTCAAGAAGTATTAGAAAGGTTTGAAATGGGAGACTGTAATTTAGTTCACAACCCAATTGTCCCTGGTTTCAAACTTATAAAGGATAAGTAAGAAGTGACGGTAGTTAGCACATTGTATAAACAAATTGTAGGGAGTCTTATGTATCTGACTGCTACTCGACCTGATATTATGTTTATGGTGAATCTTATCAATAGATACATGGAATCACCTACTGAAATTCATTTGGAAGCTACAAAAAGGGCACTAAGATATCCAAAAGGAACCTTGGATTTTGGAGTATTCTACAAGAAGGAAGGAAACAAGGAACTAATTGCCTACACAAATAGTGACTATGTTGGGGATTTTGATGACAAAAAGAGCATGTTTGGTTATTTATTCATATTAATTTCAGGTGTGGTATCATGGTCCTCCAAGAAGCAACGAGTGATCACTTTGTCCACTATTAAGGTAGAATTTATTGTAGGAGTAACTTGTGTTTGTCAAACTATTTGGTTAAAAAGGATATTGGAGGTGCTTACACATATTTAGCAAGGCCATATGAGAGTGAATTGTGACAACAGTTCAACAATTAAGTTTTCTAAGAATCTTGTGCTGCACATCCGTAGTAAGCCCATTGATGTGTTTTTTCACTTCCTACGTGAGTTCACAAGGAAATGAGTGGTGGAAATGGTTCATTTTCCTACTCAAGAACATGTTGCGGATATCATGAAGCCGTTAAAGCTTGATACATTTTTATGGATGCGTGAGTTAATGGTGATGGTTTCAATTGCATGTATAAACTGATTACTTTTACAATACAATTTAAGGAAGGATGTTAAAATTAGAATTAGTCTTTGTTTTTTGTGTTGATTTAGTCATCCCTATTATTTAGGGGATAGTAAGGTGTTTTTGATTTGTTCCTAAACCTCACCATGATGATAAGAGTGGTAAAGGTGGATAGTTTTAGTGTTCATGTTTGTAAGTCTATAAAAAATGATTTAGCTTTCATTGAAGCATAGGTTTTTACATCATCCTCCAAAACAAATTTTACATAAATTATATGATTTAAAAAGATTATGATGTATATGTAAAGTTTTAAAAATTTAAGTATTAAATCACATCTTAAGAGTTAATAACCTAAAAATTTATTCAAAATTTAAGAACTAAATAATTAAACTTTTACTACTACAAAACTAGTTAATTACATCACTTTTTATGGTCAATCTAAAAAGAACGATCCAAAATACTAAAATATATCTATGTATTGATTTTACAATTTGCATAGGTTTTAATAAAAATATTAATGCATAAATTGTAAAAAAAAATAAGTGATAAATATTTGCATCGGTTTTAATTAATATCTAATGCAAAAATAAATTTTAAAAAAAATTAACAACTATCTGCATCTATTATTTATTAAAACTGATCCAAATAAAGAACTTAAAAAAATAAATAAAAAAACACTTTTTTGCTACAAATTATACGGACGAGATGGGGTTAAAAAACAACATATTAATATCGCATTTGACTTAGTATCTGAAGTTTTAAAGAACGTTGGTGGGTTCATAAAATATAAGAGCATTACCTATTAAAAAACAGAGAAACAAAAAATGACACAAAAATACTTCTATGTAACTTAGAATTTTCCGTATATAAAGCAACACACATTATCTGTTTCTATTTTGTTATTGCCTATACATTCTATGAAATAAAGAAGTTAACAATTAAGAGTGTTCAAGCATCATATGATATTCAAATAATGACTTTAATAATGATGAGAAAAATGTATGGTTCTAAAGGAATAAATTTTACACACCCAGGATAATTTCTCAAATCAAAATAGAACAAAAATGACACCAAGATTTTGCGTGGAAAAAGCTTTCGAAAATGAAAGTAACAACCACGGGACCCGTAGGCCACTTAAAATTCCACTATAATAAGATGGGATTACACATTTTACCTTTATGTGGATCTCTCACAAAAATACAACAAATATGTATCTTCAATTTATGAATAAAACTTCACAAATTAGCTCTCTTAATTTTTCCTCTCAAAAACTCTCTCAGTTTTCTTTTCCTCCGCTTTTGATCTATATTCTATTGAGATGAAGTCATGTTTTTATAGAGCCAAAGCTCCATCCTTCTCTCCGGATTATATGGAAAGATTTTTGACTTTTTTTTTCTTTTTTTCTTCTTTTTCTTTCTTTCGGCACCAACCCCATTATTTCTTCAATCTGCTGGCCCACATTAGTTGACCAACAAATCTCCCCCTCCACCTTATGTGGGAGAGAGCTATTCCACACCTGCAATCTTTCTACAGATAACAAGCTTTTCTCTAGTCACGGTTTTTGTCATCATATCTGCCTCGTTATCATTGGTGTGAACCTTCTCAACTTGCAGTAGTTTATGTTCCAACACATCACGAATCAAATGATACCTTACGTCGATGTGTTTGGACCTTGAGTGGAATGTTGGGTTCTTTCTAAGATGAATTGCACTCAGACTGTCGCAATAAAGAACATAGTTTTCTTGGTTCTGATGCAATTCTTGTAGGAACTTTTTCATCCACAGGATCTCCTTACAACCTTCAGTGAGTGCAATGTACTCTACTTCTGTGGTACTTAAGGCAATACACTTTTGTAATCGTGATTGCCATGAAACAGCTCCCCCTCCAAATGTTATTAGGTACCCGAATATATATTTTCTCGTATCTACGTCGCCAGCCATATCTGAATCTATATATCCTTCTAATACAGGTTTATTATTACCAAAGCATAAACAATGACTAGAGGTTCCTCTAAGATACCTGAGTATCCATTTGACAGCTGCCCAATGTTCCTTTCTAGGATTTGATAGAAATCGGCTCACAACTCCAACAACATATGTAATGTCTAGTCTGGTGCATACCATAGCGTAAATTAGACTGCCAACTGCTGATGCATAAGGAACCTTGCTCATCTCTGATTTCTCCTCCTCACTTGAGGGACATTGACTCACATTAAGTTTGAAATGGCTTGCAAATGGACAACTAATAGGTTTAGCTTTGCTCATGTTGAATCTTTCAAGAACTTTTTCAACATACCGTTTTTGGGAAAGCTAGATCTTTTGCTTTTGCCTGTTGCGGGTAATCGTCATGCCAAGAATCTGCTTGGTAGGTCCTAAGTCCTTCATTGCAAAGGACTTGCTCAACTCCTTCTTTAACTTGTTAATATTGTCAATATTTTGACCCACAATTAACATATCATCAACATAAAGCAAAAGAATAATAAAATCACCATCAAGGAATTTCTTGATGAAGACGCAGTGATCAGACGTCGTTCTATTGTATTCATTTTTCTCCATGAATGAATCAAACTTTTTGTACCACTACCTTGGTGCTTGCTTCAGACCATACAAGCTCTTATTTAGTCTGTATACCAACTTCTCTTTGCTTTTGACTTGGAAACCTTCGGGCTGCTCCATATAGATTTCCTCATCAAGATCACCGTGTAAAAATGTAGTCTTTACGTCAAGTTGTTCAACCTCCAAATTAAGACTACCTGCCAAACCAAGAACAACTCGAATTGAAGACATTTTAACTACTGGTGAGAATATTTCATCGAAGTCAATGCCTTTCTTCTACTCGAATTCTTTCACAAGCAATCTTGCTTTGTAGCGTGGTTGCGAGTTGCCTTCTTCACTTTTGATTCTGTACACCCACTTGTTCTTGAAAGCTTTTCTTCCCTGTGGTAGTTTCATTAGGTTAAATGTGTGGTTCTCATGCAGAGATTTCATTTCTTCCTGCACGGCTTTAAACCACTCAGTCTTATGTTGATCAGTGATAGCTTTGTCTTAACTCTTTGGTTCTCCCCCTTCAGTGAGCATCACATACTCGTTAGGAGAATATATACGACTTGGTTGTCGTATTCGGGTAGATCTCTTTGTCTGTACTTCTGGCCAACTGGTGGATTAACATTATCAGTATCTGGTGTAATTCCCCCGTCATCAGGATTTATTGGTGAAGAGACTGGGTCCAAATTAACTTGAATTTCATCTGACTGTGGTTTCTTAGGTTTCTCAAAATCCTCGATTGTTTGGTCTTCAAGAAGCACCACGTCTCTACTTCTAACAATCCTTTTGCTAATAGGATCCCAAAGTTTGTAACCAAATTCTTCATGGGCATATCCCATAAAGATACATTGCTTCGCTTTTCCGTCCAACTTGGACCGCTCATCTCTTGGGATATGAAAAAATGGTCTACAGCCGAATACTTTCAAGTGTTTGTAAGAAACGTCTTTCCCCGTCCAAACTCTTTCTGGTACGTCGTAGTTCAGTGGAATTGATAGAGAAAGGTTGATTAAATCGACTGCTATCCTCATTGCCTCCCCCCAAAAGGAGTTTGGCAGTTTTGCATTTGAGAGCATACATCTGACTCTTTCACAGATGGTTCTGTTCATTCTCTCTACGACACCGTTGTGTTGAGGTGTCTTTGGTACTGTTTTTTCCAGCCTGATACCAAAACTTTTGCAGTACTCCTCGAATGGTCCACGATACTCACCACCATTATCTGCACATACACACTTCAAACGTCTGCCAGTTTCTCTCTCCACTTTTACATGAAACTGCTTGAAAACTTCATGTACTTGATCTTTAGTTTTCAAAGAAAAAATCCATACTTTTCTAGAATGGTCATCAATAAAGGTCAAAAAATAGTGAGCACCTCCTAATGACTTACAACTCATTGCACATACATATGTGTGTATTAAATCTATAATATTTTCCTTTCTAGATGGTGTGAGACTACGAAATGCAACTCTATGTTGTTTTCCCATAATACAGTCAACACAAGTTTGCAAGGGTGTACCTTTCATTCCTGGCAAGAGCTCATTTTTGGAAAGAATTCTGAGACCTTTTTCACTCATGTGACCGAGTTGCTTATGTCATAGCTCGGTAGGAACTTCTTTCCTTGTGATATTTACTTCTCCTCTACACAATCTGGCTTCTGTGATGTAGAATGATGTATCTTTCTTGCCTTTAGCTATTACCAGATTGCCTTTGGTGAGCTCCCACTTTCCTTCACCAAAATAATTATTGTATCCACCATTATCAAGCATACCGGTAGAGATCAAATTGAGGCAGATATCAGGAACATGCCTTACATCTTTCAGAAGTAATCTGCATCCAAGATTAGTCTCTAGGTATTGTCAATGCCGACAATTTTTGATGCATCATCATTTCCCATCCTCACACGTCCAAAATCACCTTGAGTGTAGGTTGAGAAGAATTCCCGTCGTGAGGTGACATGATAGGAAGCGCCTGAGTCAACTACCCAAGTAGTGTCTTGGCATGCAAGATTGACATAATCAGCATCTCGAACAATGACAACTTCCTCAGTGACAATTGTGGTGTCATTTGTTTGGGTTTCTACTTCTTGATTTCTGGATTGTTCTGCCTTTAACCTTCTACATTCTCGAATGAAGTGTCCAGGCTTGCCGCAATGATGACACTTCATGTCATACCTTAATCTAGACTTCGACCGTCCTCTTTGTTGACTTTGGTTACGAGGATTTTTACTTTTACTTCTCCCGCGCCATTCTTGCTTGCCTTGTTTCTGCATGACAAACGCTTTAGTGTCAGGAGTATATCCTTCATCTTTTCATCGAGACTCTTCGTTTAACATTTTGTCTTTTACCATATCCATGGTAAGCTTACCGTCAGGAGTTGAGTTGCTAACTGACACAACTAGAGTATCCCAACTTTTTGGTAGAGAACTCAATATCAACAACGCTTGTAGCTCGTCATCTACATCATCTTCATAGAGTTGAGTTGATCTACAATGCCTTGGAACTCACTCATATGTTCTGATACGCTGCTTCCGTCTTTATACTTCAAAATAACTAATCGTTGCATCAAATTAACTTTATTATGTGCGGTTGTCCTCACATACATTTTCTCCAACTTTTGCCAAAGAACGTAAGCATCGTGTTCATTAGCAAAATTTTGAAAAATGCTTTTGTTGATCCATTATCTGATTTGAGCAGCACACTTTCTGTTCAGAACGGCCCATTCAATGTCTGCACTGGTTACTTCTTTCTCCTTCGGCATTATAATTGGCTTCCATAGATCTTTAATGTATAAAAGATTCTCCATCTTTGGCTTCCAAATTGCATAATTAAATGCAATCAACTTTATCATATTACCCGTGCTCTCCTCCATTAGAATCGTCAATCAACTGGCTTTGTCGAGCTTGATACTTTTTTGACGGTGAATAGTACCGATGAATAGTAACTACTGATAAAATAGTACCGTATATATGAACAGTAATCAATGAATAGTACCTTTTCTGAATACAACCAAGGCTCTGATACCACTTTGATGGGAAAAATGTATGGTTGTAAAGAAATAAATTTCACACACCGAGGATAATTTCCCAAATCAAAATAGAACAAAAATGACACCAAGATTTTGCGTGAAAAAACCTTTCAAAAATGAAAGTAACAAGCACGGTACCCGTAAGCCACTTAAAATTTCACTATAATAAGATGTGATTACATACTTCACCTTTAGGTGGATCTCTCACAAAAATACAACAAAATATGTATCTTCAATTTGTGAATAAAACTTCACAAATTGCTCTCTTAATTTTTCCTCTAAAAAACTCTCTCAGTTTTCTTTTCCTCCGCTTTTGATCTATATTCTATTGAGATAAGTCAAGCTTTTATAGAACCAACGCTCCCTTCTCTCCAAATTATATGGATAGATTTTTGACTTTTTTTTTCTTCATTTTTTCTTTTTCTTTCTTTTGGTACCAACTTCATTATTTTTTCAATCTAGTGGCCCATATTAGTTGAACAACAAATAAAAACGCACAAACTAGTGCTTACTTATATGAAATACATTGGACCGTGAAGGTTGCTACTCAAACAAAAGGTGAATGAACTGAGTTGTAATCAGTGCTCTTGATCTGGTTACTGCCGGCTACTACAAGGGGTATTGTCCGAGTCCTTTGCCGAGTCTTCCTCTCTTTCAGTTTATCTATTTGTGCTCAAAGTATAAAATATTATCATAGTTAAAGTTTAAACGTCGAGACGTCAAGTGGACGTGCCGGAGTGGTTATCGGGCATGACTAGAAATCATGTGGGCTTTGCCCGCGCAGGTTCGAATCCTGCCGTTCACGTGTTTTGGATTTTACATGTTTTCTTATACCTCATTTTTCAAAAATATGTCATTTATATTTGTTATTTTTTTTTGTTTATAAATAACCTTAACTTTTAAAAATACAACTCTAATGTGAATTTAGATATATTATTATAAATAGCTATTATTATTAATAACGTTAGTTTTTTCATCTAATATCTCTCCTTTTTTTATTTCTTAAATTATTAAAATTTTCTTTAAAAATAATAATAAAGTAAAACAATATATATATTAAAAATATAAAAACTTATTTGAATAAAAAACTAGTCTAATATATTGATTTCTTTTCTCATTAACATTTTCCCATCACTTTCACAGTTAAATTTTTTTAGAATATTTATATTTTCTATATTATCTAAAGAATTTCTAATTTTTGATATTTACTAATTATAAAATTAATTAACCTATTAATTAGATTTATCAAAAATATTTTTAATTTTTTCACAATGTCTTTAATTTAATAATTTATTTCAAGTTAATTAATCGGTAAATATTAATTTCTTAAAATTTAGCTTCAATTATTTATATTGTTATAAATTAGTTCAATTTATTACTTTTATTACATTATAAATTTAAAGTATTATATTATTTATATAATTATAATTACATATTAGATTATATGCTAATAAATTTAACTAAAATTAGATACTAAACATTTATAGATAATTAAAGAAATAAAAGTAATTATTTTACTGTATTTGATTTGTGATAGATAAAAAAATAATTTGATTCCTTATATGTATTTTAATTTTACTTTCTTAAGTGATAAGTATGTATATATATTTTCTAAAATTTTGTGTATTCATTTATTTTTCTTATTTTTATGTTTTATGTTATTAAAATAAAATACAATTAATTAATCATTCAAAGATTTTCTTTGACATTTTTAAAAATTTGAAATATTTATGAAAAATATGCAAAATTCGAAAATATTATTAATATTCTCCCCGTCATTTCATATCCCCATGTTCCCCCTTCAATAGGGCTTTTTCAAAATACTTTTTTTAAGATTACTTTTATTCATACAGGCTTTTATAGCCATGATTGTACAGCGTATCTTTCTAAATTTTAAAGTAAGCATTGAAAAATAAAATGTCTTTATTAGATTGAGAATAACCATAGTCAATAAACTTTTAAAAAATACAAAACAACTTACACTAATCATCTTAATTACATCTTGAATCAAAACATTCTAACATACCTGAATAGACTATATCATTGAGTTATAACTCAACATTTTGAAAGCTAAACAACATACTATTGAATCTTACCAACAAAAATTATTCAAGGGAACTTATATTAAACTACAAATTAAAATTACCAGTAAAAAATGGAAAAAGTTACATTCTTAACTTCTTACCAACACAAAGTACATAAGTTATTTAAAGAAATTTATTATTAAACAACAAAATTAAGGGAAAAAATTAGTAGCAAAACAAAAACATTTGAAGGAAAAATTACATTCATCTTCCACGCATAAATAAGCGACAGCTCCACATGAAAATGATAACAAATATTGTCAAAAATTGTAATAACCGATAAAAGTAATGACATGTTTTCTCTCATTTGCAAAGACTCGTTTCACTCTCTTAAGCAGGTCCACATGAAAATGATAAAATGTTGTCAAATAGTGGACATTTGCGTCCTTATCCCTTATTAACCAACAAAAGTCAGAAACTTCCACGTTTAACAGATGAGTAAAATAGAAACCAAAGGAAAAGAAAAACGAGGCAAACAGCTGGTGCATAACCATTCTTGGACTTCCTATATGATATATTAAATTCCGAGAAAAGCTCCGCCTATGTCTGAAAAGCTCACCCAAAAAAACCAAGCCACAAGAAACCTGAAAAGAAAAGTAGTTGCTAAAAGTGTCCAGAGGCAACATGATGTTTGGATTTATTTATAATCAAAAAGAAATATTCATACCAAACGTTTAACTAGGGAACTACCACCCTCAAGCCACAATACTGAACTGAAATTGAGTGCAACATGAGCAGGCGTTGACACATACAACTGCAATAACAAGTGTAGGGAAGAAAGCGAGAAAGGTGAGCATGCAAAACAACAGGCACTTGAGTATGAAAACGCCCAAAACAACAGTATGGCACCTAACATATCTTTTGAGACATTGCGGCCCAAAGTGATTCAAAAGGAAGCTGGAGATCACAAAAGGAAGGTAGAAGGCCTGCAATTCCTGATTAACACAACTGAGTGTTTTTGATGCCTGTAAGAGCACAAAGTTCCAATTGGGGCAAAATTAAACCTTTATCTGCTTAGTCAAACAAACTCCAATCTTCACTGGCCAAAGTTCATTTCTGAATATCTACACAAGGTAAAACTTGAAAGTTTTAGTCTTTCAGAAGGCAGGGAAATAAAGAACCATATCTCAGCATTTGTATATTTGGTAATTGTACATATAAGGATATCTGTGTTATGAAGAGATGAGGGGTGGGGTTGCAAAGCAAACAAGAAAAAGAAAATCTCATACAGAGAGGTCATCATTGTTCAAGGGAATGGATATGTAAAACTTGCCTGAGAGGTTTATTTTGTCGCTGCCCCAATTCATCGTTTACAATCTCTATGTATGAAAAAACTAAATCAGATAAGGTATTATGGAACATCCTTCATGGAAAAGGAAGAAATACATAAGAGAGAGAGATAGATGGTCATACCTGGTATTTGGGCATTATTGGGTCTATTTGCATTATTTTCTCTACTGCAAAAGATTAATATAAATAAATAAATCAGAATTGGTAGGCAAAAACCACAAAGTGTCGATATAACATAACATGTGTCAATAATGAGAATATTTCAGACATAACACAAACAAGTGATGCATGTGTTTACTTTTAACCAAGTATATAGATTCTAAAGCCAAATATGGAACATGAAAGTATGCAAATGGATTTAAAAATAGAAGCGCAATGAGGGAATAAAAAATAGCAACTTACACTTATTATTTGCAGTAAGAACGAGCAAAACTGCTCAGGAATATACACAAACAACTAAATGAATGAAAGTTCAACATGAACATCAATGTCACACGCAGATGCAAATAGAAAAGAATAATAATAAATTTGTAAATGTGCTAAACAACTAAATGAATGAAAGTTCAACATGAACATCAACGTCACACGCAGATGCAAATAGAAAAGAACAAAACATAAATTTGTAAATTTGATACCAATAAATGTAAACCATGTTTGAATGTTTTCAACAAAGTTGTAGACTTGTAATACAAACATGCATCCAGAAGAAAAGAAAGAACACCCACTACACAAGTTGTTTGTCAAACAAACTACCATGTGAACAGAATATCAACTAAAAAGGTTTAACACATGAGCACCCACAGTCATGGCACACAAATGAACCAAGTTCTGGCAGTTAAAATTGAAAATCCTAGTATTATATTTCTACCACATGCATAAGACAGACAACTAGAGAAAAATATATAGAAATGACTAGTGCAAGAAAGAAAGCATTTTAGTCAAGCAAGGGGCAGTATATCTTCTTGGAAAAATAACTGGCACTACAGTTTACAAAAGACTAAGAATATACAAAAAGAGCTAAAGAAAACACCATCCAGCATCACAAGCTGTCAAATTACTGGCAACATGCTACCAACCTTGAGACACTCCCAGAAGCTATCTGCCCAGATGGGCGAGTTTGATAAGCATCATCCATTGCAATATAGGACGAACAGTATGTGGCCCCCAACGATCCGGCAGTACTGGCAAGAACTGGAAGCCTGAAGCAATTAATGAGAAAATAACTATTTACGTTGAAAGAAATCAGCATGGGTCCAATTATACAATAAAAGGGCATCTGTTTTAAAAGGGCATATCACTAGCCCAGCAAGGCTGCTGAAGCTACAAACTGCAATGATAGGTTTCAAAAATAGACAAATACAAACAGAAAAAGGCCCTAAAAGACATTGTTGTCTGATCCTGAGATTTCAAAAATAGATCAAATTAGACCGTAACATTACAGAAAATCCCAAATGTATTAAATTTACATCATTGTCTGTTTTATCTAGTTTTGAACTCTTAAAAAGTAGGCTTTTTATTATTAAAATATGATGGAACAGTATGTAATTTGACTAGTGCAGAGAGACAATTTTTGTACTTCACCCTTTATAATGAGAAATTCTCACATATAACGTATTATGCCCCTTCCCCTCTAGTGTCTATTGGTTCTAGCCAAAAACTAACACATTTCCACTTTTTGAGGGAAATCAACCATAACAATTCAAAGATTCACATACAACACGTTATATGGAATATTTTCTCCTTTATAAGAGCCAAGGTCACAGCAAATTAGGATCAACATAGTACAAGTTACTGCAAAACATAAAGCTTAAGCATTGGAGATTGGCATCCTCTCAGCAATAAAAGAGAAAAGACCAAAAAGTTAATCAGTAAAAATATGAAGTATTTAAATCATGACACGTATTATTCCATGTTTTTGTGGCACCCAATCACTTATTCAAGTAATAAAATATGGGTCAATACAATCTCCACAGCATAAATTTTTTAGAAGACAAAATAATTCAAAAGAGAAGCTGCAAAGTACAGAAAAATGAATACCATGTCGTTTCAGAATTCTCCAGACCAAGTTTAGGCTGAGTAACATATCCTGGATATGCCATTCCAACAGCAGGGACCTGAACACCACCAGGGCACTGGCCTCCAAATTGCATGACTGCAGAAATTAAACCAGACGAGAATGTAAATTTTTCAAAGAAAAATATTTCAAGTTGTAAAATTTAAGGAAAACATTAAGAAAGGAATCATTTAAATTTTCAATTTTTTTTAATTTTTGTATACCCCATATGCTAAAAGTACACAAGAAAATTCCTAAGAGATAACATACACACAAGAAACATCACCTGGAAAAAAGGCTGGAGTACCAGGAAAGTTCTGATCACCGTGGCTTACAACCATACTCCCAGTGGCTCCAATAACCTGAGCTCCGCCATACATGAGAGAGATTCTTCCACTACCTTGAGAAAAGTCTTTTCCCTTTTCAATCAGGACAATTTTAGCTTTACTTGATTCTGAAGATGAATCCACTTCTCCAGATTCAAGTGAGTTAGTTGATAAAGCCATTTTTGGTGGAAACGAAGCTTGAGATCCACTGCCCGCATGCTGCCTCCACTGCTGGGCAGGAGTTTGCACAGTAGATTGACATCTTATTTTGCCACTTCTCTGAACAGAATGCACTTGATCTGAAGAAGCTTTCATTACCCGGGCATCAAGTGGAGCTGGTTGATAATTTATCTGCCCTGGGACAACAACCCTTCCTTGAGGCCTAACATGAGGGTGAGAAGTTGTATTTACCACTGGCAATCCAAAAGGTGGAATTTGTAAATTCTTTATTGCTTTCCCAGAAGCTGAATTAACAGAATCTTCAATGTAAAGCTTGTCCACGCTGAGAGAATCGGTTACATTCTTCCCTCTCACTGCTGTATTGGTTTGTGGCATGGAAACACTCTTATTCTCTATAGGTGGGCAAAAATTTGTGTTCTTACTTCCAACTTGAAAAACCCTTTTCTGGGATAGAGCAATATCATTGTTGGAAGATCCCAATGGATAAAAAGGTGGGGAAGCTGAATTCAAGCTTGATGCAAGCACATTTTTTCCGGCAGGAAATGTGTTGGATTCTGTGTTAGATATGGGTGTGGGGGCTTTCCCTGAATTAATATAGGGAGGTTTCCCAAATGGCCTATAAGATCTGGAAATGTCAATAGAGCTCATCAGGAAACCATGATGAAGTTAGGAAGTAAATTTATTAATTATAGGATTGCTTGAGTTCCAATAAGAAAGCTTGCACTCACTGTTTGGTTTTAGATAGGGGTATCTGATTGTTGTTCTTCATAGTCGGTTCATATTTCCTAGATCCTTTACCTCTGACCCACTTAAGATCTTGGCTTTGATCACCAACATTATACGCATTAGACCTGTTGCCTCTACTATAACCACAATCTATGTGACGGTTTCTACCATGACCTCGGTAACTGTTTGAAGATCTTCTTCCCTGAAAATTCAGAAGAATATAGATGATAAATTAATATTAAAGCGAGTCCAATAAAATGAATAAAAAAAACATATATTCCAAGTTATTTGAACACGCTTAAGTCATCACCTCTTCAGAATGCCTTTCCTGAAAAGTCATCTCTTCAAATTTATCATGCCCCCACTTCATATCTTTGGACTCCCACAGCTTCCATCCACCATGTGTTTGCCTATTCAAAGTTACTACCACATCATTACTCCTCTTAATAGAAATATTAATTTCTAAACTGAAGTACCCGACTCGTAAGATGCATGACACAAAGCTAACAAAATAATAATTAATTCTACCATTTAAATCCATTCTAAACAACACAGTAACATATCCACCTCAGAGAAATGAAACATTGTCATATACTCCGCATCAACTGGACACGAACAATAACATCAGCCGATGAACAAAGTAGTATGACAAAAAAAAAAATCTTTGAGGAGATTCAATTCCTGATGGAAACTGGACTTTCCTAACATAATATGTCACAAGAACTATGCATCATTTGGATCATAAATTCCGTGAAGAAAATTCAAAGAAAAGCACAAACTCAACCTACTACTAACTCTACTAATTATTATGGATGAAATCTGTGCCATGCCACACAACAGGGACACAAATTAGACTGCTAATTGTTTTTTTTCCTCATATACATATATAACTTTTCTTACTAAATAAAAGTTGGACAAAAAATAAATGAAAATTTTCATAATGTTCAAAAATATAAATCTCACAAAACCACATAACAAAATCCCATTTAACTTAGCATATACCACAGTACCTGTGTCACCACCAGCATTGTCCCTAAACCGATCATCATGCATGTAAAAAGCTCCGGCAGTGGGCACAGCAAAGGGCTCATTCTCCTTCTTCACTTCCTCCAAAGTATTTTTTTTCTTCATGTGCCTCCAATGGTTCTTCCAGAGATCTCCCCCCATCAGCAGCCTCACTCACATGGTCATTTTCCTCATGCACATCCTCTTCTTCGTCTTCCCTTTCCCCAATATTTTCTTCATCAACTTCATCTTCTACTCCTAATTTCTCATCATCTTCATACTCAGCAGCACCTCCTTGATCATCTGATTCATCCGACTGCAGTCCAATCCTCTGATCCACTCTGTACTTGTCTCTCCCTTCCCCTTCACCTTCTTCGTCATCACTGGCTTCACACCTTCGCATAGCCAAATATCGCTTAGCTTCCTCCGGATCACTTTCATAGTCTACCTCTTCGTTACTGACTGTAGCCATACCCCAAGAAAAAAATCCAAAATCTACAAACTCAACCAATTCGACCAAAAAAGCCCCATTGAATTAACACCATCAACCAAAATAAACAGAAAGTAATCCTAAAAAAACAAATGTTACCAAATCAGACGTCAATTATACAATTTCTAACTTATCAAAAGCCCTAAGAAGACCAAAACCTCTTCACAAAGCGAACTCATATTCAACCTAAGAAAGATTCAAAATCCCTAAGAGCCAAAAATAATTTCAGAACCAAAAGCCAGAAGCAAAACACCGAATATTGTAAGTTCAAGTAAATTAGGGAAGTAACATTGGGCACTCCTCACGAAAACATGAGTGCTCAAAAACCATTAAAATTATCATGATTTTATTCACATTAATTGATTAAAAATATATATATTTATATGTTTTATCATATATTTATATAAATTTATCTTTTTCGAAATCACAGGTATTTTTATTGTTTTTCAGGTAATTTCGCTTAAAAACGTAACTTAAAGACTCAAAGAGAAATACTTGAAGCAATACATCACAAATATATTAATAAATAAATGAGGAAAGTTCAACAAATATGGAAAAATTGGACAAAATAGGTCAAAAATGTCAAAAAGGAGGAAATCGCGCCACCAAGCCTACTAGCCCACGCGCGCCAGCACCCAGCCACGTGCAGCACGCCCCACGTCCGCGTGTGCCCCAGCACGCTGCTCCTTCTCCCGCGCACGCCCGCGCGGGCTACGCCTGCCTTCCGCGCACGCCCTTGTGCGCCCCAGCTGACCTCCGCGCACGCCGCTGCCATTTCGCCCCATTTTCGTGCACAACTGCCCCCATGACGTCATTAATGATGTCAGCAATCACCACTCCGCGTTTCCACCATTTTTTCACCCACTTTTTCTCCTCATCCTCACCTATAAATACCCCCTTTTCTTCACTTCATACCACACCTCAAAACACATTCTCCTCTCTCTTTCTTTCTCTCTTTTCTTAGATTTTTTTAGTTTTTTTTAATTTTTCTTAGTTTTTAGCTTTTCTTAGTTAATTTCTCTTAGGTTTAGAGTTCTTCCCTTTTTGGGAAGAACTAGTTATGTTTTTGTAATTTATTTACTTTTCGATTCAATAAATGGGAGTGCAAATTCCGCTTGGAGGTTTTCCAACAACGAGAATAACATCGAAGTTCTGTAAGGATTTTATTTTCTTTGTAGTTATTTTTTATGCTTTATTCTTACATGTTATATTTAATTTGTCTGTGATTAAAATTTAACTGTGATGGCTGTTTATAAACATGATGTAATAATAACGTTGTTATTCTTGCGAAATATTAAATAGGTAAAAATCTCTAAAATGAATTGATTTTATTTTTATTCAAGATTTTATATTAAGAATGTTAGAGAGAAATATATTATTTTCATTACAAACTTAAATCTGAAAATTAGATTTTAAGGTTTAGTTATCCTGTCTGATTTAGAGTAGTGCTCTTTTATTTGTTGGTACAATCGCCCGATAGTTAGAGTGAAACTCTATTTCAAAAGTTTTTATAAGAATTATTATCTGAAAATATATTGACAACATGTTTTCAGTAGTGGTTTTAAAACTTGAAAGTTAGTACTCGGATAACTAAATTCTTAGGTTTAATTTGGATACCTTGAATAAAGTTTAAACTGTCTAACCCCACCAAAGGTGGCATTTAAATGGTTCATTTTCAATCTCTTAGAAAAAGGAATTAATTTAATTAAGCAAATTAGTTATCAACCTCACCCATAGGTGTTAATTGATTTGTTTAGTTAACAAAGAATATCTAACCCCACCAAAGGTGGTATTCATATAAAAAATAGAGAATCAATAAATATCAATTCATATCTTTAATAACCTAAATAATATGAGCAAGCATAATTAACTTAGTTATTATATCCATAAATACTCCACCATTATAAATGATAAAATTTGCATAAATGTTTATTGAATCTATGTTTATTTTTATGTCAGTAGATTAAAAACACAAAACCCTAAAATATCGTGACAAGATGTTTAGGATTTAATTTCATTTTTAAAAGTTTGAATAATAAATTAAAAACCACATACATTCCTTCCTTAGATCGACCTTGGGAGTATACTTATCATTTTCTACGAAATGATTCGTGCACTTGCGAGAGTTTTATAAATATAAAACCAAAGTATTGGCAGAATCGGCGATGCCGGTTTTCGCTCATCACTTATAAGGGTGGTATTCGGTCCTCTGATGCTTAAGTCAGTAACTATAAGATGAAGGTTATAAGAGATATAAGATTTCACTCTAATATTATATTGAAAGAGAGTGTTTAGTTATGATTTTTTATTATGAGATTCAAGTTCTGTTTTAAATTATTATAATTGTGTGCATATGTGAATATATATATATAAGAGAAAGAATTAACACGATCCTTATCTCTTGTCGGGGTAGGATTAACCTATTATAACTTTGTAGACATTTATCCTTAATTATCTCTTTAAGATAATTAAAGGATAGTTATTAGGTCTTTGTCTCTTTAAGATGGATAAAGGATAATCATAATTATCTCTTTAAGATGGATAAAGGATAATCATAATTATCTCTTTAAGATGGATAAAGGATAATCATAATTATCTCTTTAAGATGGATAAAGGATAATCATAATTATCTCTTTAAGATAATTAAAGGATAGTTATTGGGTCTTTATCTTTTTAAGATGAATAAAGGATAATCATTGAGCATTTATCTCTTTAAGATAACTATCTTATAATTATACTTATATGATAACTAGACACTTATTTGGTTTGGCCCAAACTCTTTGTTAACTTATATCACTCTTTAACTATCACGTGAGATATACAAAATTACCTCTAACATCACCCCTCAAACTTTCTAGCCCTTGGACTAGAAGGTTTGGTCATAATTTCTATACATACTTGTTAAATATCCCTTCCAATTATACTGGCTACATTAAGCTTACCTTTTCTTGATTTTTTCACTTGCCCAAGAAAAAGACTTCATGCCATGTTGGGTTATTCAAAACATATGCGACTATATCCTATTATCGGTGATGTTTTTCGATCGGACTTTTGGTTAGAAAATTACGTTGAAGTCAATGTTTTTATCAAGGAAGTCAAACCTTCTTTATTTTGGAGAAAACTCAATATTTAAATCCTAAGCCTAATTCCTTTAGGATTAGCCAAGCGATAGTTGTAATTGATTATGACTTTAGAGATGTGGATGAGATCACCTCACCGCCTTTATAAATCAAGTCCTTACCCCTTACATTCTTCATAACTCATGAAACTTTTTTGGAGCTCACATTTTGAAAGGAGAAGATAAACAAAAAAAATTCTCTCAAGGTAATTCTTCTTTATTCTTTAAAGATTTTCTTCATTTATCTTTCATGTAGTGTAAGATAACTACTTTTTATTCTTTAAACACTTTACACCTCATGATGCTTATACCACACTCTCATATGTGAGAAGTGATGGATAACAGATATGTGGATGTACAAAATTGGGTCTGGCCACCATGGGTGCATACCAAGATGGACAAGAGTCAATATGGATAATTTATTGGTGGTTGAGTAGAGGTCAGACAGAGACATGGCTAGCGAAGCCCTAGTTGGTAGTGCCCTAGCCAACAATGGTTTCGTTAGTGGAGCCCTTGTTGAAGATGTTCTAGTTAGTAGTACCTAGGCCAACTATGCTTTGGTCGGTAGAGTCTCGATTATCTCTTCCCTAGTCAATAACTTTCTAGGTAACAGCCATCTAGCCGATGACAATTTGGTCAATGACGATATAGTCGATAGTGGTTGGGAACATACCAGATGATGGCCCTGAGCCATCTCAAGTCATAATTCTTTTGGTTTTGTTTGCAAGGGTCATTCGTATGTTTGGCACAAGTTGAGTCTTCGGGATATGAAGACTTAGTTGTATTCCAATGGAAATTCTTATGTGTCAACTGGGCATTGATTGGAATAAGCTTGAGTACTTCCTTGTGAACCCTTTAGTTCCAAAATTTACTTGGACAAGATAATGAATATGTTATGGATTCCCAAGTCCATTGTTTTGATACTTCTAGTCCTGAGAACAGTTTGGAGTAACCTTCTCCCTCAAAAAGTTACTTTATCCATTTATCACATCTTAGCAGGGTTATAACTCTCATTTTTGTCGATAGTATGAAAGTTCTTGATTAATGTCGGTATATCTCTGGGATAGTTTGCATCCAATTGTTATAGGGTATTTCTTGATTGTTGGGTGCTCTGGAAGGAGCACACTAGAGAACTTACAGTTAAGGAGTTAAAATATTGTTATCATACATATCTACAAGGAGGTTGTAGAGATTGGTAATATTTTAATCCATTTGCTAATTTTATCCTCATAAATAAGTTGTAAGATGCCAACAAAGGGTGGAAAAAGGCCTTATTCACTACTATTGGTGACTTTAACCTTTTATCCCTTGACATTCCTCCTTCACCTTACTATTTCAAAAGATAAGGTATAGTTTATGAAACTTAATCTTTTATTATAATTTTTTGTAGTATCCTTACTTTTTTCTTTTTCTTTGTAGTGTATTAAACCCGAGGAGATATTACTCTTGAATAGAGAGATTTCATTGAGTCACTCTATCATCTTCACCCATCAGGGTAGTATAGCTACCGACTTATTATCCTTGAATGGATTGGTTATTGGGATCTATACCTGGTTGTAGTTGATTTAAAGGGCATCTGTCCCCCAAACTTGGAGAGCACGTATTTCTTGTAACTTAATATCTTTGAGTACTTTAATTATGGGTGATCATGTCACCATAATAAATTTTAATTTCTAAAATTTATGACTTCTCGAGATCCTTTTGGGAAAAGAACAAGATGCAAACAAAAATCCATTTCTTGAGAGATTATAGCTTGAAATATATTCCTTAAAAGATTAAGGTTGTATGGAAGCATGGGGCTTTTAAGAGAAACATAGCCCCTAGCTTTGAGGTGATTGTTACTAGATCATGTCCTAGGAGAGTCGAATCTCTTTCAACACTTATTAATGTTCCCTCTGATATAGTGGTAGACAAATTTACTTTAGGACCTATTGACCTAGATGAGGACATCGTAGCTCCATCTAAGCACTCTCTTATTCTAGATTTTCTGAACCTAACGGGCTTACAGATGATGATATATATGCCTTGGTGGATAGATCATGATAATTTATTAAGGATATAAAGTAAGCCATCATGGCACACATTGGCTTCGAGAAGTAGTTGGTAGTTTTCAAGGAAGTACTTAATAAGGTAGCCAACGTTAAAGAAACTACTGAGGCTACTCGTTACGAGTTAGATACTCCATTGGAAGAAGTCTTAGATGAAGCTTTTTATAGCTAGGAAGATATAGACTAAGATTGTGCCTACCTTGAAGGAAACCAATGAGAAGGTCAGTTGTCTAGATACTCTCTTATTGGATGAGCAAGTCTTTTGGGTAAAAAAGAAGGGAACAAATTGATGAGTTATCTAAGAAACTTTTCTTAGCATGAGGGAAACTATAGGTTATTACCATAGAGTTAAGTCCAACTAGGATCCAAGTCGTGGCTGAGTATTGTGATTCTGACTGGTATGTCAAAGATGCCTAGAATGCCTGTGCTTATGGATGTTAGACCATGTTGAGGATATTTAGGCGTGTCTTCTTGAAGAACGTCCTTGGTGAGACTATTTTTTCATCTTCAGAGAGACATGTTTCTCGGTACGATATAGTCACCTTCAAGTGGAAGGATGATAATTCTAGCAGTTTTGATGAATCTGAGATAAGAAAGGATGGGATGATGGATGGTGATGCAACTCATAGTGCTGCCATGTGTAGCCAGTAGTCATAATTAGCCCTTCATTTATCAATCTCAGGATATTTTAGATTTCATATATCTTCCTATTCAAGTGTACGTGCTTAGTGTATTTATATTTACTATGACTTATTTTTTTGTATAGACTTTCTGCGCATGATTATGTCCTTTTTATTGCATTGTCTTTTGCATTACCTTTCACATTTTGTATTTTCTTGTATTTTGTTTTATACTTGTACTTTTAACATTTTTCTTGAACCTAACCATTGTCCCATTTATGTAAAAGGTCGTGGACCTTTGAGTTGGCATATGAGTGTAGGAGGATGTAAATTTATAAAATGAAGTACATATCTTGTACCCAAGGTGTGCAAAGATGAGGGATGATGTCTCAACCCACGGTTTGACCTGGTTTGGCTAGGCATAAGTGCATCGAACCTTGTTCCTAGTGGTCACATTCTTGGTTGGCCAACCACACTCCTAGGAAGATATACATCCTAGTTCTGGCATATCTTCCCATATGGTGGTTTGATCATAGGGCCACACATTGGCTTAGTTAGGAGGCCAATGGCTTGAAGTTTGGGTGATTTTCAACGTGTACCCATGGACTTACCTTTCTATTCGAGCCATGCCATGTTTACTTGAAAACTTTCTAAGTTATAGGTGACTTATTGGTCCAAGTGTTGCTTAGATAAACCCTTCGGTCTATAAGTCCCTCTATTTGGATCACTCGAATCTGCTTGGAGTACTTGAATTTGTTCAAGTGATCCAAGCATAAGATATTTCTAAACTTAGGGAAATTTTAATTATTGCTTAGTTAGAGATTCATTATCTCATCATTGAAGCCTTGTAAGCCTAAGTTTAGTGAAGATATTTTAATGTAGTTCGTGGACCTGAAGTGGCATGCCTTTTGAGCAATGGATTTTTTGGGACCTATGGCCAATTATGAAATGATAGGGAACCTGATATGCTATTCTTTGTGTTAGTTATGGCTTGGGTCACATAGCCAACATGTTAATCTTCTGTAGACAATTTGGTAGCCTAGCCTTGAAGATGCAAAGCTTACTTATTGGGATACTTCTTATTTACTGCATCAGTAGGGGTGTATACCCTGGTTAGGTATTGAGATTTTATAGCACTCAGTCTCATTGTTGGGTAGTCTGGATGTTGAGGCATATGACTTACTAGTCGGGATGCTTCTTATTCACTATCTTAACATAGGTTTATACCTCGGCGGGGGTACTAAGAGCATTATTGTACTCAGTCTTAAGGTGGAATAGAACTCGAGATATGGCCCCATTTCAAGGTCTAAGGTAAATTAAGAGGCAATTAGACCAAATTAAGCTATTATCCATGTTATTTTTATCATGGACCATACAACCTATGATTAAGGTGTGTCCTTATTGTAACTTAATGCACTCAACTTCTATGGATGGTTTAGTGGTCTTACCCTCAATTTTCAAAACTTACCTATAGGAATGCTTCTTATTCACTACCTTTCGTAAGGGTGTATATCCTACTTATAGTAGTGTCCCATTGAGGGCTTTGGACCTTTTCAAGACGAAAAGGCTCAAGTCTACTTATCGGGATACTTCTTATTCACTACCTTTCATAAGAGTGTATACCCTAACATGGCACTAAGAGCTACTCAGTCCTAGAATGGTAGAGCTCTCGTTTTATGGTCCCTTTTCAAGGTTTAGGGGTCAATTAAGATACGATTAGATCAAGTCAAGATGTGTTCTACGTTAATTTTATTCGAACCAAATTTTATATGATTAGGGTGTTTCTTTTTTGTAACCCAATGCACCTAACTTCTATAGATCATTTGGTGGTTTAGGCCCTAATGTGTAAAACTTACATATATGGATGCTTCTTATTCAATGCATTACATATGGGTGCATGCCCTGCCTGGGTACTAAGGACTTTATTGTGCTCAATCCCTAGTGATGTTGCATTGAGGGCTTTCAACTTTTTCAAGCCTAGAAAACTCAAGCTAGCTTGATGGTTTGATGCTGGACATTTTGTTTTGTCAAATCTCTCATGTGTAGCTCTACGTGGCCTAAGTTCTTGAAAATCATTTTTATTAGAATAAAAGTGTTAGTGAAGCATTATCTATCATTCTGTTATAGTAGGGCATTTGTTTATGGCCCATATAGATTCTTCATGCGTAGCGTTATATGCTACTTTTTGTTCTTCTAAGACTACCATTATATTTGGAGCCTTATAATTAGATGATATGTACATGTGACATCCCTAACCATTTATAGAAATGACTTTTCTGAATTTTTATTATGGGATCTTCCGGGCCTACGTTCACCTATTGGTGTATTTTCGTTTGGATATTGTGCGAATCTATATTGCTTAAGAAGAGTCAAAAGATGTTCTAAACTTTAGGCAAGATGGCATGTAGAGGATGAGGCATAATTTCTTGGCCTATGACTCGGACCTATCAAGCAAGCCACATATCTATCTAGTCATGTTTCTGGCTGGCCACATACTAAAAAATAAACTACTTCTGGCTAGTCACACTTTCCTTGGTTGGTCACTCTTGGTCTTGTTCCATCTAGCCAGGTGATGGTTAGATGTCTATGTGATCTTTGATTTGTATACTCATGACCTTATTTCCTAGCTGGGCCTTCTTATGTTTGCTTGAGTTTTCCTAAGTTAGGGTGATTTGTTGTTTCAAGTGTTGCTTGGCTAATCATGAAGTCTATCAAACCCTCTACTTGGAATACTTAAATTTTTTGAAGAGGTCCAAGCACGAAATGTCTCTTAACTTAGAGAAATATTTATAGTCGAGTTGATGAACTATTCCCTTTTGTAGGGTAGTTGAATAACGAGGTCTTAGACTTCTAGATTTCCTAACTATACTCTGGGCATTGGAAGATGACATATCGATGTTCTTTGCTATGGGATTGATGAGTACTTAAAAAGCACTAATATTTTGTGATTTTATTGTACTTAAATGTGAATAAATAGATTTGATCATGCCTGTTTTTATCATTATTTATGCAAATCTATATGTTCGAAATTACAGGTATTTTTTGTTATATTTTAATCGTTTTTAGCTTTAAATATATAAATTAATCAACACATGAAGAATAAAACTTGAAGCATTCATTTGCACCTTAAATACTTAAAGGAATAAGGCATGTAAGACTTATATTAAGAATCAACTAGTATGTAAGGGGTTGTAAAACAAGAAGTAAAGTTGAGCATTTTGTGACGCAGTGAAGATTATTATGAGCCTCAATGCACTCTTATCTGCATGGATTCAATGGGCATGTTGTTCTTTTTGTGCTGTGATGAAGGAATAGTGTGCTATGATGTGACCTGTTAGGGATAACATTGGACGAACCTCTATGTATTTCAAACCGTGACATGAAAAAGTTGGACCACGACACACATTTACTAAATTTGACCCAAAGCCCTTGCATCATTCTTAGTTTGTTATATCTTAATCTAAATTGTGTATAAATTACACCTAAACTAAGAAAGAAATAAAAAAGAATAGCTCTAACAGATGTATAAAAAACTAAATTCTGAGTTAGGGTGTGTAGTTAGAAATAACATCGAATTAAGTTTTTTTACACATCCGTTAGCGCTGTTCTTTTTTTTCTTTCTTTCTTAGTTTAGGTGTAATCTATACACAATTTAGATTAGGATATAACAAATAAGAGGTATTAACATGGAGATTTTTTAAATCAAGTGATTGGAAAAGGTCGCTAAAAATTAGAAAATACTATAAAGATCAAGATCACAACTATGGAACATAGAACATATGTCTATCTATTTTTGGGTATTAAAATTTTATCTGTATTCTTATTTCTTTTCGATAAACACTTTTTTTATTGTTTGAATTTGTTGAAATTAATTTGCTGACCATTTATTAATTTTGAGCATGTTTTGTTGATTGTGATAATGAAATTTAGTTTTGTTACTGTGTTTGTTTAGGCTATTTAGGTGAATATTTTTAATAACTATTAGATACAAATTATTTTCAATTTTAAGATTTATATATATTTTATTATTGATTAACATATTAACGACATATTTTTCGTAATAGATTTAAAATATGAAAATTAGGTTTTATGTACACCATCTAGATCTAATTTAAACAACTTGAATAGGAGTTTAAATTGGTAACCCGATCGAAGGTATCGAGTTGGATGGTTTGTTAATTTCTTAGACATTAGACATAATTTAATGAAATTAATAATAATTCGACCAAAGACATTAAGTGATTTGATTAATAACGAATAATGACCCGACTGAAGACATTATTTATACTAAAAATGGATAATCAATAATCTGAATGTATACTTAATTAACTTGAATAATTCTATCAAGCATAATCAACTAGTTAAATTTTTCATTAATTTTTTATTAATTATTAAATTCATACATGCATTGACTTTGTTTGAGTCCAATCTATCATTTATCGTTTTATTATTTTTATCAATAGTTTAATTTTAAAAAAACCATAATATTGTGACATAATATTTAGTTTTATTTTTTGTGTTTTTTAAAGAAAATTGTTGATTTATTTAAAACCACGTAGTTCCTCTTTAGACCAACCTTGAAAATATACTTATTGCTTATTATATAACTATTTGGATATCTGGATTGACCCAAAGATCGGACCATGTAACCTATGGAAGATGAAGTATCCTAGACATCCTACCCATGGCCCAGACCGAGCTCAATGGCAGCTCGAGTATAACACGATATCGTAGAGAGCACGAGTAAAACTCGACCTGGATCTCTAACACATTGTACTTTAGGCTAATTATGCCTTTCTAACACGTAGTTACATGTACACATTGTATAGTTGACATATGTACCCATAAATGTGCTATAAATAAATGGACCACTCATGAGGATCCACACATTCAAACCTTTACATTCATCTCTCTCTAATCTCTCTCTATAAGATACAAAGTCTTAACATTTTGGCGCCCACCGTGGAACTCAGATTCTAAGGTCAATTGCAAGTTTCTCACCTCATATCTTGTAGAGACTCACCTCGATCTTAGAAAGAAATTAGGAAGGTCCATCGTGCACTACTCACAATTCAAAAAATCATGGCTATAACTTGGTCTAAAAGATGGTCAAATTTGACGGATCCTAAAACAGTGGCTACTTAAGGAAATACATCACTAGTAACCAATGGGACCAGGGCAGAAGAAAAAACCCTCTATCAAGAGTTATCTCGTTAGTTGCTCGAGCGCTCGACAAAACCCGAAGAGAAAATAGAGCTCTACGATCTCAGGTAGAGGAAAGGATCCCAAAATATCTTACTATTGAACTGGTCAACGGAGAGGAAACGAGACATGGTCAGTTCGAGCTTCAATTTATCAAGCATAAAGTTGAGAGAAACCCCTTCTCAGCTCGGCTCGTTCTGATGAGGAATAATGGCTCTAAGAAAGAAAGAGTTGGGAAACACGACTTCAAGCCTTAGAAGAGAACAACAAGAGGAAAAATGAGGCCTTGAAAAAAGCAAGTGAGAAATAGAAAAAAGGAAAATCCCCCTACGAGGTGGTCAAAGATTGTGAACATCTCTCCCTTCTCAGATGCAATTGAAAATGACGAACCTCCGCCCAAGTTCAATGCTCCCAAATGCCCTGACTATTTTGGGATGAAGGATCCAGTGATACACGTCTAACATTTCAAAACAACAATGACACCCATGAGTCATATCCAAGCAAAGAGAGACACGATGATGTGCAAGGTGTTCGCCGCCACCCTCTACGACGATGCACAAAAATGGTTCAACAAAGAAAAAGGAGAATGAGTACGAACCAAACACACCAAACTTACAAAAACAAATGATTTTTCATAGGTAATAGGCAAGCAGGACAATGGTCGGTAAATAGAAACTGGGCAATAGATAAAAGCTAGTCGAAAAATAGGGAAACCTTGGGAAGAGCATTATCTCCCTTCATGGGTCCTCCTTTAAAATTCGATTTAACCGAGATTGTACAAATAATGGAAAGGGATCCTGAGACTAGATGGCCACCTAAAATGAATACTCTAGGGAGAGATGTGTCGAAATGGTGTGCTTTTCACAAAGATATAGGCCACAAGGCGAGAGATTGCAGAAAATTCAAACGAGAATTGGAGGCATTGTTAGCTAGAGGATATTGCAAACACCTCATCACAACGAATGAAGATAGAAAAGGAGGCTACCAAGGCGAACGAAGAATGTTTCAACCAAGATACTCATCAAGCACTGTAAAAGAGCCTCGTGAGAGGCCTAACATTAAAACCATCCATGCTATACATAGAGGGCTAGGAGTCAGAGGGGTCTCTAACAATGCTCGTAAAATATTTGCAAGGGAGCTACACAAAACACCCCATATATACGCTTTAGATAAAGCAGGACCCCTACGAAAATAACTTTCACGGAGAAGGATGAGACTACATCCCATCACGAGGACCCGACCTTAGCAATCTTTGTGTCAATAAGGGAGAGCAAGCAAGATCGGGTAGTATTAGTAACGGTGTTGGCAGATCTCTACAATATGGTACACTCCGATCTATAATTTCTTGGATAAAGAGGACCTACCTAAAAACCACACGACCATGAAGAAAATTGAAGCTAAAGTAGTTCGATACATGATTGAGGTAGGTAAACTGTACTGCAAAACCCCACTTGCCCTCAGCCTCGTATGCATAGCCATAGAAAGAGCTGAAAGAATAATGTGTGAAACACACGAGGGATATTGTGGTTTGCATTATGGTGGTAGAAGATTATCCTAGCAAATTATGAGACATGGTTATTATTAGCCCACTATATTGAACGATTGTGTTAAATATGCTCAGAGATGTGACAAATGCCAAAGATTTGGCCCTCTAACCCACACATCTCAATGCTACGGTGGGAGTAGTAAGTCCTTGGCCTTTCTATAAGTGGAGACTCGATATAGTCGGACCCTTGCCCATAGGCACGGGCTAGAAAAAGTTTTCTCCTTATTGCGAGTGATTATTTTTCAAAATGGATCGAATCAGAAGCCCTACCAAGAATTCGAGAGAAGGAGTTGATCAGGTTCATATGGAGATCCATAGTTTGTCGATTCAGTCTCCCCAAAGAACTCATTATAGATCACGGGTGGCAATTCATTGTTCAAAAAATCAAAGCATTCATTCTCAAATACAATATTAAGATAAGCCATTCAAAACCCTACTACCCCCCAGGCCAATGGTTAAGCAGAGTCCTCCAATAAGTTACTTATCAATCTATTGAAGAAAAAGCTGGAAAGGGCCAAAAGGAGATGGGTGGAAGAGTTACCAAAAGCGTTATGGTCTATTAGAACAAACCCAAGGGGAAGCACAAACGAGACCCCCTTCTCCCTAGTATATGGAACAGAGGCGGTCATACCAACTGAAGTAACAATCCCTACCCTCAGATCAATCCTAACAGAAGAACAAAACAAGGTAAAAAGAGTAGCCTAACTCACCTTAGTGGAGGAAAAAAAGGGATGAAGCTTTACGAAAGGTGATCAAACAAAAAAGAATAATATCATAATACTACAACAAAAATGTGCACTTCAAAACATTTTCCAGGGGTGATTGGGTTCTCAGAAAGGTTTTCCCTAACAAATGGGAGTGGATAGCTGGTAAAATGGGTGCCAATTAGAAAAGACCTTATCAAATAATTGAGATAACAACATGATGGGCCTACTTATTGAAAAGCATCAAAGGCAAGGGGAAGGCACAAGCTGGAATGCCAGACACCTAAAAATGTATTATTTCTAAAAACATATGTATTAACCTACCTATCTCTTTTTTTGTAACAACGACGCACAACGTGTATCTATGAAATAATTTTTTTACTGATCATTTATGCAAGCTCTTTCCCTTATAATGGGCATCTGGGGCTACGCACCTAGATTAATAAATCAGGTATGACACCCTAACATTTGAAGAGGTCAAGAACCAAGTCAGTGTTCTGAAAAAAAAAATAGTAATACAAGCACCTAGGTCAAGAACTAGGTCAAGCTCTTTTCCTTATATACCAGCTTGTTTCCTATGGTCTACTTAATGGTTAGGTCTTGGGTTCGAGAGTTGGAGAGAGCAAAACAAACATGTGTTAGGGTATGGCCTCCCTATTAATCAGGAATTAGTTTTAGCATAAACACTGGAACTCCCTAGGCCTCACATGGATATCTCGAGTTGTCTTGTATCCTCCGTTGAGCTAAGTACAGTACAAAAATCAAAAGCCTTTTATAAATTTATAAAATTTGATTCTTAAATTTTATGTATCAAGGACGTAAGTTAGAAGCCTATGGTTTTGTGAGGCATTCTAAGATGGTCTAAATCTTTATTATGTTTCATCACATTGAGATGGGCTCTAATATCCAAACGTGTTTCTCATGTGCGAGCCAACCAAGCCCAATATAGGCAAATTGGAGTAGGTGTTGGCTCAACCACTCGGGTAGGCTATAGAGGTACTAGAGGGACTAATGATCTATTGGGTCTCATAACATCAATATCCAAACAAACTTCTCATGCACGAGCCAACCAAACCCAATATAGGTAATTTAGAGTAGGTGTTGGCTCAATCACTCATGTAGGCTACGGAGGCACTATAGGGACTAACTGTTAATAAATCATCATTAGTTGTATATTAGTTGTATGCAACTAATATACTTTTTCTAAAATCACTTTTCCTAAAAGAAAATTCTCATTTCCTGTATATATATCTGTATTATCATTCATTGTATTTAAAATTGTAAAAATATATTTCAGTATATTCAACTTGGTATGAGAGTAGGAAAGAAAGAAAGAATTTTTTTTACTAGTCCCCGAGCAACAGTGCTGCCGTCAGTAGTAGCATCGCTATCAGTAGTAGTGCCGCCGTCAGTATTTTTATGCAGTGATGTTAATATTCTCAAACTGTCCAGTTTGCGTCGTCATGACATATCTGTCCGTCCGTTGCAGATCCGTTGTCCAACCCGCGTCGTCCAAACTGCACACCAATCGTCTTCCTATCCAGCCATCTGTGCACCAACCGTCTACTTATCCAGCCATCCGCGCACCAGCCATCTACCTATCCAACCTGCACACCAACCGTCTGCCTGTCCAATAATTCATGCACCATCCTTGCGTCTTCAGCTCCTGCACTACTCTACATTTTTTTGTGAGTAATATTTACTCAACTTTCACTGCAGTGCCTTTTTCAGTTTTTTAGTTATTAGGTTTTCAATAATGTTTACTCAGCTCTATCCTAAGCCCATCAGCCCACTTACTCATCAGCCCTAGCCCATCAGCCCACTCACTAATCAAACAACCCACTTACCAGCCTAATCCACAGTCTAGTTCGATAAAAAAAATCCAAAATTTTTACTCCGTTGAACAATATTATTTCAATGGAAGATTCAAGACAACATCAGGTTTCCAGAATTAATGAAGTTCCAAAATTTGAAGTCTCTATTAAGAGTTCAAAAATTGGTTCTTTCGGGGATACTAAACTCAATGGTACCAATTTTTGAATATGGAAAAAAAGTTATGTCTATTTATCTTCGTGGGATGCACAAGATGAGACATGTATCTTGATCAATCAGGGCTCCTAGTCAAGATGATGTAGAAGCCTATACTAGGTGCGAATATGATGATGGTTTTGTAATGTCAATTCTATTTAGAGCCATCGCTGATGATATATTACAAATGGTGGAGGAATATGAAACTGTTGAGGCCATATGGAATACCTTAAGTGATTTTTATACAAATAAGTCAGACTTTATTCAAGTTCATAAACTCATGTGTAAAGCTTCTGGTATGCAACAAAATAGGCAACCATTATCTATATTTTTCACCAAGCTGAAGAATGTATGGGCTGAAATTGATCAAAATGTCCGTGCAAAATTAAAAATCAAGAAGACCTTTTATGGTACCAGAAAGTGAAGGAGCTTGAATGAGTACATGCATTTTTGAGAGGCCTTAATACAAAACATAATAGTGCTAAAGGCGAATTGCTTCGAATGTTAGACCCTCGGAGCTTGACTACCGCCTTTACATACATTCGTAAAGACCGAATTTCAGTAGGAAAGTCTTCATCAAGCACAAGTTAAGGTATCAAGCCTAGCGTATTTAGGCCAAATCAAAGGCACATTTCCTCTAGCAGCAAAATTCCATTCCACTTCATCATCAAGGACCTCCACTAGGCTTTGCCAATCGCCCTCATTCTCACTACTCTTATTGCAATGAACGGGGGCATCTTCGTGAGACTTGTTGGAAACTGTATCCACACTTGCAATCAAAATCAGACTACTATGGAGCAAAACGACAACATCATCGTCCTGAAGTAAAAGCAGTTGTAGTGAAAATTGTCCAAGAACCAGACTACTATGGAGTAATTGGACATGATCATCCTATGGAATATAGAGGTATCCTTACAACTTCAATACCTGGTCATGGTAAGATTGGTATGACCTTAAACGTTTCTCACTCTGTTGGGTCTAATACTTCGATTATTGATTATGGTGCATCTGATCATATGACTTATGATAAATCTTATTTTAATAAGTTATCTTCCCCACCAGTGTCTTATGTTACGAATGCTAACGATGAGGCATTTCCTGTCTTAGGATTAGTTCATATCACTCCAGCTTTACAGTTCCATAATGTTTTATATGTACCTGACTTATCTCATCACTTAATATTTTTCCCATAGTTGAATATTGAGTCTAAATGTTCTGTAACCTTTTATCCTATGTATGTGATTTTTCAAGATCTACTTACCAGGGAAATAATTGGTCGAGGGTATCTGAGGGACAGATTGTTCCATTTGGATCAGAACTATGCTGGGGAGAAACCAGGAGCACATGCACACACTGCATTGAATTCTAGTTCTGATAAGCTAAGTGAAATTTGGTTATGGCATCACCACTTAGGGTATCCATCTTTTAATCTTATGAAAAAATCCATGCCCGCTTTATTTATTAGTTTTTGTGAAACTGTTTTACATTGTGAGATTTGTGTTTTGGCTAAGAGCCATCGTATTACTTATTCTCATAATATTTTTAATAAAGTACTATTCCTTTTGAATTAATTCATTCTGATGTTTGCAGACCATCTAAAGAGCCCACTATATTGAGTATGAGATATTTTGTTTCGTTTATCGATGACTATACAAGGTTGTCGTGGATTTTTCTTCTTAGAACAAAAGATGAAGATTTTTCAAATTTTGAAACTTTTCATACCCTCGTTTAAACACAATACAATGGCATCATTCAGATCCTCTATTTTGACAATGGGGGAGAATATGTTAATAATGTTTTTCAATATTTTTTCAAAACACATGAGATTATTCACCAAACTACTTGCCCACAAACACAGGAACAAAATAGAGTGTTTGAAAGAAAAAGTTATCATTTACTTGATATGGCTCGTGCACTCTTATTTAGTGCTTATATGCCAAAATATCTTTAGGGTGATGTTGCACAAGCTTCTGCCCATCTCATCAATCGTCTCCCATCTAGTGTCCTTAATGGAAAAATCCCATTTCAGATTCTCACATCTTACATCTCCTTGTCATCCTTCCATAATCTTCCTGGCCATGTATTTGATTGTGTTGCTTTTGTGCATGTTCCTAAAAATCAAAGGTCTAAATTAGATGTCCGGGTAATTAAATGTGTGTTTGTTGGTTATAGAGGTTATTAGAAAGGGTACAAGTGCTTCCATCCACCGACCAAAAAGTATTATGTCACTATGGATGTTACCTTCTTTGAGGACATGATTTATTTTTCCTCAAATGATACTGCTCGTCAGGGGGAGAATACATATTTCGAAGAGTTGTATCATGGTGAAGGGAGGAATTAGAGGAATCACCAACTGATGTTTCGATGGGACTAGATGAAATTCCTAATCCATTGAATCCAATCATCGAATAAGAAGATGCTCCAAGTATTCAAGCACCAGATTTGCTTACAGTAAATGAAATTGAAGACACAATTGTTCCCTCGGGCATTACTCCTACCCTTGATCAACAACTCCTTGGTACTGAAGGTCACTCATCTGAGGTATGTACACCCACTGATACTAATAACATTGAGTCTAATGTTGGACAATATGTGTTAACAAATAGGCCTACTTGAGGTCAACCATCCAAAAGGTATGAACCAAATATTCATGCAAAATCAAAATACTCAGTAGCCAATTACATGTCCACTAAAAGATTATCTAAGTCATATAAATCATTTATGAATCAAATATCTGGTGTATCAGTACCTAACAAAGTGCAAGATGTATTGGGATATCCAATATGGAGAAAGGCAATGGCTGAAGAGATGAAGACGTTACAGAAGAATGATACTGACAAGTTGTGCCACCATTACAAGGAAAAAGGAAGTTGGTTTTCGATGGGTGTTTACTGTAAAACATAACAGTGATGGATTTGTAAATTGGTATAAAACCCGTCTTGTAGCAAAAGGGTTCACTCAGACGTATGGTGTAGACTATGATGAAACTTTTGCTCCTGTTGCCAAAATGAACACTATTCGGGTTCTACTCTCACTTGTCGCTAACCTAAACTGGCCACTTTAGCAGTTTGATGTCAAGAATGCGTTTCTTCATGGAGAATTAGCCGAGGAGGTGTACATGAGTCTTCCACCTGGGTATGTAGTTGATTCTCCTAGTAATTTTGTATGCAAATTGAGAAAGTCTTTGTATGGTCTCAAGTAATCCCTTCAAGCTTGGTTTGGAAGGTTTTCACAATTCATGCAGAAGGTTGGTTACATATAGAGTAATTCAGACCACACTCTATTTCTCAAACATCAACGAGGGAAGGTAACAACCCTAATTATTTATGTTGATGATATGGTAATCATTGGTGATGATACTGTTGAGATGGATAAATTACAAAGACAACTAGCTTTTAAGTTCGAGATGAAGGACTTAGGTGAACTAAAGTACTTCTTAGGAATTGAGGTAGCGAGGGAAAAAGAAGGAATATATCTATGTCAGAGGAAGTACATTATTGATCTACTAACAGAGACAGATATGTTGGATTGCAAACCTATTGACACTCTTATTGAGTAAAACCATTGTTTAGTAGAGTATCCAGATTAGATACCAACTAATCGAGCTCGCTATCAAAGATTGGTTGTGCATTTGATTTACTTGGCTCATACTAGACCATATGTTGCATATGTAGTAAGTGTGGTGAGTCAGTTCATGCATAATCCAAGTGAGAACCACATGAATATTGTTTTGAGAATTTTAAGGTATTTGAAATTGGCTCCAGGAAGAGGAGTAATATTCTCCAAACACAACAATCCTCTTGAAGTCTGTTGCTTCACAGATGAAAATTAAGCAGGAAGTATTACAGATAGAAAGTCAACATCGAGTTATTTCGCCTTTGTTAGAGGTAATTTGGTTACATGGAAAAGTAAGAAGTAGAAAGTGGTGGCGCGATCTAGTGCTGAGGCTGAGTATAGAGGTATGGCTCATGGGGTTTGTGAATTACTGTGGATAAGAACTTTGTTATTTGATTTGGCTTTCGAACTAAAAAGTACTATGCAGTTGTATTACGACAATCGGGTAGTCATTGATATATCACAAAATCCAGTACAACATGATCGCACTAAGCATGTAGAGGTTGATCGTCACTTTATAAAAGAGAAGCTGGATGCCACACTTATTAGCTTTCCTTTTGTTCCCACTGAAGAGCAACTTGCAGATATACTTACCAAAGGAATTTCCAAGAAGACATTATACAACTCACTAAGCAAGTTGGGCATGATCGATATCTATGTACTAACTTAAGGAAAAGTGTTAATAAATCATCATTAGTTGTATGCAACTAGGGCTGTTCATTGGATCGAAACCGCTGATTTTACACTCATTAGATTCGATCCGATCCGACCATCCGCTCGGATTGAAACATCCTAATACGCAACCGATCCGATCACCTCTCACATCCGCTCAATCTGATCCGTAAACTATTCGGATGACATCCGATCAATCCGACTAATAAACTTAATTAACTCTATTTTTTGTATTTTTAAATAAAAAAATTAAATTTTCACATAAATCATAACATAAAATTATTTGACTTAAAAAAATATTAAAAAATCAAATAAATATATATTAATTATATATATATATATATTTAATTTAATAAATATATATTAATTATATATATATAATTAATTTCGGTCGAATCGAATGAATCGTAGTTAAATCCCCCATTTGATCCGCACTTAACGGATGAAAAATCAACTGATCGGATCGGATTGATCGGATGATCGGATTTTTTGCACACCCCTATATGCAACTAATATATTTTTCCTAAACATTATCAGTTGTATATTAGTTGTATGCAATTAATATATTTTTTCTAAAAACATTTTTTTAAAAAATAGATTCTTATTTTCTGTATATATATCTATATTATCATTCATTATATTTAAAATTGTAAAAATATATTTAAGTATATTTAACTCTAACTATATATTGGATCCCATAATTTCTATCTACGTTGATTATTTTATTATTTTTGAATTTTTAAATATCCATAAAATGAAGATAATATTACCCGAGCAAACAAGTTTAAATTAACATAAGAATCTTCCTCGTGACTGCAATAAATTATAAATGGTAAACCTTTTTCTTTGATACAAGAATCTTGCTGCTCTCTCCTCTGTCTCTTTGTTTCCTATTTTAAACAAACCCAAAAAAATAGAGTAGAAAAACATGGACATTCCTTGATCGATGTCCATCGCTGAAAATAGAGATAATTTGAAAACACTATTTTAGTTTTGGAATTTTGTAAATGGATATATGGAGGATCGAAGTGAGAGCATGAGTCGCAGAAAATTAGGTGCTTCAAATGGTCCTCTACGGCGCCGACAATAGAGAGAAGAAAAAAGGGGTAGATTAATTTAATTTAATGTTCAGGTTGTTTTTTTATATAATAATAATTATATAATTTAAATATACATTTGTTTCCTATTTCAGGCACTAGTATCAACATGCACAATAAAATTAAGTGGTATAAAATTTAAGAAAAAGGATACCCCGAAAAAAATAAAAATAAAAATTCAAAAACGGCTATCGAATATATATGATTAAAAAAATTGCTAACAAAATATACGATGTTTTCTTTATTTTAATATTGATTTCAAGTTAATTTTAATTATATAAACTGCATGCAGTTGAAACCTCTATGACAATATTTTGTGATTGGCGTTATTTCTCTGAAAGTTTGTGTTTACAACTTAGCCAATAGATTTGATAGCAATACATAAGGTTTGTGAACATTTAAATTTTGTGTTCTTTTTCTCCATAGTATGCTACTTCTAGTAATTTCTTTTATTTTCTTTTTTCTGTTGTTCTGTAGTTGATATGGATCAATTTATTAAAATAATTTCTTTCTTTGATCGTGGGTTGGATATGAAAGGCTTCTCTTGTATTGAATTATAGTTGATTTAGACGATTATATATATATATATATATGCAAAAATGTCATGCGTGTACTTTTTATTTAGTAAAAAAATTATTTATTATTATAATTTTAAAAATATGTTCATTAATTATTTTACTTTATAACAAAAATCATGAAAAGATTTGTTGCTAAAATAAATTTAAACAAATATTGATGAAGGTATTTTCATCATTTATCCTCATCTTATCAAACTAAAAAAATTACAAAAAATAACTGGTGATGATATTAATGTTTTTTATTTCTCACTAATTAGAATATCTCTAATAAATTTTATTTATTTTAAATAAATTTAAAATTATTAAATATATTTTTACATTATTTTATAAGTAAATGAATTAAATGTTATATTTTTAAAATTATGAGATTAAATTATATCTTTTATATAAGTAAAGGTAATAATGTAACCGTACACCTATATATATGCATGTAGTATGCAAAAACTATCAGATAACCTCTCCAAATTACATTATAGTTGTAAATAAATATCAGCTATTTACTACTAAATTTGTCATTATCTTTCATGTCAAAATAATTAGCAAGTAAATTTGCTTGTATTGACCTTTGTAGTTATGTTCAATGTTATCCAAACATTGTACTAATAGATTGAAATTCTCTACAGATTTCTTGATCAATTCTACAGGTAAAAAATTAATGTATTGTGCTTTAAATTACTTTTTCTTGCGCTTTTTATCCGTCGGTCCTACATTTATTTGGATAATTTTGTTAACCAAAATTAACTAGTATTTGTTTTAACATATTTATTTTATCGGGTCGTCTTCCTTATAATTATATTGCTATTTTACGGATTAATATAATTTTTAATCAGAAGTTAATATTGACATAATTGATGGTCTTTCTCTATTTATTGAAAGTAATAATTTGCCTAAAAAACTTATTTTTTTTTATATAAGTCTAATTTTCTTCTATATTCATTACAATTGCATAGTATATTATGTTCTTTGTTATGTTGGTTGCTTAATTTTAATCTTAAATCAATTAATTGTCTTTTAAAATTAAAAATTACTCTTTCATTTGTTAAATTTTATAGTTCTAATTTATGTACTAATGATTCAATGTTCATAGAGTTTATCTTGATAAATCTTATGTGTTGAATGTATATTATTTTGTCTTATTTGTAGTATACAAGCAGGTTTTTCTTGTGTACATACAATGTATTTATAATCTTTAAAGAAGTAATATCCAAACATTAAGTTGTTGAATTCTTCTTCCTTTATTCTCATATATTTTTGACTAAAATAGTCTTTTAATGTCCTAGAAACAAGATGGTTTATGATGTTTGTAATAGCTTTAATATAATATGTATAGATATCTAATAAGGTGTTAAATCTTTTAAAATTTTCAACACAAGTTTCATAATCTTTATTTTTAAAATATTCGTTTAAATGATAGAGATAACTTTTACCAAATGTTTCTAATAGAATTAGATTTTTATCTTTGATTTCCATTTAAATTATTAGTTACTTATTTCTAAAAATAATTTATATTTTCCTGTTTTAACAATATTATGTCTTTTTGTAAGCAAATATTTAAACATTCAAGATTCTTAACTAGCTTAAATTTATAATATTATACCTGAATTTGATGGGTCCATCACGGACTTCCCTTCTGTTCGTCTTCTTTTGTTACACATGTTATGCCTCAACTTTGCTCAAACCTCAACGCCCTCTTGGAAATGGTGAGCCTTCTACATCCATATATAAATGGTGTCCAATAGTTGACTTACTAAAGAAGAGTAAATGAACTCCATTTTATTCATTAAATAATAATTATTACAATTTAAGGTCAACTAAGAACCTTGAAACGGGTGCTTAACCGCTTATAATTACTAGGTATAACATTATTGGTTTTGAGATTTCTAGATAGAGAGGTTTTTTATGCTAGAGTGCTTTAGAGTAAAGAGCTCTGGATTTTGTGTATTCATGTGTGTCCCCTAAAATGATATTAAGGGTTCCTTTTATAGAATAGGGAATCCATGTTTACAAGACTAAAATTATATTTTACCCTTATTTTAATAATTCATCTACTTTTCCACTTTAAAAGATGGCCACTACTTTTTTCCTTGACATATGCTGCCGACTAAGATGTGGGATCTACATCTTTATTTCTTTTGTAGTCTTCTACTAACAGTTTCTTTTCTTATTTTTCTTTGTCATTTTTTGCCGACGGTTATTTTGTGGACGTTGATGATGACGCATTTTCATCTTCTCGGTATTTGATGCAGAGAATGCATTTGTGGTCTTTGATGGCTTTTCTGCCATAGAAGTAAAATACCTTTCTTGTTTTTTGACCAATTTCTAGGTTGTTGCAATTAAAACTGGTTTCATATTTGGTGATTTTTTCACAATCTTCTTCTAATAGAGCCATGTTACTGTGGGAAATGATGATGACTTTACTAGTTGAATAATTTACTTTAATCTCAATAGAATTTTTAATCTTCCCGAGTTCATAGTAAATTTGGCTTAACATTTGACCTCTTAACACACAGAGTTCTTCTGTGTTGAATTCCTTTTTCTGGAAGTGCCATTGGTTTGAGAACTTCTCTGTTTGTGTTGAAAATCCCTATCTTGATGAAATGGTAGGGACTGATACTTCCTTTCTCATTCCAGTCCATTAATGAATTGAAAAATCTAAGATAAACAGGGTTATCACCTATTTTAATTTTTCTTCTGAATTTCTTGATTGCTCTTTTAAAATTTTCTGGAAAATCATTTAACTCACTTAAATTAATTCCTAGATATATATTTTCTATTAGTCCTACATGAAATGTTTTATACACAAATATTGGATCAACTCCTTCAAATATATTGAATTTGCTTCTTGTAGGAAATTCCTTGTATGTAGTATATAATTTCATATCTTCAATATGTTCTTGGGTAGATTTTCTGGCCAAATTATAGAGACTCAACCATTATAGTTTACTGAGGTTTCTATATTGGTCATTTTCATCTTCAATTATTGGAGTAGTTCTAGGAGATGTCTCCTTAAATAGTACTAAATGTTTTACTATTTTTGATGTCACTGGAGAAAATGTTTATTTAAATAGCATTGAAGGCCGTGCTATCTTTCCAAGATTTGTCAATCTGCTTGGAGTTGTTGGTTGTTATTGTAGTGTTGTAGAATAATTTCTTACTATCTCCTCTGGATTTATTAGTTTTGGTGTTTTGTAGTTGGCATAACTATCTTCAGCTTCTATTTTGTTGGTGAAGGCTCTATGAGTTACTCCACTAATTCCTAGAATAGATTTGCTAGCTTCTGCCCAGTTATTATAAATTCTTGGTTTTGGGCCATTATAGACAACATAAACTTTTTTCTGTTCTTCTTTTTCTACCTCATATGCCCAATTGAGCTTTGTGGTTTCAGAAGTTTTTTGTGAACTGTTAGGTTCTTTATTTTTTAATGGAGATTCCTCGTTTGAGCTTCTGATCTCTAGAGGTTGTTTTGAACAATTAAGCTCTTCCTATTTTTTTCCTATCTCCATAAGAGATTTCTCAAGATATAGTAACTCAAGTTGTTCTTGTAGGATTTTTATCTCCTTTTCTTTTATCTTGATTTTGATATCAAGATGTTCCATTCCTGAAAGCATAAAAATAGTTAGAGGTGCTAATTCTCTGGTAAGGGCATCAACTAAACTATTTTTATGGCCTGAAAGATGTTCAACATCAAAATTATAATGGTTGAACCACTATTGCCATCTAACTAATCTTCCTTGTATGTAATCACCTATAATATTAGTTCTTAAGAAAAAACCAAAATTCTTGTTATCTATTCTAACAATGAATCTAGAGTTTATGACACATATTGCAAATTTTTTAATAGCCTTTTTAACAACTAAATATTCTTTTTCGTTACTATGATAATTTAGTTCTACACCTTGGAAAGATCCTGATGTATATCTACAAAGATATTCATATTTGTCATCTACTCTTGCTTTAATAACTGCTCCCCAATATTCTTGTGAAACATCAGTTTCAATTATCATCTTATCATCTAGTCGTGGATTGTATAAAGTTGGTAAATGTTTTTATCTTTGATTTTAATCTATCCATATGTAGAGTATCTTCTTCTATTCATTTCCAAATATGATTTTTTTCAATTTTTCTTGTAATGGTTTTCTCATTTCTGCAAGTTTCTTGATATATGCAGAAGCATATGTTAAACATCCTAAAAATCTTTGGAATTGGTTTTTATCTTTTAATTCACTAGGAAAACCTTGAATATTATTTAGTATATGGGGTTGTAGATTATGTTTTCCATCTTCAATTTCCATCCCTAAGTATTGATGAGTGCTCAAAAAGTACTAAAATTACCATGATTTTATGCACATTAATTGATAAAAAATATATATATTTATATATTTTATCATATATTTATATAAATTTGTCTTTTTCGGAATCACAGGTATTTTTATTGTTTTTCAGGTATTTTGGCTTAAAAACGTAACTTAAAGACTCAAAGAGGAATACTGGAAACAATACATCACAAATATATTAATAAATAAATGGGAAAATGTCAACAAATATGGAAAAATTGGATAAAATGGGTCAAAAGGGTCAAAAATGTCAAAAAGGAGAAAATCGCGTCGTCCAGCCGTGCCGAGCCACGCGCACAGCACGGCCCACGTCCGCGCGCATCAGTGCGCACCTTGGTCCAGATCTGCGCCCCCCAGCGCGCTGCGCCTGCCTTTCGCGCGCGCCGCTTCCATTTCGCCCCATTTTTACGCGCAGCCGCCCCCATGACGTCATGTTGATGTCATCAATGACCTCAGCAATTGCACTCCGCATTTTCACAATTTTTTAACATTTTTTCACTCACTTTTTCTCCCCATCCTCACCTATAAATACCTCCTTCTCTTCACTTCTAAATACACCTCAAAACACATTCTCTTCTCTCTTTCTTTCTCTCTTTTCTTAGATTTTTTAGGTTTTTTAGTTTTTCTTAGTTTTTAGCTTTTCTTATTTAATTTCTCTTAGTTTTAGAGTTCTTCCCTTTTTGGGAAGAACTAGTTATGTTTTTGTAATTTATTAGCTTTTTGATTTAATAAATGGGAGTGCAAATTCCGCTTGGAGGTTTTCTAGCAACGGGAATAACATCAAAGTTCTGTTAGGATTTTATTTTCTTTGCAGTTATTTTTTATGCTTTATTCTTACATGTTATATTTAATTTGTCTGTGATTAAATTTAACTGTGCTGGCTGTTTATAAACATGATGTAATAATAACGTTGTTATGCTTGCGAAATATTAAATTGGTGAAAATCTCTAAAATGAATTGATTTTGTTTTTATTCAAGATTTTATATTAAGAATGTTAGAGAGAAATATATTATTTTTCATTACAAACTTAAATATGACAATTAGATTTTAAGGTTTAGTTATCCGGTCTGATTTAGAGTAGTGCTCTTTTATTTGTTGGTACAATCGCTCGGTAGTTAGAGTGAAGCTCTATTTCAAATTTTTTTATAAGAATTATTATCTGAAAATGTATTGACAACATGTTTTCAATAGTGGTTTTAAAACTTGAAATTTAGTACTCGGATAACTAAATTCTTAGGTTTAATTTGGATACCTTGAATAAAGTTTAAACTGTCTAACCCCACCAAAGGTGGCATTTAAATGGTTCATTTTCAATCTCTTAGAAAAAGGAATTAATTTAATTAAGCAAATTAGTTATCAACCTCACCCATATATGTTAATTGATTTGTTTAGTTAACAAAGAATATCTAACCTCACCAAAGGTGGTATTCATACAAAAAAGGGAGAATCAATAAATATCAATTCATATCTTTAATAACCTAAATAATATGAGCAAGCATAATTAACTTAGTTATTATATCCATAAATACTCCACTATTATAAAAGATAAAATTTGCATAAATATTTATTGAATCTATGTTTAATTTTATGTAAGTAGATTAAAAATACAAAACCCCAAAATATCGTGACAGGATGTTTAGGATTTAATTTTGTTTTTAAAAGTTTGAATAATAAATTAAAAACCACATACATTCCTTCCTTAGATCGACATTGGGAGTATACTTATCATTTTTTACGAAATGATTCGTGCACTTGCGAGAGTTTTACAAATATTAAAACCAAAGTATTGGCAAGAATCGGTAATGCCGGTTTTCGCTCATCAAGATTTAATTTTTTGTTGAGCAAGTACTGCTTTCTTTTCTACATTCTTGTAGAATATTGATAATATCCAAATAATGTTTATTTAATTCATTACTGAAAACCAAAATATCATCTATGTAAACACAACAAATATCTTGTAATTTCTTAAAAATGTTATTCATATATCTTTGAAAAATACCTAGAGCTTGTTTTAATCCAAATGGTATAACCGTCTATTGGAATTGTCCTTAGGGACAACTAAATGCTGTTAATTTTTTGGATTCTTTATCTAGTCTTATTTGTCAAAATCCACTTTTGCAATCAAAACTTGAGAAGTATTTCTTTCCTTTTATTAATGATAATAGTTCTTCCTTTTTTGGAATGAAGTATCCATCGTCAATGGTTTCTTTATTTAGTACTTTAAAGTTTATTATCATTCTCTTTTTTCCTCTTCTTTTCTCAACTTCTTTTTCAACTAAGAATATTGGACTAGAGTGAGATGAATTACTTGGTATTATGACTTATAATTCCAAAAGTTTTTGAATTTGTTTTCCAAATTCAATCTTATCTTTTGGAGTATAAATAATTGGTTTTACTCTTATGATCTTGTTAGGATATCTTAATTTTATGTTGACTATTGTTTTAGATTTACTTATTTTTGGATCTAAAGCATTTTCTAAACTGACTATTTTTAATAGTTTTCTAATGCATGTTAGGGTTTTGTCTTCTTGTATTTCATTGATAAAAGAGTTTTGTTTTTCTTCTACATCTAATGAAATATTTTCTAAATAAGGTTTTTATTGGTCTTCTATCTCACCACGTTTTCGATTTTTATGTTGTTGCATAAAAGTTGGGTTTGAGACAGTTAAAACTTTTCTTACTTTAGAAACATAGATGGTATCTCCTTCTAAGGTTATGAGACTTATTTTGTCGGAATGTTGTGTGAAAGGTTGATATAAATTTAGGAAATTATTTCCTATTAACAAATCTACTCATGTTTCTTGTTGATATATGGTAGGAATGTGAAAGTTTTCTCCTTCTATCATTATATCAGTATCTATTAATACCTGATTCAATTTTATTATAGTATTATTAGTAATTCTTATAATTAAATCTTTTGGTGCTTGTTTCTGGTTTTCTTCTAGAAATACATATCTACTGGCTACACACATACTAGTTCATGCATCTATATATGCATATAAATGATAAGTGTTATAACTTTTAAATTTTATCCGTACTTTAATGTAAGTACTATTTGGATTTGTAATACTATACAAATCATTCATCTTATGATTCATAATTTGAGTGTTCATATTCTGAGTCAATTATTTTTTCCTCAGTTTCTTCCAATAGATAGATACTATAAGTATCATCTATATCAGATTTCTCGATTGGTTCTAATTCCATTTTGAAAGCTTCTTCTAAGATTTTTGCTTTTTATGGAAATTCCTTTTTAAATTCTTTTTTATGTTAAAGTCTGCTTGGACATTCGTTAGCATAATGTCTTTCCTTATTAGAGATCCAACATCTGCATTTTTTCTTTCCTGAAGGACAATAATTCCCTTTTCCAGAAGGTTTATACATCTTTCTTCTATAATATATTTTCTTGTAGTTTTCTCCATTAAATCTCTTTTTATATTTTTAAAATTTTTGTTTTTTGAATTTTTATTTTTATTTTTTGAATTTTTATTTTTTATATTTATATTTTTGTTTATAAGATTTTATACTACATCTATATTTCTCTGGTATTCTAAAATCTCTTGTATCATAGCAGATTTTATCATTTCCTCTTATTTGTTTATATTATTTTCTTTCTTGACATTTAATAATGATCCAATCTTTAAGGCTTCTTATTCTTCCTTCTAGAGTAGCTGGTATAGTTTTTTATTCCTTTGTTCCTAATTTTCTATTAAGGGTTTATATAGTGGTTTAGGTAATTTTTGAAAAAAACATTTCTTTATAAGTTGTTTGCATAGAAGGTGGTAATTTATGGTAATACATTTCATATTCACAAATAAAAGAATCTATGTAACATATGTTACAAATTTTCATATTTGTTAGATTCTATTTAGCTTCATTGATTTCATTTTCACTGGATTCAATGATAGTCCTTCATTTACCTTATCTAATAAATTCTTTGTCTATTTCGTTTATTACTGTATCCAAGTATTCTCTTCCTGTGGAAGCATTTCATTTCATTAACAAATGTTGTTGATCTATTAAGTTTGAAAACCAAACTTTAACATTTCCTATCATTTTATGTGCTATAAGCACTCTACAGGTTGAAGGATTTGTTTGGGTAGTTTCAGAAGTTTGTATGACCACACTCATTACACTAGCCCATTCATCTAAGGCTTTTTTCTTATTTCTTATACAATCTAAATCTAGAAGTTTAGATTTATAATTATCATGGAGTTTGAACTCTGGTGGAATACTACCTCTAATTCTCCAATGCAATCTTTCCTCCATTTTAAGTGGTTATCTTCTTCTATCTGTAGTATCAGGTTGTTCTGATATTTGCCTATTTCTTTCTCCGTTATGTTGGTCAGATGTTCCTTCTTGGTAAGGGACTGGTAATAAAATTGGTTTCATATGACATTTTAAGGTCATATTTTTTGGTTCAGAATCAGTTTCACTGATTATTGTCGTATCATCCTCTTCTTTGTTAGTACAAAGTTTCCCATTATAATGTTCTTCTATTTCTTCATTGGTTAATGTTAATAAATTGACCAATGTTTCTATATCTCTATTTTCAAGGTCCATGAATTTTCTTTCTGATTCTTTTATATATATTCCATTAAATTGAAATTATCTCTCTATTCTTAGATTGTTCCTCATTTTTCCTTTTCTTATTTTTAGGAATCAAAGAATTTGATCTCCTTGGTGGTTCTTCTTTTAATCCTTCTAAGTTATCATGTATATTTATAGCAAATCTAGGATATGGTGTAAATTTTAACTTTTGGTATCCTAAATTATCATGGATCATTCCTAATAAGGCATATTGCCCATTTATTATTCTGTTATCTAATAATGCTCTTTTTATTGGTGTATCTATTCCTTCTCTAAAATGAGTTTTTATTAATATTTGAATTCTTCCTAAATGGATGTATCCAATTTTTTCTTTATTTTTATGAAGAGTTTTTGATAGCTTGTTTAATATAGTTTTTTTTTATCAATTAATGATATATTATATCTTCTTTTTGCATCTGTAATCTTAATACTCATTTCTTTATTACTTATGCTATAATATATTATATTGTTTCTAGGGAATAATTTTTTTTAATAAAAATGATGGGTCTTTAAATCCTCTCCTTCTTTAAGATTTAATTTTGTTTTTTGAATTTCTTCAAATTTCTTTTTACTCATTACCATTTCTTGTGAAAAACATCCTGAGATGTCTTTTGTTTCTATGTCTATTATTTTTGGTTTATTTTTTCTTATTCCATTTTGGGAATGTTTTTTTTAAACCTTAGAGGTATTTTTGATAACTGTTAGATTTAACTTTCGTTATGTTTTCAGAGGTATTTTTGAATTTTTTGAAACCTGGGGATATTTTTGAAGATTTCTTGAACCTTGGGGATATTTTTATGATGTTTCCCCTAACATGAGCATGTATACTTTATGATATTAATTCTAGTGGTTTGGCATCTATTTATTGCTCTTTTGTTTAAGCACTATTTATATGAACACTTCCCAACCGCCGGATTGGACTCTGCATCAGTTCTTACTAAAAGAATGTATACAATAAAGAATATTAGACTGCAGGATAAATTTATTTCAGTCATTTCTGTGTGATTTAAGGAGAAGTATTATATTGGGTAATTTTATTTTTCCATTGTCAACAATCGTTTGAAATTGGATTCTTAATTTTCTTTGCAATACACCACAAAGGTATTAGAAAAAATTTAGATCCTAAAATATATATATAATATTATCTACCTTGATTTGTTGCATTAATAATTGATGAACTCATGCTTAGGCTCCAAAATTTAGTAGGACATTTTGATATTTGATTTTTTGTTAACTTTGTTGTACTCATATCAATTTGTTGTCATCTATGTTAGCTCATTGGTGGACTTTTCGGGTTGGCCTACAAAACAAAGATATTTCATTCGAATAATAGCAATGGAAGCATATGCCTTGATATTATTTTGTGGAATATATATACTTAGGTGACATTTGGTTCATATAATGAAATTAGAATGAAAATGAGAATAGAAATAGGAATAGAATGGAAAGGAAGGGAAACATTATTACTATTATATTATTTGGTTTAACTATAAGAATCAAAGAAGGAATCAGTATTACAGTGTTTGGTTTATAACTATAATGGAATTGAAAACACTGTATATTACCTTAATATCCATATATATATATATATTCAATAAAGTTTAAATAATATTATTTAATTATTATTTTTTCGTCACACAAAATACATTATTAAAATCATTATTTTTTCAAATAATTATTACTTAAAAATAAAATATATTATTAAAAAAATTATTTTTCTAAATAGGGTTTAGGGATTTGGGATTTAAAGTATAGGGTTTAGTTGGTTAGGGAATATGATTTAAGGTTTAGGGTTTAGGGTTTAGGGTTTAGGTTTGGTGTTTTAGGGTTTATGGTTAGGATTTAGGATTTAGGATTTATGGTTTAAGGTTTAGGGTATATGGTTTAGGGTCTAGGGTTATATTTATGGGTTTAGTGTTACAATTATTATTATTTTTAAATAAGGTTTAGGATTTAAGGCTTTGGGATTTAGGGTTTAGAGTTTAGGTTTTAGGGTTATATTTGTAGGTTAAGGTTTAGGGTTAAAATTATTATTTTTCTAAATAGGGTTTAGGGTTTAAAGTTTAGAGTTTAAAGTTATATTTGGGGTTGGGGTAAAATTAAAATTAAAATTTAATATTGGAATGGAATGGAATCATGATTCCTAAGGGGGAAAATGGAATCATGATTCCTTCTCTTCTAGGAATTGATTTTGTTAGAAAAATCAGGTATATTTTCTCTATTCTAAGTAGTTACTATTCACTTATGATTTAAATGAAAAAACTAAAACTAGCTAGACAAAATAATGTTATTGGAAATATAATATTAAAAGAAACTAAAATAGATATTAAAGCAAATAAATAAAAACACAAAAAATTTAACGAGATTTGATATAAATGTTACATATATCCTCGAACGTCGTTAACCACTTCTACTATCTTGTGAAGTCGAAAATTACAATTAATTAAGAAAAATTGAGCTAATTAATTACCCTTACAAAAGAGAGAAAAATTTATAAATTTTGGGATATTTTAGAAGTGGAAGAGAGAGCTTTATTTATAGCCCAAAATACAATACTCATCTTCATTCCTAATCATAGTGTGACCTTTTTAATTTTCTCACTTAGGAGCTATACAACAAATTACCACCTTAGCGACTTAGTGATTCTTAAATGATTTCTTTACTCTAGATCAGCGATGCCATTGCCAATTCAAATTTTTAGGATGTTAATCAAGTTCAAATAATATTTGAACTTGATTGTTGTTACCACCTTGGTCATCATATTTACGAGATTCTCTGTAGTATTGATCTTCTGAACTAATACTCCACCTTCTTCAATAATCTCTCGCACAAAATGGTAACGAATGTTAATGTGCTTTGTACGTGCATGGTAGACTTGGTTCTTTGCTAAATGAATAGCACTATGACTATCACAAAACACCTTAATATGTTTTTGACCAATTCCCAAGTCTTCAAGTAAACCTCATAACCAAATAGTTTTCTTCACAACCTCTGTAACTGTCATATACTTTGCCTCTGTAGTAGAAAAAGCAACAGTGGACTACAAGGTGGACTTCTAAGTGACTGGTGCTCTAGCAAGAGTAAACACATAACCAGTAGTTGACTGATGTTTATCTAAATTTCTTGCATAGTCGGAATCACAATATCCGACTACATATTGACCAATAGTATTATCCTACTGAAACACTAAACCAACATTTACAGTATTTAGAATATACCGTAGAATCCATTTCACAACCAACCAATGTCCTTTACCATGATCATGCATATACCTACTTATAGCACCAACCACATGTGAAATGTCAAGTCTCATACAAACCATTACATACATCAAACTACCAACCACATTTGCATATGGTACCTTTGCCATGTATTCTAGTTCTGCATCATTCTTAGGAGATAATTGAGCACTAAGCTTGAAATGAGGAACAAGTAGAGTACTTATTGGTTTTGTCTATTCATTCTTACCAAAATGTTATAATACCTTCTTCAAATATTAACTCTAGGTCAAACTAAGCTTCCTCTTTTTCTTGTCTTTGCTTATCTCCATACTGAGAATCTTCTTGGCTTCTCCTAGATCTTTCATCTTGAACTTCTGATTTAGTTGAGTCTTTAACTTCTCAATTTATAATTGTCTCTTCAATGCAATCAACATATCATTAACGTACAATAGGAGATAGATGAAAGACTCATCTTGTAGCTTGTGAAAATACACACAATGATAATGTGTATTTATAGTATACTTTTACTACAACATAAACTGATCAAATCATTTGTACCATTGCCTCAGAGATTGCTTCAATCCATACAACGATTTGTTTAGTTTGCAAACCTAATTATCTTTACCAATAACATTAAACCCTTCTGGTTAAGACATATAGATTTTCTCTTCCAAGTCACTGTGTAGAAACACGGTTTTCACATCAAGTTGAACTAGTTTCAAATCCAAATGTGCTACCAAGGCCAACAAAATTCTAATGGAGGAATGTTTTACAATTGGAGAAAATTTCTCATTATAATTGATTCCCTCCTTTTGAATGTAGCCCTTAGCCACCAACCTTGCCTTGTAGCGAACACCATCTTTGTTAAAAAATCCTTCTTTGTTTGCATACCCTAATTTGCATCCAATTTCCTTTTTGCCCTTAGGTAGTTGTGTCAACTTCCATGTCTTATTCTTCTAAAGGGATAAAATTTCTTCGTCCATGGCTTTCTTCCATCTTTAAATTTCAGGGCTTCTGATTGCTTCTTTATATATGGAAGGAACATCATCATGCAAAACTGAAAGTGCACATGCCACCGCATTCTTACAATGAGCAAGTAGATCTTCTATATCTTTATATCGAGTAGGCACCTTGATATTTTATCATTGTGGCCTATCAACTGTAGTTTCTTCTTATTTCTATGGAGGTTCTTGGGTTCAAACCTCTTCTTTATATGATTCATCTTCTGCCAATGGAGGAGCAGCTTCTGCCTTATCTCCACCAATTGGATTAACAATTTTGCTTTCAAATTTCACCTACTTCAGAGTTTTCTCCACCTACTATAAAGTGCCATTAATCTTCTTTGTTACCTTTCTCAACAAGGTAGATTCATCAAAGGTAACATCTCTACTGAAGATTATCTTTTTTTTTTCAAGGCATCATAGTCGATATCCCTTAGAACCAGAAGGGATAAAAAAAACCTTTCTTGGATCTTAGATCCAACTTTGATTCTGTTACATGGTAGTATGTAATAGAACCAAACACATGTAAGAAATCATAATCTCTACTAGGTTTTCCAAACCATACCTTCATAGGTGTTTTGCCTTCAAGAGTAGACGATGGTAGACGGTTGATAATATGACATGCATACTTTATAGCCTTAGTCCAATACTGCTTGCCTAACCCAGCATTTGACAATATATGTCAAACCTTTTCCAGCAAAGTGCAGTTCATACGTTCTGTAACTCCATCTATTGTGGTGTTTTTCAAATAATGAAGTGTCGCACTATCTCTTTTTCTTCCCAAAATTTCATAAATGGATTATTTGTGTACTCAGTGTCATTATCATACCTTAGACGCTTGATCTTTCTACTAGTTTGAGTCTTAATCATCTTCTTCCACTTGAGAAAAATTCTCAGCACTTTATCCTTCTTCTTCATGAGATTCACCCAAACCTTTCCAAAGAAGTCATCAATGAAAGTGACATAATAATGTTTGCCACTCATGGATGTAGTTCTTGTTGACCCTCATACATCAGTATGGATGTAATAAAAAATGCCTTTTGTATTATGGAGTGCAGTGCCAAAGCTTACTCTTTTCTACTTCCCTAATACACAAAGCTCACAAAATTTCAACTTTTTGGTTCTCACGCCTTTTAACAAGCCTTTCTTTACAAGAATCTATAAAGATTTTTCACTAGCATGTCCTAAACGCATATGCCATAGCTTGGTAGTTTTTGAATCTTTTTTCTTCTTCAAAAACTACTACTGATGTTGTCCTAATAACTGTACTACCAAGGTAGTAGTACAAGTTATTCTTCCGAACACAAAGCATCACCACAAGTGCTCCAGAAGTAATCTTCAATGCCCCTATTTTGCATGGTCATAGTGAAGCTTTTGATTCTAAAACTTTCACAGTAATGATACTATTCTTTATAATTGGAACATAATGAACAACTTTCAAGACTATGGTTGAACCATCTTGATTTTTCAAATGAATTGTACCGATTTCCAAAACTTTGCATGGATAATCATTACCTATGAAAACAACTCCATTATCTAGTTCTTCAAAGTTAAAGAACCATTCCTTATTAGGAGACATATGAAAGGTACACGATGAATCAAAAATCCAATCACCAGGATGGGATACCGTTGACGAACCAACCAATGCAAAATCTAAATTTGAATTGCTTTCAGCTACACATACATCAGATGACACATATTTTCCTTTCTTCTGTGGCTTCAAACATTTTTTCTTCCAATGGATTTTTTCATGACAAAAGACACATTCATCTTTACCAAGCCTTCTTTTTGAATGAGATCTGCCTCTCCTTCCTTTCTATTGAGTTTGCAAACGCCCTCTTACAGACAGTGCCTCTGCTACTTCATTCATGCTTTCTTTTTTATCTTCTTTTTTTCAAATTTCATAACTATACAAAGCAGTGCAAACTTTCTCAAAAAACACTTTATCCTTCCTAACGAGTAAGCTCATAATAAGGTGATAAAACTCATTAGAAAAGGAGGCTAACAACATAAAGGCTTAATCTTCATCTTTAAAAGTTTCATTTATATTTAACAAATATGATACTAATCAATTAAAAGCAATAATGTGGTCGTTTATTGTGGTACCTAGAAGGTATATAAAACGGAAAAAGTTTTTCTTCAAATAGAGTCGATTCTATCTGCTCTTCTTTATGAACTTGTTCTCCAACGCTTTCCATAACTTACTTATTGATGTCTTTTTCATGAACGTGTACTTTTGTTCTTTTGAGAGACACGAATGTATTGTACCACATGCCAATCAGTTAATATTTTTCCATTAGACTTCATCTACTTCATTTGGTTTCTCTTCTTCAATGACGATGTCTAGACCTTGTTGAAACAGAGCATATAGAACTTCATCTTGCCACATGCCGAAATGAACGATTTCATCAAACTTCGCCACCTCGAACCTTGCACTCATAACCATTTTTCTTTCGTCATTTTTTTCAAATTATAACAACTAGCAACTATATTCCAATAGCAAACAAATGGAATACAATCAAATGCTTAGGTAGAAACCTTTGACTCTAATGCCAATTGTTAAGAAAATCAGGTATTTTTTTTCCTATTCTAAGTAGTTAATATTTATTTATGATTTAAATAAATAGAACTCAAACTAGATCGAAAAAGAAAATAAATAAAAATATCAAAAATTTAACGAGGTTCGATATAAATGTTATCTATGTTTTCAGGCGTCGTTGACCACTTTCACTATCTCCAAATGGATGAACTCCAAAATTACAACTAATAGGAAAAAATTGAGTTAATTAATTATTTTTACAAAAGAGAGAAAATATTTATAAATTTTTGGATGCTTTAGAAGTGGAAGATGAAGCTTTATTTATAACACAAAATACAACACACACTTTAATTCATAATCAATATAAGACTTTTTCAATTTGTTTATTAAGAAGATATACAAGAGATTCTATTTCATTCCCAATATATATCACAACCAAACATAAAATTATAATGAATCAATTATAATTTTATTTCATTTCTACCAACCAAATACTACTTTAAATACACGTAAACAACGACAGGGTTTGAATATATTTTTCCTATCTTGTTTTGCAAAAAAATTAATGCTTGAGTATTACAAATTTAATTGATGTAGAACTAATAACATTTTTTTAACTTATCTTTCCTTTACTTTTACTTTCAAGATAAATATGGTCTATTATGACTTTTTAAAGTGGAATTAATTATCAATAATTAAATGGTCTTTTTATTTGTAAGTGTAGGTGTTGCTTTCAATGCTCTTTGTTGATAGATCTAAATCTACTATAATCTTCTGATACCAGATGTTCTTTAATTGTACAAAACAGAAAGGAAAGTATGAGAACTACAAGGAGGTAGATCCAAAAGTATGCAATGAGATAAGAATCTATGATATACGTTGTTATAAATTTTGTATCGGTAGTTTTTTTTTTTTTTTTGCTAAGATCTAACATATGTATATTTCAATATTCAATTTGTATTTTATTGTATTCTTATTTTCCTTACAATTTTTTTAAAGTTTTAATTTTTTGTCAAAATCGTAAACTAAATTATAAATTTCATATAAACAAAGATAAAAGTATAAAATAAAAAATTTATTAATAATAATTATACTAAAAAAATTCACTATAAGAACTATTTGTTCTTGATAAACTTTTTTAACAAATAATTTGCCCCTAAAAAGTTTTTTCAACAAAATTATTTATCCCTGATATAATCTTTCATCTAAAACCAATTTGTCCCTAAAACATTTTTGCCTACAAATTCAAGGGTCTCTTCCTAAAAACTTTTTCTCTTTTACTATTTAATAATATGGATAAATATTAGAAGAATATGATAAAAAATATCAAAAAATTTAATATTTAAAAAAAAACATTTACCAAACTCAAAGCTAACTTTAATAAATTATAAAAAAAAATGGTTATCATGCCAATTTTTAAAATTGAAAATTTGAATAGTTATTATTACATAAGCACTAAAAATTACAAAATTCTATTTAAATGAAAAACTATTCACATGTGATAAATCTAACGTGATAATATGTTATTTTAAGTTTATAAATTATTTACTAAATTCATAAACTAGATGTACTCACGTGCACAATAATATTTTAAGTTTATAAATTGTTTACTAAATTCATCAAGTGTCTTTTCTTTGGAACTTTCATCATCATATATCTCATCAGCAAAATGATACAATATCTCAAAGTAAAGCCACAAACAATGTAAATTGTACCCATAATAATAATAGTTAAATCTTTATAACATAATTTAATTAAAGAATACTAATAATTTAATTAGACCATGCCTAACCCTTCGAAACATGCAAAAGCCTTTCCTTCGAAAGGAGACACACAATTGTTTTTACATTTAATCAATATCTAACATAACATGCATATAACAATACTTTAACAAAACATATCCTCTCATTTTGCCAGCCATGGTGTAATTTTCTCGAATTATTGAGAAATAATAAAGACACAAATTTACACATATTTATACATACACTATTTATTGTATTACAAGTTAAAATTATTTATTTATTTTTTAAAATAGTTCTATTTGTTTATTATAAATGGTGTGTAAAAAAATATACAAATTTATATGTATTTAACTTCATCCAATCCACAAATTTTTACATAATAAAAATGAAAATTATTTTATTAATTCAAACTATAATCACAAATTTTAAATATTATTTATGAAAATTTGAATTCAATCTTTTACATTTTACCAAATACATCGTATTCTTACCAAGTAAATATTGCAAAAGAAAGAGAAATTAAAAGGGACCAGTCCACCCTTTTCAGAGAAGAAGATATATTAACTTGTTGATATCCTTTCAAGGTACCTCAGCATATTGTCCTTGCCAAATATTAAAGAATTCACATTTATATAAAACATCAAAACTTTAATTTTATAAAAATATAGGTTCACTACATTTTATGTCAATAATATGATTAGTTATAAAAATATCTAATTTTTTTACGTAATTTTTAATTATGTCTACATTATTATGTATAACGATACATTTAATTTTTTAACATAATACTATCAGGTGCATTCTAAGTATATTAAAATTGAATATTTTTGTAACAGTTATAAATAGTTTGAGCATGTTTACAATAGTAAAAACACATGATTTTATCATATTTTTTAACATAATACTATCACGTGTATTCTAAGTGTATTAAAATTGAATATTTTTGTAACCAATTATAAATAGTTTGAGCATGTTTACAACAGTAAAACCGCATGATTTTATCATAATATCTTCAAAAAAATGTAAGTGTGATACACGTGATATAATTATGTTAAAAAATTAAACGACATTTATCGATTAAGTATATTTTTATTGTTATATAAACATTGTAGGTATGATTATAAGTATGTAAACTTTTTAAAAAATTTCGGACTCATCTCATACATTGTAAGTACAATACATAATTAATCCCAAAAATATCGAAACTTTTACGATATTGTTGAAACTTTTTTGTAAAATTTATTTAAAATAAAAACAATGATATGAGATATGTACATATATCACTTTTTATATCATACCCTTCGTGAAGATGTTAATGAATGATACTTGCATGTACTATTTATGTCACTCTAATTAAAATTGTTTTTTTTTATAACAAAGGATAATTTTAACGTGAGTTCATATTGCATCTTGAATTGAGATAGTGAATCTTACAGATAATCATAATCAAAATTGGCTTTTAGTGGCAAACAATGTGTTACCACATATGTTAGACACATACGAAAGTCCAAGGTAAAAAATCAATAAAAAGTAGTATTTTTATATACTTGTCCATTCAGTACTTTAAGAGTCCATTATATATATATATATATATATATATAAACTGAGACATATTTTTCAAGATCATTAGTGGTATTTACTGAGGAATTAATAAGAATGAGGAAGCAGAGCTATTTGGGGATCATAGCAATCATAGTCTTGATTATTCAAGTCATGGCACTAGTTAAAATAGTACAATGCAAAAGACTATCCTCTCATTTGAAACCTAAGGCTTCTCTTGACGAGGAAGAGTCTACTAAAATGAAATGCTGTAAAAAAATGTGTTACTATCAGTGTCAGAAATGTGGAATGATAGCAGATCCAGAAACAACAGAGTGTTATGAAGTCTGTATACTCACTTGTTTTTATGGAAAATACAGATGCCCTCCTGTTTGATTCTGTCCTTTCCTTTTGTACAATTCATCGGCAGCTTTTAAAGTCAAAATTATGTAACTTTCTTGTGTTTCTCGATGTGTTTTTGGCTCAAGATGTAAAACGTTCGTCAACAATGTAGTAGAAATGGAGTTTGGGTTTTACTAGATGCCAATAACGAAGTAAAAATAAAAACAAAATATCCACCTTATCATGTAAGTTTGTTTTTGTGTGTCTGAAAACTTTTTAAGCTTTGTTTTGTTTATGTTTACAAGTTCTGTGAATCATGATTTGTAACTTCTACAAATTTAAATGAAATTTCTTTTCAATTTGGTCGGGTTAAAACTAAATTTTGGTGAAAATAGAAGGAAAGTCACAGCTAATCTTCAATTCTCATCAAAACAATTCCATACATTTTTATAACAGAAATTGTAAGAGGACTCTCTCCCTCCCTCCCTCCCACCCACCCACGTGCACTTGAGCTTGCTATCTAATATTTCTAATTTAACATTTATTACTAGTATTTAATGCATACAACAATTTAACGCATATATATTACTCTTTTGATATACATAATTGGAGAAACATAGACATGGAAGCAAAAAGAGATAGGCAAACAGTTGTGAATCATTTTGGTATTAGGCTCATTGGTCATAGGGCAGTCAAGTGCCCTTTTAGAGACATGCTATGTTGGTTGCTTTGCTCTTTGTATTTTCCAAAAACCACACGAGTCTTTCAAGTGTGCTGTGAAATGCTTGAAATATTGCACTCTTTTTTTTTATCATCCTTTGGATTTCCAAGCAGATCCACACAATCACTTATCCAAACTTTCTTGTGCTAACATTAGCTCTACGGAGAACCCAAGTATATATATATATATATATATATATATATATATATATATATATATCCTCAATTTTGTAAATAAATTAATTAATCAACTCAACTCATTTAGATGTTGATCTAACCTCACATAACTTATGAGTATGAGTTGAGAAATAAACTTGTTAAACTCGTTTATTTCAACAAAAAAATTTGATTAAAAGATAATTATAATGTTATTATTAAAAAAAAGAAAATTGCATACTTTTGTATTTCTATTTTTCAAAAATTTGAAAGGAATCAACTTATCATCTAATCAATCAATTCAACTTTTATAAGATATAAGTATAAACTCAACTCACATAAAATCTAAATTAGTTAAACTAAATTATAACTAATATCAAATGTGCTTAACTTAAGGAAGTCATCCATATATCCTTGGTATATTTGCCTCATTATTAGTGTAATGTGTGGATTTCTTTGGCAGCTTCAAATAAAGTGCAGAGACGTGCTCCAAGAATTATTCGTCTCCTGAATCAGAATTTAAGGTTGCATTCTTAGGAACTTAAATAGAAACATATCAAATCCTTAGACCACACCAGGTATTTTATAATGCAAGGCTAGTATATTATTCTGAATAAAATAAATAATTAATGGATGATCGGCTTATTATACAGCTTGAAAATTTGCTTTGATGTTTTGCCTTTACATCAGAATTTTTTTAATTAGTGTGTTTTTTCCAAGAAAAGAATAGTTACAAATAAAATAAAAAAAGAAAAAGAAAATAGAGGTTTTTTTTCTTTTCTCCCCCGCTCCCCCAAGCTAAGCCAGAAAAGACAGAATTAGAACGACAGATATTCACCTGAACAAGTTTCGCAAAATTGTTCCATAGACATTTTTGCACAAGCAAAGTACATGTATCAATTATCATGATATCCTGGTTCTAGATAAGAACCAAAGTACAAAGCGGTGTTACACATTCAAGTGCAGTAGGACTCTGAACAAAATACTTATCCGAACGGTTTAATATACGCCCAAAGATAAAACTGCATCAAACTACAACAAAAGTTAACTCTATCACATAACTCTGCTAGACATGGATAAAGGGGCTTTGATATTGCCGGACTCTTAACTTACCTTTTTTTTCTTTCTTTTTTCTCGAACATCAAGAGAGTAGCTATCATGGAAAACTTCATGAGAGAACAAAAGTTTCCAAGTGCATCAATATGGGGAAACTCAGTCCTCAGAAGCCTTGGGAGAGTTTTCAGGTGTTTTGAGGACAGTAGAAGGGTTATTACCCTTGTGCGCGGTAACAGCAGCACAAAAATCCTCCACAATGGAACTGTCCTTGAACTTCAAAGCAAATGTGGAAAAACCATTAGTCCCTTCAGTGATGCTATTCATGCAAGCAAAAGTAATCCCCTTTTTGTCCATATTTGTCAACTTCATGTCAGGGTAAAGTCTGGCATTCAGAATTAACCTGTAATTTCCCCTTGCTCTCATAAGAAGTCTAGCATTTCCTGTTGCTTCAATTGTGGATGCATTAACCTTCACTTCTCCCTTTCCACGCTCCTTCCAGCCTCCATCAATATATTCAAATAGTGCCGATTCAGCGGTGAAAACTGATTTTTCATTTTCTTCTCCAGTCTCAACTGCAACCTCTTGCATTGATGGGAAACCACTCCCCTCGGTCTTAGATGCAATGGATGTACTTGATGCCCCAAAAAGGGAAGAATTTCCATTGTTAGAGTGACCGAGCCCAAAACCAGAATTTGAACTTAAAGTAGACCCATCCTTTGCAATAGAACCAAAGGAAAATAAAGAAGAGGAAAATCCAGTTCCAGAAAGATTTGTGAAGGCATTTTGGCTACTTGAAAGCTGCTGGAATGAATTAAAAGTAGTCGTTTCAGTGTTCTGAGGAACATTTTCAGTTTCGTTGTCTTTCTTATCACCATTTTCAGTTTTATCTTCTCCTGCAGCTTGCTCAGCATCTGTCACAGGTTTTATCCCCACACTTGCAGCATCACTTTTATCCTTTTCTTTAGAATTGTCATCTACAGCAGGACCAGCCTCGGCCTCAGTAGTTCTGCTCTCATGTTGCTTATTGTCTTCAGACTCAGACTGAGGATCAGCCTTGGCTTCAATATTGGCCTTAGGCTCAACCTTGGCCTCACTATTCTTGTTTGGATTTGTTGTTCCATCAACATCTTCAGACACTATCTTCTGATCAGCATCTTGAGCTTCAATTGTAAGTTTAGACTGGATCGAACTGCTTGGAACTAGTTGGATCCCAGCAAAAGGATTAGATGATGAATCAGAGGATGGCTGGTTGCGACGGACTTTGACTATTCTTCTGGTAGACAGGACTTCATCAGTGGCTCTCTTGAAAGTTCCAGTCTCTTGTTCAGGGTCAGCCTCATCATCCAGACCAGGATTATCACGATTGAGTTCCCTATCAGCAGCTCTCTTTTTTGACAATTGGTTGGCATTTTCCGCATCTCCCATTGTAAACAAGTCAATAAGTATGGAACCTTGATATGAAGATTTTAGATACTATAGAATCTGCATATCATCGGGAACGATTATTCCAAAAGCCATGATTACTAAATGGCTTGTCAAAGTTAAAAATTCACGAGATAAAAGTATACAAAAAGTGATTCACTTTTTTGAACCGAGAAGTAAAGAGGCAAAGAACTGAAAAGCACAGCAGATGCCACAATATAGATAGCACGTAAACAAAGATAAGAACATTGACATTCCAAGAAGCTTCAAATGAATCACCTTCAATTGATAATCTAATCCCCACAGCTCAAGGAATTAAAAACTCCATGCCTTCCAGGGAATGAAGCAAACCGGCATGGGGTATGGAAAACTAAAAAGAACAAAACATCTTCTCTCACCCGGCTACAAAATGTTAAAAAAAGGGATTTTTTTTTACCTAGAGTACATAGTGCAGTAACACTTAGGTGACGTTTGGTTAGAGGGAATGAAAAGGAATTAGAATTGATTCCTTCCATTTGTGTGTTTGGTTTGCTGAATGGAGGGTACGGAATGGAATCGATTACTACAGGAGAAGGAATCACAATTCTTTCTCCCCCTTTAGGAATCATGATTCCATTCCCATCTCAATTTTTTCCAATTTTACCCTCACCCCAAATATAACCCAAAATCCTAAACCCTAAACCCCAAAATCCTAAACCCTAAACCCTAAATCCCAAAACCCAAAACCTCAAATCCCCAAACCCCAAATTCCAAATCCTAAAACCCCAAATTCCAAATCCTAAAACCCTAAACCCTAAATCCAAAATCCCAAATTCTAAAACCCTAAACCCTTTTTAGAAAAATAATAATTTTAACTCTAAATCTTAACCCACAACTATAACCCTAAACCCTAAACCCCAAATCCTAAATCCCTAAACCCTAAATCCCAAATCCCAACCTTCAAAATCCTAAACCCTATTTAGAAAAATAATAATTTTAATAATATATTTTCTTTTTAATTAAATAATAATTATTTAGAAAAATAATTATTTTAATAATGTATTTTGTCTGACGAAAAAATAGTAATTAAATGATATTATTTGAACTTTATTGAATGTAGGGGATATTAAGATAATTTACAGTTTTTTTCATTCTATTTCAATGACAAACAAAACACTGTAATCCTGATTCCAAACTTGATTCAAGTGGTCAAACCAAACATTGTTTCCTTTCCATTCCATTCCGATTCCATTCCACGAACCAAAAGCCACCTTAGGTCGCAAAAAGACTCAAGTAATGCAAAAATGTATATGACATTGCAAGTGGCAGAAATAAAATTTTGAAAGCCTTGGTCATCCAAGTCTATCTCTCATCTCTCTTTCCTTTTCCTATATAGCCCTCAATACAATCCACAAGCTCTTTTTTGCCCTTTTCGGTTAGCAATTAATCTCAAAATTCAATCCATTTTATTAACTGTTAGGATCCAATAATTGAAGTCATAGGACACCCTAGATGAGCACATGCCTATATAAAGCAACAACTTTCATATATGCTATGGAGAAACAAGGGATCACTTTCATTCATCATTGGAAAGAAATTTTTAACACCTATAGGGCTAAACTACCTAATTATTTTTTGGGTGGAAGCAATGACCCAACAAATAAGAACATGAAAATTCAGGAGGGAAAAAAGATAGCTTAAATTAATGGAAAAATATGTAAGCCTTTCTTTTATTACTCTCGTAGACATCATATGGATATTATGTAGGACCCAATCATTCACAAGCACACCGGTGAAGTAAAACCCAATTAATATTAATGTGATAAGGTTGAGATGGGTTTTCACTTTTCATATTCCTAGTAAAACTAAAATAGACCATTTTGTTTTCTCTTTAGTCACTTTTCTGGGTTCATTTCATTTCACACTCCTCTTAAATAGCTAACAGGCTCCAAGAGAATATGGAGCTAAAACCCTACATTTCGAACAAAATCTAAAATACGAAGAACTGAGTCATCAACTACTTCATCGAACAACAGCTAAACAAAAAAAAACAGCATTGCAAGCAGCAAAAGACTAAAAAGTAATCAATAACCACAAGTACAATAAAATTCACAATGAATGAGAGAATACGCATGTACGAAAGGTTAAAAAAAATAGCAGTACCATAAAATAATTCAAAAGAAAAAAGTTGAGATTAAATTTGTACTAACCAAGAGAGAGATGAAGCAGAAGCAAAACTGGAAAAAAATGGGCGACTTTAAAGCGAGCAAATCTTAAAGAGAGAAAGAAAGATCCAGAAATAAATTGGTATTAGGGATTTAAATTGATGAATATTTGGGTTGGTAGCTTATCTATTTACGGGATTTATTGGGAAGGATTTGGAAATGGAAGAAGAACGAGGGTTTCTCTCCTTTTTCAAATCAGCTGCGCAGCAGCGCAAGGGCTTTAATATTTGTACCTTCGCGATTGCCAAGTGAACGAGGGCTTTGTATCAGTGTTATTTATCATTCTTATAATACACTTCTCATTGCATTATTTTGTTACTATCAATTTTTTTTTTAAATATTACAATATTATTTAATTTCATTAGTATAAAATATCACATAGAATAAATAATTTATCTCTCATATCATTCAATTTTTAAGAGAATATTTTTTTACGTTTTTTCATTCCAATAATATTTTTTTCCAAACTAGTTAAAACTCATAATTTCATATATATAAATATTCTTGTTACATTAATTCAATAAAATGAAAATAAGGTTAGAATTCACAATATCTCAATTGACCCACCAATGTTCCAACGATTCACGATCGTAGTTGGCAACCTACTAAAGTTCTGGTGACCTTCGTCGATGATTCATTATATATAACCTATTATATTAACATTTATCTTTTGTATGTAATATTTTATATTTACCTATTTTTTTATTACCTTTTACATCATACGTATATTTATATGTAACATGTTACATCATCGTAGTTCTACTGAACCATCAAATATAACATGTTATATTTATATTTATCTTTATATGTAACATATTATATCCATCAAAATTCTAGTGACCTATTAGAAGTAACATGTTACATCTACATATATTTCTATATGTAACATGTTACATCCACCATAGCTCATATAGGGTCGTTGGTGGTGACTATTGAAGCATCATCTAATAGGATCATTGACGATGGTTGCAAGAGATGTAATGGATGTGATATTGATATCATTTTATTGAAGTTATAAAAGGATAATATTTTTTTATTATGTAATTTGTTATAAAACTATGAATTTTAAAATGAATTGTTATTAGTTAAAAAAATTGATAAATTAATCAAAAATGAAATTATTTAAGTAAAAATGGTTTTCTTAAGATTTACATCCTATTTAACAATTTTAAGACAAGTGTTAAATCTAGAATGCCCTCTATTTTACTTTGGGAGAATTATAATAACATCTCATACATATCTCCTTTTACATGCACTTCTTTTATTGATCTTGATGTAAAACTTACAAATCTTTTATTAATTTTTGTAAGGTTTACATAAATCATGATATTTTCTTATTTTTTTTATAACAAAAATGGCTCTGATATTAAATTTTTATTCTAGTTGATCATATATTAAACTTAATTTGATATTTTCATTATTAAATTCATTGTCTAATTAATGATTTAATTTTTATATTTCATTATTTTATTATATATATGATATAATTATATCTAAACTGTCTTCTAAAATTAATTTTTTTTATAAGATTATTTACTAGATTATGTTTTTTTCTATTTTTAAAAAATAATCAATTAATTTTTATAAGTTTTCAATTACTTTTGATCGTAATGTGTTAACAATAAAGTTTTTTTTTATAAATTTCTTAAAATCTAGTAAAAATGATTTAAGATATATAACATCTTTTAAATTTTTTTCAATTTTTTATTTTACTTCTATATAAATTAGTTCTTGATTTCTTTTCTTCAATATATTTTCCTTTCATATTTTATGCAAATTATTAAATGAATGATAAATAAATTAATAAAAAATCAAGATTTTTAATATCCTCACACTGTAATTATAACTGATATGATAAATATGGGTCTATCTCGATCATGTGCTTCATGATGTCTCTTTTTTTCTTAAGGTAGAGCCTTAATTAGATTCAATCTTATGTCTTTCTTATAGATATTTATAGTATCTATAGGTTCCTATGAAGGTTAAAGTGACAGATTAGAGTTTTATTTAAGATGAACTTTTACTTATGATAATAGTTTATTAAAATTGGAGTACTGAAAACCTTAAATAAGGTTTTATTTACTCATTCCTACTTGAAATATTATAAAAGATAGAAAGAGAGCTAAGTGAATAATTTTCTTAAAGAGTATAAGAAGTGTGTCTTCACTTGAAATAAGAGTTTCCTTTTATAAACATAAGAGTTCTCTTTTACATAGGTGAGATTTCATTATTTCACCTAACTTTTTTAGTTAATACCTACATTATTGAGATTGGAGAGCCAATTTATTGTATAGACCCTACATTTATTCAAAGTTATTCGTCGATATTGATTATTGTGTAGCTAAACTCTCCATATATTCTTCCTTATTTTTAATGAAATAAATGCATTTATGGTTCCTAGCCTACTATCTGGCATAATGTTAAAACACCCATAATTTCTTTCAATTTATTGCAATTGAAAGCAACATCATATTTATTGATCTTTTTACCATCTTCACACGATGATAGATAGGTTATTTTGTGAAGTGATAATTACTTTGCAGATAGAATAAGTAACTTTAACTTCAACAAAGTTAATTTTTCTTAGATCTAACATATCATTTGGCCACGTTTTAGTCTTAATTCATTTGGATTAAATTCCTTTTCTGGTAAATCTTTGAAATGATTAAATTCTCTTTTAGTGTTAGCAAGTCTAATCTTAATGAAATGATATGGACTTATGAAATTTTCTAATTCTAATACATAATAGAACTGAAAAATCTTAAATAAACAAGCTTATCCATACCTTACTTTTATTTCTAAATTTTTTTAATGGACTTCTTGAAGTTTTCAAGAAAGTAATTTAGATACAAGTTTTCTATTAACCTAATGTGAAATAATTGTATACATACATTGGATCTGCTTCTTCATAGATATTGAATTTATTTTCTATAGGGAATTCTTTCTCTGAAATGTAAAACTTCATATCATTATGATGTTCCTCAGTGGATTTCCTAGCTAAGTTATACAAACTTAAGCATTATTGTGCTGTGAGGTTCCTATGTTGGTCTTTGTCTTCTTCTGAAATAAGAGAGTTATAGGTTGATGCCCTGAATATCACCGATTGTGTTGCCCTTCCAAGTGTCTTTAATCTACTAAGATTAATTTATTGTTGTATTACTTAGAAATAGTTCTTGGTTATCTCTAAAAGAGTTAATAGTTTTGACATTTTATAATTAGCAAAACTGACTTCTGCTTCTATCATGTTGCTAAATGATCTATGGATTATTCCATTGAAGCGTATTATGACTTTACTAGCTTCTGGCCAACTAGTATAGATTCCTGATTTGGGACCATTGTAAACTACATAAAGTTTAGTCTTTGAAGATTTTTCATTTTCTATTTCATTGGCCCAATTGAGTTTTTCTTTCTTTTTCTCTATAGAGAGATTATTTTCTCCATTACCTGTTTTGAAAATTTTAATTCCTTTCTTTTCATTTGAGATAAAGGAAACAATATCATCATTTTTGAAGTTTGAACATTTAGGTTCTTCCTATTTAGCCTAAGGATTAACCTCTTTGATATTATCCTTTAAAGATTTCTTAAGATATAATATCTTAAGTTTATCTTATAAGATTTTGATTTCCTTTTCTTTGATATTGATATCTATGTTAAGATGATCCATTCCTAATAAATAAAAAATGGTTAAAGATGCTAATTCTCTAGTTAATTCATGAGCTAAACTATTTTTATATCTTGGTAAATGTTCCCATCAAATTTGTAATAAATGAACATTGCTACTATTTGATTAATCAACATTGCTTATAATCACATGCATTATTAGTCCTTAAGAAATATCCAAAAAAATTATTATCCATTCTGACAATAGATCTTGAATTGATAACATATATTGCAAATTTCTTTATAGTCTTTTTTACAACGAAATATTCATTTTCATTACTATAATAATTTAATTTTGGAGCCCAAAAATATCATGATGTGTATCAGCAAAGATATTCATCTTTATCATCTACATTTTCTTTTAAATCTATTTCCCAATATTCATGTAAAGCATGTGTTTTATTATCATTTTTTATCATCTAGACTTGGGTGGTATAAAGTTGGAAACTTTTTTACTTGTATTTTTACATTGTCCATGTATTGTGTGTCATATTGTTTTTCCATTTTAAAGCATAAATGTTTTTAGTTTAGTTTGTATTGATTTTTTCATTTCTATTAATTATTTTATGTATGCTTTTGCATAAGTCAAAATCCTAAAAATCTTTGAAACTGATTTTTATCCTCGATTTCACTAAAAAATTATTTTATAATGTTTAATATATGAGGTTGGAGGATGTTTTTCATCTTCTATTTATAATCCTAGATACTTAATTTTTTGTTGAGCTATTACAATCATTCTTTTAGATAGAACAAATCCTTATTTCATGCATCCTTGTAAGACATTAATAATATTTTTAAGTATTGTTTATTCAAGTTATTACTAAATATTAAAATTTCATCGATGCATACATAACAAAATTCATGTAAATTTTTAAAGATATTATCTGTATGTCTTTGAAAAATATTTTGTGCTTGTTTTAATCCAAACGTTACAACTGTCTATTGAAATTGTCCTTGTGAGCAACTAAATGTTATTAATTTTTGTGATTTTTTATCAAGTTTTATTTGTCAAAATTCACTTTTACAATCAAAACTTGATAAATATTTTTTCCTTTTATTGATGATAATTCTTCTTTCTTTGGAATAAAATATCCATCATTAATGGTTTCTTTATTCAAGTCTTTGAAGTTTATTACCATTATCTTTTTACCTCTTCTTTTCTTAGTTTCTTGTTTAACTAAAAATGCTAAACTTTAGAGAGGTAAACTATGTATTATGACTTTTAATTTTATAAGTTATTGAATTTGTTTTTCAAATTCATCTTTGTTTTGTAGGGTATAAATCATTGATTTTACTCTTATGATTTTATTAGGATATTTGAGATTTATTCTTTCTATTATTTTAGACCTATTGATTTTATAATCTAAATGGTTTTTTGAACTTATTATTTGTAATAATTTTTTATTCTTATTAAGGCTTTATTTTCCTATATTTTATTAAAAAAAGTTTTGTTTCTCTTCTATGTCTACTGTGTTTTCTATATAAGGTTATTGCTTTGTATTTATCTCATTACATTTTTACTTTTTATGTAATTGTATAAAAGTTAGGTTTGATTCTATCAAATTATATCTTATTTTTGACACATAAATGGTTTCACCATCTAATGTTGTTAAACTTATTTTGTCTAAATATTGAGTAAAAGATTGATAAAAATTAAGAAGTTATTTTTTATTAATAAATCAACTCATGTTTTTTGTAGATATATGGTAGGAATATGAAATTTATCTCCTCTTATTATTATATCTGTATTTTTTTAAGACTTTATTAAGATTTGTTGTAGTAATGTTAACAAATCTTATAATTAAATCTTTTGATGTTTATTTTCAGAGTTATTTTGAAATTACATATTTACTAGTTCATGTATCTACATATGCATAAAAATGATAACTTGTATAACCTTTAAATCTCAATCCTACCTAAATTTAAGTATTGTTTGGATTTATAATAAATCATTCATATTATGATGAAGAATATTCATCATCTAAGTCAATTATTTCTTCTTAAGTTTCTTCTAATAGATAACTATTACAAGTATTATCTATATTCGATTCATCTATTAGTTCTAATTATATCTTAAAAGCTTCTTCTAAGATTTTTACTTTTTTGTAAAAATTATTTTTTAAATATTTTTTTATGTTAAAGCATGTTAGGGTATTCATTAGCATAATGTCATTTTCATCGCAAATCCAACATCTACATTTCTTTTAGAAGTCTTATTTTTTAAGTTTATGTCTTTTGAATGTTTTGTATTTTTTATATTTTTATACTTTTGCTTGTAAGGATTTATGTTACATCTATATTTTCTAGCATCCTAAAATCTCTTGTATCACAAATTTTATTTTTTATTTTTTCTTATTTGTTTATATTCTTATATTTCTTGATATTTAATATAATTCAATTTTTAAAATTACTTATTTTTCCTGTTAAGGTGTTAGGTATAGTTTTTCTATTTCTTTTATTACATCATTTTATTATAGTCTTATGTAATGTTTCAAGTAATTTCTAGAAAATAATTTCTTTATAAGTTTATCACATAGATGGTGGTAACTTGTGATAATACATTTTATAATCAAAAATAAAGAAATCTAAATAACACAAATCAAATATTTATATATTTGTTATATGTCCTTTTTAATTTCCACTGGATTTAGTCATTTTCTCTAATAAATTTCTTTTATATTTTATTTACTACAGTATCTAAGTACTTCCTATCTGTGGGAGCATTCTCCTACACTTGTAATGTTATTGTTCTGTTAAATTTATAAACCAAATTTTAATATTTTTTATCATTTTGTGAATTATTAAGACTCTATTGATCAAAAAGTTTGATTGTGTAGTTAGAAAAATTTATATAACTACACGCATACAATTCATCTAAAACCTAATCTCTTATGCAATCTAAATCTAAAATATTAGATATATAATTTTTATCAAGTTTGATGAAATATTACCTCTAATTCCCCAATGTAGCCTTTTTTTCCATTTTGAGTTGTTATCTTCTATAAGGAATGTTAGTTTCTTTTGGTTTTTGCCTATTTATTTCTTTCCTATATGAGTTAGATGTTTTTTTTTGATAAAAAATCGATGATGAAATAGGTTTCATATGATATTTTGAGATCATATTTTCTGATTCATAATCAGTTTTGTTGACTATTGTCATATCATCTTTGTTTATACAAAATTTTCATCATAATGTTTTCCTAATTCTTCATTTGTTAAGGTTAACAGAATGACTAATTTTTATATCCTTATTTTCAAGATTCGTAAATTATTTTTCTAATTCTTTTCTATAATTCATTAAACTGGAATTATAGCTTTATCTTTATTTTTTAAGTTTTACTCATTCTTTTTTCTTCTCATTCTTAGGTATCAATGCATCTAATCTTCTAAGTGATTATTCTTTTAATCTTGCAAATGGATCAAACTTATAACCTATGATTTTATTGTCTCTTGATATATTATTTACATCTCTTCTTAATTTTGTAAATTCTTTATATATATATCTTGTTATAATTTCTTATCATAACTATATTCTTTTGTTTCTTTTAAAATTCCTCTTTGTGTTTCATTTATGTCTTGTAAGGACCTAATTTATGATTCTTGTGTTATATATATCTCTTATACTAAAAGAATTAAAGCTTTCATCATAACTATTTGGTTTTTTGATATATTTGATAGGTTTTCATTAAAATCTAGTTATATATATATATTTTTGAACAATATTTGGATAATAATGGTATCATTTTCTTCCTAATATTATGTAATGGACAAATGCTTTCATTATTTAAATTTTTTGTTTTAAGTTTCTTTGTTAGATGTTTCGGATCTATAAACTTAAATTTTGATACATTATTTTTTCTTGTTATATTATTTTTTCTTTCTATTAGTAGAAGTTTTTCTTTAATATCTAATTTTTATTCTTTTGATATTTTAAAGCCTATTAATATTTCTAATTTTATTATTTGTCAAATTTTTTTGAAAAGTTTTATCTATTCCTATGAATTTATTTTGTTTATATATTGAATTAATGTGACTGTTTATTAATGAATATATTTCTATGTAGTGTATTAAAAATAGATGATTTTCTTATTTCATTAAATTTTTCCTTTCAAATTTATAAACTAGACTTAATACTTGATTTAATTTTTTATCATTAATATTAATGGTAAACCTAGAGTATGCTATGAATTTTAATTTCTGGTATTTTAAGTTTCCATGGATTATTTCTAATAATGTTTTATTTATTTATTATTCTGTTATCTAGCATAGCTAGTCTTATCGTTGTATAAATTTTCTTCCCTAAAGTATGATTTTATTAATATTTAGATTCCTTTTAAATAAATGTATCTAAGTTTTTTTTATTCTTTTAAGGATTTTTAGTAGTTTATCCATAGTGGGTCTTTATCAATTAATGATAAATTATATCTTTCTTTTACATATGTAATATTAATAATCATTTCTCTATTACTTATTTCATAATAAACTATATCATTTTTGAAAATATTTTTCTTATTATTGAGAATGATGAATCTTTAAATCCAATTCTTTCTTTAGGATTTAATATTACCTTTTGTATTTCTTCATATTTCTGTATTAAAAAAATTATTTATTAAGCTTATAATTGTAACCTTTTATTATATAAGGATTTTTAAACTGTTGTTTTTATTTTTTTTTAAATTTTAACAATATACAATATGTATTTGATGATGGGTGATGAATGTTAGTAAAAATTCTCTTTACTTTTGTCACCTACAAGATTGTGCTAGTGGTGGAGGCAATTAGAATGATGTTAATAAAAAAGTACAACAAAGCAATAAATATTTCTTACCGTTTCGGTTATAGAACAATTTGTTTTTTGGTTTATTTCTAATTAGAATGTATCTTTAAAATAAGTTACATATGTTCAATTTTTAATGCATTTTGAAGATTTAAAAATAAAAAAATATTTGTATTTAAAATAAATTTCAACATATATTTAATATATGTTCAAAATACTACAAAAATTATCATATATTAACAATATTTATGAACATACATTAAATATATATTCAAAAGGTACAAAAAATTTTGAAATACATTTGAATGCTTGTGAAAATGTTAAAAATGAAAATTTTACATGTAAAATAGATTATCTAATACACTAAAATCTAAACTTGTAGTGTGTTAAAAATGCACCATAACCATCTCTTTCTCCACCTACGTTAAAATGTTTTTTCTTATTTTTATTTTAATAGTTTAGACTCTGCATAGGATGAATTATAAATATAAATTAAAAAAAATATACATGTTTAAAAAATAACATTCACACTCTTTATCACTATTTTAAAAATTTTAAGTGAGATATTTGTTAAAAATAATAATAAAATCAAGAAATTTGAAGAATAATTTTGTAATAAAACGATAACTAAGATGATAATTGCCTGTTTTTTTAAAGTGGGGAGATGTTTTTATTATTTTTAAACTTAAGGATTGTCTAATAATTTTCCTTTAAGGATAATATGTATTTTCTTTTTTAACAAATAAAATGTGATATAATTTAAGCTTATGACTTTATGACTTAGGACATATAGAAAAGATAAAATAAATATTACCACACTACCATTAGATCAGCCAAAAAATATGTTCATCTTTTAAAAGATACAGTGGTACCTTACTTTGAGAAGGAATAGTTCAAATTAACAAACAAAATAATGAGAAACAAGGATTCATATTTTATTTCAAGTTATTAAATCTATGGGATACGGGGCTAAATCATATTCATTAAGTTTTATAGGGAGAAGTTACTATCTATCTTGTAACTTTTGATTAAGAAATGTTTTAATTTTATAACTTTTAATTTTAACACTTTATTTTCATAATTTTAAAAAATATTTATTTTAGTTCTATATTTTTGATATAAATGATTTTAATATTTTTTTAAAGATTTTTAAGACTAAAAAGTTATAATATTTAAATACTCAAATTAAAAACTACTTTATTAAAATATTTATTTTATACAAGTTACCAGATCTGTTGTGCTACTTACTCAATTTTACTCTTAGAAATCAAAATGTTTGAATATTTTGTTATTGTATTATAGAACTTTTCTCGATGTTAATAATAATAAGGTAGTGATTGCCAGCCTATGAACTTGATAATCATGATAGATCAAACATGGACAACTCTCTAATAAATATGTTGATAATATGGATGAATATTGGATTAAAACTACCTAGTTGAGTTTCATTGATTTGAATTTGATTGATATAAATCAAATTTAAATATTTTTAATTTAAATCTAATACGATGATGTAATAAATTTGAATCAATTTGAATTTAAATACATTAAATTTTTTCGAATAAAATAAGGATAGATTGATATTGAAATTTATTTACAAATTATTAATATATATAAAACAAAAAATACACAATATTTCAATTTTAAATTGTTATATTTATTGTAAAATTTATTATTTATAATCACAATTAAAAAAATCAAAACAATCAAAAATATATCTGTATAATTATTAAATTATTATAAATATTTATATTTATTTTTAAGCTAAAATAATAATCTAATGTAATTACAATATGCATAATATTTAAATATAACGCATTATATATATATATATATATGTCAATCGGATACAACAAATTATAAAATATGTCAATCTGAATTCGAACAGATTGTATACTTTTCAATCTAAATCCAATCTGATTTGAATCCGTCGGATCTGATCAGATTTCTCAATTTAAACAATTCGTACAACACAAATTATAACTCTTAAATGAAATGGTGATAATGTGTTTTGTAAACATTGAAACATAAAAGGAAAACTATAATTTTACACATAAAAATTTGTATTATGATTATTTAAAAACTAAAGAACAAAATTATCCTCAATGTTAACAATATATGAGAGATATATTGTGAGCACTACTAATGAGCTCAACGTTAACACATTATATCAAACATAAATATTACTTACTAATGATACAATACCACTAGTTCATTAAACATTTACATGATTCTCATGAATTATCACCCTTGAATATAATAATATTTGGTAAGCGTTAAAGAATAAGAGCAAAATACATATGTAAAGTACATCCTTCCATAATTAGCCTTTAAATCCCAATAAAATTTATCTATCCAATAATATATTTAAGGATTCAAAATCAATTAGTGACAAAAAGAGTAGTTGCTTATTCTTGGTGTTGCCTCTACAATAAAAGTGTTGAAGATTTGTTTCATGTTATTATAGGGTACAAAAATGCTAGATAGGTTTGGAGGTATTCAATTTTTTCAGCTACTATGGAGAGGATCATAGGATGGCTATTTGTAGAGTTATGGAATGTCATATGGTTACAATATTCTAAATAGGATACATCTCGTTTTTATTATCTTGCATGGGTTGTTTGACATAATCGAAATGAGGTATTGCATGGAAGAAAAGGAAGAAAGCCCGATCATATCATTTATTGAGTGCCTACTAAGTAGAAGGTACCAAGTAGAAAATAAAGGGACTTAAATAAAAAGACTACCAAGTAGAAGTTACCGCCTTTTGGAAGAATCAAAGTAAATATTGATGTTGCACTTTTGACTAGTGAGAAAAGAATTGGTATGGGCTATATTGCTAGAGATGCGATAGGTAAATCACTTAGTATTTTTTCATTGTTTGTGAATAATCTTTTTTGGCCTTGGTGGCTAAACTAAAAGCCTTGGCTTTGGCTTTGCGTATTGTTGTACAAAATCGTGAGGATTGATCTTTTTGAGTCTAATGCATAACTATCTGTTTCATTGATTTTGAGTAGAGATGATAATTCTACCCTTAGGGATGCTATCACATAGGAGATTTGAAAAAGGTGTGAGATAGGAACTTTTCTTTTCGATTTAAACCTAGGGAGCACAATCGAGTGGCTCATGTGATTGCTAGTTTGTCTCTTATGATCTTTGAGTTTTTGAACTTTATAGATGAGATTCCTGATGTACTTAGGGAAATTTTACTTTTGGATGTAAATGATAAGGATATGATTGTTATAGATGTAGCTACTCAGGTTTAAACATAATAGGTGTGTTTTGTTAATAATAAAAAAAGATTCAAAATAAAAAAATCTTTTCACCTTCTCCCTTAATGCCTCTTATTGCCACACCATCAGTCTTCCATAGCACTGCCAGTCCTTCAATCCATTAACACCACTATTTGAATATTCCTCTAATCCTTCAGTTCGCCATAACTACAAGTCCTTTGGTTTTCCAACACTACTAGTCGGACAATCCTCTAGTCTGTCAACACCACCAATTGGATAGTCCTTTAATCTACCATCATCGACAATCCACAATCTTCTAGTTTACGAGTCCTCTAATCTGCTAGCACCTCCATCGTCAACAACAGCCACCCACTTCATTGTTAATAAATTGTTTGTCAAAGATAGTCGCCCACTACGTGTTGGATCATAAACTTGATTTATTATTTTCTACAAGTTACTTATTATTACTTTTAGATTATTTTAGTATTTTGTAGGTGTGAGACTAATTAATGTAAGTAGTTGAAAAAATAATTTAATGAGTGGTTGTGAGGTGTAGAGAAGTGTTTTTAGAAGCCTATAAATAGAACTTGTCTAGGACCATTTGGAATCAAGAAAAATTAAGAGCTTCTAAGAAAGTGAATAGGCAAAGCCTAAATAAGAGTGATTTGTATCTTGTATTTTGAGTGAGAGTGCTTTTGTAATATTTCTTTGAGTTTGAATAAAATCTGTTTGTGTGAGTGTTTTATTTCTAACAAAGTGGTATTAGAACCAAGTTGGAAAATATACACTATTGCATATCAAATCATAGGTCTCAACGAGAAGAATCTGACGCTGTAAGAATCTCCTCGATTGGAGTTTAGATGCATCACCACGTGTCGTTGGAAGAGTACTGCTAGAAATCGAGTTGACTCATCTAGTTTTTCCAAGTCAGCCGAGTTGGAGCCATCGATAGAAAAAAATTGAACTTTTTTTAGAGTTCCTTCCAAGTTTTTTTGGCATTCCAGATTCATCCGTGTGATCGGATTTTGCAAATTCTCATCATATTGAGAGATATGGAAAATGGTATGGTACCATTACAAGTCCCAATACTCAACAACAACAATAACTATGATAATTAGAGTATCAAAATGAATGCACTTCTTAGATCACAAGATGTGTGGGATATCATAGAGAAATGCTATAATGAGCCTACAGATGATGTTGCTCTTGCTGCTCTTACACCTGATGAAAAGACAACTTTGAAGGATTCAAGAAAGAGAGACAAGAAGGCTCTCTATCTCATCTACCAAGTATTTGATGATAATAGCTTTGAAAAGATTTTGAGTGTAAGCTCTTCTAAGGAAGCATTGGAAAAGCTGTAAACCTCATACAAAGGAGTCAAAAAGGTGAAGAAGGTCTGTCTCCCAACATTAAGAGGTGAATTTGAATCCTTACACATGAAAGTATATGAGTTTATTTCAGATTATTTCTCAAGGGTAGTAGTTGTTTCTAATGAATTAAAAATAAATGGTGAAAATTTAGACAATGTGAAGATAATAGAGAAGATACTTCGTTCGTTGGATTCCAAATTTGAGCACATCATCATGACGATTGAAGAAACTAAAGAATTGGAAGAAATGATGATTGAGCAACTCTAAGGATTATGGAAAGCATACGAAGAGAAGCATAAGAAGAAGCAATGGTTTACTAAGCAACTACTCAAATTGTAACTCAAGGATATACATGAAAACCAAGGCAATGTTAGAAACCAATGTGACCAAGGCAGAGGTGGAGGTCGTGGATGAGGTGGAAGTCGCGGTGGTGGGCGAGGTTGGAATTACAACAATAACAATTCTGAAAACAACTATGAGAAAGGAGAAAGCTGAACAAGAGGCCATGGAAGAATTAATCCAAACTCGAGGTATGATAAATCTCAAGTTTGATGCTATAATTTTCAAAAGTTTGGGCATTATGCTTCAGAATATAGAGCTCCTAACAACAAAATTAAGGAGAAGGCCAACTACGTGGAGGATAGGATAGATGGAAAATAAACTATTCTTCTAGTAGGAAAGGAATTTGATGGTGGCCAAGAAAATTCCTATTATCTTGATAATGGTGCAAGGACTCACATATGTGGAAGGAAAGATATGTTCTTAGAGCTAGAAGAGTCAATAAGCGGAAATGTTTTGTTTAGAGATGATTCCATAATAACAGTGAAAGGGAGAGGTAACATCCTTACCATCTTGAAAGATAGAAAACATCAATTTATTTCCAATGTCTACTATGTGCCCAATATGAAAAGTAACATCTTGAGTTTAGGACAACTGTTAGAGAAAAGTTATAATATTCATATAAAGGATTATAATCTTTCTATAAAAGATGATAAGAATAACTTCATTGCTAAAGTGTCATTGTTAAAAAATAGAATGTTCTTGATCAACATACAAAATGATGTTGCAAAGTGCCTAAAAGCTTGCTACAAAAATGCATCGTGGCTTTGGCATCTTCAATTTGGGCATCTCAATTTTGGAGGTCTAAAGATGCTATCTAAGAAGGAGATGGTGAAAGAACTACCTTACATCAACCATCTTGATTAGCTTTATGAAGGGTTTCTCTTCAGAAAGCAATTCGGAAAAATATTTTCAAAATAGTCAGAGTCAAGAGCCAAGAAGCCCCTTGAGCTCATCTATACCGATGTGTGTGGTTCGATCATCTCTCAGTAAAAATAATTATTTTCTTCTCTTCATTGATGAGTTTTCAAGAAAAACTTGGGTATATTTCTTGAAAGAGAAGTCAGAAGTTTTCGAAGTCTTCAAGAAGTTCAAAGATGTAGTGGAGAGAGAAAGCGGTAGAAAAATCAAAGCCATGAGATCTGATCGAGGTGGAGAATTTACACCCAGGGAGTTTCAAAAGTTCTATGAAGCAAATGAAATTTATCGACCAATGATAGTTCCTAGATCCCCTAAGCAAAATGGTATGACGGAAAGAAAGAATAGAACAATCCTCGACATGGCATGAACCATGCTTAAAAGAAAGAAATTACCCAAGGAATAATTTTGGGCAGAAGCAGTGGCATGTATAGTCTACTTGTCAAAATGATATCCAACAAGAAGTGTATGGGGAAAGACACTGAAAGAGGCATGGAGTGGAAGAAATACTGACATTTACCACATGAGAATCTTTGGAAGTGTAACCCATATTTATGTTCCAAACAAGAAAGGAACAAAGCTTGGTGATAAAAGAAAGAGTTTTATCTTTATCGGCTATGATTCTGATTTGAAGGGCTAAAAACTGTACAATTCAAATAATAAGAAGATTGTGATAAGTCGAGATGTGGTATTCAACAAAGAAGGAGAATGGGATTTTAAATCTTATGCAAAGGACTTCAATTTCTTTCCTCAGTTTGAAGAAGATGAGCAGACAATAAAAGGAGTAACTAGGTGAACCTCAACAAGATCTTGAAACTCCACCCACTTCACCAACATCAACCAAACAAGGAGACTCATCATCTTCATCATCATCAAGTGAAAGTCAAGATGAAAGAGTTGTGTCACACACACGAAGTATTAGAGATCTCTATGAGGTAATCGAATGACAAGAAAACCTTACATTATTTTGTCCGTTTGTCAATTGTGAACCAGTTTTCTTTCAAGAAGTAGTACAAGATAAGAAATGGAGAGATGTAATGGACCAAGGAATCAAGGCCATCGAGAAGAATGACACATGTGAACCCACCTCACTTCCCAAGGGACATAAGGCGATATGTGTCAAATGGGTGTATAAAACAAAGCAAAATGCTAAATGAGAGATTGAAAGGCACAAGGTGAGCCTAGTTGCTAAAGGCTATAGTCAAAAGGCTAGAATTGACTATGATGAGGTATTTTCTCCTATTGCTCAATTGGAGACTATTAGACTAATAATTTCTTTGATAACTCAAAATAAGTGGAAGATACATCAAATGGATGTAAAATCTGCCTTCTTAAATTGATTTCTTGAAGAGGAAGTATACATCTAATAACCATCAGGCTACAAAGTCAAAGGCCACGAAGACAAGATGTTGAAGTTGAATAAGGCTCTTTACGGGTTAAAACAAGCACCAAGGTAATGGAATTGTTGAATCGACAAGTACTTACAAGAGAATGGCTTCAACGAATGTCCCTACGAGCACACTCTATATATCAAGATGAAAGATGGAGATATTTTGATCGTGTGCCTCTATGTGGACAATTTGATCTTCACTGGAAGTAACCCAAGCATGTTCAATGAATTCAAGGAAGTGATGATGAAGGAATTCGAGATGACAAACAAAGGGCTCATGTCATACTACCTTGGCATTGAAGTTAAAAAACAAAAGGATGAAATTTTCATTTCATAGGAAAGCTATACAAAGGAGATCTTGAAGAAGTTCAAGATGGAGAATTGTAAGCCGATAAGCACACCGATGGAATATGGAATCAAGATGTCCAAACATGAAGAATGCAAAAGTGTAGATTCAACATTCTTCAAAAGTTTGGTAGGAAGTCTATGCTATCTAACTTGCATGAGGCCTAATATTCTTCACACAATTGGATTAGTTAGTCGCTACATGGAATCTCCAACAACCACCCATTTTAAAGCCGCAAAGATAATTTTTCGCTATTTGATAGGTACAATTGACTTTGGCTTGTTATATTCAGTTTCTAATGATTACAAGCTTGTTGGATATAACGATAGTAATCAGGATGGAGATATAGATAATTGAAGAAGCACTACTGGATTCATATTTTTTATGGGTGATACTGCTTTCACATGGATGTCAAAGAAACAATCAATTATCACATTGTCCACTTATGAAACAGAATATGTTGCTACTACATCATGCACTTGTCATGAAATTTGGCTTATAAATCTATTGAAGAAGATAAGCTTGAAACAAGAAGAGCCTCTATAGATGTTCCAGGCCACTTCACTAATTTTTTTTGATTTTGGTCAATAATTACCCTTTTTGATCACTCTTCGGTCCAAGACAGACTCAGGTTGAGGAAGCATTGTAGAATTATTTGAGATAGGAGGTAGGATCGCGAGGGGTGGTGTGTAATGCCCCAAGTGTCTCTTAAGCCAACTAACATGTAAGACATTGTGTATCTGGGAATCAGGAGGCAATTCCAGCCTATATGCTTCTGCCCCAATTTGTGCTGTGATTTTGTAAGGCCCATAAAAATGTGAAGCTAACTTTATGGCAGCTCGGAAAGCCACAGATGTTTGTCTATATGGTTAAAGGTGGAGGTATACATAATCTCCTACTACAAAGGATACTTCCCTATCACGCAAGCATTCATCCACCAACTGAACTTTGGAAGTGCCAGGAATGTAGGCCAATAAACGAGGGGATGGGTGGCCATAAACTACCTCAAATGGTGTCATTCTTGTGGAAGAATGTGTCGATGTATTATAACTATATTCTGCCCAAGGAAACCATTCCATCTATTAGCTTGTTTGTTCTCTAGTAAAACAAAGTAGATATTGTTCCAAGGTACGGTTGACTACTTTTGTCTACCCATCAGTTTGAGGGTGGTAACTTGAACTCATACATAACTTAGTATCATGTAGTCTGAATAGGGCTTTCTAGAAGGAACTTACAAATATTTTGTCTCTGTCACTGACTATTGAAGTAGGAATTCCATGTAAGCATACTATGTTTACCAAAAAAGCCTTAGCAACAGTTAGGGCAGTGAAATGATGTCTCAAATCTATGAAGTGGGCATATTTGGTCAAGCGATCCACTACTACCATAATCACTGTATGTCCTTTGGAAGGGGTAGCCCTTCGATGAAATCCATTGAGATATCTGTCCAACTTTTATCGGGAATTGGTAGGGGCTGCAATAATCCAGCTGGTTTCATACAACCATACTTGCACCTTTGACATATATCACATGAACGTAGGAATCTTTTCACACCTTACTGCATGTTGGGCCAAATAAAATTTTATTTGATGCGGGAAAGTGTTTTGTGGAATCCGAAGTGCCTTGCTATTGGTGATGAGTGACAATCAACCATAAGCTGAGTAATTAGGGAGGATTGTGGGTTTAGATAAACCTTGTCTTTTTTGAACCAAACCACATCACGTTGGCAAAAAAATGTGTCCCTCCCGTGGAGATTCTGGCTTGCAGTTTCTCATAAAATGGCTCTTGTTGGACTTCTTTTTGGAGGCTAGACCACCAGGCTTCCTGGGGTTGCAAGATGGATATCAATTGAAATTCCACCCTTCTTGACAATGAATCTGCTGCCTGATTCTCTGAGCCCTTCTTGTATTCAATCTGATAGTCATACCCGAGCAGCTTAGGTAACCATTTTGCTTGAGCTAGGGTGGTAATCCTTTGCTCTAAAAGGTATTTAAGGCTTCATTGATCTGTGCGCACGATGAAAGGTTTTCCCAACAGATAGAGGCGCCACTGCTTGATAGCTTTCGCCACAGCCAACATTTCCCCTTCATAAGTTGACAGAGCCAAAGCTAACCCTTTGGGGGCAGCACTGTAATAAGCCACTTGATGGTTTTCCTAGGTCAAAACTGCTCCTAGCCCTATGCCACTAGCCTCACATTCAATGACAAATAGCTGAGTGAAGTTAGGTAACCTTAGAACAAGAGAGGAAGTCAGTGCTTCTTTCAATTTTTGAAAGGCCTGAGTTGTAGCCTCATTCGACTGAAACCCTTCCTTTCCTACTAGGGAGGTGAGAGGTGCTGCTATCCCACCAAAGTGCCTAATAAATTTTCTGTAATAGCTAGCCAATCCTAGGAACTCTCTGACCCCTTTGCTGTGGTTGGGGTTGGCCATTCCATAACAACTCGAATTTTTGTAGGATCCATAACAACCCCTTGTTCTTATATTAGGTGCCCTAGGTATTCTACATGCAATACACCAAAATGGCATTTGGAAGGTTTAACAATTAAACTATTAGTTGCTAACACCTGTAAAAAAATTTGTAGATGCAATGTATGATCCTTCCATGATTGAGAATACACTAAAATGTCATCAATGAAAACCAATATAAACTTCCTGAGGTAAGGTCTGAAAAAATCATTCATTAAACTTTGAAAGGTGGCTAGGGCATTAGTGAGGCCAAAAGGCATCACAAGGAACTCATAGTGGCCTTCATGTGTTCAGAATGCTATTTTTGGGGTATCTTCTTCACGAACCCTGATCTGATGATACCCTGATCGAAGATCTAGTTTGGAGTATACCCTGGCTCCATACAATTCATCCAATAACTCATCTATAACCAGTATAGGGTATTTGTCTTTGATAGTAATGGAATTCAAAGATCTGTAATCCACGCAAAATCTCCAAGTTCCATCAGTTTTTCTTACTAACAATACTGGTGATGAGAAGGGGCAGTTTCTTGGTCTAATCAAGTTGGAGTGTAGGAGCTTTGATACCATTTTTTCTATCTCAGTTTTCTGGTAGTAAGGGTAACAGTAGGGTCTTACATTTACTGGTCTTGTTCCTAGTTGCAGAGGAATACAGTGATCATGTAATCGTTTAGGAGGAAGACTGGTGGAAGGTTCAAACACTTGAGGGAATGCAACCAATATTTCACTTATCTCAGGTAAATGAGTTCTTGTTTGTCCTCCCCAGGGTTTATTGGAAAGTATCTGAAGGAAAAACCCTGTATCTAGCAAGTTATAGGTTTCCTTACAGGTTAGGGTTGTAATGTTTGTGTGCCCTAATCCTTGAAGCTTATGAGAAGTACCTTTCTCCTGGAAACTGATGGTTAGCTTCTTATAGTCCATCTCTATAGGACCCAAAGTCTCAAGCCATTGGACACCTAAAACTAGTTGGCATGCTGCGACATGAAGGACATAGAAATATGTAGTTACCTGATACCCTTGTATGGTAAGGCTAAGGTTGCAGCATTTCCCTGTGCATTCCACCTTCTCACGATTGGCCACCATTACTTTCAGCTTCTTTCCCTTGGTGATAGTTATTCCATATTGGAGAGTAAGATCTTGATCAATGAAATTGTGAGTACTTCCTCCGTCAATCAGCACTAGCACTTTTTTTTAACTTCCTCATTACCCGTTATGGTTTGAGGATATTCAACTCCTGCTATAGCATGAAATGAGATTTCAGGCATTACCTCTGGTAATTCTTGTTACAACTTTTCTTCAGAGTTTCCTGAGAGATTTTTTTCCATCTCCTCTATCATAAATAGTTGTGGACGTGCACAATGGTGGCCAGTTGTGAAATTCTCATCATAGTAGTAGTATAGCCCCTTATCTCGACGCTCACGTGCCTCATGATTAGTGATGCGACGAAAGGTAGTAGCTGAGGCAATGGGTGCTAAGTTGGTTCGTTGTTGGGGTAGGGGTCCTAACACACCAATAGTAGGGTTGGTGGAGGTCCGTGCTGCCACAGAGGATGTTGGGTATCATAGATATTGAATAGCCTTCCTATGGAGTAGATTCTTTTCTTCAATAAATCTTGCCACCCCTATAGCTTCAGCAAACGTTCATGGCTTCTTAATTTTTACTTCAATTCTGATCTCATCTCTTAATCCAGCGATGAAACAGCCTATCAAAAATTCTTCTGGAAGACTATTGATGAGTGCTCAAAAACCACTAAAATTACTATGATTTTATGCACATTAATTGATTAAAAAATATATATATTTATATGTTTTATCATATATTTATATAAATTTGTCTTTTTCGGAATCATGGGTATTTTTATTGTTTTTCAGGTATTTTGACTTAAAAACATAACTTAAAGACTCAAATAGAAATACTGGAAGCAATACATCACATAATCAGAAGACTCCTTGAGATTGTAATTAAAACTTTAAAATTTTGGAGATAGTTTCAGAATTTTTTTTTAATATTTTTTAAAGTTAAAATAACATAATCAATATTAACCAAGAGTTCTCTCAAGAAAAAAATGGTGGGGCAAAGGCTCCTTAAAAACCATCATGCTAGACAGAACAACGTTCTTAGGAAAGACTAGTGGCACAAAGGCTTCCAAGAACTAGTCTCCTAGACAGAACTCTTTTAGATCTTTACTTTTCATGTTATTAAAGTTAAGTTAAGTAAAAATTTAAGTTAATTAAGTAAAAGAAAATCTAAGTTAATTAAGTTAAGTTAATTAAAAAGCTAAGTTAGTTAAGTTAATAAAAAAAATCTAAGTTAATTAAAAAACTAAGTTAATAAAAAAAATCTAAGTTAATTAAAAAGTTAAGTTAATTTAAGTAAAAATCTAAGTTAATTAAGTTAAGTAAAGTAAAAAATCTAAGTTAATTAAGTTAATGAAAAATCTAAGTTAATTAAAAAGATAAGTTAATTAAGTTAGTAAAAATCTAAGTTAATTAAGTTAAATGAAAATTAAGAGAGAAAAAAAATAAAGAAAAAAAAGAAAAATAAAATAAAAATTAAATTAAAATAAAATAAATTAAATTAAAATTGAAAAAGATAAAATAAAATAAAATTGAGAAAGGTAAAAGCAAAAAACAAAATTGAAATTTTAAATAAAAAATTAAAATTAAATGAAAATTAAAAATTAAGTTTTATTTTTATAATTTTTATAATTTTTATAATTTTATTTATTTATTATTTATTTTTATTTTTAATTTAAAATTTATTTAATTTTTTTTATTATTTTTTTTACTATTTATGAACGGTAATTTTATTACACTATTAACGCTATATTATTTAAAAAAAAAATTAATTTTTTTAAAAATTGTTTTTTTACTATTCATGAATGGTAAATTTATTTTACTATTTACACTATTTTAATTTTTTATCTTAAAATTGTTTTTAATTTTTTTTGTTTACTATTTATGAACGGTAATTTTATTTTACTATTCAACTATATTATTATTATTATTTTTTTTTTAACTTAATTTTTTTTTACTATTCATTAACGGTAATTTTATTTCACTATTAAAGCTATATTATTTATTTATTTTTTATCTTAAAATTTTTAATTTTTTTATTATTTTTTTACTATTCATGAACGGTAAATTTTTTTTACTTCAAATTTCAAATTTTTAAATTATTTTACTATTAAAAAAAATATTTTTTTTATTTTTTTATTTTTTATATTTGTTTTTATTTCTTATTTCTTATGAAATTTGAAATTTGATTATTTTTTTTTATTAAAACAAAAAAAGTCACAATTATTTACAGCACAAAAATGTTTTTAAAATTTTGATAAATAATTTAAAAAACGCTATTCCTTCCCCGGCAACGGTGCCAAAAACTTGATGAGCGAAAACCGGGATCGCCAATTCTTGCCAATACTTTGGTTTTAATATTTATAAAACTCTCGCAAGTGCACGAATCATTTCGAAGAAAATGATAAGTATACTCCTAAGGTCGATCTAAGGAAGGAATGTATGTGATTTTTAATTTATTATTCAAACTTTTAAAAACGAAATTAAATCCTAAACATCGTGTCACAATATTTTTGGATTTTGTATTTTTAATCTACTTACATAAAATTAAACATAGATTCAATAAACATTTATGCAAGTTTTATCTTTTATAATAGTGGAGTATTTATGGATATAATAACTAAGTTAATTATGCTTGCTTATATTATTTAGGTTATTAAAGATATGAATTGATATTTTTTGATTCTCCCTTTTTTATATGAATACCACCTTTGGTGGGGTTAGATATTCTTTGTTAACTAAACAAATCAATTAACACTTATAGGTGGGGTTGATAACTAATTTGCTTAATTAAATTAATTCCTTTTTCTAAGAGATTGAAAATGAACCATTTAAATGACACCTTTGGTGGTGTTAGACAATTTAAACTTTATTCAAGTTGTCCAAATTAAACCTAAGAATTTAGTTATCCGAGTACTAACTTTCAAGTTTTAAAACCACCACTGAAAACATGTTGTCAATACATTTTCAGATAATAATTCTTATAAAAACTTTTGAAATAGAGCTTCACTCTAACTACCAGGCGATTGTACTAACAAATAAAAGAGTACTACTCTAAATCAGAACGGATAACTAAACCTTAAAATCTAATTTTCAGGTTTAAGTTTGTAATGAAAAATAATATATTTCTCTCTAACATTCTTAATATAAAATCTTGAATAAAAACAAAATCAATTCCTTTTAGAGATTTTTACCTATTTAATGTTTCGCAAGCATAACAACGTTATTATTACATCATGTTTACTAACACCCAGCAGAGTTAAATTTAATCACAGACAAATTAAATATAACATATAAGAATAAAGCATAAAAAATAACTGTAAAGAAATTAAATCCTTACAGAACTTTGATGATATTCTCGTTGCTGGAAAACCTCCAAGCGGAATTTGCACTCCTATTTATTGAATCAAAAAACTAATAACTTACAAAAACATAACTAGTTCTTCCCAAAAAGGGAAGAACTCTAAAACTAAGAGAAATTAACTAAGAAAAGCTAAAAACTAAGAAAAACTAAAAAAACTAAAAAATCTAAGAAAAGAGCGAAAGAAAGAGAGAAAAGAATGTGTTTTGAGGTGTGTTTAGAAGTGAAGGGAAGGGGGTATTAATAGGTGAGGATGGAGAGAAAAAGTGAGTGAAAAAATGTGAAAATGCAGAGTGTAATTGTTGAGGTCATTGATGACGTCATGGGGGCGGCTGCGCGCAAAAATGGGGCGAAATGGGCATCGGCGCACGCGGGGCTCGGCGCGGCTGGGCGGCACGGTGGCGCAATTTTCTCCTTTTTGACATTTTTGACCTTTTGACCCATTTTGTCCAATTTTTCCATATTTGTTGACCTTTTCCCATTTATTTATTATTATATTTGTGATGTATTGCTTCCAGTATTTCTCTTTGAGTCTTTAAGTTACTTTTTTAAGCCAAAATACTTGAAAAACAATAAAAATACCCATGATTCCGAAAAATACAAATTTATTTAATATATGATAAAACATATAAATATATATATTTTTAATGAATTAATCTGCATAAAATCATGGTAATTTTAGTCCTTTTTGAGCACTAATCAACTATCCACTCTGTGAGAGAGTTTCTCAAATGTTTCCTGGTAAGTAGCTACACTTGAGGTATGTTTGAGTCTGGTTAGGGCTTTAGAGGGATCTTTATAATCAGTTGGGCCAAATCTCAACTGTATAGCTTGGATGAATTCCTCCCAAGTGAGTGCTCCACGTAACTTGGTGATCCATCTATGCCACTGTAAGGCAATACCATCCAAATGAAACGATGCCAACTGCACTCGTTGTTCTGGTGTAGTATTTGTGAATTCAAAGTATTACTCGGCTTTGTATATCCACCAAGTGGGTCCTTCCCCTACAAAGGTAGGAAATGATAGTCTAAAGTGGGAACATGGTGGTTCATTAGGGTTTCTGAACCCACCATTTGGGTGTGGGTTTTCTTCTCGTGCGAACGGGTTTTCTTCAGGTAAATTCTGAGTGGTGCGAAGTCCTTATAACTTGGTGAGCACAGCCTGTAAGGTTGCGCCTATCTGATCGAAGCTTGATTCATGCCTTGCTAGGGTTTCCATTACTTCGCTGCGAAACTCAACGTTGGATTTACCCCTAGTGTCTATGGCTTTCATACCATTGTTAGGGTTTTTAATTTATTAACAGAGCTGAGGAAGAAGATGACACGTAAAGAGGGAAAAATAAGCCTTGATTCTCATTAACTTTCTCTGGATTCTTTGGCCCTTTATATAGCCTTACATATCAGATTTATTGAAGGGAAATTACATAGATTAATAGAAATCAGTTGGATCGTAACAGACAAATAGTGGGAATGGTATGAGCCTACCTTTGCGCCCTTCACACCTGTCAGAGATTCTTATAACAGCTTGAGTGGTCCTCCCTAACAGATTAGAGTGTTCCCCTCCTCCTCCGAGCTCGATCGTGACTCTGGGTTGGAGCCATATGACTCTTGGTGCATTTTAGCATCCATCACATAGACAACTCAATGACATTCTTCAGTTGATCGACTTCTCTCAATAAGCTACACCATTAAAAAGAAGTGTGGAACCAACGACATACAATGCTAAACCATAAGTCTACTAAGATTCTAACTTCAAGCCAGAGTAGCACATTCTATTATTTCTTAAGCCCATTCATTTCTTTCAGTGTAGTGTAGTGTAGTTACTGTGCTCTTCCATCTATTCTCTATTGCAAGTTATTATCTGTACATCTAGACCATTCATTTATATTATACAGAATTGTACACAGTACATCAATCATATATTTTCTTTTTTTCCATCTCTATCATTTCTATCTATTAGTTTTACATTGCATTCTCACCTTAGTAAGAGATCTATGTAGCTGGACCGACAATCTCTAAGGGACCTCGTGACTTGGCATAAGCACTACTGCAACGATAAAATATGTAAGAGTTATGATGTGGTACACCTAAACTATGAAAAGCAAAACAAAAAACATTAAATTTTATTAATTCAGGGCAACAAATATAGTGGATTGCAAGGAAAGAAAAAAATGATGAAAAAGAAAGAAACAAAGTTGATAACCATTGAATTGCTGCATGTATAGAACTTAAAAATTACAAAGGAAAGGGATAACACCAAGTTAAAACTTACAAGACGACCCAATGGAATATATATGTGTGTGTATATATATATATGAGATAAATCATAACCCAATGAAATAAAGGAATGAGAATACACGACAAAGTAAACAAAGTTATGTCATAAAGTTCTTTCTCTCTCTCAGGATTTTTTTTCATCTTTATCATTTGTATATAGTGACCTTTTATTTGTATATAGTGACATGCCCATGTAAACGCTTATGGCGGCCTACTTTCTGCTTAGTTAGTTCATATGTAATGTTTATCAAATCATGTAATCATCATGTATCCAGGTCTCAGAGCATATAACTTGCCACATACATGAAATGTCATATATATACTCTTTCAATGAGGAAGATACAGAATCCAATTCAATTATTTATATTTTTACTTCTCACTACAAATCACTAAAATCCTGAACACTTGAAATTCTTTGCAAACAATTGACACCGTCTGTGGGAACTTAAATCTTTCTAGTCCGTAGATTGCATTTGAGACCTGATCATATACTAAGAGAATTAGCTTGTGTTTTTGGGATTTATACAATGTCAAATGGATTGTTCACCTATGATCAACAAATAGATAGACAAACTCGTCCCTTTGGCTCAAGAATTTGACCTTCACGAAAAGGCACCTTCTTCCTTGCCCTTCAGGCTGTTGATAAATCATGATTTGATAACTACTTCATCTCGCAAAAACCAAGTATCGACCCTTTGTGATATGAATGGGTCCGCACAAGAAAAGTGACAGTTGGGTACTTCTCCAACTTGTAGTTCGGATAACACTCCATTTGAAAGAGATGCTATGATAAAAGGACTTCAAAGATAAATAACAGAACTAAAACATGCTTCAATACACTACTACAAAAAGTACATATGACCTCGGTTTTTAATCGTGGCCGTAGGTCTATGACCATAGTTATAAGAATCGAGACCTAAGTGAGAAAGACCATAGGTACCCCTTATGGCCTCGGGTTTTCTAATAATCGAGGCCATAGGGTATACATAAATTAAAAAATATATAATTAATAATTACAATATTAAAAATCAATATAAATTACAATAAATTTATTAAAAACGATATTAAAAATCATATTATATTAAAATTAAAAGTATAATTACATTCGAGAGTTTATTATACACTAAAACATAATAAAAACTTACTATTACAAACTGACTTTTTACTATTAATTACAAACATAAATATGCTACAAAAATGATTATAATGATAATTCCTACTTTTCAGCTAATTAAAAAATCTCTCAAGTCTTTCTTGACTACATCTTCTGTAAATGATATTCTATTGCATCTTTTGCCAACTGAAATATTTCTCTCCTACCTGAATCACTTGCAATATTAAGCAAGAATAATAACCAACTAAATTGTAATTATAGAAAAAAATTTAACATCCTCAAACATCCCACTTTCATACACAGTTTCCATTGCAGCCTCTGTGGTTTCCCTACGGTCAATGCTCAAACGAAGTTTGACATATATCTTCTTACTTCTAGTTCCATTACATACATCATTTACAAGAGCATTCGAGAGATTTCCAGCATCCAAATCATGTGAGGACTAGTTTACCAGCGCAGCACACCAGTACCAACGCAGCAGTACCAACACCAACACCAGCATCAACGTAGCGCACCAACATCAACACCAGCACTAGCACCAACATACCAACACTAGCACAACGCACCTTCAAGAAAAACAGAAGAGCATCAAAAAAAGTAAACAATTTGCAAAAAGCTATGAAACATTCCACATGTTTAAAGTAACAACAAACAATTTATAGGAAAATATTCTATGTTCATTTAGCCAGTCATACTTCAAATCATAGCATACACATAAAATTGCAATTCTTAAGTGACATTTCTTGAAATAAATAGAGTACATAACTACTTTTGACGTAAAAACCTGATAAGACATCATATAGTGTAATCTAGAGAAGATGATATTATCTGAAAGATCAATTTCAATTTATAGTTTCAGCAAAAGGCCAATAAGCTCCTTTTCCAAGCATACAAAAGCATCAAAATGGACTAAAATAAAATGAACTAGTGAGAAATTTCAGAGAGTACAATGCTTTACATTAAATACAACAACAAAGAAAGTAATAATTAAACACATAGTTTGAAGAGATACCACATAACCTCTATAAGAAGCCTGCACGGTTATTACAGCTTCCTCTAATATGAATTTATCAGGATCTTTAAAAGATGTTGTGTTAATAGTAGCTTGGGTAGGGCCATCGTCTTTTGCCACTATATTTTCTGATCCCACTTTATCATTAACATCCGTTGCAACCAAGGGTGGTGAAATCAAGAGAGTATCCGTAGTTAGGTAAGACACATATAAATTTGAAGATACTAGATTTTCTTCTTTGCTTACGGTTTTCTTTGCACAAAAATCACAATAAAAATGCTTTAGTTTAGCTAGCATACTACTACAATCCAAAGCTAAAAAATGTCTTAATCATGAAAACCCAAAAGCGCTTAAATGAAGAGTCAACTAAAAAACCAATGTATGAAGAAAATGTCTTAATCATGAAAACCCAAAAGCCCTTAAATGAAGAGTCAGCTAAAAAAATTCAATCTATGCCATTATTCATTAAATTCTCAATCCTCTCTATCTCCCAAGGTGGGAAGGAGAAAATTAGCATAAGAAAGAGATGACAACCCTACTAGGTTCTTGTAAACCCATTGTTTACAATAAATAAAAAGGGAAATAATTATCATTTGTGCACACCTGTAGATAATAAAAAATTCAAATACGTCTAAAATCTTAACCATGAAGTATTTTCCATCACAATATTTAAAAATGCATTTATAAACCACAAAAAATTACTGAATTACTTGTCTTAATCAAAACAATTGTTATTTCAGCTAGAATAAGTAAAACACTCAGCTTTTGGGATATCACTTTGTTACAGATTAGAATACCAATGCATTCATTTGTATCTAAAAATAAAATGGATGAAAACAACTATAAAAGAACATATTTAAATAAATATCAATCCAAACAAAAATATCCAACTCAACAGAGGAAAAAAAACATACATATGGTCTCGGTTTGTGCAAAATTCTGATTCTAGTTTTGGATTGATCTCGGAATGGGGCTTACATAATGTGGGGATAATAAAAATAAAAATAAATATAAGTATATCATGAAAAAATAGAAAGAATAACTCACTTCCTCGTAAATCTCTCCTTTGGCTCTCAACAACATAAGAAAAGCATTGATTAATGGCTCATCAGCATCATCTGGTAAGAAATTCACACGATTGACCAAAGAATCAATCAGCCGCCAAAATCCACCATAAAAAAATAAAAAATACATTTTAAATTTCCCAGAAAACAAAATATTCAAAATGGGTAAAGGATAAACTTAAACCTTATTGAAAGATGTCACATGTGGGATTGATCTCTAAATGAGACTTACTTAATGTGAGGATAATAACAATAAAAATAAATATAAGTATATCATGAAAAAATAGAAAAAAAATAACTCAATTCCTTGTAAGTCTCCCTTTTGGCTTTCAACAACATAAGAAAAACACTGATTAATGCCTCATCAGCATCATTCAGCAAGAAATTCACACGATTGACCAAAGAATCAATCAGTTTCCAAAACCCACCATAGAAAAATAACAAATACATATTAAATTTCCCAGAAAACCAAATATTCAAAACGGGTAAAGGATAAACTCAAACCTCATTGAAAGATGTCACATGTGAGATTGATTTTTCACCAGTAGTAGGTAGAGCACTAACAAAAGAGATAGTCTTAGAAACAAACTAGAACTGAACCAAAGACTGAAGCTTTACTCATATCTAACTTATGGGTTTGTTCTTAAAGGATGATACAAAAACAAACTAGAACTAAACCAAAGACTGAAGCTTTACTCAGATATACTTCTGGGTTAGTTCTTAAAGGATAATACAAAAACAAACCAGAATTGAACCAAAGACTGAAGCTTTACTAAAATCTAACTTCTGGGTTTATTCTTAAAGGATGATATAAAAACAAACCAGAATTGAACTAAACATTGAAGCTTTACTCAGATCTAATTTTTGGGTTTGTTCTTAAAGGATGATACAACAAGAACAGAGCGCAAACACATAGAAATGATCTAACTTGATGGTTTAGGACAGTGAGATGACGATGGTAAGAGGGACGAACGACTCGAGATTAGGCTGGGGAAGAGGAACGCGAGAGTAAACTTTGGTTCTCGAGATTAGGCTAGGGATTGGAATTAATATATTAAACATATGATATATATATTAATTAGTAAATAAAGTGAAAAAAAGAGAGGAAAAAAGAAGGGAGGGAGAAAAAAATTAATATATATATATTATAAAAGAAATAAAAATACATTAAATTAAATTAATAATAGAGAAAAATAAAAAAAAAATTGTAAAGTAATTTTTGTATTTTTTTAAAATGAAAGACATATAGTATTTTAATATTGAAAACTCTATTATTTTAATTATAATCACAGTCATTTAATAATTGTGACTATATAAATTTGTTTATCTATATTTAAATATTTTTTAAAATTTAACTTATAGCCACGGTTACTGATAAAACCGAGGGTACATGTATACCCTATAGTCTCGATTTTTATCAAACTGTTGCCAAAACCCTATAGCCTCGGTTTTTTAAAAAAGTAAGGCTAAAATCCTAAGATAGTATTAAATGTGTAATATATATGCGACCTAATGAATGTAGGTACCTTACTATGGGATAACGAGGTTATAGGGATTGCTTAACAATGGTCTGGGCCCAACGAGCTTGATAAAAACATACGACCTAGTCAACTAGAGCTCGTCGTTATTATTCTGGGAGGTCTTAAAGATCAAGACCTATTGAAATTGTAAGATCCTGATGTGACCTCGGTCCTACCCTTCTATGAGAGACCCAAGAAATCTACTTGGGAATCTGGAGAAATGTGTATATAACGTCCTTCTTTTATTTGTATATAGTGACATGCCAATGTAAATGCTTATGACGGCCTACTTTCTACTTAATTGGTTTACATGAGATGTCATATATATACTCATTCAATGAGGAAAATATAGGATCCAATTTAGTTATCTAAATTTTTACTTCTCACTATAAATCATTAAAATCCTGAACACTTGAAATTCTCTCCAAACAGTTACCATTAATGAGTACTACACCATTTGTAGAATCAGTATCCACTACAATAGCCTCTTCTTGACTCCCATATTCTCCATTTCCTTCTTTCTCTCCATTCTTCTCTTCAACTTGTAGTAAAAAGAATTTTAGATGACAAATAAAATGATGTGAAACAATTATGAACATTTGGTTCATATAAATAGCAACGTGGATAAGCATAGTGATAAATTAAAAATAGGATTATCATTTAAAGAAATAAATAAAATTATCATAATCTCATCAGTGTGTTTGAATACTGTATTTTTGACTAAAATACCTCTGATATTGAAATAAGGATGATAGATTCAGTAGGAAGAAAGAGGGAGATAGAGATAGACATAAATGGATGCAGTAGATGGAAGTAGAAGTCCAATATACAAAAACCATATTAGTACTAGAATACTATCAAGCTAAAAATTTAAGAGGAATGAATCGTAACAAGGGTTGAAAATGTTTACTTCTTATTGCGCATCTAAAGCCTTAATAAAATTAGCTTTTGAAAACAAGAAAACCTTAACTTCAGATGACATCTTAATTTTTTTAATACCTCATGAGTTGTGTCTCCATTTTCAAGGGGCTCTTCTTCATCAACTTGCATAGTCTTGAATGCCTCCACAACTATCATCCATGATTTATCAACATGGTTTAAGTATTCCTCTATTGGAGGATATACACCTCTAAAAAATAGAAAAGAAGAACATATCATTAATTTATTTGCAAACGTAAGGCCTAAAAAGTGGTTAAAAAAAGAATAACAGTATTTTCAAGTAATTTTAAATAAAATTCGGATAAGACTAAATTAAAGAGGCTTAAGACATGGCAACCATAAAAACAATAAGATTTAAAACATTAATAACTAAAAGGGAAAATGTGCCATGATGGAGCTATGAATATTCAAATCTGACACCAAAATGAAAAATTAAAGCAAACAGGGGCAAAAAAGGCTACCTTGTATATGCACATTTGGACTCCACAAAAAGAGAAACTTGTTAGTTCTTAAACAAGTTGGGATATTCTTCAGGATCAGCAAGAGACTCAGTAGAATATACAACTCTAAATTTACTAATGTTAGATCCAAATAAGTAAATAAACTACTTGTACTATACCCACAATAAAAGACACTATAACACATTTCAAAGGAAACTCAAAAATTGAAGAGAAATACAAACACTGAAAGAGAAAAGCTCTTAACTCACACTAAAACTAAGAATACAAAGACTTATTTTTTTTTATGGGATGATTAAACCAAATACAAGGTAGGATATTTATAGTACTCACCATGTAACCTATACCACATAAATATAAAACTAATAAATAATTCTAGCGACACAAATATCACATTCTACACACTTCTCTTTTCTCCATCCTTCTAGATTTTATCTTAAAAACAATTTCTTCAACCCCTCCATTTATTGAGTTGGTGTTAATTTTCAACAACTCCATTTATTGAGTTAATGTTAATTTTCAACAAATTTCTTCAACCATTTAATTTATTGAGTTAGTGTTGATTTTCAACACTCCCCTACAACACCAACTCTCACTATTTGTATTGTGCCAAGCTGACAATGAAACATTTTGAACTTACTAATGCTTAAGCTTTTTGTGAACAATTCCACAAATTGATCTTTTGTCTTGATATGCCTCATCTCAATTTATTCTTGTAGAACCTTTTCTCTGATAAAGTGATAGTGCACTTCAACTTGCTTAGTTTTTGCATGAAATGTTGGATTCTATGCCAAACCAATTGTCGACTGATTGTCATAGTATAATAGAACTACATAATCTATTGGATGTTCTAGATTATATATTAGCTGTATCAAACATGTACTCTCTTGAGCTGCCATTTCTACTACTCGATACTCAACTTTAGTGGTTGATAATGATATTGTCAGCTATCTCTTGCTACACTAAGAAATTGTTCCAAAACTAAGCTTAAACACATACCCAGTTATTGATCTCATGGTTCCATGATCTCTTGCATAGTCAACATCATAGTAATAAAATAACTTGTCGTCTCCACATTTCTTGTACAAAAGATCATAGTCAATTGTACTCTTCACATATCTCAATATTCGTCAAACTACTTCCAAATGAGACTTCTTTGGATTTTGCATGTATCGACTCATTACACTAACTGAATTAGAAATGTCAAGTTTAGTTAAGGTTAAGTAGATCAGAATGCCTACCAGTTTTTGATACATTTTCGCATCTTCCAAATCTTTTGCTTCATGTGCACACATTTTGGCATTTGGTTCCATCGGCGTCGAAATAAGTTTGCATTCAAGCATTCCAAACCTCTTCATCAAATCTTTGGAATATTTTTGTTGACAAAGAAATATTCCTTCTTGTGTGCGATCAACCTCTAGACCAAGGAAGTTCTTGAGTTGTCAAAGTTTCTTCATCTGAAAACGTACTGATAAATTCTTCTTTGTTTGAAGAATTTATGCCTCATCATCACCTGTTATGATTAAATCATCTATGTACATTAGTACAATAACTATCTTTCCTTTATTAGCTTTGACAAATAACTTGTAATTTGTAGGTGTTACTGAATAACCACTTTGTGTCAAAAATTTATCAATCTTACCATACCATGCCCTGGGTGAGTATTTCAATCCGTAAAGTTCTTTCCATAACTTAAACGTATATTCAAGATGATATTGGCTCTGAAAACCCATTGGTTAGATCATGTAGATCTCCCAATATAGCTCTCCATAAAGAAAAGCATTCTTCACATCCATCTGCCACAAATTCTAGTCTTTGTTGGCTGCAAGTGCAAGTAGGACTCATACACTTTTAATTTTCACCACCGGATTAAATGTTTCATTATAGTCTAGTCTGTACTGTTGAGAGAAACCATGAGCTACCAATCGTGTATTGTATCTATAAATTGACCCATCTGGGTGATGCTTTATCTTGTAAACCCATTTATAAGATATGAGTTTCACATCTCCTGATTTTCACACCAGATCCTAAGTTTGTTTTTGCTGAAGTGCAATGATCTTTTCTTTCATAGTTGTTATCCAATCAAATCTTTGTGATTCTTTTTTGAACATATCAGGTTCTATTATAGTTGCTTCATTAACTATGGCTGCATTGACATATTTAGGATTTTTCCTTTGTGTTCTTATTGACCTTCGAAGTTGAGATTGTGGAAATCTTCTTCATTTAGTTGTTGATATATACCAGTTTTCCAAGGATTCTGAGTTACTCTTTGTTCAACATCATCATCGTTTAGATCTTTAGATTCATTTGAACTTGATTAGAGTTGAATAGTATACTCCTCCATCTTTTATTGTAGCTTGTCTCCAAATTCTCTCGAGTCTAGCAACACCTCATTCTCTGAGTACCACCAAAAATATGATTCATCAAATATCACATCTCGTGAAGTGTAGCATCTTCCACTCATTGGATCGCAACATTTTCATCCTTTTCTCTAGTTTTCATATCCCACAAAGATACATTTAACATCTTTCTTGTCAAACTTGCTTTGTAAATGATCAGGAACAAATACATAACATACACAACCAAATATTTGTAAGTAGCTAACTGTAGGTTTCATATTCCACTATTTTTCAAAGGGTGAAACAAATCCTAACCTTGGTTGAGGAAGTCTATTGATCACAAAGGCTTCAGTCTTCATTGCTTTAACCTAAAAAATTCCAGGTACATTCTTTTCATGAGCATACTTCGACAAATTTTTGCAAGATGCCAATTCTTTCTCTCGGCTCCACCATTTTGTTGCGGTATGTTGGCACAAATGTACTGATGATGTATTCGACATTTCCTTAGGTATTGAGAAAACTTTCTTGAGTTATGTTCTCCATTGTTGTCTATGTGTAAGCAATGAATCTTCTTTCCTACTTCCCTTTTAGTTGAATCTCTGAACTATTTAAACTTAGAGAATGCGTTAGATTTTTCTTTCATATAAAACTCACACATACCTTGAGAATTCATCAATGAATGTCATCATGTATCGCATGCCACCAATTGATGGTTGCTTAACAAGCTCGAATACATCAGAGTGAACTAACTCTAATGTTCTTTTACTTTAAATATTGATTCCTTGTATGGTAATTGATGAGCTTTATTATATTGACATCTTGCATGGACCGTGTTTGTTATAGATTTTTATACATGTATACTATATTTGCATTTAATAGAAGATATTTGTAGTATTTTATTTTTATTGTTTCCACTATTATATTAAAAGCTTCTTTTTTCATTATTTTTGAATTCTTAAATACATATTTTAATATTTTTAACTCATTTTACATTCTATTCAATTTCTCATTTTTATTTATTACTTAAGAACCCAACAAATTTTCTTATATTATGTTTTCTCTTATTGATCAAATTAAATCGAGTTTTTTTAGTATTGTTATTTTTCTTTTAGACATTTCTAATGAATATAAGAATAACAAAAGACAAAGGTTCATTAAAGTTTCAAATGTTCAACGAACTTTATCGTATTAATATTGCTTATAATAGTGAGGTTATAGATTTTATATATATGACTATATATTAAGTTAATTATGTATATATATTATTTTTTTTTACTGATTGAATATAATTTTTCATACAAAATGCATATTGCATATTATTTTCTTGGGTAAAAAAAATCCAAAAATCGTATATTTTTATTCATTAAAACAAAACCTGTATAAATTGCCTAAAATTTGGTTGAACATCAATAAGCAATACATATTTATAAAAAAAGTTTTAAACTCTTATGTGATATATGAAGAAAAGAGATTGAAAAGAGTGTAAAATTAGTCAAAAAAAAATATTATTAAAACTTGCATTTAAGGACTCAAAAATAGTGGTAAAAAACTATTAATGTAACAATGGAGAAAATAATAAAAAATGCTAGCAATACCCTCTATTAAATACACATTCATGAAGAATCTTAATAAAATAAAAAATTATATCAAATTAATATATTTTATTAAATATTGGTATTGCCAAAATATTACCTAAAAAATATGAATAAAAGAGGATATCTAAAATAAAATCATGATATTATTAAGATAACAAATTCATTAAATTTAACCGTAAAGAGTTCAAGTTACTATTAATTCTAATAGGGGTTAAAGGGAGTGTAGTTTTTTTTTCATTTTTTTTAACTACACATACATTACATGTTAATTTTTATAATAAAAGAAAGTATATACATATAAGAATTAAGAACTAAATTGATGATATTTATTAACGGGGATATACTATATATAACATGTGACATACTTTTTCATACGTATATATATATATATATATATATATATATATATATATATATATATATATGAGATATTTACACATTTAATTGCTACTACAAATAGGATTAATTATGAAAGGTATTTACGAAGCAATAGATTCTTTAGAATAAATATTAAGTATGCTCTAATTTGGTGGAAAAAAAATTAAATAAATTTACAGCGCTAAAAATATTTCTAAAATTATAACAGAAGTAAATTTGCTTGTCCATCTTTCATATATATATATATATATATATGGGATAATTTATTAATTATTTTTTTACTCGTGAGATCTAAAAGAGGGTGTAAGAAATTAAGATAATAATTTAGGACCACTAATTTTATCCATAAATATTATATCAAAAAGATAGACAAGCAAACTTACTTATACTATAATTTTAGAAGTTTCTTTGTAGTGTTGCAAGTTTGTTCAACTCTTTGTGTAATTCATAATATTATTCACTAACGAATCAAAATTGGAGGATACTTAGATATTTAGCCTAAAGAATCTATTACTAAATGAATACTTTTCATAATAATCCTCTTGGTAATACGATAGTAACAATTAAATGTGTAAATGTAATGATCATTCAAATCAACTGCGAACATAGACTGTTCTTATCAAAGTTATGGAAACGTCTGTACACGTAGTTCTTTATTATAAATAACTAATTTTAGTAATAAAGGTAGGTTGATAACCCAGGCATTTTATCAATAAGGTAAATACTTTGAATCTAGCTTGTAAAAAATGAAAGATATTGCCAATAAATAAAAATACTTCTTATTCATTAACATCTTGAAAATATTTTGTTATAGTTAAGACAATTAAATCAACTTTTAAGTAACCTCCTATCAATTAGAAAAAAATTATTGTGTTTTTCTTAAATTTATTTTTTGAAAAAATATAAAAATAATACTCTTAAAATTTATAATAATAATAATAATAATAGCATCATAATAACATTATCTAATTGAATGACATTCAATATTAAATGTGTTTAAATAATCATAATTCAATTTAGACAGTATTTAATGTGAAATAATATATCAATTGTTTTTAATAATAAAAATATATGAATTAGATATAAGAAATAATATATTTATGATTATAATTATAAATTTTTAGAGTATTATTTTTTCAAAAAAATTAATATAAATTAATGAATATCAAGTTGGTAATTGCCAAATTTCATTCTACCTCGAGTAAATAAATTATAACACATTTTTTTAACATTTTGTATGCAATTTATTAAAATATACAAAATAATTACTATTAAATATTATTTTAATTAAAATTATAGTATTGTTATTATTATTTAAAAAATATCATATAACTAATATTTTAAATAGTTGTTAATATTATACTAATAATTTAGTATTTAATTCATGAAAATAATAGAAAAATGTTAATATTTTAAATTAATACTAATAATTTATTATTCAATTAATAAAAACTAAAATTTTAAATAAATTATATAATGATTAAAGAGTTAGGATAATAGTAATTATTATTCTAAAATATTAAGAAAATTTATTAAGCTGGAAATAAAAATATATAAAATATCAAATTGTATTTCTAATGCTTAACTTATGATATAGAATAACCAAAAGTAATTTAAATATTTACTTAACTTATGATATAGAGTAAACAAAATTAATATATTTAATTTTTTTATCAAAATTTGTAACTTTAAAACTCCATGTATTCTTCATTCCTCTCATCAAAATTCTCGTAATATATTTACTTTTAGTTTTATTATTACGTTAGATTATATTATTTGAAGTTTATTTCAATAATTTTTTAAATTTATGTGATGTATTTTATATATAAATTTTTTATATTTATTTTGCTCTTATTAATTTTTTGTTCCTCCTTTTTTTATTTTTAATTATAGTAATACTTAAATTATATCTTTTTATATTTTAATATGTTTTTTAATTTTAATTTAACACATAAATATTGACATATTTGAGTTCATTATATGCTAGATTAACCTTTTTGAGCAAAAATACTAGATTAAATTTTACTTAATTAATTAATTTAATTTAATTATTTACAAAGTATGACATGATAATATCAACCCATTGAATTTTATTGTCTTTTGTTTTCTATTTATTTTAGATAATTTTTGGTTATAAAAAGAGGTTAACATTAAAGTTTTATTGTACTATGACAAAAGATTAATCCTCATGTCCAAAGTAAGATTTGACGGTTATGCCCTAGTTAAGGGTTTCTCTTAGGGATGTCCAAAAATTAGATCAAATAGAATTAAATAAAAAAATTGGATCCAACCAGGTCGAATAGTTTTATAAATCACATGGTCCAGTTCGATTTGTATAAACTAAAATTGTTTTTTAAATGGTCTAGTCCGGTTATACTAATTTTAAAACCAGTCGGATCGGATCGTACCATTATTAATAATATATTAAAAAATTATTTTAACAGATAGGGTATTATATAACAAAATCATTCGCTGGATCTAATTAATCTCTTTGAAACCCTAATACCCTATCTGCATCTTCGTCGTCTCCAACACCGACCATCCATCCTTGCCTCCCCTCCAACACCATCTAGCCTTGCCTTGCATGGCCTCCAACACCAGCCAACCTCGCTTCTCCTTCAATGCTAGCCATCCTCACTTCCAATATTGTCATCCATGGGCGAAATATGTATATGGATTTCTCACTTATGTTAAGGTAAATTGAACCTAGTTTAGATTTCACTCCACGTAATAAAAAAACCTACAAAATAAAGAAAGGATCTTCTATTTTTTGAATGATCTTTATTTGGGGTTTTCTTGGGTATCTCTTATCAGGGTCTCTCTCACCTTTATGTTTTCTCTAATATGTTATTTACACACACACACACACACAGAGTAATTAAATATATGTTATTTAAATTGATGCTATATATGTGTAAGAAACTCTATCAATGCAAACTTTACCTACGTTTTATTGGATACCAATTGATACATAGCCATTGGGACAAACTACATAGTATGAGTTGCTATCACTAGTAAAACATAAGTGGATTACATATTGATATTATAGAGTATAAGTTGCGTAGGAATTGATTTAGAACAACATAACACATTATTAATAAATTTTCATCTTATTTCCTCTTCTCAGAGTTAGATGTTTTTTTCAAAATTATGAAATTGACAGGTTTGTTTCCTTGGATTACTTCTTGTTATCAATCCTATGCCTTTATGTTGTATAAGAGAATATGAAGACATAATCGATTAGACTATTGGGTCCTATTTTATGCTTGTGTCTTATGTTATTCTAAATCAATTCCCACACAATCTTCATTGCATAACCTGTTATATATTTCCTGGCCAAAAAGATAATTTTAAGTTCAAGTGTTCTCATATTGTTTCAATTGTTATTAAGATATCATTTTTTATAGAATGTCTTTAAGTGAATACTTGTATATTTACTTTCATCTTGGAATCTGATATGTACTCATCTATATATAGGTGATGATGATTTACATGAGTTTATTAGACCAAGTCAATTTTCAAACTTTACTATGACTGAAGACATTGAACATGAAATTCATCTAAAGGAAATGGAAAAGCCACCACTAAATTTAAATGATTCATCTTCAAAAAGAGGAATAGAAGCAAGTAATGTTGACCCTGATAACAAATTTGATACGAAGATACCAAAAAATTTTAGGTTAGAAATATGGAATCATTTTTCATTTTTTTACTCTATTATGTGGAAAATCCTAGAGTTGTATGTCATTATTGTAATAAAAGTTATAGTACTCATCCGACAAGGAATGGAACAATTTCAATGATATATCACTTCAAAAATTTATGTAAGAAGATTCCTAAAGAAATAGATAGAGGATAAAAGATGTTATGTTTTCAAACACAAAAAGGATATGGTGATATGACAACTCATAAATTAGTTGTTGTATCATTTGATGCAAAACGGGTTAGAGTTGCTTTGGAAAATATGATTACTATTGATGAATTGTCTTTTAGGTTTGTTGAAGGTGGGGGATTTAAAAATTTTATAGCTAAAATTAAACCTATGTTTCATGTGCCATCTCGTCAAATAATTTCTAGGGATGTGTTCTACTTTATTTAGATGAAAAAAAAGTTTGAGAAACTTTTTCATGAGTGAAAAGCAAAGAGTTTGTCTCACTAGCGATTGTTTGACTTCAATTCAAAATGTTTATTATATTTTTTTAACCACTCATTATATTGACAGAGATTGAAAATTACAAAAGAGAATTATAAACTTTTGTCAAGTTGAGAATCATAAAGGTGATATAATTGGGAGAATGAAGGAATAGAGTTTGTGTGATTGAGGTATATATAAAGGTATTCACCATAACTCTTGATAATGCTTCCTCAAATGATACTATTGTGTCATACTTGAAAAGGAAGCTAAAAAATTAGAATGATAGACTTGTTATAAGTGAAGAGTTATGTCATGTGCGATGTTGTGCTCACATTTTGAACTTGGTTGTGAGGGAAGGACTTAAAGATCTTCATAATACTATTATAAGTATTCACTGTGCAGTGAGATATATTAGATTTTCTCTTTTGAGATTACAAAAGTTTAAAATATGCTCTGTTAAGGAAAATATTGAGTCCAAAGGAAGTGTCGTACTAGACATGTCTACAAGATGGAACTCCACATATCTAATGTTAAAATCTTCTTTAGATTTTCAAAAAGATTTTGATCATCTTGAAGAAGAAGAAGGAACAATTTTTTTTCTTATTTTCATAAGGAGCGATCGAGTGTTGTGTCTCCAACATTAGATGATTGGAGGAATACTAGTGTTTTTTTCAAGCTTTTGAAGACTTTCTATGACTCTACATTAGCATTCAGTGTATCTTTATGTACCACACAAAATTTATATTTTATAGAATTGCATAACATTCAATCTCAAATGCTTTTATTATGTGGTTTCAATGATGATTTGTTGAAAAATATGACTGCTAGCATGAAAAAAAAATTTGAGAAGTATTGGAGAAATGTAGATAAGACTAATAAGATGTTGTATGTTGCATTTGTACTTGATCCAAGGTACAAATTGGAGTATTTGGAATTCCTATTGAAGGAAACTTATGATTTAGAAATTGTTAAAAAAGTGAGAGATAATGTCAAAAATACTTTCATAGATATGTTCAAAGCTTACTATAAGTTAATGCATAGAAAGGATTGTCAATCTAATGTGACTCAACCACAAGATGTAATAGGAATGATTCCCTCATCTAAGGAAGTAAGAAAGATGAAATTTCTTAAACTCTTAGAGGAGAAAAATAGTTTGGAGTTGAAAATTGAGGTTGAGAAATATTTGAACACCTCATGTGAGAATGCCATGCTCAATAAGTTTGATATATTGAAATGGTGGAAGAAAAAATCTTTTAGGTTTCCTATCATCTCTCTCATTGCACGTGATGTGTTAATAGTTCAAGTTTCAATTGTTGCATCAGAATCAACTTTTGTATCTTGATCCATTTAGGAGTTCACTGAATCCTAAAATGGTAGAGGCATTAGTATGTACTCAAAATTGGTTACGCTCCTCCATTAATAATGACAATGTTGCCTTACCGGAATACAATGATGGCATTGAGATTTATGAAGATATTGATTTAGGTAATTGAAATATTTCTAATTATTTCTAATTTTATTTTTTAAATATTATTATCTAATGATATATGATTTTATTTGTGTGTAGAGTTTATTAAAGACACTACATTGATCATTGATGATTAATAATGGGTAAGTTTCTTTCAGTTTGTTAAATAATTAAATGTAAGCTTATGAATGCAATTTAAAATATTCTTAAATGTATGTAAGCTTATGAATGTAATAAAAAACATTATTAATATTTTCTTCCTACAAGTCCTAGTTACAGCGAAGTAAGTGGTATGTATTGATAGGCAGTTTGATGATGTGACATAATTGACTCATAAGTTATAATTGACTCCTCGATGATGTGACATATGCATACATCAAAAGTTAAGCTACAATTTATTTTGATATTAGTAATTTTTTCATTGCTTGATTAATTGTATCACATCAATAATGGATTGAATGCACTCTTTCCTTTTTCTTTTTCTGTATTGACAAGAATGGTACTTGGACTCTATTATCTATTTTAGTTTTCTCTATCATTTAACTTCCTTTATTGTGAACATTATAATATAAACCTATGCATCAGAGTGTTTGACTTCAATAGTTCTTACTTAGAATGCTTAAGTTACTTCAGAGTTCATCACTAATCATTTCTTGGATTAGATTGTATCATATTTATGTATGATGATCATGATATTTCAATGCATCTTATTAAACTTTATCATATTTATGTATTATTAATCGGACCATTGAAAAACGTTAACCAAACCAGATTGGACTGTTCGGTTACAACATTTTTATTAATCAAACGGTCTGGTTTGGTTTGGTTAAAACAATATGAATAATCCAATTTGGTTAATATTTTTTTTACTAAAAATTGGATCGGACCGAACTACAAACACCATTAGTTTATACCCTGATTAACTTGTGGTGAAAGTTTTATTGAAAACTTGTGAGCCACATGTAATTAAAATAAAATCATATAAACGATGTGATAAACTAAAATTACTTAAGGAACCATAAAGTTACATCATATCAGACTCAATAAGCTATATTGAAGAAAGTTTACCATAAATAATTTTCAAAAAAAGTTAGTTAATTTGGATAGTTTATTCATGTAATTTAAAAATAATATTTTTATATTGTTATTTTTAGTTAAAAAATAACAAAATCAATTTTTAATAATTTTTTAATTAAACTTATGATATAACTTTTACATGATTTTAATAATAAGAACTAAAGTGTTTCTATTTTAATTGATTATAGTCATTCAATAATAACCTTAATATTTTATTACATCAATTTTATTAATTTGTTAGTTTTAATATTCATTTAATATTTATTTAAATAATAAAATTTTAATGATATATTTTAAATAATTGTATATTTAACTTAAATTTGATTTTTTATCTTTTAATAACCTCTTTTGTATTAACAATATGAAAAAAGAATCAATTTTCTATTTAAAAAAAAAAACACTTACGATCACTTGTAATTACTATAGCTACCTTTTCACAAAAAAATTCCGTTCTTCCCTATCAATTTGCCCACTTTAAAAGTTAAACCCACCTTCAACTGCAAAAAAAAAAGGGTAAAGAAATTGATTGCCTATGCTAGTAGGCCCTAGACGAGGCTGAAGATTGAATATCTTGAAATTTTCTAGAAAATAAAACATTTCAAAATCTAGTAGGGAAGTATGAAATGACACAAATCACAACGTAAGGGTACAATACGGTATTTTAATTAGTATATTATTATTTTAGATATTTTATATTTTTAAAAAGTTTCATTTTAATATTCTGATTCAAGTATTTGGTATTTTTTTATCCTTTTTAAATAGTAGCTATTTGTTTTACTCAAAATACACTTTTGTTATTTCCATGAAGAAATTTTTTCTTTTTAATAACTAACTAGAGATTTGATTTGACAATATTAATTATTTGGTGAGATTCTAGTATTTTAGAGTTTTTAGAGAAGCTTAAAATGTGAAGTATGATCATATTCTTTATTCATTTCACCTTCACAAGGAAGGTATATATAACACCTATATAAGTTATATTGGTAAGTGTTTTATGTGAGTTGTCGGTATACATTACAAAAAGTAGTTTTATACAGAATCAGGTCGTTGTCCTTAAGTTGCTATATACGTGTTTTCTGAGGTCTTATATGCAAAGAGGTGATTCAGATCGTTAGGGTGGTGTACCCAGTCATTTTTACCTAGGCCAAGTCTTAAACATCAGGTCTATATCATTAGGGTTGAATCAATTGCTTCCACATGTGCGATAGGTGATCAAGGTCATTATGTGATCCAAGGATGAGATTGGTATATTTGGGTTACTTCACATTTTTCCCTATTTTTGCTTAATTATTTATTTATTTTTGCTTGATATATGATATTTGTACAATTTATGCCAGGTCTATCCCGTTCACTGATGAGCGAAAACCGGCATCGCCGATTCTTGCCAATACTTTGGTTTTAATATTTATAAAACTCTCGCAAGTGCACGAATCATTTCGTAGAAAATGATAAGTATACTCCCAAGGTCGATCTAAGGAAGGAATGTGTGTGGTTTTTAATTTATTATTCAAACTTTAAAAACGAAATTAAATCCTAAACATCCTGTCACGATATTTTGGGGTTTTGTGTTTTTAATCTAATTACATAAAATTAAACATAGATTCAATAAACATTCATGCAAATTTTATCATTTATAATGGCCGAGTATTTATGGATATAATAACTAAGTTAATTATGCTTGCTCATATTATCTAGGTTATTAAAGATATGAATTGATATTTATTGATTCTCCCTTTTTTGTATGAATACCACCTTTGGTGGGGTTAGATATTCTTTGTTAACTAAACAAATCAATTAGCACCTATGGGTGGGGTTGATAACTAATATGCTTAATTAAATTAATTTCTTTTTCTAAGAGATTGAAAATGAACCATTTAAATGCCACCTTTGGTGGGGTTAGAAAGTTTAAACTTTATTCAAGGTGTCCAAATTAAACCCAAGAATTTAGTTATCCGAGTACTAACTTTCAAGTTTTAAAACCACTAAGGAAAACATGTTGTCAATACATTTTCAGATAATAATTCTTATAAAAACTTTTGAAATAGAGCTTCACTCTAACTACCGGGCAATTATACCATCAAATAAAAGAGCACTACTCTAAATCAGACCGGATAACTAAACCTTAAAATCTAATTTTCAGGTTTAAGTTTGTAATGAAAAATAATATATTTCTCTCTAACATTCTTAATATAAAATCATGAATAAAAATAAAATCAATTCATTTTAGAGATTTTCACCTATTTAATATTTCACAAGCATAACAACGTTATTATTACATCATGTTTATTAACAGCGAGCACAGTTAAATTTAATCACAGATAAATTAAATATAACATGTAAAAATAAAGCATAAAAATAACTGTAAAGAAAATAAAATCCTTACAGAACTTCGACGCTATTCGCGTTGCTGGAAAAACTCCAAGCGGAATTTGGACTCCCATTTATTGAATCAAAAAGCTAAAATATTACAAAAAACATAACTAGTTCTTCCCTAAAAAGGGAAGAACTCTAAAACTAAGAGAAATTAACTAAAAACTAAGAAAACATAAGAAAAACTAAGAAAAGCTAAAAATCTAAGAAAAGAGAGAAAGAAAGAGAGAAAAAAATGTATTTGGAGGTTTTTAAGGTGTGTTTTGAAGTGAAGGGAAGGGGGTATTTATAGGTGAGGATAGAGAGAAAAAATGAGTAAAAAAATGTTAAAAAATTGTAAAAACGCGTAATGGAAATGTTGTGGTCATTGATGACGTCAGCATGACGTCATGGGGGCGGCTGCACGTGAAAAATGAGGTGAAACGGGCGTCGGCGCGCACGGAGGGAGTTGGGCGCGCGCGCAGTTCTGCGCGGATGAACAGTGGCCGCGCGCGCAGTTCTGCGCGGATGAACAGTAGCCCGCGCACAGTTCTGCGAGGATGAATAGTAGCTTGGCGCGTTTTTCTCCTTTTTGACATTTTTGACCCATTTTGTCCAATTTTTCCATATTTGTTGACCTTTCCCCATTTATTTATTAATATATTTGTGATGTATTGCTTCAAGTATTCCTCTTTGAGTCTCTAAGTTGCGTTTTAAAGCCAAAATACCTAAAAACAATAAAAATACCCGTGATTCCGAAAAAGACAAATTTATATGAATATATGATAAAACATATAAATATATATATTTTTAATCAATTAATATGCATAAAATCATGGTTATTTTAGTGATTTTTGAGCACTTATCACAACCCCCAACCAACTTCTTGCTAGTCCCTTAGCAAGAGAAGCGATAAAAACTAAAAATTAAACTATCCTAAATCACTTTCGTGGATTGAAATGGTTGCATTTAGCCTATGCAACAAGCCTTTAAACCCCTAGGTTTCCCTAGTGGACGAGTTTGAGTCTCGTGAGGGTTTTCAGTAATGATACCCACAAACATTGAACTAAATGTAAAAATAAAAACAATCAAATCAAAAGCTAAAATTACAACAAAATCAAAAATTAATTTAAGAATAAAAGAAAACAACATATCACAAAAATGTCTCATACTTTTTTTAATCTCTTTTAAGATCATAATTAAAATCTCAAGCATAAGTTATTTTAATCTCTTTAAACAATCATGATTTTATTATAATAATTAGTCGAAAATCATTTTCATATTTCATATAAAAAATGTATCAATTTAATTTATACCCAATTTCAGTGTCATGAATCAGAATTCGCTTCAACTCTATTCCTCACAAGTCAATACTCTCAAAACACTGAATCCTATGGGTTCAAACACTCATACTAATTTATATGCAAAAGAGTTGATGTATAGAAATGAACTAATATGTTCGCATATGTATAAAGAATAAAGGCTCAAAGTGTTATTTTAACATTGATCTCATGAAAGGAATCGAATGTATAAATTATAAAGATATCATATATAAAAATTATTTTCATGCATAAATCAAACTCATTAAGAAAGAATTTCAAGATATATGCTTTTTACAAATGAAGAAATTGCAATGACTTTTTAGGGAATTACTTTCTATATGTTTTTGTAATTAGCCTGTACTCACAACTTTGTAGGCAACGTGGGTCATAATATGTAGATGATACTATATATATTTTTTATCTCTCTATTTTTTTTCTGTAGATATTTTTCAATATATGTATTTTTTTAGAGAGTCAACCCATGTACAGATTGTACATTTTTTTAGGATTTTGGTGAGTGGTTAATTTTGTGGCTTTTCTGTTTGGTTTAGGTAACCTCAGATATGTCTTTTTGTTTTTGTAGCAGTCATGCATAAATGAGATATAAGCATATACTATCAATTTCTACTCAAATAATTTAATCTAAGCAAAAATAATAATAAAAAATATATGATACTCTATTAAGATGAGAAAAAATTCATACATTCAATGCTAATACCTATAGAGATCATCTAAAAATTTGAATAGATAAGAAATGTGTTTGGAGTAGAAAAAATATATATTTCACTCTGAATAAAAGAAATAAGGCTCAAATTATATCTCATAAGGGTAGTCTCCACTAAAAAAATTCATAGACACCGATTTTGGGTTTAATATAATTTCCACATTTTATCAAGAAATACTAGTTATGACAAAAACTAACTAATTATCAAAAATAATTACAAAATATTTCATGATATGTTTTCAAAAATTAATCTAACAGTACAAAAGACTTAACTATTTACTTAAATTTGATTTAAAGAACTGATAAATTTTTGTGAGAAATTTTTTTTTTAATTTTTAAATTGTTAAATTTTTTTTTCTAATTAAGCATGGTAACTTTTCACCACCCCCAACCTAGAACTTACATTGTCCTCAATGTAACAACTGTAAATTAAAGAGAAAAGAGAAGAAAGATTACCTATTTCCTGAGCATGTGTAAGTAGTAATGGAGAAATGCAGGTGCATCCATCATATTCATTATTAAAGTGTATACAGACAGATCGTTGTAAACTTCTAACATCTCAACAAATATTTTTAGTTTTAACAATTTAAAAATTATTAAACTAAAATAAACAATAAAATTAAGTAAATAAAATAAATAACAGAAAATTACCTAAAATGATGGGTTGCCTCCCATCCAGCGCTTAGTTTAACGTCTTAGCAAGACGTAACTTGGGGATTGCATTTTAAGTAAACTCAATGTCCCCTCATCATTGAGTCAATCATACCTACAAGTAAGACAAGGTTGTCTACCTATACTGTTTCAAACATGCCCTATTGATTTTCAAATTTTTCTGTACCAAAAACTAGGGGCATGCTTGTGGGTTTTAGATAACCCACATCTAGGTGCAAATCAAATAATTAAGGCATCAAAACACGATTGTACCTAGATCAAACAAAGAAACTAACTCTTGAGATTGTAATTAAAACTTTAAAATTTTGGAGATAGTTGCAAATTTTTTTTTAAAGTTAAAATAACATAATCAGTATTAACCAAGAGTGTTCCCAGGAAAGAATGGTGGGGCAAAGGCTCCTTAAAAACCATCCTCCTAGACAGAACAACGTTCCCAGGAAAGACTAGTGGCACAAAGGTATCCAGGAACTAGTCTCCTAGACAGAACTTCCTTAGATCTTTACTTTTCATGTTATTAAAGTTAAGTTAATTAAGTTATATTAAGTAAAAATTTAAGTTAATTAAGTAAAAGAAAATCTAAGTTAATTAAGTTAAGTTAATTAAAAAGCTAAGTTGGTTAAGTTAGAAAAATCTAAATTAATTAAAAAAAATAAGTTAATCAAAGTTAATTAAAAAGTTCAAGTTAATTAAGTTAAGTTAATTAAAAAGTTAAGTTAAAAATCTAAGTTAAGTTAAGTTAAAAAAAATCTAAGTTAATTAAAAAGTTAAGTTAATTAGGTTAAGTAAACTAAAAATCTAAGTTAATTAAGTTAATGAAAAATCTAAGTTAATTAAGTTAATGAAAAATCTAAGTTAATTAAGTTAAATAAAAATTAAGAGAGAAAAAAAAATAGTTAAAGAAAAGAAAAGAAAATAATAATAATAAATAATAAAAATAAATAAAAATAAATTAAATTAAAATTGAAATAAAATAAAATAAAATAAAATAAAATAAAGTAAAACAAAATAAAATAAAATAAACTAAAATAAAAAAATAAAAAAAATAAAATTGAAAAAGGAAAAGGAAAAGGAAATAAGAATAAAAATTGATATATTTTTTTTATTACTATTCATGAACGGTAATTTTATTTTACTATTTACACTATAAATTTTATTTATTTATTTTTAACTTAAAATTTTTGTTTTTTTTTAATTTTATTTTACTATTCATGAACGGTAAAATTTTTTACTTCAAATTTCAAATTTCTAAATTATTTTACAATTAAAAATATTTTTTATTTTTTATTTTTTTATTTTTTTTATTTCTTATGAAATTTGAAATTTGATTATTATTTTTTTTATTAAAACAAAAAAAAATCACAATTATTTACAACACAAAAATGTTTTTAAAATTTTGATAAATAATTTAAAAACCGCTATTCCTTCCCCAGCAACGGCACCAAAAACTTGATGACCGAAAACCGGCATCACCGATTCTTGCCAATACTTTGGTTTTAATATTTATAAAACTCTCGCAAGTGCACGAATCAATTCGAAGAAAATGATAAGTATACTCCCAAGGTCGATCTAAGGAAGGAATGTGTGTGGTTTTTAATTTATTATTCAAACTTTAAAAACGAAATTAAATCCTAAACATCCTGTCACGATATTTTGGGGTTTTGTGTTTTTAATCTAATTACATAAAATTAAACATAGATTCAATAAACATTCATGCAAATTTTATCATTTATAATGGCCGAGTATTTATGGATATAATAACTAAGTTAATTATGATTGCTCATATTATCTAGGTTATTAAAGATATGAATTGATATTTATTGATTCGCCCTTTTTTGTATGAATACCACCTTTGGTAGGGTTAGATATTATTTGTTAACTAAACAAATCAATTAGCACCTATGGGTGGGGTTGATAACTAATATGCTTAATTAAATTAATTTCTTTTTCTAAGAGATTGAAAATGAACCATTTAAATGCCACCTTTGGTGGGGTTAGACAGTTTAAACTTTATTCAAGGTGTCCAAATTAAACCCAAGAATTTAGTTATCCGAGTACTAACTTTCAAGTTTTAAAACCACTAAGGAAAACATGTTGTCAATACATTTTCAGATAATAATTCTTATAAAAACTTTTGAAATAGAGCTTCACTCTAACTACCGGGCGATTGTACCATCAAATAAAAGAACACTACTCTAAATCAGACCGGATAACTAAACCTTAAATTCTAATTTTCAGGTTTAAGTTTGTAATGGAAAATAATATATTTCTCTCTAACATTCTTAATATAAAATCATGAATAAAAATAAAATCAATTCATTTTAGAGATTTTCACCTATTTAATATTTCACAAGCATAACAACGTTATTATTACATCATGTTTATTAACAGCGAGCACAGTTAAATTTAATCACAGACAAATTAAATATAACATGTAAGAATAAAGCATAAAAATAACTGTAAAGAAAATAAAATCCTTACAGAACTTCGACGCTATTCGCGTTGCTGGAAAAACTCCAAGCGGAATTTGCACTCCCATTTATTGAATCAAAAAGCTAAAATATTACAAAAACATAACTAGTTCTTCCCTAAAAAGGGAAGAACTCTAAAACTAAGAGAAATTAACTAAAAACTAAGAAAACATAAGAAAAACTAAGAAAAACTAAAAATCTAAGAAAAGAGAGAAAGAAAGAGAGAAAAGAATGTATTTGGAGGTTTTTAAGGTGTGTTTTGAAGTGAAGGGAATGGGGTATTTATAGGTGAGGATGGAGAGAAAAAATGAGTAAAAAAATGTTAAAAAATTGTAAAAACGCGTAATGGAAATGTTGAGGTCATTGATGACGTCAGCATGACATCATGGGGCGGTTGCACGTGAAAAATGAGGCGAAATGGGTGTCGGCGCACGCGGAGGCAGCTGGGCGCGCACGGATGAACAGTACCCGTGCGCGTAGTTCTGCGCAGATGAATAGTACCCGCGCGCACAGTTCTGCGCGGATGAACAGTGGCCGCGCGCGTAGTTTTGCGCGGATGAAGAGTAGCTTGGCGAGTTTTTTTCCTTTTTGACATGTTTGACCTTTTTGACCCATTTTGTCCAATTTTTCCATATTTTTTGACCTTTCCCCATTTATTTATTAATATATTTGTGATGTATTGCTTCAAGTATTCCTCTTTGAGTCTTTAAGTTGCGTTTTTAAGCCAAAATACCTGAAAAACAATAAAAATACCCGTGATTTCGAAAAAGACAAATTTATATAAATATATGATAAAACATATAAATGTATATATTTTTAATCAATTAATGTGCATAAAATCATGGTTATTTTAGTGCTTTTTGAGCACTCATCATTCACCCCTAACTTGGAAAGTATTATTGTAGTAGTCCTGATTATAGGATTTATTCTCACATCTTTATAGATATTGAGATTAAATCTAATGGAAATTATGGATCCTTAAAACAAGCAAGTAAATCCTCTAGTTCATGAATTGCATTATAGAGAAGGGAGTGGTGGCATCAAAATCATGATTTGAGGACCTCAAGTAATATAAATTCATCCTAAAATCAAAATGAGACAACGTAGAGACTGATTTGTCCAACTTGTACCCGAACAAGTTCCATCTTTGAACAAATTTAACAAGTCAATTGTGTTTAAGTACTTTTCTCTCACCACCATGTGTAGAAATAGAATCAAGACCATCAATCGCACTTGTTATACTATAATTTAATGATGCAAAAGTAAAATTCTTTGAGCTGCATCCTTTAAATGTGTACATCTTGGATAGAGGGAATCTTGATAGTAGTAGCCTCTTTAACGGTCTATTTTCTGCAACAAGCTTAGTCCCAAACTTCTAATGAAGAGATGGCAAATAGAATACATGATTTTGGTGCATCAAAATGTTTTTTCTATGGAAGACCAAGGAAAGCAACTTGTTTTTCAGCTTGCAATTACATAACTAGAATAGCAAAAATAAATTCTTAAGGATAACCCTTAGTAAAATGAAGCCTCCATTGCTCTACTAGCTTGTCATTGAACCTTGATTGTTCCTTGTGAGAGTTCACTACCTCTTTTGCCTCTTAGGCTTACTCTATAGCTTGAGCAGCTATGTCATTATGTTTCGATATAGAAATAAAAGCCATCAATTCATTTTCATTATTTTCATTAACCTCGGGATATTGGGAAAGTAGAGATTGTTGTCTGCTATCCTTTTCCCCCAAAGCTCAACTAACTATTTCACCTTTAACAACGAGGGACATCGTCTCTAGTAGATGATTGTTGATTATTTCACCAATTGTTAGCCCTCATTCTGAATGGGCTATATGTACTCGAGCTTGTTCTAGTTCACTAGCAACACCTAGCGTCAACTTCAGTGTACACATTGTTCAAGACTATCTTAAAGCGCTTCCAGCTCAAACCAATGAAAACCCAAATAAGATTTTATCATTCAACAAGAAACCAAATCTTCATTCTTTATGATGTTAGTCTTAATGCAAACAGAGTCCAAAACCTCATTATCATCTTTTTCCATATAAAGAGTTTGCCTAGCATCATTGGACATAAAAAAAAAATAAAAAAACCTACTAGAGATGATTACATTGGAGACATCCCTCACATATCAAACATCATTCGTTGTGACTTCAACTTGGAATGAACCCTCAACAAGCTCCACATCTATGTCAATTCTGATATTGTTTACCGAGTTCTTTACTTATGTTCTATGTTAGGGATTGAATCACTTCGATTCTTCAATTGGGCTTAAACCTACCGCACTAACTACCATTCCACAACTTTTGAATTCGAAGAGCTCATTTAGACTCTTGGTCGAACCAAAAACTATGAACTCATGTGGAAAATCCTCCAAGAGATAGAGACATAGAATAATTTATGCATTTCTTTAGATACCCTTTGCTTCATTGTCGATGAATTTGACAAAAATGGGCTTGCTCATCACATAATTTGAGGTCGTGATCTTCTTGTTGAAGGGCTATTAAATGTTGGGCATATCGAGTCTATTGCTTAAAAAGTGGGAAAGATTAGTATGGCTATGGAGGTCGGTTTAGGTTTGACATGTTAGATCATAATTCGATCCATAAACGTTCAGGAAACCATATTAATGAAAATTTAAACACAAAAAAGCGAAAATGGATTGAAATCATACCTTCTGCCATTGATTAAATTACATCACCATTTCATGGGAATTCCAATGGGTTTTTTATGGTTTGATGTTCTGAATATTTCTCACACTTACTCTTTGTGTTTGATGGTGTATGTTGATGATAATCAGTGAGTAGTGAGAGGACCCAATGAATTTATAAAGGTTTTCCCATCAAGAACCTCATATGGTTTCATAACTAATGTACGGTTACGAAGCCGAACCATTACCACCGTAAAATGCTTAATTTTGCACCATAAAAAATGTTACATTCTTCCACTTGGTGCAAACGTGAAGCTAAATTCTCTTGAGTAATAAAATACATGAATCATGGCGATATGTCCTATATGAATGAGTATTATCTTCCAAATATTACAATGTATTTAGTTTTTCAAGTATTATACTTTATGTGGTAATGAAACTCAATGAATAAATCTTATATTTATTCTTGGTCCAATAAAATATATATTTTCTCAAATAAATTAAGGTGCACATGAATATGAGAAAATATTACAATATATAAGAGTTTCATTATTAAATTGTATATATGAACCAATTCTCATTTTCTCTACATAACCCTTAAATTTTAGTGGTGGCATGCCATTAGTCAAAGGATCAAAAATCATCAACTTAGTTTTAACGTGCTCAATTACCACTTTCTTTTCCTTAACACGTTCTCTTATGGCCAAGTATTTAGTGTCGATGTGCTTACTATGACTACCACTCTTGTTATTCTTAGCCATAAACACATCAGTTGAGTTGTCACAATACAATCTTAATGGCCTAGAAATAGAGTCTCTCTTGTTATTGGTGTAGGCAAAATCTGTCACCTTTCATAATGGGTGCAACACTTGGTGAATAATCTTTCATTCGAAATCTCTCTAAAACTTTAGTAATATAGATTTCCTGAGATAAACCCAAGACACTTCAAAATATATCTCTATAGATCTTAATTCCAATGACATAAGATGTCTCACCCATATCCTTCATATCAAAATTTTTAGAGAGGAATTGTTTTACCTTTTGTAGCAAACCCACATATAGCACCAAAAAAAAAATCTTACTTCCACTAACCTTCTGGTATATGATGAGTACTCAAAAAGCACTAAAATTACCATGATTTTATGCACATTAATTAATTAAAAATATATCTATTTATATGATTTTATCATATATTTATATAAATTTGTCTTTTTTGGAATCACAGGCATTTTTATTGTTTTTCAGGTATTCTCGCTTAAAAACATAACTTAAAGACTCAAAGAGGAATACTGGAGGCAATACATCACAAATATATTAATAAATAAATGAGGAAAGGTCAACAAATATGGAAAAATTGGACAAAATGGGTCAAAAAGGTCAAAAAGGAGAAAAACGTGCACGCAGCCGCCCAGCCGTACCGAGTAGCCACGCCCTTGCTCCCATCCGCACGCACCCACGTGCGCTGCATTCCGTGTCCGCGCACCCCAGCTCCACTCCGCGCGCACCGCTGCCCATTTGCGCCCCAATCCGCTAGCACCACCTACCCGTTGATGTCAGTTGACGTCATCTTCACCTACTATGCGTTTCCTTCATTTTTTATCATTTATTCACCCATTTTTTATTCATTTCCTCACTTATAAATACCCACATTTTCTTCACTTCATACAACACCTCAAAACACATCTTCTCTTATCTTTCTTTCTCTCATTTCTTATTTTTTTTAGTTTTTTTAGTTTTTCTTAGTTAGTTTTTCTTAGTTTTAGAGTTCTTTTTTTTTTTGAGAAGAACTAGTTATATTTTTTTTAATTTATTTTCTTTTTGATTCAATAAATGGGAGTGCAAATTCCGTTTGGAGGTTTTCCAACAACGGGAATAACATCGAAGTACTGTAAGGATTTTATTTTCTTTACTGTTATTTTTTATGTTTTATTCTTATATGTTATATTTAATTTGTTTGTGATTAAATTTAACATTTCTGGCTGTTTGTAAACATGATATAATAATAACGTTGTTATGCTTGCGAAATATTAAATAGGTAAAATCCTCTAAAACGAATTGATTTTATTTTTATTCAATATTTTATATTAAGAATGTTAGAGAGAAATATATTATTTTTCATTACAAACTTAAATTTGAAAATTATATTTTAAGGTTTAGTTATCCGATCTGATTTACAGTAGTGCTCTTTTATTTGTTGGTACAATCACCCGGTAGTTAGAGTGAAGCTCTATTTCAAAAGTTTTTATAAGAATTATTATGTGAAAATGTATTGACAATATGTTTTCAGTAGTGGTTTTAAAACTTGAAAGTTAGTACTCGGATAATTAAATTCTTAGGTTTAATTTGGACACCTTGAATAAAGTTTAAACTATCTAACCCCACCAAAGGTGGCATTTAAATGGTTCATTTTCAATCTCTTAGAAAAAGGAATTAATTTAATTAACCAAATTAGTTATCAACCCCACCCATAGGTGTTAATTGATTTGTTTAGTTAACAAAGAATATCTAACCCCACCCAATGTGGTATTCATATAAAAAAGAGAGAATTAATAAAAATCAATTTATATCTTTAATAACCTAGATAATATGAGCAAGCATAATTAACATAGTTATTATATCTATAAATACTCCACTATTAGAAATGATAAAATTTGCATAAATATTTATTGAATTTGTATCTATGTTTATTTTTATGTTATTAAATTAGAAACACAAAAACCAAACTATCGTGACAGGATGTTTAGGATTTAATTTCGTTTTTAAAAGTTTGAATAATAAATTAAAAACCACATACATTCCTTCCTTAGATCGACCTTGGGAGTATACATATCATTTTCTACAAAATGATTCGTGCACTTGTGAGAATTTTATAAATATAAAACCAAAGTATTTGTAGAATCGGCGATGCCGGTTTTCAAAACCAAATGAAGTGATGATGTTATGCATTCTCAAATACCATTGACGGGAAGCTTGCTTTAATCTTTATATGGATTTATTAAGCTTAAACCAAATGCTCACCATTACTAGAGAAGAATCCTTTAAGTTGTTTCATATAAATCTCTTCCTCTAGGTTACCATTTAGGAAAGCCATTTTCACATCCATTTGATGCAAATCCAAATCAAAATGGGCAACCAATGCCATGATCACATAAAGTGAATCTTTCTTAGATACAAGAGAGAATGTCTCCGTCTAGTCGATTCCTTCCCTTTGAGTGAATCCTTTGGGAACGAGTCTTGCCTTATGTCTCTCAATGTTGCCTTATGAGTCTTTCTTGGTCTTAAAGATCATTTACATCCAATGGATTTCACATCATCAGGCAACTTAACGAGATCCTAGACTCAGTTAGACGTCATAGAATCCATCTCTTCTTTCATGGAATTGTACCATAAATATGAAACCTTAGAATTTATGGCCTGTGAAAATGATTTGGGATCATCCATAACACCAATGTTACAATTAGATTCTTATAGATACATAACACAATCACTAGAAATTTCCGACCTTTTAGTTCTAATAGATCTTCTTAATGTTGTACCACTATCATCCTGGTAAGTATGAGGTTCAACTTGTGGTTCATAAGTTTCAGTTATCTCTTAAACATCATGATCTATTGGAATACTATCAAAAGCTTTTGGAATTTTGGTGATTGGTTGTTCAACACCAGCTTGTACTTGAGGGGTGTTGTGAACAAAAAATCAATCTATCTTCTGAAGTAGAAGGTTCAGAAGTTTCAGTTATCTCTAAATGATCAGTATCAAAAACTATGTTCTTGATTTGATCGCTTCCACTAATCATGTCATATTCAAGAAACTTTTCATTACTTGATTCCACAAACCTAGTGTTGTGATATGGATAGTAAAATCTGTAACCCTTAGACCGTTTGACATATCCAATGAAATATCCACTAATGGTCCTTAGGTCCAGCTTCTTCTCTTGTGGATTATAAATACTCACTTCAGACAGGCATCCCTAAACACGCATATGTCATAAACTTAGTTTCCAACCTTTCCATAATTCAAATGGCGTCTTTTGTGACAACTTTTGTTGGAACTCAGTTTAATATATACACAACTGTCTTTAAAGCTTCAATCCATAAGGATTTAGGAATGGAGTTTCTAAGCATACTCTGCACCATGTCTAATAATTTTTGGTTTTTCCTTCTTGCTACACCATTATGGTCTGGTGAACCAGGCATAGTGTATTGGATAACTATCCCATATTCTTGAAGAAACTTAGCAAATAGACCATGCCTTTATCCATTCTCAGTATATCTACCAAATATTCACCAGCTCTATCTGATCTCACGACCTTTATTTTCTTTCCGTATTATTTCTCTACTTCAACCTTAAAGCTCTTGAAGGCATCTAATGCTTCGTTCTTATTATGAAGCATATAGAGATAAATATATCGAGAAAAATAATCAATAAAGGTGATATAATATTTTTGACCTTGATTGTCCATGTCTAGACAACATATATCTATATGTATGATTTCTAATTTGCTTGAAATCCAATTGGCACCTTTCTTTGACTTGTTAGTCTACTTTCCCTTAATATAGTGCACACATGTCTCAAAATGAGTAAAATCTAGAGTACTAAGTACCTTATCTTTCACTAATCTTTTAACTCTTTATATATAGATATGTCCTAATCTCTTATGCCTTAATGTAGAAGACTGTTTGTCAATAATATACCTTTTAGTGATAGCTTGAACATACATAGAGTTATGAGTGGCATTATCTTTTAAATTAATGTAGTAAAGACCATAAGACAAAATACCATTCCTAACACAATCAGATTTATTAAATAAATTGAAAGATGTTTCTGAATAGTGAAAGGAATAACCAAAAGTTACAAGTCTTGAAATTGAAATCAAGTTTCTAAAGAAACTTGAAACATAAAAGGTCTTATTTAATTCTAAAATAAAACCACTACTGAAGATCAAATTGTATGTCCCTACAACCTCCATATGTGAGCCCATCTTGTTACCAGATAAGATGTATTTCTCACTTCCTATTGGCTTCCTTTGATTTCACATACCATGTAAGGAGTTTGCAACATGGATTGTAGATCCAGAATTAATCCATCAGGTATTAATATTAACATTAACCATATTAGATTCATAATAAATAAACGAGGTTGGATTACCTTTATTCTCAAGCCCTTTCTGGAATTTGATCCATTCCTTTTTCATTTTTCCCTTCTTTTTACAAAAGAAACACTTAGCTTCATTCTTAATATCAACCTAAGGTGGAATTATCCCTTTTCCTTTGTATTTGTATTGAGATTTTCCTTTCGCGTACGTTGTAGCCAACATTGTACTTTCACCAAATTCCATAACAAGCCTCCCTTTCTCTTAAACACATATGGTAATTAGTTAATTGATTTACCATTTATCCTTATGAGTATTTTACAAGATTTTGAATGGCCCGTACTAATGTGGGAGATGGTTAAGGATATAATGCAACAAAAAGGATTCTAACATCTCAACCTCAAGATTCTTAAGTTGAGCCACAATGTCCCTCATTTTCATAAAGTGCTCATACACACCTTTCACACTATTGAATGTTAAGGAAGAGAACTTAATAACAAAGGTGCTTACTAAAGCCTTATATGAAATGACAAACTGATCATCAATGGCCTTTAGGAAGTTCTGAACATTGTTATGCTAATTAACAGAACCATGAATACCAACAGAGATCTTAGTCTTAATAAACATCACGCTAAGGTGATTAGATCGCTCCCATTGTTCATAAAGCATGATATTCTCTGGAGTTCTAGTTTTAGTAATTTTAGGTGGTTCGTTTTTCCTAATAGCATAGTCAATATCTATCCACCCTAGATGAAGGAGAATTATTTCCTTCCATACTTTATAATTATTGCCTTTCTGATAGGGAATGTCATAACGGATATCAGAGAAATTTATAGTTTGAGAAGTTGCAATTAAAGATTATATGCTTATTAAAATTTGAGACCTAAATTATAGTCATTCTTAACCAATGTAAATCATGATAAATATGAATCTAGTGACATAAAACTTGCCTGTGGACTAAAATTCTAATTCAATTAGATTCATCTTAACTTTATGATAAGATTTATTATATAACATATGATTAATTACAATTAATATTTATTTTATAAATGTGATCCGAAATAAATCTTATTATAGTTTTAATTAATTAAAGATGTTATGACTACTCTCTAATTAATTAAACTATATGAATAACTTAAATAGTAGCTAAATCTGTAGGCTCAATTATTGCATAAAATCATAAGCAATATTAATTTAATTCTAAATGTGCAAATATTATCTATCTTAAAATGGCATGTATGACAATAAATTATACAAGCAAAAAATAATAATATAAAGACTAATTAAATCCATAAAGAGCGATTAACAATTAATTCCATTATACATAAATTTCTTAACCAAAATTCATATGTATAATTAATTACATAATTTATACATACAAATATGAAAAATAATAATTTAAGCATAATGTATTTAAATAAATTTTAATGTACCTAAAAATTATTTAAATAAATGTCACATGTATAATAAATATTATACACATGGCAAACCTAAGTTAAGTAATTAATCATATTAAAATTATATTCGAATTTTTTTTAAATAAAAATTAAATTCTGAATGTATTTAAAAATAAGCCTAGTATGAAATCTAACACAAAGTGTATCAAAAACAAGCAAAATAGAAAACCCAATTTCTGAGTTCCTCGTGAAAAGAGGAAAGCATGGGTGTTTTAAAAAATAGCACTAATATCAAATGTTGGATCATAATTCAATCCAGAACCGTTCAGGAAACTATATGAACACAAATTTAAACACAACAGAAGCAAAAATGGATTGGAAACATACCTCTTACCATCGATCAAATTTCACCACTACACTGGAATTCCAATGGGCTTTTTGTGGTTTGATGCTCTGACTATTTCTCACACTTACTCTTTGTGTTTAATGGTGTATGTTGATGATAATCAATGAGTAGAGAGAGGATCCAATGAATTTATAAAGGTTCTTCCATCAAGAACCTCGTATGGTTGTGAAACTGTACCGTTACCACCATAACATGCTTAATGTTGCACCATAAAAAATGTTACATGACACCCATTTTATGATGTTTTGATTTAGTTACTAATGGTTTAAAGAATTGTGGAAAATATGATCTGGCTAAGAGGATTGAGCATTTAAAGATACTTCTAACTCTTCCACGATCAATTTTCTCTCCTTTGGCTCCTTTCGAATTCAAAGTTGCAGCTTGCCCCAACCCGAACCAACCTGGCCTATTGATATTTCATTTCAAGCTAAGAATTCCTTTAGTTTGCTGAAACATACTCTATTCTTTATTATTGCAGATTGGACCCATGAATTTCCAAAAGGTCCAGCAACGATCTCTGATTCATTATGTGAGAATGGTGTTTACAGTGAAGTTCAAAAATGATGGTTCTGTGAAGGCATTGTTCATAGAATGCTACTTGATATATTGGTTAGTTTCTTGATACACCCCATTCTTAATGGTTTGTGAACGTGCCTATGTATGGTATAGTTTGGTGAACTCACTTTCATATTTCTCTACTCCTTATCGACGTATCCATCATTTTTGTTTACACCTTTAATGTTGTTCCTTTCAGGTCTAGTTGTCCAAGTGGGATCCCTTTAGTGTAATGCAATGTGACCTATATTTTGGTTAGATTCTAGAATAGGATGAGGTAAAATGCTTCATGAGCCCAATTATTGGTACGACAACAAGATTGTTGGTTGAGTGTTGGGGTGATATTCTTATAGCACAGGGTGATTCTCTTTGTTACACGAGATATGCGATCATTAGGATCAAACTTGGGGATTGGATGAACAAGGTTGCTTCTTGATTCAGGATGGGTATGATGACTATTATAGAGGGGTTAGGGGTATGGAACAAACTTTCAACTTTTGAATTATTCTCTCGAATCAATACTACTACAAAACGGGTCATTAAAGTCAGTTAAAACCAAATTTAAATCAATTTAAAGTTGGTTCAATGCGTGAACCGACTTTAAAATATATATTGATATTTTTACATATTTTACTCATTTTCTACCCTACTAATAACCTATATTCGATCACATATAGCATAAAAAAACCAAAATCTGTTTAACAAACTTTAAATAATAATAAAAATAATTAAAAAATTAAATATAATTAATTACTTGATAATTAAATTTATTACAAAAAAATAATTTATATACAATACATATATATATTTAACTTAAATTACAAATAAAATGATGTCGTCAAATTGTCATAGATTTTGTGATATTCCCAATTTATTTCAAGGAGAGCAAGCTTGGTTGGCTTAAAATCACCAACATAGTGACAAGGAAACTAGGCAAAAAACAGATGGTCCATATAACAATTCATTTCCCTACATACATGAGCATGTAAAAATCCATCAAACAAGTAGTCTAAACTTTAGAGACATATGAATGGAGAAATTAAAGCATTATAAATATTACCATGGTATTGTCCTATGTTATTCAAGATCATCATATTCTTCTCCTGATGTTATAATTTGAACAAAGTGTTCTGTCCATTCTTCTTGTAAATCATCAAAAATATGCATATCATAGCCCCACTTGTTCCAACCAAAGAAAATATACGTAATTAAATTCAAAATAAGAATGTAATATCATGAATTCACAAAAAATAACTTATATATGTTAAAATATTAGTAAAAAAGATTATCACATCGACACTCGAGTGATATAATAATAACCTTATCCCTTCGAAATCATATGAACACTTTATTAATCTTTTGTCTATAAATATGAAGCTATTTGGAATCAAGATGGTATTTTTAATGCTATAATGAGCTCTAAATATGATGTTAAGTGTAACTTCGATTTTTTACTTGGGTTGGTTGGGCAAAAAATAGTTGTTCCATAAGTTTATGGGTACTAAAACTCAACCAACTCAAGTAATAAATCAGGGTTACACTTGACTTCATATTTAGAGCTCATTATAGTATTAAAAATACAAATTTGATTCTAGATAACTTCATATTTATAGATAAAAGATTAATAAAGTGTTAATATGATTTCACAGGGATAAGGTTATTATTATATCACTCGGGTGTCGATATGATAATCTCTTCTAATAATATTTTAACATATATAAGTTATTTTTGTGAATTCATGATATTACACTGGAATGATGATTCTTGGTGATTTTCCTATACTTGGTTAGCCAGTGACTACCATGATGTTGTCATAAGGAAAGTAGGCAAGAGAGATAAGATGAATTTTGGGCAAAAAATAGTTCCATAAAACAAAGATCATTAGAATATTCACCTAATTCTTCTTGTGATGATATAATTTGAACCATGTGTTCTGCTTATTCCTCTCGTAAATCATCAAAGATTTTCGAGTCATAGCCCATCTTGTTCAAACCAAAGAACTACATGTATTTAAATTCAAAATAAGAATGTAATTTCATGAATTCACAAAAAATAACTCATATATGTTAAAAATGTATATTGGTAAAATGTGATGAGTGATTATGTTGATGTCGATAATAACATGTCCTATATAAAAGAAATATATATAAATAATTAGATAATATAAATATAATTATATATGTTCTACATAAATGAAAGATATTTAATGATTGAGGACTTACCTTATCCACACTTGAATTATACTTAAATCAATCATTTGATATTCAAATAGTTGCAATATGCACTCGATTAATATATATATTTAGCCGATGTCTATACCATAAATTTCTATAGGAAGTAGCACAGTCCATCCATCATTTATGCTAGATTCCCTCGTAACAATAGTCATCAAAGTACCAAGTTTTCTTCTGAAGTTTAAAGCATAATCATAACTATACTTTTTCCAAGGCTTCTTCTTGAATGACTTAGTGCATGATGATTGGCCACTAGACATAGATTTATCACGAGATACTTACTTCGTATCTCTTAAATGTGTCACATTTACTAGTTCTGGTATATTAGACTAAAGAAGAAGTATTGTGTATGTTAATAATAATAAAAGAATAATAGAATAATAGTAGTATAAAAGTGTTATCTTTTAAGTAAAAAAATAATACCACGTCAAAATTTATCACAACTTGAATCGACAGCCAAGCTACATACTATCCAACGGCCTCTTGAACTGTGGTAGCATCAGAAGACACATGTAATGGACAATCATGGAGCAATTATTGATCAATTACTATTTTTCAATGATTTGGAAAATATTGATTATGAATCATCTAACCATTGCTCAATTGTTGTATAGTTCTAATAGAAACACAGTCCATTGATGAAGGATGTTTCCAAAAACATTTTATATTCTGTAAAAACATTAAGTGTTATATATAATAAATAAAACATATAATAAAAAATAAAAATAATAAATTATCTACATAAACTTAAAATCTTACCATATATGATTCATCAAATAGAGGAGGATTCCCATCTGGGGTAGCTATTGGAAGTACATTCTCATCAAAATGTTCCTTGTGATGTGATTGATGGTAAGAATGCACAGATTACATTGGAGAAAATGAACCACTACCTGATTGCATCTATATTCCTGGCATAAAGGGAGGACCAATAGGATAACTATATCCCATACTGGATATAGGTTGAGCGCAATGAGATTGCATTGGTGGCATACCTTGCATGGAGGGTTGATGAACATAACCGACATCTCCGATCCTACCAATACTTTGGTTTTATATTTATAAAACTCTCGCAAGTGCACAAATCATTTCATAGAAAATGATAAGTATACTCCTAAGGTCGATCTAAGGAAGGAATATATGTGGTTTTTAATTTATTATTCAAACTTTTAAAAACAAAATTAAATCATAAACATCCTGTCACGATATTGTGGATTTCGGTTTCTAATCTAACAACATAAAAATAAATATAGATACAGATTTAATAAACATTTATGAAAATTTTATCATTTATAATAATGGAGTATTTATGGATATAATAACTAAGTTAATTATGTTTTCCCATATTATTTAGGTTATTAAAGATATAAATTGATATTTATAGATTCTTTATTTTTTATATGAATACCACTTTTGGTGGGGTTAAATATTTTTTGTTAACTAAACAAATCAATTCATTTTCTAAGAGATTGAAAATAAACCATTTAAATGCCACCTTTAGTGAGGTTAGATAGTTTAAACTTTATTCCAGGTGTCCAAATTAAACCTAAGAATTTAATTTTCCGAGTACTAATTTCAAGTTTTAAAATTACTATTGAAAACATGTTGTCAATACATTTTGAGCTAATAATTCTTATAAAAACTTTTGAAATAGAGCTTTACTCTAACTACTGGGCGATTGTACCAAAAAAATAAAAGAATACTACTCTAAATCAAACCGGATAACTAAACCTTAAAATCTAATTTTCAGATTTAAGTTTGTAATGAAAAAGAATATATTTCTCTCTAACATTATTAATATAAAATCTTGAATAAAAACAAAATCAATTCATTTTAGAGATTTTTACCTATTTAATATTTTGTAAGCATAACAATGTTATTATTATATCATGTTTACAAACACCCAGGAAAGTTAAATTTAATCAGAGACAAATTAAATATAACATATAAGAATAAAGCATAAAAAATAACTGTAAAGAAAATAAAATCCTTACAGTACTTTGATGTTATTCCTATTGCTGGAAAACCTCCAAACAGAATTTGGAATTCCATTTATTGAATCAAAAAGCAAATAAATTACAAAAACATAATTAGTTCTTCTCAAAAAGAGAAGAACTCTAAAACGAAGAAAAACTAACTAAGAAAAGCTAAAAACTAAGAAATGGAGAGAAAGAAAGAGAGAAGAAGATGTTTTTGAGCTGTGGTGAATGAAGGTATTTATAGGTGAGGAAAAAAAGAAAAAAATGGGTGGAAAAATGATTAAAAATGGAGGAACGTGTAGTAGGTGATGATGACGTCAGTTGACGTCAATTGGTAGGTGGGGCACGGCAGCACACACGGACTGGGTGCAGGCGCACGCAGACTGAGTGTTGTAGCATGTGAAAACCGAGCGCTGATGGGCGCAGGTGCGCATAGACTGGGCGATGCGCACTCATTGCTAGGTGCGTTGTTGGGTGGCTCCGTGCGTGATTTCCTCCTTTTTGACATTTTTGACCCATTTTGTGCAATTTTTTCATCTTTTTTTTTTGCTCATTTACTTTATGAATATATTTATGATGTATTGCCTTTGGTATTTTTTCTTTGAGTCTTTAAGTTACATTTAAAGCGAAAATACCTAAAAAATTATAAATATACCCATGATTCCGAAAATCATGGTAATTTTAGTACCTTTTGAGAACTCATCAATGATGCCATACCTGACATGTGTTGTGATTGATATTATTTTAAAATAGAAATCTCACTTAACATTAAGGCCTTAAAGGAGTTGAGTTCTTCTTCAATTTTACTGTACTTCTCCTTACTGACCATCTGAGGCTTTTGTTTTGAAATGTTAAAATACCCCATATAACCGTCATATTGGCTACCTCCTCTAACACGACTAGTATGCTCACGTCCAAATGCATGATATATACCATCTCTCTCTGGCTGTTTAATTATTTCACCCTTGGATATTTGTTCTTGAACAACTCTCTACAAATAATAAGCAAACAAACATATCATACATTATTACATCAATTATTAAAAATCATAAGGACTTTGTGTCAAGTTAAATTACTAACCAACTTATTTAGTTGTTCTTTTCCTCGCTTAGTCATTGGTCTTGACTTCTTCGTTTTGGGAGTCTTTGTTTCTATGTACAATTCAGATCAGGTAACTGGTCTACCCAATTCAGTTTCTTACATAAATTAAATAAATTTATTAAGCATGACATCAACTTAAATTTGAGGAAAATAAATATAAAAATATTTATAAATTAACACAAATTAATAATACCATTCTATATCTAACTTTAGGATTTGAAGACATCTGAGTACGGTTAGGAAGAATATTATGCATTTGTATATTCTGATGTTCTTCCCTAATAATTTGAAATTCATCTCTACGTCTATAATCCATGAAGTCTTTCCAAACTTGAGGTGTAATCCAGGGGTGTCCTTCAAGGATTTTGCAAAGCTCTACTTCATCAAGTGGTTCCAAATATGGAAACACATAATTACTTGCCAACCTGGAAGTTTTGTATTCCTTCCATGCCTTATTTGCAATCTTATAACACTTGATCTTCCAAGTGTCATTGAATTTATAACGATTCTATAAAAATACACTATAAAAGATTAGATATAATACTAAAAAGATATAATATATGTAATTAGTTATAAAATATAAGAGACTTACACAAATGGTTTTCCATATTTTGAACTTTTTAGCTTCGTCACCCTGAGTCCAATCATTTATATTGATTGGTATACTTGACTTCACAAGTCTACCAATAGATTATTTCAATTGTTGGTCATTTTCCCTTATTGGATTACCAGTAGCATCAAATAGAACGGGTACTATATCATTTGGGTTAAGTAGAGCATCATGTATATTCTCCTAACCTCTTCTTTTCAAATGCCCTAATAGATCATTTGGTTCTACAAGCTCTATTACCCTAGGATCATGAAATATCTACAAACAATGAAGAATATAAATTAATTGACAATTTTAGGAACATACATATAAATAAACATCCAAGAGTTATTAGAACAATATAGAACATACATTATGTTTAATTAGGTTGTTTATTGTATACATATATTACTTCATAATCAATTCGAGTCCATAACGAAGAATCATCGTCATCAACTAGATCATCACATACATTAGGAAATTTGTATGAGAAATGACTAATATTGGATATTGTATCAAGCATAGGGTCATCATCTTCTAAAACATCAAAATGGTAAAACTCTTTTTGTGGAGGCATTAACACAATAGACCATCTTGTGTCAATTTGATCGCTCACATAAAATACTTGTTTTGCATGAAGTGCTAACGTGAAAGGATCATTAGTGTGACTTATATTGGATAAATTTACAAGGGTAAATCCAAAATCATCTATTTTATATCCAACATTGATATCATCTTCGACCCAATCACATAAGAAAACTGTTTCATGGAAGACCTCATAATCCATTTCCCAAATCTCTTAAATTATACCATAATATGTTATATTAGAAAGTATAGGATTACCATCTTTTAAACAGAAAAATTGCATAGTTTGTGGAACCATCTTCACACCATTGTTCTAATTTACTTGGACTTTGTCCCTTGCGTGAGTCGTAAACCTTGATCCATTAATTGTGAAACTAGAAAATGAATTCTTGTATGTGACACTTATATGGTTACGAAACCAATTAATAAGCTCTCACTTATGTTCATCATACAACCATTTTCCTCCTCCTTTTTTTATAACGAGGATCGATCTTCAGTAGTTTAAATGCATTTTGTAATGTTATTAAAGATATATCAAGTAGATATCATCATTAATAGTTAAATAAAAAATATTTTTTGCATAAATGGAAAGGTTAAACATCACTTACTCTATGTAGGATTGTGCATCATTTTTATTTACCAAAATAATTCGGTGAACTTTTTCCCATCGAGTGCGATCAATAAACAATTTCTTACTTCTACCAAGCATAAAGTTACCTACTTGGATCATGTGACGTTCTAAGAACAACTTGTGTATAGGATTCCTAATTTCAGTGCAACCACTAAAGTATTTAGAACAAAACTCAATGACCTCTTCAAAAATGTAACATTCCACCATGCATCCTTCAGGTTGATTTCTATTATTTAAATATCCTTTAAGGACTTACATATATCACTCAAAAGGATACATTCGCCTTAAGTAAGTAGGACCACACAATTGAACCTCTCGAACTAAATGAACACATAAGTGAATCATTTTATCAAAGAAAGAAGGTGGAAAATATTTTTCAATTAGACACAAAGTATCTACAACATCTTTCTATAAAGAGTTTAACTCATTAATTGATATAGATTTCTTGTATATTGTATTGAAAAATGAAAAAAAAAAGACGAATCATTGATAATCAAATATGTTTTGGAAGAATTGATCTAATAGCAATTGGTAATAACTGTTGCATTGAGATATGACATTCATGTGATTTCAATCCATAAATTTTCTTATCGGTGATAGACACAAAATTTCTTAAGTTGGATGAGTAGGTCTTTCAAATAAGGTAATTCCCAAAATATTGATTTTTTAATCCAACAACCATGGTCTACTGATTCAGTAACATTTTCATTTTCACCTCTTTTATTAGTTGACCTCTTTCGTTTCCTTACCTTAGTGAATATTATTTTTTTCATCTTTCCATATCGTTTGAATGTCATACCATTCAATTGTCTTAATATTTCAATCCCTCGCAAAGGTCGGGGTGTATGATCATGATCCTCTTCACCATCAAACAGTTTCTTTTGGTATCTAAACTTGTGTCAAGATGGCAAAAATATTCTATGTCTTCTATAAGACATCTTTCGTGTGTGAACAAGATATGTTGCAGAAGTGCCATCACTACAAATAGGGCATCATATATAACCTTTTGTTGCATGTCCTGATAAGTTCCCATAGGCAGGAAAATCATTAATTGTCCATAAAAAGACCCCTTTCAAGTTAAAGTGTTCTTCTTTATGTGCATCGTAAACATTTACACCATCATTCCACAATGTCTTTAAATCATCTATCAGAGGCTACAAAATACATCAATATCAACACTGGGTTGTTTCGGTCCTGAGATCAATAATGTTAACATCATAAATTTTCTTTTCATACACAACCAGAGAGGAAGGTTGTATGTTACCATAATTATTGCCCAACAACTATATCTACTATTAAGGCAACTATGTGGATTAATTCCATGAGCAGCAATGGAAAGATGAAAATTGCGTGGATCAAATGCAAATTGAAAGGATAAATTATCTACTACTTTCCAATTTAGAGAATCACAAGGATGATGTAGCATCCCATCATTAGATCGATTATCTGAACGCCAAGTGAACATCTTTAATGTCTCTTTACTTTTGAAAAACCTTTGAAAGCGAGGAATCGGAGGAAAGTACAAAAGAACCTTTGTAGGCACATTTTTCTTAGGTGTTGTCTCATTTGTAGCATGCTTTCATCTTGATTCTTTACACATCATACAATCATATAATATATCATATTCTTTTCTATAAAGAATGCAATCATTTGGATAATCATGAATCTTATGATATTCCATGCCAAATTGACTAAGAGATTTCTTCACTTCATACATTAAAGATGGCAATTTAATACCCTTAGGAAACATATCTATTAGTAGATTTAGTAATTCTGTGAATCCTTTGTTAGAAAAATCATGTTTTGCCTTCACATTGTACAAATGAACCAATCCAGACATTTTAGTGTATTTCTTTCATTTTGGATACAACGGTTTTTCGGCATCTTCTAGAAGTTTTTTAAAAGTTTCGGGATCATACTAATTTCATTATTACTATTTCTACAAGTAAATTCTATGAAACTTTTAACTCCAGAAATGCAGTCCTACTCAATTCTATACTTTGACATCCAAGATTTGTCTATTTTCTATTAATGACATTAAGTATATTAAATATGTATCCAATCAATATATTTCAGTAATTTTTATATATGAATTTCCTAATTATTAGAATATATACCAAAATATACATAATACAAAAATTCATCATTTTAATCATTTTAAAATTGAATTACTTTTACTAAATAAAATATAATTATTTATATGTAAATAAATTTATTCACCTACGGTAAATATTCTAGTCCCTCAAACCCACAACATCCAAATATTATTTCCATAGAAAATCAGCCAAACAAATAATAACATGCATAATACAAAACATACATAAATAAAAAAATTTATACAAAAAATAACGCAAAGTAATAATAAGTGCGTAGGATTAATACAAATACTTACAAGAGTAAATGAAGTGACAAAATGAAGAAAATGAAGAAAAAAAAGGTGTCTTGTAAGTGAGAAAATGAGTATAATTTTTTTGAGTATTTTGCTCAAACAAATAGGGGATTTGGAAGATAATTTGGAGAGGAAGAAAACCCAAAAACGACAGTGGAAATGGTGGTCAGAGGTGGCCAGAAAATGCGAAAGAATGGAGGAGGTGAAGCTCGGTTTTGAGTATTTTTGGGTGCTGCAAATTAAAAATGATGTTTCTGATGGAGAAGAGAGAAGAGAAATGGAAAAATCTACATGGATAGTGTCGGTTGATGTGTGAAACTGATGTTACAGACATGGATAGCGTCAGTTCTATGTGTCAACCAATGCTACGTAAAGTTACTCGTTAATTTTTTTTTATTTTAACAGTTTTTAAAATTGAAATTAAACAATATAATTTTTTTTATTTCTTTGGTAAATTATTTTTAAGATTTTAACTATACACCTTTTATATTTTTTTTTAAAACTTTTCTATATTGTGTTTTTCATGCTATCCAAATTTGATAATTACGTATAAAAATATGTACATAAAATTAAGTATCCAAAAAAAATACACCAAATTATATAAATTATATAATTTTAAAAACCAATTGACTAAAAAAAAAGAAGAAAAAATTATATTATATATCCAAATTCAATTTTAAACAGTTCAAATAAAATAATAATTGACCAAAAAAAATTGTATTGTGTAATTTTAATTTTAAAAACTATTAAAATAAAAAAATTAATGAGTAATTTTACGTAGTGTCGGTAATTCACCGAACCGACTTTAAATTGATTATAAGTCAATTTTTTCTAAAAATCGACTTTACATATCGACTTAAATGCCAAATTTTGTAGTAGTGTAACCTAGACCTAAGTTCCTTGTTATCAATTTACGACTTAATGATTGCTTGTTACAGCTCTTTTATCTATCTATGAAGATTCTCTAAAGTGTCATTCTTGTAGTAGGATGTACTTTCAGAGTTGTATCTAACCAAACTGGTAGTTTGCAAAACAATTCTAGCTGCATCATGACATACTAAAGGTTGTTTGCCATCACTTACCAGAGGTCGAGTGTAACCATGTTCTTAGTCGTAATATGACATTTTTGTTTGAACATCCAAACCAACCCGATGCCCAATCCTCGTAAACCACCCAAGCCAAGTCACCAGCCCGAGATGGAAGGTGAAGCACCCCAGATGTCCTACCCATGGCACAGTCCGAGCTCAATGACAGATTGAACTCAATGATAGACATAGCTCAATGATAGCCCAAGCTCAATAACAGCCCGAGCTCAATTATAGCCCGAGCTTAGCTCGACCTTGACCCCTAACATGTTATACTTTAGGCCAATTATGCTCTTCTGACATGTAAATACGTGTACATATTATGTAACTAACACGTATATCTATAATATTCTATAAATAGATGGACCCCTTATGAAGATCCACACATTTATCCAATTGTCTCGACTTCTCTCTAATCTCTCTCTGGAAACACATTGAATGTCAAAAATTTGGCCCCTATCGTAGGGCTCAGATTCTGAGGTCAATCATAAGTTTCTGACCCTATATCCATTGAGATTCACCCCACTTCTAAAGAGAAATTAGGAAGACCAATTATGTGCTACTCACGATCTGTAAATATCATGGTAAGAACCTGGGCTGAAAGAGGCTTAAGGTTGACCGATCGTGAAACAATGGCTACTCAGAGAAATACCCCACCAGTCCCCAATGAGACCAAGATAGTAGATAACGCCCACTACCAAGAGTTATCTTATCAACCCCTCAAACTTAGAAAAGAGTTAGAAGAAACCAAAATAGAAAATAGATCTCTATGCTCCCAAGCAGAGGGCAAAGACCTCGAAAAACCCTACAGACCCTACTACTGAGCCGATCAATGGAGAGGTAGCTGGGCAGGGCCAGTTTGAACCTCAAAAAGCTGAACATGAAGTTGAGAGGAATCCCTTTTCTAGCTCAAAATGACTTGATGATGAACAATGGGTTCAAAAAGAAAAAAAAAATAGGAGACACGACTACAAGTGCTAAAGGAGAGCAATAAAATGCAATATCAGGCCTTAAAGCTGGAAAGTGAGAAACATGAGAAAGGACAAACTCCTTATGATGTGGATAAAGATTGTAAGCAACTATAATAGAAAATTATGAATCATTAACCAAGTTCAATGCTCCTAAATGCCCTGATTATTTTGGAACAAAAGATCCAGTCACATATGTTCAACACTTTCAAATAGCCATGGCACCTGTAAGTCTCACCCAGACACAAAGGGACCCAATGATGTGTAATTTGTTCGTCATCACCCTCTACGAAGGTGTAAAGAAATGGTTCAAAAACCTGCTGTCCAGATCCATATCCTCCTTCCCGTTGTTCACAAGGATAGTCATTACAAACTATGCCTATAATAAACCCTTAAGGAAGGAATCTCACCACATTTTCTCAATTATCCAAGGAGGAGGGGAATCGATTGAAGAATACATGTAATAGTTTAGAGAAGAAAAATTGGAAATCTCTGAATGCCCTAGCTCTATTTCTATAGAAGCATTTAGGCAAGGCCTATCCGACCAATTTATGGAACTAACTAAGATAGTTCCACACATCTTGGAGGAAGCCTACAGGGAAGCAAGAAAGTTTGTTAACCTAGAGAGGGAGCTCAGCCTAGTCAAAGGCCATTGAACAAAGGTAGAGATAGTACTAGATAAGGAAAAAAAGGAGGATGAGTCCAAATAGAGCACATCAAAATAATAAAAACAAATTATTTGTAACAGGTAACAGGCAGGTTAGACACTAGCTAGAAAAATAGAGGAATTTGAGGAAGATCATTGTCTCTTTTAGGGGACCTATTTTAAGGGTTGGTTTAACTTAATTTGTAAGAAGAATGGAGAGGGAGCTCGAGGTAAGATGGTATGCAAATATGCAAGCCTACCATAGACTCGTGTTCAAATGGTATGCCTTCCATAAGGATATGTGCCATGAAACAAAATATTGTAGAAACTTGAAAAGAGAGCTAGAAGAGTTGTTGGCTAGGGGATATATTAAAGACCTCATTATAGAAAATGAGAATAGAAGAGGCCACCAAGGTGAACAATGGATATTATACCAATAAACCTGATAGGTAGTAGTAGAGAGCCACGTGATGAATCTAACATTAAAACTATACATACTATACATGGAGGACCATGGGTCAACGGGGTCTTCAATAACTTGTGCAAAATGTTTTTCGAATAATGATTGACACTGGGAGTTCAGTAGATCTTCTTTTTCTAACCATTACTAGGGCTCTAGGAGTAAAGAACCTTGACATCATTAAAATAGAGCTTCCTCTCATAGGATTCAATAGCAAAACTACCTATGTAAAAGGAACGGTAATCTTGTCTATCATTACAAAAGGAATAATAATAATAATAATAATAATAATGACCAAATTTGTGATCATTGATGCACCTGCACATTATAATGCCATTATGGGAAGGCTGTGGATACACTAGATGAAGGCAGTCTCGTCCATCTCCTACCAGGTAATCAAATTCCTTACAACCAAAGGTTTTGAAGAAGTAAGTGTAGATTAGGAGAAAGCTAGAAGTTTTTATAATGCCACTATGAAAGGGACTACCCTCGAATAGAAATCACCAATAAGTATCCCTCAAAAGAGACCAAGGAGTAAAGGTGTGATGAGTTCATTCTATTTAAATAAAGTGAAGGACCTCCCAATGGGCATCGAGGAAAAGAATCATCCTTTGAAAATGTGTGAGGATTTGACAGCAAAGCTCGAGGGGCAAATCTCACAGTTCCTCATAGCTAATATAGATATCTTTACGTAGGCCCTAATAGACATGCTGGGAATTGATTCAAGTGTCATAACATATAAGCTAAATGTCAACCCAAAAGCTAGATCCATCCAGTAACGGAAAAGAAAATTCCCCAGAGAGAAAATAAGGCAATCAAACACTATGTAGCTACCCCCAAAGAGGCTGGGGTCATTAGAAAGCTTAATTATCCCTCATCGTTCTCAAATTTGGTACTGGTGAAGAAGGCATGTGGATCATCTCATATATGTTTGGCCTTCACTGATTTAAACCAGGCATGTCCTAAGGATTTTCCCCCTTCTCGAGCATTGATCAGCTAGCGGAGGCCTCTTATAGGTTAGGTTGATTAATTTCCTAGATGCATACTCTGGATACCACTAAATTAGAATTCACCTTGAGGATGAGGAGAAAACTTCTTCACCAGAGAGGAGGGAACATTTTGCTACATAATAATGCTATTCGGGTTAAAAAATTCAGGTGCAACATACCAACCCCTCATTAACAAAATGTTTGAGGAATAACTGGGGAAGAATATGAAAGCATATATAGAAGACATGGTGATAAATTCAACTCAACCCCTAAACCATATCAAAGATGTATAGGATATATTTGAAGTGATACGATGGTATGGCATGAAACTTAACCCCAAAAATGCATCTTTGGTGTGGCTACAAGAAAATTCTTGGGATATCTCATGTCTACAAGAGGGATTGAAGCAAATCTAGAAAAATACAAGTAGTGGTAAACATGAAACCACCCAGTAGTCTCAAGGGAATACAACAATTGAATGGAAGAATAGGGGCACTAAGCAGGTTCATTGCTAAATGTGCTGACAAGTGTATACCCTTCTTCAAGATGCTAAGAAAAAACAAGATGGTCTTTTGGAACGAGGATTGCAACATAGCCTTCGGGGAAATCAAGAGGTACCTTAGCGATCCCCCCATCTTGGTCAACCCCCTACTAGGAGAGAATTTTTATCTATATTTAGTTATGACATCTTAAACATGCAGTGCTATACTGCTAACTGAAAGGAACAAAATTCAGCACCCCATCTACTATGTCAGCCAAATTTTAATGGAGGCCCAAACGTAGATATCCCAGTATAGATAAACTTGTTTTTGCTCTCAAGATTACTGTACAAAAGCTAAGACATTACTTTGGCTTATATACATTCGTGGTACTCACTTCACACAATCTTAAAAGTGTCATGACTAAACTAGATGTTGTGGGAAGATTGGACTAGATAAGCATAGAGTTAAAAGAGTATGATATCAAATACATAACAAGAACATCCATCAAAGGGAAGGTTGTGACCTCATTTATTGATAGACCTAAGGTTGTTAAGAAGACAGATATAGTGGAAGTATATGAGGTAGACCAAAAGGAAGCACCAACATGGATGGTATTTGTGGATGTAGCACACAACTTTAAGGGCGGAGGACTAAGTGTGGTTATAGTTGATCAGGGCGACAACTACTTTGAATATGTAGTCAGACATGATTTTCAAGCAACCAATAATGTCATAGAATATGAGGCTTCCATATTTGGAGTCATGACCGCAAAAAAGCTAGGGGTAGATAAAATCATCTTACATAGTGATTCTATACTAGTGATTAATTAGTTTTTGGGAACATTTGAAGCAAGAGACTGGAAAATGAATAGGTACTTGGAGAGATTAAAATAAGAATGCTCAAAATTATCCAGGTTCAAGATACGCAGATTGCGCAAGGCAAAAATGGTCATGTTGATGCCTTAGAAACCTTAGCATCAATAAGGGAGACCAAGCGCAGCAATGTGGTATGAATAATGGTGCTGTTAGAGGCATATTTGGAAGAAGCCAAAAAAAGGATTAGGTGCATGGACACTTCTTCTATCATATGGTTCACCCAATCTATAATTTCATGGAAAAAGAAACCTATTGGAGGATCGCAAGATCGTGAAAGAAATCAAGGCCAATGTAGGTTGGTACACGATTAAGGTAGGGAAACTATACCAAAAAACCCCACTTGGCCTTGGCCTCTTATGTATAGCTACAGTGGGAGCTGAAAGGATGATGTGTGAAGCACACGAAGGAGACTACGGTTCGCATTCCAAGGGTAGGAGATTATCACAACGAATTATGAGACATGGTTATTATTTCTCTATCATACTGGAAGACTACACCAAATATGCTCAGAGGTGCAATAAATACCAAAGGCTAGTGATGAGCATAACCTGTATCGTCGATCCTACCAATACTTTAGTTTTATATTTATAAAACTCTCACAAGTGTACGAATCATTTCATAAAAAATGATAAGTATACTCCCAAGATCGATCTAAGGAAATAATATATGTGGTTTTTAATTTATTATTCAAATTTTTTAAAAATGAAATTAAATCCTATACATCCTGTCATGATATTTTGGATTTTGTGTTTCTAATCTAACAACATAAGAATAAACATAGATACAAATTCAATACATATCTATGCAAATTTTATCTTTATTAATTGTGGAGTATTTATGGATATAATAACTATGTTAATTATGCTTGCCCATATTATTTAGGTTATTAAAGATATAAATTGATATTTATTAATTGTCTTTTTTATATGAATACCACCTTTGGTGGGGTTAGATATTCTTTGTTAACTAAACAAATCAATTAACACCTATGGGTAGGATTGATAACTAATTTGGTTAATTAAATTAATTCCTTTTTCTAAGAGATTGAAAATGAACCATTTAAATGCCATATTTGGTGGGGTTAGACAGTTTAAACTTTATTCAAGGTGTCCAAATTAAGCCTAAGAATTTAATTATCCGAGTACTAACTTTCAAGTTTTAAAACTACTATTGAAAACATGTTGTCAATATATTTTCAGATAATAGTTCTTATAAAAACTTTTGAAATAGAGCTTCACTCTAACTACCAGACGATTGTACCAACAAATAAAAGAGCATTACTCTAAATCAAACCAGATAACTAAACCTTAAAATCTAATTTTTAGATTTAAGTTTGTATTGAAAAATAATATATTTCTCTCTTACATTCTTCATATAAAATCTTGAATAAAAACAAAATCAATTCATTTTTAGAGATTTTTACCTATTTAATATTTCGTAAGCATAACAACATTATTATTATATCATGTTTACAAACAGCCAGCAAAGTTAAATTTAATCATAGACAAATTAAATAAAACATAAAAAATAACTCTAAGAAAATAAAATCATTAGTACTTTGATATTATTCATGTTGTTGGAAAACCTCCAAAAGGAATTTTTATTTCCATTTATTGAATAAAAAAGCAAATAAATTACAAAAACATAATTAGTTATTCCAAAAAAGAGAAGAACTCTAAAACTAAGAAAAACTAAAAACTAAGAAATGGAGAGAAAAAAAGAGAGAAGAGATGTTTTTGAGGTGGAGAGAATGAGGGTATTTATAGGTGAGGAGAGAAAGAAAAATGGGTGAAAAAATGATTAAAAAATGGAGGAAACGTGTAGTAGGTGAATGATGATGTAAGCTAACATCATTGGTAGGTGGGGCACAGCGGTGCAGGCGTAATGGAGCAAAGGCACGCAATGACTTGGCGCAGATGGACGCGGGTGTGCGCACGGAATGGGCGTAAGCGCGCGTAAATTGGGCGATGCATGCGTGTTGCTTGACGTGGTTAGGCATTGTGGTGCATGCTGCTTAGTGCTGGTAGGTGGCTGTGTGCATTGGCCGGCAATACTGGGCAGTTGCGTGCACGATTTCCTCCTTTTTGACATTTTTGACCCATTTTATCCAATGTTTCCTTCTTTTTTTGACTTTTCCTCATGTACTTTATGAATATATTTGTGATGTATTGCCTCCAGTATTTTTCTTTGAGTCTTTAAGTTACTTTTTAAAGCGAAAATACCTGAAAAATAATAAAAATACCTATGATTCTGAAAAGACAGATTTATATCAATATATGATAAAATAATATAAATATATATATCTTTTTAATTAATTAATATGCATAAAATCATGGTAATTTTAGTATTTTGGCTTTAAAACGCAACTTAAAGACTCAAAGAGGAATACTTGAAGCAATACATCACAAATATATTAATAAATAAATGGGGAAAGGTCAACAAATATGGAAAAATTGGACAAAATGGGTCAAAAATGACAAAAATGTCAGAAAGGAGAAAATCGCGCCGCCCGGCCGCCGCGCCCCAGCGCTTAGCTCCTCCCCAAGCTGCGCGCGGCACTGTTCATACGCGCGCACTGTTCATCCGCGCACACGGTTCATCCGCGCACACTGTTCATCCACGCGCACTGTTCATCCGCGGCACTGTGCATCCCCGGTACTGTTCATCCCCGGTACTGTGCAGCCGCGGTACTGTTCATACCCGGTACTGTGCAGCCGCCCCCGTCATGCTGACGTCATCAAATGACGTCAGCAATCACTAATCCGCGTTTTTACATTTTTTTAACATTTTTTTCTCTACTTTTTCTCTCCATCCTCACCTATAAATACCCCTCTTCCCTTCACTTCAAATCACACCTAAAAACACCTTCAAAAACCTCCAAATACATTCTTTTCTCTCTTTTCTTATATTTTTAGGATTTTTTTTAGTTTTTCTTATGTTTTCTTAGTTTTTAGCTTTTCTTAGTTAATTTCTCTTAGATTTAGAGTTCTTCCCTTTTTGGGAAGAACTAGTTATGTTTTTGTAATATTTTAGCTCTTTGATTCAATAAATGGGAGTGTAAATTCCGCTTAGAGTTTTTCCAGCAACGGGAATAGCGTCGAAGTTCTGTAAGGATTTTATTTTCTTTACAGTTATTTTTATGTTTTATTCTTACATGTTATATTTAATTTGTCTGTGGTTAAATTTAACTGTGCTGGCTATTTAGTAAACATGATGTAATAATAACGTTGTTATGCTTGCGAAATATTAAATAGGTAAAAATCTCTAAAATGAATTGATTTTGTTTTTATTCATGATTTTATATTAAGAATGTTAGAGAGAAATATATTATTTTTCATTACAAACTTAAACCTGAAAATTAGATTTTAAGGTTTAGTTATCCGGTCTGATTTAGAGTAGTGCTCTTTTATTTGATGGTACAATCGCCCGGTAGTTAGAGTGAAGCTCTATTTCAAAAGTTTTTATAAGAATTATTATCTGAAAATGTATTGACAACATGTTTTCGGTAGTGGTTTTAAAACTTGAAAGTTAGTACTCGGATAAATAAATTCTTGGGTTTAATTTGGACACCTTGAATAAAGTTTAAACTATCTAACCCCACCAAAGGTGGCATTTAAATGGTTCATTTTCAATCTCTTAGAAAAAGGAATTAATTTAATTAAGCAAATTAGTTATCAACCCCACCCATAGGTGTTAATTGATTTGTTTAGTTAACAAAGAATATCTAACCCCACCAAAGGTGGTATTCATACAAAAAAGGGAGAATCAATAAATATCAATTCATATCCTTAATAACCTAGATAATATGAGCAAGCATAATTAACTTAGTTATTATATCCATAAATACTCCGCCATTATAAATGATAAAATTTGCATAAATGTTTATTGAATCTATGTTTAATTTTATGTAATTAGATTAAAAACACAAAACCCCAAAATATCGTGACAGGATGTTTAAGATTTAATTTCGTTTTTAAAAGATTGAATAATAAATTAAAAACCACACACATTCCTTCCTTAGATCGACCTTGGGAGTATACTTATCATTTTCTACGAAATGATTCGTGCACTTGTGAGAGTTTTATAAATATTAAAACCAAAGTATTGGCAAGAATCGACGATGTCGGTTTTCGCTCATCAGGATGACCGAGCAAAAAAAGAAAATATCATAATACTACAAAAAAAACCGTGCGCTTCAAAATAGTTTCCAAAGGTGATTGGGTTCTCAAGAGGGTCTTCCCTAACAAGAAAGAATGAATTGCTGAAAATTGGGTGCCAATTGGGAGAGACCTTATCAAATAATTGAAATAACACCAAAATAAGCCTACTTATTGAAAAACATCGAAGGCATCGAGGAAGGCACAAGCTGGAATGTCAAACACTTGAAAAGATACAACTTCTAAAAAATGTGCTTTAACCTACTTTTTTTGTTTTGTAACAATGATACATATACATCTATGAAATAAAAAGCTTCAGAAAATGGTCTCTTAGTAAAGCTCTCTCCTATCAATTTGAGCCAAGAGCCAATATCCTAGGTTAAAATACTAGGTAGAGTGCCCTGGAACTTGAAGAGGTCGAGTTATCCACCTCGATCAGGAACCAGGTCGGCGCTCTAACGTTAAAAAAAATGAACACCTCAGTCAAGAACCAGGATAGCTACCTTGGAACTTGAAGAGGTCAAGTTATCCACATCGGTTAGGAACCAAGTCAGTGATCTGACATTAAAGAAAAATGAGCACCTTAGTTAGGAACCAGGTCGATCCTCTAACATTAAAGAAAAATGAGCACCTTTGTCAGGAACCAGGTAAAGATCTCTCCCATCAATGGGAGCTAAGGGTCGATCACCTATGATAAAAAAACAAAGTAAAGCACCTTGGAACTTGAAGAGGTTGAGTTGTCCATCTCAGTCAGGAACCAGATCGGCACTCTGACATTAAAGAGAGATGAGGACCTAGGTCAGGAACTAGGTTAAAGCTTTATCCCATCAATTAGAGCCAAGGGTTGATCACCTTAGTTACAAAACTAGGTAGAGCACCCTTGAACTTGAAGAGTTCGAGTTATCCACCTCAGTTAGGAACCAGGTAGGTGCTTTAACATTAAAAGAGATGAGCACCTTAGTCGATAAACAGATCGTGCACTAAAAATAAAAAAAAAACTCTATATAAACAAATATGTGCCACTCATAATGTGTTTATTATTTAAAAATGATTACTCTTTTATAGTTATTAATACAAAGCTCGACTTGCACAGATTTTTAAAAACTCTTTAAAGGCTTGGACATGTCACTAGTGTCTGGATCATTAGTTTCTTCAACCAAGGACAATAGCTCGGCTTGAATCTCAATAATTATCTACCATGTATAGGTCACAGACTTGGGGTGCACTATTATCATTGGGAGAAATCCCCGTTCCAATTCTTTAGTAACCTCCGCCACCTTAAGGAAGACTCTTTCAGATCACTTCATATCGAAGCTTACACAATATGATTCCCTATCTACGAGAGCGACCATATTAGCCAAGGTCTTTCTTTCTCAAGATTAAGTTTGGATTAATTACTCCTTACAAGAAATGAGCTCATACTTTACCTTTTTGGCATTACATTCAACTTTAACCACCTTGGTATTGAGCTCCCTAACCTTGTCCTCAAGCCTACCATTTGCAACACATAAAGCTCAAACTAAGCATCTATTGGTTTGATCAGAAGGAATGACCCAGTTCCCAAAAACCAAATGGGTAGGTCAACATCATAAATGCATAATAAAAGAGGCAAGCTAGTTACCTATTAATAAATAAAGGTGATATTTTCATTTACTCTTTTCCTTTCACATTCTTATGAGTGTGAGCTTGTGACCACATAAACAAGAGTGCCATCGAGCTCAAAAAGAAAATCAAAATGAATCCTATATTTTTAATGATCCTCTGCCCCTTCCCCGATCAATATCAGAGGAACCCAAGCCTTCTCCTTCCTCCTCCACAAAAGAAGTCTGTATATATGGCGGCATGATAAGGATGTATAGAATATGATAATAATACTTGCTCAAACCCTTTTACTTGGCCTCTGTCTTGAAGGTTTTGATGAGCGAAAACCGACATCGTCGATTCTTACCAATACTTTGGTTTTAATATTTATAAAACTCTCGCAAGTGCACGAATCATTTTGTAGAAAATGATAAGTATACTCCCAAGGTCGATCTAAGGAAGAAATGTATGTGGTTTTTAATTTATTATTCAAACTTCTAAGAAACGAAATTAAATCCTAAACATCCTCTCACGATATTTTGGGGTTTTTGTGTTTTTAATAAAAATAAACATAGATTCCCTAAACATTTATGCAAATTTTATCTTTTATAATGGTGGAGTATTTATGGATATAATAAATAAGTTAATTATGTTTGCTCATATTATCTAGGTTATTAAATATATGAATTGATATTTATTGATTCTCCCTTTTTTGTATGAATACCACCTTCGGTGGGGTTAGATATTCTTTATTAACTAAACAAATCAATTAACACCTATGGGTGGGGTTGATAACTAATTTTCCTAATTAAATTAATTCCTTTTTCTAAGAGATTGAAAATGAACCATTTAAATGCCACCTTTGGTGGGGTTAGACAGTTTAAACTTTATTCAAGGTGTCCAAATTAAACCTAAGAATTTAGTTATCCGAGTACTAAATTTCAAGTTTTAAAACCACTACTGAAAACATGTCGTCAATACATTTTCAGATAATAATTCTTATAAAAACTTTTGAAATAGAGCTTCACTCTAACTACCGGGGGATTGTACCATCAAATAAAAGAGCACTACTTTAAATCAGACCGGATAACTAAACCTTAAAATCTAATTTTTAGGTTTAAGTTTGTAATGAAAAATAATATATTTCTCTCTAACATTCTTAATATAAAATCTTTAATAAAAACAAAATCAATTCATTTTAGAGATTTTTACCTATTTAATATTTCGCAAGCTGATGAGTGCTCAAAAAGCACTAAAATAACCATGATTTTATGCACATTAATTGATTAAAAATATATATATTTATATGTTTTATCATATATTTATATATATTTGTCTTTTTCGGAATCACGGGTATTTTTATTGTTTTTCAAGTATTTTGGCTTAAAAACACAACTTAAAAACTCAAAGAGTAATACTGGAAGCAATACATCACAAATATATTAATAAATAAATGGGGAAAGGTCAAAATATATGGAAAAATTGGACAAAATGGGTCAAAAAGGACAAAAATGTCATAAAAGAAAAAAATCGCGCCGCCGCACTGCCCGGCCGCCGCGCCCCAGCGCCCAGCTCCGCCCCAAGCTGCGCGCGGAACTGTTCATCCACGCTGCACTGTTCATCCGCGCTGCACTGTGCAGCCTCGGCACTGTTCATCCCCGGTACTGTGCAGCCGCCCCCCGTCATGCTGACGTCATCAAATGACGTCAGCAATCACTAATCCGCGTTTTTACATTTTTTTAACATTTTTTTCTCTACTTTTTCTCTCCATCCTCACCTATAAATACCCCCTTCCCTTCACTTCAAATCACACCTAAAAACACCTCCAAATACATTCTTTTCTCTCTTTTCCTAGATTTTTAGGATTCTTTAGTTTTTCTTAGTTTTTCTTATGTTTTCTTAGTTTTTAGATTTTCTTAGTTAATTTCTCTTAGATTTAGAGTTCTTCCCTTTTTGGGAAGAACTAGTTATGTTTTTGTAATATTTTAGCTCTTTGATTCAATAAATGGGAGTGCAAATTTCGCTTGGAGTTTTTCCAGCAACGGGAATAGCGTCGAAGTTCTGTAAGGATTTTATTTTCTTTACAGTTATTTTTATGCTTTATTCTTACATGTTATATTTAATTTGTCTGTGGTTAAATTTAACTGTGCTGGCTATTTAGTAAACATGATGTAATAATAACGTTGTTATGCTTGCGAAATATTAAAAAGGTAAAAATCTCTAAAATGAATTGATTTTATTTTTATTCATGATTTTATATTAAGAATGTTAGAGAGAAATATATTATTTTTAATTACAAACTTAAACCTGAAAATTAGATTTTAAGGTTTAGTTATCCGGTCTGATTTAGAGTAGTGCTCTTTTATTTGATGGTACAATCGCCCGGTAGTTAGAGTGAAGCTCTATTTCAAAAGTTTTTATAACAATTATTATCTAAAAATGTATTGACGACATGTTTTCGGTAGTGGTTTTAAAACTTGAAAGTTAGTACTCGGATAACTAAATTCTTGGGTTTAATTTGGACACCTTGAATAAGGTTTAAACTGTCTAACCCCATTAAAGGTGGCATTTAAATGGTTCATTTTCAATCTCTTAGAAAAAGAAATTAATTTAATTAAGCATATTAGTTATCAACCCCACCCATAGGTGTTAATTGATTTGTTTAGTTAACCAAGAATATCTAACCCCACCAAAGGTGGTATTCATACAAAAAAGGGAGAATCAATAAATATCAATTCATATCTTTAATAACCTAGATAATATGAGCAAGCATAATTAACTTAGTTATTATATCCATAAATACTCCGCCATTATAAATGATAACATTTTCATGAATGTTTATTGAATCTATGTTTAATTTTATGTAATTAGATTAAAAACACAAAACCCCAAAATATCGTGACAGGATGTTTAGGATTTAATTTCGTTTTTAAAAGTTTGAATAATAAATTAAAAACCACATACATTCCTTCCTTAGATCGACCTTGGGAGTATACTTATCATTTTCTTCGAAATGATTCGTGCACTTGCGAGAGTTTTATAAATATTAAAACCAAAGTATTGGCAAGAATCGACGATGTCGGTTTTCGGTCATCACAAGCATAACAACGTTATTATTACATCATGTTTACTAAACAGCCAGCACAATTAAATTTAATCACAGACAAATTAAATATAACATGTAAGAATAAAGCATAAAAAATAACTGTAAATAAAATAAAATCCTTACAGAACTTCGACGCTATTCCCGTTGCTGGAAAAACTCCAAGCGGAATTTGCACTCCCATTTATTGAATCAAAAAGCTAATAAATTACATAAACATAACTAGTTCTTCCCAAAAAGGGAAGAACTCTAAAACTAAGAGAAATTAACTAAGAAAAGCTAAAAACAAAGAAAACATAAGAAAAACTAAGAAAAACTAAAAATCTAAGAAAAGAGAGAAAGAAAGAAGAGAGAAGTGTGTTTTGAAGTGAAGGGAAGGGGGGGTATTTATAGGTGAGCATGGAGAGAAAAAATGAGTAAAAAAATGTAAAAACGCGTAATGGAAATGATAAGGTCATTAATGACGTCAACATGACGTCATGGGGGCAGCTGCACGTGAAAAATGGGGCGAAACGGGTGTCGGCGCGCACGGATGAACAGTACCCGCGCGCATCTTGGCGTGGGATTGGGCGCTGCTGCGCGCGCGGCTGGGCGGCAGTGCGGCACGGCGGCACGTTTTTCTCCTTTTTGATATTTTTGACATTTTTGACCCATTTTGTCAAATTTTTGCATATTTGTTGACCTTTCCCCATTTATTTATTAATATATTTGTGATGTATTGCTTCAAGTATTCCTCTTTGAGTCTTTAAGTTACGTTTTTAAGCCAAAATACCTGAAAAACAATAAAAATACCCGTGATTCCGAAAAAGACAAATTTATATAAATATATGATAAAACATATAAATATATATTTTTTTAATCAATTAATGTGCATAAAATCATGTTTATTTTAGTGCTTTTTGAGCACTCATCACAACCCCCAACCAGCTTCTTGCTAGTCCCTTAGCAAGAGAAGTGATAAAAACTACAAATTAAACTATCCTAAATCACTTTCGTGGATTGAAACGGTTGCATTTAGCCTATGCAACAAGCCTTTAAACCCCTAGGTTGCCCTAGTGGACGAGTTTGAGTCTCGTGAGGGTTTTCAGTAATGATACCCACAAACATTGAACTAAAATCAAAAGAAACAATAAAAATAATCAAATCAAAAACTAAAATTACAAAAAATTAATTTAAGAAAGAAAACAACATATCACAAAAATGTCTCATTCTTTTTAATCTCCTTTAAGATCATAATTAAAATCTCAAGCATAAGTTATTTTAATCTCTTTAAACAATCATGATTGTTTATAATAATTAGTCGAAAATCATTTTCATATTTCCTGTCAAAAATGTATCAATTTAATTTCACCCAATTTCAGTGTCATGAATCAGAATTCGCTTCGACTCTATTCCTCACAAGTCAATACTCTCAAAACACTGAATCTTATGGGTTCAAACACTCATACTAATTTATATGCGAAAGAGTTGATGTATAGAAATGAACTAATATGTTCGCATATTTTGTCGTACTACCTCAAATGTGTATCATCGTGATCCTAGCCAAAGGAGATAAGATTTAGTACCCTATCTACTATGTTAGCCAAGTTTTGATAGATGTCCAAAGTAGATATCCAACCATTGACAAATTAGCTTTCGCTCTCAAATTTAGTGCATGAAAGCTCATGCATTACTTTAGCTCGTACAGAGTCAAGGTACTCACCTCTCATCCACTCAAAAGTATCCTTACTAGGCTAGATTTAGCAAAAAGACTTGCACAAATTTCCATAGAATTGGAAGAGTATGAATTTAAATACATGGCTAGAATAGCCATAAAAGGACAGGCAATGGTCGAGTTTATGGCTAAGTTCAGTGAGAAGCCAGAGGTTATATCGATGAGGAGTAGAAAAAGTATACGAGGTAGATCAAAAGAAAAGCCCAATCTGACAAGTAATTGTTAATGAAGCACACAACTTCAAAAGTGTACGACTAGGGGTGGTCAACCAGTTCTTGGGGAAATTTTGAAGCTAAGGATGGTAAGATGAAGGGGTACCTAGAGAGATTAAAGCAAGCGTGTTCAAGATTTTCCATGTTCGAGATCAAGAAAATAGCTCAAAATGATAATGGTTACACCGATGTTTTGGCCATTTTGGCATCAGTACGAGAAACCAAGCTCAACTAAGTAGTGTTAGTAACAATCTTGGCATACATATCTTTGGAGGAAGCCGAAAGAAAAGTTAGGTATGTGGATGCTCCCACCATCCCATGGTTCAACCTGATCTATAACTTCTTGGAAAAAGAGGACCTTAAGTCTACAAAAGAAATCAAAGCCAAGGCAGGTCGGTAGATGATCAAAGTAGGGAGATTATACCAAAAAACTTCACTCATGCCTGGGCTTCTATGCTCAGCCAAAGAAGGATATGAAAGGTTGATGTTTTAAGCATATGAAAGAGACTATGGTTCACATTTAAGATGGAAGAGGTTGTCACAACGGATTATGATGAACATGCCAGTAAGAGTTATAAAGGAACAAAGTTTTCCAAATCGATCATGTCAAAATAGATAAATTGGAACAGACGAAAGTCTATCGAGTATACCAGATGATATGAGTGAGGAGTGTACTATCACTTGGGGTATGATGGTATGTTAGTACTAGTGCGGTGGTGTGTTAGTGTGTTTATGTGTTGATGTTGGTCCACTGGTATGCTAGTGCTGGTAGGCTAGTGTTAGTACGCTAGTGTACTAGTGTACTAGTGTGTTAGCCGGTGCGCTGGTGCGCTAGTGCGCTGGTGCACTGGTGTGTTAATTAGTGCATTAATGATAGTGTTGGTGCTTGTACGCTATCATAGAAATCTCTCATATCTTCCATGTCCTAAAAGAAAAGAACCATAACAATTATTAGAATCTAATTAACTAATCAAACCCAAAAAAACTTAGAAGTGTTGGTGCGCTTGTGTGAATTTGTTTTCATATTAACAATTTTCTGGACATGCACATTAGATTTTTCAAATAAAAAAAAGATACATGCTTAAACCAAAAGGCAACCAAAAAAATCAACTCAGAATAGTGTCATTTGTACCCTTGAAAATAAGGAAACCAAAACTTACAGTTTGTGGCATCATCCTTCTTCCTTCCAAGAAAAAAAGTAGCATCTTGAATGCTTATTGTAGAATAAGAAAAATGCAGCATCTCAAAATTATTCTTTCTATAAAGAGAAGACATTAATGAGATCCTGATGCAACATGAAAATCCAGCTTGTAGTTAAGACTAAATTTTACAAATAGATATGGTATTATCAATCCTCAAGACTACATATGATACTCATCTACTAGGACGTGCTCTGGAAGCTTGTTATATGTGTCCGAAAAACCCTTTTACTATGTATGGTTTTCCAATACGAGAAAATGAAAACATACATACATACATGTCATTAAAATATCAAATAAAAGATTGGGTAATATATCAAAGAATATTAATCTCAAATTATTGTTACATTATCTCCAAGATCTTGAAAATCAGCAAACCAATGCAAAAGTTGCAAAAATAGGGACTTAAACCAAACCAAATTGAAGCAAATAATGATCACTAAAATAAATAAATGTTTTAAAAGAGTTGAAGTCAGTCAAAATAGTTCTCCTAAAGCAAAGGTAACAGAAAAGTGAATGAAGTTCAAACTTCATTAGCTAAAGATCAAGAATAAACCTTTACCTTAAAAGACTGGTAGATCAGCAGCTAAATAAATTGTAATAAGAAAAAAAGATTAAGAGGGAAGAACAATCGCACAAATTAAAAGTGATTGATTTAGTAGAGAAGAAATACCGGATGAAATTTTAACAAAAAGTCTGAGGATATAGCAGTGGTCTCTAACATAACTTATGAAAATTAAATTTGAGTATAAAAATAGTTTAAGGTTCTCATAATTTTTATTAAAATATAACTACATAGATAGAAAAATGGTGCACTAATACAACAAGAAGGCACAAAACATAGACAAAACCTAACCTGATGGCGAGGATGGCGAGATGTAAAGACAACGATGAGGATGATGACGGCGAGAGGCAAAGATGAGGACAACGATGGCGACATACACAGAGTGGTAGAGAGGGTGAAAGAGAGGGAAAAAGGAAAGAAAAAAAGAAGAGGGAAGAATGAAATAAAAGATAGAGGGAAAAATGAAGAAAATTGAGGAAAAAAGAAAAAAATTGATATAAAAATTGACATAAAAATTTGGTATTTGGTGTAAAAGAAACAAATTAATAGGGTATGTCTATGACCTCAGTTTTTAAATAACCAAGGCCAAAACCCTATTGTCTCGGTTTTTAAAAAAACCAAGGCTAAATTTCCAAAACCATATGTATGTATAGTAGTAGTGTAGATAAGTTAATTTAGATTCCTATTAAGTTGAGAAATTTTTCAATTAAATCAGCATATTGTATGGTTGTTTTCAAAAGATGAGGACATGATGCAAGACTCTATTTGGACATTGTTATGAAAATAAGAAGTTCAAGAAAGAAATAGGGTTTTCCTATAAAAAAAAAAAATATCAAACTCCCTTCCTGTTATAGCAAACCTCAAACGAGTTACGTAGGACATTAATGATAATTGCCCTTTATACAATAATGAATAAAAAATAGTAGAGCATCTATTCTCAAAATGTAACTATTTCCATGCATTATGGAATAGACAGGAAGGTAACATCTACATTTTGAAACGATATCTTTTACTCTTTTATTAAAATTATATTGAATCGACAAGTTGGATTGATTATTAAAAAAACCATAAAGATGAATTCACTTTGAATGTGGTTCTCAATAGAGTGGCTTTGTGGATAATGAGGAATGATCTAATATTTAAGAACATCTTTCCAAATTTTATCAAATGTTCGACTTTAATTTGTACTCTATATAATGATTTAATTCAGTTCAAAAAATAAGGATATGAGAAGTGAATTGCATCATGAATTCCATAGTTTCATTGTTCAAGGGATGAAACCTCCAAATAATTTGTATGAAATAATATAGGTATAAACAATTTTAAGAATAATTTTTTTTATTAAAATTAGAAATATATATAAATATAAATATATGTATAAATTATAAATACAAATATGAATAATATATAATTTAAATAGAAAAAAATTAATAATCGAGGCCTATGTATCACACGGTGTCCTTAAGATAATTTTTTCGCTCATCTTGTGTGTTCAAAACCAACAAAAACTTATCTCTCATGATATAATGATTAAACAATAATAAGTTTACACCACAGTTTATTATTTCATGAACTTCCAAGTATCTGAATTATATCGAAGGAACTTAATTCTAGGTAGAAAATATACAACAACAAAAAATCCCTTTATCGTTCCTCTGTACGTCTATCTTTCCTTCTTCTTCTTTTCCTCCTTTTCTTTCTTTTCTTTTCTCTTTTCTCTTTCTTTATTTTCCATTCGCTTTTTTTCTTTCTTAAACACTCTCTTTTCCTCTATTTCTTCTCTATTTTCTGTTCGTTTTCTTTTTACACTTTCTCTCCTTCTTCTCTATTTTTTCGTTTAACTAAAAATTATATTGAAACAGAAGAGAACATAAATGAATACATATTCTAAAATAGTAGGAAAATGAAGAAAAATTGAAGAGAAAAGACTGAAGAGAAGAGAAGATAGAAACGAAAAGAAACATAAATTTTTCATAAATGAATTAAGAAATAGAAGAAACAGTTTCGATTTTAAAGCAATTTAATTCAAATATTCTAACAATCCCTCACATTAATAAAATTGACATAGATTTTAAATCAAATTTTGACACAAAAATAGAGTTCAATAGATTGAAACCTATATAGGATAGGTAGGTGTTACACTTTAAACCTTCCTTCGTGAAAGTATATTTACCTTACTGACTGATCAATAGACGCAATGTCCTTAAATTGTTCTACCATTTATGTAAGCAATGACATACTTCATATAAGAGTCTCTCTTAAGACAATTCTGTTCTCACTGTTGTATGTTCATTTTGGCTATGAACATATGTATGGTTCTGTGAGAGTCTCTAAAGAATTGAGCCATATACAATTATCTTTCGAAGCAGCCCCACTCCTTCCCCATATAAGTGATCTCTTATATTTAATAGTAATCTGTAAAGAGTAACCCGTATACTTAGCTCAATATTATTTTTATAAGAATCATTTAAAGCCTTAACTTACCCTATATCTCACAAACCATTTTATAGAAAATGACAAGTATACTCCAAAGGTCAATCTAAGGAAGGAATAAATGTGGTTTTCAATTTATTGTTCAAACTTTTTTTTAAAAAAATTATATACTAAATATCCTATCACGATATTTTGGTTTTTGTATTTCGTAATCTAATAACAGAAAATAAACATAGATATAGATTCAATAAACAATAATGCAAATTTTTATTATTCATAACAATGAAGTATTTAAGGATATAATAATTAAGTTAATTATATTTGCTCATATTATTTAGGTTATTAAATATATAAATTTATATTTGTTAACTTTCTCTTTTTGGTATAAAAGTGTCCTTAGGCGGACATAATTTTTTTTGTTTAATATTAATTAACTAATATCCTTCGGCAGGGCCTATTAATTAATTTAAGTATTAAATTAAAGCTTTATTTATAATAAAATAGCAAATCACATAATCATAGCTATAGGTAAAGTCAATTAATTAGATTTTATTCAAGGTGTCCAAATTAAACTTAAGAATTTAATCATCTGAGTACTAACTTTCAAGTTTTAAAACTATTACTGAAAATATGTCATCTATACATTTTCGAATAATAGCTCTTATAAAAAAATTAAATAGAGTTTCACTCTAACTACCGTGCGATTATACTAACAAATAAAAGAGCACTACTCTAAATTAGACCAAATAATTAAACGTTAAAATCTAATTTTCATATTTAAGTTTGTCATGTAAAAATAATATATTTCTCTCTAACATCCTTATTATAAAATTTTAAATAAAAACAAAATCAATTTATTTTAAAGAGATGTTTTAACTATTTAATATTTTGTAAGCATAACAACGTTATTATTATATCATATTTACAAACATTCAACCATGTTAAATTTAATCAAAAACAAATTAAACATAACATATAAGAATAAAACATAAAAAATAATCGTAAATAATCCATTTTAAAATTATACCTCAAAAGAATCAATATCGAACTTTGATGTTAATTCTATTGTTGAAAATCCTCCAAATGGATTTGCATTTCCGTTTATTGAATCAAAAACTAAAAATCTATAAAAGCATAGCTAGTTATTCTTAAAAAGAGAAGAACTTTAAAACTAAGAAAACTTTCTAGAGAGAAAAATTGTGTGTTTTTATAATCGGAGAAAAGGTCCTTTTATAGGCGAGAAAAGGGCCAAAAAAGATGGCAAAATATTTCAAAAATTGATTTTGGACGCGTTTAGATAGACTAGCACGCGTGTGAGGCACAAGAATTATGGCAAACCAGCGTTTGGAGCACGCCTTACATGGTATGGGCATGTTCTGGCATGAGCGGAAATCAGCATGTCATGTGCTAAGTGTGTGCTGGCTGCGTGCGCACGAGACTCACCAGGAATGGGAAACTACGCACTGGATTTCGACATTTTTGACATTTTTGATCCATTTTGTCCAATTTTTCAATTCTTTTGACTTTTTCTCAACATATTAGTGATGTATTGCCTCTAGTATTTTTCTTTTAGTCTTTAAGTTATTTTTGAACGAAAATACTTGAAAAACAATAAAAATATCCATGATTCTAAAAACACAATTTTATATAAACAAATTATAAAATTATACAAATATAAATCAATTTAATCAATTAAATTACACTAAATCATGGTAATTTTAGTGCTTTTTAAGCACTTATCACAACCCCAAATCAACTTTTTGCTAGTCTCTTAGCAAGAGAATCGATAAAAACTAAAATAAAAACTAAAAATTAAACTATCCTAAATCACTTCCGTGGATTGACAATGTTGCATTTAGTGTATGCAACTAGCCTTTAAACCTCTAGGTTTCCCTAGTGAACGATTTTAAGTCTCGTGAGAGTTTTTAGTAATGATACTCACAAACATTAACAAAAAATGAAAACAAAATAAAATAAATAAATGAAATACAGAAATATCTCATGCTTATAATCTCCTTTAATATCATAATTAAAATCTAAAGCATAAGTTATTTTCAACTTCTTAAACAATCATAGTTTATAATAATAATTAGTTGAAAATCATTTTCGTACTTCATTTAAAAAATGTTTCAATTTAAATTTACCCAATTTCAATGCTAGAAATTCGAATTCGTTTCGACTCTATTCTTCACAAGTCAATACTCTCAAAAACACTGAATCCTATGGGTTCAAACACTTCTACTAATTTATATGCAAAAGATTTGATGTATAGAAATAATCTAATATGTTCACATATTATAAAGAAGAAAGACTAAAAGTGTTATTTTAAAGTTGATCTCATGAAAGGAATCAAATGTAAGGATTTATAAAATATTATAAATTACTTTCATGTATTAATCAAATTCATAAAATAAAAATATCAAGTAATATGCCTTTTAAAAAATGTAAGAAAATGCAATGACTTCTTAGAGCATTACTTGCAATATTTTCTCTTGCATTAAACCATCTCTCACAACTGTTTAGACTTTTGGGTCATAGTATATACATTATATTATTCATTTTCCTCTCTTCCTTTCTGTTTTTTTCTCTTTATATTTGTTTTATAAGAAAATCCATTTTTAGAGAGTGGGCACATGTACACATTCTACATTTTTTATATGATAAGGTGAGTGGTTAATATTTGGTTTTTCTGTTTGTATTTGTATAGATAACCCTAGATATATCTCATTTCTTTAATAGAAGTCATGCATGAATGAAGATAGACATATACTATCAATTTCTACGCAAATCATTTATTCTAACCAAATTAAAAAAATAAATATATAACACTTCATTAGGATGTAAAAATCAAGATATTCAATGCTAAGTCTTATAAAGATCATCTAATAATTTTGAAAAAATAAGAAAAGTATTTAGAGTAGAAAAAATAATATTTATCACTCAAAATAAATGATAATGGGCTCAAAATATTTCTCACATGGGTAGTCTCCACGATTTGATTCCTAAACACCGATTTTGGATTTAATATAATTTTCACATTTTATCAAGAAATACTAGTCATGACAAAAACTAACTAATTACCATATACTTTGGGATATGTTTTCGAAAAACCACATTTTCACATTTTATCAAGAGATGCAAAAGACTTAATTATTTACTTAATTTTGATTTAAAGAAATGAGAAATTTTTTAAAACTAATCCAAAAATTCTAAAAATTACTAAACCATACAAAGAAAATAATATCAAACACAATAAAAATGAAAATGTGAACAAAAACTTTTTAAAATTGTTAATTTTTTTTATAAATTAAGCATAATAAATTTTCACCACCCCCAACCTAGAACTTAAATTTTCCTCAATATAAAAATTGTAAATTAAAGATAAAGAAAAAATAAGTGAAAAGTTACATATTTCCTAAGAATGTGCAAGTACTGATGGAGAAATGTAGGTGCATCCATCATGTTTATCATTAAAGTCCACACAGAAAGATCACTATGAAATTCTAATATCTCAACAAATATTTTTAGTTCTAACAATTATAAAATTATTCACACGTAATTAAACAAAAATAAATAAATAAATAAAAGGAAATTACCTAAAATGATGGGTTGCCTCCCATCAAGCACTTAGTTTAACGTCTTAACAAGACATATCTTCAAGGATTTCATTTTAAGTAAACTCAATGTCCTCACATCATTGCATCAATCAAACCTACAGGTAGGATAAAGATGTCTACTTATACTTTTTAAGTCATAACCTATGGATTTTCAAAATTTTATTTACTTAAAACTAAGGACACGATGGTGGGTTTTAAATAACCCACTTCTAAGTGCAAGTCAAATAACTAAGGCTTCAAAACACATTTGTACCTAGATATAACAAAGCAACTACCTCTTTTTATCATAGATTGTAATTAAAAATATTTAAATTTTGGAGATAGTTTTAGCAATTTTTTAATTTTTTTATTATAATCTCTAAGTTAAATAACACAACCAGTATTAACCAAGAGTGCTCACAGGAAATAATGGTGTGAAACTATCTCCTTAAAAACTATCATCCAAGACGGAGTAACGTTTCTAGAAAAAACTAGTGGCACAAAAGCTTTCAAGAACTAGTTTCCTAGACATAACTCCCTTAGATCTTTACTTTTCGTGCTATTAAAATCTAAGTTAATTAAGTTAAGAAATTAGGTTAAGTTTAAATCTAAGTTAATTAAGTTAATAAATTAGGTTAAGTGAAAATATAAGTTAATTAAGTTAAAAAATTAGGTTAAGCAAAAATCTAAGCTAATTAAGTTAATAAATTAAAGTTAAAATCCAAGTTAACTAAGTTAATAAATAAAATTAAGTAAAAATATAAGTTAATTATTATTTTTGTTTTGTTAAGGTCTCATTATTTAAATACTTTTTTTTTAATTTTTTTTAAATCAAAATAAATAAAAAAAATCAAAATTATTTTAAACACAAAAAGTTTTTAAAATTTTGATAAATAATATAAAAATACTATTATTTTCCCGATAACTACACCAAAACCTTGGTGAGCACAATATCAAGTCCTCGACAACAGTGTTAAAAACTTGATAAGACATTACCGGCAATGCCGATCTTACAGATACTTTGGTTTTATACTTGTAAAACTCTCGCAAGCATACAAATCATTTTATAGAAAATGACAAGTATACTCCCAAGATCGATCCAAGGAAGAAATATATGTGGTTTTTAATTTATTATTCAAACTTTTAAAAATTAAATTAAATCCTAAACATTATGTCACGATATTTTGGTTTTTGTGTTTCCTAATCTAATAACAAAAAAATAAACATAGATATAGATTCAATAAACAATAATGCAAATTTTTATTATTCATAACAGTGGAGTATTTAAGGATATAATGATTAAATTAATTATATTTTCTCATATTATTTAGGTTATTAAAGAAATAAATTGATATTTGTTGATTTTATATTTTTCGTATAAAAGTGTCCTTAGGCGTGGCCTAAATTCTTTTGTTTAATATTAATTAACTAATATCCTTAGGTAGAGACTATTAATTAATTAAGTATTAAATTTTAGTTTTTTTTATAAGAAAATAGCATATAATCACAACTTTAGTCAGAGTCAATTAATTAGATTTTATTCAAGGTATCCAAATTAAACCTAAGAATTTAATCATCCGAGTACCAACTTTTAAGTTTTAAAATTATTACTGAAAATATGTTGTCAATAATTTTTGAATAATAATTATTATAAAAAAAAATTTAAAATAGAGCTTCACTCTAACTATCGGACGATTGTATCAACAATTAAAAGAGCACTACTCTAAATCAAACCAAATAATTAAACCTTAAAATCTAATATTTAGATTTAAGTTTGTAATGAAAAATAATATATTTCTCTTTAACATCCTTAATATAAAATCTTAAATAAAAAAACAATTTATTTATAGAGATATTTTACTTATTTAATAATTCGTAAGCATAACAACGTTATTATTATACCATATTTACAAACATTCAACCATGTTAAATTTAATCAAAAACAAATTAAATATAATAGATAAGAATAAAACATAAAAAATAATAACAAAGTATTCGTATTAAAATTATACCTCAAAAAAATCCTTATAGAACTTTGATGCTAATTCTGTTTTTAGAAAACCTCCAAATGGATTTACATTTCCATTTATTGAATCAAAAACTAAAACTCTATAAAAGCATAGCTAATTTTTCCCAAAATGAAAAAAACTTTAAAACTAAAAACTAAGAAAACTTTCTAAAGAGAGAAAGAGCTGAGAAAATTGTGTGTTTTTTACAATGAGGGAGTGAGTCCTTTTATAGGTAAGGAAAGGGCCAAAAAAGGTGGAAAAATATTTCAAAAATTGGTTTTGGATACTTTTGGATAAGTTGGCACGTGTGTGAGATGCGATAATTATGAAAAACGGGCGTTTGCTGGCGTGAGTGGAAATCGGGGTGGTATGTGTTGGGTGTGTACTACCTATGTGTGCACGAGACTTAGAAGGAATGGGTGAATACACGTGAGATTTCAGCTTTTTGACATTTTTTACTGTTTTGACCTATTTTGTCCAATTTTTTCATCTTTTTTACTTTTTCTCATTTTTTCTCAACATATTTGTGATGTATTGCTCTAGTATTTTTCTGTGTCTTTCAGTTATTTTTGAACAAAAATCCAAAAAAAAAACAATAAAAATAACAGTGATTATGAAAAGATAAATTTATATATAAATATGATAAAATCATACAAATATAAAATCTATTTAATCAATTAAAGTACATTTTATCATGGTAATTTTAGTGCCTTTTAAGCACTAATCAATTATCCTTTGACTTCACATAGTCAATAGAAATAATCCTAGTTGAGAGTAGTTATCTAATAGTATTATGTCTATGACGTATATGTCGAGCCTAACCATCATACATATTGCTCTATGCCCTACCAATAACATATTGACTATCACAATGAATGCATATTATAGGTATAGACTTCACCCACTGAGGAATATCCTCTAAAATATTGTGTAGTCATTCGGCTTTTTCGCCACATTTATCTAAAGCAATGAACTCAGATTTCATCGTAGATCTAGCAATACACGTTTATTTAGAGGACTTCCATAAAAAAATTGCACCACCCAATATGAATGCATATCCACTGATAGGTTTTGATTCTTTCATGTCAAATATCCAATTTGCATAACAGTATCCTTCTAATACAACTGGATATGTTATGTAGTGCAATCCATAGCTACGTGTATATATTAAGTATCTAAGTAGTCTTGTAATACCTTTCGAATGATCAGATCTTGGATTACTAGTATATTTACTTAGTTTGCTTACAATGTAAGCTATGTCTGATCTCGTACAACTCATCAAGTACATAAGGCTTCTTTATCACTCTAAAATATTCTACTTGAGACACACTCTCACTTTTATTCTTAGATAAGTATAGATTTAAATCTATTGGTGTTTTCACAATTCCAAAATCACCCTTGTTAAATTTCTTAAGTATTTTGTCAACATTATGACATTGATTTAGAATGAGATCACTTGATATCTTAATTCCAAGAATTACATCAAAAGACCCCATGTATTTCATATCAAACCTTGAATTCAACAAACTTAGTAGATTTGATCATTACTACCCATAATTAGCATGTCATTAATGTAAAGATACAAGATAACATAAACCATATTCTTTGTCCTTGACATATACACATTTTTCACATTCATTGGTTTTAAATCCATTTGTCCTCATGACATTATCAAACTTTTCATGCCACTATTCTGGTGCTTGTTTCAATCCATATCAAGACTTTCCCAATTTATAGACCTTTCCTTCTCTACATCCATTTGATGTATTTTAAGATTTCGTAGAGAAGTGATAGAAATTATCCTCTTTATAGATGTTATTTTTGTCACAAAAGAATAGTATCAAAGTAATCAAGGCCATGTCATTGTTTATATCCCTTAATTACAAGCCTGGCCTTGTACTTATCAATTGATCCATTTGATTTACGTTTTCTTGTGAAAATTCACTTGGACCATAGTACTTTACTACTTTTAGGTCAATTAACTAGTCCCCAAGTGTGATTTTGTAGAATGGATTAAATTTCACTATTAATGGCTTCTTTCCATCAAGGACCTTCAAAAGAATTCACAGCTTCTTCATAGCTTTGAGGTTCACTTTCTAGCAAGTAGGTAAAAAAATATGGACCATAAGACATTTCTGTCATAACAATCTTGCTACGTCTGAGTTCAACCTTAAACTCATCCTTAACCTTTTGTTCCCGTTCTTTGTTTTGACTATCTTCATTCATAGTCTTATACGTTCGTTTAGATGAACTTGATTCTTTTTAAGATTTACTTGGAAATACATGTTCAAAGAACAATGCATTCCTTGATTCCATTATCATGTTTTTGTGTATGTTTGGGATCTTTAACTCATGCACAAGAAACTAATAAGTACAATTATTATGTGCATTTCCAATGAAGATGCAATCTATTATTTTTTGACCTATCTTCACCTTTTTAGGTATAGGTACAACCACTTTTGCAAGACAACTCCACACTCGCAAATATTTATAGCAAGGTACCCTTCTTTTAAATAATTCATATGGTGACTTATGTGTCTTTTTTTGAAGTAACTTATTTAAAAGGTAGTTAGTTGAAAAAATACCTTCCCCCCAAGTTCTGTGGCAACCCAGAATTTAAGAGCATTGTATTCATCATTTCTTTCAAGGTATTATTCTTACGCTCATCAACTCCATTTTGCTAAGGTGAATAAGGTGTTGTGGTTTCATGAATAACTCCGTGTTGTGCATATAATTCACCAAACAGTGCTTCATATTCACCATCATGATCACTGCACAATACCTTGATCTTATTGTTAAGTTGATTCTCAACTTTTATTTTATAAAGAATAAATTTCTCTATAACTTCATCTTTACTTCTAAACAAATACACGTAGCAATATTTCATGCTATCATAAACAAAAGTAATAAAATACTTATTGACACCCCTTGTTTGAAGAAATTTCAAATCACATATAACTATGAATTAAGTTAAGGGGATCAATGTTCCTTTCAAAAAATCAAAAGATGACCTAGTCATTTTTTTCTCAACATAAGTCTCACACTTATGCTTTGAATCTATTTGGTATGTAGGCATGTGTTCCATGTTAATTAGTCTATGCAATGTATTATAATTAACAAGACCTAGTCTACCATGCCACAAGTTGGAAGACTCAAGCAAATAAGTAGAAGAATTAATCTTATTAATATTCTTAGCTTTTATAGTAATTATATTGAGCTTAAATAACCCATCAGATACATATCTCTTTCCCACAAACATCCAATTTTTGGTCACAATGACCTTATCAGATTCAAACACCATTCAAAAGCCATACTTGTTTAACAATGAGTCAGAAACAAGATTCTTATGGATGTCTAGCATATAGGGTACATTTTTTTAATGTAAGCTCCTTCCTAGAGATCATTTTCAGTTTGACTTGGCCTTGCCCTATAATGGCTTATGTGGTAGAATTTCCCATGAAGAGCTTCTCTCCATCTTTCATTGCTTCAAAAGTAGTGAATAACTTCTTATCTCAACATATATGCCTTGTTACACCAGTATCAATCCACTACTCATGTGGGTTTGATCCTACCAAATTCACCTCAGAAATGACTGTACACAATTCAATATCAGAGATGTCATGAATGATGTCATCAACCATGTTTGCCTCAAGGTTTCTGTTTCTTTTTGGAAACTTATAGTCTGGGGCTTTATGCCCTGTCCTTTGACAGTTAAAGCAAATCTCTTTGAAGCTTGACTTCTTAAAAGTTGCTTCTTTAGGTCCCAAGTTAGACCTTTTACCCAGATTGCCCTTACCCTTATTCTTTTTGTGCTTAGAACTTGGACCATGTTCCATCACATTAGCCTTGGATGCTGATAGGATATACCCTATTTTAAAAGAAGTCTTGTTGTCTTCTTCCACTCTGAATCTTATTAGCAAGTCTTTCAGAGACATTTTCATTCACTTGTGTTTAATGTAGGCCTTGAATTGTATCCATGAAGGGGCAACTTTTCAATAATAGTTGCAACTTAGAAGGTTTCACTAAGTACCATCACTTCATCATGCATCTCTATTATGATATCTTGGATTTCACGTGCTTGACTACATACAGATTTAGAGTCCACCATCTTATAATCAAGAAAGTGACCAACCAAAAATTTTATGGCATCGACATTTTCAATTTTATACTTCTGGTACAATGATTCACACAAGTCTTTCGTCGTCTTCTTCCTATTGTACTCATTGTACAAAGAATCAATTAAACTATTCAAAACATAGTTCCGACATAGATAATCAAAATGCTTACATACTTTTATAGCACTAGCAGACTAAAAATCTTGTTTACCCTTAGGGTGATTGTGAGTTTCTTCAGTTAAGAACCTTGCCAAATTGAAAGTGATTGAACTTCATCTTAATCTTCCATCTCTTGAAGTTTAAACCATTAAACTTCTTTGGTTTCTCTACCACAAAATGATTCATAAGAACAAAAATTGGTGACATTGGGGTTACCCGATAAACCACAGAAGGCTACATCATTTGGTTCATAGTAGAACCACCCACAATATGGTCAACAACGTTCATAGTTGGATTTTCAATTCGAAACATTGGAATGATCATTTCAAATTTCAGAATGTTTTCTTTACTTTTCTATTAAATACACAAATAGAATCAAAACTTTTAAAAATCATTAAATAAAGTTTTAAATTAAAAATATATATTCAATAAATAAATAATAGAAATATATTAATTTACACACACATATATATATATATATATAATTTCATTAATTATAGTGATTACATAATTTTAAAAATAATATATATATAGTAAAAATAAAATGCAAATATAAAGTAAAGAAAATTAAAAAACGGTAAATGAGAGAGAAACAATAAAAAAGTGATAGAGATGAAGTAATAAAGAAAAAGAGAATAAATTGTATGTTAATTAAAAGAGAAACAAAAATGTAGTAATAAAGAAAAATAGATAATAAATTATGAAGTATAAAAGTATTATTAATAAATGAGGAAGAAAATTAATAAAGATGTAAAATATTTAGCGATAATTATAATAGAATATATAGCAGAATAAATATATAACAAAACAGATAAATATAACATATTATAAATGATCTGTTTGTCTCAAAATATTTGATTTTTTTTTTGTATTTTTTTGTCCAAAAATTGAGGGGAATAAAACTATTCTAAGATTATAGGAATAATATATGGATAAATAATTTTAAAAATAAAATTATTTTATTAAAATTAGAAATATATATAAATATAAATATATGTATAAATTATAAATATAAATAATATATAATTTAAATAAAAAAAATTAATAATTAAGGTTTGTATATCATAATATATTTAAGATAATTTTTCTACTTAATATTTGAGAACCATATAGAATTATCCCTTAAAATATAAGTATTAAATAATAATAAACTTATATCACATTTTATTATTTCACAAATTTTCATCTATTTGAACTCTATAAAAAGAAAACAATTTTGGATAAAAAATATACAGTAATCTTTTTTTCTTTACCTTTTCTCTTTTCTCTTTTCTCTTTTCCTTTCTCTTTATTCTCTTCCTTTTCTTTCTCAGCCACTCTTTTACTCTGTTTCTTCCCTTTTTTTGCTATTTTTTTTTTCACTTTCTCTCCTTCTATGTTTCTTTGTTTATATAGAAAATTATATTAAAACAGAAGAGAACAGAAATGAATACAGATTTTGAAACAGAAGGAAAATTGAAGAGAAATAACTGAAGTGAAGAAAAGATAGAAACGGAAAAGAGAGAAACGAAGAAACAGAAATAAACGGAAACATTTTTAGAAATGAATTAAGAAAAGTATGAAACGATTTTAAAACAATTTTAATTCAAATATTTCAACGATATTATGCCACCTTCAATTACTATGCAAGTTTTAGAACATATATAGCATCATTAAGAGTCATTTTAGCGATTATGTATGTGATAATATGGGAATTTGGGAGAAATTATTGTTCATTGATCCACCAGAATTAGCAAAAGCAGAGTAACATCATTGACAGATTGTTTAGTTGATGCAATTGGAATCAAACAGTGCATTATAGAAGACGTCTGTAAGAATATCATTAAATATATCACTTCTAAAAACCAAAATATTTTATGGTAGTTTGTAATTTCTCAATAAATTATAGTTTGTAATCTGGCGACAGATAACTTAGTTAGATAGTTTTTAAGTTATCAAATTGAGAGGAACTTTAACTTTAATAAACTTCCCTAACCAGTATGTAAGTTGATCACCATAAATTATATATTTTGTATTTAATATTAATATAACTAATATACAGACTGTTTTAGCAGCAACAACAACAACAACAAAAAAGAATTGAAAAGATTAACATGCTTGCCAAATGTACATATTAATCAATAACTCAAATTTTCTAAATGAACTATCTAGTACAGATGAATTAGTTTTATTAAAAGTTTATCATTTAACAATTATTTTAGTTTAGGAAAAAGTGCTGTCAAAATACTGTAGGTATCCACAAAATTCGGTTGGTATCCCAAGTGATTATTACGCCTCAAGTGATAATAATGTGCGTATGTATTTCTGTTTTCAATTTTCAATAAATTCTCATTATAACAAGTGATGAATATACTCATTCCACTATCACATATTAATATTATTATCATTTAAAATAGATAATATATTCCCTTAATTATTTTATAAATAATACAATAAAAATATATAAAATAATTTTTTAATACTATAATTAATTATATTTTGTTATTATTATTGAATAATATTATCGTTAATAAAAACTAATTATGAAAATTACAATTTTAATGATGTAAATATTAGCAATTAGATTCATTATTTTAGTTGTATAATAATTTTATTTTAAGTATTTTTTTTATTTTTATTTTTTTAGGTAGTACTTTAAGAATACTTACATTTAATAAAAGATATAAATTAATTTAATTTAATTTTTTATTTTATTAAGAATTTTTTTACATATAAACATTACATATGCGTTCAATGGAGGGCATTTATAGTATTTTTTACTCTTCCTTCAACTGAAACATTAATATCTTATTTGTTTTATTATTTTTAAGTTTTTAAATACATATTTTAATACTTATCGACTCATTTTATTTTCTTTTTAACAGTTTTTCTTCCTTTATAATCTAGGAGCTTAACAACTTTATTTATATTCTATTTTTTATATTGATAAGCTTAAATTAATATTTTTTTTACATTGTTCTTTTTTCTTTTACACATTTATAATGATTTTAAGAATGACAAAGGTTGTGACACATTCAATTTTCAAACAAATAACTCTATCAATTATCTTTACAATATTAATATTTCATGTAATATATAGAAGTTTAATGTGTATAATTATATATTGAGTTGTGTATAAAAATTATTTTTTATACCAACTTAATATATTTTTCATACAAAATACATATTATATATATATATATATATTATTTTTTTAATATAAAATTCAAAAACTACATATTTTATTCATTAAATAGAATCTGCATAAAATTTAGATAAATATTCGTAAATACTATACAATTATTAATAAAATTGTTGAGTTCTTTGTTCATATAAGAAGAAGAGATTGAAAAAATATAAAATGAATCAAAAAATTAAAATACATATTTAAAGATTTAAAAATAAAAATAAAATAAAATAATAAACTATTAATATTAGTGAAGGATATACCAAAAAAATATCACCAATATATTTTATTAATAATACATTTATGGTAACCTTTAAAATTTCTCGAGTCTTCAATTCAATGTATGAATAGGTGATAAACGGGTCCACACAATATAGGATATAGGTTTTGAATCAGATTCTATCTAGCTTTTCAGTGCCTCCACCACTATGGTTTTAATTTGATGGCAGGAATTGCACAAAGCAAGCTGTCATTTTTAACTACATTGATCTTAAGATTGCCTAAGTTGACTTCAGTTAGGGACCATTGAACCCATCAAAGAATCAAAACAAGTCAGATTCAAGTATGATTGAAACTAGGAATCTCATTAAAATGAAGAAAAAAAAAGTGGAAATGAAGAAATAAAATAAAATCTAAAAGAAGTTGGTATATTCCAAGAATAAACCTCTGCACTCACCCACTCTTCTCTTCACAGAGTATTATTAAAACTTTTTTTTTTGTGTGTCAATTATTATTGAAGCTAATTGATGTCCCAATTTTTTCTAGTATCCATATTGGTTTTCATTTTACCAATGGTGTGTGTTTCCAACTTAGAGTTTGTTTGGACGGATTTGCCCTCCTCCTTATGGTTTCAGACACTATAATATTGTGTTTTGGTTTCATTTTGCCAAGCATGTTTCACAATTTTATCTGGTACAAACTAAAAATACTCTCATTATTAAAAGAAATTGTGTTATTAAAAGGTGTGAGTCTAAATTATAATTTTAATTTAATTTATTAATTTTTAATTCTAAAATTAAGTATCTTGATTTTTTTTGCCTCTCAAATTTAAAATAATTTTTATTGTTTAAAATCTAAGAAAAATATAAAAAATAAATTAAATAAATTTTTATAATAAATATATTTTATTCATCAATTATATTATATATATTATTATCAAATATACTAATTTGAATAACTTTAATAATTTAATTTAATGTAATTATATTTAATATAGTGGGTGATTATGAAAACTGCTTGATCTAAAGAAGATTAATTAAGGAAAAGAAGGAGGAGGACATGAGTCTCTGGCTTGAAAGGAATGTGTCCCATTGTTGTTCAATAAAACTGCATGAGTTAGCTTTGCTTTTGAAAACGCTTCTAAATCGGATCATGTTTATCCAGCTGGGTATTAGACTTTAGAGTTGGACCCTACTTCAGGCACTAAATGAACAACAATTTATTGCCATATTGACAGGAATCCATTTGACTTTGGTTCTTGGATAAATATCACATTTTTTTTAATTAATTAAATTTATCAAGTGATATTTTACTGCTGATGATATTTGTCGTGCGATGATTATATTTGTTGTGTGAAAGTCTCGATCAAACTCAACAAAATTATCCGGTAAATACAAAAAATTTAACATAATTTTTGTTCAAAATTATAAAATTTACATCTCTAGTCCAAACACTCAAACAATATTCTATTATAAATCAAATATGATTACAATATATATTATTCAATAACAAAATAATTGTATTAGATATCATAATTCTTAATAGGATGATTCGTTGTTTGGATCATTCACCACCTTTTAACGACCTTGAATATGTGGTCACCTCTATCAAATAGTACTACTCAATTAAGATAACAATTTCAAAATTTGTTTAGTCTTCAACTAAGTGATCTATCACCCACTTCACCTCAAAGTATTTTTCAATAGCCTCTTAGAATCAAACCCATCAACAATAAAGCTTTATTCACATCTACCAACCCAATAATACACAGTAGAATACCAAGCCTTAACCAATTGTACTATGATCCATAGCTCATTCAATCAAATGTTGGATCATAATTTGATTTACAAACATTCAAGAAACCATATGAACACAAATTTAAACACAGGTGAAGCAAAAAATGCATTGAAAATATATCTTCTATCATTGATCAAATTTCACCACTTTCACGAGAATTCTAATGGATTTTTTATGGTTTGATGCTCCCACTATTTCTCACACTTACTCTTTGTATTTGATGGTGTATGTTGATGATAATCAGTGAGTAATGAGAAGACCCGATGTCTTTATAAAGATTCTCCCATCAAGAACCTCGTATGGTTTAGTAACCAACGTACGGTTTCAAAACCGAACCGTTACCACCGTAACATGCTTAATGTTGCACAAAAAAATGTTACATTCTTCCACTTGGTGCAAACGTTAAGCTAAATTCTCTTGAGTAACAAAGTACATAAATCATGTCGATAGGTTCTCTAAGAGCGAGTATTATCTTCTATGTATTACAATGTATTTAGCTTCTCAAGTATTATACTTTATGTGGTAACGAAACTTAATGAATAAATCCTATATTTGTTCTTTGTTCAATAAAATATATAATTTTTCAAATAAATTAAGGTTCACATGAATATGAGAAAATATCACAATATTTGAGTTTCATTAATAAATTGCATATATATACATTTACAAAGTGGAACCAATTCCCATTTTCTCTACATAATCATTAAATTTCAGTGTTTGCATGCCTTTAGTCAAAGGATCAGCAATCATCAACTCAGTGCTAAAGTTCTCAATGACCACTTTCTTTTCCTTAACATGTTCTCTTATGGCCAACTATTTAATGTCGATGTGCTTACTACAATTACCATTCTTGTTGTACTTAGCCAAAAACACAACAGTTGAGTTGTCACAGTACAATCTTAATAGCCTAGAAATAGAGTCAACTACTCTAAGCCCTAAAATGAAACTCTTCAACCATACACCATGTGATGTGGCCTCAAAACATGACACAAAATTGGCCTCCATAGTGGAAGTAGCAGTCAAGGACTACTTCATACTTCTCCAAGACATGGCTCCACCGGCAAGCATGAAAATGTAACTAGATGTTGATTTTCATGAATTAACATAGCTAGTGAAGTCCCCATTATAGTAGCCAGTTACTTCCAGATCATCAATTCATCTATACATGAGCATATAGTCCTTGGTTCCTTACAAGTACCTCGTCACTTTCTTTACAGCTTTCCAGTGGTCAATACCTGGGTTACTCTAATATATGCCTAGCATCCCAATAACAAATGCAATGTTAGGTCTGGTGTAGACTTGAGCATACATCAGATTTCCAACGGCTGAAGCATATGGAATGGTTTTCATATGTTCTCTTTCAAAATCATTCTTTGGGCATTGGTCCAAATTAAAATTATCGCCCTTCACAATGGGACCAACACTTGGTGAACAATATTTCATCCAAAATCTCTCTAAAACTTTATTGATATAGGTTTCCTGAGATAAACCTAAGATTCCTCAAAGTCTATCTCTATGTATCTTAATGCTAATGACATAAGATGCCTCACCCATATCCTTCTTATCAAAAAATTTAGAGAGGAATTGTTTTACCTCGTGTAGCAAACCCTCATTATTGGCTGCAAGCAAAATATCATCCACATATAGCACCAAAAAATAAATCTTACACCCACTAACCTTCTAGTATATACATCGATCCATGATGTTCTATTCAAAACCAAATGAAGTGATGATGTTATGGAATTTCAAATACCATTGACGAAAAGCTTGTTTTAATCCATATATGGATCTATTAAGCTTATAAACCAAACGCTCACCATCACTAGAAAAGAATCCTTCAAGTTGTTTCATATAAACCTCTTCCTCTAAGTTACCATTAAGGAAATCTGTTTTCACATCCATTTGATGCACATCCAAATAAAAATGGGCAAGCAATGCCAAGATCACACGAAGTGAATCGTTCTTAGATACTAGAGAGAATGTCTTTGTGTAGTTGATTGCCTCCATTTGAGTGAATCATTTGGCAACTATTCTTGCCTTATGTCTCTCAATGTTACCTTATGAGTCTTTCTTTATCTTGAAAACCCATTTATATCCAATGGTTTTCACACCATCAGGTAACTTGACGAGATCCCAAACTTAGTTAGATGCCATAGAATCCATCTCTTCTTTCATGGAATTGTACCATAAGTTCGAAACCTTAGAACTCATGGCCTATGAAAATGATTCGGAATCATCCACTATAAGCTCCAATGTTACAATCAAGTTCTTATAGATACACAACATAATCACTAGGAATTTCCTACCTTTTAGTTCTAGTAGATCTTCTTAATGTGGCACCACCATCTTCCTAGGAAGTATGAGCTTCAATTTATTGTTCAGAAGTTTCAATTATCTCCTGAACAACATGATCTATTGGAATATTGTCAACAACTTGTGGATTTCTGGTGATTGGTTATTCAACACCATCTTATACTTAAGAGGTGTTATGAAAAACAATCCATTTATCTCCTGAAGTAGAAGGTTGAGACTCTAAGTGATCAGTATCAGAAACTATGTTCTTAATTTGATCGCTCCCACTAATTAGGTCATATTCAAAAAACTTTGCATTTCTTGATTCCATAAACCTAGTTCTTTGAGATTGACAGTAAAATATGTAACCATTAGATCGTTTGGCATATCCAATAAAATACTCACTAATGATCCTTGGGTCTAACTTCTTATATTGTGGATTATAAATCCTTATTTCAGATGGGCATCCCTAAACATACATATGTTGCAAACTCAATTTCTAACATTTCCATAATTCAAATGGCATCTTTGAGACAACCTTTCTTGGAACTTGGTTTAATATATACACAACCTTCTTTAAATTTCAATCCATAAGGATTTAGGAAGATTCGAGTATGCTAAGCATACTTCGCACCATGTCCAATAATGTTTGATTTCTCCTTTTTGCTACACCATTCTGGTATAGTGAACCATGCATAGTGTATTGGGCAACTATCCCATGTTCTTGAAAAAACTTAGCAAACAGACCAAGCGCTTGTTGATGAGTGCTCAAAAAGCACTGAAATAACCATGATTTTATGCACATTAATTGATTAAAAATATATATATTTATATGTTTTATCATATATTTATATAAATTTGTCCTTTTCGGAATCACGGGTATTTTTATTGTTTTTCAGGTATTTTGGCTTAAAAACGCAACTTAAAAACTCAAAGAGGAATACTGGAAGCAATACATCACAAATATATTAATAAATAAATGGGAAAAGGTCAACAAATATGGAAAAATTGGACAAAATGGGTCAAAAAGGACAAAAATGTCAGAAAGGAGAAAATCGCGCCGCCGCGCCGCCCGGCCGCCGCGCCCCAGCGCCCAGCTCCGCCCCAAGCTGCGCGCGGAACTGTTCATCTGTGCGCACTGTTCATCCGCGTGCACTGTTCATCCACGCGTACTGTTCATCCGCGGCACTGTGCAGCCTCGGCACTGTTCATCCCCGGTACTGTGCAGCCGCCCCCGTCATGCTGACGTCATCAAATGACGTCAGTAATCACTAATCCGCGTTTTTACATTTTTTTAACATTTTTTTTCTCTACTTTTTCTCTCCATCCTCACCTATAAATACCCCCTTTCCCTTCACTTCAAATCACACCTAAAAACACCTCCAAATACATTCTTTTCTCTCTTTTCTTAGATTTTTAGGATTCTTTAGTTTTTCTTAGTTTTTAGCTTTTCTTAGTTAATTTCTCTTAGATTTAGAGTTCTTCCTTTTTTTGGGAAGAACTAGTTATGTTTTTGTAATATTTTAGCTCTTTGATTCAATAAATGGGAGTGCAAATTCCGCTTGGAGTTTTTCCAGCAACGGGAATAGCGTCGAAGTTCTGTAAGGATTTTATTTTCTTTACAGTTATTTTTATGCTTTATTCTTACATGTTATATTTAATTTGTCTGTGGTTAAATTTAACTGTGCTGGCTATTTAGTAAACATGATGTAATAATAACGTTGTTATGCTTGCGAAATATTAAATAGGTAAAAATCTCTAAAATGAATTGATTTTGTTTTTATTCATGATTTTATATTAAGAATGTTAGAGAGAAATATATTATTTTTCATTACAAACTTAAACCTGAAAATTAGATTTTAAGGTTTAGTTATCCGGTCTGATTTAGAGTAGTGCTCTTTTATTTGATGGTACAATCGCCCGGTAGTTAGAGTGAAGCTCTATTTCAAAAGTTTTTATAAGAATTATTATCTGAAAATGTATTGACAACATGTTTTCGGTAGTGGTTTTAAAACTTGAAAGTTAGTACTCGGATAACTAAATTCTTGGGTTTAATTTGGACACCTTGAATAAAGTTTAAACTGTCTAACCCCACCAAAGGTGGCATTTAAATGGTTCATTTTCAATCTCTTAGAAAAAGGAATTAATTTAATGAGGCAAATTAGTTATCAACCCCACCCATAGGTGTTAATTGATTTGTTTAGTTAACAAAGAATATCTAACCCCACCAAAGGTGGTATTCATACAAAAAAGTGAGAATCAATAAATATCAATTCATATCTTTAATAACCTAGATAATATGAGCAAGCATAATTAACTTAGTTATTATATCCATAAATACTCCGCCATTATAAATGATAAAATTTGCATGAATGTTTATTGAATCTATGTTTAATTTTATGTAATTAGATTAAAAACACAAAACCCCAAAATATCGTGACAGGATGTTTAGGATTTAATTTCGTTTTTAGAAGTTTGAATAATAAATTAAAAACCACATACATTCCTTCCTTAGATCGACCTTGGGAGTATACTTATCATTTTCTTCGAAATGATTCGTGCACTTGCGAGAGTTTTATAAATATTAAAACCAAAGTATTGGCAAGAATCGACGATGTCGGTTTTCGCTCATCACTTGTCCATTCTCAATGTATCTACCATAATATTCACCACCTCTACCTGATCTCACGACCTTTATTTTCTTTATCTATTGTTTCTCTACTTCAATTTTAAAGCTCTTGAAGTCATCTAATGCTTCACTCTTATTATGAAGCATGTAGAGATACATATATCGAGAAAAATCATCAATAAAGGTGATAAAATATTTCTGACCTTGAATATCCATGTTTGGACAACATATATACGTATCTATGATTTCTAATATGCTTGAACTCCTATTGGTGCCTTTCTTTGACTTGTTAGTCTACTTTTCCTTAATGTAGTCCACACATGTCCCAAAATTAGTAAAACCTAGAGTACTAAGTACCCCATCTTTCACCATTCTTTTAATTCGTTCTATGGAGATATGTCTTAATCTCCTCTGACATAATGTAAAAGAGTTTTCATCAATAATACACCTTTTAGTGCCAAATTGAACACGCATAGAGTTATGAGTGTCATTATTTCATAAATTAATGTAGTAAAGACCATCAGACAAAATAACATTCCCAACACAATCAAATTTATTAAATAAACTAAAAGGTGTTTTTGAAAAGTGAAAGGAATAACCAAAACGTACAAGTCTTGAAATCGAAATCAAGTTTCTAGAAAAACTTGGAACATAAAAGTTCTTTTCTAATTCTAAAATAAAACCACTACTTAAAATCAAACTATATGTCCCTACAATCTCCACATGTGAGCCTATCTTGTTAACGGATAAGATGTATTGCTCACTTCCCATTGGCTTCCTTAGATTTTGCATACCTGTAAGAAGTTTGCAACATGGATTGTTGATCCAGAATCAATCCATCATGTGTTAATATTAACAATAACCATATTAGATTCATACACACAAACGAGGTTTGATTATCTTTATTCTCAAGCCATTTCTGGAATTTGATACATTCCTTCTTCATGTGTCCCTTCTTTTTATAGAAGAAACACTTGGTTTTTTTCTTAATATCAGCGTGAGGTGAAATTGTCCCTTTTCCTTTTTGTTCATATTGAGATTTTCTTTTCCCGTACGTTGTAGCCAACATTGCACTTTCACTAAATTCCATAACAAGCCTTCCTTCCTCTTTAACACACATGGTCATTAGTTCATTGATTCATTGATTGACCATTTATCCTTACGTGTATTGTACGAGATTTTGAATGGCCCTACTGATGTGGGAGAGTGTTAAGGATATAGTATCCCAGGAAGGATTTTGACATCTCAACCTCGAGATTCTTAATTTGAGATGAAGTGTCCCTCATTTGCATAATGTTCTCGCACACACCTTTCACATTGGTGAGTCTTAAGGAAGAGAACTCCATAATAAGGGTGCTTGCTAAAGCCTTATCTGAAGTGACGAACTGATCATCAATGGCCTTTAGCAAGTCCTGAACATTTTTATGCTGATCAATATAACCATGAACACTATCAGAGATCTTAATCTTATTGAACATCACGTTAAGGTGATTAGATCACTCCCATTGTTCACAATGCATGATATTATCTAGAGTGCTAGTTTGAGTAATTTTAGGTGGTTTTTTTTCCTAATAGCATAGTCAATATCCATCCACCTTAGATGGAGGAGAATTATTTCCTTCCATACTTTATAATTATCCCCTTTTAGATTGGGAATGTCATAACTAATATCAAAGAAATTTACATGTTGAGAAGTTGCAATTAAAGATTATATGCTTATTAAAATTTGAGACCTCAATTAAAGTCATTCTTTACCAATGTAAATCATGAAAAATATGAATCTAGTGACATAAAACTTGTTTGTGGACTAAAATTCTAATTCAATTAGATTCATCTTAACTTTACGATAAAACAATCAAATTATGTTTCTTTTCCTAATCCCTGTGGGTAAATTAGAAAATATAATTTAATATTCTATCATAATTAATCACACAAAATATAATAAAAATTCATGTAGTATAAGATTTATTATATCGCATATGATTAATTACAATTAATATTTATTTTATAAATATGATCCTAAATAAACCTTATTATAGTTTTAATTAATTAAAGATGTTGTGGTTATTCCGTAATTAATTAAACTATATGAATCACTTAAATATTAGCTAAATCCTTAAGCTCAATTATTGCATAAAATCAAAAGTAATATTAATTTAACTTCAAATGTGCAAATATTATATATCTTAAGATTGCATGTATGGTAATAAATTATACAAAAAGAAATATATAATATAAGCACTAATTAAATCCATAAAGAGTCATTAACAATTAATTCCATTATGCATAAATTATTTAACCAAATTTTCATATGTATAATTACATACAAATACCAAAACAAATAATTTAAGCATAATGTATTTAAATAAATTTTAATGTGCCCAAAAATTATTTAAATAAATGTCACATGTAAATAAATATTTTACACATGAAAAACCTAAGTTAAATAATTGATCACATTAAAATTATATTCAGAATTATTTTTTTAATAAAAATTAAACCCGAATGTATATTAAAAAAAGCATGGTACATAACAAAATAAAAGATGCGTCCTGGTCCAATGGACAGCCCCTTCATACCCAGTACCAAAATTTGGGTTCGATTCCTCACTTCGACATTTAAAAAAAAATTAAATTCAGCATGTATATAAAAATAAGTCTAAGACAAAATAGAACATCAGATTCGTAGCAGCCCAGTGGTTTGAGCATTTATGCATCACCCAGGAAAACACGGATTGGATACCCATCCACATCTCACTATTCTAGTGAAAACAACCAATGTTATTTTTATCAAAATTCTTAGAATTTAATTTCCAAGTGATTCATGGTCTTAGTTTGAATCAAAAACGTCATTTTAAATAAAAAGTTAATTAATATATTCCAATGAACGCAAACGGAAAATTGGATTTATTTTTTTCATGATGTTTCAAGTTTCAATTCACAGGATCATTATAATATCAACACTGAAATAATTTATAATTTCCATATGCATCAAAAACAAGCAAAATAAAAAAACTAAATTCTCAGTTCCTCGTGAAATAGAGCAAAACATGGGTGTTTTTAAAATGACTCTGATACAAAATGTTGGATCATAATTTGATCTAGAAATGTTCAAAAAACTATATGAATGCAAATTTAAAAATAGCATAAGCAAAAATGGATTGAAAACATACCTCCTACCATTAATCAAATTTCACCACTTTCACGAGAATTCAAATGGATTTTTTGTGGTTTGATGCTCTGATTGTTTCTCACACTTACTCTCTGTGTTTGATGGTTTATGTTGATGATAATCAGTGAGTAGTGAGAGGACCCGATGTCTTTATAAAGGTTCTTCCATCAAGAACCTCGTATGGTTTCATAACCAACGTACAATTTGGAAACCAAATAGTTACCACCATAACATGCTTAATGTTGCACCATAAAAAAATGTTACATCAAATACCCCATAAAGTTCAAAACCACACCACCCAACATATCAAACTTCATATAAACAATTTGATCTCATACATGATCAACCGCAAATGTATCTCCAAGGTACATCAACACTATTCTCATTACATATCCTAAGCTTCTCACATCAAGAGCATCCATAAATTTTGACATTTCCACATCCACATAAATAGTAATTGAAGAATTCAATAAACAAGTTAAAATGATGAAACATGATACTTTTTGTTGTGCAAACATTGTTGCACCAACACTAGTCTTTTATCCAGCCAAATCAATTTCAGTTACACTATCCTCCATTGTGCTCTCCTAATAGTCTTCACTATTGCTCACATGTCTAGGAACTAGTACTAGTGCTTCAATATCATACAAATAACTCTTTTTATCATCCATGACCTCCTGACATCTATGGGTATCCTCCTTATTCATAACATCTCTAGAAATCATCAACTCTACATTTAATACATAGGTGAGGTCTTATCTCTCAAGAACCCCATTATAAGACTATGAGTCTTTATAATCAATTTAAATAATTTTATGAAGTATATTTTGAGTAGTATTTTAAGATGTAAATTTTTTTAGAATTTTTTTGTAAAAATAAGATTTTTCTATAATTATTGAACTATTGTGGCCAACTCGTCAACGTCTTGTGGCTATGCTCTTCTGTGTTATTGAGGAGGGTGGTAGACAAGGGGTCAGCTATTAACAGCAAAGGGCCAGTGAGTAACGACAAGAAGGGTGGCAAAGGAATTTGTACAATCATCAGAGGCCTCTGACGATGAATCACAAGAGTAGCAATGCAAATATCGATCTTGCGAAAATACCCTTTTTGTTTTTATAATTTTTAAAACTTTTGCAAGTGCACGAATCATTTTATAGAAAATTATAAGTATACTCCCAAGGTCGATCTAAGAAATGAATATATGTGGTTTTAAATTTATTATTCAAAATCTTAAAAACAAAATTAAATCCTAAACATCTTGTTACAATATTTTGGTTTGTTTGTTTCCTAATCTAATAACATAAAAATAAACATAAACATAGATATAGATTCAATAAAAAATGATACAAATTTTATCATTCATAACAGTGGAGTATTTAAGGATATAATATTTAAGTTAATTATACTTACTTATATTATTTAGGTTATTAAATATATAAATTGCTATTTGTTGAATTTCTCTTTTTGGTATGAAAGTGTCCTTAGCTGGGGCCCAAATTCTTTTGTTTAATATTAACTAACTAATATCCTTAGGTGGGCCTATTAATTAATTAAATATTAAATATTAGCTTTATTTCTAAGAAAATAGCAAACAATCTAATTACAGTTTTAAGCGAAGTCAAATAATTAGACTTTATTCAAGGTGTCTAAATTAAATCTATGAATTTAACTAACCAAGTACTAACTTTCAAGCTTTAAAACTATTATTGAAAAATATATCGTCAATATATTTTCGAATAATAATTCTTATAAAAAAACTTTTGAAATAGAGTTTCACTCTAACTATAGGGCGATTGTACCAATAAATAAAAGAGCACTACTCTAAATCATACCAGATAATTATACCTTAAAATATAATTTTTAGATTAAGTTTGTAATGAAAAATAATGTATTTCTCTCTAACATTCTTAATATAAAAATTTGAATAAAAACAAAATCAATGTATTTTATAAGAATGTTTACCTATTTAATATTTTGCAAGTATAACAACGTTATAATTATATCATATATACAAAAATCCATCCATATTAAATTTAATCATAGAAAAATTAAATATAACATATAAGAATAAAACATAAAATGATAACTGTAAATAATTCATTAAAATAATACCTTAAAAGAATCATCACAAAAGTTTGATGTTAATTCTCTTACTAGAAAACCTTCAAAAGGATTTTCATATCTACTTATGGAATAAAAAACTAAAAATTTATAAAACATAGTTAGTTCTTCCTCAAAAGAGAAAAACTTAAAAAAAACTAAAAAAATGAAAACTTTCTAGAGAGAGAAAGTACTCAAAAAATTATATGTTTTGGAATGGAGGAAAAGGTCCTTTTATAAGTGAGGAAAAGGCCAAAAAGGGGGAAAAATATTTCAAAATTTGAATTTGGACGTGTTTGGACAAGTTGGTGTGCATATGGGGCACGCAAATCTTGGTAGATGGGCGATTCGCATGCATGAAACCCGGAGAGGATTGTTCAGGCACGTGCATGACATGGCGTAGGCATGTGCTAGCACACATGGGCCCACGGGTTCACCTTTGTTAGGGCGATGCTCATAGATGGGCACAAAAGCGTAGGCAGATGATTGACATTGTATGGCATGATGTACACGTTTCTTAGCACAAATGGGCATGTTGTGTGCATTTTTAGGCTTAATTGGGCACATTGCATACGTTTCCCAGTGCGGCTGAGTGGATACACGAGTTATTTTGGCATTTTGTTTTATCTTTTTGACCCATTTTGTCAAATGTTTCCATCTTTTTACTTTTTCTCAATATATTTGTGATGTATTGTCTCTAGTATTTTTTTTATTCAAGTCTTTAAGTTATTTTTGAACTACAATACCTAAATAATAAAAAAATACCTATGATTCTAAAAAGACAAATTTATATAAAAATATGATAAAATCATACAAATATAAATCTATTTAATCAATTAAAGTGTTTTAAATCATGATAATTTTAGTGATTTTTAAGAACTCATCAACCTCGCCAAGGGTGCTAGGTGCGCCGTCGATGAAGGTGGACAATAGGGATGAAATTTTGGCTATAAAATGGCACGTGAGATAGCCCATTTTCTCACAAAAATTTGTTTTTCTCTCTAAAATATTATCACTTTCAATACCTTCAATGTGGTCAGGTTGGATAAATGTCTTAGAAATTCAAGTAGGTACTAAAAAAATGGTTTGGGCCTACTCTTAAATAATTAGTAAGGTAATCCTTCTAATTTGTTTAAATTTTTGATCATTTAAGTTATTACTACTGATTATTAAAATGAATATTTATAGATTCTATCCATAAAAAGGGACACAATTAAAGGAGTAGGAGTAAAAGAAGAACATATTTTTCTCGTAGGGCAACTATTCCACTTTTTATTCATACATTGTATTTAAAAATGCCATGTATACTCGTATGTTTAAAAGCTAAAACAATTTATGCTATATTTAATTAAATTTTATGAAAACATACGTAAGTTTTTATGATATAGTATATGATGTCGACTTTTATATTAGTGCACAAGATTTTATAATATGAGAGATGAAATTTAAAATGCACATAGCATATGTGATTCTATACATGCATCATGAGATTTTTTTTCGTGAGGAATATTAACTATGTTAGTCTTACAGAGTTTTGTACCCTAAGGATGCTAGTTACAGTAGATAGGATTTATATGGATCACATGTATGCATTTGCACATATATTTTGGGTTTCTCCATACATCAAGTCTCGAAGTATGATCGCACATTGGGTCTGTCACAGAGTTGACCAATACATGTGCCATATGTATTTCAAAGTATGACAGTACAATGGTTTTAGAGTTTGATCGCATATTGGGTCTCAGAGCTAAATGTGTCTCAAAGTTTTCCACTCATATATCTCAGAATTGACAAATACAAATGGATATTGCATAACACGTGAATTTATTAGGATTGTATATTTTATTCTTGTATAGTCATGCATTGGGATATTTTTAATGTACACTCCTAGTTCAGGAAGGAAAGAAGTATAAGTATGCCAAGGTTTTAAAGGAAAATCTCCCTACTATATATTGTATATGACTATTTCTCTTCTAGACATGCATGTAGTTTTTATATCATATTGCATGCATTATTTTTATTGTGTAAAAATATTGCATGGAATGCTCTTCTATTAAGTTGTGAGCTCACTCCCACTTTTCTCTAATTTTCAGTTTAGTTCAACTACAGTACTATGATGTTTGAGATATAATTGTAAAGCATGACTTTGAAAGGATTTTTATGTTAAATGTTTGATTTGAATATCTTATTTTTTATATTTTATTTCTCGTATAGGTAGGTTGAGATTACTTTAATTTGATGAATTCATTTGGATGTTAAAATATTGTGATTAAAATTATGAATTTATAAGAGATGTTATTTCTCAAATATTAAAATCTTTTAAAGGTACTTGAATTGTTTTTATTTTATGAGAAATTGATTGGTTTTAAATGATTTTTCATAACTAATAAATTTCATTTAAGCATTCTCTCTTTTAATATATATTTATCTTCTTAAAATTTGTGTACTTGTATTTCGGGACGTGACACTCTTTGCCATGACAAACTTGATTTCTTTCTATATAGCATTTACCAACTATATCATATGGCTTAGTTGGTATAGTGTTGATCAATATCTTTAATATTCTTTTATGAATGTTCTTTTTCATCAGCAAGTATCTCTTTTGATTATCTATGCATCTCTATTGGATTTCTTTGCACAAATTCCAACTGTTCCATCTCATTTCAAACTTTTTTGGTCATTATTAGTGAGCTAACGGAATCCTCAAAATTGATTTGTGTGAACATCAGATCCTCCTCAAATGTTACATCCTCACTAATGATGCACTTCTTGTGATTATCACATTAGAGCTTGTAACCATCAATACCCCTTGGATAAACCAATAATTAATATTTTAGTATACTTTTCTCTAATTTCCCACACCTAACCCGTGTATAAGAAACACAACCAAACACTCTCACATGTTTCTATCTCATTATACGTTCAATCCATACTTTTTTGGGTACATCATAGTACTGTAGTTCAAAAATGAGGAAATCACGCACAGTCCCGTGTGTGCCCCTGCTCTAGTCCGCGCGTGCCGCCGCGTCCTACGTCAGCATGACATCATCAATGATGTCATCATTAACTACTCTGCGTTTCCTCCATTTTTAATCATTTTTCACCCACTTTTTATTCCTTTCCTCACCTATAAATATCCTCATTCTCTTCATAACTAAACACACCTCAAAACACATCTTCTCTTCTCTTTCTTTCTCTCATTTCATTTCGTAGTTTTTAAGTTTTTCTTAGTTTTTAGCTTTTCTTAGTTAGTTTTTTTTAGTTTTAGAGTTCTTCTCTTTTTGAGAAGAACTAGTTATGTTTTTGTAATTTATGTGCTTTTTGATTCAATAAATGGGAGTGCAAATTCCGTTTCGAGGTTTTCCAACAACGGGAATAACATCAAAATATTGTAAAGATTTTATTTTCTTTACAGTTATTTTTTATGCTTTATTCTTACATGTTATATTTAATTTGTCTATGATTAAATTTAATTTTGTTGGCTGTTTGTAAACATGATATAATAATAACGTTTTTATGTTTGCGAAATATTAAATAGGTAACAATCTCTAAAATGAAATGATTTTATTTTTACTCAAGATTTTATATTAAGAATGTTAGAGAGAAATATATTATTTTTCATTACAAACTTAAATCTGAAAATTAGATTTTAAGGTTTAGTTATCCGGTCTGATTTAGAGTAGTGCTCTTTTATTTGTGGGCACAATCGCCCGGTAGTTAGAGTGAAGCTCTATTTCAAAAGTTTTTATAAGAATTATTATCTGAAAATGTATTGATAACATGTTTTTAGTAATGGTTTTAAAACTTGAAAGTTAGTACTCGGATAACTAAATTCTTAGGTTTAATTTGGACATCTTGAATAAAGTTTAAACTGTCTAACCCCACCAAAGGTGGCATTTAAATGGTTCATTTTCAATCTCTTAGAAAAAGGAATTAATTTAATTAACCAAATTAGTTATCAACCCCACCCATAGGTGTTAATTGATTTGTTTAGTTAACAAAAAATATCTAATCCCACCAAAGGTGGTATTAATATAAAAAAGAGAGAATCAATAAATATCAATTCATATCTTTAATAACCTAAATAATTTGAGCAAGCATAATTAACTTAGGTATTATATCCATAAATACTCCACTATTATAAATGATAAAATTTGCATAAATATTTATTGAATCTATGTTTATTTTTATGTAAGTAGATTAGAAACATAAAAACCCAAATATCGTGACAGGATGTTTATGATTTAATTTCGTTTTTAAAAGTTTGAATAATAAATTAAAAACCACATATATTCCTTCCTTAGATCGACCTTGGGAGTATACTTATCATTTTCTACGAAATGATTCGTGCACTTGCAAGAGTTTTATAAATATAAAACCAAAGTATTGGCAGGATCGGCGATGCTGATTCTGCTCATCGCACAACTTATTGATAATATCTTCTATGTCCCATGCAAGTATGTATGCACATAATCCAATATACTATATCTCTTGTCATTGCTAATTTTACAATCATCACATAATGTCATCTTGTAAACCAACTTGTCACCAAGAGATTTTCTCTTGGCTAGTTCATTCAATGCTCGAGTATTAATATGGCATAATATCTTGTGCCACCAGTCCATATCCATTCAAATATGTGTATTTATAGTATCTTAATTAATCTTTGCAATGCCATTTAGAATATACAACATGTTCCATTGCTTATCGTAAAAATGTACTTACGAGCCCTTGCACACCTTAATTTGATCGCATTTTCCTTTGACACTAAAACCCTTGCTATCTGACATACCCAAAAAGATCAATTTTTTCTTCAACTTTAGAACTTGTCTAACATTCCTAATAATGAACCCCAAATCATCACTAAGTTAAAAACTTATCATGCCTATGACAACAACTTCACAATGATGATTATCCCTATGTTTACAACACCACTCTCTAATGATTTGTACTAAACAAACCAACTTTTATAAGTGTAATATAGAATGATTACCGCAAGTCTAAGACCTATGTGCCATAATCTTCACCATCCATCGAAATTGTAAGTGCTTTGGCATACTTATAACTAGTCTCTTTATCCACCACTAAATTTTTTCCACTGTTTGACGCTTTCATCTTATGTCCTATCCTTTTATGGGTAATCTCTTCTAATGTGATTGTTTTTTGACAATAATAACATCTTACATTTCTCTTTTCTTCTCATGGCTTAAATCGAGAGTGAATTTTATCATTCAACTCTTACCTTCAATTTTTAACTCTAATTCTCTTATTCTAAATTAAGAGATCACTTGCTCCAAACAAATATATCTCTTCCATACTTGAGCCCTGTCTTCACTTCACAATACAACTTTGGTAGATTATGCAACACGATATGCGCAAGATCCTCATTACAAAGACATTCTTCAATATTGGCCAAATCACTAGCAATCCTTTGAAATTTAAAAAGATTAGACTCCAAGTCCTTTGATATCTATCTTGAAACTGAACAATTGTTCTTTCAAATAGATTTTTTTAGACAAAGTCTTTTGAGTATAGATGCCATCCAACCTCTTCCATATATCCTTTGCGATCACCTTACCTTCCACCTCACGAATAACATCAGCATGCAAGAAAGAGGATAAAAACGATTGCTTTCGATTCCTTCTTTTGATAATCGACTAACCTATTTGGAAACTCCAAATCACTTTCTAAAGATTGCACTACCTTTTGTTAAACCAAGACACTCTTCATCTATATCTTCCATAAGTGGAAATCATTAGAACTATCCCATTGATTACATTACTTATAATTGATTACTTTGAGATTGTGTCTAAAGATATTTCTAACAATCTTCACAAAACTTTTATTAATAAGAGTCCATAACAAACCACAAAATTTAATAGTAGACAAACCACCTAAGTCAAAACCTTAAGCTCTACTATCACTTTGCTATGTAAGTAGGGTCTCGTTTAGGCCCAAAATGGAATTATCCAATGAACCGGTTGTACCTAATTAAATAATGACCAAACATAGAACCAAATGGAAACCAATCTAAAACAACAAAATATGCACAATCATACCAATTAATCAACAAGGAAAACAACTAGCAAAAAATAATAAGTGACCACACAATATTTAACGTGCTTCTTCTCCAAAATTATAAAGCTTGCTTCTACAATCCAAGCACCCAAGTAATTTTCTAATATGAATCAAAGAGGATTACAACTTATATTACTCAATAGCAATACAATCATATACTATCTTCATCATTCAAGCATTACCTAATCCCATTTTAGCCTCAAGAATTCCCCTTACATTCCTCCAATAGAGATATACTTAGATTCTAATAAATACAATGGATTGAGGATAAGAGAACAATACCTTAAATAAACTTAAACCTAAATAGTTGCTTAAAAATACCAAACTTTCTTCCACATCTTCAATGGAAAAATACCCTACTTCTCTTTTCTCTCTAAGCTCTCTAACTCGTCTCAAGCTTTCTCGCCAATGATTCTAAGGCATATACTTGTGCTTATAGACATCCCATAGATCATTTACCAAATGCAAATTCAGTTCCAAGTCCTATTTTGCTAATTCATGTGCCCATTCTCGTCATTTCTTGAGAAAAAAATTACAAGATCGATTGATCAAACTCTTGCTTGATCGATCAAACCATTAAAACTGAGAATTAAAATTTGGACAGAAACCGCTCGAGTGAAGCACACTTGAAACTCGATCTATTGAGGCCCCCAAAACTCATTCAATTCTTGATGTGCAATACTCATAGTCCAACTTTTGATGTTTGATCATCTATGATATTATTTAAGCATCCCTATGGATTTGCATCATATATTTCTATTAGAGAAGGAGTTGCCCACCTCATTACTTTTTTAAAGATGTGTGAATTTTCTTCTTGTTGGATAAGTAGCCATTTGTAACTTAATTTGCGCAAGACTGAATAGACTATGTAAACTATAATTTTCTTTTCTTTGTGTTCACTCTATGCACTTGGCTCCCCTGTAATGGCTCAATGGGCACGTTCAGGTGTGTAATTGAGGGCTGCTTAGGGTGTGTTTAATTTTCTTATTTAATTTGTTTCGTTATTTGTTAGGTAGATGTCAAACCTTCATCATTTTAGTAGAGGGCTGTCGTCTTGTGTTTAAATTTAAAAAAGATCGATTTTTTTAAAAAAAAAAAATCATTAGCTAACTTACTCTGTTGATGGTAAAAGATCAAAACATCCAAGTTGTTAATTTTACCTTCACTAATTTGCTTATTGCAATTTGAAGCATTACGAAAAAAAGGCCAAACAGAACAAGCAACAACAAAATAAGTTCCAATTTGTAAGGAATTTAGTTAATATTTATCAACTACAAATCATCATAACTAATTCTAAAATTAGTCATTGGATGCACTTATGTGAATCTCTCAATGAAACCATATGCTACATCCATTTGAACCAAAGGTTTGTTATGTGCTTGGAAGGAGTTAGACATAATTCAAAGCTTGAAGATAATATGTCTTTGATTGAGAAGAGTTGAGACATAATAGGATTAAAATTTTGCTTACAAAGTCATGACATGTTGCTTAAATTTAAAATGATTTGATGAGTTAATTCACATAATGGATTAATTTGTGAGAGTTGATTGCACAATCAAGCGACAAAATCAAATGGGTTGAAACTAGGACCCTAGAATTAACCGATTCGATATGTGATTCCCATTTATGCCCCCATCACAATTTTTCAAACACAAACGCATAAATATTCGATAGTCTAAAGTAGTGAGATCAAAATTGGTCCATCAATTGAAGCTAGTTTGCTTTACAACAAAGAATCTTAACCTTTACAATCTATTTCAAGTAGATATCAAAAACCATCTGCGCCTATCGCCGCGTAAAGGACTCTCTTTAATTTACCTCCTCCTTTTATGATTACTAATTATATTAGAGGTGCTCAATATATTCTTTTGCCATAGAATATTTAAAAACAGCTTTCAACAATTTGGAACTTTTGACCCAAACCACTCAAGAGGATTAATTATTCTCTAAAGTGGATCATCATATAATGAAATTAGACAAGTTCTATTAAACCTATCTTCTTCTATATACTTGTAATGTAAGCTGGTCATTAGTTTAACAGCTCAATAAAAAATCATGTAGTAACTGGCTTGGGTAATAGCTCAACCAGTGAGAAGTTAAAGATTTTGCATTGATCGCAACAAAAAAGTTAATTTATTGTTATTATATATATAATTTGTTCTTTATGTTTTTTTAGTGTGAGATTATTAGTATTCTCAAATAATCACCCAACTAGAAAACATTTAGCTTACATCATATTTAATTAGACATCTATATTACATGACATCTATATTACATGGACTTGATTGACATAATAAAAAATAATCAAATAATTTATGCTAATTTAATTATAATTCGAAAATTCATCATAAATTTAGACCAATATTATACTATATTGTAAAATTTCTCTATTGCAATCAAAGATGGAACCCACCATTTGATTAGACTTATCACGTGCACTTTTACAAGATTACATTTTTACCATAGGGATTCATCATATGTATACTATGTAATATAAAATTGGGTTTAGTTTTGATATCATTTATTTGACATGGAGTTCAAATACAAAAGGTTAATTATCACCAGAAATGATTTATTCTTGTTATATATACAATTTATTTATTAGATTTTTTAAATAAATTAAATAAAGACTCGTTTGCACAAGAAGGCAAAGAAATGTAATGATTTAATTGCAAATCTTGTAAATATATATATATATATATATATATATATATATATATATATATATATATATATATATATATATATTTAAAATAAAAGGAAGAAAAGACGGAGAGACATTCAAAACAGTAACATAAAAGCATGACTCCGTGACCGAGTTGATAGTATTACTTATATATATAGAATGTTGTTTTTTATAATAATAAAAAAATATTTTTTTCTTTTATAATATTTAATCTATCTCGTCAGATACACACAAAAATTCCCCAAGAAATTGAAAATTTCAAATTTAACCCAAAAAGAAAAAAATAATAATTCAACAGTTGAATTCGGGAATAACCTTGTTTCTAGGAGTTTCAATACATAATCCTTTGAAGTTTTGATAACATGATGTTGGCCTGGATTTAGATTAAAAGGTTAACAATTAATCATCTTAATAATTTTTTTAATTATTTTTAATTATATTAATTTAAAATATAATTTATTCGCATACCTACCAATCATTCTAAATAAAAACACATTTAACATGTCATAAAAACAGTGAAAAAATACACATTATTTTAATCATATCTCCAAATTTTAGAACACCATAATGAAAATTTTCTATCGTAATCAAACATGGAGCCACACGATGTAACCTGCACCTTGACTTCGATTACAATTATTGGAGCTAAATTCTAACAAAAATATTAACATGTTATAATGAGTAGTTAATCTTTTAACTTCATATCCTATTTTCTTTTCATACTTGTCAATTGTTGGATTAATTCACACAAAAAAGAATGATGCAATAAATTGCATGTCATGAGCTAACTTCTAAGTGAAGCTTTTTTCTTTTATATGCTTGAAGTTTATGGATGAGGTATAGAAACTCTTCATTTATTATTTTACAAATATATATATATATGTTAGATATTAAAATTAGTAAGTTACATCACATGTCTATATCCTTGATTCATAAAAAAAAAGTTCAATTTTAAGAAATGTTATAAAATTAATTTGCAAAAACATTACAAATAAAATGATAATCCGCCACATGATTGTAAACGTGTAGCAGCATGAGAGGAATAGATCAATTGATCTAACTTAGTTAGAACCCTTTAAACAATATTCATAACCCTTATTATACAAGTCCATATAGAAAAATGGAGATAGACGGGAACATGATTCGTTAATATCAAGTTGGTTTGATAATTTAACAGTATTTTAATTTTATTTTTAGTATATTTTTACTGTTATATTTCAAGTCTTATTACACTGATACTCATATCTATTTTCAAGCACTAGTAGTTATTCTCCACACAGAAATTGAAATAAGGTTTAGACTTGAATTTTCTATTTTCAAAGATATTTTAGCTAAAATAAGAAGACTCCATAGTTATGTTAGCATACACCGTAATATCTTGTTAAGTGATATTCATCCCACTGAACTTGTATCATAAACTTCAAAACCATGCCTTGGTATTCTATAACTGACCACTTTGTAAAGCAGTTTTTCTTTCTTTCTTTCTCGGTTTTTTTCCTCTATACATTTTATAAATATACCGATGCAAATTGTGCAATGTGTTGTACACAACAAATAAAAATAAAATAAATTCAATAAAATATAATAAAAATATTGATAATTTAATATGTTTTACCCTTTAATTTAGGATATGTCCAAAAGATAAACTTCGAAAGATATTTCTTCTACTAATAAAATTAATGGGTATAAAGTAATAGATAATACAACAAATTGAGATAAACACAAAATAGTGATTTTGGAAAATAGTGAGTTTGGAAAATAGTGACACATAATTATTTTCCAAACTCACTATTTTATTACTCCTTTTTTAGAAAAATATCCCAAATATTTTTTAAAAATATTCTCTCATACTCTTCATACACACAACACTATTTTTCATCATAGAAAAGTATTCCTTTGGCTTTGCTTTGTTTCTCTTCTTTGGTGTGTCTCTCTAAGGCACAAATATTGCCTATTTATAGGTAAAAAAAATTTATCCCTTATATGGCTAGAAATTGGCCACATAACTGGTCAAATTTTAACCACAAAAATATTTTTTTTTATTTGATAAATTTATCAAATTGCACCTAAAATTTTTATTTTCTACTTTTTCTATGTTGGTAGGACCTATAAATCTCTCTTTCTCAACTACATGGAAGGTTTTGCCAATTCAGCAATGAAAAGACAATATTCAAAATTCTGTCTCGAAAGAATTTTTGTCAACATGACTGTATGGATCTTCTCAAGTTGTAGTAGTTTCTTCTCCATCACATCCATAATCTAAATGATATCTCACATCAATATGTTTTGATCTTGAATGAAAGAATACATTCTTTTCAAGGTGGATAACACTCTTATTATCACAAAATAACTGGTAACTGTCTTGCTATAACTCAAGTTCTTTCAAGAACTTTTTCATCCATACAACTCTTTACATACTTTCGTTGCTGCTATAAACTCTGCTTCTATAGTGGATAATATAACCCATTTTTGTAACTTTTATTGCCATGACATAGCTCCCCCTACAAATGTAATCAGGTAACCTAAAGTAGATTTTCTAGAATCCACATCGCCTGCCATATTTGCATATGTGCATCCAATTAACACATGTTTGTCATTTTCAAAACATAGGCATATTTTGGAAGAATCTCAAAGATATCTGAAAATCCATTTCATTACAGCCCAATGTTACTTTCTAGAATTTTAAAGGAATCTACTCACAACTCCAATTACATGAGTGATATCTAATCGTTCACAAACTATGGCATACATCATATTTTCAACTACTGAAGCATATGAAACCTTTTTCATCTCTTCCTTCTCTTTATTTGTAGAATGGATCTACTTAGAACTTAGCTTAAAGTGATTATCAAGAGGACAACTAATTGTTTTAACCTTGTCTATATGAAATCACTAAAGTATTTTCTCAATGTCTTTCTCCTGTGACAACCATAATTTCTTCATGCCTCTATCTATAATAATACTCATGCCAAGAATTTGTTTTGTTGACCCTAATTCTTTCATGGAAAAAGACTTACTCAACTACCTTTTTAAGTTGTTAATTTTAGAAATATTCCAGCCAACAATCAACATATCATCCAAATATGGAAAAAAAAATAATGAAATCATCATTAGAGAATTTCTACAGAAAAACAAAATGGTCTAAATTAGTCTTTTTGTAGCCTTACTTCCCCATAATTGACTCAAACTTCTTGAACTATTGTCTCGGTGCTTATTTTAATTCGTAGAGGCTTTTCTTCAATTTGAAAACACAACCCTCTTTTCCCTTTTGCTTGAAACCCTCTGGCTACTTCATGTGTATCTCTTCTTCTAAGTCACCATATAGAAAGATAGTTTTGACATACATTTGCCCAACCTCTAGGTCAAGACTTGTTGCTAACCCCAGCATAGTACGAATGAATTTTATTTTCAAAACTGGTGAGAAAATATTGTCAAAGTCAACTCAATTTCTTTGGATGAATCCCTTGACAACTAGTCTAGATTTGTATTACGGATTGGAATTATTTTCTTCATGCTTCACCCATTTATTTTCAAAGCCCTCTTCCCTTTGGGCAACTTCATCAGCTCAAAAATGTTGTTCTTATGTAAGAACTTCATCTCATCTTGCATGGCTTTAATCCATTTTTCTTTGGATTTTTCATCCATGGATTCTTCATAACTCTCAAGTTCTCCCCCATCAGTGAAAGTTACATACTCATCTAGAAGATATGTGGTAAGGGGTTGTCTCAATCTATCACTTTTCTAAGTGGAACAAGAGAAGCCATAAGTGTTTATGCTGGATAATGAACATCATCTCCCTTATCTTCAGAACCAACTTCTATGGGAGCATCATCTTCATCAAATGGATAAACATGGTCTTCATCTCCAACTTGTCTTGGTATTGATGTTGGAGGAATTAATTCCAAATATGATGAGTCACCATTGGAATTAGGAACATCCTTCTTCATTTTGACAATATCTTCAATGGTCTCATCTTCAAAAAATATAGCATCATGGCTCTTAACAAGTATCTTTGCAACTAGATTATAAAATCTATAGCCAAATTGATCTTGAACATAGCCAATAAAAAAACATTGCCTTGTCTTGGAATCAAGTTTGGATCTCTCATCCTTGGGGATATGAACAAATGCATTATAGCTAAACACTCGTAGATGATTATAGGAAACATCCTTCCTAACCACATTTTATCTGAAACATCCATCTTGAGAGGAGTATAAGGTGAAAGATTCAACACATGTGCAGCTATGAGTATGACTTCACCCTATAAAGTTTTAGGTAAATTTACATGTAAGAGTAGACATCTGACTCTCTCCATCAAAGTCATGTTCATCCTCTCAGCTAATCCATTCAACTACAGTGTCTTTGGAGGTGTCATTTGATGCCAAATACCATGTTTTTTGTAGTAAGCATCAAAAGTTCCTGTGTATTCTCCACCTTTGTCTGTCCAAATGCACTTTAGCTTCTTCCCAATTTGTCTCTCAACTAAAGCATGAAATTCTTTGAAGACATATCACAAGTCTTCCTTGAATGATCATCAATGAAAGTCACAAAGTATTGAGCATCACCAAGTGACTTTGACATTGGTCCATACAAATCTGAATGAATCAAATCTAAAATATTATTCATTCTGGAAGGAGGGTAACTCTTGAAAGCAGCTATATTTTTATTTCTTGCTAGACAATCAACACATTTCTCCAAATGTACTTCATCCATTCTGGGAAGTATCTTCTTCCTGGATAAACTTGTCATACCTTTTTCATCCATGTGATTGAGTCTCTTATGCCATAATTCAACTGCATTGTCTTTCTCTACGACATTTATTATGTCGGTGGAGAGCTTCAATTGCATTATATACAAATTTGTATGTTTATCATCTCTAGCCACCACTAAGGAGCCTTTTGTAAGTTTCCATTTTTCATAAATGAAAGAGCTACAATATCCTTCATTTTCAAGTTGTGTACAAAGATCAAATTCAAGCACATATTTGGAATATGTCTCACATCCTTTAGAAATAGTCTAGTTTCATTCTCTATTTCCAAGAACACATCTCCTCTACCAAAAACCTTTGACAGGTCTTCATTTCCCATTCTTACAACACCAAAAATTCCAAGTGTGTATGATGAGAAAACCTTTCTACGTGATGTAGCATGAATTGTAGCACCACTATCAATCACCCAACTAGTCTCGTGTGATGCAAGATTGAAAAAATCTTCATCATAAACGATATTGAACTCGTCTATGGCATCTGTTTGCACATCATCACTACTGTCGTCTTTCTTTACTACTTTGCCTTTGTTCGTTTCATGTTCCTTCTTAAACACCTAGCAAAATTTCTTAATGTGACCCTTCCTCTTATAGTGATGGAATTCAACATTGGCATATTTGTTTGATTTGTCTCTGTCCTTGCCTCTGGATTTTTGTTCTCTATATTGTCTCCTTCCTTTAGACTCTGTGATAAGGGCTTGTGCTTCTGAATCTCTCTCCTTGTACTGTTTCTCATATGACGATAGGGCTTCTACCATAACTTCAAACTCCATCTTATCTTTCTCATAAGTCAAATTTTTTATGAGATGATTATATGATGAGGGTAGTGATGCCAATAATATCACAGCTTTCTCTTCATCGTCGAAACTCACATTGAATATTGCTAAGTGAGAAAGCTTGTTGTTGAAATTGTTAACGTTCTGCATCAAACTCACATTATCTTCCTTCTTTATTGATATAGCTCCTTCTACAAATAATTTGTTTTGGCAAGGTTCTTCGACATGTACACGTTTTCTAGAGTCTCCATATTTCTTTTGTAGTCTTACAATTTTTTATTCAATATTTTGCAAGATACTATTTGAGAGATTTAAACGGATTGTAATGGCTACAATTTCATCTATCTCCTCCCAATATTCCTCGGTGATGGTTGCTGCCTTCTTTTCTCTCCCTAGCAACTGCTTATGAACCTTCTGTTAAATGAGAATATCTTTCATCCTCCTTGGCTATAAAGAGAAATTATTATTATTATTAAATTTCTCAATATCTACCTTCTGGCTTAACATTTTTTTTGTTGTGTTTCTTATTTTGCAAATAAATATGCCATAGACTTAATAAAATATTTTTTGATGTGGTAGATCAGTCTATGCTGTAATCATAGAGCATACTAACAATTTTACTATACCAATTCTAATACTTGTTATTGGGGGCACAATGAGTAAAAATAAAATAAATTTAACATTTAACAAAGTAAAATAATGATACCATTAATTTAACGTGGTTCATCCTTTAATTTGAACTACGTTCACGTGACAAACTCCAAAAAATATTTATTCTATTAATAAAATTAATGAGTACAAAGAGAAGTAATACAACAAGTTGAGATAAACAAAAAATAGTGACACATAAATATTTCTCAAACTCACTATTTTGTCACTCTATTTTTAAAAAAATATCCTAATTTTTTTTTAAAATATTTTCTCACACCATCTTACACACACAATATTATTTTTCATTAAAGAAATTGTTTATTTGGTTTTATTTTGCTTCTCTTATTTGGTGTATTTTGGTGTATAGGCAAAATTAATTATTCTTTGTGTCCAAAAATTAGTCAGGTAAATGTTAATTATAAAAATATTTTTTTATTTAATGAATTTTTGAAATATAATTGAAACTACAATTTTTATTTTCTTTTTATTCGCGGACCTACACAATAAAATAAGATCCCGAGTTCTTGACCATAGAGACAGAATTATTGATGGGATGATGATACCATTTTTTTAAACTACTTTTTGAATATCAGGTGGATATGAAATATCCATGTGGCACATCTCAGTTCGTGGAATTATTTTCATATAATAATATTATGAGTAGCATTAACGTATTATTTATTATTTATTAATCATTAATTGAATATAAAATTAAATATATAAAAATTAATTTTTTTTGGATAGAAACTATAGTATTAAGCCTCTAACATTAAATTTTAAAACTACTATAGCTCGTAAAAATACCTAATAATCCTCCATAGGTTGTAAGGATTAATTTTAATCAAGAAGTTTATGTGCTTAGACTAAACATCCAAAAACCAACGATAGAGATCTTAGTTAATTATTGATAGGTCTAAATATTTACTACGGTAAAAGTTTTAAAAAAAATTATTACAATTTGATGTATATCAATCCATATATAACATTATAATTAACTTTTATTAATAAATAATCCTATAAATATTTTAACATATTTCTTTTATAATTTAACATACTATCTAACATATACATATAACAACTATATACTACATCTACATATATCATTATTAAAAAAGACAAATGGTAATTGACAATGTGAGTTCAATCCAACAAAGCAAGAGCTTACTAATTTGGTGGGTGGTGTGACGAATAATGGTACCAAATGATTAGAGTTATTCTAACTTATTTATATAGAATTTATTTTAAGTGATTTATAGTTAAATTCAATTCATTTAAACTATGAGTTAGATTAAATCTAATTTACTTTTAAACATGTTAGGTTAGTAGCTCATGAGCTAAATCATTTAACTTTCTAAAAAATAAAACAAAGAAAATAAAAAATGTTTATAATTTTGTTTAAAAATAAAAATGTTAGTACAAAAATTATTTTTTGATTATATTTTATGAAACAAGAAAAATAATAATTTTTAATTGTGATTTTCTATTATGTTATTATTGTAATTATAAAAATTATATTATTAACAAAGAATTTTCGTTAAATAAGTTCATGAGTTAAGTGAGATAATTTATTTGAACTCATGAACTATATGAGTTGAGCTTTTTCATCAACTTATTGAATAAATCTTAAATGAATTGAGTTGAGCTAACCAAGGTATTACCATTATGATACAAAAGGATTCAATCCAATTTTTTGAAAAGCATAATTAGACTGATTGATTAACATACATACGGTTGGAAAAAAAGTGAATGTATATAAAAAACTACTGAAGCCAATTTTTAGGCTTGTCCTACATTGTTTTTTTTACATTACTTAGAAGATGTATAAATAGTAAAGAGTTGGTTATTGAGATTAGGCCTCAAGGGGTACCCACTTTTGTGGAATGAGAGATGACCTAGACAAATGTAATATCACGCGCGCGCGGGCGCATGTCAAATTTTGTTTTTTATTAAAATACTTTTTCACTCAAAAAATGGTTATTACATTTTTACTTAGAAAAAATAGCTATTATTTTTTTTACTCAGAATATGGCCGTTATTTTCTTTTACTTAGAATATGACCGTTAAATAGATGTTACTCTTCTTTACTCAGAAAATGGTCGTTACTCTTCTTTACTCAGAAAATGGTCGTTACTCTTCTTTACTAAAAAAATGGCTATTATGTTCTCCATCTCCAGACATTACCATTACTATCATAATGGTCACACGGTTTCTGAAACTTATAAATAGAGGGCTTCAGCTCTTAGTTCGACACAACAATATACAAACTCATCTCACTAAGAAAAAATTCTCTCAGAAAGAAAAAGAAAAAGATCTTAAATTACTTATGATTTTTTCGAGCAACAAAATTTTACAAGTGTAGCATTTCGGTCTTCATCAATGCAGTGAAGTTTTGAGATAGAAAAAACAAAGATTTTGGGATGTTTTATGCTAGGGACAATGGGGTTGTATTTGCTTGCATAAATTTGGGTAGAGCCACGAAACGTCTTAAAGAGAGTGACCTAGTCTGTGAGTCAATCTAAGTAATTCATTTCAGGTTATCGGTAATATTGTTCCAACACTATTTTAACGTACTTGTCTCAACACATACAAATATATATTGAAAATTCAATTTTATCCCCTAAAAAATATCATTTTTGATAGAATTTTATTACTTTGACCCAAATATGAAATTATAAAACTAAATGAATCTACTTTAATATTAACATGATTAATGTATCAATTGAATAAAATTGCATGACTAAATGCAGCCAAAATCCTATATTCTTTGGCAAAAGCTTTCGAATGCATCCTTGATGATTGAACCACCACTTGGACAAAAAGTCTTTTTATACATTCAAATCATGTACAAAATGTTTTAAAAAATCATGTTAAAGTATTGATTAAAAAGATAATATTCAATATCGACAAAGTTTGATATGTATATATTTATATTATTATTTTTAAACAAATTATTAATATATTATCAAATATTTTTTATATTTCTTATATAATATTCATGATATAAATATGTCAATTTTTGCATTGTAATTTTGAAGTTTGTAATGAGAATTTGAAAGTGATGTTAATAGAGTCATGGTAGAAGAAATTGTCTCTTATAACTCATATGAAATATTAATGTAGGAACAATTCTCTTTTCATTAAAGTAATTTTGTTGGGTCATTAGGTCACAAAAGAGAAAAAAAACATATAGTGAAGAGTATAATAGTGCAAGGAGTGGTGATAATGATGATAAAGATGGAGGGAACATAAAATTTGACTTTAGACTTAATCGACTTTTAAATCCATTTACTTGTGAAACTAACTATACATATGACATACAAAATAAAAACTATAGGTATAAATTTGTTAGTCTAGCATATATGATATTGAAAAGAAATACACAAGGAAACATCATGTAAGATATGATAATATGCAATAATTAGATGAGGAAACTATATAACTCAAAATTTATCTTCAATGAGTATTAATATAAATAAAAATGATTTCTCAAACTACCCTCCATATTAGTTTACAAATTATTGAGTTAATCCACATTTTCTTATTTGTGGAAAAATAGTAAAAAAATATCAAACAAGATACTCATGACACCCTGATAATTATATTCAAATTGTTTCTAATTATATATCATGACATCAATATTATTTGAATATATGCTTTAAACTCTCCAAAAAAATTCTTTTAGATGTAATTATAGCATAATTTTTAATTTTTGATATTTGTATAAAATTAAATTATGATATATTCATAAACATTCATATTTTAATATAGGAGGTAGTCAATCATATGAGCTAATATTTGCAATGCGATAACTTTTAGTTGTATTTTGTAAAAGAAATATATATTTAACACAATTTTTAGCTATAATTGTTAAAAATAGAAAACTAAACTAGAGATGGTTATAAGGTAAGATACCAATAATATCATCAAGGTTTGTATACTCTTCACAAATGTTCTTAATTTTTCAAAAATATTAAAGATAATTTTCAATTTTAAAGAAAATTAAAGATAATAAGTAATTAATTAAATTTTTATAATATGTTTAAATCGAAGGATATATGTGATTTTAAACTAAAATTTTAATTTCTCTTATATTTTAATATTGAATAATCAACAATATAAACTAATAAAATATTACATTTTTATTTTATTATAAAAATATAAAGCATAAAATTAAAAAATAAATAAATGTGCATAAAATTAAAAAATATGTATACACACATGATTATCATTTAGGAAAAGAAAGTTGTAATACATAGTACCAATGAAATTATTTTTTTTATTTATCCCAAATCACTTTACTTTATTTTTTTAATTATCTATAAATATTTATGTTCAATTTTAATTAAACTTAATTACATATAATATAAGATATAAATATCAAAATAAGATAATATTTTCAATTTTGAAATTTATAGTAAAATTAACAAAAGTTTAAGAAACTAATATTTATGGATTAGTTTATTTAGATTAAATTACAAAAAAACTGATTTTTAATAATCCATACAATTAATATAAATACATATTATATTCAAAATATTAAATGTCCAAAAATTAAAACTTTAATATTTTTATAATATATTTTCAAAAAACTTTAAAAATATTTTTCATAAATTTGATTAATTATTTAATTAATAAGTATCTATAATGAGTGAGGAAAGAAATCAAAGATAATAGATTAATTTTTTAGAGCTATTTTTTTATTGAAATAAACTTTTATATTGTATGTATTTTTTATTTAGTATAGATTTTTTTCATTTTTAACCTTAAAAAAAGAGTAAATAAGTAAATATATATCTATTTTATTATTATTTTTAAAGGGTATTTTAATAATTTAGTAAAAAAATGGACAAAAAATATGTGAGAAATAATGGATAATATTGTTACTAGTTTATGATAATACCTCTCATCTCAATATCTTTAAATATGTATTTGTAATCGATATTTGTAAAAAAACAAAAAAGATGAACATGTACGACCTGAATGATATTTTTCCGTGGCTTTACCCGTCCCATTTCTATATTCTTAGTAGTCCCGTTCGATTTTTTTTTTTTTATATACAGATGGTTGGAAATGAAAGTGCTCATTTCTTTTCTTTTTATTTCATTGTTATGAATAGCTAAATTGGAGAGAGAGAGAGAGAGAGAGAGAGAGAGAGTGAGTGGGGGGAACAAAAACAAAGACAAATATTTTATTTCACTTTTATTTTTTATCAAATTAAAGTAGAAATGCAAATGCAATATTACAGACTGAAATGAAAAAGGCACTAGAACCCTATATTTTGTTGCTACAATCACCCCATGATGGAAAATAGACCGTAGCCACAGAAAATGGAGAACACTTCTGTATTGTAGTTCATGAATGGCATATTAAGTAAAAAATCTCAACTGACATTACATGAGCTTTTTTTCTGAAATCTATTCGAATTAAATCCTGATGATCTGTTTTCCAGCCAACTTAATGGATGCTAAATATTATCATATTCTTCAACAGGGTTGCAGTATAAAATAGTACTGACTCTTCAAGCTTTAGGAAAAAGGAATTTTTCTAGCAACACTACAGTTAATTTCAGGTAGTAGAAGCCAAAAGTTAAAAGCTGATTTTTCAGAAGTGGTATAGTTAAAATGTAGTTTCAAAGTAAGTAATTGTATTTTGACATAAAATTATTGGTGGTTTTAAGTACAAATTTATTAATTAATAGTAAATCCCACATGTATTACATGTGAATTGTATACTTTTTTTTTTTTTAATCTTTGCTTAATTTTACATTATATTTGAAATTTATATGATACAGTAGTTTAGATTAGACATATTTATATAATATAGATATATCGATATAGAATAGTTTAGAGTCCTTATTCCATCATTATATGATTGGAGTCTTTATACGATGGATGTGATAATATAGCTCTAAAATAATAAGCAGTCGATATTTCATATGTATCCAAATACAGCTCCTGGTATGGATGGCATGCATGCCTCCTTTTTTTCCTATCAAAAATATTGGAGCACAATTGGGTTAGAGGAATACGAGGCTCGTCATAATTTTTTAAATGGTGATGCCAATATTAAGGAACAGAGCAATTATTTTGTTGATCCCTAAGGTAAACGCGCCTACAAAAGTTACCGAGTTCCTACCAATTAACTTTTGCACAATGATTTATAAAATTATTTCGAAGACTATTGCTAATAGACTAAAGTATGTGCTTCCAAACTTGATTGATGAATCTCAAGGTACTTTTGTACCCGACAGGCAAATTATGGATAATTCGATAGTTGCATTTGAGACTATTTTCATTTGATACGAAGGTCCAGTATTAAAGCTCAACATAATTAAGGCGTATAGTCGGGTGTAGTAGAGTTATATAATTAAAAGGGCTTTCCAAACAAGTGACTTTTGGCGTGTGCTCTAAAGCATGTTTAAGAATATGGAAAACAACAATGTTTAATAGAGTAAGAAAAGGATAGGTGAGCAACATTATCTATGTGTGTGCACCAGTTACTAGGGTTTTTTTTCTTCCTTAATATACATATATCATCATTGTTGTAAAGAAACCAGAACATAAATATATGAAATATACACTGATAATTAACAGAAAACATAGTATTTGACATGATATCAGAGCAAGATTATTGTTGGCCTAATGAAATAAAATAGCTACGTTATTTTCTATTCTCCTCGACACTGGGTTGATCTGGTCTGCTGGTGTGGCTAATCTGGTTTGGTCGATCTGGTTTGGCTGATCAATTTTCTTTTACTGGGATCTGGGGTGGCTGATCTAGTTTACTTTGTTTGTCTCCTCGACAACGTTTTTTGTGCTTTTGTCTCTATGTGTTATTTGTGCCACCTGTTTTGGCTTAATGGTGTTTGTTGCCATAGTCGTTGGAGTCGTACCATTCTAACTGCTTGTTGGAGCCGTCGTAGTCTCTCCATGCTCCAATTCTATCTACCGTAGCTATTGGATCCAATGTCGTTTGCTCGTTGGGGTTGTCGTAGTCTCTCTATGTTCCAGTTCTATCTACCATATCTTTTGGGTCCAACGTCGCTTGCTCGTTGGAGCCATACCATTCTAGTCGCTGCCGTGGGAAGTCGTACCATTCTTCTGTCTTGGAGAAACTTGAAACACAACGATAAATAACGTCGCTCCACATCCCTCACAACCTGAAGTGAAGTTCTTGTGTGAATAGAGAAAACAAACTAGGGTCACAATGTTTTATTCTGTGTATATTTTGGCTTATATAAGGAAAAAAAGGAAAAAAAAGGGAAAAAAAACAGAACTGATAGATTTCATGGCAGAATCTAGAGATCTAGCCACCAATTTCATACTAAACAATCTGACTACAAAAATGACCGAGGTTCTGACTAAAGCACAGACCGCCTCACAATCATTGTTAACTAAAGCGTCGAATACCCTCATTGGTATCAAGTTGGGAGGATCTATGTCTTATGGTCCCAGGTGGTGGAGATGTATATCTTTGGCAAGAAAAACCTGAGATATATTAATAGGGACTTTTCTCAACCTCCAAAAACCGATCCCTCATTTAGGAGATGACGCACTAAAAATGTCATTGTCAAAGGATGGTTGATCAATTCGATGGACCCTTCCTTGATTGCCAATTTTATCATATTGCCAACTGCAAAACAGGTTTGAGATTCTGCTATTACAACCTACTTTGATGGGATAGACACATCTCAAGTGTATGATTTTCACCATCGAGTTACTCGTATGAAGCAAACGGGTGGATCCATTGAAAAATACTACAATTACCTTTAAGGGTTGTGGCGAGAAATTGATTTCCGTCGTCCTAACCCAATGGAGTGTGCGATTGACATACAAAAATACAACTCTATCATACAAGAAGATCGAGTTTATACCTTCCTTGATGGACTCAATGATAGACTAGATAAAACTCAAAATGATGTGCTTCAAATCAAACCATTCCCTACAGTGGAACAGGCTTATGGATTCATCCATAGGGAAGAGGTCAGGCAGACCGTTATGATCATGGGTGCATATACGACTCCATGAGTAGTTATGGCTTTCAAAGGGATAAAGGGACACCATAATTCGATGCCACTAAAACCAAGAACTCTTTCTTTGGGTAGTAGGAAATCCACAAGAAATCCACCTTCTATTGAAATATAATGTACCCATTGCAGCAATTCCAAACACACCCGTGAAAACTATTTCAAACTACATGGGTATCCATATTGGTGGAATGATCTTCAAGCATGGAAGAAATAGAAAACCACTGGGAGAGTTGTTGTGGCTATCAATAATGCATCATTATCCCTTATTCCTCAAACCGAATCTTCCCAGGATCCAGGTACTTCAAGTAAAGCATTTCACATCTCTACTCATAATGATAATGAGGATTGGATTCTCGAATCTAGAGCTATAGACCATATGAAATTTGACCCAAAAAATCTCTCTAATACAACCCAGCCGAGATAGAGTTGTGTTGCCAATGCCAATAAGGTCACTTATCCAATTACAGGGGCTAGAACTGTGACTTTATCTCCTTTATTATCATTATCTAATACATTACTTGTACCTTCTCTTTCTAACAGACTAATATCTATAAGTCAAGTTACTTCAAATCTTAACTGTGTGATGTATTCTACTTTTTGTCTTCTTCAAGATATTCTCACCAAGGATATCATTGGGCATGGTACTAAGAGAGGAGGTTTATATTACGTGGATGACCTCAGTTCAGGAAAAGTCAATCACATGCAACACACGGTTAGTAACAAGGAGCAACAGATTTGGTTATGTCATCATCGATTTGGGCATCCATCATTTGGGTATTTGAGGCACTCACTACCTAGTTTATTTTCAAATGTCATACACTTAGATTTCAAATGTGATACTTGTATCTTAGCCAAAAATCATAGGGTGTCTTATCCCATAAGTAGGCATAAAAGTATGATTCCTTTTGCTTTAGTACATTCTGATGTTTGGGGACCTTCCCCGGTCACAACGTCGTCGGGTCATCATTGGTTTGTAATTTTTGTTAATGATTGTACATGAATGACATGGATTTACCTTCTCAAACATAAAGATGAAGTATTTTCTACGTTTCATACCATGATTCAAACACAATTTTCTGAAAAAATTAAGATCCCTAGGTCTGATAATGGGGGTAATCTGTTAATCAACAATTTTGGACATACTTGGATAACTATGGTATTCTCCATGAAACCTTGTCTTCATAAGTACCACAACAGAATGGGATTGCATAGAGGAAGAATAAGCATATTTTAGAAATTGCTCGGGCCTTACTAATTAGTGCACATATGCCTAGTAGATACTGGAGTGATGTTGTTACTATAACTATGTATTTACTAAACTATATGCCCACAAAGCTTACAATTTTAGACTCCATTAAAGGTGCTATCTGATCATATTCCCTTCCGCCCCAAAATTTTGGATGTGTTGCTTTTTTCCACCTTTATAAAAATCAACGAACTAAGTTGGATCTATGTGTTGTCCGATGTGTATTCTTGGGGTATAGCATACAAAAAAAGGGATACTGATGTTACGATCTTATTACTAAAAGAACCTATATTACCATGGATGTCACTTTCTTAGAATCTGAATGTTTTTTCCATCATTAGTATCCAATTTCCCTCTTTAGAGGGAGAGTTATGGTGAAGAATAAAATTAGTTTGATGTTGAAGTGTTAGACATTAGTAACAATCTGGCATACTCGGATAATGGCAACAATATGGATGAGCCAGTACCTAGACCCGAACTTGAACTTCTAAGAACTGAAGTTGAACTAGTGACTGAATCTCCAGAAGATGCAGTGGTTAATGCACCCCTCTATTCTCTAGTACCCAATGATCCTCCTGCTGAGAATACTTCTGAGGTAAGCTATCCTATCACACCTTTACAAACTAATGTTGTAGATACATCTTCTGGTTATGTTCTACCTTTCAATCACAATGGAGGAAAACCTCCAAATCGATACTCTCTAGATAGAGAAGAACGACAATCTAAGAATCCAATAGCTAATTATGTATCTACTCAAGGGTTATCAGAACCTATCAGGGCATTTGCACAAACACTCTCCTCGTGTCAAATTCCAAGTAGCGTTAAAGAAGCCTTATCTAATCCAAATTGGGCTCAAGCTATAAAAGAAGAATTTAAGGCATTATAGAAGAATAACATATGAGTGTTAAGCAAGTTGCCTCAAGGGAGGAAGATGGTAGGATGCAAGTGGATTTTCTCCATTAAGTATAAAGCATATGAGTCAGTTGATCGATACAAGGCGAGGCTAATAGCAAAAGGGTATACACAGAAATATGGTATAGATTATCAGGAAACTTTCTCAATTGTGGCTAAACTAAATTTTTTTAGAGTTTTGTTATCTCTTACAGCAAATTTAGTTTGGCCATTACACCAATTTGACGTAAAAAAAATGCCTTCCTTCATGGTGATCTTGAAGAATAGATTTACATAGATATTCCACCAAGATATACTATTACATCAGGAAAAGAAACTGCATGTAGATTACAGCGAGCATTGTATGGACTAAAAAAATCACCTCGAGCATGGTTTGGCAGGTTGAGTTCAGCAATAAGGAAATATGGGTTTCAATAAAGCAATTCTGACCACACTTTCTTCCTAAAACTAGGAAAAATAACAGCCCACATAGTCTATGTAGACGACATGATCATTACATGGGATGATAAAGAAGAAATCTCTAGGCTTCAAGAAAAACTGTCAAATGAGTTTGAAATGAAGAACTTGGGAGGGCACAAATACTTCTTATGCATTGAGGTAACAAGATCAAAACAAGATATATTTCTTTCCCAAAGGAAAAAAACTACATGTATATTACAGCGAGCATTGCATGGACTAAAACAATCACCTCGAGCATGGTTTGGTAGGTTGAGTTCAGCAATGAGGAAATATGGGTTTCAACAAAGCAACTATGACCACCCATTCTTCCTAAAACATTGATTAGGAAAAATAACAGTCCTCATAGTCTATGTAGATGACATGATCATTACATGGGATGATAAAGAAGAAATCTCTAGGCTACAAGAACAAGTATCAAATGAGTTTGAAATGAAGAACTTGGGAGGGCTAAAATACTTCTTAGGCATTAAGATAACAAGATCAAAACAAGACATATTTCTTTCCCAAAGGAAATATACTCTAGACCTACTGGCAGAGGTAGGATGACTAGATTGTAAACTTGTTGATATTTCAATGGTCCAAAATCACAAACTTGGAGAATATGTGGACCAAGTACCAGCAGATAAATAGAGATATCAATGGTTAATAGGTAAACTCATATATTTATCTCATACTCGATCTGATATTGCTTATGTTGTGAGTGTCGTGAGTCAGTTCATGCACTGCCCAAGTGAAGACCATATGGATGTCGTCATGCGAATACTTCATTATTTAAAATCCTCCCATGGGAAAGGACTTATGTTTTTAAAGAATGGTCAATTGGACGTCGTTGGATATACATATTCAGACTAGGTAGGGAATATCAAGGATAAGAAATCTACTGTTGGGTACTTTAATTTTGTGGGGGAAATCTTGTTACATAGAGGAGAAAGAAACAAAAGATAGGTGTTTTGTCTAGCGTTGAAGCTGAATTTCGAGGAATGGTCATATGTGAGCTCCTTTGGTTGAAAAACGTTGCTAACTGAGATTGGTGTTGCTCCTAACTCTGAAATGAACTTATTTTGTGATAACAAGGCAGCCACTGTCATCTCCCACAATCCATTTCAACATGATCGCACGAAGCACGTTGAAGTGGATCGGAACTTCATCAAACAAAATTTTGAAGAAAATATTATTGAACTTCCATTTGTTTAATCAGAAGATCAATTGGTTGATATACTCACAAAATATATTTCTACAAAAGAAATTCTACAACTCATTTGACAAGTTGGGCATAAGAGACATATATGCACCAACTTAAGGGGGAATGTTGGCATGTGCTGGAAAGCATGCTTCAAAAGTATGACAAACAACATTTTTTAGTGGAACAAGGAAAGTATGGGTGTGCAGCAGTTGCTAGGTTTTTTTTTCTTCCTTAGTATACATATATCATCATTCTTGTACAGAAACCAAAATAGAAATATATAAAATATACACTGATAATTAACGGAAAACATAATATTTGAGAATGGCTCCATTTAATTTATCAATGCATTTCATTTGTTACTTATTTTGTCAATGTTAAGGTAATATTATTGGTGATATTGCTACTATTGGAGGCCTTCGGTAGGGTAACCTATTAAGTCTGAAAGAGTCTTAAAGTACTCAACACAAAATTGTAAGAAACGAAACAGTATAATACATATACAGTTCATACAACAGAAACACAAACAATATAATATCAAAAACATAAAATTTAAATAAAATATATTATATGTTAAATAGAAAGCAAGTAAATATCAAATATTTAATTTTTAATCAAAGTTTAAGTTAATAATATTTTAAAACATATACACTTTAAACTTGGATTGTACTAACACAAACTCAAATCATGTATTACACTCGATATAACGAGTTAAACTCATATAAAGATTGTATCTATATAGTAATATTTAAGCAACCACTCAACATAAAATAATTCACTACATAGTAAGTAAGTTACAATACTAATAGACAATAAAATCACTATTACATCTATTAGTTAGGAATTTTGTCCATACCACTTATAACTACTCTTCACTTGATGCTACTGCAACTATTTGGTTCACCACTCAAATCGGGCCATCCTCCACAACTAACACCACCCAATATGATGTGTTTGGAAACCAATGATCAATAATTATAAGTATATCAACTCACATTCTCATGAGACACACAATCTACTACTAATATCAAATCACGTACGATAAACACAGTCAATTCACAGACTCACACACTTTATGATTTGATTACTAAACTCACAAAAATAACTCACTCTCAAATATAAGTTTTCTAAATAATTTCAAAATTAGATATAAGTCTTAGTATTTTGGCATAATTTTAGCTTCTGAACAAAGAGTAAAGAAGAGAGAAATGAGTGAGGTATATATAGGGTTCAGTTTTTCCACCTTGTCGACTACCTCACCAAGGGCGGTTGCAAAGGTGGTGGTGAGGTTGATGACGAGGTGCTAAAAATTTGTATTCTTCCATTTCTAAAAATGTTGACTGTTTGAACGAAAGTTCTCACTATCGTAAGATATCCACGTGGGGCCCTTGGTGAGTAGGATTGCCTACACCGTTACACATGTTTCTTTCGCTCTTACCCAACTTCGAACCTGTGACCTGCCCTTAAGTAGATAGATTCAACAAAGTTGGTACCCATCGGGGCATGTCCACGTGAATATCTTGTGATAGTGAGAACTTTCGTTCAAACATTGAGTATTAACCATAAATACTTGCACTCAAAACACGCCAAAAATCACAAGTAAAAACAATGCTTGCAACCTAGCATGCACACTGCGAAACCTAACCCAAGGTGTGTATAAACATGCTCACATACAAAGTATACTTAACTATGTACATGTTTGAATTATTGATACACAATAACCAAATTTACACAAAAGAAGATATAAATACTAAATAAAATAATATACATCATATTTTGTACACGAAAAACCAACACACAAAGTCAAGAGGCTAGTCTAACTAGACTTACAAAAGTCCTTATTTGTTTTTGTTATATGTCAAAGGCCTTTCTTCTATGTTGAAAAAAACGGTGGCGACAGATCTACTGAAGGGAGTCAAAGCATCTCGTTCAGGGTCTGATGTATCTAATTTTTTTTAAACTTTTTTTTGTGATGAGTCATTGATACGTATTTATTTAGACCCTTAGTTGCCTAAAATGACTGGTGGTTTTTAGGTACATTCGAGTCACTTTTTGAATGAAAATACAATAGTTTCACACTTGTTGCAAGTCGATGATGGAAAGTGGGAATGGTTAGGCGGTGTTTTTTGGATGAAGAAGTTGTTATATTGGATATTTCACTCGCCTCTTCGCATAAACCTAATGTTGGAAAAAGATGAAATTTATAAAAAATGATTGTTGGAAAAGATGAAGTTAATAAAAAATTCTAAAGCCTTATCCCACATTGTTTTTTACATTATTTTAAAGATGTATAAATATTGAAGATTTGGCTATTGGGATTGGGCACCAAGGAGGCACCCACTTTTGTGGAAGGGGAAAGGACCTAGGCAAATGTGATACCACACGCGCGCGCGCGTGCCGCCGCCGCCACCGTCCATCCGACCAACCGTGCCGAGCTGAGCCGAGTCGAGCTCAAGTGCGTGTGCGTGTGTGAGGTGGTATTTTATTTTTTTTGGAAAAATATTCTTTTTAAGGAAAACTTTTCCACTTACAAAAATGGTTGTTATATATATATTTTTTCTCATAAAAATGACCGTTATTTTCTTTTATCAAGAATATGACCGTTAAATGGCCGTTTGTCTTCTTTATTCAGAAAAAGAGTCGTTGGTCGTATTTACTCACAAAAATGTCTGTTACTCATCTTTAATCTGAAAATGGCCGTTACTCTTCATTACTCAGAATGGCCGTTAAGCTCTTAATTCCCAGACATTACCGTTTTATCATAATATGCCACACGGTTTCTAAAACCTATAAAAAGAGGGCTTTAGCTCTCAGTTTCAATACAACAATCTGCAAACTCATCTCCCTACAAAAAACAATTCTCTCTACAATTTCTAAGTTTTTTTTGTTTTCCGAGCAAAAAAATTTCAGGTGTAGCATTCCAGTCTTCATCAGTGCAGTGAAGTTCTGAGACAGAGATTAAGATTCTGGGCTATTTTATCCTGGGGACGACGAGGCTGTGTTTGCTTGCACAAATTCGGTAGAGCCGCGAAACGTCTTAAAGAAAGCGACCTAGTCCACGACTCAACCCAAGCAGTTACTTTCAAGTTATCGGTAATATTGTTCCTACACTATTATTATAAACTTGCTTCAAAAAATTTAAGGCGTATTCAATATGCCATGTCTACTGAAATTCTAACTACTGATCTAGACCAACCATTCCATTTTGAGGGACTACACTTTAAAAGATGGAGACAAAAAATGTTGTTTTTCTTAACCATGAAAAAAGTCGTTTCTGCTCTTACTACTGAAAAACCAATACAGTCCAATCCTTCTACTGAAGTTGCAACTAAAGATTTAGACGCCTGGATTGAAAATGATTTTCTATGCAAAAATTATATTCTTAACGGTTTAGCTGATGACTTGTATGATTATTATAACTGTGATAAGTCTGCTAAGGAAATTTGGGAAGCACTTCAAAAGAAATACGACACTGAGGAAGCTAGAACTAAGAAGTATGTTATTAGTAGATACATGAAGTTTCAAATGATTGATGGCAAATCAGTGGAAGTTCAATCACATGAACTGCAGAAGATAGCACACGAAATAACTTCTGAAGGTATGACTTTAGATGAACAATTTCAAGTAGTTGTTATAATAGATAAATTACCCTCTACTTGGAAAGATTTTAAGAATACACTTAGGCATAAAACTAAGGAATTTTCTTTAGAAAGTCTTATAACTCGTTTAAGAATAAAAGAAGAAGCTCGAAAGCAAGACAAAAGAGATGAAATACTCGTAGTCTCAAATAACAGTACCAATAAGAAACCCTCCTCTACAAGTCTGAAACCTAATGGTAGAAATATGAAAACTCATAATAGTAGTAATAATCAAAACCGCAACCACCAAAATAGAAATAGAAATTATCCTCCCCAGAATGGACCTCAACCCTCTTAAGGAATAACACATTCATGTGTTATAGTTGTAACAGACCTGGCCATTTGGCTAGGAACTGCCGGAATAGGAATCGTCCTGCCCTACAGGAGAACCTTACCGAAGATCAACTTATTACTATGATATCTGAAGTCAATTTTCTTGGTGGATCCGAGGGGTGGTGGGTGGACACTGGTGCTTCTCGCCATGTTTGTTATGATCGAGACATGTTCAAGTCCTATTTTGATTCTAAGGACAAGAAAGTGTTGTTAGGCAACTCCCACTCCACTAAAGTTGCTGGTACTGGTGAGGTGGTTTTAAAGTTTACCTCTGGAAAGACTGTCATCTTGAAGGATGTCCTACATACTCCAGAGATGAGAAAGAACTTAGTTTTAGGCTATCTTCTTAACAAAACTGGGTTTACTCAAACTATAGGGGCTGACTTATATACTATAACTAAAAATAATATATTTGTTGGAAAAGGGTACGCCATTGATGGCATGTTTAAATTAAATGTTGAAATCAATAAAACCTCTTTTTCTGCTTATATGTTGAGTTCTTTTAATATTTCGCATGCTAGACTTTTTCATGTTAATAAACGCATAATCAAGAACATGAGTAGCTTAGAAATAATTCCTAAACTATCTTTAAATGATTTTGAAAAATGTGATTTTTGTAGTCAAGCTAAAATAACCAAAACTTCACATAAATTAGTAGTTAGAGAATTTGAACCTTTAGAATTAATTCATTCTTATATATGTGAACTTGATGGAAATTTAACAAGAAATGGAAAACGCTATTTTATAACTTTTATAGATGATTGTTCATATTACACTTATGTATATCTAATGAAGAATAAAAGTGAAGCATTTGATATGTTTAAAATATTTATGACTGAGATTGAAAATCAACTTAACAGAAAAATAAAAAGGTTTCGAAGTAATAGAGACACCGAATATGATTCCAATATCTTCAATGATTTTTATAAAACTCATGGAATCATTCATGAAAAAACTGCACCTTATTCTCCTGAAATGAATGGCAAAGCTGAAAGAAAAAATAGAACTTTTACTGAATCAATTGTTGCAATTTTATTAAACTATGGTGTTGCTTCCCATTGGTGGGGAGAAATTTTATTAGTTGTTTTCTATGTGCTAAATAGAGTGCCTAAATCTACAAATAAATTTTGACCATATGAAATTTTGAAAAATAAGAAACCTAATTTAACTTATTTTAAAACTTGGGGTTGTTTAGCCTATGTTAGGATCCCTGATCCTAAAAGAAATAAACTTGCAAGTAGAGCATATGAATGTGTATTCATAGGATACGCTGTGAATAGTAAAGCTTATAAATTCTATGACTTAAAAGATCAGGTAGTTATAGAATCAAATTATGCTGACTTCTATGAACATAGGTTTCCCTTTAAATTTAAAAATAGTGGGGGCTCGTCTTCTAGTAGTTTACCTATAAGTAGAACTAGTGAACAAACTGAAGAATTAAACACTGAAATTAGAAGAAGTAAACGAGCTCGAACCCTTAAGGATTTTGGGTCTGATTTTTATGCTTATACCTTAGAGGAAGATCCCTAAACTCTTAAAGAAGCATTATCTTCTTTAGATGCCAACTTATGGGAAGAAACCATAAATGATGAAATGGACTCACTTGAGTATAATAAGACTTGGCATTTAGTTGACTTACCTCCTGGTTGCAAAACCATTGGATGTAAATGGATACTAAAAAAGAAATTAAAACCCGATGGTACTATTGAAAAATACAAAGCTCGTCTTGTAGTTAAAGGATATAGGCAAAGGGAAAATGTAGATTTCTTTGATACATTTTCACCAGTTACACGAATAACTTCCATACGTGTACTTTGCTCTCTCGCTGCTATCCATGATTTAGTAGTACATCAAATGGATGTTAAAACTACTTTCTTAAATGGTGATTTAGAAGAAGAAATTTATATAGATCAACCTGAAGGTTTTGTTATCCTAGGTCAAGAAAATAAAGTTTGTAAATTAGATAAATCTCTTTATGGTCTAAAACAAACACCTAAGAGCTAATTTTGATATGAAAGATCTTGGAGAAGCGAGTGTAATCCTTGGTATAAAAATAACTAGGTCTGAAAAGGGAATTTCTCTAGATCAATCTCACTACATTGAGAAGATCTTAAAGAAATATAATTACTTTAACTGTAAACCTGAATGTACTCCTTATGATCCTAGTGTAAAGTTGTTCAAGAACACCGGAGCATCATTGGTAGCTTACGTTACGCTACTGATTGCACTAGACCAGATATAGCTTATGTTGTGGGACTACTATGTAGGTTTACCAGTAGACCTAGTGTAGAGCATTGGAATTCTATTGAAAGGGTTATAAGATACCTTAAGAGAACTATGTACCTTGGGTTACATTATAAAAAGTTTCCCGCTGTTTTAGAAGGATACAACGATGCAGATTGGAACACTTTATCAGAAGACTCCAAAGCAACTAGCGGCTATATATTTAACATAGCTGGTTGAGCCGTTTCTTGGAAGTCTAAGAAACAGACAATATTGGCTCAATCTATAATAGAGTCTGAAATGATAGCACTAGCCACTGCTAGTGAAGAAGCAGGCTAGCTAAGAAGTCTGTTAGCTGAGATCCCTTTGTGGGAAAGACTGATACTAGCTGTCTTGATCCATATCGATAGTACCGCAGCTATTGCAAAAATTTAGAACCGTTACTACAATGACAAGAGACGATAGATACGTTGTAAGCATAGTACTGTTAGAGAATTTCTACGGGAGCTGTAAGAGTGGATCATGTACGTTATGATGAAAATTTGGTAGATCCTTTGACGAAAGGATTACCAAGAGAGAAGGTTTTCAAAACCTCAAAAGGAATGCCCTTAGAATGAAGAGTCACTTATGATGGTAACCTAACTTATAGACTGGAGATCCCAAGAAATAAGTTCAAAGGGTAATAACAAGTCATGAAGTGATATGAGATGTATCATGCTATTTTTCAAATCCCATTTTATATTGTTAGAAGCATGAAGTCCTGAAGCGATAGAAAAGGATGAGTTAATTGTTAAACTCTTAATAAGTTCTATACTCTATGTGGAGTGGAGTACATAGCTACATGAGTACTCTTGATAGACTCACCTATGTGAATGTGGAAGTGTGGCCGTGATGAGCGAAAACCGGCATCGCCGATTCTTGCCAATACTTTGGTTTTAATATTTATAAAACTCTCACAAGTGCACGAATCATTTCGAAGAAAATGATAAGTATACTCCCAAGGTCGATCTAAGGAAGGAATGTATGTGGTTTTTAATTTATTATTCAAACTTTTTAAAAGGAAATTAAATCCTAAACATCTTGTCACGATATTTTAGGGTTTTGTGTTTTTAATCTACTGACATAAAAATAAACATAGATTCAATAAACATTTATGCAAATTTTATCATTTATAATGGTGGAGTATTTATGGATATAATAACTAAGTTAATTATGCTTCCTCATATTATTTAGGTTATTAAAGATATGAATTGATATTTATTGATTCTCCCTTTTTTGTATGAGTACCACCTTTGGTGGGGTTAGATATTCTTTGTTAACTAAACAAATCAATTAACACCTATGGGTGGGGTTGATAACTAATTTGCCTAATTAAATTAATTCCTTTTTCTAAGAGATTGAAAATGAACCATTTAAATGCCACCTTTGGTGGGGTTAGACAGTTTAAACTTTATTCAAGGTGTCCAAATTAAACCTAAGAATTTAGTTATCCGAGTACTAACTTTCAATTTTTAAAACCACTACTGAAAACATGTTGTCAATACATTTTCACATAATAATTCTTATAAAAACTTTTGAAATAGAGCTTCACTCTAACTACCGGGTGATTGTACCAACAAATAAAAGAGCACTACTCTAAATCAGACCGGATAACTAAACCTTAAAATCTAATTTTCAGGTTTAAGTTTGTAATGAAAAATAATATATTTCTCTCTAACATTCTTAATATAAAATCTTGAATAAAAATAAAATCAATTCATTTTAGAGATTTTTACCTATTTAATATTTCGCAAGCATAACAACGTTATTATTACATCATGTTTATAAACAGCCAGCACAGTTAAATTTAACCACAGACAAATTAAATATAACATGTAAGAATAAAGCATAAAAATAACTGTAAAGAAAATAAAATCCTTACAGAACTTCGACGCTATTCCCGTTGCTGGAAAACCTCCAAGCGGAATTTGCACTCCCATTTATTGAATCAAAAAGCTAATAAATTACATAAACATAACTAATTCTTCCCAAAAAAGGGAAGAACTCTAAAACTAAGAGAAATTAACTAAAAACTAAGAAAAACTAAAAAAAAACTAAAAATCTAAGAAAAGAGAGAAAGAAAGAAGAGAGAAGTGTGTTTTTAAGGTGTGTTTAGAAGTGAAGAGAAGGGGGGTCTTTATAGGTGAGGATGGAGAGAAAAAGTAGAGGAAAAAAAATGTAAAAATGCGGATTAGTGATTCCTGACGTCATTTGATGACATCAGCATGACGTGAGGTGGCAGCACGTGAAAAATGGGGCGAAACGGGCGTGGGCGTGGGCACGCGCGGAAGAAAGAGCAACGTGCGCGGGTACGCGCGGCTTGGCGCGGGATGGGGCTGCTGCGCGCGTGGCTGGGCACTGGCGCGCGTGGGTCTGGGCGTGCTGGGCGCTACGGCGGCGCGATTTTCTCCTTTTTGACATTTTTGACCTTTTTGACCCATTTTTTCCATATTTGTTGACTTTTCCCCATTTATTTATTAATATATTTGTGATGTATTGCTTCCAGTATTCCTCTTTGAGTCTTTAAGTTACGTTTTTAAGCCAAAATACCTGAAAAACAATAAAAATACCCGTGATTCCGAAAAAGACAAATATATATAAATATATGATAAAACATATAAATATATATATATATTAATCAATTAATGTGCATAAAATCATGGTAATTTTAGTGCTTTTTGAGCACTCATCACAACCCCCAACCAGCTTCTTGCTAGTCCCTTAGCAAGAGAAGCGATAAAAACTAAAAATTAAACTATCCTAAATCACTTTCGTGGATTGAAACGGTTGCATTTAGCCTATGCAACAAGCCTTTAAACCCCTAGGTTGCCCTAATGGACGAGTTTGAGTCTCGTGAGGGTTTTCAGTAATGATACCCACAAACATTGAACTAAATGTAAAAATCAAAAGAAACAATAAAAACAATCAACTTAAAAACTAAAATTATAACAGAATCAAAAATTAACTCTGAATAATAAAAGAAAATAATATATCACAAAAATGTCTCATACTTTTTAATCTCCTTTAAGATCATAATTAAAATCTCAAGCATAAGTTATTTTAATCTCTTTAAACAATCATGATTTATTATAATAATTAGTCGAAAATCATTTTCATATTTCATATCAAAAATGTATCAATTTAATTTTACCCAATTTCAGTGTCATGAATCAGAATTCGCTTCGACTCTATTCCTCACAAGTCAATACTCTCAAAACACTGAATCCTATGGGTTTAAACACTCATACTAATTTATATGCAAAAGAGTTGATGTATAGAAATGAACTAATATGTTCGCATATGTATAAAGAATAAAGGCTCAAAGTGTTATTTTAACATTGATCTCATGAAAGGAATCGAATGTATAAATTATAAAGATATCATATATAAAAATTATTTTTATGCATAAATCAAACTCATTAAGAAAGAATTTCAAGATATATGCTTTTTACAAATGAAGAAATTGCAATGACTTTTTAGGGAATTACTTCCTATATCTTTCTTTTGTAATTAGCCTGTACTCACAACTTTGTAGGCAACGTGGGTCATAGTATGTAGATGATACTATATATTTTTTATCTCTCTATTTTTTTCTGTAGATATTTTTCAATATATGTATTTTTTTAGAGAGTCAACCCATGTACAGATTGTACATTTTTTTTGGATTTTGTTGAGTGGTTAATTTTGTGGCTTTTCTGTTTGATCTTGGTTTAGGTAACCCCAGATATGTCTTTTTTTTTGTTTTTGTAGGAGTCATGCATAAATGACATATAAGCATATATTATCAATTTCTACTCAAATCATTTAATCTAAACAAAAATAATAAAAAATATATGATACTCTATTAAGATGAGAAAAAAATTCATACATTCAATTAACCTATAGAGATCATCTAAAAATTTGAATAAATAAGAAATGTGTTTGGAGTAGAAAAAATATATATTTCACTCTGAATAAAAGAAATTATGCTCAAATTATATCTCACAAGGGTAGTCTCCACTAAAAACAATTCATGAACACCGATTTTGGGTTTAATATAATTTCCACATTTTATCAAGAAATACTAGTTATGACAAAAACTAACTAATTATCAAAAATAATTACAAAATATTTCATGATATGTTTAAATTTGATTTAAAGAAATGATAAATTTTTGTGAGAAAATATTTTTTTTTCTCTTTTTTTTTAATTTTTAAATTATTAAATCTTTTTTTTTCTAATTAAGCATGGTAACTTTTCACCACCCCCAACCTAGAACTTACATTGTTCTCAATGTAACAACTATAAATTAAAGATAAAGAGAAGAAAGATTACCTATTTCCTCAGAATGTGTAAATAGTAATGGAGAAATGTAGGTGCATCCATCATATTTAAAGTGTATACAGACAGATCGCTGTAAACTTCTAACATCTCAACAAATATTTTTAGTTTTAACAATTTAAAAATTATTAAACTAAAATAAACAATAAAATTAAGTAAATAAAATAAATAACAGAAAATTACCTAAAATGATGGGTTGCCTCTCATCGAGCGCTTAGTTTAACGTCTTAGCAAGACGTAACTTGGGGATTGCCTTTTAAGTAAACTCAATGTCCCCTCATCATTGAGTCAATCAAACCTACAAGTAAGATAAGGTTGTCTACCTATACTGTTTCAAACATGCCCTATTGATTTTCAAATTTTTCTGTACCAAAAACTAGGGGCCTGCTTGAGGGTTTTAGATAACCTACATCTAGGTGCAAATCAAATAATTAAGGCATCAAAACACAATTGTACCTAGATCAAACAAAGAAACTAACTCTTGAGATTGTAATTAAAACTTTAAAATTTTGGAGATAGTTTCAATTTTTATTTTTTTAGGTTAAAATAACATAATTAGTATTAACCAAGAGTGCTCCCAGGAAAGAATGGTGGGGCAAAGGCTCCTTAAAAACCATCCTCCTAGACAGAGCAACGTTCCCAGGAAATACTAGTGGCACAAAGGCTTCCAAGAACTAGTCTCCTAGACAGAACTCCCTTAGATCTTTACATTTCATGTTATTAAAGTTAAGTTATGTTAAGTAAAAATTTAAGTTAATTAAGTAAAAGAAAATCTAAGTTAATTAATTTAAGTTAATTAAGTTAAGTTAATTAAAAAGCTAAGTTAAAAATCTAAGTTAGTTAAGTTAAAAAAAATCTAAGTTAATTAAAAAGTTAAGTTAATTAAGTTAAGTAAACTAAAAATCTAAGTTAATTAAGTTAATGAAAAATCTAAGTTAATTAAAAAGCTAAGTTAATTAAGTTAAATAAAAATTAAGAGAAAAAAAAATAGTTAAAGAAAAGAAAAAAAATAAAAAAAAATAAATTAAATTAAAAATAAAAATAAAAATAAAAATTGAAAAAGGAAAAACGCGCAGGGGCACGCGCGGAAGGAAGAGCAACGCGTGCGGATCTGGGGGAAGGCGCGCGCGGGATGGGGCTGCTGCGCGCGTTGCTCGGCGCTGGCACGCGCGCGCGGTTGGGCGGCGCAGCGGTGCTATTTTCTTCTTTTTGACATTTTTGACCTTTTTGACCCATTTTGTCCAATTTTTCCATATTTGTTGACCTTTTCCCATTTATTTATTAATATATTTGTGATGTATTGCTTCCAGTATTCCTCTTTGAGTCTTTAAGTTACGTTTTTAAGCCAAAATACCTGAAAAACAATAAAAATACCCGTGATTCCGAAAAAGACAAATATATATAAATATATGATAAAAAATATAAATATAAATATATATATTAATCAATTAATGTGCATAAAATCATGGTAATTTTAGTGCTTTTTGAGCACTCATTAGGCCGCTTCCTATGAATTTGTTTTTTGGCAAAATTTACTAGAGCGTTCACTATACTGGGATACACGTGCATGGCCGTAAAATCATGGGCTTTTCGAACTACACCTTGGAAAAGTTATGTGTGTGATTATTGTTAGACATAGAGTTCAAAACTACGAGTTACTCTAGTATATTCTAAAGCATCAATACTATGCAAAGGTTCAAGTTGATAGACACATTTTCGTTTATACACAATCTTATAATTCATCGGTTGCTAGATGAAAATTATTTTTATATAAAATTCAAGTGGGTGATTGTTGGAAAAAGATGAAATTTATAAAAAATGATTGTTGGAAAAGATGAAGTTAATAAAAAATTGTAAAGCCTTGTCTCACATTACTTTTTTACATTATTTTAAAGATGTATAAATAGTGAAGAGTTGGCTATTAGGATTAGGCCCGAAGGGGCACCCACTTTTGTGGAAGGGGAGAGGATCTAGGCAAATGTGATACCACACACGTGCGCGCGCGTCGCCGTCGTCGCCGCCATCCGTCCGACCGGCTGTGTCGTGCCGTGCTGAGTCGAGTCCGAGTACGTGTGTGTGAGGTGAGGTGGTATTTTATTTTTTTTGGAAAAATATTCTTTTTAAGAAAAACTTTTCCACTTACAAAAATGGTTGAATGACAGTTTGTCTTCTTTATTCAGAAAAAGAGTCGTTGCTCGTATTTACTCACAAAAATGTATGTTACTCGTCTTTAATCTAAAAATGACTGTTACTCTTCATTACTCAGAATGGTCGTTACGCTCTTAATTCTCAGACATTTCCGTTTTATCATAATTGCCACATAGTTTCTAAAACCTATAAAAAGAGGGTTTCAGCTCTCAGTTTCAATACAATAATCTGCAATCTCATCTCCCTACGAAAAATAATTCTCTCTACAATTTCTAAGTTATTTTTGTTTTCTGAACAACAAATTTTCAGGTGTAGCATTCCAGTCTTCATCAGTGCAGTGAAGTTCTGAGACAGAGATTAAGATTCTGGATTGTTTTATCCTGAGGACGACGAGACTGTGTTTGCTTGCACAAATTGGGCAGAGCCGCAAAACGTCTTAAAGAAAGTGATCTAATCCGCGACTCAACCCAAGCAATTACTTTCAAATTATCGGTAATATTGTTCATACACTATTATTATAAACTTGTTTCAACAACTGATGTGATGGTTTGTTTGGCATTGTAATCACTCTGGTATGTATTTGATAAAAGTGACCACTGATTGACGGCTGAATTAATGTTGATATTGGTAATTTATTGTCGTCGTCTTCAGATGTAATTATGCGACTATGGCAAAAGCTTTGGCAAATTAAGGTAATGGGTAAAGTTAAAACACTTCTTGTGATGGGTATACATCAGGTTGTTCTTTGTAAAGCAGCCTTAGCACGGAGGAAATTAATTAGCAATCCAACTTACCCAGCTTGTGGAAAAGGTGCTGAAACATTAGATCATGCACTCTTGTGTTGCACAACAGCAAAGGCAACATGGAAAGCATGAGAGATAGCTGGCTGTTATAGGACCTTCAAGAAGATATGCATGGTTGAACTGGTGTGGCATGTGATGGCTAATATGGGCGATGTAGAGGTGCAGGTCTTAGCAAACTTGGTGTATTGGGTATGGCATGTTAGGTGTGCTAGCGCATATGAAGGTGCTTGGTGGACAGAGGCTAGTATAGTGCACGTAGCGATGCAACAGGTGGAGGATTTCAATAGGTGCAATATGGTAACTCCATGACAGGTGCCATCGCAAGCTGTTGGGTGGACACCACTTGCTGCTGGTAACTTTAAAATTAATATGGATGCTGCTTTAGCACCCGAGAGAGGCTTGGTAGGACTGGGAGGAATTATTAGGAACCATGTTGGTGATACAGTGAGTGTTATCTCATATAGAAAGGTGTCATTGATGTCGACAAGGGTAGTGAAGTTGTGGGCCATTTGATTTGGCTAGGAGTGTGGGTTCAAGAGAGTGGTAATTGAATCTGATTGCCGGCAAGCTGTGCAACTGGTGTATAGTATTCTAACGAGTTAGCCCTTAACCGTTAGCTAATAATATTTTTTTGATTTCGCATACCATTTTCTTTAGTTGTTGTAATTGTCCTAGAATAGAAAATTTTGCAGCTCATAGGTTAGCAAAATATGGGTTGACACTATCTACTTATATTACTTGAATGTAAACTGAACTAACATGGCTCCGTCTAGTACTAACAAAGGTGGTACCCAAACATTAATTAATTTAAACAATATGTTCTTCTTCTTCTCTAATAAAAAAATTCAATAACTTTGTGCAAAAAAAAAAGGTGTGATTTAAAGTTTTATAGATAATATAGATTTTAAGATAAATATATTTAAAGCATTACTTAGTTATCTTAAAAAATATAATAATATTATTTTTGAATAATTACACAATACTTAGAGCATTTAAATAGCACCCTAACAGTTAAAAAGACTAAAACCTGTAAGTCTTACGTCAATAAATAACTTCTATGCATGGGCATAACAAATTCAACAAAATTAATGCATTGTGTAACAAAGAATGTAGTGTGTCGCACCTTTCGAAAATTCTTAGTGGGACGTTAAATATTTAAAAGTGTATCGTAGATTGGCCTTTTGGTGTTGAATTATGTGACTGAGTGGTTGTGTTCGACGCACATAGGTTTTCTTTTATTTCAAAGCCCTGTAAATTTTAGAAGTCATATAATAGTTTTCAATATTATTTTCTTTGTTACAATATAGACTAGACTCATAACATATTATATGCATTTAATTTGAGAGCTTTTTATCCAAAAAAGAGTTATAAATATTCAAAAGAATGTTTTGAAGATCAAAAATCATAATTTTGGACTAAGAAACATCATCCAACCATTATTGATATTTAGATTTGAATAAGATATTTTATTTTCAAATTAATCTTTTTATTATTTTCTTGATTAAATGATGGTCATGGATTAAAATTTAACAACCAAAATTTTACTTTGTTGTTATGTTTGTATAAAATTATTTAGTTAAATATTTTTTTTATATAAATTAAATAAAAATTATTTCTTGATTTAAGATTTGTTAAAAATTTATTTATGAATAATTTATTGGTCATATATTCTTTATAATAGATTTAAAATATAAAAATTAGATTTCAGATATATTATCTAAATATAATTTAGACAGTTTTAACAAGAGTTTGAATTAATGGTTGATCGAGAGCATTGAGTTAAATGGTTTAATATTTTTTATTTATAATTTGGTTAATCATTTAAACATAACGAGCATGGGTCATTAATTAATTTGATTAATAAAGAAAATAATTACAAACGAACAATTTTTCGTATTTAAAAATATATATATATATATATATATATATATAAATTTATATTTTAATTAACTTAAATAATTATAAACAATTGTGTTAATTAATTAAACTTTCTATAAATTCTCTATTAATTAACTCAAATTTGTCAAGATACTAAACTTTAAAAATATATTTATAACTTATTCTAAACAATTTTTACTTTATAATATAAAATTTGGGTATCATTTCATTTGATGAAAACCCTGCGTGTGTACACTGGGTATATAAATTAATTATAGACACATAATGTTCCTTAAAATGAGCAACTGCACGAACACAATCTCAAAACCTGCGACATATGAGTGAGTTTGTGTTATTGTGCAACAAAACACTTATACACTATGGTACTTGGTCATGCAACAGAAAAACAACAGAAGAATTAAATAGATACAATTAATAACAAAGAGTGCAATTTTGTGTTTAAAAAAATTAAACGTGTATGCCATTGCAGATTAAATATTACAAGAAAGAGGGGAGAGAAAAAGGAATATCTAGGAAAGATAAAAGGGCACTAAGAAAAATGTTAGAATTGTAAAAAATGGAATCTTTGAATTGGGTTAAACCGCATAAAATGCAAGGTCTTGAAAAGTTGACTAGACATTAAAATTCAACTAAAATGTAACATTTTTATATATATAGTCTTTCGTTGACATCCAAAATTAATAGTGTTTTTTTTTTCTTTTCTTTATTATTGTTAATGCAAATTGAAATTTATTTGAAAGGAGTATTACCATGCTTAGCCAAAACTAGGAAAATAAATTAGAAATAATCAAGTGAAAATAATTAAAAACCTAAACGAAATAGAGAGATTTTCGTATCTAGCTTTGTCAATTTTTTGGCAGTATTGGGCTGATCTAATTCAACCACGGGCAGATGCTCTTGAAGGCTGCTAACATAGTCTGAATTTTAAGAATTCTACGTTTATAGGAGTTTCGAATTTAAATAACACTATTTATAATTGAGATTTAAATAATTCTATTTATAATTGAGATTGTATTAAAATAATATATCAACTATAAGTATATTATATTTATATTTTTTTATGATCATAAATTAGATATAAATTAGATATAATTAATATACTATTTTTGACTAATCCAATTTTGTATACCATCTATATGCTATTGTGGAGGCTTAATATTACCATTCATAGTTTGAAATAAAACCTTACAAGTCTATTTGGTGTTATGATCGATATTGATCTTTAAAATATATTTCTGATTGTTTCGATATCCATGACAATGAAAAGTTTTAATGATAATCAATTTATATAGATACAAATCTCTAAATAACAAAATTAATGATAAAATAACAATGATACAAAAAAAAATTCCACCCTTGTTCTTTTATTACCTACATATTTTCTCATTCAATGTTAGATTAAGGAAAATAATATTTCTTTATTTTGTGCAAAATTATTTTTATTTGGCAAACTAAGTAGTAGTTCAATAACATGGAATCAAATTATACACTTAAAATATTTAAGATTCGAATCCTAATTATAAATATACAATTAGTTTGGTTATTTAAAACTTTATTTCTCTCTCTTTTAATATGTTAAAAACTATTCAATATTTGAGGAATACAAATATCACTTAAACTTGTATATTTTTACATCTATATATAATTTTTATATTCTTATATGTGTTATAATTATTTTAAAAATTAAAAAAATAATTAATTTTTTTACATAATATTAACATATGTTAAAATTTAAATAATAAATATATAAAAATAATTATAAATTTAAAATAATTAAATATATAATATGATTATATATGTTGAGTACCACATCGATAAAAAAAATCAATAAAATTTGATCAATCTCTCTCACATTTTGAAGGAAAAATGGAATTGCTCGGCTTTTAAATGTATAATTAGCTTTGTAAATTTGAACTTTAGTACATGGTTAAAAGTTTATTTGTGTTGCGATCGATATTTACTTTTAAATACACATCTAATTGTTATGGTATCCATCACATTGAAAAGTTTTTAACAAGAGAAGTTTAATGCTAATCAATTTATTTAAATACGAATATCTAAATGACATGAGTAAATAGTGAAAAGAACAATAATAATAAAAATTCCGCCATTCCATTGTTAGCCAAACATTTACTTATTCAATGTTAGATTAAGGAAAATAATATTTATCTGAATTCAAGCAAATATATTTGTGATACCTATATACATAAATTTTCATTCCTAAATTTTATTTTGTGTGAAACTATCTTTATTTAAAAAATTAATTAGTTATTCAAAAAAATGTAATTAATTTAAATATTTAAAATATCTTATATTCAAATTTTATAAATATACAAGTAACTTAATTATTTAAAACTTTATTTTTTTCTCTCTTTCTTTCTTTGAATGTGCTAAACTATTCATTGCTTGAAAAAAATACAAATATCACTTAAATTTGTATAGTTTTTGTGCCCATAATACGTGCGTAATTATTTAAAAAATTAAAAATATATATTATTTTTTAAATAATATAAACAATGACAAAATCAAAGTGATGAAAGTAGACAAATAGGTACAAATTTAGAATAGCTATACACGAATGTATATCTACTAATTTTTATTAATTGTTATAAATAAGATATGTTATTAAATAATGTATAATATATAATAATTAATGAAAGATTTGATTTATGTAAAAAAATTACATAATAATAGAAATGTTTAGAATTTTCTATAAATTTGTTATTCCCTATTCTTCATTGTTTGTTACATCATACATGTTTAATGTTTCAACCGTCATAAAATTTACCTCTGTTTCATATCATTAGTTTGAAGTGATACAGCTGTTATCCTAGAAAAGTTCACCGGCTAAATGGTAGATATTTGACAAAATAAATATTGCATGTCATAATCATCTGTAGGCATTTAAATTTATTATAAGCTTTTTTTAATTAAATTTATTATAAGTATCTTTAAGTTTATGTAAACTAGGTACTTGTAAAAAAAAATCATTCTAACTTACGTCTTATATAAACATATATACTCTGTTTATGGCCATTGAATTTATAATTAACCAGAATCGTTAAAATTTAATTTTAAATAATTATTAATTTTGACTAATATGCCGTAAACATGAGAGTAGTATGAAAGATTATAAGATGTAAGATACATTTATATAATTTATTTATTTATTTATTTTGGGTAAACTAAAAATACGAAGAAGAGGGTCGATTTATACAACTAGACTAATAGTATAACTTATTAAATAAATGAGTGTATTAATTCAAATTATATTCATAATCAATCTATGGGTTACTCCGTTAATGTTGGGACGATTCAAAAAGTTTGGGGTCAAGAAAAAAAAATAGTTTATTGAATATAAAAATTGTATTTTATTATTTTACAAAACAATTGTGAATGATATTATCTAATTCTTTAAATATGAAAAATATTAGGTGATATTTAGTCAAAGAGAATAGAAAGAAATTAGAATTAATTCCTTTCATTTGTGTGTTTGGTTGGTTTGAATATAAGGTACGAAATAGAATCGATTACCAGAAGAGAAGGAATCACAATTCTTTCTCCTCTTTTAAGAATAATGATTTCATTCTCATCTTAATTTTTTTTTTTCCAATTTTATCCTAAACTCAAATCTCAAATCCCTAAACCATATACCCAAAATCCAAAACCCTATACCCAAAATCCAAAATCCAAAACCCTAAACCCTAAATCCAAATTTTAAAACCCTAAACCCACAATCCCAAATCCCTAAACCCTAAAACCTAAATCCTAAAACCCAAAACCCTAAAACCTAAAACCTAAACCCTAAATCCCAAAACGCAAAACCCCAAAATCCTAAACCCTAAAACCTAAATCCTAAAACCCTAAACCCCAAATTCCAAATCCTAAAGCCCTAAACCCTAAATCCAAAATCGCAAACTTCAAAACTCTACACTCTATTTAGAAAAATAATAATTTTAATAATATATTTTCTTTTTAATTAAGTAATAATTATTTTAATAATATATTTTATTTGACGAAAAATAGTAATTAAATGACATTATTTAAATTTTACTGAATGTAGGGGTATTAAGGTAATTTATATTTTTTTTCATTTCATTCCAATGTCAAACCAAACACTGTAATCTTGATTCTGAGCTTGATTCCTGTGGCCAAAACAAACAATATTGTTTCCTTTCCATTCTATTTCGATTTCAATTTCGATTTCGATTCCATTCCACGAACCAAACGTCACATTAGTTGTTGTTGATTATCTTATAACACAATAACATATATTTTAAATATCAAAATTTATATGTTCGAAATATAATTATATCAATTTTTTTTAATTTTCTCTTTTATTTTTATGATTTAAATTATAAAAACCTTCAAAGAATTATGCTAATCAAGTATCTTATTTTGTCAAGATGTATAACATAATTCTTTAAATTGTTGAGGAGTCCCACATCGGTAAGGGAAACCAACGAGAAACTGCTTATAAGTCTGGGCAGCCTCTCCTTTGATAAGCGCGTTTTGAAGGAAAAGTTTGGGATTACCCAACTTTCAACATGGTATCAGAGTAGGACACTGGTTCAATTGTGCCCAACACAATCAACCCTGATCAACCTCCGATCAATCGTTTTTAGCGGTGTCTTTGTCGGATGTGAAAGGGGTGTTGAGGAGTCCCACATCAGCCAAGAAAACCAGCGATGAGATGGTTATAAATCTAGACAGTTTCTCTCCTGATAAGCGCGTTTTGAATGGAAAGTCCAGGACTACCCAAACTTATAATCAGCTCCTTGTTGGTTTCCCTAACCGATATGAGACTCCTTAACATAAATATATACGAAAATTATATGTTTCAAACTAAAAGATATATAAGTATAAATATTTGTTAAATAATAAATTTATCTCTTTAAAATTTATAATAATAAAAATATTATCTATTATGCTATCACATATTTCTTTCAACGTAGAAGAATGTCTATTTTTTTTAATCGTGAGATGATTATTTGTATCTTTTTTAAAATAAGTATTTAAATATTTTTTATATTAAATAAAATAAATATTATAATGTTAAAATTTGAACTTAAATTTAGAGTTGTATAATTTTTTTAATGTTAGAAAAAAAAAAGAATACTATTTCAACTGTTCAGCCTTTTAATTCATAAAAAAATAGAGACTTAAAATTGGAAAATAAGAAAGCACCATTTGTATTTGTATTAGAACAACTGTTCAATAGCTACCATACGACACATGGCCTTCCTTTTATTCCCATTACATGCCCTCTTCTCATTAATTCTCTATAAATTCAAACACCGCACTATCATATTTCTTCAAAGTTTTGAGTGATTACTTTCCTTTATTTCTTTCTTAAAAAACAACATTAAAAAAAAACAAATGGGTTTGAGTTCTAATAGAGTTGAAGACTTTGCATGTCATGAAACCATAGTGAGAAACCCAACAGAGACAATATTACCCTCTGTTCAGATACACAATGTTTGCTTACCACCAAAACAGACCACTCTTCAGAAACTCAAGCACAAGCTCTCTGAAATCTTCTTCCCAGATGATCCACTTCACAAATTCAAAAACCAAACTTGTTTCAGAAAATTGATTTTGGGTCTTCAGTTTATATTCCCAATTTTCCAATGGGGACCTCAGTACAGTAATAGGCAGTTCAGGTCTGATATCGTTTCAGGACTCACCATTGCTAGCCTTGCTATTCCTCAGGTTAGTTACAAACTTACAATACAACAAATAACAGATTATTATTTCAGTTATAATTTATTTTTAGGAAAATAATATTTAAATTCTGATAGCTTTATAAAAAATATAATTTAATTCCGTATCTATTATATATAATAACAAAAGTTTAAAGAAAATAATATAAATCTATTAGTTTTTAAAAAAAGTGAAATAACATAAGTTTATTATTTTTATAAAGTTGATTTTTACTATACTTGAATTATTTTTATAAAGTTGATTTTTACTATATTTTTTATAAATTCAATGAACTTGTATTAACTCATCTAATTATAATTACAGATCTAAAATAAACTTTCAATAAAAATAATGTAATTAAACATCCCTTCGTCTTTCTTTTATCATTCAATTCATTTGAATGACCTTTTTAATGAGCCTTTTGGTATTGCAGGGTATTAGTTATGCAAAGCTTGCAAATTTGCCTCCTATAGTTGGATTATGTAAGTAGCATAATCATTCAGATAATCAAAGTGGGTTTCAGACGTTGATACTAACTAATTATGATAAGTGAAATGTGTTATTTTCAGATTCAAGTTTTGTGCCTCCTCTTGTATACTCTCTGTTGGGAAGTTCAAGACATTTGGCTGTTGGTCCAGTTTCAATAGCTTCTTTGGTAATGGGATCAATGCTAACAGAGGCAGTTTCTTCAACTGAGGACCCAATTCTTTATCTTAAATTGGCCTTCACTTCCACTTTTTTTGCTGGTTTGTTTCAGGCCTCCCTTGGGCTTCTAAGGTATTCACTTCAATTGAATTACATTAACAGTAAAATTCCACCTTTTTCGCAATTTTTATTTTATTTTTAGAAAGAAACACTTGAATTGAAGTAAAAAGCCAATAAGTTTCCTCTGTTTTTTTTTTTTAATTAAACAAATACAAACTCATAGACTTCAAACCCGCATCTTTTAGTTAACAATTGAAACATATGTTATTGTTAATTGATATTTGTATTATATTTTTAGTTATTGCAATAGTTAAGTATAAGTTTTATATTAGTTTTTTAATTTATAATTTAACCATATTATTATTAAAATTGAACGTTATTTTCTCATATTACTAACTTTATTTGTTAAAGAAAGTTTTTAATTGAATAATAGAAATTAAAAAATTAATATATATTAAGAAAAAAAAAATTTATAAAATATGGCCCATAAGACAGATAAATTTTTAATAATAATATAAGTAATTTATAATAAAAAATATAATTTATTATAACTAAATAGCCTAATCACTTAACCTTTAATTATTTTTTAAACCCTATTTCTCGTGAGTTTGTGATATTATTAATTAATTATAGGCTAAAATAATAAATTTTATTATTTTAATTAATAAATATCTGTGCATCAATTTTGATCGTAATGGTAACATAAAAAAGTAATTTTTTTTTTTTGAGTGAGTTAATGATTTGATTGGACAATTTTGAACAGGTTGGGTTTTTTGATAGATTTTCTGTCAAAAGCAACTCTAGTTGGATTTATGGCTGGTGCTGCAGTGATTGTCTCGTTACAACAATTGAAAGGGTTACTTGGAATTGTTCATTTTACTAGCAAAATGCAAATTGTTCCTGTCATTTCCTCTGTATTCAATAACAGAGATGAGGTAATTGGGCTCAAGCAAACCATGCCACTTTATTTCTTTCTTTCTTTGTTTTAGTATTAAAATGTATCATTAATTTATAAATTTTATTTAAATTCACACGTATATTTTTAAATTTATAAAATTTAAGATTTGATTTAAAAATTTAAAAATTTTATATATAAATTCTTAAATTTTTAAATATAAATCAAAATTTGGTTATTAAAATATATATTTGTAAATAAAAATATTTAAGATTTATGTGTAAAATTGAAAAAATTTGAAGACTAAATTATATGATTTAAAAATTTAGGAATTTATAAGTAAAATTTTAAAATTTTAAAAACTAAATTATACATTTTAATTTAATACAGAATAAGTACCATTATCTATGGTGTTTTTTGATGATACTTTGAAGTTACTGCTATCGCTTTAATTAATAATGTGTAAAATTGAAAAAATTTGAAGACTAAATTATATGATTTAAAAATTTAGGAATTTATAAGTAAAATTTTAAAATTTTAAAAACTAAATTATACATTTTAATTTAATACAGAATAAGTACCATTATCTATGGTGTTTTTTGATGATACTTTGAAGTTACTGCTATCGCTTTAATTAATATTTCATTCATTTTTCTTCAAGAAAGGGTACTTTATCAATGCCTTCAAAAGGGGGCCAAATTCATAATTTTTAATTTATGGGTACACATCTATAGGCTACACTAAGCTTTATTCTCTATGTAAGACAGGTTCTCAACTTTTGTTATTAAACTTATTCTTCGAGAAACTTGTTTATTTATATTATTACTCTTTTTTTCTAACATATTTATTTATTTATTTTTCAAATCCCATAATTGGAGAATAAAAAGAGGTAATTTTTTAAATGGAAAGAGTTGGTATCCAATTGAGTCAAATCAATATTCCACAACAATAAAAAATTTAAAAAGTCGAATTTATTTTTTCAGCATGAAACTTTATTTTCATAATCAATGATTGTGCAGTGGTCATGGCAAACAATTGTGATGGGCTTGGGCTTCCTACTATTTCTATTGACAACAAGACATATAGTAAGTGTATATATTTTATAGGTATAAATAATTATATTTATAAATTATAAAATAAAATTGAATGAATACCTATTCATATAATACATTATATATAAATATAATATGTTTTAAAGATTTAAATAGATATAACATATTACATATAAATATATAGATAGATATAATAGACTATATTCGATGAATTGTTAGAAGATCATCAAAACATTAACGAGTGGATAAATTTTTTGTAAAATTTAATCTTATTTTTATTTTATTAAAAATATATAATGAAAATATTTTAATATTTATATGTATGAAATTATAAGTTTTGATTTAAGTTTTTGTTAATTCGAGAAAAAATGTATAAAGGTAATATTCTTAATGCTCTTAGAAGAAAAAAGTATCATTTGATCATTTGTATTTATAAAAAAGATCAAAGAAAGGAAATTTTTTTTATTAATATTTTGAATAAAATATTATATAAAATAAGTATAAAAATGAATTTTTTTTATTGTATTTTAATATAAAAAATATTAACATATTTAGTAAAATTTATCATATTTTTGGTACATTTTATAAAATATTAGAGAATAAATAATACATTCTATAATATATATTATAGATTAATTAATAAAATCTTATATATAAAGAATCTTTACACCTCATCCAATTATAATAAAATAACAATCACTCAATTAACTAGGAGTTTTTTTTTATTTTTAACGTTCACTCCTAGTTAATATTTTATTCAAATAATAATGTTGATTTGTTTGATGGTTCAGAGCACAAGAAAACGAAAGCTATTTTGGATTTCAGCAGCTGCTCCATTAACATCAGTTATTCTCTCAACAGTTATAATCTTCCTCTTGAAATCCAAGTCACCTAGAATCTCAACAGTAAGAGCCTTTATACTATAAGATTATTTTGATTGGTACAAATTAAATTCTCTTAATTAAAACCCTTTTATATGACAGATTGGTCATCTTCCAAAGGGCCTTAATCCACCATCGTCAAACATGTTATATTTTGATGCTTCTTATTTAGGGGTTGCCATTAAAACTGGCTTAGTAACTGGGATCTTATCTCTCACTGTAAGTCATCCTAAACCAACTCTTCCATGTCATAACATTTAGGGTTTGTTTTCATCTACTTTTGATGCTTTTGAGATTTTGTAAGAGTGCCTCTGACTTTTGAACCATATAAAAATTAACTAGAAGTACTTTCAGTCACAGTTATGAAACCTTTAATTCTTTATTTTTTTTTTCTCGAAACCACTTTTGAATAAAATTATTTTTTATCAGAAACACAAACAAAGAACAATGTTATCCATATATGCTCACTTTCATATGGGTTAAAGGTCTCATTATCAAGAACATTTAGTTATTTTTCTACTAATAACATATGATATGTTCTCTCTATATTAGGAAGGAATTGCAGTTGGAAGAACATTTGCGGCTCTACAGAACTACCAAGTTGATGGAAACAAAGAAATGATGGCAATAGGAATCATGAACATTGCTGGTTGTTGCTCATCGTGTTATGTTACTACAGGTAAACATTCTTATTATCTCATAAACCTTTGCTAAGATAGCGACAAGTAGAGCAACAAATAAGAAGCATTTTTCGTTTCTTTTTTAGGATCATTCTCAAGGTCTGCAGTGAACTACAATGCCGGAGCACAAACAGCAGTTTCTAACATTGTATTGGCTTCAGCAGTGCTTGTTACACTAATGTTCCTCATGCCACTATTTTATTACACGCCGACCCTCATTTTAGCAGCCATCATCATAACAGCTGTGATAGGCCTAATTGATTATGAGGCTGTTTATAGGCTCTGGAAAGTTGACAAGCTCGACTTCTTAGCTTGTTTATGTTCCTTCTTTGGAGTTCTCTTCATTTCTGTACCGCTTGGTCTTGCCATAGCAGTAAGATGTTTAAATTCCTTAAAATTTGTTTTGCTCGTTTATAGTGAGTTAGTTAAGGAGAAGAAAAGCTTTTGTTATCAATTGTTTAGGCATAATTAAATAATTCTAAATGACTTTTAGTGTTTGTCAGGGAGAAATTAATATATCCATTTGTTTAACGTTTTCTCATGTTTAAAGCATCTGACACCTTAACTCATAATAAACTGCAGGTGGGAATTTCAGTTCTCAAGATTCTCCTCCACGTTACAAGGCCAAACACAGCGGTTTTAGGAAATATTCCAGGAACTCAAATGTACCATAGTCTCAGTAGATATAGAGAGGCTATGAGGATTCCCTCTTTTCTCATACTTGCTATTGAATCACCCATATACTTTGCAAATTCAACTTACCTGCAAGAGAGGTAAGTTCTACATGGGCATTTGTAACACACTTATACAGAATGAAGTATAGTTAGATAATAGTTTGAAGCCTGACCTTTTGTTTTAGTTGGAATGTTCTAACAGAACATCTTGTTGGGGTTTTTTGACTGCAGAATACTGAGATGGGTGCGTGAAGAAGAGGAATGGATAAAAGCAAACAATGAGAGCACATTAAAATGCTTAATTATGGATATGATAGGTATGTTAGTACAATTTATACATACCTCAACAATTTGGGATTTGAAATGTATATAACGAACAATACCTTCAAAACATGTCTCAGCTGTGACTGCGATAGACACCAGTGGTGTTGACATGCTATGTGAATTAAGAAAAATGCTAAACAAAAGATCACTTCAGGTAAGGATTTTGATAACCATATCATTGAATTGAACACACTAATGAATCGAATTCTTATTTACCCATTTGTTACTTTCCCAGCTTGTGTTGGTAAATCCTGTTGGGACTGTAATGGAAAAGCTACAACAATCAAAAAGCCTAGAGTCCTTTGGCTTAAATGGGATCTATCTCACAGTTGGAGAAGCTATAGCTGACATTTCATCAACTTGGAAGCCATGACTTTCGTTCCAGACTAGAAAGTGATTAACACTTACATACAACTTAGCAGCTTAGGAAGAGTTATGCTACAATCTATCTTTCTTTTTGTTTATTTCGTAAACCTTTTTTGTGGAAAGTGTAAGACAAAGAAACACTTGACCTTGTTATGAAGAGATTTTGGAATCTTTATTTTTGTATTCTTCTCAGTTGAAGGATCAAGAGGCTCGAAACTTTTCAAGTTTTTTGCGTTCTATCAAGTTTTTTTTTTTTGTTCGAAGGAGAAAGGATTTTCATTAAATAAAATCAAAACAGTACAAACCTAATTCACATTGAATAATCATTATTAAAGCAACAGAAAAATAAAATAGCAAACTGAAACAAAAAACCAGCAGTAACTGCATCTACAATAACCATCATAATCATCCAAGGATTCCAAAAACAAGATTTATAACAATAAGAATTAACAGTAGATGTTTTGAAAGAAGTTTATAAAACTCAAGAGCGTAATCTAAAGTAATAAAAAACATAAACAAATAACATTCGAATGCTTCAATGTTAATACAAACATTATCATCCAAAAGATGAAATCCAACAAAAGTACCACAACAAACTATCCTACTGAAAGCCATGATTAGACATGAGACTCATCTTAACAAAAATTAATACTAAGCAAAATAAAACTAAAAGTCATCTTTTTAAAGTTGGGCTTTGTCCAAAAAAGTTTACATAGATCCCACACCTTTCACTTATCACCAACATCAGTTGTCAAAATCATGAAACTCTTAACGAGATCAACACTCATGCAAAAATTATCCACTACATATCACTGATTAAACCACAACCTTCGACAGAGCCTAATAACTCTAAGTTTTATAGCCTTTGTTATCACAGGAAAAATTCAAAGACAATTTCCTTCAAAACACACAAGGTTTCCCTCTTTCAAATCCCTTGACAAATCCATACAAGCAACTTCATAATAACCCGAGATCTCAAAATAACCACCAATTAGAAGAAATAACAGAACAATCAAGAGACAAAATAAGCATTATAGTTGCAAGGTGATCCAAAGAGCCTCAAAACTCTAGGATGAAATTACCTGAAGATCGATAAAGGAAAAAGGAAGAAAGAAACGCCCAAGAACTTGCTATAAAATCAGCTCAACAACAGATCAGACAGAGAACAACGAAAAAACTAGGCAAATAGAAGCAAACGATTAAATAAAATCTGACAATAGATAAAGCAAAGATCAACAATAATAAATTAGTAAAGAAAAGAGAGATCGATAATGGAGAGAGATATCGACAATCTTGAATCCGTAGACCAATCTTACATCTTAATACTACTAAATTCAAATTAATGAAATCATTTAACGAAGGCTTCATTTGAACTTTGTTGTTGTCTTGACTCTTGAGTCAATTTTACAAATGAATTCAACCGATTGAAACATAGTTAAAGAAGAAGTGAAATGACAATGGAGACGATGTCTGATGGTAATGGTATTGCTCAGCTAATCGAATTCACCTCAAGAGAGAAGAATAAGAATCACTCAAAAATTCCAACGAACGATATAGGCAAAGGTGATGCCAAGATTGGCAAAACTGAGTTGGGAGGATGAGAGAGTAGTTCAACTGTACAAATATCCAAAGGCGAGATAGGATTAAGTTATGTCGTGGATGAGAAGGCAAGGCTAATACTAGTAACGGCTATAGAGGTTGAAGGCAAGGCTAAACTCTTTATTTTACTACTTGCTTAAAGTACGCCGAGTGATTTAAAAATGGCTACAGATGAAACTCAAAATCTTTTTTTTCCTGTCTTATTATTATTTAAAAAAAACACACTTAAGTCTCATTCTTTTTTATTAGATAAAGAAAACATTATAATTATGAGATTTGAAGTTAGATCCATATGGGGGATTATGAAGTCTCACCACTGAAGAACAAACTAATCCCAAAAATAAATGGAAACAAAACAAAACGGAATTCTGAGAAATATAAAGAGTTTTTGATTTTGTTTTTTACATAAACATTATATTTCAACAATTAAAAAAAATAGTAAAACAAGACTCACGTATACTATTACTTTCTCCATCTTCATGCTTTCCTTGTAAATTATTTTTTAAGAACAGAGGGTACGTGTTGAGTAAGCTTACCTACCATGAGTAACTCACCAATCTGAACTTGTTAAAAAAAAAAAAAGACAACATCAAGACTTCGACACGGTTAAACCGAAACCTGGTTGTGACTTTTGCATACACGTGTTCTCTACTGTGATCTTACAAGGCAAGTGAGATAGATTAAAAAAAATTATATAAGTAGAATGCACACCATAAACACTGAGAGAGAGAGGGAGAGAGAGAGAATGACCTAACTGCACAGTCAAATTGAACGATAACGGCTTAAAGAAACCGGAGCTACAGAGGTCAGTGCTAATAGTATTATAGTATGAAGCAAACCATAGATGTATCAATGTGTAACAATTAATTGGGAGAGAATCAGATGAATAACAAGTCATTTCTTTACTTAAATCAGCTACAATTTTACACCGAGTTTCCTGACAAAACCAAACCTAGTCTAGTGAGCTGCCTTCCTCAAACCAATTAGGTACTCTTTTCTTATCACAGGATTAAGTTTGGTATTCATGAGCTTTGTCAAAAAGCTTCTTACAAGTCAGAACCAATGAAAAAATAACAATATAATAATACCAAAATAACTTTTTTCTTGCCTACCAAGACCTCTCATCAATCAGACACCTGCATGGACAAGGATACAAATTAATTCAATAATTAAATGGTGGGAACAAGGAGCAATTAAGCAATAAGCCTATGCAGTAAAACTTGGAGAAACAAATTTCTTCTAGAAGCAATGAGACGGCCATAAAATATACAAATCAAATTCAAAATCCCACCAACCAATGAACCCAAATCAAACTTAGTCATAAGAAATTCTACAATCAGATTAAACAAGTACAGGAAATGATGGTGAAAACAATCCAACATCCATTGAAGATGTCGTAAACCAAAACTGGTATTCATGGTATTTGAATTTATTAGCCCATCTGGTTCTTTACTAAGATGAGTTTCCTTCTCGAGTGATATTAAGGACATCAAGTTTACAATTTATCCTTGTTCCAACCAATAGCTCAACATGGTAAAAGTGCTTATCTAGAAGGACCCTTGCTCTAGTTAATTTTTTTTATCAATGTTACCCTAGCTTCAAAGTAACATCGTCAAGGCCAGAACATAGATTAACAGGTAGGGCAACAACCAGCAGATGTGCCATGACTCTAAGACCAACTTGCTTATGAAAGCTTGATTTGTATATTAGCCAATTGGGAATTTATAAATATTTCTACAAGTCATATTAAAGTCAGAAAATTACTTGTAATCATACACAAAATAATATGAAGCATTGAATATCCTAGAATAACATATACAATAAATATATATAATATATACACACATACACATTAACTACTCTAATATTGCACTACTAGCACAAACCATGGTTTTAAGCAACTATCTAAGCTAGCCTCAAGACTTGCCTTAAGGCTTTTTTTCCATGAAAAATGCATCAAAGCTAGTATGTAATATTTTTTAGGGCTCACACCTCACCTTATGCCTCAAGGCTTAAGTTTCAAGGCTTAAAAAGGCTCACGACCAAGATTTTTGCTAAAATTGAGTTAAAAGTGATGAACTTGAAACCCAAAATTAAGTCCAATTTTGTTTTAAAGGAAAACTCCTATCAAATTGGGTCTCCCCAAGCTATAAACGTGAGAAAGATTGAAATGTAACATAAATCATAATCAATTTAAGGTTTTTAGATTTATTAGCCATGTCTTACCATTTTTGGCTTGTTCTTACTCTCCATCTCCTAACTCAATTGTTTGTCCTCTCCCCAATAAGATTGAAAGATTACTTACGTTTTAAGCTACTACCAATTGTTTATCGCTCGCTTGCAAGATTTTTGACTTTTAGTTGCTGATTTTTAACTAGTTATGGATTCACTATAATATTTTGTGATAATTGATGTCTTGTAGTTTTTATTTTATTTTATATGTTTTCAAAAAATCTCACTTCGTGACTTAAGCCTCAAACCGCTTTAATGGTTTCGCCTCGGTGGAAGTAAAACGCCTCAAGGTTAGTTTCCGCCTTTTAAAACCTTGGCACAAACAAGGAAAGAAATGCAAAAATATATATGAATTTTTTATTTCTAAAATGGCAATTGCATAAATATTTGATGTATATGTATCTCTATGACTTTGACAATATCCCAACTGCTATCTAACATATCCGAGAGGCAGGTGGCATGAAGAGAAAAGGGGAGCAATGAAATTAGTTTGTCACATTCGTAACTACTCTAATTCATCCTCTAGAACATTTACTTGTTGTGGAGCTCCTTATAAACATGTAATGAAGGTCCTAGTTAACTGATTGAGAAGAATTTAAAACAATTCATTGCTTTCACCCTTTCATCCTTATATCAGGACAAAGGTAATGACCAAACTGTGAGGTTGTAAGTTGTAACAATGAGGTATAGAATAACATCGAATCTAAAACGCATTCACTGTAAATCAACAACAGCAAAAACTACAAAGGTCCTGCAGATAAAGTTGTTGGCAAACATGACACTTGACATAGAGAACTCTTCAGGCAAAAACTATTTCATGCAATTTTTTTTGGGCAAAACAAAAGGTTACAATTAAGTGAGGAGATTTGTAGTTAGTAAATAAATGCCTTTAGAATGAAGTTCTTACTTGAACGGTTTCGTGTTATTGGAATATCCTGCCTTTCACGTCCAATGCATAGATATTCACCAAGCAAAGCCATAATTGCAAGTCCAGTACCATTCACAACCCACCATGTTATTGAGGAAGGCCAGCCCCCATACATAATGCATACAAAGAGATGTAGGATGAAGAGAGTGGCTGAAAAGTCCAAGCATTTCTTTGCCCTTTCAATCAGAAAAATTAGAAATCCAGCTCTGCATTAAAATAGTGGGAAAGACATACAAGTTAAAAAGAGCAACTATGGATTGCATACTCAATCTAGCAGCCAGTGGCCCCAAATAAGCATAATCAAATTTGCATGCCTCACACTATACTAAATCAGGCAGATGATAAGACTGATCAGAGACTAAACAGACACTATTTAACAAGAAGGTTGCAAAAACAGACATAAGTTGCCATATTACAAAGATAAGCAAGGAATAGTAGTAAACCTTGATGAAAATTGAAGCTAAATGGAATCTAAAAAGGCCTAAAAAGGCAACCATGTTAAAAAATATTTCAACCAAAAATCTAAGTATCAGATTGGTTATATGTTACAAAAACGCCCTATTTCCACCAATTCATTTTAACTCCCTTGACGCAATGTCCACAGCACATAGAAACGAAAGTTCACTTTATTTATCAAGTGTGCATAACCATAAACAAGTGGACTACAATTTATGGGCATAATCATCCTACGGGAAGCAGACATAAATTAAAAAACGAAAAGAAATCTGGAAGAAAAAGTATAAAGGAATTCGTTCTCACCCGGCTAGTGCACTGAGCAGGAAGGAAATGATCACACACCACCCAGTTACCGTAGTAGTTGTGACGGTAGCAAAATCAAAGAAATACACCATACTCATACGAGAAACGCGAGTTCCAACCAGAATGGAAAGGAATAGTCCAAGTGTGAAATAATATAAGCATTGAAGGCAAAAGATTTGGGCAACAATGAACAAAGGGTCCCATGCCACAGAACCATAAAACATGACTGCAATCACCTATTCCCAAACCCCAACAGAGCTTCGAAATTCGCAAATGGCAGAACTCGTTCAAGAAATACTCAAAAACCCAATTCACAAATTTTCACTACAAAAACTAAACCCAAATCTCAAATCATTTCAGCAAGTAAAAGTCTATTACTGAATACTATATCATATCCCAACAAACAAACAAATTACTTCCACCCCATCATAATTCTGGATGCTCTCACTGTTTGTGCTTCTGATACCCAAAAGGAACCAGACTTTGTGATGGATTCGGATCGAAATCAACGAAAGAAAATTCACCCAGGTGAAAAACTACAAAATTGTTGAGGGAATTGAAAACAGAATACCCAGAAAAAACAGAAATTATAACTTGAAGTGTGAAACAAAATTCAATTGACGTGGAGACACCGTGATCATAACAAAGTATAAGAAGACCTAATCGAGAAGAACAGAGTTGAAGAAGCTTAGCGTTGAGAGAGTGGTAAGTATTGGCTTCTTCGAAAGATGGCTCCTGGCCATTGAGAACAAAATGACGCTTATTCTTTTATATTTTTGAGGAATTTTTGTTCCCTGAGTTATAAAAAGTGGATGGTTGTGTTAGACAATGCAGCGTTTTTGCTCCAACAATTCAGATGCCAATCTATTTTTCTTACATTTCGTTATTAACTTAATTTGATTTCTTTTTATCTAAAGAAAACCATGATTGATTATATTTTCAAAATATAAACATTTTCAATATTTTCTACTAGACAATATTTCGATATTGAGCATAGCAAAATGAAACTTACAGATTTCAATATTTATAAAAATTTAAACAAACTGCTATAACATACATTTAAGTAAGACCGCATAGCGCAGTGGATTAGCGCGTTTGACTTCGGATCAAAAGGTCGTGGGTTCGACTCCCACTGTGGTCGCATTTGTATTTTTTGTACCTTTTTTTAAATCTTTTGAGTATATTTTCTTCATATTCAATCACCTAATATAATTCATTACATATAAAATTAGATCTAAATTTTTATAGAGTTTGAACTATATGTACCAAAATCTGCGTTTCATGCATTGGATCTATATTAGATCCAGAGCTGGAACACCACACTGAAAATATACAAAAGAAACATAAGGTAAAAAATATTACATAGATTCTCACTGATACTCCCAGGACTCCTTAATATATATGTACATTACAGTGTTATGGGAAAAAAATGTGGGAAGTTAGAAGTGGAAAAGCCTCACAAGAATAAGCTGAATCCAGATAGTGGTTTATTTCCAAGGAAAGAAACATTACAGCAATCATTATCAGAGTATTGTCCTATTTGGAACTAGTCTTTCTCCTTCTAGTAGTATTCTTCCTTACTGTTGCTACAGTGACATTCTTCTCTTCAGCTTCCCTCTGGCCCTTCTCATTATTCACAACAGTTTTTGACGAATTTATTTGACTCCTTAACTGAAGTATTTCACCCTTGGCAGATGCCAATTCCTCTTCAAGGTTGGTTGCTTTCTTTTCCCAATTCTCCCTTTCGTTTCCAAGTCTTCTGATAAGGTTATGTGCATCTTCCATGTTTTCTTGGCCCTCTTTTGCTGCATTCTTTTGCTGTGTTAGGGTCTGGTAAAGCACATCTTTCTCATTTTCAAGGTCAGAGATTCGAGAACGGGTCACCTCTAAGTCACTGGAGAGTGTAAGCGCATTACGGTTCATCTCATCAAGTGATCTGGTAACCTCTTCTAGGTCAATTTCAAGAGATTTACGACCATCCTTATCCTTCACGATTTGCATCTCCAAGGTTTGAAGTTCTTTGTTCAAAGAAGACACTATCTTTTTCTCTTCTTTCAAGTCATCAGCAACACTTTCTGCATTTTTGTACACACTAACCAATTCCTTTTGAAGGCTGTCAAGGTTTTCTGTAAGAACTGCTAGTTCCCTAGACACAGTTTGCACTTCATCTTCTGCCTTCATCAGAAGTTCCTTGACAGCTGTTAGCTCACCAGCATGCATTTCACCGTTTAATCTGGCCTCATCAAGACTCTTTTTCAACGAATCCCTAACTTCAAAAAACTCAGCCTTAGTCCTCAATATCTCGGCCTCAAGTTCAGTGCATAATTTTGTTGAGTCCATCAATTGTTTTTCTAGATCAGAAGCTTCTTTCCTTGATTTTTCAAGGGCTTCCTGAGAGCCCTGAAGCTCATGATTCAGAGCATTTAATTTGCTCGATTCTTCATCCAGCATTTGTCTCAAGTTCTCTCTCTCTTGAATTAGATCAGCAATTAGCTCTTGGTTTGCACGAGTCTCAGTTGCAGCTATTTCAAGCTTTTCTCTTAGCCTGTGTAGTTCCTCTTCTTTTTCTCCCAAAAGCTTAGCATTCACTGTTTCCTTCTTTTCAGAAGACAATTTTAGATCATTGTATTTCGTCTGAATGGTGTCAAACTTTGTCTGGTTATGATCAATCTCAATTCGTAAGGAGCTCACTATTGCATTTAATTCATCTATAGCAAAACTCTTTGACTCTTGTTCCTTCTGATTTTCCAGGAGTTCATTTCTAAGTTGGTTGACTTCTGAATGTGCATTAGCTAATTCATTTCTGATTTGCTTGTCTGCAGCTTTAAACTTGTTCAGCTCTAAATCCTTCTGAGCAAGAGAAGAGCTGAGATTTTGAATGTGATCTTCTTTGTCCCTAAGCTCAGAACTTAGCAAATTTATCTTTTCTTGCAGGATGTCAATCAGTTTGAGCTTTTCCTTCAGACTTTCTTCAAGGGCCTTGTTGTCTTCTTTTTCCTTGGAAAGGTTGGCTTCAAGACTTATGATCTTATCTTTGAGCTGTTCTATCAATCTCTTCTCATTTTTCAGCTCTTGTCCTAAGCCTGTAATTGTACTATTTGCTGAATTCAGTTGATTCATAAGAGATTTCTGCTCTTCCTTTTCCTTTTTGAGCAGCTTGGTCCTTTCTTCCTTTTCATTCAGCAGCTTGGTTTCAAAGTTCTTCTCTAGTGAGATAACCGAAGCTTCCTTTTCTTTCAGCTTGGTGTTAATCTGGAGTTTGACAACAATAAGAAGAAATATAATGAACCATCAGAACTTTTATCTTTACAAATGAATATTTAAGCTAAAATCAACATCAAGAAATACCCATCTTTATCTTTCCCCAGAAAACGGAAAAGAAGACAAGGAACGGGAGAGTGCAGGTATTTTGTAGGCAATGAAACATTTGATCACATCAGAAAGTTAAAAATACAGGACCTTTTTTAAAAAAAATATTATTTTAACATTCATTTTCCATAATAATGCAAACCCTAAAGGGGATTTCTCATAATTTCCCATTGTCATTAGAGACTTACAGATTCTATTGTTGCATTAGCAGCTGTTTTTTCCTTCTGAGCCAATGCATATAAGGCACCAAGCACAGCAGTAGATAATATGCCAAAACCATTCAGAAGAGACAAAAAAGGATTTGATGGCTTGTCTTGTTCAGATGCTTGCTGTCAATAAAAGTTCTCATGTCAGAACATTGGCAAGCCTAAAATTTACAAATAAAACAACGGAATTACTAGTTATGGTTTATTATGAATGCAGCAGAGATTCAAACCTCTGCTTTTTGGTTCTCCTCAATTCTCTTAAGCTCACTTTCTTCTGAAAAGAAACGAATAAATGCAAACAGATCATGAAATGAAAATATTTAATTGGTCAAACAAACTAACAAGAAAGATAAGTAGACTTTACTGAGAAGACTCTTCTGCTTACTCACTAGCAATACAACACGTTGCATCTCCATTGGAGGAAGATTCTTACAAACAACAAAACTGACATAGCTTATTAAATATCAAATCAAAGTTAAATCTTTTTGCATGCATGGTTTGTACAGTACAACCAGTGCCTCGTGCTGGTGTTGGAGTTGTGTCCTGTCGACACAGGTACAACAGCCAAATGGACGAGTTGGAGTAACGTAGGTTTTACTTGTATCCTAGTATGCAAGAAAAAGTTGTATATTACTCTAAAAAGGAAGAAAAACAAGTATATAGTATTAGTGTATGATTATAACTTTTTTATATATAAATTAGGAGGGGAAAAAATAGATGTTGCAGTGGCATATTCACAAGGGGTGCCTTGATGTTTTCAAGAAAACACTATTAACCTTAAATTTCAATTTAACTGAGCCTTCTCAGTAAATATATATATATATATATGTGTAAAATAATAAATGTAAATTTCTTCATTTCATCCATGTTATTGATTCCTATCAAATTTGCTCCAATTAGAAGATAGAAGAAAAAGGAATAATTCTAACAAAATAAATGATGCTATGATTAAGGTGTTATATTATCAGAAAAAAGGTATTAGAAATCCTATAATTATTACCAAATGAACATATTAGTTCCGTAATTATTAAATTAGCTACTAGTAGTCTCGTAACTTTTTAAAAATGAACATTTTAATCTTATAATTTATGAGTTGATATTACTACTTATATTATGAAAAATAAACACTTTAAATCATATAATTTATTAAAATAAGCACTTAAATTCCATTAAAAGTATATAAAATAAAGATTTATTATGTTTAACTTTCATAAATAATTGGACTATAAATACCCAACTCAAAAATTATGTGATTGAAGTACTTATTTTAAAAAATTAAAGGAACTCTAGTGCATAATCCAATAACTACGTGATTAATGTACTTAAATTAAATAACTACAGGATTTTTGGTTACCAACATCCCATATTATCGAGATTCAAGCTGCTTCATTGCTTGGCTCTCACCAGGGTTTTAAAGGTTACAAATTATCCATTGTATTAAAATAGTCAACATTTCACCATGAACTCACCCTTTCATTAGACAAAATAATGTATTTCACTAAAGCTAAAGCTATAAAAAATAATGTAGATAAAAATCCTAAATTAAGATATTTTCTAAAAAAACACAAACATTTTTTATTTTGGGGAAAGAAAGAAAAAAGAAAAGAACAATACAACATGTTGGAGATTGTTATAAAACTCTTTAATTCAAGGCGCAAAACAAGGAGTAAATCAATGCTTAATTCAATGAGCAATTCAAGAAACTCTTATTTTAAGGAGTGATTTAAAGAGTGAATTTTTCTATAAATAGATGTGTAATTGTAATGAATTAATCAACCAAGTGTTCATTCTAATTGAGAGAAAAGTTTAAAGAGAAGCTTTTATGAGAGAAAATTGAGAGTAATTTTCTTGGGTGTAATTGAGTTGAGTTATGAGTGTTGTAAACACTTTGTATAATTTCTCCCCTTTCAGTAAAAAGATCTGCAACAGGTCTAGAAACGTAAGCAAGATTAATCGAACTCTGTTATCAAATTTGTAAGTTATTTTATCTATTTTGTTTTCTCATAAATCTGGCTTATCGGGAATTTACGTAATTTCTCAACTGATATCATAGCTTTTGGTGGTGATTTCTGTCAATTTTCTACAAGGTTACTATTTACGTGAATAGTAAAATTTTGTTGGCAATATTGGTTTGTCGACAAAGGTGTTCTAATACACGGTGGTTTGCAAAAATAGTCAGAAACGATCCAGAGGAGGTCAGATTTGAGTGGGAGCAATGGCCGCAGATGAAAGAAAGGTGAAACTCAAAAAATTTGATGGCACAGATTTCGGGTTTTTGAAAATGCAAATAGAAAATTATCTGTATCAAAGAAATTTGTATCAACATTTCTCAAGGAAGAAGCCAGAGGCTATGAAAAAAGAAGATTGGAATCTTCTAGATAGACAAGCCCTTGGAGTTATTCGATTGACGCTATCCCACAATGTTGCTTTAAACATAGTAAAGAAAAAGACCACAGTGGATCTTATGGCAACTCTCTCCAATATGTATGAGAAGTTATCGGCCACAAACAAAGTGCACTTGATGAGGCGTTTGTTCAATTTGCGGATGATAGAAGGCGCATCGTAACTCAAGATCTCAATGAACTCAACACAGTCACAATCCAGTTGAGTTCAGTTGAAATTGAATTCGATGAAGAAGTACGAGCATTGATACTTTTGTCTTCTCTACCTGAAAGTTGGAATGTTACTGTCACAGTTGTGAATAGCTCGTCAGGAAGCAATAAGTTGAAATTTGACGATGTTCGTGATCTGGTTCTCAATGAAGAAATCCAACGTAGAGAGTCAGGTGAATCGTCAACCTCTTCAATTTTACATACAGAGTCAAGAGGAAGAAATTCAACCAGAGGGAATGGACATGGCAGATCAGACTACCGAGGTAGATCAAAGGACAATAGGTCCAAATCCAGGAATCCTAATAATTCCTATAGCTCGAAGACTATCGAGTACTGGCTATAGGAATTGTGGGAGAACCAGGCACTACAAAAATCAGTGCAAGATGCACCGAAGGACCAACAAGTGAAGGAAGAGGCAAATGTTACTTCCACCTCAAGAGGAGATGATGCATTGATATGCTCATTGGAGAGCAACGAAGAATCTTGGGTGTTAGACTCTGGAGCATCGTTCCATGTTACTTCACAGAAAGAATTCTTCGAGAAATATGTCCACGAAAACTTTGAAAAGGTGTATCTTGGTGATGATCAACCGTGTGCTATTATTGGAAAAGATGTAATGAAGATTAAGTTGAACGGGTCTATTTAGGAGCTGAAAGATATCAGGTATATTCCCGACCTAAGAAATAACTTAATCTGAATAGGGCAATTGGCTAGTGAAGGCTACACTACAATCTTCCATGGTGATGATTGGAAGATTTCAAAGGGTGCAATGACAGTTGCTCGAGGCAAGAAGAGTGGTACTTTTTACATGATAACAGGAGCACATTGTTCGATCGCAGTTACAGCAAGCAATGAAACACCAAATTTGTGGCACCAAAGACTAGGCCACATGAGTGAGAAGAGAATGAAGATTATGCACTCAAAAGAAAAACTTTCAGGTCTACAGTCTGCAGAAATAGACATGTGCAAATATTGCATACTTGAAAAGCAAAAGAGAGTCAGCTTTCAGACAAGTGGCAGAACCCCAAAGAAAAAAAGGCTAGAGCTCATTCACTCTGATGTTTGGGGACCAACGACCGTCTCATCCATTGGTGGGAAACACTACTTCGTGACTTTCATTGGTGATTACTCTCGGAAGGTATGGGTTTACTTTCTAAAGCACAAGTCTGAAGTATTTGAGGCTTTCAGAAGATGGAAAGCTATGGTTGAAAATGAGACAGGTTTGAAGATCAAAAAGCTCAGAATCAACAATGGTGGTGAATATGAAGACACCAGATTCAAAAACTTCTGCTATGAGCACGAGATCAAAATAGAAAGAACTGTGTCAGGCACGCCTCAACACAATGGTGTAGCTAAGCGTATGAACCGAACATTGACAGAAAGAGCTAGAAGCATTCGTATACAATCAAGTCTACCGAAGCAGTTCTGGGCAGAAGCAGTCAACACGGCAGTTTATTTGATCAACCAAGGCCCATCTATTCTATTGGAGCACAGAATACCAGAGGAGATATGGAGCAGAAAAGAGGTAAAACTATCACATCTAAAATTTTTCGACTGTGTAGTATTTGTGCATATTAGTGAACAAGGCAGGAATAAGCTTGATCTCAAATCTAAGAAATGCACCTTCATCAGTCATGGTTGGTGAGGATGAGTTTGACTACCGCATTTGGGATGATGAAAACAAGAAAGTGATCTGTAGTAGAGATGTGATTTTCAATGAAAGAGTGATGTATAAAGACATGCATAAAACAGACACCAATGACTCATAGCAGAATGAGTAAGTATTTGCAGATGCAGATGCAGATGATGTCCAAATAGTTTCGTAAAGGAACCCATTGTAGCAAGTCCTCAGCCAGAGGAACTCGTTGGACAGAACAGTGCGCAACAATCCGACACACCACAACCTCCTACTACAACTCCTGTATTGAGAAGGTTTTCTCGACCTCATGTGCCTAACAGGAGATACATGAACTATATGTTGCTGACTGATGGAGGAGAGCCTGAATGCTATGATGAAGCTTTTCAAACTCGAGATGCTAGCAAGTGGGAGCTTGCCATGAAACTAAAGTTGTGTTCAACTTCAGTTGGTCTGCTAGAATAACAAGACTAGAAAAGCTAATGCATTGATCGAGGTGTGAAGACAGATTAAAATCAGTCTTCAAGTGGGAGATTGTTGGAGAATGTTATAAAACTCTTTAATTTAATGAGCAAATTAAGGAACAAAATAAGGAGCAAATTAAGGAACAAAACAAGGAGCAAATCAAGGAGTGGTCATTCTTAATTTAATTAGTAAATCAATGCTTAATTCAAAGAGCAATTCAAGGAACTCTTATTTTAAGGAGTGAATTTTCCTATAAATAGATATGTAATTGTAATGAACTAATCAACCAAGTGTTCATTCTAATTGAGAGAAAAGCGCTTATGAGAAAAAATTGAGAGTAATTTTCTTAAGTGTAATTGGGTTATGAGTTTTGAGTGTTGTAAACACTTTGTATAATTTCTACCATTTCAGTAAAAGGATCTACAGTAGGTCCGAAAACGTAAACAAGATTGACCCAACTCCATTATCAAATTTGTGTATTATTTTATCTATTTTTTTTCTCATAAATCAGACTTATCGAAAATTTACATAATTTTTAATACAACAGACTTAATAATATGACTTCATACAGCAATGAACAAATTGCAACGGTCCAAGAAAGGTTTTGCCTCCAAAATTCCTATCATAGGGATAATCAAAAAAACCAATTTCACAAAATTTGTAAAATTCTGGTCATATGAAGAACATTCAACTTACTCGTGGTCAAACCTTCAAGAGCTCTGGCTCTGAGTTGCAATAAAGGAAGAACAGAAAAACCCAGAAAAATTATCGTCCTCCGTTGACAAGAATTGTCGTTGGTTGAATTTTCTGGGCTAAAAGACGCCATTGGCACAGTGCTTCGATTGGTATCTGCATTTCTTGAGGAAGAAATAAAAATGGAACGAGAAGAATAAGAGGAAAAAGGAGAGTGAGTCAGAGAAGGCTGTAAAAAGCAAGAACTTCCAATCACAAAACCCATTGCTTTTATTTGATTCTTTGGTTAGAGCTGGAATGGAGAAGTAAAGCTTTCTCAGCTTTGCCTTTCTTGCTTCACCGTTAATATCAGTTTGAGTCTAAATGACTGGATGGTCAGGGTCTCACAGAAACTCAGGTATCCACATCTCCTGAAATTCTAAAAATGCCCTTTTCCTTTTGTTTATCTTATAATATAATCTGGCATGGAAATTTCAAGGGAATCCATTAAAATTTATAAAATTAATTTTAAAAGCTATTATTTGATGTATTATTTTCACATGAGAATTAGAGATAGAGTAGAACAAGTTTGGGGTTCGGAATAGATACCAAATTAATCGACTGGTGTCTATTTTTAATAGTATTTTTAAAGGATTTTAATTTAATATTATAATACATCAATTGATTTTAATACTATAAAATTGAAAATAATAACTTCATTTAATCAGAGGTAATTTTATCATTAAATTTTTTTTCTTTCTTCTTTTACACCTTTTTTTTTTTTTTTTTTCTTCTTTTTTTTTCTTTTTTCATTTAAGAAATGAACAGATGATAAAAAGAGAGGAAAAATTTTAATAACAAAATTACTCTTAATTAAATAGAATTGTTTTTTTTTAATTTTATAATATTAAAGTTGAATTAAAATAATATATTAAAATCTTTCAAAAATATGAATAAAAATTAACACTTTTACAATAAAGAACATTAAACTATAATATGATGTAAATAGAAATAATATTATTATACGATTAATTACGTGATATTGTCAAAAATCTTCTAAATTTTAAAAATAATAAGTTTCTCCATTAAATTTGAACATAAATGATAGTTTTACAATTTTATTATTATTTTCTTTATATATGTTTTTTAAAACATAAATTAAAACTTTGAAAGAGTAAACAATATAAATAAGATTATCCATAAATCTTTACTTTTTGTCGATAGTTACCTTACATTTGAAGAACAAATGGGTAGTAGTTTTCTCCCTTATGTTGCATAGTGGACAGTTAATAGGGACATTCATACAATTTTTCACAAGATTAATTCGAATGGGTAGAATATTGTGGATATATTGCCAAATGAAAGCCTTCACTTTGTTAGGTAGCTTCATTTACCAGATTTTCTTCAATTTCAATCTATCATCAGATTGGGTTGTTCAAGTAGAACCCACATTACTAAACACTATGAAAATAAGATCCATTTTTTTTGTTCAAGATTGCTATTTTATAACCAGATTTAACAGAATAACAAGAGTGATGCTCAAATCGTTAGATTAATTTATCTCTGTTCTCAAAAATGGGAATATTGATCACCATTTGCACATCAACAGACCAAAGTACATTTTGAGTTTTATCACAGTCCAAATTGTCTCCACTTGGATTCATGAGGTCTCTAACAAGTGGAGCATGAGAATTTTAAGCATTTAACACTTGACTCGATGTTTTACCATAGAGAAGAAGATCTTTTACAAGTTGCAATTCCCTTTCTTGAGCTTTATATATAGGAGACAAATGAATCATCAACAAAAAAAAAATGGGAAATTGAAGGTCCTAACCTGCTAATCTTTAGACCTTGTATGTGCACAAATGATGAACAGATAGGGCGATAAGGGATTTCCTTGTCTAAGACCCCTTTCTGGCTTGAAAAATCCAGAAATTTGTCCACTCACCACACAAGCATACGAAACAGAAGACAAACATGAAGTCATCCAACCCACAAATTTGTCATCAAAGCCTAATTTCTTCAACATTGCAACAAAAAAACCTCCATTCTATGCGATTGTAGGCTTTACTCATATCGAGCTTAAGTTCCACATGCCATTTTTTTTCCTTTGTCCTTGATCGTAAAGTTCATGAGCTACCAAGACGTTATCAGTAATGAGTCGATGTTTGACAAATGAAGTTTGGTATATACTAATAACATGTGGTAGAACACCTTGTAGTCTCGCAGTTAGGATCTTGGAAATTATTCTGTAAACCGTAGAGCATAAATTTATGGGTCTAAAATGGTCAACTGATCAGGTAGGATTATTTACCTTTGCCACTAAGAAAATGAGAGACGTGTTGGAAGCTGTTGAGATGTGTCCATGACAAAATAAACTATTAGCAGCTTTACAAACATCCTCCCCAATGATATGCCAGAACTTCTGAAAAAAAACCCGCAGAAAAACCATCTTGTCCAGGACTTTTATTAGGTGCCAAACTTTTGATTGCTTCAAAAATCTCACCAATTGGAACATGAGCAGTTAGGTTAGCATTTTGCTCACCAATGACCCTTGTTGTAATAGCACTCAAAGCTATCTGAATTTCTCCTTCTGATGGTCTAGAGGAAAAATACACATTTTAAAATGATCCCTTACCATAACTTCCAAGTCCTGAAAGCTGTCATCCCACCAATCCTTTTGGCCTTCCATACAAGCCTGTCGTTTATGCCTTCTTTGCTTGACTTTGGCATGAACAAATGATGTGTTTCTATCACCTTCTTTTAGCCATTGCACTCTAGACTTTTGAGCCCAAAATTGTTCCCCAACTTTATAAGCATCTGAAAGCTTCCTTGTCAATTCATGTTGCAAAGCAGGGTCCACATACTCTTGTTCTTCTATTGAATTCAATTGGCTCCTTAAAGATTCAATAAGAAGCCTAGAGTTGTCCCCTCTAGCACGGTTCCAAGAAATCAATGCTTTTCGACAAGCACCAAGTCTACGGTCCACCATATACCACGCGGAACCTTTTACAGTGGTATTCCAAGCACCTGTAATTACTTATTCAAACCCAGGTATAGCCATCCATCGATTTTGGCTTTTCATGGTCTAGAATTAAAAGAAACATTTTGTGATCCGAACCCGGTCCATCAACAATATGTACATCTGCTTTAGGAAATCTGTTTCTTATCCGATCTTCAGAGACTAACATTCTATCCAATCTTTCTTTCATTACAATTTTACCGTAATGTCGTCTTTGCCAAGAAAACTTAGAACCAATATAACCCAAATCCAATGGGTTGTTTCCATGAAAAAATTATTATATCCTTTTCTTTTGTCCATTGTTGAGGCTCAATATCTTATAGAGAGAGATTAGAGAAAGATGAATGTAAAGGGTTGAATGTGTAGATCATCGTAAGGGGTCCATCTATTTATAACACATTTTTGGGTACAAGTGTCAGTTATACAATGTGTACATATAACTACGTATTAAGAGGACATAATTAGCTTAAAATACAATGTGTTAGAGATCCGAGTCGAGTTTTACTCGTGTTGTCCACAAGCTTGTGCTATACTCGAGCTCGTGTTGTCATTGGGCTCGGTCTTACTCAGGCTCGTGCTATCATTGGGCTCGATCTTACCAAGGCTCGAGCTACAATTGGGCTCGGTTTGTCCCATGGGTGGGATGTATAGTGTACTTCATCTTTCATCTTGAGTTGGACTTGACTTGGGTAGTTTACAAGGTCTGGTCTTTGGGTCGGTCTAGATGTCCAAACATCAAGTCCCCCCACTCTTTCAGCATGGGCTTCGGTTTGAGGTGGAAGAGTGAATACCAGGCACAGGATACGAACTGTTCTACTCCCACAATAAATGTGTGTTAGTTGATTGGAGAGAGAAATCCAATGTTCTTATATAAAGAGGTGTTTGGGTTGGGACTTATCATTATTTACCTGCAAAATTAAGAAATAGTGAAGGAAAACGCTCTTTTGTTTCATGTTGAGATGTGAAAGATTTTTAGTTTGATGGTAAGAATCCAGCTCGTATTATAGTATTCTCTGTTCAACTTTTTTAGAACTTAAGCGTTGAGTTCCTAACGATTTACTACTTTCTTTTCAAGTCGATTTTAAAAGAAACATTTTCTTTTATTTGCAAGTCGTCTCTAGGTAATCTCTTTCTCTCGTACCTTACCACATGTTGTTGTTTTGTCTTTATATTTTTGTAGCTTTTAACAGTATGCAAAGAGAAGAGACATCGGTTTCTTGCTCGAGCTCATGGTAGAGTCCCCAATATGCTAGTACAAGTGGGAACTCAAGGTCTTCTAACTCAGGTTCTTCTAGTGAAATGAGTCAGTCTTTACCACAGTCATCTACCTCTACCCCTTGTCCCCATACCATGCCTACTGTGAAATTGAGCATACCTCAGACTCAAATTTCAGTGTCTAGGATATAGAGGAGAAAAAACATGAATATAGGATCTGGCGAGCCGACAGGTCGTGTTAAGGGCTGGGTGGTTGTTCCTAAAACTTGTGGGTTGTTACCCTAGTATGAAGAGAGAATAAGAAGGACCTACGACATCCCTCCAATAGTTCAAATAATGATTAATTTTGAGGGTGCTCGTGATAGTGATGAACCTCCAACTAGGTGGACTATTTTTCATGAGAAAGCTCTATGGTTGGGGGTAAGGTTCATTTGTATCGTCTTATCAAGAGATTTTTGATTAGGACGCAGTTTGCATCGAGGCAATTAATGCCTAATGGGTGGAGATATCTATTCTGCCTGACACTGATATGTCAAAAACTCGTGGTGAATTTAGAGATGACCGAGTTTAATAAGGCGTATATTCTGAAACAGAACCCCACAAACCCGAGGAGAGTGTATATGTCGGTTAAGCAGGAACGTAGGGTGAACGTGTCCCTTCCTGAAAATGAGAAAAATTGGAAAGAGTACTTTTTTCTACATTTCAGGTCGATATGATTCCCCCACAAGTGATACAAGATTGGTAAGTTGTGTCTGGAATGATACTAAGGTCGTGATTAAGAATATGGCTTCTCTGATCATGAGTTTGAGTCTTGATGAGAAGCAGGTTGGTTGATATCCAAAACTATCTTCCCGAGAAGACGAACTGGAGGACTCTTTTGAACACTCTACATTTTGTTGTGTGTGGGTTAATAAGGCATGGTGTTGTAGATCCTCCTCTTAGGTTGACTCACAAATCCCAAGCTTTTTTTAATGCACGGGCTTCTGTTAAACATAGAACTTCTTCTACAGATTTTGGGGGATGATTCGACGTGGTGCCAGATGATGATGACCATTAGTCTCTCTTTGTTGTTACCTTATAATATTTTTGTCCTTGTTTTTATAATTTAAATATATATACATTTTCTTATATTATTATTTTTAGGTGTTTAACCTGTATTCTTTTTCTATTCTGTAATTCATATGGATTTGACCGTTGTCCAACTTTTTACTCGAATGAAGAGTAAGGTGATATCGGGAAGAACTGGTTCACCCACGGGTGCATGTCCTGCTCTTGGGGGAGACTCACTGGTGGGTAAAAAGAGGGGAAAATCTTCTCGTAAAAGTCGTATTTTTTCTCTTAAGAAGAAAAATAAGGTTGGTGTTGATGAACCCACTTCTAACCCCAATCCTCGAATGTTTGTCCTCTTTTGCCAGAGCATCCTGGGTTCTCAACTTCCCGTATTGGGTTCCAAAGAATCCGGCAATCTTCTAAAGAATTTAAAGAGGGAGAAGGTTATTGTTGAGGACCTTATTGTCGATGTTGACGGAGTCGTGCAAAATCGGGGCTTAACACCCGAGTACCTCGATAGTTGTACGAGCCAAATTTCAGTGAATGGATGCAAGTAGCAGCTTGCTGCTTGTTCGGTAAATATTCACCGAGGTAGGAGCTTTTTCTATAGCTATGTCCAAGTCAGGAGGATAATTCCATAAAATTTAATTTTAAACCAATAAATACATGCTAAGTGTGCTGAATGTTGTTTATCGTAATCTACTCTAGGTTAGAATTAAACGCCCCTTTCCTTATTGTTATTCTTATCTAAGATCAGAAGCAGAACGATCCTGACCCCGAAAAAAGAATCATCAGAACGATGAGAAGCTTCAGTAAAAATCCAGGGTCAGATTTCATTACCCCAACCATTCTGGTTGAAACTGAAATTTATTGAATAGTTCTGTATAATAATACTCGATAGTATATTTTGGCTTTCTAATTTTCTATTATAATAAGGAGGCAATGAACGTTATCTTGTAGCTAGAAAAACCAAAAGACAAGCAAAAAGGCAAAGTTGAAAGGCATTGAGCAAGCTCATCTGCTAATCATTTACAAGTTCTTGGAATTCAAGAAGCTCAAAACATAAATGAAAATATATTATTAAGAGTTAAAATGAGTTATTTTATTATATTTTATATTTTATCTAATGTTATTAATAGATTTATTTTATTATATTTATTACTTATAATTTTATTATCATCACAATCTATCAAAAATTAAATAAAACATCATATTTTATTATATCACTTATTACTAACCTATTAAATAAATACAATTCTAAAACATATTATTTATAGTACTCTTTTTTTTTATATTTGCCCTCGTATCATTGAAATCATAAATATAAAAACCTCTTCTTATTAAATAATTAGGTTTGTAAGTTTCTTAATTGTAATATTAATTTATTTTTTTAATTATTATTTAAATTATATAAAAATATCATCGAAAAAATAACATTTTCAATAGATTTATTGTAAAAAAATTTGTGCGTTTAAGGTTTACATGGTAGATTCAGGCATATCCATAAATGTATAATCATTTGAAAGAATGAAAAACAATACTAACCTACTAAATTAATGTTTAAATTTTATTATTGCAAGAAGTAAAAATATCAACTATGTTATTATTGACAAAATAACATTGTTAATTGCTTTATAGTACACAATTTGTTTTTTTGAGTTTGAAGTTTGTGTATAAGTGTTTTTTTGGGAGTTTTATGCAAGAAGTAAGAAAATATATTTTTGATTGCATTACTTACTAAGTTGAATAATCATTTTTTTATTTCATAAAATTAATTTCATTAAAATAAAATTATATTTAATGATATGATTAAATTATAAAAAACAAAATACTTAAAAAAAATTACTTTTTGATCATATGTCACTTTGTTGACAAAACAATATATATATCATTACATTATAACATAATTTTTAGCATTAAGTATAAAATGAGATGACTTCGTGAAAATTAAAAAAAGAATTTATAAAATTTTATTGTTGACGGCATTTGCTTTATGGATTCAAATATTATCAAATATTAGTTTTGAATTATTACGTTTATATAATTTAAATTTGATAAATATATAATAATAATAATTAATAATTATTATTATTATTTTAAAATTCTTTATGTTAAAATTAAAGAAAAGAAAAGCATTCAATTATGATAATTAATGTTAAAAATTTATATAAAATTATGAAAAATATTAATAAAATAAAAAAAAATTAATTAATTTGTTACTTTAATGACGAGTAAATATATAACAATAATTATTTTATTAGTAAAAAGTTAACTAATTTTTTATTTTAATGAAAAATATATACACAATAATAATTAGTTTATAAGTAATAGCATTTTGTGACAATGATACATAATTTTAAATATAATTCATACTTCATTTAATAAATAAATCAAATATAATAAGACAATACATATTAACTTAACACGTGATTACTCATGAGTGATCTCAAATATAATATAACGATACATATGATTATTCACTTAAAGATTATTTATTATATGTGTAATTATTAATTTTATAAATTATCATCTTTAATGTAATAAAAATAATCATATTATATAAAATAATTGTATTATATAAAATAATTATTCATAAAAAATATATTTATTAAATGAATATTTTCGTATTTATTGATGTAAAAAACTAACAAAAAATATAAAAATAGATATTCATTATATAGACATTTTTTGGTATTTATTGACGTAAAAAAACTATAAAAATAATTTTTAATTATATATTATGATTTTTTATATATAAAAATATTAAAAGTGAATTCATTGAAAACTCATTAACAAAAAGAAAAAAAAGATCGTAGAACAAACATCGAGACTTGTGATATTATAAGTGAATTGATTGAATATTTATTACATGTGTAATTATTAACTGTATAAATTATCATTCTTAATGTAATAAAAATAATTGTATTATAAAAAAATTATTTATAAAAATATTTTTATTATATAGATATTTTGATATTTATTAATGTAAAAAAACTAACAAAGGATAAAAAAAAACGACCAAACCAAAGCCCATCGAGGCTTTTATCAAAATTAAGATGAAAAAAAAATCTAATATGCTTAAGATACATAGATATTTTAATATTTATTTATATAATAAAAAAATTAAAAATGTCTAGAAAAAACGACGGGAGAACGATCAAACCAAAACCCATCTAAGTCTTTTATATATATAGATGTGTAGGGATCGATAAGCATGTATAATTTATTTATTAAAAAAATATCTTGATTGTTTATATAATTTTTTCGAGTACATTATTTAATATTGAAAAGTAGTTGGTTGTTATGACAGTAAATAAAAAGAGTCATAAAAGTAAAAATGAAAGGCAATATAGAGGAACAAAAAAATTTATTTTAATTATCGATAATTATATTGAATACAATAATATATTTTTTAAATATATACATTCTGTCATATATATACAAATTTGAGAATTCAAAAACCTAAAGAATAATAGGGTAAGAAAAATTGTGTTCTTGTACTGCATGTGGTTTTTAGTGATTATCATGATAATTTGAAATATTTTTACTTTTTTATAATTAATCATTATTTAAATGAAAATAAATTAATATTTTTAAAAAATAGAACTTAAGAATATGGGTTCAATTCTCATCAAATGTGTTTTGGGTAAAAAAAAATTATGATTCTTAGAATACAAAAAAGGTTTCATAGAAAATAAAAAATATTGCAACAAAAAAAAAGTGACTATTGAATTCAAATTTTATTATAATTGTTGTTGTTACGTTTTTATTTAACAACTAAATATACCTTAGTATTAATTACTTTTAACTCATTTAATAAAATAGTTATTTTCGTGCTTGACTCATCGTGTACATATGGTTTGGAAAAAATAAATAATCAACAAAATATATTACTTTAACTAAGAAGTTGCTATTTAAGTTAGATTGTATTATATTTTGCTCGTGTCAATTTAAATGAATAAAATAATATTTTTTTTTTATAATTTATTAGATTTATTCAAATTTATATTGTGTAGTTATATCTATTTACTAAATGATTTATCCGTATCATTTTGAATAGTATTAACTAAATCAATAGTAATATATTGTATTTATATCATATTATTATATTGTGTTTGAAATTACAATGTTTACTTATATTATTTTTAGATAAAAAAAATAGAGATACATATAGAGTTAAAAAAATGCAAAACAAAAATTATTAAAAAAAATGTAAAACAAATAACATGGGAGATACAATTGGGAGGCTTTAAACATATATATATATATGCATTTGAAATTGGGTATTTATTTTAATCAACATGTATATGAACACATATTTTCAAAATATAATAATAATAATAATCTTTCATTGTACAAATAATCTAATTTTGTGTTTTTAATTAAACATTTTATCACATATGAGTTTTAATCCAACATTTTATCACATAGGAGTGTAATATAATTGAAAAATAATTATGTCATTTAGATATTAGTACTTGTCATTCTTACATGATACAATTACTATATGATTTAAGAATATTACTAAAGATCAAATCTTTTAAATGATACAATTACCTTTCATTTCATTTATATAATATGAGTCAAGTATGTGATAAAAGATAAAGAAATACTATTAATATTATTTAACTTATAAAAACATGAGGTATTTAAGTATTACATCTTCAAGTTAAAGATTGAAAAATAATAAAGAAATAAGTTATACGATCAAAAATTGTGAGTCCGTTTAGATATCTTTCATATTTACAAAAATTGTGGATTTCAAACAGGTCAAAACAAAAAGTAAAATATAAAATCAAATTATTTGTATATATTAATGTAAATGAGAAAATATTATTATATTATTTTAAAAATATGTATCCATATGATTATTATTTTTTTATTAAAAGGATACCGCACGATACTAAACCCTTTCAATCTAGAAATTCAATTTGCATTAAATATTGACAAGGGGATTATAATGGTTTTATTTTGGTACATTGTTTGTAATAATCAAAAATTTATAATAGATAAAAAATTTCTTTATGTAAATGATCCTAAACATTTTATAATTCTGCATTTTAACACATTTTGTTTTCTTATGATTTATGATTTATTTCATTTCATTTTTAATGCTTCCCAATATTAAAATCAACACGAAGTTGACTATGAATTAACAAAATTAACTTTATGTAATTAAATACCAATCACTAATTTAACCAAGTTAAATCATTTGAATATTTTTATTTTCTATTTTTTAATGCGCAAACTTGATATAATAAAATTAATAACAATTGTTTAACAAATCTCGTTACACATTTTCAAAAATCAGCTCAGATAAATATTATCATTAGTCCAAATCCCTACAGAAATGTAAAAAGCAGAAGAAATAATTTTCATATGAATTATATTATTTCATTCAATTAAAGAGCTAGTTCATAAGGTCCAAATTACATATCAACTTAGAGAAGGAAAATGAAAATCAATGAGCCAGGGCTTCCAGCCACTTGAAACCCATCTAATAAAATTCATAATAAGATAACAACAGTCTAAGTAATTATTATATAGCCATACCACTACTATTACTCTACGCAATGCTACCACAACACAGGACTCACCATGAAAATCCAAATTGAATAACCAAGGACAAGCAGTACAGATATGTTTCGTTGCCCATGGCTGCAAAGAGAATCGTAGACAGATCTTTATGCGACGAATTAGGCCTGCTAAATAGCACCGGGCATGGCCAATAAAAAGAAATCTTCATGGTAGCTTGATTCAGGAGAGCCGCATGAGGAATTTTTGAAAGCTTCTTCTGTTTCCTCTTCAGGAAAAATCTCCTTTGATCGGCAACCTAAACTACAAAATGCTTTGTCATCTCTGTCAAAAATCAAGGAAATTAATGCTTGTCAAAAACTGACCTGGGTGAAAAAATGAGTAAAGGTTGCTAGTGAATAATTCAACAAACCTGTACACATACATTTCTTCCCCATCTTCCAGTTTTTTGTTGCAGGAGAAACAGAGTTTCAAAGTTTTATCAGAGTGTTTGTGGTCCTCTTTGTTAACCACTTGAGAGGATTTAGTTCTTGGAATTTCCCTCTTGACAAAACTGTTCAATTCACTTGTCTGACATTCTAAAACGCAGTCACCAAAAATGCGAATTGTTTTAGGGTTTGGGCCATGAGAAATTATGCAGGTATAATCTTCGGAAAGTTCAATCTCTCTCTCTCTCGGGGAGATGGAGCCTGCATTACCCTGTCCAGAACAAATAGGTATTGGAAGTGAATATGGTTTAGTACCTGAACAGTTTTCCACTTCCAAACCTGTGTCAGTTATCGAAGGTGCTTTACCTGCACTTGTAGCTTGTGAGCAATTGTTAAAGTTCAATTCGTGATTGTGCGTTAAGCTAACAAGTGAAGAAGACCTGCTTCCAAACTGTACAGGTCCAAAAGTAACTTCACCCTCATTCCCAGTGGTTCGGTAATGCTGTGAAACTATATAATTTCTAGGTAAAGATTTTGATTTTAAAGAATAATCAAGTAGATGGTAGTCAGGCCTTGAGGAATTAGAAATTCTAGTCCTAACCTGTGGTCCAAAAACTATATTCTTCCTCTTTGGAAAATCAAGAACTTCACTAGTTGTGTCATCATCAAGTGAATTGACAATGCCAAGTCCAACTTTACTGCAATACCACTTCCTTTCACGTTCACTTTGGGATAATGACGTAGCAGATGGAAGACTGACCGAATGTCTAAACTTGGAAAAAACTCCAAAATCCAAGGGAGATTTAGGACTCCTACTTGACTCAGAATTTGGTGAAACTTTTGTACTAAACCCTACAAAGAAGCCTGGAATGCTGAACAGTGAGCTGCTTATATGTCTAAGGCTTAATATATCAGAGTAGAAGTTAGACTCAGAAGCAGAATCAGCCATTAGACTGTCATGCAAAAACATTCCCCATCTGACACTTTTGCTGCACCTCAGCAATATCTACAAACCTCGGTCGTCTTAGCAGAGAATCAGCAATTCCTTACTGCACCAAGTTAACCATCTAACAATAAGATTGCCAATTGATCCAACATGAGTAGAACTGAATCAAAGGCGTGAACAATGAACATGGGGAAAGAGCTTAAGTCTTAGCACAATGAATTTGATTTTTGCATGAAAAGAAAATGGAAATTGTCAAACATGAATTGGTTAGTCAATGAGCAAGAAGAAAAGAGGAGAGAATTATAGGCTTGCTCTCCCAAAAGAGTAATATATGAGTAGAGATATTAATGGATCTTCGAGAAACAGAAAGAAGAAAAAGACCCTCCTAAATGTTTTGCACTTCACTGCTTTAAGAGGCGTTGCATTTCAGATAAAACTACAGAAAAATAGAGGCATTACTTCAGAATGACCCGTAACAAAATGAAATGAAAAATATAAAAGGTAACAATAGGATTCAAATAGGAATAGTCAAAGAAAGTGAAAATAAAACTAGTATGGATTGAATCGTCAAAACAAGAACAATGCAAAGAGAACTTAAGCTTTTACATCGGAACAAAGATACTAGATTCTAATAACTAGAACAGCTACAACAAAAGATACAAAAACCCTCTCAATTCTGACTTCCTTATGACCCTAAAAAAAGTAAAACAAATTGATAGAAAAAGAATAGAAACGAATCAAATGAGAAAAGGCTTAGGGCTCGTTTTGTAATAGATTTTGTTTTCTTGTATTTGAAACTATTTTTCTGTTTTCTAATTCATTTAGAAATAAAAAACTCGTTCAGGAAAAAGTTTCTCTTTTCTTTTTCCTCCTTTCATTCCCTCTTAAGTCACAACAAACAAGTGAAGTTAACTAATGAAAGTAAAATTGAACATCAAATATGGGTTTCAAAAATTTTTTAAAGTTCCAAAAACAATGAAAAGTGAGCAAAAATGAAAATGAGTTCCAACCTAATTTTGAACTTGAAAATAGAATAAATTATCAAAGAAAACTACCTTCGTAAACTTTAGTTTAAAAACTGTAACTTGAAAACAGAATTGATTATAAAACAGATGCTGCAAATGCGAATGAATAATATTTTTAAAAATAAAAGAATACATATTATAACAATAAAATGTAAACTACGAGCAGGCAAAACAGAAACACCATAAAAGATGTAGAAGTCAGACACACGACAAATAAATGACAGACCTGGACGAATGGCATTTCTCCTCACAAGGATGGTGGAGATAGCAGGTTCACATCCCCCAACCCAGAACAAAATTAAAAAGAAAATAAAAATAAAACAAAAGCACCCACACCTTGACGAAGTATATCAAAAATAAAACAGGAAAGAAAAAAAGAATAAAAAAAACACAATGGAGACATTGGAGTAGCATCTAGCTTACAAGTATCACGGCATTTGAGAGTGCTCTCTCTCTCACACTCTTCCCCTATTTTGATTCAAAGCAGCACAGAGTTTTGATTCTAGTAGGAAAGCTTTCTCTTTATCCAATCCAAATTAGATTCTTAAAGGTTAGTCATTAGCTTTAACAAAAATCGGAATACCAACCATTTTGTTATTTCAAACTTGCATGCGAAAAGATTCGAAAAAAAAATCCGAGGCAAGAGAAACAGTACATGCTTGGATTTAACCTTAAATGGAGAATCGCTGAAATACATAAAATGGGTATCTTGATAAATTAAGAAAAATCTAATCTTTATCAATCATCAATATAAGCCACATGCATTGCTAAAAAATGAAATCTAAAGATAAAATAGATCATCAAAAACAAAAAAAGCTCAGGGATAAGGAAGATAGAAGCGATGAACCTGGTCAACATTCAAGACCCAATTTTGAAGTCCCAAAAATTCAATGAGTGCAACAAAGAAATCAATGACACAAGTAAGTTCTCTCAACCAAAGCGAAATAGGTAAAAATAAACAAAACCCATATGGCTTTCATCTCTGACAAGTCCACCGATGAAGTTGAAACCGAAGGAATTTCAAATGCAGCAAAATTGGATAGAGGTACAAAGTAAGTAATTGGTCTCAGTTTTTTTAATTTTTACTTTTTATATTATATTTTTCCCGTCTCGAAATTCATCAAAGTGAGAGAAAACTGATGACGCTTATGACAAACTTACACTCTCTCTCTATAGTCTCTACCCCATTCATGATTAACAAAGACATACGTAATTTGTGTTTTTGTGGTATAAAACTACGTATATTCCCGTTTTCGATACTTTCAGAAAGAGGCAATCACCTTCTTTTTTTTCTTTTTTCTTTTTTTCGAAAGAGATAATCATATACGGAGGAAGCCACTTGCGTGTAACTCTTCACACACAATTGATCGGGAAATTTTCTCCATTTTCTTCACACATAAAGAAACCAACACTGTTATAAAAAAAGAAAAAAGAAACCAACACTGGCCGCTACTTGTCATTGTCCTACTTTTATATAAGGTTAAGGGCTTAACAACATTTGAAAAATATATATTAAAAAACTGTTTTAATTAAAGTATTTTTTAAATATTAAAAATACTTTTAACCATTTGAAAATAATATTTTTAAAGTGCTATAAAATTTATAATGTAGTTATTATTATTATTATTATTATTATTATTCCCTTTACGTTATATAATTTATTTTAAAAAATATTAATTAAATAATAAATTATTAATATTTAAAATAAAGTGGTACGCACCAAAAATTCTATAATTATTTAATTTAAAAAATTTAGTCTTAAAATTTTTAAATTAAATATTTATAATACAGTATCTAATAAATTGCATAACTTAAAGTGCTCATTTTTTATAATAAAAGAATTATAAGTTCTTCATAAATTATGTTTATTTTTAGAAAATTACACCTAATTTCATAAGATTAATGTATTCATTTGATAATAATTATAAAACTTTCAAGATCTTTTCGTCATTTAATATACTTTTAATTATCTATTATTTTTTATTAATTAAGTAGTTAATTTTAATATTTTAATAAATTAAATAAAATACACATATTTATAACTAATTAACTTAAATGTGAAATTAGTTTAATTTATATTACTTTTAGAAGATAATATTTTAATAAATTAAATTATTATTGTAAACAATAATTTATGAATAATTTTATTTATATATATTGAGTAATAAATTTTATTGTTGTCAATTTTATGTTTTGCTTAACATAGATTCCATTATTAAATTTAATGGGAATATTTTATGACATATGTAATTTATTTTAGATTAGAATATAGTGTAAATACATAAAGTTTTTTATAATTTATTAATGAATACTTTATCTAATAATAGAAATCATACTAAAATATAATTAAAATATAAATAAAACTAACATTTATATACTAAAAATACTAAAAATAATTTAAACAATATATTTTTTAGTTTTTTTTCTACAAATAAGAATAATAAACTATTTTGAGTTTGTTGCTATTAAGTAGAGCACAATTATAAAGACTCGTAAAGATTAAAGTGATTTGTTACCTGACACACCTATATGGCACGTCCAAATAATCAAATTTTAAGTTTATATGTTTAACTCATGTGAGATCCATCGCATTGAAATCATTGAAATCATGGAGAACTCTTTAAGCATTTTATTTACACCTTGTAGAATATGTTAAGTATTCGAGTCCACCAAATTCCAATATTCAGAGTTGAATACATCAATAACACAAACAATATATTCAGAGTGTATTATCTTTTCGTCATTATAGAATGCAACAACTTATGCCTAATCATTAGATAGTATGGTTGTGTCCTATCTAAGAGTGTATTATTCTTCCAAAATGATCAATTACAATGAAACCCAAACCAGATTTATCTTGTGTTCAAACAACATCAAAACTTATATTGATGGTATTATATGGAGAAGGTCTCCAAACTTATGGAATGAGTTTGCAAACATCAGTTAAAAAAGTATTTGTCTACTCCTCAACTCTCTTAAAAACTTTGTTTACTTATTGTTGAGGATCAAATACCTTTTGATTATGAACCAATTCATTTTGTAGTCACCAAATCTGTTCCAACATGATAACAATAGTAAGAGTGAAAAAATCCTTATTTATTCTTGTTCTTAATCATTTGGTTTCAGGGTTCAAAATGAAAGATAAATAGGACTTGATATCCAATTTTTCAATAAAATTTCAGAGAATGTTCCATTTGTAAATGAGCTATTAAGATCGGAGAATTTTACATCTTATAAAAATGTGTTCCACATTTTTTACTTCTTTTCTACATACAAGGAAATTTAGATCTTTAAAGTGCAAGCAAACATTAAGTTTCTATTAAGTGCGTAAACAATTGTTCGCAATTTTCAAAAGAATAATCTTGTGGCGTTTATGTACTAGCGAGTTCCAAATTTTCCTCCAAAGACAAAGATAATTATTGGGACTCCTATTTTGTAAGAGAACTTCATAAGCACCTTTAATGATGAAAACTTGTTTTCCATAATCATACCAGTGAATTTGGTCAAAGATAAATGGATCAAGGGATCTCAACTTTATAATATAAGAGGTGAAATCTTATCCAAAAAAAGTAATCAATTTATGAAGATCCTAATACTAGTGGTTAATCTAGTAACAAAGATCATAAATATAGTGTACCTATTGTAAGTTTAGATCAAAGGATCTTTTTTCAACTAAGTGATGGATGAGTTTTTATTGTGAGAGTCCAGGTATTCAAGAATCATGCTAGAGATTGATATTGCATGTACCTATTCTTCAACAGCTGCAAACTTAATTAGCTCTTGATTCCAAAGTAGTCCTTTCGATATGCTTAAGTCTTTTGATTTCTTAGTAGCATTAAGGAAAGTTATGTCTTTCAGATATTTTTTACTAAAAACTTGTACCCATGGCTTGTCTGATTGGATAACCAGTTCCCAAGCTATTTTGGATATCATAGCTTTATTAAAATCTTTCATTTTACGAAAACCCAGTCCTCTATTAAGCTTAGGTTTTCAGAGTAAGTCTCGACTCATAGAAGTAAAGAAATGTAGATAATTTTGAAAATTACCTTTCCACCAAAATCTTCTCATCAAAGAATCAATTGACTCACAAAAGCTGGTTGGAGGCTTGAAAGTACTCATCGAATGAATTGGCATAGTTTGTACTATAAAGTTGATTAGTGTTCGTCTCCCGACTATTTAAAGTAATTTGACTTTGCAAATGTCCAATTTGATTTTGATATTTTCAAGAATATGATTGAACTCTACCTTCTTTCTTTTAAAAATGGGCAAGGAATGTCCCATATATTTGATTCTAGTAATGAAGTGGTTAATTTGTAGATTCACAATGATATCATTTTGGCAGAACAATGAAGAATTTTTGGAGAATAAGTTGATGTTTTTGCATATTTATACATTTTCTAAACCACTTGCAATACTTATCTAACAAACTTTTGATAATAGTGGATTCTAGAACGTTTGCTTTAAGGAAAAGTACAATGTCATCTGATACAAGAGGTGAAAAATCGAAAGAGCTCATCTAGCCACAGTGATACCATTTACCTTATTAGAGCTTTTTGCTTTGAAAATAAATTTTAAGAGAGATTCATATACTATTAAGAATAAATAAGGAGATAGAGGATCATCGTGTCATAAGCCTCGTTATGGGTAGATATTCTAAAAAGGAGAACCATTAATCAATATTGAGAAGGAAATCATGGAAATACATCAGAAGAAGATGAGGTTTTATACCTTTTGTGTAAAACTCATATAGTTAAGGATCCACAAAAAGAAAAATTCATTCTACTATGTCATATGTTTTTTTCATATCTAGATTAATTCTCATTAAACCACCTTTACCTCTTTTTTTTAGAAATAGTCATAAAATTTTCTAAAGCAATTATTGTATTCTCTGCAATCCACCTTTATGGTATGAAGGTTGCTTCATAAGGTAAAATGTGGCCCTTTAAGAAACTTTTCAATCTCTTAACTAAGATTCGAGCAATAATTTTATAACTCACATTGCGTAAATTGATTGGTTTGTAGTTAGAGACGCCTTGTGAAGTATTAGCTTTGGACATTAAGGTGATAAAAGTATTATTCTAGTTTGGCTGCATTATTCTAGTGATAAAGAATTTTTAAATCCCAAAGACACCTTATTCCCTAATAATATGCCAATTTTTTTATAAAAAAATAATAGGAAATACATCTGACCTAAGAGCTTTAAGAGAATGCATATCTCAAAGAGTTGTTTTAATTTCAATTGAGGAAGAGATACCGGCAATGAAATTGTTCTATTCATCAGATATAATTGAGGGAAAGGAATCTTTAATTTCAATATCAATAATAGGGTTTTGAGATGAGAAAATATTAGTGTAGAAATCCAAAAAAAATTATCAATTGTTTCTCTATCCCAAACGTTTTACCATTGCCAATTTTTGGCATACGAATGTTGTTTATTCTTCTCTCAAGATAGTTGAATTTTGATTTTTTTTGTGTTTCTGTCACCTTCATAGAGCCATAATTCTCTTTATTTTTGTTTCCAATAGCTTCTTGTCTTTCAAGTTATGCATTGATTTGTTTCTTTAGAATCTTTTCCAATTGAATCTCCCAATGTTTTCATTGCTAGATTGGATAAATTTAACTATCATCAAAAAATTTAAATTCTCATAAAAAATCCAAAGTGGTTCTTATTCCAAAGAGAAAGTCACTCAATCAAATGATCTAAATTTTTATTGAAATTATCCCTTTGATTTGTTTGAGCTTTTTCTATTGATTTTGAATAAGCTTAAGACAAGAAATGTCTCTGAACTAAATTTGTATGAATCTAAATGGTCTCAATTTATATAACTTTCTAAATCCATTAAAATGCAAAAGAATAGAGTTGTAGTCAAAGGTTAGGTAAGTTTAGAACTACTACGTTTGGGAAGGAAGACATTTAGTTGGGAAAGGAAATGTCATCATTAAGTCTGTGATAAATCATATTCATTGTTTCTATGTAGTTGTACTAAGTGAACTTAGTGCCAAAATTGCCTAAATCAATAGCTAGTATGTTGGATAAATAAGGTAAGTAGGTTGTCATATGAACAATTAATGGAAAGGCTTCCTTATTTATCATCTTATGATGTTACATCATTAAGATCTCCTATTAAAACTCATGGTTGTTGAGAGTTTTTTAACAATGTTAGTAGAGAACACTAAGTTTTGGATTTATCATTGTAGTGTGGAGGAATATACAAACAACACAAATGACGTTTTCATTAATAACCATGGGATGATCAAATTCAAATTCACAAACAACATAACTAGTGCCTATTATCATGAAATTAAGACATAAAGACTTGTTCTAGAGCAAAATAAGACCATCACACCTTCCTAACGTAGAGGAAGCAAAAGCATGATCAAAACCTAGATATTATTGCAGAAGATGAGATGCAACTATGTTAATCTTTGTCTCCATCAACCAAATCATATCTAGTTTATTTCTCCTTACTAAATAACACAAAGCTCTCTTGGCTTAAGGTCTAGCAAGACTTCAGCCATTCTAGCTTAGGATGATCATGGCATATTGGGAGGTAAGTAAAGGGTCGTCTTCCTACCTATTTGATTTTTACCAAAATATTTGTAGCAGTTTGTGTTCCAACAACTGAAGATACCTCTATAATAGTGATATAGTGATCATTTAGACATCAAATAATTAAAGTTAGACATAGATCTTATGTTATTAACTTCCTCCATGATTGATTTTTTTTTTTGCTCCTCTTAACAAATACAAATTAGTCTTCCTTTTAGATATACAAATTAACCTTCGGTTTAATCTTTGTTGCATAAGAGTTTATTTTTTTTACATTGAGATCACTTGTAAAAGATTCAGAGTCCTTAAGATTGTTGTTATCAATCTATGCCTGGAGTTGTAAGGGTACGTTGATCAAGTTCCCTTGGTGAAAATTCATATGTGTATGAAATATTTTTCCCAGAACTTGTAGTTCAACATCTTGTGCTTCCAAAAATACACCATTATGAACCTTATATGCAACAGCAAAGATAGTGGTAGTTTCAAACAAAAAATTATCTTTCTCCATGTCAAAGCTAATGTATAGTCCAACATGTAGCAACATCTTTAAACGCATGTTGGTATCCATCGTAGAGTCACTTCCTTTAAAGTACCAGTTGTGAAAAAAAGTAGCAAAGTTTATCAAATCCAAAATTTGAAACATTTGTACGATCTTTTGAACTTTTGCATGAATATGCTTAGCTTTCTCAAAGAATTTCTCATGTGTGCTAGTAGATGTAGAATAGGAATAATTTCCTTTTCCATATGCTTCATTGATGTTCATTTGAGAAGTAAGAGTATGAAAGTCTTTCTTGGCCCGATAGGGACCTACATTGTGATGTTTTGAGGGAAATTTACTAGGGATAGGGGCTCCAGAGTTTTGGTTTTGGCATTCATATGCCAAACCAAGGACATATGAAACTGAGCTTCATAATTGGCATGAAGCCATTCTTCATAGATTGGTACCAAATTTGAGTCACTTACTTGGTTTCTTATAATTTCATGTAGGTTGAATCTTTGGTAAAGTGGTCCATAATTTCATTATAGAAGTAGAATTCAGGTAGTCTTTCGTATTTAAATTCAACCCACAGCTTAGAGCCATTTGGTTTATTGATAGCTAGGATTCTTCTGAGTATTTTGCTTCCAAGTAAAAGAGGTTCGTGGATGTTTAGTTTCACTCTAAAGTGTAGATAATTTTCACTAACAAGATGATTTTCTTCATTGCTATCAACATGGATAAGACTACCAATTAATTGGGAAAATTTTACAGTATTTACTGCATGCATGCTAGCAAAATGTAGGTCATGTGTCTGAAACCAAAAAGTAGTTAAGTTGAATTCAATTTACTAGATAGTTAGGTTGTGATCCCATTCACGGAGCACCAATATAGAGCCATTGACATGCCATATACATTTTTTTCTAAATAAAGTCATGCTCTTCAGCATAAGAGAAGGTGAAGGCAAGCACATTGTTTTGATAGTCTTTAGTAACTACTGTAAGCTCTCCTTTGATGTCTCAAGTCTTATGTACAACCATGATAACTTGATGTTTCTTGACAATTTTAATGGTTAATACCTTGCCAATTAACATAGTTGAAGATGCTCTGAAAGCTTTGGAAGGGTGCTCTTCCAATTCAATTTCAGAAATATTATAGGTAAGTTATTTGGTTTGAGTTACTAAATTTCCAATCTCTTTGTCAAAAATAAATTATGGTTTAGAGGCCATAGGTTCTTAGGAGAGTAATTGGGATATGAAATAGTGTGTGATTTTCTTTCGAAAGGTTTTTTAGGGGTAGAGAGCAATAAAATAGTACTTTATAAGTACATTATTTATAAACACTATAGGAGCCTTCAAAAACTGGTTGTTCTCGAGGACACCAAACGTTGCTTGAAAAATTAGAAGACTCTTCATTTTCTTTGAAATGATAAATCTAATATTGGAAAACCTATGTAGAGGGAATGGTTAGATGGAAAAGCTAAAAATGAACAAGAATGATGAAAGCAAAGGTTTATTTTGTTTGGTTAATAGGGTATTAAATGAAAATAGCAATGATTTGGGTCTAATGGCTTGTGCGGATACAATAAAGATCAAAGATAAAACAATGATGATTGTTCAATCTTCTTGAGATTTCGAAAGATTGCAAATATGAACAAGTAATTTAGTGAAAATGGTGGCAAAAAAATTACAAGAAAATGTGAAATCCACAATTGACATAGATAGACATGAAAAGAAAATTATTAAAACAGTAAGTATTGAACTAAAATAATGGCTTTGGTGTTACAATTGGTTGAATCAAGGGGCATATAAAACCCTAATCTTCACCTCTAACGCGAGGGGAAGAATGAGTGATGCTTACATTTAGATTCTATCCTACCACTAATTGATATTATAAAATGTTCACAAAAATAATCATGTAAATTATGTAGTAAAATGTTGTAAAAACAACTATGAAGTAAAATCACTTTATTTATGCAAGAGGTAAGTAAGGAGAAAAAGTTTATAGATCATGTTAAATTATAAATACATTTTATATCTATAATTTTTACGTAATATAATATTAAAATTTATTTCTTAAAGAATTAAAATATATTTTTAAATAATTATAAAACATAATTTTTAATGATTATAGAATTAAATATTTTATATTTTTATAATAATAAAAATAATAATACTTAACCTAAAAATGATTAAACTATAATTTATTTATTTTTATACCTAGAGTGCCTTCACCCGCTAAGTAGAAGTGTCCATCAATTTAAGGTGAGCTTTAGTGAAGTGTGTGTTTGGAGCAAAGAGTTGCGTGTGAGTAGAATTTGATGGATTAAAATATAGGCCCAATCCAGGAATGTTCATATGGACCAAGTCCAAATGAAAAACATCAACGTACATTGGCAGAGGGGAGGGCCTTCCCTTACTGAAAGATTACCTCCCAGCGTCATTCCTAGCCTTCTTTGTCTTCTCCATTCTCCTCAAAGGAGAAGAATTTCACTAGGAGTGGTTGAGTTAATGTGTTTTTTTTCTCTTCAAAGCACTGGTTTGAAGAATTTTGAGAAAATTTCACGCACTTTTTATTTGAGGTAAAAAAAAAAAAATTAGCTTCCTCTATTATTTTTCTCCTCCACCGGTAACTTGGACGTGAATTCTTCAAGTTTAGGAACTTTTTCAGATAACTGGTCTTGGGTTTTTATTTATGTTTGAGAGCTGAATTAGTTATTTATACTTTAAATTTCAGATAATTTGACCTTTAATAAATATTTTTTGCAATTCCCTTATTTTGAATTTTCTTTACAATTAGCTTATTTTGATATTTATTATTGACAGTAAAGCTTATAAGGGTTTTCTGGATTGCGATTTGATTCAACGATTGGTGAAATTAAACTAGCTTTTCAGCATATACAATTTAGGGTATATGATAACAACGACTTCACTATTTGGATTGTAATTCCGTTTCCGTCTACTAGAAAGAAACAAAATTCATTGGACCTATAATTTTGGGTGATAAAAATCTGCTTCTAGGTGTTGCTATTTTTATTGTGTGATTATGTGAACATGGAGAAATGGGTGGTTTGGAACTAAAAATCGTCTCTTTGGGGCATTTCTTTTTTAGGGTGGTTTAGTTTTAACGTTGAATTTGTTTTGGGCCTTATAATTTTGTGCATCTATGGATGACATTGAAGATGATACGAGGTACCCTCCAAATCCTTATAGTGCAAATCACCAACAGGGTTATGGCTCTTCCCTTCGGCAAAAGATCCATGTTCGTGGTGGTCGGTATTCTAGGCCAGTTGGAAGTGAGTATGATGAGGATATTGACGAGGATGAAGATTTAGATGATGAAGAAGAAGAGAACAATGGAAAAAATAACGGCTTCTCAACTATGCATAAAGATGTAGGTGATGATGAAGAGGATGGCAATAACGAGGATGAGGATGATGAAGACGAGGCTATTGATGAAGACAATGAAAATAATAAAAAATTTAGTCCTCGGACCGAAGATGTTGATCCAGAAAGGCACCCAAAGAAGCGTAAGTTAAAGAGTTTGATATCAAGTTATGAATTTGCTGCTCGCGTGCCAGCACCACCAGCCATAGCACCCTCTGTCCCTAAGCAATCATTTGGTGGCCGCAATTCACTCACTGATTGGACGGAGCAAGAGACTTTTATCCTCTTAGATGCTTGGGGCGACCGATTTCTTCAACATGGGAAAAAGAGTCTTCGCATTGAGGAATGGCAAGAGGTTGCAGAGAAAGTATGTGAGGTGTCTAAGATTGAAAGGACAGACACACAATGTCGTAATCGATTGGACACCCTAAAGAAGAAGTACAAAAAAGAGAAGATGAAGTTAGTAGAGACAGGTGGTTTCTCGAGCAAATGGGTGTATTTCAAGAAGATGGATGTTTTGTTGTCTTCAACCCAACAACAAGCTGGTCCTTCTTGTGGGTTGGACTCTGGAGAGTATGTATTTATGAATCCTAGAGTTTATCTTACAAGTGCAAATGGAGTGGAGGAGATGAGGGATAGTCCAGGCAACTCAGATTCTGCTGAGGGTGATGATAATGATTCTGATGGGCTTCCACCAAAGAAAAGAAAGTCAGGAAGCCACAATAGCGATGGATCTTCGTTTAGATTGCTTGCTGATTCTATACAGAAATGTAGTGAAATATACGAGAAGATTGAGAAGAGTAAAAGACAGCAAATGCTAGAATTAGAAAAAATGAGAATGGACTTCTATAGAGAACTTGAAATGCAGAAGAGGCAGATTATGGAAAGAGCACAAGCAGAGATTGCGAAGCTGCAACAAGGTGATGATGAAGATAATGATATATCTAGTGAGAATGCTAATGGTTGATGTATGTAGACCTTTCGTCTATAATTAGTATTAATGAGCATGTCAACTGCTGGGTGGTGTTGTATGTGTTTATGTGGTGGTGCCTTTTGGCCCAGTTTAATGTTGTGAGGCAATAAAATGTCCATGTGTAATATTAATTGTGATAAAAAAGAAAGAACAATATATAATAAATCATATCTATGATAACGAGCCTATGATCAGTAGATTATTTATCTGTGTTCCAAGTTGCTGAGCTATATCTCCTGGTGTATTGTATTTCTAGCATTCTACATTAACTGTCTCGGCTTGTATTCTAAGCTGGAAACTGTAGAAAAGTGGGGGGATTCTCTCAATATCTCAGGTGAGAAGGGGTAGGGAAAATGTAGAACTCTCAATTCATTTGATTTTTATTTATTTATTCATTTTTTTTCTCTTGAACTCATTTGATTATCTTTCTTCAAAAATATGAAGATGACTTTTTTAGTCCGTTAGGTTGTAATTTTTTACCTTCAAATATATTTAGTTTATAACTTTTTAAAGCAAATAATTTAATTTATAATATTTTAAAATGTAACAATTTTAATCTAATTTAATAGATTTCATGAAAAGGTTGTTAGGATCAAATTATGTAAATTTAATAATAATTTTTTATTTTAATTTTCATATTATTAAAGAATCACTACTTAAACATGGTGATTCATGAATCTTTATAAATAAATTTTTTTAATTTTAATTTTGATTATTCTTTATTTTCATTAAATATTTTTTTAGATAATAAATCAAATCTTATAAATTTTGTATATATAAATATTGAAATAAAATTATTAAAAATATATCATTTATAAATAATATACAAAACCTTCCTTAATTTTTTAAAAAAGAAATTAAAAAATAAAAAGTTTTATCAAATAATTTAAATATGATTTTTAAATTATTAAATAAATAAGTACTTGTAAAATATATTATTTAAAAAATTGTAAAATTAATTATTTAATTAAAAATTATAATTATAATTATTGTAAAACATGATCTAAATTGATAGGATGTCAATCTCAATCATCAGCTTGTCACTTTTTTTTTTCTCTCCTTCGATTGCCAGTTTGTCACAGTTAAATTGAAGAATTAAAGGTCAGAAGGGACCTTCAATCACCACAAGAACTGAAGGGTTGTGATTCATATTTTGCCACAGGTCGCCGTCCAACCAGGATCATACTTCTAGTCTCTGATTTGCTCCATTATAAAAATTCCTCAGGCTCAAAAGGCTTTTATGGACATTTGACATGCAGAATATTAACTCCTCTTAGGTGGCGTTTGGTTCGTGGAATGGAATCGGAATCGGAATCAGAATCGGAATGGAATGGAATGGAAAGGAAACAATTTTGTTTGGTTTGACCACTGGAATCAAACTCAGAATCAGGATTATAGTGTTTGGTTTGCAACTGGAATGGAATGAAAAAAGCTGTAAATGACCTTAATACCCCTACATGCTGTAAAGTTCAAATAATGTCATTTAATTACTATTTTTTCGTCAGACAAAATACATTATTGAAATCATTATTTTTCTAAATAAGTATTACTTAATTAAAAATAAATATATTATTAAAATTATTATTTTTCTAAATAGGGTTTAGGGTTTTGAGGGTTGGGATGTGTGATTTAGGGTTTAGGGATTTAGGATTTGGGTTATATTTGTAGGTTAAGGTTTAGGGTTAACATTCTTATTTTTCTAAAAATAGTTTAGGGTTTTAGAATTTTGGATTTAGGGTTTAGGGTTTTAGGGTTTTAAGGTTTAAGGTTTAGGGTTTATGGTTTTAGGATTTGGAATTTGGGGTTTAGGGTTTTGGGATTTATGTTTTAGAGTTTTGGGTTTTGGGATTTATGTTTTAAGGTTTAGGGTTTAGGGTTTAGAGATTTGGAGATTTGGGGTTTAGGGTTTTAGGGTTTAAGGTTTAGGGTTTAGGGATTTGGGGTTTAGGGTTTAGGGTTTAGGGTTTAGGGTTTAGGGTTTTGGGATTTATGTTTTAGGGTTTTGGGTTTTGGGATTTATGTTTTAAGGTTTAGGGTTTTAGGGTTTTAGGGTTTAGGGTTTAGGGTTTAGGGATTTGGGATTTGGGATTTGGGGTTTAGGATTTAGGTTTTTAGGATTTGGAATTTGGAATTTGGGATTTAGGGTTTAGGGTTTAGGGATTTGGGATTTATGTTTTAGGGTTTTGGGATTTATGTTTTAAGGTTTAGGGTTTTAGGGTTTAGGGTTTAGGGATTTGAGGTTTAGGGTTTAAGGTTTTAGGATTTTAAGATTTGGATTTAGGGTTTTGAAGTTTTGGATTTAGGGTTTTGGGTTTTGGAATTTAGGGTTTGAGAATTTTGGATTTAGGGTTTTGAAATTTTGGGTTTAGGGTTTAGGGTTTTGAAATTTTGGGTTTGAGAATTTTGGATTTAAATTTAAGGTTATATTTTAGGTGAGGGTAGAATTGTAAAAAAAAAGTTTAGATTGGAATGGAATAATGATTACCAAAGGTGGGAGAAGGAATTGTGATTACTTCTCTTTTAGTAATCAGATTCCATTCCGTTCTCCATTCTGTCCAACCAAACACGCAAAATGGACGGAATCAATTCTGATTCCATTTCATTCCCTCCAACCAAACGTGGGGTTAGGGATTAATTCAATAGATAAAAAATGTGGTTATGCTAATACTACTAGTTTGACAAATGAAGTAACCCATCTTCAATGATCTAATGCAATATGCATGAAAAACTAATTCAGTTTAGCTGACAGAATGCAGCTATTTAATACAATTGTTGGACCATTTCGGGGAAATCGGTAATTTGGGATATATTATTCTTGTTTTAGTATTTAATTTGATTTTACACTTTTTACGTTCAAATTTCTTATTTTTAAAAATTATGGAATTAAATTGACTAATTTTACGTAATAAAAAGACTTCTAAAATCTTTATCTCATCTATAAAATATCTTTATTTAAGTTAACATTATCTATTTTTATTAATTTTAACACTAATATCGATAAATTAAAATAATTTAAAAGTATAGTTATTATTAAAATTGAAAAATATATATATTAGTTAACTAAACAAGAATTTTAACAAATACCAACCGAGAATAACACCAAGCTTATTTTAAGAGAAAAAGTGGTTTGTGGTTCATTTCCAAAAGTATATCTTTGGATTAGGGTTAGTTTGACAAAAGAACCAGCCATGTCAATCTAGGAAGTTAAAATTAATTATTATTGTTTTAATTATTTTTTGGGATAATTTCAGACCAAACAAGCTCGGTATTTTTCGAACCGAATATCAGTTCTCTTCTTGAAGTAGGGATCTCGAACTTCATCAACCTTGCCAACTGCCTCCAGTATTGAAGAGCAAGTAATTTGATCATACTCGTCTTTTGACATCATCTCTTACATCAGCCTTACTGCTTCGTCAAACATACCAGCTCTGCTAAGACGGCCAAGGACAATTCTATAATTCAAGAAATAACTTACTGCAGATTCATACTGTTTTGCTAAGCTACAATATGCAGCTGGACAAGGATAAATCTCTTTTCATCGAAGCAAGCAACAGAGCTGTAACATATAAATAACTCATTTTACTTTTAACACCTTAAAAAATATATATTCATTTTTATAAAATATTAAAAAACATAAGTTATTTCATATTATAATAAAAATACATATTTTTTTTCTTTTTTTTTGAGTTAAAAATGAAACTTCCTATATAAAGAATTAGACCTGTAATGAAACCAAGCATAAAACAAAACTGTGTTTACCCGAGGAACGTTATACCCTACAAGGAGATTTCTCCAAAATCAAATAGGGCAAAACAAGACATGTAAACCAAGATGAAATATTATGAAAACTAAAAATGAACAACGTCCTCAAAGTACAAATGGCGTAAAAGTTTAAACAATGCAAAAGGCCACAAAATACAAATGACGGGAATGTAACACTAGCTAGGAAGAAAACAAATTTTCAGCCTATCTCCCACCAAAGAGTAACAAAAGAATACCAAACGCAAAATCTCTTCAAAGCCCTTAAAATTTCCGGATTCCAAGAACCCATTAAAAGTAATAGTAAAATCTGAAAGACCATAGCAATCCCATAAGCCTTTCCATTTCCAAGACATATATGATGAGTTTTTTCGTTTACATTTTCAAAGGATCCAAATATTTTGCTTGAATAGATCATTAAATAAACGAGCTACTCTTAATAATTATGCAGAACTTGGAGGAACTTCAGGCTTGTCTGTCTCCATTGGTTCTGCGGATGCTGGAGCTGCACCAGAGCCTGCTGCAGCATTCTCATTGCTCTCTCCACCCTGTTGCTGCTCACTGCCTCCTTGAGAAGGTGGGGTTGCAGGATTTTCTGGAGCAGCAGGCTTGGCTGGAGCTGGTTTAGGTTTTGTCATTACTGGCCTACAGAACCTGTAAAGGAAAAGGAAATACAGATAAACTAGAGTAAAATAAGTACTAACAGGAAGAAAAAGAGAAAAAATTCCTGATTAGTATAAATAGATCGACTTCCCAAGATTTTCCAAATGGATATATAAAAAGATTAGAAAGTGCACCTGTCGAGAGCTTCGGCCTTCCTTCTCACATCAGCGGAAAAGAGAACGGGAGTAGCATATTTAGGCAGTGAATCTTGATGTTGCTTTTTTTCTCTTACCCAGGCCTCTGCTTCAACGCACTCATTCAAGACCTACATAAAGGTTAAGATAAAGACTGAAATTGTAAGGGAAGGAAAGAGAACAAAAAATTAAACCACTGTTTCATTCAGCATAATCAAAAATAAATAATTTAACTACCTTCTGTTTTTCAGCCATATCAATGTGTTCAAATTTTGGATCATTTGACATTGCAGCTTCCCTGTAGCTATTTATACAGTAACCAAGTTGATCAATCACAGTTCCTCTGTCCATGGACTCCTTGAACCGCTCTTCAATAGGGTCACCTTGCTGTAATTTTAGCAATTACAGTTAAATATGCACTCCAAGTGAGAAGGGGAGGAAAAGGGGGGAAGGGAGGAGAAGTTCTAGCATATAATTTTATGTTTACCTCAAAAGATAAAGAGAAAGAAATATCCTAGCAAAAGAATAGAGGTCGGCTAGAGAAAGAATTTAGGTTTAGAGGGAAAAGTCACCTTCTTGAGTTCCTCAAGTTTTGCAATGTAAACACCCTTGGTTTCATCTTCACCATCTTCATATAGCCAGTCTTCTGTATCCTGAAGCTTAGCAGTAAATGCCTCTCTTTCTGAATCCGTGACAAATTCCTGATACTTGTCACAAAGCTGATACAGAAAATCAAAGTCTTTAGTTTCAAAAGAAAGAGCGAACATGGTAAATATTCAATTAAAAACATCTCATCAACTTACCTTATTTCTCATATCATAAACATACGCCTCAACAGCATTTTTCTTGTCTTTTGTTTCTTCCATCACACGATCTTGAAGGGCCATTTCAAACTCTTTTTCAACTGCCTTCTGTAAATCTGCTGGGTTCATTCCTCCATAAACCAACTCTGCAACAGGGACATTTGCTCTCTTCACTTTCTTCTTTGGACCATCAGCCTGCATGCAAGAGTCAAAGAATTAAACAAGGAGCAATATTAAGCATAAATAAACATAATTCATACAAGTTGGCATGTACCTTTAACAGAGAACAATTTTAAGGTTGATGGCTAAAATGATGCAAGTGAAAGATTAGATCCTATGACAAAAGGGTGAAAGTTCATCCTCCTAGATATTGGATGCATTTGCATTTTTTATAAGAGAATAGAGAAGAAAAGCTATAAACAATATCCCTGATTTAAAATATAAAAAACCATAAAAGGAAGAACCAATATACCGAAACACATCAAATTAGTTATGTAATCTTTCATGTCAAGGACAATTAAATGCCATTACTGCAATAAAATTTATGATCATAAAAGCACAATTACAACTTTCAAATAGGTGTAAACAAAAACTTCGAAGTAGGTGAAAATCAACTGAAAAGAAAATAGAGGGAAAATATATCTACACCCACAAAATTCAAATATTATATAGGATAATCCTACAAAAATATCATCAAATTATTGTGATTATTTTGTTCATACTATCGATCTATTTTTCGTCTCTTTTATACCACCTAACTCATAAAAAATTCCATTTATACTATTGTGTTAGTCTCCATCTAAAGGCGTCACAAGTGGCAATACAAAATGGGTTCCAAATATACCACTTAAATATCTAAGTTATTCCAAATCTAGCATTGATGTATGACGTCGTTAGACCAAGACTAACGGAAAGATATAAGTAGAGCTTTTTACAAGTTGGGTGGTATAAACGAAACGAAAAATAATTTGGTGGTACGAACAAAACAAACACAATAGTTTGATGGTATTTTGAAGGTTTATTATAAATATTAAACATGAGAAAATAACGAGAAAGACCAATCACCTTGTTGTCTGTTTCCATCTGCACGGGTTTGTCTCCAGTCTCAAAATTGCTATTTTCAGCTCCTGGAGCATCAGCTGCCTTGGCATCTTGCATGTTAGCATCAGTTTCATTGGAACTTGGAGGAACAGCATCACTGGGAGCTTCATCAGTCTCCATCTTAGCAGCTTCTTTAGGCGTTTCCTTTGAGATTGGGACTTCAACGTCCTCCTCCTCTAACAGCTATAGATAGTGTAGATTCCAACAAACAGGAAGCAAAAAAAAAAGGGAGGGGGGGTTATTAAAAGGGTCCGAATTCAAAAGAACCATAATAAACATCTGTTACAGTAAGTTTTACCGTTGCAGACTCCACAGACACAATTCCATGCAGGTTCAATCGAACTTTGAGCTTCAGTTTTGAGCGTTCACTTTTCGTAGTTTGGAATGGACCAATCTGCACATGAGAAAACATTGCACAAAGTTAGAGCAGGAAAAAAATTATTGTGCCACACATCAAGTGCATAATTTTGATAGAAGAAATTGACCACATACTGTATATGTACTGATCTTAGTGGGTGCCTGAACTTCATTAACATCTGCATACTGTACATCAACTGAAAACGTGGCTGACCGATAAAATGTAAGAGCCTTGATGCTTGGTATTGGATTTCCTTTGGGGAAAACAATGGTACTCTGTTGGTTCTCAGTTGGTCCATTCTGGGAATCTGGAGCAGCACCTTTCCACGACAAAGAGATTGAGAATGGAAAGCTTTCATTAACCTAAGGAATAAAGGTTCAAACAATGAGTATCAAAAAGTCGGTGATTTTGGTGAACTCAAGTACGCCCATTCAATAGGAACACATGCAGATTTAAAATATAGAGAATAAACAATGCATCTTTTTGCAACAACAGCCCACTGCTTCATCTAAACAATTATATATGAGCATTTACCTGGAACTCTCGTACTTTAAACGTTGGACTAAGAATAGCACACTGCAAAGCACAACCTCTGGCAACACTCTCACTAGCGTTCATTGTGCGCCTGGGCTCCTTCATGAAGAACTCTGTCAATATCTTGACTATGGCTGGAATACGAGAGGCTGAACCGACCACCTCGACCATATGAACATTCTCAATGGTAAGACCAGCATCAACAAGAGCCTTTTCCAATGGTCTCTTCACCCGTTCCAGAATAGGAGCACTAATTTGCTCAAATTCTTCCCGCTTGATGAACCCACGAACATCCTTTTCATCCATCAAACACTCAATATTGATAGGTGCTTCAGGGTTCGCACTAAGCACTTTCTTCAACTTCTCACAAGCAGCTCGTAGCCGAATACACGCCCTTGCATTCTGGAAAACATCAATCTTGTATTCTTCCTTAAATTTTGCTGCAAAGTGTTTGAATAGCACTTCATCAAAATCTCTACCACCCAAAGACTGCTCAAATGAGTGAGCCAATATTTTCAGTTGACCTTTCTTAAAGCCGGCAATACACACTTGCATGCTTGCATGCCCAATATCAACAAATGCAACATTCAACTGGTCACTGTCTGGTAAATCAGTCTTATATATACCATAAGCCAAGGCTGTTGCTGTGGTTTCATGAAACAATCTGAGAGGATGCAAGCCTGCAATAGTGGCAGCATCCAAGATAACCCTCCTTTGAAGATCAGTGAAATAGACTGGAATACCAATGCAGCAATCAACCACCGCTGCATTGAGATTCTTTTCAGCTATTCCTTTAAGATTTGAAAACACCATGCCAAGAACCTGAGTTGGTGTAAATGTCCTAGTTTCACCCAGATAATGAGCATGAATCAAAGGATACCCATCAGGCCCTTCTGTGACAGTAAAAGGAAACGACTTTAAATCCCTTTGCAACTCGGGATCAGAAAACTGCCGGCCAATAAGCCTCTTCACTTGAGAAATTGAGTTTTTGGGGTTCATTGTAATTGAAGCAGCCCCTGCAGTCCCAACGAAACGCTGCTTGTCACCAAAGCTGACAATAGCAGGTGTCTCACGCTTTGATTCATCATTCAGTACAACATCAATCCCCCTCTGCCTAGCAACAGCTACAATGCAGCTTTCATTGCCAAAATCAAAACCAACCACACTCATCCTTGCTCGACTCTAACCAATTTATGTCCAAACTGGTCTATTCAGCAAGAGAGACAATCTGAAACAAGAATAATTCAGCCCACAGTCAACCAGCAGCATTATCAAACCCAGCGCAAGCATTTTCAAGTTCAAGCTTCCAGGAGCATAGCGAGCCAAAAGAAATGCATATAAAACGCAACATATGACAACCACATGTACGTTCATTACAAGAATACGTCTATGGTGGTTATCCTAAAATTAGTCTACCAGATTTGTAGAATCGCTGGCCAATTTAAATTATAACATTCTTTATCAAAGTCATATAGAATAAAGATACCAAATACAACTTCGCATACACTTTTCTAGAAAACTATACAACTTTGCATCAATCACACCTTAAATACATATAAAAACAAATTCTAAATTTTCATTTAATAGTAATACGATTAAACACTAACATAATTAAACAATAGTAGTATTTTAGCCAAAACAAAAATCAAGCATAAAAAAAATTAAAGCCAAAAGTGGCGAAATTCAATAGTAACTCGACAAAAAAAAATTCAAATACACGAACGAAAAGTCACAGATCTAAATTTATCCGGGAGGAGAGATCTAAATGTAGAACAAATGCTAGGTTTCAGAACATACCTTTGGAGTAATCCACCGCAGCTCGGAAGTAACCGCCAAAGAATGCCAAAAAAGAGGAGTAGAGGAGAGAGTTTGCTGAGGGTTTCTGGAAGTCTCTGAATTAAGGCAGGCAAACCGAGAAGTTGTGGGAAGCGACCTAATTAAAGGAACCGAGGGATTTGTGTGGAATTTTCCAGCTTTTTATTCTTTTACGGTTCTTTAATTATTTAAAGTGAAATATGATAAACGATGTACATATCTTTAAGTGAACGGTGTATATATATGTTTAACAGGGATACAGAACGGATCAAATCCACGTATGAATCTATAATTTAATTCTATTATAATGGTTTATAAATTATATAATCAATAATCAATTCTTACAGTGTAGTTATTTAATATAATTCGACATATTAGTTGATATCAATCCGTAGAATTTATTAAATGATAATTTTTATAATTATGTAATTTGTTTAAAAAAAACAAAAAATTATGAAAATTATAATTCTATATTTTTTTATTAATATATATCAACGTTTATCTAAATTGAAAATATCTAAGTAAATTAAAGTAATAGGAGTAAATATTATAAGAGAAGTGAAAATACACATTTAATTTAATTATTTTATTATGAGTTATTATATAATAATTAATAGTAAAATTATTTAACAAAAAGTATCATATAATATATAAAAAATAAATATTATATTGTTATTTATTTAGATTTAAAAATACTGTACATATCTTTTAGATTTTGAAATTTTTTTAATCAATTTAATTCGACCATCATATTAAAATCGTTAGTAATCCTTTAAGTACAAACTAATTTTACAAATTGATAGAATAAATAATTTTTTCATACACTACTGATATTTAGGTTAATGGTGTATACGTTAGGTAATCGGCTCAAGATGTCCTATAATTTTTACAAAATCTTTAAGTAAATGGTGTATACATTAGTTAAGCTCTCAAGATGTCCTATAATTTTTACAAAAGAAAAAAAGTGATTTAGTTCAATAGTTTTCAAATAAAATTATTTAATCTTATAACTTGAAATAAATGTACATTAATTTTATTTTAAAAAAAAATTCAAGTGTACTTTCTACGTTAAAAATATGAGACTAAAATACATATTTTTTAAATTATAAAATTAAAATATTCAAGTCTCATATATATATATATATATATCTAATAATATTTTTATTAAATAAAAATTATTTTGATTCCATTTTAATAGGTTTTCTTATAACAAAAACCAAAAATGATATTTATTAATATTAGTTATTTTATATGTAATATAAGGAGTAAAGTTTATGGTACTATTTCAATTTTTTATCTTTTAGGGTGTGAATTAACTAAATTTGTTTATTAAATGTGTTTTGTTTGGTATTAAATATGTAAAAGGTACAAGTCTTAATCAATGTTGATATGACGCTACTATATAGCGAGGTGATGAAGATGATGGCTTAGCAAAGATCAAGACCTGATGAGTTCGAAAACACATGACGTAGTTAATTATGACACCTCGTTATTTCATTGTGAGGTCATAGAGATCAAAACCTGATGGTTGAGAGCTCTACATCCCGGGATGACTTCAATCTTGACACCATATTGGCGACCTGGGCAACCGACTTAGAAGACTTAAGCGATCCGAATATAACGACCTATCTATGTAAATATCTATGACTGACTACTTATTATAAATTAGATCATATGCAATTATCATATATTCAGGTCGTTGAGCTCCTAACCTTGTTATCTAAATGTCTAAGGTATATATATATATATATATATATATATATATATATATTATATTTAATGAGGAGAATATATAATCCATTTCAGATATCAACTTTCTCTACTTCTCTCTAAAATCACTAAAATCCCTAACATAAATAATTCTTTCCAAACAATTGATGTCATCTATGAGAACTTAAATCTTTCTAGTCCATAGATATCATTTGAGACCTGATCAAATTATTAAGAGATTTAATTTGTGTTTTGGGGACTCAATTTTCTGCCTATAATTGGTGAACATATAGATATTTTTGCCTCTTCGGCTCAAGAATTTGATCTTAACAATAGGCACATCTTTCTTTGCCCATCAAATCATTGTCGAGTTGTAACCTAAGGACTGCTTCAGCTAGCAAAAACTATCAAGTCTCAACTTAACATGATATAAACAAACTTGCGCAAGCAACACAGCATTTCACTAGTTCCTCGAATTATAGTTTAGAAAATGCTTTCCTCGAAAGAGATGCAATAATGAAAGGTCTTCAAAGGCAAATAAAAGAACTACAAGAGGCTTTTGTATAATGTAAAAGGGAGAATGATAAGTTGAGATCCCAATTGGAATGGGAAGTTTGTTCAGAAAGTAATAGTTCATCCTACACTCCTACTCCCTAGATACTAGGTCAATTCTCTAGAAAAGAACATGCATCATGTGTCCTTAATCCTTGTCAATGCACAAGTGTTGTAGAATAATATCAACAAATGGCTTATGATCCCTCTTTCATTTTGGGGACCTCCTAGGTAAATCATCCAACTTATGAGCAAACAATCCAACCAGCATCCGTTCTAACTCCTATGTATGACCCGAGCGATGTGTTAGATAAGAAATTAAGAGAGATGGAGGAAAAGATACAGACAAGGGTGAATGATAAACTCAAAAGGAAAGAAAAACCAAAGCCCTAGAGTGACATAGAAATTGTTTGTAATCAATTGTCACCTTCACCTTTTTAAGATGTCATACTCCTAAGTGTCCTGTCTATAAGGGAACAAAAGATCCAAAAGCGCACATTCTCCAATTCAAGATGGTCATGGTTGCCATGAGCCTCTTAGAAGACAAGCGAGAAACAATGTATTGCAAAACTATTTGTGGCCACCCTCCAAGATTCAGCACAACAATGGTTTATAGAGTTGCCTTCTTAAAGCATAACTAGTTTTGACGCCCTGGTCAAAGTATTTGTCACTAATTACGCTTGTAATAAATCTATCAAAAAGGAATCTCATCACTTATTCTCGGTAATCTAAGAGGAAGACAATACAATTAAGGCTTATATGAGGAGTTTTAAAAAAAAGATGGAGATTAACCAATGTCCTGACTCTATAGTTATTGAAGCTTTCCGAAAGGGAATCAAGCACGATATTGGACTCTTTATTGAATTGACAAAAACCACCATATGCTCTCTAGATGTAGTTTATGAAGAAACCCAAAAGTTTGTAAATGTGGAATGGGAAATGATATCCAACAAAGGGCTAGTTAATTGAAACATGAATAAACCTACCTTCAATAGGAGATAAGAGAACAAAAGACCTGTTGGAGATAAACGTTCAAATTTTCCCCATTTTAAACCTATGATTGTGCCAAGAGGAAACTCTGGGACTTGGGGTCATGCTTTGTCTCCTTTCAGTGGTCCACCTCTATGAGTTACATTAGTAAAGGTAATGTGACGAAAAGAGTGCCTTAACAATGCCAATTGGCCTCCCCTTATGAGGACCCCATTTAGAAACCCCAACAAATATTATGTATTCCATAAAGACATGGGCATTGGACCTAGGATTTTCGGCACCTCAAGTGGGAGATTGAATATTTTCTCTCAAAAGGATACCTAAGGGATATTGTTGACAAAACTAGGAATCCTCAAGAGGAAAATCAAAATGGAAACAACTCTTGCCAAAGAGTAAGAACGCCTACCAACTCAACTTATAAGGGAGAAAATAGGATCCATCTTGCTCCATTAGGGGATGTGTGTATAGTACATACTATACATGGTGGACCTACGATGGCTGGCCATACCAACAATTCTAGCAAAAGATATGCCCGAGAGGCTAGAGACACAAGAAGACTGGTCTACAGTTTGAGACCAAATATGCTCATTTATCCCATCATTTTTGAAGGTTGAGAACTTCTACCTCCCCACGATGACCCTTTGGTTATCACTGTTAAGATTTACAACTGTAAAGTACGTTGGATATTAGTTGACAACGATAGTTCATTAGACCTATTGTACTTGTCTGCTTTACTAGATATGGGCATAGACCCTAAAGAGATTACCCAACAACAAATGTCATTAGTTGGGCTTAATGGCAGCATAACAATGTCAGTGTGGACCATATGCTTACCGGTCTTAGTGGAAAGAGCTATAATTCTGACGAGTTTTGTAGTTTTGAACACCCTTACGTCTTACAACATGATTTTGGGTTATCCATGGATACAAAAGATGAGAGTAGTGCCTTTAACATATCATCAGCTTGTCAAATATCCTATTATCGACGGAGTAAATGAAATTAAGGGAGACCAAGATAGGGCAAGGAGTTATTACAATGCCGCCATGAAGAATGAATTGCCCCAATCGTTGAAATAGTAATCAAAGAATAAACATCGTTTTATTGAGGCTAAAATGCTGCAAATGGACTTATTATGATGAAAGGCCAGGATAATTATGATGTGATTCATATAGGGGAAGAGGGGAGGGATCAATCTGTGAAGATCAATTCTAGACTACCTTCATTATTGAAAACCATTGTTATTGATTTTTTAAGGACTAATGTTGAACTCTTCGCTTGGAAACTCGAGAACATGCTCGACATCAATCCAAATATCATTTCTCATGAATTATGTCTCGACCACACCAAGAATCCGATCCAGTAAAGAAAGCAGAGATTCGCTAGGGACAAAAACTAGATTATCAAAAGGAATATTAGTTCGTTGAAGAGTGTAGGTCAAAAATTTGAATTTTTTAAGGGTAAAATGATAATATATATTTTATTAAATAAAATAAAAAAAGGACTAATGGAGCTTTAAAAATTTTCATTAGTCATATAATTTAAAAGTATGATCATATTTAATGATTATACTTTTAAATTACAAAACTAATGAAACTTACATAAAAAATTATATGACTAAAATATATAAATCACATTATTACCATACTTAAAAACTTATTATTTTTTTATAAATAATATAGATATAGAAAAGTTGCAATGTTGGATTTATCTATTAAGATTTGCTAATAACTTTTGTCAACAATAAAATAAAATCAAGAAATAAAAAACCAAAAGAAATATTCAAATTAATTGTGATTAGTCCATTAATTTTGGTAATATAAAATGTCAAATAATAGATTTTACGGTCTATAAAAGTGATATAGATAATTTGGGATTAATATCAAAGATACCCCCAAGTTTTGAAGAATCTTCAAAAATACTCCTAAGGTTTTAAAAAATTCAAAAATATCCCTGAAATATAACGGAAGTTAAATCTAACGAAAGTGAATAGTAATATTCCTAAAATGAAAGAAAAAATAAACCAAGAAATATTAGACATAGAAAAAGAAAACATATCATGATGTTTTTCACAAGAAATAATAATAAGTAAAAAGAATTTTAAAAAAATTCAAAAAGCAAAATTAAATCTTAAAGAAAAAGATGGATTTAAAAACCTATTATTTTTATTAAGAAAATTATTCCTTAAGAAAAAAATAATTTATTATGGTATAACTAATAAAAAATGAATATTAAGATTACAGATGTAGAAGGAATGTATAATATACCATTAATTGATAAAGAAACCATATTAAATAAGCTATCAAAAATTCCTCATAAAGATAAAGAAAAAAATTGATACATTCATTTAGGAAGAATTCAAATATTAATAAAAACTCATTTTAGAGAAGGAATAGATACACCAATAAAAGTAACGTTATTAGATAACAAAATAATAAATAGGAAAGATTCCTTATTAGGAATGATCAATGGTAACTTAGGATACTAAAAGTTAAAATTTACAGCATATCTTAGATTTGCTATTAATATACATGATAAAAATCTAACTTAAGTATTAAGTCTAACTTATAAATTTGAAAGAGGATAATTAATGAAAAAAGGAAATCATCCAATTTCAATACATTATTTAGTAGCATATTCTTTAACAAATAGTCATAATAGTTTAATATATGGAAAAAAATGAATTTATAAAAACAGACAAAATTTTTAAGGAACTTGGACAAATAATAAAACTAGAAATACTAACAGACTTTGAAATACCAGAGGAATGACAATTAGATATCAAAGAAAACCCCTTGATAATAAGAAGAAAAAATAATGTTGTTAGAAATAATAGCATATAAAGATTTAGTTTTATAGACCACGAAGTAAAGATTTACTTTTATAGATCATGAAGTAAAGATTTATTTTTATAGACCATGAAGTTGAAACTTCTAACTAAGAAGAAGTTAAAAAACTAAAAAATGAAGTCAAAATAATGAAAGCATTAGTTCATGATTGTATATTGGGTAAAAAATAATGCTTAGAGATAAAATAAAAAATATGCATTTGGAAGAAAATGGAAACCTAGTAGGCGTAGCAAAAAATCAAGCAACATTATTTGAAACTGTATAATTATTAACAGAGGAAATTAATTTAATCTAAGAATCAAACACAAAATATTAACTAGAAATAATAGATGTACAAAAAGAATTACTAAAAAAAAAATAAAGGAATATGGTTATAATAAACTACAACAAAATATACACAAGGAATTCTCAGAATTAATAAAAGATGTATATAACATACATAGAAATAATGAAATAATAGGTCATAAATGTAATCCCTTAGAAGGAATAAAAGAAGAACCACCTAGGAGATTAGATTCCCTGACTCCTAAAAATGAGAAAATAAAAAAATGAAGAACAATTTGAGAACAAAGAGATAATTTCAATTTAATGAAATATAGAAAAGAATTAGAAAGAAAATTCATGAACCCTAAAAATAGGGATATATATATAAATTATTTAGTTTATTGACATTAACTAATCAATAAATAGAAGAACATTATAATGAAAAACTTTGTACTAACAAAGAAGAGGATGATATGACAATAATCAGTAAGATTGATTCTGAACCAGAAAACATGACCCCATAAGGTCATATGAAACCAATTTCATTACCAGTTCCATACCAAGAAGGAACATCTGACCCACATAGGGGAGAAAGAAATATGAAAAGAACATAACAACTTGATACCATAAGAAAGAATAAGATAACCACCTAAAATAGAGGAAAGGTTACATTGGGGAACTACAGGTAGTATTCCACTAGAATTCAAACTCTATGATAATTATAAATATGATCTTCTCAATTTAGACTATATAAGAGATAGGAATAAAGCCTTAGATGAATGGGCTAGTGGTATGAGTGTGCTCATGAAAACCTCTCATACTACCTAAACAAATCCTTCAATCTGTAGGGTGCTTATAGCACATAAAATGACATGAAATGTTATAGTTTGGTTTTCAAACTTAACAAACCAACAACATTTGTTAATGCAAGGGAATGCTTCCACAAGAAGGGAATACTTGGATATAGTAATAAATGAAATATACAAAAAAATTATTGGAAAAGATAAAAAAAACTATCACTAAATCTGGTAAAAATGAAATCAATGAAGCTAAATGGTATCTAACAAATATGGAAATTTGTAACATGTGTTACACACATTCTTTTATTGGTGAATGTGAAATGTATTGTTATAAATTACCACCATCTACGCAAATAACTTATAAAGAAATATTTTTTCCAAAAATTAACTGGAACACCACATAAGATCTTAACAAAAAATTGGGAACAAAGAAATAGAGAAACTATATTAGATACTCTATGGGGAAGAATAAGAAGCCTTAAAAATTAGATTATTATTAAATGCCAAGAAAGAAAATAATATAAATAGATAAGAGGAAATGATAAAATCTACTGTGATACAAAAGATTTTAAAATACTAGGAAACTATCAATGTACTGTAAAATCTTATAAACAACAATATAAATATGAAAAATATAAAATATTTAAAAAATATAAATTTAGAAAACAAAATTTCCAAAAATATAAAAAGAGATTTAATAGAGAAAACTATAAGAAAATATATTTTAGAAGCAAGAAGTATAAACCTTTTGAAAACAAGAATTATTGTCCTTCAGGAAAAAATATATATATATGTTGTATCTGTAATGAAGAAGGACATTATGCCAATGAATGTCCAAGCACACTTTAACATAAAAAGGAATTTCCATAAAAAGCAAAAATTGTGGAAAAATCTTTCAAAATGGAATTAGAACCAATCGAGGAATCTAATATAAATTATACTTATAATACCTATCTATTGGAAGAAATTGAGGAAGAAATAACTAACTCAGAATATGAACACTCAAATTATGGATATTCTTCATGAGAAGATAAATGATTTTTATAGTATTACAAATCCAAACAGTACTTACATTAAAGTAGGACTAAAATTTAAAGGTTATAACACTTATTATTTATATGCATATATAGATACATGAGCTAGTATGTGTGTAGTTAGTAAATATGTATTTCTAGAAGACAACTGGAAATAAGTCCCAAAATATTAAATTATAAGAATTACTAATAATACTATAATGAATCTTAATAAGGTATTAAAAGATATCGATATAATAATAGGAGGAGAAATTGTTTACCTTCCTACCATATATCAATAGGAAACGTGAGTTTATTTGTTAGTAGGAAATAATTTTCTAAACTTATATAAACCTTTCACACAATATTTCGACAAAATAAATCTCACAACCTAAGAAGGAGATATCATTTATGTCTCAAAAATAAGAAAATCTTTAACTATCTCAAACCCAACTTTTATGTAACAATATAAAAAGCGAAAACGTGATGAGATAAAAGACCATCAAAAAATTTATTTATAAAATATTTCATTAGATATAGAAGAGAAACAAAACTATTTTCTCAATGAAATACAAGAAGACAAAGCCCTAATAGGCATCAGAAAACTATTAAAAATAGTCAATTCAGAAAATTCTTTGGATTTAAAAATAAATAAATCTAAAACGATAGTCAACATAAAATTAAGAGATCCTAAAAAGATCATAAGTGTAAAACCAATGATGTATACTCCAAAATACAGAATTGAATTTGGAAAACAAATTCAAGAACTTTTGGAATTAAAAGTCATAATACCAAGTAATTCATCTCACTCTAGTCTAGCATTCTTAGTTGAAAAAGAAGCTGAGAAAATAAGAGGAAAAAAGAGAATGGTAATAAACTTTAAAGAACTGGATGAAGAAACCATTGACAATGGATACTTCATTCCAAAAAGGGAAGAACTACTATCATTAATAAAAGAAAAGAAATACTTCTCGAGTTTTGATTACAAAAGTAGATTTTGGAAAATAAGATTGGATGAAGAATCCCAAAAACTAACGACATTTAGTTGCCTCCAAGGACAATTCCAATGGACAGTTATATCATTTGGATTAAACAAGCTCTAGGTATTTTTCAAAGATATATGGATAACATTTTCAAGAAATTACAAGATATTTGATGTGTTTACATAGATGATATTTGGGTTTTTGGTAATAAATTAAATAAACATTATTTGGATATTATCAATATTTTACAAAAATGTAGAAAAGAAGACATTGTACTCTATGAAAAGAAAGTAGTACTTGCAAAGCAAAAAATTAAATATTTAGGGTTGGAAATTGAAGGGAAAACATAATCTAAAACCTCATATACTAAATAATATTCAAGGTTTCTCTAGTGAATTAAAACACAAAAACCAATTACAAAGATTTTTAGGATGTTTAATATATGAAGAAGCACACATTAAGAAACTTGTAGATATGATAAAACCCTTATAAGAAAAATTAAAAAAAGATCATATGTGGAAATGGGCCGAAGAAGATACTCTATATATGGATAGAGTAAAAGCAAAGGTAAAAAATTTGCCAACTTTATTCCATTTAGACCAGATGATAAGATGATAATTGAAATAGATGCTTCATAAAAATACTGGGGAGTAGTTCTTAAAGAAAGAGTAGATGATAAAGATGAATATCTTTGTAGAAATATATCAAGATCTTTCTAAGGTTCAGAATTAAATTATCATAGTAATGAAAAATAATATTTAGTTGTTAAAAAAACTATTAAGAAATTTGCAATATATGTTATAAGCTCTAAATTCATTGTTAGAACAGATAACCATAATTTTGGTTATTTATTAAGAACTAATATTGCTAGTGATTACAAATAAGGAAGATTAGTTAGATGGCAATAATGGTTCAACCATTACAATTTTGATGTTAAACATCTCATAGGTCATAAAAATAGCTTAGCAAATGCTCTTACCAAAGAATTAGGACCTCTAACTATTTTTATGCCATTCATGAATGGAACATGTTGACATTGAAATTAAGATAAAGGAAAAGGAGATAAAAATCCTATAGAAACAACTCGAGCTTGTATATCTCAAGAAATTTCTTATGGAGATAGGAAAGAAATAGGAAGAACTTGATTGTTCAAACCAACTTTTAGAGACCATAATCCTAAAAGAGGAATCTTTGTTAAAAGTTTAAGGTGAAACTTTTATAGATAAAAAGGAATAACCTAACAGTTCACAAAAAACTTATGAAACCAAAAAGCTCAATTGGGTAGTTGAGACAGAAAAAAAATTATGTGGTCTATAATGGCCCAAAATCAGAAATTTATAATAATTGGATAAAAGCCAGTAAATCTATTCTAGGATTTAGTGGAGTAACTCATAAAGCCTTCATCAACAGAATAGAAACCGAAGGTAGTTATGTCAACTACAAAACACCAAAACTAATAACTCTAGAGGAGATAGTAAGAAATTATTCTACAACATTACAAAAATAACCAACAATTCCAAGCATATTGAAAAATCTTGAAAAAATAGCAAGGCCTCCAGTACTATTTAGAGAAGAATCTCCTCTAGAGATATAAAAAATTGTAAAGCATTCAGTGCTATTCAGGGAGACATCCCATAAAAATAATCTAATCATTAGAAGATGAGAAGGACAAATATAGAAAGATCAACAAACCATAATGGTTAAGTCTCTATAATAGGGATTCAATATAAACAGAGAAGTTATCAAACCAAGGACACTTCCAAAATAGGGATTCATAACATTATTGTGTATTCCTTGCACACACTTTGTTTGTGGCGATCACTAGTCATATTTGACATGTTTAACCATGTGTGCCATGTGAAGCCATGTATGCCGTGTCTTACCATATGCCATTCGATGGGCTCATGTTAGCCCAATTTTTCATGTGTCCATTAACTAGTCTTATCACTTTCAGTTTGTTGCACGTCCATTAACTAGTACGATCACTTTTAATTTGATCATATACCCATTAAGCTTATGCCTAGACTTGGTCACTTTTGTATAATTTTTTTTCATTTTCCCTAAGTAAAAGTGGTTTGTTTGGACTAGGATGTTCCTTGTATACTAGCCCTCTACTTGATGTGCTTGAGTTTATTAAGTCATTGATGAAACAAAACCGGTATTGAATTAACAATATCGATCTTATAAATACTTTGGTTTTATATTTATAAAACTCTCGCAAGTGTACGAATTAATTTATAGAAAATAACAAGTATACTCCTAAAGTCGATCTAAGAAAGAAATATGTGTGGGTTTTAATTTATTATTCAAACTTTTAAAAATGAAATTAAATCATAAACATCATGTCATAATATTTTGATTTTTGTTTCCTAATCTAATGACATAAAAATAAACATAGATATGGATTCAATAAACAATAATGCAAATTTTTATCATTCATAACAGTAAAATATTTATAGATATAATAATTAAGTTAATTATGATTCCTCATATTATTTAGATTATTAAAAATATAAATTGATATTTATTAATTTTCTCTTTTGGTATGAAAGTGTCTTAGATAAGGCCCACATTTTTTTGTTTAATATTAATTAACTAATATACTTAGATAAGACCTATTGATTAATTAAGTATTAAATTTCAGCATTATTTTTTAGAAAATAACAAACCATCTAATCATAACTTTAAGCGAAGTAGTTAATTAGATTTTATTTAAGGTATATAAATTAAACCTAAGAATTTAATTATCTGAGTACCAACTTTCATGTTTTAAAGCTATTACTGAAAATATATTGTCAATACATTTTCGAATAATAATTCTTATAAAACACTTTTGAAATAGAGCTCCACTCTAACTATCGGATCATTGTACCAACAAATAAAATAACACTACTCTAAATCAAACTGGATAATTAAACTTTAGAATTTAATTTTCAAATTTAAGCTTGCAACGAAAAATAATATATTTCTCTCTAACATCCTTAATATAAAATCTTGAATAAAAACAAAATCAATTTATTTTATAGAAATTTTTTACTTATTTAATATTTCACAAGTATAACAACGTTATTATTATATCATATTCACAAACAACTAACTATGTTAAATTTAATTACATATAAATTAAACATAACATATAAAAATACAAAATACAAAATAACTATAAAGAATTAATTTTAAAATTATACATTAAAAGAATCTTTATAGAATTTTGATGTTAATTCTGTTGTTGGAAAACCTCCAAACGGATTTGTATTTCCGTTTATTGAATCAAAAACTAGAAATCTATAAAAGTATAACTAATTCTTTTCAAAAAAAGAACTTTAAAACTAAAAAAACTAAGAACTAGAGAGAGAGAAAGAGAAGAGATTTTGAGGGATTTGATGGGGTGATTTTTACAATGGGGGAAAAAGTCTTTTATAGATGAGAAAAGGCCAAAAAATGTGGGAAAGTATCTCAAAAACTGATTTTGGACATGTCTGGACAGATTGGCACCCGTGTGGGGGGCGAGATTTGCGAAAGACGGGCGTTGGCGCGTACGGGACTTGGCATTTTTGACATTTTTGACCCATTTTATCCAATTTTTCCATTCTTTTGAATTTTCTTTATTTTTTCTCAACATATTTGTGATATATTGCTTCTAGTATTATTCTTTGAGTCCTTAAGTTATTTTTGAATGAAAATACATGTATAATAATAAAAATACCTATGATTTCAAAATGTTAAATTTATATAAAAATATGATAAAATCCTACAAATATAAATATGTTTAATCAATTAAAGTACGTCAAATCATGATGATTTTAATGCTTTTTAAGCACTCTTTAATTATTCAAGCATTTGGTGTTGATGAGTGCTCAAAAAGCACTAAAATTACCATGATTTTATGCACATTAATTGATTAAATATATATATATTTATATGTTTTATCATATATTTATATAAATTTTTCTTTTTCGGAATCACGGGTATTTTTATTATTTTTCAGGTATTTTCGCTTAAAAAACACAACTTAAAGACTCAAAAAGGAATACTGTAAGCAATACATCACAAATATATCAATAAATAAATGAGAAAAGGTCAACAAATATGAAAAAATTGGACAAAATGAGTCAAAAAACTCAAAAATTTCAAAAAGGAGGAAATCGCGTCGCCGCGCTGGCCAGTGCCCAATCCCACGCGCGCCCGCACCCACGCTCACACGCGCCCATGCCTACTCCCGTGTGCGCCATGCTGTCGTTCCGCGTGCACCCCTGCGCACTACTGCTGATCCTGCGCACCCCTACTGCTTGTCCGCGCGCACCCCAGCTGCCCTCCGCACTCGCCGCTGCCATTTCACCAAATTTTCATGCGCAGCCGCTCCCATGATGTCATATTGATGTCATTAATGACGTCAACAATCACCACTCCACGTTTTCACCATTTTTTAACATTTCCCCCCACCTTTTCTCTCCATCCTCACCTATAAATACCCCTCTTCTCTTCACTTCTAAACACACCTAAAAACCATTCTTCTTTTCTCTTTCTTTCTCTCATTTCTTAGTTTTTTTTTTAGTTTTTTCTAATTTTTCTTAGTTTTTAGCTTTTCTTAGTAAGTTTTTCTTAGTTTTAGAGTTCTTCCCTTTTTGGGAAGAACTAGTTATATGTTTTTGTAATTTATTAGCTTTTTGATTCAATAAATGGGAGTGCAAATTCTGTTTGGAGGTTTTCCAGCAACGGGAATAGCATCGAAGTTCTGTAAGGATTTTATTTTCTATGCAGTTATTTTTTATGCTTTATTCTTACATGTTATATTTAATTTGTATAATTAAATTTAACATTGCTCGCTGTTTGTAAACATGATATAATAATAACGTTGTTATGCTTGTGAAATATTAAATAGGTAAAAATCTCTAAAATGAATTGATTTTATTTTTATTCAAGATTTTATATTAAGAATTTTAGAGAGAAATATATTATTTTTCATTACAAACTTAAACTTGAAAATTAGATTTTAAGGTTTAGTTATCCAATCTGATTTAGAGTAGTGCTATTTTATTTGTTGGTACAATAACCCGGTAGTTAGAGTGAAGCTCTATTTTAAAAGTTTTTATAAGAATTATTATCTGAAAATGTATTGACAACATGTTTTCAGTAGTGATTTTAAAACTTGAAAGTTAGTACCCGGATAACTAAATTCTTAGGTTTAATTTGGACACCTTGAATAAAGTTTAAACTGTCTAACCCCACTAAAGGTGGCATGTAAATGGTTCATTTTCAATCTCATAGAAAAAGGAATTAATTTAATTAACCAAATTAGTTATCAACCTCATCCATAGGTGTTAATTGATTTGTTTAGTTAACAAAGAATATCTAACCCCACCAAAGGTGGTATTCATACAAAAAAGGGAAAATCAATAAATATCAATTCATATCTTTAATAACCTAAATAATATGAGCAAACATAATTAACTTAGTTATTATATCCATAAATACTCCACTATTTATAAAAGATAAAATTTGCATAAATATTTATTGAATCTATGTTTATTTTTATGTAAGTAGATTAAAAACAAAAAAAATCTAAAATATCGGGACATGATGTTTAGGATTTAATTTCGTTTTTAAAAGTTTGAATAATAAATTAAAAACCACATACATTCCTTCCTTAGATCGACCTTAGGAGTATGCTTATCATTTCCTACGAAATGATTCGTGCACTTGCGAGAGTTTTATAAATATAAAAGCAAAGTATTGGCAGAATCAGTGATGCCGATTTTCGCTCATCAGGTGTCTAGACTTAGAAAAGTTTTGTAGTCCTTGTTGGATTATTCCATCATGTCTTGAGTGTCGTTGAACTCTATTTATGCATGGTAGTTTTTATTAATATCCAGGGTTGACTAAAGGTCCCTAATGTGAGCAAATCTATGTTTGCATGGATAGGGTGTAGAAGTTATTGTAACTATTAGTTCCGGGGTATAGTTTTTACCTTTTTAAAGATCAGTTAGGTCCCATAGAGGTAGATTGTAGAAGTTGTAGTAACTCTTGAACTCAAAGCATAGTTGCTACCTTTTCAATGGTCAATTAAGTCCCATAAGGGTAGGCTATGAAATTTGTAGTAACTGCTAAAAATAGGGGGTAGTTGCTACCTTTTCATAGGTTAGTTAGGGTCCATAGAGATATGGTTCAAAAATTGTAGTAAATCCTAAACTTAGGGCATAAATGCTACCTTTTCAAAGGCTAGTTAGTGCCCATAAATGTGGGGTGTATAATTTGTAGAAACTCCTAAACCTAGAGCATAGTTGCTATCTTTTCAAAGATGAGTCAATACTCGTAAAGGTGAGGTGTAGAAGTTGTAGTAACTTCTAAACTCGGGGCATAGTTGCTGTCTTTTCAATAATCAATCAAGGCATGTACAAGTGGGATACAAAAGTAATAGCAACTCCTAAAATTGAGCGTATTTACTGCCTTTTCAATGTTTAGTCAAGGCCTGTAAAGGTAGGGGCAAAAGTTGTAGTAACTCCTAAACCTAAGGCATAGTTACTACCTTTTCAAAGGCCAATGAGAACCTATAGAGATGGGGTGTAGAAGTTATAGCAACTTCTAAAATTGGGGCATAGTTATTGCTTTTTCAAAGGTCAATCAGGGCCCGTAGAGGTAGGGTGTAGGATTTGTAGCAACTCTTGAACCCGTGGATATTGGCATGTAAACTTTCATAGTCTACACATCTAAGCCCCTTTGTCGTTTGGATTCCCTCCATCCTTGTTGAATTCCACAAGTGTAGATGAAACATAGTTCTTTTTAGCCATTCAATGTAGAAGTATCCCTTATTTATGAATTCAAATTACAAACTGAAATGAAACCTAAGTATATAAATATAAAATGCAACAATTAAAGGAAAAGTAGAACAAGGCTGGTACAATACACTTTATTTTTGTCCCAAGTATGTTAGCTATTGATAATATTTTTTAAGGTGCTACGTGTTCCACACATTTAGGATCTAAGAATCTCCTAGGGTTTCCAAGAGATATGTGCCTTTTTAAAGGACACATTATATTTTGTATAGGCCTTTTCATTAGGACCAAGGGTTCTTTACCCTTTTTCCACTATTGATTATGTCATCCACTTTATTCCCAAGTCATGTGGTTGAAAATGTTAGGGATTGACTTAGTGGTTGTAATGATTGGCCATCATTTATTGGTAAGTGGCTAATTTGATCTCACTATATTCCCTTTTTTCTTCGACTAAGTCAAGGTTCAAGGACAAACCCTCATCATTGCCTTCCATGTTTTCCATATTGGCTCTATATCTTAGTAGCCCAATTTTAACTAGGATGATAACTTTTATGCCATAGGTGAGAGAGAATGGTATCCCCCCATGGATGTTCTTGATGTTGTTTGGTAAGCTCATAAGACCTCTGGCATTTTTCAACTCATGCTTTTTTAAGTGTTTCAAGCTTTCTCTTTAGGTTCAATATGATAACTTTATTGGCAGCCTCTACTTGGCCATTAGCTTGAGCATGCTCAACCATAGAGAAAACATCTTGAACGTGAAACTGTTCACATAGGTTTCTAAATTTTCATCCTATGAACTGGGTCCCATTATTTGACATTAGTGTGTGGGGAACTCCGAATCTACAGATAATGTTCTGCTAGATGAAATAGACAACCCTTTCCATGAAGATTTGTAAGAGTAGACCAACCTCTACCCATTTGGTGTATTAGTCTATGGTAACAATTTCATACTTACTTCCTTTGACTAAGGGAAATGGAACGATAAGTTCTAGCCTCTATTGTGCAAATGGCCAAGGTCACATTTTTTGACCCGTTCAATTGCATTCTTAAGCATAGTGGGCAAGTAGTATCATTGTCTAACTACTTTGAGGACTAGACTTGTTACATTATAGTGGTTTCCACACATTCCTTCATGAATATTAGTAAGGACATAGTTGGCCTCAATTTGTGTCAAGCACCTAAGGTATAGGCTATGATACCTACAATGGTACAAAATGCCATTTTCAATACGCAAAACTAGCAAATCTGATTCTCACTTTCCTTGTTTTTTTCTTATTAGTAGGCAAGGTTCCATCTATAAGGAAACTTTTGATTGGGCCATCCAATTAAGATCTAGTCCAATGGGGAACGTTTCTATGTAATAGGCTTTGATACTAGGCTCTAAAAGATGGTGGATGGGGATAATTTGGTTCATGTCTTTGTCTAAGGTCGAGGCCAAACGAGAGAGTATCTACTTGAGTGTTTTATTCTCATGGAATATGACCTAGGGTCCACGAAGCCATTATACCCAACAACTTTGTAGTTATATTTTGATATTCTTATAGGTTAGTTCCTCAGACTTAGAACTCACCTAGCACTTGTTTTACAAAAAACGAGTCACTGAAGTAGTTTATTTGTTTAGGTTCCAATGGTTTGGCTAAGTTAATTTTGGCAATGAATGCTTCGTGTTTTGCTTCATTGTTTAATGTTTTGAATATAAGTCTTAGTGCACATTATACTTCTAGGGTGACTAGTATATGCCTACCTCCACTCCACTCCCATTTTTATTGGAGGAACCATTAATATGTAATGTCCACTTGCACTTTTCTTCGCTATAAAATTCTTCATAAGGGATCTCAAATTTTGAAATATTTTTTTCATTTTTTTGGTATTTTATTCACCTATAAATAAACAATCTTCTCCCATTCTAAAACAAACAATTTTCTAAATAGTAAAATAAAATAAAAAAAAGCAAACAAATTTAAATTAAAAAAAATTAAACTCTTCTTGAAACAAAAAAATTAATTTAAATTAAAAGTTAAGCTTTAAAATTTAAAATTAAAAAAAAATGAAAAAACTTAATTTGTTCTTGAACAGTAAAACAAAAAAACTTAATTCAAAAATTTAATTCAAGATTTAAAATAAAAAAGGAAAAAACACTGTTACTGTTTTTGAAGAGTAAAACAAAAAAAAATTAATTTAAGATTTAAAATTAAAAATTAAAAAAAGTTATTTACCTTGAATAGTAAAAAAAATTAAAATAAAAAACAAATAAACGGTTATTAAACAGTAAAAAAACAAATTTAAGATTTAAGATAAAAAAAAACTGTTACTGTTTTTGAATAGTAAAACAAAAAATAAAAAATAAAAAATAATTAAACTGATATTGAACATTAAAACAAACAAAAAATTAAAAACTTAAAATTAAAAATTAAAAAAAAAACTATTCTTGAAAAGTAAAACAAAAAAAATTTATATTAAGATATTTAATTTAAAATTAAAAATAAAATAAAAACTGTTTTCTTAAACAGTAAAACAAAAAAAAATTAAAACTTTAAACTTTAAATTTAAATTTAAATTTAAAAAAAAATGTTCACAGAGGAATAGTGAAAAAATTGTTAAAAATATTTAAATGAGATTTAAAACTTAAAAAAAATAATAAAAAAATAAACTGTTCTTCAACATTAAAAAAAAGAATTAAAATTTGAAATTAATAATTGAGATTTTAAATTTTAAATTAAAAAAAAAACTGTTCTTGAATAACAAAAAAAAAATTTAACTTAAAATTAAAAGTTAAGATTTAAAATTTAAAAACAAATTACAAAAAAAAATATTTTATTTAATTATTTTCTTTTCCTAAAAATATAAAAAAATTAACTTTTAATTTTTATTTATTTAATTTAATTTTCTTTTAATTTTTTTAAGTCTTAATTTTCATTTAATTTTTATTTTTTTTTATTTTTTTAATAAAAAACTTAATTTATTAACTTAATTAACATAAATTTTAACTTAACTTAATTTATTAATTTAATTAACTTAGATTTTAACAACTTAACTTAATTTATTAATTTATTAAATTTTGACTTTTACTTAGTTTAATTTATTAATTTAATTAACTTACGTATTACTAACTTAATAAACCTACATTTTGACTTACTTTAATTTATTAACTTAATTAATTTACATTTTAATAGGATGAAAAGTAAAAATTTAAGTGAATTCTGTCTAAGAGACTAATTCTTAGAAGCATTTGTATCAATAGTCTTCCGTGGGAAAACTCTTAGTTAATAATAATTATGTTATTTAATTTAAGAATTATAATAAAATAAAATAAAAAAATTACTGAAGTTATCTCCAAAATTTAAATATCTTTAAATTACAATATGTGATAAAATGAGGTAAGTAGTTTGTTAGATCTAGATACAAATGTGTTTTTATGCCATAGTTATTTGATTTGGACCTAGAAATAAGTTATCTAAAACCCACAATCAAGTCCCTAGTTTTAAATAATTTATTTTTTTGAAATTCCATAAAGGCATGACTGAAAAAGTATAGATAGATAACCTTGTCCTACCTGTAAGTTTGATTGACTTAATGATGTGAGAATATTGAGTTTACTTAAAATGAAATCTCCTAAGTTGTGTCTTGCTAAGACGTTAAACTAAGCGCTGGATGGAAGGCAACCCACCATTTTAGGTAATTTCTTTTATTTATTTTGTTTATTTTAGTTTAATTGCATGTGGATAATTTTAGAATTGTTAAAACTAAAAATATTTCTTGAGATATTATAAGTTTACAATGATCTTCCTGTGTGAACGTTAATGATAAACATGATGGATACACTTGCATTTCTCCATCACTACTTGTACATTCTTAGGAAATAAGTAACTTTTCTTCTCTTTTCTCTTAATCTTTTGTATTGTTAGATTAATTTTTGAAAACATATAATGAAGTATATGATAATTAGTTAATTTTTGTCATGACTAGTATTTCTTGTTAAGGTGTGAAAATTATATTAAACCCAAAATTGATGTTTAGGAATCAAATAATGAAGACTATCCTTATGAGATATAATTTGAGCCTAACTTTCTTTATTCTGAGTGAAATATATTTTTTCTACTCCAAAAATATTTCTTATTTATTCAAATTATTAAATGATCTCTATAAGACTTAGCCTTAAATGCCTAGATTTTTACATCTTAATAAAGTCTTATATATTTATTTTTAATTTTCTTAGATTAAATGATTTAAGTATAAATTAATAATGTATGTCTTTCTTCATTCATGCATGACTTCTATTAAAAAATAGATATATATAGGGTTATCTATACAAATACACAGGAAAAACCAAATATTAACCACTGACCTTACCATATAAAAAATGTGTACAATCCGTACGTGGGTTCACTTTTTAAAAAAACATATATGTATTCTCTTATAAAAAAAGGAAGAATATAGGAGAAAAAAATATAAAGAAAGAGAGAAAAGAAAAATGAATAGTATAATCTATATATTATGACCTAAAAAACCTAAAAAGTTGTGAGAAATGTTTTAATGCAAAAGAAAATATAGGACTATATTTTCTAAAAATCATATTACTTTATCTTTTTATTTGATGAATTTGGTTGATGTAGGAAAGTAATGTATAATATTTTATAAATCTTTACTTTTGATTCTTTTCATGAGATCAACATTAAAATAACACTTTGAGCTTTTCTTCTTTATACATATGCGAATATATTAGTTCATTTCTACACATCAAATCTTTCGCATATAAACTAGTATGAGTGTTTAAATACATAGGATTTAGTATTTTTAAGAGTATTGACTTGTAAGAAATAAATTCGAAATGAATTCGAATTTCTAACATTGAAATTGAGTAATATTAAAATGATTTTCAACTAATTATTATATTAAATCATGAATGTTTATGAAGTTGAAATAATCTATGCTTAAGATTTTAATTATGAAATTTAAAAGAGATTATAAGCATGATATATTTTTGTATTTTACTTCTTTATTTTATGTTAGTCTTTTTACTTTATTTTAAATTTTAGTTAACTTCTTATTTTATTTGTTTTATTTTGTTTTCATTTTTTATTAATGTTTGTGGGTATCTTTACTAAAAACTCTTACGAGACTTAAACTCGTCTATTAGGACAACCTAGGGGTTTAGAGGTTTGTTACATACGCCAAATATAACTATGTCAATCAACTGAAGTGAAAAAGCACTTTACGGATTGAAACAGGCACCCAAGGTATGGTATGGTAAGATTGTTGAATTTTACAAAGTTCTTATTCAATAGCACCTGTAGATTCCAACTTTTTTTTCAAAGCCAATAAAGGAAAGCTAGTTATCATGCTAGTGTACATATATGATTCAATCATAATTGGTGATGATAAGGAAGAAATTTTTCGAATAAAGGAGAATTTATCAGTCCATTTCTAGATGAAGGAACTTGGATAGCTCAAGAACTTCCTTGGTCTAGAGGTTGATCACACACAAGAATGAATATTTCTTTATCAACAAAAAATTTCCAAAGATTTGATGAAGAGGTTTGAAATGCTTGAATGAAAATCGATTTTGACGCTGATGAAACCAAATGCCAAAATGTGTGCACTTAAAGGAAAATATTTGGAAGATACAAAAATGTATTAAAAATTGGTAGGCATTTTGATCTACTTAACCTTAACTCGACCTGACATTTCTTATGCAATAAGTGTAATGAGTCGATACATGAAAAATCCAAAGAAGTCTCATTTGAAAGCAATTTGACGAATACTGAGATATGTGAATAGTACAATTGACTATGGTCTTCTGTACAAGAAAGGTGGAGACGATAATTTAGTTAGTTACTGTGATGCTGACTATGCAGGAGATCAACAACTGAGTATGTGTTTAAACTTGGTTCTTGAACAATTTCTTAGTGTAGCAAAAGATAGTCGATAATATCACTATCAACCACTGAAGTTGAGTATTGAGCAACGACAATGGTAGCTTAAGAGAGTACATGGTTAATACAGTTAATGAATAATCTATAATAGCTAATAGATTATGTAGTTCTGTTATATTGTGACAATCAATAGGTAATTCATTTGGCAAAAAATCTAGTCTTTCATGTAAGAACTAAGCATGTTAAAGTGCATTATCACTTTATCAGAGAAAATGTTATGCAAGAAGAAATTGAGATGAGGCAAATCGAGATAGATGATCAAATTGCACACTTGTTCATAAAAAGCTTAAACTTTGGTAAGTTCAAAATGTTTCATCGTCAACTTAGCACAGTAAAAATAGTGAGAGCTGGTGTTAAAGATGAGTGTTAAAAATCAACATCAACTCAATAAATGAAGTGGTTGAAAAAAGTTATTGAAAATTAACACCAATTTAATAAATGGAGTGGTTGAAGAAATGTTTTTTAAGAGAAAATCTAAAAGGATGTAGAAAAGAGAAATGTGTAGAATGAGATAATATTTGTGTGGTTAGAATTATTTCTTAGTTTTATATTTATATGGTGTAGATTGCAGGATGAGGACTATAAATAACATAGCTTGTATTTGATTTAATTATTCCATCAAAAACAAATAAGTCTTTGTATTCTTAGTTTGAGTATGAGTTAAGCGTTTTCTTTTTGAGTGTTTATATATTTTTTCAATTAGTGAGTTGTCTTTGAAAGATGTTATAATGTCTTTTATTGTGTGTATAATATAAATAATTTATTTACTTATTTAGATCTAATATTAGTAAATTTAGAATTGTGTATTCTAAATTTTACTCAACGTATATTTTATACGCTATTATAATGAAAATAATTACAGAGAAAATAGTAAAATATTTATCTAATAAACAATAATTAAAAAATCATAAATAATAATAATAATTATAGAATTAATATAATTGGTATATAGTTAATTAAAGTAAAGAGGATGTCCGTCAAAATAGTCGTGGGTTTCGAGTTTAAAAATGGTTAATGTTTGTTATATGTTTGGCTATTCTTATACTTACGGACGCACCTGTTAAAAATTAAGTATCCATACATTAATTTTGGTTAGGTTTCACGTTTATACAAAAAAAAAAAGTTTTATTAATTATGGTTATATTTTTTAAATATCTTTGTTAAATGACTCTAAAACGTACAATTTTAGATGTGAGTTTTTGGTTACAGTGTAAATAAAAGAATCAATATAATAGATATTTATATTTAATAATAAAAATTATAAAAATTATATGTTTAATAATTAAAATTTACAGTTAAAAACAATAAAAATATATATTAAAAAAACTAAATAATCTTAAATTTAATTTGTTTAGGTTTTAGGATTAGAATTTAAAGTTTAAGGTTTATAATTTAAGGACCAATAAATGAACATTATTGATAAGTCAATATTTTTCTTTTTGTTTAAAATTAACATCCTAATTATTGAATTTTTATTTGTATTTATTTTATTATTAATTATAAATAATACATATATCAATTTCAAACTCAATAAATTGTTAGATAACCTTGATCATACATGTACTAAGAAATAGAAAGATTTTTGAAAAAAAACAAAAAAGGAAAGAAAAAAAAACCAATAACTAAACTAATAATTGTAGATCTATATTTTTAAATTTTTTAATAAATATATTGCCATTTGAGAGACTTGAACCAATTTTTTTTTATATATAAATGTGAAGTTGTTACTAATTAAATTTGAATACGATTGATAAAATAAAGTTTATAAATCTAAAAATATGTAAAAAATACTTCAACAAAACATACTAAAAAGTCGTAATAGTTGAGTCTATGGAAAAAATAAGTTAACCAAAATTAATATTATTTAATTAAAAATACATAAAAATGTAGGATAATTTTAATAAAATGAAAAACAGAATTAAGAAAACAAAAGAGAGTAGTCCCTCCTACTAAGGAATCTCAAATTAGAGAATAGAAAGGAAATAAAGTTTTGATTGAAAGGTAGAAAAACTTATGACACCACGAGGATACATTTCCGAGACAAATGTACACATTTGATATTTTTTGAAAAAACAAAAAGATTATAAAGCATTTCTTATAATTAAATAAATTAAATGATACTATTTATCTAATTTAATGATCACTCCATTAAGAATTAAAAAAATAAAATAAAAATATTTATTGTGGAACTCCGATCCAATACTTCATGACCACAATCAATTTTCCATAACAATTAATGCTTACGTTCCTTTGTCTCTAGTTTCTCTCCTCCTTTGTCTAGTGCTCCTAACATTTCGTGAACTCGCCGGAATCCTATTAGAATTCCGGCGTAAAGCAACAATCAAATCAACAAAAGCACTTAGAATAAACTTATATGACTTCTTTTCATTTAGGTTCAAGTAACAAAACAAAAGCTCTTCCATAAATTTCCAATCAACGCCATCATGATTCCTGAGACGAGCTTCAACCATTTGCAGCATGGAACGTCGAAAATCGTCATATGGACTCGGAGAATACCTCAACAAAGCAATGCAATTATCATCCGTAAGCGTGACCTCATTATTAGAATTCCTTAACATTAAGTCATTGAGGGTTGTGGTCGAGGTTGAGCTTGATCCGGCTACATCTTCAGAACTGGCCGTTATACTGAACCGGGCTTCGTCCATAAGCGATCTTGACAACCCGAGGTCCACGAAGAACCGGTTGGAGTCCCGAAGATCAGGTGGTGGACTCATATTGAACCGAGGGGGATCAAACAAAATCCCACCTGGCGACTTTTCTACAACGACTTTGTCACGAAGCTCGTTCCCTTTTTCGGAAATATTATTATCATCTTCCTCATCATTGTCTTTTATATAAAGGGACTTGAAATTCTCAAAGAGGAAACGATCTATATCGGCGAGTGTAGCCGAATCATGACGATGATTATCATCATTGGTTTCAAAATTAATATTTTGGTTGCTGTCAATAGCAAAGGATAGGGTTCTGGGGTGTTTGCAATTTGAGAGGATCCACTTTTTTGAGGATGAGAAGGAGTTTGAAGAGAAATGGCGGAGAGGGATACGGGTTGGTTTTTTTATCTTGGAGACGTAATCTTGGAGGTTCTTCGGCATTTTGGCTACTAATAAGATAAGATATGATATGATGGGATATATTTTAGTGATAAAATGGAGTGGTTTAAATAGTAAGGAGATATAGTAACATATATGAGATATAAATGGTATGAAAGGAAACGCTTTAATTAATTTGTTTATATAGTACTGCATTCATTATCCATATAGGAGCAGTGATTAATTTGTTGACTAATTAATTTCTTAGATATATATTTTCACCATATTTGCTAGTTCTTTGAATCTAATTAATGAGATTTTTTTATTAAATGTCGGTTTATTCTAATGAAGTCATTTCCTAATTTATGTATGGGTGGGCATATGGTTACACCATTTTTTGTTGTGTCTGTAAAAATATTCTTAAAATTTATTTAATTGATATAAAAAAAATGTATTAAAAATAAAATAGTGTTTTCGTTAATTTCTATTAACAAAAAAAAAAAAGAAAAACTGGTATGATAATAACCCTATTCTTTATTTATATCAATTTCCGAAGAGTAAAGAATGAGAATCAGTTAATCATTTTTTTCAAGGAAGAGTAGGTTTTCTTTAAAGAAATGATAATATTTTTGAAATATTTAGCTAAAATTTTTAGAAAATTGTGTTGAAAAAAAGACAATTTTCATGACCATATTGCAAAAAAAAAAAAAAATGTGTATGGATTTTTGTGTTAATGTTTCCAACCAATTTTACAAATGTATAGTTGGGTATATAAATGGATGAAAAGTAAATGTATAAAATAATCAAGTGCTCTTAAAAAAATAAGTATATTGGATAATTTTCTCTTATTGGAATCGATTTGTCTTAGATATGTAGTGAGGGATATCTTTGTATTGAATTATACATACAAATTACACCAACCAAAAAAAAAAAAAAACAATTAATAATCAAATTACTAGCGGTAAACCAGTACTATATTCAAATACTGTCTTATGTGTTATACACCGATAATAGAAAATAACATTTAATTAATTTGATTGAATTGAATTCAACCAGATCTAACGTATTTTACAAATAAATATAAATTAAACAAATTTTTAACTACCATTTTTCTAAAGTGAAATGGTTTTTAATTTTTTTTTACATATTTTTATGAAAATTATACGCACATATAATACGTCATAAATATGATTGAAATTTTCATATAGGTATATGTATGATTGTTTTTAAAATATGGAAATGAAAAGTTATTTAAGTTTAATTGTTTTTAAAATATAAAAATGGAAAATTATTTAAGTTTAATATTATTTTCTAAAAATATATATTAATAAATTTAAATAATATTGAATAGTTGTTTTTTTATGAATTAGTAGTGGTAAGGTAATTGCTCAAAAGAAAAAAAAAATGAAAAAGGTTTTGATAAATATGAGAAAAGATAATTTTAGAAGAGTTTGTATTGAATTGGTTGTTAAGGTTCACTTATATGAGTAGTAGACAAAGGTATTGACAAAGTGATTTCTCAAAAGAGAACAAATGAAAAGGCTTTGAAGTAAAGATGATTTTAGAAGATCTTATATTGAATTGGTTACTTAACTTCACTTACATGAGTATATATAGATGAAGAAGTAGGTTCTATATGATTCCATTTACTTGCTTTAATTATTAATTCTAGAATTGTTCAAAAGATTTACTTAGGGTCCAAGGCTATCTAGAATTATCCATCCAATCCTAATAAAATATTTCACTTTTTCTCTATGCACTTCTAGACATATTCAAAATATATTTTATTCTAAAACATTTGAAGACTATTCTAGAGAATTTAATATCAATCTCTATTACTCATCCTTGATATTAATTTCCGTTACTCTAATCATTTCCCATAATAACTAGAATTTCACTCGAGGTAGTGCTTTCGTGAAAATGTCAACTTTTTGATCCTTTAAATTGCAGTACTTGAGTTCAATTTCTATGTTGACTTTTGCTTCTATGATGAAGTGATACTTTATAGTTATGTATTTTGTTTTGACGTGGAATATTGGATTCATTATCATTTCTATAATCGACTTACTATCACAATACATTTATATAGCGTCTTCTTGTGATTTTCTCTTATCTTCAAGAATTTACTTCAACCATTTTATTTGACTTGTAGCAAGAGTCATTGTAATGTACTCTTCTTCAGCGATTATGCTATATTGTTTGTTTTTTTTTTGAAATATGCCTAAGAAAATACCCCTAAGCCCAATATGAATGTATAGCCAAATGTACTTCTCATGTCATCAACATATCCGACCAAATCACTCTTAATGTATCGAACTAGCCTTGAACTTGGTAATGACTTGTACCATATTCCATAGTTCTTTGTTCCTTATAGATACCTAAGATCCACCTTGCTACTCCATAGTGAATTTTTGTAGGACATTACATGAATCTTGATAGTAGGCATGCCTTGCTACCATCGGATATAGAAGACTTCAAAGTTACAGGCTATCTACTTTTGGAAAGCCATCTTCTTTTTTTAAGGCTTTGATATTGTCGAGTGGAGTTGCAAAAATCTTACACCCACTCATTTTAAACACCTTGATGAGACTTTTTGTAAATTTATTCTGTAAGATGGAAATCCCATAATTACTTTATCTAACTCTAATTTCAAGGAAGTGGTGCATCAATCCTAAGTCAAGCATCTTGAATGTCTTCATCATTTCGTCCTTGAACTCTATGATTATCATTTTCATCATCACATTTATTGTAGATAAGATCATCCACATAAGTGTGGTTTAATGAATGTTTTGTACCTTGGTTCTTGGTGTACAATATTGGTTCGCTTTTACTCCTTTTGAGGCCTTGTTGTATAAAATGACTATCAATTATGCTATACCAGACTCTAGAAGCTTACTGTAATCTGTATAGTGTTTTATTTAACTTAAGGATCTTTGCACCACATAAACCCTTCAGGTTGTTCCAAATATATCTTCTCTTCAATAAAGCTATTAAGAAATATAAACTTCACATTTAGTTGATATATCCTCTACTTCTTTTGAGCGATGAGTGTTAATAGTGCTATAATAGTATCTAAGCGTACAACTAGAGAAAAAGTCTTGTTGTAGTCTAAATTTTTGCGAGTATCCTTTAGCTACTATTCACACCTTATGTTTATGAACTAATCTCTCAGAGTTAAGTTTGGTCTTGTATATCCACTCAACTTCAATGACCTATTTTCCTTTTGGTAGATTGACTAACTCATATGCTTCATTTTTTTATCATCTTTATTTTTTATTCCATACTTTTACCCATGTTTCTTGTTTCAAAGCTTCTTCAAAATTTTCTATCTCCATAACAGTTATGTTGAAGTCTCATAAATCTTTGATAAAGGTCTTATCCTTCTTGAGGAATACTTCAAAGATGATTATTCTTAATAAACAAGTTCTTATCTCATTGGGACTTCTTCTCCTACTTAAACATCTTGTAGTTGTGTGAAAATATCGAAGTTTGAATTTCTTTCATCTTCTTTATTTTCCTAATTGTCTTAGCATTTTCATCAAACTCAACATCGTAATTATTGATCATATTCTTCGATTCTAAGCTATAAATACGATATCCCTTGGATTAAGTGTTATAGCCTAACAACATTCCTTTTTTAGTCTTCTCATCTAGCTAACTCCTCTATACTTATGAAACATGAACATGTCATATGCATCTGAAGACTTTGAGATGTTTTACTGAAGGCTTTTGGCGACTCCAAGCTTCAATAAGAGTCTTCTTTGGCATTATTTTAGTTGGAAACCTATTGAGAAGATACACTGTTGTGTATATAGCTTCTACTAAAGAGGTCTTAGGAAGGTTTTTATCCATTAGCATTGTTCAAGCCATATCTATCACTATTATACTTTTCCTTTTAGATACTCCATTTTGTTGTGGAGCATATCCAACAGTGAGTTGATGCTCAACTCCTTTATCTTCACAAAACTTGTTGGAAATGTATTATTTTTCACGATCACTTCTAATAGTCTTCCATTAGCTACCACTCTGTTTCAAAAAAACAATTTTTAACTTCTTAAATGTATCGAAGACTTCTAATCTTTCTCGTAGAAAATACACCAATGTAATTCTAGTATAATCATCAACAAAGAGAATGAAGTACCTACTTTGGTTATGAGATGGAGTGAACATTGGGTCGTAAACATCTGTATGGACACACTCTAGTGTTTTTTTGGTTCTTCATGCCTTGTTTGTCAGAAAATGTTGCTGATGTTACTTGCCTTGTAGACAACCTTTATAATGCCTTCTTTAACTTCTATAATTGGTAAGTCACACATCATTTTTTTTTTGTGTTGTGTCTTTAAGGCATGAAAGTTGAAGTGCCCAATTTTTTTGTGCCAAAGCCATGAGTCATCCATATGTGCCTTTATGACTATCTCACTTACTTTTATTATCAATAAATTTTCATCTTTCTTATCATAGATTATGCATGAATCTTATTCAAATTGAAGCAAATGTCCTTTCTCAATCATTTGACCCTTGCTAAATAAGTTTTGGTTTATGGAAGGGACTAATAGTACATCACTTATGTACTTTTTTCCTTTCCTTATTTGGATAGCAATTGTTCCTATCCTTGTAACCTTGATATCTTCTCCACTCTTAATCTTGACTTTTGTTGTGATTTTATTAAGATTGTAGAAGATGCTTTCATCTTTTGTCATGCGGTTATTGCAACCACTATCTATATATCTTATATCTTTTTATTCTTCATTAGAAGCTTGATAACTGTATTTTATATAGTTATTTTTATCTATTTTATTAATTATAATTGCTATGTTCTTCGTATTTTTTGTTAATTTTAGTTTAATAAATTAGTATTTATTGTTTTTTATATATTTTAAGAAAATTAAATAATTTGTATAGAAAATATACTTAATTGAAAATTAATGTCCAAAAATATAATTTCAAATAAAAGAGTGTTTAATTGCAATTTATAAAAGTCAAAAATATAATTTAAATTAAAATCGAGCTTAATTTTAATTATTAAAAGTTTCAAATTTAATTTAAATTAGAAAAGGGCATAATTGTAATTAAAGAAAGTTTAAAATGTAATTTGAATTAAATTTGTGGGTCAAAATATAATTAATTAAAGTCTAAATTTCTACGCAGGTGAGAAGAAGCCACACACCCTAATCCACGCGCGAAACGTGGACCGTCCGATCAGAGAAGAAATGGCTATGATTCGCGCATCTCTATCACACCCGACCAACTCGCGTGGGCGCACATTCTATCTTTCACGTGGCTCGGTGCTCGAGTAGGGCCCACCTGTCGCGTAGGCCGACATGCAGATGGACCCATGTGTTTGACGCGTCCAACCGCTGCCCCCCACGTTTTGCGCGCCTTTACTCCCGTACGCTGATCTCTGCGTGCAATTGGATCTTCAGCGAATGAAATGCTTCCACGTGTCCGCACTAATCCTTGTAGCGAATCAGAAGCCGACACGTGGCAGCATGAATTTAAAAAATGAGCAGCAACGCGCACGTTCCACATTTTTCGTTTTCGATACAATTTTATGTTTTCGATACCATTTTTTGTCCCCCACGCATATTAATTAATTAATTTCTCCACACATATCTGTCCCTGTGCGTGTATAAAAAAAATATTTTTTAATGTATTGTTTTTTTATAAATTTGATGTTATAAATAGGGGATAGGATGAGAGAGTAAAAAAGTTTTGAAGAGTTTAATTTTTGAGATTTTTTTGTATTGTTCGGTTCTGGACAGTGAAACACGCAAAAGCCATTTTTGGCTTCTGTTGTGTTCTATGTGTGCCAAATATTTTGCGTCAAGAGATGTTTTAATTTTCCTTCTTCTTCATCTAATTTTTCCTTAAATTGTTGTAATTTTTATTTTAAATTTATGAAGTAATTTAATTTTTCTAGGGTTGCATTTGATCTAAATTTATGAAGCTTTTATTTTAATTATTTTTGAACGATTTATAAGACGTTTGAGTTGTTTATTCTATTTTGTGCTTATTGCTTTTGGTTATTTACGAATTTTATCAAATGATCCGTGACACATAAATAAACTTGGAAGATGCATTTTTGTGTATATTGCTCATAGATAGAATAACATGTATGATGAAGGATATGAATATACCCTAATTGTATGTGTGGTCATTTGAGAACTTAGAACGTAATGAATCTTGGTGAATTTAATTCTTATACGAAAATAGTGAATTAATTTAACGATGTGTGTTTATACGGAGCTTAGAAGAGATGTATGAATAAAATTAGAAGTTTTCGGTTGACAAATTAAATGTACTAAAAAAATATAAATTAAGAGAAAATAACATGATTTGAGTTGATTAATTTGATGAAAAATTGCAATCCTAGATTTCTTTTTATTTTGTTATCAAAATCTTTTCTTAAATTTGTTACAATCAACGATCGTTTTGGATAAAATCAGAGAGAGATAATTTTAGTACTCAACAAACTGTAGTAACAAATCTCCGTGGGAACGATAACTTACTTATCAAATATTATTACTTGTGACCGTGTATACTTGCACGTTTTATGTTCTCCAAAAGAGACAACAAGTTTTTGGCGCCATTAGAAGCTTCATTAACATAGAAAATATGATTTTCACTATCTTTTTCTTCCATGAAGTTAGCATGCTTGCTTGTTTTGAGTCTATAAGCTTTTTCTTCATGTTCATTTTTCTTGTAGTATTGACACTGTAATTTTTCTTTGGACCAACAATCTTTTTCTAAGCGACCTTTTCTTTTGCAAACGCCACAAAGAGAGTTGTTTTCTTTGTTTGATCTTTGTTTTTCTTGGGCTTTTCTATTTTTGGAATTTTTTTAAAATTTTCTCCCACCTTCTTTTAATTTTTGAGATCGCATATTAACTTTACATTGAATGACACTCTATACTTAGTCTTCATCATGTCTACTTCAACATTTTTCATATACTTCTAAAGAGTCCATTAATTCTGTAGCCATCAAGGTTGATAGATCTTTTATTTCCTCAATAGCTATAACTATTGGATCATATTTTTCTGTACGACCTATGAGGATTATTTCTACAACTTTCAAGACTCTCAATTGATTTACTGTTTCCTTTATTCTTGAATAATAATCTTGTGCAATCTCATTTTCTTTCATTTTAATATTTTCAAAATTTCTTCTTAAAGATTATAGTTTGATGGCAGATACCTTTTCATTTCTTCGAAACTCATTCTATAATATATCTCAAGCTTCCTTAGATGTAATAACTCCAATAATTCTTGGATATATTTCATCAACCATAACTTGTTGTATAGCGAATAAGACGACTTGAGAACTCTTCTGCTCTTTTCCCTTCAACTTTTTATTTTAGGTTGCATTTAGCATGAAATTGTCATTTAGGACAGTATATCCCTCATTGACAATTCCACAAATCTTGAGAATGAAAAAAGGTTCTCATTTTAATAGCATAAAAATCATAAATTTCTCTACGAAAGATTAGTAGGGAATACTTAAGCAGATAATGTTTTCGACCATTATGTTACATGAGAGGAGTAACTTAACGTCAAATAAATAATGAACAACACTTTGATATCGTCATTGGTCTTTAGAATATAGAAATGAAAAGTTTTTTAAATTAAATAATATTTTTTAATGTTTAAAAAAATTCTATAATATTAAATAGTTGAATATTTAATTTTTTTGATTTAGTATTAGACAAATTAGTTGCTCAATTGAAAAAGGCCTGTGAGAGAAGATGATATTATAAAAGATTGTATTTAATTTGTTACTCAACTTTGGGTATACATGTGTACTAAGTAAATATGCTTTACACAATTTAACTTACTTGTTTTAAGCAATTCTAAATATATTTTATTTTAAGACATTTATAACTAAAAAATTTAACATCAATTTTTATATTTATAAAATAATATAAAATTGAATTAAATTATAAATATTAATATATATAAATAATAATTTGTGTGTTTTAATTCACCCTTTTTATTATTTTCCAAATCTCAAGATTACCGGTCAAACAAACAATTTAATTGGTTTATCTCGTTGTATTTCACCCTTTTTATTATTTTCCATATCTCAAGATCAGCAGTCAACAAACAATTTAATTGGTTTATCTTGTAAAAAATGATCGACTCCCTTTACCGACTTACAAATTTAATACATTTTTTTTCCCCATCAAGCAAGTGGTTTTGCTTAATCTCTTTTGTGGTTTGCTTAATCTCTTTTGTTTAAAAAAAAAGACAAGTGGTTTGCTTACGTCCTAGCATTTGAAAAGCACCCTGATTGAAGGATTGAAATACTGATCATCAGATATTTTGGTATTATAATTGTTAATTTATTTTCATAAAAAGAAATGGAAATTGTTTTTATAGTCCAACATTATATAGTCTCTTACCATATTAAGTTATTTATTTTTGAAACGAGTTTTAACATTTGTGTTTTAAGAACCTTTCGAATAATTCGCAGAAACCACATGTCGTATGAAGGAATTTGGTAGCAGAAATACCGAACAGAGGAGAACAAAAAGGACCCGTACGTAGGGTCTGAATCTGAAGATCTATTAAGATCAAAGAAAGACGAAGGAGAGATAGAGAGAGAGATGTCGACAATGATAAGCAGAGAAGAGAGAAGGAGGAGAATAATGGAGAGTGGGTCAGATCGGTTGGCACTAATTACAGGGAAAATAAAAGATATACCACCTGGCTCACCTCCACCATCTCCATCTTCTTTAAACAATAGTCCTCAGCATCCATTGCGTACCCGCTCTTTTCCTAATCAACCTTCTTTCCTTCAGAATCGTCATCGCCACTCTGATTCCCAACCCACTCTCCCTCATCGCCTTCATGGTATCTATTTCCCTTCCCTTCCCTTATTTTTTCATTTTTCTTTTTCTTATTCTTAACGTGATAATATTCTTAGGGATCCTCATATAGCTAATTTAGATGTATTAAAACCTTTATGGTTAATTTTGATTTGGTTTCTATACGCTTATGGAGATTAACCGGAGGCAATTTTGAATTATATATATATATCACGAATATTTTGGATACAGCATGATGGAATTAAGATTAAATCAGAGAGAGATTATTTCATTGACTAGTGTTGGTGTATGATAGAATATACAGCATTGGATAATTAATACAATATATATCCTATTTTTTAAATGTCAAAACAAAATTATGATAATTTATTGGTTTGTAGTTTATTATTCTATGACTCATGTATGTTTTGTGGCGTTTGAAACTAGTTTTCTAATTTTGCTTTTTTTAAAGAAAAGAGAAACTCGTTCAGTGATTTCTAAAATATGAACACATAATACAGAAAAACTTGTTTGGTAAACTATGTTATATGATATGTTTTTTTATTTTTCTATTTAATGTTCATTTTTTTCTTCTTATATTCTAAATTTTTATTCAACTCTATTGAGAACGACGATAGAGATGTTGAAGTATGATTTGGAATTTAATTGTGAAAGTTCTCAAATAAGAAAACAAAAAACAAGTTTTGAAAGCTTCTTTTTTCAAGTTCTAGAATTATGCTAAAAAGTAGAACACATTTCCAATTAAAATGAAAACCGAAAACAGAACTAGTTACTGAACAATATTAAACTCAAGAGTTTAGGTTCGAACACAGAAAACATAACTTGTTACAAAATAAGTCCTTAGCTATAAGGATATATAATAGCCTAAGTAGGTTGTTGTAGAGTCAATTCTCAAGATTCAGTAATAGTGTTCTTAAAAATATATTAGTTCAGTTAAACTAATATTGTTTATGTAGAGTTCCTCTCATTGGTTTCTCTGGTAATTCAGTGTGTTCAGACCACAAAGAAGATGATGAGGATGGTATTGATCCATCATCACCTGCAATTCGTGATATCCACGAAGTGGTTTCAAAGAAAAATAATGATTCTGACATTAACACGAACAACATCGATGAACTTCATGATATATCAAGCAACAAAAATACAGACTTTGTAGTACAAACAGATGATAATGGAGACGAGAAGACAAAAGAAGAGAGGAATATCAATTCAGAAGAAAGAAGATCATCAATAGTTCAAAAACCACAAATTGATAAAGAGCTTTTCACCTCAAAAAGATTAAATTCCTGCATTATAGCTTCTCAGAATACACGCATAATTTCAACTCTGATAATAGCTTTGTGGGCAGTGTCTTCTTATACTGATTGTCCATTTTTTGGAAGAAATATACTGATATCAGAAAGTACTAGTGCTATGACAAGGAGTCCTCTTTACCTTCTATTGATAACTGATATCACAATTGTCCTTCTATGGTTATATTTTGACAAGTTAAGAGGCTTTGCAGAATTGGAGGAAGAAGGAGATCAGGAGCCTCTGGATCATCATGAAAATTGGGAATTAGCAGTTAAGCTTTTGGAGAGAGGATTGGTTATTTACCAGGCTGTTCTTGGAGCTTTTATAGATTTTAGTGTTTATGTAGTGGTGGTAGTTTGTGTCATCTCTTTGATTCTGTAGCTTTTAATTTATTGCTTAAGTGGTTTAATTTTGTAGCTCTTGGGATCACTCTAGTTTTTCAACAGACATTTCCAATTAGCAATTTTGTGATCTAATTCAATCTATTTTATTCATTTAGTTTTGTAAGTTAAATCAAATATAATCTCAGTTGTTCTATGATGCTGTCTATGAAATAATGCATTATATCTTTTAATTTTCTGGGTGGGAACTGTTAAAATAATGGCGAAAACAAATGAGGCACAAAACCGAATATTAAATAAACCCTATATTCATTTTTCATATATATATATATTAACTTATTCTTTCTCGCGTTGAGAAGCTGAACAGAGAACAACTAAGCTGCCGCCATTGTTTTTTGCTGAAAAAGAAAAAAATATCCAGCTGCTGAAAAAAAACAGAAAAAAAGGCAGCGAGAGACAAAGCTTCTATTTTGGTCTCAAATCACCATCAGCCGTACGACCTCCACCCTCATTCGAACCTCTCCTTCTGTCCGACGAGCACATCATTTTCTGACCACCAAAGCAGTTTCTCCGTCCAGCACAGATCTGCTCTAGTGGCTTGCTAACGACACTGTTAATTTCTTCTTCCTGTGTAGACACAAGCTGTTTGCCACCATTCGTACAATCGTTTGTTGTATAAACGGCTGTGTGATATGTTATATATAAAATTACAGTAATATTTGATTTAATAACAAGTTTATTAATTTATTTTGTTATATATTATTAATAAATTAAAAAGTTATTTTAAGGGTATATTTTGTGAAGTTTTCTGAAAATTAGTGTTTGTATCTCCATTTGATTATTTGTAAAAAATTTCTCTGTGTGTCGTTGTAAGTGGAGTAGAATTTTTACATTGAAAAATTAAACCACTTAAATCATTGTGTGTCATTTACTTTCTCACTATTTATTATTTTGTTTTTAACCATTATTATATATTTATGCAACAAAAATTAGATTCAAACTTTGATTTCGTAAGTGTTAATTTATAATAAATTAGTATCAGAACATTGAGTTATTCTGTTATTTATTGGAACTAATCAAGTTTACTCTTTTGGATTTATTTGGAGCTTTTGGTTATCTGATTGGTTTCATATTTTCTGAGTTATGTTTCTATTTATTTAATATTGGTTTTTGTGTCATGACGTAAAAATACAAAATTGAGAAATTTAATGGTAGGAATGATTTCAGTCTATGACGAATGAAGATGTGAGTCGTATTAGTTAAAGAATGACTCGTTAAGACACTTGAAAGCAAAGATAAATTATCCGAAAAATTGACTGATGAAGAAAAAGTTGCATTGATGAAAAATGCTCTTAGTTCAATTGGAGAATTTGTATATAAACAAGTCTCTAACAAGTCGGTTATATTTGAAGCATTCTTTGTATACATTCAGAATGTCAGAAGTTACACCTTTACACGATCACCTTGATGAATTTACTAACATTATTTTTGATCTAAAAAATGGTGGTGTTAAGATTGATGATGAGGATCAAGCCTTAGTTCTATTATGTTTTTTACCTCACTCATTTGAATATTTTGTTGATACTATGCTATATAGGCAAGATACTATTTCTTTGGAAGATGTCAAAGCAGCTTTGAATTCCAGAGAGTTAAAGAAAAAAGGTGTCGACAAGCAATAATGATAATAGTAGTGGTTTATTTGTCACATGTAGAAATCAAGAAAAAGACATAAGCAATAATAGAGGTAAGTCTAGATCCAAATCTAAAAAAAGAAAAGATAAATGCAACTGTTGCCGTTTTAGGAAGGGTACTGAAAAGTAAATTGTTTGAAACTCAAAGGTAAAGAAAAATCTACCACAACGCCTTTTGATACTAATGATGTTGTTGGTGTTGCAGATAGTTCTGGTTGCGATGGTGAAAATATTCTATGAGTATCTATTAGTTTTCCTAGAAATGTTTGGATTCTTGATTCGGGTTGCACTTACCATATGTGACGCAGTAGAGACTGGCTTGCTTTTTATTAGTGTATTGATGAGGGTGTTGTTTTGATGGGAAACAATATGTCTTGAAAGGTTGTTGGTATTGGTATTGTTCGAATTAAGATGCATAATGATATTGTTAGAACTTTGAAAGATGTTCACCATGTTCGAGATTTGAAAAAGATCTTGATATCTTTGGGTACTCTTGATTTACAAGACTACAAGTATGTAGCTAAAGGTGGAGTTTTAAGAGTTTGTAAGGGTGCTCTTGTTGTTATTAAAGTGCAATTGTCGCGTGGTCTCTATATGCTTCAGGATAGCACTATTATTGGCAGTATTTCAGTTTCGCCCTTATTAGATCAAGATTCAGATACTACTCGATTATGTCATATGCAACTTGGGAATATGAGTGAGGCAATGATGTCTATTTTGAGCAAGCGGGATTTGCTTAGTGGTCAGAAAACTGGGAAGCTTGATTTTTGTGGGCATTGTGTCTATAGAAAGCATCGAAGAGTCAATTTCAGTACATCCATCCATAAAACAAAAGGTATTGTTGATTATATTCATTCAGATCTTTAGGGTCCTTCTCGTGTTGTGTCTAAGGGTGGTGCCCGATATATGTTGACTTTTATTGATGATTTCTCCCGTCATATTTGGGTGTATTTTCTGAAGAATAAGAATGACGCGTTCTCAAAATTTTTCAAATTCAAGGCTTGTATAGAAAATCAAAAAGGCAAGATAATTAAGCATTTGAGAACTGATAATGGTTTGGAATTTTGTGATAGTTAGTTTAATGAGTTATGTGAAAGAAATGGCATAGTAAGACACTACACTATGTGTCATACACCACATCAAAATGGAGTAGCAGAACATATGAATAAGATTCTCTTAGAAAGAGCTCGTTATATGCTCTTTCAAGCTGACTTGGGCTAAAGCTTGTAATCATGCTTGCTATTTGGTGAATCAGTCTCTATCAACTGCAATTGAGTTAAAGACTCTGTTTGAGGTATTCTTTGGTACTCTTGCTAATTATTTTGATTTGAAAGTTTTTGGTTGTCCTGCTTATGCTCATGTTAATGATGGTAAACTTGAGCCTAAGGCATTGAAATACATATTTTTGGGATATCCTCTGGGGTGAATGGTTATAGATTATGGTGTGTTGAACCCAAGTTACCTAAATTTTTTGATTAGCAAAAATGTTAAGTTTGATGATTTTTCCATGTTGGAAAAGAAAAAAAGAGTTTATTGTTGCAGGTAAAGACCACGGTGTTAGTGAACAAGTAGAGCTTGAGAGTGGAGCTCCTAGTTACGTGCAATAGGGCACTTTAGATCAACCATCTATGGATGAGATAAATGATTCTACTCATGATGTAGCAGAAGAGTAACATGAGCAACCGGATAGTATCGCTAAAGGTAAAGGAATAAGAGAGATTCGATGCCCTTAGAGGTACGCAGATGCAAACTTAGTTTCTTTTGCATTATCTGTGGTAGAGTCTATTGAGATGCATGAATCTTCTAGTTATCATGAAGTTTTCACTTGTGATGAGTTTGTTTAATGGTTAGTTTCTATGAATGAAAAGATTGAATCACTTTATAAGAATCATACTTGGGAATTAGTGAAACCGCCTAAGGGTCAGAAGATAGTTGGAAACAAATGGGTCTTTAAGAAAAAAAAAGGTATACTTGAGGTTGAAGCAGCTAGGTTCAAGGCACGTGTTGTTGCAACGAGCTATTGTCAGAAGAAGGGTATTGAATTCAATGAAGTATTTTCACTTGTTGTGAAACATAGCTCTATTCGTGTGTTGCTTGCTATGGTTGCATTATTTGACATGGAATTAGAACAACTTGATGTCAAGACAACCTTCTTATATGATATACTTAAGGAACAAATATACATGTGTCAACCAAAGGGGTTTGTTGTTCCACGTAAGTAAGATCATGTTTGTTTATTGAAAAAGTCTTTATATGGGTTAAAGCAATCCCTTAGGCATTGGTATAAACAGTTTGATTCTTTTATGATTGATCATGGTTACTCTAGGAGTGATTATGATAGTTTTGTTTATCATAAAAGATTCCATGATGATTCATCCATTTATTTGTTGCTTTATGTTAATGACAGGTTTATTGCTTTTAAGAATAAGTTAGAGATTCAAAAATTAAAGTCTCAACTTAGTGGTAAGTTTGAGATAAAAGATTTGGATGCAACGAAGACAAAATTTTGGGCATGGAAATTTATAGGGATAGACAAGCGGGCAAACTTTATTTGACTCAGAAAAGTTATATTGAAAAAGTTCTTGAACGCTTTGGTATGAAAGAGTCTAAACCTGTGAGTACGTCGTTAGTTGTGCATTTCAGGTTTTCTTTGGATTTTTCACCACAGTCATAAGAAGAATAGTGATACATGTCTCAGGTTCCATATGATAGTGTTGTTGGTAGATTGATATACGATATGGTTTGTACTCGTCCAAATATTTCACATGAGTTAATGTTATCAGTAGATATATGTGTAATCCTGGTAAGGGTCATTGGCAAGCAGTGAAATGGATACTTCGGTATTTGAGAGGTACATCTAATTTTGGTTTGCAGTATTATTGGTTATGTGGACTTCGATTATGCTGGTGATTTGGATAGAAGATCTCTGATAGATTATGTCTTCACTCTTTCTCATTGTGGCATTAGGTAGAAGGCTATTTTACAGTCTACAGTTGCTTTGTCTACGACAGAGGCATAATATATGACAGCAGTAGAACCAGTGAAAGAAGCTATTTGGCTTAGAGGTTTGGTCTGTGATTTGGGTTTACAATAGGATATTTCTGTTATATTTTGTGATAGTCAGAATGTGATATACTTGACCAAAAATACTATGTATCATGAAAGAACCAAACATATTGATGTCAGATATCACTTCGTTCGTGACATTGTATTTCAAGGTGCTATTATTTTCAATAAGATAGTTATTACAAAGAATCCAGCTGATATGTTAACCAAACCAGTTCTATTTAACAAGTTCAAGCATTGTTTAGATTTGATTGATATTTGCGGAAGATGATCACCCTTCGAGGCTTTCGACGACGATTATTTGGCAATCTAAGGCATTCCATATGAAGAGCATGTTTTTATTTTAATTTTAAACCAAGGTGAAGATTTATTAAAATAATGACCCAAAACAAATGAGGCCCAAAACCCAATATTAAATAAACCCTATATTCATTTGTCATATATATATATATATTAACTTATTCTTTCTTTGCGTTGATAAGCTCAACAGAGAAGAACTAAGCTGCTTCCATTGTTTTTTGTTGAAAAGAAAAAAATTATCCAATTGTTGAAATAAATAGAAAAAAGGTAGGGAGAGACAAAGCTTCTATTTTGGTCTCAAACCACCAAGAGCCGCACGACCTCCACCCTCATTTGAACCTCTCCTTATGTCCGACGAGCACAACATTTTCTGACCACCAAAGCAGCTTTTTCCATCCAACATAGATTTGCTCTAGTGGCTTGTTGACAACACTATTAATTTCTTCTTCCTCTGTAGACACCAGCTGTTTTCCACCATTTATGCAATGGTCTGCTGTATAACGGCTGCATGTGATATATATAAATTTATAATAATATTTGATTTAATAGCAAGTTTGCTAATTTATCTTACTATATATTAACAGTAAATTATAGAAAGTTATTTTGTTAGTGTATTTGAGTTTTTAGTATATTTTATGAAACTCTCTGAAGATTGATGTTTGTATTTCTATTTGATTATTAATAGATTTTTTCAGAATGTGTTATCGTCAGTAGTAATTATTTTTTATATTGAAAAGTTAAAACACTTAAATCATTGTATGTTATTTATTTTATCACTGCTTATTATTTTATTGTTAATCATTATTATATATTTCAGCATACCTTCGATTACAGGAAGAACCATAAACTGAATGAGAAGCTAGTAAAAGAAATATATCATCATATATCACTTCTTGTATTAGGAACACACTTCATCAACTTAAATTCAAATGTTTTATTTTTGGTGCGCCACTTAGCCACTAAAAATTGAAATGAAGAATTGATCTCGTTTAATCATATAAAAAAAGCATAAATCCCACACAAGATTCCCTACTTTATAAAAGAGGAGTAATTGTATTGCACTACCTAATTTTGTTGTTCCTCCTGCCTTGGCATTGAGCAGATTTTCATCAAATGAATTTTTTTTGCAGAGGCAACAAAATTGCATTATGAAAATATCATTACCCACAACAAAATACATCCATGCTAATCAATAAGGTAGAAATGTGGAGCCAAAAGATATAAAGGCCAATAATAAGTTACAATCATTATACAAGGGGAAGAAATCCTAACTGTGCATAAGGCTATGCTTTTAAGAAGCAGAGGTTGGATGTACTTGAAAATCAAACTAGGACAACTGATTACAAATTGCATCGAGAACAGAGTAAAATTTACTAGCGTAAGATTGAAATGACTATGTTGTATGGCTGGAGCAGTGGCCTCAGATTAGTGTTCTATTATTGTACTGAATCTGCCACATCTCAACATTGTTACCTGCGTCGTACTCACTTAAGTATTGAAGAATTGTTATAATGTCCATGCGCTTGCCCACAAAGCAAGGTTTTGACGGAATTGAGGATCTACACACTCCGCAGCACATTCATAAATGGAAAAAGATTAAGAACCACTCACAATTGAATGTGTCACAACACAAACATACCTCCATCCTGCTGATAACTTAGGAAATGTGATTAACCATTCGCCACAACTTAGATCAACAATGCTAAAGTTGTAGCGCTTTTCTAATGCTAAGTATAACACATGAGGAACAAGTAATGATGCAGGATTCCCTTTGTAGAGAGTGGGGTAGCGTCCACTCTATATGACTGGAAATTGTTCGTTTTACTTTATAATTATAAATTTAACAAATCCACGATCATGACTTGACAACACAACGAGACCTCACAATTTTACTTTTTTATTGAGAAATCTCAAAATGTGTCATACCATATAAGAGAAGACATCACTTGCAAGCACAACGTTACTTAGCTTTCTAAGCAATATAAACATGTGCAGACACACTGTATTATACACCCCATATTTAAGGAGTCTTACATCCTCATAAAAACGCAAGTTCACATAGCCTAGTAAGATCATGACTTTCATACCAACGAATGTAGGAGGGTTAATCCCTCTGCATACAGTAGAACGAGACCTATTATATGTAACACGAGATTATACGCTTTGGTTCATAACTGCAAGTTCAACAGACCTAAACCATGACTTGACAGTCAATAAAATATTATGACTTTACTTTTAGGAATAAATCCTAAAATGTGTCATATCATGTAGGAAATGACGCCCCTTATAAGCACATCATCACTTAACTTTCAATAAAAATAGTACGATGCATAAAGATGTTGATGCTCCCGAAAAAAAAAGCAAATCTTCTAGACATAACATTTAATATTCGACCTGATAGCCCATATAGTGCAATAATATCGATATTTTATGACCTAAGACACATTAGCCTCTTTATATAGTACTGAAAAATGCATTTATCAAATCACCTTGATAAATAGGGGTGTGCAAAAAATTCGATCATTCGACTAATCTGATCCGTTAATTTTTTTACGGTTTCGATCCGACCATCGGATCAGATCGAATGAAATTTTTTTCAATCCGTGAAGTTTGGATCGGATGATAGATTTCACTATGTATTATCCGATTCCATCCGATCCAACCGAAAATACTTAAATATATATTTATATTTTTTATATTAGTCATATTCTCACTCATCATTCCTATATTAGTCATATTTTAAGGTTTTTTTTAGCTCAAATAAGTTTATGTTATGTGAAAATTTATTTATTTTATTCAAAAATACCAAAAATAGAGTTAATTAAGTTTATTAGTCGGATTGATCGGATTCAACCGATCCAATCCGAATATATTACGAATCGGATTGCATCAGATTACGAATCAAATTATATCAGATTTGAAAGGTGATCGGATCGGTTGCGGATTAGGATGTTTCAATCCGATCAGATAGTCGGATAATATCGAATGAGTATAAAATCAACAGTTTCGATCCGATGTATACCTTTAGTGATAAATAACATCAGCATCGAAAAACAAGAATGGTTGGATGATACCATAATACCTTATTTAACTTCTAAATATTTTTTATTTATTTATTAATATTTAACTCCCTAAGTTAACCACACTAAGATGCATTACAACATAATGGTATATAATTCTAGGAGACAATAATGATATATTAGCATAACGTGGTACGTTATAAATAATGAATTTGTTTGGACAATACATCACTAGAGCTTATGAACCAATCCAAGCACCGAACCAATGAGCCTGCTAGCATGCCAAAAGCCCAGACCGACGAGCCCGTTAACAAGCTAAGAGCCCAGATAGATGAGCCAGCCAACTAACCAAAAGGCCAAAACAATGAGCTTGTCAACCAGCCTAGAGATCAGACCAATAAGTCCGTGACCCAATCCAAAGTCCAGGCTAATGAGCCCGCGAGACAGACCGAGGTCTGTCACCAAAAGCAGAGTGGATTTGAAACATGTTGACTCAGCAAGATAAATAAATTCACACACGTAAAAACAAGCAATAGATCAAACTTTTGAAACCAAATCGTCTCTGGATGTTGCACAAATTCTATGAGGAAGTTTATAAGCACATACTGTTGGTTTGTAAACTTGTTTACAAGTTCAAAGAAATCAAAAACAAACTTTGAAATACTCTAGCTTATTTGAAGTCCAGCTCGTGAAAGCTTCTATGGTGATGATCTGGATTGATAAGTATACAACTCATGGTTGATAGAAAGAAGAAAAATCAATAGGTTAGGTAAGAAGATAAATGTATGATTTAGATTATTTTGGTAGGTTTATATTGTATGATTTAGATTTATTAGTTGTTTTTATAAATACCTCTCAGTAGCAATGTAATAATCAAGTTAAAGAAATCAAAAACAAAAATTCAATAATTTCTGAGTGTTTCTGAAAAATTGTTCTTGAGTTTTCAGAGTTTTGATCCATAATTTTTCAACAAAGTGATATCAGAGCTGTAGTTGGAAATATAAATATACACTATTGTATATCAAATCAAAGCTCTCGACAAGACAAATCCGACGCCGCAAGAATCATCCCGATCGGAGTTCGGACACGTCGCCACGATCCTTCGGAAGTTTCTGCTAGAAAGTGAATTAACTCACTGAGTCAGCCGAGTTGGAGCCGAGTTGAACGAGCTGCTGATCGAGCCGCCGAAACAATTGACCAAAAAGTTGACTTTGAACGTTAACTTTGACTTTTGACCAAAAAAATTCAGATTTTCCCGGAGTTCCTCCTAAGGTTTTTTGACGTTCTGAATCCATCTGTGCGATCAGAATTTACAAATTCTCACTATATTGAGAATTATGTCAAGTGGAGGTATGTCATCGTTTCAAGTCCCGACACTCAACAACGATAACTATGATAATTGGAGTATCAAGATGAAGGCTCTTTTGGGTGCACATGATGTGTGGGAAGTCGTAGAGAAAGGCTTAAATGAGCCAGACGATGAAACTACTCTAACGCAAGTGCAAAAAGAATCTTTGAAGGATTTGAGAAAGAGAGACAAGAAAGCTCTCTTTCTTATCTATCAAGCCTTAAATGATGATGGGTTTGAGAAAATTTCAGATGCAACATCTTCCAAAGTAGTATGGAATAAGCTTCAAATTTCTTTCAAAGGAGCCGAGAAAGTGAAGAAGGTTCGTCTCCAAACACTAAGAGATGAGTTTGAATCTCTACATATGAAAGCTTCCGAATCTATTTCTGATTATGTCTCGAGAGTCGCAGTTGTTTCTAATCAATTAAAAAGAAACGGTGAGATGTTGGGAGATGTTAGAATAATGGAAAAGATACTTCGTTCATTAGATTCCAAATTTGAACACATTGTTTTGACGATTGAGGAAACAAAAGATTTGGAAGAAATGACCATTGATGAACTCAATGGGTCATTACAAGCATATGAAGAAAAGCATAAGAAGAAGCAAGGGATCACTGAGCAACTCTTCAAGATGCAATTCAAAGATAAGCATGAAAGCCAAGGCAATGACATAAACCAACGTGGCCGAGGTAGAGGTAAAGGTCGTGGACGAGGTGGAAGCCACGGTCGTGGACGAGGTTGGAATTACAACAACAATTCCAACAACTTTGAGAGAGCAAAAAGCTCAACACAAAGTCGAGGAAGAGGTAACACAAATCTCAAGTTCAATGCTATAATTGTCAGAAATTTGGACATTATGCTTCAGAATGTAGAACTCCCAATAATAGAGTAGATGAGAAAATCAACTACATAGAGGAGAAGACCGATGATAAAGAAACTCTTTTTCTAGAACGGAAGGAGGGTGATAGTAGTCAACCAAATGCCTGGTATCTTGACAGCGGTGCAAGCAACCATATGTGTGGAAGGAAAGACATGTTCGTGGAACTAGATGAGTTAGTAAGTGGAAATGTCTCATTTGGAGATGATTCAAACGTAGCAGTGAAAGGAAGATGTAACATTTTTATTCGTTTGAAAGATGGAAAACATCAATTTATTTCCAATGTTTACTATGTCCTAAATATGAAAAGTAACATCTTAAGTTTAGGACAATTGTTAGAGAAAGGTTATGATATTCATATGAAGGATTATAATCTTTATATAAAAGATGATAAGAATAACCTCATTGCTAACGTACCGATGTCAAAGAATAGAATGTTCTTGATCAACATACAAAATGACATTGCAAAGTGTCTGAAAGCCTGCTATAAAGATGCATCGTGGCTATGGCATCTTCGATTTGGACATCTCAATTTTGGAGGATTAGAGTTGTTGTCTAAGAAGGAGATGGTGAAGGGACTACCTTGCATTAACCATCCTGATCAACTTTGTGAAGGGTGCTTACTCGGAAAGAAATTCCGAAAAAGCTTTCCAAAGGAGTCAAACTCAAGAGCCAAGAAACCACTGGAGCTAATCCATACTGATGTGTGCGGACCGATCAAGCCTAGCTCTCTCGGTAACAGTAACTATTTTCTTCTTTTTATTGATGATTTTCAAGAAAAACTTGGGTATATTTCTTGAAATAGAAATTAGAAGTTTTTGAAGTATTCAAAAGGTTCAAAGCTACAGTGGAGAGAGAAAGCAGTAGAAAAATTAAAGCCATGAGATCAGACCGAGGTGGAGAATTTACATCCAAGGAGTTTCAAGAATTTTGTGAAGCAAATGGAATTCATAGATCTTTAACAGTGCCAAGATCCCCCCAACAGAATGGTGTAGCTGAAAGAAAGAACCGAATAATCCTCAATATGGCATGAAGCATGCTCAAAAGCAAGAAACTACCCAAAGAGTTTTGGGCAGAAGTAGTAGCATGTGCAGTTTACTTGTCAAACCGATCTCCAACAAGAAGTGTATGGGGAAAGACACCGCAAGAGGCATGGAGTGGAAGAAAGCCTAGTATTTCCCACCTAAGAGTGTTTGGAAGTATAGCCCATGTTCATGTACCGGATGAGAGAAGAACGAAGCTTGATGATAAAAGCGAGAGTTTTATCTTCATCGGTTATGATGCTAATTCAAAGGGCTATAAATTGTACAACCCGCACAATAAGAAGATTGTGATTAGTCGAGATGTAGTATTCGACGAAGAAGGAGAATGAGATTTTAACTCTCATGCAGATAACTTCAATTTCTTTCCTCAGTTTAAAGAAGATGAGCAGACAATAAAGGAGCAATATGTAGAAATTCAACAAGAGCCAACGACTCCACCTACTTCACCAATGCCAACCACTCATGAAGATCCGTCATCATCTTCAAGTGGAAGTGAAAGAGCCATGACACGTACACGAAATCTCCAAGATCTTTATGAGGTAACAGAACGACAAGATAATCTTACCTTATTTTGTCTCTTTGCTGATTGTGAACCAGTGAGCTTTCAAGAAGCTGTACAAGAGAAGAAGTGGAGAGATGCGATAGACGAAGAATTCAATGCAATAGAGAAGAACGACACATGGGAACCTGTTTCACTTCCCAAAGGGCATAAGGCAATAAGTGTCAAATGGGTGTACAAGACAAAGAGGAATGTTAAGGGAGAGATTGAAAGACACAAGGCGAGGCTAGTAGCAAAAGGATATAGTCAGAAGGCTAGAATTGACTATGATGAGGTATTTGCTCCTGTTGCTCAATTAGAAACTATAAGACTAATAATTTCTTTGGCAGCTCAAAATAAGTGGAAGATACATCAAATGGATGTAAAATCTACTTTTCTAAACAGAGTCCTTGAAGAAGAAGTCTACATTAAGCAACCATCAGGCTATGAAGCAAAAGGTCACAAAGACAAGGTATTGAAGTTGAAGAAAGCTCTTTATGGGTTAAAGCAAGCACCAAGAAGAGCCAACCAAAATTTGTGTCGATAACAAGTCAACCATTGCCTTAGCCAAAAATCCTGTTTTTCATGATCGAAGCAAACACATAGATACTCGATATCATTACATCAGGGAGTGCATCACAAGAAAGGATGTACAACTCGAGTATGTAAAATCACAAGATCAAATTGCCGACATCTTTACTAAACCGCTCAAGCAAGAAGACTTTGTCAGATTGGGAAATTTGCTCGGCATCATAAAGCAAGTTTAAGGGGGAGTGTTGGTTTGTAAACTTGTTTACAAGCCCAAAGAAATCAAAAACAAACTTTGAAATATTCTAGCCCATTTGAAGTCCAGCTCGTGGAAGCTTCTATGGTGATGATCTGGATTGATAAGGATACAACTCATGGTTGGTGGGAAGAAGAAAAATCAATGGGTTAGGTAAGAAGATAAGTGTATGATTTAGATTATTTTAGTAGGTTTATATTGTATGGTTTAGATTTATTAGTTGTTTATATAAATAACTCTCAGTAGCAATGTAATAATTAAGTTAAAGAAATCAGAAACAAAAATTCAATAATTTCTGAGTGTTTCTGGAAAATTGTTCTTGAGTGTTTTTGAATTTTCAGAGTTTTGATCCATAATTTTCCAACACATACATCATATATGAAGGAGTGTGACAGGAAGAGTAGTAAATTATGCAGTAGCAAGAAAACCAATGATTCATAAATGATCGGTGATTTTCTATCCTACAGGCCTTTGCTGATTTTTCCGACTTCTGTTGCCATGCAAATTCTTGATTTAGTCTTCAAGTAGTAATAAATGCTAGATTTTCTTTTTAGATAAAACGATATACAAATCATGGAAATTTGAAATAGTAAAAATAACTAATCAGAAATGAGATAGGTGTAATCAAAAGGACTGTTACGTTACCGGTTAAAAAAACTGTTTTAGCAACACGTGCAATATACCTACTTCTCAACATGTTGTTTGAGAAGTAGTCAAGTAAACTGATTGCTTCTTAAGTCTGAAAGAATTTATAATGTTATTTTCTGGTTGAATATGATCAAATAGTTCATCTTTGACTTTCAAATATGTCATTGTGCTTGACACAAATCATGATACCTAAAATTGATAGTAGATTTGACTTTTAAAATCAAAGATGAATTCATTATCTTGGTCACAAGGCAAAGATGTCATCATGGCAATAAATCCAATATATATTCTTGCTCTTTATCATGATTTCCTTGCTTAAAATGTTCATGCAATTTGGGGCATATTCACATCTGATCATGGACTACCATACTTGTGAACAAGTTTTCCATGCAAAGGTGTGTGCACACATACCTATGATTACATGAATACACAGCATCAAAAGCAAAAGCATGTTACATGAGTATACAAAATAAAAAACAAAAGTACATTCAACATACCTGTGCCATCACCAAGTTCCAGTGCAACTGTTCCATGGAATTCAGATGATGTATACATTTTATGCAACACAAAATCAACTAGTAATAGTTTTGCTTTCCACACCTGAGGAGTGGAACAACAATAGGTATGAAGAAACAAGCACAGTAAGCAAGCATACATCACATATATCCAGAAGTTTACCTGCAAACCAACGCTTGGAATTGAAGATGTGATGTCCACAGTATAACTCTTTGTAGATAATTCTGCACATTTTATTATGATAAATTATACAAAACCAAATTTGTGATGGTTATTAGATTAACCTCATCGCTTTGCACAAAGGAATATGTTCAAGGTATAGGGGTTTTGGTTCTTTCCCTGTTAGGCCTATCGGTTTAAGTGCACGTTTGTTAAATAGTATTAAAAATATTGATGATTATATAATTTCTATATAATTATTTGTTTAATTATAAAGTGAAAATATACTATACAGAATAAAAATTATACAATTTTATAAAAAATTTGGTACCACCATTGATCATGTGTCTAAACATTATTAGATACTTTATTTAACCTATCTGTTATTTTAATTTTAAAATTATGTCTTTTGACCCTTTTTTTATCTTAAATTAATTTTTTATTTAATTTTAAAATTAAAGAAAAATATAAATAAAAAGTTAAATATTTATTTTAACAAATTATAATAAAATTATTTTAATAGGTAAGAAAATTACATTAAATTAATTAACTAATATTTTAAATATAAATTATTTTATTAAGATATTTATTATTAATTTTATTTGATTATATTATATAGGCGTCACTAAATACCGCACAGACTAATTATAATACAATTTAATATAGTTCAATATAATACAATTATACTTAAGATATTCAATATTACATAACAAACATGCCTTTAAAGTTTTTCTTAAATAATAATAATAATAATACAAAGAAAAAGCTAAAAATGAAGTGTTACAAGACAGAGGAACTCAAAAAGCAAACCATGCTTTCCAAAGTATTCAAAGACAAACAAAAGCATTACAAAAAGGAACGAGGATGACACATATATATTAAAAATAAGGTAGAGGAATAGTACATCTATATATATATATATATATTAGAATTCTACTAGGAGATATTATTCTAATAATATCATAAGAAACTTATATAGAAATATAAAAACTAATATTTTTATTGATACGTAAACTGAATTGATATTATAATAGAATTATATTACAAAGAGAACTTTTCTTACAAAAAGCTATTACAAAAGATGTTCTATATTCTCTTCTTCTTCTAACGAAGTGCTGAAGGCTGCTATTTATAGTGTAAGATTTTCAAATTTCAGAAGGCTTCAAATTCATCCGAATTTTCTAACTAGATAGTGATTGCATCTATATCTTTACCACGTTCCTCTATTATTGAGAGTAACTTAGTTCTTATCTTGTTATTTTTGCTTGCATTCTACCACGTTTTGTACTTTTTTTTAGTATTAAGCCAACTATGCTTTCATAGTATTTATCATATTATAGAGCTCTTCGTCGACAATACTTAGTGTACTCTAGATCTTGACCAATAGATTCCATGTCCTAGCATAGAATGACAACTCACATGACACATCTAAATTATTTTTTCTGACAAGATTTTCCAAAATCCTCTTTGCCTCTTCTATCTTTTCTTCACACCTACCATAATTGATGGAGAGTTATGTAACAAATACCCTTCGGTCATATATAACCATGAATGGCCTTTTATCCTCTGGTATGGATAAGATATTTTTAGCCATTTGAGATGTATGAATGAATTTTTGCATCCAATACTCTTTTGTACTCATAGTTTGAATTAAATCTTTAGTCATTAAGGGCTTTTAGTTCGAATTTATTTTCTTCAGTTGTTGTTAACCAACATATTTGATAAGGTTGGAAGAATTTTTCTCTTTCGCGCCATCCAATTATGCTTGCAATTCAGAATGTCAAATATCTGAACCATTTATAATGTTTTGCAAAATGATAGACCATAGATTTGATTTTCATTGGAAATTGTATTAGTTCCATCATGTTAAGACTTTGAAAAATTACTTGATTATGAATTCCCCGACCAATATCTTCAATATGTCATAAATCATGATTAATAAGTAGCGTTAATTTAAGAAATCCATCAATTAGATTAATTGATGACCTATTTCTTTGAAGCATTTCTTTTATTTTATTTTTATGATCTTCAACTCTATTTTTGATACTCTGGTATATTTTTTTATAGCCAGATCCTACTAATGCTTTAGCTTTTTCAAATAGATAGATCTTTTTTTTTTCAAAAATTGGATCAAGAAATTCATTATGAGTATATATGATAATTAAAGAAAATTGTTATTTTCTCAAAATCAATATCATCGTCCCAATTTTCCTATTTAATAATTTAGAAACAAAGTTATTTGATATTAGATACTGTAGCTATTCTTATTTTTTGAAGTCTTGTTTAGACATAAGATAAGCAAGATTAAATTCTACTTAATATACTTCAAAAGCTTGTTTAGCTTCTTCAAACGAGTTATATGCTTGATAACAAGCATTTTTTACTTTATTTATTTAATAATGGATAGCATTCAAAGAAGTATATATCCTATGGTGATTCCTTCCAAATACGACATAATGTTTTCTTTTTTGAACATTTGTTTGTTCCACCATTTTTGCCTCATTAGCAACGTTAATCTAATCTCTTGGAGGTTTTTCCATCTACAAAATTAAATTTTCATCTAGTTAATAGTCTTCAAAAACATTTTTACTAAGATAACCTACAATAAAATTATTAGTACCTTTTAAATGTTCTACTTCAAAACTATATATGACAATTTAATTGTTTGATAATCATTTCTAACAATAAAATTTTCTGGAGCTAAATAAATATGAAATTGTTTAATAGCAAGTTTTATTGATAATAATTCTTTCTCAAATAGAATGTAATTTATTTCATTTGGTTTAAATTTTCCATAATTATATCCATAAATGAACTTCTTTTTTTGAAGTTTTTTAGGTATAAGAGCTTTTCTTGCTATGATACCATTTACATAACATGGCGGATCTTTTTCCTCACATTTCTCTATTGATATAACTTTAACACATCCCCAGCAAAATTTTGAAGCATCCGTTTCTAAGATTAATTTATCACTTTATTTAGGAAAATAAACTTCTGAAAGATAATGTATTTCTTCTTTTATTTCCTTTAAGATTTGTTTATCTTCTTCATTCCATTAGAATTTAATGTTTTTCTTTAATTTATTGATAAAATGAATCTCTTTTTGAGATAAATAGTTTTATAAAACTTTTTCCATAATTAAGAATTCCTAATAATCCCTGTAATTGTTTTTTGTCACTAATTTCTTTTGGAAATTTTCTTAATTTTGATATAATATGATCTTGATGTTTTATTCTTGATTTATTTAAAATCATTCCTAAAAATTCAACAAATGTTTTTTCTACTTCTATTTTCTTTAGAGATAAATTATTCCATATTTTTGTAACTTTTCACATAATAGTTTTAAATGTTTTTTTTGTGTTCTTCTAATGTTTAAAAAAACAAGAATATCATCAATATATAACAAACAAAATTATTTAAAGTCTTTAAAGATGTTTTCCATCCATCTTTGGTAGACTGGTGGGGTTTTATTTAATCCAAAAGACATTACATTCCATTGATAATGTCTTCTTAGTGTGCTAAAGGATGTCAATGGTTTTGACTCTTCTCTTAATTTGATTTGCCAAAATCTAGATTTACAATCAAACTTACTAAATTTTTTGGTTCCTTTAGTTTGATTAACTAACACATCTTTTCTAAGAATGAAGTATTCATCAAACTCTAAATGCTCATTTAACCTTTTATAATTCATAACCATTCAAGTTTTTTCCCTTTTTATTTCACTATGGTTTCTTACCATGAAAGTTGGACTGAAATGTGGACTTTTTGTTTCTTAGATTAATTTTGTGTCTAATAATTCATTTATTTGAATATCAAATTTATCTATATCTTTTCTAGTATAGATCATTGGTTTAACTCGAATAATTACATTGGAATCACGTAATTTTAAAGTACAATATATTGGACTTCTTGACCAAAGTTTTAGTGGGTCTTCACTAAAATTTTATTCCAAAATTTTATATAACTAATAAGTTTCTTCTAATTGGTTGATGGATAATTTATGATCATTACGCTTGCTTGGTGCAAATTCTTTATCATACTTAAACTTATGTTGTTATAAAAATGAATTTTCTACAAATTCTTTATCTAAAGTAAAAGATATAGAATTATGATTTGTTTTCATTGGATAATAATTTTTCATAAAATTGTTTACTATGACAAAATCTCCATGCATATTAGGAAAAACATAATATTTTAGGAATAATAAATTCTCTCATTAAACCAAATAGCTATCTTTTTAGTTTTATATTGAATAATGGTTTCTTTTCCTTTTATTCCTCTAACTAGAATAAGATTTTTCATAAGTATCCATTTTTCTGAAAGTATTGCATTAGGTCTACAAGAATGTACTATTGCACCTGTATCAATTAAAGTGCATAGGGTATATGGTTTATAACCTGCAAAATTAAAGTAACCTAAAACATAATTATACCATAACTTAGTGAGAAGATTAATTTTTTCTTTATCTATTTGGATATGATAAATTTGTGTTTGTAGGATTTCTTCTTTTTGGTTAGTTCTAAGTAATATTAGAACTTGAACATTTTTAACAACAATAATTTTATCATGATTATCTTCAGATTTGGAAGATGATTCACTAGTTCTTACATTTTGTTTAAAATTCTCCCAATCTTATTCGTGATATGAAGTTTGTCAATCTTTGTTGATTGAATTTTTTTTTCTAAAATATACTTTATTTCTTAATACATGCATTTCTATTATTGAAAGATTTTTGTATCTAGGATTATCGATGAGATTTGTAAATAACAATGTTTTGATATTTCTAAATCTTTTCAATTAATAAGTCGTGGTTGAATTTCTGTTTCATAAGGTTTTTGTTCAAATAATTCTACATAGCTTTTATCAACTTCTTTTGTCGATGTTTCAAGAAATTTTGTTAATTTATGGATAGTTTTCTGTTGAATAGCTAAACTTTGAAATTGATTATCTATATTTAAATTTTTAAGTTGAATATTCATTTTTACTGAATTATTTATATTATGATATGTTATAGATATGAAGAAATTTGATCTTATATTTGATTAGATAATTCTATTTTACTAAATTTGACTTCCATCTAAAATTATTGAAAGTGAAGGTGTGTCTATTCCTTGTCTAAATAAATTTGTAATTGAAATCTATATTAGATCTATATGAACATATTTAATTTTTGAATATTTTTTCTTCTATCTTTCTATTTTCTTTTTATCAAAAAGTGGTATTTCTGATGTCCCATCTTCTGTACATTTAGCATCAGAGTTTTCAACAAATTATTCAAAAACTCTTGCCGTGAAAATTTTAAATTTAGACATTTTATAGATATATTCTTTTTTAACTTTTTGTTTCATTCGTTCTATTTCTTCAAGTTGTTCTCGAGTATAAATTAGTTTTTCTCCTATTATATATTTTAATTTTATATTTTGTAGTTTTTTAATAGGAGCTTTATTTATTTTTATCGTAAAACTTGATTGTTATTTCATCATAAATATCATCTATGTTTCTTCTTCATATGATTCTTCTTCACTTTCTATTTCATATATTATTTTTTCTATATCAGAAATTTCTTTTCCGTATGAAATTTATAATTAATTAATTTGTTTCTAAGGTCTTAATCATCTTTTTTGGGACAGTTTAGTACATAATGACCTTATTCATTACAAATATAACATTTACATTTTCTTTTTGAATATGTTTTTTATTTAAGTTTTTTTTAATATATTTTATCTTTTTAGAAAATTTTGTTCATTTGAATTTTCTTTTCCTATACGATTTCGTATTTCATGGTATATGACATCATATCTTCCAATCTTCTTTTAAGATTCTATCTCAACATTGTTGTCCGTACTTTGTATTACTAATTTGATTTTTAACTTGTTTTTTGCTTTGACTGATAAACATTATTCATTTATTAGTTTAAGGGCATAATTAATTTTAAAACCTAAGCTATCTATTTTATTTAGCTTTTTTATCCATTTTAGATATTTTTTAATAGCTAATTCATCCATAGGGTTTGGTAATTTATGAAAAAATTGATCTAACCAATATACATAATCTCTAAATTGAAAAATATTATATAATTCTAGTTTTTATAAAGCATAATTAATATCTTCTTGAATTGTTGGTTCTCTTACGTCTCCTATCAAATTTTGTTTTTATTATTTTTGTAAATTCTCATAATATATCATCATGTTTGAAAAAATTTGATAATAGAAACAATTTTTGTTCTCTCATTCTTGGGGTTTTTTTCTCATTGCTTTAACCATTATAGAGCATCACCTTGTAGGGTTTCTGTAATATAATTTAAAAAAAATTCTTTTGTCAAGTACTTCTATAATTAAGTAAATAAAGGACATTCTTCTATAGTTTTTTCTTGATATTTAAATGATACATTAGTTAGATTTAAATAAATACAATGTTGTGATATTAGTTGTTTACTTAAATCATTTCTACTATTATAAGATAAAATTGTTTTATCTTCTGATTTTATTCCACGAGATGAAACTTCATTTACATCATTATCGTTTTCATATTGAGTTCTTTTTAAATATTCTTCAAATTCTTCTTAATTTAATAATTCTTTTAATGGTTAGTTTTTTTTAAACATTCTACTATCCAGATTAATACACATTCATAAAGCATAAAATTATTAAAATACATTTTTCTTTCTTTTGGTATTCTCTTCCATCATAAACACCTTTTGGGTAGCATATAGTAGGGGTGAGCAAAATATCCGATCAATCCAAAAAATCCGATCAAATTCGATAAAATTAAGTGGTTTCTATCTGAATTCGGATCGGATTCGGATTGGATTTTATCAATTCGCTCGGATTCAGATTAGAAATATTCAAATCCGTATAATCCGATCTGATCCGATATATTTAATATATTATTTAAAAATATATTTATATATATATATATATATATATAATTATTTAAACTAACCTAAAGAGTTGCCATATATCTCCAAAACCTAACATAATATATTTTTCTGCTGCCTCTATCTCTCTCCCTGCCTCTATTTTTCTGCTGCCTCTATCTCTCTCCCTGCCTCCATTTTTCTGCTGCCTCTATCTCTCTCCCTGCCTCCATTGTTAAGTGCTTCTCTGCTGCTGCTTCTCTGCTTCACAACTACTTCTGCTTCTCTACTTTGCAGTTGCTTTTGCTTCTCTGCTTTGCAGCTGCTTCTGCTTCTCTGCTTTGCAGCTGCTTCTGCTTCTCTGCTGATTGTGCTTTTCTGCTTCTTTTCTCTGTTTTGCTTCTCTGCTTCTCTGCTTCTCTGTTTCGCAGCTGCTTCTGCTTCTCTACTTTGCTGCTGCTTCTCTGCTCGCTGCTACTGCTGCTGCTCGCCACCGCTATTGCTCGCCGCCACTGCTGCTCGTGCTTCTCTGCTCGCTCGCTGCTGCTGCTGCTGCTCGCCACTGCTGCTTCTACTGCTGCTACTCGCCGCCGCTGCTGCTGCTACTCGTCGCCGCCGCTGCTGCTGCTCGTTGTTCGTTGTTCTTCATCATCCTTAACAAAAAGGTTATATTTTTTGATGACATTATAAGAAAACTTTGAACGGTCATAATTTTGTGTTGTGAAATATGTTTTGGACGAATTTTTTTATGATTCCATATAACTTTTCGATATCTAGGCACACCAAACTGTTAAAGGCGATTTTTCCAGAGTTTTTTGCCAAAAACGCTATTTTTCGCCAAAACACTATTTTTCGCCAAAAACGCTGTTTTTCATGCTTTAATTGAGCTATAATAATTTTTAAATTACTTTTAAAATATTGAGATCTATCGTGGCTTAGTGGAACAAATTTCATCATTGTAGTACATCATGGTTATTTACATAATTATAAAAATCAATATCATAAAACATTGTTTTATGTTTTTCGCCAAAAATGATGTTTTTCATGCTTTAATTGAGCTATAACAATTTTTAAACTACTTTTAAAATATTGAGATCTATCGTGGCTTGGTGGAACAAGTTTCATCATTGTAGTACATCATGGTTATTTACATAATTATAAAAATAAATATCATAAAACATTGTTTTATGTTTTTCGCCAAAAATGCTGTTTTTCATGCTTTAATTGAACTATAACAATTTTTAAACTACTTTTAAAATATTGAGATCTATCGTGGCTTGGTGGAACAAATTTCATCATTGTAGTACATCATGGTTATTTACATAATTATAAAAATCAATATCATAAAACATTGTTTTATAAATGGTGCATGTTAATTGAACATTTCATTCGTATTATTAAAATTTTAGTTATATTATATATAAATGTTCAATACATATTTTAAATCACATGAAATTAAACATGTCCAACATCACCCCACGTCTATGTGCACATTTTTACAATTATTTATTGCAAATGTCTAATATTTTTTTCTACAACTATACAGATGGTTTTAGATAAAGATAATGATACACTTTATGTGATTGAAGAAGTAAATAAAGATGAAAGTGCAACACAACCAACTCAAGAAGAAGATTCTGTAAGTACTCCAATTCCTTACCTATGCATTGCTTCTAAAGAAGAATGTAAAAAAGTTTCCTCTAGATCTAGTAGTAAAGCATGGGCTCATTTTACTATAGAAGGGGTAGGGCAACATCGCAAAGCTATATGCAAATATTGTAAGAAACAATATAAGTATGTGTCAAGCAAATCTGGCACGTCAAATTTGCTTACACACATTTCCATTGGATGTGATAAGTTTCCCGGTAGAGTTCTTAAGAAACAAAAAACTTTAGCTTTCCATAAGGAAGGAAGTCTTGTACCTCATAGTTTTAATACTGAAAGATGTAGAGAAAAATTGGTAAGGATGATAATAAAAGATGAATTGCCATTTATTATCGTAGAAGGTGAAGAATTTAAGGAGTTTATTGAAGAGTTACAACCTTTGTTTAAAATCCCTTCTCGGTGGACTATTCCAAGAGATTGCTTGAATTTGTACGTTATTGAAAGGGTAAAATTAAAAGAGTTGTTGAATAGAACTAGTAAAAGAATATGTCTTACCACTGATACATGGACATCTTGTCAGAATTTATGTTATATGTGTTTAACTGCTCATTTTTTTGATAATAGTTGGAATTTACAAAAGAGAATCTTGAACTTTTGTCAAGTTCCAAATCATAAAGGTGATACACTTGGTAGAGCGATTGAAACATGTTTGTTAGATTGAGGCATTGATAGGATATTATGTATTACAGTTGATAATGCAAGTTCTAATGATACTGCACTTACTTATTTGAAAAAAAATGCATTAATGGTTGGGGTAATGCAATTTTAGAATCAAAACATTTGCACATGCGATGTGGTGCACATATTCTGAATTTAATTGTTGAGCAGGGTTTGAAAGAGTATAACATATAAATAAATAGGATTCGTGCTGTTGTAAGATACGTGAGAGGATCACCAATTAGACTACAAAAATTTAAGAGTGCTGCTGAAATGGAAAAACTCTCTACTCAAAAACTCGTTTGTTTAGATGTTACGACAAGGTGGAATTCAACTTATTTGATGTTGGATTCTGCAACTTATTTTCAAAAAGCATTTGAAAGGTTAGAGATCACTGATTTGGGATACTATCAAGAGTTTTGTCGAGGTGAAATTAAACAAGCTCCGACTATAATGGATTGGGATAATGCGAGACATTTTGTCCAATTTTTGAAAGTTTTTTATGAAGCTACATTAATGTTTTCTGGATCTTTATATGTGACTTTTAATTTCTTCTTGGATCGTATTTGTTTTATTCATGATCAACTTGATATGTGGAGTAAATGCGAGGATTATATTATGATGAAGATGGCTAGTGATATGAAGGTAAAGTTTGACAAATATTGGGGAGGAATATCTAAAATGAATATGATGTTATTTGTGTCTGTTTTACTTGATCCTAGGCATAAAGAGTGTTCTTTACATCTAAGTTTGCTAGAATTGTGTAATGGGGATTAGATTGAGGCTTCAATGAGTTCTAAAAGGGTAAAAAAAACTTTGGAAGATATGTACAAGGAGTATCATAAAGCGTATTTTCCCTCAAACATAGAAGAATCTTCTCAACCTTTAGAAATGGGTACAAAAGGTTTTGGTTTAGAAGCAGATGCATTCCAACTTTATGCTTCTCGTAAGAGAAAGCATTTAAAAGAAGTTCATACTATGGAAAACAAATCTGAAGTGGAAAAATACTTACTAGAAGCATTGGTTGATATGGATGATGAGAAATTTGATCTTTTAAGTTGGTGGAATGTTCATTCCTCAAGATTTAAGATTTTGTCTTTGATAGCTCGAGATGTATTGGCCATACCAGTATCTACCGTAGCATCTGAATCTGCATTCTTTACTGGTGGTCGTACAATTAGTCCATACAGGAGTTCCTTATCTTCTAAAACTATACAATCTTTGATTTGCACTCAAAATTGGATTCGTTCATCTCCAATCATTAATATCCAAGAGCCACTTGATGAAATTGAAGCTCTAGAATCAGGTATATTTCATAAAACTTTCAAATATATATAGATTTATTTGTTATCAAATATATATTATTATGTTTATTAGCTCATTATTTATGTATACTTTTAACTTTTTAATTTTTTATTGTGCAGATATTCTTAATGATATTGGTGATTTAAACCTTGAATGATTATCAAAAAGTTGTTGTTATTAATGTTCGTTAAGTGAAGTTAATTTATGTAATTGCTATTTAATTTTTTGGAGTTAAATTATGTAATTAATGTTTAATTTTTTCTTTTTGATTATTTTTGTTGAATTATTTTTAATCATGTTGTCACTTACTTTTTTAATTTGTATGATAAATATTTTTATTTTAGATTTTTTTATTATATGTAATTTTTCATTTTATATGTTGAAATTAAATCAGATTTGGATTTGTTCGGATTGACATTTATAGCGGTTCCAATCGGATTGATATTTCATAATTTTTTTATTTATGTAATTTTTTTAATAGATTTAAATTAAAATTTCGGATTTAATAATTTTCGAATTGGATCGGATTCGGATTGACTTAAAATTAGCAAATTCAGATTTGTTCGGATTGACATGTACAACGGATTGGTTTCGGATTGAATAATTTTTGGTTTAAATAATTTTCGGATCGGATCGGATCGGATTCAGATTGACTTAAAATTGGCGGTTTCAGATTTGTTTGGATTGGCATGTACAGCGGATCGGATTCGGATTGAATAATTCATAATTTACTTCGGATCGGATCGGATTCGGATTGACCTAAAATTTGCGGTTTCGAACCGATACTCACCCTAGCATATAGGACTATGAGAGCAAAATAAAACTGTGGCCTTTTCAGAGAAAATTAACACATACTTGATATGTTTTCCTCACCAGAACTATCTGAAGTAAAATCGTGCAAGGAAAGTGCAATTAGTTTGGTCACCAAGTCAAAGCCTGAAAGCACTGTAGCTGTACCAATTTAGCCAAAACCTTCTGAATGAAAGTAGCAAAAAATAACTTTTTCGTGCAAATAATTCTCAGAAAAGAAAAAGGAACAATCGAACAAAATACAAGTAAAATGGGTATTAGAGAAGCAATTTACTGTTGCGTCCTGGAAGACAACTCAACCAATTGTTTGGGAGAAGCTGCTTCAACTTCAGAAATGTCATTGCATTTACTCATAATTGCAATTTCTAACTAATAGAAAAAGGGAAACAAAAACTTAAATTAGGGAAAATTATAATAAGTTTTATGTATTTTAAAATATCTTAATATGAATAGAGATTTGATTGTGATTTAAGTGTTATGATTCTCAATATTATTATCATGTATTCAAATTCTAATTCTAATTATATCATATAATATTTTTTTATTTAATAAAAAAACAGTAATTTGTTACTTTTATTTTTAAAAAATCCTAACATGAAGAATTTTGCGTATGCTATAAAATCTAAATTATGGGTATCAGAGTAAAAGTAAACTGAAGTAAATTGAGCTCAAGCTGAAGAAATTCAAACTAGCCCATAGCAGCAATACCATTAGGAATGAAGAAGGTGAAGTAGGAGATGTGAGAGCCAGATGGGTAACCCAATTATACCTCGCTCATCACAAGTTCATCCTCCTTTAACTCTTCAAATTGCATTCTTCTGGATAAATCCTCTGACATTTCTGACGGCAACGTTGAAACCAGGGACCTTAACGTTAGTCTGTGTTCCATTGTCTCGAGTTCCTTAGAAGAAGGAAAAACAAGTCTAATCTGAATTTCAGTCCTCTTAGATTTGCCGCGAGTGGTTTTGATTTGAATAACAGTTGGGACTTGGGGCAATTGATGTGTTTCAATAGCTTCGGGGCCAGGAGCACGAGTTTATTTTATTTTTATTTTTGAAAAAACGAAATAATAGCTTATAGGAAGGAGAAATGAATCTTATTAATTTTATGATTCGATAAAATTTTAATTTCCTCCATAAATTTAAAAATACATTCTTATCATTTATTTCTGACGCATGTGTACATTTAAGATTTATATAGTTAAATAATTTATACTAGAAATACTTAATGATTGTATTATATTTTGTATCTTAATGTATATACATGATGTATTTATATATTAGTTACAAATAAACTAGATATACATTAGCAGAAATGATATATATTAACAGATATACATTAACAACCTCTCTAAAACTCAAGGTGGATGTGAAACCAGTTTGAGGTTGTATATCAAATAACGAGTGCGTTCCTTAGGAAGTGCCTTGATGAAGATATCTGTAAGTTGATCGTTGGACGACACGCGGAAAAGCTTGAAAGCACCACAGACAAGATGAGAACGAATAAAGTGACAATTAATCTCGATATGTTTAGTCCGTTCATGGAAGACATCATTGTGAGCAATATGAATGACACTTTGATTCTCACAATAAATGGGAGTAGCAGAGGATGTGGACACACCCAAACCCTTAAGAAGCCATCGTAGCCAAAAGAGCTTAAATATGAGATCATCAAGGGCACGATATTCTGTTTCAGTACTAGAGTGGGCCACAAAAATTTGTTTCTTACTTTGCCAAGAAATCAAAGAAGAACTAAGGAGAAAGCAATAACTTGTAGTAGATCTATGATCAGTGGGATCTCCTCCCCAATCAACATTAGAGAATGCACGAAGTACAAGAGGAGACTAGCTGAGTAGAAAAGGCCATGGAAGAGAGTGCCCTTTAAGTATCATAGAATGCGTAGAACAACAACATAGTGAGTCGATCGTGTAGCAGATAGATACTGGGCTCACCTGATGAACAACATAAGAAATGTCTGGACGAGTAACTATAAGATAAACCAGGTTGAAAACCAATCATTTGTAAAGAGAGGGATTAGACAATGGTTCCCCCCCTCCCGAGTGTATCAGATGCGCATTAAGTTCAACTCGAGTATCAATAGTCTTGTTGTCAGTGAGTACAACTTGAGATAAAAAGTTAGATGTATACTTGGCTTGAGTAATATAAAGACCATCTGTGGAACGAGTAATCTTAAGACCCAAGAAATAGCTGAGATGTCCAAGGTCTTTCATCTCAAACTACTGACTAAGAAAATCCTTGAGTTCTTGAATGCCACTAAGGTCATCACCAGTTATGATCATATCATCCACATATAGGAGAATCAAAATGGTGTCTTTATCATTGCGATGAATAAATAAGGTAGAATCATCAGGACTGGCAATGTAACCCAAGCGAAGGATGGTGGAGTTGAACTTGGCAAACCACGCTCGTGGAGTTTGTTTAAGGCCATAAAGTGCACATCGAAGGTGACAAACCTTGTTTGTTTAAACAAAAAGACCAGAAAGAGGTTGCATAAAGACTTCTTCATACAGATCCCCATTAAGGAAGACATTTTTAACATCCATATAAAAAAAAGTCTCATTTACTAGCAGTGACAACAACTAAGATGGCACGAACAGTGGAGATACAGGCAACTAGAACAAAAGTCTCTTCATAATCAATCTCATATTCTTGTGTAAAACCTTTTGCAACAAGATGAGCCTTATAACGCTCGATAGACCCATCAGAGCTAGTCTTGATCTTATAGATCCACTTACAACCAACCACAGACTGCCAGGAGGGAGAGTAACCAGATCACAAGTATGGTTTTTGGTTAATGCATCAATTTCTTTTTTCATTGCAATCTTCCATAAAGAGTCAATAGATGCCTCACGATAGGTGTGAGACTCATGGAGTGTAGCAAATGCAGTGTAACAATGATAGTTAAGTAAATGTGCATGAATGAATCTTACCCGGGTTGAATGGCGAGGTGGAATGTCTTGTGAAGGATTTTCAAGCGGAGTAGGAGCAGGGGACCTATGCTTAAGATGGGGTAGCTCATCATCAACATGTTATTCTACATCTTGTCTAGAAAAATCATCAAAAATATGTGAAGATTGAATAGAGAAGTCCAAAAGAGGATCAAGAGTATCTGTAGAAAGAACAAGAGACTCATCTGAAAAGATTTTTAAAACATTTGAGTTAGTTAGGGAAGAACGAAAGTGAGAGAGTTCAACAAATAAGTGGTGTTTCCAAAAGACAACATTACGAGAAACAAGAATACAATGCGAGACAGGATCATAACATCAATATCCTTTTTGAGTTTCACCATAACCAAGAAAACAACAAAGTCTAGATCGAGGCTCAAGTTTGTTATGTTATGAGGTTGAAGAAGAATGAAACAGGCAGATCCAATGAGTGAAGGTAATGATAGTTAGAGGATGACCCAAAAGGCGCTCATACGGAGTCTGATTATGAATGATAGCACTTGTAATGCGATTAATGGCATGAACAGCATGAAGAATAGCTTCACCCCAAAATGGGGTAGGAACTTTGGTAGAAAGAAGAAGAGCACAGACAGTGTCAAGAATATGACAAAGTTTTCTTTTGGCTTGACCATTTTATTAAGAGGTGCCTGGACATGTTAGATGATGTACAATTCCATAGGAATGTAATAGAGCTTGAAAAGCATATTGAGTATATTCAAGAGCATTATTAGATCGAATTTTTTTGATATGTTTGAAGAATTGTGTTTCAACCATTTTTGCAAAGTTACATGGAAGACCCCAAGAACAGAGAGGTTAGAGGTCAAAACAAAACCTAGACTATTCCCATGCATGGTGGAACCATCAACTATATGAATATTAAGAAGATGTGTTGCAGGGTCAAGTTTGGAGAATAAAGATGAGTGAAGTGTCATGTGATTACAATAGGTAGAATAAAAAAACCAAGTTTGAGACTCATTGGGCAAAACTGAGAGAATAGTGGAAAGAAATGCATTACCATCCATATGAACTGCCTGAGTTATGATCTTTTATAGTTCAGTAGAGGAAAGGTTGATAATGGATCCAGAAAACTGGGACTCATTTGAAATGAAAGGCAACAGCAGAGTAAGCTCAGTATTAGCAACAACAACAATAGATTTGTTGCAACGGTAACAAGTCTCAATGGTGTGGCCATGACGCTTGCAATAATTGTAGAACTTCTTGTTGGTCAGCTTGCGACGATTGCTAGAGCTAGAGGAATCACCTGACTGCTGAGGTTGTTCAATGAAAGGAGTAAAAGGAGTAATAGCCAAGACATTGAACTTATTCTGGACTTGAAGGGTTACAAGCCGAGCTTCTTCTCTAACCAACTCGTTTACAACAGTATCAAGAGATGGAGGATGACTGTGATTGAGAAACTGACCCTGGATGGGCTCAAAATCCTTGTGAAGTGACATCAGGAACTTATAGAGACGAAATTCATCTCTAACTACAACATATTGCTAAGCATCCTTTAAGTATGCCCAAATTGGATCACAAAGGTCAATTTGGTCCCAAAGAAAGCGAAGCTGATCATAGTAGTCATTGATAGATTGCCTTGGTTCTTGTCAGAGTTGATGCAATTCAACTACTAACTGATATTTCATGGATCCGTGAGTAGTGGAGTACCTTTTGGCTAACATATCCCATGCTGATTTTACATAATCAAAATTGCCCAATAGATTGGAGATGGAGGGAATAGAAGTATTCTGAATCCATATGAAGATCGTGTGGTTATGACTATCCCATTCAATCATGCGACCAAGGAAGGTAGCATCTTCTTCACTTGCTCCTTTGACAGGAATGGTAATTGTACTAGTACAGTAATGCCAGAGCATGTGCTCCTTAAGAAAACTGCGCATAGCTTGAGACAAGATAAATAATTCTCCGTCCCTTCCAATGCATTATTGATGGGACGAGGAAGAAAAACATCATTTTTATCCATTTAGAAACACAATATGCAAAAACAAAATCTACGCGAAAAACTGGGTAAGGAGAACTAGTTATGCAAAAGTCAACCTTGGAGAAAGTCAATGAAGGATAAAGTCAATGGTCAAAGTCAATGGTGGTCAAATGGTCAACATTGGTCACAGTAACCCTAGTGACGATCAATGGCGATCAAGTCAACTCAAGCACAGTCAACGACAGTTAGTAATAGTCAACGACGATCAACCCTGGTCAACGATGACAACAACGATCACGACGATCAATAATGATGTTAGTTGACGTGGTGGATGATGTTAGTAGAAGAGACGATGACGTCAACCCTAGTTGACATGTTGGATGATGTCAGCATAAGGGATGATGACATCATAGGACCTGAGTGTGGCGTGTGAGGCGCGTGAATCTGACCCGCGGATTCTATTGGCAGCGTGTGCAGGCTGCGATGGTTGCGAGGCTTGCACGATTGTGTAGATTTGGGCGAACTAATCACAGTGGTACCTGTAAAAATGTTATCGGAGCAAGATGCACGACGGAGACGGTGATTGCAGTGGTCTGTGTGGTGCGAGACTCTTCAACAACGACGGTTGTAGGTCCAAAACCCAAGGACTACGATTGAGAGACGTCGAAGATTCAACGGTGAATGACTACAACGATTGTTATGACGGCGAAAGCGATAAGAGTGGAATAACACCAAAAGAGATAAGACTACTAAACGAAATGTTAGAATTGTGGCTATGATACAATGTTAGAAGTACTGAATGATTGTATTGTATTCTGTATCTTAAAGAATATACATAGTGCCTTTATATAAGAGTTAGAGGTAAACTAGATATGTTTAAAGTAAACCATATATATATATATTAACAAATATATATTAATAATTTAAAAAGTTATTTTTTATATTAAAAACAAAAAAAATTAATTTTAAAGATCATATTTCTTATGTTATAATTTTTAAACGTTATATAAATTTAAAAACAAAAAATTAAAACCGTCTAATATATATTCACTTTTTTAAAGAACCCGATAATTTTCCGAAAAAGGCGAAGGCTTCAATGCTTATATACTCCTGTTTCTTTGTGTTTTGTTAGTTTAGGTACCTTTTGAACTCGTTCTTTTTCTTTTTTAACTTAAAAAATTATACCCATTTGTCTTTGATGGAGTTTCATCCCGTGACGTACATTTTGAATATATATTTTTTAATTTTACTTGAAATATATGTTAATTTTTTGATTTTAAATTCGACATCTAGATTATACTCAGAACATTTATAAAATAATATTACGATATTATCCATCGTAATTTATTTTCATTTTAATAGATAGTAATATTAATATAATATAAATTATTATTGTAATAAAAATAATTTATTAATAATAATTTTATTTAATATTAATGAAATTCAATTATAACTAATAACAACTATAAAATATACATTTCTTGCAATTTTATTATACCAATAACAAAATTGTTGTGATAATATTATCATCATTTTAAACTAAAAATAATTTTTGAGCACAATTTCCCCAAAGATTATGGAAAATATGTTTTTATTTTTTTGTTCTTTATAACATTTTTTCAAAATAATGATCAAATAACTAGTTGAATTAAAATAATTTGTAATTAAAAGGATATCTCGTTGTAAATTTTAAGATTTTTTTAGAATTTCTCATAAATTTATTAAGATTTCCATGTCTAAAAACTAAAAAGTATCCTTTCTTCTTTTACTTCCAAACATATAAAAAATTCATTTTTCTCAACTTATATTCTTCCTTTTTGTTTTATTTCATTGTTTTTAAAATATGAACTCTAAAGTAGGTATGAAAGTTACAATCTAAACTCAAAGTAAACTTAACTTGAAGCCCGTATTTACTGTAATACATAATGTAATTGATTATGAAGTTACACTAAAAGGCAAATTAATGAAGTATAACCACAAATATATAATCAGACCACAACTTTACGTATATACTGATAAACTTGTATAAGAACAGAAACATTACATGTAATTTCAGTATTTTGATAGATTAAAATAAATAGATTAGAATGGAAACCGCTTAGTATGAGAAAGCTAAAGAACAGGTGAAAATGATGTGTGTGTGTTTTTCCCCCTAACAGAAAGCTAATATGAATGATGTGTATATTCTTCTAGGACTGTTTAAGAGCTGCAATACGAGCTGCCAATTCTTCATAATCTGGTAGCTTAGAATGAGAATGCAGCACCTCTGGGGTATTGCCCCTACTAGGATTTGGCTTTGTCTTTGCATCAGTAACTAAATCATCTTTATAATTTATTTCATTTTCAACGACATAACCACTTGATTTTGTTGGTTGCTCCAGACTGATCCCCCCATCTTCTTCAGGCTTTCGTTTGAGATAAGGGGGCCGGAAAAATCTGTAAAAGGGTTTGTTACTATCTGTGTCATGGTCAGAATTAATACTTCCCACTGAAATACTTGAAGAGTTCTTTGGACCATCTTGGGATATATCTATACTTGTTTCATCTTCACTACTGTATTGCAACTCGTATCTATCCCGAGATAGATTGCCGCTTCCCTGAGATGTAAGATTACCTTCACTTTCTTCTATTGCACTATTGTTGTGGGATTTGTGATCATCATCATCGGCGTTGCTTATAGGGCCAATCTTGGGATGATCTTCATCCTTAAGAAATCCAAATCATAATCAAATACACCCTTAACAAAGCATATAATAATTGCAATGTACTGTATCTACATTGATGTCTCCATCCAATTGTTAGACGATACGAATTGATATAAAGCATGGCTTACCTGTGTAAGAGGAGGAGTATACAGTTTTTGTTCCAAAGCTTTAGGATCCCATTCAATGCAGAGCTCATTTGCTATCTCTTGCATCAACTGAAGCTTCATCTCCTTGCTAGGATGGTGTCCCTTTAGCTTTTCCACCAACTGCTCACAAGGTATTAGATGTATCAGCAATTAAAACGAATCTAATAAACCAAAAATGTTTTCTTTATAAGACATGGAATCCTTACCTCTTTGTTTTTATAAATTTCAAAAGAGTCGTTATATTTCTCAGTGAACATTTTTCTGAGGTTGCGTAGTTCTGGCAAATCACCAAATCTTGCTGCAGCATACATCAAAGATGCAACAGCTTCCTTACATTCTTCAGGGCACTCACTGTAAAAAAAATTCAAAGATGATTTAAGAAACGCTGACAGATAAATAGATCAATTAAATTATAAAATTATGAAATAAAAAACCGGAAAAAGGAACACTACCTCTGTTTTCGCATATGAGAAAGATGATCTAAAATGCAACCACAAAAGTTTTCAATCAATTGGTAACATGAGGAAATATTCTGATTAATGAGAAGTCCCTCCGCCTGTTTCAATAAACAAGAGTTAAAGAAGTACTGTGCATCATGAGTTACAGCCAATAAGCATCCGACATCAAATATATGCGGTAAATCTTTTCTAGAGTTGACAGATAGATCAATCCTAGTCCTACCACTTCGAATCTCAAAGGACCAAGTTTTACTAAAATAAGCAAAAAGTAACCGAAAATTGCTGTGAAGGATTGAATGGCTGTCATGTTCCACTTGAATTTTGCTAAAAAGTGCAACAAGTTAAGCTATGAACTGTTGACACATTAAAATTAAGTTTATTTCTGCTTTAGGATCATGTAAAAGCACTTCTGACAACAAATAAACGCTTCGAGAATAAGCATGAAAAAATCTGTCATAAACAATTATAGTTTTATGATTGCTGACAGAAACAAGCATAAACAATTTTTTTTAATAAAAATCCATTAGGTCTGAAACTGCTTTTAACACAAGTACAAACAGACTCTAAGATATGCCCAATACTCAAGCAAAACATGGATTAGTGGGTATTTCAATCAACATCAACATGATAAGTGTGATGATGACAAGCAAAATGGTTCTTTTCGTACAGCTAGCTGAAGAAACTCACCAAAAACATGCAGAACATGAAACAGATAAATATTTCAATCAGTGACCAACATGTGCTTGTGTGACAACATGAGCCATTAGATAATCTACAGACTACATGACTATACAATCATATGTCACGGCTCACAAGGATTAAAAGGGGCACATATATCGAAAACAAGCAATGAAATGATGCCATAAATAGAACACAATTATCTTAAAGAACCCAAAAAAGAAAACAACAAAAGAATTAAACAATTGAGAAAACATTAGAAAAAAATTAATCATATATAGCTCGTATTCATCCAAAAGGGAAAGCACATCAAGTAAAGGGTCTGTCTATTTTACAGCAAATTTTTTTTTTTTTGGGCTTTAACTTAGCAAAGGGTTTATGAACAATAAAGATGAACCTAGATTGTGCTATATGTGACAAGAAAAAAAAATATTAAGCAGAAATTACCCTGTCATAAGCATTAATTTCGAAGCCTTTCCTAAGAAGAGCCGCAACATCATTCTTCGTATACTTCAGTACTGCATTCTTCTTCCTCCTTATTGTATCAAGCCTCGTTTTCAACAACCTTAAATATGATTTGCTGCGTGAAATTAACATAACCAAAATTTAAAACAACAAATCAATAATCATGAATCTTTAAAAAAACAAATAAAATAATTCAGACGGTTCCGTACCATTTGGACTGAAATCTGGATTTCTTTAAACCTTCGAACATCTTGATGTCTGAAGCGCCTCGGAAGATTAACCAAATTGGCGGTATAAAACTTGAAGATGGCTTTTTCAAAGAGACTTAGAAGATTGTGGAAATGGGTTTTCTTATTAACAATGAAAAACTAGTAAAGAATGACTGTTAGATTGAAAATGGATTCAGATGACGTCAAGTTTACCATGCAAGAAACCCAAATAAGAAGAAATTGCAAAATGGCTCTATTTTAGATAGAAAGATAACCCAAAGATTTGGTTAATGAAACGGTGAAGTATCGAATAGGGAAATCAGAAACTTGTAGAAGAAGATGAGACCTTTGAAGGAAAAGGACTAAAATGGAGAAGAGATTGAGAAACTAGAAGAAACAGAGACAGGTGGGTCTCTAGCAATGAAAGATTTGACACCAAAAATAATTTGTAGGAAGGAAAAAGTAAATCAAGTTTGGGAAATAAAAACAGAAACTAAGGAAGCTAAAGAGAAAATCCTATCCTTTTATAATCAATCGAGAATCAATAAATTGGAAGCTGAGAGGATCTTTGAGACAACAATAATTATAGCTGGATTTTAGAGTGAGAGAAAGCAAGAGGGAGTCAGAATATATTGCCACGTAGGACGATCGCTCCTCTCCAAGTTCACTCCCATTGAACAAGTTTAGGCGCGCGCTTTATATTCTTGTCCAACAAGAAACCATTTTATTGAAAATTTAAAAAGATTTGATTTATCTAAGAAGGAAAAATTAATGAAAGAGGAGGCTTATCTGTTTAGAATTTTGGAAATGAGAATGAACTGGAAAGGCTGCTTCAAGAGAAACAGTCAAAAGTCTTTCAGTTATCACCTAATTTTGTAAAATTTATGTTCCAAACTCCATTTTTTTTTAATAATAATTCAAATATACATATTATACTTTTTTTTATTTAATAAAAAATATAATTTAACATCTCTATTTTATCATACATGATGAAAATTGAAATTTAATTATGTATGTGGGATGCCTCCGTACATATAACTAACTATTTTATATGATTTTTTAAAACTTAATTAATGATAAAATTTATATACAGTACTTTATCCTGCTTTCCTCGTAGCAGTACTAGATCTGAATAATAATACCCTTTGGATGCCATTTTGCGTGATATATTTGGAAGAAAGTCTAGTAAATCGGTTTCGTGGATGGGTTACAGAAGTTCGATAGGTTTCGTGGATGGATTACAAAAAAGTTGGTTAATATAATTACCAGCTGTGTACAATGTCCCACAAGTCAAAAAGCTCGATCATTTTCTTTAGATATATATTCGTTACATATTCTTCAATTATGATTGGGTTTTAAAGTAATGAATCAACAAAGTCCCAATTTTATGCTTGCTTGCATTATTAATGCATATATATATATGCTCAAAGTTATTGTGACCCATTTCTTCCTTAGCTTCCAAGAGTAATATATAAATTTTTTTCTTCATTTTTGTAATTTAGCTTCCAAGTATAATTGTAATTATTGATTTTAAAAAAAAAATTAAAATTAATTTTAAGATATAACACATTATTATATTTTAAAAGTTGTCTTTATTTGTAGCATTTCTCTTACAAATGTACTAAAGTGCACAAAAGAAGAGTGGTATCTAACAATTCTTGTCGCTTTGTAACTTCTTTTTCTTTCTTTGTAATTTCGGATTTCGTTAATATAGATATATACTTTGTTCAATCTTTTGGACTTCTATAAAAGAAAGTATAATAGCTTTAGGTTTTGGTTAATCTTATGACATGAAGTATTTAAAGCTGAAATTAAGGAGTGCTTTCTATTTGGAGTTGAGTTGGCGAGCGTCTAATTTTAAAAAAATAAATTTTTAATTATAATATTTATAAAATTATATCTATCTGAAATTTAAAATTTAAATTTTTTAATACTAAATATATAAAAAAACTATAATTTAAACATACTTTTATTAAAATGAAATATATATTATATTTTTTTAATTAAAAATAAATAACTAACATTGGGCACAATAAAAAAATGCAAATGGCAGATGGCTTATCATATAATTTAATTTATTGATATTTTTATAATTTAAATTATTATTAATAATAATTATATTATTATAACTCTATTGTTATAATTTATCCCTCAATAATAATATTAATATATAATTAATTATAAAAATATAATGAATAATTTATTTATATTTATTGTGACATAACGCAATTAATTCTTATAACATTATCACTGAAAAGTCACAAGAAATCAATATTACGTTCATGCAATAAATCATAGTAACTGTATAGTATTTCATTGCCATTTATTTTTATTTTAATGGAATGTAATTTATAGTTGTAATTCATTTGTTTATTTTTTTTTTTTTTCCTCCCTTATAAGTTTTAATGGTCGAGAGATATAGGAGGTGTAAAATATTAAATAATATTTTAATTGTGTTCTGGCATATTTAATAGTTTTGTTTTTATAAAGAGCATAATTAATTGATAGCAAGGGAGCAAATAACATGCAATTGACAGGATAGATAGGTTTAGGGTCCTACTGTCTCCATCGAGTTAAGACGAAAACAATATATTTATAAAAAAAAAAAAAACAAAAGGTACTTAATGACCTGAAAATGAGAGACCATAGAGGAGTGCATTTGGTAAGACAGAATTGCAAATCTTTTCCTAAGCTAATCATAATCTTATACATTTCAACTTAATATATATTGTTAATTTTAAATTTTAACTAAATTTACAGGTAAATTTTTAAAATAAATAATTTAGTCTTAAAATTTTAAAATTATATACATAAATTTCTATATTTTTAAATCCTACTATTTAGATTCAAATTTTTAAAACTTTGTACATAAAACCTACGTATTTATAAATCAAAAATTTAAAATTTATGTGTAAAGTTTTAAAAACTTTGAGACTTATATATATATTTTAAAAATTATGAACTATATTATATAATTTAAAATTTAAAAACCTAAAGTTTTAAAAATTTAAAAACTAAATTATAAGCTTTACAAATTTAGATAATGTTATCCTTTTATCATATTAATTAAGTAATGTGTTAGTATTATATCACTTGTAGTGTCGAGGATAAATAGATGTATGAATAGTTACGGGAACATGTATTTGTAAGGATCAAATATACTCATCCATTAAAATTGATGCATGTTTCTGAATTGAAACAAAATTTATTTTACACCCATTGTGATGAGCTCAATAAGCTTCAAAACACAAAGCATCACATGAAATTTTAAGGGGAAAAAACCACAAAAAAGGGTTTAAGATTAGCTGGCAGCGTGTTGGCTACAAATAGCTACATGCAGAGGTACGTACAAGTATGATATATCATTCTCAAAATCAGCTGGAACAGAGTGTATGATCAGGTTGTAGTACTTTGTTCTTTCGTTTGCTGTCTCCAACTGTCACGGTAGCTTCGAAATTAAGTTTTTGGCTTCTCTTCACAAAATTCGTGCAGCAAAGCGTCCAAACATTAACGCGTAAAGCAAAGTTTAGGAAAAACAAAAATTATTATCATGATATTCTAATAACTTTACTCTATTCAAAATTAAATATATAAGTAAACTTTTAAAAAAATAGTGTAAATTTTTTGACTCTCTAATTAAATTTTATCAATTTTAATTTTTTATGATTTTTTTTTCTGAGAAAAAATTTAAATACAATAGAATTGAATATTATTAACTAACATAGAAGAGATAAATGTTTCAAAAAATTGAAATAAATGAAAAGTAAAGTTATTAAAATAATTAAAATAAAAATAAAATAACTAAGATGTCTATAAATACAACAATAAAGTGGCTTAAATACATTAGTTTAATATTTTTACCAAAAAATATCTAATTAGTTTGTAAAAAAAATGATAAAGTGTACTTAAAAAAATTATAAAGGAAATTTTTCAAGATCGTTGGTATTAAGAGCGAGAATACAATCTTATATTACACATGTAATCGATTATCCGTTTAAATTCTCTAATTTTTGTTTTTGTTTTTTCTTTAACGGATCATTTAATGGTCCAAATGTTTTTATCATTGAAAAACTAATCGATTATGGCTGAAGTTGATAAAGATATCGATGCTTTGATGGGAAGCATAATTATAAAATGGGTGTTATAATCCCTAAGCTCAACACACAATTCTAATGCAATATACCATCTATTTGAGTGTTGTTAAGAGTTTAAAAGTTCCTCACCCGTAGAGCAAATCAGTTTTGATCAGTTTGGAGCTTTAATAACAATTTCAATGGCTGGAGGTAAGATTCTTGGTTTACTTATTTTTGATCCCTTTAGTTCATTTATTCCACATTTGTGTTGATTAACTTATGCTTACATTTGGTATCAGAGCACATATTACCTCTGTCTTGATTAGTTTTAAATGATCTATGTTTTACCGAGCACCTTGAAATTAAGTTTTTTTTAAAGGCTAGGTTTTGATGCATATGAAAATTATAAATGATTTCAGTAATGATTTTCCAATGATTATGTGAATTAAAGTGTGAAAAATCACGAAGAACATCATTCCAATAAGACCATGAATCACTTGAAAATTCAATTATGAGAATTTTGATAAAAATAATGCTAGTTTTCGTCATCGAAATTGAGAGAAACCTCTGGGGCTCCAACCAAGTCATGTTGATATGGCTGTAGGTTGAAGACAACTAGCCAGGAAAAAAATGTTCTATTCACGAGACTCAAAACCGCGGTCTTCTAGGAGAGTGTTAAGTACCCAGACAGTTGGGCCACAACACATATTGTGTTATTATATGTATTCGAAATTTAATTTTTATTAAAAAAATCAGAATATAATTTTAATATGATGAATTATTTAACTTACATGTGACATTTATTTAAATAATTTTTGGCACCTTAAAATTTATGTTTAAATTATTTGTTTTGGTATTTATATGTATAAATTTTGTAATTTATTATACATATGAAATTTGGTTAAATAATTTATGCATAATGAAATTAATTGTTAATGGCTCTTTATGGATTTAATTAGTGCTTATATTATTTATTTTTCTTATATAATTTATTGTCATTTATTTATACATGCAATATTAAGATAGATAATATTTATATATTTGGAATTAAATTAATATTGCTTATGTAATTGAGCATAAGGATTTAGTTAATGTTTAAGTGGTTCATATAGTTTAATTAATTATAAAGAAGCCACAACATCTTTAATTAATTAAAAATATAATAAGATCTATTTAGGATTACATTTTAAAAAATAAATATTAATTATGATTAATCATATGTAATATAATAAATCTTATCCCATATGATTTTTTATTATATTTAGTGTGATTAATTAGAATAGAATATCAAATTATATTTTCTAATTTATCCACAGGGATTAGAAAAAAAAAACATAATTTGATAGTTTTATCGTAAAATTAAGATGAATATAATTGAATTAGAACTTTAGCCCACAAACAAGTTTTATGTCATTAGATTCATATTTTTCATGATTTACATTGGTAAAGAAAAACTTTAATTTAGGTCTCAAATTTTAATAAACATATAATCTCTAATCGTAGTTTCACAACCTGTGAATTTCTTTGATATTTGTTGTGATATTCCCAAATTGAAAGGGGATAATTGTAAAGTTTGGAAGGAAAAAATTCTCCTTCATCTAGGGTGGATGAATATTGACTATGTTATTAGGAAAAATGAATTACCTAAAATTATTGAAACAAGCACTCCAATGAATATCACACTTTATGAATAATGGAAGCGATCTAATCGTCTTAGCGTGATGTTTATTAAGATTAAGATCTCTGCTGGTATTCGTGGTTATGTTGATCAGCATAATAATGTTTGGGACTTGCTAAAGGCCATTGATGATCAGTTCGTCACTTCAGATAAGGCTTTGGTAATCACCCTTATTATGAAGTATTCTTCCTTAAGACTTACCAGTGTGAAAGGTGTGTGTGAGAATATTATGCAAATGAAGGACATTTCGGCTCAACTTAAGAATCTCGAGGTTGATATGTCAGAATCCTTTTTGGTACACTATATCCTTAACACTCTCCTACATCAGTACGGGCCATTCAAAATCTTATACAACACACATTGGGATAAATTTTCAATCAATGAACTAATGACCATGTGCGTTCAGGAGAAAGGGAGACTTGTTATGGAATTTTGTGAAAGTGTAATGTTGGCTACACCGTACGAGAAAGGAAAATCTCAATACAAACAGTGAGGGAAAGGGATAGTTCCATCTCAGGCTAATATTAAGAAAGAAGTCAAGTGTTTCTTTTGTAAAAAGAAGGGACACATGAAGAAGAAATGTATCAAATTCCAGAAATGGCTTGAGGGTAAAGGTAATCCAACCTCGTTTGTTTGTTATGAATCTAATATGGTTAATGTTAATATTAATACTTGGTGGATTGATTCTGGATCAACAATCCATGTTGTAAACTTCTTACATGGTATGAAAAACCTAAGGAAGCTAGTGGGAAATGAGCAATATTCTTATCTGATAACAAGATTGTCTCACACGTACAGGCTGTAGGGACATACAATTTGATTTTAAGTAGTGGTTTTATTTTAGAATTAGAAAAGACCTTTTATGTTCCAAGTTTCTATAGAAACTTGATTTTCGATTTCAAGACTTGTATCTACTAGTTATTCCTTTCACTTTTAAGAAACATCTTTCGATTTATTTAATAAATTTGATTGTGTCAGAAATGGTATTTTGTTTGATGGTCTTTACTACATTAATTTACGAAATAATGCCACTCATAATGCTATGCATGTTCAAGTTGGCACTAAAAGATGTATTATTAATGAGGACTCTTCTACATTATGGCATAGTAGATTATGACATATCTCCATAGAAAGAATTAAAAGATTAGTGAAATATGGGGTACTTAGTACTTTAGATTTTATTGATTTTGAGACATGTGTAGACTACATTAAGGAAAATCAGACTAACAAGTCAAAGAAATGTGCCAATATGAGTTTAAGTATATTAGAAATCATACATAGGGATATATGTTGTCCCGACATGGACATTCAAGGTCAAAAATATTTTATCACCTTTATTGATATTTTTTCTTGATATATGTATTTCTACATGCTTCATAATAGGAGCGAAGCATTAGATGCCTTCAAGAGCTATAAGGTTGAAGTAGAGAAACAATGTGTAAATCAAACAAAGGTCGTGAGATTAGATAAATGTGATAAATATTATGGTAGATACACTGAGAATGGACAAATGCCTGGTCCGTTTGCTAAGTTTCTTCAAGAACATGGGATAGTTGCCCAATACACTATGCCTGGTTCACCAGACCAGAATGGTGTAGTATAAAGGAGAAACTGAACACTATTATACATGGTACAGAGTATGCTTAACAACTCCAATCTTCCTAAATCCTTGTGGATTGAAGCTTTAAAGATGACTGTGTATATATTAAACCGAGTTCCAACCAAGGTTGTCTCAAAGACACCGTTTTAATTATGGAAAGGTTGGAAATCAAGTTTGTGACATATGTGTATTTGGAGATGCCCATCTAAAGTGAGGATTTATAATCCACAAGAGAAGAAACTAAACCTAAGGACCATTAGTGGGTATTTCATTGGATATATTGAAAGTTCTAAGGGATATAGGTTTTATTATCCGTCTTATAGCACTAGGTTTATTGAATGAAGAAATGCAAAATTTATTGAGAATGACTTGATTAGTGGGAGTGATCGATCCTAGGGAATTGGTTCTAAGCAAGATCATTCAGATGCTCAGTGTGCCACTTCAAGTAATGGACTGATCGTTGTTATTAATAACTCACCTTGAGTACAAACGCTTGTTGAAGAACCTATCTTAGAAGTACCATAAGATATTGATCCTGATCTAGTACATGATGAAGTTCAACAGAAGCCTAAAGCTATTGAATAAATAGATAAACAACATGATCCTGTTCCTCAGGATAATTTTGAAGCAACATTTAAAAGATCTACTAGAGTAAGGAAATCAACGATTCCTAGTAATTATGTCGTGTATCTACAAGAGTGTGACTATAATTTTGGAGCCAAAAATGATCTTGAGACATTTTCATAGGCTATGAGTTCTAATGTTTTAAACTTATGGTACAATGCCATGAAAGAAGAGATGTATTCTATGGCATCTAATTGAGTCTGGGATCTCGTCAATTTTCCTAATAGTGTAAAAGCCATTGAATATAAATGGGTCTTCAAGACAAATAAATACTCACAAATCAATATTGAGAGACATAAGACAAGACTCATTGCCAAAGAATTCATTCAAAGGGAAGGAATCGACTACACTAAGACATTCTTTTTTGTATAAGAAAGATTCACTTCGTGTGATCATGGCATTGGTTGCCCATTTTAATTTGGATTTGCATCAAATGGATGTGAAAACGAATTTCTTTAATGGTAACCTAGAGGAAGAGGTTTATATGAAACAACCTAAAGGATTCTTTTCTAGTGATGGTGAGCATTTGGTTTGTAAGCTTAATAAATCCATATATGGATTAAAACAAGCTTTTTGTCAATGGTATTTAAAATTTCATAACGTCATCACTTCATTTGGTTTTGAAGAGAATATCATGAATCAATGTATATACCAGAAGGTTAGTGGGAGTAAGATTTGTTTTTTGGTGCTATATATGGATGATATTTTTCTTGCAACCAATGATAAGGGTTTGCTACATGAGGTAAAACAATTCCTCTCTAAACATTTTCATATGAAAGATATGGGTGAGGCATCTTATGTCATTAGCATTAATATCCATAGAGACAGACTTCGAGGAATCTTAGGTTCATCTTGGGAAACCTATATCAATAAAGTTTTTGAGAGATTTTGAATGAAAAATTGTTCACCAAGTGTTGCTCCCATTATGAAGGATGATAAGTTCAATTTGAACCAATGCCCAAGGAATTATTTTGAAAGAGAAAAAATGAAGAACATTCCATATGCTTCTGTTGTCGGAAGCTTGATGTATGCTTAGGTTTGCACAAGGTTTAACATTACATTTTTTGTTGGAATATTGGGACGATATCAGAGTAATCCAGGTTTGGGCCATTAGAGAGCTACTAATAAAGTGATAAGGTACCTTCAAGGAACCAAGGACTATATGATAATGTATAGACAAACTGACGATCTGGAAGTAATTGAGCGGACTTCGCTGGTTGTGTTGATTCATACAAATCAACATCTGGTTATATTTTCATGCATATCAGTGGAGCCATGTCTTGGAGGAGTGCGAAGCATTCCTTGACTACTACTTCCACTGTGGAGACTGAGTTAGTGTCATGTTTTGAGGACACATCACATGGTGTATGGTTGAAGAGTTTCATTTCCGAGCTTAGAGTAGTTGACTCTATTTTAAGAAAAATAAGAGTGGTAGTTATATTAAGCACATCAACATTAAATACTTGGCTATAAGAGAACATGTTAAGGAAAAAACGTTATTGAGCACTTTAGCACTAAGTTGATGATTACTGATCCTTTGACTAAAGGCATGCCACTAAAGAATTTCAAGGATCATGTAGTAAAAATGGGAATTGGTTCCATTTTGTAAAGTATATATATAGTTTACTCCTGAAACTCTTATATATTATGATATTTTTTCATATTCATGTGCACTTTATTTGAGAAAATATATTTTGTATAGGACCAAAAATAAATATAGGATTTATTCATTAAGTTTTGTTACCACACAAATGTAATAGTACTTGATAAACTAAATACATTGTAATATATAGAAGGTAATACTCATTCTTAGAGGACCTATTTCCATTATTCATATGTTTATTTCTTAAGAAATATAATTGATGGGATTAAGTTTAACGTTTGGACCAAGTAGGAGAATGTAACCGATTATCCATTTAAACTCTCTAATTTTCATTTTCATTTTTTATTTAACGGATCATTTAGTAGTCTAAACGTTTTTGACATTGAAGAGCTCGTCAGTTGTGGTTGAAGCTAGTAATGGTGCCGATGCTTTGATGGGAAGCATGGATATAAGAGGGGTGTTATGGTCCCTAAACTCAACACATAATTCTAATGTATTACACCATCTATTTGAGTGATGTTAAGAGCTTAAAAGTGCCTAACAGTGAGAGTAAATCAGTTTTAATCAGTTTGGAGCTTTAAGAATAATTTCAATGACCGGAGGTAAGATCATTACTTTATTTGTTTTTGATCTCTTTAGTTTATTTATTTCACATTTAAATTGATTAATTTATGCTTACAACACAACAAAAAAAAAATACTATTTTTTTTTCGTTTTCAAATTTCTTATCCATAAATTATTAACCCTAATCAACCTACAGTTCCAAATTTTAAACCTTAGCAGTCAGGGCATGCACTAAGTACAAGTCTATAAACCTGCTGTATTAATACATCTATGGGTTGAATTTGAACTATTAAGTTTCTTAATAACTTTAAAAAAAAAAATTCAATAGCATAAACCCTTATAAACTTTTATTTTTAACTTTCTTCACACAACATATATATCTTATATAAAAATATATATATTTTATTCGTTTAAAAATATAATACACATTTTTTTATAATGTAAAAAATATATATTACTTTTAAAAGGTTGACAATAAAATCATGCAAATAACTTGATAACATAAAAATAAAGCAAAAAATTGATAAATTCGTTGATATTATACTATTTTATATACTCAAAGAGCTCTATGGATTCTTTTATTTTTAAAAATATGTAATTTAATCTCTTACTTTTTAAAAGATGTATTGTAACGGCCTTGGTTATTTTTAAAGTGCACGTAAATCTAACTTGTGATAATTATTTAAATTTAACTATTATAAATGTAAAAGTCATTTGCACCAAATTTGTTAATAATAACATTATTTATTATTTCTAGAAAATCAACAACCTCTCCTATTACGTTTATCTTCAAATATTTACAAAAATAAAAATAACATCACTAAAAATTTATAACAAAAATAAAATATTTTATATATAACTACTATATTTTTATTATTAAAAAATTTAAATTAATTATATCAAATTAAAAGTCGTTTAAGTTGAAGTATAATTATTTAAATTTATTTAATATTGAATACTATTCAATTAGATCTTGTTAAATATTATTAAGGTATTTTTATTATTATAAGTTTTAAAAATATTATTTTATGTAATTTTTTAAATATTTTTATTATTGAATTTATCTCACTTATGGTGTCACTATAGTATATGAATTTTATATGTATAAATAGCTAGATTGAACTTATGAACACTTTAAAAATAACTAAAGGCTTACTATGTACCTTCTAAAAAATTATAAAATAAATTGTATATTTTTAAAAGATAATATTCTCTTTTATATATCTCATAATTATTATAAATAAATAAATTTGTATTTTCACATGGAAATGAACATCATAACTCAAAAAATGACAGTATTTTTTATATAACTTAATCCAATTATTTATATTAAATATATCATATATTTTGATATTCTTCAAAATTTTAATATTTTTAATTAAAATTAATTATTTTTGAAATAATAAATCACAAATATGATTGCTTAATTATGAATTAAAAATTAAAATTTTAAAATAATTTAATTATAAATTTATGTAATCCTCCTTTTTAATATTATTTATTATAAAATTAAAAAATTACAAATTATATATAATTATTTGGTCACATTTATTAAAAAATTAATAATTTTAATTAAAATTAATTTGTTTTTGAAATAATGAATAATAGGTAATATGACTTAGTTATAAATTAAAAACTAAAATTCTAAAATGTTTTAATTAAAAATAATTTTATTAAGATAATAAATAATGGACATAAATATAATGAACTAATTAGGAATTAAAAACTAAAAATCTAAATGATTTGAGTTAACATTATTTATTCATACATTTGTCACTTTATTTTTCAATATTTTTAATTTAAATTAATTATTTAAATGATAAATAAAGACACAATGGTTTAATTAGGAATTAAAAACTAGGATTATAAAATACTTTAAATAGAATTATTTAATTATTTTTTTAATAATTTTATTTTTTATAAAATTAAAAAGTTATAGATTACATATAAATATTTTTATCATACCTCTTCAAAACTTGAATGCTAATTAAACATATTTTGTTAGAATAATAAATAACAAACATAATAACTTAATTAGAATTTGAAAACTAGAATTTAAAAAAAATTAGTTATGATTATTTATTAAATTTTTAATTTTTTTTATAAAATTTAAAAAGTTATAGATGACATATAATCATTTTAGTCATATTTCTTCATAATTTTAATATTTTAAATTAAAATTAATTATTTTTAGAATAATAAATAATTGAAATAATAACTTAATTAAAAATGAAAAAAAATTAGAATTACAAACTTTAGTTTTGATTATTAAATCATATTTTTAACCTTCTTTATAAAATTAAAATATTTAGAGATTATATATACTTATTCTAATGCATCTTTATTGCTCAGAACACAACACTAATTATTATTATACATTTAGTTTATTAGACAATATAGTTATGAATTTTTTTATTTTCTCAAATTTGTTGGGAGATTATTTGATATTTTTATATCAAAATAATATTTAGTATGATTCAAATGTATAGGTTGAAACGAAAAATGAAGAATTTATTTGATGATACGAGAATATAAAAAGATGTGAAAAGCAACATAGTCATGTATGAGCTCAATTTTTTTTATTATATTATTTTTCATTTGTTATGCTATAAAAAAATAAGTTAAAATTTTTACTTATTTTTCATTGTTCGTAATAATTATAAAATTATTAATTATTAATTATTTAAAATATAATAATATAAATATATTAACATAATTAAAAATAATTTAATTTAATTTATAAATATAAGTTTTTACGTTCAACGTACCTAATAATGACTAGTAAGTAAAAAATAATAGATTTGTGTAGCTATTTTCCGATTTTATATCCCAAAGATGATAAAAAGGAGTCAGCGGTCTGCCTCCTTTTTTTTTTTTTTGGGTGTTTTACTTCTTCTTCCTTCCTCTCCTCCTCCTCAATGCCTCAGCTAGTTTAAGTACACCACTCTTTATAGTAATATGGGCAACGAATACAGGGCTAAGCTCGAAGCCTAGAAGTTTACTTTTTATTTCTAATTTTTTTTTTTAAAAGATTACATACTTATACGACTACAAAACTATATTAATCACAAATACTATTTGAAATTTTAATTTAATTAAAATAGTTTTTGTTTTTTTCTTTTGGGATAATACCTCAGCTAAAAGGGCTAATAGCAAGTAAATCATAAGATTTTGTAAGTGTATGTTTAAACATTCAGTACTCTCCTTATGATTAAAGTTTTTAGTCTCCCTTTTAAAAAAAAAAAAAAAGAATTTATCATTGGGCAGACCGGAATATTTTTTTCTTAGTGGGATTAAAACTACATATTTCTTTGGTATTTGTCATATAATAGCAATGTTTTAAGTATTTAAAAAAGTTTTCAAGAACATTTTTCTTATTGATTAATTAATATTAATTAGTACGTGTTGTTTAGACATACAAGACTGATTAAATGTATAGATTTTAGTCATTTTGAGTTACTTAAATATTTTTTACACATCTTTATCAATATTTTGAAACAAAACATAAAATAGCTAATTAAAATCTTATGTTCAATTAGTTAAAGGTCCCTTAGCAATATTAATAATTGTAGCGATCTTTAACTATAAGCCAAACTTATCATATTGAAGTAATTGAAAGTTAATCTTTACTATTATTTCAACTAAAAATATGATATTTTAATATCATTTTATTAAAAAAATTTAAAAAACAAAATAAGTTTATTTATTCATATTTCAATTAAGAAAATAAAGATATTGATAAAGCCAAACAAAACATTGAAGATTAATAATTTTTTAACTGAAGTTCTGAAATTATGATGTATAATGATTATGGATCAGAGTACATTTTAGAAAAGAAAAGAAAAAAAATTTAGTTAAATTAATAAATATTCTTATATGCATTAAGTTGTTACGTACATCTATATCATGACTTAATAAAACCACCAATAAAACTAGGGAGAGAACTAGTCGAAACAGTTCACGATCTTGGAAAGAAACTTGAGTCACATGCCTTCCATATGCTTCATAATTAGGTGGAAAACTAGACCTAAAATGCGTGATCACGTGAGATCCTCGTAATCCCTTAGTTAATTTTAGGTTAAAATCTAGCCAAGTTGGAGGAGTAGACTGCGTTAGATCACATTTTGCCTGAGTCCTTAGACCCAGTACGTAAAGGTGTTGTCATGGATTGAACAGGTTGAGACCAGTTGAGTCTAATAATCCAGTTTTTTGTTTTCAAGTGAAACCTCTGGCTTCTACGAATGCTGAGAAACAATGTTAGGCTGATCACAATGTCCTGGGTGAAGGTCTTTGTGAGGATACTGCAATCTAAAATCATTATTTCGTGTTACTTTTTTAAAATTAATAGAATAAATTATCAAAATTAATTTATTAGAAATTAATGTACTTTAATTACAAATTGTATATTACTACAATATTTATTTTTTAATTATTTTATCAATTCACCGTTTACTACATAGAATTAGAACAATTTTATGTCAAGACAACTTTCTTACGTGATGAGCTTGAAGAAAAAATATATATACATCAACCCGTGGGTTTTGTTGTTCCAAGTAAGTAAGATCATGTTTGTTTATTGAAAAAGTCTTTATATGGGTTGAAATAATTTCCTAGATAATGGTATAAATGATTTGATGCTTTATGATTGATCATGGTTACTCTAGAAGTGATTATGATAATTATATTTATTATAAAATATTTCATGATGGTTCATATGTCTATTTGTTTATTTATGTTTATGACATGTTTATTACTTCTGCGAATAAGTTTGAGATTCAAAAATTAAAGTCTCAACTTAGTGGTGAGTTTGAGATGAAAGATTTGGGTGCAGCGAAAAAAAATTTGAGCATGGAAATTTATAGGGATAAACAAGTGAGCAAGCTTTATTTGACTTAGAAAAGTTATATTGAAAATGTTCTTGAATGCTTTGGTATGAAAGAGTCTAAACCTTTAAATACGCCGTTAGCTACGCATTTCAGGCTTTCTTTGGATTTGTCACCATAGTCAGAAGAAGAAGACCAGTACATGTCTCAAGTTCCATATGCTAGTGTCGTTGGTAGTTTGATGTAAGCTATGGTTTCTACTCATTCATACATTTCACATGAAATTAGTGTTGTTAGCAGATATATAAGTAATCCTAGTAAGGGTCATTGACAAGTAGTGAAATGGATACTTCGGTATTTGAGAGGCACATCTAATTTTGGTTTGGTATATGATGGAAGTTCTAATACTGGTTACAATGTTATTAGTTATATAAACTTCGATTATGCTAGTGATTTGGATAGAAGAAGATCTCTTATAGGTTATGTCTTCACTATTTCTCATTATGCCATTAGTTGTAAAGATACATTATAGTCTACAGTTGCTTTGTCTACAATAAAGGTAGAATATATGGCAGCAGTAGAAGCAGTGAAAGAAGTCATTTGGCTTAGAGGTTTGGTTTGTGATTTGGGTTTACAACAAGATACTTCTATTGTATTTTGTGATAGCCAAAGTGCAATACACTTGACCAAGAATACTATGTATGATGAAAGAACCAAACATATTGATGTCAGATATTACTTCGTTCGTGACATTGTCTCTCATGTTGCTATTGTTGTCAGTAAAATAATCACTACAAAGAATCCAACTAATATGGTAACCAAGCTAGTTCCATTGAACAAGTTCAAGCATTGCTTGGACATGATTGATATTTGTAGAAGATGATCACCCTTTGGGGTTTTGGATGATGGTTAATTGATAATCCGAGGAATTTCATATTTGAAGAACTTGTTTTTTTGTTTTTGTTTTGAGCCAAAGGTGGAGATTTGTTAAATTTGTTGGCCCAAAACTTTAGGCCTATAAGCCCAAATTATTATTTCCCAGCTTGTGTAACCTATATATATATATATCAGTTTCCCTTCCTGCGGAGAATTGAGAGAAGCAGTCACACGAGAGTTGAAACAAAAAAAAAGAGGAAAAATCCACAACTGGGTGAGAAGGGAGAAAAACTACCGCAACCTCCAGCTTCTTCAGGTTTGGTCTTCGCTACCATTATTTTTTTATCATTTTTTACTGTCTATCAGCAGTGGAATTGTCACTTATTCAGAAATTTAGAAGAGGGGCAAAAATATGCAGTAAGCGGTTGATTTTATCTGTATGGTAATATTTGATTAAATAACAATGTTGTTAATTTATCTTGTTATATATTATCAATAAATTAGAGGGAGATACTTTTTTTGGGTGTATTTGAATTTTGGTATATTTTGTGAAACTCTTTGAATATTGGTGTTTATATCTCCATTTTATTATTAGTGGATTTTCCTCGGTATGCCGTTGTTAGTGGAGTAAACTTTTCACATTAAAAATTTGAACCACTTAAATCATTGTATGTCATCTATTTTCTTACTGCTTATTATTTTATTATTACCCATTTTTATATATTTGTGAAATCAAAGTTGGATCCGATCTTTGTTTCCGCAAGTGCTAATTTATAACATGAATATTTGCATTTTTTCTAAACTTGAAAATAAATTTGTTCAAATTAACTTTAATATTGTATACTTGCATAAAATTATAGAATAGATTATCACTAGTAAATAATGGGATTAAATTCTAATTTATAAAAATAAATTACCTAAATTAAAGCTTTACGTAAGTGCCTCTCATTTTAATTAAAATAAATAATGTAATATAATGAAATGAATAAACTTGAACGAATAGCCAACAATGAAACAAAGGGCAAAAGCATTTCCTCTCACATGTTAACAACTGCAAAGCTCCTGTGACAATATAGAGTGAAAACTCATCATCCAACATGGTTATCATAGTATTTTTTTATACTATAAAAATAAAGAATGATTGTTGAATCATTTACTTATTTGAATATCATATACTTTAATACTTATTTTCTATTTATTTGGTGTAAGTGAAAAGTGAATTCCATTATAAAACCATATGTAATGCATAAAAAACATCCAAGTTAAAAAGAGGTTAGGATTTTCATGTTGAAAATCAACACCAACCCAATAAATGAAGTGGTCGAAGGTTGTAGAAAAATAAATGGAGTGGTTGAAGGATGTAGGAAAATAAATGGAGTGGTTGAAGGATGTAGAGAAATAAATGGAGTGGTTGAAGGATGTAGAAAAGAGAAGTGTGTAGATAATATTTGTGTGGCTAGAATTATTTCTTAGTTTTATATTTGTGTGGTGTAGATTGCATGGTGAGGAATATAAATATAAATAGACTACCTTGCATTTGGTTTAATCTTCTCATAAAAAACAAATAAGTCTTTGTATTTTTAGTTTGAGTGTGAGTTGAGAGCTTTCTCTTTGAGTGTTTCTATTTCTCTTCAATTTTTGAGTTGTCTTTGAAAGGTGTTACGATGTATTTTATTATGGGTATAATACAAATAGTTTGTTTACTTGTTTAGATCTAATATTAATAAATTTAGAGTTGTGTATTCAAAATTTTACTCAACAATTGGTATCAGAGTGGGGCGATCAGGGATAATTTTTAGTGGAGCTATCTTGAGTCATGAGGAATTTGGTAATCTGCATGTTTATTAGTCATGCTTGTTCGGTATAGTCAAAGTCTTGTCGGCACGATGGGTGATCTTCAAGTAGTTGGAAGAATCAAGAAGCTCAATAACAAAAACTATAACACATGGGCAACATGTATGGAGTCTTACTTACAAGGTCAAGACTTGTGGGAGGTTATTGGTGGTGACGAAGTTACAAAACCAACAGTGGAAGATCAAACAGAATCTTGGGGAAGTGAAAAATTAAAGCAGGAAAAGTGATGTTTTCTTTAAAGACCACAATTGAAGAAGAAATGTTGGAGCACATTCAGGATGCCAAAACACCAAAGGAAGCATGGGACACTCTTGTTACACTATTTTCAAAGAAGAATGATACAAGACTGCAACTTCTCGAGAATGAGTTGCTATCGATGGCGCAACGTGCCATGATGATTTCCCAGTACTTTCACAAGGTAAAATCGTTATGCTGTGAAATTTAAGATTTAGATCCAAAAGCTCCTATTGGGGAAACTTGGATAAAGAGAATAATTATCCATGGTTTTAATGTCAAGGGTTTCTTATTGTTATACAAGAATTGATGACACAACCATCTCTTATTGAGTTTAAGAATTTGCTGGCCAGTCAATAAGTCATGGCTAAGCAAATGGGACGAGTCTCGCTGAAGGATGAGGAAGAAGCTCTCTACACTAGCAAAAGCAAAGGTACTTTCAAGCGATATAATCCAAGTGGATCTCAAAAGGATGGCAACAAAATTCCTCAAGGAAATAGAGGCTTTCGTCCAAGGCGAGCTTGGAAGATTGATGGTGAATGTTACAACTGTGGGAAAATGGGTCATATGGTAAAAGATTGTTGGAGTAAGAAAAAGCAGATTGAAAGTAATACAACTACTTCTAGTTCTAAGGAGCATAGCGGAGATGGTTGGGATGTCATAGCACTATTCATTACAGAGGAAGAAGAATTAGCTCTTACGATGACAACATCAAAATAGATTGACTACAAGATTGCTTGGATCATAGATTCAGGATGCTCAAATCATATGACGGGTGATAAATAGAAATTAGAAAGCATGTGTGAGTATAAAGAAGGTCATGTAGTGGTGACAACTGACAAATAAAGGTTACCGATAGCCCACATCGGTAAGATGATAGTTACACCTCGATATAATACTAACCAGGTACGACTTCAAGATGTTTATCGTGTCCCAAGAATGAAGAAAAAATTGATATATATGGCTCAATTGACATCATCATGCCACTATGTCTTATTCGGTCCCCGGGATGTGAAAGTGTATCATGATATCAAAATCTCAAAAACACCGACAATGGAGGGGAAACGATTGGAATTAGTCTACATGATGTCAACACAATTTTCATATGTAGACAGGACAAGAAGAAATGAGACGGCATATATATGGCATATGTGGTTAGGTCAAGTTAGTTATTCCAAGCTAAGAGTGATAGTGAATAAGTTGATGCTTAAAGGGCTTCTTTAACTAGACGTGCGAACAAAAATGGTCTGTGTAGAATGTCAATATAGTAAAGCTCACCAATTTCCATATGAGGAATCAAAGTTTAAAGTAGAAGAACCATTGGAGTTAGTTCACTCTAATGTATTCGGGCTTATTAAATTGGAAATTTGCAATACATGGTGACATTCATTGATGAATTTTCAAGGTATATATGTTTTTTCTTTATGAAAGAAAGATCTAAAATGTTCTCAAAGTTTAAAGAGTTTAGAGAGTCAATGATGACTCTTTGAAAATAGAGTCATTAATGCAATTTTTTTTTACTTAATATTTACTTGTTTTATTCAATAAATAGTACTTTTTGAGGTCAAAAATATTAAAATATAAACTTTTTAATGAAAAGGGTTGAAAATATAATTTTTGAAACTTTTCTAGAATTTTTATGGATTTTTAACCTAGGACTAATCACGAGCTGTCATGTGGCATACCAGGTTGGCAAAAGAGCTGATTGGGCAAGCCACAAGATGTCACACAAGCACGGAGACTGAATCATGTTGCATCGCATGTGAGGAGGATGAAAAACATGCCATATTTCACCACGGCGTTCAATCCGAGTTCAGAAATCGGTCAATGCACCATGCCATTTGTCCCTACGCCATTGCTCTGCGTGTTCCACCCGTGCGCCATGCCATCTTTTTCCATGAATCACGTCGTGACACGTGTTGTTAACTCAGCAAGCATTGATTATGACTGGTCTCCCCTACCACATGTCGCTCCCTAATTCGCCCAATGAATTTCCTCTCCCACATGTCGCGCTATGATTGGCTAAAACTATCATTTTTGCTTGTTTTGATCGTAGCACTTGGTCTGAAGCTGATCTGACGAGCCAGATTGCACCTGAACTTTATTTAAGCTCCTAATCACTCCATAAACCCTAATTGGCCTCCATTAGCATAATTTTGGTCATATTTTGGAGCTAAAAAAAGAGAAAAATACAGAAAAAATTCAAGAGAAGATACAATTTTGTGGAGATTCAAAAGAAGATTAATATTACAATTCAAGATATTGATTGTATTTCTTTTTCTATTCTTTTCTTTATCAATTTTTATTTCTTTCTTTATGAAAAATATGAGCTTTATGAACACAATTATATTTAATTAATTTATTAATCTAAGGATCTTATGAACCCAATTTTCACCATATGATGATCTAATATTTTTTCCCAATTATAATATTAATTTAATTATATTATTTAATATGATTTTTATCCTATTAATTGTTTGGCCAAGAATTTATCTATAAATGCAATTAAATAGATTTGAGAGAATTATTTAATTGTTTGTCTTGATTAAATAACATGTATAATTTTTAGGCAGAGATGTATGATTCTTATATATGTGATCCCTAATTGATGAACTTAATGAGTAGTATGAAATTTAATTAGCATGAGAATGTGATTAAATTAATTACTATATGGTGTATAGTTTATTTGAGAAAGGAATAAATGCTAGGTTAGATTCAATTGATCATGTAATTAATTGATATTATATTGAGGGAATTTTAGCGATTGACATGTTTAGAAAATTAGGGGATTAAGTATTCCATGATATTCTCTCATATATCTTTTTAGTTACCAACTTTGATTTAATTAATTGTTGCTATTTAATTTTAGTTATTTTAATTTTGCTTTATTAAAATATAAAAACACCCAAAAAAATTTGATTTTGATTTTTTTTATGTTTTGAAAATTAGTTTATAATAAAATAATCTCTGTGGGAACAATTTTTCTTATCATTATATTACTTGTTGTAATACGTGTACTTGCGTATTCATTACACACACTTCGTGTGTGACGATCAGTCAACTGAAGGAAAAGTAGGAAAGAATATTTGTTGCTTGCTCACAGATAACGGCGAAGAATATAGCTCAAGCAAGTTCTCACAATACCTAAGAGAATTTCAAATACATCATCAGTATATTTGTGCCAACATGCCACAAAAAAATGGTGAAGCAAAGAGAAAGAACTGGCATCTTGCAGATTTTTGTCGAAGTAAGCTACATGAAAAGAATGTACCTGTAAGGTTTTGGGCTGAAGCAATGAGGACTGTAGCCTTTGTGATCAACAGACTTCCTCAACCAAGGTTAGGATTTTTTTGACCCTTTGAGAAACTATGGAACATGAAACCTATTGTTAGCTACTTTTGAGTATTTGGCTATGTATGTTATGTATTTTTTTCTCGTCATTTATGGAGCAAGTTTGACAAGAAAGTTGTTAGATGTATCTTTGTGGGATATGACAGCTAGAGAAAAGGGTAGAAATATTGCGATCCAACGAGTGAAAGATGTTACACTTCACAAGGTGTGGGGTTCGATGAAGCATCTTCTTGGTGGTCCTCAAAGAAGGAGGCTTTGCCAGACTCGAGAGAATTTGGAGACAATTTGTAACAAAAGATGGGGGAGTATACTATTCAACTCTAACCAAGTTTAGATGAATCCAGAGATCCAAATGATGATGATGCCGAAAAAAGAGTAACTCATAATCCTTGGAAAACTGACATATATCAACAATTAAATGAAGAAGATGGGCTTAGTGAAATAGAAGAATCAACTCTAAAATCTCAAGTATCTAGGTTAACAAGAACACGAAGGCCAAATCTAAAGTATGCCAATGCATCCATAGTTGAAGAAGCAATATAACCTGAGATGTTCGAAGAAGCATCACAAAGATTTGAGTGGATCATAGCTATGAAAGAAGAGATTGATGCACTTTAGCAAAATCAAACTTGCGATCTAGAGCAAAACTTAGGAGATGTGAAACCCATATCCTGTAAGTGGGTTTACAAGATAAAGCATCATATAGATCGGTCAATTGAGAGATATAAGGCAAGATTGGTAGCTCGTGGTTTCTCTCAAAAGTAGGGAATAAACTATGATGAAACGTTTAGTCTGATGACGAAACTTACAACTGTATGAGTTTTACTTGCATTTACAGCCAACAAAGACTGGAATTTATGGAAGATGGATGTGAAGAATGCTGATGAGTGCTTAAACAACACTAAAATTACCATGATTTAATGTACTTTAATTGATTAGATAAATTTATATTTGTATGATTTTATCATATTTTTATATAAATTTATCTTTTCAGAATCATGGTTATTTTTTTATTGTTTTTAAGGTATTTTAGTTCAAAAATATTTTAAAGACTTGAAGAAAAAAATACTAGAGGAAATATATCACAAATATATTGAGAAAATAAATGAGGAAAAGTTAAAAAATGAAAAAATTGGACAAAATCACGCTGATTCTCGCGCGCACCATCACATCTGCACCGAGTCTCACGTGAAGCATCGTGCACACCTGCACACTTCTTTTCGTATCCCGTGTATGCCAGTTACCCTTCTACTGCGCCAACCGATCGTCTACTGTGATATTTGCACCCCATACACGTGCCAACCTGTCTAAACGCGTCCAAATTCAAATTTTGAAATATTTTCCCCTATTTTAGCCTTTTTTCTCATCTATAAAAGGCACATCTTCCCTCATTTCAAAAGACATAAATTTTCTAAGCTCTTTCTCTCTCTAGAAAGTTTTCTTTTTTATTTTTGTTTTAATTTTTAAAGTTCTTCTCTTTTTGAGAGGAACTAGTTATGTTTTTATTAATTTTTAGTTTTTGATTCAATAAGCATATATGTAAATCCATTTAGAGGTTTTCCACTAACAGAATTAACACCAAACTATTGTAAGGATTCTATTAAGGTATTATTTTAATGGATTCTTTAAAGTTATCATTATATGTTTTATTCTTATATGTTATATTTAATTTGTCTCTGATTAAATTTAACATGACATGTTTGTAAATATGATATAATTATAACATTGTTATGCTTGTAAATATTAAATAGGTAAAACACTTTTATAAAATAAATTTATTTTGTTTTTATTCAAGATTTTATATTAAGGATGTTAGAGAGATAACTTATTTTTCATTACAAACTTATCTTAAAATTATATTTTAAGGTTTAATTATTCGGTCTAATTTAGAATAGTGTTATTTTATTTATTGATACAATTTCCCGATAGTTAGAGTGAAACTTTATTTCAAAAGTTTTTTTATAAGAACTATTATTCGAAAATGTATTGACGTTATATTTTCAGTATTAATTTTAAAACTTGAAAGTTAATACTTGAAAATTAAATTCTTAGTTTTAATTTGGATACCTTGAATAAAGTCTAATTATTTGACTCCACCTAAAGCTGTGATTAGATTGTTTTTATTTTCTTAGAAATAAAGCTGAAATTTAATATTTACTTAATTAATAGGTCCCGTCTAAGAGTATTAGTTAGTTAACATTAAACAAAAAAAAATTGAGCTCCGCCTTAGGACACTCTTGTACCAAAAAGAAAAAAAATTAACAAATATTAATTTATATCTTTAATAACCTAAATAATATGAGCAAACATAATTAACTTAATTATTATATCATTAAATACTCTACTGTTATAAATGATAAAATTTCTATTATTGTTTATTGAATTTATATCTATGTTTATATTTATTTTTACGTTATTAGATTAGGAAATAAACAAACCAAAATATCGTTACATGATGTTTATGATTTAATTTTGCTTTTAAAATTTTGAATAATAAATTAAAAACCACATAATTTATTTTGTGCATTTACAAGAATTTTACAAATAATAAAACCGATAAAGAGCATTTCACAAGATGTGTATTTGTAATGTCGGTCTTGTGATTCATTCAATCATCAAGTTTTTGGTATTGTTTTGAAATTCACAAAAAAAAACACATTTACTATTTGTGATCTATACAAAAAATTTAAAATTTAAAATTCAAAAAAATAAAAAATAAACACACACTGTTACCAACGAATAGTAAAAACAAATTTGATTTAAATTTGAAATTAAAAGTTAAGATTTAACATTAAAAAAATTAAAACTAAAATTTAAGATATAAAATTAAAAATTAAAAAAAACTATTATATTTGTAAACAATATAATTTTAAAAAAATTAATTTATTAACTTAGATTATAAATTAACTTTAATTCACTTAAATTTTTAATTTAACTTAATTAGCTTATATTTTTATTAACTTAATTAACTTGTATTTTAACTTAACTAACTTATATTTTTACCTTAACTTAATTTATTAACTTAATTAACTTATATGTTTAACTTAACTTAGTTTATTAACTTAATTTTTTAATTTAACTTAATTTATAAATGTAATTAACTTAGATTATTATTAACTTAGTTAACTTAAATTTTAATAGCATAAAAAAGTAAAGATCTAAGAAAGTTATGTCTAAGAGACTAGTTTTTGAAAACTTTTGTTTCACTAGTCTTTCCTATGAACATTGTTTTGTTTAAAATGATGGTTTTTAAGGAAATTTTGTCCCATCGTTCTTTACTTGGACCACTCTTAGTTAATATTGATTATGTTATTTAACTTAAAAATCATTAAAAAAAATTGTTGAAGCTATCTCCAAAATTTAAATATCTTTAAATTACAATCTGTGATAAAATGAGGTAGTTGATTTGTTAGATATAGGTACAACTGTGTTTTGATGTCTTAGTTATTTGACTTGTACCTAGACGTGGGTTATTTAAAACCCATAATCATGTCCTTAGTTTTAAGTAAGAAATTTTTTGAAAATCCATAAGGCATGGCTAAAAAAGTATTGGTAGACAACCTTGTCTTACCTATAGGTTTGATTGACTCAATGATGTGGGGATATTGAGTTTACTTAAAATGAAATTCCCCAAGTTACGTCTTGCTAAGACATTAAACTAAGCATTAGATGGGAGGTAACCCATCATTTTAGGTAATATTATTTTATTTATTTATTTATTTTATTTATTTATTTAATTTCTTTTGTTTATTTTAGTTTAATTGCATGTGAATAATTTTAGAATTGTTAAAACTAAAAATATTTGTTGAGATGTTAGAAGTTCACAATGATCTGTCTGTGTGAACATTAATGTTAAACATGATGTATACACTTGTATTTTTCTATCATTACATGTATGTTCTCAAGAAATATGTAATTTTTCTTCTCTTTTATCTTAATCTTTTATTTATAATTATTACATTGAGGATAATGTAAGCTCTAGGTTGGGGTGGTGAAAAGTTACCTTGCTTAATATTGATTTTATTTTCTTTGTGTGATTGAGTAATTTTTAGAAATTTAGGATTTTATTTTATTTTCTTTGAGTGATTTAGTAATATTTAGAATTTTAGGATTAGTTTTAAAAAAAATTATCATTTCTTTAAATCAAATTTAAATAAATAGTTAAGTCTTTTGGATTGTTAGATTAATTTTTGAAAACATATTATTGAGTATATGGTGATTAGTTAGTTTTTGTCATGACTAGCATTTCTTGATAAGGTGTGGAAATTATATGAAACCCAAAATCATTGTTTAGGAATCAAATAGTGGAGACTACCCTTGTGAGATATAATTTTAGCCTAATTTTTTTTTCTAAGTGAAATATATTTTTTCTACTCCAAACACATTTCTTATTTCTTCAAATTATTAGATGATCTTTATAGAACGTAGCATTGAATGTCTGGATTTTTACATCTTAATGAAGTATTATATATTTATTTTTCATTTGGTTATATTAAATTATTTAAGTAGAAATTGATAGTATATGGCTTTCTTCATTCATGCATGACTTTTATTAAAAAGAAGATATATGTACGGTTACCTATACAAATACAAACATAAAAACAAAGTATTAACCACTCACTTTAACATATAAAAAATGTACAGTCTGTATATGGATCCACTCTCTAAAAAATTGTGTTCTCTTATAAAAAAAAAGAATATAAGAGAAAGAAAGAGAGAAAAGAAAAATGAATAGTATAATCTATATACTATGATAAAAAAAAGCCTTAACAATTGTGAGAAATAATTTAATACAAAAGAAAATATAGGGAGTAATTCCCTAAGAAGTCATTGCATTTTCCTACATTTTCTAAAAGATATATTACTTGATATTTTAATTTGATGAATTTGATTGACGCATGAAAGTAATGTATAATATTTTATAAATCCTTACATTTGATTCATTTCATGAGATTAACGTTAAAATAACACTGAGTCTTTCTTCTTTAGACATATGCGAACATATAAGTTCATTTCTATACATAAACTCTTTCGCATATAAATTAGTATGAGTGTTTAAACCCATAGGATTTAGTGTTTTTGAAAGTATTGACTTGTGAGGAATAAAGTTGAAGCGAATTCAGATTCTTGACACGTAGGGGTTTAAAGGCTTGTTGCATACACTAAATGCAACCGTGTCAATCCACGTAAATGATTTAGAATAGTTTAATTTTTAGTTTTTATCGCTTTTCTTGCTAAGGGACTAGCAAGAAGCTGGTTAGGGGTTGTGATGAGTGTTTAAAAAGCACTAAAATTACAATGATTTAATGTACTTTAATTGATTAAATAGATTTATATTTGTATAATTTTATCATATTTATATATAAATTTGTCTTTTCATAATCAGAGGTATTTTTTATTGATTTTCAGGAATTTTAGTTCAAAAATAACTTAAAGATTCGAGCAAAAAAATACTAGAGGAAATACATCACAAATATATTGTAAGGATTATTTTAAGGTATTATTTGAATGGATTCTTTACAGTTATCATTTTATGTTTTATTCTTATATGTTATATTTAATTTGTGTGTGATTAAATTTAACATGACTGGCTGTTTATAAATATGATATAATTATAACGTTGTTATACTTGCAGAATATTAAATAGTTAAAACACTTTTATAAAATAAATTGATTTTAAGGTTTAATTATTCAATCTAATTTAGAGTAGTGCTCTTTTATTTATTGGAACAATTGCCCGGTAGTTAGAGTAAAACTCTATTTCAATTTTTTTTTATAAGAACTATTATTCGAAAATGTATTGATAACATATTTTCAGTATTAGTTTTTAAACTTGAAAGTTAATACTTGGAAAATTAATTTCTTAAGTTTAATGTAGACACCTTGAATAAAATCTAATTATTTGACTCCGCCTAAAGCTATGATTAGATGGTTTTCTATTTTCTTAGAAATAAAGCTAAAATTTAATATTTAATTAGTTAATAGGTCCCGCTTAAGGATAATAGTCAGTTAATATTAATTATATATTTAATAACCTAAATAATACGAGTATGCATAATTAACTTAATTAATATATCATTAAATATTGTTATGAATAATAAAATTTTCATTATTATTTATTGAAAATATATCTATGTTTATATTTATTTTTATGTTATTAGATTAGGAAACAAACAAACCAAAATATCGTGACATGATGTTTAAGATTTAATTTTTTTTAAGATTTTGAATAATAAATTAAAAAATCACATAAATTCCTTCTTTAGATCGACCTTTGGAGTATAATTATCATTTTCTATAAAATGATTCGTGTAATTGCGAGAGTTTTACAAATAAGAAAAACCATAAAAGGTAAATTTTGCAAGATCAGTATTTGTAATGTCGATCTTGCGATTCATCATCATTAAGAGCCAAGATCATCCTGAATATGTGTGTAAGCTACAAAAAGTACTTTACAGATTGAAACAAGCACCCAGGACATGGTATGGTAAGATTGTTGAATTTTTAACACAAAATGGTTATTCAGTAACACCTTTAGATTCTAGGTTGTTTCTCAAAATCAATGAAGGAAAGCTAGCTATCGTGCTAGTATATGTAGATGATTTAATCATAACTGGTGATGATGAGGCATAAATTCTTCGAACAAAGGAGAATTTATCAGTCTGTTTCCAAATGAAGGAACTTGGACAGTTCAAGCACTTCCTTGGTCTAGAGGTTGACTGCACACAAGAAGGAATATTTCCATATCAACAAAAATATTCCGAAGATTTGATGAAGAGGTTCAGAATGCTTGAATGCAAACCGATTTCAACATCGATGGAGCCAAATGCCAAAATGTGTACACATGAAGGAAAAGATTTGGAATATGCAACAATGTATTGAAAATTGGTAGGCAGTCTGATCTAATTAATCTTAACTCGACCTGACATTTCTTACGTAGTTAGTGTAATAAGTCGATACATGCAAAATCCAAAGAAGCCTCATTTGGAAGCAGTTCGATGAATACTAAGATATGTGTAGAGTAAAATTAATTATGCTCTTTTGTACAAGAAAGGTGGAGACAACAATTTAGTTAGTTATTGTGATGCTGATTATGTAGGAGATCATAACACCAGGAGATCAATAACTGGGTATGTGTTTAAGCTTGGTTTTGGAAAAATTTCTTGGTGTAGTAAAAGACAGACGACAATATCATTATCAACCACTAAAGTTGAGTATCGAGTAACGATAATTGCAGCTCAAGAGAGTAGATGGTTGATACAGCTAATGAATAATCTATAACAACCAATAGATTATGCAGTTCTGTTATACTGTGACAATCAATCGGCAATTGTTTTGGCAGAGAATCCAGTCTTTCATACAAGAACTAAGCATGTTGAAGTGCATTATCATTTTATCAGAGAAAAAATTTTGCAAGAAGAAATTGAGATGAGACAAATCAAGACAGATGATCAAGTTGCAAACTTGTTCATGAAAAGCTTAAGTATTGATAAGTTTGAAATGTTTCGCCTTCAGTTTACCACAGTAAAAAAATAGTGAGAGTTGGGGTTTAGGAGTGTTGAAAATCAACATCAACCCAATAAATGAAGTGGTTAAAGGATGTATGAAAATAAATGGAGTGATTGAAAGATGTAGAAAAGAGAAGTGTGTAGATAATATTTATGTGGCTAGAATTATTTCTTAGTTTTATATTTGGGTGGTTTAGATTGCATAGTGAGGACTATAAATAGCCTACCTTGCATTTGGTTTAATCATCCCATAAAAAACAAATAAGTCTTTGTATTCTTAGTTTAAGTGTGAGTTGAGAGCTTTCTCTTTGAGTGTTTGTATTTTTCTTCAATTTGTGAGTTGTCTTTGAAAGGTGTTATAGTGTCTTTTATTGTGGATATAATACAAGTAGTTTATTTACTTGTTTGGTTCTAATATTAGTAAATTTAGAATTGTGTATTCTAAATTTTATTCAACATTTCATATAAGTATTTCATCTCATTTAGCAATGTATTTCCCCAATTTTATGTTTAATTCTTTTAAATGACTTAAAGTTTGAAAAATCCTCCCTACGAGAGGACTTTCACAAGTTAATCCTATTCACATTGCTTATTCATTTTAACTATAGAGACTTTCTCAAAATATAATTTTTAAGATTCAAAAAAATATTCAATTCATGGGATTAAGGTATAAAGACATGTCATTCCCATTAAACATTTATTTTATATTGATAATATTTTAATATTTTGTTGTGTTAAAGAATGAAGCTCAAGCTTAATCAATAAAACATTGGAGTTTATTTTCAAAGAATACAAATTGAACTTTGAAAAGCAAGTAGTGAAATTAATGGGAATTCACGAGACTAACAAATAAAAATATTACACACTTGAGGAACTCTTTCTTCATTCATCAAAATAAGACCAAACGGTTTAATAAAGTCTTAGAAACTCTAGATTTTTTATCTAGTATTGGTACGGTCACTCTCATTAAATAAGTTTTACAATATACTCTTATTTATACCATGAGTTTCTTTAAGATATTAAAATCAACATGTTAAAAGGTTGATTCCTTAGTGAGTAATTTTTTGTAGAACTTGAACGGTACTCAAAATCACTATTGCACATTAAAAAGTTGAAAATATATACATAAACCAAAGGATACGAAGATCCTAGGATTTAAAAAAATTTATAATACGAATTAAGCCTTGCTAACAAAATTAGGTCTACAAATGGCTACAAAATCTAATAAGTTTTGGGTCAAAAAATATTATCAATATAATAATTTCATGAAGGTGGTATTGAAGTGTGTTTGACTCTTTCATGTGGAAAGGATTATGTGATATAAGGAAAAAAATTCAAAAAGGTGTTACATCTAGATAGGTAATGGAATTGGGGTTAATATTTTGCTAGATCCTTAGCTAATAGGTGCCATAAATTTTACTACAAAAGTGAAAGAAGGATTCCAAGAATATGCATGGGATTATGGGTAAATGGTTGCGAAGATTCTCATAATTGTCCTTCTGAGTTAAATAGGTAATTAGGATCAAAATGAGGGGTGAAAATGCTATTCATGGAATATTTTCGTGAGTTCTCTATCAATTCGACTAAGCAGGCCTCACAAAGTAAATTAAGAAATTCACACAGTAAAAGTACAAAACAACATGCTCAATTCACACACATAATGAAAACAACTAGTAGATACAACAATAACAATATGCAAAATACACACTAGTAACAAAGTGCCTCACAGACTCCTGTCTAGACTAGCAATATTCTTACATGGCAAACAATAATAAAGAATCTGAAACCTAACACACTTCTAGGGTAAAGAGATATAGATTTTTTTAGAAACTCATACCAAGCTTGTATGTATATAAAATGCATATTATATTAACACACAATCTAAACATACATATATACTAAGAAGGAGTCCAAGATCTAATACACAATCAAGTTAAAGAGATGTTAATTCCTTAAGGACTCAACCCAACCTTTCAAAAATGGAGATAAAAACACCTGATAGATAATCACAATTGTAGTATAAATGAACACAGACAAACAGTATAATAAAGCAATAGATATAAAATTCAATAAACATAAAGCAAGTGATAAATATTAAAAGTTTTTACTACTATAATACATACATATAGTCTCATAAATTTAGCCTCAGCTTTTTTAAAAACCGAGACCATAGGATTTTGGCCTCGGTTATTTAAAAATTGAGGCTATAGATATACCATATGGCCTCGATTTTATCAATAATTGTGGCCATAAATTAAAATATAAAAATTACTTAAATATATATAAATAAACTTATATAATCACGATTATTAAATAACTCTGATCTAATTAAAATAATAGAATTGTCATTACTTTTAAAACAGAAATCAAATAATATATTGTGTATGTTATTCATTTAAAAAAAATACAAAAATTACTTTATAATTTTTTTCATTTTTTCATTAATTTAATTTCATTATTTCCTCTCTTTACACCGCACACCATATTTTTATATCTAATTTTTTTCTTTTTCCCTCTTCTTGTTTTCCCTTTTCCCTTCTCTTTTTTCCCCTTTCCCTTCTCTTTTTCTTGGCTTGATCTCTTTCTTTTTTTCCTTCCCCTCTCAGCACTTTAGCTAGCTTTTTCTCTTTTTCCTCTCTCAGCAAGAGTAATGCAATTAGGGTTTGGCGATCTCTTTCTTTTTTTTCCTTCCCCTCTCAACGCTCTAGCTTCTTCTCTTTTTTCCCCTCTCAATGAGAGTGACGTAATTAGGGTTTGGTAATCTACGAGCGTGAGCATAAGAGGGAAAGCGATTGAGTCAAAGAGATGAACGATGGGAGATCTGATATTTGATCTATTTTTATAAACTTTTATTACCATCTGCATTTTACTAAGGCATGATTGGGAAAAGGGAAATAGTGTTTATCCTTTCAGCCGAAGCAGGTCTAATATTTTATATGTTTTTATAACCTTTTGAGTATGTTATTTCCTTTGGATTATGACGACATTTTTGTTATCTGTTTTCTCTATTATCTTATATTTGTGTTTATTATCTTGTGTTTGTTTTTGCTTCTCAGTAGAGCTTTATGATTGTATTTGTTATTCATTCTTGGTGCTATATATTATTAGTATTTGTTTCCTTCAATAGTTTGTTTAATGGTTGAATATGGAGCTTATTTAGTTATATAGAAGTATGGTATGCTTATATTAATTAGTTTTCCATCATTGGTACATAATTTGTAATTTGGTTCCTTCAATAGTGGTTCCTCTTATTTCCTTTATTTGCCTAATTTCTTTTGTGAAGTTAAAAGTTTTGTGATAAGTATTAATCTAGAAAGTGTAAAATTGAATGATGGAGTCATGCTTTAAGGTACGCATGATTTTTCTCTTGATTATGCCCTTGTTACTCAATTTATTGCCTTATATTTATTTTTATCTCAAACACAAGTTGTTCCTCTTGTACGCATGGTTGTTTTCTGGTGCTTGTACTTGGTGCCTGGTGTTGGTGTCGGTGCCAAGTGACAGGTATTGGTACTGGTGCCTAGTGCCTGATGCCTGGTGCCTAGTGCCTAGTGCTTGGTGTTAATGCTAGAACATGATTTTTCTCCTAAAAAACATGAGATTTGTTACTTGTGTTGTCTGTATATGTGGATGTGGAGTTTCAAGCAAGAAGTAAAACACAGTCATCTGCCACTTCAATTTTGAGTTAGCATAATTAAGTTCATTAATGCTAATAGAAAGTGGCCTGTTAAAAGTTGATTGCTATCTATGCACACATGTTATTCTAGTTTTTTTTTTTGTTTTCTTTTTCATGGTAGGCACCAGGTGTAGCAGCATTAGGCTCATGATTTTTCAATGTAGGCATCAGGTCTAACAACACCAGGTACCAGGCGCAACACCGCACCAGTACCAGGTATTAGGTGCACTAGTGCACTTGGTGCACTAGCGCAGTAGGTACACCAACACACTAGCGTACCAGGCACACCAGTACCACCACACCATCGCACCAGAACACCAGTACTAGCATACCATCACATCAGCAAACCTTACTCTATGGACCTCAAATATGCAAGTAATGGAAAAGAGAAATGATTTCTTAATTAAAATTCCTTGTTCTATTGGTGTTTCTAGTATGCCAAAATATATTATACTTGTATGAAGTATATTTTATTCTTAAACAAGATTATGAGATTGATTAGATTAAAGAACCTCCACACATAGATATACCATATAGCCTCGGTTATTGAAAGACCGAGGCCATAAACATATCATATGGCCTTGGTTACTGAAAGATCGAGGCCATAGACATGTCCTATGGCCTCAGTTATTTTAAAACTAAGGTCATAGGTAATAGTATATGGTCTCTCTCACTTAGGCCTCAGTTCTTATAACCGTGGTCATAGACCTACAATCACAGTTAAAAACCGAGGCCATATGTATGTATTATAATAGTGTTTCTAATTAGAGTTTAAACTTTTGTATATATAGACATACATTATTTAAACTCTAATTATACTAGCCACAAATTGGCATGCATAACACCATATATAGCGAGGTAAATCCACAAAGAAGCCCTATATGTGTGATAACATCCTCGGATTACTTAAGATAACCACTCAACAACAAAGAATTCACTAATCAATAAAACAATTACAACTCTGATAGAAAATAAAACCATCAATACCTCTATTAGTTAGGACCTCTTTCCAAACTATCCATTGTTGTTTTCGTAACAACATGGTTTAACACACAAACTTGGCTCATCCCCAAAGCCAACACCATTCGGTGTGATCAGAAAACACAAATCAGTAATAAGTAACGCGTACAATTAACAAAAATCATCCTCGATCAAGAACACCCAATAAACAAAAAAGGACACATAATCCACCACAAACCACCAAGGGATACATAGTCCAAGATGTGAGAACTCCAAGAATTTAACTCTACCAACTCTCACAAAAAGGTTCTCACATATAAAAAGTTGCACGAAAGTAACTACCAACCGACACATTGATCACCTCACATAAATCACTTGTAAACACCGCCTCGAGTACTCACCAATCATAGGCACAAATTTTCTCACACAATCACGAATCACTAATACCAAACAACACATAGTGATCCAGAAACAAAAAGAACGAGATGTTAATTTGATAGAGCTCTGCTATATTTTTATGGATCACAAATAAGAAGAAATAAGGGGTATTTATAGAACTCAGATTTTTCACTTAGTGAGCTACCTCGCCATGGGTGGTGACAAGGTGCTAAAAAGTCACATTTTTTCATTCCAAATTTTTTTTGAGTATTTTTCATAAATACCCGCCTGAAAACGAATCAAAAACACAATTGACAACATCGATTTTCTCACATGCTTGCCCGCCCGCCAATAATCTACACTCCAATTAACATGTGTATTACAAAATCAACCATGTGGTGTGAGTAAACATGCTCGCATACAAAGTATTCATAGCTATATGCATGTGTATTATTGATCCACAATAACCTACCTTACACAAAGGAAGATAGGACACTGAGTAAAATAAAACAAGCACTGTATTTTATATACGGAAAGCCAACAAAGAGATACAAGTACAACTAGACTTATGTATTGATTCCAAATGTTTCTTTGCATAACAAATTTATTTAGATTCCTCATAAGTTGGGTTTGTTCATAGTGAATGAAATTAACGTATAAAATGGTAGTTAAGGAAAGCATGAATATAGGCTATCATAATGTGTCGTGATTGCTATGAAAATCAAAATTGTATGAAATACATTAGGTATTTCTAGGGAGAATTGCCTCTAATTCACTAGTAGTCAGACATGATTTACAATTATTTAATCAAAATATTGAGACTCATTGCCCCTTGTGCTTGGAAGAACCATAAACCGTAAAACATTTGTTTATAAGATGTAAATACTTGCATGGATTGTGGATGTTTTGGAGAAGGGTATTATACTGCAACAATTTACTTGGTTGGATATTATGTCTTTTATAGAATTTTATCTTTCTCCTACTAATACTCTATTACCTAAATTAGATAGTAGAAGAAGCTTTACCCTACCATTGACTCTAACAATTGTAGCTCATTGGAAATTGAGAAACGATAGAGTATTTAGAAACATTAATTCAGATTTTAGGGTTGTGCTTCTTACTTAGCAAAAGCACTCACTGAATTTCAAAACTGAAGGTAATATTGGTGGTTTTAATGAAAATCTATCGGATGATCTTGCAACTTCCTTTCAATTCCCAAATTGGACTAAGTCCCCTATGGTTATATTAAATTCAATTGTGATGCTTCATTCAAGTCCTACAATTTTGGAATTTCCATTGTAGCTTGGGACTGTTATGGTAAGGTGGTAGGGATATGCTGTAAAATACTTCAAGCTAGAACTGTGGAAGAAGCAGAAGCACGAGTAGTGGCATTAGCTATTGGATTAGCAAGTGCAATGAAATTACAATTGGAAAGCGACTGCAAATCAGCTATTGATTTCATAATGGATCAAGATCAACCAAATCATGCCACTTGGGAAGCAAGGCAATTTCTCGAAGATGCAATCATGCAATTCTCACAATTTTCAGAAAGCTGGATTCTTAGAAGATGCAATTCTTTGTCCCATGAAATTACATCTTGGCCATTATGTGGAAGGGAGCATTGATGTTTTAGACTTTCCTAATTGTGTCTGTAATATAAGCATCGTAGAAGCTACTTCTCAATAATGTCAATAGTATGTGTTGTTTATTAAAAAAATAAAAAAGAAGCAAACAATGCGCAACGAGCTTGTGACATGTAGTCTATTTGGGCACGCGTAGAAGATCTCTAAGATTAATGTAATTATAAGCAATTCGCAACAAACTTTAACTTGAATCACGGCCCATATGTCTCTCCCAATCTCAAACTCTGTCTATCACATGTCCAAAACAACTATGTTCTCTCCTAATTATGTTGTTCCCTAGGGAAGAAACAAAAGAATCTATAATGCTTCAAACTCTACTTATTTTAGATATTTGCTTATCCAACAAAACAAAGTTATTAGATTTAACTGAGCTACAGATTTCACTAATTTATGTTAAATTCCCTCATAGCAACTACCATTTGAGTTACCACATTCGTCATTTCACCAACATATTCAATTGCCTGACAAAGTTCCCAATTGACTAAGAAACAAATTAGTGGAAGAGAATGAATGAGAGACATAAAAAATTGAACTTCCTTCTTCATTACTTTATATATTAAATATAATGTTTTGTTCATCAAACCTACTACCAGAAACATTTGAGGAGGTTAACGAGAAAGTGAAAAAAATAATTATCTGGATGGAGATGTTCACTTCTGACCAATCTTTCTAAGTTAAGATTCCGAGGAAGGTGGTCACTGTAGTACAGCAAAGTCGTGACAGTTGCTGTTGGTTGACCAACTAGTGCCGTTACCAGCCTCACTAGTGATCCCATCATCAATTGCTTCAAAAACTGCAATTTTACAAGAATGAATGTATATATCAGCATTGCTAGTCATATATTTGGTAATTAGTCATTTATTGTAAATTCAACATGCATTCCAATAAAATTATTAAACACACACACACACAACCTGCATATATAGTTTTATTAAAAAATTACAATGTATATTGTTACAAAATGCCTAGTTCGTTGCTGGGTTTAGAAATTAAATGTAGAGAGAGAGAGTACCATGAATCTGAGTGGAGAAAATAAGTTGAAAGAGGTAGAGAAATCATGTTGTAAAGGAGTGAATCTTGGCATTAAGAGAGAACAGGGGGTGGTTAAAAAAACAGGGGGAGAAGGAAAGAGAGAACAGAGGTGGTTTGATTTCTACAAAAGTAGACAAAGTTAGTGTAACTGATAATCTACCCTTCAATGTGTCAAATAAATAAAAACTGTAAAAACTGCTAAAAGTTGATCTGATCGAGAAACCCAAGAGAGTAAGCTTCTGAAATTAGTGTGCTCACTTGGTTTATACTGTTTTCCAACATTGGGCCTATCGACAACACAGCCCCACCAAAGCTATTCATAACCATTGGCTTTTACGGATGCTTCGGTTGGCTTATTATCGCTTTCTTTTCCCAAGGTCTAAACAGCGCCCGTCGTTTCTGAAAAAATATTACCATAAAATAATAAAATCAAAAATATTAATACGGTTTCAAATATTACATAAATATTACTTAAACATAAATAAAAATCTCTTATAATAAAAAAGAGTAATATATATCGAAATTTATATTTATAAAATCTAAAAGATAGAATTCTAATAAAAAAAATCACATAATTAAAATAAGAAGTTCAAATAATAAAAACATTGTTCATGATGTCGTATTAAGAAGAAGGTAATATTTAAAAAAATATTAAAAAATATACAATTATAAATAAATGAAAGCATAATAGTCATAGCAAAAAATCAAATAATATTAATGAATACTTTAAGATTTCTAACAACAAAAGTTGATATAGTCTAAGAATCAAACACAAATATCTATAAGATATAATTAAAACACATAAAGAATTATTAAAAAAATAAAGAAATATAGTTATAATAAAACATAACAAAATATACATACGGAATTTACATAATTAAGAAAAAATGTATATAACATATATAAAAACAATGATATTATAAATCATAAATACGATTTCTTAGAAGAATTAAAGGAAAAATAACCAAGAAGATCGCACACCTTGATACATAGAAATGAGAGAAGACAAAATGAGGACAAATCTAAAATAAAAATATAATTCCAATTTGATAGATATAGAACATAATTAAAAGAACAATTTATGAACCTTAAAAAAAGATATAAAAAAAATTAGTAACTCTATTAACATTAAGATATGAAGAATTATAAAAAAATTATAATAAGAAAATTTGTACAAACAAAGAGAAATATAGTATAATAGTAATTAGTGAAATTGATTATGATCCAAAGATTTTGATTCTAAAAAGTCGTATGAAATCAATTTCTTTTCCAATTCTAGTTCTTTATCAAGAAAAAACGTCTAACCCTCGTAGGAAAAAAAATAGATAAAAGGTTGGAATAACTTGGTATTTCTAATAGGAGAAGACAACCATCCAAAATTGAGAAAGGATTACATTGAAGAACTAGAAGTAGTATCCCACAATAATTTAAACTTCGCGAAAATTATAAATCTGATATTTTAGATCTAGATTGTATAAGATATGAGAAAAAAACCTTAGAAGTAGACTAGTGGTATGTGTGCTCATACAAAACTTTCAAACTACACAATCAAATCCTTCAACTTATAGAGTTTTAATAGCTCACAAAATGACAGGTAATATTAAAATTTAATTTTCAAATTTAACAAATCAAAAAAATTTATGAATGCAAGGAAATGCTTCAACAAGAAGAGATTATGTAGATATAATAATAAATAAAATATATAAGAAATTTATTGGAGAAGGTAAAAGCATAACTATCACTGATTCTAGTGAAAATGAAATTAATTGAGTAAAATGACATTTAACAAATATAAAAATTTGTAATATGTGTTACATAAATTCTTTTATTTGTGAATATAAAATATATTATTATTATAAATTACCACCTTCTATACATGCAACATATAAGGAAATGTTTTTTTCTAAAATTACTTGGAACATTAGATAAAATCTCAATAGAAGGCTAGAACCAAAGAAATAGGAAAATCATATCAAACATCCTAGGAGAAAGAATAAGAAGCCTTAAAAGCTGGATAATTATTAAATGTTAAGAGGGATAAGAATATGCTTCAACAAGAAGTAATTATCTAGATATAATAATAAATAAAATATATAATGAATTTATTGTAGAAGGTAAAAGCAGAATTATTACTGAATCCAGTGAAAATGAAATTAATAGAGCAAAGTAGCATTTAACAAATATGAAAATTTGTAATGTGTTACATAGATTTTTTTATTTGTTAATATGAAATGTATTATTATTATAAATTACCACCTTCTATACATGCAACATTAAAGAAATATTTTTTTTTCAAAAATTACTTGGAACGTTACATAAAATCTCAATAGAAGGCTAGAATCAAAGAAATAAGAAAATAATACCAAACATCCTTGGAGGAAGAATAAGAAACCTTAAAAATTGGATAATTATTAAATATTAAGATAAATATGAATATGAATAAATAAGAGGAAATGATAAAATCTGTTGTAATAGAAGAGATTTTAAAATACCAAAAAATTATGAATGTAACATAAAACCCTACAAACAAAAATATAAAAAAATACAATACATTTAAAAGATATAAATTCAGGAAATAAGATTTTGAAAAATATAAAATAAGATTTAATAGGTAATCCTATATGAGAATATATTTTAGAAGAAAAAAGGTACAAACCTCCTAAAAACAAAAATTATTGCTCTTTAGGGAAATAAATGCAGGTGTTGAATCTGCAATAAAGAATGACATTATGCTAAAAAAATGTCTTAACATGCTTTAACATGAGAAAGAATTTCCACAAGAAGTAAAAAATCTTAGAATAAGCTTTTAATATGAAATTAGAACCAATTGAGGAATCAAATATAAATTATACTTATAATATTTATGTATTAGAAAAAATTGAGGAGAAAATAACCGACTCAAAATATGAACACTTATAATATGGGTACTCTTCATCAGAAATTGAATAATTTGTATAGTATTACATATCAAAATAGTACCTATATTAAGGTAAGATTGAAATTTAAAGGCTAAGCCTTAACATGCATATATAGATATAGAAGGTCGAAAGCTAGTATATGTGTAGCAATTAAATATATATTTTCAAAAGAACATTAAAAACAGATACCAAAAAAATTAATTGTAAGAATTATTAATAATACTACACTAAATCTTAATAAGGTCTTAAAAGATACAAATATAATGATAAAAGGAGAAAAATAATTATATTCTTACCATATATCAATAAAAAATATGAGTTGATTTATAAATAGAAAATAATTTTCTAAACTTATATCAATCTTTTACACAATATTTAAAAAAATAAGTTTAATAACATTAGATGATGAAACCATTTATATATCAAAAATAAGAAAAGTTTTAACATTAACAAACTAAACTTTTATGTGATAACATAAGCAAAAACATGGTAAGAAAGACATAAAGCAACAAAAACTTTAGGTAGAAAATATTTTATTTGATATAAAAGAGAAACAAAATTTTTTCTTAATAAAATACAGGAAGATAAAGCTCTAACAGGTATGAGAAAATTATTAAAAACAATAAGATCAAAAAAATCTTTAGATTCAAAAACTAATAAATCTAAAATAATCTCTAATATAAAATTAAGAAAACCTAATAAGATTATAAGAGTAAAACCAATAATTTATACTCCAGAAAACAAGATTAAATTTAAAAGAAAAAAATCAAGAATTTTTGGAACTAAAAATCATAATATCAAGTAATTCAACTCATTTTAGTCCGACATTCTTAGTCAAAAAAGAAGCTAAAAAACAAGAGGTAAAAAGAGAATGGTAATAAACTTCAAAGCATTAAATAAAGAAATTATTGATGATTGATATTTTATTCTAAAGAAAGAACTATTATCATTGATAAAAAGAAATAAATAATTCTTAAGTTTTGATTGTTAAAGTGGACTTTATCAAATAAGACAAGATAAAGAATTACAAAAATTAGTGACATTTAGTTGCCCCAAGGATAATTTCAATGAACTATTGTACTAATTGAATTAAAACAACTCTAGGTATCTTTTAGAGATATATGAATAATATCTTTAATAAAGTACAAAATATTTATTGTGTTTACAAATGTGATATTTTGGTTTTAAGTAATGAATTAAATAAATATTATTTGGATATTATTAATACTCTAGAAGAATACAAGAAAGAAAATGTTATACTTTTTGAAAAGAAAGCAGTAATTACTTAGTAAAAAATTAAATATTTAAGGTTGCAAATTGATATGAAAAACATAATATATAATCTCATATACTAAATATAATTCAAGGATTTCCTAATAAATTGAAAGATAAAAATCAATTATAAAGATTTATTGGATTTTTAACATATGTTGAAGTATACATGAAGATACTTACATAAATGTGAAGACCCTTACAAGCAAAATTGAAAAAACAAAATTGAACTGGATCGAACAAGATACACAATATATGGATAAAGGAAAGTACAAGTAAAAAATTTATTAACTTTATACCATCTAGGTTCATATGATAAAATGATAATTGAAACGGATGTTTCACAATAATATTAGGGAGTAGTATTAAAAGAAAAAGTAAATGAAAAAGATGAATATCTTTGTAGGTATACTTCAGGATCATTCCATAGCTCAGGATTAAATTATCACTGTAATGAAAAAGAATATTTAGTTGTTAAAAAGTTATTAAGAAATTTGTAATATATGTCATAAGTTTCAGATTCATTATTAGAATCAATAACAATAATTTTAGTTATTCTTTAAGAACTAATATTGCAAGTGATTATAAACAAAAAAGATTAGTCAGATGGTAATCGTGGTTTAATCAATACAATTTTAATGACAAACATCTCTCAAAAAACAAGAATAGTTTAACATATGCTCTTACCATTGAATTAATACCTTTAAATATTTTTATATTTGTACGAATAAAACATCTTGATATCAAGATCAAGATAAAGAAAAATGAGATAAAAATATTTCAGGAGCAACTAAAGCTTTTATCACTTGAGAAGTCTTATACGGAGATCGAAAATAAACAGGAAGAATTTAATTGTTCAAAATAACTTTTAGAGTCCAAAAATTCTAAAGAGAAATTTGCATCAAAAATTCAATCAAAAGAAGGTAAAATTTTTAAATAAAGAATTCAAAATGAAAAGGAAGAACCTAATAGTTCAAAGGAATGTAACATCTCTTAAATAAAAAAAAAATCTTAATTAAGCTAAAGAAACATAAAAAAGAGGAATAGAAACAAAATTGACTAATAGAATAGAGGATGAAGGTAGTTATGTCAATTACAAAATACTAAAACTAATAACTCTAGATGAGATAGTCAAGAATTACTCTACAATACTACAACAATAACAAACTCTAGAAAAAGTAGTAAGGCATTCGGTACTATTTAGAGAGGCATTTTTCCCATAAATATCAAAGATAGTAAGGAATACAGTGTTATTCAAGGAAACATTCACAATAAATTCATTAGTCATTGAAGATAAAAATTGTCAATATAGAAATCTCAACAAATCATAATGGTTGAGCATCTAGAACTTGGCCATAAAATCTACCTAGCAATATGTAGAAGATATGAAGTTCTATACAATAGAAAATGAATTCCCTATAGGAAGTAAATTCAATAATTTGGAATGAGTTAATAGAATATTTGTTTACAAAGCTTTTCGTGTATGACTAATAAAAATATATATCTAAGAATTAAATTATTTCCCAAAAAAATTCAAAAAAATAATCAAGAATTTCAAAAAGAAGATATGAGCAGGTAACAAATTTATTTATCTCAAATTTTTCAGTTCACTAATGAAATGAAATAAGGAATGATGTATCAGTTCTTACTACTTTATCAAGCTAGGAATTTCGAACACAAATAGATAAATCTTCAAACAAATGGTGCTAAAAAAAGGAATTCAATACATATGAACTCTGTGCATTAAGATGTCAAATGTTAGATTAAATTTACTATGAACTCAAGAAAATTCGTAACTATACTAATATTAAAACAAATTACTCAACCAGTAAAGTCATCATCACTTCCCATAGTAATATGGTTCTCATTGAAAAGAATGGTAAAAAAAATCACTAAATTTGAGACAAATTTTAACAACTTAAAAATTAATCAAGAAACAAAGAATATATTCTACTTGAATATCACAGATACATTTACTACATCAAGGATCGAGAAGACGAAGATGTATCATCATCAATGTCATCCAAAGGCTTGTTAGTAGAAAATGATAAGAAAGAATTGTCGGTAGAATATATTATGAATAAAATAAAATATAATCACTTTTTTCTAATAAATTTAAATTGTACACCATCTTTATACGGATGAGAAAGACTAGTCATTACCAAGAAGGTATTAAGTAAAATTGTGGCATAACTAATATAACAAGTAAAGACGAACAAAATGAAAGATCGTGATAGACTCATTAAATTCAAGAATAATAATTATAATTTTTACGCTAATCATAATCTTAAATGTTTAAATATTTACTTATATTAATTTATAATACTGATAAATAAGAAGATAAAAATAAAAATAATACAATATTATATTTAAAAAAATTAAGAATTATCTTTAATTAATAATATTCAAATATTATAGGAATTAACAACTAAGCTTATACAATGTTACACAAGAATTGTAAAAATTAACAACTAACTTTAAATAGTTAACCAAAATTTGATATAATGACCATAGATTTAAGGATATTAATAGTATTAACCATAAAATTTAAAAATATTATAACATTTTTTTACAAAATTCAAGGACATAAATAAAAATATGTAATAAAAATATGTTAAACACCGTAAGCATTTTATATAAATTTCCTCATCTTTACTTAACTTTGACTTTTATCGACCAACATTTATGGGATCCAGAGCACTGCAAGTCCCTTAACTTTGAAAATATACACTAATCCTTAATTTTTAAAAGGTGCACGATCTATAAAAATGAACTTATATACACCTTAAAAATAAACATGGAATTTACAGTACACTTTTTTAAAAGCTAAACTATTTTCCAACACTTACTCTAAACCAGGGCAACATTTTCTTGAGTTTTTCCTCTTGAAGATGCTTAAATTCTTCAATTTGGTGTCTGCGCTAACTTCTGAGTCCTAACGATTGCATTTGAATCTCTAAATGGTTTTTTTTTTCTCCTCGGCGTTGCAGTAGCCGTAAAATTCACGAAACTATCATTCCAGATAACCTGAAGATACCTTACAAGAATGAAATACACACAACAAACTCTAGACTTTATAATTTTATATATATACTAAAAAAAAACTAGACTTCATAGAATGTCTGATGTCAACAAAACTTGCTGCCAACTCATATCAATATGATTGAAACCTTAAATGCCATAAGCGCAATGCAATATTTGAATAAGTTGTGAACACACCATGGATAGGCTTCCACATAGAGCGTTATTGCCTTTCTGGATTTTCTGGTTTCTCTTTTTCAGGATCCTCTCCTTCCTCCTCTTCCTCTTTCTTTTCTTCCTCTTCCTCCTCTTCCTCGGGAGGATCTGCTGGCATTGGGGGTGGTAGTGGTGTTTTAATTGGGGCAAACTGGGGGAAGATGTCTGGTCTTCTTCCTGGCTTGGGCCTTTCCCATTCCTGCAATATCAAGTAATATGAAAAAAAATCCACTTACTAGGCTTATAAGTCATGACAATTGTGCTTTAGGGAGAAGACACTGAAGGAATTGTAAGATCCATTGGATATCATATCTTCCAACTAAAATCATTATTTCATATGGTTACCCAGGTCAATTCCTTCGTGTTTTTGTTACTAAATCAAATGTGAGCAACCCCTCAACAACAAAGGAGGATAGCAAAAGTGCAAAACTATTTAGTAACATTCAATTAGAAAATGTTTTGTTCAAGTAATTGGAATGATAATAAAAATAAATTATGATATTTCACTGTTTGATATAACTATTAATTTAGAATGAAATGAAAATTATTACAAAGAAAATTTATTTCTCTCACAACGCTCAAGAATGCATTAAAATTAGGGGTGAGTGCCATTCGATTTTGGTCAGCTTTTGATTAAAATTTTAACATAACAAACATATAATGGTTTGTTAAAACAAAAACTAAAATTAACCTATAAAATTTCGTTAAGAGAACATTTGATCAACTTATTTATATCAGTTTGATAAATTGGGTTTGTGGTTTAGAAATATTTATTTTAAGTGAATTTAAATTATAAATCTTTACTTTAAGTTAAAGCTAAATTAATAAATAAAATTTATTATTTAATTAATAATTTAATTAAATAATTATATATTAACATTTAAACTAAGATTGTGTATCAATTTTCAAATATAGAATAACTTTTAAAAATGAATAAATTGTTAAGAATTTGAGAACAAAAATAATTTAAATTTTCATTAGGTATAGTACAGCTTTTTTAATGAACATAATAGAAGCATAATAGAAATTGTTTCACCTTATTAAATTACGTAACCTTTTAAATAAAATTATATTACTATAAAAATATATGATATATGTATTGTATATGTATAAAAGTAAAAAATAAATATGTATATTAATAATATGTAAGTCGATTTGTAAACTTTAAAACCTTAACTAATTCAAAACACATCTATTTTTGCATTTTTAATACCAAAATCAACCTATTTGGAACTATAAAACATAAAACTTGGTTCAGTTCGACTCAGCTCGATTTCGATAGAATAAGTTGGTTTATCAGTTATTATGTTCACCCTAGTTAGAATATTCTTTTTTTTCACATATTTGCAATATCAATTTATTATTATTTTTCTTATTTTCCCTCATTTAAAAGATAATTTTTTTTTTTAACTTTAGTTCATTAGTAATTTTATAAATTTTATTTTTAATTTAATGATTATTTTCATTTCACAATTTATACAACTATAATAATAATAAAATACAATACAAATAGTACATGCAAGAAAGATAGTGAAATTAGATTATATTATTTAATTATTAAAGAATTGGTTGTGAGATTAATTAGAAGTTATTAAAAAATCAACTCTTTTAAAAACTTAAGTTATTAAGAAAATAACCAACAATATTTTTATACATACTATCACTCCTCTACAAATATTTGCTCTATACATCATATAAGTTAAACACTTACAATTCATCAATTAAATTTATTAGTATTTAAAATATTAAGTGTATCCTTGGTAGACCAATTCTCTTACAAACTTATCTTATTAAAAGAACAAATAATAATAATTGTTTCCCTTGTATATAAAAGTAACTTCAGGGGCTTGGTTAACAAATGGAATAATGGAAACTTTTGCAGTGAGTGAAGCGAAAGTAGGAACAATTTTTCACATACTCGAGATTTTGGATAATAACAGAATAGTAATCAATCAATCAACAAAACTGTAGCAGCTAACAGCATGTAAATTGATCATTAGCAATGATGAATCTACTTGCACATGATTACCAGTCGATCCATATATCTTTTGCAGATTATGTTTAAAGGATAAAAAGTGATGAGAAAAATATGAGGTTAAAAAAAAAAGGTAGAAGAAAATTAATGTGAACTCTTTTATTTATATAGAAATCAACTTATAAACAATAAGTTACATTATTTCATTCTTTATTTTTTATTTTTTACCGCTACTATTTTCTTCACCGTTTTTTCCTTACAAATTAAACATAGCCAATAGTCTCTTACGGCCTAAAAGAAACACAAAAACATGACTTTGATCCTAATTACAGGAATAAACATAAATACCCTTGATTCCTATAGAAAATATATATATTTTTGGTCTTCCAGTAAAGAAATTAATATTTGAAGAAATCAATATTTGAAGAAATAATCAGAAGAAAAAATAAACGTTTTTCTTCGTATATATTTTCTTAATTTATATCAGATATGTATATTGTTTATATAGACAAATATCAATTACTATTTCAACAACCACCATGATTGAATTACATAGTTTACAACTGCTTAGTCGGCGTCGTGTATATTGATAGGTGTTTGACATCGGTGCAGTATTTGTTGAAAAGAGTTACAGTGTTTGTTAATTCAACACTCCCCTTCAAGTTGGTGTATAGATGTCTTTCATGCCTAACTTGACTGAAACTTCTGTGAATACTCGATATGAGACTGCTTTAGTGAGGATGTCAGCCAATTGATCTTCTGACTTAATTTTTGACAATTTCAATGAATTTTCTTCTAACTTTTCCTTAATAAAAAATCTATCAACTTCAACATGTTTTGTACGATCGTGTTGAATTAGATTATGAGCAATATCACATGCTGCTTTATTGTCACAAAATAACTTAATTGATTCTTTAGCAGGATATCCCAAATCTTTTAAGAGAGATTGTAACCACAAGGTCTCACAATTTTTTTATTTTTTTATTTGTTTTTAATGCACTAAACCGGATAAAAACCCACAAAACCGGGTAAAAATTGGTTTAAAAACTGGATCAAACCGGTTTTAGAAATCCAGAATCGAAAAAAAACCGGGTTCAGACCTTTAAAATAGACCGAACTGGCCAAAAATGGAAAAACTGTGAAAACCGAGAAAACCGGGTTAAGACCGAATCACTGGTTGAACCAACCTTAGCCGAACCGAGGTGTGGGCCAGCTACGCCCTCGAGCCGAGCTGCGCCGAACCGAACCGAGCCGCGCCGAAACAGCCGAGCCGAGCCACGCCGAATGACACGTCATCGTCTTCAACCTCCAGACGGCGCATGATGGCGCATAAAGCGCGTGAAAAATGTTTCCTTCACTTCAGGCGGCGCGTGGGGGCACGTGTTGAACTTTTCTTCTACTCTATTTTTACCAAAATGTTCACAATTGTGTTTAGAATAATCTGGTAAAATTAGGTGGGACAAATACCGTTTCAAAAATGATGTTTGTAATTAATATTTATAAGGGTGTTTGAATGAGATTTTTTTTTCACGAGAAGAAATATTTTCAGAGAAAGAAATCTTTGTTTTAGAGAACAAGAGTTTCAAATTTGTATAAAGCAACGACTTGGCTCTGATACTATGAAGAAATCAATATTTGAATAAATAACCAGAAGAAGAAATAAACGTTTTTTCTCCGTATATATTTTCTTAATTTGTATCGGATATGTACATTATTTATATAGACAAATATCAATTACTATTTCAACAATCACCATGATTGAATTACATAGTTTACAACTGCTTGGTAGGCGCCGTGTATATTGGTAAGTGTTTGACATCGGTACAATATTTGTTGAAAAGAGTTGCAGTGTTTGTTTAATTCAACATCTAGAGCTCTCTTAGTATGAATTATGTTCTCCTTGTTTCTAGTTTCTTATGACTTTTTATGTCGTATGATGATCCTTTGATTCCTTCTTGGTGACAGGTTGAGTCATTAGTATAAACCAGACAATATCTCACTTGCAACCTAATGCCATATAATAAGCATATATAGAATCCAACACCACAGGTTTCAAAATAGAGTTGCCAACTTAAACTGCTTTTATGTTCTAATAACCCTATTCCATTTTATACACTTAAAAAAGCAGTGTAAACGAAATAAGTAATTTATACTAGACATAGCGGCAAAGCTTAAGAATTGCAACTATTTCACCTATTTCACAAAACTCAAATGCCAAAATTTGATAGAGTTCAAGAAATACATATCTATGAATATGTTGAAACAAAATCCGGAAGAACGTTCTAAATCTCGAAACATATATTGCACTTTCTTTTTTTAACTCTCAATTGAAGAATCTCCACTCAGTTGACCCAACACAAATTATATTACTTACAAGAGAAAATATTCACAAAAACAACGTAAGATAGAAAGAACCCATAATTTGTAAACTTAGCAATTTAGCACCAGGCGTTCGACAAAAATCAAAGGAAGCAAAATAGATAAGGGAGCTTACAATAGGAAAATCCAGAGGAGAGCGACGAGTCATTTTTTCCTCTTCAGGAGCCATCCGAACAACATTACTTGGCCACCTACGGGTTCGAAGGATTAGCGGCGTCAAAGTTGTATAACAACGATAGGTCTGCGAAGAACTGGTTGGACCACATGGACCACATCTACACGAAGTAGAAGTAGAAGAAGACGACGACGAAGGTCTATATGAGTTAGCAGGAATTGCATGTAGAGGTAGAGAAAGGATCCTCAACGCCATTTTGGGTTGGGACTTGGGACTACGGAATGGAGATTTCCTCAGAAAACCACTCTCTCTTTCCTCTTAGCATGAGTTCTAATCCGACCTCTTGGCCATCGAAGCAGAAGAAGATAAACCGATACTGCTTAACAAATGGACATGGACATTACCCAACAACTTCGCACGAGTCCTTTTGGCCCAAATACTCTGGATTTGCTTGGGATGAGAGTTTGCTTAAATTTGGTTCATTCTAGGCCCTTTTGCCAAGGATATTAAAATGGTTAAGCTACGCATACTTACTATTCGGAACCGAGGAACATGTTTCCATAATTTTTATCCTATGATTATTAGATTAGTTGATAGAAATTTCATAATTTTTTAAAAAATATTACAATAGTTTTATTATTATATACAAATGAGTCATATAGCCTCATAATTTTTTATTTGAACATTTATAGTTTATTTATTTATGAAAATTATGTATAATAAATAGTTATTTTTAATATTTTTAATAAATTAAAAATACTTCTTTTAATAAGGTAGAAGACAAAAAAGATTAAGTTTTCATAATAACATAACTAATATTGATTAACTCAACAATTATTGAACAAAAGTGATCATTATTAAAAATTACAAAATCTTTATTACTTAATCTAATAATTATGAGATTAATTTATTTATTTAGTAAAAATTATGTGACATTCGCTACCTTTTACCCATTTATGTATTCGATCTCACTTTTTAACCTATTATTTAACATTTTTTTAAGAGAAATATACTACAAATATCTTTTAAATTAGATCATTTATATCGTTTAATTCTTTATATTATAAATAATATTATTTTGCTTGGTTATGGAAAATATAGCAAACTAATAACACATTATATTATTTTAATAATTTTGTTATTAAAATTTTATTATTTTTATTTCAATTGATTAAAACCAATAAACATGCGTATTTAGCGATAGTAAAGTGACAACTAATATAAAAAAATTTAACAAAATATTCATTTTAATATTTTTAATTGCTACTATTTTATGTTAATGTTTTATTGGTTTTTTATTTTTTATTAAAAATGAATTATATATTTAAATAATTTTTTGTTTAAATATTATTATTATTTATTTTTCTGAAATAATTTCATTTTTATCATTATTAAATATTTGTATTTTAATCACTTCATAAAAATAATAATATTTTAATAAAAATTAATTAAATCGATATAATTTATCTTTAATTGACTCATTTTTCATAACAAAAGGGCTAAATAATATAATTTTTAATTTAAGAGTAAACGATACAAATTACTTAACCTAAGAATTTGTATGATATTCAATAATAACATAAAAATGTATATCTAGAATTTATAAATTTATTAATATTTATGATTCAAAAGGTTTAAATTTGATAATTATCTATACTAATTAAATAAATATTAATTTATATTAATTATAACTATTTTATATTTGTAGAATCAATAAAATTAATGAAAGAACATCAAAGAATTTATCCAAATGGATTGATATGAAAAGATAATTCTATTGTTCATAACTTTATATTTTACAAAAAAAAAATTATCAATGTAAAAATCTCAACTCCATATTAAAAACTATGGAATTCTCTTATAGAGATGAAAAACATAGAATCATTCAAAAAAAAAAAAGGTATTTTTAAGATAGACGAAAAAAATACATTGATTTAAATATAGAAAAATACATTGCTTACTATTCCACTTTTCTTGCCATATTTTAACTATAGAATTTTAATTAGTTTATATGAGAACTAATAGGGAGAGTTTGATGAGAAACATTTCTTCATACAAACTAAAAATAGAAAATTATTTACCTTTTATAATAAAAAGAAATACATTTTATTGAACTTATATTTGTTTATTTCTTTTTCTATTTATCTTAGTACATACACAACAATATATATATATTATAGCATGCAAAAATGTGGGTCAAAAGTGAAACCTCTTATGAACGAAGGTTAAAAACAAACTGTTGTCAAAATTAGTAATTTTCTTTTGTGACTCCTTTTTTATATTACTTTATATAATACATGTTTAAAAATAAATTTTATTTGAATACATATTTAAAAGTAGTATCTAGAACTTTTCTCATAAATAAAACATATTTTTTTGGTGTTTCCATGGTTGTTTGTTGTTAGAGCTCAAATGATATTTATGTTTTTAAATGCATGTAAAAAAAAAAATTAATGTGTTTAAAAGTAATAAAAGGATTGTTGTCAACATGATGAGATTAAGGTGGGGACTATCTCTAGTTCCCCATTCTTGATTGAGAAATTTTTGACTATCTTTACTTAAAATTCTTGTGAGAGAATACCGGAAATCTAAGTAAAAACAAGAATCCTCAAGTAAGAAACGATGATCAAAGCGATATTTTAAATAATGTTTTAAATTTTTTTTAGTAATTTTTATTTAAATTATAAAGATAAAATTATAAAAAATTAAATCAATGGTAAAATATTATATGATAAGAAAGAATCTTTTATATATATATATATATTATAAACAATGAAAAACAAAAAATATTTATATGATAAATATAAAATATATTATATAATATTTGTATGCTAAACAACTTTGATACGCCTCAATTGCCCGTAGTGTAGGACAATTAACTAGTGAATACGTGTTATATATCTCAAAGTGGTTTGCATTGATCGTAAAAAAAAAAAAAAATTAAAAAAAAAAATACCTCTAAAATTTATAACAATGAAAATAACACCATAATAACATTAAACAAACTTAAATTATTATAATTTAATTTAAATGACGTTTAATATGTAATAATATATCAGATTTTTTTTAATAGTAAAAATGTATAAACTGAACGTAAAGAATTAATATTTTCATGGTTACAAGATTTAAAAGTGCTATTTTTTTATTATTTAAAAAAACTTTACTATAATGTTTTTTTAAAAACTAATTTAAAACAATAAAAATAATTATTAGATTTTAGATTTTTATAATTTAAGTAAATATTTTAAATACTTTTTTATAAAAGAAAAAATATCGATGTTTTAAAATAATAAAAATATAACTTAAAGATGAAATAGAATATTTGGAGAGACATTACGTAAAATTTTGATGGTTTTTTGAGAAAAATATTAATTAAAAATAAATAATATTATTTTATTAATTTTTATGAAAATATAATTAATTTTTTATTAAATAATTAAAATATGATTAAAAACAGGTCATTAACACGGATAATCTAGCACACTTTTTATCTTAAAAGGAAGTACTATTAATAATTGGATTCAATGCAAATTATACTGAGTGTAAGGTGGTGTTTGGTTCATGGAATGGAATTAAAATCAGAATCAGAATTGAATTGAATAGAAAGGAAGCAATGTTGTTTGGTTTAACCACTGGAATCAAGCTCGGAATCAAATAATGTTATTTAATTACTATTTTTTTGTCAGACAAAATATATTATTGAAATCATTATTTTTCTAAATAATTATTACTTAATTAAAAAGAAATATATTATTAAAATTATTATTTTTCTAAATAGGGTTTAGGGTTTTGAGGTTTGGGATGTGGAATTTAGGATTTGGGGTTATATTTGTGGATAGTTTAGGGTTAAAATTATTATTTTTCTAAAAAGGGTTTAGGGTTTTAGAATTTTGGATTTAGGATTTAGGGTTTGGAATTTGGGGTTTAGGGTTTAAGGTTTTGGGATTTATGTTTTAGAGTTTAGGGTTTTGGGATTTATGTTTTAGGGTTTAGGGTTTAGGGTTTTAGGGTTTAAGGTTTAGGGATTTGGGGTTTAGGGTTTAGGGTTTTAGGATTTGGATTTAGGGTTTAGGGTTTAGGGTTTTGGAATTTGGAATTTGAGTTTATGATTATATTTTAGGTGAAGATAAAATTGGAAAAAAAAAGTTTAGATGAGAATGGAATTATCATTACTAAGGGGGGAGAAGAAATTATGATTCATTCTCCTTTAGTAATCGATTCCATTCCGTCCGTCTATTCCCTCCTTCCAACCAAACATGGGGTAAAATAGGACTTCGAATCAAACCCTCTAAGCTCATTTAGCTAAAAAATGAACAACAATATTAATACATTTAAAAATTCAAGATGCAATAAACATAATAAATTTTTTCAATAACTATTTAGCTTGGTTTATGAAAATTTGTCACCCAAGAATATTTTTGTTATTACATGCCAAGTAAATAATTTAATTTTTTTTATAGCTATATGGAGACAAATAAAGTAGTCATTTTACTTATTTATGCATAATAACCAAAAGGAATTTATTATAGTAACTCAATATTTATCCATTAGAATCTTTTATAATCACAGTAACAATAAGATTATTGTTAAAAATAACATATCAAAAATTATTTTAATAGTTCTTCTAGGTGATTTCCTTAAGAAATAGGTGGAGATGGAGATAAATGAGAATCTTCATTTAAAAGTCTAAAAAACAGTTGCTTTTTAAATTAGAATTAAGAACACTTTTAAAGTTATAAAATCTTAAATCTAAATCGGGTAAGATAATATAAGGTTGAGAGATTTTGAATTAATAATAAGATTATTTATAAGCTTCCAAATATGTTCAAGTGAAAGAAATACAGCAAGGATAAACACAATATGAGGTAAATCATAAAAAATAATAGTATTTATAAATTTAAAGATTTTCTTGAAAAGATCATCTAAAGAGAGAAAATATAGATATTTTAACTTAGAAGTGAAAAACCAATGAGCCCAAATAGAACATATAACTTGATATTGACAAAAAAAAATGATTTGAAGTTACATGATAAATGTGACATAAAAGATAGAACACATCATATAAAATAATCCTTCAAATAATGTTACATATATTATGAAAAAAATTAGAATAAAATCTTTAATTCTATCATGAATTTTCAAATTCCAAATTAATTTCTAGAAGAAAGAAAAAACAATTGAGATTATTCTTGAAATTATTTCTTGTAAGTAGACTTAATGTTGAAACGAACTTTGGAATTAAGTGTCAAAAACTAACAATTCATTTTGTTTTCAACTAGGAAAAGTCTTGTATGAAAATAACACATATCATCACTCCAAATATGATTAAACTAAAAATTCCAATAAGTATTACGAGAATTGAGTAGATCATCAAACTTAATAGGGAAATGATGTAATTGATGAAGATAAATTAATAGAGAAAGGAGCTTAATATCAATAATTCAAAAAATTTAAGAATCACTTAAGATATCAATCAATTTAACATTTTTATCATTTTATATTAAGTTGATTTAATCCAAATTTATGTTCATTGGAATGGAAAATTAACTTTTAATTGTCAATGAGATGAAAAATTATAGATTAATTAATTTTAAAATTTAATTCAATTATTGAAAATACCAATAATTTTTATAAATTTTAATTATTTTTGCTTATCAATTGTGGCATTACTTTTAATATTCAAATTAATGTTTATGTAAATGAATACGTAAGGATTAGGGAAGAAAGATAGCATTACTTCTAACATTCAAATCAATTTGTGGCATTATTCCTATTTTTTCTTCTGGGACTTTATTTTCTTTCTTTCTTTCTTTATTATATATATTTTTTAAAGTATAACTTTCTAACTTCATAACAAAGGGACGGAAAGATATGTCTTTTTCTCCTCAAAAAACGATTCGGGTTATCTATAAAAATAATAAACTTTGTAAATTCTTAATAAAAGGGACAAAGGATATTGTTTGTTTTCTCAAAAAAATATTTAGAATATTTAGATGATTCTTTTCAGTTTTCATCAATGTTCACTTATGAGTCCGTCAAATATATATATATATTTTAAATAACATTTACATATTTACTTACCTACACATATATAATTATACATTAGACGGATTCGAACTCATTAAACAATAATAAACATCCTGTATTATATATTAAATAATAATAAAAATGTTTAGATAAATATCCTATATTCTATATTGTTTAACAAGTTTATTTAATTCGGTTTTTTTATATATATATTATTATTCGGAAGATATGTATTGTTGAAATTTTTATAAAATATATATCATTTTTGAATATAGAAAATTATATTTTATATATAAGGACATTCACTTTATCTGTTGGGTTGTTGTAGATATGTATATATTTTAAAATATATTATACCGATGAGATTATTGTATGGAGACAAGGAGTTGTAAATGTAATGATTTTAAAATGTAGTATATTCTAAGATAAAATGAGGCATTAAATAATTGAATAAGCTAATTTATCATATATTCAAAATTATAGTATATCATTAAGATATATTTTTATTGATGACTAAAATTGTAATGTAAAGCATGAAAATAAATAATTTTCAATATAATTTGAAAGTGTATATACACCATGCACGCGCAACTTCATTAGTGATCTAATTATTTACTTAATCTCTAGCTAAGACCAATTTTAAATTAAAAGCTGGGCAGTCCAATGTTTTCCTTCAAAACGTGCTTATCAGGAAAGGGACCACCCAGACTTATAACCAGCACATTGTTGGCTTCTTTGGACGATGTGGGACTCCAACAATCCCCCTCACATCGAACGGGGACACCGCAAAGACCGATACCCGGCCGGCACAACAACCAGACACCGGGGAACTCAGGGAAGCGAGCACATCGGGACCCCCACGATCAGCTCTGATACCAAATTGAAAGCTGGGCAGCCCAATGTTTTCCTCAAAATGCGCATCTCAGGAAAGGAGTCACCCAGACTTATAACCAGCACATTGCTGGCTTCTCTGGACGATGTGGGACTCCAACACTCCCCCTCACATCGGACGGGGACACCGCAAAGACCGATACCCGGCCGGCACAGTAACCAGACACCGGGGAACTCAGGGAAGCGGGCACATCGGGACCCCCAAGATCAGCTCTGATACCAAATTGAAAGTTGGGCAGCCCAATGTTTCCCTCAAAGCGCGCTTATCAGGAAAGGGGCCACCCAGACTTATAACCAGCACATTGCTGGCTTCTCTGGGCGATGTGGGACTCCAATATTCTACATAATTTTTATTCTTATAAACTTGTTAACTAATTGTGTTTAGATACAAAATTCTCAAAGTCTTCGTTCATGAGGGGCGAATCAAGGAAAAAGGTTGAGAAACTTAAGACCACCTCTTATCTCTTTTCACCAAGCATAGCCTAGTTATCATAAAGCCATGGCCTTAAATTTCTTATGTTACAAAGCCACCCAATAGAATTTTCATACCAAACAATGTATGCATATATTCTTGGTTAACACTAGGCTCAAAGCATGCACCAAAATAAACTGGGTTGTCAATGTAGGGATTGTTCATTGGTTCACGTGGCATCATGGGCATTTACATTCTCTCCCACTAGCCACAGTCCCAACAAAACAGCAACCAATGATTTCCGTTTTGATCCCCATTTTCTAAGCTGTTAATTTAAGAATGAGTTTAATTCTTTTCACGTTCCAATTAAATTAACTTAATGTATTTACAAACTTAAGATTACAATGAAGATTAATACATGTATAAATATAGAAAATAAGAATCTGCTTTTCTTAAAAGTGCTTTTAGGAAAATTTTATTAGTTGCATACAACTAATATATAGCTGATAAAGTATATTAGTTGCATACAACTAATATACCATTTAATGATTTTTTAACACTCCCCCTCAAGTTGGCGCGTAGATATCAATCATGCCCAACTTGCTTAGTGAGCCATATAATGATTTCTTGGAGACTCTTTGATAAGCATATCTACAAGTTGCTCTTCTGTGGGAACAAAAGGAAAACTAATAAGTTTGGCATCTAACTTCTCTTTTATAAAGTGACGATCAACCTCTACATGCTTAGTGCGATCATGTTGTACTGGATTTTGTGATATATCAATGGCTGCCCGATTGTCACAATACATCTGCATAGTATTTTTGAGTTCGAAACCCAAATCTAATAACAAAGTTCTTATCCACAACAATTCACAAACCCCATGAACCATACCTCTATACTCGACCTCAGCACTAGATCGTGCCACCACTTTCTACTTCTTACTTTTCCATGTAACCAAATTTCCTCCCACAAAGGTGAAATAACCCGATGTTGACTTTCTATCTGTAACACTTCCTGCCCAATCTGCATCTATGAATCCACAGACTTCAAGAGGATTGTTGTGTTTAGAGAACATTACTCCCCTTCCTGGAGCCGATTTCAAATACCTTAAAATTCTCAAAACAACATTCATATGGTTCTCACTTGGATTATGCATGAACTGACTCACCACACTTACTGCATATGCAACATCTGGTCTAGTATGAGCTAAGTAAATCAAACGTCCAACCAATCTCTGATAGCGAGCTCGATCAGTTGGTATTTGATCTGGATACTCTGCTAAACAATGGTTTTGCTCAATAGAAGTGTCAATAGGTTTTCAATCCAACATACATGTCTCTATTAGCAGATCAATAATGTACTTCCTCTGACACAGATATATTCCTTATCTTCCCCTGGTTACCTCAATTCCTAAGAAGTACTTTAGTTCACCTAAGTCCTTCATTTCGAATTCAGAGGCTAGTTGTCTTTGTAATTTATTCATCTCAATAGTATCATCACCAGTGATTACCATATCATCAACATAAATGATTAGGGCTGTTACCTTCCCTCGTTGATGTTTGAAAAATAGAGTGTGGTCTGAATTACTCTGTATGTAACCAACTTTTTGCATGAACTGTGAAAACCTTCCAAACCAGGCTCGAGGGGATTGCTTGAGGCCATACAAAGACTTCCTCAATTTGCATACAAAATTACCAGGAGAATCAACTACATCCCCAGGTGGAAGACTCATGTACACCTCCTCGGCTAATTCTCCATGAAGAAACACATTCTTGACATCAAACTGCCGAAGTGGCCAGTTTAGGTTAGCAGCAAGTGAGAGCAGAACCCGAATCATGTTCATTTTGGCAACAGGAGCAAAAGTCCCATCATAGTCTATACCATACGTTTGAGTAAACCCTTTTGCTACAAGACGAGCTTTATACCGATTTATGGATCCATCACCATTATGTTTTATAGTAAACACCCATCGATAACCAACTACCTTTTTTCCTTGTGGTGATGACACAAGTTGCCAAGTATCGTTCTTCTTTAACGCATCCATCTCTTCATCTATTGCCTTCCTCCATATTGGATCTCCCAACGCATCCTGCACTTTGTTAGGTACTGATACACCAGATATTTGATTCACAAATGATTTATATGACTTAGATAATCTTTTAGTGGACATGTAATTGGCTACTAGGTATTTTGATTTTGCATGAATATTTGGTTCATACCTTTTGGCTGGTTGACCTCGAGTAGACCTATTTGGTAACACATAATGTCCAACATTAGACTCGATGCTATTAGTATCAGTAGGTGTACATACCTCAGATGAGTGACCTTCAGTACTAGGGAGTTGTTGATCAAGGGTAGGAGTAATGCCTGAGGGTACAGTTGTGTCTTCAATGTCATTTGTTGTGAGTGAATTTGATGCTTGAATACTTGAAGCATCTGCTTCTGCAATGACTTGTCTCTTTGAAACATCAGTTGGTGATTCACCTAATGCCTCCCCCTCACCATGATACAGTTCTTCGAAATATGTATTCTCCCCCCTGACGAGCAGTATCAGATGAGGAAAAATAACTCATGTCCTCAAAGAAGGTGACATCCATAGTAACATAATACTTTATGGTTGGTGGATGGAAGCACTTGTACCCTTTCTCATAACTTCCATAACCAACAAACACACATTTAATTGCCCGGGCATCTAATTTAGACCTTTGATTTTTAGGAACATGCACAAAAGCAACACAACTAAATACACGGGAAGGAAGATTATGAAAGGATGATAAAGAGACGTAAGATGCCAGAATCTAGAATGTGATGTTTCCGTTAAGGACACTAGACGGGAGACGATTGATGAGATGGGTAGAAGCCTGTAAAGCATCACCCCAAAGGTATTTTGGCATATAAGCACTAAATAAGAGTGCATGAGCCATATCAAGTAAATGACGATTTTTTCTTTCAGACACTCCATTTTGTTCCGGTGTTTGTGGACAAGTAGTTTGGTGAATAATCCCATGTGTTTTGAAATTTTTTTGAAAGACATGATTAGCATATTCCCCACCATTATCAGAATGGAGGATCCGAATGATGGCATTATATTGTGTTTGAACGAAGGTATGAAAATTTTGAAAAACTGAAAAAACTTCATCTTTTGTTCTAAGAAGAGAAATCCACGATAACCTTGTACAGTCATCGATAAACAAAACAAAATATCTCATACCCGATATAGTGGGCTCTTTAGATGGTCCCCAAACATCAGAATGAATTAATTCAAAAGAAATAGTACTTTTATTAGAAATACTAGGAGAATAAGTAATACGATGGCTCTTGGCCAAAACACAAGTCTCACAATGTAAAACAGTCTCACTAACACCAATAAATAAAGTGGGCATATTTTTTTTTCATAAGACTAAAAGACTGATGCCCTAAGCGACGATGCCACAACCAAATTTCACTTAGCTTATCGGAACTAGAAGTCAATGCAGTGCTTGCCCTTGCTCCTGGTTTCTCCCCTCCGTAGTTCTGATCCAAACGGAACAATATGCCCCTCAGATACCCTCGACCAATTATTGCCCTGGTAAGAAGATCCTGAAAAATCACATACATAGGATAAAAAGTTACAAAGCATTTAGACTCAACGTTCAACTGTGGGACAGAGATTAAGTGATGAGATAAGTCAGGTACATATAAAACATTATGGAGCTGTAAAGATGGAGTGATATAAACTGACCCCTTTCCTAAGATAGGAAAGGCCTCACCATTAGGATTCGTAACATAAGACACTGGTGAGGGAAATAACTCATCAAAATAAGATTTATCATAAGTCATATGATCAGATGCACCAGAATCAATAATCCAAGTATTAGACCCAACAGAGTGAGAAACATTTAAGGTCATACCAATCTTACCACGACCAACTATTGAAGCTGTAGGGATACCTCCACATTCCATAGGATGATTCTATCCATAGTAGTCTGGTTCTTGGACAATTTGCATGGCAACTTCTTTTGCTTTAGAATGATGCCCATTTTGTCATTTTGCTGCATAGTAGTCTGTTTTTGGTTTCAAGTGTGGATATAGTTTCCAACAAGTCTCACGAAGATGCCCATGTTTATTGCAATAAGAGCAGGGAGAACGAGGGCGATTGGTAAAACCCGGTGGAGGTCCTTGTTGATGAAGTGGAATTGAATTTTGCTGCTGGAGGAAGGGTGCCTTTGATTTGGCTTGAATGGCTAGGATTGATACCTCAACATGTGCCTGATGAAGACTTTCTTGTTGAAATTCATCTTTACGGATGTATGTAAAGGCAGTAGTCAAGCTCGGAGGGTCTGACATTCGAAGCAGTTCGCCTTTAGCACTATTATGTTTTGTATCAAGGCCTCTTAAAAAGGCATGTACTCGTTCAAGCTCCTTCTCCTTCTGGTACCACAAAAGGTCTTCTGGATTTTTAATTTTACATGGGCATTTCGGGTCAATTTTAGCCCATACATTTTTCAGCTTGGTAAAAAAAAGAGATACTGGTTGCCCATTTTGCTGCATGCCAGCAGCTTTGCACATGAGTTCATGAACTTGAATAAAGTCAGACTCATTTGTATAAAGATCGCTTAAGGTATTCCATATAGCCTCAACAGTTTCATATTCCTCCACCATTTGTAATATATCATCAGTGATGCACTACTACAAAAAGGGGTATATAAGTCGCTATGTAAAGTCATTTTTTGGAAAAAACCGACTTATAATGAATTTAAAGTCAGTTATCCACGTCAACTAACGCTATCCAAATGACGTAGTGTCAGTTGACGTGGATAACCAACGCTATCCACGTGACGTAGCGTCGGTTGACGTGGATAAACGACGCTACGCCACTTGGATAGCGTCGGTTGACGTGGATAACCGATGCTATCCACCTAATATATTCCCTCTCGGCTCATTTTGTACGCAGATTCCAGTTTTCTTCCTCTCTCCTTTCCTCACTCAACCATTTTCTCCCAAAATCTTAATCGTGCGCCACCTTCGTTCTACATTTCTGGCCACCTCCGACCACCATTTGAACGTCAGTTTGTAAGTTATATTTCTCTTCTCCCATTATCTGTCAAATCTTCTTCTTTTTTTAGCAAAATATTAAAATCTGTTTATGGGTATTTTCTGTTATTGCTTAGCCAAAATCAATCTCAATGTGTGCTAATTTTATCAGCGTGTAATTATAATTCGTTAATTAGGAATAGCCTCTGAAATTGCAAATTTTTATTCGTTAATTAAAAACCTAAGATCTCGTCAACTAAATATTTGCAACATGCCCAATATTAGGCAGTTTCTTTGTGAAAATGTATGGATAGCCAAAAACGGACAATACCTAAAAAATATGTTTGACTTAGTTTATGCAGAATACAGCTAGCTTATTATTCGATCAATTGTTTTATATTTTGTATAAATTTTTGATTTTGTTATGTTTTTTTGTTTGCTTGTAATAATAATGTTTGACTTATTAATTGTATGTATTCAATAATATCTGAAATGTTGTGTGGGTTTGCATGGATAAATTTATTTATACGTATAATTAATATTACTTTTTAATTATGATATAGTAACATGCTTAGAAATTAGAATCAACCGCGTGATTGGTTTTTATATATATATTCATGAAACATGTTGCTTATTTTTTAATTTGTATATAAATGGTTTTATAAAATGATTAAAATGATAATTGTTTTGCATTATGTATGTTTTGATATATATTCTAATAATTAGGAAATTTATATATAATAATACATAATTAAGTAATATGTTTAATTAATGTCATTAATAGAAAATGGACAAATCTTGGATGTCAAAGTGTAGAATTGAGCAAGACTATATTTCTGGAGTTTAAAGTTTCATGGAATTTGCTTGTAGAACTAGTAATACTGGAAGTAGTATGATTCGATGCACATGCGTTAAATGTAAAAATGAGCGATTTCATGAATTTGATGAGGTTAAGTATCACCTTATCCGTAATGGTATTCTATTGAGCTATAAATGTTGGTATTATCATGGAGAAAATATTGATAATACTTATGGGAAAAAGTATAATAAGAATGTGAGTGGATTACATACATCATATCATAATGTACAGACAGAAAATATGTTTCGTGGTGTTGAAGATGAATTACGCGAGGATGATCCTGAAACCTTTAATAAACTTATAGAAGATGCCGAAAAACATTTGAATCCAAAATGCAAAAAATACACTAAAATGTCAAGATTGGTTCATTTGTACAATGTCAAGGCAAAACATGGTTTTTCTGACAAGGGATTCACAAAATTACTAAATCTACTAGTCGATATGTTTCCTGAGGGTATTGAATTGCCATCTTCAATGTATGAAGTGAAGAAATCTCTTAGTCGATTTGGCATGGAATATCATAAGATTTACGCTTGTCCTAATGATTGCATTCTTTATAGAAAAGAATATGAGACATTACATGATTGTCATATGTGTAAAGAATCGAGATGGAAGCATGGTACAAATGAGAGTACAAAACATAAGAAAGGCGTGCCTGCAAAGGTTCTTTGGTACTTTCCTTCGATTCCTCGCTTTCAAAGGTTGTTCAATAGTAAATATACATCAAAGATGTTGACTTGGCATTCAGATAATCGATCTGATGATGGGGTGCTACGTCATCCTTGTGATTCTCCAAATTGGAAAGTAGTAGATAATTTATCTGTTCAATTTTCATCTGATCCGCGCAATCTGCGTCTTGCCATTGTTGTTGATAGAATTAATCCACATAGTTCCCTCAGTAGTAGATATAGTTGTTGGCCAGAAATTATGGTAACATACAACCTTCCTCCCTGATTGTGTATGAAAAGAAAATTCATTATGTTAACATTATTGATCTTAGGATCAAAACAACCTGGTGTTGATATTGATGTATATTTGAAGCCTCTGATAGATGATTTGGACATGCAACAAAAGGTTACAAGGGATGTCCTATATGTATTCATGGAACTTCTGCAAAGTATCTTGTTCACAGACGAAAGATGTCTTATAGAAGACATAGGAGATATTTGCCATCTGGACACAAGTTTAGATACCAAAAGAAACCGTTCGATGGTGAAGAAGATCATGATCATGCAACTCGACCTTTGCGAGGTATTGAGATATTAAGGCAATTGAATGGGATGACATTCAAATGATATGGAAAGATGAAAAAAAACTCACCAAGGTAGGGAAACGAAAGAGGTCACCTAATGAAATTGGTGAAAATGAAAAAGAGTTTGAACCGAATGGTTGTTGGAAAAAAAATCAATATTTTAAGAATTGCCTTATTGGAAAGACCTACACATTCGTCACATCTTAGATGTCATGCACATTGAGAAGAATGTATGTGAAATCTTGATTGACACTTTACTTAATATACCTGGAAAAACAAAGGATGGAATTAAAGCAAGATTGGATTTAAAGAAACTAGGCATACGACCTGAATTGGAACCAAGGGTGGAAAATGATAAGAATCGAACATACTTGCCACCAGCATCATATAGAATGTCAACAAAAGAGAAGGATGTGTTTTGTAAATGTTTGGAAGGTGTGAAAGTTTCTGATGGTTACTCATCCAACTTAAGAAATTTTGTGTCTATCACCGATAAGAGACTGTATGGATTGAAATCACATGACTATCATATCTTAATGCAACAGTTATTACCAGTTGCTATTAGATCAATTCTTCCAAAACATGTTCGAATATCAATAATTCAGCTTTGTTCATTCTTCAATACAATATGTAAGAAATCTATATCAATTGACGAGTTAAATTCTTTACATAAAGAAATTGTAGAAACTTTGTGTCTAATTGAAAAATATTTTCCTCCTTCTTTCTTCGATATAATGACTCACTTATGTGTTCATTTAGTTCGAGAGGTTCAATTATGTGGTCCTACTTACTTAAGGTGGATGTATCCTTTTGAGAGATATATGCAAGTCCTTAAAGGATATGTAAATAATAGATATCGACCTGAATAATGCATGGTGGAATGCTACATTGCTGAAGAGGCCATTGAGTTTTGTTCTGAATACTTTAGTGGTTGCACTGAAATTGGAAATCCTACACACAAGTTGTTCTTAGAATGTCACATGATCCAAGTAGGTAACCCTATGCTTGGTGGAAGTAAGAAATTATTTATTGATCGCACTCGATGGAAAAAAGCACACCGAATCATTTTGGTAAATAATAATGAGGCACAACCGTACATAGAGTAAGTGATGTTCATTGTTTCTTCTTTTATTTAACTATTAATGATGATATATAACTTAATATATATTTAATAACATTATAGGATGCATTTAAACTTATTGAAGATCGATCCTCATTATAAAAAAAAGGAGGAGAAAAATGGTTGTATGATGAACATAAGCGAGACCTTATTAATTGGTTTCGCAACCACGTAAGTGTCACAAACAAAAAATCATGCATGTATCTTCCTAGATATATTCAATGTTTTAAAACTTTGCTCTAAACACGTTTCATGTTTTTGTATAAATAGATTCGAGATGAACTCAAGAAACTCAATCATAAAATATCAGAAAGTTTACAATGGCTTACACATGGCCCAAAATTCGATGTCAAATCATTTCATAGTTTCACAATAAATGGATCGAGGTTTACGACTCAAGCTAGGGACAAAGCCCGAGTAAATCAAAATAGTGGGGTGAAGATGGTTGCACAAACTATGCAATTTTCCAGTTCAAAAGATGTTAATCCTGTACTTTCTGATATAACATATTATGGTATAATACAAGAGATTTGGGAATTGGATTATGAGGTCTTCTATGAAATAGTATTCTTGTGTGATTGGGTCAAAGATGTTATCAATGTTGGATATAAAATAGATTATTTTGGATTTACCCTTGTAAATTTATCCAGGATTAGTCACACAGATGATCCTTTCACGTTAGCACTTCATGCAAAACAAGTATTTTACGTGAGCGATCAAATTGATCCAATATGATTTGTTGTGTTAACGCCTCCACAAAAAGAGTTTTACCATTGTGATGTTGTAGAAGATGATGACTCTATACTTGATACATTAACCAATATTAGTAATTTCTCAAATAAATTGCCTAATGTACGTGATGATCTAACTGATGATGATGATTCTTCGACATGGACTCGAAGTGATTGTGAAGGAATATATGTATACGATCAACAACCTAATTAAACATAATGTATGTTCTATATTGTTGTAATAACTCTTGTATATATGTGTGTTCCTAAAATTGTCAATTAATTTATATTTCTCCACTGTTTGCAGATATTTCATGGATATTCAGCTTGTAGATCCAAATGATCCATTGAGGTATTTGAAAAGAAGGGGTTGGGCGAATATACCTAATGCTCCACTTAACCCAGATGATAGAATACCCGTTATATTTGATGCTACTGGTAATTCAATAGGGGAAAATAGTCAACAATTGAAATATTCTATTGGTCGACTGGTAAAGTCCAGTATACCAATCAATATAAATCATTGGTCTGAGGTTACCGATGCAGAAAAGTTCAAAATATAGATAACCATTTATGTAAGTCTGTTATATTTTATAATCAATATATATATTATATTAGGTGTATTATATCTAATCTTTTGTACTGTGTTTTTACAAAATCGTTACAAAGTCGATGACAGTTGGTAGGGCAAGTGTTATAAGATTGCAAATAAGGCGTGGAAGGAATACAAGACTTCCAGATTGGCGAAAAATTATGTCTTTCCATATTTGGAAACACTTGATGAGAATGTGATCTACAAAATCCCAGAAGAACACCCCTGGATTACACATCAAGGTTGGAAAGACTTTGTGGATTATAGACGTTCAGAAGAATTTCAAATTATTAGAAAAGATCATCAGAATGTCCAAATGCATAACATTCTTCCTAACCATACTGGGAGGTCTTCAAATCCTAAAGTTAGATAGAGAATGGTATTATTAATTTGTCTTAATTTTATAAATATTTTTATATTAATTTTTCTCAATTTAATTTCATGTCATTGTTAATAAAATTTTCCTAATTTATGTAGGAAGCTGAATTGGGTAGACCTGTTACCCGAATTGAATTGTACATAGAAACAAAGACTCCCAAAACGAAGAATGCAAGACCGATGAGTCAATGAGGAGAAGAACAATTAAATAAGTTGGTTAGTAATTTCGGTTGATAAAAAGTTTGACTAATATTTAATAATTGATGTAATAATGATGATATGTTTGTGTGCTTTATTATTTGTAGAGAGTTGTTCAAGAAAAAATATCCAGGGGTGAAATAATCGAAGAGTCTGGGAGAGATGCTTTATATCATGCATTCGGACGCGAGCATCCTGGTCGTGTTAGAGGAGATAGCCAATATGATGGTTCTATGTAGTATTTTAAAATTCCAAAACCTAAGCCTCAGACGGTAAGTAATGAGAAATACACTAAAATTGAAGAATAATTCAACTTCTTTAAGGCCTCCGTGATGAGTGAGATTTCCACTCTAAAAGAACATCAATCACAACAACTGTCAACCATGGCATCATGCTACAACCAGGGCATGCCATATTGGCCAAGCATGCAACAATCCATGCCAGGCATACCACCTTCCATGCCAGGCATGCCATAATCCATGCCAAGCATGCCACCATCCATGTCAGGCATGCCATCCACACAATCTCATTGTGCTCAAACTAAATCCAATATGGGATATAGCCATCCTATTGGTCCTCATTATATGCCAGGAATGCATATGCAATCAAGTAGTGGTTCATTTTTGTCAATGCAATCTACACATTCTTACCATAAATCAAACCAAGATGAACATTTTGGTGAGAATGTACATCCAATAGCTACCCCACATGAGAGTCCTTCTCTATTTGATGAATCATATGTGGTAAGATTTTAATTTTTGGTGTATATAATCTATTATTTTTAAATTCTTATTATATGTTTTATTTTTTATATATAACACTTAAATATTTTACAGAATATGAAATGTTTGTTGAAACATCCTTCGTCAACGGATTATGTTGCTATTGGAACGGTACAACAATTGTGTGATGATCGGATGATTCATAATCAATATTTGTCTAATCATTGGAGAATAGTAATTGATCAATCATTGTTTCATGATTTTTCACTACCTGTGCCTTCTGATGCTACCACAGTCCAAGATGTGGTTGGACAGTATGTGGCTTGGCCGTCGATTAAAGTTGTTCTCAATTTTGACATGGTACTATTTTTTAACTTAAAAAATAACACTTGTTTACTACTATTATTTAATGTGATCTTATATTGTTACTAAAAATACATATATGATACTTTTTTGGTAGTCTATTATACCAGAACTCTTAAATGCGGCACATTTAAGAGATACCAAGCAAGTATCTCGTGCTAAATCTATGACTAGTGGCCAATCATCGTGCACCAAGTCATTCAAGAAGAAACCTTGGAAAAAGTATAGTCATACTTATGCTTTACAGTTCAGTAGAAATCTTGGCACTTTGATGACTATTGTTGAGAGGGCATCTAGCATAAATGATGGATGGATTGTGCCACTTTCTATTGAAATTTCTGGTGTAGACCTTGGCCAAACTTATATATCGATCGAGTGCTTGTTGCAAATATTTTAATATCAAATGATCGATTTAAGTATAATTCAAGTGTGGACAATGTGAGTCCTCAATATAGTTAGTTTTCTTTTATTTATGCAGAACATATATAATTATATTTATATTATCTAATTATATATATATATATATAGGGCTTGCTATTATCGACTTCAACATAATCACTCATCACATTTAGCAATGTTCTATGATTCTTCATATGTCAATCAATATCAAGAGAAGGATGTTAGCATCAGAGCTAAACAATTATGTGATACATCATTAACGCTTAGCAGAAATCAAAAGTTGATAATCCCTTGGCCATTAAGGTTTGAACAAGGCCAAGATCATTGGATGTTGGTAATCATTGATATGTTCAATAATCATGCTTGGTACTGTGACTCAGCTTCCATAGAACTGAGTAAAGATACAAAAACAGTTGTTGAAATGTAAGAGTTATATATAGTTACATATTAGTTTTTTCTATTATTTTTTGTAATATTTAATAAAAACTAATCGTTTTATACCTTGATAGGGCATGGAAGTTGTGGAACAAGTTTAGGGACATTGTCCTTAAAAAATCTCATAAGCTTATATGGACAAAAGTTATGGTATGTACAATTCAATATTAATAATTTTATTAATTTTACAATTAAATAATAAGGATGTTCGAATATGAAAATTCATGTATACATGCACTTTTTTTGTAGGTTCCACAACAAAATAATGGAGTCATGTGTGGTTGTTATGTCATGAATTATATGAGCGAAATCATCACAAATATCAAAATTTCAATTGATGATGTGGTAATATATTTTACCCATATACATACAAGTTTTTAACATATTTGAGTTTGTTTTTGTAAATAAATGAAATCATATTCTTATTTTGATTTTGAATACATGTAGTTCTTTGGTTGGAACAAGACGGGTTACGACCAACAAATTTTTGATGATTTACGAGAGGAATGGGCAGAACACATGGTTCAAATTATATCATCACAAGAAGAATCAGGAGAAGACTGTGATGATCTTGAATAGCATATGACAATATAACAGTAAATTTTTTAATGATTTGGCCTTCTCTGTTTATTCTTGTGTCTGAAATTACTTGTTTGATGATGATTAATCATATATATGCTAATGTATTTAGGGGAATGCATTATTTTATGGACCTATTTTTGGCCCAAACTACATCTCATCTCTCTTTCCTACTTGTATTTGACGAACTCATATTAACACTTTATTAATCATTTGTTTATAAATATGAATTTATCTGGAATCTCTGCTAGTATTTTTAATGATATAATGAGCTCTAAATGTACAAATCAGGTGTACGTAGGTCCGATATGTTTATTGGTTTGTATGAGTTTTGGTGCACATGAATGTGTTCCATATGTTTAAGGGCACCAAAACTCACACAAGCCAAGTAAGAAATCGAAGTTACAATTGATTTCATATTTAGAGTTCATTATATATAGCATTAAAAAATAGTAGTAGAGATTCCAGATAACTTCATATATATAGACAAATGATTAATAATGCTAATATGAGTTCGTCGAATGTCGTTGTACGTGGTAATCTCTTTTTTATGGTAATATTTATAATGATTTAATTTCTTCATTCGTACGTCTGAAGTTTAGACTACTTTTTTTATGGATGTTTTACGTGCTCATGTATGTAGGAGAATATTTGTTATATGGATCAACTGTTTTTTTGTCATAATTCTTGTGAAGGCCAATCAAGATTCTAAGTCAACCAAGCTTACTCGATCACATAATAATTATACTTTGACGACATTATTTTATTTGTAATTTAAGTTAACTATATGTATTATTTATGCATTATTTGTTTTTGTAATAAATTTAATTATCAAGTAATTAAATATATTTAAATTTTTAATTATTTGTATTATTATTTATATTTTAGTTTTTTTATGTTATATATATATATATATACTGAATAATACGAAAAATAAAAATAAAAATAAAAACAAATACGTGTAAAGTCGGTTCAGATTGTGAACCGACTTTACATTTTAAGTCTCTAAATTTAAAGTCGTTTTTTAACCGACTTTAATGCCTATTTATGTAGTAGTGATGACTCTAAATAGAATTGCAATGACAAAGTCATCATCATCTTCCCACCTAGTATAGGTGTCTATATCATCTTGACTAGGAGCCCTAATTGATCCAGATACATGTCCCATCTTATGCATCCCACGAAGATAAACAGACATAACTTTTTTCCATGTTCGAAAAATTTTACCATTAAGTTTAGTACCCATGAAAGAACCAATTTCTGAACTCTTAACAGAAACTTCAAAATTTGGAACTTCATGAATTCTGGAAACTTGATGTTATCTTGAATCTTCCATTGAAATAATAATAAAAAATATATTGTGCAGCGGAATAAAAATTTTGGATTTTTTTTTTGGTCGGGTTGGGCTGATAAATGAGCTGTTTGAATGTTTGGGCTGATGGGCTTGAATTAGGGCTGATAATTAGGAGCTGATGAGCTAGGAGCTGATGGGCTTGGAGATGATGGGCTAGGAGTTGATGGGCTAAGGTTGATAATTAGTGCTGATTTTGGCTGATAATTAGGGTTTTAAAAATCTGAAACAATTTAAGAAACATAAGAAACAATTTAAGAAACTACACACCAGGGTTTCGACTTCACAGATTCGGCACAGAGGGGCGCGCTGATACCAGCAACTGAACGACGAGCTGGTCGGCGACTGCGTAGGGGCGCGCAGATGGCACGAAGCTAGACGGTGCACGATCTGAACGGCGCAGAGGGGCACAAAGCTGAACGGGCATGAAGCTGGACGACGTGCAATGGTGTGCGGTTGGCGCGCAGGTGCGCGAACTGAACGGCACACAGGGGCGCGAGCTGAACGGTGCGTAGGGGCACGAGCTGAACGACACGCAGAGCTGCGCAGGATTGAACGGTGCAGGGCTGGGGTGGATGACACGGGCTGAACAGCACGGACTGGACGGCGCAGGTGGACGACGGATCTGCAACTGCGGCGCGAGCTAAACAGTGCGAGAAGACGGCGGCGCTGCTATTCAGAAACCGGTAAAAAAAAAAATTCTTTCCTGCTCTGTTACCAAATTAAATTAACTTAATGTATTTACAAACTTAAGATTACAATGAAGATTAATACATGTATAAATATAAAAAATAAGAATCTGTTTTTTCTAAAAATGTTTTTAGGAAAAGTATATTAGTTGTATGCAACTAATATATCATTTAATGATTTATTAACAGTTCCAAGCCATATGTGATAATTGAAAGTGTATTTATAAAGGATTGAGTGAAATCACAATTTGGGATTGTATATTGATTTAGTGTGACCCATGAAATTCATTCTTGTAAGAAAGCTAGAGAAATGGATTTCGAGGCAGAGAATTTGTGGCGGGTGGGTTTGGAGGAATGGCTGGTATAATATCTGGTTATCCACTTGACACACTTCGCATTATGCAACAAAATAACAAAATTGGTTCTGCTTTTACTATTCTTCGCAATGTTGTTTCCACTTCTGGCCCTTCTGCTCTTTTCAAAGGCATCACTGCTCCTTTAGCTTCGGTTACTTTCCAGGTAATACTTACCACTGTACCACGTACTGATTTTGTCAATATCATTAGGATTTTTTTCTATGTGATAAAATGCACACTAGTCTGTCATTATTGGATCGATTATATTATGTATTATACTTTAAAAAAAATTATTCAATTTAATTCAATTAATCTTGAGACGTTAAAATTAATAAAAACGACACTTAATTGTCCCATGATTTATACTAAGTCAATTAAGACAGGACATTTTCATGCATTTATAGTATGAATTAAGTGATAAGTACATAAATAAATCTATTAAATTTTAATAGATTAATATAAATTAAATCAAAATTAATTAACTTTCATAAATTAATTGATTGTGATTAGTTTAAAATTAAAAAAAATTGTTCATTTTAAAAAATAATAAGAATATTAGTGGAATTCACCCTATTTCATAAGTGATCTCTAGTGTCACTAGAAATGACATACCGAGATAGCTAAATTGCTTGCTAAAGATAAATTTTAAAAATCATAAAACTATTAATTGGACAATGTGCACATCCACTAATTATATATATATACAAAACGCAAGCATATGGGACAATATGGATGATTTTTTAATATTTTATGATTAGCTATCCGAAATTATAAAATTATTCATTAAAAAGCTTACAAAAAATTTACGTGGCTGACCGAAAAATACAGTTGAAGTTCAATAGCAAGAAGGTAGAAAATGTAATATTATTTGTAAATATTTAGATCTCGTCTATATAAATGGATTACTTGTGTATAATGCAAATGGTGATACCCACTACTTAAAGTAATGAACAATTAACTTAACTCATATAAAACCCATTAACTTAACTCATATAAAAATAAAAAAAATATTATTAATATTTATATAAATAGACAAGTAAATACAAGAAAGAGGTTTTTCATGTAATCCATTAACTTAACTCATATAAAACTCAACTAGTATAAAATTATAATACTTTAGTCACGTAATTATGAAAGTATTTATTTTTATATTAAAAAATAGACAATTTAGTTACAATTATATGACTAAAATGTATCAATTTTAAAAATAAATTAATTTATGTGTTTCTTATAAAAAATATATAATTAAAATATCTAAATGATATATATTTAGTAATTTTCTCTGTAGAGTAAGAGTGGGATGAAAAAAATAGATATTTTAATAACATAATTTTATAATTATGTGAATAAAGTATCTAAATTTTAAAAATCGTATAATTTATATGTTTTTTTGTAAAAATTACATAACCAAAATATCTAAATGATATATTTTTAATGAAATCTATAATAATTAGCTACAAAAAATAGGGTAAGATGAACCAAACTACAAATTGTATATAATCTTAGAACTTATCTAATCTTATGTTACAAAATATAAATGACTATTTTTTGCCTTTTATTTTCAATTTTATTGTCATTGCTCCGAATATATTAAAGTAAAAAATTTACAATTCTATTCAAAACCCAAGTATCTCCATAATGGAACTCATCTTCTTCACGGTTAAAGCAATATTACCATGCATTATCAAAAAAGAAGCAATATTACCACAAGCCATTGAGTTACAATGAGTCCTGATTATCGACACACCTTTCCTCTCCCTTCAGAGGGGTGGATACTCTAATAACTTTTTTATTTGATCTCTATCAGTTAATAAATTTTTTTATTTTTAATCTTATTTATAATAAAAAAAATTATTTAATAATATAAAATTATGTGTACAATTAGATGTATTTTAATTAAATTTAAAATTAAATAAAGATCAATTAAAAAAGTTAACAGAGATCCAATCCCACTCCTCACAGCCGCTTTGAGGTTACTACATCCACACAAAACAAACAATCCTTCCTATATTTTTACATGATTTAATTAATAAACTAGTTTTTGAGGGAGAAAATATTATTATTGAATTAGTTTCACTTCAATTCTTTAAAATATAATTTTGAGTCCCTAAAAAATATTTCATTTTATAAATTAATTATTTTAATCACTTCTGAATAGCTCATGTCAAGTTATTTTATTTTTAAAAATTATCAAATTTACTTTAATTTATTTAATTAAATTTAAATTAAAAAAAACACATGATGAATAGCAGTAATTCAAAATCAGCTAACATTTGTTATTTTCCGTGGAATTTATTTATTTTTTACATTTTTTTAACTGCAATTTCATTATCACAACTAAAGCTACATGCATGATCCACCTTTTACTTTTTCTTAGCATATAATCATTTATTATTCATTTTGTGATAATTATAAGAATTAAATTTAATTCCTAAGTCAATTAACGTCCTATAAATTTAAAATATTTCAAGTGTCTTATAAGGAGTCTAATTAACGAAATGTTTTGATTTAGTTTTTATAATTATTGATAAAATAATAATAAATAATTATATATATATATATATGTTTTCTTAATAGAATAATATTAATTATATTTTCAAAAGCCAAAAGGTGGATCCCTGTAACTTTGTAAAGTTGATTTTTTGTTTAAAAAACTTGCATTTAACATTATATAGGTTTATAGGTTTAATTGTAAGTAGTTTTTATTTTTAAACCTCACAAATAAAATATATATTCATTTTCCTTACAATGTAAATGAATATATATTTTTTAACATTGTATAAAAATAAATATTTTTTTTATTAAAATATTAAAAATAAAATCATATTAAATAACTAAGTCATTTATGTATCGGATGATATAATATATTTGTGAACATAAGATTAAAATGTTAAAAAACTTAGTAATAAATGAAAGGGATTAGTTGAATTTTAACAAATGTACAAAAAAAACATAAATATATGAAATTATCACTACTACAAAAAGAGGTATATAAGTCGCTGTATAAAGTCAATTTTTGAAAAAAAGACTTATAATGAATTTAAAGTCGGTTCTTCACGTCAACCGACGCTATCCACCTAATATATTCACATTCGGGTCATTTTTTTATGCAGAATCCAGTTTTCTTCCTCTCTCCTCCATTTTATTCCTCATTCTTCTCCATTTTATCCCAAAATCTACACCGTGCACCACATTCGTTCTAAATTTCCGGCCACCTATGACCACCATTTGTAACGTCGTTTTGTAAGTTATATTTCTATTCTCACATTATCTGTCAGTTCTTCTATTTTTGATTTAGTTATGTTTTTTAGTTTGCTTGTAATAATGTTTGACTTATTGTATGTATTCAATAATATCTGAAATGTTGTGTGGGTTTGCGTGGATAAATTTATTTATATACGTATAATTAATATTACTTTTTAATTATGATATAGTAACATGCTTAGAAATTAGAATCAACCGCGTGATTGGTTTTTATATATTCATGAAACATATTGCTTATTTTTTAATTTGTATAGAAATGGTTTTGTAAAATGATTAAAATGATAATTGTTTGGCATTATGTATGTTTTGATATATATTCTAATAATTAGGAAATTTATATATAATAATACTTGAAATATATTCATTGTATACATAATTAAGTAATATGTTTAATTAATGTCATTAATAGAAAATGGACAAATCTTGGATGTCAAAGTGTAGAATTGAGCAAGACTATATTTCTAGAGTTGAAAGTTTCATGGAATTTTCTTGTAGAACTAGTAATACTGGAAATAGTATGATTCGATGTCCATGCGTTAAATGTAAAAATGAGCGATTTCATGAATTTGATGAGGTTAAGTATCACCTTATCCGTAATGGTATTCTATTGAGCTATAAATGTTGGTATTATCATGGAGAAAATATTGATAATACTCATGAGGAAAAGTATAATAAGAATGTGAGTGGATTACATACATCTTATCATAATGTATGGTTCATTTGTACAATGTGAAGGCAAAACATGGTTTTTCTGACAAGGGATTCACAAAATTACTAAATCTACTAGTCGATATGTTTCCTGAGGGTATTGAATTGTCATCTTCAATGTATGAAGTGAAGAAATCTCTTAGTCGATTTGGCATGGAATATAATAAGATTCACGCTTGTCCTAATGATTGCATTCTTTATAGAAAAGAATATGAGACATTACATGATTGTCCTATGTGTAAAGAATCGAGATGGAAGCATGGTACAAATGAGAGTACAACACATAAGAAAGGCGTACCTGCAAAGGTTCTTTGGTACTTTCCTCTGATTCCTCGCTTTCAAAGGTTGTTCAATAGTAAATATACATCAAAGATGTTGACTTGACATTCAGATAATCGATCTGATGATGGGGTGCTACGTCATCCTTGTGATTCTCCAAATTGGAAAGTAGTAGATAATTTATCTACTCAATTTTCATCTCATCCGCGCAATCTTCGTCTTGTCATTGCTGCTGATGGAATTAATCCACATAGTTCCCTCAGTAGTAGATATAGTTGTTAGCCAGTAATTATGGTAACATGCAACCTTCCTCCCTAGTTGTGTATGAAAAGAAAATTCATGATGTTAACATTATTGATCTCAAGACCGAAACAACCTGATGTTGATATTGATGTATATTTGCAGCCTCTGATAGATGATTTAAAGACGTTGTGGAATGATGGTGTAAATGTTTACGATGCACATAAAGAAGAATAATTTAACTTGAAAGGGGTCCTTTTATGGACAAATAATGAATTTCCTGCCTATGGAAACTTATCAGGACATGCAACAAAAGATTACAAGGGATGTCCTATATGTAGTGATGGAACTTCTGCAAATTATCTTGTTCACAGACAAAATATGTCTTATAGAAGACATAGGAGATTTTTTCCATCTGGACAAAAGTTTAGATACCAAAAGAAACCGTTCGATGGTGAAGAAGATCATGATCATGCAACTCGACCTTTGCGAGGTATTGAGATATTAAGGCCATTGAATGGGATGGCATTCAAACGATATGGAAAGATGAAAAAAAAACTCACCAAGGTAGGGAAACGAAAGAGGTCAACTAATGAAATGGGTGAAAATGAAAAAGAGTTTGAACCGAATTACCATGGTTGTTGGAAAATAAATCAATATTTTGGAAATTACCTTATTGGAAAGACCTATACATTCGTCACATCTTAGATGTCATGCATATTGAGAAGAATGTATGTGAGAGCTTGATTGGCACTTTACTTAATATACCTGGAAAAACAAAGGATGACATTAAAGCAAGATTGGATTTAAAGAAACTAGGCATACGACTTGAATTGGAACCAAGGGTGGAAAATGATAAGAATCGAACATACTTACCACCAGCATCATATACAATGTCAACAAAAGAGAAGGATGTGTTTTGTAAGTGTTTGGAAGGTGTGAAAGTTCCTGATGGTTACTCATCCAACTTAAGAAATTTTATGTCTATCACCGATAAGAGACTGTATGGATTGAAATCACATGACTTTCATATCTTAATGCAACAGTTATTACCAGTTGCTATTAGATCAATTCTTCCAAAACATATTCGAATATCAATAATTCGGCTTTGTTCATTCTTCAATATAATATGGAAGAAATCTATATCAATTGGCGAGTTAAATTCTTTACAGAAAAAATTGTAGAAACTTTGTGTCTAATTGAAAAATATTTTCCTCCTTCTTTCTTCGATATAATGATTCACTTATGTGTTCATTTAGTTTGAGAGGTTCAATTATATGGTCCTACTTACTTAAGGTTTATGTATCCTTTTGAGAGATATATGCAAGTCCTTAAAGGATATGTAAATAATAGATATCGACCTGAAGGATGCATGGTGGAATGCTACATTGCTGAAGAGGCCATTGAGTTTTGTTCTGAATACTTTAGTGGTTGCACTGAAATTGGGAATCCTACGCACAAGTTGTTCTTAGAACGTCACATGATCCAATTAGGTAACCCTATGCTTGGTGGAAGTAAGAAATTATTTATTGATCGTACTCGATGGGAAAAAGCACACCGAATCATTTTGGTAAATAATAATGAGGCACAACCATACATAGAGTAAGTGATGTTCATTGTTTCATGATTGCAAAAATCATTTTTTATTTAACTATTAATGATGATATATAACTTAATATATATTTAATAACATTACAGGATGCATTTAAAATTATTGAAGATCGATCCTCGTTATAAAAAAGAGAGGATAAAAATGGTTGTATGATGAACATAGTTTCACAATAAATGGATCGAGGTTTACGACTCAAGCTAGGGACAAAGTTCGAGTAAATCAAAATAATGGGGTGAAGATGGTTGCACAAACTATGAAATTTTCCAGTTCAAAAGATGCTAATCATGTACTTTCTGATAGAACATATTATGGTATAATACAAGAGATTTGGGAATTGGATTATGAGGTCTTCCATGAAATAGTTTTCTTGTGTGATTGGGTCGAAGATGTTATCAATGTTGGATATAAAATAGATGATTTTGGATTTACCCTTGTAAATTTATCCAGGATAAGTCACACTGATGATCCTTTCACGTTAGCATTTCATACAAAACAAGTATTTTAAATGAGTGATCAAATTGATCCAAGATGGTCTGTTGTGTTAACGCTTCCACAAAAAGAGTTTTACCATTGTGATGTTGTAGAAGATGATGACTCTATGCTTGATACATTAACCAATATTAGTAATTTCTCAAATAAATTGCCCAATGTACGTGATGTTCTAATTGATGATGATGATTCTTCGACATGGACTCAAAGTGATTGTGAAGGAATATATGTATACGATCAACAACCTAATTAAACATAATGTATGTTCTATATTGTTGTAATAACTCTTGTATATATGTGTGTTCCTAAAATTGTCAATTAATTTATATTTCTTCATTTTTTGCAGATATTTCATGGATATTCAGCTTGTAAATCCAAATGATCCATAGGGGTATTTGAAAAGAAGGGGTTGCGCGAATATACCTGATGCTCCACTTAATCCAGATGATAGAATACCTGTTCTATTTGATGCTACTGGTAATCCAATAGGGGAAAATGGTCAACAATTGAAATTCTTTTATTGGTCGACTGGCAAAGTCCAGTATACCAATCAATATAAATCATTATGATGAGGTTGGCGATGTAGAAAAGTTCAAAATATGGATAACCATTTATGTAAGTCTGTTATATTTTATAATCAATATATATTATATTAGGTGTATTATATCTAATCATTTATACTGTGTTTTTACAGAATCGTTATAAAGTCGGTGACAGTTGGAAGGACAAGTGTTATAAGATTGCAAATAAGGCGTGGAAGGTATACAAGACTTCCAAATTGGCAAAAAATTATGTGTTTCCATATTTAGAAACACTTGATGAGAATGTGATCTACAAAATCCCTGAAGGACACCCCTGGATTACACCTCAAGTTTGGAAAGACTTTGTGGATTATAGACGTTTAGATGAATTTCAAATTATTAGAGAAGATCATCAGAATGTCCAAATGCATAACATTCTTCCTAACCGTACTGGGAGGTCTTCAAATCCTGAAGTTAGATATAGAATGGTATTATTAATTTGACTTAATATTATAAATATTTTTATATTAATTTTTCTCAATTTAATTTCATGTCATTGTTAATAAAATTTTCCTAATTTATGTAGGAAGCTGAATTGGGTAGACCTGTTACCCGAATTGAATTGTACATAGAAACAAAGACTCCCAAAACGAAGAATGCAAGACCGATGAGTCAACGAGGAGAAGAACAATTAAATAAGTTGGTTAGTAATTTCGGTTGATAAAAAGTCTGAATGATATTTAATAATTGATGTAATAATGAATGATATGTTTGTGTGCTTTATTATTTGTAAAGAGTTGTCCAAGAAAAAATATCCAGGGGTGAAATAATCGAAGAGCCTGGGAGAGATGATTTATATCATGCATTCGGACACGAGAATCCTGGTCGTGTTAGTGAAGGTAGCCAATATGATGGTTCTATGGAGTATTTTAAAATTTCAAAACATAAGCCTCAGACGGTAAGTAAGGAGAAATACGCTAAAATTGAAGAAGAATTCAACTTCTTTAAGGCCTCAGTGATGAGTGAGATTTCCACTCTAAAAGAACATCAATCATAACAACTGTTAGCCATGGCATCATGCTACAACCAGGGCATGCCATATTGGCCAAGCATGCAACCATCCATGCCAGGCATACCACCTTCCATGCCAGGCATGCCACAATCCATGCTAAGCATGCCACCATCCATGCGAGGCATGCCACCCACACAATCTCATTACGCTCAAACTACATCCAGTATGGGATATAGCCATCCTATTGGTCCTCACTATATGCCAGGAATGCATATGCAATCAAGTAGTGGTTCATTTTCTCCAATGCAATCTGCACATTCTTACCATAAATCAAACCAAGATGAACATTTTGGTGAGAATGTACATCTCATAGCTACCCCACATGAGAGTCCTCCTCTATTTGATGAATCATATGTGGTAAGATTTTAATTTCTGGTGTATATAATCTATTATTTTTAAATTCTTATTATATGTTTTATTTTTTATATATAACACTTAATTTTTTTACAGAATATGAAATGTTTGTTGAAACATCCTTCGTCAACGGACTATGTTGCTATTGGAACGGTACAACAATTGAGCGATGATCGGATGATTCATAATCAATATTTGTCTAATCATTGGCAAATAGTAATTGGGCAATCATTGTTTCATGATTGTCCACTACCTGTGCCTTCTGATGCTACCACAGTCCAAGAGGCGGTTGGACAGTATGTGGCTTGACCGTCGATTCAAGTTGTTCTAAATTTTGACATGGTACTATTTTTTTAACTTAAAAGATAACACTTGTTTACTACTATTATTTAATTATATCTTATATTGTTACTAAAAATACATATATGATACTTTTTTGTTAGTATATTATACCAGAACTCTTAAATGCGGCATATTTAAGAGATACGAAGCAAGTATCTCGTGCTAAATCTATGACTAGTGGCCAATCATCGTGCACCAAGTCATTCAAGAAGAAGCCTTGGAAAAAGTATAGTCGTACTCATGCATTAAAGTTCAGTAGAAATCTTGGCACTTTGATGACTATTGTTGGGAGGGCATCTAGCATAAATGATGGATGGACTGTGCCACTTCCTATTGAAATTTCTGGTGTAGACCTCGGCCAAACTTATATATCGATCGAGTGCTTATTGCAAATATTTGAATATCAAATTATCGATTTAAGTATAATTCAAGTATGGACAAGGTGAGTCCTCAATTTAGTTAGTTTTCTTTTATTTATGCAGAACATATATAATTATATTTATATTATCTAATTATATATATATATATATCTTTTATATAGGGCGTGCTATTATCGACTTCAACATAATCACTCATCACATTTAGCAATGTTCTATGATTCTTCATATGTCAATCAATATCAAGAGAAGGATGTTAGCATCAGAGCTAAACAATTATGTGATAGAGCATTAACGCTTAACAGAAATCAAAAGTTGATAATCCCTTGGCCATTAACGTTTGAACAAGGCCAAGATCATTGGATGTTGGTAATCATTGATATGTTCAATAATCATGCTTGGTACTGTGACTCAGCTTCCATAGAACTGAGTAAAGATACAAAAACAGTTGTTGAAATGTAAGAGTTATATATAGTTACATATTAGTTTCTTCTATTATTTTTTGTAATATTTAATAAAAACTAATCGTTTTATACCTTGATAGGGCATGGAAGTTGTGGAACAAGTTTAGGGGCATTTCCCTTAAAAAATCTCATAAGCTTATATGGACATAAGTTATGGTATGTACAATTCAATATTAATAATTTTATCAATTTTACAATTAAATAATAAGGATGTTCGAATATGAAAATTCATGTATACATGCACCTTTTTTTGTAGGTTCTATAATAAAATAATGGAGTCATGTGTGGTTATTATTTCATGAAGTTTATGAACGAAATCATTACAAATATCAAAATTCCAATTGATGATGTGGTAATATATTTTACCCATATACATACAAGTTTTTAACATATTTGAGTTTGTTTTTGTAAATAAATGAAATTATATTCTTATTTTGATTTTGAATACATGTAGTTCTTTGGTTGGAACAAGACGGGTTACGACCAGCAAATATTTCATGATTTACGAGAGGAATGGGCAGAACACATGGTTCAAATTATATCATCACAAGAAAAATCAAGAGAAGATTTTGATGATCTTGAATAGCATATGACAACATAACAGTAAATTTTTTAATGATTTAATTTCTCTATCTATTCCTGTGTCTGAAATCACTTGTTTGATGATGATTAATCATATGCTCATGTATTTAGGGGAATGCATTGTTTTATGGACCTATTTTTGGCCCAAACTACATCTCATCTCTATTTCCTACTTTCCTTACGAACTCATATTAGCACTTTATTAATCATTTGTTTATAAATATGAATTTATCTGGAATCTCTGCTAGTATTTTTAATGATATAATGAGCTCTAAATGTACAAATCAGGTGTACGTAGGTCCGATATGTTTATTGGTTTGTATGAGTTTTGGTGCACATGAATGTGTTCCATATGTTTAAGGGCACCAAAACTCACACAAGCCAAGTAAGAAATCGAAGTTACAATTGATTTCATATTTAGAGTTCATTATATATAGCATTAAAAAATAGTAGTAGAGATTCCAGATAACTTCATATATATAGACAAATGATTAATAAAGTGCTACTATGAGTTAGTCAAATGTCGTTGTACGTGATAATCTCTTTTTTATGGTAATATTTATAATGATTTAATTTCTTCATTCGTATGTCTGAAGTTTAAACTGCTTTTTTGATGGATGTTTTACGTGCTCATGTATGTAGGGGAATATTTGTTATATGGATCAACTGTTTTTTTGTCATAATGCTTGTGAAGGTCAATCAAGATTCTAAGCCAACCAAACTTACTCGATCGCATAATAATTATACTTTGACGACATTATTTTATTTGTAATTTAAGTTAACTATATGTATTATTTATGCATTATTTGTTTTTGTAATAAATTTAATTATCAAGTAATTAAATATATTTAAATTTTTAATTATTTGTATTATTATTTATATTTTAGTTTTTTATGTTATATATATATATTGAATAATACGAAAAATGAAAATAAAAATAAAAACAAATATGAAAATGTTACCTGTTAAAGTCGGTTCGCTGAACCGACTTTAATACCTATTTATGTAGTAGTGCATATATTTTTCAATTGAGAAAAAATATGTATATTGTATTGAAAAAATTTAAAATAAAACTTTATTTCTAACAAAATTATATTATATAATTAAACTAAAAATAATTTCAATTTTTTAAAAAAATAACATTGTAATACTTTTTTAATTAATCGATCACTACAAATAAATTACACTTTTTGGAGCTATAAAGTAGCAGGGGATGTAATGAATTATTCATTAAAAATTGGTATATTATGCTACTCACTTTCTTATAAATATAATTTTGCATCTAAAATTATGTAACTTTTATTAAAATAAAATCATATTGAATATAATGTATATCCTCTCAACATATTTTTGAAGTACATATATTTAAAATATAGAATGTTTTAAACTTAAATTTGTTTTAATTAAAGTCTAATAAAATTGTAACAAACTCACATTTTGATATATACTTATTTACTCAAAAAAAAATGTTATTATCATATTTTTTAATCTAATATTTTATTTGTATATTTTTTTACATACACTTTATACATTATTAATTATTGATTAATGTTTCCTAATAATTCGAGTTATAGGTGCTCCACTCAACGTAAGAAATGCCTTTTTTTAAATGTGCAGGAAAAAAACATCCATCGTATACATCAATATTTAGTGTCTAAAAATTAGTGTGAAAGATTTTACATCTCCTAAGCTATGTTTTATGAGACTTATAAAGAAAGAATATTAAAAAGTGTCATAAATAAGGACTTATTATTTGCTGCATTGCTAAATGCAACATCCTCAAATGTTATAAAATGTACATTTTTTTATAGATATAGTGACCAATTATACCTTCACACATCTATACACACATATATAATAATGAATACGAATTTATACCCTCTTAGTACACTCATAGAGCACAACATTATTTTAATTAAAAATATATTTATTTTAATTATTTGAAAACCATCAAAACAAAAAATATAATTATATATATTTTTATATTAAATTTAATATACATTAAACATAATTTCAAGTTTTTAATTTATCAACATAAATTTTATTAATATTTAACATAAAATTTATAATTAAATATAGATTATTTTTAATATAAAATATCTAATCTTTACAAAAAATTTAAAAATTCAATGAAGATTCCTACTTGGCCTTATAAACATTTAGTGTATGGATAGGACGTCGACTCTATTCCTACTAGAGTATCCACAATCTAGTCCAGTCTGATTTTAAATAAAAAAATTAACCAAATTGGACCATTCATATTACTCCAGATCGGACCAGACCATTTGACTATCTAAAATATTGTAACCGAACGATTTGGTCTGGTTTGGTTAACGGTTTTAAATGGTTTGGTTTGGTTAATAATACATAAATATGATATATTCTAATAGGATATAGTAAAATGTGATGCTCATCAATCATCATACATAAATAGATATTATTGTTAAATACATAAATACATAAACTAATATATTTGCATTACCAAATAAGGATCGGGTTTTTCAATCATCAACTTGAGAAAGCTACTCTTCTCTTTAACCACTTGTTCACCCAACTAATAGTCTATTATCGAAATCCATAAGTAAAACATATTAGACATGACGAAATGAAGTCCAAATATCCTATTTACACAGAATTCTTAAACAGATACAAATACAAACATCCAAACTCACAATAAACAATATATCATTAAATAATAATATTTAAAACTTATCCAATATTAATCATCAATGATCAATGTAGTCTCTTTAATGGTGAAATTTGAGAGTAGATATACAGTGGAGTCGATGTTTGATGGAAACAAGTTGGGAATAGAACCATACTCGGTTCAAGTATCTTCATATGAGGATCTTTTGGTTTTAGATTCTGAGAATAGTAATATCTACAAGATCTCAATGTCAATGTCTCGATGTAATATTCTTTTAATTTTTAATGGTTTTGATATTATGCAAGACTTCATCTTCTAGTAACATTAATAGTTTTTTATTTATGGAAAATAACATCATTAGTTTACCCTAATTTTCATAGCTTGTTCCGTCCGCGATCATGTATGCCATATATTATGTGTGTTTCCAAGATTCACTTCAAATGACTTGATGAAAAAAATGCTTTTAGTATAAGTATTACTCTTAAGGCATTAGTTTTGCCCTCAAAGACTTCATTTTTTTATTCCTTTCTTGACCTTATGACTCTTGTTAGATTCCAATTTTATATATCTAGAATACTATTATGCTTTTTGTAACTTGTATGCTTTTTGTTGTTAAAGACTCAATTTTTCAAAGTATTAGGTGCTTTTGGTTATTGCCTCCTAATTTCATCTATTTAGTCGGCATTCAAGTTCCATTTGTGTTTCAAAAGGAAAAAAAATTCATTAGGCTTCAGGTTTACTCATCTTATAAATGGGGAAAAGTATATCAGCTCATCACTTTTAGTTCACTAATACAACATTTGTTCTAGATCACATCACATAAATATGAGTACACAATTAAATAAAGAAACATGTGGCAATAAGGTTAGAATTAAAACTCAAAGCTTGTAGTAACAATACTAACATATAAGTGGAAATAAGGTTAAGTTGCAGAGATGGCTACAACCACAACCATGATAGCCTCTTCATTCTTAAGTGGCTCAACCTTAACCATCACTAAACCAACAACCACTCGTCGTTGTCTTATAGTGGCTAAGGCCTCTACAGCTAGTGAAGGAGAGAAACTCATCTTGCAAATCAACAACAACAAAGCACATTTTTGGACTCAACATATCAGAAACTCAAAAAAACAAGTATTGTCAACCAATCCAAAATACATACAATGTCTCAAACACAAAATTGTACTGAGAATGTTTGGAGAAGTCACACGCAATAGTTCATCCATAAACTCAAACATATATCAGTAAACTCATCATATACCTATTTCGTCCATGGATAACAAGACTAAAGGCGATGTAAGGCGAGGTCAGCTGGATGGTGGTAGAGATGATGCGAGAACGACTGGCTGTTGCTGGAGGCGGTGGCAAGGATACATATACTATTTTAGGGTTTGAAGAGGAAAACGCGAGGGAGATGAATGAATGAGAGAAATATGATTTTGTTATATATGTCGTTTTAATTAAAAACTTTTTAATATATTATTAAAACTAGTCTGATCTAGTCTGACCAGTTTAAAAATTAGTATAATCGTACATGACTGTTTGAAAATCGATTTTACTTAATACAAACTAGATTAGATTGTTTCATTTATAAAGCTATTTAGACTAGTTTAATCCAGTTAGGTCTGATTTTTTAGTTTAATTTGGTTCGATCTGATTTTTGGACACCCTTAATTCCTACCTAACTCCATTGTAGGCTAAAAAACATGTCTTTTCTTCTTCAAATAAACATGGAAAAATGGCAACGTTTAAAAATAAAAAATAAAAACTTATTTATTCGATCTAATCCAACTTAATCCAAAGTTTCGTTTTTGGATTTGTTTGTAACTTTATTGAATGAGATTAGCTTTAATTTTTTAGATTTAATTTTAGTGATTCAATTTCAATCTTACATCAAATCTGATCTAACCTATAATATGTAAGCTATTAATTCTAAGAGCATGACTCTATCTTGTTCATTGAAATGATGAGTGATAAAACATAAAGTAAAATAAACATGCAAGTTAAAAGTGATGATAAAGTAATTATTAGAACAAGACTCTAAAAACAAAAGTCATGTTCTCGAGCATTTTCCCCCTTAATTTTAGTGATAGTTAAAATAACAAAAACAATTTTTTGACTATATCTATTATTTTTTCTCAAAATTTTTAATTTATTATATTTAATTACATAATAAATATATATATGTTTGAAGATAATTCTATATGTTAAGGATTCTAGTGATTATAGTGAGAAGTAAAAAATATTGATATCTGAACAGTTCTTGTATTCTCCTTACTAAAGAGGTATATATATATATATATATATATAACACCTAAACAAGTGTGTGAGTTACAATGGTAGGAGCTCAGCCACCTGAATACATAATAAATACATACAATTCAATTTATAATAAATAGGCTGCTATAGGTGTTTACATAAATAGGTCGTTGTATTCAGATTAATTGAGACTTCTAAATTGGCCACCTAGGTCGCTAGTATGGTGTTGGGAGGTTGAGATCGTCCTATGGTGTAGAGCCCTAAATAATCTGGTCTTGATTTCCATGACCTCGCTATCAAGTAGCAAGGTATCATAATTTTCTAGGTTACGTACTTTTAAACTCATCAGGCTTGATCTTCATCAGGTCTCTATATTCATCTCCTCGTTGTATAGTAGCAAGGTATCATAATTAGCTAGGCCACGTACCTGTTACATGTATAATACCAAACATTAACTCTTATATTCTTTTGATTTTGAGAAGTCAAGGGAATAATACTTCATTGTTTGATCTTCATATAGTCAAATTATACGGGATAATGATTCAGTGGATTTAAATGGATTACAACCTCTTCAAGTAGAATACAATTTTGTTAGTTGTATAGTTATTAATTATGAATTATATTCCCCTAATTAATTTTATTCACTAGGTAAACCTTTCAGCTTCCCTCTCCCCTTTATAAATAGTAAGGAAATTCACTTTTACCCTATCAGTTTTAACTTAATTAAATTTGTTTTCAGAAAGTTTTAGCCCGGTTAATTCCTTGATATTACCCTATTCTTGGTTAAATCATTAGGAAAACACTTGGTTGGAATTTCAACTCATTCATTTAACGACATCAGTTGGGAGTGAGGCTGTTGCTATACCTTTAAACCATGACTCAAATAACCTACATATAATTTAGGTAATTTCTTAATCTTTATCTTATTTTTTATGTCTCATAAGGGAAAAGAGGTGGTTCATCCTCTTCTTGAGGAAGTCCATACTAAGTACATACCTTTAAGGGGGATCCATCCAAAGAAATATCATATGACTCAAGTTGTTTACCGACGAGGTCGTTACAAACTAAACGACCTTTTGAAATTACGGGGTGTAGTGATAACATGCCTATAATAGAAGGGGCCATCAAGGAGAGAATTCTTGCTCTCCCTGCCTCTTTGGGATCCCGAGCGATCTCTACATTGTCTTCACAGGGTCTTGTCCCTGTTATTAGGATCTCCATGTTGGCGACCACTAAAGTCTCTTGCCCTAAAAAGAAACGGGAGAGTCGAGGTGAACCTACTCTTAGGAATAAGGATAAACATCATATTGAAAAGATGCTTAATGTTCTAATAGATAACTACTTGATAAAGATTAAGCAAAATTACTACATCCCTGCTCATATAGGTATAAAATTGGTACCTCATTATCTGTGTGATGCCGATGATCCCTCACTCGGGTGGTGGGTAATACATTTGGCAGCCTTTAAAATCAAACTTTGTTGTCCCTTCCCTAGGTTGGTAGCTCGTGATCTTAACACTTTTGATATAAACTTTGTCCAAGTAAACACAAATGGGTGGTGAACTCTTACGTGTCTCTCCGTTATTACTGGTGAACACGGGATAGACCTTATAAGTGACGATCTTAAAAGCTTGTATTGTTTAAAGAAAAATGGCCTAGATAAGGGAAGAGCATGAATATCTTATGTCGTTGGCCACATGCTTCATTTTAAACACCTCGATAGTAGTTCAAGTTGGAAAGACAAATATTTTTACATTATTACGGATATTTGGGGTAACGAGGTAGACTTTCCTATTCGTTCTACTTTGAATCATCATTTTAGTACCACACAACCTTGTGCAAGAAAAATGATGAGCAAACTAGATCCAAGTGGCAAGGAAAAGATTATAAGGATTGAGCTACAGAATACGCGTGAAAACAATCAAAACATTCTAATTGTAGCTTATATGAAAAAATTTAGGGTGTAGAGGGAATACACTGATGAATACTGATAAGAGAAAACCGGCATCGCCGATTCTGCCAATACTTTAGTTTTATATTTATAAAACTCTCGCAAGTGCACGAGTCATTTCGTAGAAAATGATAAGTATACTCCCAAGGTCGATCTAAGGAAGGAATATATGTGGTTTTTAATTTATTATTCAAACTTTTAAAAACGAAATTAAATCCTTGTCACGATAGTTTGGTCTTTGTGTTTCTAATCTAATAACATAAAAATAAACATAGATACAGATTCAATAAATATTTCTGCAAATTTTATCATTTATAATAGTGGAGTATTTATGGATATAATAAATAAGTTAATTATGCTTGCTCATATTATTTAGGTTATTAAAGATATAAATTGATATTTATTGATTCTCTCTTTTTTATATGAATACCACCTTTGGTGGGGTTAGATATTCTTTGTTAACTAAACAAATCAATTTACACATATGGGTGGGGTTGATAACTAATTTGGTTAATTAAATTAATTACTTTTTTCTAAGAGATTGAAAATGAAACATTTAAATGCCACCTTTGGTGGGGTTAGACAGTTTAAACTTTATTCAAGGTGTCCAAATTAAACCTAAGAATTTAATTATCTGAGTACTAACTTTCAAGTTTTAAAACCACTACTGAAAACATGTTGTCAATACATTTTCACATAATAATTCTTATAAAAACTATTGAAATAGAGTTCCACTCTAACTACCGGGCGATTGTACCAACAAATAAAAGAGCACTACTCTAAATCAAACCGGATAACTAAACCTTAAAATCTAATTTTCAGATTTAAGTTTGTAATGAAAAATAATATATTTCTCTCTAACATTCTTAATATAAAATCTTGAATAAAAAAAATCAATTCATTTTAGAGATTTTTACCTATTCAATATTTCGCAATCATAACAACCTTATTATTATATCATGTTTACAAATAGCCAGCAAAATTAAATTTAATCACAGACAAATTAAATATAACATGTAAGAATAAAGCATAAAAAATAACTTCAAAGAAAATAAAATCCTTACAGTACTTCGATGTTATTCCCGTTGTTGGAAAACCTCCAAACGGAATTTGCACTCTCATTTATTGAATAAAAAACAAATGGAAGCAAGCTGGGCGCAGACGCGTGTAGATGGGAGCAAGCTGGGCACAGGCGCGCGCAGATGGGAGCAAGCTGGGCACAAGCGCGCACAGATGGGAGCAAGCTGGGCACATGTGCGCACAGATGGGAGCAAGCTAGGCACAGGCACACGCAAATGGGAGAAAACTGGGCGTAAGCGCACGCGGACGGGGGAGCTGGCACGCGCGTTGCTGGGTGCGGTTGGGCAGCTAGGCGGTGCGTTTTCCTCCTTTTTGACATTTTTGACCTTTTCGACCCATTTTGTCCAATTTTTCCATTTTGTTGACTTTTCCTCATTTATTTTATGAATATATTTGTGATGTATTGCCTCAAGTATTCCTCTTTGAGTCTTTAAGTTAAGTTTTTAAGCAAAAATATCTGAAAAACAATAAAAATATTCGTGATTCTGAAAATACAAATATATATAAATATATGATAAAATCATATAAATATATATATTTTTAATCAATTAATGTGCATAAAATCATGGTAATTTTAGTGCTTTTTGAGCACTCATCAAATACAAAGGTCATTTTTTGTTTACGAGGTAATTTTTCAATTCGAGGTTTTGCATCATGTTATTAATTTTTTATTTTATTTGTACATGTATGGATTACTAGCACATCGATTTAGAGGACTTAATAGACACTTCTGGTGTCCAGAACTTGGTTCTTATGTATCCTCATTTGGAACTTATATCAATTTTATTGACCCGGGATGGCGTTCCCCTCATGGAACCAATGGAGATCATGCCTACGATAAAGGTCATTACACCTCAAGTTATGTGTGGTAATCCATGTTCTTCCTCTCATCACAGACACTAGGCTATCAAGAACAGAAAAGTGAAGGAGGAATATACCTTGGGCATGGTAGCCATAGATATGGACAACTTTGAATTTGATGAAGTCATTTTGAAAGATGCCATGGTGTTGGACACCCCCGTTACATATTTTAGTGATGGGATATTTGGGCCAACAGATCTCAAAAGGGATTTGCTCCAACATTTTGGCACTGATACCTAGAGTTCTCAGGTCAGAGTATCCCATAAAACTAATAGATTATCGAATGATTGAGGTAAAGTTTTACATCATTTCTACCCATAGTTAAGATAAATAACATCACTAACTTATCTATCATCACAGGTGATGTGTTTGGCCAAAGAAGGCAAGCTATCTTTCAAGGGTTATAAACGTGAGGTGTAGGCTAGTCGCTTGAAAATTGCAAAGTATGAAAAGGGTGCCATGGAAAAGGATGCTTTAATGGATGAGTATGAAGCCAAAATTTTAAAGGTGGAAAGTGATATACTTGACAAGATTGAGTAACTAAGAAAAACGGACATGTATTATTTTGAATAGAGATAACAAGCTAAACATTTTGAGCAGCTCGCTAAAGAGGTTGAGAATAAAGTTCGCACTTTGCAATGCCAACTATGTGTGATATCAGACCAAGTGAACTTGCTTTCTACTTTGGTAGATACCTTGAAAGCGGAGTGCACCAAAGCTTGCAGTAATGGCATGAGTTTCGTGGTAAGCAGTCTTAAAACTCAAGTTGAGAAGTTGGACCTGACCGTGCCGTTTTTTACCTTGATGCGAAATTTTCAAAGTATCCAATCTAAGGTGCCCCCAAATGATACCCCACAACCTTCACCCCGTATTAATGAGTCCACATGTATTAATCAGATTGAAGGCGTGGTTTTAAGAAGCCACCCCACAGAAAAGGTCTTGTTATAATATTTTGTAATGTAGGGATATAAAAATACATGTGTAAAGAATATTTTGGAATTTGTATTTGATTTCATTAAATGTAGTTTTATTTCTATTTAATGCCCATTCATGGTTATTTTAATGATTTGTCTAATTACAAAAGTTTAGTTGTGAGTGTCTGAGTCTTTGCTTGATGACTTGTTTGATAATAACACCATGTGTGACCTGGAAAAATACAAAAGTTTGTCTAAGGTCGTAAGTATATAAGAATGGATTATAAAAATGTGAATTTGGATGACTTGTTTGAAATGGGATAATGTTTTTCTTGCACTCCCGATGTGGCATATCCAGTTATGAGAAAACTCCCTATTATGGTAGAGCGACCTATTTCACCCTCCCACAGCGAGGAGGTGAATCATACAACTTTACGCATTACCGAAGTCATCCCCAATACAAGAAAATGAGCTACCTCTCAATTCTTTAGTGAGAAAGTGAATCATGTATTCCCTAACACCTAGGTGGATGAGAAGAGTAAGAAATTAAAAGTAATCCATGGTCAAGCTCGGCTTATTACCAAGGGTTCTATGGTTAAACCGAGTCAGGTCAACATTAGGATGCTAGGCGGTAGTGTAAATGCACTCTTACCGTCGAACAGATTGCGATATGATAAATTACCACTAGGTGAGGGAATGTCTTCGTTAAGGGAAGATATTAGTCCACTGTAAATAATCAAATGGCCACACATACAATTAGGGTATATTCCTATCCTTCATCATACATGTCTTTCTATTTACGAGCAATATACACACACACACAAATGTCTCTTCCAAGTTTATTTATGTGTCACAGATCGTTTTGATAAGATTCGTAAATAATCAAAAAGCATTAAGCACAAAATAGAACGAACAAATCGAACGTCTTATAAATCTATCAAAAATAATTAAAATAAAAGCTTCATAAATTTAGATCAAATGCAACCCTAGAAAAATTAAATTACTTCATAAAATTAAAATAAAAATTACAACAGATACAGAAAAATAAGATGAAGAAGAAGGAGAATTAAAACATCACTTAGAACAAATATTTGGCACACGCAGAACACAACAAAAGCCAAAAAATGGCTTCTGCGTGTTCTGCCGTCTAAAACCGAACAACACAAGAAAACTAAACTCTCCAAAACTCCAAAAACTTCTTAAAACTATCATCTTATCTCCTATTTATAGCTAAAAATAATACATCTAAAATATTACATTTTTTATTTCATTTTTTTATAAAAACGCGTAATAATTTTGTATCGAAAAAAAAATCACGCGTATCAATTTTCGATATCGAAAATATTAATTAATTCACGCGTGAGACAGGGCGCGGATTCTGCATTTTTTTAATTCATTATGCATGCCACGTGTCAGCGTCTGATTCGTTGAAAGGAATTAATGCGGACACGTGGCAACTTCTGATTGGCTACGGGAAACGGGCGCAGGGGACATCAGAGCACGGGAGACAACGGCTACACACGGGGCTTGATCCTGCGCTTTCGCGCTCATCATAACATGCCATGTGTCATCACATGATTGGCTAAAAAATAGAGTGGGACATGTGGCAATTGCTGATTCGAGGTTAGGATTCAGGTGGACACGTGGCTGATTTTAATTCGCTGAAAATCTGGTTGCACGTAGAGACCAGCGCACAGGATCAGAGGCGCGTGTACGTGGGGGACAGCGGCTGGACGCGTCAGACATATGGGTCCCACCTGCACGCTGGCCTGCACGGCAGGTGGGCCCCACTCGGGCGCCGAGCCGCGTGAAAAGTAGAGACCTGCACCCATGCGAGTTGGTCGGGTGTGATCGGCACGCACACATCGTAGCCGTTTCTTCTTTGATCGGATGGTCCACGTTTCGCGCGTGATGTATGGCGCGTGGATTCTTCTCACCTGCGTAGAAAAATAAAATTTAATTAATTGCATTTTGGCCCAAAATTTAATTCAAATTACAATTTCAACTTTCTTTAATTACAGTTTAGCCCTTTTCTAATTTAAATTAAATTTTTAAACTTTTAATAATTAAAATTAAGCCCGATTTTAATTTAAATTATATTTTCGACTTTTATAAATTGCAATTAAACACTCTTTTATTTGAAATTATATTTTTTGACACAAATTTGGAATTAAGTACGTTTCGATACAAATTATTTAATTTTATTAAAATATTTAAAAAACAGTAAATACTAATTTATTAAACTAAAATTAACTAAAATCATTAAGAACATAGCAATTATAATCAATAAAATAGGTGAAAATAACTATATAAAATACAGTTATCAGGTATTCCATATGACCTAAGTTTAGTGACCTGATGTTTGTTATAAATTATTATGTATCAGTCAACTTTAACATCTCGAATGGAGCATCTTCTGGTATAATGATAACACCGGCTCTTTATGTATCTATAAATACCTCATTGATGAGAGGAATAAAGGATATGAGTGTTACCTTCACTCTAACATCTCTATAGAACTTTTAAAACATAAGCAATTCTCCAAATAATTGGTGCTCACCGTGGAGCCTTTAATATTTATGGTCCTTAATTAGCATTTGAGTCCTTACATTTTTGTATCTAAGAAGAATCAACATGTGTCATGGAGAAATTCACTCCTATCATCATGATTAGTCTTTATTCCCATCATAAATCAATAAATAGTCATGTTTAACTAATCCCAAAATTTGACCTTAATGATCTTTTATCCCATATCTCACTATCAATCACATTACATCGTGGTTTGGGGTATGACTCCACATAACCTACAGTTTACAACAGTGCGCCTAGACCACTAGAACAATTCCATGCATAACCAGTTCTATTAGTTATAGTTCCAAAAGCACGTCTCATGAAAAAGATGTTAAACTAAAGAGGTTCTAACAACAAGTGGTGGAACTACTATAAGCTTTCATTAGTTCTCAAAATGATAATAAGGAAATTAGATCAAAATTGATACAAGAATATTACTCATAAGAGGTGGAAAGCTCATTCTAATTAGTTACTCCTTTAATAAGATCAAGTCGACTAACGAGATAGAAGCATACCTCCCAAGATCCATTGAGATATCCCAATTAGTATCAACCCAATACAATTTATGAACAACATAATCCCATAACTCCAGCTCTAGAACCTGTATACATAACTTGCTCACATCTTGCACAAAATACATCCCAGCGATTGTCGGGACTTTCGAGTTTGGAAAACTCCACTTTAAAGGGACACTAAGTACAACTTGAACCTCCTAATAATAACTTAGATGAAAAATTAAAAGAGACGGAAGATAAGATACAGGAAAAGGTGAATGATCATCTCAAGAACCAAGGAAAGTTATGACCTTGGAGTGATATTGAAACTGTATGGCTATGGCTATTGTAAGCATCCTGGAAAATAATAAGGACGCCATGTACTATAAATTATTCGCTACCACTTTTCAAAAATGACACAACAATGGTTCATTGAGTTACTGCCTAAGAGTATAAAGAGTTTTGATGTATTGGTAAAAATGTTCACCACTAACTATACATGTAACAAGCTGATTAAAAGGAGTCACATCATCTTTTTTTGATAATCCAGAAGAATAATGAGTCTATTGAGAACTACACGATAATGTTTAAAATGGAAAAAAATGAATTTTTTTGCAATGCCCAAGCACTATTGCTATCGAGGTTTTCCATAAGAAGAAGGATACGTGCCTATTTATTGAATTAACCAAAACTACACTATGATCCTAGGATATGATTTATGGAAAGGCCCAAAAGTTTGTCAATATGGAGAGATAATTAGAGTCAACGATTAAATAGAATTTTGGACAAACCCACCCTTCTTAAAAAGAAGGAAGAGCGAAAACCTTATATTGACAGATGCCTTAATCCTCCCTAATTTAAACCAGTGATAATACCCAGGGAAAGACCAAGAACGTGGGGGAGTGCATTGTCTCCTTTTAGAGGTACACATTTTTTTGTATCATTGACTAAAGCCATATAGCTGATGGAATGCGTTAATCAAGTAAATTGTCCATAACCTATGAGAGTTCCATTCAGTGATCCCGACAAGTATTATGATTTTCATAAAGATATTGGTCATTGGATAAAGAATTGTAGATATATTAAGTAGGAAATAAAAAATATTCTATTCGAAGGACATTTGAGATATTTAGTTTAAGGAAATAGAGGTCCAAGGGGAGAGAACAGAGGACTGAATAATCTTCCTAACCAAAGATAATTTGTCCCTTATAATCCTATTCATGAGAAAATAAGAGACCTAATTAGCCTCCATAAGGAGATGTGCATGTAATTCACACGATCACATCATTCATGATGGACTAATAATGTTGGGTCACTATAACAATTTGAGAAAGAGATATGCATGTAAAGCAAGAGATTCACATCAACTTGTTTACAATTTGAATTGAAAAGAATCTATTTTCCCATCATTTTAAAAGGGAAGGAAGTTTTACCACCTCATAATAATACTTTGGTCATCATGGTCAAGATCACACATTGTAAAGTGCGTAGAATTTTAGTGGGTGATGGTAGTTCTTCTGATTTGTTTTATCTGTCTGCATTATTAGACATAGGAATATGCCATAAGGAAATTACAGAACAACAAATGTCATTAATGGTTTTAATAGTAGCATGACCATGTCTGTGGGAACTATACATGTCTCTATTTCTATGGAAGGAGTAATCATACTAACAAATTTCGTAGTATTGAACACCCCCACATCTTACACTACAATATTGGGTAGACCTTGGATCCATAAGATGAAAGCTATTCGCTTCACTTATCATCAACTTATTAAATACCTCATAGTCCACGATATTAAGGAAATAAAAGGAGAACAAGACAAGGCAAAGAGTTGTTACAATTCTTCCATGAAAAGTGTATTACCCTCCAAATCAAAATAACAATTAAAGAGCAGAAAATGTTTGAACCCAAAGAATACACAACTAGTAAGAAATTGGGTTATAATGGTAGAGTTAGAAGATAATGAAATAATATTAGTTGGAGACCCAAGAGGAGAAAATTCTTTATAAGTTAGTTCTAAACTTACGACTGAGATAAGAGCAGCTTTGATTGAATTCTTAAAGAGTAATATTAATTTTTTGCTTGGAAATTAGAAGACATGCCAAGAATTGATCCTTCCATCATCTCTCATGAATTAAATTTATATCACACCAAAAAACTAAATTTATATCACACCAAAAAACTAGTCCAACATTGAAATAGGATATTTATGTGAGAAAAAAATTGACATCATAAAGAAGAAAGTCAAATATTTGAAGAGTATGGGATATGTTCGTGAAGTCAATTACCAATATGGTTTTCCAATGTTGTTTTAGCGAACAAGGCGAGAGGAAACCAAAAAATGTGTGTAGACTTCATAGACGTCAACATAACTATGTTAAAGGATTGTTTTCCTTTGCCAAACATTGATAAGCTAGTAGATGCCACTATCGGTTTTGAAACAATGAGTTTTATGGACGCACTTAATATACGATCAAATCCAAATGCATCCCAAAGATGAAGAAAAAATAACATACATCACTAAATAAGGGGCATATTGTTATACAATAATGCCTTTTGGTTTGAAGAATGTGGGAGCTACTTACCAAAGGTTGGTGAACAAGATGCTTGAAGAATAGATCAATCAAAACATGGGTGTCTATATAAACGACATGATGGTTAAAACAAAAAATCGCCAAAGATCACATCTTAGATTCAAAAGAAGTCTTTTCCATAATAAAAGGTTGCCAAATGCGACTCAACCCTAAGAAGTGTGTCTTTGGAGTAACATCAGGGAAGTACTTGAGATATTTAGTGTCTTCCCTTGGTATTGAAGCCAACAAGATTACAGTTCTTGTGAACACGAGGTCACCAAATTGCATTAAAGATGTCTAACAACTAAATGGATGTATAATGGTGCTAAGTCATTTCATAGAAAAATGTTTACCATTATTTTTAGTTGTTGAAGAAAAACAAAGAATATGTATGGAATGTAGAATGTGAACTAGCATTCCAATTCATCAAAGATTACCTCAAAAGAGCATCCATTTTAATAAGTCCTATTTTTGACGATATTTTATATATGTATATGGCTTTCATAGACAAAATGGCTAGTGTTATAGCTTCGACCTCTTTGGCCACTAATTCAGAACAGATTGTTTTTTGCCCATGCTTAAAGTAGTAGTTGTCTGCTTTCCTCAGCTTTTTACACTTGTCAAGTAGGTCACCTTTAAACTTTAGGATTTTGGCCTCATTTTCCACTAGGAAAGAATCCTTGTCATCAACGAACTTTTAGTACTTCGCTATTTGCAAGTGACTAGCTTGCACTTCGCATTTCTACACCCTGAGTGATAGCTCGCCATCCTTGGCTAGTGATAAAACCTTAAAGTACAAGTTACAGAATACAAAGTGAGAAGCCAATTACAAAGTGAATTATTTACCTTAATTAGATGATCAGTCATCATCTCTTTGTTAGAAGCTTCTTCCCTCATGTGAGCTTCTCTAACCCAAGCCCATTCCAAATCACTCTAAAAATGATTAAAAAGATCTCTTATCAAATAAAGATACCTAAATACGTCCTTATCAAAATAGGTAAATAGAGTGTTCAATACTACATTGCCTTTCAAAATGACTTTATCAAACTCAAAGTCATCTAGGTCCATCGCCTGCATCTAGAAGTAGAAATCTCACCAATTTTCCTCTTTTTAGAGGTCGCAATAGGATGTGATATAAATGATGAGCTAGGGATGCTTGACATGTTAATTGTGGGGGGAAATGGAACTTCTGTTAGCTTGTCTTCCAAACGAATTGAGTCTTCATTTTGGAAGGGAGGGGTATGGATGACCCTCGAATACGTGGGATCTAGATTGCAAACACTCGAGTATTTTAGATCTATATTTGAGTAGTCTGTACCTATAAAACTAAATGAGTACTTCGTTAATTAATGAAATAGATCATCAAAAAAATTTCTACCTCCCTATAATGAACGACTTGTATAATCATCTGTGTAGTCCCTCCACACATTATATCATCTAAGGAGATTAGTTGTGAGGATATCTTTATAGGTCTCTTTCTTAGTATTTTGGAGTTCGATTCTCCTTATTTTTTCTTCACTATCAAGACCCAACTTAAAGTCGTGATTTGATAACTCTATGAAAATAGAGTTATTAGCGCACTTTTTTACTTAATATTTACTGTTTTATTTAATAAATAGTTTTTTTATGGCTAAAAAAATTAAAATATAAACTTTTTAGTGAAAAGGGGTGAAAATATAATTTTTAGAGTTTTTTGGGATTTTAATAGATTTTTTATGAATTTTTAACGCACAACCAAGCAGAAGCTGCCAGGTGGCATGCCACGCAAACAGAGGAGTTGACTGGGCAAGCCACGTGGATTCCATGCAAGCACGGAGAGCGAATCACATCGCCTCGCATGTAAAGAGGATGAAACATGTGCTACGTGTCAGCATGGCATTCAATTTGAGTTCGAAAATCGATCAACGTGTCATGATACGTGTCACCACGCCATTACTCTAAGCGTTCCACCCGTGCACCATGCCATCTGTTCCCATGAATCACATCGTGCCACATGTTGTTGACTCGGCGAACCTTGACTCTGATTGGTCTCCTCTACCACGCAACATTCCATGATTCGCCTAATGAATTTCTGATGCCACGTGTCGTGCTGTGATTGTCTGAAACTATCAGTTTTTCTTGTTTTGATCGTAGCCCTTGATTTGAAGCTCATCAGACGGTCCAGATCGCACCTGAGCTTTATTTAAGCCCCTAATCACTCCATAAACCCTAATGAGCCTCCATTAGCATAATTTTGGTCAGTTTTTAGAGTGAAAAAGAGAGAAAAAATGAAGAAACAACACAATTTTGGTAGAGATTCAAGAGGAAATTAATTCTACAATTCAAGAGATTGATTATATTTCTTTTTCTACTCTTTTCTTTATTAATTTTATGTCTTTATTTATGAAAAATATGAGCTTTATGAACACAATTATGTGTAATTAATTTATTAATCTAGGGATCTTATGAACCCAATTTTCAACATATGATGATCTAATATTTTTTCCCAATTATAATATTAATTTAATTATATTATTTAATCTGATTTTTATGCTATTAATTATTTGGCTAACAATTTATCTATAAAGGCAATTAAATAAATTTGAGAAAATTATTTAATTGTTTGTCTTGATTAAATAACATGCATTGTTTCTAGGCAGAGATGTATGATTCTTATGTATGTGATCCATAATTGATGAACTTAATGAATAGTATGCAATCTAATTGGCATGAGAGTGTGATTAAATTAATTATTATATGATGTGTAGTTTACTTGAGAGAGGAATATATGTTAGGTTAGATTTAATTGATAATGTAATTAATTGATATTATATTGAGAGGATTTTAGTGATTCATATATTTAGAAAATTTGGGGATTAAGTATTCCTAGATATTTTCTCATATATCTTTTTAGTCGCAAAATCTGATTTAATTAATTATTGTTATTTACTTTTAGTTATTTTAATTTTTCTTTCTTAAGATATAAAAACACCAAAAAAATTGATTTTTATTATTTTTAGTTTTAAAAATTAGTCTCTAAAAAAATAATCTCTGTGGGAACGATCTTTACTTATCATTATATTATTTATTATGATACATATACTTATGTATTCATTGCACACGCAATTTGTGTGGCGATCATGATTCTAAGAACTATAGACAAAAAAATTGGTCCCGTCACCTTAAAAGTCTCTAGTGATATAAATATCTATCTTTCCAACCAAAAGTGCTATTAGAAAGTCTAAGTTTCAATTCGTGCCCTACCACATATGATATGTACAAGCTATTCTTTTTTAGGCATCATATACATTTGATTTCCTTATCTATTAAATTAACCCCGTGTTTTCCAACAATAACTGCTAGACACAAAAAAGTTCCCCATCTATTGGGGTTGACTTGAGCAAGGTTGATGTCAAATGTATTGAGAACACAAGACACCATTCTGGGAAAAAGACACTAAAGCCCTATTTTAAAGGGCACTAAATGGATAAGCCATCACCCCATAGGAGGGTCATTAGTAGTACAGAGGTGGTGAGGAATGGGCATCATACCAATCTAGTTGGGTGGAATATTTTACTTACCATGTATTTGTACTAGATCATTAGCATCCAGTTCATAGGCATTTTTTCAACTTGGTGTTTATCTTTGGTATTATAGGTGGGCTCACCATTGGTGTTATGTTTCTTTGTAGGAAAAGGTACCTTAGTTGTTATCATTAGGATCCTGATAATGGGTACAAGACCTTGTGAAAACGAGGATATGGATGGATGCGATCTAGAGAAAAAAAAGGAGAGCTAGAATTTTGTCCTTAATAGAAGCACCACTAGTTCTACCAGGTTCTTTGTCAAAACCTATTATGACATCTAGAGGTCTTTTGGCTTGTTTTGAAGTTGGACGTGAGCGGACTGAATCTCGAGAAGCACCTCGGGGTATTCCTATCCTTAAAGGGACATTTTTGGTACAGATTAAGGAACCATCCTTTGTGGGATGTCAAGCGGGATATAGTTTTTCCTTTATCAAAAGACATTTTAAAAAGAAAAGAGAATAAATTACCTAAAGGCTGACTTGAGGAGATGTGTAGGTCAGTTGGTTAGCGGCTTGAAAATATCAAACAAGCTAATTTGACAAAGAAGTTGTAACCAGGTGTTAATTTTTATGCAAAGTATTAATCTAATGAACTTGATGCACAAAATTATAGCTCGAGAAGTTGTATAGAAGACTGTGATATCATTTACCTCATGCATTTCTGCTACTCTTCTTATGGTTGTCATTCTATCCATTAGCCATTGATAATTATTGCTAACTATTTTCTCAAGTAAATCATAAGCTTGATTGTAAGATTTGACTAGCAAAGCTCCATTAGCAGATGCATCAACAATAGTTCTTGTTTTAGCATTGAGACCATTGTAAAAGGTTTCCATTTGAATCCAAGAAGGAATACCATAATGAGGACACCTCCTTAGCAACTTCTTGAATATTTCTTATGCTTCATATAAAGATTCTCATTCGTATTGTTGTTAGGAAGTAATGTCATTCCTAAGCTTGGCATTCTTTATTGGTGGGAAGTATTTCATCAAAAATTTCTCCGCCAAACCATTCCAAGTTGTAAGTAATGGAATCAAGTGGAAAAGAGTTTAGCCAAGCTCGAGCATGGTCTTGTAAAGAGTAAGGGAACAATCTAAGCCTAAATGTCTCCTCAGTCACACCACTAAACTTAAATGAATCCACAACTTCAATAAACAATCTAAGATGAAGATGAGGATTCTCTGTTGGTAATCCACTGAATTGTTCAACTATTTATAACATTTAAAACATCATTGGTTTTAAATTAAATTAATTAGCTTGAATGTTTGGCCTTGTAATACTTTGTTTCAGTCCTTCTAACGTAGGTATTGCATATTCATTTATAACTATATCTCTATTATCCATCAAAATCATTTGATTGTTCAAGTTTAGCTCATTATTGTTTATGTTTAATGGATTAACCATTTTTTTCTCTTGGGTACAACTTTTGTTCCTTTATTGAATTCAAATTACACTCAATTTTGAGATTTAAAGGTAAGATTTCTCTCTCACTAACTTTGTTCATGCAATAGACTCATACTTATTTCTAAAATCACTAAAAAAGATGTCTAAATAAAAATTAAAAATAAATTAAAATAAAGAAAATTAACTAAAATAAATAAATAGATAAATAACTAACTATATAACTAAAAAAATTAAAATTAAAATTATGAAAAATAAATAAAAATAACTAAAATTAAAATAAAAAATTAATTTCTAACATTGATAATGACGCCAAAAACTTGATCATCACACAAATTGTGTGTGCAATGAATACGTAAGTATACGTATCACAAAAGATAATATAATGATGAGAAAATATCGTTCATACAAAAATTATTTTATTAGAAACTAATTTTTAAAATTAAAAAAAATTGAAATAATTTTTTTTGTGTTTTTTATATTTTAAGGAAGTGAAATTAAAATAACTAAAAGTAAATAGTAATAATTAATTAAATCAAATTTGGTAACTAAGAAAATATATGAGAAAATATTTAAGAATATTTAATCTCATAATTTTCTACACATGTGAATAACTAAAATCTCCTCAATATAATTATCAATTAATTACATGATCAATTAAATCTAACTTAGTATGTATTTCTCTCTCAAATAAATTACACATCATATAGTAACCAATTTAATCACTCTCATGCCAATTAAATTGGATACTACTCATTAAGTTCATCAATTATGGATCACATACATAAGAATCATAAATCTTTGCCTAAAAAATATGCATGTTATTTAATACAGACAAACAATTAAATAATTCATTCAAATCTATTTAATTGCCCCTATAGATAAATTGTTGACCAAATAATTAATAGCATAAAAATTATAATCAGGGTAAAATATTAGATCATCACATGGTGAAAATTGGGTTCATAAGATTCCTAGATTAATAAATTAACTAGACATAATTTTGTCTATAAAGATAATATTTTTCATAAAGAAATACATAAAAATTGATAAAAAAGAGTAGAAAAAGAAATACAATAAATCTCATGAATTATAGTGTTAATCTCTTCTTGAATCTCCACCAAAATTGTATCTTCTTTTGAATTTTTTTGTATTTTTCTCTCTTTTTAGCTCCAAAAATTGATCAAAATTATGCTAATGATGGTTCCTTAGGGTATATGGGGTGATTAGAAACTTAAATATATCTCAGGTGCAATCTGGACAATCAGATTAAGGGATGAGATAAAAAAAAATTAACAATGTCAGTCAATCACAACGTGACATATGGCACATGAAATATACTAGGCGAATCAAAATGCGAAGTGTGGCAGGAGAGACTGGTCTGAGTCAACGTATGTTGAGTTAGTGCCACATCGAGCAATGTGATTTGTGGATGTAGATGGCATGGCGTGCTAGTGGATTGCGGGGAGCAATCTCGTGACGACACATGGTAGTGTTGTTTAACCATGCTCCGAACTCATATTGAACATCGTGCCGACTCGTGGCACGCATTGCTTCGTTCCTCACACACGAAGATTTACAATTCGTTAGCTCCTGTGCTTGCGTGAATGGTCACATGATAGTTTTTGATTGATCCTGTGTTAAAAATTTATAAAAAATTTATAAAAAATCCAAAATTATTCTAAAAATTTCAAATATTATATTTTCACACATTTTCATCAAAAGTTTTGTATTTTAATATTAAAAATATTATTTATTTTATAAAATAAATAAATATTAAATAAAAAGTGTGCTAACGACACGAAGATTTACATCAAACAATGATTGAGTCGGTGAAAGTTTCTTAATTAAAGTTACATGGAGATATAGTGAGAATCTGAATGCATATATTCTCATCTGGTTTTCACTTTGTTTCTTTTTGTCCACACCCTTCTAGCCTTGTCTTGAATATTGATTCGTCTATATCTCTATCCACTCTCAAGTTGGTCAGGGCTTCTAATTTACAGGATGAATGACAAGGTTTGGATCAATTAGCCTTGTCTTGAATATTGATTCGTCTCTATCTCTATCCACTCTCAAGTTGGTCAGGGCTTCTAGTTTACAGGATGAATGACAAGGTTTGGATCAATTCTAATATGGTGATGAATGGAAAATTGATTAAGATTCAAAGTAGTCTAATTTATAAAGGCTAGTAAAAGAATACATTTGATTTTTTTTATTGTCAACAATTTACTATGAAACTTGACTTTGTGAAAGTTTTGAGAGAGAAATATTTTAAGTGGATTTTATTTTACTATTTTATTTTATAAATCTATAAAATTTTAGTCATATTAACTAAATATGGCAATATAAAAATATACGTTCATATTTTCAAAATTTATTATTTAAATCTTATAAATTTACAAAATGACATGTTAAGATAGATATGACCATGGATTTGGTAATTTAATTTTAACTATAATTCTAAAAATAAGTTAATTTTTTATTTTACGGTAATTTCCATATATATATATATATATATATATATGATAAGTGAATTATTGAATATGATTAGTATGATAAAATTATGTTAATTTATTTCTTTCTTATATTTTAGTATATTTTTACTTTGTAATTATTATGTCATAATAAATTTTATTATTATTGTAATGTAAATTATTTTATTATATTTTACTATTAATGTAATTTAATATCAATATTATTATATAAAATTATCATTAATAAAAAAAATATTATAATAATATTAACCCGTTAAAAAAATACTTTTCATTTAAAAGATTAAAATTAAAGTGCTGCATTAAATTTAAAAGCGTTTATAATAATAATAAATCTAATTATAATAATAATAAATCTAATTATAATAATATTACCCCATTAAAAAAATACGGGTTCATTTAAAAGATTAAAATTAAAGTGCTGCATTAAATTTAAAAGCGTATTAGAAAAACTAAGGCCCGATTTTGATGAGCTCAATTTTCATCATTATAGATTTTCATTTTCTGACCCAAGCCCAATACGATATATACAATAAAATCCTTGTTATAAGCGAGCCCCAAATCACTTTCTCGTTCCTTGGGAGTCATTCTGAACTAGGGTTTTCTGAACCGCTTCCGCCATGGTACGTTTCTCTCGCCGCGTTATCTCACAATTGTTTAATTAACTTCTCTCATGTTTGACATTGAGTTCTTCTGTATGTTATGATCAAAACAGGGTAAGGGAACTGGAAGTTTCGGTAAGAGAAGGAACAAGACCCACACTCTCTGCGTGAGGTGTGGTCGTCGCAGCTTCCACCTTCAGAAGAGCCGTTGTTCGGCTTGTGCATTCCCAGCTGCACGCAAGAGGAAGTGTAAGCCTTCTACTGATTTGCATAGATTATTAGCATTTGCTTTCTGATTTTGGAATGCTTCATAAAAGAAATTGCAATTCTTGGGTTCATAATAGTTAACTGGAGTGAAAAAGCGATCCGAAGAAAGACCACTGGAACTGGAAGGATGAGGTACCTTCGCAATGTTCCTCGCAGATTCAAGAGTGGATTCAGAGAGGGTATGGAATTTCTACGTTTTTGATCTTTGTATTATTTTCATTATCTCTTGCTGTTGTCATTTTTTATTTATCTTTTTTGTTGCTAATTTTCTGAAATTGGGATTTTGATTAGGCACTCAAGCGCCACCAAGGAACAAGGGAGCAACAGCTACTGCTTAAGCAATTCAGATAAAGTAATTTTTTTAGTTTACAACATTGCAGTGAGATTTGTGTTGGCTATTACATTGTTCTAAGAGCTAAAAAATTTCCTTTTTAGTTGATTTTGAATTTCTGTAGTTTTAGCTGCTCTCAATTTTGATTAAAGATAGACAAGCTATTGCTTTTTGTCCCTTGGCTCTCTTTAATGTTCTAATAAATTGATGGTTTTATGTTTTATTTGATGATTGAAACTACTATGTTCAATTTATTTTGTTGGAAAGCTTGATTGATTGTGGTGTGGAAGCTGTTCTGTGCTCCACAATTTCTGAATTGAGTAGAGGCGTCTTTGGTATTTGTTTCTCCTGTAAAAAGCCATAGTAATTCGGAAAACGAAGTGTTTGTAAATATGCTCTTTGAAGAGATCTCTATAACCATTTCCCCAAGTAAATTTTTAATTTTCTGTATTTTGGTTGCATTCCTGTGCCATTTCTTTCTATTTATTTTATAACCTGCAATTAGTTACCCAGTTAAATGCTTTTAGTAATCTGCTGCCTAATATTTCTATCAATTGATGGTTAGCATTTCAGTGAGTTGATTTTCTGAGAATAAATAAGGCTCAACTTTGTTGCTTTGTTTATCTTACATGTAGAAGAAGAGTTTAGATCTGCTGAAGCAAGATGCTAGAATGTACACTACGGTCATATTTGGTTTGTAGAGTAGAAGTGCAATGAGAATAGGAATATTACTATGTTTAAACATTACAATCAAAATAATGATAAATATTAAAATAAAATTTATAAAATTACAAATGAATCAAAATTAGGAAATAATGATTTTAATTCTTAAGAGATTAAGTGAGAAATAATAAATAATTATATAAATATAGTAGCAAAATAGAGCATTTTTACTTAATTGTTTTTTAAGGGCATAGGAAGAATGAATAACTGTCCGATTAACTATTAAGCCAAACATATAAAGTGAGCCGATTTATTTTATCTTATGTTTAATTTAGTGTTCTTGATGGGTTAAAATTTCATTATTGTTTCATATCATTTATATATTATCTCATATTATTTTTTATTTAATTTTTATATTATAAATAATTTTGTATCATTTTTTTTATTATTTTGTATTTTTGTTTCTCATTTAATATTTGGATAAATAGGATAATGGATTAACATATTATCGAAGTTTCAAGGTATAAATCATTTTTGAAGTTTAGTCATCTTGATGGTTGCACGTGTGACAAATATTTGCTTGACCTTATTTAATTTCGTGCTATGTTTGGCCATATGACCTCTTCAGTATTTTGGGCATAACTTCTCACTTGGACATTGATTGTAACGTTCTTTGGTTCGTTTGAAAGCCTTTTTAAGGATATATACTTCTCTGTTTTGAGCACTTCAGGATCCGGACTGTAAAATGCCCAAAATTGATCGCTAGGTTAAAATCTTTACAAAAATCCAAAAATAACCCATGAGCATTTATTCATTTTGGATGAGGGATGACAGCTGGGCAGAGTGAAGAATTACACTTAGTGTCGGTGATGGTTTTCTCTTGTTATTGTTGTCTAATAAACCTTGGGCATCTTATGACAAAAGAAGCCATTTCATGTTAAAACATGAAAACAATAATAGTACAGAACAAAATTATGCTCCAATGATAAGACAGACCAGTTCTATCAGTAAAGTACAATATACCCTAAAAATGGAAAACAAATGGTAATACAAGAATGATGAACTAGAGAGCAACCGTGTTGTATGTCTGTAATAATCTCATTATCTACGCACATTTTTTGAAGAATGAATTGATTCCGCTGCAACAAACTCAAATCCGCCAAAAAGATGTACCTAGGCTATGTACATGAGGGTGAAAAGTAAATAAAATTATAAATTAAATACAAAAGAAAGGAAAAATGTACCGAGTTAAAATTGAAATACAATTTTCCATTTATTCGGCTTTAAATTCACCAAATTTATCCTTTTCCTCGTGCAACTGCTTAAATACGTAGTCCAGTTCAGGAAATGATGACAAAAGTAGGAGCTCAAGTAGGTCAAAAGCCAGTTGCTTCAAACAAACAGATGACTGCACAAGAAAATGGGATCGTGAGCATGGCATCAAAAATTTGTGGACAAAAATAGTAACCAAATGAGTTGCTTATTACATAAGTGTTGCCTTAAAATCAAAGAGTAAAGACAAGTCGTGGTTAGAAAAATAGAAATATCAATCAAAGATAGATAACACGGATTGATACCTGCTTGTAAACCCATCCCATCCCTTCCTCCCTCCCAAAAAAGCGTCAGATTAAACCTTTGAAAATGTTAATTACCTGAATAAAGAAATAAAGATCCTTGGCACATTGTTCATACTCCTTGCGACCAACAAGGCCAACAATTGCAGCTGGGGCATTTTCTATATCAAGAAAAGAAATCCATCAGTGCAGATCAAGGTAGGCACTTAAATAAACTACTATGAGGGTGGGTGTGCATAAAATAAATAGAATCTTGCAAGATAAATCACCCATCATTAGCTCATATATAAATTTCGCACGTCGCTGTGCTTCTAGTTGTTGCTCATCACCCATTCTAGGTGACAAAGCTTCTGTATTCTGTTTACTGCATGGTGAACCCTGGGATAAGTTGGTAGAAGGTGGTTGTTGCCGCTTTGGATGTTTCGTAATGAATATTCCATCAGGCCAAAGGATCTGTTTAAATCAGGAGAGTAAGCCACATCACACAAAACCCAAGCACTAGATTAAGCAGGGAACATAGAAGAGATGATACTTTTTTCTTTGCTTCTTTTACTGCTATTCATTTGAAGTGTGAGGAAGATTTGTTTTAATATTTTTTTCTCCCTTTCCCTGAGGTGGAAGATTAACTTATTTGTCAACTATGTCTTGGCACAACAAACTCTAAACAGTAAAACGATAAAATCCCAAGTTCATTTTGAAAGCTTGAAGAGAAAAAAGCATAAAAGGTAACCTGCTCAAGCCAATTGATTCCACAAGCAATGACTGATCCCTTGCGCAAAAGCTGAATTTTTTCTAATAACCAGTCATCAAAAGCATCGCCCATTCCCAACTGTAGGATTTGTTTGGCAACCCAAAAGGCCTTCCGTCTTCAACACAGAATCATCCAAAAGCAATTATCACATATATAATGATGCAATATAAATTATTTTGATGATAAATTACATTTAATACAAGAATAATGTTATCAGACACAACTCACATTACCATGTGGCTCGTTATATTCCTACTTTGGCAAAGCACTCAAAAAAATTAATAACATAAGAAAGATAAGCAGCATTGGGTGGATCAAGGCATCAAGCAATCGATGGTTTAGAGATTTATTCTTGATCTAAGAAGATATAATTGCACAATCAAACATATGGAGTACCTGATCCATCCACCATCTTGGAGCTGGAAAATAACATCCACTAAGTCCAATATAGGAGCACTTAAGTTTGGTGGCACCCACTGCAAGAAGAAATATGTTAGTAAAACAAAGAAGCCTCGTAACGGAATCCAGATCGAGTATAAAATCTCAAAATAAAGTTAGACAAATTTCATTTTTGAAAATTTGATCCTACATATTGCTCATTAGGAGTATGATAATTATGTCGAAGACTAAAAGTATATTAGAAAATAAAAAACATATAACAATTAACTAACCTCAGTAGGAATGGTTGGATCAGTGGCAGCATCTAGAAGCAAATTGGATGCATTATCCACCTCATGATTCTCTCTATCTTTTCCAGCACTTTCCGAGTTTCTGAGCAAAGATGCAGCACTCTGTGCCCTATATTCTGAATCACCACCAGAATTCAGTAGTGACTTTTGAATTTCTTTAATAGGACTTTTAAGAGGAGAAGTGTTGTTGTCTTTTGATTTCAATCCAAAACCATCTGCTACACTGTTATTCTTCATCTGTAATGGAGGCTCCTGGGTTCCAGTGCCTAGAGGTTCTTTCCTCAAAGACAAGTTATCTGTCACAAGCCCACTAGAGTTTGATGCCATTTTACACTTTTCAGATGGTTTATCATCAAGATCAACTGTTCCAGACAAATACACAAGGATATAAAACTACTCATAAGTAGTGTGTACACACAAAAAAAAAGATTCAACATTAAGTGATCGTTCTTGCTAGAGCAAACAACACTAATGTTATAACAAGTTACAATTTAGCTTAACAAGATAACATTGAAACTTACTAGAAATAAAAAAAAATTGCTGTGTTTTTGCCCTAGCAATAGCTCACCCCAACAATATTCACATTTCTACAGTTATCATGATTCACCTGATAATGTTTCCATGATAGAAAATGAATTTGAGAAAATATATGTCTGCAGTAAGTAACAAAGAATAATAAGTTAGTCAGAAGGAGAAAAAAGAAAGAAAGATATAATTGTACTTCTATTCCTTATGGAGTACAATTTAAGCTATACAGTAGTAGAAATAATTAACCTGAGAGTCAACACTAAGAAAATCCCAAACTTCAATTGATCCTGAAATTATTGGGAGCTGCATAACCTTCTGGAGCACAAATACAACAAATATCCTTCAAATTTTATTCAATAAATATTTAACCATGAATGGAAGAAACCAAATACTACATAAAACTAGAGGTTCCCAGTAGATTGCTGCAGTCAGAACATTCTGCATTATTTTCAAAAGTTTAAAGCATACATGTATGAAAAAAAAACTTTAAAGTGTTTGACCTTTAGATAATTGTCAAGCAATTTACATCGTTCTCGTATGACAGGTACATCCAAACCAGTTGACAGAAAATGCTTTGGAGGTACATGAAGGCTGTATTCAGTAAATTCTTTGAGACGCCGATGTAGCTCCTCAAAATGACGAAATCTGCAAGAAAATGGAAAGAAGAAGGGGAGTTAACTCCAGAATGCAATGAGGGGATATCATTGGCACCAAATTTGGTCATTCCACAATTTATAAAATTAAACAAACATTAGGCCATAAAACTAAACAATAGATTGCAAACTCCAAACACCTTCTTTTAATCGACCAACTGTGATTGTTTCCATCAGTAACAGATATGGAATATACAGCAAACGTTTTTGAGCCACTTTTGACAATATTTGCACCCAAAACCTGCAAATTAATTGAACTTATATTTCTTACTCGTATACCAGTAAACTCTAAAACAAATCAAGCAAGCAGGATCTTGGAAAACTGTCAAGTTTAAAAGGAAGTACCTCACATTTCAACTTATAAAACGAATCAACTGCCAATGTGTTTTTCACAGATTTAACAGTTACATTATGATTTTTAGAATTAAAAGGCGCAGACGAAGAAGCAGCTGCCCCGCTTTGAAGTCTACCTAAACTTTCAGTTTCAGAATCATTGTCAGAGTCAGCATCATTGGCATGTCGTTTTGGAGAACTGAGTATATCCTTACCATCTCCAGAACAGAAGTTTGTCCTCTCCACCTCCTGCCAAACATGCAACTTGTTACCATGTCTTGATCTTTTCCGTCCAGTTTTAGGTAACCTATGATGGTGGTGTAGATTTCCTTTATCATTTTTCTTTGCTACTTGGCCATCAAATTTCTCAAGTGGATGATGGATATGAGATAATGTCATATTTCTATTACTTCTACTATCCCAAACCATAGTTCCAGGAGAATCAAGACCAGTTATAGTGTCATTCTCTTCATCTTCAGAAGTATACGAAGTGCTGCTTCCTGAGTCAGCTTTCTCTTCACAAATGGTGTTTTCCTCACAATCTTCTTGATATGAATTTAAAAAAGAACGACTTTGTATCTTCTGAACTGCAAGGTGAGATGAGTTTGCATTCTTAAAATGATCAGCAGTTCTAGATTGGTTGAGAATGCTATCAGAAGTATTAAGGTCTGCTATAGTTTCCTTTTCTTTTGACTGAGACATTGCCTTGATATTATTCTCATTGAGCAGCTTCACATGTGGGGAATCATTGGTTACTTTCTCGCCTGACCGATTTTCACCAGCCTTCTTTCTATAGTTTTTCCCTTTTGTCCACATGTTCTCAAAATGTTCAGGAGCAAGGGCTTGAGTTTTTCTACGAGAAATCAAATCCAACTTTTTTCCCCATTCTCTGCCTGAATGGTTTTGTTTGATACCCCCCTGATCAGTAGGTGGGGATTTGGACGAAACAGAACTCCATGAATTGGACGATTGAGTGTGAACTGAAAGCAGTGGATCTTTTGAAATATTTCCACTAACATTGTTGTTCAGTGTGTCAGCAGAAGCCCTTGACCGATCATGTTTTAACTGCACAAGTTCAACACCAATAATAGAAGGATCTACGAACCTAGAAAAATGATCAGAAGAAACTTTTCCAGGTGCATTTGGTTTGGGTTGTGAAGTCTCATGCACCACATTAAATGTTTTGCTAGACTTGGTCATATTAATGACCAGGGATTCAATTCTTTCATTAATAAACCTGCCAAGATCAAATTGAGAAATCACAATAGCATCAACAATTAAGGAAATAAAATAAGGAATGACTACCTTGGATTGGCCAAGTTTAAAACAGGTCGAATAACCGCACAAGCCAGAAGCTCCCTGGAAATATAACGAAAGAAAGAGCATTGCAGATCTTCATGCTTGAAAGTATATGAAATAAGACCATCCATCAGATACTGCAAAACCTGCAAATAATAGAGTGTTCTCACCACTAATGGAAAGAAATATTAAATGAGGAAACAATAAATTTGTAAGTTACAGATTTTGAAAGACAGGAGTAATTCAAGATTTTGTAAAGGTAGAAACCTTGTGCTCAGCTTCAGAGGAAAATAAAGCAGGGTGCAATTTATTCTCAGCAGACAGGGCAAGTCTTAGTTTCATATCTCGCTGTTCAATGGTTAACATACCAGATTGTTCAATCTTTGCTAGAGTTGCACGAAAAAGCTCCAAGTGATTACAAAAGAGGTTAATAAGATCCCTGCACCATCCTGAATTCTTTAGATCCCCATTAATCATCCTAAATCAAAGTACTCAATTAAAATTATTTTGAGGAATTGTGGGAACAGAAACCTCATCAGAAAATCAATCATATTTATATTCTTCATGCGTGCTGAAATTTCAGCAAGGACACCATTTATAATACACACCAGCTCCTCTGGACCTTCTTTATCAGGTGTTAATTTTGAATACCAGAGATCTCTCACCCACTCAGATACCAGATGTCTAGTGAAATGATCAATCGAATCCTCAACTACAGGAGAGTTCACTTTCCTTCTCCAATCAGACTTGTTAACAGCTTTTTGTGATTCATGACGTTTACTTTGAGTGAGAGTATTTACTGGTTTGTTATTTTTGTATGTTGCAGCTTTCCTCGCCATTTCAAAATCCAGTGACAAATATCGAAGAATAACAATTAGGGAAGCAGCAGCAGGAAAATTGACCCAAACATTGGAACTTGTTACTGTGATTAAAACAAGAAGAATAAGATTCAGCTATCAAAGGCTGCACAAAGCACTAGCACCTATGAATATAATTCTGAAGATAACAATGTCACCCCAGCAAACTATCCTCTCAAGGGAGCAGCTTCTCATGGGCTACACGGGGCTGTAGCCTTGGCTAAATTTTTTACAAAAGAATTAATTACATGTGTATTTTTAACGTTAAATAAATAACTTTATTTGTAGTAATATATTGTGTCTAATTCTTTTGTGCATATTTTGATATACCATACTATGTATCAAAAATATTTAACAAATATTTATATAAATTGTGAGTAAAGTGGTTAAAAATAAGCACATTTATTCACATATTTAGTAAATTTTAGAGGCACATATAAAATTGTAGTTAAATATATAATATAAAAAGACTTCTTAAGTCAATACAGTGTAATCAAAAAATATTTCAAATATTTAACTTTTATCCAATTCATATATGATCAATTTTCATTTATACATGTATGATTTTAGTACTTATTAATTTTATTGTATTTTTTTATTTATATTAGATAAATTTTGTTATAAGTTATAAGCAATAACTCTCAGTGTGTGTTATAATTTGGCATAAAAAATTTAGACTTAGATTGAAGAGAGTTTACTGTACATTATAATGTATCTTTCGCTTCTCAATATTTAAAAAAGAATTCTCTACTTCTCTAAGAGAAATTATATTTCAGCACCCCTTGAAAAATATTTCTGACTCCGCCCTGTCTCCTGTTAAATCGATATCATCAAGTTCTTTTACTAAAGTGACTCCCGAAGATATAAAAAAATACCATTTTTGATCGGCAACCAAAAACCTCATCCACAAATTAAAAGAAAAAAAATTCAAGAACGACAATTCATGCTAAGCAGAAACTTGAAACTCGATTCAATGTAAAATTACTCATAAACAGAGACAAAAAATTTAGGAAATTACAAAAACTAACGTCCTAAAATTTATAACAACAAAAATAACAACTAATAACATTCAACGGATTCAATTGGATGACATTTAATATTAAATGTTCAATATTGAACGGATTTAAATTATCATAATATAATTTAATTTGAATGGTAGATGAAATAATATGTCAGAATTTTTTTAACAGTGAAAATAAATGGGTGAACATAATGGTGCTATTTTCGTCGCAAGGCAAGAAATTAACACTTAAGTTGAATTGAACCTCGCACATTCAGCTACCGAAATAGATGAAAAAACTTACATGACATGAGGTAAGATAAACCTACGATGCATATGCCAAGAACGACAATCCGCTTTTTGGCTTCCTCTACAAGGTCGCGAATTGTCACCTTCTGCTTCTGCGAGCTCATACCTGAGAAATTCCAACTTTCTTATTCCGCCAAATACATTAAATTAGACAGCAATCCAAAGAAACGAGAGCCCAAATCAAGTCCACAGTCCAAGTAATTTCACCCTTGTATCATGCCCAGAATCAACTCGAATCCCGGAATAAATCCAAGCGAGGGCATTACAGAAGAAACGCGATCGAATTAGGAGATTAGGGCAGGGGAAAGAAGGGAATGAGAATCGTAGTGAAGAAAAGGGTTTTGACAGTGAATGAAAGAGTTTGGTTTCAACGCGAGGACCGTTAGGTTTGATTAATCCGCTTTGCTTGCGTGAGTGAGTTTAATGCCTGCAACGTGTAGCTTTTTCCTTTTATTTTTTACATGTTTTATATATTTTAATTTTTAAAAAATAAAATAAAAATTATATATTTTATTAATAAAAATTATTTAAAAAATCAATAAAAGTCACTTCTTTTATTTCCTTTTATCTTTCTTTCTTCCTTTATCCCTCCACCTCTTTTACACTTTTTTTTCTCTCACTTTTTACTCTTTATCTCTCTCTCTTGTTCTTTCTCTCTCATTTTTCCCTCATCCTTATTTCATTAATAAAAAATAAAATTAAAAAAAATATTAAATAAGAATGAGAAAGAGTAAGTGAAAGAAAAAAAAGTTTTTATAATTTTTATTTTATTTTAAAAAAAATTAATTTTTAACATATTAATTATATTTTTAAATTATATAACTAATAAAATTTACTTAAAAAATTAAAATATATAAATGATATGAATGACTCAATACCGACGCGTCAACCTCTAGGGTGTGTTTTGCATTTGTTCGATTTTTGAAAGCCGTTGCTAATTTTGTAAAATGTCCTTCTTCTTTTCCCCTTAGAAAAATGAGTTTTATTTCTGGTAAAAAGTCGCAAGCATTTATGTAGTTTTAGACACACTAATATAATCCAATAATTTTCCACTGAATTCTTTTAATTTTATAATTTAAAAAAATATCATTTTTGTCTAATATATTTAATATAAAAGTTTTAATCTTATTTTTTTATTTGAAATTTTTATAATTAAAATATATATTTTTTAAAATTATTAAATTAAAATATTTTAATTAAAAATTACTTATTTTGCACCCCTTATCTTTTATTTTTATCCCTGTAATACATCTAATAATGTTTCGTATAATGTATAAATAAGACTTTTTTTTTATTATCTTTTTTTTAAATTATAAATTTAAATCACATTAATTATTATTTAATAAAAAATAATATTATAAATATATAAAACAGTGTAATACATAACAATGTTATAAACATAAAATATGTGCAATATTGTTATACAAGACAGTGTTATAATTGTTATTGTTATCATTATAATAAAATTATAAATTAAATAATTTATCTTTATAAAGATTATTATTGTATAAAATTATTATTAATTAAATTTTTTTATGAAATTAAAAATCTAAATTTTAGTAATATTATCACCTTATTATATACATGAGAGGTTCCATGGCCCTTTTTTTTAACATAAATTAATACATCAACTATTGCCTTTTAAATTTAATCCATGATTCAGATTATTATTATTTTTTACATTCATTTCATTACACTTTTTTTTTCATAAATTTTTCTCTTCAATTGTTTCTTTCTCATCTAAACTAATTCTAAGACAACTAAAACACTTCAGATAAAAAAAATTAAAACCATAAATTGTGTATTTTAGTTTTTTTTTAACTATTTAGTTGTATTAAAATTAGTTTAGATGAGAAAAAAATCATCGAATAAAGATATAATTGGAGAGATAAGTTTTTGGAAACGTGATTTGGAAAATTGTGCTTCAAAATCAATAAATTTGGACCGTCGATTAAATTCAAAGATGAATAATTAATGTAGTAATTTGTGGTATAAAAAAAAAAGTCATGACACCTCACGTATATTTATCGGGCCTTTTTTAAATAAAGTAATCATCAAATAATATTAATAAATTATTTTAATAATAAAATAATTTAAAGTAATTGATTTTGAGTTAATCATTTGTTTATAATTTATGGAACTTATTAACCTAAATAGGTTATTCTTAATTTTTTATTAATATATAACTTGATAACCTAAACAAAACGACAAAACATGAAATCGCGTGTAAGAATAAAATGCGGAAATAAAATAATAACACACGATATTTTTAGGTGGAAATAACTCAAGTCACAACAATGACCTAAGAGGAAAACCATCGGTCCACCGGACCATCTAACTTTCCACTATGAAAATCAAATATTTAAGTATAAACTCGATCTTATGCTACCCTCCCTAGGATACTGCCCCAATATATTTTACTTATAAGTCCCTGCTCTGTTTTCACAGTTTCCAATATTAGCATAAACGATTTCCAGACCAACGTTCTAATAAGCTCCCCACAAATCATATCGTTTACAAATCAACTGCAAAAAGATTACCACAGAAACACAAGTGTCAGTGTGTGTTCTAAAACAGATTTAACAATGAATAATCCTAACTAGATGATTCAAAATATATGTCATTTAAATAAAATCAACTAGAAAATTCTAGAACAAAAAGATTAAACAAAAATCAATAAAAGATAACTTCTTTGAAATTTAATAATCAAATCAAATAATTATGATCACACATAAAATTATTTAATTTAAATATGTAAGAATATAATCAAGAGAAAACTATATAAATATAAAAGTATCAAATAAATATATTTAGTATAATATTAATTTAATATTAACCAACCTATTTAATCACTTTTATAATGCCAAAATTATTAATTTTTTTAAATCACCATCTTATAAATCAATACACATATATAATCTTATAAATCAATATATATATATTAATTATCTCTGTCGTCAGAATGTGTAATAACTGATATCGATGGCAGTGAAATGCAATTCTACCTTTTCATTCTAAGCATATCTATATTAATTCCTATATTACCTTAATTCCAGCTCTTGAATGTTAACATTTTTTTCTTCTTTTCTTTTCGCAGAGAATGGCTAGCATATATATATATAACATTTGCAGCGGGTTTTTTTTTCTTTCTATTCGGCCACACATTATTCACTTTCTATCACTCTAACCATAATGTATATATATATATATATATATAGATAATAATAATACTTAATGATATTAGGGTTAGTGTTAAATGTGTTTTGGTATTAACTTTTAAAATCCCATTAAAAACAAAAACTTAATATTATCTTAAGATATATTATAAAAATATTTAATTAATAATTTCATAAATTAATTAAAATTTGAATAAATATTTTAACATAAAATATAATTTCAGATTTATGAAAATGTGTTATTAAATGTATGAATGCAATTCTATGTGTCGTAGTTATAAAAAACATATCTGAATTACGAATATCTGGAACTTGAATATTTGTTCGACTTTTCTTGATAAACTTGATAGCAGGCCTAAAAACAAACTTACAAGTAAATATTTTGTCCACGAAAATAGCCAACACTCATAGTACTTACAATTATAAGCTACATAAAAATTAAAAAATTTTAATTTATAATTATATTTAAAATTTAAAATTTAGAATTAATGGTATAGATTTTAATATTTAAACTTAGAATTTAAATTTATAAAAAAATACATAATTATCATCTATAATATATCAATCTTAATATATATATATTGATGATTCAAAATATTACATAATTTTTTAACTCTTATATTATATTTATATATTTTTTGATGACTTAAAATATTAAATAATTTTTATACTTTTATATTTTAATGATTGAGATTTAAATAATAATAAAATTCTCCTATCCCTTATATAACTATTAAGATATAAAATCTAAAATTTTAGATAATATGATAGTTATTAATCCTATCTATCTATATACACGCGTATGATAGGATATATATATTATGATTTAATTTATTTAATTGTTGAATATTTATCTCATTTATTATTATTAATTATTTATTCTAACATTTTATAATAAGCGTCAGAATCCTCCCGATTTCTTTGCATTTGGATTTAAATTTATTTTTGTATCCTCGTTTAATTTATTTAATTGTTGAATATTTATCTCATTTATTATTATTAATTATTTATTCTAACATTTTATAATAAGCGTCAGAATCCTCCCAATTTATTTGCATTTGAATTTGAATTTATTTTTGTATCCTCGTTTAAAATTTTTATAAAGATATATTATTAAATCTATTCAAAAATTAAAAATATAAATAATTTTTTTTTTTTGAAAAAAATAAAACAAAAAATACAATATCTATCCTTATCAATGCTCATATTATAAAATACAAATATTTATTATTTATTTTTCATTTTTCATTTTTTATGTTCTCATTACTTCTAATTATATAATCAATCTACTAAAATTTTGCCACATTAAAAAAAAAACTGGACAATCCAATATTCATTCTCATCAGTCATCATTTCATCACTTCTACTTTCTCTTTCCTGTCTCTCTTTTTTTATCATAAATAAAATCTCTCTCCTCAATTATAATTATTTAAAAAAAATTAAAAGTAAAATAAATTAAAAATTAAAAATTCTATCTTATTTTTCTCTAGGTAAAAAAATAATGAGGTTTAAATTTTTAAGATACACATTTTTCTTTACAAAAAGTTATAAACTTGAATCCTTTCATTTGTTCATAATAATAATAATATTATGTTCACTGTTATAATAATTGAGACTTAAGTAAAAGAGACCATAAACTGTTACATATAGTCTCGATTATTGAAAGATCGAGGTACCTCAATTTTTTAATAACCGAGACTAAAGGTATGTCTTGGCCTCGATTTTTCAATAATCGAGGTCATAGAGTATGCATAAATAAAAAAATACAATTAGTAATTATAATATTAAAAATCAGTATAAATTACAATAAATTTATTAATTAAAATATTAAAAATCATATTATATTAAAATTAAAAGTATAATTACTTTTAAGAGTTTATTATACACTAAAACATAATAAAAACTTACTATTACAATTTGAAGCACCATCACCAGCAGCAATGCCAACTACAACAACAACACCAGTAGCACCAACACAAACATCGCATAGCAATAGCAACACCAACACCAGAGCCAGCGTTGCGCAACAACATCAGTAGGGAGCACCAGATTTTCTACATTCAGGGAGCATAGTAGCCTCACTATACATGAAAACAATGTTTGGAAATAACCCTACAAATAGAAGAACGATATTTAGTCTTAAAACCTAATAAGAAAATAGAAAATACATTATTTACAACCATCTAAAAGCACTTTATGTTCCTAAACTCTTACTTTTCCTTGATGTTCTCTACTTGTAGCTACTAAAGGAAGCTCAACAACCTCCCGACCAAAAATCATAAGGAGACCAGTTGGCACGACAACAGACCTGTCTATGCAATAAAGTGTTATGATTATGGATAAGTTAAAATACAGGTGATAGTATAATCAGATGAACAATATTAAAAAGTAGTACCTTACTTGACAATTAAAACGATGCAATACAAACTCAAAATCTTGACTATATATGTTTTTCCTACAAAATCTCACAAGAAATATTTGCTACAAGATATAATAGTTATTGCTATATATATTCATCCTGGATGGTTGTTGGAGATAAATTTTCAAAAAAGGCAAGAAAAATGTGTGGTGAATATATTGTAATGTAATAATGTTTGAAGTCGAAATCACAAAATCTTCAAAATGAAAAGTCATGTTAAAATTATTGGTAGCGCAGAACAATACAATAACAAAAACAGTAAGCCCAAAAGATACGTAATTATATAATAAAAAGAGTTTTAAGATTGATACTTATAAATAATTTTATTTTAAATATTAAAATCAAATTTCATAATTAATATTGAACTCCATGCACATGTCAAAATAGGATATATCATATTAAAAGCAACATTAAAGAAAAGCATGATTAAGTCATGATAAGCTCAAAATAAAAAATAAAAAGTAAACTTACCCATAAATCATAATAGGAATCAAATCATAGCCAGAATTTGCACCAATAGGGTCAAAACACTCTTACACCAGTGCAATACACTAACACCAGCACTAGCATAGCGCACCAGCACCAACACCAGCACCAACACCAACACCAACACCAACACCAACACCAACACTAACACCAACACCAACACCAACACCAACACTAGCGCCAACGCTGCGCTCTAGCACCAGCGACCAATGACCAACGACCAGCGTCCAACGAACAACGTTCAACATTCATCGAACAACATCCAGTGACCATCAAACAACGACCATCGACTAGCGACCACCGAACTAGCGAGTTGGGAAGAGGAAGAATCACGAGAGGGGAAGAGAAATTTCATATCTGAAAAAATGAAAATCATAAATTAAGAATGCAGCTGTTGGGAGAAAAAGGAAAAAAGAAAGAGAGATGGCGTGGGTGTGGGCGTGGGAGAAGGAAAAAAAGAAAAAAAGAGAGAGAAGGAAAAAAAGATAGAAAACATGAAAAAAATTGATATAACTTATGACCACGATTATTGATAAAAATCGAGGCCATAGATCTATAGCCTCAGTTTTTATTAGACCGTGACCAAAACCCTATGACCTTGATTTTTATAAAAATCGAGGCCATAGGTCTGAGACCATATGTATGTTTTTTAGTAGTATTTGTTAGGTAAAAGGCTTAAAAGAGGGTTTAAGAATATAAAACATAATGTTTGTAAATTTAAATCCTTAAAAGGAAAAAGTTTCACTTCTTCTCTCCAAACATTCCATAAAGTATGAAAAATGTATATTTTTGGAAGAGATGTTGGGTAGTTTCATTTTCAATTGACACAATATTCGTCAAAATTGGGATTCAATTTGACAAGGTTGTCCTTTACGGGTAAAAGATTATTAATCAATATCCATAAGAAAACTTTATATCTTTTATATATTTTTACTTTTCATAAAACTTTCCAAACATGGTGAGGTCTAACAAGGTTTGGAGATAAAACCATCAAATTATAAGTTGAGGATACTAAAAAATTACCGGACTTATTAGGAGTTCAAAAATATTTATTAGTTAAACTTTGATTAGGACTTCTAAGTCTATTAATATAATGACTTGAGTTAGATTCAAACAAAACTCTTAATAAATTTCATTCCAAGAACTTAAATCAATGACCAAGTCACTCACAAAAATATTATTAGGTATATTGAGAGTGTTTTATATTCTAATAAGTTTAAAGGATTTTAGGTAAGGGATCCAAGGATCCAATTTGAAAACATAACTTTTTTTTAAGGGTTTTGTCTATAAGAGCCAACTTTTAGACAATAGTTTTAAAATGGGCATAAGTAAGATTTTTTTTAAAAAAATAGTCAAGATCTTACCTTAAACTTGAAAACAAAAATTTTAATCAATTTTATTTAAAAAAAAGATATATTAGCTCTATTTTACAAAAAATAATTATTATAAACATAAAAATTAACATCTTATAAATTTATAATTAATTTTAAATACATAAATATTTTTTATCATATCATATATTAAAAAATAATAAATAATTTATTTTACAATAAAATAAATATAAATTTATACATATATTGAAAATCATATGCTAAATATTTTGATAATTTATAAATGATATAATACATTATTATTATTATTATTAAATATAATTATAATATTAATTATAATTATGATATAAAAAATAATATTCATAAAAATAATTAAATTATTAAAAAAAATTGTGAAACCTCTCTATCCAACTTTTTACAATATACAATACAAACATAAAACATTATATCGTAAAATTTGTGTAAAAATATTATTATCTAATATAATATTATAATAATTATTAGCCCAGTTTTTATAATAATAATAATTATTAATTTTGTAATTATTTTATAATTTATTATTATTATTTTAAGTTAATTTATAATAAAATTTTAATAAGTTATTTGTTATAACAAATTATATATTTATTATTAAATATATTTTTGTATTTTACAAATTTTTATTATTTTTTATTCACTCAAAAATTTATTTATTAAAAATTTATAATTTTTGTATTCGACACTTTAAAGTTGCAAAAGTAATTAAAATATTTTTTGTCTTGTTTTTAAAATAAGAAGAGAAAAAAAAAATTAGGTTGGAATTGAAAGAGGAGAGAGAAAAAACGAAAAAATTGAGATGATAATCGAAAGAAGAAAGAGAAAAAAAATGATTTGCTATTTGATTAAGAGGTTAGAAAAAATCTTTTTTTAACTAAATTAATAAATAACCTATTTTTAAACTTTTGAATGGAATATGCTCATTATAAACAAAAAAAAAAAACTCTTTTTTTTAGTTTTTCTTGTATTATAGATACCTTTTTCAAATGTAAGAATTTATATTTTTAACAATTATTTCTAAAAAATTCTTGTTTTGACAATATTTGAACTTTATGACTTTTACCTATAATTTATCAACATTAATAGCTATCATCCAACTTAATTCATGAAAAGAGTTTGATTAATATAATAGAAAGATTTAAATCTCAAGCCTTCAAAATCTTTCAATATATAGAAAATGTTCCACTTTATTACTAAGGTAACGAAAAAAGTGAACTTTAAAATCAGAGTTTCACCAAAACATAAAATGTTATGAAGTTTGTAACATATAAATATGTGTTAGTTAAGTAATGTGATCACACCTAAACAATCTCATTATATCACATTTCTCTTCTATAAATAAGAAGGCACAAAATGTATTAGCTATGCAATTTTTACCATCAATGAAATTCACTATTTATCATTTTCTCTTTGATTTTCTATTCAAACAAACACTTTTATTTATCTCTAATATTTGTCAGTTACAAAAACCTTGTTAATCCAAGTTTTTGCCTATAATGTAAAAAAGAAGAAAAATGATGAACTTTCTTACAGCTTAATTTACTTGGAAACTATTCTTTAAAGTATATATATCATTTAATTTCATCGTGTAGATATTATTTAAAAAAATAAATTATTTTTATAATTTTAAAAATAATTATAATATATAATAAAATAAAATAAATTTAATTGTAAAAATATGTATAAAATTAAATAATATTAATATTTTTGGTGTTTGTAAGAATTTTCTGTGCTTTTTATCTTTGTAAAAACTTTCTCTCTCTTTTGTCTTTGCCTTCGTATGTTTTCCACATGGATAGATATTTTTGCTTGTGGTATTTCAAAAAAATTTACAAACTAGGGGAAAATGTGAGTTACTGAATGTTCCATCAAATTCTTAATCGTAGATATGGAGTAATTTTTTAAAACCAATTTAATAATTATTGTTGAAATGCCATCTATCTTTTTACTATTGAGACCCTTTTTAAAATTTATAACAAAATGAAACTCCTATAAAGTAAGTATTGCTATATAATTTGTTCCACTTACCCTTATAAAAATATTACTATAAAATATATAATAACTTAAAAAAATTCATAATAAATTCTTAAATCAAGAGTATCATCGTTAGAGAGAAACACTTAAGCATTAATTTGAGAATGTCTCTCTAACACTTAAGCATTAATTTGAGAATGTCATTTTTAGGTGATACAACTAGGATTAAAAATAATAATAACATTATAAGTGAGTAAAAGTAAAAAGGTAAGTTTCTTATATAATATTATAGAATATGATTATATAATTTTTATATAATAATATATTTTATTGTAAAATGAGACGTATCGTATAATATAAAAATAATATAATCATATAAATATTTTGTATGATCGTGATTTTAAATTATATTATATATAGTTTAATTTATCTGAATTTTTTATTATAAAATTATGTGTTATAATTTTTTTTATACAAATTAAAAATAAAATAAATTTAAATTTAAATAAATTTTATAATAAAAATATAAATTATTTTATTAAAATATTTATAATTAATTTTATTCGATTATATTATCAAATTTATCATCAAATATTATACAAATTATATATAATATAATTTAATACAATTATATTTAATTCATTTAATATTATACACTATCCATAAGTGAAAAAAGCAACAACATTACGTGGATCAAAACAAGTCTCTAGAAAAAATCATATCTCATCTTTTTCCCATTTATAGTGATAATTATAAAAACATAAACAAAGGAGTGAGAAAAATAAAAGAAATAGAGAAGGAAGAAAAAAAAGTATTCATTGTTTTTATATCGTTATTATGTGTTGATTTATGTAAATAAAATTTAATAAAAAATACAATTAGTAACTAATTTTTTAAATAATAATTAATAAAATTATTAAGAATACAACGTCACTTACGTTTTCTGCTGAGAAAGTCATGAGCTTCGGAATTGTATCCAGGCTGTCTGCTGTGGATTCGTTATGGTAATGAGTTTCTGATGGCCTCTGACCTCAACATATAACATTAGCTTCATACAAATACATTTTCTCTCCGTTTCACTCGTATTTCCAAATTCCGCAAATTCAAAATCTAGGTTTTGGAATTTTCTCTCTCCCAATTTTCCTTCCGAATTTCAAAGACGTAATGGCTTCTCGTAGACGCATGCTCCTAAAGGTCATCATCCTCGGCGATAGCGGGTAAGCTCTCTCTTTGACCTTTTAATTTTTTATTCTCTCTGCTTCATTGCCAATAAAGTGCAATGAAAAGAGAGGTGACGTTAGGTTTGTTCTGTTATACGGAAAATTCTCACATGTTGGTGGTCACTGGTCAGTTGGTTGTTTCAGATTTGGTGTTTTTTAGACTTCTTATTAACTTAGCATTTATTTGATTGATTTATGTTGCAGGGTTGGCAAGACGTCGCTGATGAATCAGTATTCTCTTAAAATCTAGATTTAATATTTTTCTCTTTTTTCATACAATTTGGAAATTTGGTATCTAGTGTGATGGATTGGTAATTTTTTTTTTAAATTTCTGATTGGGTGCGTTTTAGGTACGTGAATCGTAAATTTAGCAATCAGTATAAGGCCACGATTGGTGCGGATTTTCTAACAAAGGAGGTTCAGTTTGAAGATAGGCTGTTCACCTTACAGGTGAGACAGCTATGGGCGTTTTTCATTCTTTGCCTGCTTAAAAATTAGCTTAACACTTAAGTTGTTGATGTAAATTATGTAATGGCCAATATATTATGATGTAATGGTCAATACGCTATGTTATGAATTTTTAAGAAATTATGACTGGGGCTGTGTTCTCTATTGTTTCAAGTAGTAAACATTTGTGTCTTTCACTTTTGCTGCAGCCTTGAAGCTTTTTCTTTCTCATTTGTTTCCTGATTAACTTGCTTTAGCATGCCAATTGAAAGGTAATTTTTTATATTGTATAATATCTTGAGTGGAATATTGTTGCACTAGATTTGGTTTGATCGTGCTGGTGATGTTGGTTAGTGTGTAATACGATTATATGTGCCATGTGGACTGTAAATTTTGGGGTTCTAGTGAGATTAATTTTTTTATTGCCAAAGTTTAGTCTATTTATCTGGTTTTGAAGCAATAATGAAACTATAGCCACAGAACAGGGAAAGAGTGAGTCTGTCAACTATTATGATGCTACAAAGATGCTAATAGAAGGAATTCTGTGTGATGTCATATTACTTCTTTTCCTCCAAAGTTGACATTGAATGCCTAGTTACAAAGTTCAATGAGTTATTATTCACTGTGAAACTTGTGAAAACCATAATTTTCTGTTGCTGGACATTATCCTAGATTTTTAATTAACATGTCCCAAGGTTGACACCCTTGCTTTGCATTGAAACAGATTTGGGATACTGCTGGCCAAGAAAGATTTCAAAGTCTTGGTGTGGCATTCTACCGTGGTGCAGATTGCTGTGTTCTTGTCCATGATGTTAATGTCATGAAATCATTTGATAATCTTAACAACTGGAGGGACGAATTTCTGATTCAGGTAACTTTGGTGAAATTTGTGTACAAGTATTCTCAAAATATGTAATATTAACTGAGAATTTGACTCTTGTTTTTGTGGATCTGATGTCCAGGCTAGTCCATCTGATCCTGAAAACTTCCCATTTGTTGTGCTGGGGAACAAGGTAGATGTTGATGGTGGGAACAGTCGAGTGGTAAGTTGTATTTCTCAGTCATGCATGTGTATTTTTCCCCTTTTCTTGCTCAGTTGTATTACATGGAACTCAAAAAGTTATACATTTATGCTGTTGTTGCTTATAGTTTCGTTTGGTTTTAGGTCTCTGAGAAGAAAGCAAAGGCGTGGTGTGCTTCCAAGGGAAACATACCATACTTCGAGACGTCTGCAAAAGAAGGATTTAATGTGGATGCTGCTTTTGAATGTATAGCCAAGAATGCACTCAAGAATGAACCTGAAGAAGAAATGTAAGTTCACTTGATGAAATTTCAACTTTGCTGCATGGTGTTTGTCTTTTATTTTTAACACTTCCATTTAAGTGTTTTGTTCAGGAAAATAGAAAGAATCAAAATGTTTTGATATGCAAGGAGCCTTATTTTCTATAGATCATTCAATTAAATATCTAAGCCATGGATTTTCTATTCCAAATGTGGACTCTAAACCATATTTTAATTACTGAAAAAGAAATTTTGTACGTGATACTGCAATGTATTCAAATTAGACTTTTGACAAATGAATTCATTCTGTGGGTAACATTTTGTGATGATCATGAACCAATCCCGAGCAAATGTTGTAGTTTCTCTCTGCTATTTGGCAGCAACATGGAACATAATACAATGTGCTTGGCTCCTGTTTAGATTACAGCTTTTACATGTAGCATTACCCATTAATATTTATCTAATGCTGGATAACAAATACATAATATCAATTGTCTCTTACCTGCTACTTATACCATGCTAGTTGAAATGATACTGTATAGCAAACACTTGGTTCTTATGATACTGTATAGCAAACAGCAAAGATAGGGATGATCATCCTGTCCTACTTCTCTCTTTCTCTTTCACTCTCTAGTTTTGTGCAGAATACTAATTAGTTGTTTTGGATTTTGTTTCCTGGCAATGAAAGATATCTTCCGGACACAATCGATGTGGCTGGTGGGGGCCGGCAGCAAAGATCCACTGGGTGTGAATGTTGAAATAGTGCACAAATTGGCTTCATTTCTTGCATTAAGACAAGTATTGTTATTGATGATTATAACTGCGATGCTAGTACAAAAACTATATCTTAGGTTGGGTTATGATTTCGATTTGTACTATAAGTGAGTTGGAGAAGCATTCTTTTGTCATTTTATTGTTTTTGTTCATATTTGGAGGTTTGTAGTTCTGGGTAAAGGACTCTACAAGCCCTTGAGTCCTTTAATTGTTGCCAAAAGTGTATGTCTCTATATTTTCAACTAGTCTATCGAGTTCTTTATTTCTTGTAAAAAGTGCAGTTTAGTAATTTGTCAATTCCATTTTGTTTCATAAAAACGCAGTTAAGTAATCATGTTTAAACTGCATTTTTTTTAATGATCTTTTGTTCCATAAATAAGTGACTGAAATTACAATTGTTAATAATACGACAAGTGACTTAAATTAAAGAGACATAGAATTGTATCTTTTTTTTTTTGTTAGCTAGTTACCCTCTTTTTTTAAGTGAACCTGTTGTTAATAAGAAAGTTTGAGAAGTATTAAATGGATACATTTACATTCATACTATATATGATGTGATATGTGATAATTTATTTTTTTAAAATAAACAACTTATATTTTATAAAGATATTTTGTTATATGTTAACCTAAAATTATTGAGAGCCTAAATGTGTACATAAATTTAGTACCCTTGAAAAGTAACTAGCTAACGAATGTAAAAATTGTCATTTAGAACTGAGATTGAGATTTATTACAGGCTTGTTATACATTATTAAACGTCTGAAGTATATGATTTTTATATAGTTATACATTTTTATGTAGGATTTGATTGTTTTATACAAAACAAAAATAATATAATTTTTTAGAAATTTTATACCATTAAAAGTGTGAAATTAAATAGTATTAGATATTTAATTTAATCTTTTTAAATTTTTAATTCTAAAATAAAATGTCTTGATTTTTTCTTTCATTTTAAATTAAAAATAATATATTTTTAATTTTAAAATATAAAAAAATATTTAAAAAATTAAGTATCAATTTAAAAATATTTTTATAATGAAATTATTTGAAAAGTAAAAAAATACTTAAAATAAATTACATATTATTTTAAATATAAATTATATTATTAAAATATTTATTATTAATTTTAACTATTATATTATATAAATTGATATTAAATATTATATAAATTAATTATAATTTAATTTAATATAATTCAACTAAATATAATTATAATTAACATATTTAATAAGTTTTCATAAAAATATTTCGTTTAATCGCAGATATGGTCTCATTATGATATGAAAAGAGGTGAAAGTGAGGCCAATTACTTCATACAATCTCGTCCTTTTATAGGCAAGTTGATATTATATCAACTTGTGTCATGAAAACAATGATTAAAATATATATTTTTATAAATATATTAATAATTTAATTTTATAAAAATATTAATTATATTATTGATATTGATATTGATAAAATTTCATGTAAAAATTAAAAAAAAAAGTACAAAAAATTATTTAAAAATATTAAAATTTTACATAATAACTTAAGATAAAAGTTAAATAATAATACATCTAATAAAATATTTTTATATATAAATTAATAGCTACATGTTAAATAAAAGAACAAAAATAAGGTACTTCAACATTAAAAAATTATGTTATAATTATATCTAAAAGTATTTTTTAGGGATTTCAAAGCAAATATTATCTTGATTTAAATAATATTGATGTTTTGACATTTAGTTAGAATTTTTTTGATTATAATGATTAAGATGTCATGAGTATGTTACTTTATCTCTTTTTAATGTTTCTACATAAATAAATAAAATGAGTTAAATCAATAATTTACAAATTATTGTGGAGGAATTTTAAAGATTTTATAAGAATTATGTACATATACCCATGCTCTTGAAAGACTATTTCTATTCATATTAATGTTCAATGAAGATAAAATTATAGTATTTGATTCTAGCATATCATGGTATCTTCTATGATATATATTTATGTATTTATTTCTAATAACACATCATACTAGTCCAACAATTCTAGACTTATATTCTTCATCCTGTGTTATACATATAGTTAGCTTCACAAATAAATGAATTTAAAAGTCAATTATATCTAAAATTAGATATTATGTTTAGTAATCTCCAACATCATTATCAACCATTTCTTGCACTATCTTACTTGTTACTATTTTTCTTCCTTTATTTACCTAATAACCTAACAAGATTATTTTTATAAGAAAAAGGCCTTATAATGTGTTTGTTGTTTATCTACTAATATAGTAATAAGATTCATCTTTTCAAAATATCGTTTTATCTAAAAATATTTAAAATAATTTTATTCACATGTAATTTTTAATTAAAAATTAGGAAAAAAACTTCAAAAATTAGCATAAATTTTGAAAAACTCTATAATATCATGGACATGGATGAAAAAAATTGTAACATATTGTTCAAAATTTTGATAAATTTACGATATGGATATCGATATGGGTAGAAATCCATTTCATCTAAAATATAAAAAAAAATACCATAATATCAATTTCGATATTTTTAGTTTGTTATTTTCTAAAATGTTTTCATTTGACAAAGATGTGTTTTATTTAATTTTTGGGTTAAATTAAAATTCTTTTTTGTATAATAATAGTAAATGATTGTTTATACTAATTATTTTTTAAATATGATGATGTAATTATTTTAAAGACTAACATGTATTTTATTTTTACCCTCACGTGTCAATGAATATTTTAATTGTAGATAATTAAAATTATGATTATTTGTAAAAATTTGACAATTTTTTTCTAAAAATAACCATAATCGATAAGACGTGAGGTAAAGATAATTATTGCAATATAAAAACCGTGGTTAACCGAAATCAAACATATACTAATATTATTTTTTATATATACATATAATTATATAAAAAAAATACATTTTTAATAATAAAACACACAATACTTGAAATAATTAGATTGAATTTTATTTTTTCTTACTTTTATATATTTTTATTTTACTTTAAATATGTGCTAAATAGTTAAAAATAAAAATTAATGTATAATATTTTAAATAATATAATAGAGTAAGAAATATTTTTAAATAAATGTTAAAAAATAAGAAGCGCAGTTAAACTGTGAGAAAATGCTATCGACTTATAACCAACGGTTAGTAAACGAATGTAAGTATTTAACAGATAACTCATTTTCATTAATTATGTTGTCAAAATTAGTTGTATTCTTTTTTATTCAAGAGACACAGCTCATTTTCATTTCAAGGAGGCTTTATTAAGATCTCATTAAACTTTAATTAGAGAATTTTTACAGGTTGGTTTTGTCTTAATCATGCTTTATACAAATAAAACTTTCAAAAATTATATAAAAAGAGCTCAAACTTATAATAATATTAATAGTATTTCAATAATATTGAATAAAATTTAATTAAATAGCATCAATATTAAACGAATCAAAATAGTCGTAAATTAATCTATTAGTATCCAATTGGACTACATTCAATATAAAATAATATGATATATATTTTTAATAGAAAAAATATATGAATTAAACATAAGAATTATTATTTTTATAATTATAAGTCTTAAATATGTTAATTTTTATGTTTTTCCTAAAACTTTTTGAATCCGGATAAAATATTTGTCACACTATATAAAACATTTTTTAAACAATTATAATCATACCTTATTTTATTTTTCGAAAAATCTAGGAGACGTTTTCCTTTTTTTTTTTTTTTTTATGTTTTGCATGCCTTTAAAAGTTAAACGCCATATTTTTTGAATTTTTATTATTACCAAATTAGAATCAAGGACATAGAATAGAAACCAATAAACTCTTGAAGAAATTGTAGGTTTCTTTAATTGAATTAAAGGGCAACTGACTACACTTTATTTGTAATAGCGTGGAAAACAGTAGTACTGGTCAATTTTGTCTTAAAATTTCCTTAAAATTTATTCAGACAAAAAAAAATTGTCTTAAAATTCATAATTTTTTAGAAAATGAAATAATCAATGGAGATGAAAGAGATTGAGAGAGAGGGTTGGTGCCTTGTGGGTGGAGAAAGTTGTAAAGTTAGAAGAAGAACTATGAGAATCATTTATTTATTTTGTTCATGTTTGGATGGTCTATAAACATCTTAATTGATACAATTCCATGGCATTGCCACTGAGTGAGCATGTATAGTATATTCCGTAAAGAAATACTAGCATATTTATTTCTTTATTTCTATCACTACCTATCTATTTAAGCACATATTAGAATTATTTTTGTTAACAAATTGATAATTATGATTCAAAAATGTGAGTAGAATAATTTTATCACTTATTAAATTAAACTATTAGGTGAATATTCACTAAATTCACATTATTAACAAGAAATTATTAATTACCTCTACACTCACCACTTTATTGAGTAGTTTTCTGTGTGATTTTATCTTTATATTTGTATATATTTTTTATTGGTTATTATAAATATGATGTATTATTAAATCATGTAAAATTCATAATAATTAATAAAAATTATAATTTATTTTCTTTTTAAAAATAGTTGTTGTCACATGGGTCAGCTGGAGCTTGAATAGTAGAGCTTTTTTTTTTCTTTCTTTTTCTCTATTTACAACTTGTCTATAATAACAATCAATGTGATAATTATTTATTAATAAAGTTAAGTAGATCTCTTTCTTTTTTAACATGACATTATGTAACACATAATTTATTGTTATACAACTAGCAGTAAATAGGTTTTTTTTAAGGTATATATATGATGTATATGCTTGGACAAATAAAAACTTTACACTTATGCACGTCAATGCAAAAGATAACCTGTCTACCGTGTATTACACGGTCGTTATAAATGCTACTGTGTATAATTACACCATATATTCCTATTTTCGACCCTTCCAAGAGGGAAACAAACACAAATCTTCAACATGTATGTGCTACCCTTTCTGTCACTCTCTACTATGAAAACGAAAAGAAGAGCTTTACCCAAAACATTGAGACGTCTAAAATGATGAATGTTAGTTCTGATATATATCATTTTCAGCAAACAGTTGACAATATTAGATAATAAAAAGTTTATTTTTACAAAATATGCATCTATGTTCTAATTCCCTTTTATCTGAATTTCATTTCACAAATGTGAAATAACAAGTAGTTTGAAACTTTACCATTAACGTTAAGTCTATCATTATCATTCATATATTGAGGTAATGACAAACAAAAGAGGGCTTTTGTGCTACAAATAGGCAACAGAGAGAAAAAAAGAAAGAAAGAGAGAAGCAGACTTTAAATGAAGTTATAGAGAGGCAGAATAAGAAGAGGTCAAACTGTTTGATAAAAGGTTTTCGTGAAAGTTCATCAAGTTGCCAACTCAATAAACTCTTTTAATATCTCATCTTCATGCAATTAATTCCAACATTGCAGCTTTAAGTTCTATATGAGAATTGGGTTTAATTCAAAGTTAAGTCTTGGGTTGGTACAAGACTCGAGGCTTGAGATTTGAGTTCAGTAGGAAGACAAACAGAGGAAGTATCGTATTCTAAGTCAGTTGAGGATAAAGATGGCTGATATTGGACAGCGGGTGATGGCAATACTTGTGATTGTTTTTCTTCTTTTTGCTTCTGTCTTTGTTTCAGCACAGGAATATTATAAAGAAACACAAGATTCAAGAAGCAGTTTTGAGACTCAAGAGGTTGAATCAAACAATGTGAAAAGAGTGGCAAACTCTTTGTGGCAACAAGGTCCATTGGCTTACAGGCATGTTTGGCCGGTAGGTTTTCTTGTTCATTCCCTAATTGATTTTGGTTGGACTTAAAAAATAATAATAAAAACAAAACAAAATTATTAGCTGTGTGCAACAACTTATCAGACAGAAGCTGCATAGTGTTTTTTGAAACTATTTAAAGTGCTAATACTAAGAAGGTGGATGAACAGGAAATGAGATTTGGATGGAGAATTGTGATTGGTACTATAATTGGATTCATAGGGGCAGCATTTGGGAGTGTGGGTGGAGTTGGTGGGGGTGGCATTTTTGTACCAATGCTCACTCTCATCATTGGTTTTGATCAGAAATCATCTGCAGCAGTATCAAAATGTAAATGCTCTCTCCAGTTTTTTTCTTCTTCCTTGAATCAGCACACAATTCAGGCCTTAAAATATCCCAAATTTGCTTGTACGCTAAAACCTCTACTTAAATTAATGTATAATGTGTAATTTTTAAGTGAGTAATAAATACCCTTACATAACTCATCTACAGTTCTGCAGCTAAAGCATGCAATTTTGAGCAAATTTTAACTCATCCAAAAAATTTACGATTTTGGGCCTCAGATCCAAAAAAAAGTATGATAATACACTTCACTTTTATATTGAAACAACTTGATGCAATTTTGAGGAATCACTATGTTTGGCTAGGTATGATATTGGGAGGAGCAGGTGCTACTGTCATGTACAATTTAAGACTAAGACATCCAACACTTGAGCTTCCCATCATTGACTATGACCTTGCACTCCTATTTCAACCAATGTTGATGCTAGGAATCAGTATTGGAGTTTCTTTTAATGTTCTTTTTCCTGACTGGATTATCACTGTATTGCTAATTGTTTTCTTCCTTGGTAAACAAACACTACCCTCATTTCCTACAATTCACTATTTTTCTCACACTTGAAGACTTCCTGATTTGATTTTCATGATCTGCAGCCACATCGAGCAAGTCGTTTCTCAAGGGAATCGAAACTTGGAAAAAGGAAACTAAAACTATAAAGGTTGTTTAGCTTTCTTGTATGTGATGTTGTTTGATTCTCTATCCACTTCTTTAACTCAATTTCTTCCTATGTGAACTTTCATTATTCAGGAGGCTAATAAACAACTGCAATTAGATGGTGAGTTAGAAGTTGGAACATATTTTAATTCACTTGTTGGCAGATTTTCTAGATTGTTCGATAACATGCTCTTTTATCTGTTCTTGCAAATGAAGAAGCTGGAAGCAATTCTATACCTAGAGAAATAAACAATCACTCTTTGAAAGAAATTCAGTCTAAAAGAGAAAAGGTATTAAATTATTGCAGCCTTACTTTGTTCAAGTACATGGTTTGAAAAGGGACTTAATTCTTTTTGTCCTTATCAGGTTTCTATTCTTCATAATGTGTACTGGAAAGAACTCACACTTCTTGTTGCTGTTTGGATCCTTGTACTTGTGCTTCAAATTTCTAAGGTTTTATTCACCATGAAGTTTATTTCTTTAATCAAGTCCTAGTCTTTTTAACATTCCTTCTGTCTTTCTTCATGGTATGAAACTGATATGACTTGATTCATCGGCGCAGAGTTACACAAGAACTTGTTCCATGCTGTATTGGATACTAAATCTCTTGCAGGTACATTTCATGCAAAGAAAACAAAGATGCAATTTGAGCTATAAGAACCAAGAGCCTAAAAAATGGAGCTTGATCATTATTTTTTAAATATTCAATGAGTTTCAGATTCCAGTGACAGTTGGAGTAACTTTGTATGAAGCAGTTAATTTGTACCTGGGAAGGAGAGTGATTGCATCAAAAGGAAATGAAGGAACAAAATATAGAGTTCTTAAGCTACTTCTATATTGTGCCTTGGGAATGATAGCTGGTATAGTTGGTGGACTGCTTGGTCTTGGTGGAGGATTCATATTAGGTCCTCTATTTTTGGAGCTTGGAGTTCCTCCTCAGGTGAATTATAAACATCTCTTTATAGGTTCGGATTGAAAGGTCGAGTTGTTATGTTTTATATCTAAAATGATAATAAAATTGTTGTAGGTTTCAAGTGCAACAGCCACATTTGCCATGACATTTTCTTCATCAATGTCTGTTATAGAGTTTTACTTCTTAAAACGGTTTCCAATTCCTTATGGTAACTTTCTTATATACTTTTTCAGTTTCTTCTACAAAGATGTAACTCAACCAATTATTCATGCTGGATTTTCAAAAATGATTGTCTTTCCTTTTTTGCTTGCAGCTTTGTACTTGTTTGCTGTGGCAGCTCTGGCTGCCCTGGTAGGGCAACATTTGGTGGGAAAGGTGATCAATGTGCTAGGAAGAGCGTCTTTGATCATCTTCATTTTGGCTTTGATAATCTTTTTAAGCGTAACATTACTAGGTTTGTATGATCTAAAATCTGCCTTCTTAGTTTTTATTATCATTTTTCAATCTTCTTGTTTAAATTAAATAATGGATGTCTTTTGTATCTTTGAACAGGTGGGTTTGGCATAGCAAACATGGTTAAAAAGATTGAGCGCAAGGAATATATGGGATTTGATAACATATGCTCGTATAAACCATAATCAATCAGCTTTCTACACCAGCTATATTATATCTTAGAGCCAAAAAGTTGGAATAAAAAAAAATTGGGATCCTAAAATGACATTTAGTAAAATGGTATATTATCTCTAAAAGTTGTTTCCAATTTTCTACGTTACTTTGTCTAATTTTATTAAAGATAGAACTGTTTTTGTTTTTAGGATAATTAATGTTTAATTTGATTATTAATTTAGAATGTAACATAAAGCATTTCGAATCTTCTTTCTTTCCACACCTCTAAAAATAAGCTAAATTGTTATATTTTTTTACGCATTTACACAATTATTTATAATTTTTTTATCATTTTATCTCATTTAAAAATCAAAAAAATTATTTATAATTTTATAAATTTTATTTTACTATTTATTATTATTTTGATTACAATGTTAAAACAATTGTGATAATTTAATATTCTTTCTATTAAATTCAATTTCTATTATTATTTCTATTTCATTACATTTAGATTTTACAAATTAAAAGTAATTTTAGTCACTTTAAACATTTTCAACATCTGGTAGTAATGATTAATAACCAACCTTGGAGGTATGCAATGAAGATTTATTATTAAAACAAATAAAGAACAAAGCCATGCCTACTGTCCCACAACTACAGATCCAACTATATGTACCATCAATCAGATAGTGTCATGTCAATATATTTAAACAATTATAATAAACTCTTCCATTTTTTTTAATATTTTTTTTAATAATATTTATCTCCTTTAATAATTGAGTATACCAAAAGAGACAATAATAATAAGAAGAAGAAGACAAGGACAAGAGTTGGAAAAAATGAGAAAAACAATATAGTTATAAAAGCATCATGAAGAGCAAGAGCCCTATGATCTGAAAGTCTACTTAGCTATGATATCAATTTCAAAATTACATTGACGTTGGCAAGGTAGCATTTTAGTGCTTTTATAGAGAAACCTTCACCAAGACATAGTGGACTGTGGTTTGACTACATAATTTTTTCTATCATTCTTCTCATAAATCATTAGCCCTTATATAAAATTCAGTATATTTTCCTATAATTCATCTTTTGCACCATTCTCTTTCGATCTCAAGTGCTTGTTGATAGATCCTGCCAAGTCCTTCAAGCTGGATTTTGTAGAAAGTTTAATCTGAAGAGTATAACAGGTTTATTGCATCAGATGACTAGCAATTACTAGTATATTATAATTTAAGAAATCTGAGCATTTAGTTACGAGTTACCGGATTTGTTTTATCACTGGCTGGGTAGTATAAAAGAGTTGGAAAATCATCTACCTGCATTACAATAGACCTTTCAAATAACTTTGTCTAAACATGAGCTGTGCTTGCGTTTAGTTCATTTAACATCCCACAAGAGGTTTGGTTATTTCACCAGTATCAAAAGCAACAAAATTGACTCGGAATTTTCGAACCACTTACTTGCAGCTTAGGATGCTCATTTCCAGAAGCATCAATTCTTGCAAAGACTAGATCATCAGATCCCTTGAAGTGCTTAGCCAATTTCTCAATATGTTTGGTTGTGGTCTCGCATGTAATACACCATGGTGCATGTACCTAGTTCATAAGAAAGGCAATAAGCTTTCCTATGTAAATAATTGAAACAATTTACCAACAGAAAAATTCTGCAATCCAAAGGCTCACCAATTCAGATATGAAAGAAGGAAAAGGAGAGAGAGAGAGAAGGACAAGCATTGCATGTATATGAAGCAGAACTTAATCATAACATCTAGAAAATGGATCTGTAATTCATGAAATAATGAGAAAAAGTTCCCCTCTATTTCTTGAAACAGAAGCTGCAGGAAATTGGGAGGGGTAAAAGATGCCCAAAATATAAGGATGATTGCACGTATTTAAACATATCATAGAACATGCAACAAATCACACCAAATTCAAGAGCGTAATCTAATGCAGACCATTTAAGACAAAAATACTGTTTGGTTCAGACTCAAAAGAATGGGATCTCAAATGTTTGCATGAACATAAACAAATGAAAGATAAGAGTGTGCATACCTCTAGAAGAACATTATTGAGACTCCTTAAAACCATTTCATCAAAAGTCTTTCCTACTATGATCTGGACAGCTGCATCGCTCTGCAATAGAAAAATCAGACAGTGGTAATGCTGCATTTTTGCAGCAAATGAAACAACACCAAAATAACCCAAAAGGAAGGCTTTTTATAATATCACATTTAAAATCTTATTGCAAGTACTAGTGCATTTCATGTAAATGACAAGAGAAGCATAAAGTTATGAAACCAGCATGTTTTTTATATATGTGAAAATAAACCTAATGAACATCTAGTTTTTCAATGGATACGATGAAAACATTAAGCAGGGACGCAGAGTTGCCATTTAGTGAATAAGCTGACAATTTGAAATAGCATGAACTGAATTCTTTTTTATTTGATTGATGAAACATTAACTGAATTCTTATGTGAATCTGATAGTCTAACTATTGTTCCATGATCATGACAGAAAAGTAGATAATCAAATTCTATTTCAATAAAGCAAAGGTTTCCATGAAAAATATGAAGGGCTCACATTATCTGGGATAGGCTGTGATTTGAAGTATGGTGACATACTACCGCGCAGAAGCCTAGAGCAGAAATCCTATAAAAGCCAACAACAAATACCACATTAACCACTTTGGGAAAGATTTTCCAAAAGGAAGAACAAAGTTACAAATCTTATGGATCAGAATCATTACTTCTATGTTGTTCGGGGTTGGATCTGCCTCAAGCAAAAACTTAGTGCTGACATTGTTATCAAAAGCAGTAACCTAGAAGGAACAGTTGGAAATGAGAACAATCCCATTACCAGGGCAAGAGTTAAAGAGAAAGCAAAGCGATTAAAACTTAATGGAAGCCACATAGATGATAACTAAATAGCTAACCACAGTGTTCTTTGATTCTTCAAGCCCAAACAAATTTAAAAAGGGCTTTGCAAGGTTTTCATCCAGAATGTCTATATATACGAACATAAGCTGCACATAAAGATAATATGATTAGGAAATTTATGCAAGTTATGTAACAGCTTGCAGAAGTAAAAGTTTTGCTCCAATTAGATACCTTTGACTTGAACTTTCTTGCAACATCTTGAAGAGGCTCTCGAAGTTTATTGAACTCATCTTCCTTAGCAAAAACAATAACCTGCAAAATGATGAAAAATAAGCCATCAAAACTAGAGAAATGTATAAGAATGCGACCATACCAATCATTTTCTTTGCAATCTGTAATTCGTGATAATTATATGAGTACAAATATTATAAATGATACAGTTAGAAAATCATATTAACCATCCTACTGATAAATGCAATGGCACAAATTATCATAATAAGGACACTTGAGTTCTAGAAAGAAACTAGTAACAGATGATCAATTTTATTGAATATTCATATTCTAGGAAGCATTCAGCCTGATTTTTCATTGTTTCTAAAAAGAGTTATACCAGAAAGTCGTGATATTATGAACTGGGGATGTAGTCGCTTATATTTTTGAGGTATTACAACGAACTGGAACAAAATTTAGTATACTTCAACAGTGGCAACAAATTTTAAGTACAAAAACTGTAACTGGAGCACATATTCAGCGAGGATGAATAACCAAATAATGCCTCAAATGCTTTGGAAAAAAATATTTTTATTTTCATTATTATGTTGATTGTAACTGAATTGATACAAAGATGATTAATGAAAACAGTATTAGTATAAAATACAAGTATTTATTTGCATCATGTGTTAATACTGAATTAGACTCTTAATTAATGATTAAGTTTTACTTCTGGAGGGCCAAGTCACAAATACATACAGAAGGACTTCTTTATCATTGTAACAGTAATTAGAACTGGTTTATGATTGTTAGTAAATGAATGTTGGTTTTGCCATATCTGTTATGCTCTTCTAAATCTCTAATCTTTTTTCCTTCCCATTATTTCTCTTCTAATTTTGCATCAGAGATATAATGCAAAAATTTATCTTTCTAGCCTCTATATTTTGTCAAGTGTTAATTCCCCATTAAAAATTTAAAACCAAGAAAGAAAGAAAGAAAAGAATAACATATTTTACACTTGGTATATTATTTTGTATACAACTATGCAGAATTGTTGAGGGGTATCCATATTTATACATGATCTTGTTTTTGCACTAATAAAATAAACTTCACAATAACATACAGAGACAACAGGAGCAAAAGAGTAAAACATGTAGACTTGGGAGAACGGGGGATAAATTGGAAGTATGACAACCTGAAGTTTAATAGGACAAGAATAAACTCTGACTTGATTGGTCTCAGTAAGTTTGGTGACTAGTGGAAACTTGTTATAGTCCAAAAACTGCAATAATTTCTCCATTTCAAAGGCCCCTTCTACAGAGCCAAAAAAAATGAATAAGTCAATGTCACTAAACTCAGGCTGATATATATTATTTTCAGGAGATACGAAACAATCAAGCCATGGAAAAAGTACAAGTCCAAAACACTTAAGAATTAAACTACCAATTGAATTTTACATAGCCTACAAGTATTTAACCAACAAAAGTTTAATAATGATATATCACATCAACCAATACTAGACATGAAACTTTCAATACTTTCTAAGGCATTGATCAAGCCTTTTGGAAAACAAAGCCAATAAATAAACAGTTACCAAGTTACGGACTCACCATATGCTGTGTATCTTTCAGGGTCACTTTTGACAATTCCGAAGAAAAGATTGGTAGGTTTTATGGTTGGGAAGAGAGTTTTGGCAGCTTCAATGGTGACCACCTCAACAAACTGGGTTTCATTGTCAGCAGCAGCTGCCTTCACAAATTCTCCGTAATCATGCCCCTGGTGAAGTCAAATGATTTATATACGAGTCTGCTAGTAAATAACAGAACAATGAAACTTTTTTTGTCATTAATGAGTTCTAAATAGATTTTCAGCAATGGAACTTGAAGGACCAAATAGGTTCATAACATAGAAGAAACACTAAGCAAACTCATTAGATTGGATGTGAAATCTGATCCACTTCTATATTATTTGCTTACATCATTTTTTCAGGGGGTGCACTATAGAAGCAACCATGGAGAGATGAAATTATATTAAAAACAACCACACCCTTTCTCAACGACTATTACATCTCATGTGGTCAAGTCTTCCCTTTTAATACATGTCTCATGGAGTTTTTGGTTTGTATATAGGGCATAGGGGACATTGATCAGTTAAGAATTGGGATTTGCCTCATGCATGAATTTCATCCCATTTTTTCTAGCAAAACTATACTTGTATGAGCTATGAGCTGCACAATTACAATTGACTCCACATGTTGCCAAGATACTGCACTCCATCTCAATAGGGTGTCATCATAACAGAATATATTAGAAATGGCAATGGATGATATGAGCAATCAAATTTATCACATAGACAAGAAGTTCATATCACAAACAATTACTAACAGTATGGAATCCCCTTAAGTTCCCTCATATTTCATGTTTCCACATGTTATCTACAGCTTGTTGCCCAATATATCTAGTACAACCTGGTTCAAAATATGTACACACTTTCTCTAAAACCAAGAAAACAAGTTCACCTAATAGAAAAACTAACAAACAATTTAATCATCAAAGCATTCCTAATTTGAAATCAGGTTTGAAGAATATTTCACTACATACCAAGCAAAATTCATCAAGCACTATAAGTTACATACCGCAAAATTTTCAAATAAACCAATAGCAAATGTACGGTATTTCTTAAGAAATTCTTCCGCCTCCTTCACTGAGTTGATTCTAATAACAGGTGCACCTATCTTTTTCCTTGCCCATATCACTATTTCTTCCCTGAAACAAATTTATATGTATTTTCATATTCAAATTAAACAGAAACTTAAATTGTCAGATGTACGATTAAACAGAACAACACAGCACACGGGAGAAACATTTAAATAAGTTTCTACATCTAGGACAAAAACCATTATGATTCTCTAACGCTACATAATAAATTACTTGATCTGCATAGCATATGCCAGGAGGAAAAGAACAAGGTCATAGAGATTAAGAAAATAAGCCAAGACAAATTAGTCAAGCGCAAGTATGTTTACTAGTCAATAATAATTTTGACAAGGTATGTGACCACTTACGCAGAAAATCCACCAGTATAGACTTGAGAAGTGCCATTGACAAACAGAAGCAGAGTAGGAAAACCTTTAATCTCAAGAAGAGAAGCCGCTTTGGGATAACGCTCAGCATCGAGCTTCGCCATCAAAAGGGTACTCCCCAAATCCCTTAATAAAGTTGCAGCCTCAGCAAATTGAGGCATAAGTTCAGCACTCCTTGGGCACCAAGGGGCATAACCCAGAACCAAAACGAACTCATTCTCATCTATGGTCTCTTTGGTATTATCACTATTAAGTTCAAGCACAATTCTTTGGGCTTTGCTTAAGACCTCTGCTTCAGATGATCTCACATTGCTTCCTCCTCCTTGCTGTTCTTCTCGTTCAACTTCCTCATCCAACGCTAAGAGTTCTTCAATACCCTCCGAATCCTCGTCATTGCCTTCGTTTGTGGTGGGCTCGGAAGCCAAAATGGAAGTGAAAAATCCCATTAATAGGAGAAGGGTGAGTGTAAAATAGATGGATTTGGAAGTGGGTTTTGCTTTAAACATGATGGTGACCTCTAAATGATCGTAATTTCTAAGCTTTTGATGAAGAAAGTGAAGTAGCTGTGGAACCTAAATGAGATATGTTCGCCAAGATCTGTATGGATTTAAGGAACCTTCCGATAAGTTTCTATATAAAAGATACCGTAGGAACCGGAAGCACTTCACATTTGACTACTATTGATTGCCTTGATTGATGTTGTAGTCTTAAAGTTTTGGTGGTTTTTCGTTCATCAGAATCAGAATTGGAGAATAAAATAGAACAAAAAGAAAAAAAAATTATTTGATTTAATCGACAGAATAAAAAAAAAATCAGTATTACGTTATTTTATTTGTTATTAGAAAGAAAAAAATTATAAATTACCTTAATATCTTTATAAATTATAAAATTATAAAATTTAAATAATATCATTTAATTACTATTTTTTCATCATACAAAATACATTATTAAAATAATTATTACTTTAAAAAATATATTATTAAAATTATTATTTTTTTAAATAAGATTTTGAGGTTTGTGATTTGAGATTTGTGATTTAAGGTTTAGTGTTTAGTGTTTAGGGTTTAGGGATTTAGGATTTATAGTTTAGAGTTTAAGGTTATATTTGTGGGTTAATGTTTAGGATTAAAATTATTATTTTTCTAAATAAGGTTTAGAATTTTAAGATTTGAGATTTTGGATTTAGGGTTTAGGATTTGAGATTTGGGGTTTAGGGTTTAGGGATTAGGGTTTAAGGTTTAGGGATTTGAGATTTAGAGTTTTAGGATTTAGGGTTTTGGGTTTTGGGATTTAGGTTTTAGGGTTTTGGATTTTGAGATTTGGGGTTTAGGGTTTAGTGTTTTGAGATTTGGGGTTTAATGTTTTGGGATTTAGGGTTTAGAGTTTTGGGATTTGTGGTTTAAGATTTTGGGTTTTGGGATTTGTGATTTTGGGTTTAGGGTTTTAAGATTTAAGATTTTAGGTTTTGGATTTTATGATTTGAGATTTGAGTTTAGTATTATATTTGGGATGAGATAAAAATAGAAGAAAAAAAGTTGAGATGAGAATGAAACCATGATTCCTAAAGGAAAAAAATTAATTATAATTCATTCTTCTTTAATAATCGATTTCATTTCTGATTACTTTTTCAACTCAACCAAACACATAAATGTAAGTAATCAATTTTGATTTTTTTCTATTAACTTCAATCAAACATAGTATTATTTTTTAAAAAAAATTACATAAAACATATAAACTTATAATTTATATTATTTTTTATTATAAAAATATACAAGTTAAATTAAAATATTATTTTTTAATTATAAATTTTTTAAGTAAAAATTGACATCTTATTTATACATGACATAAATTGTAATTATCCATAGAATTTGAACAATTTTTTCTTAAAAAAACTATAACCTATTTTAATATGAGATAATATGTTTATTGTAATACCAAAATCATAATAAATTGAAATTGAAATTACATTAATATATGTAATTTTTATATTTTTTTCTCCATTGAATTATAAGTTTCAATAGATATTTTTTTATACTATTTATATAAATTTAATATTCTTTAAATCTATCAAAAATTAAACATTTTATCTCAATTAATATTTTATTACATTTCCAACTCAGTCAATCTAATTTATGAAAAATAAGGATTGAATGAATATTTGAATCCAGAAAATTGCAAGAAATGTAAATAACCATAAAAGAATGTAACACAAGAAAGAATTTAAGTGATGTGATCTCTAAAAATTAAAGGCATAATCCATTAAAAAGATAAAAATATATCCACTCTAAAAAATGTATGTATAATGAACAATAGTAGCACAAAAGAAGATTAATAAAAACCCTGACACACAAGTTCTTGAACTCAAACACAAATCGGAATATCAGGAACCTCACAGAGAAGAGGAGAATAAGAGATAGCTCAGGCAGCGCACAAAGAGAACAAATGGGAGAGAGTTTGAGAGCAAACACATCAGCACTAATGTACATGGGTCTTGAATCCTAAAAAAGAACAAACCAGCCCATTAAAAAAGTACAATTCCAAAGAGCATAAATGAAATGCAATTAATCATTTATAATACACATTCAAACGATACATGTGTATCAAATTCTAAGTCCATTAAACATGCACCCTACATCTCCTAAATACCCCAAACATCATAGTAATATTTTAACATATTTAAAAAAAAATACTTAAAATGATATTTTTAAAACTTATAACAATAAAAATAACACCTAATAAAATTAAATAATATCAAATTGAATGGAACTTAACATAAAGAGATTTAAATGACCATATAACTTGATATCAATCTCAGTATAAAATCATAAAATAAACTTTTGTTCATATATATATATATATATTAGTTGAACAAAAAACATATTATTTTCATGATTATAAGTTTTAATATATCATTTTTTTCAATAGAATCCACTTTAAGATATAAATTTATTCATTAATAATTCTAAACTACGGTGAAACTCGAAATCACATCAAAAAAGATATTAAATACCACATTTATCATCAAACTATTGAGGTGATAGGCAACCCAATCATTATTTAAAAGATAAAAAAATTAAAATAATATTACATCAAAATATGATAATAAATTATAGAAGAATTAAAAAAAAACTCTTGCTCTCAATAAAAAATAAATATTAAATAATATTTCACATTATCTCTTTTCTTCGTGTATATTTTTTACATTTTTTTTCTTTATTTTATTAATTATACTTTTTTTTGTTCAAAGAGTTGCAATAGTTGCTTAAATTAGTTTATTTAGATAGTTAGTCTTATTGTTTAGGAATAACTTTTGTATCATGTTGTTTTTGAGAAAATGGGCGAGAAATGACAAAATTAATTATTTAGTATTTTTAATAAACTTATCACATGATTTTATTTATTAGTAGGAGTTAGAATTATCATTTTAATCACTATTTTCACTATTTAACGATAATTCCAACATAACATTTTAGCATGTTTTTCTCTTTTTTTTTTAGTTTTAATATGTATTTTAAGAGAAAATATTATATATAACATATTGTATGTTACTTATTGTTATCAATTGTTAATCTCATATACTTTTAATATATATTTTTATAAAAATAAAGAATTAAGATAACTATGCTTCATCACTTTTATTGCAAAATTATCTCCTCCTTTTTATTTTTTTCAACAAAAAAAAAATTGATGTAGCATTCATTATGTACGGAATAAAATATCTATTTATGCAACGATGGCCAGTTTCATACTTGAAACACCTCCTTTTTCCTAAATAAAAAATGAGTGACGAAAGTACTAGCTAATAAATAGTACTTCAACAAAACTTCTCTTCCCTTTCTTCGTATCCCTTTTTTCTCCATTGAATTATCAAAAGAAAACAACAATAATCTTTAAAAGTGTAGTAGATTCGATCCCATCCAATCTGTAAGCCTCCATCATCCCGTCATCTAATGAGCTATCGATCTAGTTCGATATGATTTTTTAGAATCTGAAAGCTGTTTTTTGCTCCCAGACCTTTGATGAATTGCTACTGAGACTTCAAGTATACTTATTCATTGCGTCATACTACACTTCATTTTCGAAGTTGGCATCATCCAAGTTTTAGATGACAAAATGATAGTGCAGTACAACTGTGGTCCAACTTCCTGCTTCTATAGAATCATAACATGGAGAACACAGATCAAAATTTGATATCTCTTGATCTGGATTACCCAATTTGGGATGCTAGCATTTTTCTTATTCATTACAACGGCAGGTAAATAAGAATTTGAAGTTCCAAGAAATAACTTGAGGATCTGAATTAAAGGTACATTATTAACAAGCAGTTCCATCCAGATATGATGATCAATATTTGAAAACAGTATTGATCTTAAAGCAGCATAAATGGTTAATGGTTGCAGACAAGATGAAGCTCGAATGATCTTGTATTGGCACACTTAACAGCACTATGATAATCAAAGCACTGGAGTTAATAGTGGCTTGTTCAAAAAGTGGGCCTCCAAGTTACCAATCACAAGGTCAGCCATAGCCATGCGAGTTTCCACGGTGCCACTTCCTACATGAGGCAAAAGGACTACGTTTTCAAGTCCAAACAACTGCTCTGGTACTTCAGGTTCTTTCTCAAAGACATCTAGACCTGCACCACCTAAACGGCCTTCCACCAATGCAGATACCAGCTCAGGTTCATCAACATGTGGACCCCTTCCAATGTTAATGAGAACACCTTTTGGACCCAAAGCATTAATGACTTCACGGTTGACAATGTGGCGGGTCTCTTCAGTTAAGGGACAAGCAACTACCAAAATATGGCAGCTGGAGGCCAGTTCTACAACACTTGGATAGTATTTGTATTTCAATTCTGGTTTTTCTGATCTTGAGTAGTAACATATGGGACAATCAAATGCTTCAGCCCTCTTTGCAATTGCTTTCCCAATCCTTCCCAAACCAATGATGCCTACCGTTTTTCCACTAAACTGAAAGATACAAAAATTTAATATGAAGGGGAACAATTTACTTGCAGAGGAAAACATTAGGAAAAAAAGAAAAATTCAGAAAGAGCTAACCAGGAAAAATCTAATAAAGAACCTTTTCACATCTGGCTAGGGTTCGTACCCTATATTCTTTTAGTTATCACGCAATTTAACAGCATATAAGATGGTAGAGTTTTCCGGCTAAAGTAATAAAGATAAGAGACAAATAACAAATAGAAGAAGTAGAAAACTAATAACTACACCATATAGCTCTCATCATAGACCATGCCAGAGCAGGAAATTCCCGAGACTATCTTGATACAAAACATGACACATACTTGAAGCATCCCAAAAGCACAAATACTCCTATGCAGATAAAGTAAAAGGAAACAATTAACAATAAGAACCATCACATTTTTCAAAAAGCAAGAGATTGTACAAAGGGCATGTTTACTAATTCGTAATGAAATTTGAAAGAAATCATAAAAAGAATGAATCGGAAGTTAAGAGAATTGGAAAGAAGAATAATCAAAATTAAATTGCTTTTGATTGTGTTTACTTATAATATTTTCCAATCATAATAAAAATAATTTTTTTACAAAAATATCTTGTAAATATAATAATTATTATTTTTAAAAATGTTAATTTTGGGAAGATAAGCTTTGTATTTTTCTGCTAAAATTTAATTTCGGACCTTCCTAGCGGAATCAAGTTTCTTGAAATCAGTAACTTGATTACAACATTTGTGTGGGGCCTTAATTCCTTAAATTCTTATTTTATAAGTATACAAATAAAGGGAATCATTATGGGTAATATAATTCCCTTTCCTGATAAGTAAACATGCTCAAATTATGTAGATTTTGCATTTGCTAATGTTTTGCATTCCCCTAGTTTAAGTAATCAAGTAACCATCAATTCTAATTACATGATGATCAGGATTTTCTTTTCCCAAACCAAATCTGGATATGCATCACTAAGAAATGAAATTCATCATTAACTTGACACGTCATAACCAAGGTCAAGAAACGTTATTGTTCAGCTCTTAGGGCACTGCATAATGAGAAGCGACGTAAAGAACTTTTCTTCACCAACTTATATGCAATATTACCAAATCTGTAAACTCCAAAAAGGGAAAATATACATTAAGAATGACAATAGAGAGTTGGATGTTACTATGTACTCTAAAACAAGAAACCAAACAAAAGCCATGCTCACAAACATACCTCTTTATAGGAAAGCTACTTCTTTGGTGGGCTCTGCTAACAAGAATTTAATCAAATTACCAGCATTAACTAGCATTCCAACCCTTTCCGGGATCACTACAACTGCATCCCTTACCCTTCAACAGTCTCAAATAAAGTATGAGAGTAATTGAGAGAATGACACCTTGACCCAAACAAAGTCTTTATTGACCACCTATTTATATATCGACAAGCTTTCTGTAGCGGGATTTCCACAACAATTTTCTATTTTACGACTTGTACGATCAAACAAACTTTTCCTAACAAAAATTATGAAAATTAGGTAGAACATAAGCGGAGGTAAAAAAAAAAGTTATGTTTGGTTAGTAGAATAAAAATAGGTAAGATAATAGAAATGAAATTCAATGAAAACAATATTATTATTATCATGTTTGATTAAAGAGTGGAATCAAAACAATTATAAATATTAAAATAAAATTTATAAAATTATAAATCAGATAAAATTGGAAAATAAGAAATTTTTGATTTTTAAATGAAATAATATGATAGAAATAATAAATAATTATACGATGCGAGAAAATTAAAACATTCTAACTAATTATTAAGGAAAATGTGGGAAGAATTAGCATTTTTGATACCATTAGAATGTTTTGCGTTCAATTTCAAATCAACAGCAAAACAAATATTGAAATACCAAGAATCAATACATTATCATTTTCAACCAAATATAACCAAAATGTCCAAGTGGTCCATAATTGGAGTTATTTTGACCACTAATTCAATTATTCAAACAAATCCAGTACCAAAGCAAAAGAGTTACAATCAAAGCAAATTGAGACGGAAAAAACCAAACCAAACCAACCTTAGTGGTCAATTTGTAGTCTCCCTTCTTCCACTTGCCACTCCTGACATACCGATCACTCTCGCACAACCTCCTCAGCACCGCGATCATCAAACCTATTGCCAGGTCTGCCACGTCTTCGGTCAACACATCCGGTGTGTTAGTAACCCGAATTCCCTTTTCTCTGCACTTGTTCAAATCAACCTTATCGAGCCCCACACTGAAGCTAGAAATGATCTCCAATTTGGGTAAGGCATCGATCATCTCGGCGTCGGCTCCAGCCGTGGCGTTTCCGACCACAGCGCGGATGGAGTTAGAGTGGTCTCTGAGGAAATGGGTCTTCTGGGGGAGGGTCCAGAGCTTGAAAAGGTTGAAACGCTTGTCGAGCTCTTGTTCGAGGTAGGTGTTCATTGGGACAGTCATGAGAACGCCGATGGAGTCCATGAAGGGTAGAGAGAAGCTTTAGGGTTAGAGATTAGGGCTTTTGGGGGGACTGGAAAGCTTTGTGGTGTCCGATGGGTTTGTCTCTGTCACAATCACGGTCTTCCAATGAACTAGAATGCTTCCGTGGAAATGTTGGGTTTGGACTACTCTTTTTTTTTTTTTTTTTTTTTTTTAATAAGATTGGGTTTGGTCTGTTGTTTAAACGAAGATGTTGCTGAAGCCTCTATATTCTGTATTTGTGAGTAGAAATGTGCACCAACTAGGCAACGGCGTTTACATGGGTGAGGGCATAAGAGGAATTGAGCGTTAACAAAAATTAATCTGAAGTAAAATGAAAATTAATTCAAACATATAACTTAAAAAATATAAAGAAATAAGAAATTAGTTTTTTATCAGCTAATAAAATACCAAAAAAATAAAAATAAAGTTGTATAAGGAAAATAAAAAATTCTATTGAATTAGAATTAAAAAATTTATATACATGTAATGTAATTGTAAGTATGTAACTAACTATAATTATGATTTTTTTGGTTTAACTAGACATGGCCCACCCACCTGTATTGTAGTCTGTATCAAAATAATCAATTATCATTTTTTTTAAGTGAATAACACCAAATTAACGAAAAAATCTGACATATAATGCATTTGTAGATTGAAAAAAACGAGTTATTATTTTAATAATAATAATAATAATAATTTATTATAAGAATTTTGTATTTTTCAGTATTTTTACTTTATTAAATTTTTTATAATTTTTTTATATTTTAAAAAGTTTTCATTATATGTTTATAATATAAAATATTTCTATTCAATACATATAATATTTAAAAATAATAATTTAATTTTTTAACAATAAAAAATAAAATATATATTTTAAATTATTTGACATAAATAATTTTCATTTTATGCTTAATTTAATTTAATTTTTTATAAAAACAAATAAAAAAATTATTTTAAATTATTTAAACATGAATAATTTTTTATTTTATCCTTAAATTTTACCTTTTCCTCTTCTTACTCTAACTAACAAAATTCGGAAGGCAAAAACGCCCTTAAATTTGTCATATTTATTGTCATAGAAAATAAATATAATTAAGGAATATAAATTAGCATTCAATTAATACTATGCACTTTAGTTAATTTTTGCTTATGTATACCCTTGGAGGTTTTTTTTTTTTTCTTTTCTAAGCTCGGGTGTTCATTTTTATTTCAGATCCGACTTCCAAAAGTGGAAGGAAGAACATGTATTTGCTAACTTCTTTTTACTTTTCTTTTTCTTTCCCCACTTTCTTTCTTTGTATCTATCGTTAATAGTTAGATTTTTACTAACATGATTAGTTATATATAATAGTGTAAAAAGATAAAAGATTGTTTTGGAGTGAATAGTTCAAAATGAGTATTTTTTAATATTATTGTTAAAAAATGATCAAATCGAATTTTTTTAAACATTATGAGTAATAAATGAAGTTTTTTTATATAATGAGTATTAAATAAGAATTTTTTTAAAACATGATCAATTTATAAAAAATTAATAAAATATGTGTATTGCAAAATACTAAACCCTCTAATACATCATGGCATAAAAAAATACTAAATTTTAATAACTTCGTGGAGACCTTTTGCACCCCTTACCCTTATTTCAAGTCCTTGTTAATTCTTAACTATAAATATAATGCCTTTAAGATTCCCAAGGTGTAGTTTAAGTATTTTAAGGAGCTAATTTATTCATATCATTAAGATATTTTAGTCATTTTGATTTTATAATGAACATTTAGGTTTTTTTTTTGTTTGTAAAAATGAGACATTTTTGGCACCTTTAAATAGTAAAGCATTATTTTACCAATAAAAATTCTAACTTGATAATAAAGTGAAAATGGAGGCAAATGTATCAATTTATTTTTATAAAGTTTATAAATGTTGGAGATATTTATGAACAAAATATCTAATTATAATTTAGTTTTAGGTGAATCTTTTAAGAATATTTTTCAAGTCAGAGAAAATATCGAGCTCTAAACGAATACATCTTAGGTATATCTTTATTCTTATGCATGTTAGATTTCATATTAGACTTTTGTATATTGGTTAGTAGATCGATCAAGTAATGCTTGGATTAATCGAGGTAAGTATTGATCAAGAATCGATCTCCTTTTATTAAAAAAAATCCTTGAATTAATCTTTATGATCGATCGAAGTTTAATGTTCAATCGATCGAGGATTAGATCGATTGAGAATCATTCTCATTTGATCTACCTTATCTCAGGTTTTATTTTTAATACCCCAGATCGAGTGAGATTTAGCTAGATCGATCGAAAAGGGTTTCAATCGATCAATCTTTTGGTTTGATCGATTGAGCTCGACTTAGATCAATCGAACAACGAGGGTTTAAACTTTAAACTTAATTTTTGCTCTAAATTATTTTATTACTATATTGTTCTCATGATTTAAAGCTTTTTTTTTTTGCTACAAGAGATGGCAAGATTTTGGTTACATGCAAAGGACATTCCCAAAAACATTTTGGCTAAAGATACAAGTACTTCATGCTACATAGTGATCTATGTCTACCTAGGCCCAGGTACAAACCAAACTTTCTATGAATTATGGAAAGAAAAGAAACTTAATCTTAAACATCTATATGTGTTTGGAAGTAAATGTTACATCCTTAAAGATTGTGAGAATCTAGGTAAATTTGATTCTAGAAAAATGAAGGTATCTTCCTAGATTACTCATTAACAAGTCTTGTTTTTAAAATGTTCAACTTGAGATCTAATACTATGAGAGAGTCCAATAATGTTGTTGTAGATGATGCAGGTACTAATACTCCATTTATTGATGATAAAATGAATGTCTAAGCACATGCTTGCCAACTGAGGGATAGAATGATGAAGCACCTAACACTGAAAAGGTAGAAAATGAGCTAGATGAAGAGTAAACCTTGGATGATGAGAACATCATGCACAATACTCAAATTTAAAGGCCAATAGATAATGCCAAAAACGACCCAATTGAAAACATCATTAGTGATCCAAATGTGAGCATGGTAACAATAACTCATTGTTTTTATGTTTCTCAAATAGAATAAAAAATGCTAATGAAGCATTAAAAGATGAATTCTAGATAAATATTATGCAGGATGAGCTAGCTCAATTCACTAGGAATGATGTTTGGACATTAGTACTTAGACATAATGACAAAAATATCATAGGAACTAAATAAGTGTTTAAAAATAAATATGATGAATATGATGTTGTGATTACAAACAATACTATACTAGTTTGCTTTATGTAAGTTAAACTTTTTCAAATAGATGTTAAGTCTTCTTTCCTAAATGGTTTACTTAGTAAAGAAGTCTATGTTGAACAACTAAAAGGTTTTGTTGACTCATAATTTTCAAAGTATGTTTATAAATTCAATAAGGCCCTTTACGGTTTGAAACAAGCTCCTAGAGCTTAGTATTAGAGACTTATAACTTACCTATTGGACAAAGGATTTGTTCGAGGGAAAGTTGAAAAAAACTCTTTTTATTAAAAGGACCAAATGATTATATTCAGAGATCCAATATATATTGATGACATAGTTTTTGGGTCAATTCCAATTCTCTTGTCAAAGATTTTGTGAACATAATGTTTAGTGAACTTGAAATGTCTATGATGGGTAAGCTCACATATTTTCTTGATTTTTAAATAAAATAACTAAATGATATATTTATTTCTCAAATCAAATATGATTATAATTTAATTAAGAAGTGTAAACTTGAGACAATTAAACATTTAAGAATTCCTATAAGTACAAGTGTCAAAATTTCATTGGAAAAGTAAGATAAGATCATTGATCAAATATTATATAGAAGCATGATAGAAAGCTTATTGTACTTCACATCAAGTAGACCTGATATTTTTTTAGTGTTAGTGTTTACACATGTTGAACATGTCAAAAGAATAATTAGGTATGTCTTTAGAACTAAAAACTTTTGTATTTGATTTACTAATGATACTATCTGTAAAATTAGTGGATACATAAATGCAGATTGGGAAAAAAATCAGGATGTAAGAAAAAACACTTCAGGTGGTTGTTCCATATTGACAACAATCTTGTATCTTAACACAAGAAAAAACAAAACTCTATCTCATTATCCATTGCAAAAGCAAAATACATTGCTTCTTGTAGCTCATGCACATAACTTCTGTGAATAAAGAACATGCTTAAGGAATATGGCTTTGAACATGGTATTATTCCCCTTTATTGTGATAATACTGGTACTATATGTATCTCTAAAAATTCTGTTATGCATTATTGAACAAAATATATAGACATTATGTATCATTTTATTAGGAATTAGTATAAAATATATATTATCCCTGGAATTTATACCCATTAAAAGGAAATTAACTCATTTATTCACTAAGGTACTTGAATTACTAAGAAGTGCTTTAAAAATTTGCACTATTGATTAAGTTCTCTTTAGCAATTTTTTTTTATTTTTGTTTTGATTATTTGTTCGATTGTTTCTCAAAAATAAAAAATAAAATAAGTGAGAAGTAGATATGCTTTAACATTGATATGAACATTACATACTATTTTTATATATATTGACTGTGAATTATGTAAATAGATATTTTGACTTGTACATTTACATATTCATGTTTGGTGATCAATGTCAATATGGATCTACTCACACACTCACTGAACACACATATGTGTCATACTTGAAATTTAGGATTGATTATGTGAGATTTTAAGGCTTAAGATAATCTTGACTAACAAATTGTGTTTTAAGCTCTATTTTTCATCTTATAAAATACTACTATAGAGATCTAACTAGTTTTGACAGGATTAATTAGCTACATTTAATCTTATAACTTCTTGGACCATGATCACGAAATAAAATAAACTCATAAATGATATTGCTGCACCCTATGTTCCTGGAGATTTTTACTAGGTAGAAGTTAGAACTTTCAATTATCTTGTGAAGAGTTCCAACACACTTTCTATGTAAGGATTGACTTTTATAAGTATACTTTTATAATAATTTAAAGACAAAGTTTTTGCTTGCGTGGATGTTTTTATTTATAAATTTATTTGGTGACACATTTAACAAATCTCCACCTTGGCTCAAAACAGAAAACAAGTTCTTCAAATATGAAATTCCTCAAATTACCAAATAATCGTCGTCTAAAGCCCCAAAGGGCGATCATCTTTTGCAAATACCAATCAATTCCAAGAAATGCTTAAACTTATTAAATGAAATTGGTTTGGTTAACATATTAGCTGGATATTTTACAGTGACTATCTTATTGACAACAATAGCACCCTGAGAGACAATGTCACGAACAAAGTGATATCTGACATCAATATGTTTGGTTCTTTCATGATACATAGAATTCTTGGTCAAGGTTATCGCACTTTGACTATCACAAAATACAAGAAAAGTATCCTACTGTAAACCCAAGTCACAAACCAAACCTCTAAGCCAAATGACTTCTTTCACTACTTCTACTACTGCCATATATTCTGCCTCTATCGTAGACAAAGCAACCGTAGACTGTAAAGTGGTCTTCCAACTAATAGCACAATGAGAAAGAGTGAAGACATAACTTGTCAGAGATCTTCTTCTATCCAAATCACCAGCATAATCGGAGTCCACATAACCAATAACACTGCAACTAGTATTAGAACTTCCATCATATACCAAACCAAAATTAGATATGCCTCTTAAATACCGAAGTATCCATTTCACTACTTGCCAATGACCCTTGCCAGGATTACCCATATATCTGTTGACAACACTAACTGCATGTGAAATGTCTGGACGAGTACAAACCATAGCGTACATCAAACTACCAACGACACTAGCATATGGAACTTGAGACATGTATCGCTCTTTTTCTTCGGACTGTGGTGACAAATCCAAAGAAAGCCTGAAATGTATAATTAACAGCGTACTCACAAGTTTAGACTCTTTTATACCAAAGTGTTCAAGAACTTTTTTAATATAACTTTTCTGAGTCAAATAAAGCTTGCCCGCTTGCCTATCCCTGTAAATTTCCATGCCCAAAATTTTCTTCGTTGTACCCAAATATTTCATCTCAAACTCCCCACTAAGTTGAGACTTTAATTTCTAAATCTCAGACTTATTCTTATAAGCAATAAACATGTCATCAATATAAAGCAACAAATAGACAGATGAACCATCATGGAATCTTTTATGATAAACACAACTATCATAATCACTCCTAAAGTAACTATGATCAATCATAAAAGAATCAAACTGCTTATACCACTGCCTAAGAGATTGCTTCAACCCATATAAAAAAAATTCAATAAACAAATATGATCTTCCTTACTTGGAACAACAAACTCATCTGGTTGATACATATATATTTGTTCCTCAAGCTCATCATGTAAGAATGATATCTTGACATCAAATTGTTTTAATTCCATATCAAACAATGCAACCATAGCAAGCAACACATGAATATAGCTATGTTTCAAAATAGGTGAAAATACTTCATTGAAGTCAATACCTTTCTTTTGACCATAGCCTTTTGCAACAACATGTGCCTTGAACCTAGCTACTTCAACCTCATGTATACCTTCTTTTTTCTTGAAGACCTATTTGTTTCCAATAATCTTCTGGCCCTTAGGAAGTTTCACCAATTCGCAAGTATGATTCTTATGAAGTGATTCAATCTCCTCATTCATAGAAACCAGCCACAGAACAGACTCATCACAAGTGACAACTTCATGATAACTAGAAGGTTCATGCACCTCAATAGAATTTTCCATAGACAATGCAAAATAAACTAAGTCTGCATCTGCGTACCTCTGAAAGCATCGAATCTCTCTTATTCCTTTACCTTTAGCAATACTATATGGTTGCTTATATTTCTTTTCTACTACATTATGAGAAGAATCATCTATCTCATCCACATATGACTGATCTGAAGTGCCCTCTTGCACCTGACTAGGAGCTCCACTTGCTCACTAATTTTGTGGTCTTTATCTGCAACAATAGATTCATTTTTCTTTTCCAACATGAAAAACTCATCAAACTTAACATCTCTACTAATAAAAAATTTAGATGATTTGGGTTCAATACAACATAATCTATAACCCTTCATCCCAGAAGGATACCCAAAAATATGCATTTTAATGCCCTAGGCTCAAGTTTACCATTATTAACATGAGCATAAGTAGAAAAACCAAAAAAATTCAAATAAAAATAATTAGTAGGAGTACCAAATAATACCTCAAACGGATTCTTCAACTCAATTGCAGTTGATGGAGATCGATTCACCAAATAGCAGGCATGATTACAAGCTTCAACCCAAAAGGATTTGTCCAAGTCAGCTTGAAAGAGCATACAATGAGCTCTTTCTAAGAGAGTCATATTCATATGTTTTGCTACTCCATTTTCTCTGTGGTGTATGACGCACAATGTGGTGTCTCACTATGACATTTCTTTCACAAAACTCATTAAACTGATTATCACAAAATTCCAAACCATTATTAGTTCTCAAATGCTTGATTTTCTTGCCTGTTTGATTTTCTATACAAGCCTTGAATTTTACAAATTTGAGAACGCATCATTCTTGTTTTTCAAAAAATACACCCAAACATGACGGAAGAAGTCATCATTAAAAGTCAACATATACCAGGTACCACCCTTAGACACAACACGAGAAAGACCCCAAAGATCTAAATGAATATAATCAATAGTACCTTTCATTTTGTGGATGGTTGTACTAAACTTGACTCTACGATGCTTTCCATAGACACAATGCCCACATAAATCAAGCTTTCTAGTTTTCTAACCACCAAGAAAATCCCACTTGCTCAAAATTGACATCCCTGCCTCACTCATATGCCCAAGTTGCATATGCCATAATCAAATAGTATCTGAATCTTGATATGATGAGGATGAAACTAAAACACTACCAATAACAGTGCTACCTTGAAGCATATAGAGACCACATAAAAATTTCCCTTTAATAACAATGAGAACACTCTTACTAACTCTTAAAACTCCACCTTTGGCTACATACTTGTAGCCTTGTGAATCAAGAATACCCAAAGATATCAAGTTCTTTTTCAAATCTGGAACATGGCGAACATCTTTCAAAGTTCTAACAATACCATTGTGCATCTTAATTCGGATAGTACCAATACTAACAACCTTATAGGACATATTGTTTCCTATTAAGACAACACTTTCATCAATAGACTGATAAGAAGAAAACCAATCTCTACTGGGGCACATATGGTAAGTGTAACTTGAATCAAGAATCCAAACATCTGCAAGAGAAACAATAGATACTAATAAAACATTTTCACCATCGAAACCATAACTATCTACAACACCAACAACATCATTAGTACTAGAAGACGTTGTGGTAGATTTTCCTTTACCTCGGAGTTTCGGACAATTTACTTTCTAATGCCCTTCCTGATGGCAATAGTTGCATTTATCTTTTCTTTTTCTAGATTTGGATCTAAACATACCTCTATTATTGCTTGTGCCTTTTTCTTGATTTCTACCTCTAACAAATAAACCACTGTTATTATCATTATTGCTTATAGACACTTTTTTCTTCAACCCTCTGGAATTCAAAGCCGCTTTGACATCCTTCAAAGAAATAGTGTATCGTCCATATAGTATGGTATCAACAAAATGTTCAAATGAATGAGGTAAAGAACATAATAGAACTAAGGCCTGATCCTCATCATCTATCTTAATACCGCCATTTTTTAGATCACGAATAATTTTAGTATATTCATCAAGGTGATCGTGTAAAGGTGTACCTTATGACATTCTAAACGTATACAAACGCTACTTCAAATATAACTGACTTGTCAAAGACTTGGTCATATATAAATTCTCCAATTTAAGTCATAACCCAGTAGGAGATTCCTCATCACCAACCTCGTGTAATACCTCATCAGACAAGGAAAACTGAATAGAATTGAGAGCATTTTCCATCAATGCATCTTTTTCTTCATCAGTCAATTTTTCTGGCAATTTATCTTTGCCTTCAAGTGTCTTAACGAGCTCTTCTTTAAATAATATGACCCACATCTTCATACGACATAGACTGAAATCATTCCTATCATTGAATATACCCACAAAATAACTCCTTCTAATTTACTGTTAATATATAGCAAGATAAATTAACAAACTTGTTATTAAATCAAATATTACCATACAAATGAGTGAATATCAATAGCTTGAATCATATCTCTTTGTTTGTGTCTGCTCACTATTATGTGCTTATGATCTTAGGATAATATGGTTGAATAGGAAGAAATCATCTTCACAACAAATCAAATTAACAATATAGCAGTTGGAATCAGATGGTTTATTCGAGACTTCAAACAAACATGAGAGAGTAACCAAAACTAATTCAAACAGACGTGGGAGAACTTGTCAGCAACTTTCTACCTTTTTCTTTTGGATTTAGCAGCTAGCAATTGTTGCTATGTTCTTCTCTGATCTTAGCTACTCTTTATGCAGTTACTCACAATTTTTCAGCACATCTGCTGAGAAGGAAAAAAAATGATATATATATTCAAGAGGCAAAGTTTTATTTGGGATATGAGCTTTGGGCTAAAAGGTTTTGGAACAAACATTTAACATCTTGTTGACTAATAGGTTGCTAAAGTAAAACATGGATATGTTGTTCAAGTCCACGAATGCCACAAAAGCAACTAGTGTAGAACGAGTCACATGAGTTAAAATTATTTTTTTACTACCACAATCATAATATATAATTATATATTTTTAGTTAATTATACCTTCATCTCTCACTTATTATAAGATATACTACCAAATGAGTATTATTTGATAAAAAAAAGTACATTATAATATTATTGTTATTGAGTATTATTATAACTAATAAAAAGTACTTGTAATTATAAAATTTTAGGTTATAAATATTTTTTGTCATCCATATAATGGAAAAATTATTAGGCTTTTATTTGAACATTATTGTTATTTTTTTGTTTTCTTTTCGTTTTATGTATTTGTTTAGATATGAGTCCAATATCTACTATCGATATGTAAGAACAAATCTAACTCGATGTTAAAATGTCATGTGAATGCAAGTCACAAATGTATCTTATATTTTATTTCTAGTTATATTTATAAAATATTATGTTATGTAATGATACGTGTAGAATATATATACGCACATAATAAGGATGATATCTTGTCCATAAGATAATCATTATTCGTCTCACATTTATTACATCTTTTTAACTTGGTTATCCAAACAAGTATTATCAAAGTAAAATAAAAAAGTATTTGTGTGAATTATATTTCGACTTTGATAAACAAACATTTTAATTTTTATATGAATTAGTTACTCATTGGTTTTATTTTTTATGCTTAAAAAATATGTCCTATTTTTTATTACAAAAAATGTCTTTAATGTTGTGAATATATATATTAAGAAATTAAAAATGTAACTTCTTTATCTATTAAAAAAATGACATATAATAAATCACAATCTACATTTAATAGATTGTTTAAAATATTTTATATATTCAAGTGATATGAATACATGAGATTGAATAGTTTATTTAAATAAATAATATTTGATGTGATTTGATTTTTTCGTAACGTACAAGATTTGATAGATAAAATATAAATTTTGGTCATTGTCATTTAGATTCAATTAACTAAATAGAATGATTCATATGGTGATATGGTCGTAAAAATCACACTTTATTCATTTCAAAAGTCACAAATTAAAATCATGGTTAAAAAAGAGTAGTATTAGATGTTGTACGGAGTAGGAGTGTGCAAACAATCTGATCCAATCCGTTAATTATTTGATGGTTTTGATCCGACCATCGGATCGGATCAGATCAAAAAAATTTCAATCCGTTAAGTTTCGATCGGATGGCGGATTTCACTACGTATCATTCGATCCAACTGAAATTAAATATATTTATTTAATTAATATATATAAATATAATTTATAAATATTTATTAAATATATATAAATATAATTTATAAATATTTATTAAATATATATATGTTTTAATTAGGTTTTCTCGCGCAGCTACTAGGTTTTCTAAATTCTCTCTGGCTTGTTGCTCTCGAGTCTCTCCTCTGTTGCTTTGCCATTTGCTCTCTTCCACTGTGTGTGTCACTATCGTTGACTCTCTCTCTGTTCTCTATTCTTCGTTCTTCGTTCTACATTAGTCCATCTCCCTCCTCAATAATTCGTTCTTCGATTTGTTCTGTTTTGTTCATCTTTGTTTTAATACCTTAATTTTTGAATTTTTGTGCTTGTATTTTGTATTTGTTGATTGAATTTATACTGGCATTATTCTCATCTCTATCGCTTGTTTCGTATTTCGAATTTTCAAATGTTGGATCTACATTCTAAGAACCTGAACATTAATTTTTGTTGAATTGTTTTGTCGTTTTTGTGGTGTTTTTTTATTAGAGTCATATGATACGTTGTCTTCATCTAGTGCTTAATACTTATGAACTGAAGAATCAAATCAACTCAATTATATACTGTTTTATTATGTGAATTTTTTTTTTCTGATTTGGATATCTAGTTTTGCACATATTAATGGGAAAAAAGGTTGATTTACTCTATTGAGTATTGATAGATTGCTAATGTAAAGCTTATAATTTTCCATTTTGGGTATATATAAGTGCATAGTACTAGATCAGTTCATTCAAGAACAATAATTGAATTGTTGTTTGATTAACAATTTTTATCCTCATTTCTGTTTTTTTATGCCAGATTTATCTTCATAACTTACAGATAATAGTTATGTCCTACAATTTAGAAGTAAAATAAAAATTCCATTTATTTCTCTCATAAAGCATGTCTTTTATTTGCGGTTTTTGTTATTTCATTTATCTGATAGCATCTTTATAACATATGTTTTTCTACACAGTGTGTTTGTTGCATTAAGTTGATTATGTCTCACTTTATCTTAGGTGGAAAAAAACACCTCTACTGCGGATAGTCCACTTGCAACCACCCGAAGTGAAAGCGCTACCCATGATGTTGAAAATCAAGATAAGAATCCACAAATTACTTCACCAGAAACTAAAGATCTACCATTGAATGACAAACCTGAACCTTCCATAGATAGCTATGATGGAAAAGGTAAGCGAAAGTCTTCTAAATCTCCCTCTTCTGCCTGGAAACATTTTGATATAGTGGGTGAAGGCTTAGATCGCAAGGCGAGATGTAAATATTGTTAAATGGAGTATGTGCATGTATCCAGCAAGTCTGGTACATCAAACTTAAATGCTCATATTGCTATGCAATGTAAATTATTTCCTGGTAGATATGAGAAGAAGCAAAAGACTTTAGCTTTTGAAAATGTCATAAACAATAAAGAAGGTATAATTGTTGCACACACATTTAGTATTGAGGCTTGTACGCTTCCACCTATTTAATGTTAGAAGCTGCAATAAGATTTCAAAAGGTTTTTGAGCGTTTAGAAGAAGATGATGTGATATTTAAACAAGAGTTCAACATTGGAAATGATAGTTTCAAAACTCCTGGTATGTTTGATTGGTCTAATGCTCACGTATTTGTGAGGTTTTTGAAAATATTCTATGATGCAACATTGAGATTTTTTGGTTCTGTATATGTTACTTCAAATTTGTTTTTGGATCAAATTTGTTTCATACACAATCAATTGAGTTTCTGGTATGAAAATACAAATTTTTTGTTAAGCAAAATGACAAAAGAAATGAAAACAAAGTTCAATAAATATTGGGGAGATGTAGATAAGATGAATGATTTTTTATTTATTGTAACTTTTCTTGATCCAAGACGTAAGGAACAAGGTTTGAAAATTTGTTTGGATTTTTTGTGTATGAAGATGATATAATGGTTGGTCATATGATGAAAAAATTTAGACAAACTTTGAATGATATGTTTGATCAGTATTTAGTTTTGTATTCTATAAATGTGCAAGCTACATGCTCACAACCTTTAAACATAGAAGAAGTGGATAGTTGTAATATTGATTCATTTTCACTGTGAATGGATCATTATAAAAAGTGTGTCAAATATGCAAAAAAGACAGACAACCAAACTGAAGTAGATAAATATTTGGGTGAGACATGTCGGGGATGTGGATGATGAGTCTTTAAATCTTTTAGGTTGGTGGAAGGTGAACACATCTAGATACAAGGTTCTTTCCAAGATTGACAAATATATTTTAGCCATGCCTATATCAACTGTAGCTTATGAGTCTGCATTTTTTACGGGGGGAAGGGTTATTGATTCTTTTATAAGCTTATTATCCCCAAAAACTGTCCAAACACTTATTTGTACCCATAACTGGATTCAATAATTAACATTCGTGAGTCACTTGATGATATTGAAGCAATTGAAACATGTAATATTATTTTAATTTTCATTATTAATTGATATCATTCTCTTGTGATTTATGTTTTAATATTTTCATCACTTTTTATTATCTTCTATTTTGTAGATATGTTGAGAGTCATTAAGGATATAATCCTTGATTGAGTATGATATATTATTATTTTATTTTATATGTATTTCATATATTATTTTATATATTTAGTTATCAATTTACTAATATTTTTTAAATTATGACTAATAGGTAATGATACACTGCATTTTTTTGCTATTGTTCTCAAGAATCAAGATTCAAGACAAGATTATTTTCAAGATGGTCGATGAATGTTAAAGAGTGAAATGATCAAATGATCAACTTAATTTGGGTTTAGATTATTGTGAACTATCTTTTTGTTTATTATTTGAATGAATTGTTAAATTTATTAAAATGACTATTATAATCATTATTTACGTATTGTATTATTTTTGTTTTATATAGGTTTGACCATTTTAGTCTTATTTTAACATTTTTATTTGATTTTTTAAGGTTTTTTTAACTCAAATAATTTTATGTTTTGATTTATGTAAAAATTAAATTTTTTATTCAAAAATAGAGTTAATTAAGTTTATTGATCGGATTGATCGGATGTCATCCAAATAGTTTATTGGTCGGATTGATCGGATGTCGTCCGAATAGTTTACGGATCAGATTGCATCGAATTTGAAAGATGATCGGATCGAATCGAATGAGTATAAAATCAACGATTTCGATCATATGAACACCCCTAACAAATAGAGGAGTTAAAGGAAACGAGTAAATGACAAGAAACAGGAGAATGCAGAGAAGGATTTAATAGGTAATTTGAGTTTGAAATACCGTCTTTTTAATTCATTTGTCTTCTTTTTTCTTTTTAGACAGTGAAAATTTTAAGTATAAATATTTTTAAACGTTTTGTTATTATCCTATTTTAATTAAAATATAAATTAAATTTTTAATTAATTATTATATATTTTATTTAATTTAAGAATAAATCTCATTAATGATAACCAATAAAAAACAAATATATTAATAAGATTACAATTATATATATATATAGCATTGAAATCCATTTTTTAAAGCGCTCGATCAAAGTTATCAATTTTTTTAGAGGGTAAATTTGTTTGGGATCATTTGGTTAAACTAACGACGGAGATAAATAAATAATGAAAAATATAATTCGTATTTTATAAAATGACATAAAGTAAGACGGATATTGATATATTATATTTTATAATTTTAAATTTTTTAAAGATTTAGATTCATTTAAACTCAAAGTAATGCTGTGATAATATATTTTATATTTTATATTTATTCTTTTAAACATAAATTTTTTTATTTAAATTATTTATTTAAATTTTAAAAATATAAAATATTATAATTATTTTATAATTTATTCTTATTATTTTAAATTAATTTGTAACAAAATTCTATTAATATTGTTTATTATAAAAAAATTATATATTATATTGTTCTTCGTTTCACTTAAAAATTATTTTTTAATTATTTATTAACTTGAAATTTTATTTTTTTTCCATTATAAAATATCTATCATTAGTTTATTTTTTATAAATTAGAAAGTATTTAAAATATTACTTAGATTCTTGTTCTTCATTTAAAATTTTCTATCTATTATTTAAAAAATCTAATATATCTTCGTAAAGATTTTAAGTAAGGATATGAAACAAATTCAAAAGTAGTTAGGGTCGAGACTCGATCTTGAATAATAATAAAATATTTTTAACTTTATTTTTAAGGAATAACATTTTAAAGGGGTTTTGTCTATAATAGTCAATTTTTGGACAATAGTTTAAAAATGGGCACAAGTTGGATTTTTTTTAAAAGTAGCCAAAATCTTACCTTAAACTTGAAAGTATCAATTTTATTTAAAAAAAAGATATATTAGTTCTATTTTACAAAAAAAAAATTATTGTAAACATAAAAAAAATATTAACATTGTATAAATTTATAATTAATTTTAAATACATAAATATTTTTTATCATATTATATATTAAAAAAATTATTTTAAAAAATAAAAAATAATTTATTTTACAATAAAATAAATATAAATTTATACATATATTGAAAATCATATGCTAAATATTTTGATAATTCATAAATAATATAATATATTATTATTATTATTATTAATTATAATTATATTTAATAAATAATTATAATATTTAATTATAATTATGATATAAAAAATAATTAAATTATAAAAAAATTATGAAACTTCTCTATCCAACTTTTAACAATATACAATACAAACATAACACATTAAATGGTAAAATTTGTGTGAAAATATTATCTAATATAATATTATTATAATTATTAACCCAGTTTTTATAATTTATTTTATAATAATAATTATTATTAATTTTGTAATTATTTTATAATTTATTATTATTATTTTAAGTTAATTTATAATAAAATTTTGATAAGTTATTTGTTATAACAAATTATATATTTATTATTAAATATATTTTGTATTTTATAAATATAGTATGTAGTATGTATAATAATGAATATTTATATATTTATGCATGGTATAATAAATAATAACTAAATTACATAAAAGATAAAAACTATAATTTTTTTAATAAACTATAACTTACATAATTATTTTGTAAAATTTTATAAACATTAATTTTTTATCTTATTATAATAAAAACAACTTAAAAATTTATATTTAAAATGTTATATTATCATATAGAAAAAGAATAAGAAGAAAATGGAAAAGTAGAAGAGAAAGAAGAAAAAAATGGAAAAAAGAGAGAAAAAGAAAACTGAGAGGTGAAAAGAGAGAGAGAAAAGAAGAAGAAAAAAATGGAAAAAAAAGAGAAAAAGAAAATTGAGAGGTGAAAAGAGAGAGAGAAAAGAAGAATAAAAAAATAGAAAAAGAAAAAGTGTTTTAGTAGTGGGAGAGGAAAGAGAATGAAAATGTAAAAAAAAAAAAATTTAGAAGTGAGAGTGAAGAGTGTAGAGGAAAGAGGAAAGAGGAGAGAGAATTTTATAAATTTTTTGGATACCGGTCATATCAGTTTTCTTTTACCTTTTTTTAAATTAAATTTTAAATATGCCCTTTTTTAAACCATTATAATAAAAACCGCCATTTTAGACAAAAACCCCATTTTAAACAAATGTCTGATGCATGTTTTTAACTTTATTTTATAATATAAATATATTTTTAATATTTATGAAAACATATTTATACTAATAAATAATTTTAAAAATATATATAAAAAAGTTCAACATATGTTTCATTCTTGAGAAGTGATTAGAAATACAACCAATTAAAAAATGATTATATACTGTTTTTTTAAATAATTATTATTTAAACATTTATAATTGTGACTTGTATTTTAAATTTTACAAATAGTTAAATAAACTATATACCATTAATCCAAAATCTCGTTGCCATAGATATGTTCTTACACGGCTGCATTTGCACTCTAATTAAAGTATTAACCTCTTTTATAAGACTATCTAAAATTTACAAAGAGATTATCTTTATAATAGCGAAATGCCTGTTTTAATTTTTTTTTATTACAAATGTCAAACACGACGAGTAGTTTGTACCTCGCCAGAAAAACAATGCCAATATTAAGCAACCTGGTTATTTAAAGGTGTGTTTGACAAAAAATTAATTTATAATTTTTAAATTTTTTGAGTAATTTTTTAATTAGGTATAGTTGATTTTCAAAAATAATTTTTTTAATCAGATTTTTTATTTTAAAATTTTCATTTTCATCAAATATTTTTCAAAGAGTAAAAATAAAGTTTTGTGATTTTTACATGTATAAATATTATAATATTATTATTAAAAGCTTAAAATTTGTAAATAATAACCAAAAAAATTCTTAATATTTTAAGTTTTTGAAAGAAAAATTAAAAAATAGAAGAAATTAACAATAAAAAATTGGTAATTTTTTATTTTATTTTCTTATAAATTAAGTTTAAATTATTATCAAATACTTATTTTTAATGATTATGTTTTAAAAAAATAAAATTAATTATTTAATAATAAATTATAAATCTAGCCTAACTAAATAACCTTTCTTTCTTTTCTTTTCGAAAAAAAAGCATATAATAATACAATGTTTAGATTTATGCTAATTATGAATAATGTTTTATATTAAAAAAAAAAGTACATGAGTGGAATGCACATATATATGCTAATTATTAGCACAGAGATAACGTAAATTCAATTACTAGCATTGTCGAGCGACACTCTTTTTTTATCTTTTATTAAATAATATTTTTAAAATTTATAATAATAAAAAATAACGTATATTATTTCCGAGTTATATATTTTACTAAAAATAAAAGTTAATTATCATGTTAGTTCAAGTCTAATACAATACAATAGAGATATAAAATAAAATATTTCATCACATTACATGTATTAGATATCTTAATTAATATCGTTTCATTATTATCTTATCTTATTAAAAATAAAATAAATTTAAAAAAAATAATAAATTATCTCTTAAATCATATCCATATTTCATCTTAGTTTACCTCTACCGTACAAGGCAATTTCCCTTGTTATTTTAACCTTTGGTACTGCTTCTATTTTCTTAAATGTGAAAAAAGAAGCAAATTGTATATGTCACCTTTATATAGCACTCAATACTAACTTTATTTTTTAGAATAAATATAATTTTTTACCATCAATTTTATTACTTATTATAAATATAACATCCAGATAAGTTGCTTCCGTTTATCACTCACTAACAAAGTCTAACAAAAGTAACACGTGTTATGTATGCAAAAAGTTTAAAATAATAAGATAATATAAATTTGGGGAAGGAAATTAAAATTTTATTGATTTATAAATTTACTAAAAGGTATTTAGAATATAAATTTGATCTCCTATGTTCCCAACAAACAACTTATATGTTACTTTAATATTTTTGACATACAATACTGCTTACGCAACAAATTCAATAAAAGATTAATAATTAACTGTTGTTGGCAGGTGGCAAATTATCTGAGCCGATTATCAAGTTGGGGGCAATAAAGAAAAACAGGCAGAACTCTTTCTACGACGTGATTTTACTCGATATTAAAAATCTTTATTATATAATTACAATAATATATTTTACTATAAAATAAAATTATATTATACAAAATAAATTAAGATTAATAATACTATCCTATCCTATCCTATTCTATATATATATAACTTCTAATTATTTAAAGTGAAAAATAATGTATTTTGATTTTTTTTATCTTAAATTAAAAATAATATTTTTTATTTTAAAATATAATAAAAATAGAAAATAAAAATATTAAATTTTATAATAATAAATTATTTAAAATATTTCTAATCAATTTTGTGTGATTATATTATAAAACTTATCATTAAACAATTTATAGATTAAATACATTTTATCTAATATAATTATATTTTATTTATGTATCATATTAAAAATATTTTAATATAAATTAAGATGAGATGATAATAAAATAATACTAATCGAGATATTTTATTTATCATAACGAGACTAAATAAATAATAAGAATATGAAAATAACAGAAAATATAATATATAATTATTTATAATATAAATTTAAATTTAAATATATTAGATTTATAATTTAAATAAGATGAAAATCACGTAATAATATACTATAAATTTATTATAGACATTAAATAAATTAACAATGAATACAAAACAAATAAGTATACAGCTCTACACTATATGTTGACCCACTTTCTAGAAAAGAAAGGAAACTTCCAATTAAGAGAAATTATTGATTGACAAAAAGTGAATGGATGGTTAACCATGCACGTCTGTCTTTGACCTTCAAATCAAAACCTCAACCATCCATCTCTTTATCTTTTCAAAAAACAATATTCTTTCAAACAAAAGTTAAAATAGAAAAAGATAAAATCTTATAATTGTTATTTATCAGTCTTAAAGAACCCACCTCATTATGCACCCCACGTTCCACCAACTCAACATAGATAAAAATAAAAAAAATAAAAAAGAACTAATTAACCCTGAAAGCTAAAACCCGTCGATGACAATAACCTCCAAAAAGTTCTGACAAACATCATCAGAATTTCTCACAAAAAGAAAACAGCCAAATCAATTTTGGAAGCTGTTCTTTCTCTACTTCTATTCTGTTTTTGTTTTTTGTTTTTTCTCCCCTCACACCTTTGAAATTAACTAACATTACTGACAAAATAGATTTACCGTCATCTGCCCCTTCTTCACCTGTTCAATGCAACAGATTGAACAGAGCAGGAGCTTTATTTTCTGTTGTACATTCTATCAAGGTCTTCTTCAACAAATTAAAAATGGTGAAGGCCATTGAACAAGACCAACAAAGCAACAAACCTAGATTATTTCAATTCAAGGGAATGTTTGAGAATGTTGGTTGTCATACAAAGAGTTTAAGCATTGAAACTGCTAGCAAATTCGAATGCCAAGAAGAAGATTCTTCCATAAGTAGTCCGGGAGGAAAGTCTCTCAATGATTTGGAAAAACAACAGCTTCTCAATGTTCTTGTTGGCAAAGATAGGGCTCAAAAAGCCAAAGAAGAACTCGCCGCCATGAAAGAAGCAAAAGATAAGATGGTTATAGGCATGTAAACCAATTTCTTACTACACAATTGTTTGAAAAATAAGGTTGAAGAATATAATCTTTTGTGTTTGGTTTCAGATATGGAGCACATGAAAGAGAAGTTTGCTAAATTGCTTTTGGGTGAGGATATGTCAGGTGGAGGAAAAGGTGTTTCTTCAGCTTTAGCATTGTCAAATGCCTTTACAAATCTTGCAGGTTAGTTGTTCATCTCTTTATTGGCTATTTCATGTTATGATTTTTATTTTTTTGAAAATTTTAATCTGATTTTCATACGATCAAGTATTTTGAAGGCGTTCATTATCTGGGTTTCATAGATGGTTGTTGGCTAATTGCTTTAGGTGAATTTTACCTAACCATGAATATTTCTTCCTCAATGCAATGTAGCTTCTATTTTTGGTGAACAGCATCGCCTAGAACCAATGTCAGTAGAGAGAAAAGAAAGGTGGAGAAAAGAAATTGATTGGCTCTTGTCAGTCACAGATTATGTAGTTGAACTTGTTCCTTCAAAACAGAAATCAAAAGATGGAACAAACATGGAGGTAAATTCTTCTTCTCCCTACTCCCTTCCTTCCTCTCTTCTTATCTCCTTCTTCTTCTCTTTACATATCAATTTCTAACAAATATTTATGTACCATGATTTACTAGATTATGGTGACGAGGCAGCGGACTGATCTGCACATGAACATTCCAGCTCTTCGTAAGCTCAACACCATGTTACTCGTAAGACAGAACAAATTGTCATACATGCCTATCTATTTTGTTTATCATTGTAATATAGTTTATTTATGTTGTTCGAATTGGATTGTATATCTTATCTAATAAAGGTCATGATAATCAGGATTGCCTGGATAACTTCAAGGATCAAAATGAGTTCTATTATGTGAAAGATGTTCCTGAGTCCGAGAAAGGAAACACAAAGAGAAAAGATGACAAATGGTGGTTACCAACTGCTAAAGTTCCCCCAAATGGTCTTTCTGATACGACAAGAAAGTTTCTACAGTATCAGAAAGATTGTGTCAACCAAGTACTTAAAGCTGCAATGGCTATAAATGCTCACACTCTATCAGAAATGGAGATTCCAGAAAATTACATTGAATCTCTCCCTAAGGTAAACATGGAAGCTAGGCCTGCATCATTGAAATTTCTTGTGTTCTTTGCACATAATCCATATTATCTTAAGCTACATTTGACATGTCCTAATCCATTTCCACTTTCTAATTGCTTAAATTTGTGTAGAATGGGAGGGCAAGTCTAGGTGACTCGATCTATAAGAGTATTACAGTTGAATCTTTTGATCCTGATCCATTTCTTTCCACCATGGACTTAACGTCGGAGCACAAAATTCTAGACCTTAAGAACAGAATAGAAGCTTCCATTGTGATTTGGAGGAGGAAGATGAACCAAAAGGATAGCAAATCAGGTTGGGGTTCGGCTGTTAGTATAGGAAAGAGAGAACTCTTTGAAGATAGAGCAGAGACCATATTGCTACTCCTCAAGCAGAGGTTCCCTGGACTCCCTCAATCTGCACTTGACATTAGCAAAATCCAGTACAACCGAGTAAGCACCAGTTTATGACTTATACACCTTGACCTGTGTAACCCTAGCTTTTGATCAGCTTCACTTGAAGATATTAGCTAGTATAATCAAAACTCTTTGATTAAAACAAATATTTCATAATCATGTCGATTTGTTTAAGTTGTTTAAATTTTCTTCTTGGCCTCACAGGATGTAGGACATGCTGTTCTTGAGAGCTATTCAAGAATATTAGAGAGCTTGGCCTTTACTGTCTTATCAAGAATCGAGGATGTACTCTATGCTGACTATGTCATTCAAAACCCATCACAAGCATCATTTAAGAGGAACCCATTAGAGAAGACTCCATCAATTCCAAAACCAACAGATAGGTACCCTAGTCCCAAAGACGATGCAGGAGACACTCCTAGTAGTAAGACACTTTCTGATTTCATGGGCTGGGGAGCTGATAATCAAGAGGATGAGATGAAAAAAGACCCTTCATCAGATGAAGTTTCCAAAGGAAGCTTTGAGTCAAAGCACCCTCACATGCATAAAATAGCCACCACAGTTACCAATAAGAAGTCGTATCTTGATAACTTAGGTGGCTTGAGGAGTCCGACAGCACGCCATTGAGAGAAACTATAGGGAGGGAAGGTAGACAGAAAATCTAAAGGTAAATTAAAATGGAGGATCTTAATCACAGAGAGAACGAGCGACTGAGAAAAAATGACCCCCCCCCAAAAAAAAAAGCTACAAAGAGAGGAAAAGCCTGGCCTTGACATTTAGATTCTGGATCTAGATTGCATTTATAAGCTGTGGTTACCTATTTTCATTTCCTAATTCGTTTTGTAAATAGGGAAGGAGGAAGACCAATTATGTTCAAAGCATTTTGTATACGATTATCACCTCTATAAGAGATTGTTTTTGTAGACTGACTAAAAAAATGGATTTTGATAAAACTTTGACTTGCATATAGCTTGTCTGTATACTTGTGTTCCAGTTCTCTAATCTCCTAGTTATGATGATTTTTGACATTTTTCAAACCTGACAAAATTTGAATCTCTTCTATGGAACCACTAGAATTAGTTATACATAATCAACATAGAGGACTTTACGTGTAATCAACCAACCAAGTCTAAAATCATGAATCTCTTCTTTTAAAGTAGGCTTAAGATATACTCACAGATTGTAAAATCAAAAGCAGGTACATCTGGTGCTATGAATTTAAGAAAAAGAAGCTTCAAAGTGAAATCAGATCTTGCCACGAGGCCCTAGCTTTGGTGGAAGTTGGGGTCCTTTCTTAATTGGAAGAACATCATCAGGGGCAGTGGCACTAAGGTAAGTGAGGGTGAAAGCACCTCCCAATATCAAGAACTTGAGCAGCAATCCTCTCTTTGTGAATGGTGCTGCAAATGTCTCAAAGAATTTGCTCTGCACTTCCATTTACATTGTTCGTGTCAAGAAACATTAAAAGTTAATAGAAACTTAAAGCACTAAAGGAGGTCTTGAGTTCAAATCTCAAATAAAGCAAATTTCATTTGACTCAGTTTTGTATACTAAAGTTTAGGAAAACATTTCAAGTTGAGAAACACAACCGGTAGCAGATTTACTTTCCTGGCCCCCTCTCAACTCTAGACATACAAATTTTTAGGTGTAATATCTATAAAATTATCGATAAATTACATACTTAAAATGGGATTGTGCCTTCTTGAAAATTTAATTTTTAAGTTTTTACGCTGAACAATTCACTACAAATTGAATAATTTGAATAAGTTTATACTGTAATGAGATATATGTTACATCTTTTTTCACTAAAATAAATACAAACTTATAATTACACTAACTTTTATTATTAATTGTTATTGTTATAATTATTAAATCAACGATTATAGGAATTATTAAATCAACGATTATAGGAACTGAGCCACTTAACAGAACCAGCTAAAAGTGAAAAACATGATAATCACCTTAAATTAAAATGCACTCAAAAATAGAAATACATAAATTGATTTTATAATCTTAAAGCTGTTTGTAGAGAAGAGATGGAAAGTGACAAAAACCTGAAGAGGATTGTATGGTGAAGGCGCATCAGACCCATAAAGATCCCATTGGCCAGTCGTATTGCCCAAATCCTCTAAATCAAAGTAAACGCTCTTATCTCCATATTTTGCCACAATAGCTGCACTCCTAGTGTCCAAAAAAAACAAATTAAATTGTAAGTATATATAGATTGCTTGTGAATAGGAAACTAGTAAGTCCTAAGTATTGATGGCTTTTGCTTGTGAAACAGCGTAATTACCTTAAACTTTTAGGTTTGAGGCTCTGGCGAGTGGACTTGACATGGAGTTTTGTTCCAGTGAGGGAGCTTCTACCAAGGCCTTTGATGTTGGCTGCTTGGACTTGCAGTGCTACTAATGTTGTTAGAGATGCCATGACCGTGAGTCTCTTCTTTGTTTTGATTGCTTGTACTCCGTTTTGAGCTGGAGGGAGAGGGAAGGCAGTGGATCTCTGAGGTTTTGATCTCTTTGGAGGATATCAGATTGACACGTGGCAAATGGCTTTTCTTTGAGAATTTATGCAGTTTCATTTGGAAGCTGCCACCTGGTATCATGGATAAGCCTATCATGAAGTGATTGCGGTGATGCTCATGTATAAGCAAAGATTAAAATATCAATATGGTGTAATTTAATTTTATATAAATTATTAATATGGATGAAAATTTATATAAAAATAAAAAAAATCTAAAAAATTTATTTAAAATGTTTAAATTTTAAGTAACTTAAAATTTAAAATTAATTAATAATTATATACCAGTGTGAAAGATAGCATTTTGAATTTTTTTTTTATATAGAAAATTGATTCTTGCAATCAGTAACTTACTTTGAGACATTGTTAGGATAATATGTAAATTGTATTGATTCAAAAAAATATTTTTATATATCATAATTATATTATAATAATAATTAACGGGATATTTTTTTATTTAATAAGTTATGTAAATTGATTGTATTTATTAATAATATTATTTATATAACTTATGATTTATCCTTGTCATAAATGGATTTTTTTCGTTGATAAATATTTAAACTTTGAGACTTCTCAGGAGTGGAGTTTGTCTGATTCCTTGAGCAGAAGAGTGAGGAAAATCATAACTTTGAAGGCAATATGTTTCACTACTCCTTCAACTAGGCTTGTTGGTTTGCAAGAAATGCAATCTGAGTTCTTTGGATTCTTGGGATACAACTCTAACCACTTGGGAAATTGTTCTTGGACTAATTAATACTTGAATTTTAATTCATAATACATTAGCAAGCAAATTACCAAATATCATTTAAAATTCCCCAAGGAGGTTACTATTTCGACTATCATCCTTTTATACGAATACAGATATAAAATAATTAAAAATTGATTGATTCAAAACTTATTGTTAATTATATTATAAATTTTGAATTCTTATTATTTTTTATTATTATGAATAATTTAAGTGATAAAAATTCTAAACTTTTTATTATATCAATTAACACATAAATACGACAGAAATAAACACAATACATAATATTACCCAATTATCATTTAAAATTCTGACTTTTGCATAATTATGCCATTGTCCTGAGCGTTTTACAGATGATTATTACAAAAATTTAGTCAGAATTGTAGATTAGGATTGTAAGCTATACTTCACTTTTGTGCATATATATTTCCTCTTTCTCATGGTTAAAAAAGCAAAACTTTCAACAATGGTTGATTTGGTTGATAATGAAACCCCAAAAGGCATTAGAAAGAAGGTAGTACGTGCAAATTCATGTTACTAATGCATCAGAGTTTCCCTTAGCCCCTTATCTGTAGGATCTGTTAGTGGATGGAATAAAATGCAAGTAAAAACAATTCGACCCTGTCAAAAACTATTTTTACACACAAGGAAATATCACTTCACTAGACCTATTTATATTTTATATTTTAACTAACTCTCGACATTGTTAGCTACACTGTCTTCAGTGCAGAACTATACATACAAATGAAAACAAACCCAATTAAAAAAATGCCAATTTGCTCAAAACACTATCTACTTAATTAATTGGAATAATGAAAGCAAAAGAACCTATGAGTTTTACAATTAACAATGTTCTACCTAACTACTGAAATAAGTCATGCAAATCAATCATCATCACATTGCAAGCTTGTCTTAATATTTTTCAAGGTGCATGATATAAGAGTGCTAGCAGAATCCACAGCCTCCATAGTTAGCTTGGCTGCTGGTGAGGTATTAGCTAGAATCTGAAACGCTACTGTAAGTAAAGATCCTCCTTCTGTTGTTTTCACCTCTTGTCTTGAAGTGATGACTAATGGTCTTGACTCTAGGCCATCAGGAAGAATTGAGAAGCCACAAGGCACTATGGCAAGGTTGTTGGAATCACGTCCAGTCATCACCGACTGCATGCCAGTAATGTCCACTGGAGCAAAGACCACCATGGACTCATAAACATTTGTGCAGCAATCTTGAAGTATCCACGTGTCGTTCTCTTTTGATTTCATAGTCTGGATAACAGAAGCAGGGGCATTTTAGTACAAAACTTGAGCATGAAATAAGACTCACTTGGTTATTCTTTCATGATTTGAAACCCTAAAATAACATGTTAGTTTGTACATAAATTTATGTACACACTACATAAATAAATATATTACAGTATACATATGTACAATTGAAATATTATTTTGAGACCAATTTGATTAATTACAACCTATCTATACTATTTAAGTTCATACTTGCTCTTTCACTATCAATAAGGAAAAATTAAGTTTGTCATTTATAAATGGCGCTCATAGACGAGAAACTCACTTGGATGGTAACTGCATTGCCACTACCTTGTCCTTTTGCCAAATTTGCTATGGTTTGAACTGAACTTTCATTTGATTTTGGCATGAGATCCCACTGCAATTTATGTAATGAAAACAGATAAACAATAACCGAAAGAGTTTTATGTAGAGTGTGTAACTTAATTTATAAAAAAAAAAGAGAGAGAGAGCAACAAGGCCAAAACCTCGCTTCGGCGGGCTTCATCTCTTAAAAGATCAAATAGAAGTTGAGGTGAGACTGGCAACCAGACTGAGGAAACAGCACACATGATTACCCCAGTAGGTTCTCCTGGGTCATTCAAGTTTTTCCTTGAGGTAATTCTGATATCGTCCCCTGTTTTGCTTGTGACTTTTGTCCATGTATTATAGCTTGATGCTCCAATTGCACGGCAGAAACTCCATGTCATTCTTTGTGCCAATTTCAGCATGCTTTTCCTCCCAGCCAGAGTTGCAACACCTAGTACAACAAAAGGTATGTTACATGAGACCTAGGTTTTAATTCCGTCTTTTGTTTTTAAACAACATTGCATTTGTAGCATACCAGTTGAATCTTTCATGGGAACATTGGTAGCCATGAAGAAAACAATGCGTTCACATTGATTTTGCAATGTAGCTATCCAATGCCTTGCACCAAATGCCATACCACTATTTACAATGCTGCGGTACATTGTATGAATTGTGCTTTTCTGGCATTCCAAGTGCTCCACCCAAGTCACCTGTATGCCATTGTTAAAACTTGTTAACTTTTTATCACCACTTAAAAAGTTTCATGCATGATTTTGTTAGTTTCACCTCCGTGTTTTTCGTTTTTTTCATTCCCTGACATAAATTAATTGATAAAGGTAACATTCATGCCTTATTACAATGAAATTTGTGAGACATTGAAAACCATACGCTTGGGATTTGTAAAAACAAAATAATTAATTGAAAACTAGATGTAAATTAAATTTCCAAAACTATATTATTTTTTGTTGTCATCCAATTTAGCCTATGGCTATGGGGTTCAAGTCTATGATACCTTGCAATGAGCATTAGATTTGTCCTCAATGATGCAGCCAGAGGGACGTTTTCTGCATTTGACCAAGGATGCATCTATATTATCTTCCACCTTGTCGATAGAAACGTCAACAATGGCCCATCGCTCAGCACTTAGTCTTGTGCAATATCGAACGAAATACACCTCTCTTGTGGGCACCATCGGTGTCAACATTTGCAGCTCTGTAAACATCTGCATTAGTAAAAGTCATTCAGTTTTTTGTTAAATGTATAAAAATAATGTTATCTCTTCTCCTAATGACTCAAGTTTTTGGTAGAGTCGGTTTTTCAATAACTTCTATCATGGTATTAGAACTGGAGGTTCGTTCAAGGCCTAATAATCTCAATTGTTGAATTATAAGTGTTTAACTTCTATGATGTATAGAGTCAACAATTATGGGGAGTGACAGATATATGAAAGTAATATTGGTACTTCTCTAATAACTCAACTTTTGAGAGAGTTGTTTTTTCAATAAGTTCTGACATTTTCTTGTACTGTATTGTTTCTTTATTTTTTAGTTTCTTTATCAAGTTAGCAACTTGTTTTTCTACTATGTCAAGCTCTTGATTTAATTGTGTTGAATGTTGGCTCTAAAGTAACAAATTAATGCCCTAATTTGTGACATAATTTTAAGAAATTAGTGACCTAATTTATGACTTAAATTATGACATAATTTAGGGAGATTGAGACTTTCATTTATAAATATGGAGGAGTTCGTGCATTAGAAATACAAAACAAAAATTAGAAAAAAAATTGAGAAAACATAAGAAAACTCAAAGAGAGAAAATATTTTGAGAGTTTTATGTTAGTTTGAGAAAATATCTAAGAGATATTATTAGTGAGTAAATATGTCTATATTCTCTATAATTCTTACTCAGCTCAATAATATCTACTAATTCTCGTGGATTTAAACAAATTATTGAACCATGTAAATTCTGTATGTATTTTTTTACCGATCTAATATATTCATATATCGTTATTTATTGCTTTCGTGCACAACAAATTGAGTATCTTAGACTTACCAATTGTAAAGCTCCACTTATGTTATCTCCTTCACCGTTGCTAATAACATCAACTGTCGCTGCTTTTGAGACCATGCATGGAAACATTTCTTTCCATTGATTCTACAAAGCAAAGCAAAACAAAACATGATTAATTTACAAGAATTAAAATTTCTCATTAATGAAATTCTTCATGGCTATTATCAGTTTCATGAAATTAGTTGTACGTATTTGTTACCACATCCATGAAACTCTGAACTAATCGAGGGAGATCGACAAACACAACCCCGGTCTCTCTTGAAGCCTCAATTGATCTCTTTGGTCTTTCGTGACTTGGTTGTTCGATGGAGAACTCTTTGGTATATTCATCATAGTTGAGTATCTCACGACCGGTCTCAAGACTACGAATCCAAAGTGGTTCGCCAGCCGTGGCCATCTTTATAAGCTCCTCTGTGGCATGATTAACAATATCCATGATCCTAGATTTCTCGAGCCCGGAAATGCCGGTGTACAAATCCAAAGAACATCTCTTCTCTGGGTCATTTCCAGCAGAGCATGAGGGAGAGATTGACCCTGTTGGGTATTCTCTTATTGCTCTTCGGAGTTTTTCTACCTACTCAATGAGTTAAGATCGTCTTAGCTTAGCAATAAAATGATACAATATAATTTTATACACTTGATAATGTTTCTACCTCAGCTTTGAGTCTGGAATTTTCCATTCGAAGTTGTCGCTCTTCTGTATTCATGCTTGTGTCTTTGCTGGTTGTGGCCATTCCACAGTTAGGACAACAAGATTTGTTAATTTGCTCTCTCATTGCCTTATTTTCATCCCTGAGTTTGTCCATTTCTGTTTTTAATAATGAATTTTCATGGCGCTCTTGTATTGCCTACAATTTGAAGTATTTAAAAAGAAAATAATTAGAATATTAACAAATTTAAAAAATATAAATCACATGGTTAGTCACACCAAAACAAAAAAATCAACAAAATATAAAATAGTTGCTGATTGATATAATAGTAGTACCTTGATTTGGGTTCGACGATTTTGGAACCAAAACTTGACCTGTCTTGGAGCGAGGCCCAATTCCTTACCGAGTTGCTGCCTTTGCTTATCATCTGGATGGGGTGATTCTTTAAATAGCCTGATAATAATAAAGGAAAAGTCCAATAATATTAATTTAGATACAATTGTTAAATTAATCTAAATAATTCAAAATATAATTATTGACTAGCAAAATTTCTCATTAATTATCTCAATTTTTTAATTAAAATTCTTCCATTTCGTTAACTTAATTTTTTAATTAATTATTTTATCTATTTTCTACTTTTTTAGATTGAAATATATCAAGTAGTTCAAAGAAATGACACTTGTTAGGTCATCCAGTTAAAACAATTTTAACCTTTTTACTTTTATAATTCTTTTTCGTAGTATCAATTCAATTTTTACAATGGATATTAGTCTTAGGATTCTTTGAATAATCTTCTCTACTATTCACAATATCAACAATCACTTCCAATGTTTTTTCTTGAGATTCCCTCTACTCAGTTCCATATATCTTTCACCCCAAGCATCGATCAACACCACCGTAGCACATTCACTCCAATAATTCTCTCTTCCACATCATCTACTATCATTCCTCGTTTGTTTATATTGTGGGATTGGTAGAACTAGGGTTAGGTTGTTCTGAATCATTTGTTGTTTTGAAAGTGTCGTTGATGCCACCGTCACCATTATCAGACTGTTCGGCCTCAAAGATACCTCTAAAGATTTACTCTTCAACTGGTAGTTGTTTTTTATCACATTCAACAGGCAGATCATGATCTATACTTTTCTCAGGAGTAGTGTTGCAAGCATTTTCCACAGTTATAATCGTGAAAGTTAATTCTTCTTCCTCTATAGAAAATAATGTTTCAACATCCCAACCATCTTTGCTATTCTCCTTAGAACTGGTAGTAGCTGTATTACTTTCAACATGTTTTTTCTTACTCTAACATTTTTTTGTCATGTGACCCATCTTCCCACATTTGTAACATTCACTATCAAAATTTCTACTGTTATTGCGATTCTTCCATGCTTCCTCTGGACGAAAGCCTCCATTTCTTTGAGGAATTTTGTTGCCACCATTTTTAGATCCACTTCCATCGTACTGCTTGAAAGTGTCTCTATTTTTGCTGGTGTAGAGCGCTTATTCCTTACCCTTCAGCGAGACTCCTCCCATTTGCTTAACCATTGCTTCTTGAACGACCAACAAAGTCTCAAACTCAACAAGAGATGGTTGTGTCGGTCATCCTTGTATGATAGTAACAAACCCTCGATATTCAAGTCTCAAACCATGGATAATTATTCTCTTTATCATGGTTTCCCTAATAAGATATTTCGGATCTACATATGAAATTTCGTAGCATAATGATTTTACCTTGTGAAAGTATTGAGAAATCATCATGTCACGTTGCGCCATCGATAGCAATTCATTCTAAAATATTTGTAGTCTTGTATCATTCTTCTTTGAAAAGAGTGTAACAAAAGTGTCTCATGCTTCATTTGTTGTTTTGGCATCCCGAATGTACTCCAACATTTCTTCTTCAATTGTGGTCTTTAAAGCTAACATCGCTTTGTCTGCTTTAATTTTCAACTTTCACAAGATGCCGTTTGCATCTTTCGTTATTGCTTGTGTAACTTCGTCATCACTACCAACCTCTCACAAGTCTTGACCTTGTAGGTAAGACTTCATACATGTTGCCCATGTGTTATATTTTTGTTGTTGAGCTTCCCATCGTGTCATCAAGACTTCAATTATACTGAACAAGCTTAACTAAGAAACTTGTAGAGTACCAAACTCCTCACAACTCAAGATAACTTCACTAAGAACGACCCTTGACTATCCCGCTCTGATACTAATTGTTGAGTAAAATTTAGAATAGACAACTCTAAATTTACTAATATTAGATTCAAACAAGTAAACAAATTACTTATATTATACTCACAATAACAGACACTATAATACTTTTCGAAGGCAACTCACAAATTGAAGAGAAATACAAACACTTAAAAAGAAAGCTCTCAACTCACACTTAAACTAAGAATACAAAGACTTATTTGTTTTTGATGGGATGATTAAACTAAATACTAGGCTATTTATAGTCATCACCATGCAATTTACACAGCATAAATATATAACTAAGAAATAATTCTAGTCATACAAATATTATCTACACACTTCTATTTTCTACATCCTTCAACCACTCCATTTATTTTTCTACATTTTTCAACTACTCCATTTATTTTCCTACATCCATCAATCACTACATTTATTTTTCTACATCCTTCAAACACTTCATTTATTGAGTTGGTGTTGATTTTCAACATATTGTAATTGGTATGAGTACAAATTTGTGTGCATTTAGAAGACAATCTTTTATGCAAAATTTAATTTTTTTTGTTGGTAATCCCTACGTATATATAACTAATGAAAAAAAAGAACATTTTTTGGATTTGTTGAGTAGTAAAAAATAAATAAGTCTCACATTGATAAAATATCAATAAGAACGTGGATTTATAAATGCATTAGTTAATCTTACTCAATGGTTAACTTTGGGTTATTTTTTTAGGATAAGAACTCATTGCCTTGTATAAACTCATAGAAATTATTGGACCTATCAAATGTTATCAGAGCATATGGTTATTATCTTTGATTAATTTGTGAAATGTGGACTTGATGGGTTTGAAATTAAATTCTTTAAATCTCATAATGGTGTGACCCTGTTCCAAAAATTAAACCTAAAAGATCCTAAAACCTTGGACAAATAAGATAAGTTAAAATCAAAGTTCATGGAGAGTATGTTGAACTTGAAAAATCTCGAAAGAACTTTGAAACCTTGGACAAATAAGATGAGTTAAAATCAAAAATTCAAAATAAACTAACGACCAATTGGATTGGCTTCGATCAGAGTACATATCTAAAGAGTCAAGTGGGTCATGTTTGAGAGAAAAATGATTGAAAAATGAAAAACGAACAAATCTTACATTAATAAAATACAAATACAAAAATATATTTATAAATATATAAGTCCATCCCATCAAATGAGGATGAGAATTAACTTTTTAACAAGTAAGTTTATTGATTTGTGGAATCCCATAGAAGCTGTTGAATCTATCAAGATTAACGGTTGGAATTGAAATGAAAAACAATTCTTGCTGTCAAAACATTATGTGAAATGGGAAGAGTAGTAATTGGTAAGAAACGTCACTGAAATAAATGTGCATAGCTTTTAACTTTTCAATCTTGTTTCTTCTGAAAGCATACTGTGACTTTATAGTTAATTTGGATCTTTACAAAGTAGTATCTACGTGCATGTAAAGGTAAAATATATACACAAAGCATCCAAATTAAAAGAGTTAAACCGATTAAAAGGTATACATTGAATTGAGTGTCCTCAATATTTATTTACAAAAACCAAATGGATTGCAAATCATAATATATACTTCTGTACATCATTGGTTATATGCTTTGCATGAAGTACTGTGCTTTTTTAATTAGTTGACAACAAATGAAGACGTACAAAAACAATAATGTAAAAAATATTCATTTGAATACATATAATATTCTTATTTTAGATAAAAATATTATTTTTTTAATATATTATACTTGGTGTGATTCATTCGAAGTAATGGATGAGGAAAAAAATTTGAGAAAGAAAAATTACGCTTCCATAATTCTGATTTGTTGAGCATTGTGTCTATGATACTTCTTCCTCTTCCTTTTCTTAGTCTTGTCTCCATCAGCAATATCATTATCATCATCATCAACCTCAACATCATGTTCTCCTTCAACGTGTATAATATCATCATCTGATCTTATAGGACCCGAATTCTCACTGCTAACTTCCACAGTAATGTCTTCTCTGCACCCCCCACCTCCGCTTCCTTCATCTCCTTCCTCCACCTCCATGTCTGCTGCCGCCGCCGCCGCCGCATCAGCATGGCGAAATATCCCAGCCTTAATTTCCAAAATTTTAAAAAAGGAGAATAAATACACAATAAGAAAAATTAAGGGTTTTGTAATATTAAAAAGGAATATATATATATATATATATATATATGTGTGTGTGTGTGATACATACCAGGCTGAGAGAGAGTGCAGGAGAAGCAAAGAAATCTTTGGTGTTAGAATTTGGGGGATTGTTAGACATGTCGATGCCCATGTCAAGTTTGCCAAAGCTAGCTTAAATTTGAGGTGACTAAGGAGGGTGGTAGTCTGTTTGATTTAAGGATATAAAACAAAATGAAGTGAAAACAAAGTTTGTTTGTTTGTGTTTATTTGAAGTATTTTTGTTTGTGATTTCTTTAATATTGTGGAAGATTGAGGAGCAGATAGTAAAGGCTGGTAGAGGTTGACTGTTAGATACTATTTTAAGTGGAATTGCGAAAGTGTAGAAGACCCAACTACCTTTAAGCAGTTGAATCTTACGTTTCAACGCTACTTTTATCTCTTATATATTGGTTATTTATGTAGCCAGCTAAGCGTAAATTTTCACTAAGTAGCTAGCTAGCTACAACATTATTTTTATAGTAAAGTTAATGCAATAAATAATTTCACAAAAGATAGCAATAATATAAAATAGTATATATTGTTGAGTAAAATTTAGAATACATAATTTTAAATTTATTAATATTAGATACAAACAAGTAAAAAAACTACTTATATTATACTCATAATAAAAGATACTATAACATATTTTAAAAGTAACTCACAAATTGAAGAGAAATATAAATACACAAAAAGAAAGCTTTCAACTCACACTCAAACTAAAAATACAAAAATTTATCTGTTTTTGATTGGATAATTAAATCAAATGCAATGTAGACTATTTATAGTCTTCACCATACAACCTACACCACACAAATATAAAATTAAAAAATAATTCTAGCAAAACAAATATTATCACATTCTACACACTTCTTTTTTCTACATCCTTCAACCACTCTATTTATTTTTCTACATCTTTCAAACACCTCATTTATTTTTCTACATCATTCAACCACTTAATTTATTTTTCTACATCCTTCAACCACTCCATTTATTGAGTTGGTGTTGATTTTTAACACTCCCCTTTAACACCAACTCTCTATTAAGAAAAGCGTTCTTCACATTTATTTGTCACTTTGCATCTGATTCCCTCCAACTATTGGGTATGCCTTCTGATTCCACTGGTTATTTTAACCCACTCTCCACTACTTGTTTCTTGAGGTGTGACCCCATGAAAGATGAATGATTTGCTTACCAATTATCGTTTCATTCAGACTCTCAATTGCATTCCTAGCATTTTTTCTATCGAAAAATTGTACAAAACCACATGCTTTTCCAATTGGTATTTTATTATGAATTGACTCACCAAATTGGCTAAATACTTGTTTTAGTACATCATCACTGACGTTTGGGTCTAAACGACCAATCAACTCATCAAGTAGTTCAGAGAAATGCCACTTGCTAGGTTCTTTGCCTACAACAATTTTAGCCTTCTCACTCTTATACTTCTTCTTCATAGTATCAATTCGATTCTTACATTGAATATCAATATTAGGATTCTTTGAATAGTCCTCTCTACTATTCAAAATATCTGCAACCTCTTTCCAATGCTTTTACTTGAGATTCCCTCTACTCAGTTCCATATATCTTTCACCCCAAGCATCGATCAACATTGTCGTAACACCTTCACTTCAACAATCCTCTCTTCCATCTACTACCATTCCTTGTTTATTGTTGTTGTGGGATCTATAGGGCTAGAGTTAGATTGTTTTGACTCGTTTGTTGTTTTGAAGGTGCCACTGATGCCACTGTCACCATTATCAGATCGTTCGACCTTGGAGATGATTCTTGAGATCTATTCTCCGACGAAGGATACGATTGGGTCTCATCATCTTCCTCCTATGGAATCTCATAATCAGTAACATCATCCATTGTAACATCAGATATTATGTTATCATAACATGATCTCCCTATCGATCTATTTGATTTTTTGTCACCATCAAACTTTGTAGAAGAAGTGCATTGTTCAAAGTTGGAATCCCTGTTATCCAGGTCTATCCACCGGTCAGATGGAACACGAAGCCCTTCTCCAAAGTTCTTGGTGTTTGAATTTTCTATCCAATAGTCCATTCTACGATTGTCACCAAACTCTTTATCTCCATCTCTCCAATGATATTTGCACAAAGAGGAATTGGTGTTTCTTTTCTCATCACGCCATCGATCATGACTACTAGTTTCCATATCCAATAAGAATGGCCTGAACATATCCTTTTTCTTTTGGATATCATGAACCTCTTCACTATTTCTTGATAATTTCGTGATGTCTGAGCAATTTTCAAATGAAGGATTTAAGTTGATAGGGTTTCCTACAATTGTCTTTGCTGGCTTAATATCTCCTATTTTTGGTAGAAGCCATTGTGGTGAAAGCAAAATAGGATTGTCAAATCTTGGAACATCTTTGGCCTTTCTTCCCCTAGTAGAGGTATTTGTCTCTTCCCACTGATTGTTGGTTGAACCACTGACATTTTTCTTTTTATCTCATTCAACATGTAGATTATGATATACGCTTTTCTCATAATTACTATTGCTAACATTTTTTACAATTGTAACAGTGAAAGCTAATTCTTTTTCCTTTATAGCAAATAATGTTTCAGCATCCCAACCATCTTTGTTATGCTCTTTAAAATTGGAAGCAGATGTATTACTTTCAACAAGTTTTTTCTTACTCAAATAATCTTTTGTGATGTGACCATCTTCTCGCAGTTGTAACATTCACCATCAAATTTTTTAGTGTTACTGTAATTCTTCCAAGATCTCCCTGGATGAAAGCTTCAATTTTCTTAAGGAATTTTGTCGCCATCTTTTTAGATCCACTTTCATTGTACTGCTTGAAAGTGCCTATGCTTTTACTAGTGTAGAGCTCTTCTTCCTTACCTTTTAGCGAGACTCCTCCCATTTGCTTAACCATAGCTTCTTGAACGGTCAGCAAAGTCTCAAACTTAAAAAGAGATGGTTGTGTCAGCCATTCTTGTATAGTGGTAACAAACCCTCGATATTTAGGTCTCAAACCATGGATAATTATTCTCTTTATCCTGGTTTCCTCAATAGGAGATTTCGGATCTACATATGAAATTTTGCGGCATAACGATTTTACCTTGTGAAAGTACTATGAAATTGTCATGTCACGTTGCGCCATCAATAGCAACTCGTTCTCGAAAATTTGTAGTCTTGTATCATTCTTCTTTGAAAAGAGTGTAACAAAAGTGTCTCATGCTTCATTTGTTGTTTTGGCATCCCAAATGTGCTCCAACATTTCTTCTTCAATTGTAGTCTTTAAAACAAACATTGTTTTGCCTGCTTTAATTTTTCACTTATGCAAGATGGCCTTTGCATCTTCTTGCTAGTTGTTTAAATTCGTCACCACCAACAACTTCTCATAGGTCTTGACCTTGTAGGTAAGACTCCATACATGTTGCCCATGTGTAATAGTTTTTTGTTGTTGAGTTTCTTAATTCCTCTAACTACTTGAAGGCCATTCATCGTGTCGATAAGACTGCGATTATACCGAATAAGCTTAACTCATAAAATTGCAGAGTATCATACTTCTCACAACTCAAGATATCTCCATTAAGAACGATTCTTGACTGTCCCGCTCTGATATCAATTGTTGAATAAAATTTAAAATATGTAACTCTAAATTTACTAATATTAGATTCAAACAAGTAAACAAACTATTTATATTATACTTACAATAAAAGATACTATAACATAATTCAAAGACATCTCACAAATTAAAGAGAAATACAAACACTCAAAGCGAAAACTTTCAACTCACACTCAAACTAAGAATACAAAGACTTATTTATTTTTGATGGGATGATAAAATCAAATGCAAAGTAGGCTATTTATAGTCATCACCTTACAATCTACACCATACAAATATAAAACTAAAAAATAATTCTAGCCACACAAATATTAGCACATTCTACACACTTCTATTTTCTACATACTTCAAACACTCTATTTATTTTTCTACATCCTTCAACCACCTCATTTATTTTTCTACATCCTTCAACCATCCCATTTATTTTTCTACATCCTTCAATCACTCAATTTATTTTTTTTACATCCTTCAAACACTTCATTTATTGAGTTGGTATTGATTTTTAATATATATATACGTATTTTGACTATTTCTTTCCATAAAAGTGATATTTTTAGTTGGTAATCCGTAACATTTATGAGATGTCTAAGCCGTTGGGCTTCCGCAAATAATATCAAAACTAATAGTTGAATGATTATCAATACATGTATATCAACTCATATTAACTGAACTAATTAAATAGAGCGAGTTAAATTGAACTAACTAAAGAACCTATAGATGGAAGACTTTGGTGAATTAGACAAAGTTTACAAATAAATTTAAAACAGTTTTAAAGATGTTGGTGACATAATGTGACCCATAATATAGTAATTTATATTATATATGCACCTGTATCACATTGACAACAATAGGCTCACATAAAAAAAATCATGTGAACTTGTTTAAAGAACCAATTGTAAGGGTGAAGACAAACTAAGGTGATGTTTGGTTCGAGAGAATAGAAAAGAATCATAATTGATTCCTTACATTTGTGTGTTTGGTTGGACTGAATGGAAGGTACTGAATTGAATCGATTATTACAGGAGAAGGAATTATAGTTTCTTCTCCCCCTTTTAGGAATCATGATTTCATTCTCATCTCAATTTTTTTTCCAATTTTACCCTCACCCTAAATATAACCCTACACTCAAATCCCAAAACCCAAAACCCTAAATCCAAATCCTAAAACCCAAAATCCCAAATTCCTAAACCCTAAATCCTAAAACCCTAAAACCTAACTCCAAAACCCTAAACCCCAAATCCCAAAACCCTAAACCCAAAAATCCTAAACCCTAAAACCTAAATCCTGAAACCCTAAACCCTAAACCTCAAATCCCTAAACCCTAAATTCCAAATCCTAAACCCTAAATCCAAAATCCAAAATTCTAAAACTCTAAACCCTTTTTAGAAAAATAATAATTTTAACCCTAAACCTTAACCTACAACTATAGCCAGAAACCCTAAACCCCAAATCCTAAATCCCTAAACTCTAAATCCCAAATCCCAAACTACAAAACCCTAAACCCTATTTAGAAAAATAATAATTTTAATAATATATTTTCTTTTTAATTAAGTAATAATTATTTAGAAAAAAAATTATTTTAATAATGTATTTTGTCTAACGAAAAAATAGTAATTAAATGACATTATTTGAATTTTATTAAATGTAGAGATATTAAGGTAATTTACAGTTTTTTTTTTCATTCTATTTCAATGGTAAACCAAACAGTATAATTCTTATTCTGAGCTTGATTCCAGTGATCAAACCAAACAACATTGTTTCTTTTCTATTTCATTCTATTCCGATTTCGATTCTGATTTCATTCGACGAACTAAATGCCAACTAAAGCCTCGTGTTAAACAAAATATATGATAATTTAAAAAAGTTTATTAAATATTTGGATTATCCGTACAATTGTTAACTCTTTTGGTTGTAATGCATAATAATAATAATAATATATTGGGCGAATGCATTAATGAAACCTTCAAAAAGCCTTATATCAGTATATATTATAATTTTTTTATTTATTATAAGTAGATATTATTATTATTGATGTGATAATTAATTATAAATTAAAAAAATATAAATTTTATTATTTTAATTAATAATTATTAATGATATCTATGATAACTTATAGTATAAAACATGTAATTATGATATATTAATTATTATCAAGTAGTTAATATAGAAAAGTATATTGATTTTGATTTTCTTAGTTATACATAAGTTACCATCTATTTACTTCATTGAAAATCTTTAGAAAATTATAAAAATAACATCATTAAAATTTATAAGTATAAAATTAATATTTTTATATTTGTATCATATATTTTTACTATTAAGAAAAAAATATAATACATTATTTTATTTTTAATGTTATTTAATTAGATATTGTTTAAATTAAACTATAATTATAGATTCGTTTAATATTAAATACAATGCAATGATAAACATTTAATATTATTAAGTATTATTTTTATTATTATAAATTTTAAGATATTATTTTTAAATTTATAATTAAAAAAATTAGTTCGTTTCATATCTAAATAATCAATACAAAAGGTCACTGGCGTTTTATAGAATTTCAAATAAATTCAATTAATAGACGTGATAAAAAAAATATACAGACAAGACAATTCAATTAAGTTTAAAATTCATTTAATAATTACGTAAAATAATATTTTTTAAATATATAATAATAAAAATAAAATTTAATAATATTAAAAAAAACTAATTAAACCGTGTCCAACTTAAACTATATTTAAGTAGAAATGATGATTTATTTATTTTTTAAAATAAAGGCATTAAAAATCCGATACTCATGAAAAAATTACACTTTACTCTATTATTTATTTCGAAATGATTACTGAAATCTATTCCAAAGATTTAGTAAAATTTTTCAAGAGTAAAATTAATATTTTATAAAAATTTAATTTTTTTTAACAAAAATAACAAAAATAAATATTTAAAAATATTTTTTTAATAATAACTACACAATAGTTTATATTCTTAAAAAAAAAATTAGTTCAATTTAAATTAATATAAAATTTTATTTATCGGATCACTGCTTAAAAAAATAAGTTTAAATTATATTGCTCTGTTTTATTCATTATTCTAACCTTTCTCTATTATTTACCTTTTTTTTTCTTATTTACTTTTTTTTTTGTGTCAGATCCTAGATTCAGGACCCAGCCAGATTGAGGTTGCCAATATTGTGTGGGTCTCCGATTCTTTTGGAAAAAATGTTCCTTAATTTTTCATATAGCATAAGTGATCATATTATATTTTAATTAAATTAATAAAATATAAAATTATTATCGTTATCGTTATCGTTATTTAAAAAAAAATCATAACAAACATTCTTAAGGTTTTATAAAATAGTATAAAAAAACACATTAATTTTATAAAATAGACAATTAGATGTAACTTTTAAGTTATTGTTATATTATATTACTTTTCTTTAGATATCTTAATTTTAAATAAACACACTCTTTTAAACATAGATACTTTATATTTTTATATATTTTTAAATAATAATAAAATTTATTGTATTATTTTACATTAGACGTTTTTAATTAGACATCATCCAAATAAAATTATAATAATTTAGATTAATTAAATGTTAAATTCTATTATATTATTATTGTAAATTTTAGAACTGATATTTTTTATTTTTTTTTATATTTTCGGAGACTAAGTCTTGTTGTTACTCATCAAAGGCTAATGATTTTCACTATAAGACGTGTTTGGTATATTGTATGATATATAGTTTTTTCAGTCATATATGTTAATAAATTGGTATATTAGTTGTATGTAACTAATATACTTTTCCAAAAAGTGGATTCTTATTTTCTGTATTTATATATGTATTAATTTTCATTGTAATTAAGAGTTTTTAAATACATTAAGCTTATTTAATTTGGTATCAGAGCAGGGAAAAAAAAAATTTACCGGTTTCTGAGTAGCAGCGCCGCCGTCAGTTTTTATGCAGTGCCGTTAATGTCGCACTGTTTAGCTCGCGCCGCAGCTGCAGATCTGTCCGTCCGTTACAGATTCGTCGTCCACCTGCGACGTCCAGTCCGCACTGTTCAGCCCGTGTCATCCACCCCAGCCCTACGTACGGTTCAGCTCGTGCCCCTACGCGCCGTTCAGATCGCGTACCTGCGCGCCAACCGCGCACCATTGCACACTGTCTAGCTTTGCGCCCCTCTACGTCGTCCAGCTTCGTGCCCCTCTGCGCCGTTCAGCTCCATTGTCGTCCAGCTTCGTGCCCTGTGCGTGCCGTCCAGCTCGCCGTTCAGTTGCCTCCCGAAACCCTAGTGTGCAGTTTCTTAAATTGTTTCAGATTTTTAAAACCCTAATTATCAGCCAAAATCAGCCCTAATTATCAACCCTAGCCCATCACCTCCTATTTATCAACCATATTTCAAGCCCATCGGCCTAAACATTCAGACAGCCCAACCCGGCCCAAAAAAAATCCAAAATTTTTATTCCGCTGCACAATATATATTTTTTTATTATTTCAATGGAAGATTCAAGACAACATCAAGTTTCCAAAATTCATGAAGTTCCAAATTTTGAAGTTTCTGTTAAGAGTTCAGAATTTGGTTCTTTCGGGGGTACTAAACTTAATGGTACAAATTTTTGAACATGAAAAAAAGTTATGTATGTTCATCTTCGTGGGATGCATAAGATGGGACATGTATCCGGATCAATTAGGGCTCCTAGTCAAGATGATATAGACGCCTATACTAGGTGGGAATATGATGATGGATTTGTCATGTCAATTCTATTTAGAGCCATCACTGATGATATATTACAAATGGTGGAGGAATGTGAGATTGTTGAGGCCATATGGAATACTTTAAGCGATCTTTATACAAATGAGTCTGACTTTATTCAAGTTCATGAACTTATGTGCAAATTTGCTGGCATGTAGCAAAATGGGCAACCAATATCTCTTTTTTTTACCAAGCTGAAAAATGTATGGGTTGAAATTGACCAGAAACGCTCGTGTAAAATTAAAAATCCAGAAGACCTTCTGTGGTACCAGAAGGAGAAGGAGCTTGAACGAGTACATGCCTTTTTAAGAGGCCTTGATACAAAACATAAGAGTGCTAAAGGCGAATTGCTTCGAATGTCAGACCCTCCGAGCTTAACTACTGCCTTTACATACATCCATAAAAACGAATCTCAGCAAGAGAGTCTTCATCAGGCACATGTTGAGGTATCAAGCCTAGCCATTCAAGTCAAATCAAAGGCACTCTTCCTCCAGCAGCAAAATTCAATTCCATTTCATCAACAGGGACCTCCACCGGGTTTTACCAATCACCCTTGTTCTCCCTGCTCTTATTGCAATGAACATGGGCATCTTCGTGAGACTTGTTGGAAACTATATCCACACTTGAAACCAAAAGCAGACTAATATGCAATAAAATGACAAAATGGGCATCGTTCTAAAGCAAAAGCAGTTGTCGTACAAATTGTCCAAGAACCAGACTACTATGGACAGAATCATCCTATGGAATGTGGAGGTATCCCTACAGCTTCAATAGCTGGTCGTGGTAAGATTGGTATGACCTTAAATGTTTCTCACTCTGTTGGGTCTAATACTTGAATTATTGATTCTGGTGCATCTGATCATATGACTTATGATAAATCTTATTTTAATGAGTTATTTCCCCCACCAGTGTTTTATGTTACGAATGCTAATGTGAGGCCTTTCCTGTCTTAGGAAAGGGGTCAGTTTATATCACTCCATCTTTATAGCTCCATAATGTTTTATATGTATCTGACTTATCTCATCACTTAATCTCTGTCCCACAGTTGAACCTTGAGTCTAAATACTTTTTCACCTTTTATCCTATGTATGTGATTTTTCAGGATCTTCTTACCATTGCAATAATTGGTCGAGGGTATCTGAGGGGTAGATTGTTTCGTTTGGATCAAAACTATGGATGGGAGAAACCAGGAGCACGGGCAAGCACTGCATTGACTTCTAGTTCCGATAAGCTAAGTGAAATTTGGTTGTGGCATCGCCACTTAGGGCATCCATCTTTTAGTCTTATGAAAAAAATCATGCCCACTTTATTTATTGGTGTTAGTGAGACTGTTTTACATTGTGAGACTTGTGTTTTGGCCAAGAGCCATCGTATTACTTATTCTCCTTGTATTTCTAATAAAAGTATTATTCCTTTTGAATTAATTCATTCTAATGTTTGGGGACCATCTAAAGAGCCCACTATATCGGGTATGAGATATTTTGTTTCGTTTATCGATGATTGTACAAGGTTATCGTGGATTTCTCTTCTTAGAACAAAAGATGAAGTTTTTTCAGTTTTTCAAAATTTTCATACCTTCGTTCATACACTATGGCATCATTCGGATCCTCCGTTCTAATAATGGTGGGGAATATGTTAATCATGTCTTTCAAAAAATTTCAAAACACATGGGATTATTCACCAAACTACTTGTCCGCAAACACCAGAACAAAATGGAGTGTCTGAAAGAAAAAATCGTCATTTACTTGATATGGCTCGTGCACTCTTATTTAGTACTTATATGCCAAAATACCTTTGGGTGATGTTGTACAGGCTTCTGCCCATCTCATCAATCGTCTCACGTCTAGTGTCCTTAACGGAAACATCTCATTCCAGATTCTCGCATCTTACGTCTCCTTATCATCCTTTCATAATCTTCCTACCCATGTATTTGGTTGTGTTGCTTTTGTGCATGTTCCTAAAAATCAAAGGTCTAAATTAGATGCCCGGACAATTAAATGTGTGTTTGTTGGTTATGAAAGTTATCAGAAAGGGTACAAGTGCTTCCATCCACCAACCAGAAAGTATTATGTTACTATGGATGTCACCTTCTTTGAGAACATGAGTTATTTTTCCTCACCTGATACTGCTCATCAGAGGGAGAATACATATTTCGAAGAACTGTATCATGGTGAGGGGGAGGCATTAGGTGAATCACCAACTGATGTTTCAATGAGACCAGTCATTGCGGAAGTAGATGCTTCAAGTATTCAAGCACCAAATTCACTTACAACAAATGACATTGAAGACACAACTGTACCCTCAGGCATTACTTCTACCCTTGATCAACAACTCCATGGTACTGAAGGTCACTCATATGAAGTATGTACACCTACTGATGCTAATAGCATCGACTCTAATGTTGGACAGTATGTGTTACCAAATAGGTCTACTCGAGGTCAACCAGCCAAAAGGTATGAAGCAAATATTCATGCAAAATCAAAATACCCAGTAGCCAATTACATGTCCACTAAAAGATTATCTAAGTCATATAAATCATTTGTGAATCAAATATCTGGTGTATCAGTACCTAACAAAGTGCAGGATGCGTTGGAAGATCCAATATGGAGGAAGGCAATGGCTAAAGAGATAGATGCGTTAAAGAAGAACGATACTTGGCAACTTGTGTCACCACCACAAGGAAAAAAGGCAGTTGGTTGTCGATAGGTGTTTACTATAAAACATAATGGTGATGGATCCGTAAATTGGTATAAAGCTCGTCTTGTAGCAAAAGGGTTTACTCAAACGTATGGTGTAGACTATGATGAGACTTTTGCTCCTGTTGCCAAAATGAACACGATTCGGGTTCTGCTCTCACTTGCTGCTAACCTAAACTGGCCACTTCGACAGTTTGATGTCAAGAATGTGTTTCTTCATGGAGAATTAGCCGAGGAGGTGTACATGAGTCTTTCACCTGGGTATGTAGTTGATTCTCCTGGTAATTTTGTATGCAAATTGAGGAAGTCTTTGTATGGCCTCAAGCAATCCCTTCGTGCCTAGTTTGGAAGGTTTTCACAGTTCATGCAAAAGATTGGTTACAGACAGAGTAATTCAGACCACACTCTATTTCTCAAACATCAACGAGGGAAGGTAACAACCCTAATCATTTATGTTGATGATATGGTAATCACTGGTGATGATACTATTGAGATGGATAAATTACAAAGACAGCTAGCCTCTGAATTTGAAATGAAGGACTTAGGTGAACTAAAGTACTTCTTAGGAATTGAGGTAGCCAGGGGAAGAGAAGAAATATATCTGTGTCAGAGGAAGTACATTATTGATCTGCTAACAGAGACAGGTATGTTGGATTGCAAACATATTGACACTCCTATTGAGCAAAACCATTGTTTACCAGAGTATCCAGATCAGATACCAACTGATCGAGCTTACTATCAAAGATTGGTTAGACGTTTGATTTACTTAGCTCATACTAGACCAGATGTTGCATATGCAGTAAGTATGGTGAGTCAGTTCATGCATAATCCAAGTGAGAACCATATGAATGTTGTTTTGATAATTTTAAGGTATTTGAAATTGGCTCTAGGAAGGGGAGTAATGTTCTCTAAACACAACAATCCTCTTGAAGTCTGTGGATTCACAGATGCAGATTGGGCAGGAAGTATTACAGATAGAAAGTCAACATCGGATTATTTCACCTTTATGGAAGGAAATTTGGTTACATGGAAAAGTAAGAAGCAGAAAGTGGTGGCATGATCTAGTGCTAAGGCCGAGTATAGAGGTATGGCTCATGGGATTTGTGAATTGCTGTGGATAAGAACTTTGTTATTGGATTTGGGTTTCGAACTCAAAAATACTATACAGATGTATTGTGACAATCATGCAGCCATTGATATATCACAAAATCCAGTACAACATGATCGCACTAAGCATGTAGAGGTTGATCGTCACTTTATAAAAGAGAAGTTAGATGCCAAACTTATTAGTTTTCCTTTTGTTCCCACAGAAGAATAACTTGCAGATATGCTTACCAAAGGAGTCTCCAAGAAGTCATTATATGGCTCACTAAGCAAGTTGGACATGATTGATATCTACGCGTCAACTTGAGGGGGAGTGTTAATAAATCATTAATGATATATTAGTTGTATGCAACTAATATACTTTTCCTAAAAGCACTTTTCTAAAAAACAGATTCTTATTTTTTGTATTTATACATGTATTAATATTCATTTTAATTAAGAGTTTGTAAATATATTAAGCTTATTTAATTATATATACGGTATGAATCAATTAAAAAGCACTTATATAATTTTGGTACGTTCCCTTAAAACTGTAAAATAAATACAGGGAAGATTTCTTTATAAACTTTTCATATAAATTTTTTTGCTATAATTTTTTCTTTAATATTTTATTTTATTCATGTTTTTATAGTTAACTTAACTAATAATTAAATTTAAATCTTTTAGACACATCAATTTTAAATAAATTCAATTAAACTATTAATTTCACACCACCCCTATAATTATAGACTAGGTGTTGCATGACTTATAATTTATAATGAAATTTATATGCTATTCAAATTTCATATATATCATCAAATTAAATTTTGTTTTTTTTTTTGTGAAAATGTCATCAAAATATTGTTCCATATTAGTTTTTTTTTTCTTTTCCTACATTATTGGTAGCTAGGAATGGTAGATAATATGACGCAATCACACGACGCAGGCAAACATAATGGAATAACATTATTTATTAATTTGAGTTTCTTTTCGGATTCCTCTATCACATCTTTTTTCTTCTTTCACCCCATTAGCCTTCTTTTTCCATCAATAAAAGGAAAAGTTGGAGACATAAAAACCCACAAGAAAGAGGCATATTTGCATTCTTTATTTTCTAAGTCTTTTTAGATTTCTTATGAATCAATATTCAAATTCAAATTACACTAAAATTAAAGAAAAAAAATTATATTTGGAGATAAAGGGTGAGTAAATTTTGATAAATATTATTCAAACTAATGTGAACTTAAAAAAATTTAATACGGTTAAGAAGTAAATGGTTAATAATTATATCAAAATAAATAAATACTTTAAAATAATATTATTGCAATGATTGTTAATAATTTTTTATTTTTTCAATTATGCAAAATTCAATTTACCTTATATCTTGACATAAACCAATAATTACTTATATAAAATTTTAATTAATATTTCTCTTCAATTTTTTTTTTTTTTACAATTTATCTTATCTTAGACTGCATGTAAATCATCATGATTTTCTTATTATCAATTAATTCCATAGGAAATAATAATTCCTAACTTTGTCCCAAAAACAAAATCTAACGTCAATAGCAATATGCCAAAAGTCTTCTTATATTTAAGTCTCATTATATAATTTGTTTCACATTATAACTCTTCATTTTATTATTCTCAATTATTTCCTTAACAAATAATATTTCATAGTTTTCCCCAAAAAAAAAAACAATTCTAAAAAAAATGCCAAAATATGTTTTATATTATAACTCCTCTTATTCTTTAAATCTTTATCTATTCATATAAAAAACAATCGCTTAATTTTTTTTGTTTAGGTGATTAGTGTTGTTTAATACTCTAGTTTACAAAATATGCTTTTAGATTTATTTCTTTATAAAAAAATGAGTTATTAAAGAAAAAATTTACTTTTTTTTAAAATATTTTATTATTAAAATTATGAAAAATACATATAACATGATAGAAATGTGAGATCGGTTAATGATAAAAATGATATTACAATAAAAAAAAATATTTAAAAATAAATAAAAAATAATCGCATCAAAAGATAACAAATTACCTCATCTTTTTCTGTCTTACATTCAAAAAGATTGCTTATCTATATGAATATAGTTAATCTTATTATCTTGTTAATATAATCATTTTATTTATATTACATATTATTTTTTAATAATTATATTTGAGATTTTTGATCCAAATATAATTATGGATGTTATTGGTCTTAATTATAGTATTTTTAAATTTTAGTTATGCAAAACATAATTATTTTTAAAACACTCTAGCTTTATTAACTTTTACTCAAAATTATAATACAAATTTCAAATATTTTAATAATAAATATTATTTTAATATTGAATATGATCAAATAATAAAATTTAATTAAATTTCTTTCTTAGTTCAACATCTAGAGACTATTTAGAGGAGATAGATCAATTATTAAAAGACAAATTAGTCCAATATAATGAAATTAGTTAGAACTAGAAATTACAGAAAATAAGAAGAGAGTTGTTAAAGATGGAGGGAACTTTTTAATGAATTATGTGCCCTTAAAATATTTTTTATTATACGTTACTTATCATAAAGTCTATTTGTCCTTCAGTTACTATTTTTTTTTTAATAAACAAAGAGAACTAAAAAAAATTATATAAATAAAGGGCCTTAAAACTAATTTTGTTAATAAGCATATTAAATGGCCTCAATGGCTTAAACAAGGAACTAATTTGAATTTTTCACCCCTATTCTTATTATAAAATAGTCAATTTATCATATTAGCAGAAAAGTACTATATCACCCTCGGCTTTTAATCTTTTTGACACTTTTGACCTGTAGAAGTATGACATATCAACAGCGTATTGTTTTAAATTTGATTAAATCAATGATAATTAGAGGTGGATGTATCTGGTGACGAGGGCGGCACACTTTGATTTTTAAAGAATATAATTTTAAATATAATATTTATAAAATTATAAATAAATTACGTAATAAATTAAATTATTATCTATTTAAATTTTTAAATTTTTTATCATTTAATATCTTATAAAAACTTTATAATATAAATATATTTTATTAAAATGACATACATATAATATTTTTAAAATTAAAAATTAATTAATATAGGTTTATAGTGATACTTTTTCTTTTGAATATAAATCTTAAATTCGTTCATAATTTTTTATTGATCGCATTTATTTAAGTTTAATATAAAAAATATATTTTATTATGAATTTAACGTATTTGTATTGGGAAACCACCAAATTAATGGTTTTAATAAACTTTACTAAATCGCCTGTTAATATTATTTAGAAACTGTACTTTAAGAATACCAGTTATCAAATTTTGTTTGGATGTTAATTTTCTACTTACATATTACATTTTAAAAAGTTCATTAAAATTTGCATTATCTTACCCAATTATTTTAAAAGATCTTATTCTTTAATATTATCTCTTTAATTAACTCTTTGAATCTTTTATTCTTTAATATTATCTCTTTAATTAACTCTTTGAATCCTTTACATTTGCATTTATAGTATCAGAACCAAGAAAATGTTTTAAGTTTTTCATTACAAAATGTAGTTATCATTTTATATGGCTGTTATAATTATATAAAAGCTTGTATATTAATATATTTGTAAGAAGCTTTAGCCATTTATTCAAAGGAAGGGTAATAAGTCTAGTTTAAAAGTAATTTCCTTAGGGTATTAAAACTTGAAAGAGACAATGGTAATAGTTACAAATATATGAAATATATAAGAACTAAGTAGAAGTTATAAGTATAACTATTTTCTATATAATAATTTAAGATATTTCTTTAACTTAATTTCAAAAGCTTAATTAAGTATATTAATAGTTAATTGAAGAAAATAATATTAAAGATTAAGAATTTATTATTAACAAATAAGGATATTATATTGATGGTTATTTTTCATAAATTTATGAACTTTTACTTTGAGCTTTAGTTTTAAGTTTATGAGTTTAAATTTAATTCCAATTTTAAATTTTCACTTTTAATTTAACTTTATAAAAAAATGTCTAATTTTAATTTTTCATTTTTTGCATCTACATCAAAATCATCATTTTCCTCTATGAGGAATAAAAATATTATCAATAATAATGAACTTATTATTGAAAACTTTTCAAAATTAATTGATATTTGAAAGATTCTCAGAATTCACAAAGATTAAATTTATAAAACAAAGATTATGAATCTTTTGAAAATAGATTACATTATCAAAATTATTGAGAGAAATATCCAACTCTCTTCACCTTTTAAAAGCATTGAATTAAAAAAGTCATTACAAAAACATATTGAAAAATATTTCAATAATATTCATATAGGATTAGTCCAAGTTGGATTAAAATCCTTGATTAAAGAAGGTCTAAACATATTAATTCTAACATTTTTCGAGATGCTAGATTCAACAATTTTCACGTTTCTCTTTTGAAAATAGTTGAGTCAAGTCGAGTGAGTCTCTCTTTGAGATGGATATCATTTAAATGTTTTCTTAACTTCATAGTCTCCTTAAATGACAGAAATATCATGAAGTCATTTACATTACAGATCAAAACACATAACTATGATATAATCTCAAGATCTATCCCAATTTCCTTAATATTCAGAGTGTATTACAAAACAATGATATCTGTGTTTAATATTGGAAGTATTTTTGAATGCTTTCTTCCCCATCATAAAAAAGATCATAAAAAAGAATTATTAAAGTGTCACTCAAAATCACTTATAACATTATCATCTTAAATATCTAAATACTTCTCTTAAAACCACTTTTAACCAAACCCATTCTAAAATAATCACATCCACACAACCCTAAACTTATAGGAAAAGCACTTATTATTTATCCTATATGGACTTACAAATAGATGTCCAAATTTTCATATTTCAAGACTTCTGATTCTATTACCTTTTTATCTATGTATTACTTGGGAATAAAGATAGTTCATAAAAGAGAAGAGAAAAAGAAAGAAAAAATTAGATAAAATAATTAACACACTATAATGTTAGTTAAGCTAAGAAATGCCAACTGCATCACAACTATACAGGGTTAACTCCATGGCCTAATTTAAGTTTTTCTCTAACAAATGTGTTAGCCTTTAGTTCTAGTTTAAACATTTTAGTTGATAAAAAAAATACAAAGAGAGAAACGTGAGATATAAAACTAACACTATAACAAAACACGCTATATATGATGATAAACTACAATAAATCAAGCTATAAAGGAGACCATTCTATAATTGATCGTCTTAAAAAAATTCAATATATAAAATGTGATTGTCTTATAAAAAAAATAAAAATGTTACTAAATATCATATAACATTAACATATAAGATGTTCAGAGATCATCTTTTTTTTTTTTTTGCGACCTTCCTATAAGAATTATATAAGATGGTCATTGACAACCTTATATATTTATATAGTACGATATATTACTATCCTATATATTTTTTTAAAATATTTAATATTAAGTATATAAACAAAAATTCATATTACAAGCATTCAGAAATAAATACCATTTAAGTTTTCAATTTCTTATACATAATTTCATATCATTTGTTGGGATGTGTATTTTTATTTAGAAAGAGAAATTAAAGAGATGCGTCAATGATTTTAATATTTAATATTAAGTATTTGCTACATTAATACTTATATATAAGATGTTTATGACATTATATATATTTAACATTTAACAATGAGCATTTTTTGTATTATTAATATTTATTTAAACAAAAACTCATATCATAAGCATCTAAAAATAGATACGATTCAAGTTCTCAATTTATTATACATAAAAGTTCATATCATTTGTTGAGAGACATATATTTATTTAAAAAAGAAATAAAGAGATACATCAATGAATAATGAATGATGATGACCAAGCCTTTTTATTAAGTATATATAAAACATACATATACATGTCATTCATTTAAGGAGCCTATATGAACTTTACAAATTTCAACCAGGATACATATATAAAATAAGCATAAATCATTATATATGTTCGGTCTTAACCCCAACTCCATATATACTAATCCAGTCTACTCCTTGACACGAACACATAGAACATGTCCAAACATCACTCCCCCACTCTTTCAATTCAGAAGCAAGGATCGAGGTGGAAAAGTGTACTTTCCATACTATAGTCCCCATTTTAACGCATCGTAGCTATGCTCTGGTGCACACGTGCCTACTTTGATTTTTGAATTTGAAACATTGGCAAGAGATGAAAAAGTATAAATATGGGTCAACAATTTCGAGGGTCTCATTTATTTTTGCTTTCTATAAGCTTGTTGTGCACAAAAATACTCTATCGTTTTTCCCTAACATTTAATAGCATCATATCGTGTTTTTTCTAGTTTCTACTTAAGCCTTTTGGGTTTAAGTTTATTGGTAAGCTTTTATTGGCTTAACTCTTCTCAATATAATACGAGTTTTCTTCCTCTCAGATCGGATCTAATAATCAATTTTTTTAGGTTAGTTTTCCTACTATCACACTCAGTTACATTTATACTTAAGTCCTCCTACTTATTTTATTTCCTTTTAAACAGATTCACCTCGTATTTAGAATCCCAAAATAGATATGAATGATAAAGAGCTTAGGAATCTTCTCAGATCAAATAGTGTTATATTATGAATAGTGTTATATTATGTGAGAGTGATGAGTGCTCAAAAAACACTAAAATAACCATGATTTTATGCACATTAATTGATTAAAAATATATATATTTATATGTTTTATCATATATTTATATAAATTTGTCCTTTTCAGAATCACGGGTATTTTTATTGTTTTTCAGGTATTTTGGCTTAAAAACATAACTTAAAGACTCAAAGAGGAATACTGGAAACAATACATCACAAATATATTAATAAATAAATGGGAAAGGGTCAACAAATATGGAAAAATTGGACAAAATGGGTAAAAAAGGTCAAAAATGTCAAAAAGGAGAAAATCGCGCCGCCTCACCGCCCAGCCGCGCGCGCGCCAACGCCCAGACCCACGCGCAACGCCCCAGTCCCGTGCCAAGTTGCACGCGCCAACGCCCGTTTCGCCCCATTTTTTACGTGCAACCGCCCCATGACGTCATGTGACGTCATCAATGACCTCAACATTTGCACTCCGTGTTTTTACATTTTTTTAACATTTTTTCACTCACTTTTTCTTTCCATCTTCACCTATAAATACTCATCTTCCCTTCACTTCTAAACACACCTCAAAACACATTCTTTTCTCTCTTTCTTTCTCTTTTCTTAGATTTTTAGTTTTTCTTAGTTTTTAGCTTTTCTTAGTTAATTTCTCTTAGTTTTAGAGTTCTTCCCTTTTTGGGAAGAACTAGTTATGTTTTTGTAATTTTTTAGTTTTTTTATTCAATAAATGGAAGTGCAAATTCCGCTTGGAGGTTTTCCAGCAACGGGAATAGCGTCGAAGTTTTGTAAGGATTTTATTTTCTTTACAGTTATTTTTATGTTTTATTCTTACATGTTATATTTAATTTGTCTGTGATTAAATTTAACTGTGCTGGTTGTTTATAATCATGATATAATAATAACGTTGTTATGCTTACGAAATATTAAATAGGTGAAAATCTCTAAAATGAATTGATTTTGTTTTTATTCAAGATTTTATATTAAGAATGTTAGAGAGAAATATATTATTTTTCATTACAAACTTAAACCTGAAAATTAGATTTTATGGTTTAGTTATCCCGTCTGATTTAGAGTAGTGCTCTTTTATTTGTTGGTACAATCGCCCGGTAGTTAGAGTGAAGCTCTATTTCAAAAGTTTTTATAAGTATTATTATCTGAAAATGTATTGACAACATGTTTTCGGTAGTGGTTTTAAAACTTGAAAGTTAGTACTCAGATAACTAAATTCTTAGGTTTAATTTGGACACCTTGAATAAAGTTTAAATTGTCTAACCCCACCAAAGGTGGCATTTAAATGGTTCATTTTCAATCTCTTAGAAAAAGGAAATAATTTAATTAACCAAATTAGTTATCAACCCCACCCATAGGTGTTAATTGATTTGTTTAGTTAACAAAGAATATCTAACCCCATCAAAGGTGTTATTCATATAAAAAAGGGAGAATCAATAAATATCAATTCATATCTTTAATAACCTAGATAATATAAGCAAGCATAATTACTTAGTTATTATATCCATAGATACTCCACTATTTATAAAAGATAAATTTTGCATAAATATTTATTGAATCTATGTTTATTTTTATGTATGTAGATTAAAACATAAAAACCCCAAAATATCGTGACAGGATGTTTAGGAATTAATTTCGTTTTTAAAAGTTTGAATAATAAATTAAAAACCACATACATTCCTTCCTTAGATCGATCTTGGGAGTATACTTATCATTTTCTTCGAAATGATTCGTGCACTTGCGAGAGTTTTATAAATATTAAAACCAAAGTATTGGCAAGAATCGGCGATGCCGGTTTTCGCTCATCAGAGAGCGAAGAGGAAACAGTAGTATCCGAAGGCTTTAAGTCTTCACAAGTTTCGAGCTCAACCTTCAATTCGAGTTCAATTGGAGGCTCTAGGAGTTCTCATAACATCACTATTGTTATGCCTTAAGCAAACACAACCTGGTTGTCAACCAACACTTCAATCCGTATCCTTGCGATCAGCATAACAATTTCTCGAGTATGGTGTAAAAAGACTAGAGTAGGGAAAGATATAAGCAAACCCACATATCAGACCAAAGGATAGAGGTCTGAGCTTGTGCCTTGCAAGTTCAGACTTAAGGGTGTTACCAAACTCAGGGTGACATATGACATTTTGAAGACCGTTCAAATCCAAATCCCCAGCCCAATAGCTCTCAACAACGACATTCCCCTTAATGGTTGGACAATTTTTATTCTTATTGGGCTTTTGGTTTCCCTTCCCCGACTTTGTTAGGTATTTTTTGAGACATTCAGATAATTCCTAATGAAATGTTTTCCAATGAATGGAGGTACGTACTATGTATTATGTTGTTGGGGAAAAAACTCGACCTGATTATAAGGACACTTGAGTTCAATAAAACATATAACCTAAAGCAAAATCTGTCAAACCCATGATAGATATACATGTTGACCAAACAAACCCGTGGTTTGAATGTCAAGTTTCTAGACAACGATAAGAATGGGAAGCAATTTTTTTTATATTTCTAGTTATTGGAAGTCCAAGGAAGTAATTTGATTCCCTCGGTAAGTCATGCTTCCTTGTGTCATCTTTAAGTCATGAGGCGAAACACTAGCTATTTCAGCTTCAACATTGTTTGCCTAAATTGATCTCATGCGATGAAGTCTTGTTAGAGACTAGGTTGGTTGCTACTAGGATGATCCGTTTTGGGTCAGACATTATATAAACTAGGGTGGTGCACAAGTCGCTCTCCACACCTAAGAAAAAAAGTGTGAAGAGCAAAACAAATCCAACTAAGATCAATTCATATTTTGAACTAATATCCAAAGGTCGTAGCTTTTGTTAAGAATTTAACTTTGTTGATTCAAGCTATTACTCAACTAACACATTTTGTTTCTTGTTACATAGACATGGATCTTGGCAACATGCCTCTAGATGACCTTTTAAGCAATTTCACAACCATTCCGGAAGCTCTTACTACCATATTCAAGTCGAAGAGGAGGAAATTCGAAAGAGATCAGAACTCGGTAAGGTTGGACTCACATAATCTATCAACCCCTCCAATAAACCCTAAGCAATTAGCAAAATCTAGTTCAATCCCAATGCCCTCCATTATGCCTACCGCACCCTCATCGAGCAAGGATAAGTCTATAAATTTTACAAATGCCTTGGATTTTTTTAACGAGTCCATCATTGTCAATCTGATTGCCCAAGACAAGTTTATTAACATGATACCTTTTGAATCAAATGAAGTTATCTTAATTAACATCTATAAAGAGTTTGACGCTCTTACACTAACAAACAAGAGAATTCTCGAGATGAGTTTGCTAGTTTTTTTTTCCTTTTTCCAAATTTCTATCATGCAGAGTCAATCAAGAGCTTGATTGGTATGTACCAAAATGTTAGAAGACGTATTTTTATTTAGAGAGAAAATAGAAAGACATTATTGAGTAATGAATGATAATGACTCAAATGAAGTTATCTTAATTGACATCTATAAAGAGTTTGACGAGATGAGTTTGCTAGTTTTCTTTTCCTTTTTCCAAATTTCTATCATGCAGAGTCAATCAAGAGCTTGATTGGTAGGTACCAAAATGTTAGAAGACGTATTTTTATTTAGAGAGAAAATAGAAAGACATTATTGAGTAATGAATGATGATGACTCAAGGTCTTTTTATTGGGTATATATAGGACATACATATAGTGTCATTCATTTAAGAGACCTAATATGGACTTTACACGAATCAACCTAAATACATACATAAAATAAATATAAATCACTATATATACCATATCATCACCCTGATTGCATATATATTAATTCGATCTACTCCTCAACGTGAACACTAAAACACGTCCAAACACTGTTTATATAATTATAATTAAAATCTTAATTGAAAACATACAAACTACACGGTGTACATCTTATTTTACTCAAATATATCATACAATCACAAGTACTAATAACTACTATTATATACTTGATTTTGCTCGACTAAATCATCCATGATTAAAAAATAAATAAACACGTACATGCATCACTTTTAATAGAACTCAAAAATTCACTCTTAATACAACTCAAAAATTCAGTGCTTAAAAGGGAAATCAATTCAAAGCTGTCAATAATAGTTGATAAATATATCAGTCATGTTTAAGTTCATGTGTTTTCTTTGAGTTTATCATCATATTTCTTTGTCATTCTTCTTCCTTTCATTGCATAACTTCAAAGCTTGCACTTCTGTTCAGAAACATACATTTTGCAACATAACAAGTTATTAACGAATAAACTACTGTATAAGTTTTTTTCCGTATTGAACTACACAATAAGGTGAGGTTGAGCATTTAAGTCAAAGTTATGAACATCATAAGAATGATATTTAAATTAACAATTTCATGAAAACAACAAATAAATTAAATCTAAAATGAAAAGGAAAACAATCCCAACTTAACACTTTCAAAATTGTCTCTATATATCCACTTCTACCTTCGGAAGCAGACTTTAACATTAAAAGCCCAAAAAATTTCATACCTTTTTGACAGGATTTCCAGTTTCTGTTACTGTTTATAAGACAATCCTGCAAGAGTTTTAGGGTTTTAGATTCCAATTAAAAAAATGTTCCTACCTTTTGCTTGGGATATTTGATACCTGTAAATCGAGATAAACTGAAGAACACTCGTTGAGCTGTTTGACATTTTCATCATCTTCGTTTGCATCTGTTTGATGATGCGGAGGTGGTGTTGATTGATCGTTGCGTAAGGCCATTATAGGGAGCTTTGTGTTTGCCGTTTTGGGGGGTTAGCAATAGACTTTAGTCCAAAATGTGTACTAACTACTCTTTGAGGGATAAATTCCAATAGAACCCGTAACACATGCATAGCACATTATTACAATCATGAGACCATATTATCATAATCATGAGACCATTATCAGAACATATGCATAACATATTAGAATCATGAGACCATACCTGACAATGGGAGGAGGTGATGGCTGACAGTGGCAAAGAAGGCAGCCGACGATGACAAGAAAAGCTGGCTGGTGGGAATACTAGCTGGAGGAAAGCAAGGGAACCACGGTGTGTGTGAGGGCTTCAAGCTGACACGAACAAGACAGCAACAACTGGTTGGACAGACAGCGCTGACTGGAAGGGACTCAAAAACGACGACTATGGACTGAAACTTGATGGCTGGTGGGAAGGACAATGAAGCTGGAATAAACCCCTTAAGGATCTCAAATTGCTCGCACGATGTGTTCCTGAGATGAAAATGATATGAAAAACCCAAGCCCTAAATATTAAAAAATTCTTTTAGGACCGTCCTATCTGTTATTATTTAGGATGGTTAGTAGCTGTCCTAAAAGAATGTTACTAGCCATCTTAAAAGAATGTTTTTTTTTAAGATAGTCAGAAGCCATCTTATAAAGTTTTGCGTAATATTTTCCATAATAATCGTCTTATATATCATTAAGACAATCATTTCCTTGCAGCTATCTACTTGTTTCACACTCTAAAATAATAGCCCTATTATATGTCTGATATTGTTGTAGTGTAGAGAATTGGAATATGTTAGTTAAAGAACAATAATAATGCACAAATTATCAGCTAATCCAGAGAAATGATAAACCTGGTATGACCTAATGTGCAAGTTATTCAAATTATGATAAACCTGGTATGAACTAATGTGCTAAGTTATTCCAATTATGATAAACCTGGTATGAGTTAATCCAGAGAAATGATAAAGAGAACCTAGCAAGCAATCCTATTGGATCAAGTGACTCCCTTTGCATCTGAATTCTAGGTTTTCAAGATCAGATATATCATTCATCAAAACTTTTAATTTATTTGAATACAACATAAATATTGAAGATTCTCCATCATAATAATTTGGCATTTTCTAAGACTGGTAATATGATCAGGGCGAAGCCACGAAAAAAATCAGGGGAGCAAAAGATAATTTTTTTTATTATATTGCAATTAAAAACTTAGAGCTTTCACGTTAATATTTTATTGTAACTTTTTATGAAAATTATCTAAATAAATAAAAGGTAAAATACAATAAAGTTCATGCATAAACATATCAAATTAACTAATTAATTATAATGTTAAAAATAAAAATAAAATAAACATATTAAAGTCTAAAACATAAGATATAAAAATTAGATGATTTTATTGAAATGTTAAGTAATTAGAATACATAATCATAACTTAGAATTGATAAGAACTACATTGAACTATTTTCAATCTAAGTAAATTTTTCATGCCATATTAGTGCATAAATCTAAAACTTTGATTTATCATGTTATAATCTAAAACTTTGATTATATAAAATAAATAAAAGGAAAAAAATAATAAGTTAATAGAGTATTGAAATCATACATGTATTGATTAACTTAATAAACTAAAAGTTAATATAAAAAAATGAAAAGTTCAATCAAACACATCAAATTTATAACTATTAAAACTAAAACTAAAAAAAATATATTAAAAATCTAAAAATATAAGATATAATTTATAATGTTAAGTTTGAGACAATATTTAAAAAATATATCTTGATGAACAATATAAGACTAAAAAATTAAAGAAGGTAAACGAAAAGCAAAGGTACAAATAAATATTAACATTTTCATATAAAGAAAACATAGAATAAATTACAAATATACTAAAATATAATTTCAAATAATGTAATATTAGACAAAGTTAAAATTTAAAATGAAGTAAATTTTAAGAAACTTTAATAATTTGATTGACAAAACCTCAAATGTGAAACTTCTCATCAAGATATTTTTTCTTATTTTTAGTTTTTATATTATTTGACATTAACATTCTATTGTTTTGAATTGAACAAAAGTTAAATACTTAAAATATGTTTGAATTACACTATATCATAAGTCAAGACAAGAAATATTTTTATATAATATATATGACTACAATTCTATATATGTAGCTAATGTTTGTGAAACACGCATACAAAAATGCTTATTTTTAGCCACTTCACTCACAATTACTATCAATTTTGCTAACGTGTTTTCTAAACATTAATGATACATATAATGACATATCAAGAAATAAATAGAAGAATTAAACACAATATATATTACCATAAATAAAATATATTTATTTAAAACTAAAAAATATACATATAATTAATTTTTGTACAAATTTCAGCCGGGGCAATTAAGGACGATTAAAATAAAGATTGTAAATTAATGCTATATAAAAAGACTGACATCCTATCCAACCAAGTGAGACAGTTAGATATTGAAGAGTAGATGGATAGTGGCTTTGGAAGTCGGATGAAAAGTTACCACCAAACAAATACCACACAAGATCAATAGATTATTATTATGAAATGAAATCAATGAAAGAAACATTGAAGTTATGCATGTCTTCTAAAAGAGGATTGATGATCGTTGGTGCAATCTATCATTCATTCATAAATGTCTGTGGTGCATTGTAGAGATAAGATTAAAAAAAGAAATCATAAAATGTATAGTCCACTTTTCCTTTCTTATTATATCAACTAAGGGAGGATGGCTTGTGAGTCTAATCATTGGAAAACGCAAGAAACAAAAAAAAATATCAAGAATAAATGTAAGCAACAGTTCTCTCAAAAAACATGACCTACAAATAGGCTATGACACAAGAAATTTCTTATTAAGTTTTAGCATATTTTGTCACTCGATGCAATACAATGCCATTCATGTCTAAATTTAAGATAAATAGATTTCATGCCGTTAAGCCACAACTCGTTGAAAAAACAAATTCTGAATAAATTTGAAATAACCTTCTATTTCAGGGTAGTTCTTCAGAACTATTTGTAACTAACCCTAGTATATCAACTTACTTTATGTTTGTCCAGTTATCTTTTCACAGTAAAAATCTATATTGTATTCTGTAGGTATAGGAAATTAAGCTCCTAATTTACAGCTGAAAAATATACAGCAGTAAGATCTACTGATTTCACATAAGTTAAGAATGCTTCAATTTATAAATTTTAACAAACTTTATCAGATCGATAGATAATAGCATGAATAATTGGCTAGGCCCATGTTTTATCGTTTAAACATCTGAATGTAAAGAGAAAGTTACTAATCTACCGATAAACTATACTTCAACTTTCAAGCACCATTGCTAATATGTGCCATAGAATATTAGCAGCTACCAATAGGAAAGTAATGGGAATGAATCTTACAAAAATGCATCCTTTAGTTGAACTAGAAATGCATGTCACTACCACTTGCGGGTGACTGATCAATCATTTTATTCAAACTGCCACTTGCCCGACAAGAAAACATTAATTAAAAAAATATGGACCTTCCCACTAGCAAATAAACCCTGCAGAAACAAGCGCATGAAGAACAAAACAATAATGAAAAAGGAAGTAGAAAATAGTAAAACAATGACATATAACTCCTTAACTACAATAGACGTATAACTCCTTAATAAAGGCAAGCAACTTAAGATAACAGAACGGTAATGCAGTAATGCAGCAAGAAGTTTAGTGGGAAGAAAACAACGCGCCAGATCAATACTATAGTATTCAGATACACTTTACCCAGTAGGGAAAATAATAGAAACATGCATAGACTAAATTCCAATAAAGGAAAATATAATTGATTTCCATAAACAATAAAGGCTTAATGTTCTCTATAGCAAACTTTTTTTCTTGAAGTACAATAAAAAACAATAAAAATAATTTTTTTTTACTTCTTCAAGAATAAGATGTGGGGTCTAATTTCATCAAAACTATTTTTTCCATTACTAATAGGAAATGAAGAATATAATATTGATAACATAAGCTGACTTAGATCATATATAAGTATTAGTATTTCTAATATTCTAATTGTAAATGAAGGAAATCTGGATTTCAGATGAATTTATAAATATGAGAAAATTATATTACTTTTTTAGCAATGGAATTTTAAACTGAATCAATAAGATGAGGATAGTGTTGCTTTTCTTTTCTTTTCTCTTCTGTTTTTTTAGCCCCCAAAATCACAAGAACACAATACGGCATCCGTCCAAAGACAACCCACTTAAATCACTTATCTTTATTGTAATAATTTTATCAACATTTATCCATTAAAAAAGTATAACCTAACAAATGGTGCTCTCTTTCAAAAGAATCAACTACAAAGAAGGATCAATCTCCACCATTCATTGCCACACAGAGACAATCAAAACATTGAACAGAATACCATAACAATCATATTTACATTCCATCTCTACAATATTAGACGATCCAGGAAGTCACAAAAGTTCAAAATAAAACGAGATATCTTCCTCACCATCATTATATTTGGAGAATATTTTTGGTATTCCTGCAGTACCTATCCCATGAAGAGAGAAGGCACAAACTAATTCCACCTAGGAATGATAAAATTAAGAAAACCAAGCAACATAGGTTGGCATTGAGGTGTGTAGGTATATCTCTCCCATGAAATACCCACTTTTCACTACTACATGGTATAGAAAAAATATTTCCTATATTAGCTAGGTTTCTTAACCATAGAAATGCTCACAATAGATAATTCATTGTCGTTTCTCCTCTAAACTTTAAACAAACAAAATCTACTAAGTAGGTTAAAGTTCATGATTCTAACAATTTCCCCCAGCATTCACAAAAGAGTTAATATAATTGAGGATAATATTATGCATAAGTAAATAGATGAACTCACCAATTGCTTCAATGACATATGCTTCAACTGGGCACTCAAAGATGTGGAACCCCCCAGTATAAAGTGCGTGTGGGTGTGCAATATTTTATTGAATAAGTAAACAAGTAGTTTCCGTAAATTATATTTCTTGTTTTATAATAATAAGAAATAGATAACCCGTTCTAGCTCATAAGCACAATAAACAATTAAACGAGCAGATTTTAAGTCACCTGACAAACACAGCTCTCAAAAACCTTGATCATACATTACTACAAAAATTGAACACAGTTCTCAAAAACCTTGATCATATATGACTACACAAATTGCAGAAAAATCTAGTTCTTAGGAATTGATTAACGGCATTCGGAATATAATTGTGAAATTAATGCCTATGCGTACAAATACTAGAAAATGCAGGAACTTGAAAGCAATGAAAATAATCAAGACCTTACGGACTAAGATTTTCACTTACACGCAAAACAAAAACTTTAATACAACGGAAACTCCATTTTGACTGTAAAACTTGTTCAGGCTAAAAGTAAGTAAGTTGCTCACCAATCGAAATCAATAGTATCCAATGAAAGGGGAAAATATATTTTTTTCCGCTTAATATCTCCTTTCCGACGGATTTTAATGGAGGCACTTTGAAACTAGGGCACTGTGAATCAGTACGGAATCCCGTCGAAATAGCAAGAAGGGTGGAAAAAGCGATACAAATTCGTTTTGCAACATTATGATAGTGTAAAATATTCTTAGAAAAATAAAAATTTATAATTAAAATGTGTTATTTTATGATTATTTTGTAATAATTTTTTAAATTAAATTATATTTAAGATGATTTGTGATTTAAAATATAAGAAAATTGTTATCTATTATACCGTATATAAATCACATCTTAAAAAAATAATAATGTTGGGTAGTATATCAAAATATACACATATATTGTTACTTATTATTAATTTATTAGAAATTATGTAATAGGCTTCAACCTAGGGGTGTTCATGGTCCGATCCGGTCCGATTTTGTTTAAAAAAATTTTAACTAAATTAGACCGTTTATATTACTCGGATCGGACCAGACCAAACAGTTTGAAACGGTTTTAAGAAATAAAAACCGGACCGGACCGTTTGATTTATAAAACAGTTTGGTTCGGTTTGATTCTCGATTTTTCCCGATTTTTTTATAATTTAATGAAGAATAATGTAAAATTTTTAATATATTATTAAACCAGTCTGGTCCGGTTCAAACGGTTTAAAATTAGTACAAATTGGACCGTTTGATTAGTAAAACCGTTCGGTTTGGTCCGATCCGATCCGGTTTATGAACACCCCTACTTCAACCTACTGCACCGTCATTCTAAATAAGCATCCAATTATGATAAATATTGAGTGCACTCAAAATAATGTAATCATTTTCCGGGCAATTAATAATTTTCTTTAAAAAAAAATTTATTTTTTTATTTTTTCTTATACAATTATTCTTTTATTTTTATTTTTATATACCAAAAAATTTAAAAATAACTTGAAATTGCACTTTAATAAAACAATAAACATGTCATTAACATAAAGCAACAAATAGACAGATGAATCATTATGGAATCTTTTATGATAAACATAATTATCAAAATCATTCCTAGAGTAACCATGATCAATCATAAAAGAATTAAACACCACTATCTAGGGGATTGCTTCAACTCATATAAAGACTTTTTCAATAAACAAACATGATCTCCTTACTTGGAAGAACAAACCCCTGTGGTTAATGCATATATATTTGTTACTCAAGTTCACCATGTAAGAATGTTGTCTTGACATCAAGTTGTTATAATTCCATGTCAAACAATGCAATCATAGTAAGTAACACACAAATAGAGTTATGTTTCACAACATGTGAAAATACTTCATTGAAGTCAATACCCTTCTTCTAACAATATCCCTTTGCAACAACACGTGTCTTGAATCTAGTTGCTTCAACCTCAGGTATACCTTCTTTTTTCTTGAAGACCCATTTGTTTCTAATAATCTTCTGGCCCTTAAGTGGTTTCACCAATTCCCAAGTATGATTCTTATGAAGTGATTCGATCTCTTCATTCATAGAAACCAGCCACTGAACAAACTTATCACAAGTAACAACTTTATGATAACTAGAAGGTTCATACACCTCAATAGACTCTACCACAGACAATGCCAAAAAAATTAAGTTTGCATCTGCGTACCTCTAAGGGTGTTGAATCTCTCTTATTCCTTTACCCTTAGCGATACTATATGGTTGCTCATGTTGCTCTTCTGCTACATCATGAGCAGAATCATCTATCTCACCCACAGATGGTTGATCTGAAGTGCCATCTTGCACTTGACTAGGAGACCACCACCTACTCACTAACATTGTGGTCTTTATCTGTAACAATAAACTCATTTTTTTTCAACATTGAAAACTCATCAAACTTAACATCTCTACTAATCAAAAATTTAGGTGACTTGAGTTCAACACACCATAATCTATAACCCTTCACCCTAGAAGGATACCCCCAAAATATGCATTTTAATTCCCTAGGCTCAAGTTTAGCATCATTAACATGAGCATAAACAAGACCACCTAAAACTTTCAAATAAGAATAATTAGCAAGAGTACCAAAGAATACCTCAAATAGAGTCTTCAACGCAATTGCAATTGATGGAGACCGATTCACCAAATAGTAGACATGGTTACAAGCTTCAGCCCAAAAAGATTTATCCAAGTTAGCTTGAAAGAACATACAACGAGATCTTTCTATGAGAGTCCTATTCATACATTCTGTTACTCCATTTTGATGTGGTGTATGACGCATAATGTAGTGTCTCACTATGTCATTTATTTCACATAACTCATTAAACTGACTTTCACAAAATTCCAAACCATTGTAAGTCCTCAAATGTTTGATTTTCTATACAACCCTTGAATTTCACAAATTTTGAGAACGCATCATTCTTGTTCTTCAGAAAATACACCTCAACATGATGAGAGAATCTATCAATAAAATTCAACATATACAAGGCACCACCCTTAGACACAACATGAGAAAGATCCCAAAGATCTGAATGAATATAATCAACAATACCTTTCGTTTTATGGATGGTTGTACTGAACTTGACTCTACGATGCTTTCCATACACACAATACTCACAGAAATCAAGCTTCCCAATTTTCTAACCACAAAGAAAATCCTATTTGCTTAAAATAGACATATTTTCCCCACTCATATGCCCAAGCCACATATGCCATAATCGAGTAGTATTTGAATCTTGATCTGATGAGGAAGAAACTAAAACACTGCTAATAACAGTGCTACCCTAAAACATATAGAGGTCACACGATAATTGCCCTTTAATTACAACAAGAGCACCCTCACAATCTCTTAAAACTCCACATTCAGCTACATACTTGTAACCTTATGTATTAAGAGTACCCAAAGATATCAAATTCTTAATTCGAACAATATCAATACCAATAACCTTGCATGACATATTGTTTCCTATCAAGACAACACCTCTATCAGTAGACTGATAAGAAGTAAACCAGTCTGTATTGGGGCACATATGGTAAGTGCAACTCAAATCAAGAATCCAAACATCTCCAGAAGAACCAATAGATACTGATAGAACATTTTCACCTTTAGCACTAGAACTATCTGCAACACCAACAACATCATTAGTTGGCACCAGAACTAAACTTGCCTTTATTATTGCTTGTGCCTTTTTCTTGATTTCTACCTCTGACAAATAAACCAATGTTATTATCATTGTTGCTTATAAACATCTTTTTCTTTAACTCTCTACAATTCAAAGCTGCTTTGACATCTTCTAAAAAAATAGTGGCTCGTCCATATAGCATGGTATCAACAAAATATTCAAATGAATAAGGTAAAGAACATAATAGAACTAAGGCATGATCATCATTATCAATCTTAACACCGCTATTTTTAGATCACGAATAATTTTAGTAAATTCATCAAGGTGATCGTGTAAAGGTGTACTTCTGAAATTCTGAATGTATACCAACATTGCTTCAAATATAACCGACTTGTCAAAGACTTGGTCATATAAAAATTCTCCAATTTAAGCCATAACCCAGTATGAGATTCCTCATCACCAACCTCGCGTAATACCTCATCAGACAAGGATAATTGAATTGAATTGAGAGCATTTTCCACCAATGCATCTTTTCTTCATCGGTCAATTTTTCTGACAATTTATCCTTGTCTTCAAGTGTCTTAACGAGCCCTTCTTTAACTAACACGATCTGCATTTTCATACACCATAGACCGAAATCATTCCTACCATTGAATTTCTCAATTTCGTATTTTGTCGCCATGATAGAAAACCCAATATTAAATAAACAGAAATACAACCCAGAAATATGAAACCAATCAGATAACCAAAAGCTCAAAATAAATCCAAAAGAGAAAACTTGATCAGTTCCAATAAGTAGCAGAATAACTCAATGCTCTTATACTAGATTGTTATAAATTAGCACTTACGTAAGCGTAGTTTGGATCCAATTTGGTTGCAAAAATAAATAATTATAGGTAATAACAAAATAAAAAAGTATTGAGAAAAAATAAATGACACATAATGATTTAAGTGATTCAACTTTTTAAAGTGAAAAGTCTACTCCACTGACGACGATACATCAGAGAAAACCTACTAATAATCAAATTAAGATACAAATACCAAAAGCTTCACAAAATATGTCAAGAAAATCCAAATATACTTACAAAATAAATTCATCTAATTTACTGATAATATATATAGCAAAATAAATTAACAAAATTGTTATTTAATCGAATATTATTATATAAATAATATCATCAACTTCCCTTTTTTGTTCTATCTGCGTGCTATTTTCTTATTCTATTTCGGCAGCTTAAATCCATGACAAAAAATATCCACCAGCGATGAAAAATGGAAACAGTATGACACACAAATGGAAACTGAATGGAAGGTGAAGAACGAAAGAAAGCTACCCAACTTTAGCCGTGGTGGTAAGAATCAATGGTAGGATGAGTCGACGGTTTTAGACGAAAAAAAATAGACAGATTCTAACAGAGATGGTGATGGGAACAACAATGGCAAGGCACTACGTGTAGACTGGCTGGTTGTGGGATGTATTTTGGTTATAAGAAAAATTGTCTCAACTTACTACTTCGTTCTCTCTGTTCTCATGACCGCTGGTCTCTGTTTTTAGCTCCCAAATTCGGCTACACGACGCAGAGAGACTTAAGTTAATATATATATATAGCAAAGGAGTATAGAGTTTAAATAGATTTGGTTTTTGGGCTTCAATGTTTTGTGCCATAATTTTAACAGAAATGTAAGAATTTATAGAAATGAACACAACTCATGCATGCTTGTGCTTCTTAAAATGTGAAAAAAAATCACGATGGGATTGGAAAAACTAATGTCAATGATGAACTTGCAAAGTGAAAGCAAATAATCTTATTCTTGCCAAGAAGTTTTGGATCAACACTTATACAAAATTCATGGGATTTAATTGGAGATTTTTCCAAGGACCTGATGAGTCCAATGTCTAAGAGATTTAAAAGGTTGATAATTGCAGGGTTGGACTTGTTTCAGATAACAGTGTTAATGAATAACTTCACATTTTTCCCCTTTGTTCTGTTAAGTTATATTTGATATTGTAATTCACTTATATTTCACTTGTACTACACTTGTATTATTTCACTTATACTACACTTCTACTATTTCACTTGTACTACACTTGTACTATTTCACTTGTACTACACTTACTATTTCACTTGTACTACACTTACTATTTCACTTGTATTACACTTGTACTACACTTGTTACAACTCTATAAATAGAGTTCTCTATGTACATTCTCAAACACATCAATACAACATTAAATCATTCTTTCTTCTTATCTCTCTATACTTTTCACATGGTATCAGAGCCTCTCATATACCTCTAAAATTTCTATCAAAATTTCGCCTCTCTTCATCACAGCCAACCCGACTCACCCTAACTCGGTTCACTCTCAATCCAGGCCAGCTTGACTGCGGAGTTATGATGGGATCCGATGCATTAGTGTTGGTATGATCGCATATCTTGATACTTTTTCCTACCACTACAGAGAGACAAAATCTTGCTTCTTTAGTTGTGAAGGCTACTGGAGATAGTTCTGAGTCTTCGACATCACTCAGTATTGTCAAGTCAGCTCAAAATGTTGTAAGTTACCCCTCTCTCTCACATGAACAGCGATACACATACACATTTTGTATCATATCTTGCTTTACACACACAAATTTCTTAAATCATGTTTTCCCAAGGTTTTATTTTCCTGATTAAGATTACAAAAACAAACAATCAAGAAATATACTTCAGTGAAAGCATTATTTGTTGAAGTGTTATCTTTCTGTTAAGAGTTTGTTGAAGTATTAGTTACAGCTTAAACAAACTCTCATCTCTTGTAATCTGCTATATATATGGAAAGGTTCTACATCTCTCAAATGAATTTGAGAGTTGATATTTTACAAAAATTTTGTTCAGTTTCACATTTTCTTTCTTGGTATCAGAGCAAAATTTGTTTTTCTACTTTCTTGTTACTTCCCTGGTAACCAATCTTTCTGTTAAGCTTCTTCTCTATCAGAGCCCTAACTTTCCCTCCGCTGAGAACGATCGCGGTTTAAAGATTTTGATCAAGAATCTTTCTTATCTGATCTCGTGATGTCGACCACAGCTACTGGATCGACTACTTCATCTTCATTCTCAGATTCCATTGGAGCAACTCAATCTTCCTCTTTTGCTCCTGCTTCAGGTTTACAGTTTTTCAATCATACGCTTCCTGTTAAGCTTGACAGATCAAATTATGTCATTTGGAGATCGCAGATAGATAACGTGATATATGCGAATGGATTTGAGAACTTCATCAAAGGTTTATCAGTTTGTCTAGAGAAAACTGTTCCTACTACTAGTGTTATCAATCCAGAGTTTGTAAATTGGCGTCGTCAGGATAGATTGATCCTAAGTTGGATCTACTCTACGCTCACTCCTGAGGTAATGGCTCAGATTTTAGGCCATACCACGTCAAGCTCGGCCTGGAAAGCTCTTGAGAATATCTTCTCATCTTCCTCGCAAGCTCGTCTTATGTAGCTGCGACTGTAGTTACGAACAACTAAGAAAAATTCAATTTCAATGATTGTGTTTATTATGAAAATCAAAAGTCTTTGTGATAATCTTGTAGCAATAGTAGAGTCTGTAACAGATCAAGATCAATTATGAATTTGTTAGATGTTTTAGGATCTGACTATAATGTTGTAGTCACTTCAATCAGTACCAGAGACAATCAACTCACTCTTGAAGATGTTCATAGTCTTCTTCTCACCTTTGAGCATTGTTTGGAGCAACAAAACTCTGTTGATGATACTGGAGTCATGTCTGCTAATTTTTCTCAAAACAATAAATATATAGGTGGAATGAGCTATAGCAAGAACAATCAGAAGCCGCCTACCTATGGCACTAGATAGGGAGTAAACTTGAATTATGCCTACAGAGGAAAGGGCCGCAATAGTGAAGGCTAGGGTGGAAGAGTCAACAACAATCAAACAAAACCTCAATGTCAACTTTGTGGTAAATTTGGACACACTATTCAAAATTGTTATCACAGGTTTGACATAACTTTTCAGGTTCAATCCTTCATTGACAAAAATCAAGCTCAGAGTTCTATGTCAGCAATGTTAGCCACTCCTAACACAGTTGCTGATAACTCATGGTACCTAGACTCTGGAGCAACCCATCACATGACTCAAAATACAGTTGGTCTCTCCAACATCACTCCTTACACTGGCTCCGAAAGGGTTACCATTGGTAATGGTAAGCAAATCCCCATCTCTCATGTTGGTACTACCTCTCTCCTTTCAAATTCTTCAGTTCTTTGCCTAAAAAAAGTCTATCATGTTCCTTCACTCTCCAACAATATCATCAGTGTGGCTAAACTTTGTGCTGATAATAATTCAATGATTGAATTTTATCCTAACCATTTTGTTGTGAAGGACCAATGTTCGAAGAAAGCTCTAGCTCGGGGCAGAAATGAGAATGGCTTGTATAAGCTTCCAGTTATCAACTCACAATACTCAAGGCATAATAACTCTTTTTCTTTGCACAATAATAGTGTATCAGCTTTCAATCTCTCAACTGATAGCAGCAAAGTTTGGCATGATCATCTTGGACATGTCTCATCTATTGTTGTACAAAAAGTTTTGAATAACTGTAATCTTTCTTGCTCAATGAATAAAGAACTGATTTGTTCCTCTTGTCAATATGCTAAGAGTCATCGATTGCCCTTTCCTATTTCTCATTCTCGGGCATCCTCTCCTTTAGATCTTATTCATACTAATATTTGGGGGCCAGTCCCTATATTGTCCACTTCTGGCTCTAGATATTTCATTCTTTTTGTTGATGATCATACTCGTTTCATATGGCTTTTTCCTCTGCAGACTAAGGATCAAGCTTTAAAAGTCTTTATTCATTTTCAAACTATGGTTGAAAATCAATTTCACAGCAAAATAAAAACACTTTAGTCAGATAATGGAGGGGAATTCAAGGTGTTTGCTCGATATCTTCAGACTATGGGTATTGCTCATCGGTTCTCATGCCCATACACTTCTTCTTAAAATGGGAGAGTTGAAAGAAAGCACCACCATGTAGTAGAAACAGGGTTAGCTCTCTTAGCTCGGGCTTCTTTACCTTTAAAATATTGGTTATATGCATTTCAAACTGCTGTGCATTTAATCAATATAATGCCTACTAAAGTTTTGGATTTCTCCTCTTCATACTCTATCCTCTTTAATAAAATTCCTAATTACAATTTGCTAAGAATTTTTGGCTGCTTATGCTTCCCATTTATACGCCCATTCAATAAACATAAGCTGCAATATAGGTCTATTGAATGTGTTTTTATGGGATATTCAATTGTTCATAAGGGATACTTGTGTTTAGACTACCAATCAGGCAAAGTCTATATTACACGCCATGTAATCTTTGATGAAAACAAGTTCCTTTTTGCCTCACCAAATACTCCAGTTGTTCCTGTTTCATCATACTCTAATCTGCCATCTACTAATCTGCCACCTGCTCTTATTACTCCTTCTTTGAGACAACATGTCCCTGCATCCAGCTCTACTCCATTCATTCCAGTTCTACCACACTCTTCTGAGCACTCAACCGATGACCTATCTGAACACGCCTTCTCTCATGATCTTTCTACAATGTCTCTTTCCTCCTCTTCTCATCAACAATATGAACATACTCTTCCTCAAGAGCCTATAGAAGCAACTAGGAGGATGGTGACCATGTCTCAGAATGGAATATTTAAAAAGAAACAATTATTTCTAGCCACAAGACAGAAGGAACCAACAACTATTCGGCAAGCAATGAAGGATCCAAACTGGGTATCTGCGATGCAAAATGAAATAGAGGCTTTACAAAGAAACAATACATAAGAGCTGGTTGATCCTCCTTCCTCTGTCAATGTCATTGGGTGTAAATGGATTTTCAAGCTTAAATATAAGGCAGATGGGTCTTTGGAAAGGCATAAAGCACGATTGGTGGCAAAGGGCTATAATCAAACTCAAGGGTTGGATTTCTTTGACACTTTTCAGTCCTGTTGTGAAGCCAGCCACGGTAAAAATAATTCTCACTCTTGCTCTCACTTATGGTTAGAAAGTAAGACAATTGGATGTACAAAATGCATTCTTAAATGGAAAGCTTGAAGAGGATGTATACATGTCTCAGCCACCAGGGTTCTCTCATCAGCAGTTTCCTCACAAGTTATGTAAACTTAGGAAAGCTTTATACGGCTTGAAATAGGCATCACGAGCATGGTTTACCAAACTAAGCCATGCCTTGCAAGAATGGGGCTTCCTATGTTCTAGGTCAGATAGTTCCATGTTTGTGAAATTTGGTAGAATTGACACCCTTATTGTTTTTGTATATGTGGATGATATTCTTGTCACTGGTAGTTCTCATACACAGATTGAAGGCCTTATAAAACTGCTCAACTCTGCTTTTTCCATGAGGGATCTTGGTTAGTTGTCTTATTTTCTTGGCATTGAGGTAATTTATGATGATCAATCAATTCATTTATCTCAAACCAAGTATATAGTTGACTTGCTTGAGAGAACAGAAATGCATGATTGTAAACCAGCCATAACTCCAGGTGCTACTGGGAAAGCTTTGTCTCAATATGATGGAGAGCCTTTTGAGGATCAAACCAAATATAGAAGCATAGTTGTAGCATTACAATATGTCACTTTGACTAGACCGGACATAGCTTTTGCAGTTAACAAAGCTTGTCAATTTATGCACAATCCCACAACTACACATTGGCTTTTTGTCAAACGTAATCTAAGTTATCTAAGAGGTACAATGCAGTAAAGCTTACGCCTCAATCCTTCTACTCATCTTCAAGTCCAAACTTATGCAGATGTTGACTATGCTTCCACTCCTGATGATCGACGAAGCTCTAGTGGATATTGTTTGTTTCTTGGCGATAATTTGGTCTCTTGGTCTGCGACTAAACAGAAGGTTATCTCTAGAAGTAGTGCTGAATACGAATACCGAGGCCTTTCCATAGCAACAGTAGAGATTGTATGAACTTTATCCCTTTTACAAGAGTTGTGCATTAGCTCCAGCTATATGGCAGCCAATCCTGTGTTTCATGCTCGTTCTAAACATATTGAAATTGACATTCACTTTTTTCGTGACTTAGTGCTTAAAAGGAAGTTGCAACTCTGCTATGTTCCAACAGAAGATCAGCTAGCTGATTTGCTCACCAAGCATTTGTCAAGCTCCAGGTTCGACGCCTTGAAGTCAAGACTTTGCATCGTGCCTCGATCCTTCAGCTTGCAGGGGGATGAAAACAGTATTTGTTGAAGTGTTATCTTTCTGTTAAGAGTTTGTTGAAATATTAGTTACAGCTTAAACAGACTCTCCCCTCTTGTAATCTACTATATATATGGAAAGGTTCTACATCTCTCAAATGAATTTGGGAGTTGATATTTTACATAAATTTTGTTCAGTTTCATATTTCCTTTCTTTCAGAATGGTAGAAGTCTTTTCTACTCAAATTTTCTTCCTTGACTGTCTAGTTACTCTTAGAGTTTCTTCATTTGATATAGAAGAGAATAAGAAGCATTTATTTTAAGTCTTTAACCAAAGAATATCAGAGAGCATTTTACCCACTATTATAACCTGCTACTTCTAGATGAATAAAGTAATAAGGTGCTAAGAGTTCAATTGTTCTTTGTTTTTTTACATTAAGCTAAAGTTCCTAATATATAGAAATAACAGTTTTTATTACTAGAAAGAGAATACAAGTAAATTTTATATGTTTTATATTGTTAGGAAAATCACAATATTAATGTGAACTTAATCAAGCTCTAAACAACAGAATAAAATCTATTTTCCTTATTTGTGTGAATCTTTTAGAAAGCAAATAAATAGAGCTCAAAATGAAACATACACAAAATCAACAAAACCAATTTACGTGAAAAAACCTTTCCGGTGTAGGAAGGAAAGAACCACGACATTTCATCTCCAAAACTTCCACTATCAAGAAACAATTATACAAAAGTTATCTCTACATAAAAGTAGAGACAAAATTTTTAACAACATTATCAAGAATACTTCTTGAAAACTAACAATTATTTCAAGAAAATAGAGAGATCTAACTTAATTTCGTAGTCACTATTTACGGCTTAGATTTTCCCAAACCGGTGAGCCAAATCCAAATCCCATAGTTCAGATTGAAGATTCTTGAGTCATGAACGTTCTTGCAAAATTTTAGCTCAATCGGACCACAAACAACCTTCTATCGGAGTACTTGATGAAGGCTTATTGGAGAAGAAAAATTGAAAAAATGCTCTTTGTTTTTCTGCTAGTTGGTGCCTCCTGAATTCGTTTCACAACAAACCCTAAATGAATTGATTGATGAAGCAATCAAATGGACAAAATTATCCCTTATTTCTCCATGGATCATGAAACCACATGGGCCTTTTTGGACTCTTTCAAATAAGAGGGGAAACCCAACATATCAGTATTGTGATTTCTTATTTACCTTTTATTTGAACATTGGAATAAATCTGAAGATATGGTGGCTCTGACTGGTTTGGGATTTGCAGCTATTGTAGCTCTTTGGGCATCAACTAATCTCATTACGGTAATTTCCATATGTTCTTTTTCTTCAAAAATCATGAAAGAAATGAGTTTCACAATTGATAACCAAACCTCTAGAATGTGTTAAAGAGTCAACTATGAGCACCAAAAAGCATGTATATGTAATCTTTTAGAATCACTCAACAAATGCATAAAAACTCTAAATGTTGTACCTCTTTATAAATGTCATGGAAGTTCTATTACTTTTTTTTCAAATTTACCTCAGAAGTGAAGTTGAGATATATATTGCTACAAACTTTAGTTATATTAACATATTATGATCCATCCTTGTTTTATTTATAAACTGTTGAAACAAGTACGTTAAAACAGTGTTAGAACAATATTACCGATAATTTGAAATAAATTGCTTGGATTGAGCCACGGACTAAGTCGCTCTCTTTAAGAGTTTCACAGCTCTACCCAAATTTGTGCAAGCAAACTCAACCCAGTCGTCCCTAGGATAAAACAACCCAGAATCTTTGTTTTTTCTATCTCGGAACTTCACTGCACTAATGAAGACCATAATACTACACTTGTAAAATTTTGTTGCTCAGAAAACTCAAAAAGTAATTTAGGATCTTCTTCTTTTTCTTTTTGAGAGAATTTTTTTTCTTAGTGAGATGAGTTTCGAGATTGTTGTGTTGAAACTAAGAGTTGAGGCTCTCAATTTATAGGTTTTAGAAACCATGTGATCATTATGATAATAACGGTAATGTCTGAAGATAGAGAGCGTAACAACAATTTTTTTGAGTAAAAAAGAGTAACAATCATTTTCTGAGTAAAAAAAAGTAACTACCATTTATTGAGAATTAGAATTTTCATGCCTACAAATTGTTTGGTTATTCAGAAATTTTAATACGAGGGGTGTAAGTTTAAATCATATTAGATATTTAATTTAATTTATTTAAATTTTTATTTTTAAAATTATGTATTTATTTTTTCTTTCATTTTAAATTAAAAATAATATTTTTTTTCTAATCTTAAAATGTATTACAAATAAAAAATAATTAAATATTGATTTAGATAAAAAATAATTAATTAAATTATTTTGAAATATAATAAAACTACTTAAAACAAATTATATATTATTTAGTTTTCAAAATTCAATCTAATATAATTATATTTAATATATCTAATATAATAGAATAGACTAATTTCCATATGTATTGTAAACGATATTAGTCGTCCATCTTTTCAAGAAGATGTATTTTTTGTGTCCGAAGAGTTTTGAATATTTTTATTCTCTATGTATGTTTTATTTATTTATATAGTTTAATTTTTAAAATATTTAAAAAAATATATGTTTTTTCTTACTATGCAAATCACATGTTATTTTATATAGTAAGAATATGATTTTTTTAGGAGGTTAAAGTTCGAAAGAACTCGTCTTTTTTTTTTTTTTAAGTTTTCGTAAAGGCAGTGATCTAGTATAATTCTATTTCTAAGGTTGAACGGGGGATTTTAACCTAGTCACAACACAAATTGCCACCATTTTCTTATTCGCTATGGGCGTTACCAACGTACCACTTACCACTTACTACAATAGCTACAAAGCTTATGCATAATAGATAAGTTCTGAAACAGCTCAAGAATTGAAACGCAAAGCGGAAATGGAGAAAGGAATAGCAGGGAAGGCCGCAAAGCGGAAATGGAGAAAGGAATAGCAGGGAAGGCCGCAAAGCTCTTTCCCGCCGCCAACAGTTACTAACCGCATTTCAGTTATCTTCCTTCTCTGCATATAGTACATGATTTCGTCTGCTATTTGACTTTCTCATTCTTTTCTGAAATTAAATGTTTAAATGCCAGTTTTCTTCCTACTTACAAAGCTAAAGAATGCCTCTCTCTACACTCTATCTCAACCTATATCTTTGTCTGTTTCAAACCGAACTTCATTTGCTTTATCATCGTCTTCCCAAACCCAACTCCTATATTATTCAACAGACCCACAACTGAGCCACAACCATAAACGTCAGTCTGCCCTTTCTTCTTCTGGAATTCATTTTGGCCCGCTTTCCTCCCACTATGCATCTCTCCTCCAATCCTGCATTGTCCGTAAAGCCATTAAACCTGGCAAACAACTCCATGCCCACTTATTCCAAATGGGTATTGGATTTAACACCATTTTGGCTACTAAACTTGTTCATCTTTATTGTAATTGTGACTCTTTAATTAATGCCCACCACTTGTTTGATAGAATTTCTAAAGGAAATTCGTTTCTTTGGAATGTCTTGATTCGAGGTTATGCATGGAATGGACCATACGAGGTTGCAATTTCATTATATCATGGGATGCTTGATCATGGGCTCATACCTGATCGATATACATTTCCACTTGTGCTCAAGGCGTGTGCAGCGCTTTCTGCTATTGAACAAGGGAGGAAAATTCATGAACAAGTAATACATTCTGGGTGTGAAACAGATGTTTATGTAGGTGCTGCTCTAATAGATATGTATGCAAAATGTGGTTGCACAGAGAGTGCTCTACAAGTATTTAACAAGATTAAAGTAAGAGATGCTGTATTGTGGAATTCTATGCTTGCAGCTTACGCCCAAAATGGACATGCTGACGAATCACTTGGCCTATGCAGGGAGATGGCATTCACATGTCTAAGTCCTACAGAGGCAACTCTAGTGACTGTTATATCTGCTACAGCAGACATTGCAGTTCTTCCTTTGGGGAGGGAGCTTCATGGGTTTAGTTGGAGACATGAGTTTGAATCCAATGACAAAGTAAAAACTGCATTGCTTGATATGTATGCCAAGAGTGGTTCCGTAAAGACAGCCAGGACTTTATTTGAGCAACTCACGGATAAAAGGGTTGTGTCTTGGAATGCAATGATTACTGGTTATGCAATGCATGGTCATGCTGCTGAAGCACTAGATCTATTTATAAAGATGAGGGAAGAAGCTCGGCCTGATCACATAACTTTTGTAGGTGTTCTGGGAGCATGCAGCCGTGGGGGTTTGTTGAATAATGGGTGGATGTATTTTGACTTAATGGTGAGAGAGTACCGTATTGATCCAACGGTTCAACATTATACATGTATGGTTGATCTCCTTGGCCATTGTGGCCAGCTGAATGTGGCTTACAATCTTATCATGCAAATGAAAGTTCCAGTGGATGCTGGTGTATGGGGTGCTTTGCTGAATTCATGTAAGATCCATGGAAATCTTGAACTAGGTGAACTAGCACTGGAGAAGTTAATTCAGCTTGAACCTCATGATGCTGGAAACTATGTGATTTTATCAAACATGTATGCTCAAGCTGGTAATTGGGAAGGAGTTACAAGACTTAGAAAGTTAATGGTGGACAATGGAATTAAGAAAAGCATTGCTTGTAGCTGGATTGAAGTGAAAAACAAAGTCCATGCTTTTCTTTCTGGAGATACTTCACATGGTTATTCTGATGCAATATATGCAGAACTAAAGAGGTTAGGAAGACTAATGAAAGAAGCTGGATATGTCCCAGATACTGGCTCAGTCTTCCATGATGTAGAAGATGATGAGAAGACACACATGGTTTGCAGTCACAGTGAAAGGCTAGCAATTGCATTTGGACTCATCAGTACACAGCCTGGAACCAGACTTTTAATAACCAAGAATCTCAGAGTTTGTGAAGACTGCCATATAGCTATCAAGTTCATCTCAAGAATAACAGAGAGGGAAATCACCATTAGAGATGTCAACCGTTACCATCACTTTAAAGATGGAATATGTTCCTGCGGGGATTACTGGTGAATGAGAGGACTGATTGGAGACAATACCTATATGCCCTAACAAATAATTTACAGTTTTCTTTTGTTGCAATTTTTATGAAGCAAAATTCAGAAGTATTTCATTTTTTTTAAACGACCCTGTTCTCATTTACTTCTTGCTAATTTTATGGGAAAGCTTTGTTCAATTTGACATTTTAACTTGTTGCTTTGCCCCCGAAGTAATGTGATCTTTTTGTTTTTTGCTAAGAAAGAAATATGATCACTTTAGTACAAAACTATTTGTCATGCAGTTGATGAACTATTTTTATTTGGTGGAAGCTTATTTCCGAAAAGCTATATTGAATATGTTATTAGGTCCACCTGTGTAACTATTTTCTAATTTATTAGGAGGTGTCTGTTGGCTTTGATGAATGTGCAGATTGCGCAAAGCCAGATATCTTATTTGGTGATTGATAATGTAGAGAGTGGATGGCCGGAAAGTAGAGTTTCTTTCAAATGCAGGTAATGGTACTTTAATTCAGTCTACCCGTCACACAATTCCTCTTTATTCTATGACTCACTACCTTTTCTTTGATTACCTGCAACTACTTGTAATAAGATTGATACTATCATTCAGAGAGTTTGGTGGGCACATGATTCTCAGAAAAGAAAAAAAGAAAAAAAATATATTTTTTTGCTTCCGAGAATTTGGGATGGTTTATGTCTTACCCATATCCCTTGTGGTTTTGGTTAATAATGATAACAAAAATTGGGTTCAAATTTTGAGGGAAAAATATTTTCGACGCTACTTGTTTGGAAGTTCCCACAAGTCATCTGATACCTTTTTATGGAAAGGAATATGTAACTCCATAAGTTTATAGAGGCTTATGTTACATAATTGGTAATCGACAGCTCATTCATTTTGGTAAAGACCTTAGCATTCTCTGACTTGATAATTTTAGAATTCCAGCAACACCTAACCAGATGACTTCTCATTGTCATAGGGTGAATGATCTTCCTGATGATTCTACAGGACGGTGGGATAAATAAATTTGTTTTTCTCTTTGTTTAATCCTAGAGTTACAGGTTTTATTATCAGTCTAAATCCACCTATCCAATCTCAAAGTGACTCCTCTATTGTATGGAGCAAAGTCAGGTACCTTTTCAATCAAGTCAGCAAATGGAGAGAGCTTTAGAGTTCAAAGCTTCATCATCAAAATAGAATCTTCCCAGGGAGGTAGTTGGCAATAATTTACCTGTCCGTGGCAATGTGGGTAGATTTATGCAGGTAGACGATCTCTCTTGCCCTCTTTGGGAGTATTAAAAAAAATTCCGTATTGACCCTTGTATTTGGGTTGTTACTTAGTTTTATAATTGGGATTAAACGAATTCTTACTAATTAGTATCTAAGTTACTTAAATTTTATTTCATTTTATATATTTTGAGATTTTTAATACATAAAAATATTCAGATTTTTATATCGTTTAGACGTAAGATTTTTTGTGTTGGGTTTTATCCTATCATCTAATTAACATTAATTAATATTCAGATTTTTATATCGTTTACACGTAAGTTTTTTGGTGTTGGGTTTTATCCTATCATCTAATCAACATTAATTAATTCTAATTAGTTGAAGTGTTAAAACTAAATCACAAAAAATGATTTATACGTAAACATAATAAGAGTAAATTTAAAATACTAAGAACTGAAGAAGTCATCTCTTAGTTTTTGAAGATGTCATGATGTACATGAGACCAACCTTATTGTATTTAAAATATTTTGAGTTTCAAGTTATAATGCTTGACATAATGTATCAATAATTCTCATAACTTGATTCATTTTAAATAAACTCAAAATTTCTTGTTGCTTTCAGAGAGCCTCTTTGGCTTCACCTCTCATGTTACTATTACACTCTAGGAATCATATTGTCAAGAACTACACAAGTAGAACCAAACATATCAATCAATCTGTTAACGGAATTAAAATGAGAAATTCACCTTGTCACTCCAAATCATTATAAAGAACGAATTTAATTAGCTTCTATATTAGTCTCAATTTCTTCATAAGTTAATATATCTGCAATTTCATTCTCTCATATCGATCTACATAATATTCATTTGTTCTTTATGAGATTCATCAATAATCTCATCAACAAGTATATATTATTTATCATTCTTAATTTTCTCACCAATTTCTTCTCAAATTTCTTAGCAAAAATACTTAATATCTACTTTTTGGATATACGAAGAAATATATTTTTCATTCTCAAGAGTATTGTATAGGATAATTTGTACAATATATTCATACATTGATGTCAAAAACTTTATCAACTTAATAAAATTATCTTAGACGGAGATGTACTAGACTCGTCATAATCTTTAAATGCACGTGCTTATTTTGAAAGTTATTTGTTAGTGTTAATGTATATCTATTAACAGATTAATTTATATCTGTTAATGTAAATCATATTTGCTGATATATATTTAGTTTACTTTAAGCATATCTAGTTTATTTATAACTCCAATATAAATGCACCATGTATATTCCTTAATATACATAATAGAATACAATCATTAAGTATTTTTAACATGGTATCAAAGCCACTCTTCTGACTTTTCTTTTAGCAGTCTTATCTCTTCTGGTGTTACTCCACCCTTATCGCTTCCGTTGTCACAACAATTGATGCAGCCACTCACCGTTGAATCCCCGACGTCTCTCAGCCATTGTCCTTGGGTTTCGGGCTTACAGTCGCTGTCGTTGAGGGGTCTCAGACCACACAGACGATTGCAATAATCATTTCCACTGTGTATCTTGCTCCGATAACATTTTTGCAAATACCACTATGATTGGCTCAATTAGATCTACACAATCATGGAAGTCTCACAACCATCAGAGCCTACACACGTCGCCAACAAAATCAACACGTCAGATTCACGTGCCTTACACGTGACACTTAGGTCCTATGATGTCATACTACCACATCAACTAGGGTTGACATCATCATCCCTTATGCTAACATCACCCACTACGTGAGTTGACTTCATCGTTGTTATTGTTGACCGTTACTAGAGTTGACTTGATGCCATTTGACCATGATCGGAGTTTGAGTTGATCGTTTGACCATTATTGACCTAGGTTGACTTTGATCGTGATTTTCATTTGACCGTTGATTAGGGTTGACTTTGATCTTGATTGACATTGATTATTGACCGTTGACTTTGCATAATAAGTTCTCCTTATTCAATTTTTCACGTAGACTTCGTTTTTGTAGTCTATTTTTGCATATTATGCTTCTAAATGGATAAAAATGATGTATTTCTTCCTCGTCCTATCATTACTGTTTTGGAAGAGACAAAGAATTACTTATCTTGGTCTCAAGCTATGCACAGTTTTCTTAAAGGTCCCATGCTCTGACATTACTATACTGGTACAATTACCATTCCTATCAAAGGAGCAAGTGAAAAAAATGTTGTCTTCCTTGGTCGCATGATTGAATGGGATAGTCATAACCATATGATCCTCGCATGGATTCGAAATACTTCCATTCCCTTTATCTCCAATCTATTGAGTAACTTTGATGATGCAAAATCAACATGAGATATGTTGACCAAAAGGTACTCTATTACTCACAGATCCATAAAAAATCAGTTAGTAGTTGAATTACATCAACTCCGACAAGAACTAGGGTAATCCATCAATGACTACTATGATCAACTTCGTTTTCTTTTGGACCAAATTGACCTTTGTGATCCAATTTGGGCACGCTTAAAGGATGCTCAACAATATGATGCAATTAGAGATGAATTTCGTCTCTATGAGTTCCTGATGTTACTTCACAAGGACTTTAAGCCTATCCGGGGTCAGTTTCTCAATCATAGTCATCCTTCATATCTTGATATTGTTGTAAATGAGTTGGTTAGAGAAGAAGCTCGGCTTGCAACCCTTCAAGCCTAGAATAAGTTCAATGTTTTGGCTGTTACTCCTTCTGTTCCTACCATTGAGCAACTTCAGTAGTAAGGTGATTCCTCTAACTTTAGTAATCGTCGCAAGCAGACTAATAAGAAGTTATACAATTATTGCAAGCATCTTGGCCACACCATTGAGACTTGTTACCGTCGCAACAAATCTACTGCTAATGTTGCTAATATTGAGCCTACTTTGTTGACGCCTTCCATTTCAACTGAGTCGCAGTCTTTTGGATCCACTATCAACCTTTCCCCCACTGAACTACATAAGATCATAACTCAGGTTGTTCATATGGCTTGTAATGCATCTCTTTCCACTACTCTCTCAATTTTGCCCGGTAAGTCTCAAACTTGGCTCTTTGATTCTGCCTATTGTAATCACATGAAACCTCACTCATCTTTACTCTCCAAACTTGACCCTGCACTACATCCTCTTAATATTCATATAACTGTTGGTTCCACCATGCATGAGAATAGTCTAGGTTTTTTTTCGACCTCCAACCTCTTTGTTCTTGGGGTCTTCCATGTACTTGAACTATCCTATAATTTATGCTTTGTGGGACAATTAGCTAAACTAGGATATCACCTTATTTTTTACTATTCTGGGTGTATTGTGCAGGATCCAAGGATTGGGAAAGAGCTTGGGACCGGTTCTAAGGTTAGGTGTATGTTTCCCGTGAACAATATTCATCTTCCACATGTTGCTCTTGTCTCTGTTGCTGTTGCAACTCATGCAATTTCTTCCTTACCTTCTCTTGCACTTTGACATTGTCATCTTAGTCATACCCTATCCACTCGGGTACAACAATAAGCTTATAAAGGTCTGTTGGATTTTGTGTCTGAAGACAATTTTGATTGTACTTCATGCCAGTTAGGAAAACAGTCAGCTCTACCTTTTAATAATAGTGAATCTATCTCTAATAGTATTTTTGAGTTAATTCATTCTGATGTTTGGGGACCTTCTCATGTTACTAGTATTGATGGATCTCGTTATTTTGTTGGTTTTATTGATGATTATTCTCATTATAGTTGGATCTTTCCTATGAAATCTCATTCTGAAATCTTACCAATATACAGTAACTTTGCAAAAAATGGTTGAAACATAATTCTCCAAACATATCAAAACCTTTTGATTTGATAATGCTCTTCAATATACTCAATGTGCTTTTCAAGCTCTGTTACATTCCTATGGCACTGTACATCATCTAACATGTCCAGGCACCTCTCAACAAAATGGTTGAGCCGGAAGAAAACTTCATCATATTCTTGACATTATCTGTGCTCTTCTTTTTTCTACCAAAGTTTCTGCCTCATTTTGGGGTGAAGTCACTCTTCATGTTGTTCATGCCATTAATCGTATTCCATGTGCTCTCATTCATAATCAAACTCCGTATGAGTGCCTTTTTGGGTCATCCCTTGACTATCATAACCTTCGCTCCTTCATATCTGCTTGTTTTGTTCTTTTTCAACCTTGTGAGCATAACAAACTTGAGCCTTGATCTAGACTCTTTTTTTCTTGGTTATTGTGAAACTCAAAAAAGGTATTGGTGCTATGATCTTGTCTCGCATCGTCTTCGTGTTTCCCATAATGTTGCCTTTTGGGAACACTGCTTATTTGTTGAACTCTATCACTTTTGTTCTTTCCTAAATAACTCTTCTATTTAGAAATCTTTCCAAATGAGTCTCATGTTCCTTCTACATATACTCTTGATCCTTCTTTGGACTTCTCTATTCAATCTTTAGATATTTTTTATGATTCTCCTAGACAAGTTGTAGATGAACAAGTTGATAACGAGCTACCCTACCTTGAGCATAGGTCCCCTGCTCCTACTCTGCCTAAAGATCATTCACAAGATATTCCACCTCGACATTTAACCCGGGTAAGATCCATTCCTAAACATTTCCTTGACTATCATTGTTACACTGCCCATGCTACACTCTATGAGCCTCACACCTATCGTAAGGCATCTACTGACCCTTTATGGAAGATTGCAATAAAAGAGGAAATTAATGCATTAACCAAAAACCATACTTGGGATCTGGTTACTCTCCCTCCTAGTTAGTTTATGGTTGGTTGTAAGTGGATCTATAAGATCAAGACTCACTTTGATGGGTCTATCGAGTACTAAAAGAGTTGTCTTGTTACTAAAGGTTTCACACAAGAGTACAAGATTGATTATGAAGAGACTTTTGCTCCAGTTACCCGTATCTTCTCTATTCGTGCCCTCTTAGTTGTTGGCGTTGCTAGAAAATGGGAATTTTTCATATGGATATTAAAAATGCCTTCCTTAATGGGGATTTGTATGAAGAAGTTTATATGCAACCTCCTCCTGGTCTTTTTGTTGAAACAAACAAGGTTTGTTGCCTTCGACATGCACTATATGGCCTTAAACAATCTCAACGAGTGTGAATTACCAAGTTCAGCTCCACCATCCTTCGCTTGGGTTACACTACCAGTCCTTATGATTTTACCTTATTTCTTCGTTGCAATGATAAGGGCACCATTTTTCTTCTCTTATATGTGGATGATATGATATGATCATAACTGGTGATGACCTCAGTAGCATTCAAAAACTCAAGGATTTTCTTAGTGAGTAGTTTGAGATGAAAAACCTTGGACATCTCAGTTATTTCTTGGGTCTTGAGATCACTCGTTCCACATATGGTGTTTATATTACTCAAGTCAAGTATGCATGTGATCTTTTATCTCAAGTTGGATTCACTAACAGCAAGACTGTTGACACTCCAGTTGAACTTGATGCATATATGACAGGGGGGGATAGTTACTCATCCAGACATTTCTCTTATGTTGTTCATCAGGTGAACGAGTATCTGTCTACTCCATGATCGACTCACTATGCTACTGTTCTACGCATTCTACGATACTTGAAAGGCACTCTCTTCCATGGTCTTTTCTACTCAACTCAGTCTCCTCTTGTACTTCTTGCATTCTCTGATGTTGATTGGGCAAGAGATCCCACTAATTGTAGGTCCATTATAGGTTATTGCTTTCTCCTTGGTTCTTTTTTGATTTCTTGGCGAAGTAAGAAACAAAGAATATTGTGATCTTATTGATACCACATCTTAGCTCATTTGGCTACGATGTCTTTTTAAGGATTTGAGTGTGTCCACATCCTCTGCTACTCCTCTTTATTGTGACAATTAGAGTGTCATTCATATTTCTCACAATGATGTCTTCCATGAACGGACTAAACATATCGAGATTGATTGTCACTTTATTCATTCTCATCTTGTCCATGGTGCTCTCAAGCTTTTCCTCGTCTCCTCCAATGATCAACTTGCATATATCTTCACTAAGGGACTTCCTAAGGGATGCACTCATAATTTGGTTGATAACCTCAAGCTGGTCTCTGTTGTCTCTTTTAGGAGAACATAAAACGTGCAAGTATACACGGTCACAAGTAATAAAATTTGATAAGTAAAGTATCGTTCCTACGGAGATTTGTCACTACAATTTGTTGAGTACTAAAATTATTTCACTCTGATTTTATCCAAAATAATCGTTGATTTGGAAGATGATTTAACTAACTAAAAAGTTTTATAACAAAATAAAAGAATTCTAGGATTGCAGTTTTTCACCAAATTAGTCTACTCGAATCATATTATTTTCTCTTGATTTATATTTTTTTAGTAAATTTAATTTGTGAACCGAAAACTTCTAATTTTATCCATACATCTCTTTCGAGCTCCGTATAGACACACCTCGCTAAATTAATTCACTATATTCCAATGAGAATTAAATTCACCAAGATTCATTACGTTCTAAGTTCTCAAATAGCCACACATACGATAAAGGTATATTCCTATCCTTCATATATACATGTTATTCTATCCATGAGCAATATACACAAAAATGCATCTTCCATGTTTATTTAAGTGTCACGTATCATTTGATAAATTTTCTAATAATCGAAATCATTAAGCACAAATAGAATAAACAAATTAAAAGTCTTATAAATATTTCAAAAATAATTAAATTCAAGCTTCATACATTTAGATAAAACGCAACCCTATAAAAATTAAATTACTTCATAAATAAAAATAAAAATTACAGCAGTTAAGAAATATCAGATGAAGAACAAAAGAAAATTAAAACATTTATGAGCACAAATTTTTGGCACACGTAGAACACAACAGAAGCCAAAAATGGCTTCTGCGTGTTCCATAATCCAAGTCTCCTAAAAATGAACCCCAAAAACGAACCTAAAACAAAACTCAAAAACTAAAACTAAAAAACTCATATTTCTCGCATTAAATGCCCTATTTTTAGCTCCAAAAAATACATCAAAAAATATTAAGCGTGGGAGACATTTTTCTTTAATTACGCAGTCACACGTATGAAAATGAGGATATCAAAATTGTTATTTTAACATACGCATGGAAGATATAAAAATAGAGGGTGTTGTTTCTGATGTTTTTTAATTCAATCCACGTGCCACGTGTTAGCATATGATTGGCTGAAAGAATTAATATAGACATGTGGCAGCATTTCATTGGAGGAGGGAAAGAGTTGCATATGATTGCGTCGCACGAAATCATGGGGCGCGAGACATATGGCAGACAAAGGCATGGCTAGAAACGTGCACCGTTTCCGTGCTTTTGGTTTACCCAATACGTGCCACATGTCTGCTTCTCATTAGCTGCAGAAATATTGGAGACATGTGGCATTGTATCATTTGTTGGATGGATAGGCGCACGAAGATTATATAGACTGTGTCGCACGGGATCACGCCTTTTGGTAGACGCGTAACAGACACGTGGGTCCCACTCTGCACGTCGGCCTGCACGGTAGGTGGGCCCCACATGGTGCCGAGAACATGCACCTGAATTCCCGCATCTAATCTCTTTTGTCGCGTCTGGTCTCACGCATCTCATCGTAGTCGTTCGTTGCCTGATCGAACGGTTGGTGTCGCGCGATTGTGATTGCGCGTGTGGCCTCTTTTTCCTACGTAGAAAATAAATTTCCTTAATTGCATTTTAGCCCTCGAATTTAATTCAAATTAACTTTTAAACTTTCTTTAATTGCAATCAAGCCCTTTTCTAATTTTAATTAACTTTTAAACTTTTGTTAATTACAATTAAGCCTGATTTTAATTCAAATTATATGTTAGACTTTTATTAATTGTAATTAAGCACTCTTTTATTTCAAATTATATTTTTAGGCATATATTTTCAATTAAGTACGTTTTCGATTCAAATTCTTTAATTTTCTTAAAAATATATTTCTTAACAAATAAACATTAAATATTAATTTATTTCGCTAAAATTAACTAAAAATGTCAAGAATATAACAATTATAATTAATAAAATAGATGAAAATAACTATATAAAATACAGTTATTAGTCTCACATCCACCTTGAGTTTGAGAGGAGCTGTTAATGTATATCTAGATTACTTTAGGCATATCTAGTTTACTTGTAACTTTTATATAAAAACACCATGTATATTTCTTAATATATAAAATATAATACAATCATTAAGTATTTCTAACAGTTAGTCTCTACTGAAGTCTAGAATTGTAACCAATTTTTTAAAATTTGTTTAGAAGATTGTACATTTATTCCTTTGTCAATTTGTTTGGAAGGATTTTTCAATCCAACTCATTTTTTAATGGCATCTAAATGAGATGACGACAATCTTCCTTCATGATTCACAAAGAGATATCTACTTGCTACATTTATCTTTTTTTCAATTTTCAAATCATTCTATAGTAAATTTTAGATGTTTTGTAGGATTATTGTAAAAAAACATGAAAAACAAAATGATTTATCCCTTTCCACGTAATATTCGAGCCAAAGAAATATAAACCATCATTGTTGAAATTAACATCATTGAATTCTGAAAGGAAAAGGTGGATTGTCATTTAACATAAATTGACATTGCTCAATGTTAATATAAGTTATTCAAATATTATCTTGTTCATTTATAATTTATGATCATATTAAATTTAGTAAGCTACGATCACATTTAAAGTAACTTGTATCATTTTTTTTCTAAATAACCATTTAGAATTGAAATAAACAATATTATAAAAAATAACATTTAAGTCGAGATTTAAAGTAGGTTTTTGAGGAAAATTGACTTATAATTAATTTTAAGTCGATACACTGAAAAATCAACTTAAAAAATTAAAAAATAGCATCGATTGTACGTGGTAACCGACACTACACATAGGACGTAGCATCAATCTTATCTTTCAACCGACGTTATCCATATTTTTTTCCTTTTCTCTTTTTTCTCCCTAATTTCTAGACATAATCGTTTATTATGTCCTAGATGCTACCCAAAAACCGACCACCTCCTCATACTCTTTCTCATTTTTTGGCACTTTCGACCACTAATTTTGGCTGAGTTTTTTCCTCTCTAATTTTTCTTTTAGATCCTCTATTTTTTTTAACATAATACTCAAAACAATTATACCCATTTTCCTCACTTTTTCACTGACAAAACACCATTTTTCTTTATTTTATTCATTTTGTCAATTCATTTATTCTTGTAAGTATTTCTATAAATTATTTTACACTTATTATTCATATTTTATTTTATTTTATTGTATATTATATGTATAAATTTTTGTGTTATATATGTAAATTGTGATTTTTATTCAAGCTTAGAAGAGAAGAAGGTATTTTTATTCATTTATTTGTTTTATTAATTTTATGTAATTTACTTTTTGATATATATTAATTTATTTTAAATTTAAATTTTTTGAAAATGATTTACATGTACATGAAATATGTATAATATACAATATATTTTTATATGTATATAATTTATAATAAGTTTATTAATATTTATTTTTATATATATGTGTAAAATATTTATTATTATTATTATTACATGTATTTATATATATATAAATTATTATATATTATATATTTGTTAATTTTATTATGAGTTTATTATTAATTGTTTGGTTTTTATGTATTTATTTTTATATGATGTTTTGATAAATATATATTCTAATAACTGGAGAATTCGTATATAATAATATGTGAAATATATTAGTTGTATACATATTTAATATGTTTAATGTCTTTAATAAAAAATGGACAAATCTTAGATGTTAAAGTTTAGAATTGAGTAGGACTACATTTATGGAGTTTAAAGTTTCTTGGAATTTGCTCATAGAAATAGTAATAATGAAATTCGTATGATTTGATGCCCATGTGTTAAATGTAATAATGAGAAATTTCATGATGTTGATAAGGTTAAGTATCACCTTATCCGTAGTGATATTCTTTTGAGTTATAAATGTTAGTATTATCATGTAGAAAATATTGATGATACTAATGGGGAAAAGATAAATAAGAATACAAGTGGATTATATACATCTTATCATAATATACAGACAGAAAATATGTTTCATGCTGTTGAAAATAAACTACATGAGAATGATCCTGAAACCTTTAAAAAACTTCTAGAAGATACCAAAAAATCGTTGTATCTAGAGTGCAAGAAATACACTAAAATGTTAGGATTGGTTTATTTGTATAACGTGAAGGAAAAAATGGTTTTTCTAACAAGGGATTCACATAATTACTAAATGTAATAATAGATATGTTTCTTGAGGGTATTGAATTGTTATCTTCAATGTATGAAGTGAAGAAATCTCTTAGTCGACTGGCATGGAATATCATAAAATTCATGCTTATCCAAATGATTGCATTCTTTATAAAAAAGAATATAAGACATTATATGATTGTCCTTTGTGTAAACAATCGAGATGAAAGCATGCTACAAATGAGACAACACTAAGAAAGGCGTGTCGACAAAGGTTCTTTGTTACTTTTCTTTGATTCCTCACTTTCAAAGGTTGTTCCAAAGTAAAGAAACATCAAGATGTTGACATGGCATCAGATAATTGATTTGATGATGTGATGTTATGTCATCCTTATAATTCTCTAAATTGAAAAGTAGTAGAAAATTTATCCCCTCAATTTGCATCTAACTTTTGCAATCTTCGTCTTGCCATTACCGCTAATGGAATCAATCCACACAACTCCCTTAGTAGTAGATATAGTTGTTGACCAGTAATAATGGTAACATGTAACATTCCTCCCTATTGTGTATGAAAATAAAATTCATGATGTTAACATTATTGATCTCAGGACCAAAATAACCCGAAGTTGATATTGATGTATAATTGTAGCCTTTAATAGGTGATTTAAAGACGTTGTGGAATGACGATGTAAATGTTTATGATGCACAGAAAGAATAATACTTTAACTTGAGATGGGTATTTTTATAGATAATTAATGATTTTCCAACCTATGGGAACTTATCAAGACATACAACAAAAGGTTATATGGGATGCCCTATTTATAGTGATGACACTTTTGCAACTCATCTTGTTCACTAACGAAAGATGTCTTATAGAAGACATAAATTTGTTTTTTCATTTGAACACAAGTTTAGATACCAAAAGAAACCATTCGATGGTGAATAAGATCATGATCCTACACCGAAACCTTTGTGAGGTGTTTAGATATTAAGGAAATTGAATGGTATGAAATTCAAATGATATAGAAAGATGAAAACAAATGCTCAATGATGGAGGGAAAAGAAAGAGGTTAACTAATAAAAGGGGTGAAAAGGAAAATGTTACTGAATTAGTAGATCATGGTTGTTGGAATGAAAAATGTATATGAGAGCTTGATTGGTATATTACTTAATATAATTAGAAAAACAAAGGATGAAATTGAAGTAAGATTGGATTTAAAGAAACTAGGCATAAGACCTGAATTGACACCAAGGGTGGAAAATGATAAGAATCGAACATACTTTCCACCAACATCATATACAATATGAACAAAAGAGAAGGATGAATTTTGTAAATGTTTAACGGGTATGAAAGTTCCTGATGGTTACTCATCCAACTTAAGAAATTTTGTGTCTATCATCGATAAGAAACTTTATGGATTGAAATCAATTACTGTCATATCTTAATGCAAAATTTATTACGAGTTACTAATAGGTCAATTCTTCCAAAACATATTATATTATCAATAATTTTTCTTTGTTCATTATTCAATACAATATGCAAGAAATCTATATCAATTGGAAAGTTAAACTCTTTACAGAAAGATGTTGTGGAGATATTGTGTCTACTTGAAAAATATTTTTCTCATTCTTTTTTCGATATAATGATTCACTTGTGTGTTTATTTAGTTTGAGAGGTTCAGTTGTGTGGTCCTACTTACTTAAAGTGGATGTATCCTTTGAGAGATACATGCAAATCATTAAAGGATATGTAAATAATAGAAATCGTCCTAAATAATGCATGGTGGAACAATACATTACTGAAGAGGCCATTGAATTTTGTTTTGAATACTTTAGTGGTTGCACTAAAATTAGGAATCATACACATAAGTTTTTCTTAGAATGTCACATGATCCAAGTAGGTAACCCTATGCTTGGTGGAAGTAAGAAATTTTTTATTGATTGCATTTGATGGGAAAAAGCACACCGAATCATTTTGGTAAATAATAATGAGGCATACCCGTACATAGAGTAAGTTATGACGGGTTCAACATTTTCATTTAAAATAAAATTATTTTTTATTTAACTATTAATGATACATAATTGATATATCTTGAATAACATTATAGAATGCATTTAAACTTACTAAAGATCGATTCTCGTTATAAAAAAGAAAGAAAGAGAAAAATGGTTGTACGATGAACATAAGTGAGAGCTCATTAATTAGTTTCCCAACCATATAAGTGTCACATACAAAAATTTATTAGTATTTCTATATAATGTTTTAAAACTTTGTTTTAAACACATTTCATGTTGTTATATGTATAGATTTGAGTTGAACATAATCATAAAATAACAGAAAGTTTAGAATGGCTTGTACATAGTCCAAAACTTGATGTCAAATCATATTCTAGTTTTACAATTAATGGATTGAGGTTTATGATTCAAGTAAGGGACAAATTTTGAGTAAATCAGAATAGTGGTGTAAAGATGGTTGCACAAACTAGGAAATTTTTCAATTCAAAAGATGGTAATCATGTACTTTCTGATATAACATATTATAGTATGATTCAAGAAATTTGGGAACTCGATTATGAGGTCTTCCATGAAATAATATTCTTGTGTGATTGGGTCGAAAATGTTATCAATTTTGGATAGATGATCCTTTCATGTTAGCACTTCATGCCAAATAAGTATTTTACGTGAGCGATCAAATTGACACAAGATGGTATGTTGTGTTAACGCCTTCACAAAAATAGTTCTACCATTGTGATGTTTTATAAGATGATGACATGTTTGATATATTATTCAATATTAGTCATTTCTCAAACAAATTGCCTATTGTATGTGATGATCTAGTTGATGACAATGATTCTTCTTCATTGACTCGAAGTGATTATGAATGAATATATTTATAAGATCAACAACTTAATTAAACACAATTTATGTTCTATATCATTCTAATAACTCTTGTTTATATGTTTAGACTTAAAATTGTCAATTAATTTCTATTTAATCATTGTTTATAGATATTTCATGGATCCTAGTGTACAAGAGATTGTAGATCCAAATGATCTATTGAAGCATTGGAAAAGAAGGGGTTGGGCTAATATACCTGATGCTCCACTTAACCCAAATGATAGAGTATTGGTTCAATTTGATGCTACTTGTAATCCATTAGGAGAAAATGGATAACAATTGAAATCTTCTATTTGTAGACTTGTGAAGTCAAGTATACCAATCAAATATAAATGATTGGACTAAGGTTGACGAAACTAAAAAGTACAAGACATGAAAAAATATTTATGTAAGTCTCTTTTGTTTTATAACTAATTACATATATTATATCTTTTTTTGTGTTATATCTCATCTAAAATGTGTGTTTTAATACAATCGTTTTAAAGTCCCTAATAATTGGAAGAACAAATGTTACAAGATTGCAAATAAGGCATGAAAGGAATACAAAACTTCCAAATTGGCCAGAAATTATGTATTTTCATACTTGGAACCACTCAATAAAGAAGAACTATATATACAACTCCTTGAAGAACACCCATAGATTGAACCCCAAGTATGGAAAGACTTTGTGGATTATAGATGTACAGATGAATTTCAAATCATTAGGGAAGAACATCAGAATATACAAATGAAGAACATTTTTCCTAACCGTATTGGGAAGTCATCAAATCATGAAGTTAGACAAAAAATGGTATTATAAGTTGTTAATTTATAAATATTTTTATATTTATTTTCCTCAAATTTAAGTCATGGTTAATAAATTTATTTAATTTATGTAGGAAGTTGAATTAGGTGGTTACTCGATCTGAATTGTATATAGAAACAAAGACTCCCAAATCGAAGAAGTCAAGACCGATGACTAAACGAGGAGAAGAACAACTTAATAAGTTTATTAGTTATTTAACTTGATGCAAAATCCTTATTAACTTCCTAGGCAATCCACTTGAGGGAAGCCTAATTAAATTCCTTACTAAAGAAGGGAGAGGTAGCTCGTTTTCTTCTATCAGATATGACTTGCATAGAGAGCAAGGTTGTTTGATTCACCTCCTTACTATGGCTGGGAGAAATAATTTGTTCTCCCATAAGGGGAGTACTTTTGCAATTGGAGATGACACCTCGGGAGTATCGGAAAAACATGATCATGTTTCAAACAAGTCATCCAAATTCACTTTACTATAATCCATCTCTATACATCAATGGCCTAAGAAAAATTTATGAATTTTATTAGGTTGCACATGGTGTTATTCTTAACTATAATTAGTTTTGAGTGTCTGAGGCCGCACTTGATAATTATAGTTAAGAATAACATTGTGTGCAACCTAATAAAATTCATAAATTCGTCTTAGGCCATTAATGTATAAAGATGGATTATAGTAAAGTGAATTTGGATGACTTGTTCGAAACGAGATCATGTTTTTCGATACTCCTAAGGTGTCATCTCCAGCTGCAAAAGTACTCCCCCTTATGGGAGAACGACTTATTTCTCCCAGCATAGTAAGGAGATGAATCAGACAACCTTGCCCGATATGCAAGTCATGTCTGATACAAGAAAATGAGCTCCTCCCCCCCCTTTAGCAAGGAAGTTAATTAGGTTTCAAAAATAATCAATGGTCCATCGCAGGATGGAATGTCTTCTACACTTCTATGAACAAATAGATTGAATTCTAAGAAATTCCCCCCCCCCCCCCCCGGGGGGGGGGGGGGAATTTCTTCGTTGAGGGAAAATATTAGCCCCTTGCAAAGTATATATCCCTCGATGATGAGAGGGGTGAAACTAGTGGTGTCAACGACCTTTTCAAAGATGGGATGTTCAACACTCCAAGTGCTCAGGATGAATTGTATCATCATTTTGGGATGCTTGAAGATTGTCCATTTATTTATACAGCAAGGACGAAAGAGAAAGGAACAATCTGGCATATGATAACTAGGCACGTGCTCAACATAAGTAACCTATTATTTTTAGTATATTAATTGTAAGTTCATGACAATTATGATTTATTATTGATCTTTGTGGTATGACTTAAACATAGGCCATATCCCTAGTTATAGATTCGCAAAAAGAGGCCAAAACATGTCGGGAAATAGCCGAATCTATAGATCAAAAGTTTTGTGTGCCAAAATCATGTTATAGAGTCATGAAACAAGAGCTAGTAGACATATGTGAAGAATTAAAGCTGTCGCATCTCGAATGAGAGAGATACAAGAAGGTGTGAGATGGATTACGCAAATTGGTAGAGTATTGGAAACATATGGTGCTCGAGAAAAAAAAACATTCATAAAGTTCCTATTATAAAGGATTCAGGACCACCTTCGACTAGGAAGGGATTCAATGTTTAAAAACTTTATTGTTATGTTTGTAATAATGTTGGATGGATATGTTTGGCATGTAATTTGTCTGATAATCGTTTGAACTCCCTTTATTTATTTTTACATGTCTAGAATGTGATGAAGATTTATGTTGGCAAGCACTCATAACTATATTGTAATATGATAAGAAATGTAACCGGCATCTCAAGTAGGGGGTTAGTGGACTTCACCTCCATACATGAGACATGGGACGAATCCTACATCTCAAGTGGGGGTCAATAGACTCCACCTCCAATCATGAGACATGAGATAAATCCTGCATTCCAAGCGAGAAGGTCATTTGACCACCTTCAACTTGGGGTCACAAAATAAATTCCACAAGATATGCATCATACAAGGGTGAAAATATGTTCCCTTTCGTGTGCTCATTCGGATGTATTCACATGTCAAGTTGGGTGTCAGTGGACTCCATCTCCAATCATGAGGCATGAGACGAATATCGTACCCCAAGGGAGAAGGTCATTTGACTACTTCCAACTTGGGGCCACAAAATAAATTCCATAAGATATGCGTTATAGAAGGGTGAAAATAAATTCCCTTATATGTGCTCCTTTAGACATATTTCACATCTCAAGTGGGGGGTCAGTGGACTCCATCTCCAATCATGAGGCATAAGATAAATCCTACAACCCAAGCAAGAAGGTTAGTAGACTACTTCCCACTTGAGGAGTCATTAAATAAATTTTGCACCACAAGAAAAATCAAATGATATTGTATTTCTCAATATACCAAATATACGACTTTATACATAATACTTTTTGAGAAGTTATCCATTCTAACTAAACACCTCATTTAAACCATCGTTTTCTATCAAGTAAGATTGATGGATGAATGGGGTTGCAAGACTAGCATTTACAAATACCAATCTTGCGAAATACCTTTTTGTGGTTTTATTATTTGTAAAATTCTTGCAATTGCACGAATCATTTTATAGAAAATGATAAGTATATTCCCAAGATTGATCTAAAGAAATAATTTATGTGATTTTTAATTTATTATTCAAAAAATTTAAAACAAAATTAAATCTTAAACATCATGTCACGATATTTTGGTTTGTTTGGTTCCTAATATAATAATATAAACATAAACATAAACATAGATATGGATTTAATAAACAATAATGCAAATTTTATCATTCTTAACAGTGGAGTATTATAAAGATATAATAATTAAGTTAATTATTTTTGTTTATATTATTTAGATTATTAAAGATATAAATTAATATTTATTGATTTTCTCTTTTTGGTATGAAAGTGTCCTTAGGCAGGATCCAAATTCTTTTATTTAATATTAACTAACTAATATCCTTAAGCGGGACCTATTAATTAATTAAATATTAAATTTTATCTTTATTTCTAAGAAAATAACAAATCATTTAATTATAACTTTAGGCGAAGTCAAATAATTAGACTTTATCCAAGGTGTCCAAATTAAACTTAAGAATTTAATTTTCGAAGTACTAACTTTTAAGTTTTAAAACCAATACTGAAAATATGTTGTCAATACATTTTCCAATAATAGTTTTTATAAAAAAAACTTTTGAAATAGAGTTTCACTCTAACTACCGGACGATTGTACCAACAAATAAAAGAACACTACTCTAAATTAGATCGAATTAAATTTAATCACAAACAAATTAAATATAACATATAAGAATAAAACATAAAATGATAACTTTAAAGAATCTATTAAAATAATATCTTAAAAAAATCCTTACAATAGTTTGATGTTAATTCTGTTACTCGAAAATCTCCAAACGGATTTGCATATCTGCTTGTTGAATCAAAAATAATTTTTTTATAAAAACATAATTAGTTCCCCTCAAAAAGAGAAAAAAACTTTAAAAATAAAAAATAAAAAAAATAAAATTTTCTAGACAGAAAAAGTGCTCAGAAAATTTTGGGTTTTTTTTTGGAATGGGGAAGAAGATCCTTTTATAGATGAGAAAAAGGCCAAAAAAGGAGAAAATATTTCAAAATTTGAATTTGGATGCGTTTGGACAGATTGGTGCTCGTATGGGGCATAAAAATCTCAACAGACGGGTTGTTGGCGCGATAGATGGGCGGTTGGCATGCGCGGGACAATGCTAGGAGTGTGCAGACACACGCACGGTACGTCATGGGTGGGCACGATGTTGCACGCAGGACTCACCATGGATTGGATGGTGCGTGCTAGAACTGGTGCGATGGACGACTGTGCGCACGATTTTGGTCTTTTTGACCTATTTTGTCCAATTTTCCCATCTTTTTTACTTTTCCTCATTTATTTTCTCAATATATTTGTGATGTATTTTCCTCCAGTATTTTTTTCTTCGAGTCTTTAAGTTATTTTTGAACTAACTATTAAAGTACATTAAATCATGGTAATGTTAGTATTTTTTTAAGCACTCATCAAAGATCCCCCCGAGGTAACATCATATATCCGATATAGACCTTTCCATGTTGTGGCAAAATTTATGGCACTAGTTTTGATTTTGTTTCCTAGCGCTCTTTGCAAAACCCACTTCCCTATACTAAAACTATTATGTTTAACGAACTTGTTACATGTCCTTTGGAGTGCTCTCTTTTGTGACTTGAGTCATAACAAAGCTTTTTTCCATTTATTTTCAACTAACAGAAGATCTTCACTTCTTAAATGATCATTATCATCTTGTGTGTTATTGGATCTGAGGGTGGGTTCTTGTATCTCAAAGGGTATGATTACTTCAGTGCCATAAACAAGGGAGAAAGGACTCTCCCCTGTTGATATTTTATGGATAGTCCTTGTAGCCCAAAGAACACCGAGTAATTCATTCACCCATTTACCTTTGGTTCCCTCCAAAGGCTTCTATAATATATTGATGAGTGTCTTGTTAGATGATTCGTCTTGGCTGTTCACCTGTGTTTTGCAAGGGATGGAGTGAGATAACTTAATGCCCTTTTCATCACATAAATATATTAACCATTGTCCCGTGAATTGTCTACCATTATCGGCAAATAGTTCATAAGGTAGCCTATATCTGCATATGATGTTGTGCCATATGAATCTCTCCACATCTGTTTCTTGAATTCGTGCTAAAGGTTCAACCTTTATCCATTTAGAAACATAATTAGTCGCCACTATGAGAAATTTTCTTTGGCCTGGAGCGATAGGCAACAGTTTGACAATATCTAATCCCTACTTCTGAAACGGATATGGGCTAACAATGGATTTCAAGTCAGTACCTGGTTGATGTGGCACATTGGCATGTCTTTGACACTTATCACACCTATTGACATAAGAGATGTTATTTTGAGAAGGGTAGGCCAATAATAACCTTGTTGGATAATTCTTTGTAAAAGAGTCCTACCCCAAGAATGAGCACCGCATTGGCCATCATATAAATCGCTCAACACCATCTGAGCTTCCGTTATAGGTAAGAATTTTAGCCATGGGCCACCATAGTTCTTTCGATATAATACCCCTTGGATAACAACATAGTTTTTTGCTTTCATTGTGAGCTTACGAACTAAGTACTTGTCTTCTGGGAAAGTACCATTGGCAAGATATTCTAGATATGGACTCAACCAAGAAAGGTGACTCGTAGAAATGATGTCCGACTGAGTTTGGTCTTTCACTTCACATGTGCTAATATTGGGACTCGAAACATAGGATACTAGGATTACTCTTTTCAAATCCGAATTCACTGCAGATGCCAATGTAGCCAAGGAATCAACATGGGCATTTCCTTCTAGAGGAATTTTCTTGATCTTGAAAGTTTCAAATGTTGCCTTTACTTTCTTCACCTCTTGTACATAAAGTTTCATTCTTTCTTCTTTAGCTTCAAAATCATTGTTTACTTGATTTACTACCAGTCACGAATCACAATGGATCAACACCATTTTAGCTCTAAGGGTTATTAATTGTTGCAAGGCTAAGAGTAGCGCCTCGTATTCAGCAATATTATTGATTGCTTAGAAAGTAATACAAAGGCACTATTCTATTAATTAAGCATCCTATTGGGGTGAATATTATGATTCCAACTCCCACTCCTCGCGAATTGCTTGCTCCATCTATCTACATCCTTTATAACTCCAACTCGGGGATAGGTGTTTCTCTTATGGAATTTGGTTCTACCACCATATGTATGGGTGTACACTCCTATGTATACTATCATGCCCATTCAACAACAAAATATTCGAGAGCTTGTCCTTTGATAGCCGACAAAGGCTTATAATGTATCTCGAATTTGCTTAACTCAATAGCTATTTGAGAAAGACGGCTAGACTGATCTGATTTACCCACAATGTTTTTTAAAGGGTACAGGGTGAGGACCATTACTGTGTGGGTTCCAAAGTAATGCCTGAGTTTGTGTTTTCTCATTCTTATTGTGAAAGCTGCATTGTTCAAAGAAGGATATCATTTTTGTGCCTCTGTTAATGAGTGACTTACATAATACACTAGGTGTTTTGTCCTCGCTCTATCGACTATCAACACTGCACTGACAGCTTTATCCGTGAAGGACATGTACATATATAAATCTTCTCTTGTCATAGGATTAGCTAAGAGAGGTGTTTTCCCTAAATAATCTTTAATGTCCTAAAAATCTTGTTTGCACTCGCTATCCTAGATGTATTCCATATATTGTCAAGATTGGATTCTACATCTCTAGATGACACTAAGTGTCCTAAGAACTTCCCCGAGATAACTCTAAATATACATTTCTTTGGGTTGAGACGTATCTTGTAACTTCATATTATGAAAAAAAAAACCTATTTAATATCGAATATATGATCTTTGGAACATTTGGTTTTGACCATCATTTCATCGAGATATACCTCCATGTTTTGACCGATTTGGTCTTGGAACATTTTGTTCATCATTCTTTGATAGGTGGCACCAGCATTTTTCAAGCCGAATGACATCCTAGTGTAACAAAATGTTCCTTCTTCCTTGATGAACATTGTTTTTTATTCATCTCTAGGATGAATTTGGATTTGATGATAGCTTAAATAAGAATCCATAAAGCTTAATGATTCAAAACCATCTATTGCATCTACCAATTGGTCAATATTAGGTAAGGGGAAGCAATTTTTTTGTTGTTGCTCTATTTAAATCAATGAAACCCACACATATTCTATGTTCACCACTCGATTTGTTCACCAACACCACATTTGAAAATCATGTCAGGTACATGACATCACGATCCTAACCTACACTTTTCAAGGAACTGATCTTCCTTTTGATAATCTCATTTTTGTCCCTAACGAATCTCCACTTTCTTTGTTGGATCAACTTCTTGGTGTGATTTAGGCATAATTCATAAGAAATGATACTCAAATCAATTTTGAGGCATGTCTTTGGGCTTCCAATCGAATATATCCACATTAGTCTTTAAAAAATCAATAAGAGTGGCTTTGAACAATGAAGGTAGCTTAGAATTGATCTTCACAGATTGATCGTTCCTCACTTCCCCAATATGAATCACGTCATAATCATCATGGCCTTCTGATATAATATGTTCCTTTGTCCACAACATTTTAGCCTTATCAAAATGGTGTTTGTTCTTTAATTTCTATTTCGATGATTGAGGCAATGCATTCTTCATGGCGACACTGTAACAACTATGTGCCTTATCTTGCTCTCCATTAAATTCCTTTACCTCATCAATAGTAGGGTATTTGATAAGTTGATAATATGTTGAAGGCACTACCCTTATTTTATGTATCAATAGATGACCCAAAATTGCGTTGTAAGACTTATCTTGGCACGAATATTGGAGGAATTAATTCTAAATTTGATGAGTCACCATTGGAATTAGAAAATATTTCTTCATTTTGATAATATTTTCAATGGTCTCATCTTCAACAAATACAACATCACAACTACTGACAAGTCTCTTTACAACTAGATTATTCTATATCCAAATTGATCTTGACCATAGCCAATAAAAATACATTGTCTTGTTTTGGTATTAAGTTTGGATCTCTCATCCTTGGGGATATGAAAAAATGCTTTGTAGCCAAACACTCGTAGATGATCATAGGAAACATCCTTTCCTGACCACACTTTATTTGAAACACCCATCTTGAGAGGAGTATATGGGGTGAAAGAGTCAACACATATGTAACTATGAGCATGGTTTCACCCCATAAAGTTTTAGGCAACTTTGCATGTGAGAGTAGACATCTAACTCTCTCCATCAAAGTTCTATTCATCCTTTCTGCTAAGCCATTCAACTATGGTGTCTTTAAAGGTGTCATCTGATGCCGAATACTAGGCTTTTTGTAGTAAGCATGGAAAGGTGCTATTTATTCTTCATCATTGTTTGTTCGGTTCAACTTCTTCCCAGTCTGTTTCTCAACTGAGGCATGAAATTCTTTGAAGACATCTAGCACTTGATCCTTTGTCTTTAGAAGATATACTTTCATCTTCCTTGAATGATCATCATTGAAAGTCATAAATTATTGAGCACCACCAAGCGACTGTGGCATAGGTCCACAAAAATTTGAATAAATTAAATATAAAATATTATTCATTCTGGAAGGAGGGGAACTCTTGAAAGAAACTCTGTTTTTCTTTCTTGCTAAATAATGAACATATTTCTCCAAATATACTTTATCTATTCTGTGCAGTATTTTCTTTTTTATTAGACTTGTCATACATTTTTCACCCATGTGAACAAGTCTTTTATGCCATAATTTAGCTGCACTATCTTTTTTCTATGGAATTTACTATGTCAGTAGAGAGCTTCACTTGCATTATATACAGAGTTGTAAGCTTATCACCTCTAGCCACTACTAAGGAGCTTTTCGTAAGTTTCCATTTGTCATAAATGCAAGAGTTGCAATACCCTTCATTTGCAAGTTTACGCACAAAGATCAAATTCAGGCGCATATATGGAATATGCCTGACATTCTTCAAAAATAGTATGGTTTTGTTCTCTATTTTCAAGAAAACATCTCCTCTATAAACAACCTTTGACACGCCTTTATTTCTCATTCTAACAATACTAAGACTTCCAGGTGTGTATAATGAGAAAAATTCTCTATGCAATGTAGCATAAACTGTAGCACCACTATCAATCACCCAAATGATCTCGTGTGATGCAAGATTGACAAAATCTTCATCATAAACAATATTGAACTTGTTTATGGTATTTTTTTTGCTCATCATCACTGTTGTCATTTTTCCTCACTGCTTTGACTTTGTTCGTTTTTTATTCCTTCTTGAACACCCAATAAAATTTCTTGATGTGAAATTTCCTCTTACAATGATGACATTCAACATTGGAAAATTTGTTTGATTTGCCTCTGCTCTTGCCTCTGGTTTTTTGTTCTCTGCCTCCTTCCTTTGGACTCTATAATAAGGGCTTGTGCTTCTAAATCTTTTTCCCTATTCTGTTTCTTATATGACAAGAGAGCTTTTACAATAAATTCAAACTCCATCTTGTCTTTTGCATAAGTCAGAGAGTTTTATGAGATGATTATATGATGGTGGTAGTATTTCCAACTACATCACAACTTTCTCTTTATCGTCGAAACTCACATTGAATCTTGCTAAGTGAGAAAGCTTGTTGTTGAAATGACTAACATGCTACATCATGCTCATATTATCTTCCTTCCTCATCTGATATAGCTCCTTCCATAAATAGAATTTATTGGACAGGTTTTTTAACATGTACACATTTTCTAGAGTCTCTCATGTTTCTTTAGCAGTCTTGCAATTTTTTTATTCAATATTTTGCAAGATACTATCTGAGAGATTTAGACAGATTGTATTAGCTGTAATCTCATCTATCTCCTCCCAATGTTCCTCGATGATCGTTGATTTCTTCTTTTCTTTCCCCAACAATGCCTTGTGGACCATCTGTTGAATGAGAATGCCTTCATCCTCTTTTACCATAAAGGGAAATTATTATTGTCATTAAATTTCTCAATATCTACCTTCTAGCTTGACATTTTTTTCTCGTTGTTCTACAAATAAATACACCCTGGATCTAATAATTTTTTTTCTGATGTGGCAGATTAGTTTATGTTGCAACCACATAGCATACTAAGAATTACTAGACCGACTCTAATACCAATTGTTGGGCATAATGGATAAAAATAAAATAATGACACCGACAATTTAATGTGGTTCACCCTTTAATTTGCGCTAAGTTCATAGGACAAACTCCAAAAAATATTTCTTCCAATAATAAAATTAATGGGTACAAAGTGAGAAGTAATACAACAAATTAAGATAAACCCAAAATAGTGTCCTACAAGTATTTCCCAAATGCACTATTTTGTCACTTTCCTTTTAGCAAAATATTCTCTTCCATTTTCTTACACACACAACACTATTTTTCTTCAAAGGAAATTGTTCCTTTGGCTTTGCTTTACTTATCTTATTTTTGGTGTGTTAATGTATCTCTAAGGCAAAGACATTACCTACTTATAGGCAAAATTTCCTATCAATATTAGATGCATTTGTCAAATGTAGTTGTACCTAACATTTGTGGTTACAACTAACATTTTTTTTATTTTCTTCCTCTTCCATGTGGGTGGGACCTACAATCTAGTGTACTAAGACCACACTCATTCAAAATCTGTTTGAAATTTTGCATCAGATAAAGGGGCCTTGGCTACCCATTTAACATTTCTTTATTATTTAAAATTTCATTGAAATCCCCTCATACTAGCCATGGCACAAACGATTGAGGATTTAACTTTCGTAAAAGGTCCCACTCGAAAACGCGTTGGCTAGCATTTGGTTCACTATAGAAGACAATGAATCTCCATTGTAGCCTACCAAGTTCACCAATCCAACCATCAATGTGTCCTTTCATACTTATCATAATTGATATCCTTACCTACTTTTACCAAAAAAGTAATAAGCCACCTCTCCATTGTCCACATTATTTTACACCACATAATAACTTGCAAAAGAGAGCTTTATTTAAAGATCATTTTCTTGTCAAAATTTCACACATCTTCTAGAAGTAAAAAGGATAGCAGTATCATATTCCATCACTAGGCTCTTTAAGTTATGAAACATCCTTTTATTATTAAGCTCATGAGCATTCCAGCTTATTAACGCATTCATTTCTTATGATGGGATTGTCAGACCTCACCATGTTTTGATATATACATGGCATAACTTGAAAGAAACCCATAATGTCATTATCCATATCAGCCATTGTTACATCAAAAACCCCCTAAAATTTAGTAAATTTATTATAAGTAATATATTGAAGTGTAGGGGATATATAAAAACAAAATTCGTGTAAAAATCAGATCGAATAGGAAAATTTGGGAAATCTCTATATATCTCACTAACACCTCACTATTACCTCGTCAACACATTACCACCACCTCTCCATACCTCGCCACCACTACTAACGAGCTTCTTGAATTGCCTATAAAAATGGAGCAAGTTCCACTATTTCTCACACCCATTTCTTCTATTCTCTCTATCTCTTACTAGAATTTTCTCTCTATAAGACTTATAAACCCCCATATTTCAAATTTTCCTCTTGGATTTCTTTATGATATCCTTTAAGTCTATAATATTCCAATTCCTTGATGCAAGGAGTGACTTTTTTAGTATTTTTATTCAGCATATTTTGAAAAGAAAGACAGGTTCAAAGAAATAAAGGTCCTCTAAAACTTTTTGTGTGAAAAATCGGATCACAAAGGAAAAGTTGAGAAACCTCTATATACCTTGCCACTATGTCGCCACCACTGTTGGTGAGCTCTTTGGCGAGCTTCTAGGATTGCCTATAAAAGGTGAGTTCTACCATTTCCTCCCATTTCTCCTCTTCTCTCCTTATCTCACTAAAAAATCCTCTTTCTAAGATGTTTGGGTTTTTTCGTCACATTTTGGAGGGCATTTTAGTGATGAAATATTAAGAAATTTTGGTTCAGAAGCTCAATGGCGAAATAAATTTTCAAGTAGAGGTTCATACTCTAGCCTTTTAAATTCATGCATTGTTTTTATAAATGAATTGTTATGAATAATATATTATTGATAAAAGTGCAAAAACAGATGCCATTATTTTATAATTAAATTTATAATGTTATATACATTTTTAAAATGAGATACTTGTTAGAAATGTTTTATTATGCATACATTGAAAAAAATTTGTACAAATAAATGAGTATCAAATGCTGATATGAAATGATAATTGAAAGTTTTATATGGCATCCAAGATTTTTATACATGCATCATGAGAATGACTCTAAATGTGGGGAATACACATGTATATTGTCTTGTAGAGTATTGTATCCATAGGCTACTGATTGAAGTTAACAATTTTTTGACAAACTATAGGTACACATCGCATACACATGTATCTTTGAAGTTTTTAATTTATTATGCCTATATGTGACCATAGATTATTGTGGTCATACACGGGCTTTGTAGTTGAACTTCTCATTGTGTTTGTCATCTATTATGGATTTGTTGACTACACATGGACCTCCGAGTTGGACTCCCCATTGTGTTTGGAGTCGACCTACCCATAGACGAAAGCTCATATGGTGTGATTTGATGAATACATGTGCCATATGTATTATAATCGTATATGTGTCTCAGAGTTGAACCTCATATGCACTAATATATTTGGATGATCAATACATAATGTGTTACATTTCATGCATTGGATTATACCGTATAGTATATTTTATATTGTATGAGCATACATTAGGATACTTGTATAATACATGATCTCAGTTTTCCCAAAAGCTGGGAGGTACAGGTATACCCGAGTTTTGTGATAAAAATCTCCACACTTTGTATATTGATAATGATTATCATTCATGAAATTTTAACACTAAAGTCATACATTATGAATAAATGTTTATTAAAATAATATTTAGAGTAGACTCCTACTCAATTATGGGTAGTTCACCTCCACTCTTTTCTTTTTTCTTTTTACCCAACTGTGTTGTTTAAGATAATCATGGCAAAGAAAAGATGATCATGAATAGAAAATTTCACGTTATAAGGTTTGATTTAAAACCTTATTTCTTTTATTGGTTATTATAACTTATGATTAGGTAGCCAGGATTTACTTTGATAAACTTTACTTCAATTAATAAATGTATTTGATTTAAATTTATAATTTTATAATAAATTTTACTTTTTTTATATATAAAATTTCTAAATGGTACTTAAATTATTTATAACATTGATTTTTAAATTAAATTTATTTATGATTATTAAAAAAATATTCTTTAAATATAATTTAAAATATATCCCCTTCTATTTTACATACTCATTTTTTGGGTGTGACCAATTTTTCCATCCCATCTATCGAGCCTTTTTTTTACACTCAACCTAATTTTGCCAACACCCACAATGAGTTTTCTACTTCTCGTGCCACTTTCCCTATACCCAACCCTTATTTCAATTCCATCAACGATATGGGAAAGCCCAACCTCACCATCTTGCAAACAATCACTTGTTATATTAGTGACCAAATAGCACTCACGAGACTTACTTGCCACATCAGAGTCCAATTGCACCAATCTATTATCTTTAACCAATATATTTTGTGAAGCTGGTAGTATCACAACCATATCTCTTCTTTCCATATTGTCAGCTTCCACAATATCAGTCGCATTTGAATTTTGAAAATATGGTAGATTACCAACCACTTTCAAGGCACCCTCATCTGCAAGCCTCTGTCGAACCCGTTGGCCACCACCGCTATGATCAACCCCATCATTTCCACCACCGCCATTAATAACCTTCATTTTGAGCAAATTAAGCCTTGACAATAGCATGTGTACATATAAATCTATCAACTCTTATCCAGGTGCCGAACTGATCCCACATCTCCACCTTTGTTCCCATATCCTTTCTGTGAAGAGAACATTGTCTTTCATCATGGCCAATACGACCACAATAGAAGAAAAAAAAATGGTAAGTTCTTATAGCAGAATTCAATCCATATCGGGTCCATTTTTGCCATTCGAAACCACCATCCAAGGAGTAGTGGGTTGTAAAGAGGAACGAGACACTACTACAATATATGCTTTTGGTCTCAGACATTTAGCCTCGGTTTTTTAAAAAAACTGAGGCTATAAGGTTTTGGCCTGAGTTATTTAAAAACCGAGGCTATAGATATACCTTATAGTCTCAGTTATTTAAAAATCGAGGACATAGACATACCTTATAGTCTCGGTTATTTAAAAATCGAGGACATAGACATACCTTATAGTCTCGGTTATTTAAAAACCGAGGCCATAACATACCATATGGTCTCGGTTATTGAAAAATCGAGGCCATATACATAACTTATTAATTTTTTCTCATTTACAGCAAATTAAAATCATTTTTTCCGCTTTCTCTTTTTTTCTTTCTTTTTTTCCCCTTTCTCCTTGGCCCTCCTTGCTTAGGGTTTTCGTACATAGCTAGCATATATATAAATCCTTTTCAGAGAAGGGAGTGATCGACCCTCTCTACGTATCTCACCTTTTTATCTTCGTCTTACCGTTTTCGTCTCACCGTCTTTGTCTCACCGTCTTCGTCTCACCATCTTCGTCTCGCCGTCTTCATCTCGCCATCCTAAACCATCAGGTTAGATTCTTTCTATGTTTTGTGCTTCGTTCTTGTTGTATCATCCTTTAAGAACAAGCCCAGAAATTAGATCTGAGTAAAACTTCAGTCTTTGGTTCAGTTTTGGTTTGTTTTTGTATCATCCTTTAAGAACAAACCCAGAAGTTAGATCTGAGTAAAGCTTCAGTCTTTGGTTCAGTTCTGGTTTGTTTATAAGATTATCTCTTTTGTTAGTGCTCTACCTACTGCTGGTGAAAAATCAATCCCACTTGTGACATCTTTCAATGAAGTTTGAGTTTATCCTTTACCCTTTTTGAATATTTGGTTTTCAGGGAAATTTAATATGTATTTGTTATTTTTCTATGGTGGGTTTTGCCAGCTGATTGATTATTTGGTCAATCGTGTGAATTTCTTGGTGAATGATGCCGATGAGGCATTAATCAATGCTTTTCTTATGTTGTTGAGAGCCAAAGGAGAGACTTACGAGGAAGTGAGTTATTTTTTCTATTTTTTCATGATATACTTATATTTATTTTTATTATTATTATTATCCTCACATTAAGTAAGCCCCATTCAGAGATTAATCAGAGATTAATATGCATTGTGGTCAGTTTTATGCAGAGAGATGTTTAGACTTAGTGAAAGAGATCATTTGTGAAATTTTGTAACCTAGCAAAATGTTGGCTTGGTAGGATCAATGATCAATCACAGCGTGAAGGTAGAAGGCTTGCATGATGCAGTAGATATAGTTGGAACACGTGGTGATGGTGCAAACACAATTAACATATCAACAGAGGCTTATATACTTGCTACAGATTATGGAGCCAAAGTTGTGAAGGTAACATCCATATCCATTGAATATGTGACTATTGATGTATTTCACTTTCATTAATTTTTTAACCAGCTTTTTATTTTTCTGGTGAAAATCTTTGACTGGTTTTTTTTGTTGCAAAGAAAATATAAGAGACAGAAACACTCCCTCATCATATTTATAACGCTTGAGATGGGAATGAAAGGGAGGCCTAACTGTTTTTTTATTACTATTGTTTTATTTTTAATTATATTTATTTTCCTTTTATGCTAAAAGGACTAGTTTGATTGTTATTTTTCGTTCAATTCCTGCACATGTTTGGATGAACATCAACCAATATTAGTTTAATTAATCGATGGATTTGATACTTTTGGTTTAAACAACATTTCAATTTTCCTTGGCATCCTATAAAGATCAGCTGGCCCAATGTTATTTGATGGAATGCATAATTCAAGTCTTTCTTGATGAATATCACTTACAAACACTTGATATGTTTTTTACGCATATCAAGTGTTTGAAAATAAACCAGAATAGACGTGAAAGAAGTAAGTCATTTTACTATTTGAGTTCTCATATAAATTCTTCTGTTACGATAAAAAAATATAAGTTATGTTGTTGATTATAGTTTTTTTTGTTTATACTATTGCATTGACATTTTTTTTTATTATAATTTTTTTGGTTTATACTATTGTAGTGGTATTTTGCCAGCAATTGATGTATTCTCTCGACATATATTGGTAGGGGTAAGTCAATGCTCATGCTTGAATTTTCTTTTATTAGCTTTAGATGCAAATGTCATAATTTTCTTGTTTAAGGTAGTTTTCAACTATCTTGCTTTTGTCTTGATCTATCTGTTGATGTGATTATTTTAAGAGATTAGTTAATATTTTGTGTGATAACATTTGGGTTGGTGTTTTAAGTTCATGAACTGAAGCTGATTTGTAATTTGTTAGGTGAGGTTTAGGGTTCTATTTGTAGCGGATAATCAGTTTTTGTGATCTTTGGCTACATCTAGCTGAAAATAGTTAGCCTAGACATTCTCGTTTAGCATATTTTATCCATATTTTGGGAAAGAAAGTAACTTTGGATCTAAGTAATGTGCTGGCTAAAGCTTTTTTGTCTTCTTTTCATTCCATTTTAGCTGACTTTTCTTTGTCTCTATTTACATGTGTATTTATGCATCTGTCTCTTTTTTCTAGCAAGCTTGACTTGTTATTGAAACAATGTTGATCAAAATATCAGTGTCCTGGTAGAATTGTTGGGATGCACCATTACAGGCCCTAGAAGCCTTCTTGTTTATGAATATGTTCCAAATGAAAACCTATATGATTACTTTTTCAGAGGTACTATTGACTTTAAAATCTGTCATCTTTTCATGTATGACTACGTTCTTTTCTTTTACTTATTCCTCTTTTGATTGTTGTTAAATTGATTGTTGTTGGTACTATTGTTGTTAAATTGATTTAAATCTCCCTACTACTGGTGCAATGTTGTTGGTTCTGCTGGTGCTGGCATTGTTGGTGCTACTGGTTGTGCGTTGGTGTTACTGATGGCGTTGTGCTGGTGCTGGTGGTGCTGCTGCACTGTGCTACTGGTGTTGTGCGCTGGTGTTGTTGATGGCGTTGTGTTGGTGCATTGGCGCTACTGGTGTTGGTAATACTAAGTTTTTTTGTGTGTATATATAATAAACTCTCAAATGTAATTATACTTTTAAATTTAATATAATATAATTTTTAATATTGTAATTAATAAATTTATTGTAATTTATATTGATTTTTAATATTGTAATTACTAATTATATTTTTTTAATTTATGTATACCCTATGACCTCGGTTATTAGAAAACCGAGGCCATAGGTACCCCCTATGACCTCAGTTATATGCTAATCGAGGTCATAGATACACCCTATGGCCTCGGTTATCTAATAACCAAGGCCATAGATCATTACCTATGGTCTCTCTCACTTAGGCCTCAGTTCTTATAACCGTGGCCATAGACCTACGACCACGGTTAAAAACCGAGACCGTATGTATGTTTTTTAGTAGTGAAAATTTGTGCCCTTACATAAGCTTCATTCTTTTCATGAAAAGAAACTTCTATTATATTCCTAACAATGCCTCCAATTGTTTTAACTTTCTTGTCCACCATCCAATTATGTGGCATATCATAAAGTCGCACCCATAATGGAATAGTTTGAAGGAAATTTCCTTTATACTTGTCCCCTGCATAGCTAGCTGCAACACCAATAAATGGCCATTGATATTCCATGGTTGTTTTTCAATCACCCAGTCAGCCTTATGTTTCATATCAAAATAAAATAAGAACTTATTCCTTGTTAGAAATACTTAATAATTGTAAGTATTGGATTATTTTGATAAAATAAAAGAATTTTCTAATGAATTGGCTACTATTAGGCATATGGATGATCAAAATAAAATATTCTTGATTCTTGGCCTTTGTTATGCATATATAAACTTTACTAAATTCACATTCTACTATATGTATACATATATAGTTTTGTATATGTAAGAAATATGAAGTTGAAGATTGATCCAATATTTGTAATATGTAGGCTACCAGGAGAAAATGAACTCAACCCACTTGTAATCTGTAATTTGATACGTAGGTGGTATGTTATTTTATAGCACTTGTTCTCAACAATTCAAAAGGTGTAGGCACATTAAAATATCAAGGAAGAAATGGAATTAATGGAGTTGGGATTATTGTTTTTTAGTAGTTTGTTGGTGCTGGTGTTGGCATGCTGGTTCCTAGCGCTGGTACTGGTGCTAGTGCATAGGCATTAGTGTTGTGCCTGGTGTTGGTGTTTGGTTTTGGCATTGGTGCCTGGTGCTGATGCTGGAGGCCTACCTACGTGTTAATGCACTAGCAATATTAAATAGGTATGTGAATTGATGCTTATTGCAATGGGTTTTAACTTAATTAGTTCTAATAATTGGTCAATTACAATGAAAAGAAATATGGAGACATATCATATCCAAGAGTTTGTGCTTGTTGGGGACAAATTGCAATGCTTATGATTTACTCTATTAGTCATATTTTTTATGCTCACTTTAATTTTGTTGTCATTATTACTATTGCTATTTTTTTGCAAATCTCCTCTCAAACAAGTACACAATATTTAGACTTATTTTTGAAATCATCATCTCATTCCTTTTAATGTTTATTATTACTGATGTGGTTTAATCTAATTATGTTCATGTATGACAACGTAACAATAATGGCTATACATTACATATATGTATTAAATTTTCAAGAAAAAAAGTGTCATTCTTATGCTTGTCTATGTCTAAAATGTTGTTTTTCAGGAAGGAAGGGCTGGTTGTCTTGGTTGAATACAATGAAAAGAAAACATTTAACGCTATATGTATATATTTGAGGCCATATCTTTAAGGATATGAAATCTGTCTTGAGAACTTAAATAACAGAGGAAACTGATATTTTTGAAGTTAGAAACAGTGAAGCAGCGTTTTAAAGATGCCAAATTACCAGACGTTTAGATTGTTTGAATTCTGTGGGATGTCATTGTGGATGATGTTCAATGGTCTTGGAAGAACCGATAGCAAAATGCTAATGCAATTCTTCGCTAGGTATAATTTGGAGCCCATTTTTGTCCTATTGTAGATCATTTTTTAATTTTATTTCTATAGAATTGTTTTTGACTTAAGTATGTATTGGAATATGTAACAGGTAAACTTTTGTGAAGGCCTTGGAACCTCTTGTGAAGTGGATGGAAGAGGCATAAGAATAATAAAGAATATTTCCAATCATGTGTTACTATCTAGTTCAATTTCAACGATATCATACTACTCATAAGTAGGGGTGAGCAAAATATTCGAAAAATCCGATAAAAATGAGTGGTTTTGATTCGAAGTTGGATTGGATTCGGATTGGATTTTATCAATCTACTCGGATTTGGATTCGGATTAGAAATATTTAAATCCGTATAATCCGATCTGATCCGATATATTTAATATATTATTTAAATATATATATATATATATAATTAATAAACCTAATTATTATTCTAACCTAACCTAACCAGTCGTATCTCTTATTCTTAACCTAATATATTTTCCCAGCTGCCTCCCTGCCTCCATCTCTCTCTCTCCCTCCCTTCCTCCATTACTAGTTTTTGAAGGCTTCTTTGCTGTTGCTACTCTCTGCTTCTCTACTGCTACTGCTTGTGATTCTCTGCTTCGCTACTGCTCATGCTTCTCTCATTGCCGCTGCTGCTCAACCAATGCTTCTTGGATTGTATTTGTTTTATTCATGATCAACTTGATATGTGGAGTAAATGTGAGGATTATATTATGATGAAGATGGCTAATGATATGAAGGTAAAGTTTGACAAATATTGGGGAGGAATATCTAAAATGAATATGATGTTATTTGTGTCTGTTTTACTTGATCCCATGCATAAAGAGTGTTCTTTACATCTAAGTTTGCTATAATTTTGTAATGGGGATAAGATTGAGGCATCAATGAGTTCAAAAAGGGTAAAAAACTTTGGAAGATATGTACGAGGAGTATCGTAAAGCTTATTTTCCCTCAAACACAGAAGAATGTTCTCAACCTTTAGAAATGGGTACATAAGGTTTTGGTTTAGAAGTAGATGCATTCCAACTTTATGCTTCTCGTAAGAGAAAACATTTAAAAGAAGTTCATACTATGGGAAACAAATATGAGGTGGAAAAATACTTACAAGAAGCATTGGTTGATATGGATGATAATAAATTTGATCTATTAAGTTGGTGGAATGTTCATTCCTCAAGATTTAAGATTTTGTCTTTGATAACTCGAGATGTATTGGCCATATCGGTATCTATTGTAGCATCTGAATCTGTATTTTCTACTGGTGGTCGTACAATTAGTCCATACATGAGTTCCTTATCTTCTAAAACTGTAGAATCTTTGATTTGCACTCATAATTGGATTCGTTCATCTCTAATCATTAATATCCAAGAATCATTTGATGAAATTGAGGCTCTAGAATCAGGTATATTGCATAAAATTTTCAAATATATATTTTGAATATATATAAATTTATTTGTTATCAAATATATATTATTATGTTTATTAGCTCACTATTTAAGTATATTTTTAACTTTTTAATTTTGATTATGCAGATGTTCTTGATGATATTAATGACTTAAACCTTGAATGCTATTAAAAATAGTTATTGTTATTATTAATTTTGGAGAGTGAAGTTAATTTATGTAATTGATATTTAATTTTTTATAGTTAAAATATGTAATTGATGTTGAATTTTTTCTTTTTGATTATTTTTGTTGAATTATTTTTAATCATGTTGTCTACTTTTTAATTTGTATGAAAAATATTTTTATTTTAGATTTTTTTATTTATGTAATTTTTCATTTTATATGTTGAAATTATATCAGATTTGTATTTGTTCGGATTGACATTTATAGCGGTTCAAATTAGATTGATATTTTATAATTTGTTTATTTATGTAATTTTTTAATAAATTAAAATTAAAATTTTGACCCTATCCGATCAGATTAGAATTTAAAACAGATTCAGATTGAATAATTTTCGGATTGAATCGGATTCAGATTGACTTAAAATTGGCATATTCAGATTTGTTCGGATCGGTACGTACAACGGATCAGATTCGGATTGGCATTTAAAGTGGATTCAGATTGAATAATTTTCGGATCGGATAAGATCGGATTCGAATTGACTTAAAATTAGCGATTTTCGGATTTGTTCGGATTGGCATATATAGTAGATCAGATTCAGATTGAATAATTCATAATTTACTTCGGATCGGATCAAATTTGGATTGAATAATTCATAATTTGCTTCAGATCGGATTAGATTTATATTGATCTAAAACTTGCGGTTTCGAACCGATGCTCACCCCTACTCATAAGCATATCTCTCTTTTGGTAATATCATTTGTAAGCTTTACTAATGACACTTGTAAATGATTGTAATAATAAAAAGTCATTTGTAACAGTAAGACTATTATATATAATCATTGTAAATATTAGAATTAACTAGTCAGGTTTTATTATGTTTTAATGTATAAACTCTTAAATATAATATGATTTTTAATATTATAATTAATAATTATCTTTTTATTTAAATTTATAGCCATAAGGTACGTTTATGACCTCGATTATATAAAAAACCGAGACCATAAACATACCTTATAACCTAAATTATTGAAAAATCAAGACTATATATATATATCCTATGATCTCGGTTATTAAAAAATCGAGACCATAGGTAACAGTTTATGATTTTTCTCACTTAAGTATCGATTCTTATAACAGTGATCATAAAACTACGTTCACGATTAAAAACTAAAATTATATATATGTATTGTAATAATATCCAAAACCTTAATTTTAGAAAGAAGAAACCTAGTTTTAATTATGATTTAAATTCACGTTTACATATATATTCCAAAATTAATATAAAATAATTGTGATTCAGCAACAAAATGATTACTTAATTGTATGATTTTATTGATTACTTTCTATCCGATTTTGTATAAATTCAATTAAGATATTTTAAAAACATCATACTGGAGTCAAGAATATAATTTTCATATTTTAAAAAAGAAGAAGAATAAGAACTAACATTAAATTTTAGTATTAATTTTTTATCTATTTAATAAAGTATAGGGTAATATTGTTCATGAACTTGATATTAAAAATATTTTTATGTTTAAATTAAGTAAATAAAAAATATTGTAATTAGTGTAAATTACAATAATATTGATCGGAAGTAGTATATATGCTTTAAAACTGATAAATATTATACTTTTAATAATTAAAAACTTAAATTGCATGCAATACTTCTAAGTCCTCTATTTATCTATATCTATCTATATATTTTTTTTCTTCCCAAAAAAACTCATTCATTAGTTAATGATACGTATTATAAGACCAATTTTAATTGATTATTTAATTATTTATATTTTAATATAATATAATTGAGAATATATATAATAATAAATATGATTTAAATTTTTATAATTTATTTCTTATATTAAACAATATTTTTGTTTTATTTGAATTTGTTACTTTAAAATAGTAAAATGTGAGTCTCAACGTCATACAACTAATTAATTATAATTTATTAATTAATAATATATAATTAGGTGTTTTGTATTTGATTTTTTTTATTTATAATTTTGATATTAAGATAATTAAAGTTAATATAATCATATTTTTAAAAGGGAGGGATATACATTTGAAGAAAATGGTTTTACTGCGAAATTAGATCGACCCTCTTTTCTATCTACACTGAATCTCTCCCCTCTCAAGTTTCGGTGGAGCCAAAAGCAAAGAAAATACAGAAATCTGCCGAAGCTCAACATTGTGGAATAGCCCCATGATCTGATCCACGAGTCCCGAGTCATCCCTGAACACATCAATCAGGTTCATTCATTAATATTACTACACTTCTGTTGGATCCCAATTAGTAATAAACCGTCCCGGTTCCTAAATTGAACTCATTACCAATTGGATCTCATCGGTTATTTTATTTGTTACCGATTTCGGATTCATCTATGCTGTCTTAATTTACTCCAATTGATTCGTTCTTTCATTTTATTAATAAATCTGGACATGATTGTTTGTTGGGATTAATATTAAAAGTGGATGTCAGAGCAAGGTTCTTTATATGCATTTTAATTGGCGAGATTGAGTTTTGAATTGTAAATGCTTATGTTTTGTTTGCTAGAAGATGGCTTGGTGGAATAAGGGAGTTTCTTTGGGGAATTTCCCCGATCTCGCTGGGGCAGTGAATAAGCTCCAAGAGAGCGTTAAGAATATTGAAAAGAATTTTGATAGTGCTCTCGGCTTCGAAGAGAAAGAGAAGAATGATTCCAGCGATGAAGGTACTTCAAATTGTCTATACTAAAGCAGAAAAAAAAGATGTATTTTTTTGTTCACTAGCTTCTATTTCAAGTTTAGGATTGTTCACTTTTGTATTACATATGACAATTATCCTCAGTAAACACCAATTAAATATGGTCACCATTTGAAAATGTTCCTTTCCGTCACTCAACCTGGATGAGAAGTTTAGTTTGTTATTCCTGTTTATAATTCATTTGTCTTCTACTGGCTGGGCAATTCTGAATTTCCAACTTCTCAAATTTAGAGTTATAGTTGTTTGCTTATTTATAATGGCTGAAATATAAGATTTGAACTAATCATAGCTATGATGTCCTCTCATACACTTGCCAGCTTCAGAATCACGGGCTTTCTCTACCGACAAGAAAACTTTATTTGATCCTGTCATTGCGTTAATGGGGCATAAAAATGAGGAAAGTACTGCTGGATCAGCTCAAAAGCCTGAATTTTCAGAGCAGTCACCTGAGGTTGCACAATTACCAGGAAAACGTGATTCTCCAGAGCATTCATCAGCAGTTGATGAAAAAGAAGAGGTTCGAACTGACAGTTCATCACATAGGGCAGCTGAACAGGCAGTAGCTGGAGAAGGAAACAAAGTTCTTTCAGTGGAAAATACTGATGAACCTCTGGATGTAGCAAAAAAAGAAAATGCTGAATCATCAGATCATGGTAAAGTTGAATTTGTGCCACTTCCCATTCCTGTTCAATCACCCGAACCAACTGCCGAGAATGTTGAGTCTTCAGATTCAACTGACAGTACAGAAAAGAAAGAAATTTCAGAAGTAGGATCATCAGGTCATCTTGAACCAGCACAAGTCAAGTCAGAAGCCACTGAAGTAGACCAAGTTGGAGGTAGAACTTATCAGCTGGATGAGTCACATAAATTGACCAATTTGCATGAGGACAGCAATGAGCAGAAGATGCAAGAAGTGACTTATGAGCAGAAGATGCAAGAAGAGGTTACTCATGAGCAGAAGATACAAGTTGAAGAAACGTTAGAGACAGTATCTTCAGTTCAAACTCACGAACTAACAGATACTAATGCTGGAGCTGCAACCGAGCCCACTGGTTTATCTACCAGTACAACTGAAGAAGCTGATAATCATGAGGAATCTCTTAAAAATTATTCAGCTAGTTTCCTTCCTTTCAGCGAGGCTTTTGAGGTGGTTCATGAGTCGGTCTCTAATGAAAATGATGGAATTAAAGTAATTGAAGCAGGTGACCGTGATACTGAAGCTGACATTAGAGATCAGCATCAGACCACTGGAAAGAATATTTCTGACACTTCAGGTGCTGCCCTTGAGCTGGAGAAGGTGAAGTTGGAAATGAAAATGATGGAAACCGCATTGCAAGGTGCTGCAAGACAAGCTCAGGTATATGATGTGATGATTTTGGATCGTACTGTTACTCCCTAGGCTCTATTGTCCATCTGCCACTCTTGAGAACTATACAGCTTAGAATTTTAAAATGCTTACAGTTACACACTAAAGCTGATACTTTAACGGCATTTACGTATTGGGACCAGTGAAGGTTGCTGAGTAGTGTTCAAAGCCGGCCTTCAATTCGGCAGTTTTTTTTGGCACAATTGCACCTCACCTTTTGATATTTATTTCCTGTATGTTTCTCTCATCATCCGTGGGATGGGAAAGTTTATATTTGTTCTTTGTGTATTCTCTTCTTTTGTGCATCCTGTGTGGTTTTATCATGGTGGCGTTCTTTTGTTTGTTTTATTATGATATTATTAACTTGCATTCAATTCGGATTTTTCAGGCAAAAGCTGATGAGATTGCCAAATTAATGAATGAAAACGAGCAATTAAAGGAAACGATTGAGCATTTAAAGGTATATAAAATATTCTCATGTTTTTTTGGTCCTGCAAGCCATCTAGGTTGATTACAAATGAGTAATTGATGTTTCATCTATTAACTGTTCATCAAGTGTATTGATGGCCACTCTATTAGTTTAATGCTGCATTCTTGACTATGTATTAGAGAAAATCAAGTGATGCAGAAATTGAATCTTTAAGAGAGGAATACCATCAGAGGGTTTCAACACTTGAAAGGAAGGTAGGTCTCTTCATATAATATTGTTTCTTTTTATTGCTTTAGTCATGAATTCTATATTACAAAATATTTAAGCAGTTATTGGGAGCAGGAGTGAATGATAGCTAAAGCCAAAAGTTAATGTGGTACCATTTATCTAAGACTCAAAAGAAACTGATTAACTGTGTCTAGTGCTTGAAACTTGAAAGAGTTTGTGGACGTGAATGTATATATTAAGATTTTTTTTTCCTGAGGGTTAGATCCTGTACCCTAACTATAGCACATGCATATAGTTTTTGAAACTCTTATTTATCCCAATTTATTCCTTTTTCCATTTTCATTTTAGGTTTATGCTCTCACCAAGGAAAGGGACACTCTTCGGAGGGAACAAAGTAAAAAAAGTGATGCAGCTGCTCTGCTGAAGGAAAAAGATGAAATAATTACTCAGGTTATGGCAGAAGGTAGAGATCTGAAAACTGAATATTGTTGTATTTACTCAGTGCAGTGCCTTATGTGGTCCCTTCTCTTGGAGAAGTTTTGTATTAAAATTTTCTGCATCCTTTTCTGTATTGTTTTGTGCATGATTCTCCTTGTTCAGATTTTCTAGATTGATACATCTGACACGTGCCAACATCTAATAGAATGTCATTTCCTTCTTTGTATCTCTTTGGTGGAAATTTCTAGATATTTGCCAAGCTATTGTTTTAGGCATGGATAATGATTTCAAGGAACTTATGAATGAAAATGTTATCATTATTATTATCGAATTTGTACTTTAATTTTTCTGAAGATAACCATTCTCCCTCCAACTGCCTTTTGCTTGTAAAATATGGAATTCTTTGTAAAGTACGTGTAAAGGAAAAATGGAAGTCTTCTTGTGCTGCTCCTGTTTAAAAGCATTTTTATATTGTGCAGGTGAAGAGCTTTCAAAGAAGCAAGCAGCTCAAGAGGCTCAAATTAGGAAATTGAGGGCTCAGGTGTGCAAACCGTTTCCCCAAAAAAAAAAACAAAAAAAGATATACTTACTGCTAGCTAGCAGTTCATGTACACTACTTTAAATTTTCTTTTTTTCTTTCAAAAATTTAGATCAGGGAATTTGAAGAAGAGAAGAAGGGATTGACTGCAAAGCTGCAGGTAATTAAATTTTTTAGCATTTGTTAAAATTTCAACTAGCTATTGCTATTTTGAAAGTGACATGGACTTTATATGATAAGCATTTGCTTTATGCTCAATCTTGCTGAAAGGAAAGTTTCCATATTAGGTAATCAGTTTTCCTCGTGATCTTTACGTACTTTCCCCCCCTAAAATATATGCATGTACATTTTAATGAGATTTGTTTTTTAATAATTATGCTTATTACTTTTTTGGCACTATTTAACCAAAATTGTACGTTTGGTGCACCGTATTGGATAGGTTATGTATAATTATATTGAACTAAACTGTATTGAATTGTATCATAATTATTTTGTACAATATTTGGATAAAATTGATGATAAATATTTTAATAAAATAATTTATATTTAAAATAATATTTAATATGTTTTATAGAGTTTGTTACCTATCAAAATAATCATTATAAAAATTTCTTTAAATTAATATTTAATTTATTTTATATTTTTCTTATATTTCAAAAATAAAAAAATTATTTTTAATTTAAGATGAAAAAAAAAGTTAATACACAAAATTTTAAAATTAAAATATTAAACAGGTTAAGTAAAGTGTTCAGTATGATTTAGACTCACATGGTCATACCCACTGTTAGTACTAAGTTTTTACATAATTATACAATTTTTTTCTATACAATACGGTCTCACTTTACAACGAAACACATGATTTTACAAAAATTATATAGTCAGGATCTTTAATACTGTGTTAACAAATATGCACTGCTTATTAATATTTGGAGACATGGTACTCATTCTCGTTTGCAATTTGCAACTACTTGGTTTCCTTTGCTCTTCTCTGATAACAAGTAGGTAGTTTTGTTTTCTATTTTATGAACATTGTCTGACTCACTAATTCTGCTTTCAGGTGGAAGAGAATAAAGTTGAGAGTATCAAGAAGGACAAGATGGCTACAGAGAAGTTGCTGCAAGAAACAATAGAAAAACATCAGGCAGAACTTGGTGCACAGAAAGAGTATTATACTAATGCTTTAAATACTGCCAAGGAGGCTGAAGCAATAGCAGAGACGCGTGCCAACAACGAAGCTCGATCTGAGCTAGAGAGTCGCCTAAGAGAGGCTGAAGTTCGTGAATCTATGCTTGTGCAGGCACTGGAGGAGTTACGTCAAACTTTGAGTAGAAAGGAGCAGCAGGTTTTCCTTATGTCTTTCTTGGGTACTTTTTTGATTCATTTGAGTGGCTTGTGACAGTAATTTGGTTTACTTTATCATTTAATTCTCAGGCTGTATTTCGGGAAGATATGCTTCACCGGGACATTGAAGATCTTCAAAAACGTTACCAAGTGTGTAATGACCTTTGATTATGCTTCATCTAAAAGTTCTTTGGTTCTTATTGTTTCCCATTCTTGTTGATTTTATTTGTCTTTCAGTTTAATGTGGCTGCTATTTTATTCAGGCTAGTGAGCGCCGTTGTGAGGAGTTGATTACACAAGTTCCAGAGTCTACTAGACCTCTTTTGAGACAGATTGAAGCTATGCAGGTAAAACACATTTAATAAATTTGTGGTTTCTTTTTACCTTTATCATATGTAGGCATTTAAATGGGTTGGGCTTGTCCTAATGGGTTGCAGACAAATCTAATAAATTATAGGAACTAGCCCATCCATCACATTTTTTCATGGGATGTAATGGGACGGGTTGGGGCGGACCTTTAAATGGGAAAAATGAAAACATTGAGATTGTGAAAAATAAAGGCTAACGGCTCAAATGGTTGGCCAACATTATAAATAGGTTGGAATGAATTTTTAATGGGATAGGTTGCCTTTGAACTATTTATCCATTTGAGTCATGTTAATGGTTGTGGGATGGGATGGGATAACTCATGCCAATTTACATCTTTAATCATATGCTTGAGTTTGTACTTGACCTGTTTATTTCCTTTAATATCGAACAGGAAACGACTTCAAGAAGGGCAGAAGCTTGGGTTGCTGTTGAGAGATCCCTTAACTCTCGTCTCCAGGTTTGTGTAAAGTTTATCTGCAGGTTAGCTATGCTTCAAACTTGGGACTTGTACGTACCATTTATTATCACTTACACTGCAGGAAGCAGAGGCCAAGGCTGCATCTGCTGAGGAAAGAGAGAGATCTATGAATGAACGCTTATCTCAAACTTTATCTCGAATAAATGTTCTTGAGGCTCAGGTTCTGCATCTTGTGATTAATTTTTTCTATTTGGGAAAGTTACATATTTATTATTTGCTTATTTTAGATGTGTGTTTCAGATCTCTTGTCTTAGAGCTGAACAAACGCAATTAACCAAATCTCTCGAGAAGGAGAGACAAAGAGCGGCTGAGAATAGGCAGGAGTACCTTGCAGCAAAAGAGGAAGCCGACACTCAGGAGGGTCGTACAAATCAGCTTGTAGAAGAAATCAGAGAACTCAGGCGGAAACACAAGCAAGAGTTACAAGATGCTCTGATGCAAAGGGAACTGTTACAACAGGTAATCTTCTGGTTATGTGAGGAATTGTATTTTTCAGAGGTCGGAATGCTTTTTTTTCCCCTTTCCTGAGGTTTCTCCACTAGTCCCAATGGGACAATCTAGTGGCCATGTACACTGTTTCAATGATCTTAATCTGAGGTTCAAACCATACAGAGTTAGAGATGTACTTTACCAATTAAAATATGTCTTGGTTGTCTTCTATATATCCATGTAGTTTATTGATCTTTAGAAAAGCATGGAACTATTCTCTTCAAAGTCGTAGGTGACATTTGATTGATGGTAATTAAGGTAAGAATGGAATGGATTTGTTGCATTCCAATGGTTTGTTTGCTTTAAATACCGGAAAGTAATAGAAAGGATTGCCTCTAAATCTGAACACGGAAAACTCTTTCCCCACCTTCAACAGTGGAAAAGTCTTTCCATTTCAGAGCGTTAATGAGTCATGGCCCACTTATTTTTTCATCTCTCTTTTGGTTTTTTCTCTCTATCATAATGTAACACTCTTATCCTTCAATTAAAATGATACCTATTGGCGCTAGAACTAAATATTTTCTAGTTCTTTAAAAAGAATTCTTTTACAATATATGTATATATTCTATTTATTTTTGTTTTAAATAAATGTTTTATTTTATTTAGCTATGCTTTATTAAGTGAAGTACACGGTGCACGTGCATTTTATGTACAAAATTTTAAGACATTTTTGGGGTTAAATAATAGTAAGTTATATTATATATATATATATATATATATATATATAATAGGAATGAGTAAATTATGGTTAAAATTATGTTAATAAATGAAAATTACAATACTTAGGCATTGTTAAATGTTATATATAAAGTTTTAAGTTGAGAAATATTTCAATAATCTATATTCTATTCTATTGCCTTCCAAGTCTAAACCAAACATATCATTGCTTATTGTGTGTTTATTTCATTAGGCAGACCAAATAAATAATAGGAATATCATTTCCCGTCAGTTCAATTCCATTATTTTGCTATTATTCCATGTTTGGTTGACTGGAATGGAATGTGATTATAATTGATTACTTCTAATTTTATGTTTGGTTGGGTTGAAAAATGGGAATGAAATTGAATTGATTCCTAAAAGAGAAAGGAATCAGAATTTCTTCTCTCCCTTAAGGAATCATGATTTCATTCACATCTCGATTTTTTTTTCAAATATAATTTTAATAATATATTTTATTTTTAAGTAATAATTATTTAGAAAAATAAGAGCGAAATCTTTTGTATATTTGCATAATGTCTAAACAAGGTCATGTTAGTTGTCACGATTTTCACATCAGACATACTCAGGACATAGGTTGGTATAAACTCCATTAAAAATGCAAATAAGCAACTGGAAAGCTTTTCTAAGCTACAATTTTTATTCTATTGTTTTTAGGGGAAGTAGGGTCTCTCAATTTTATGTCATCTTGTTCATTACATATATATAAAGTAATACCTTTGATCTTGATCGACATGGAACTAATCAATATGGGATCATGATTTGATTTGAAATGCATATTTTAACAGGAGATAGAGAAGGAGAAATCTGCTCGGTTAGATTTGGAAAGGAAAGCCTCTGTCAATTCTGCTATTGCATCTAATCAAGCTCCCATGATGAGACAGAATTCTGCTTCCGAAAATGGTAGTGTAGAGTGTCTTGATCCCTATTATATTAGTTGGATGTCTCTAAGCTTTGCTCTATTATATTAGTTGGATGTCTCTAAGCTTTGCTTTCCATTTTGCAAGTTTCCACAGGAAAATTGAGCCAAAAACTTTCAAGTGCAAGCAGTCTTGGGAGCATGGAGGAGAGCTATTTTCTACAAGCATCGTTAGATTCATCTGACAATCTGTCTGAGAGAAGAAATCTTGTAGAGGCAACCATGAACCCATATTATATGAAAAGCATGACGCCTAGCTCTTTTGAAGCCGCACTTCGTCAGAAGGAAGGCGAACTTGCATCATATATGTCTCGTTTGGTGCGGTTTAATCTTTAGTCATGCATTTGAGTAAATTTAGCACTAAAGATTTCACACTAATTTTTTTTTTCTGTCAAGACTTATGGGCCTCTGTTCATGTTTTAAGCATATGCCATGTTCTTTTCAAATGAAACCATGACTGAGCTCAGAGTGATGAACAAAACTTCTATTCATCTCCTTCATCCTTTTATGGTTTATATTTATTATTTACTGTTCTGAGTTATTTTCAGGCATCCATGGAATCTATTCGTGATTCTTTGGCCGAGGAATTAGTCAAAATGACCGAGCAGGTAAGTTCCAGTATCTTTTCTTTTTCCCACTGTGATATACTGATATATGGAACTGATGGAGAATTGCTTGCATTTTTGTAGTGTGAAAAGTTACGGGCAGAGGCTGCAACGTTGCCTGGCATACGTGCAGAACTAGAGGCACTGAGAAGAAGACACTCTGCTGCACTGGAGCTAATGGGTGAACGAGATGAGGAGGTATACATCTATCTTTCTCTTTCTCTCTCTCTCTCCTATTACTAAATTATGTTCTCGAGGTGATTATTCCAACATGTATGCCTATGTTATCGATTGTACATTCATGAAAAATAATTGAGTTGCCTGCCTGCATAGACGACATGCTTTATAGGTTTTATTAGGAAATATTTTTTCTTTTCTGCAGATGACAAGGCATACCCTTAGTTTTTGAATTAAGTTGTTTTGCATTTATAGCCAACTTGACAATTCTTTTAGGATTAAATACCCTAGGAGTCACTTTGTTTGTGTCAACATGACACTTTAGTCATTTTACTTTCATGAGGGATAAATAAGTCACGCTCTTAGTAAAAAGGTTAGTCACTTTTTGATTAGTATAATATTATTTTATCAATAAAAATTTCTAACAGAATAACAAAGTATATTTAATGGGGGCAAAATTGTCCTTTTAAAGTTACCTTCTTTATACCCTTTCCTATTTTTCTAGTTCAATTTTTGCTCTATTTTTCAACTATAAAGCTATATTTTTCAGCTGCATTTTTTCCATTTTGTTATAGATTTTTTTTCTCAATGCTCTCTATTCTTTTCATAGCTGGGAAAAAATGAATTATAATATATCAGCTGCCATACCAACTGTCATACTAGTTGATATATTGTAGTCTATTTTCTTTTTCAGTTATTTAGTTATAAAATTGAAAATATTAATATTTTTTAACTACATTTTCTCCATTTTTTTTCATAAATTTTTTCAATTGAGAATAGAGAGAATTGACAAAAAAAAATTATGAAAAAAATGGAGTTGAAAAATGTTGATATTTTCAGTTTTGTAACTAAAAAAATGGAGCTAAAATTAAACGAGAAAACGAGTGAAAACTTTAAAATGATAATTTTGCCTCATTAAATATATTTATTACTTTGTCAAAATTTTATTAATAATATTTTTTACTTCAAAAAATGACCAACCTATTCTTTTTTTTGTTTTTGTTGAGAAAGTGATCTAAGTATTTTCGTGAAAGTAGAAAGCAAAATTATTAAAGTATTCACTTGACATAAGCAAAATGATTGATAATCCCTCACCCTTGTTTGCCTATGCAAGCTGGTCGTGTCAGGCTTTATATACTGTATAGCAGTTCAAACTTAGTCTCTTGTGAATTTGTGATTATTTAAATAAGACTACTCATGTACTCTTATCAAGGAGCATGTATAAAAATTTCTCCCTTTTTCCCAAAAATAATGCAATCTTCATAGAATGAAGTGGTTTGGTCTCCGTCCAAATGAAGACCAATTCATCGGGCTTTATGAGCATGAAGACCCTTCATGTAATGGTTAATGACCGGTTAACCTTGGTCAAGAGCAAGTAAACAGTCAGTCAATCTTGGTAGCATATCAAGTTGAGGAAAGAGAAAATAGACTTCATCTACCATTTGTGGTATTTTTTTAGAAAATAAAAATTTTATCTACTAAAAATAAAGCTGTGTAATTTGTCTTATATCGTTGTTTCATATATCATTCAGTTTATTCATGAAAAGAAAATAATACTTTCTGTCAAGTCCTGAGCTTTAAATTTGCTGTGGGTGTGTAGTTGGAGGAACTTCGTGCTGATATTATAGATATGAAGGAGATGTACAGGGAACAAGTAAACTTACTTGTGAATAAGGTATTTTTATCAGCAAAATCTTTTTATTTGAATTCCACGTATCTTTTGTGGTCTTTGCCACCACTCTGATGCTGCATGGTCTGCACCTTCATTTGTCTACAGATTCAGATAATGAGCTAATCAATTGGAAACTCAGAAGTCGAACATGAGCTATGTATGAAATCGACTGTAAAATGATGATTTTCACGGTAAAGCTTATAGTATAATTAGGTAAATTGGTTGACCAATCAGAAAGGTACTCCATACATCATTCGAAGCTTATTGTTTGATTGGGTGTTTTGAAGAGCTGATTATGAAATAGTATTCAGTTATGTGTATGTAACTTTTTGTGTAGCACTCATCTATGGTAACATTTTTCAAGGTCAAAATGTTTCCATTATATTCTGATTGATTATTTGCAATAAATGACCTGTTAATTCTTTTGCCCCCGTATGTTTCCCCATTGTCTCAAGGATTGGGTCTAGCTAGAGGCATCAATTGTGTCGCTGTCATGCCTCCAAATTCACGCATGTTTAATTATAAAAATTCAACTAGGTATTTATAATTGAAAGAATGACATTTTAAATAAAATATTGCTCTTTCAATTTTTATATTATTTTAAAAAAATTATTTTATTTGTTTTTGACATTTTAGTAGATGGCCTTCTGATTTTGTGTTTTTTTTTTAAATTTATTTTATTATTATTAAGAGTGCTTAAAGGTAAGGCTTACAAAGGTTTTACTACTATAGTGATAATAATCCTTAAAGTGATAAATTTTTATTTCAAGTAATTTTGATAAAATAAAATAAAATTTGGATAAGATATTGAGCTAATAAAGTAATTGGTTTAGTTTTAGAAGTCATTGGTGTCAACGTTGGAAAAACACTTAATTTTGTGGTAAAGTTAATCACAATAAAGTAATGTTTTATCACAATAATAATAAAATTTATGTTAATAAAAAAATAAAATTTATAATAAATTATTAATCTAGTTTAAAAAAGGCTAAAATTACCTCATAGTTTAAGTAAAAAAAAAAATATATAAATATTCATGATAAATCATTTAAAATAATTTACATCCTTTTAATATGAAGCTTCATCTTTTACTCCCCTTGCCCCCAAAAGAAAAATCGTAATTTATCTTCAGCGGGTTGGTGATGATGATATTTATTTCCCAGAACATTTTTATAAATATATTTATCAATAAATTAATAAATTTGCATTATATCATTTGGTATTTGTTTTAAATTTATTTGAGATATATATATATTTTTTATTAATCTTTGCTTATGTTATGGCTAATTGGATGTCCAAATGTGGATTTATATATCAGTCAATCAGTCATGCATTAAAAGTCAAATATGCAGAAAAATAAGATAAAATTCGTCATGCATTAGTGATGCTCGGTTTTCCTGATTTGAAATAAAACTGGAGCCGAAAAATAATATGATACGCAATTAAAAATGAACGAAGGATAATGATTTAAGAAAGATTAATTTGATCTGTATTTTTTGAGTTTTGTTAATAAATTAGATTTTATAGCATATAATAAAAAAATTAATTTATTTGTATGTAGGGATAAAATGCGTGAAAAAACATTAGAGATAAAAATAATTCGTTTATGAAACGATACAGCAATACACAAGGAATACTTATACAATAGCAATTCTGGAGAATGATGATATAATTATGAGCGAAATGAAATAATTTTTATCATAACAAGTAAAAATCATTTATTAAATGTGTCAAACACAAAAAATCAATGAGTCCAAATTTTTAGCTAAATTATTATTTAACATGATAAAATTAAGGTGTAGCATACAAAATTGTCTATAAATTTTGTAGCTTATAGAAATGAAGCATATAAATTGCATAATTTTTTAATAAATCATATAAGTTATATTATTTTCATAAATTAAACATTAAAATTTTATTTTAACTATTGATTAAGAAATTATATCAAATTTTGTTATTTATTAAACATGTTATCAAATTTTATTCATAAAATTTTAAAAAAATTTGTGTGGTTAAAATGATATAAATTTTGTTATTTATTAAACATGTTATCAAATTTTATTCATAAAATTAAAGTTTTATTAGTGTGGTTAAAATGATATATTTTGATTGGTTGCTTTTGAGTCAAAATAACATACAAATCCAAAAAGAACTCTTGAAAATTGGTATTGAAAACGTTAAGGCCAAAGGTAAAGTCCTAAAGGTCTTTCCAAATAAAACAAGTTTTCTCAAAGTTGTATACTTTCATATTTTCATTACAATTTTATAGTTATATATAGGAAATTTTACTCCTTAAATTACTCTATGAATTAAACATTCTTTGATTTATTCTTTAAATTAAGGATTACTTATTTTACTCATTGAATTAAGAATTTCTTGTTTTTCTCTTTGAATTAATCCTTAAATTAAGAATGAAATTTTTTTGATTTACTCATTGAATTAAGGTTCTTGATTTATCCTTGAATTAAGGAGTTAACACTCCTTAATTTACTTCTTAATTTTATCTCCAATACTCCCCCTCAAGCTGGATCCATAAGGTTTATGGATCTAAGCTTGCACAGAAGTCGTTGAAACTGATGAAAAGGTAAGGCAACAAAGGTAAAACTAACAAAAATGCTAATTACGATAGCAAAAAAAATATTGTTGTTGATATGGGACCTTTCCTTTTACCACAATACTTTCCTTTCACATCGGGCAGGTAGGAATTGCAGGAAAATTTAATCCATCATCGCCAAGAGCTTGGTTTCAATATGGGACCTTTCTTTTTACCACAATACTCCTCCTCCACATCAGGTAGGTAGAAGCTGTAGGAGAGATTTAATACATCATCACCAAGAGCTTGGTTTCAATGTGGGAACTTTCCTTTCACCACAATACTCCTCTTCCACATCAAGTAGGTAGAAGCTACATGAGAGATTTAATTCATCATCGCTAAGAAATTTGGTTTAAAAAAAACTAGAACAAGAAATCGCTCTAATAGAGTGTCAAATGCACTTTGAGACATCACAGACTCTGTTGTCGAAAGCAGAGATAAAATTACAAGAATTACAAGTATATGTTATTTCGGTAGAGGAATAACAATATTTTTTCAGGAAGATCGACTTGCTCTGATACCATGTTGAAAATTTGAGTTAAGAATGCCAAGGCCTAACTAAATAAACAAGCTCTCTCAAAGTTGTATTTTTTTTTATATTTTCATTACAATTCTATAACTATATAGAGAGAGACTCCTTAAATTACTCTATGAATTAAATATTCTTTGATTTATTTCTTGAATTAAAGATTACTTATTTTACTCTTTGAATTAAAGATTCTTTGTTTTTCTCCTTGAATTAATCCTTAAATTAAGGATAACAATTCATTGATTTATTCCTTAATTTACTCCTTAAATTACTTCTTAATTTTATCTCCAATAAGAACATAATTATTATATACAAATATATTATACTCACAAATAAGTTAAATGATATATTTATTATCACACATTATTTGCATAAATTAGGTATCAATTCCATCCATATTTAGGTTCGGTTCATTACGTTGATGTTTTAGGGTTTAAAAGGATATTTTATGCCCCTTTTTCATATTGATCATATATCCATATATTTAGGGACGGACTTGAAAAATATTCTATGTTTTCGTGAATTTTACTAATTTGGTCGAATTCTTTGAATTTTTAATGATTTCAAACCTATTATTAAATTCTATTCAACGGAAAAATGTTATTTTTCATGTATATTATTTATTTATTAATTATTAATACCTATTAATGTAAATATTATATTTTTGTCTTAAAATTTATATAATTGTTGTAATATAATATAAACTAAAAAAAAGACTTTTTTATATGTCAAATTATATATTGATAAAAAAAACCCAAATTTAAATCCCAATATAAATGCACTAATATAATTGAGTTGAATTGAAACAATTCGAATTTATAGTGATGATCAAATAAGACTAAAGTGTTTACCATCAACAAGCATTTCAAACCATTGCATAAGTTTAATGAGATTTTTTTTCATACAATATTATCTAGATATTAGAGTTCATTTGTTAGACTTAATAACATGAATATAACTCCATGAAAAACTATTTCTAGAAAATTAATACAAGTCTTTTTTTTTGTCATATTTCAATTAATCTTTACTATTATTATAAAAAAAAAAATTAAAAAAAAATGACCAACATATTCATTCTATTAAAATTAATCATTATTCGTAATACGAAATAAAAAATGAATTTCCTAATAAGAAAATAAAAGAAATTTTTTTGATTATTATTATATAACATTAATGAGATGCTTACACACTTAGAAATAAGTTTAATATAACAAAACACATTTTAATAAATTTTACTCCTTCCTAATTATTAGTGTTACTTTGATTGGCTAAAAAAGATGAGTACTTAAAATTAAGAGAGAGAGAGAGTAGTATGTGATCTGCAAAACACTAGATCTCAATAGAACAGGTGTCAGTCCCAGAAGTTCAGAGCTCCCCTAGAGCTGTAGAGTACAATTTACTTTCTCTTCTTTTTTGAAGATGAGTAAATTTTACTCCACTTCTAGTACTTTCTTCAACCTCTTATAATATACCCTTTTGCTTCTGCGCAAAACAAGTTACAAATTAAAATTAAAAATTGTAACGTGTTATTTTTATTAAATGCATCGTAACTTGGACATATTTAAGAAATATTACAAAACTACTCAATGCTTAAATTAGCATCAGTTCTGGTTTTCAATTCTCTCTTTATCGTTATGTGTCTTTGCGCACATTGTACAGAACGATTTCAAAATCCTCGCTTAGGTTTCAGAAAGCTGACACTGATTTCGTAATTACTGAGAGTGACTATAAGCACCACAACTTCCGCGGAACATTTTAGCTTCCTTTCATCAATCTCCCCTGCTTTTGAAATCGATCAGATCGCTTTCTGTTCCTGCATTTCAATAAAAGGTTTCTTTCTATATCTTATTACTATTAGACATCCATATTTAATCTGAATATAGTTAATGTGCGTATGTTTAGGCATTTCTGAAAAAGAGGATTTATGTTTCTGTTCCTTTGTTTTTGGGACAAAACTGGTGAGTTTTAATTTTTCTTTCTGTTCTTTTAGTAGGATGTTAAAAAAAAAATTGTCCAGCTATTAACATTCGGGTTTGATAAATAAATAAATGAGTGTATATTGTGTATGGATCTATGAACGTGGCTTTTTTGTGTTCCATTAAATTAATCGGAAATTCATAGGTAATTATTCATTTGCATTGGAATTGGCTTTTTTTTTGTCTTCTTCTTCAAAGTGGATGACTGGTTTTTTGCAGACGCTGTCAAGTTACTACTCTCTTTAGGGTTTAAAAGAAGGTATCTATAATTTGGCTATGCGAGGGCGTCACGTTGAAAACGCATACGCTAAGTACAAGCGTATCTATGTAGATGATTATGAAAAACAGGAAAACTCGGGTACTCAATTATTGCTTATTTCTATGTTCTTTATGTGAATAATAATACTAATAGTTAATTGTCTTTGGGTTTTTAATTATGTGTATGACTAACAAGTTATTACAGGTTCGAATCACGTACCCTGCAATGTATTAAAAAAGGTTATTTGCGATATCATGGAGTCCCATTTTTCCTAAAGTTGGTTTAGGCTAATACAATGCAACTATTCTTGTCTTCACTGTACCATGTTCATATGTTTTTATATTTAGTAGTTTACTTACTAAAACTTTATTTGAAGTTAGTGGTTTTATTAGCATTTATATTATAAATGATATTGACATTTGGTCTCATTTCTTCTATGATGAATTTTAGTACGTTTGCTGAACGGCAAAGATGTTGGAAATCCTTCATGGAGACGCTCTGTCCCCCATATGCTTGTTGCATCTATTGCTTCATTCTTGTTTGGTTACCATCTTGGGTGTGTCTCTCGTCTTTCAGATTCAAAATTTTATTCTGTTTATTTCTAATTTAATGTTCAAAATTTTATTTTTTTATGTAATGTAGAGTGGTTAATGAGACCCTAGAAAGTATTTCTATGGACCTTGGGTTCAATGGTAATACCTTGGCTGAAGGTACCTTGTTGCTTAACTTCCTGAACTTATTTTGCTGCCGTTATACTTAATGTGTTTGGATTGTTTAATGTGTAATATGTTTCTCCTCTTGATATAGGCCTCGTAGTGAGTACATGTTTGGGGGGTGCTTTCGTTGGATCTCTTTTTAGTGGTTGGATTGCCGATGGAGTTGGGCGTAGAAGGGCATTTCAGCTGTGTGCATTGCCAATGATAATTGGTGCATCAATGAGGTAAATGCAATGTAAAGCATGCAATACCTTTAGTTTCTTTTTCTTCTCGGGAAGTGCCTTTTCATGATATTTTCTATCTTTTCCACTTTTCTTTTTATTTGATAAGGAGAAAATGAAAGATACATTTATTAACTAGATGGATTCTTATGCAAGATGCTTTATATTCTCGACTCACGAATGGAAACACATTAAATTTAGATTCTTCTTCAAGGAAACTTTAATAGTTTGTTTGCATCTTGTGGTTGAACCTGACCTCCTAGCATGAAGTTTCACAAAGGAATTTATTGTCTACAACTATTTGATATTAGCTCACATATTAGTGCATGTACTTAAATAAAACTAAATTTCTTGTGTTGTAAATCTAGTAAACAAGGTAAGTTTAATATTGCGCGCATTCATCATTGCTTAGTCAGTGATGTATAATTACACAATATGGCTATATAAGAATTTCAATGATCTTGCAGTGCTATGACCAAAGATCTTTGGGGTATGCTTCTTGGAAGGTTATTTGTTGGAACTGGAATGGGCATAGGCCCTCCCGTTGTTTCTCTCTATATCGCAGAGGTATAGTAATCGATATATTTAGTTTACTCTTCATTTATCTTCTTCTCAAGTTTCTGATGTTTTTCACAATTCACTAGCAGATTTCACCAGCCTTTATTAGGGGTACTTTTGCCAGCTTCACGCAGATAGCTACATGTCTTGGATTGATGGGTTCTCTCTTTATTGGTATGCCAGCAAGGGAAACAGTGGGCTGGTAAGATATATTAAGAGAAGTCTTGGTTAATTTTATATATCTTAGAACTTGATTCATTCTAGTGATCACTTCTTTAATTAAGTGATAATATCTGAAGAATGACATCTCCTTTCAATGTGATGGAATGCTCAGGTGGCGGATCTGTTTCTGGGTATCTGTTGTTCCTGCGGCAATACTGGCTTTTTTCATGGAGTTCTCTGCAGAGAGTCCTCATTGGCTTTTCAAGGTTATATAGTCATGTCTTAATCATTAACCCATTTAATAGTTGGATTATACCCAAGTTTTAAGGATTGTCCTATTCTTGTTTCAAGCTTGTTTTACTGTTTTATTTTCATTCGTTTTGATTTTGTAAAATTTTGCTTCTTGTTGGGGGGTGAGAATTGGATTTTAAAGAAGGTTCATTGCCTTCATTTAAATGATTTATAAAAGTCGAATTTAGCAGTTTAGATTTTACTTCAGTGTAATGGGGTATTATCTCCCTTTACCTTCTTCCTTTGTTGTTCCCTTTACGTATATCTGTGTGCATAGTTTTTTATGACGTTAGTGTATGTGGATTATTGTAGACATGATGTTTCATTGAAGATGCTTAAATTTGTCTTGACTTCTTTTAGAGAGGAAGAGGTGCTGAAGCTGAAGTTGAATTTGAGAAACTTTTAGGTGGAGCACATGTCAAACCTGCTATGGCAGAACTGTCAAAATCTGACAAAGGAGATGAATCAGATGCATTAAAGTTATTAGAGTTATTCCGTGGCCGCCATTTCAAAGGTATATAGTTGGATTTTATTACATATGAATTGTTTATCCCGTTATATTTATATGTATTCTCTACACGATTACCTTATCACTTGGAAATGTTGCAGTGGTTTTCATTGGATCTACCCTTTTTGCTTTACAACAGCTATCTGGCATAAATGCAATATTTTATTTCTCTTCAACCGTCTTTAAAAGCTTTGGGGTGCCTTCACAACTTGCAAACGCATGTGTAGGATTTGCAAATTTATTCGGTAATGATCACTTTAGCCTCAAAATTATTATTTTTTCTTGTATTACTGTGTACAAGTTTATTTTTGATTTTTTTGTTTAATCAGGATCAGTTATTGCAACGGGGCTGATGGATAAACTTGGAAGAAAGGTTCTTCTTCTTGGGAGTTTTTCTGGAATGGTATGCAAGCCTTTGAGCCAAAATATGTATTTTTCTCAAGTTTGGATTTTTGTGTGAACCGCAAACACATTTACTATTAACATAATCTATATGGCTGTTCAACGTGAAAAATTTCTGAATCCACTTTTTTGATTCACAGAACTGTATGGTAATGTAATACTTACTGGCTAAAACAAAACTGAAGTATGACATAATCAAATAAACTATTCAGTATTGTACTTTATTTTACTTAGGCTTGCACTTGTTTTATGTATTAAATTGACTACAAGTCTACAACCATGGACATAGGCAAATAGATAGACAATACAGATTGATTCATTTCTAACTTTTTTCCATTTCTAACTTTTTTCCATTTCATGGTTTAGGCTATGGCGATGGGTCTACAAGTAATTGCAGCTACCTCTTTTGAATCAGGACCTGTGACATTATTTCTATCTGTTGGTGGGATGCTTCTGTGAGTGGTGAACCGCTACAAGTTTTATCATAAAACAAGTGAACAAATATATATGACTAAGAGTAATCAAAAAAGAAGAAAGATAAAGCTGTTAGATTATCCTAGGTGTTAATAGTTTTGGAATCAACAGAATATGCATTAGTTAGTAAAAATCATACACGCCAAGATATCTGTCAGTATGAATGGTCAGTTATATAGTAACGATAGTTTCATCTGTTGTGTGATAAGATTGTAAAAGGCATATTTAGGATCATTTGGTTTTTCGGATGTAATATTCTGCAAGAATCTTGTTAACTTTTGAAGCATCGTAATAAATATAAGTTGAACAAATTACTGCTTACCCTGCCTCTATCTTGGTTTGATAGTTATATTTAAAGTTTGGAGCTTGACTCTTTGTATGCTGATATGAAATGGACATTGTAGGTTTGTATTCACATTTGCCATGGGTGCTGGTCCAGTCCCTAGTCTGCTCCTATCAGAAATATTACCTGGTCAGATTAGGGCCAAGGCTATGGCAGTTTGTATGGCTGTACATTGGGTAATTGTCCTTTACACTTCTTCCTGATATGACTATTCGCATTTACCTATCTTTTTGTTGTTAGAAGTTTTGGATAGCCCCCATCAAAACTCCACAGTTAATTGTGCTCGGGCAAGAGTAGTGTTAGGATAGGTGACCTTCGTGTTGCACCCTTTTGACTTTTAAAAAAAAGTTTCGGGTAGTATAGATGCCCAATTTGTTGCGAGTTGGCCTTTACATTTAGAACTTTTTTATGGCTCCTAAATTGTTTGTACAATATCTTTATAATTTTTGAGATGGAATTTACATTACAATTTTCAGTTTTTCTGCTTGCTTACCTGGTAATTAATTTCTCTTTGCTTCTGGGTCATCTCAAGGAAAAACATAATTTCTTTTAACAGGTAATAAATTTCTTCGTTGGTCTCTTGTTTTTGCGTTTGCTGGAGCAAATTGGAGCTGGAGCTTTGTATACGACTTTTGGAATATTTTGTATAATAGCAGTGATTTTTGTGAAGAGAAATGTGCTGGAAACTAAAGGAAAGACACTCCAAGAAATTGAAATAGCTCTTCTTCCACAAGATTAGAGGTACTCTTTGGTGCACAAGCTTTGCTGCATTCTGTTGTAACCATTTTTTTTAATCCCATAATCTGCTCAGTGCACAAGATTTGCAGCTTGGAACGTTTTCTAAACATGTCGATTGTGTTAATTTGCGGGTTCATGAGCAGCAAGATATTCTGAAGATTCTTAACCAGAGTTTTGGCAATTATAAGGTGATCCCAATTGAGAGGCCTGTGAGCACATTAATGTAAACTTGGATAATTTTGTAGCTTATCTATTACGGTTGCCACACCACTAGATCATATTATCTTGAGAGAAATTAATTGAAGGACATAATCATTGAAGCCGTGTTTCCATTTTCTGTACTGGTCCGTTAAAATCCTTCTTGAAACGATTAAGAAGATGGATCATGTTGGCACTTGGTAGTTATTATTATTATTATTATTGCAGATTACAACTTCCTTTTTTTTTTAAAGGAACCATAAACACGACACTCAAAACTTGAAGTCTTGAACAGTGGTTCACTTTGGTATGGTAAATAAGTCATAAAAGTTTTCCTCCCAGGTTACAAGTTTTAAGGGTATTAATTAGAAGTTTTTTTTTTTGGATAATTTATAATTAGAAGTGTGGCAGAGCAGCTATTTCTAGTTGAGCTGATATATATTTTTGCAATAAAGCTCAGTTAAATAAAAAAAATTAATTAGTGATAAATTAATAAATTGTATGCTATATCATATTTATTACAATAAAATATGTTATAATAAAATTATAAAGATAATACAACTACAAATAATTGTTATCAAAATGATTTATATGATGCTTTAAACCATAAAAATGATCTATTATGACAGTATTAATAAATTTATTTTTTAACTAATTATAAAAATAAAAAATACACATACTATTAAGAACTATGAAAAAAATAGTAACAAAATAAGTGAGATTTTTCTTTTACTTAAATAGCAAAAATAAAATAAAATAAGAACAATTAATTAAATAAAGAACAAAAAGAAAAGAATAAACGAAAACTAAAAGACATAGCATGATAGAAAGAGATAAAATGAAATTTAATTTGATGGTATTACTCATTTAGAGGATTTTTTTATACTTTCATATATTTTATTTTAGTATTATGATTTAATATTTTTTTTGAAATAACTATATTAGTCAAAAACAAATAATTGAAGTTCAAATTCTAGATATTCTATATATTATTGTGTCACAAATTTATTGGATTTTTTAATTTATTTTTTTAAATATTAATTAGGTTATTACATTTAATTTTAATTAATTTAAATAATAATGTAATTATATATATATATATATAAATTTATATAAAAATTAAAATTGACTTGAACCGATCCTAGTTTTCAGTGTGATGTGTAACTTGTATCAAGTGCGTTAGTTTGGTCTAATTTATTTAAGTTTAACTCATTTAAAATAAATTTTAACTATATTTAATTCATTTAATTTTTAAATAAATTGAATTTATTTTATCTTAATTAAACTTGCAATCATTTTTTTTTTATAAATCATTTACTTTTTTAATATTTAATTAATTCTTAAAAATAAAGTCCTAAAATCATTTTAAAGGATATCGAAAAATCAACTTCCGAGATCTGATGCTCATTTGAAAGAACCCATATCCCTTTAATTGTTTGGATTATGAGGGACTTTTGAGGGTAGTTCTTTTTGCCCACAAGCATGGCTACTTTTTTTTTTTTTTTTTATAAAAGTAATGATTACACTGGCATCCGCATATATTTAAAAATTTCAAACCCACATCATTGAGGTTGCTATTAACGTATACATATATACAATATTAATTATTATTGTTATAAATCCTTTATTTTATAAAATAAATGAAAAAATTTAAATTTTTAAGTTACTTTTATTATAATTAAAAAATTGATGTTAAAATGTTTTATAAATTAGTTTGTAAATATATTCTTAAAATAAATAGTTAATTAATTTGTTACTTTAATAATGAATAAATATGTAATAATAATTATTTTATGAAAAATATAATTCAAATACAATATAAATATGAGTAACTTACTAAGATTTTGATAATAATTATATAACTTTATTTAATAAATAAGTTAAATATAATATAATAAGATATGAACTTATTCAATTCATATTTTTTAATATCTAAGAAATTAATTTTACATAGCTTGATTGAATTTAATAAATATTTTTTACTTAAAAATAATTTATATTAACTTATTATTATTTTTAATTGATATGTGATATCATATCGACATGAAAGTTATTAATTCAACAAAATATGATCTACTTATAAATGAATTGATTAAACATTTATTAAATAGATAATTATGAATTGAATGAATTTTCACCCTTAATATAATAAAATTAATTACATTACACAAAATAACTATATATAAAAAAATATATTTTATTATATGGATATTTTTATATTTAATGGTATAAAAACTAACAAAAGAAATAAAAATATTTATTATAGGATATTTTTGGTATTTATTGGTATAAAAAAATAAAAACATGATATGCTCCTAAGTGGTATGATTGAATATATTAAATGAATAATCATAATTGTATGAATTATTATCTTTAATACGATAAAAATAATTGTCTTTTACAAAATAATCATTCATAAAATATATATTATTATACAAACATTTTGATATTTATTAGTGTAAGTTTAAAAAAAGAACTTAAAATGTATTTTTTAAGCCATAAATACCGAAATGTTCATAAGTAAATTGATTGAATATTCATTGAATGCATAATCATTAACTCTATGAATTGTGACCCTTAATATAATAAAAATAATTACATTATATAAAATAACTCTTCTTAAATAATGTATTTATTATAATGACATCCAATAAAAATATGATTCATTCATAAGTGAATTGATCGAATACACATTAAATAAATAATCATTAACTTATGAATTATCATCTTTAATGTAATAAAAAATAATTGAATTATATGAAATAATTATTCATAAAAAATGTATTTATTATATGGATATTTTGATGTTTATTAGTATAATTTTTTTTTTCAAAAAAGCATAAAAGATATGAGATATGATAGGATATGGATATAAAAATTATTAATTAAATAAAAATGGTGCACATATAAGTGAATTGATCGAGAACTTATTAAATAAATAATATTAATTGTATGAATTATCATCCGTAATAGAATAAAAATAATTAAGTTATATAAAATAAGTATTTATAAAAATGTAATTATTATATAAACATTAAACAAAAATATGATATGCTCATAAATGAATTGATCGAATACTCACTAAATCAATAATTATTAATTATATGAATTATCATTGTAAAAATAATTAAATTATACAAAATAATTATTCATAAAAATTATTTATTATATCAATATTTTGATATTTATTAAGGTAAAAAATTAATGAAAAAATATAAAATATATTAATTATATGAAAATTTTGATTTGTTCGAAAATTAACAAAAGTAAAAAAAAAAAAACAAAGCTTATTGTGATCAACTTGTCTATCTCTCTCTCTCTCTATATATATATATATAATTTTTATCTCAAATAAAGATGGATGTATTGAACTACTTGGTATATTATAGTGCCTATGAAAGATGGATGTATTTTAAAAAAAAAAGAATTAACAAAGAAATAAATAAAGAAAGAAAGGTAAAAGTTAACGGATTGTTAAATTTGGGTAAGGTAATTGAAAGTTTATAAAATATGGACTTGATTAATCTAGATGAGGTAAATAGGTTATTTTTAATTTTTATCAATTTATAATTTAATAATTTAAACAAAATAGTTAGACATGCAATCACGTGTAAGAATTAAGTGTGGAAATAAAATAATAACACACGATATTTTTAGATGAAACAACCTAAGCTACAACCATGAATTAAGAGAAAAATTATCGGTCCACCAGACCAACTAACTTTCCACTATGAAAAACAAATGTTCAAGTACAAACTCGGTCTTATGCTACCCTCCCTAGAATACTATCCCAATGTACCTTACTTACGAGTCACTGCTATGTTTTCATAGTTTTCAATATTAGTGTAAACGGTTTTCAAACTAACATTCTAATAAAAAATTTACCAATCAGATACATTTAAGAATCAATTGCAAAAGGATTAGCACAAAAAACACAAGTGCTCGTGTGTGTTCTAGAATGGATTTAATAATGAATAATCTTAACTAAATTATTCAAAACATATGTCATTTAAATCAAATCAACTAATAAATCCTAAAACAAAAAGATTAAGTACAAATTCAATAAAAATAACTTCTTTAAAGATTAATAATCAAATCAAATAATTATGATATAACAAACACAATTATTTGATCTAACAATTTAAGAACATAAATAAAGAAGAAGTCATAAGAACATATGATTAAAATATCATAAACTAATTAGGCTTATTAATTAATCAAACATAACCACTAATATTTGATAGATTAACTAAATAAAGAAGTCTAAAAAATTATGATCTTATATTTGCAAAACAAGAGAGATTAAGAAGAAGAGAATAATGCTCTTTGTGATTGATTAAAACAAGGAGTAATGAGTTTTATTTATAGGAAAAATTAAATCCTTAATCTTATATAATTGATAAATATATTTTCTATTACAAATAAGATTAGTAATACTCACTAAATAAAAAGACTCATATATAATTAATAAATATATTTTCTATTACAAATAAGATTATTAATACTTTCTAATTAAGAAAACTTATATTTAAAGAAGAATTCTTTTAAATTAGACTCATTAATTATGAAGACTCTTATTTAACAAAAAAGTTCTTTTAAAGTATATTTTATGCGATCTTTGAAACTAAAATTTAGCCTATAATTTAGGATATATATCTTATATAATATTTTAACATATATCTTTATATATTTTAGCATAAATATTTTAGTAGTAAAAATAATTCCAGATTTATGTGTTATTAAATGCGTGAGTGTAATCCTATGTGTTATAGTTATAACAGATATACCTGAAGTACAACTATTTGGAATTCTAGTATTTCTTTGACTTTGCATAATAGACTTTATAGTGAGTTTAAAAATAAATTTATATAAAAATATTTTATCTACGAAAATAACCAATACTCATAGTTCTTACATTAATTTACTAGTATTCATATTAATATTTTAATATTTATTGTTATTTAAGTGCTTGAGTAGTATCTTAAAAATATCTAAATTATCTAAAAGGTATTATTTAATCACAAAATAAATATGTACATAAAAAAACCAGGATATTTTAATCCTTTAAATGTTTTTCATTTTTTTCTTCTTTTTTTCCCTTTTTTCATTATCTATCATTGAATTTAGTATTAAAAATTAAGATTTAATGTTTAGAGTTTAGTGCTTAATGAGTAGGGTTTAAAATTTAAAATTTAATGCTTAAGGTTTAGAGTTTAAGATTTAGTGAAAAAACGAGAGTGAATTTTATAGAAAAATATAGAGGTATGAGAAAAAGATGAGAGAAAATAAAAAAGAAAGAAAGAGAAAACAAGATTAAAAGTAGAAAACAGAAGGAAAAAAATTGAAAGAAAATAAATAAAATATTAAATGACTAAACTATTCTTGAATTTTTTGTGCATAAAAATGTTTTTGATTAAATTATATTTTTTTTCGAAAATATAAATATTTTAAGATACTAATAGAAAAACTTAAGAAATAATTAATATAAAAATAGTAACATATATGCCAAACAAAATTATCTACCCATTAAATTCTATATAGGCAATGCCAATTTGGAGACTTAATTCAGAAGATAATTAATAATAATATAAATTTTTACAAGTATTTTTTTATATAATGATATGTAATATAATTATTTTATTTTTTTATATAAGGGTAACATGTAGTACAACATGAATAGTGTATGTTAAAATTTAAGTATCAACAGTATTCTTCTATTTGAAAACATGCACACAAGAGCTGAAGCCATCATTCACAAAAAAGTCGGCCTGTCTTCAGAAACACAAAATGAGAAAAATAATATGTATTTAAAATGAATAATTATTATTTTTTCTATAAATATTATACAATTTAATGATTATTGACATATAAAAATATTATTATTTATTTAACATAAAAAATTCTATTTATTAATAAGATATAAATATATTCTCATTAAATTAGTTATTATAAATTATTTAACTATTATATTCATAATAAAAAGGAAGAAGAAGTAATAATAATATTTGATAGTAAAGATATAAGACTGTATATATATTTTATATTTTTTAAGTTATATTATATTCATAAAACAAAAAAATTAAGAAAAGAAGACCAACTATAATATTTTATGCATGGGCTAAATTATATTTATATTTTTATATTTATTAAAAATAAAAAATAAATTTTATAAGGTTTGTCAATATTAGCGATATTTGTGAATAAAATATTTGTATATAATATTAGTTTCTAGGTGTATCTTTCAAAAATATTTCATTTTTTGTACACGTTAGATTTTATATTAGACATATAAGAATATTGTTTAAATATGTCGATCGATCGAGTTTAATTAAAATTAGTTCAATTAATTTTTAATCGAGATTAATGATTAAATCGATCTACTTATTTTTCTAAATTAATTAATTTTTTTCATTAAATAGAACGAGTGACCATGTTTTCAAATTTAACCTAATTTTTACTCGAGTCAATTAATATTTTTACTATATTTATCTTATATTTTTAAACTCTTCTAAATAGTTTTTTAAGACAAATTTTTTAATTAACCTTTGACTTAAAGTTTTAACTTATGTTATTTAATCATACCATTGGTTCATAATTTTGTTAACTATATAAGAGCATTATTGAGCATTATTCTTTTCTTATTATTCTCTCTCTTGTTTTGCTAAAACTATTTAAGTAGACTTTTTTATTAAGTTAATTTATCAAATATTTGTGGTTATGTTTGATGAATTAACAAACCTATAATATTTGTGATATGGTGCTTTTAAGTGATATTCTAGGTTGCTAGTTGATTTTATTTTATTTGTTGATCTATTAAAGCAATATACTCTAAGACGCATATTTGCACTTGTGTTATTGTGTTAACTTTTCAGGTACCAACTGTATAAGTTTGATTAACTCGTGTGGCTCAAGTTTATCTGAACGTTGGAGATCAACTAACTATCCACTATGAAAAATAAGGTCCAATTACAATACTAAGACTCAAACTACCCACCAAGATAATGCCCCCAAGTAATCTACTTACAAGCTGTTGCTTTTATCATAGTCTTTACGAGAAAAGTGTTCGGATCGGACAAACATTTTGATGAACTAGAGTCACATGAGTTAATCAAACCCGTATAGTTAGCATATGAAAAGTTAGCACTATAACACAAGTACAAATGTGTGTCTTAAAGTAGATTCAATAATGAATAAACATAATTAGATACTTTACCAGATTAGCAAATAAAACAAAATCAACTAGCAATCCTAAAGCAATCAGTTAAAAGCACAATATCAAAAATACTATAGGTTTATTAATTCATCAAATACAACTACAAATGTTTGATAAATTAAGCCAATGAAAAAGCTTACTTGAATGGTTTTAGAAAAAATAAGAAGAGAATAATGCTCCTATATGGTTAACAAAATTGTGATAATGGTATCACTAAATAGCTTGAGTTGAAACCTTATGTTAAAAGTATCTAATTATAGTAGAGTAAAAATTAAGTTTAATTTAAAATATAGTCGCTCAATCGATCTAGATCTAGTCAAGCTTGATTGATGGAATATGAATAGTTTGAACGATCTAGTTAAATCTTGATCGATATAGTGAAAAATTAATTAATTTAAAAATAAGTAGATTGATCTAATCATTAGTCTCGATTGATCTAGTACTCAATCGATCAAGTTAATACTTCGATCAATCTAATCATATTAAAAATTAATTTAACCAATTTTAATTAAACTCGATCGATCCAATCACCACTCAATCAATCGAATGACCTATTTGAATAATGTTCGTATATGTATAATATAAAATTTAACATGCACGGGAGGAGATATATACCTAAGATGTGATCATTGAGACTTGATAATTTATTCGACTTGAAATATTCTTGAAAGACATGACATAAACTAATATTACATACAAATATTTTGTTCACGAATATTGCTAACACTCACAAACCTTACAATCTTCTCCTTTGGCATATTTGTATGGAAAAACCTCTTTCTCACTACATAATACTCATAGAAAAAAAAATTACATAGTGAAACTATCCTATGATATAGTGAACCATCTTGTTTGAATCTTGACAACTCTTATTTACACCGAAGAACAAAAACACCAACAAACAAATAACTTATTCTGAATGACTTATTATTCATAATAATTCAGTATATCTAATAATATAAAAACACAAAAATATTCAAAAGATAATTAAACAAATAATAGAAATTAAAAAAAAATAACTCCCTCTAACTTAACTATCCTCTTTTTTGACCCCTAAATTAAATATCCACGTTTTTTGATGTTTCAATTAAAGTTTAAAATTTTTAATACCAATTTTCTCCTTTTTTTTGTCATACAAATAAACCAACACAAACCAAAGATAATAACATACAAATAAATCAAATGTAAAGTGTATTGAATTATATAGTTTTTTTACATTATAAATAATTTCAATTACACTTTAAAATATGAAATACAAAAATCTAAATTTACTTCTAAACATACTAATAAAACAGGACAAAATATCCAAATATCATAAAAATAAATCATTGCCCTGAGTAGTAAACCCATAATGTGAATGAATGTCCTTAATCATGGAGAATATTGCTTCTTGACGTTCATTCATAGTAGTCATTTGATGTTCCAACATTCCCATTCTTGTACGCATCTCGTTTTCAAATGATTTATAACATGAAGGGTTAGAAGGATGTATATTTTTCATTTCTTCATCCTCAAAAATATCATATGTAACAACTACTGCTCCACTGGTACTAACATCAACATGCCTCTGTCTCTTTAAAGTTTGAACAAATGATCTTGATATGGTTGAATTTTCAATATTACATATAAAGTGAACAATATTAGAATCCCTTATTTGTGGAACACCTACATCTAGTATCATTTAGGTGATGATACATTCATGTGGAAGACTGATCATCAGGCTAATGATATGAGATTGGTTTATGATATTGCCCTGAATTACTGAACTTATATTAAATACAATTCCTTTTTCAATGCAGTATAATATCTTTGCATGTAGGTGATCAATCTTAGATGAGTGCTTTGAAGGTAGCAAGTTAGCACACACCATTTTGTTTAACACCTAATAAAAAGGAGTGAAATCACCCAAGATAAATAACTATTTAGTACTAAAATCGACGTTGGGTGAACTCAAAATTTTGGTTAATAGATCTTTAGTAGAGATGTGATGCTATTCTATTTTAAAATCGGGATCCCTAGCGTTCATGATGGACAAACAATTGTTAATTCTCTGAGCCAAGATGCCAATAGTTTGTTTTGTACAAAACCATCATAGCTCATAGGTCTTGGGTGATAGATTTTAGGGTCGATGTTTGCATATAATTCATGGAATAGGTATGAGAAACATAATTTGGTTGGTGTAAACAATGATTGCTAACTTGGAGCCGTAATGTGCTCATGTAATTCCTAATTCTTGAAATTCATTCCAAGTAATCCTGCCCCTTAATAAAATTGGACATCCAGAGAAAGTAGTGTTATATCTCGATTTGGATTCATCATCCCACCATTGGGAGGAATATGGTGGTTTGAGCATCGAAAGATAGTTCATGGTGTATGGTAGCCATTATTATAATCAAGAAAAAATCTAAAATGATAAAAATACCCCTAATATGAAAAATTTACCTAAACTATTGAAATTTTCCAACAAAAATGTAGAATCACGATCAAATAATTATTGTTAGGAAGGGGTTACAGAAACAAGCTCAGAAAAGGGTGTTTGCTTGGTTAGAAAATGATGAAAAATGGAGAAAATGGAGTTGTAACAATTTCTACCCAATGTTTTTTTTTATTTTGTAAAGATTGATACATGTAAATGTAATAACAATAAATTCTAATTATTTTAGGAAGAAAATTAAGTGAATTTAGTTTGATTTTGAGCAAAAATCAGAAAGGGGGTCGAGAATGGGAAGTTATGGTTCGTATGGGACTGAGGAAAAAGAATTAGTGCATTTAAATTGAACTCGTTTGATCGACCCAGATTAATTAATATTTATCGATCTAGTTCATCATCTATAAATTGGGTATCATAAACCCAAAGAATTTTAAAACTCCCCTTAAGTCCTATACTAACTCAAAATTTCAAATAAATACCCATAAACTCCGTGCTTTTGGTTTACCCAATACGTGCCACATGTCAGCTTCTCATTAGATGCAGGAATATTGGAGACACGTAGCATTGCATCATTTGTTGGATGGATAGGCGTATGGAGAATATGTAGACTGCGTTGCACAGGATCACGACCTTTTGGTAGATGCATAACAGACATGTGGGTCCCACCCTACATGCCGGCCTACGCGACAGGTGAGCCCCACATGGTGTGCCGAGTCGTGCACCTAAAATCTAGCGTCCAATCTCTTTTGTCGCGTCTGGTCTTATGTGCCTCATCGTAGCCGTCAGTGGTCTGATCGAACGGTTGGTGTGGCACGTTTGTGATTGTGCGTGTGGCCTTTTGGTTCCTACACAGAAAATAACTTTCCTTAATTGCAATTAAGCCTTTTCTAATTTAAAATAACTTTTAAACTTTTGTTGATTACAATTAAGCTTGATTTTAATTCAAGTTATATTTTAGACTTTTATTAATTGCAATTAAGTACTCTTTTAATTTAAATTATATTTTTAGACATAAATTTGCAATTAAGTACTTTTCGATTCAAATTATTTAATTTTCCTAAAAATATATTCCTTAAAAAAATAAACACTAAGTATTAATTTATTCAACTAAAATTAACTAAAAATGTAAAGAACATAGCAATTATAATTAATAAAATAGGTGAAAATAACTATATAAAATAGAGTTATCAATCACTTCGCAATTGACTTATAAATAAGAAGAACCAAATTGGAAGAGATTTCAACGCTACATTTACTGAATTTAAAAGTGATAATGACAATCCAACTGAATCATTTGACATTTACTGCAACCGCAAGTAGATAATTCAATAACTTTGACATTGATTCAGATGATGAGAAAAATGATCCTAAATTTTTACTCAACAAATTTAATGTCACTAGTATTAATGAAATATTTATAGATTATATAATATGAAAAATGAAAGTAGCTAAATCAAATGAAAAACCTAAGTCTTTTAAAATAAATCCCTCAATATAGAAAACTAAAACATTGGACTGTATGAACTTGCTAATATTTTGAATTCAAGTCTTACAAATATTAAACAAAAAAACATACGTTGTAGGAACTTGAATAGTCGAAAGATGCTATAAAGAGGTTAACTATTGGAGTTAAAAATTTGAACAAAGTTCTTGACTTTGAAAAACCTTTAGAAACAAGAGAAGGCTAGGCTATATAGATGAGAATTCTACGTTATCGTCTTCAAAAATAACTGAGTTTGTAAAACTCTCCGACCTTTATTCCTCACAAGATACAAATACAACTTCAACATTAAAAACTACTATAGTAAGACGTCCTAAGCCTACTCCTAATATTATTTTTATACAAAAAGAATAGTTGCACTTGTGGTTGAAAAATCTGTTAAGTTAGTGGCTATTTGTCATCATTGTGGTGGAAAAGATCATATTAGATTACATTGTGGATTTCTTGTGATATATTCATATTTTAAAAATTCTTTTCATGCACAATATTTTAGAATTAATTTTCATCATCCATACATGAATGCTATATCTACATCAATGATGAAAAAGAAAAGAAAAATTTAAAATCAAGATAAATCCAAAAACTTATGTAAGTCAATTGAATCCAAACCCAAAAATACAACGAAACCAAAATTGAATAAAGTTTGGGTTATTTTTTTCCGATTAATCGACCGCCTTTCTATTTCACCTAGAAATTTTTCTTACATGCTTAATCGACCCTAGGTGAACATATTAATTTGATTTTTTAATCTTAGTTTGTTTGTTTAGTTCTTAATTTTTATTTAGATATCACTTAAGGAAATAGAATTGTTTTAACATTGAAATAAACTACAAATATCATTTTCAATCACAAAGAAAATATTTTTTTATAACTTGATTATTCATTGTGTAATCGAGTATCTTGTTCTATGAATTTATATTTTCATACATCTGGTGAACGATGTAAACAAAAAATCACTCATACACTCATTGAACACAATTATATGTCATGCCTGAAATTTATGATTGATTAAGTGAGTATTTAGAGACTTAGATTACTTTGACTACTAGAATTGTATTTGAGCTCTCTCTTACACCTTATAAAATGCTACTATATAGAAGCACTAAGTTTTGAGAGGGCAACCTACTGTTATGTGTGAAGCTGTCACATTGAGTAGAGATGGCTATCTCACAATTACTGTGAAAGTCATCATACTAAGTTTTTGGATCGTGTATATTTTCAAAAAATAATAAAATTAATAGAAAAGGAAAGTACAAAAGCATTTATATGCACAAAAAAGGAAAAATCCACATATGATTATGCAAACAAATAAATAAATAACCAACCCCTCACACAAAAAATAATAATACAAAAGGGAATACAAAAAAAATATATAATTCAATACACTTTACTTTTTATTCATCTGTATTTTTTATCTTTGGTTTGTGTTTGTTTATTCATATGAAAAAAAAGGAAAGAAAAATTGGTATAAAAAAGTTTGAACTTTAATTGAAACATAAAAAAAGGGGATGGTTAATTTAGGGGTCAAAAAAAGGGTTAGTTAATTTAAGGGGAGTTATTTTTTAATTTCCATCATTTGTTTAATCATCTTTTGAACATTCATCACTTCTCTTTTATTAGATACACTAATCTATTATAAACAATGAATCCTTTAAGATAAGTTTTTTGTTTGTTTTTTTTTATTTTTCAATGTAAACAAGAGTTGTCAAGATTCAAGTAAAGATGACTCACCAGATCATATAATAGTTTCACTATGCAAATATTTTTTCCTATAAGCGTTATGTAGTGAGAGATATATTTTCTCAAATGAATATTCCAAAGAGAGAGATTTTAAGGTTTGTGAGTGTTGGTGATATTCGGGAGTAAAATATTTGTATGTAATATTAGTTTCTAGGTGTATTTTTCAAGAATATTTTCAAGTAGAAGAAACTATCAAGCCGTAGCAATCACATCTAAGATATATTTTTGTTTATGTGCACGTTAGATTTCATTTTAGACACATAAAACATTGTTTAAATAGGTCAATCAATTGATCAAGTAATGATTAGATCGATCAAGCTTAATTAAAATAGGTTGAATTAATTTTTAATATGACTAGATCTATCGAAGCATTAAATCTATCAATTGAGATTAATGACTTGATCGATCTACTTATTTCTAAATTAGTTAATTTTTTTACTAGATCAATCGAGATTTAAATAGATTGATCAAACTATTCACAATCAATCGATCGAGCTTCATTAGATCGATCAAGAGTCATACTCTATTGATCTCAATCGATCGAATCAATTAGTAATTTTACTATATTATCCTTGTGTTTTTAAGCTCTTATAAATACTTTTAGAGATAGTTTTTTAATTAACCTTTGACTTAAGATTTCAACTCATATTATTTAATCTTATCATTAGCTCACAATTTTGTTAACCACACAAGAGCATTATTCTCTTTTTCTTATTCTCTCTTATGTTGCAAAAACTATTTAAGTAGGTTTTTTCATTAGGTAAATTTGTCAAATATTTGTGGTTGTGTTTGAGGAATTAACAGGTCTACAATATTTATAATATTGTGCTTTTAAATTATTTGTTCTAAGATTGTTAGTTGATTTTGTTTTGTGTAGTAATATGTTAAATCATCTAGTTAAGGTAATTTATTATTAAATATTCTTTAGTACACACACACTTATACTTATGTTATTGTGCTAAAGTTTTAGGTGTTAGCTATACAGGTTCAATTAACTCGTGTGAGTCGAGTTAATCGAAAAGTTGGTCCAAATTCAAATATCCTTCTTGTAGAGACTATGATGAAAGTAACGACTTGTAAGTATATTACTTGAGGGCATTAGCTTGATAGGTAGTTTGAGTCATAACCTTGTAATTGGACCTTGTTTTTCATAATGGATAGTTAAGTGGTCCCGTGGATTGGTGTTTTCTAGGTCATTAGTGTAATATAGGTTGTTTCCACATAAAATTCTTGTGTGTTAATCTTTATAATATTGAATTACTTTATTTATACACAATTTGCATGTTGGACCATTTTGTTAAAATTTTAATTTGTTATAATTTTAATAATTATCTTTTCACAACCCTATTTAACTAACATGATCTATAACTAAAAAGAAAACTTTTAAATTTAATTTTTATCAATATTGGGGGGCCATGACCATCTCCATCCCTAATAAGCATTAGAATAATGTAATGTTATATAATATAATAGAAATATTTTCACACTTAAGTGTATGATCAATATGTGAAGTAGGAGTGAACAAATAATTCGATCAATTTATTTAAATTGAATAATGTGATTTGATGTGTCAGATTCAGATCGAATTAGAATGATAAATTTTTGTAGTCGAATCTGATTCGAATTGAAAAGTTTACAATTTGTTTAGATTTGAATTTAATTTAAATTGACAGATTTTATAATCTATTATATCAAATCTGGACCGAATAACTATAAAATTTTAAATAAATACATATTTTATGTTATGACGTGTTATATTTAAATATCATAATTATATTATATTACTATTTAGTTTATAAATAAATATAGATATTTATAATAATTTAATAAATGTACAAACATATTATTTATTCTTTTTATTTTCTTAATTGTGATTATAAATAATAATTTTTGATACAAATATACTAATTTAAAACTTAAATATTATTTATATTATACATATAATAATAATTCTTAAATAAATTTTAATATTAATATGAAATTATTCGATATATTATTATTTAAATTAATTATATCCTTAAATTGTATTCAAATTGAATCATATTTAAATTGATAAAAATAATAATGTTAACTCCTAATGTGAATTGAGTTTGATAAAATAACGAGTAATAATTCTCAAGATTTATATATTTAAATAATATTAAATATTATAATTAAAACAAGCACATTGTACTTGAATTATATAAACGAGTGGATAACCGATTTACGCCATCCACGCAATAGCTTATCCGTCATCAACTTATCATCATTCAGCACCGAATTTCCTATTGAGATTCCAAAATTTCTTGAAAAGAAAAAAACTAAAATGCAAATTAAATCGGCTGGGTTATTATTTACTTTATTTTAAATTCGAGCTCACGTGGAATATTTATAAATTTGTATATTAAAAAAAATTATATATTATTTTTTTCTCTTGAATATTGAATATCTTTATAAAAATTAGATTAATATTACATATTATTAATTAGAGTACCTCCAAAAATAATTTTTCTGTGTCATTACCATGCTTAACAAACGTGTAATTTACAAACTTCGATAATAGATTAAGCCCCTGTCCCACCAATTGCACATAAAGACACAAATATAGCAGCCAACTTTTACACCGTTTAGCTCTCCTCTTGAATATTCACGTGTTTCAAAAAGCACATATAAATAATTGAGAAAAACATAAAAATATACAAATTTACACAAATTATCCTAGTTTGCACATATTATTGTGCTTGCAAACACGCCACTGTACGTTACATTTTTCAAAATTATTTAAAAAGTATTAATATGAATAAATTTTTAAAAATAATATTAATATAAATTTATCTGTTATTAATCGAATCTGTATACTTTTACACCAATAATAATTTAAGATTTATAGGATCATCATATATACAGTAGTAGTAATAATAGTTAATCATTATTTACTTTTAATTAGATATATACTATATATATTTATTTTTAATAAAAGTATGTTTAAATTATTAAATTTATTGATATATTGAGTATTAAAAGTTTAAAATTTAAAATTCAATTGAGATATAATTATATTTTATAAATTAATTTATTTATAATTTCATAAATATCACATTTATTTATTAAAACTAAATGCTACATGCATCCATTCCTATCTTTAAGTGTTATTTTATGTTAATATTATTTACTATAAACAAAAGTTTTGATTATTAATAATATAAATACATTCCATTATAAAATAAAATAACAAATTGTATGGCTTTGCATTGTATATCTTTAATTTTAATAAAATACTGCAAAACTATTAATGTAAAATTAATATAATATTAACAGATTTTTTATATAGTATTATATTAATGAAAATTTTAATTTAATCCATAACAATTTGTATGTTACTTAGTATTATAACATTCTATGAAATATAATAAAACACTATAATTTCTCCATATTTAAAATGTTAATACTTTAATTAATAATAATTTATTATTTTATTGATTAAAAAACTTAAGATAATTAATTGTAAAAATATTCATGTTACTTAAAATAAATAATCATTTATAAAAATATAAATGAATATAATTTAGATAATTGTTAATGTTTTTGTTAATATTAATTTATTACTTAATTAATAAAAATAATTTTTTAAGTAAATTATATAATATTTAAGAATAATAATTAATATTATTTTAAAATATATGTATAATTTATTAAAAAAAATTATGAATAGATATATAATAAGGATAAAGGGTAATAAAAGAGCACTAATTATGTCAAAAATATACAAAAATCTATTAACTATCAAGTAAAGTAATATAAATACATTAATTATCAAAAAGTATTTTGAGAAAGACAAAAATTTAAAAAATATTAGATTTATATCATATGAGAAAAAAGGAGAAGAAAAACGGCCATTAACTATTTAATGGCTTAAGCTACTATTTCCTAGTGAGAGCACTCTTAAACATAATCCAAAATTCACATACACGAGTAAATGTAATTCTGCTTTAAAACTAACTAGCCTGCATTAACATGGACAGTGTGTGCATCTGTACAAGACGTTCCAAAAATATCCAATTAAAGTGCAATGCAATATTTGGTAACATTAGCATATATAGTCCCAAAAATTAAAAAGTTGGACAAAGATATTTGATGTGATGTTTGGTTGGAAAGAATGAAAAGAAATCAGAATTGATTCTTTTCATTTATATGTTTAATTGGGTTGAACGGAGGATACAAAATTTAATCGATTATTAAAAGAACATGTCTCCTTTTAAGAATCATGATTTCATTCTCATCTCAAAATGTTTTTCCAATTTTATTCTCACCCAAATATAACCCTAAACTTAAATCCCAAATCCCTAAACCTTAAATCCAAATCCTAAAACCCTAAATTCAAATCCTAAAACCCTAAATCCTAAATCCTAAATCCTAAATCCCAAATCCCAAATCCCAAATCCCAAATCCCAAATCCCAAAACTCTAAACCCTAAAACCTAAATCTCAAAACCCAAAACCCTAAATCCTAAATTCCAAATCCCAAAACACTAAACCCTAAATCTCAAACCTTAAAACCTAAATCCCCATACCCTAAACCCTAAACCTCAAATCCTAAATCCTAAATCCCAAATCCCAAAACTCTAAACCCTAAAACCTAAATCTCAAAACCCAAAACCCTAAATCCTAAAACACTAAACCCTAAATCCCAAACCTTAAAACCTAAATCCCCATATCCTAAACCCTAAACCTCAAATTCCTAAACCTTAAACCCTAAACCCCAAATTCCAAATCCTAAAACCTTAAACACTAAATCCTGAATCCAAAATCCCAAATTCTAAAACCCTAAACCATTTAAAAAAATTTTAACCATAAACCTTAACCCACAAATATAGCCCTAAACCCTAAACCCCAAATCCTAAATCCCTAAACCCTAAATCTCAAATCTTAAACCTCAAAACCCTAAATTCTATTTAGAAAAATAATAATTTTAATAATATATTTTCTTTTAATTAAGATAATTTATAGTTTTTTTTTCCATTATATTCTAGTGTCAAATCAAACATTATAATCCTGATTCCGAACTTTTTTAGTGATCAAACCAAACAACATTATTTCCTTTCCATTCTGATTATGATTATGATTATGATTCTGATTCTATTCTGCGAACCAATTAACACCTTAATGTATATGACCAGAGTTGGAAAGAATAGAAAATGAGCCTAAACTTAGACGAGAGATTAAATTAATCATATTTTTCATTTTAAAAATGCATTTTTTTTCTCACATGATATAAATATGATATTTTTAACATTTTTATTATTCTAATATATTTTTTAATTCGTTAATTAACTTATAATATGTCTTTTAATAATTCATAAATTTTTATATATTTTTAATATAAATAATATCTTTTTACTACTTTTTATTCTATGGAATCCCAAAAGAATTTTCACGATCGAATCAATTGTATATTCTCGGTCGACACTAGGCTCAAAGCAATAGAGAAAACTGGGAAGTGTTCATTGGTCCAATTTAGGATTTTTTTTATATAATATAATGATAAGTAATGTATTAAATAATTTTTAAATAAAATAATAAAATTTATCTTTATAATTTATAATTAACTTACATATATATATATATATAATATATATATATAATAAATAATTTTTTTAATAAAAATAACAAAAAAAAATTACCATGACAAAATCTAATTAATTAATTTAATACATATATTAATAAATATAATATAAATATTTTATCATTTTACATCACTAACTTTACATTCCCTAATATATGTTAAGTTACGTCACGTAATGAATAAATATAATATCTTTATGAACATATGCTTACCTTAAAAACAAAAAAAAGTAGCAATGGGCATTTTAATTTCTCCCCTGCTAACCAGCCCAACCAATAATTTCTCCCAAACAAAATAGGAACCGGTGATCTCTGTTTCGGTCCCCCTTTTATAAGCTGTTAATTTTAGAGCATCGGTTCTCTCTGTTTTGTGACATTCATTCTTTCTCTTTCTCCTTCCCAAGCAAGAGGTGATAATTGGAAGTACATATATATTTTATAAAGGATTGAGGAAATCACGATTTGGGTTTGTGTATATTGATTTTTGGACCCAAGAAATTCATTATTTAAAAGAAACTAATTATGTTGTCGTATAGATTCAGGATTTGGTAAGATATAATACATACGGTAGAGAGCCCTAAAGGAAAATTGTATTCTTTGAACAATTGAACCTTTTCGGATTACACTGTATTGGGACTCAAGGAGAGACAAAGGATCGAAAGAGTTGAAATGGATTTCTGGCCAGAGTTTCTAGCAAGCAGTTGGGGTAGAGAATTTGTAGCAGGTGGGTTTGGGGGTATGGCTGGTATTATATCTGGTTATCCACTTGATACTCTTCGTATTTTGCAACAAAATTCCAAAACTGGTTCTGCTCTTACTATTCTTCGCAATGTTGTTTCCACTGAGGGCCCTTCTGCTCTCTTTAAAGGCATGAGTGCTCCTTTAGCTTCTGTTACTTTTCAGGTTATTCTCATCTCATATTTCTTTTTTAATTGATTAATTATGATCCGATATTCTTTTATTTTTTGATAAGTAGTAAGGATCTTTTTAATGCTTTTGATTAAAACATTCATTAGAGGAGTTTGGGTGGGTAGGTTTCATTGAAGTTTTTTCCATTATCATTGATCCTCTGCTTCATAATTTAAGTTCTTCGTAAGGAACACCAATCTGTTCAATCTTCCATCTTTCGTTTGGGTTCCTGCGTTTTCTCTCTCTTTCATTTGCACGTTTTCTTTTAGAAACTATAATTTTGTTTTTGCGACTTTGGTGTATTATTGATTGATTCAAGATGTGTATGTGGCTTTGGAGCAAATATTGCTATGAGGTTGCGTGTTCATGGGAACGCCTAATCTTTTTCCCAATTCTCTGAAAATATATAACGCCTTAGTTCCTTCTATATAAACACGTCATTGGGGAAATAGAACGAGCCGTCATTTTCATGGCTATAAGCTTTTCAAGCCTGTTAAGAACCAAGTAACATATAAATGGGATAGTTAGTTCATCTGATAATACCTTTAGCTTTTAAAAAGAAGTTAAGGTCTTGATTTGAACCTCTCAATTTCAAAACTTTCACTAATATTGTTAATCCACCACTTAATTGCTTGAGCTTCCAAAAAAGACTTTTTTTAATCAAACTAATTAATTTCACGCAAAAAGGATTTATCTCAGCAGATCTTATAACACTGTAACATTGGGAACTAATACAAAGTTATTGTAATCCGGCAATTAACCACCCTCTTTATACGTTGTTTCCTGGTGTGTTCTTATCATGCATAGTTTTCAAAAATTGTATTTGTTAGTTAAGAGAGAGAAGTCGTTGCTCAATTACCACACTGACAAGTACTTTGAAATTGTAGAATGCTATTGTTTTCCAGACATACGCCGTACTTTCTCGAGCATTTGATCCATCTATTCCTACTAGAGAACCTCCTTCTTACAAAAGTGTTGCACTGGCAGGAGTTGGCACTGGTGCTTTACAAAGCTTAATGCTCAGTCCTGTTGAGCTCGTTAAAGTTCGACTTCAACTGCAGAGTGCAAACAAGACAAAACCTCACTCAACTAAACCTGAAAGAGGTCCTATGGATGTAGCCAGGAGCATATATAGAACAGAAGGTTTGAGAGGAATTTACCGTGGCCTAGGCATTACTGTACTGAGGGACGCACCTGCTCACGGCTTCTACTTTTGGACTTACGAGTACATGAGAGAGCAACTTCATCCTGGCTGTAGAAGGAGCGGCGAAGAGAGCCTCAATACAATGTTGATTTCAGGAGGACTAGCAGGAGTTGCTAGCTGGATTTGTTGCTATCCTTTGGATGTCTTAAAAACCAGATTACAAACTCAATCTATATACTCTCCTAAATATAATGGCATTGTTGATTGTCTCAGGAAGAGTGTTGGAGAGGATGGATACAGAATACTATGGAGAGGATTAGGAACAGCCGTTGCTAGAGCATTTGTGGTAAATGGATCAATTTTTGCTGCATATGAGATAATTCTGAGGTGCCTATTCAACAATGATGACACCCAACAATAGCCAAAAAAGGGCAACACTCAAGGAGGGAATGCAATTTAGGAGAAGTATGTCCTTATCCATTTACGTAGTTCTAGTTGCTATATATTTTTGTATATGATTATAAAAGCCATAAGGCATCCCAAAAATCATGTAACATAGGTCATATTCATTGAAACAATGTTGCATATACTATTTTTCTTAAAGATATACCAATTAAAAAATTGAAGGGATCCATTATGAAATAACATCTAATAGGTTATATTATATATATATGCATCAATTCTCATATATTTGCAATAAAATATTATTTCTTATGTGTTATACAGGTGCTTAGAGACAAATGAGCAAAATAAGTTAAAAATGTATATTTACATCAAAAACAAAACACTTAATCGATCGAGGAGTCAGCACAAGAATGACACGAGTTTCTAGATCAATCTAGAAGGGTATCGATCGATCAAGCCATAGGTTGATTGATTTAGCGATCGATCTAGCTTTGATCGAGGATTGCTCGGACGCTCTCACGTTGGAAATCGTAATAGTTTGATCGATCGAGACATCCAATCAACATGTAAATCTTGTATTTTTCAACACCAATTTTTAAACATGTCCATTGGATCAAGCAACTAATCCAAATTAGATTAAGCTAAAAATTATACTATTTAAACAACCTAAAGGGTCATTGAAAGATAATATTTACTACAAGGAATAAGAGAGATCAAATAGCAACACTCAAATAGAATGCAATTTAGGAGAAGTATGTTGTTACCCATTTACTTAGTTCTACTTGCTACATATTTTTGTATATGCTTATAAAAGTCACAAGGCATCCCAAAAATCATGTAACATGGGTCATAGTCATCGAAACAATGTTGCATATACTATTTCTCTTACATATATCAGATGCCAACTAAAAAATTGAAGTAATCACAATATTGAAGGGATCCATTATGGAATAACATCCATTACATTCATTTGGACAATAAGCTATCCTAAGATGGGCTCTCTGTTGTCTTGTTACAAGTATAGATGAATACTCAGGATTTTGACAGTTTTCTGCATTCTATTCACTAAAAGTTTAGTGCTGCACTACCACTCACTCATAAATGTGTTTGTTTTTGTTTCTTTTTAAACTGATTTCAGTCGAAAGTAGTATCCAAAAAGAAAATGCTTTTGAGCCAGGAAACATAAAACATATATGTAATCAATAGATCTTTGATCTTTGAAGGGAATCAATAATAAATAAATTAAGATAATTATAATTATTTAAATATTGTTAAAAATAAGATAGAATTTAAAAGTTTACATTAGATATTTATTAAGATTTTATTTATTTATTAATACATATTTGATTTTGAAATTCTATCATGAATTTGTAATTAAGATTTTATTTATTATCCAAAAATTCTTATAAATAGAAACTATAATTATACATTTATTTTCAAATCATGATATAAATTGGTATAATTTCTTCCTCAATTATCTATCTCTTTTTTTAATCCCTAATTTTTCAATCTCTAATCTGAATTTTTTTCATCCCCCTTTCTCCAATTCTATTTTTTTTTTAATATTTCACATTAGATATCAAAACCAAACCAATTTCGTTTTCTTAAACTAAATTTTATATCATTTTTTCTTTTAAAAAAATTAAATTCCATTGAATAAAAACCCAAAATTTCAACCTCCAACTTATTATCACTGCCAACTTTCATTATCAACCCAATAGTCACTACTATAATAAAGTATATTTAAGTCAATTTTAAGAAAAAACCGACTTATAATGAATTATAAGTTGATATGCTTATAAACTGATTTAAAATTTAAAGTCGATTCATATTAAAAACTGACTTAGAATAACTCTTGTTTATATGTTTGGAGTTAAAATTGTGAATTAATTTTTATTTCATCATTGTTTACAAATATTTCATTGACCCTAGGATCCCAGAGATTATCTATCCAAATGATCAATTGGGGCATTTTAAAAGAAGGGATTAGGCTAATATACTTAATGCTCCACTTAATCTAGATAATATAATACATGTTGAATTCGATGTAACTAGTAATCCATTGTGAGAAAATAACCAACATTTGAAATCTTCTATCGGTAGACTTGTCAAGTGAAGTATACCAATCAATGTAAATAATTGAAGTAAAGTTGAAGAATGTGAAAGGTACAAGATATGAAAAACCATTTATGTAAGTCTCTTTTGTTTTATAATTAATTACATGTTATATCCTTTTGTGTTATATCTCCTCTAAAATGTGTTTTATATAGAATTGTTTTAAAGTTCCTAATAATTGGGTTAATAAGTGCTATAAAATTACAAATAAGGCATGAAAGGAATATTAAACTTCTAAATTACCTAGAAATTATGTGTTTCCATACTTGAAACCACTTAGTGAAGAAGAATTGTATAAAATCCCTAAAGATCACTCGTGGATAGAAACCCAAGTATGGAAAGAGTCAGTGGATTATAGACGTACGAATGAATTTCAAATCATTAGGAAAGAACATCAAAATATACAAATGTAGAATATTCTTCTTAATCGTACTGGAAAGTCGTCAAATTCTAAAGTTAGACAAAGAATGGTAATATTAAGTTGTTAATTTGTAAGTATTTTTATATATATTTTACTCTAACTTAGTTAATAAATTTATTTAATTTATGTACGTAGGAAGCTGAATTGAGTAGACCAGTTACCCGAATTGAATCATGTATAGAAAAAAAGACACCAAAAATGAAGAAATCAAAACCAATAAATAAATGAGGAGAAGAACGACTCAATAAGTTGGTTAGTAATTTAGCTTGATACAAAGTCCTTGTTATGATTTTTTCCCCATTCATGTAATAATGTATCATATTCTTTATTGCTTTATTCTTTATAGAGAACGGTTTAAGAAAAAATAAATAAGGGTGAATTAATTGAACAACCAGGAAAGGATGCCATATATTATGCATTTAGAATCGGTCTCCTTAGTTGGGTCATGGAAGGAAGCCAATATGATAGTTGCATAGAGTTTTTCAATATTCCAAAACAAAGGCCTGAGATGGTCAATAAGGATAAGTTAAATAAAGTTGAAGAATAATTGAACTCCTTTAAGGCTACTATGTTAAGTGAGTTTTCAAGTATAAAGAAATTTCAAAGTTACCAAGCTAGGGCATCATAAGACATGCCAAGCATGCCACCATACTATAATCAAGGCATGCACTATTGGTCAGGCATGTCATCCATGCAATCTCATGGCCAACCTATGTCCTCTATAAGATATAGTCATCCTATTAGACCCACATATATTCTAGGAATGCTCATGAAATCGCATGATAGTTCAATGTCTCCAATGTAATCTATGCATTCTTACCATTAATCACAAGATTTTTTTTAATGGGAATGTTCTTCCAATAGCTACTCTCATATGGAAGTCCTCCTTCGTTTGATGAACTATTCGTGGTAAGATTTAAGGCTTATATAGATGGTATATTATTTTTATTTTCATTATATATTTTATTTATTGTACATAGCGCTTAAATATTTTATAGAATATGAAATATCTGTTGAAAGATCCATCATTTATGGACTATGTTTCTATTGGAACGGTATAAAAATTGAGGAATGATTGAAAGATTCACAATCATTATTTTTCAAATCATTCATGAATAGTAATTGATCAATCATTGTGCCATTATTTTCCAATACTATTGTCCTCTAATGCTACCATAGTTCAAAAAGCTATTGGACGACATAAGGCTTGGCCGTCAAATCAAGTTGTACTAAATTTTGATATGGTACTATTTATTTTTACTTAAGATAAAACCTTTTTACTAGTTGTATTTTATTATTAGTCTTTTATTGTTACTAATATAATAGCTCTTGTTTAGTCTATTATACTAAAATCGACAAGTGTTTCAAATTTAAGAGATACAAAGGAAGTATCTCATGAAAAATCTATATCTAGTAGAAAATCATTATGCACCAAATGACTCAAGAAGAAGTTATGAAAAAGTATAATTATAAGTATGCTATAAACTTCAGTAAAAATCTTGCTATTATTATGAGCAAAAATAGTATGAATGCTGGATGGACTGTGCCACTTCCTATAGAAATATTTGGAGTAGACATTGCACAATCTTATATATCGATCAAGTGCATATTATAATTACTTGAATTTTAAATTATCAATTTAAATATAATTCAAGTGTGGAAAAGATGAGTCATCAATCATTAAATAACTTTCATTTATATAAAACATATAATTATGTTTATATTATCTAATTATTTATATATATTTCTTTTATATAGATCATGTTATTATCGACTTGAATTTAATCACCTACTACATTTAGCGATGTTTCATGATTCATCATATGTGAATCAATATCAAGAGCATGATGTTAGCATAAGAGTAAAGTAATTATGTGATAGGGCATTAACACTTCAAATAAATCAAAAGTTGATAATCCCTTGGCTATTAAAGTTTGAACAATGTCAGGATCATTGGATGTTGGTAATCCTTGATCTATATGGTAATCATATTTGGTATTGAATAAAGACACAAAAATAGTTGTTAAAATGTAAAAGTTATAACTAGTTATTTTTCTTCTATTGTTCTTTGTAATATTGAATAAAAAGCTAACTATTTCAAATTTTGATAGGACATGAAAGTTGTAGAATAAGAGTAAGGACATTATCCTTAAAAAATCACATAAGCTTATATAGGATAAAGTTATGGTATGTAGAAATGAACATTAAAATGAATTTTATTAATTTAATGAATTGTATGATTGAATAATAAAGATGTTCGAATTGAGAAACCATGTATACTTTTTTTTTTGTAGATTTCACAAAAAAAATGATGGAGTTATGTGTGATTACTTTATTATGAAATTTATAAGTGAGATCATCTCAAATATTAATATATCAATTAAAAATGTAGTAATCTCTTTTATTAATATGCTTTGTTAACATATAAGTTATTTTTAATAAATTTATGATGTTAATTATAAAATATTTTTTGTGATGTGCTATTTTATATGCTCATTTGTTTCATAATCATACTTTAAATTTGTTAACCTCAAAGACTTTAGATTTAATATTTCACATAGCATGCAAACTATGTGAGTTTTTAAGCCTATTCATTTGAGACCATAAGAATATTGATAATATTGCATGTATACTTATTAAATAACTAATATATTGATCTTTTAACATATATAAGTTATTTTTTGTGTAATCATGATATTAAATTGTTATTTTAAATTTAAATACATGTAGTTCTTTGGTTTGAGTAAAACGAGCTATAATAGGTAAAATTTTGAAGATTTATGAAAAGAATTGGCAAAACACATGCTTCGAATTATAAGGTCGCAAGAAGAATTTGATGATATTGAATAGCATATGTATCTTATTATTATGTTTTTGTCTTATAAAATTTCTTATAATAATGGATAGATGTAATATTATATTAGATATCATGCACATGTATATTTACTTATAATATTTAGGGATATTGTAATTAAATTAAATTTGTATATATGAATTGTATATAAGTTATTTTTTGTTATAAGTTTAGTTAAGTAATTAATTAATATCTAGTTTTTACATGAATAAAAAGTTTTAAAAAATCTTTTAAACATATTCTAGTTTTTTCTGCAGTTATGTGATTTAAAACATGTAGGGAGGTTTGCAAAAAATCACCAAAAATATGTTTCGAGGTTATACCAGGACTGGCTTAAAATTTAAGTCGATGTAAGATTGACTTCAAATTTAAGTTGGTTGACACAAAAAACTGAATTTAAATTTAAAGTTGGTTGACACTTGGGAGTGACTTAAATTTTTAAGTATGTTCTACTAGTGAACCGACTTAAAATTTAAAGTCACCTAGATATTAAAATCCCATTTTATGTCGATAAATAACTCACTTAAAAGCCTTTCATTAAGTCAAGAGCCTCGATACCGCATCTCGATCTTCATCACCTCCTTCACAATAGACAACCTATCGTCCCAAGCCAATGATTGTCGTATCCATTAGAGGAGTTGTGTGCCTACAAATGTTGCATCAATGTCACCTTTTGCCACAATTTTCTTCACCTAGGGATGTTGCTAGGATTAATGTTTAAAGAGGCATTGTACTTAAATTTAATAGTTGAAATGAATAATTTTGGCACCACTTGAATGACTATAGTAAAATTTATGAATTTTTCAATCGAGTTATTATAAAATAATATGAAAAATATTATGTTTGATGTTCTAAAAATTTACAAATTTCAATGTTTTTGAATATTATACAAGTATTATATGTTAAATGTGTATTTTTATCCAATTAAAATAAAAACACAAAAATATGTAAATTAAGTTGTAACAAAACTAAATAACATAGGTTAATATAAAAAATTCAAGTATGTGAAAGAAAAATAGATAAGAAAAATATTATATGATATAAATAACAATAAATATTTATATAATTATATGTGATATAACACATAATAGTTAAATTGTATGTGAGACAAAATGCATTATTTTTTAAGAAAATTCTTAGAAAACTAAATGAGTAAAATTTAAGAAAACCAACAAAATTACATCTTTAAAACTTGAAACTACAAAAAATATCCCTTATATTTAGCCGAATTTAAATTAGGTATTTTTTAACAAAATTTATTCATATTATAATATACTCAAATCCTGTATTCGATTACATAATAGCAAAAAAAAATCAAAATCTGTTTAAAATACAAATAATTAAAAAATTAAATATTAATTAATTACTTAAGAATTAAATTTATTACAAAAAATAATTAATATACAGTACATATATATTTAACTTAAATTACAAATAAAACGATGTCATCTCTTTTGTCATGGATTTTCTGATATTCCACTTTATTTCAAGTAAATGAAGCTTGGTTTGCTTAGAATATCGACCATGAACTAAGCAAGAGAGATGAGATGGAGTTTGAGCAAAAAATAGTTGGTCCATATAATAATTCATTCTCCTAAATACATGAACACGTAGACATCCATCAAATAAGCAGTCCAAACTTCAGAGACACAAGAATGAAGAAATTAAAGCATTATAAAAATTACCATGGTATTGTCCTATGTTATTCAAGATCATCAGATTCTTCTCCTGATTTTTCTTGTGATTTTATAATTTGAACCATGTGTTTTGTCAATTCTTCTCATAAATCATCAAAAATTTGCATATAATAGCCTGACTTGTTCCAACCAAAGAACTATATGTAATTAAATTCAAAATAAGAATGTAATATCATGAATTCACAAAAAATAACTTATATATGTTAAAAGATTAGTAAAATAGATTACCACATCGACACCGGAGTGATATAATAATAACCTTATCCCTTCGAAATCATATTAGCACTATCTTAATCTTTTGTCTATAAATATGAAGCTATCTAAAATTAATCTGGTATTTTTAATCTATAATGAGCTATAAATATGAAGTCAAGTGTAACCCGGATTTGTTACTTGGGTTGGTTGAGTTTTGGTGCCCATAAACTTATGAAACACCTTTCTTAGGTGTTGTCTCATTTGTAGCATGCTTTCATCTCGATTCTTTACACATCGAACAATCATCTAATGTCTCATATTCTTTTCTATGAAGAATGCAATCATTTGGACAAGCATAAATCTTATGATATTCCATGCCAAATCAACCAAGATATTTCTTAACTTCATACATTGAAGATGGAAATTCAATACCCTCAGGAAACATATCTATTAATACATTTAGTTATTCTGTGAATCCCTTGTCAAAAAAATCATTTTTTTCCTTCACATTATACAAATGAACCAATCCCGACATTTTAGTGTATTTCTTGCATTCTGGATACAACAGTTTTTCGACATCTTTTAGAAGTTTTTTAAAGGTTTCGGTATCATCCTCATGTAGTTCATCTTCAATACCATGAAACATATTTTCTATATGTACATTATGATAAGATGTATATAATCCACTCATATTCTTATTTATCTCTTCCTCATGAGTATGATGAGTGCTCAAAAAGCACTAAAATAACCATGATTTTATGCACATTAATTGATTAAAAATATATATATTTATATGTTTTATCATATATTTATATAAATTTGTCTTTTTCGGAATCACGGGTATTTTTATTGTTTTTCAGGTATTTTGGCTTAAAAACGCAACTTAAAGACTCAAAGAGGAATACTTGAAGCAATACATCACAAATATATTAATAAATAAGTGGGGAAAGGTCAACAAACATGAAAAAATTGGACAAAATGGGTCAAAAAGGTCAAAAATGTCAAAAAGGAGAAAATCGCGCCCAGCTGCCCAGCCGCGCGCACCAGGCCTCCAATCCGCGCGCGGCTACTGTTCACACGCGCCGAGCTGTGCGCAGCGACAGCCCCCCGCGCGCCCAGCAGCCCCTTCCGCGCGCGCCGAAGCCTTTTCGCCCCATTTTTCACGTGCAGCTGCCCCCATGACATCATGCTGACGTCATTAATGACCTCAACATTTCCATTACGTGTTTTTACATTTTTTTACTCATTTTTTTCTCTCCATCCTCACCTATAAATACCCCCCCTTCCCTTCACTTCAAAACACACCTTCAAAACACACTTCTCTCTTCTTTCTTTCTCTCATTTCTTAGTTTTTGAGTTTTTCTTAGTTTCTAAGCTTTTCTTAGTTTTTCTCTTAGTTTTTAGTTCAATTCTCTTAGTTTTAGAGTTCTTCTCTTTTTGAGAGGAACTTGTAATGTTTTTGTAATAATTTAGCTTTTTGATTCAATAAATGGGAGTACAAATTACGCTTAGAGGTTTTCTAGCAACGGGAATAGCGTCGAAGTTCTGTAAGGATTTTATTTTCTTTATAGTTATTTTTATGCTTTATTCTTACATGTTATATTTAATTTGTCTGTGATTAAATTTAACTGTGCTGGCTATTTATAAACATGATGTAATAATAACGTTGTTATGCTTGCGAAATATTAAATAGGTAAAAATTTCTAAAATGAATTGATTTGATTTTTATTCAAGATTTTATATTAAGAATGTTAGAGAGAAATATATTATTTTTCATTACAAACTTAAATCTAAAAATTAGATTTTAAGGTTTAGTTATCCGGTCTAATTTAGAGTAGTGCTCTTTTATTTGTTGGTACAATCGCCCGGTAGTTAGAGTGAAACTCTATTTCAAAAGTTTTTATAAGAATTATTATGTGAAAATGTATTGACAACATGTTTTCAATAGTGGTTTTAAAACTTGAAAGTTAGTACTCGGATAATTAAATTCTTATGTTTAATTTGGACACCTTGAATAAAGTTTAAACTGTCTAACCCCACCAAAGGTGGCATTTAAATGGTTCATTTTCAAATCTCTTAGAAAAAGGAATTAATTTAATTAACCAAATTAGTTATCAACCCCACCCATAGGTGTTAATTGATTTGTTTAGTTAACAAAGAATATCTAACCCCACCAAAGGTGGTATTTATATAAAAAAAAGAGAATCAATAAAATATCAATTTATATCTTTAATAACCTAGATAATATGAGCAAGCATAATTAATTTAGTTATTATATCCATAAATACTCCACTAATATAAATGATAAAATTTGGATAAATATTTATTGAATCTGTATCTATGTTTATTTTTAGATAAATATTTATTGAATTTGTATCTATGTTCATTTTTATGTTATTAGATTATATTTATTAATCCGTATATATGTTTATTTTTATGTTATTAGATTAGGAACACAAAAAAACCAAACTATCGTGACAGGATGTTTAGGATTTAATTTCGTTTTTAAAAGTTTGAATAATAAATTAAAAACCACATACATTCCATCCTTAGATCGACCTTGGGAGTATACTTATCATTTTCTTCGAAATGATTCGTGTACTTGCGAGAGTTTTATAAATATTAAAACCAAAGTATTGGCAAGAATCGGCGATGCCGGTTTTCGCTCATCAGAGTATAACCAATATTTTCTTCATGATAATACCAACATTTATAACTTAAAAGAATACCATTATGGATAAGGTGATACTTAACCCCATCAACATCATGAAATTTCTCATTTTTATATTTAACACATGGGTATCGAATTATACTAATTTCATTATTACTATTTCTACAAGCAAATTCCAAGAAACTTTCAACTCCAAAAATGTAGTCCTACTCAATTCTACACTTTAACATCCAAGATTTGTCCATTTTCTATTAATAATATTAAGAATATTAAATATATATGCAACCAATATATTTCAGATATTATTATATATGAATTCCCTAATTATTAGAATATCTATCAAAATATCATATAGAATAAATTCATAAAAACCAAATATAACAAATATATACACATAAATATAATTATATGAGATTGATTATAATTACTAATAATAATATGACACATCATTTGAGTTGATTTCAAATTTAAGATATATAAAACAAAATTTATATAACAATTTTGTGATGATTAATATTTTTTTTAAATAACTGCACTACTTCAAACCTAAATTTTATTTAGCATCATATTGTTGAATCATGTCTCTCCCATTTCATATTAACAAAAATAAATAAATTAAAAACTAACCTTAAATAACAGTCATAAATATATAAATTTATTTCATTACGAAAATTTATACAAAACCTACAAAATAAAAATAATAACATACATATAATACAAAACTATATAATACAAAAATTTATACACAAATAATAACACATAATATACAAATAAATAAATAAATATGAATAATAAGTGCGTAGGATTAATAGAAATACTTATAAGAGTAAATAAAGTGACAAAATGAAAGAAATGAAAAACAAATGATGTTTTGTAAGTGAAAAAATTGGTATAAATTTTTTGAATATTTCTCTCAAAATAAATAGGAGATTTAAAAGATAAATTGGAGAGGAAGAAAACTCACTAAACAGCGCTGGAATTGGTAGTAGTAGGTGGCCAAAAAATGAGAAAGAGTGCAGGAGGAGTGTCAGTTGGTTTTGGGTTTTTGAGAGTGTTTTTACATATAGCCCTGGAATATTGTTTGTGTCTAATGAGAAAGAAAGAAGAGAAAAGGAAAATATCCATGTGTGTAGTGTCGGTTGACGTGTTGAACTGATGCTACACTTAGGATGTAGCATTGGTTCTACGTGTCAACCGACACTACACACTTGGATAGCGTCGATTGACACATAGAACCAACGTTACATCCTACGTGTAGCTCGATTCTACGTGTCAACCGACGTTACATCCAAACGTTGGTTGACATATTGAACCAATGCTACATGTAGAATGTAGCATCGGTCATACATGTCAACTGACGCTATCCACGTGTAGAATCGGTTGATATGTAGAACCGATGCTACATTCTACATGTAGGGTCAGTTCAACACGTCAATCAACGCTACAATCTACATGTTTTAAGTCAATTTTTCAGCGAACTGACTTAAAATTCATTATAAGTCAGTTTTCCCCAAAAACTGACTTTAAATATCAACTTAAATGACCACTTTTGTAGTAGTGTCATCATTTTACATTGAATTTCATCCAATTAGATGTTGTTCAAGTTGAAATATGACAATTTAAACTCATTTAACGTTAAAATATGTCTAATTATATCTGTTTTATATTATTATGTGCTATTTTTGTTATTATATATAAGTTTTATGTGTTATTTGATGTAGTTTTTCTAAAATGTATGAAAAGATTTTAAACATTTGTCACTTAATTAGAGGCCAGTTAGTAAAAATTATATAATAATAGAGTAAAAATGAAAAATATAAATGAATACGTAGAATAATAAAAAGAAAGAAAAATAATTTTTAAATAATAAACTTGAGAATAATACTGATATGTACTTTTATAAAATAAAGATGCACATTTATAAATAAAATAAAAAAACTTTATCTAAAAGTTGAGAGGGAGCATGTGCACGCTCAATCAGTTAGACTTGGCTTTGTCCCTCCCGCCACTGAAAAACACTATCCTTAAGTTCCCATCCATTAGGCTATCACCAATTGTTTGGATATCTGGATCGGCCCGATGCTTGACCCATGCAAATCACTCAAGCCAAGTTATCAGTCCAACATGAAAGGTGAAGCACCCCAGATGTCCTACCTATAAGACAATCTCAAGCTTAATGACAATCTTGACCTCAATGAAAACTCGAGCTGAGGTCGACCTCGACCCATGATATGTTGTACTTTATCTCAATTATATCCTTCCGACATGTAAATATGTGTACTCATTATGTAATTAACACCTGTATAGGTAATGTTCTATAAATTTATGGACCTCCTATGAGATCTACACATTCAGCCAATCAACTCAACTTCCCTCTAAGTTTTCTCTCTATAAACCAGATCAATCCCAAAAATTTTGGTGCCCACCGTAGGGCTCAAATTTTTAGGTTGAGCTTAAGCTTCTGACCTCATACTTCGTGGGATTTTACTTTGTGTCTTGATAGAAGCTTAAGAAATCTATCGTGCTCTTTTCAAAAAAATTGCACCTAAGATGCAAGCCATTCTGCACACATCAATATGGTGGGAACTCGTGCTAGTAGACATTCAAAATTGGCTAAAAAGGGAATGAGAGCATCTCAAAAAGACACAACACCACCCCTCGATCAGGTTAGGACAGAAGAGAATTTGCACCACTAGGAGACGGCGTACTAACTTTTAGAATCGAGAAAGAAGATAGAGGAAACTAGAGGGGAAAATGTGGCATTACGATCCCAATTAGAAGGAAGGATTCTGGATAACCAAGCAGCAGACCCAATTGATAGAAAGATAATGGAATAGAGCCAACCTGAGCCATACCATATAGAACAAGAGGATGAAAGGAACCACATTTCTAGATCGATGAGTCCTAGTGAGGAATAGTGGGATTAGAAAAGGAAGAACTAGGAGGCATAATTTCAAGCGTTGGAGGAAGCCAATAAAAAGCAAGACCTAGTCTTGAAGGTAGCTTAAGAGAAAAATGAGAAGGGTAAAGCCCCTTATGATGTGGAAAAATATTGTGAACAAATGTGTATCTCCCTTTTTTACAATAATATAGAAAATGATGAACCACCAACCAAGTTCAAATCCCCCAAATGCCTTGATTATTTTGGGATGAAGGACCTATTGATGCACGCATAACACTTTAAAATAGCCATGGATCCCATGAGCTTGACCCAGGGAAAAAAGGCTCTATGATGTGCAAACTATTTGTAGCCATTATCTGTAACGGTGCCCAAAAATGGTTCAACAACTTGGCACCCCAATTCATAACCTCTTTTCCACAGTTCACCTAAATCTTCATCATAAATTACGTTTGTAAAAATCCCTTGAGGAAAGAATCACTCCACCTTTTATCCATTGTCTAGGAGAGGGGAGAATCCATCAAAGAGTATATGAAACAGTTCTAGGAGGAAAAATTGGAAATATCTAATTTTCCTAACTCCATAGCTATAGAATCATTCCGGAGAGGTATCCCAAAGAATTCTGACCTATTTATAGAATAAACTAAGAGAGTGCCTCGCACTTTGCAAGAAACTTATAGCGAGGCTAGAAATTTCGTCAACCTAGAGAGAGTTAGGCCTAGTTAAAGATCAGGGAACTAATATAGAGGTAATGCATGACAAAGATAAGATGGGGATAAGCTTAGATAAAGCACTTCTAAATAGCAAGAGTAAACGTTTCATACCAAATAACATGTCGGTTAAACAGTGGTCAAGAAATAGAGGACTTTGGGAGAGGTCATTTTCTCCCTTAAAGGGTTCTTCCTTGAGAGTATATCTAACCCAAGCAGTGATGAGAATGGAAGAGGGACCTAATGTCAGATGGCCACCCAAGATAAAATTCCCACTTAGAAACACATCCAAGTGGTGTGCCTTCCATAAATATGTGGGCCACAATACAAAAGATTGTAGACACCTTAAGAAAAAGATAGAGCAGTTAATGGCAAGGGGATATCTTAAGGACCTTGTTACAAAAATTAGAGATCAGAGAAATCACCGAAATAGGCAAAAGGTGCCAAAAACAAAAAACCTGACTTGCAGTAGAAGAGAACCCCTCCAAAGAAACCAATATTAGAACTATACACACCATACATAGCAGACTAGGTGTTAGTGGAAACTCCAATAACTCGTGCAAAATATTTTCTTGAGAGTTACGTAGTGTGCCTCATGTATACGCCTTAGATAACAAGAGACCTACCACTGAAATTATTTTTAGTTAGAAGGATGAGACCTTATTTCACCATAAGGACCCTCTGGTAATCATCTTGAGGATTGGATCTTGTGACATTTGTAGAATAATGATTGATACAGGGAGTTTGGTATGCCTTTTTTTATGACCATAACAAAAGCTCTAGGTGTAAAGGACCCTGACATTGTTAAGATGGAGCTCCCTCTCGTGAGGTTCAATAGTAGTATTACCTATGACTAAGGAACAATAGTGTTACCTATTATGGTAAAAGGAATGATAATAATGCCTACTTTCATAATCATCGATGTCCCAACTCACTACAACGCCATCCTAGGAAAACCTTGGACACATAGGATGAAGATAGTTCCATCCAACCTCCACCAAGTAATCAAATTTCTCACTAATGAAGGGCAATAGGAGATTAGGGGAGACCAGGAAAAAGCCAGAAGCTGTTATAATACTACTAAGAAAGATGTGGCCCATAAATAGAAATTACCGAGAGGTCTCCCTTGGATGAAGCTAGGGAGGCAAGGCCTTACAAAATCAATCAACCTAAATGAAGTAAAAAACCTCCCCATGGAAATAAAAGGAGAGAACCAACCCTTAAAATTGGGTGAAGATTTGACGATGGAGTTAGAGGCATAACTTTCACAGTTCCTCAAGGATAACTCAAATATCTTTGCATGAACTCCAAATGACATACCCAGAATTGATCCAAAATTCATATCATAACGACTAAACATTGATATGAAAGATAGACCCATATAACAACAAAAAATAAATTTTCCAAGAGAAAAGAATGGGGTCATCAAACACTAGGTGGATGCCCTTAAAAAAGCAAGGGTCATAAGTGAGGTCAACTATCTCTCATGGCTATCAAATATGGTACTCGTCAAGAAATCATGTGGGTCATCTAGTATGTGTCTCGCTTTCCTTCTCCCAAGTATTGATTAATTGGTTGATGCCTCCACTGACTTTGGGATGATGAGTTTCTTGGATGCATACTCAGGGTACCATTAGATTAGGATGCATCCAGAAGACGAGGAAAAAACATATTTTATCACAGAAGAAGGAACATTCTTTTATAAAAGGATTCCATTTGGATTGAAAAATGCAGGTGCTACATATCAACGCTTAGTCAACAAAATATTTGAAGAACAGCTTGGGAGGAACCTGAAGGCCTATGTATATGATATAATGGTTAATTTAGCTCAACCTTTGGACCACATTACAGACCTAGAGGAAGTATTCTCGATAATTTGAAAATATGGTATGAAGCTCAACCCTAAAAAATGCATATTTGATGTTGTTGTAGGAAAATATTTAGGGTATCTTGTGTCAGCCAGAGGGATTGAGGCCAATCCAAACAAAATATAGGTGTCTTAGGTAGTCCTAATCCTAGTGAGGTTCTTTATTTGTATTTGGTTGTGACCTCCCAAATATGTTGCATTGTACCCCTAGCTTAGAGAAATAAAGCTCAACATCATGTCTACTATGTCAGCCAGGTTCTGATGGATGCCTATAGTAGGTATCAAACCATTGAGAAATTAGAATTTGCTCTCAAAGTTAGTGCACAAAAGCTCAAACACTACTTCAGCTCACACATTGTAGTGGTACTCACCTCTCATACACTCAAGATTGTCTTGATGAGACTAGATGTAACGGGGAGGTTGGCACAAATAGTCATAGAATTAGGGGAGTACGACATTAAATATATGGCTAGATCATCCATTAAAGGGAAAATGGTCACTGAGTTAATGGTTGAGTTTAGTGAGAAGCTAGAAGTTGTTGTCAACGAAGAGCCAAAAAGGATATATAGGATAGATAAAAAAGACAAGGAAATTTGGTAGGTGTTTATTGATAGAGCATAAAACTTCAATGGTGTAGGGCTGGGGGTAGTCTTAGTAGACCCAACAATAATTGTTTCGAGTATGCAGTCAGACTTGATTTGTAAGTTACCAACAATGTTACATAATATGAGGTGCCTATATTTGGGGCCATGACCACTAATAAGCTGGGAGTAGATAAGTTCACCCTACAAAGTGATTCACGGATAGTGGTCAACCAATTCTTGGGGTCATTTGAAACTAGAGACAAAAAAAATGAAAAGTTACCTACAAAGGTTAAAGAAGGAGTGCTATAAATTCTCCAAGTTTGAGATCTAGTAGATAGCTCGAAATGATAATGGTCACGCCGATGTCTTAGCCACTTTAGCATCAATATGAGAAGCCAACCACAATTGAGTAGTATCGATAACAATCCTATCATAAGCCTCCTTGGAAGAGGCTGGACGAATATTTGGATGTGTAGACATTCCCATTATCCAATGGTACATCCCAATTTATAACTTCTTGGAAAGGGATGAGCTACTAGAGGATAACAGGTCTGTGAAAGAAATAAAATCTAAGGCATGTTGGTATATGATACAAACAGGGAAATTATATCGAAAAATTCCACTCGGTTCGGGACTCTAGTGTGTAACCAAAGAGGGATTTGAAAGATTCATGTATGAAGCACATGAAGGGGATTGTGATTCACATTTAAGGGTATAAAATTATCACAAAGAATCATGAGACAATACTATTATAAGCCCACTATATTGGCAGATTGCGCAAAGTACACCAAAACATACAATAAATGTCAAAGGTTTTCCCTATTGTCACACTCTTCCCCCAAACCCCAAAATATCATAAAGGGTGTAGTGAGTCCTTGGTCCTTTTATAAGTGAGGTCATGATATAGTAGGGCCCCTACCTATAGGATAAAGTGAAGTTTCTACTTATGGCTATTGATTACTTTAAAAAATGGATTGAAGCAAAGCCCTTGGGTAGAATACGGGAGGAAGAGGTGATTCGATTTATATGGAGATCCATAATTTGCTACTTCAACCTACCGAGAGAACTCATCACAAATAATGAGAGATAATTCACAGGATGAAATATCATAGAGTTCGCCCATAAGTTAAACATTAAGATGTGCCACTCCATACCATATTATCCCCAGGCTAATGGTCAAGTGGAACCCTCTAACAAACTCATTATTGGCTTATTAAATAAAATTCTAGTAAGTGTGAAAGGAATGTGGGTGGAAGTGCTTTTTAGAACATTGTGGGCCATCAGGATATGGGATGGAGGTAGTAATACCAATCGAAGTCAGGATACCCAGCCAAATTGGTTTTAACGGAGGAACAAAATGACGTAATCAAAGCACACAAACTAACCCTCATGGAAGAGAAAATAAACAAGGCCCTAAGAAAGATGATCGAGCAAAAAAGAAGAATATCATATTATTACAACAAGACTGAGCGCTTTAAATTATTTTCTAGTGGTGATTAGGTCCTCACAAGGATCTTCCCCAACAAAAAAGATTGGATGGCCGAAAAATTGGGTGCTAATTAGGAAGGGCCTTATCAAATAATCGAAACTAGCCTAGGATGGGTCTACTTGCTAAACAATATAGAAGGAACTGAAAAAGGTAAGAGTTGGAATGCTAAGAACTTGAAGAAATATCATTTCTAACGTATAAAAGCTTACCATTTTTATGTAATATTGTCAAAACATATCAATGGAACTACATCACCCTATACAAATGGGTCTTTCTTTTAGAAGTCTCCCACTATTTTATGTCACTGGCTAATCATCTTAGTTAAGAACCAGGTAGAGCGCTCTGGAACTTGTATAAGGTCACGAGTTGTCCACCTCTATATGAAACCAGGTCTGTGCTCTGACATTGAAGTTAGATAGGCACCTTGGTCAAGAACCATGTAAGGCTCTCTGTCCTATCAAATTTGAGCCATGGGTTGATCACCTTGGTTAAGAATTAGGTACAGTGCCTTAGAACTTGCTTAAGGTCACGAGTTGTCCACCTCGGTCAAGAACAAGGTTGGTGCTCTAACAATGAAGGGAAATGAGCACCTCGGTCAAAAACCAAGTGAGGCTCCCTTTCCCATCAAATTTGAGCCATGGGTAGATCACCTTAGTTAAGAACCAAGTAGAGTTCCATGGCACTTGCCTAAGGTCACAAGTTTTCCACCTTGGTCAGGAACCATGTCGGTGCTTTGACATTGAAAGGAGATGAGCACCTCAGTCAAGAAGCAGGTAAGGCTCTCTCTCCCACCAATTTATGCCATGAGATTGATCACTTCGATTAAAGAGCTAGGTAGAACACCTTAATAAGAGCAAGGGTTAAGCTGGCCACTACGATCAACAATAAGGTTACATTATATAAAAAAAAATATCTTTGGATATTTATGAATACAAATACACCCACAATAACAGGTCATCACAAGTACATACCATCTAGAATGTTTTCATTATTTAAAATTTACAAATATGTGGATAGTTATTAATACAAAGCTCGGCCTTTTCAGAAGGCTAAAAACTCTTTAAACGCTTGTTCACGCGACTAGGATCTGGATCATCAGTTTCTTCGACTAGGGGCAATAGCTCAGCCTGAATCTCTATAATTTTCATTTGTGCATAGATCACAAGCTTAGTGTGAGTTGTCATCATCACAAGTAGTCCCCGTTCCAATTCTTCAGTAACCTCCATCACCTTAAGAAGACTCTTTTAGATCACTTCATTAAGAAGCTCACCCAATATGATTCCTGATAACTGTATTTTATATAGTTATTTTCACCTATTTTATTAATTATAATTGCTATGTTCATAATGTTTTTAGTTAATTTTCGATGAATAAATTAGTATTTACTGTTTTTTTTATTTTTTTATGAAAAGTAAATAATTTGTATCGAAAACGTACTTAATTGCAAATTTGTGTCCAAAAATATAATTTCAAATAAAAGAGTGTTTAATTGCAATTTATAAAAGTCAAAAATATAATTTAAATTTAAATCGGGTTTAATTTTAATTATTAAAAGTTTAAAAATTTAATTTAAATTAGAAAAGGGCTAAACTGATCCCGTGTGCTGATCTCTGCGTGCAACCAGATTTTCAGTGAATGAAATTCAGCCACGTGTCTGCCTGAATCCTAACCTCGAATCAGAAAATGCCACGTGTCCCACTCTACTTTTCAGCTAATCATGTGACCACACGTGGCATGTTACGATGAGCGCGAAAGCGCAGGATCAAGCCAGTGTGTAGCCGTTGTCTCCCGTGCTCTAATGTCTCTTGCGCCCGTTTCCCGCTGCCAATCAGAAGCTACCACGTGTCCGCTTTAAATATTTTTCAACGAATCAGACGCTGACACGTGGCATGCATTTTGAATAAAAAAAGCCGAACGGCTCTCTGTCACTACGCGTGATTTTAATTAATATTTTTCATATCGAAAATCGATACGCATGATTTTATTTTTCGATACAAAATTATTACGCGTTTTTATAAAAAAATAAAATAAAAAATGTAATATTTTAGATATATTATTGTTAGCTATAAATAGGAGATAAGATGATAGTTTTAAAAAGTTTTTTAGTTTTGAAAAATATTTGGAGAGTTTAGTTTTGGAGATTATTTTGTGTTGCTGAGTTTTGGACTACAGAACACGCAGAAGCCATTTTGTGGCTTTTGTTGTGTTCTGCGTGTGCCAAATATTTGTTCTAAGTGTTGTTTTAATTTTCCTTCTTCTTCCTCTTATTTTTATGTATCTCTTGTAATTTTTATTTTAAATTTATGAAGTAATTTAATTTTTCTAAAAAAAAAATTATTTATTCTTGTTGTTTATTTTTTTTTCTTGTTTAATTTATTTTTCAATTTTCTCGTGAGTTGAGATTTTGTTTAACACAACAAGTTTTTGGCACCGTTGCCGGGTATTTGTTTTAACTATTTTCAATGTTGATATTAATACCAATCAATCTGATTTTAATTAAAAAAAATTATTCTTGTTGTTTATGTTTGTTTGTTTAGTTTATTTTTCAATTTTCTCGTAAGTTAAGATATTGTTTGACACACAAATCTTAACTTACAAAAAGAAAAAAAATTATGTTTATTGTTGCTTATTTTTTGTATTTTTTAATTTTCTCGTAAGTTGAGATTTTGTTTGACACACAAATCTTAACTTACAAAAAGAAAAAAAACATTATTTTTATTTTTGTTTGTTTAGTTTATTCTTCAATTTTCTCGTGAGTTGAGATTTTGTTTAACACACAAATCTTAATTCACATAAAGAAAAAAAAACAAAAAAATGGTTATTTAGTGTTGTTATTGTTGGCTTAATTTATTTTTCAATTTTCTCGTAAGTTGAGATTTTGTTGACACACAAATCTTAACTAAAAAAAAGAAAAATAATTGAGAAGTCTAGCTGACGACTATAAATCAAGCGCTTCTTGGGAGGCAACCCATGTGTTTTATTTTTTTTTATTTGCTTTTTTTTGGATTTATTAGTTTTTATATCTTGTTATGTTGTTATTTTTTTCTCGTAGGTACAATTTGGAAGAAATGAAGCTATTTTGAATTAACCATTCAAACAAACCAGGAAGTTTCTTTAAACCATTCTCATATGTTCTTTAACTTTCACACATTGATGACAATGCGTATATTAAGTTTGGGGGTGGTAGATATATTAAACTTAATTGAAATATTTTCTGGATGTTATTGCTTGTGAAATTTTTTGTTTGTTTGATTGATTGAAGATATTATGCGATGAATAGTGATTTAATTTTATTTCTTTGTTTTAAATGATGCATAACTCCTTGAAAAAGTTGAATATTTTCTAAGCGATGAATAATTTTTACGTATGTTTCATTTTTACAAAATATATATATATATATATATATAAGCACTAGTCTTGATTTTTTGATTTCTTATGATAATTTAGAGAAGATTTATGCGAGTATGAAATTCGATTGATATTTGTGGGGTCACGAGTTGTCCACCTCGGTCAAGAACAAGGTTGGTGCTCTAACAATGATGCATGGCTCTACTTCTCCAATACTAGCTCATTTTTCAAAAAATCCACACTACAAGCCTTATCAAAGTCATAGAGTATGATCAATTGAAGCAAACAAAAGGTCAAGCCAATAAGTCTCGAACTCACACTTTACATACGCTAATTAATGAATAAAAAATACGAGATAACCCACCTGACACATTTGACGATGGATGACCTTTCCAAAGTCCCTACCCTCACAAATAGCCTCGAGCTACTTCTTGTACGAGGCAGCAGAATGGTGGCTCATACAATGATCGAGGTGTTATGGCACCAGGCCTCGATTCAAGACTATAACCTCCACATTAGTAGTAAGATCATTAAGGATAGCCTTCCCCTTCCTTGAATCCTTTATAGTATCTTCATATTTTTTAGAACCCGAGTAAGGAGTTATAGCCACGTGTTGTTCTAGAAAGGGTGATATATGAGGGAAAACATTCAGAGGCTCATGATTGAGGGCAGGCTCATTGACCACCTTCTTCTTCTTCTTCTTTAGTAAAGAAGGGCAACCTTCATGAGAAGACTTATCCATTTTCTTTCCCCTAGAAGAACCCCCTATAGGAGCCAAAGGTGTACCCGTTAGAGCACTCCCCCTATAGGTGCGACCTTACTCTTCATACTGGCAAAAAGCTACACAGCGGTAACATCCATGGGATCTGAAAAATAAGAACGATATATAGGGAAACATGTTACTCACTTCAAGTCAGGAAAATGAGTGAAAAAAGAGAGAAGGAAAGTCATAAGACTAGTTCACCATCATCGGCCACTACCTCGAATCGACCCCTAAAGTTTGTAGGAGGAGTTCTACATTTAGGAAGAGCCTGGGGTTTATGAGGAGCCTGAGTTTTACAGTTGATTCTTAGGGGGAGGCTCTACCGCACCATGACTTATCAACCCATACGGGAAAAATTGTGGGATGTTCAACAAGGTCCACTAGTTGGTCTTTTTAGGAAGAAATATTTGGATATCAACCAACCTTTGCTTCACATCAAGACTCAAAGTGTGATTAAGGAAGCCATATTCCTTATCAAGACCTTAATGTCATTCCAAATGCTCCTTATCAACCTAGTGTCACTGGTAGGAGACACCCACCGACTTGAAACATAGAAAAAGTACTCTTTCCAGTTTTTCCCATTTTTAGGAATTAACACATTCATCTCCCGATCCTAATTCACCGATATATATACCTCCAAGGATCCATGGGGTTCTACTTTAGGACATAGGCCTCGTTAAAATTGGTCATCTATAAATCCACTAAGAGTTCTTATAATATCAACGTTAGGAAAATTCGATACCTCCACCCATTAGGCATCAACTGCCCTAGCGCGAGCTGTGTCCTAATAAAAAATCTTCTAATGATAGGGTATAGGGGGAACCTTACCCCCAACCATAAGGCCTTTTCATGAAAGACGATTCACCTAGATAGATATTGATCGCTATCACGGGCTCCCTATGGAGGAATCATTATATGAACCGAGGACGAGATGTTGTAGGTTTTTCTTAATCTCTCTTCATCCTAGGAAACCAACTCATAAGGATTAGACACAGTAGACCAACCCCTAGTATAACTTGTGGGTTCCCTAGATCCTGTGTTCTTCATTTCCTCCTCTGTGTCCTGGCCACCGAGATTTGAGTCTAAGGCACACTCAATCTAATGGTAGGAGTGGTCTGAGGATGAGGGGTAGAGGCAAAAAGATGAGGCATAGATTAGCTCTTCTCACTGGAAGAACATATGCTAGATGACCCTGAGTCGCCACTAGCACTAGAATATTGGGGGCACTTCCAAGAGCCCGAGCCGGAGGTTGAGATCTCTTCTCTGTGCATTCTGTAAAAACTAAAAAAACATAAAAATAAAAGGAAACCTGACGGGTAAGGTACGAGAAGAATAGGTTACCTAGGGTAGAATTTGAAAATAAAAGAAAATGATCCTTTAAAAAACAACCTGAAAAGAAAGTGTAAAATTGTTAGGTTCTCGACACTTGAACTCTAAAAACTCGAACATACAAAACTACAATCTAAGTTGAATCCTTACCACCAAACTGAAAAACCTTTTACAAACTCAAGGTGATGCGATAGAGTGTCTTTATTCAATATTTCTCAATTTGGCAGATAATGATGATAAGTCCCAGCCCAAGCATCCCTTTATATAAAGACACTTGGTTTTTCTCTCCAATAAACTGACACACATTTATTAAGAGAGCGGAATGGTTCATATTCCAAGCTTGGTAATTACTCTTTCACCTCAAACTAGAGCCCAAGCTGAAATAGTAGAGGGACTAAATGTTTGAATATTTGGACCGGCCCGGTGCCCGACCCACGTAAACTGTTCCAATCAAGTCACCAACCAAAGATGGAAGATGAAGCACCCCAGATGTCCTACTCGTAAGACAGCCTTGAGCTCAATGACATCTCAAGATCAATGAGAGCCCAAGCTCAATGATCAACCCAAGTTGAGGTTGACCTCAACCCTTGATATATTGTACTTTATACCAATTATACTCCTCTAACATGTAAATATGTCTACTCATTATGTAATTGGCATGTATAGGTAATGTTTTATAAATATATGGACCTTCTATGAGATCCACACATTCATCCAATCAGCTTAACTTCTTTCTAAGTTTTCTCTCTATATACCAGATCAATCCTAAACATCAACCATGTGTTTCATTACTATACAACACTCATACACTTCAAGTGATAGAGAAAAATTACTACCCAGGATCTCTTAGATCTTTCAATAGGTTTGGTCTAATTCAGTAACCCAGTTCATCTTAGTGAATTCGATTTAGCGTTACAAAAACTTCAATAGTTTGCTTCAAATTCAAAAATATTGTTCTTCTCTATTTAGGGCTGTTTGGTTTTGTTTCTAATTTTTTCATTTGAATTTGTGTTTGCTTAGTTATATTTAGTATAAATTTGAATTACTATTATGATTAATCTTTTCCCCATTTTAGCCAATTATTATTATTATTTAAAAAAAAGATTCACTATGTTTCTTTTAACCGTTCTCAAACAACAAACCCTTATCTTACTAATAAATAGGATCGTAGGATACCCAATTTAGAAATTTTTATGATTTTTACTTGTCTCATTGTCGAAATAAACATCATTTTTCACAAGACATTTACTATAAAGTCCCTGAATTTGATGGAGGAACATATTATACCCAATTTTTAGTATGGATAAATAATTAGAGTTGTTTAAGTGAAAAGAATGGCCCGATCAAGTTTGTGCTAAGTTTCCTAAGACCATATTAAAGTATAGTGCTCTAGAATATTTGCAAATAATTATGAGTGAACATGTCTTAGAATGGGGATATTTTCTACTCTATAGGTCAATATCCTCGTAAATCACCACCTATACTTTGCACAAAAATGAAAGAAAAGTTAATGTGTAAGCATGCACCTAACCATCATCATCAAGAACATCCTCACAATCCTTAATATCATGGTCAATAGGGTTGTTAATTTTTTCTAATTGGGTAATTTCCTACAGGGATTATCTGGTTAGTGACAAGGATGTGATATCAAACATGGAAAATGGGGAACAAAGAACAGGATCCATATTTTATAATATAAGGATGAAGATTGTACTTCCCACACTGTTTCCCAAAATAATATACCATGTTTTAATAAATATATAAAAATTTAATTTTTTAAATTTAATTTATGGGTTTAATTACATTTAAACTCAAACTAATCATAAGTAATGTATTATATATTATATATTTTGTATTTAAGTCATATTTTTATTCTATTAAAATATCAATAATTTTTCTTTTGTAAAATTATTTAAATTTTAAAAACCTAAAATCTTATAATTATTATAGAATTTGTTGTTATTACTTCAAACTATTTTGTAATAATATTGTTTAATAAAAAAGATTATGTATTTATTATTATAAATATTTTATTTTTCTATCTTTCACATAATTTTTTTTATTTATTAACTCAAAATTTATTTTTCTTGTTACAAAATATTTATTATTAGTTTACTTTTTTAATAAATTTTCATTTATAATAATATATAAAATACTACTTGAATCCTCATTTCCCATTTGAAGGTCTTTGATTCCCATTGGAATCCCGAATATATTCCCGTAAGGATTTTAAGTAAAGATGAGAGATATAATTTAAATTATGGACGGGGAATAGAAAGAGGATCCTTGGTCCCACCTGCCTTATTGACAACCTTAATAGTTATCTTATAATTGAAATTTCATTTTCTTTAAATGTCCATACAATTGTAAATTGTGAAGATAGGCCTTGGAAACTTATTATTAGTGAGCATTGTCCCATTAATACAATCTTAAAGTCATTTTTGCGAGGTCTTAACATTAATATTCAACCTCATTGGTGCTCCTTCAATGTTTTTTCCCTCACACCCAACTATATACCTGTGTGAACACAAGACATTTTGACCATATATATTGGGGTAATTTCTTTCATAAGATTAAGCGTGACAACGATCCTAGTTCAAAGGGCATTATTCACTTGGTAAACCTTAGTTTTCTTCTATAATGTGAAGTTCGATACTGAATCTCGCTCTTCTACTTTTTCATATTCGTTTTTCTACTTTTTCATATTCGGTAAAATTTTCAAATTGTAGTATTATTCTCCTAAGCCCAAATCAATTCAACTCAACCCACGTATATGTCATCTTTTCAGGTTTCTAATGGTTTTACTTATAATACTCAAACAATTTTTTAGCCAAAGGGCAATAACTTTCTAACTATTCTAAAGAGTGTGTGAGAAAGTAAAATAAAAATCCTAAACACTTCCCGAATAAAATCAACCCACTAAAGTTGGAACCCAATTTTACAAGTGAGATACCACCTATGGTTTCTACTTCAAAGGATATTTTAGGGGTGTCACAATTGAAAACAATTGATTGCAATGAAAAGCATTCTTAGGCCACTTCTTAAGCCAATTGTCCATCCTTCCCGTAACCAAGTATTCTTGGCCCTCCCCTATACCTCTCGCCTATGCAAACAATTATGTTTGGCCCTTTTTCCAAACAATCATGTTTCATAATTGAACCAAATCCAATAGATAAGTCATGACTTCTTATCACCCTTTGAGAATCTTTTAAAGGCTTCTCTACATCTTTCACTAAACCTCGTGCTTGTCAGAACATTTTTCCAACCCATTTATTAAATCTAATGCATATATTAAAATTTTCTACTTATATAACTATTAATTCGCAATGTAAGTTCTTTTTTTATTATTGTTGAATATTTTTCAAGACGTGTTATAGTTATCCCAATGTCTATTATTTCTCATGTTGTAACCATAGAGATTGAAATTTTCACTTGAAGCTTTACGATTTTACCATTCGTGAGAAATCGATTTTTTTTATAGAGGGATAAAAATAATAGGAATCAATAATAAATAAATTAGGATGATTTAGAAATTATTAGGAAAAAAGTTAAAATTTTAAAGTCCCATATTAAATATTTGTTAAGATATTATATATTTGTATTGATTTTGAAATTCTATTTTAAATGAACCTGATTTAATTTGTTATAAAAAAAGTCTTACAAAAATAAGGGACCATGAATATAGATAAATAAATAATCTGAATAATTCATTTAAATTAAAAAATTTGATCCAATTCATCATATTTTGATCGGATTAAATTAATAAATTTTATAATCTAATCGAATTTAAATTGAAAAATATAACCGGTTTAAATTCAAATACGAATTCAGATTGACTCTTGTAGTCATTATTATCGTTATTAAATTGAATAAAAAAATGATAATTGTTGATATGTTCTTGTGCCCAATTTTTCAAAATAAAAATGACTAAAATGCAACAAAAATAACAAAAAACTAAAATATTATTTTTGATATAATTAAGGGAATGGTGTTGTCACCCAATAATAATTACCAATAACATACACATACCAACAAAATAAATAAAGTTTACAACTTTACTTTGTTTTCTTCATCCATGATACTCCCTATTGTTAATATGCTCCTCTTCTTTTGAGACAGTTTCTTCATGCATAACACTTGTGTGATTTTCTGCACAAGGTCCATAAGCCCAACTACATACAAGAAAATAAAGCAAATTCACAAAACTCATACAAGCAAGAAGCCAGTAATAATAGTCGTAATGTCCTCTATTAATGTTACTTGAAACCCAACTGTCTTTTCCTCCTCTTGAAGTATATTTATCCACACTGCTCAGAATTACACTTGCTAACAAATTGGCCACAGCCATTCCCAATCCAAGTAGAGATGAAGCAATACTTGACATGCTTTTAGGAAATTCTGAGTAATAAAACTCTGTTTGGCCTATTGCATTGAAAGCTTCTGCAAAACCATTTAAGCAATGCTGTGGAATAAGCCACATAGCAGACATGTTTATAACTGCCTGAGAATTATTCAGAAATCCTTGTTGAATTGCTTTTCTTCGTCGAATATGTTCAACTACAGCAGAAACTATCATGGCAATGAAGGAGAGAAATAACCCAATTCCCATTCTTTGCTTCACATCAAGCCTTACTGGTTTACCTCTAATTTTGGAGGCTAAGGGGAGTACTAAACGGTCATAAAGAGCAATCCAAATGGCTAAAGAAAGAACGAGAAAGATACTGAAAGAGCCGGCGGGAATTTGGAAGTTTGAACCAATGTGTCTGTCCATGGAACTAGCTTGGAGAATTGGAAATGCATTCTGGCTGATATTTATTGACATCATTATCCCAGTAGACCATATTGGCATGACTTTAATAAGGGATTTCAACTCTTCTGTTTGTTCTACTGTGCAAAGGTTCCAGAGATTTGAGGCAGACCCATCTTGAGCAATGTCTTGTTCAGGATTTCTAATAATGCATGCTCTATTCAGAAACCTATATTCGCATCATAAAAATTACTCAACGGTATTAAGATCAACATGCATTAGTTAAAATTGGGTAAAGAGTCATAAAAGTCTACTTGTTTAAGAAAAGTGGCCTATTAATACTTCGGCTTTGAACAGGCGTAGTTAAGTTCTTTTAGAATTGAAAAATTGCTTCTTTTAGTCAGTTTTTTACCTACATGCAATAGATTTGTTAAAAAAATATCAATCTTATTTAAATAGCATAAATAAATCATAAAACTTACATCTTATGAAAAAGTATATAAGCTTTACATACATATTTATGAAAGAATATTTAAATTTAAAGATTATGATTTTCGAAAGAGTACTTAAATTTTACATATATGTTTTTGAAATAATAATATATAAAATATACATATAATAATTATGCAATATTGTTAATATATAAGAAAAAAATAAGATAAAAAAAATATAAAAAAACAATATGAGTGAGTTAGATAAAAAATAAGATCTAAAGTTGAAAGTGGAGTGATAGTGTTATTTAAGTAAAATATTTACTATTCTATATTATATTACTATTTTAGATCAATCAATTTAAAATTTAAAAATGTGTAATTTAGTCTTATAATCGAAAAAAAGAAGTCTTTGTAACCCTTACACAAGAGGAAGCTTGTTTGTTAAAAAATATTAAAAATTCTGAATATATAATTTTTTTAATACAATATTTAGTTGTGAAATCCAATGATTACGTAGTAATTTTATACTATCAGGATGTAGTTTTAAATTATAATTAAAATTTAATTTAATATGTTTGAATTTTTAATTATAAAATTATATATCTTAATTTTTTTATTTCATATCAAATTAAAAATAATTTTTATTTATTTTTAAAATATAATAAAAATATAAAAATAAATTAAATATTAATTTAAATCAATTTTTTAATAAAAAAATTATTTTAAATATAAATTATTTTATTAAAGTATTTATAATCAGTTTTATCTAGCTATATTATATATCATGTTATCAATCAATATATATATTAATTTTAATACAATTTATTCTTACACAATTATAGATATACATGATCTATCCAACATGATGCACCAAGACAAATCAAATTTTGCATTAAAAGACTCATTTTTCATTCCTAAAACCTTTTAAAGGATTAAAATACACATACTAAAGCTAGTAAACTAAACTACAAGTTTTTCTAAAGTTAATGACATAAAATTAAACCTAATGTTCTAGTGATAAACAGTTATAGCCACATGATAAAAGATGAACACAGAAATATGATAGTACCTGAGTTTGTCAGTTGGTACAATGAGCTTAGAATCCTTCATATGATGGTACAAATCAAATGAGTCCCTTGGGGGAAGTGGAAGTTTTCTATTTTTATACGCAACCACAAATACTTGAGCAAACCCGGTAAACAAACTCTGTTTAACTTTATGCTTGACATAAAGAGTAGAAGCAACGCAAAACAACAAAGCAGAACAGAGCATTAGAGCAGCAGGAACACCAAAACCGACTTTCCAACCAAGGTGGTCTTGAATATAAACAATGCCAGTCAAAGCAATAACAACAGAAACAGCTGCTGAAGCATAATACCAACTAAAGAAGCTTTCCAAGACCCTCTCATTGTTTGGATTCTCTCTTTTATCCAACTGATCTGCACCAAATGCTAGAGAACATGGCCTAATGCCACCAGCTCCAATTGATATTAGAACAAAAGATAATATAAGAATTACCATTTGACCACTTGTTGGAGATTTACAACTTTCTGTCAATTGGGCACAAAGGGGTGGCTTTAATTGCGGAATCATAGCTGTAAGCCAAAGAAGCACCATCCCCTGAGATGTTCAACAAGGTAAGAAGTATATATAAATTATAACAAAAAAGATGTGAAAAACAAAAGAAAGTCTCTAACTTACAAGGAGACTAGCAATGGAACCGAATCCAATGGTAAGGAAACGACCCAGAAAAGAATCAGAGAGAAATGCACCCAAAAGAGGCATGAAATTGGTAGCTGCTGACCACATAAAGATTATGTTATTTCCTTTGGCAAAGCTGAGATGGTAGTCTTTCATTAAGTATAAGATCATGTTTGGCAATAGCCCATAACTTGCAACCTTCTCAAATGCCTCATTTGCTGCATACCCAAATAAGAAAAAATCAGAAACAACTTAATGAGGAACTGCAAATTAATTCTCATAAAACCCAGATATAAACAAACAATACCTATTATAAATGGCATGGTTATTAAGCCACCCTTTGATCTTTTGGCCAGAATGGGTTGGTGAGTAATTTCATTTTGATTCGAATTAAGATCCATCTTCATTTCAACTCTCTGCTAGTAAGCTATGGCTACTTCGATCTCCAAGTTTAATAAGAAGGCAATGAAAATTATAAAATTAAGAGAGGGGAGAAACAATGGCTTGTCCAAGAGATAAAACAGTAGTCTTGATTATTGGACAGAAGAAAGGTCTCTTTGCGTGTAACAAGTGAAGAAACTGCTACATACATATAAAATATGTAAGGATAGTACTTTGAAACAGAGCCATGATCTTAGTTCCTTACACTAGTTGCTTTCATTACAACTAAAACTACTGTACCATCTCTATCACACCATATAAGAAAAACAGATCGATGAATCAAGAAAGATTAATATATATATATTGAGTAAAATATTTTTTTTGAAAAAGGTAACTAGTGTAGAATAATAAGAGAAAGAAAGAAGGATGGTCCATCATTTGTTGTTGCTTGCTTAGCTAATTGGTTTCAGTCAGAGGTCAATATCATAGCAGAGAGGGTTTGCAGGTAAAAGAGGTCCAATGATAAGACGGAATGAAGACTTTTTCTTTTTGCACTGAAATTCCAGTCATGCCTTTCTTTCTTCTTATTTTTTACTTTTTTTCTGAAACTCAACTTTAATGCAGGTCACGTGGAGTAGCTATAACATAGTAACCCCATAACTCTGCTGTTGCTAGTACTACCTGTTACTATTTTTATGTTACCTATGATATATGCAACAGTTTTTTATTTTATTTAATTTTAGGAAAAGTTTGATTATGACAAGTTTATAATAAGTGCATTTTAATATAAGTGTTGTAAAATATTAGCATTCCACTTTCCAGTTTTTAGATTATAAAATATGTTTTTTAGTTTTTTTTCTTTGAATAAATAAGAGATTTAAAAATAATAATTAATATAATTCTTTTTTACAAAATATTTATTTTAATATTTACTAAATATCGTTATTTTATTTAATATTTACTGATTTGAAAAAACAGAAGTATAAATTTGAATAAACTTTATTATAATATTATTAATTATTTTTTAAATAGTTTAATATAAATATTACTCACATTTTAATCATCCTTAATTTTTTTATTAAAATAATAATATTATCCTCAATTGTTCCTATTTTTCAAAGCTATAAGAATAAACAAAAATATACTTTTACAATATATTAACTAAATAATACTAATTTTAAAAATAAATGGACTCTTATATGTAAAGATGATAATTTGTATAATAATTTGATTGATAGAATAAAACAAAAATTGAATTAAATTCAGACTTAATTAAGTATGGTTTTAATAGCTAAAATAATTGAATTGTATTCAAGGTAACTCGTTAATACGAAATCAAATTAAAAATATTATAATTTTATAATACATATCTAAAATGACGTGAATGATATTATATCTTAAAATATGTGAAGTGTGAAATATGGTACAAATTATTTTGAATTTTATTGTTTAATGATGTAATATGATATTGTTATTGATTGTTTTTTGTGATTAAATAGTTATTGTAATGTTATTATTTTCATTTTTGTTGTTTTGTGAAATTATGTTTATAACAATGAGCTTTAATATCATTAAAAATATTTTTTGATTTATAAAAAATCCAATTAATTAAAATAAATATGAAATTAACAATTCAAGGTAGCTTGAATAATTCTATTTATGTTTTGTTTGTATTCAAATTTAAATTTATCTTTGATTTGAATTAAAATTTAATTAATTTAAACTACATTAATTTAAAATAATTCTTACTGCAATCTCCATATCTATTAGAAACTAACACTATTAAGTTAATATCTTGTTAAAAATAAGAATATTAAGTTAATAATATTATATACTTGTGGGTTTGGAAACTAAAGAATTATCTTGTAATTATAGCTTCGGCCTCTCAATATGGGTTTTTGTCTAATTTGAAACATGCACATGTGGGTTGCGTACTCCAATGATACTAACAGAAGCCTTATTATATATATTTTGTTTTTCCTCTTTTCCTCCTTTTCTCTTTCTAGACAAATCAACTTTCAATAGGTTGTATTTAATTCAAACATTTTAGGATCTAATCATATGCAGATCTCATATACATTGGAGATAGTTTTCAACTAAATAATAGAATTAGAAATTATAAGTCTTGAAAAGGTTTTAGAGTTATAGGATTAAAATTTCTAAAGTCTGATCTATTAGTAAAATAAATTATAAAAAATAATTAATTGTGTGGCTCGATGAATCTACCACCAAAATTTATAAAGTCTTGCATTTAGGAGAATTGGATAAAGGTTTTTAAATTATAAGCATAAAAGAATGAGATTTAATATTCAAATAGAAATTAGGTTATCTGACTTGTATATTGCACATATGAAGCTAATGATAACCGATGTTGCGTGAATCCAGGTTGGCGTTTTCTTAAAAGCTCTAAAAGGAAAAAAAAAAGTTTTCAGGGCCCTGTAATTAATTGACACAAACTTTATCTTATTCAAACTTGGATCACGAGCATTGAGGATTCACTTATTTATATATATATATTCATTAGTGTTAAAATTTAAGATATTGTGATAATTAAAATTAGTGAATCTTTTTATTTTGAAAAAATACATAATGAAAAATGGAGATAAAAAAAACAATGGTTGAGAAGTATAATCAAAGAGTAATTAAATGGATAAAATGAAATTTTTATATATTTTGTTATTAGAATAACAAAAGTGATTATGATAATAAATATCATAAAATTAATAAAATTATTTTTTAAAAAAATATTACAATCTTTATCTAGATTGATACATTTTATATGGTATGTTATTAAAATATTTTGTCTTAGTATTATAATTTAAGTATTATTACTCTTTTAACCATTTAAAATAGTGTTTTCTCCTTTTTTTTTATCAAAGGTAAATTGGACTTTAGAATTTATAAAAATTTAAGAAGAAGAAAAGGAGAGAATTACAATTATATTTCTTGCAAGATATAAAATTAATATTATACATTTTTTATTCTAATTTTGTGTCATTTGTTTAAATTTTTTAAATTCGAATTATTAATGATAATAATAATGTATTAACACACAAATAAACATTAAATTTAAACTATTCTAATTATTATTATATAAGTTTCGATATTCTAGTTAATGTGTTGATTTTTCATATGTTATTAAAATGTTACATTTTAGTAACTCAAATTAATTATTGATACATCTTTTAGTCATTAAATTATTATTTTTTATTGTCTTTTTTTTCTTAAATTTTCACAAATGTCTTTGTCTAATTTGACAAAAAAATATATATATTACTAATTAAATTTAGGTACTAACATGGAATATTTTAATAATATTGGACGTAAGGGTATTAATACTTAAATCGGAGTACTAAAATAAAAAATAATAATAGAACATAGATGATCCTAATATATTAACTTGGATATTTATAAAATACTAAACTTGCATTATAGTTCATATGAAAAAATTTATTTAATCAATATTCAATTGGATTTATTTGTATTTAATGAGATAAAGTCAATTTTATTTATACTCAACTCAATCTAAGTGAATAGTGAATTTAGATTAAATTAATTTCATTTACATTTAATAAAATAAAATTAACTTCATTTATATTCAACTAAATGAACACTAAATGATTTAGCTTCAAGGGTAAGTGAACTCCAATAACATGTTAATGATAATTCAAGTTGGTAAGTGAGGAAAAAATTGAAGGAAAATTATCTTAGAGATCATTTTCTTTATGTCATTTAGATACTTTAATTACTTAGTTTTTATAAAGAATATATAAATCATTCGATTTTTAAAATTAGAATATTTTAGTTATATATTTTCATAATTATATAATTAAAGTGTCATTTTCTATCGTAGAATATGAACATTTTAGTTATGTGACTAAATTATAATTATGTGATTAAAATATCATAATTTTTAAAAAAGTGACTTATATATCTTTTGTAAAAACTATACGATGAAAATATCTTAATGATATAAATAAAATGGTTTAAAAAATTGATCACATAAAACTTAATATATGCTTCTTCTATTTTCAACATGTTTGGTATGTTATATTGAATTAGATTTAGATGTATATAATTATTTTGAAAACAATTGTTAGTTAATTAATTAAAATTAAATTTTAGTATGTATTTAACCTCCTAGATTATAAAAGTTATCTTTTAGTCTACTTATTTTGTGATAATGTGATATTTGAAGCTAATAACGTTTAAAATTAGTGTAGTTTTTATTTTGAAAAAAGAAATGCTCAATAAAAACTGAAGATAAAAATAATAATTCAATTGATGATAAGTATAACCAAAGAGTAATTAATAACACATATGTATATATAGTATTGATATTATTATAACTAAAATTGTAATAACTTTATGGAAAAATGAAATTTTTTTATTATGATAATAAATATCACAAAATTAATAAAAACAATTTAAAAATATTATAATATTTATTTGGATTGATATGTTTTACATTATATGTTATATATTATTAAAATATTTTGTTTTAGTATTATAATTTAAGTATCAGTACTGTTTTAACCATTTGAATAATGTTTTCTCCTTTTTGGTCAAAAGGTAAATTGGAAAATGTAATTTATGAAATTTTAATGGGAAAAGAAGATAAAAGAAAAAAAAAAGTTACGATTATAATTCTTGCAAGATAATAAAATTAATATTCTAAATTTTATGTCATTTTGCTAACTTTTTTAAATTTGAATTATTAATAATAATAACAAGGTATTAACACAAAAATAAACAATAAATTTAAACTATTTTAATTATTATTATATAAGGTTCAATACCGTATTAATTTTTTCATATGCCAGTAAAATGCTCCATTTTAGTAACTCAAATTAAAATATATTTTTATTGATTTTTTTTTAAAAAAATTCACTAATGTCCTTGTTTAATTTGACAAAAAATATATCTTAATAATTAAGTCGGATACTAAAACAAAATACTTTAATAACATGAGTTATAAAAGTATTTATACTTGAATTGGAGTACTAAAACAAAAAATACTAATAACATGAAACATAGATGAAATATACTAATACATTAACTTGGATATATAAAGTATCAAACTTATATTATAGTTCATATGAAAAAGTTGATTTAATCAAAGTTAAAATGGATTTATCTATATTTATAGAAATAAAGTCAATTTTATTTAGACTCACTCATACTAAGTGAGTTTAGATGAAATTAATTTTATTTAAACCTAATAAGATGAAATTGATTCATTTATATTCAACCAAATTAACGCGAAATGATTTAGCTTCAACTTTTAGTGAAGTCCAATAACATGCATGTTAGAAATGATTATTTTGTTTACGTAGTTTACATATTTTGATAACTTAATTTTTGTAAAGAATACATATTTCTCTTTTAAAATTAGAGTTTTTAGTTACATAATTTCATAATTATATATGATTAAAATATTATTTATACTATAGAACGGGAACACTTTAGTCAATTTTATAGTTATCTGACTAAAGTATTACAAGATTAAAAATTCAATGACTTATAAACTATTTTAAAAGTTATGTTTATAAGTTATGTTTGATATGTTATATTGAATTAGATTTAAATGTATATAATTTTTTTGAAAAATTGTTAGTTAATTCATTAAGATTAAATTTTAGTATGCATTTAATCTTCTAAATTATAAAATTTATATTTTAGTCCATTTACTTTGTGAAAATAAAAAAATTAATTAAAGATCAATAATATTATTTTAATAATTTATATTAAAATATTTTTTTATTTGTAACTAAAACTCAAGAATTTAATAATAAAGTGAACATTAATATGATATTTTTTCATAAAATATTTATTTTAATATTTGTTTATTGTCATTATTTTAGTTTAATATCTTTTATTTTTTTATTTTTGAAAAACCAAAATATATATTTAAATAATTTGACGTTAGAAAATTATTATTTTTAATTTTTTTTAAATAATTTTATATATATTTACTTTGACCCTTACTAATGACTCGTATTTTAATTATATGATATAAAAAATAATTAAAATATTATTATTTATTTTTAATTAACTTAATTTTTTAAAATTATAATATTAAAAATATATTTTATAATCTAGGGATCGGATGACATTAATTTTAAAATCAAAGGAACTTGTACGGCCACTCTTTCTAAATTTTTATATTAAATTGTTTGAAATTAAATAATATAATATTTTATGCAATTTCGTACTTGTACGACAAATTTATAATAATGTTTTTTTTTATATTTTTATATAGGAAAAGGAAAGTTAGAAAAGATAAAGAACAACTACCAAAGTTATTTGTAATAAATTATAACAATAGAATTTCCTAAAAAACAAAATTATTATGTATAGGCACACCATTCCCTTCGTTTATTTCACAACTTTAAATTATTATACCATGATTATAAAAGACTGCTTCTTATACAATCTTGCATTTACCAAATACGTAATTAGCTAAAATATATACAATCTAACAATTATGCCTTTATAGATTAATACAAGAACAAGGAAAGACTTGCAAAGTTAGTCAGATTGGAACATATATAGCTATGTGCAAGAGGGTTTTTCACAATAACAACCCACATTTCTTCCCTGCCTTCTATTGAATATCACTTGATGGAACAGAGATTCCTCAGTTACAACAATTATATTAATATATGGTAAAATACATTAATCTTGATAATTTATTTTTATAAAAAAGAGTATTAGACATGTAGACAAGGGATGTTTAGATGAACACAACTAAATTTACAGAACTTCATTTAATATGTATCAGGGATGAACATCAAATGACTAATTTGAATCTGATTCGATGATATAATCAATCCAAATATATTAGATTTTTTCTGATAAGATAGAGACATATTGATATTGAAATATATTTATGAATTATTGACATTTATAAAATACGACATATACAAATTTAAATTTTAAATTTATATTTTTATAACGAATATTATTATTTATAGTTACAACTAAAAAAAATTAAAGAAATAATAAATATATCTATACAATTATTAGATTATTATAAACATTTATATTTATTTTTAAGTTAAATTAATAATATAATATGATTATAATATGAATAATGTTTAAATATTGTTTGTAGAGAATTTCAAGTGTTCAAAATTTTAGTGATTTGTAGTGAAAAGTAGAAATTTAGATGACTGAATTGGATCATGTATTCTCCTCATTGAATAGGTATATATATAACATCTTATGTACGTGACAAGTTATGAGCTACGCGACCTAGATACAAAATTACATGTCTTGATAAAGTCACATGCAAACTAATTAAGTAAAGAGTAGGTCGTCATAAGTGTTATATTGTGAGGTCGCTAATACAGAGGGATAGGCCAAGATTGCATCAAGATCTTACAACTTTTCCAAGTCTTGACATCTATAACCTTGTTGTTCGATAACACAGTACTCTAGTTGACAGAGTTGTATATTTTATCAAGCTCGTTGGGCCCAGGCCATTGTTAAATCATCTCTGTGACCCCGCTATCTCCTAGTAGGGTACCTGTATTTGTTAGGTTGTATACCCATTACATATTTAATACCAAATATTAACTCTTTTATTCTCTTGATTTTGAGAAGTTAAGGGAATAATATCTCGTCGTCTATTTTATTTAAATAAGCATTTATCGATTCAATGTATCTAAGTATGTAACATCCACTTAGATGATACACTCTAGTCGCGAGGTTGTTTAATTACAAATAATGCTTTTAATTAATTTTATTCTAGTTGAGATCTTTCAGCTTCTCGTTCTTCTTTTATAAATAGTAGAGAAATTTACTTTTCCCTACATGTTTTAACTTAGTAAATTTATCTTCAGAGAATTTAAGCATGTTAATTAGCCAAACCTCGTGCTTTCCGATAAGGTCGCCTAAAAAATTACTTGCTAGAGATTTCAGCTCGTTCATATAATAACGTCTATTGGAAATCAGGTCGTTGTTATATTGTTACCTCTCGATTCGAATGATCTTCTCATTATTTAGGTAATTTCTTTTTATCTTTTATCACATTTTTAATGTCCCATAATGGAAAAGAAGTGGATAGGTCTCGGAGAGGAGACCCATCCAAAAATATATCCCTTGGATCAGATCGTGTACCCTCGGGGTCGTTACACATTAAACAACCTACTAAAGTAAGGGTGAGTCTACCCATAGAACTAAAGACAAGCATCAGATTGAAAAGATGCCCAGTATCTTTACACCAAACGATTTGGAGAAGGTAAGACAAACGTATGACCTCCCAACTGGTGTAGGTATAATTCCAATACCTCCTAACTTATGTGACACTGATGATCCTCCACTAGGGTGGTGCGTAATTCACCTAACGGCCTTTAAAATAGATATTTGTTTCATTTTTCCTAAACTAGTAGCTCGTGCTTTAAGCACTTTCAACATAAATGTTTCCCAAATAAATCCAAATGGATGGAAAATCCTTTTACTCTCAATGGTTACTGGGGAACACAGAATAGACCTCACTAGCGATGAGTTGAGGTGTTTGTATTGCTTAAAAAAGAATGAGTTAGAGAAATGGAAGGTGTATATATCTTGTGTCATTAGCCATGGACTGTATCTCAAACTCCTCGATAGTAGTTCGGGTTGGAAAGACAAGTATTTCTACATCATCGGCGACATTTTGGGATGGCAAGGTGGATTTTCTTGTTCAATATTCTTGAAACCACCACTTTAACACTTCGCAACCTCGAGCTAGTGAGCTCATGAATAAATTGGATATAAGTGGTAAAGAAAAAATTAGATGCATCGAGCTACATAACACATTGCGTGAAGGTTATCATAATATCCTGATTGTAGCTCACTTGAATAAGCCTGAGGTATATAGAGATTATTAAAATGAATAACAAGGTCGTTTTTATTTAATGAGGTAATTTTTCAGCTCAAATATTTTTGGTAAAGTTATTGATGTATTATTTTTGAAGGCATGACTATTCTTATATTGATTTAGAAGACCTGATTGATACCTCAGGCATTCAGGATTTGGCTTTTACATACCCTCGTTTGGAACCTATGTCCCTTTCGCCAACTCAGGACAAAATTCCCTTTGCAAAAGAGTTAGAGGTTGCCCAAGTTACAGAGGTTATAATGCCTTCAATGACGTCAGGTAATCCAAGCTTTTCATCACCTCATAGACATGAGGTTTCAAAAAGGAGGAAAGTTGGGGAAGAGTATACCCCCGAAATGGAGGCCATGGATATGGACGACTTCAAATTTGATGAGGTCGTCCTGAAATACGCAATGGTCTTAGATACCTCGTTCACCTACTTCAATGAGGGTATCTTTGGGCGAACATATCTTAAGAGAGATCTATACCAACATTTTGGGGCTGATGTTGAGAGGTCGCGAGTTAGGGTGGCCCGTAAAAGCGAATGAGGCACTAATGGGAAGCTAATAGCAGATAGTCTTTTTTAAGGTAAATTTTTTGACATTTACCAGTTAGTAATATTTTCAAGAATAAAGTCTAACTCATCTCATACACAGGCAATGTTCTTAGCGAGGAAGGGCGAGTTGTCCCTCAAGGGGTAGAAGCGCGAGGTCCAGGCCATTCGCTTACAAATAGCCAAATATGAGAAGACTATAAATTAAAATGATGTCTTGAATATGAGGTTATTAACAAGGTGGAAAAGCTACGAAAAGCTTACACCTATTTCTTTGAGAAAGGTGAAGCGACCAAGCATTTTAAGCAGATCACTAAAGAAGCCAAAGAGAGGGCATGTGCTCTTCAAGACCAGTTGGGTGCCATGTCGATTCAAGTGAGCTCGTTTTCTGCGATGGTAGATACTTTGAAGATGGAATGTACCAAAGCTTATCGCAATGGCATTAGCTTTGTGGTGAGCAATCTAAGGACCCAAGCTGAAAAGCTGGATTTGACTACGCCTTACTTTACTTTGATGCAAGATTTTCAAGGTAGTATACCCAAAGCATGTACAACCACAACTCCACTGGCTTCACCTCGCAATATTAAGGTTGCTCCAAGCGGTCCACCAGAGGGCATGGTAGATGAGGCCACCCCGTGAGAGGGATTTATTTTAGTATTTTTGTAAAGATAACTATGTAACAAATATTTTAAGAATTTAAATTGGTTTCATTAAATATGGTTGTTTATTTCTATATATTCTGTTTGATTGATATACTTGTTCTCATTTAGCATTCGTGCAATACCCACAACTCTGAGCATTTGAGGTTACACTTATATGAATTAAGAATAACACTAGGATGACCTATCGGATTTTATAATCTCATTGTAGGCCGTTGACATATAGGGATGGATTATAGCGAAGTAAATTTGGATGATTTGTTTGTAATGGGGTCATTGTCATCCACAAAATCACTCCCAGTTATAAGGGGACAATCTATTTCTTGTTGTAAAGAGAAGGTGAATCCGACGACCTTACTCACTATAGAAGTCACACTTGACACAAAGAAACGAGTTATCTCTCCAACCCACAGTGAGGAGGTTAACTAGGTCACACCCAAAGTTATGAGGAGAGAAAAAGATTAGCAACGCCAAACACCTAAGGCAACTATGGATGGAAGGTCTACTCTCTTATAAATGAGCAGATCTTGCATTGATAAATTACCCCTAAATGAAGGTTTGTCCTCGTTAAGGGGAGATATTACTCATTTACAAAGTATATACCCTCTAAAAAAAGATAAGTGTGAGACTAGTGGTATTAATGGTCCCTTCAAAGAGGGAATGTTGCTCCCCATGCCCAGGAGGAATTATACCACCATTTTGGGGTGCTCGAGGATCATCCGTCAATCTACACAGCCCATAAAAAAATAGGAAGGAACGATTTGTCATATGATAGTGAGGTGTATGGTCGATGTAAGTATTTTATTATTATTAGTACTTTATTGATGTAAAAGTTATGATGATCCTGATTTTATTACTAATATGTGCAACATTTCTCAACTCGTAGGTTGTAGCTCTGGCGAAAAACTCATAAAAAGGTTGAGATGTGTCGGGAAGCAACCAAATTTGTGGATCAAGAATTATGAGTGTTAAAATCTCATTGTAAGGTCCTAGAACAATAGTTAGCAGACTCGCGTGAAGATTTGAAATTGTCACATCTCGAACAGGAAAGATACAAGGAGGAATGAGATGGCTACACAAACTAGTTGAATATTGGAAACATAGGGCACTAAAGAAAAAACAATCATAAAGTTTCTATCATAAAAGAAGGTGGTATTCATATATGTAATAATGCTTACAATAATCTGTAATACCAGATCACGTGATTGGTGTGGTAATCGTTAGAACTCCTGTTATTTGTTTCTTTATTCTTACCTATCTTAAATACAATGTAGAGTGGTTTCGAGAACACTTATACTTGTACTACAATGTGGTAAGAATTGTATACGGTGTCTTGAGTGGGGAGGTCAGGAGACTCCCCATCCAATCATGAGGCATAAGACGTATCCCACATCCTAAGTGGGGGAATCAAGGGACTCCACCTCCAATCATGAGGCATTGGACGTATCCCACATCTCAAGTGGGAGATCAGGGGACTCCACCTCCAATCATGAGGCATAAGACAAATCCCACATCCCAAGTAGGAAGGTGAAATGATAATTTTCAACTTGGGGGTGTAAAATAAGGTGCTCGAGACATGAAACATAGAAAGGTGAATATATGTCCAATGCATGTACTCATTTGGGTATATTTCGCATCTCAAGTTGGAGGGAGGGTCAGAGGACTCCACCTCCAATCATGAGGTATAGAATGTGTCTCACATCCCAAGTGAGAAGGTCGTTTGACTACATCTAACTTGGGGGTTCATTAAATAAGTTGTAGGAGGTATGCGTCATACAAGGGTGAGCATCCATTCCTTTACATGTGCTCCTTTGAATGTACTTCGCATCTCAAGTGGGGGGTCATGGGACTCTACCTCCAATCATGAGGCATAGGACGAATCCCACATACCAAGCGAGAAGGTCGTTCAACTACTTCTAACTTGGGATTTCATTAAATAAATTCAGCAACTCAAAAATAGATCAAAAGACATTGTACTTGTCATATATAAAACATAAGTTTACACATAATATTTTTTGAGGAGTTCTCCATTCCAAATCAACGCCTCCTTTATACTATCACGTTCTATCAAGTAAGAACATGTAGTTATACCATCATGTTCTATCAAGTAAGAGCCTGTAGGGGTGGTATCGTATATTCGATATAGACCTTCCCACGTTGCAGGGAACTTTCCTACCCTAATTTCGAATTTGTTGTCTAATGTTTTTCGCAAAACCCACTCCCCAAAACCAAAGCTCTTATGCTTAACAAAATTGTTATATGTCTTTTGGAGTGTTCTCTTTTACGACTTGAGTCTTATCAAGGCTTCTTCTCATTTCTCTTCAGCTAACAGAAGGTCCTCCTATCTTAAGTGATCATTATCATCTTGTGTGATATTGGATCTGAGGGTAGGTTCTTGTATCTCAAGGGGTATGACTGCTCCAGTGCCGTAGATGAGGGAGAAAGGAGTTTTTCTTGTTGGCATTTTGGGGGTAGTTCTTGTGGCCCAAAGAACATCGTGTAGTTCATCAACCCATTTTCCTTTGGCCCCTTCTAAATGTTTTTGTAATATATTTATGAGTGTCTTGTTAGATGATTTAGCTTAGCCATTCGCTTGTGGTCGGTAAGGGATGGAATGAGATAATTTGATACCCTTCTCATCGCAAAAAGATACTAATTTTTGTTCGGTGAACTATCTACCATTATCGACAACTAGTTCACAAGGTAATCTGTATCTACATATGATGTTGTGTCGTATAAATCTCTCCACATTCATTTCTTGGATTCATGCTAAAGGTTTTGCCTCTATCCATTTAGTAAAATAATCAGTCACCACGATGCGAAACTTTCTTTGGCTTGAGGCGATAGGCAATCATCCCACAATATCCAAACCCCATTTTCTGAAATGGCCATGGGCAAAAAATAGATTTCAGGTCAGCACTTGGTCGGTGTGGCACATTGGCATGCTTTTGACACATATCATGCCTTTTCACATAAGAGATGCAATCTTTGAGAAGGGTAGACCAATAGTAACCCTATCGGACAATCCTTTGCGAAAGAGTTCTTTGAGCTCCATATTGGTTGTCATGTAAGTTGTTTAGGACCATCTGAGCTTTGGTCATGGGTAAGCATTTTAACCATGGGCCACTATAATTATTTTGATATAAGACTCCCTTGATAACAATATAGTTTTGTTTTTTGTTGTGAGCTTGCGAGCTATGTGTTTGTTTTCTGGGAGAATACTATTGACAAGGTATTTGGTATATGGTTTCAACCATGAAACATGAGTCGTAGACATGACGTTTGATTGAGCTCGATATTTTACTTCACTTGTGCTAATGCTAGATGTTGACAAATAGGATACTAGGATGACTCTCTTCAAATATGAATTCACCGCAAATGCCAACATAGCTAAGGAATCAAAATGGGCGTTTCCTTCTCAAGAAATTTGCTTGATCTTGAAAGTTTCAAATATTTCTTTTTCTTTCTTCACCTCTTGTACATAAAGTTTCATTCTTTCATCCTTAGCTTCAAAATCACCGTTGACTTATTTACCACCAAGCGTGAATCGCTATGGATTAATACCCTTTTAGCTCCAAGGGCTATTAATTGTTGCAACGCCAAGAGTAGGGCCTCATACTCAATGATTTTATTGATAGCTTGGAAAGTGATTTAAAGGCATTGTTCTATTAAGCCTTCCATTAGGGTGAATATTACGATTCCAACTCCTACTCCTCGTGAATTTCTTGCTCTATCTACGTACACCTTCCATTACTCTGACTCAGAGAGAGATGCTTCTCCCATAAAGGTTGCTTTTATCACATGTATGGGAGTACACTCTTAGGTATTCTCTTGTGTCCATTCCGCGACAAAATCTATGAGGACTTGTCCCTTGATAACTGCCAGAGGCTTATAGTGTATTTCAAATTTGCTCAACTCAATGGCTATTTGAGAAAGACGCCCATATATATCTGGTTTACCCAAAATGTTTTTAAAGGGGTATGGAGTGAGGACCACTACCCTGTGTGCACCAAAGTAATGTATGTGTTTGTGTGTCGTCATTCTTACCGTAAAATATGCCTTATCTAGAGGACTATATCGTTGTTGTGCCCCTATCAGCGAATGACTGATATAGTACACTAGGTGTTGGATTCCCTCTCTGTCAACCATTATTATGACACTGGCAGCTTTTTCCGTGAAAGACATGTATATATACAAATCTTCCCCTACCATAGGATTAACCAAAAGAGGTGATTTTCCTAAGTAATTTTTAATGGACTAAAAGGCTCGTTTGCATTCACTATCCTAGAGGTATTCAATGTTCTTTTCAATAATAAAAAAATGGCATACATTTATCGGTGCATTTAGAGATGAAGCAACTTAAAATTGCTACACATTTGTTCAACTATTGGACCTCCTTGAGGTAGCAAGAGAAAATCATGTTGACCAAAGCCAAGATTTTATCTGGATTGGCTTCTATGCCTTTGGATGTTGCCAAGTACCCTAAGAATTTCCCCGAGACTACTCCAAATATACATTTCTTTGGGTTGAGATGCATTTTGTAATTTCGAATTATGCCAAACACCACTTTAAGGTCAGAGATATGATTTTTAGCATTTTTGGTTTTTACCATCATGTTATCGACATACACCTTAATGTTTCGTCTGATTTGGTGTTGGAACATCTTATTCATCATTCTTTGATAGGTAGCACCGACATTTTTCAAACCGAATGGCATCTTAGTGTAGAAAAACGTCCTTTCTTTTGTGATAAACGCCATTTTTTCTTTATCTCTAGGATGCATTCAGATTTGATGGTAGCCTGAATAAGCATACATAAAGCTCATTGATTCAAACCCAACCATGGCATCTACCAATTGGTCAATATTATGCAAATGGAAGCAATCTTTTGGGGTCGCCCAATTCAAATCAGTGAAATCCACGCATATTTTGTGCTCACCTCCCACGTTTTTCACTAATACCACATTTGATAACTAGGTGGGGTACATGAACTCACAAACCCAACCCACACTTTTCAAGGACTCGATCTTCCTTTTGATAATATCATTTTTGTCTCTCAAAAATCTCTACTTTCTTTATTGGATCGGTTTTTTGGTATGATCCAGGCATAACTCATAAAAGATTATACTTGGGTCTATACCGGGCATGTCCTCAGGTTTTCAAGCAAACAAATCCACATTATTCTTCAAGAAATCAATGAGATTAACCTTTAATGGATAAGGTAGTTCATGATTGATTTTCACGGTTTGGTCATTCTCTATTTCCCCTATATGAACCACATCATATTCATTGTGGACTTCCATTGTAATATGTTCACCCGTACATAGTTTCTTAGTCTTGTTGGAATTATATTTGTTCTTTAATTGCTATTTCAAAGGTTGGGGTAACACATTCTTTATAGCGGCATTGTAACAACTATGTGCCCTATTGTGTACCCTCTCAATTTCTCTTACCCTGTCCACACTAGGGTACTTAATAAGTTGATGGTATATTGAAGGCACCGTTTTCATCTTGTGTATCCATGGGCGACCTAAAATTGCATTATAAGATGTGGGAGTGTTCAAAACGACGAAGTTTGTCAAAATTATAGCGCCTTCTACCAACACTGGTAGATGTATGGTCCCTACCGCCATAGTTACACTGCCATAAAATCCAACTAGTGGCAATTGTTATTGAGTGATCTCCTTAGTATCTATGTCCATGTCAAGTAAAGCAAATAGGTTGGATGAGTTACCATTGTCGACTAATATTCGACGTACTTCATAATGATCAATTTTCAAAGTGATCACTAAGGGGCCCTCAGGTCTCAGACTGTAGACCAAACGTCCTGTATCTCGAGCCTCTCAAGCATATCTTTTCCTGGAGTTGCTGGTATGGCCGGCCATGGTAGGTTGACCATTAATGGTGTGTATTATTCGCACATCCCCTAGTGGGGCAGGATATGCCATATTTGGTTCCCTACGAATTAGGTTGGTTGGCATTCTGACCCTTTTGTTAGAATTGTCCCTTTGACCCTCTTCTTAAGGACTTCTAGTCTTGTCAGTAATGTCTTTTAGGTACCTTTCTGAATGTAGGTGCTCTATATCCCACTTCAAGTGACGGAAATCTTGGGTCCAATGTCGCGTGTCTTTGTGGAACGCATAATACTTATTGGGGTTTCTAAGCGAAGCTTTCATGATGGGTGGCTAATTGACGTTGTTAAGACATTCCATTTGGTGCATTACTTCTGCCAATGTGACAAGTAAGTGCAGTCCTTGAAAGAGAAACAAGGCACGGCCCTAAGTCTACGTGGTAGGTTATGAGCTACGTGACCTAGATACAAAATTGCATATCTTGATAAAGTCACATGCAAACTAATTAAGTAGAAAGTTGGTCATTATAAGTGTTACATTATCAAGTCGCTAATGCAAAGGGATAGGCCGAGATCTCATCAGGATCTTACAACTTTACCATGTCTTGACATCTAGAACCTCGTTGTTCGATAACGGAGTACTCTGGTTGATTGAGTTGTATATTTTATCAAGCTTGTTGAGCTCAACTCATCGTTAAATCATCCTTGTGACTCTGCTAACCCCTAGCGGAGTACCTTCATTTGTTAGGTCGCATACCTGTTATTTATTTAATACCAAATAAATATAATATAAAATAAAATATATATTAATTTATAATTTAAATTTAATCTTGAATTAGAAAGATAGAATTAAATTTTTTAATTTAAATAAATTGATTAAATTGTTTGGGTAATATTTGTGATTTTATTTTCCGACTACGGCTAAGGCTATCCATGCTAATGATAAATCCGGCCGTTGATTATGTACTTTTTGTTTACTTTTGAATAGAAGTTAATTAATTGATTATGTACTGCAATAATGTGAGTTCTCTACTTGTATTTCAGTCATCTGTTGTCATAATTTGGCATCCTATGTACTCTTGGTTTCAGAGCACTTTTTAATCTATCACTTCGATCCATGGACTATTAAAATTAAAATTAATTTTCTCCAAACATGATGACTTTTATTTTCTGTTCATTAATCATAATCTAAATAGTAACACAATCAAAGGCTGGCTCTTGTATCGATATAGGGTTTGATCATGGACAGAGCAACATTCAAAGGAGAGGGACACGTGCGTTCTCAGATACAGATTTTTATTTTATCTATATTTATAAATATATATTTTTTATTTTATAAAAATAATTATTCTCCTACATTTATTATTTGAATAATTTTTTTATTATTATATTACGTAATTATTTATATTTTTATACATTTATCACTTTTATTTTATTATAATATAATATTTACTAATTAGACACTAATAAAGTGATAAATATTTAATATCTTTTCATAAATTTTAAAAAAATTACATCAAATAACACATAAAAATTGTATATAAAACAAGAATAACACTCAAATAATATTTGATAGGTTTAATAGGATAAAGTTTAACATTGAATAAGTTTAAATAACTCTAATTATATTTGAAGAACGTTCAATAGTACGTTAAATATGAAATGATGGTTTAAAATTTTTTTAATAATAAAAATATATAAATTATATATAAATAGTGTTATTTTTGTTGTTATAAGTTATAAAGGTGTAATTTTATTGTTTTCTTTTTATTTTACTAGTTTAGTTTTCGTAGCATTTTCTTAAAATATAATGTTTTATCTCACATACAATTTAACAATTTTGTGTTAAACACATATAATTATATAAATATTCATTGTTATGTATACCATTACATACTTGAATTTGTTTTACATATTTATTATAATCTATGTTGTTTAATTTCTTTTATTTTTTTTATCTATCTACGTTAACATTAAACTATGTTATTTAATCTTATTAAAACATAATTTTAATTTTGAATTTTTATTTTAATTAGATAAAAATAAACATTTGACATATAATACTTATAGTATAATATTCAAAAATATTAAAATTTATAAATTTTTGAAATATCAACCATGATTTTTTTTATTTTATAATAACTAAATTGAAAAATTAATAAATTTTACTATAATCGATAAGTGATATTTTATAAACATTTTTATATATAAATTTCTTTACATTTATATATTTTATTATTATAATAAACTAAATTTATATATTTTATATTTATTAGAAAAATATTGAAGATTTGTTTTTAATTTTCTTGGAATTTTTATGATTTTTATTTGATAAATGGATGTGCTTAGAAATATCTATCTATGTACTTAGCAGGCCTATGGATATACGTAGTACCAAATACTTGAAATGATGCCATTTTTAGACATTCTGAGATGCATAAAGGCCAACGATGTATCATTTCATCCAAGACCATGCGACATGTCGTTCGTTAGTAAAAACCCTCACCAATGTGTGCACATGCCTTATTCATCTCTTACTCTCAAAATGCAACAAGTGACACTCGTATATCTCTTTCGTGTATTATAAATCCTAATACAATTTAAAAACATATTAATTTTCTTAATAAAAATACAAAATAAAACCTTATAAAATAAGAAAAAAATAGTATCATAATTTTACCAAAATTAAGAGAAATAAAAAAAAATATAATTTTAAGATGAGGCAACAATTGAGAAGAAGATGATTAAAGGAGTTGAAGAATAAATCCTTATCTTTTATTATTTTTATGAATAATTTTACGAATTTATTGTTAATTATAAATAGCTAGTTTTATAAATATTTGTGAGTGATTTCAAAATTCTATACATTATTTGCAATATTTCATAAGATCTATAATATTTTATTCAACTATTCTTTTTTATTATGTTTTAATTCTCAATTTTAATTATTATATGAATTTATTTGATTATTTATGTGTACAATTAAATAATCAAATAAATTCATCGTTAATTAATTTAGTTAATTAAATACGTAATTGCTTAATCAATTTAAATAATTAGTAATAAATTGCTTACAATAAGAATTAATACTTAAAAATAATTAAATTAAGCTTATGTGTTTAACCTTTATCCAATTTGCTTATTTAAAAATCAATGTTTTTTTGATAAATTAAAGTTAAAGAGTTTATTCTAGGTTATCTATTTAAAAGAGTTTGGATTAAGAGCTTGTTTAATTTAACGAATATGTAAGATGATGTGAAGATTTTCGCATTTGTAAATTAATGTAAGTTTATATAATCAAATAATAAGAGAATATAATATACTTTTCTTGATTAAAATACGTGCTAATAGTGAAAAATGATTAAGAAATCGTCCTTTTATTTGGATATTTATCATAATATTTATATTTTATTTTTATCTTTATTAATCTTTAATTATTAGATTTAGTTTTCAGTTTGTATAACCAAAATCCCATTTTTTTAATAAATAGTTGTTAGTTTTCAAAATCTTTTGTGAGAAAGACTTTTACTTGTTATATAATAATTTACCACATCTTAAGCAATTTAAAGTAAGATTTAAATTAACTATTTATTTAACAATATATTAAAAAGAAAAAATAAAAAAAGTTGATTGAAAAATAAAAAAATTCTTTACTTTTCATTATTATTTTGATTTATTTATATTTGTGTATGTTTTATTTTTACTTAATTTATTTCTAATCTTTATATGCTTTTCAAAGTCATATTAAATCAACTCATGTTATAATCCGAAATCAAATTCACACGTTTCAAATTTTATTGAACAAACAATTCAGAAAGATCTTCCAAGTTCTAGTGAATTATCTAACGATTGAATAATTCTATCCATGTAGAAATAACTTTTCAATAATCTCAATCAAACTCTCAGAGAAATGGCATCACCAGCTTTAAATCAACAACCATTATACATTAAATACGATGACAACGATGATGTTATCTCTTAGCTACTTTTCAAGGTCTAGTTGGTAAAGGATCGAGACAGATATCTAAAGAAATTTCATGTGGTATGTTCCAGCATGAAACCTACGAAACTACTGAAGAAAAAGTAAAACTTAGAGCATTCCCATTCTCTTTAGCAAATACTGCTAAATAGTGATTACACTACTTATCATTAAGGAATATAAGTAGTTGGAATGAGATAAAACAACTCTTCTTAGAAAAATAGTTTTCAACTTATAGGGACACTATAATCATAAAAGAAATTTGTGGTGTTTAACACTACAATAGGGATAATTTATATGAGTATTGGGAGCGGTTCAAGAAATTATGTGCAAGTTGCCCTCATCTAAATGAGTAGCTCTTAATCCAATACTTTTATAAAAGATTACATGGACAGAAGCATGATGGATGCAACAAGTGGTAGAACTTTGGTTAATAAGACTCCTGAAATGGCAAGGAATTTGATTGCCACTATAGATGCAAATGCTCAACAGTTTGGCACTCGATTTAACCTATCATAAAAGCTCAATGAAGTGGGAGTTGCTAAAAATATTGAACAAAAATTGAGCACCATCATTTCACTTGTGCAACAATTAGCAATCAGACAAGTTCAAGCAAATGGAATTTGCATTAACATTGGACACCCTAATAGACATGTGTCCTACTATTCAATATCCAAATATTGAGCAAGAAAATGCTATGGGAGGAAACCAAGGACTACAAAAGCAAAAATATGATCCCTACTTTGAAACCTACAATCATGATTGGAAGGATTATCCTAACTTTAGCTATTTTGAAGGTAATTAAGTAGCTATCCCTAGTAACCACTATGTTTTCCTTTTCCAAGAGTTCAACAACCTTATCAAGTGAGAAAACAAAATTCTCATTCACCACAAGGTAAATATTTATAGGATTTAATAAATACAATAGCATCCAACACTACTTAGTTCCATCAAGATACTATTAAGTTCCATCAATAATCACTCAGGTTTTAACAAGATACAAAATATTCTATCAAGAACCTTGAAAATGGATTCAGTTAGTTAGCTATTACTGTTAGGAGACTAAAGGAACAAGGATCCGGTAAACTTCTCTCTCAACTAATGGTCTACCCTAAAAAAAATACCAATGCTATATCATTGAGAAGCATTAAGAATCTTGAAGAAATTCACAAGAAACAAACAAAGAAAATGAGATTAAGAATGAGCTAATTCAAGAAAAAACAAGCAACTTTGAAAATGTAGAAAACAAGACAATCGATAACAAGGAAGCAAAAAAACCATGTAAGGTACGATCTAAAGTTTCAATTTCTACTTATGAACCTCCTATCTCTTTTCCAAGAAGGCTTACAAAAATCAAGAAGGAACTACATGAGTAAGAAGTCTTTGACACTTTTTGGAAAGTACAAGTTAATGTTCCATTTTGGATGCCATCAAGCAAGTGTCATACTATGTCAAATTTCTAAAAGAATTGTGCACTAATAAGAGGAAGCTCAAGTAATGAACACGAGAGAAAACGTGTAGGCAATCTTACAATGGAAACTTCCATAAAAATGCAAGGATCTAGATAGTTTTACCATACCATGTATTATAGGTAACACTAAATTTAAAATGGTTATAATAGATCTAGGAGCTTCGATTAATGTTATGCCTTACTTAGTTTATGTTACTTTAAATATTGGCCCCCTTAAAGAAACCAAAGAAACCTGGGTATATCTTCTCGATCAATCTTTATGTGTTTTATATGAAAGATGACTCAACTATTAAGGCCATATCCTTTCTTTTGGGTAGACCATTCATGAGAACCATCCAAACAAAGATACATGTGTACATCGAAACTTTAACTATAGAGTTTGACGAAGAGGTTATTCAATTCAATATCTTTAAAATTGAAGGCATAAGGTATCCTAGTGATTGTAATTCTTGTTTTTCTATTAATATACTTGACTCTTTAGTGAAGGAAGTGATTGATGCCGAAAGTACAAACCTATTGGAAGTTTTCGTAAGAGACAACATGAAAACCAAAAATTTAAATGATGAAGAAAAGTATATTGACATAGTAAAGGAATTTAAGGATACTTTTGCCTCTCTTGGCTCCTCTCCAGATATAAACCTAAGGTAAATCTTTCCTATATTTATCTTCATGTGTCCAATGAGAAACTTTTGCTTTCTATTTTGCAAGTTCTCATCTTGGAGCTCAAAGATCTCCCATAACATCTTAAATATGTATATAAAGACACTTTTTGTGATTATTTCATCTAAGCTTTTATTTATTCAAGATGAATGCTTAATTCATGTTTTGAGAAAATACAAATCAATAATTGGATGGACAATTGTTGACATTAAGGGAACTAATGCCTCTATGTACATGCATCGAATATTACTTGAAGATGATACAAAACCAACAAGGGAATTGCAAATGTGATTGAATCCGCAAATGATGTAAGTGGTTAAGAAAGAAGTTTTCAAGATATTGAAAATTGGTGTAATTTTTCCAATAGTATAAAACAAGTGGGTTAGCCCAGTCCAAGTGGTTCTAAAGAAGTCAGGGGTTACAGTGGTAAAGAATGAGAATAATGTTTTCATTCTTACCCAACTTCAAACCAGGTAGTGAATTTACATTCATTTTTGAAAGCTCAACTCAAGGACTTTCAAAGATCATTTTCCTTTAACATTTATTGATCAATTACTTGAGCGCTTAGAAGGCTACACTCACATTTTTTCTTGATGATTTTTCAGGTTATAATCAGATTGTCATTGCATCGGAAGATCAATAGTAGACAACATTTACTTGCACATTTAGAACCTTCACTTATAAATGCATGCACTTAACCTTTGTAATGCTCCCTTCATCTTTCAAAGATGTATGATAAGTATATTTTTAGATTATATAGAGAGAATTATTGAAGTGTTTATGGATGATTTTATAGTATATGGAGATTCATTTGATAATTGCCTCAATAACCTTACATTAATTCTGGAGAGATGCATAGAAATTAACCTTGTACTTAATTGAAAAAAAATGTCATTTTATGGTAGATCAAGGTATAGTTTTAGAGCATGTAATATCATCTAAGGGAATAAAAGTTGATAAATTTAAAATAGATCTTATTCGTTCCTTACCACCTCCCACTTGTGTGAGGGAGGTTCATTCTTTTCTTGGTTATGCATGTATCTATAGAAGATTTATATAGGATTTCTCAAAAATAGTAAAGCCTTTATGCCAGTTACTCTAAAAAGATGTAGTATTTGTTTTTAATGAAGAGTGCCACACAACATTTAACAAATGGGAATTTTTTTAATCATAATACTTATCATTAAGCCATATGACAAGAGTCTACCATTTGAGCTTATGTGTGATGTAAGTGACTATGCAGTTGGAGCTGTTTTGGAAAAAAGTTGGCAAGCTACCAATTGCAATATATTATGCATCACAGATTTTAAACGATGCCCAACTCAATTACTCCACAATAGAGAAAGAGCTTTCAACTGTGATTTTTTGCTTTAGAAAAATTTCAATCTTATATAATTGGAACTAAAGTAACATTTTCTCTGATCATGCATCTCTTAAGTACATACTCACGAAGAAAAATGCCAAAACAAGGCTAATGAGGGGAATTCTTCTTCTATAAGAATTTGACCTTGAAATCGAAGACAAAAAAAGAAAGAAAGTGAAAATGTAGTAGTAGATCACCTCAGTAGATTTATTCAAGAAGAGGAATCACTTCTAATAAGAGAGGACTTTCTATATGAGAACCCACAACACTTATCACAAGCTAGCAAATTCAAACTCAATAAGGTTTCTAAACAATATGTATAGGATGGACCTTACCTTTGGAAATATTGCTTAGACCAATTGATAGAAAGATGCATACTTGACACTAAGTTTACTTCTATGCTAACCGTTTGTCACTCTTACGCTTGTGGAGGACATTTTGGATAAAACAAACGCTCTCAAAGTCTTAGATAATGGATTTTATTGGCCAACATTATTCAAAGATGACTTCACCTTTTACAAAACATAGTACCGTCATTGACGAACATATGATCCTAGGAATCAAATGCCACAAACTCCAATTATTATTGTTGAAATCTTTGATGTTGTTACCCCTTATCATCTATAGACAAGTGGACAAGTAAAGTGTCCAATAGAGAGATCAAGTCCATCCTTGAAAAGAAAATCAAACCCAATAGAAAAGATTGAAACTTGAAACTGATGATGCATTGTAGGCATATAGAACTACATGTAGAATGACAATTGGGATTTTTCCATTCCAATTGGTGTATAGAAAACCTTATCATCTATAAGTTGAGTTAGAGGACCAAGAATTTTGGCCAATGAAACAATGTAACATGGACTTAGATGAAGCCGAAAAAACAAAAAATTACAAATGAATGAGCTAGAAGAAATTAGAATTGATGCCTATGAAAGCTCAAAAGTTTACAAAGATTAAAAAATGGCATTTTATGACACAGATTGAAATTGTACTACGAACCTTTTGTACCCATCAATATAGAGGAGATGACTCTATATAAACCAATAGATTTGGATGATTAAAGAAACATCAGAGGCACCATCGAGCTAGCAACGTTAAACCAAGTGCTTCTCTTTTTACTTCTTTCTTACATTACGTATATACAAGTGCTTACATTGAGGACAATGTAAGAATTAAGTTTGTGAGAGTGCTAACACATCACTATATTTTTTTCTTTATTAGTTTAGCATGTTTTAGGATTAGTATGCTCTAAATAGCATAATTTTTTTTCGTTTTTAGTATTTGTTTATTGCATTCTTATGATAGCTTAGATTAACACAAGGGCTTAGAATTAATCCATGTTCTTTTTTGTTTTATGACATATGTGATGAAATTAGCTAAAGAATGGTAGGTCAACAAGGATAATGAATGTTGATATAGTCTTAACATCGTTTCTAAGTAAAAACAATTCTATGATAATTTTGCTCAAAACTTACCTACACAGACTAATTAAAATTAGTGATAGAATAATCTATGTGCATGAATTTGTGAAAAATATTATGAATCCCTTGAAAATTTGCTATTCTTTTAATGAATAAGAATATGTTGGAAGAAATTTTCTTTATATTTATCAAGGTGAATGTTAAATATATTTCTTGAAAAATGATTAAAGCAATAGGATTAACTTCTTTGTCTAAATTGTCCTACCCTTAATATTGTCATTTTTTTAAGAACTATCCTTTTAAAGAGCCAATTTGAGCCGACATGAGTTAATTGTTTGTATCCACTTCCTACCCTTTGAACCAAATACATTGATCATAACATATAATTCAAGAATAAGTAGAGTTACGTAAAAAGATAATTAATTCTATGAAAATATTAGAATAAGATTTAAGAGTGTTAATTGTACTATAATTGATTAAATGTCCAACATATAGAAATAACCTCTGATATAATATGTTCCAAAAATAAGAGAAAAAATATAACTAATAATAATAATAATAAAGGGACAAGATGAAAAAAATTATAAAAGGGTTGTGTATTATTAAAAAAAAAGTGACAAATAAAATAAAAGAAACCAATAATAATGTTTGGTCTAAAATAATGAAATTTGACTCTATTTTATTGGCCTAATTTATTTTATGATAGTATTATTTAGGAGTCATGAACTTTATTTTTCTTTTTTTCTTTTATTTGATTAAACCAAACAACTTAGCTATATTATAACAAAATTAAAGTCCTTTTGATTTTGATGAATATTTTTGGTGAGTGGATATATAATCTTTAAGGAAAAACCTATGATATCCAATTTAGCTATAAAAAGATAAAAAGAAGAGTGATATTTTAGAGAAAAAAATTAATATTTCAATATGTTTATTTTAAGTGATTTAACTATTATTAATTGATATTATATCACACACTTTGAACATGTTTATTATACAGTAGCCGTAGCAAAGGAATGATTAAATATAATATTTAATATCTATTAGATTTTAAAAATATAATATTGTTAACCTTTTGAGATAAAATGCCACAAAATTTATTCTTTTAATTATGGGAAAATTAGTAAAAAGTAAATGGTGTGAGTTTTATAAATGATATTTTATATACAATTTTATATATTAATTCATTTATATATATATATATTGTTATTATAATAAACTAAAAATATTTATTTTATATTTATCAAGAAAATATTAATTTTTATATTTTTTGATATTTTTATTAGATGTACTTAACAGACCTGCAGATATACTTAGCACCAAATACGACATGTTGTTTCGTCGGCACCTAACCAATTTATGCACCTGCATTGTTTACCTTTTAATCCCAGAATTCGACACGTGGCATCCACGTATCCCTTTTCATGTATACTTCATATATTATCAGTCCAATACAACCCAAAAACAGTTATATTTTTTCAATATAAATACAAAATAACATCTTATAAACAGAATTGTACAAAAATTAAAAAAAAAATTGAAAAAATATAAAACTTATAACTTTAAGTTGGAGGGAACAATTGAAAAGAGGAGGATTCAACAAGCAATTACAAGAATTGAAGAGCGAATAAAAGAAAAAAATCTTAAAAAATTTCCCTTTCTTTTATTGTTTCCACAAATAATTTTATAAATTTATTTTTTATTATGAATAATTAATTTTATAATTGATTATAAATGGTTTCAAGCCTTAGATATGAATCATAATATTTAATAAAATTTGTAATATTTTACTTAACTATTCTTTTTTATTAGGTATTAATTCTTAGTTTTAATTGTTAGGTGAATTTATTTGATTATTTAAATATACAATTAAATAATCAAATTAATTTAAATTTAATTAATTGAATACATAATCGTTTAATTAATTTAAATAATTAATAATAATTAATTACAATGAAAATTAATACTTAAAATAATTAAACTAAATTGATGTATTTAACCTTGATCCAATTTATTTATTTAAAAATTATTATTTATGATATATTAAATTTATATAGCCTATTTTAAGTTACCTTTAAATATAGTTTGAATTAAAAACTTGTTTAATTTAACAATTATTTAAGAAGTGAAGATTTTTACATTTGTAAATTTCTCTGACTTGGTATGATTAAATAATAGGATAATATGATATGCTTTTATTGATTTACAATACATAGAATCATTTTTTTATTTGAATCTTCATCTTCATCTTTATATTTTGTTTTTATCTTTATTAAAATTTAATTAGATTTAATTTTCAGTTTACAAAACTAAAACCCTTATTTTAAAAAAATTAGAATTAGTTTCCAAAATCCTCTATAAGGAAATACCTTTACTTACTATATACTAATTTACATATTAAGTAATTTAAAGTAAGATTTAAATTTACTATTCATTTAAAACACATCAATACTCGTTCAAGTGGTTTCAAAATTATTAGTATTTTCTATTAGTTATCAATTATCGCATGGTGACCTATCTAAACATTAAACTTAGCTAGGTCTCTAGGTTTGATGCATTTTTGAGTCATTTTAAATAGTAAATTAAAAATTAAACAATAAAATAATAAAATAATAAAATAATATGATATATTATTAAATTAACCAGCAAATCACATCGTAACAATTACCATACATGCACCTAACCCCATATATGCACATGATATTATGAATTAGTGATCAACGGATAGTCAAGCATCAGCTGCACACCATTCTCGTAAAGTTGGTGTTTCAACTCCAACATTCTTCATGTCGTATATATTGGCTGGTTCAAACAATTAAAGCCGTTTCCAGTTAGTCAACAATAATTCATCAAGACAAATACAAGCAGGATCGGATGAATATTTGCGTGCAAATTAAACATATCTGACAAGATCGGGGTGGATGGATATGTGGATCACTCCAAAACAATTTATTTTTAATATTATAATTTTAAATTAAAAAAATAACCAAAATTTAAATATCATAATATTCATAAATAATTTTAATATTTTCTCATAGAAAACAATATTATTTTCTTAAATTTTTTTGAATATTTAACCCAAAAATATTTTTTTAAATTTATTTGTAAATAAAACTAAATACCATGTTCTTTATTGTATCAATATTATACTTTATTAATAGTGTTTTAAATTAATTAGGGCAACAATACAGAGGTCGACGTCGACAAATGAGTGTTGAAAGTATCTTTTATATACATATACATATACATATATATAGTTCATAGAAATTGCCTAAGATGTGAACTAAGATTTTTTATATCAAATCAAATAAAGGTGTAAATCAAGCTCAAGTTAACAATATTTCATGTTTTCTAAGGTTTATATGAGTATATTTATATCCAGATGGAAAAAAGTAGAATAAAAATCGAATGTATCCTTTCTATAAATTTAAAGAGGGATATATGTTCAACACCAACATCTTATTCCTTTATTTATTATTATTTTTATTTTGTCTCTTAATCTAAGCACGATATTCATTTTTGCCTAGCAAAACAAAAACCATTAAAAAAAAGATTAGATCATCGATGTCCAACTATATGCTAATCAAACCAACATTCTAATCCATCTAAAAGTATATAATGCACCAATCTCCATATCCGATCCATATAATCCACGTATCAAACCAGATCTTTTTAACTCTTTCGATCCAATCAACTGTCATCCCTAGACAAGCATAACATGTGGCCAAACCCCCCATCTCATGCAAGTTTTTCTCTCAACTTTGGGAAGGTACTCATACTAAAGCAGCCAAATTGAGAAATGTGAAGGGTGTTAAAGATACTTTTAAGGAACGTTCACAAAGTCATTTTTTAATCTTAAGGAATATGGTCTGAAATTAGAAAACTGAAGATTGTAGCATTTTATTTTTACCCAGAATAACATTAGATACGTAATGTGCAATTATTCAAACAGGTAATAAAGATGATATTCAACAACAGAGGCAGCATAAAACATGCTACTTTACAATATCGAGATGAATATTCATTCTGACTATATAATTAGCAGACAACTATTTCAGCCTTATCAGCAATGGTAAAAAACTATTAATTTGGACCTCAAATTTTGTAATTGAAAGATTAAAGAATAAGAGTTGAACAAAGGCACTGCTTTCATATGCCTGGTTTTTAAAAAGGGGAGTGAATGCAAGTGTACTATAATTATTGCAAAAATGATAATAAGGTATAATATTTATTTTTATGGCAATTTGATCCTATTATATTATTAAAAAGTGCCAACATTATGACAAATAATATATTTTTATGTTTTATTTTTATTTAATTTTTTCAACTTCATTTAATTAATTTAAAACAATCTTAGTTCAAAAAATTAAAAAATTAAAAAATAAAATTTGTTATTGTGCCATCAATTTTTGATGAGACATGATTAAATTGTCACCAACAAATGATAATTGCCATTTTTGCAATTGCTGACCAATAAACTTAAAAAGTTGAGTAATGCAACAAAACAAATAAGATGTTCTAACTGTTGAATATTGGCTCTAAAAGTAACAAATTAGTGGTCTAATTTGTGGCATGATTTAAGGAAATTAGAGGCCTAATTTAAGGCTTAAATTATGGTACAATTTAAGAAAATAGAGTTTTGCTTCATCTATAAATAGGGAAGAGTTCATGCATTGAAGAACAAGGCAAAAATCAGAAAAATCAAATAGAGCATAAGCAAACTCAAAGAGAGAAAATACTTGTGAGTTTGAGAGTTTTCTATAAGTTTGTGGAAACACTTGAGAGATATTATTATTGAAAAAATCTGTATCTGTATTCTTTATATTTCCTACTCAGTTCAAATAATATCTGCTGCCTCCCGTGTACCTAGGCGAATTGCCGAACCACGTAAATTCTGTGTGTTCATTTTATCGCTTTGATATATTCACATACTGCTATTTATTGCTTCCGTCCACAACAAATTGGTATCAGAGCCAAATATAGCAGTATTATATATCAAATCGAAGCTCTCGACGAGACGAACACAACGGTGAAAGAGTCGCTCAAATCGGAAGTCAGAATCACCATCAGAAGCTGTCGGAGTGTTGGTGCCAACACTGAGTCAACTCACCGAGTTGGATCGAGTCAACTCAGTCATTAGTGATATTTGGACCAAGTTGGTCCGTTTTTCATCCGTTTTCAACAGAGTTGGATATATTCTTAGCTAATTGGACCATTCTGGATTCAACTACGGACTACGTTTTTTCAAATAAGGTATAAAATTTGGAAAAAACACTGTTTTAAGTTATAAGTACAAAATTTCTGTTATCTGCTTGTAATTATGGCTGATAAAAGAGAGATCGAAGAAGGTGAACAAGTTGACCATAAAATTTATGGCAAGCCAAGTTGTTCTACTCGAAGAACTATGTTGTCCAACGCAAAGTTTGAGGTGGAGAAATTCGACGGCACCAATAACTTTGGCATGTGGCAATGTGAGGTATTAGATCTATTGTTTCGAAAATGATCGAATATAGCCTTAGAGTCCAGGCCAGGAGATTATTCAAATGAAGATTGGAATTATGTAAACCGACAAGCTTGTGGCACAATTCGACTGTGCTTAGAAAAAGATCAGAAGTACTTTGTCATGAAAGAGAATGTAGCCGCAGTTCTCTAGAAGAAACTAGAGGACAAGTACATGACAAAAAGTATTGAGAACAGACTCTACTTGAAGAAGAAACTTTTCCGTTTCCAATACAAGAAAGGTACCCCTATGATTGAGCACTTAGATAATTTCAATAAAATTTTAGCCGATCTGCAAAATTTAGATGTTGAAATTATCGATGAAGATAAAGCTTTGTTGTTGCTGAATTCATTACCTTAGAGCTATGAACATTTAACCACAATCTTGTTATATGGAAAGGATGAGGTTAAGTTCGTAGATGTTTCAAATGCTTTGGTAAATAACGAGTACCGGAAGAAGGATCAACATGATCACAGAGACTCAATATCAGAAGCATTGACGGCATCTAGAGGTAGGACTAACAACAAAAAATCTAGCGGATCAAATAATAGGGGACAATCCAAATCAAAGTCTAGAGGAGAGTCATCCAGAAGACGTCCTGCGAAGGATGAGTGTGCCTATTGTCACCAGAAAGGGCACTGGAAAGATTGTCCAAACAAGGACAAGTCAAATGCAAATGTTGCACAGAAGACCGATGAAGATGAAGAATCAACCTTTTCAGTTTCATCATCAAAAACCTCCTCAGATAAGTGGATCCTTGATTCTGGATGTTCTTATCATATGTGTCCAAACAGACATTGGTTTTCGAGTTTTGAAGAGCTCGATGGAGGAGTTGTGCTTATGGACAACGACAATGCTTGTCAGACAAAAGGGATCGGAACACTACGACTAAAGATGCACGATGGTACAATCAGATGACTTACAAATGTAAGGTATATTCCTGACCTAGAGAAAAACCTTATTTCTTTAGGTGTTCTACATTCTGATGGTTACAAAGTAACATTGGAAAATGGAGCCTTGAAAGTTGTACGAGATGCATTTGTAGCGATGAAGGGTACTCGAAAGGCGAACTTGTATTTCCTAGATGGGAGTACAATTACAGGAAGAGCAGCTGTCTCAAGCAGTTCTGAAGAAAAGACAAATGATTCTTCCCGCCTGTGGCACATGCGCTTAGGGCATGTCGGTGAAAAGGCTTTGCAAGGCTTAATGAAGCAAGGTCTTTTGAAAGGTGTCAAGACTGGAAAGTTTGATTTCTGCGAGCATTGTGTAATGGGAAAACAAACAAGAGTCAAGTTCGGCACTGCCATTCATCGTACTAAAGGATTTCTTGATTATATTCACACGGATGTCTGGGGACCTTCAAAGAATGCTTCACTTGGAGGTAAACGCTGGTTTGTGACTTTTATTGATGATTTCTCTAGATATGTCTGGATATACACTATGAGTCACAAAGATAAAGTTCTGGATATCTTTCTTAAATGGAAGAAAACGATCGAGACTCAGACAGGTAGGAAAATTAAAAGGCTCAGATCTGATAATGGTGGCGAGTATAAATCAGATCCCTTCTTTAAAGTTTGTCAAGATAAAGGGATAATCAGAAATTTTTCAGTTCCTCGTACACCACAGCAGAATGGAGTTGCAGAACGAATGAATCGTACTTTGGTTGAGAAAGTTCGATGTATGCTATCTCAATCCAAATTAAGCAAGGCATTTTGGGCTGAGGCTTTGTCATATGCAACTCATATAGTCATCAGACTTCCTGCGACTGCATTAGATGGGAAAACTCCTAAAGAGGTATGGTCTGGACAACCTGCTACTAATTATGATTCATTGTGAATATTTAGATGTCCAGCATATTTTCATATTAGTGAATCCAAACTGGATCCTAGAGCAAAAAAAGCTGTTTTCTTGGGCTTTAAGGAAGGAGTTAAAGGATTTCGACTTTGGTGTGGTGAATCCAAGAAGATCGTCTTAAGCCGAGATGTTACATTCGACGAGTCTGTTATGCTGAGACAGACAAATTCAGAGAAAGAGAATAAAAGTCCAAATACTCTTTCTAAGGTGATGCTTGAGACTCCGGAAGATCCAGAAAAGATTGCACCGACTACCGATCGTGGTGAAGATGAAATTGATGATCAAGAAGAGATCTCAGTTGAGGTGGAGGCTTTCTCACCATCACCACCTATCAATCAACAGCCAAAATCTATTGCCACTACTCGACCGAGAAGGGAGATTAGGAAGCCTACCAGATACACAAACATGGTAGCATTCGCACTTCTAGTAATTGATGATGATGTCCCATGCACTTACAGAGAAGCTGTGCAGAGAGTTGATAGTATGAAGTGGAAGATGACAATGGATGAAGAGATGAAGTCTTTACACCAGAATCAGACTTGGCAGTTGGTTCAACTTTCCAAAGGAAAGAAAACTATTGGCTGCAAATGGGTCTTTGCCAAGAAGGAAGGTGTTCCTGGTAAAGACAACATCAGATACAAAGCCAGACTGGTAGCAAAAGGCTATGCTCAGAAAGAAGGAATAGACTACAATGAGGTATTCTCACCTGTTGTTAAGCATTCATCTATTCGGATACTATTGGCTTTGGTAGCACAGTTTGATCTCGAGTTAGCTCAACTCGATGTCAAAATAGCTTTTCTCCATGGTACTTTGAACAAAGAAATCTACATGTCTTAACCGGATGGCTTCAAATTTTCAGGACGAAAGAATTGGGCTTGCAAGTTGAGTAAGTCAATTTACGGTTTGAAGCAATCACCGCGACAATGGTACAAACGCTTTGATAGCTTCATTAGAGAGCAGAAGTACACACGCAGTCAGTTTGATCACTGTGTATACTTTCGAAAACTCCAAGACGGTACCTTCATTTATTTGCTCTTATATATTGATGATATGTTGATTGCATCTAAGAGCAAGGTGGAGATCGACAGATTGAAGGCTCTGTTGAGTTCAGAATTTGAAATGAAAGATCTTGGAGAAGCTAAGAAAATTCTTGGGATAGAAATCACAAGAGATAGAGTTGCAAGCACAGTCTATCTGACACAGACTCAGTATCTGAAGAAAGTACTACAAAGGTTTGACATTGATGAAAAAACTAAACCAGTAAGTACACCGCTTGCTCCTCACTTTCAGTTGAATGCATTGATGTCACCTAGCACCACCGATGAGAAGAAGCATATGGAACACGCAAATGTTATTGGTGCCTTGATGTATGCAATGGTTTGCACCAGACCTGACATTTCCCAAGCTGTTAGTATGGTGATTCGGTACATGCATAATCCCGGTAAAGGACACTGGCAAGCAATGAAGTGGATTCTACGGTACATCTATGGTACTGTGGATATTGGTTTGAAGTTTGAAAGAGACAAGACTGAAGGCAAACACCTAGTTAGATATGTGGATTCTGACTATGTTGAAGATCTGGATAAGCATCGATCTACAACTGCTTATGTGTTTACAATGGCAGGAGGACCAGTTTGTTGGAGATCAACATTGCAGTCAACTGTAGCTTTGTCTACTACAGAGGCAGAGTATATGATTGTAACAGAAGCATTCAAAGAAGCTATATGGCTTCTCGGGTTGACTAAGGATTTAGGTATTGTTCAGAAGAACGTGAAGGTTTTCTGCGACAGCCAGAGTGCCATTTGTTTGGCAAAGAACCAAGTTCATCATGGTCGCACCAAGCACATCGATGTTCGATTTCATTTTGTTCGAGAAATCGTCGATAAAGGGAATGTTATACTCCAGAAAGTCGGAACTACAAATAACCCTGCAGATATGCTTACAAAGGTGGTTACAGGGATCAAGTTTCAACACTGCTTGAACTTGATCAACATCTCTCGAGCTTAGAGCGCCTAGGGCGCATTTGGAGGCAGCGTTATAAACTTTTTCGCCAAGGTGGAGATTGTTGAATATTGGCTCTAAAAGTAACAAATTAGTGGCCTAATTTGTGGCATGATTTAAGAAAATTAGTGACATGATTTAAGAAAATTAGTGGCCTAATTTAAGGCTTAAATTATGACACAATTTAGGAAAAGGGAGTCTTGCTTCATCTATAAATAGGAAAGAGTTCATGCATTGAAGAACAAGACAAAAATAAAAAAAATCAAAGAGAGCATAAGCAAACTCAAAGAGAGAAAATACTTGTGAGTTTGAGAGTTTTCTATAAGTTTGGGGAAACACTTAAGAGATATTATTATTGAGGAAATCTTTATCTGTATTCTGTATATTTCTTTCTCAGTTCAAATAATATCTGCTGCCTCCCGTGAACCTAGGCGAATTGCCGAACTATGTAAATTTTGTGTGTTCATTTTATCGCTTTGATATATTCACATACTGCTATTTATTGCTTCCGCCCACAACACTAACATTATTGGAAGTTACAGGAATTGCATACCAGAATGAACCTCAGGTGTGGCAGCGGCTGTGGCATCAACAATAACAGTAACGGATTTGTAATCCAGTGCCACAGCATCAAATACAGTCTGTCTGATGCAATTTGGGGTTTGAATACCTTAAGATATACAAGGGAAACAAATTAGAAGTGGAGTGCAATACACAATCTCACCAAGGGCAACCAAAAAATAATGAAAAAAACAAAGGGATTTCCTAAAATTAAATATCTGACATACCAGTGATGACCAAATCATGAATCCCAGAACTCTGAAGAAATGAATGGAGGTGTGTAGCAAAGAAAGCACTAAAACGGGTCTTTACCAATTTGTAGTCACCTTCTTCAATCACCAGCCCATCAATGAGCTCTGCACCAACACTTTCCTTAACTGTTGGACCCAATTTACCCGCAGCATACAAGTGCCGCCGAAACAGCTCAACATCTCTTGCTTGTGGGTCATGCTCACGAACAACCTGAGAATAATTTTAAGCTTATAGTTGTAACAAATTTGAGCTTCTATGCCCTGCTGTAATTTTAACTTCAAATACGTAGATAGTTGAAATTAGAAGTGACAAAATCGAAGAGGGAAAAAAAAGACTTGGGTACCCAAATTACGAGACAGTCCCGATGCCTAGCTGTTTGAACGGCGTTGATTACATTTGGAATTATGGCTTTGCCTCCATTAACTCGCAGTAGACCGTCGTCATGAATAAAATCCTTCTACAGAATCAGAAGCACATGGGGTAATCAGTATTTTATATTAAGGGAGAACTGAGGGAGGGAGAGGAGAGGAGAGAGACCTGCATGTCAATGACTAGGAGAGCTGTGTGCTTCCATTTCCCATCCATATCTCCTCCCAACGTTGCCTTTCAGTTGCTGAATTGCTGCGGTGCCGACACAACGGATTATGAATAGAAGGCCCATGCTTGGATCAAGACAAAGAAAAGGAAGCCCATAGGGCCAATATTCTCTTTTTTTTTCTTCTCTTTCTTTTTGATTGAAAATATCCTCGAGTAATTACATCGTTATAAACGAAACAATCCAAAGCATTACATCCGAAAACAAGGATGAAACACGTATAGGAGTCTATTTCCTTTTCAAATTAGCCTTTAAATTCTTTCTTTCTTTCTTTCTTTCTTTCTTTCTTTTTTGTTAATAACATTGACTACACATTTAAAATTATAACTCCTTTAAAATTATAACTCTAACCTCAAAAAATTTACATATTTAAGTAAAATATATACAGTTAAGTCATAATTTTATTACAATATTTACTTATTTTTAAGTAATGTGATAAAATTCACTTAATTTTTTTAAAAAATACTTTAATTATTTTACATTTAAGTAATACACTAAATTATGCTACATGAGAATAGAGAACAAAATTTATATCCTTACTCAAGTATTTAGAGTAAATTTAGTTCACACTATTGAATATGTTAAATAATTTTATATTTTATTTAAATATAACAAATTGTATTGTATTTAATATGTACATTGTTTGATGACAATTATTAGAACAAAATAACCTTTTTGTGAAGACCATTACTTAGAAATAACCTGAGAATATTTATGTTGTATTACAAAAAACCAAAGACAAACATGAATAAACATATCTGAATTCATAATCATTAATTAATTTTGTAATTAAGTAATTAATCTTCTAAATTTACACATTTTTCTTTGATAATCTTTAGTTTTCTCTTTACTCTCTCTAACGATGAGATATTAAATAAAGATTAGAATATAACACACGTATAATCTGAAGATCATAATCACTATATATATTGTTAATAATTGTATTCTTATTTTAGTCCATCATTAAAATAGATGTTAGCCTTCGGCTTCTACATATTAACGGTCCATACTCTATTAGATACATGAAAGCCTAAATTACTTAAACCTTAGTAGATCACTTTTAAATGTGTTTAACCTTATATGACAGTTTACAACACATAATTATTTACATATAAACCCAATGGTGGATTAAGGATTCAACAATCTCCTACTTTGACTGTATGTATAACCTTATAATTATGCATTGCAAAAATAACTGTATGAGTTTAACTTTGATGTCATTATGAAATGTATTTGAATCCAATTTGATCCATTAATTATATCAATATAGGATCAAATTAGCCTTCATTATATCTATCGTAACTCAACCTTTCAATGATCACTTATGTCAATACAACTAAATGACATAGACCATGATGTGGATATGTAGTTGTTAAAAATTGATGTTGAAAACGCCAAAGCCAAAGGCCAAAGGCCTAAAAGCCATGCCAAATAAAACAAGTTCTCTCAAAATTGTATTGTTTCTTTCATATTTTCATTACAATTTTTTAGCTAGATATAAGGAGATTTACTCTTTGAATTAAACATTCCTTGATTTACTCCTTCAATTAAACATTCCTTGATTTACTCCTTCAATTAAACATTTCTTGTTTTACTCCTTGAATTAAGGATTCCTTGTTTTACTCCTTTAATTAAGGATTCCTTGTTTTACTCCTTGAATTAAGGATTTCTTGTTTTACTCATTGAATTACTCCTTAAATTAAGAAGTTAGCACTTCTTAATTTACTCCTTAAATTACTCATTAAATTACTCATTGGAGATAAAATTAAGAAGTAATTTAATGAGTAACTTAAGGAGTAAATTAAGGACTGTTAACTTCTTAATTCAATGAGTAAATCAAGAACCTTAATTCAAGGAATAAATTAAAGAGTTTTCATCCTTAATTTAAGAAGTAATTCAATGAGTAAAACAAGGAATCCTTAATTCAAGGAGTAAAACAAGGAATCCTTAATTCAAGGAGTAAAACAAGGAATCCTTAATTCAAGGAGTAAATCAAGGAATGTTTAATTCAAAGAGTAAATCTCCTTATATATAGCTATAGAATTGTAATGAAAATATGAAAGAAACAATACAATTTTGAGAGAGCTTGTTTTATTTGGCAAGGCCTTTGGCTTTGGCGTTTTCAACATCAATTTTCAACAATAGCATTAAAATTTCAGGCAATGAGATCTTACACATACCTATTTCTAAATGGTCAAACCTTAAAACTTAGTGAGATCAAACCATACCAAAATCAAAGTTTAAATAAACCAAAACTTTATTTCTGTAGAAAATGACCTCAAAATATCTATAAATTGAAATAATTGAAAAGTGTCAATCAAAAAAGCACTTAAAATTACAAACTTCAAATATCCCTGAATGACATGATACTCATATGAGCAGTTTTCTTAAGAAACACTTTGGGTAGCAATCCCTTGGTAAGCTTAATTATGGAGTTTGTACCAATGTGTTCTATAAACATATGTTTTATATCTACATGTTTCGACTTCATTGAGTTCAAATTGTTAGTGAAATAAAGCATTGTTGACTTATTATCAAAAAATAACTTAAGTGATATTTTAATACCATCTAATATGCATAGTCTGGCAATAAAATGTCATAGTCATATTCCTTCATTGGATGCCTCATAACATGCTATGAATTCTACATTTATGGTAGAAAAGGCTATAGTAAGAGATTGTTTAGCACTCTTCTAAGATATAGAATCCCTAACTAGTAGGAAAAATCATAATCCAATGTAAATTTCATACTATCTTGGCATCTAGGAAAATCGAACTCAATGTACCCAATGATCTCAAGCTGATCTGACCTTTGATATGCGAGCTTGTAATCCTTTATTCTTTATAAGTACCACAAGACTCATTTGGCTACATTTCAATGGTTTATTTATAGATTTCTTAATTATCTACCCAACATCCTAACAATGTACACAATATCTGGACACATAGATACCTAAGCATACATCAGACTCCTTACTACTAATGCATAAGAAATTTTGTGCATTTCATTTTCCTCAAAATCATTCTTAGGGTACTAATTGAGATTAAATTTGTCTCCTTAGTAATAGGGGTATCACATGATTTTCAATTCTACATGTCGTATCTCTTAAAAATCTTTTCGATATAGCTCTTTAGGATAATCCTAAAATACTCCGAGAGTGATCAAAAATATGTGTGTGCCTAATAAAAAAGGCATCACCAAGATCTTTCATCTCAAAATTCTTGGCTAAAAATCTCTTAGTTTCGTACAATAAGCCTATATCGTTGTTGGTAAGTAAAATGCCATCGATATATAAACCAAAATAATATACTTGCTCTTACAAAACTTATGGTATATACAATCATCAACCAAATTCAACCTAAGATCGAACGAGATGATCACTTTATGAAACTTGAAACACTATTGTCGAGATGCTTGCTTGAGCTTATAGATGGATTTCTTAAGTTTACAAACCATATTATTTGGGTCTCCTAACATAAAGTTTTCTAGTTACATCATATAGATTGTCTCATTAATGTCTCCATTGAGAAACACCATCTTTACACCCATCTGTTGTAACTCAAGATCAAAATGTGCTATCAATTCCAATATAATTCTGAAATAGTCTTTCTAAGAAACTAGAGAGAAAGTCTCCTTATAGTTGATGCCTTCTTTCTGTGTAAATCCCTATGCGACAAGATGAGTCCTATACCTCTCCACAATGTATTTTAGATCCCTCTTAGTCTTAAATATTCATCTACAACCAATGAGTTTCACACCTTTTAGCAATGGGATAAGATCTTAAAGGTCATTGTCCTTCATGAACTTAATATCCTTATTCATGACATCAATCTACCTCGAAGAGTTAGAACTTTTCATGGCTCAATGAAAGTTGATCGGATCTTCTTCTATCACTCCAATATCAACCTCACGTTCTTGGAGAAATAAAATGTAGTCATCTGACACTTAACTTCTCCTTTCTCTAATGCATTTCTTCAATGGTATAGGTTCTTGAGGTGGTAGAGTTTGACCTTCTAGAACAATTTCTAGAATGAATAATTCTCTGATATTGTCTTGATTTGTTGTATCTTGATCAAATTCATGAATAAGATCCTGATCAATACTAATAGCAACTATGGGAATATCAATATTTTTCTTTTCAAAGACAAATTCCTTAATTGTATCTCTCCTTACAAACTCAACATTCTTAAAGAAATAGGCATTTTTCAACTCAAAAATCAACTTAGATGTAGGATTATAAAACTTGTACCCCTGGATCTTTCATAATATCCAATAAAATAACAACCCACCTTCCTTAAGTCAAGTTTCTTTTTATTAGTCCTATAAGGCTTTGCCTCAGTTGGACATCCCTAGATGTTTCAAGTGCTTTAAACTAGGCTTATTACTCGTTCAAAGTTCATAAAGGATTTTGGCTATCACTTTAGTTGAAATCGTACTAAGGATATATATTGTAGTCTTAAGTGCTTCTCTCCAAAGTGATTCTGGTAAGATAAAATGACAAACCATACTCCTCGCCATGTCCTTAAACATCCAATTTCATCCTTCAGCGACACTATTTATAGTAGATGAGCCCACATAGTGTATTGTGGGACGATACCGCATTCTTTTAGAAACTTAGCAAATGATCTTGAATGTTGTTCACATGAATTGTCATATCTACCATAGTACAAACCACCACGATCAAATCTAAAGTAAAAACCACCACGATCAAATTTAACACATTTGATCATTTTGATGAATTGGTTCTCAACATCAATATTATAATTTTTGTACACATCCAACGACTGTGACTTTCATGAATGAGAAATAAATAATCGTATCTAAAAAATCATCTATGAACGTTATAAAATATTACTGACCATTCTAACGATTGTAGAATGGCCCACAAATATATATATGTATAAGTTCTAAGACTTCTAAAGTCTTATTGGCTTCAAATCTCATTTTCATGGTTTGTTTTCCCTTTATACAATTAATACAAACATCAAATATTCTAAAATCCGAGGGGTCTAAAATTTCATTAGGAATAAGTCGTTATATTCTCTATCTTGAGATATGACCTAATCTTCTATGTCATGACGTAGACGAATTTTCACTAGTTAAGTTTCTTTTTATACCTCATGTACTTAATTGCAGCTTCTTTATCCAACTTCCTTTTCTTTCTCATGTATTTGTACTTTGAGTTTGAGGCCCTGTGAGCACTCTCTATCTTATCTTCCTTCAGTTATTCCTCTTTCTGAACATAGTGTAATGTGAGCTCATTCAGTGACCAAGTCTCTTTTATGAAAGTTGTAGCTCACCTTAAATTGGCTAAATTGTGATGGATGGGATATTAAAATCAAATGTATTAGTAAGTACTCTGAGAGTTCTAACTTAAGTGCTCTCAACTTGGAAAAAAATGAGACATCTACATGATGTACTCCTTGATATTGCCTTTACCCTTATTCTTCGTTAAAATTAGACTTGTTAAGAGCATACCTATTTTAGCCTTTTTGTTCTTAACAAACCTCTTTTTGATGTCTGCAAGGAAATCCTTAACATTCGTTATCTTTTCTAATATTGTGCTCTTAAATGCTTTCATAATGCCCTTCTTCATAATCATTAAACACATGCGATTTGATCTCTCCCAACTTTCCTTTTCTTCCTTTTTTTTCTATGAAATGTAATCTTATCTATAAAAGGTGCAAGATAATTAATCCTTATAGCAAGGTCAAGATCGATAACTTTGAGAACTATAAGTGATTCTCTTGTCATGACTCAAAGTTAGTGCTATTTAGCATAGGAATGGAGTTCATATTAGACAAAAATATTAACTTATAAGTGATATCTTAGTATAATAATCAAACACTGATAATAAAAACATATCGAGCAATAAATTTTCCTTTGAGTTAAATTATAATTCATATATAAAAATTGAATAATCATGTATTTATTATCGTAGATATATATACAATTCTGTTAAATATCAACATTCATTTGAGTCGGTCCATATTCACATAAGCTACATACAAACAATTATTTATATTCAAAAATAAATTAATTTTTATGAGAGATATCACTTTAATAACATGTTTCTAAGATTAGTTTATATATATATATATATATATATATATATATATATATACCAATATTTGAATTTGAAGTTGTAAAAATAAAATCAAAATCAACATTTGTCAACAATTATATGCTTATAAAATTCAATCAACTTTGGTCAATATTTATTTGTCAATACTCTTTTTCAATCAAAGTTTATTTATTTATCACGATCAATTCTTATTCAATCAAAATTTATTGAGTCATAAAACACATTTCTATTTTAACCAATTATCCCAAATTCATATATTTAAATCCATTAAAGTTTTTTTAAAATCAATAAAATATTTTGTTGCTTTTTAGAAGATTCAAGAATCTTAATTGCTTGCAATATATATATATATATATATATATATATATAATATAAAAAACAAATCCTAATTCTATCAAAAAGAAACCCTAAGATATACCAAAAGAAAACCCCAACATTGGATGCTCTTCTATGTATACAGATCAGGATTTTTCCCTAATTTTGCTATTACCATCTTCCCAAATTACAGTGAAGTATAGAGCTTATGGATGCATGTACACGAATAAGGTTAGATGGCATTCCTTTTCAGCATGAATTCAAAGTCCATGAAGAGAAGTGGTTGGACCGAAGGAGCTATCAATTTATTTATTTTTTAAATCAAAATCTATGATGAATTCAAATCTGAATCCATGAAGATATGTGGTGATCAGACCGAATGAGCTATCAATTCTTTTTCTTTTCTTTTTTAATCAAAATCAAAGAAATAAACAATATCAAAAATACATAAAATTTTACATAATTAATACAAGATTAATCTATTTCAATTAAAAAATACTTTTAGATTTAAATATATAATTTTAAAAGACAATAATAATAATTTTTAAATTTTATAATACTAAAACCAAAATTATGATATTTAAAACCAAAAATATCATAAATAAAAAATAAATTCAATTATTAATAATTCAACATGAACAGATTATGATAGGACTTCTTATTAAAAAAAATAACTTTAGGTTAAAAATCATCAACTAATCATGATATTTATTACCGTAAAATAAATGTGTCGTTAATTTCTTCTACTAAATACTAACACAAATTAATAGCTAGAAGTGCCTGGGTCAGTAGTCATTACTAATTTAGTATTCTGGGTTTATTCGGTATAAAAATTTGTATATGTACACCTTCAATTCTGAGGGTTAGGGTACTTAAACGGATAAGTGGGTTGTTAGTGTTGCATTAGTGTTTTTTTTTTAATCACAAAGGAATCAAATATTATTAAAAGAGTAAATAAAGTTTAAAAAATGATTTTAATCTATCTAATATAATAATAAAATAAAAAGATAATCTAAAATTAATAACCAACCATCTTGTTAATGTGTGAGAGGAATTTTTAAAACCATTTAAACATGATATATATTATTCACACCTTAATATTTAGATGTAAAACATTGTTAGAATCTAAAAACTATAAAAAAAAAATGTAACATCCCTTACAAATATTTATAACCGAAGTAATTACAAAATGAAAAATATCTAATTACAACTAAAATTACCTAAATCATCTACACAATCCTGGTTGATTCTCCAATTTCATTTTTAATCCATTTTTTTGTATCGAATCATTTAGTATAGTCCATATATTTTTGTCATTTAAGATTCATAACTCATCTATTCAATAACTGGAAACTAGTAATGCTGTCGAAGTTTTGATGGAAAGCATAGTTATAAAAGATTGTTATGGTCCCTAAGCTTAACACATATTTTTCATCGAAATACACCCGATTGTATAAGTTTGTGAAGAAGGATGGACGATCTAATTTGAATGTTGTTGAGAGCTTAGAAGAACCAAACACAAAGAGCATATAATAGTTTGTTTGCTTTGCAACTTAGAGAATAATTTCAATGGTTGGAGGTAAGAGCCTTAGCTTTATAAGTTTTCTACCTTTTTAGTTTGTTTATTCGGTTTTTGGTTCATAAATTTTGCTTGCAGAAGTTTAATTGGAAAATATATAATTTCACTATGGTGAAACAAATATGTAATTAAGATAGTATATATGATTCAAATCTTGAAATGTAAGGAAGGAGTTTAAACATATAAAAGATATTAAGAGTAATATTTTATATTAATTAAGTATAATGCTATGGTAGATTTTATAAGGATGGTGAGTGTCTTTACCCATTAGTTTACCTTTTTAAAATTGAAAAACTCATTATTCTTAGGGATTTTAATATTGTATCATAACTTTAGTCGATTAGACTAAAAACTTTGGATCTTACTTAAAAATAAAAAAATAAAAATTAGTCTTATAAAAATAAAAATAAACAAATGACCAAAATATAATAGAATATAATAAAATAGGTTAAAATATAAAATGAATGGATTGACCAGAGACAAAGACTCATACTTTGAGAGGAATGTTAAAAATAATATCACACGTTGATTAAATATAATAATATGATAAAATTTATAAAAATTATTATTATTTTCGTTCATTAAATTAACCTTTTAAAATTAAAAAGCATTTGATTCTCATGAAATTTAACAAAAGAAATGTTACCCATGTGACGATTTTGAACATTGATAAAAAATTTGAGATCATATAAATAGAAGAAAAAATGGACTACAAATCTCTTTGCTTTGGTTCGAGGGACACTTTAATTAGTATCTTTCTTTGAAATTAATACTTTTTAGTCCTCTAAATTTCATATTTATAGACACTTAACATCATTCACTTTAACATATAACACTTTAGTTTTTTGTTTGAAATTAGTACATTTTAATCTTTTAACTTTTATATTTATAGACGCTTAACATCTTTCACTTTAGCATGAAATAATTTAATCAATTTATTTTAGAATTTTACATTTTAATCTCTTAATTTTAATCATCTAACTATAAAATAAGTACATTGTGGTCCATACAAAAATCAATTGAGCTCGTTAATTAGGGATAATAAAATCATTTTTTTTTAGCATTTCACCGTCAATTTAAACTCAAGTTTTCTTAATATAAAAGCCAGGATTAAAGTGTCTGTAAGTATGAATGCTAGGGATTTAAGTTTAAAGTTAAATAACTAAAATAATCCTTCAAACCAAATCTACAGTATTCAAGTGTTCCTTGATATGGGAAGTCTGTTATTTAATCTTTAAAATGTAAAAGTCATTCTTCAACAATTTATTTGCTATACCAAAAAATTAATATTAAGATAATCCAAAAGATAATATCATTTAAGTTTTTTAACTTGTTATTAATATATTGATATAATTTATGTCCATATTATTAAAAGTATTTTTTAATATTTTACTAATACCTTTTTAGTCATTTTAAATAGTGTTTCTTTTCTTCAAAATATGACACATGAATTCTACGTGATAAATTCTACGAGAACATTGTAGGAATTTAAAAAAAATATTATAGTTACCGATATCAATGTCACTGTTTATATCTCTACCAAACATTACATCATTTGCTAACATTAGGGGTTAGTAATTGCCAAACATTTCATAAATTTTATGTTGGATCTAAAACCAAAGTTAATTTCGTTGATAAGAATTCTCCTTTGTGCTTGTAAAAAAAAATTTTAAAGATAACTTTTAAAGTAGGATGGTTTTGGGTGTTTCTCTTAATTTTTTTCCCTTTTTTCAATTTCCACGATAATATCATAAAATTTGTCACAAAAAATCAATGTAACATACTATAACGAAAAACTATAAGAAAGTGGTTAAAAGGATACAAATACTTAACATGAGTATCTTTAGTGTGTTTATTACACAATATGAAATATCCTAACTATATAATCTTTGTACAATTATGTGGTTAGCTACAAAGTGAATCTATATTGTAAAGAATAAAAATTATATTATTATGTAGAATTTAGTATCAATAACAAGTGATGGTCTAAACCGTACTAGATATTTTAATTAACATGTATAAAATTTTAATTATAAAATTATGTCTTGATTTTTTTATCATAAATCAAAAATAATATTTTTAATTATTTTTAAAATGTAAAAAATTATAAAAATAAAATAAATATTAATTAAAATAAATTTTTATAATAAAATTATTTTGATAGGTAAAAAAACATAAACTAAATTAAATACTATTTTAAATATAAAATATTTATCATGAATTTTATGAGACTATACTATAAAGACTATCATCAAATATTATACAAAATAATTGAAATATCATTAATTTATTAAATACAAAATATCAAGCATATTCTTGAATACCAACCCTTTATTATTGGTACATTATCTTCTTTTTATTTACAATAATACATTACCCAATATTTATTATAGTACGCTAATAACCCCTTCATAGAGCATATTAAACCACCTGGGGATAGACACGAGTATAAGCGAAAACAATTATATCAAAAATCATTTTCGAATCGAATTATAAAATTTGTACTTGAAATTATTCAAAAATTGTTACGATGTGAGGATGATTTTTTACTTACACATAACGGTTCAAAAAGGTTATTAAAAAATACACAAAAAATATAATTTAATTTATTAAATATATATATAATTAATGTTCGGTTTATAATTTAATTTATTAAATACATAAATTAATTTAATAAATATAATTAATTTTGGTTATAAACAAGTAAAATTTTTAGTATAATTATAACTGAATCGTACCTGTTAATTTATGTTCAATTTATACCAAAAATTTTACTTATTTTCAAAATTTATGGTTAAAAAAGGAAACCAACGTTTTACCCTGTTCCTAAAACCACCGTCGGATATAGATAGATCATAATTCACGCACAATAAATAACAATAATAAGAAAAATAATAAATTACTAATCCCGAAGCTGTCATAAGAACAGTGCAAAGTTAGCGCATGTAAGGCATAATTATTACATACTAAACACTTATCGTATAATTTTGAGTATTTTTTTACGTTATCAATTGTAATATAATACAGATAAATATAAATATTTATCCATTAAAATAATAAAATTTATTTTTTTAATCTATAATTAATTATCACATAAGTTATAATAATACCAATAAATAGATTTTTTTTTATAATCTTACACATTATGTGTTTAAATATAAAATAAGATCATGTGTCTTAACTTTTTCTTTCATCAAACATAAAAAATATTTTTTAATTTTGAAATATAAAGAAATACAAAAATAAATTAAATATTAATTTAAATAAATTATTATAATAAAATTTTAATAGATAAAAAATACATAAAATAAATTAAATATTATTTTAAATATAAATTATTTTATTAAAATAATAATAATCAATTTTATCTAATAAATTATCACACTATAAAAAAAATTATAATATAATTATATTTAATTTCTCCGACACATTCTACCAAACATAATCATAGCGGGTTTAGGGAATCCTGGTACTGATGTTAGCCTTGAGGGGTTTGCAATAATTTGTTTTCGATCATATCAAAATCAAAAATAAAGAATAATAGTTTAGTAATACTAGCTCTATTTTTAGAGCAATAATTTACTCTAATAATAATACATATTGCTTTAAAAATTGTAATTTCCTTTAATAAACATCATTTTCGTGAATTACCCAAACAGTTATACACCGTTGAAAGGAAAGACAAACCAGAACTTGGGAGACATGAAAAGGCTCAGTTTCTTTCACAACTTTTTTCTTCAACAACCAAGGGTTGAGTTTCGACCGTTGACTTCACAATTAACAAGGATATAAAATGGGATTGACAATGGATTTTGAGAGGTTGACTAAATAATTTTTAAAATAAATTTGGATGAAACAATAACCAGCTGGGGCCTGGGCTAAAAAATATGCATGCCTATCAGAAGGATAAATTGTGTTACTTTCGAGTTCAAATATTATTTTAAGTTGTTCTTTCCCCCCTACTTTTGTATAAAGCTAGCTAGCTTCTCAATGAATTGCCTTCTCTACCCTAATAATCAATGGATTCACTAGTTTGGAACCGGATTGTTGACACCACTGTGCCGCTTCATAGCAATAACGGGCTCGTTGCACCTTGAACATCTGAATGATGGAACCGCAGAACAACGCGTCCTAAGGCAATAGTAGCAATACCTGCCATCCAGAGAATGCCATTCTATAAGATTTTTCCAGAATAAATAAACAAAACTAACTGATAAAATGGCACTGCTTGAATAATTAGCCACACCTTTTACTAACAAATACTAGTATTAACGAGCATATATCTTATTCACTCAAACATTTGGTTCATGTGATCAACCCCAAAGAAAAAATGTGTGAGGGTGTGTATTTGATTTATTTTCTAAGCCAAACATTCCTCAACTGGGAACAATTTGAACTTCTGCATATTGGGAACAGGTGAAAGTAGAGGAATAGTTGCCAAACACTTTCATCTACAAGAGAAAGAGAAAAGTTTCCCACGTTTTAAATTATTTACCTGTGCTCGCATGGGAGGGCAAGAAATGGAGTGGTGGGATTTGCACGACAAATAGGACAAATAGTCTCATCTTCAGCAGAGCTTGAAGATTTATCCTTCGAAAATGGTCGAAGCAAGCTTTTCATGGTGGATGAGTTCAATAGAGGAAGAAGCAACAGCAGCATTTCCTGCAATCAAAACCACAACTTAATTTAATAGATTTCATGCTAGCACTGGGACTCTTTCCTGTATAAAGTAGCAATCACTGAAAACGTTAATTCCCCTTTGGAAAAAAGTAACCATGAAAGGTAACCTCTTTTTTCTGCTATGTCAAATTATAAATTAAAAGTTCAAAAATATTTTTTCCAATTTCATTCATTAAGCCTAAAAGAAAACTCGCATGTATGACTTATTCAACCAGAAAAGTTCCTGAAACTTTTAAGAGCTAGTTATTCCAGAATTGGCAAAACCCATACTACTTTCAACATGCTGCAAAAATTCTAGTTATTGTGAAGCAGTCTAGAACTCTGTAAGTTCTTTGAAATTGAAAACAATATTAAAATTGACTGAAACTGTTCGACCGGCATGTTATTTCTGGCCTGATGTTCAAATGCTCCTCTCTTTAGCTCAACAATCAGAACTATCAATCCAGAGAATCAATGAAAACTATGATCTTAGGGCTTATTTGGATGTGCTTCTCTTAGAAGTGGTTTCAAGAGAAGTGATTTAAAGATAAACATTTGGGTATTTGAGATGAAAATGTTATAAGTGGTTTTGAGTGGTACTTCAGTAAATATTTTAGGAAGAAAATATGTATTCAAAACTACTTCTCCCAAAAGTTAGAATTACTACTTCTAAAAGCATTAATAATACTTCTCAAAATATATGAAGCACTTCACTCGTTTAGGAAGTGCTTTGGGCCATTAGGAACCACTTTCAACCAAAAGGAAAAACATTTCCAAACGGACCCTTAATATATAAATAGTTTAGAGAAAGAAAAAAAATTATACAAATTGGGAAAACTAATAAGCATAAAGGGCATATAGCATATTGAATCTGTGTCAATGCTCTTTCTGTGATCATAGGGCTTATTTGGATGTGCTTCTCTTAGAAGTGGTTTCAAGAGAAGTGATTTAAAGATAAACATTTGGGTATTTGAGATGAAAATGTTATAAGTGGTTTTGAGTGGTACTTCAGTAAATATTTTAGGAAGAAAATATGTATTCAAAACTACTTCTCCCAAAAGTTAGAATTACTACTTCTAAAAGCATTAATAATACTTCTCAAAATATATGAAGCACTTCACTCGTTTAGGAAGTGCTTTGGACCATTAGGAACCACTTTCAACCAAAAGGAAAAACATTTCCAAACGGACCCTTAATATATAAATAGTTTAGAGAAAGAAAAAGAATTATACAAATTGGGAAAACTAATAAGCATAAAGGGCATATAGCATATTGAATCTGTGTCAATGCTCTTTCTGTAATATATGCTAATGTTCCATAGAATGTTATAATTGCTATTGCATCTAACCAGAAGTATGTTAAGGAAGTAGGGTGCAGGAAGAAACATAACTGAATTTTATCATTCAAATATCCCCAATATTCAGATGGAAAAAACTAAAATTATAATGATGAATGAGTAGATCAACATTTACTCAAAAGTTTGAGCAAAGTTTGAAGCAATATGCAGATATATGTGTTTTAGAATAAAAACACACCAACAAAGAAAGTTGAGGCTTGAGGGCAATAGGAAAAGTCTATTACCGAGAATTCGTTCCAAACTAGTTGCCGGTTCATGTACTCGAAGCTAACAGCTCTGTTCATATGTGGACTCCCATATACAAGCCTAGCTCTCAAGGCTCTTTCAATAAGGTTTCTGTACCTGCATTCACAGCATATGAGATTAATTGTTAAAGAATAATAATCAAACATTTAAACAATCAACATGTTCAACCGATCAGGCCTCAAATTATGGGCCATATTTCAGCTATAAAATATTTGAAGCAGGTTTTCAGCCTCCTTACATATTCATTCTTGTAGACAGTATTATAAGCCAAGATCGTCCAACAGACTTGGCTTAAATAACTTAAATACTTCTCCCAAGGTAATTCTGTAAAAAACTGAAAAATCATATATGTGAATAGAATTGACAGACAAGCACATACTTTCCCGTGTAAAGAAATATCAGCAGGTTTCCAAAAGTGGCAGCTCTGTAAAATCCTTCTATACGTTGTATCAAAATCCATGATCGCCGTGCCAATGACCTCTGAAGAAAATACAAACAACATCAGCGGAAACTTCAAGCCACTGCCAGGCTAAGGAACAAAAAGATGAGGAAATTACATTACCTGCTCAGAATCACCCCATCTACGAAAAGCAGAAAAAGATTGTAAACGGTTCCAGATGTATTGACCACCAACAGTTGCAATACAATACCATATCTTCTGTGTGACCGTAAGACCTGGTCCTTCCAAGCCAGTTCTGACTGTACGGAAGATGGCATCATCAATTAGAAGTAAAGTGTCAAGCACAGTGCATGATACACAAGGTGGACAGTAAAACTTCATAGTGAGCCTATTCCTATTTTCGAATATGAATCAGGAACTGTAAATTGTTATTTGAAAAGACAAACTTTGGGGCTCCAATATCCATTAGTAATCAAACACACTAAAAATAACTAGTTCACTTTAGGATCTCGGATGTTTTTCTTTTTCAAAAATGTTCAGTATATTTCATCAATATATGCTTTTTCAAACAAAAGGGTCATTTTTTATTCAGTACATTTATTAAAAAATAAATCAGATAAACCTAATGATTCGGAATGGTATGCACATATATCATCAATAGATAGAAAGCCACAAACACTAAAGAGTTATTTGAACGTGAAACTTTATCTATTATGGGTATTGTAGACAGCCTTCACAAACTTTATACACACAGAACAGCATGGGTATCTATCAGAATCAAACAAGGAAATTCTGCATTTTTTAACTCAATATTAGGAACAACAACAGTGATAATACAACCAACCAAGTAGATTCATTCTATGATTACCACATTATACAAGAAAGTTTCAGGAAACTTATTTTTCTTTAATCTTACTCTGAGTAACACTAAAAGGTCACTTGAGCTTAGGAGATAAGTTCTCTCTCTTTTTTTTTTAAATAATTATAGTACTCATACATCTGTAAATGGGACTCGAATCCCAAACCAACCTTCCACATGCTCAAATGAGCTATCTTCCGTTAAACTACAAGCTCGTTGGCAAGATAAGTTCATTATTTTTAATCACCACAATTATGTGAGAAAATCACATCTTTAAACACTGTAGTCAGACTATCACACATACGTACCATCTATATGTAGAAAGCTATAAATGCTAAGAGTTATTTGAATGTTTACCATTGGCTACCATGGGGGGAGTATTAATATAGAATGACACGAGTTATTATCATAGGAAGGCACTTCCTTAATTTTTAACCTGCAGTCAAGACTTCAGCCACACACGTTTAAAAAATAAAAAAAACTGGAGTCAAGAAAAGGAAAATAGATAGTACAACACATCATAGATGTTTGTGCTATGAAGATGAAAAGCATAGAATACATTTCACGTAACTTATCTCTTACTCGTATTTGGACAAAAACAAAATTAATGAAGTAGCAATCAAATGGAAAATCCCAACACTTAAGCAACACGGGAAGCCTCTTGAGCTAGGAAATAAAATACACAGGCCATGCATCCAGAGCTCACCTTTTCCTCTTGCTTGCAATGCACGTTCATCTCTATACCTCAAGTTCATGAGAGCAATTCCCGGAGTAGGCTTGTCTACCCAAATTGAGAATCTCCATATAAGAAACTCGAGGAAGGCATCAAGTTCTGCTTCATATTGAAATAGCATTCCTGGCTAAAGTCCATGAAAGGAATAAACAGTTTGAAAGGATTTCCAACAGACACATCCAAATCAGTGGTATAGGCATATTTTCTCTTATAAAATCTGCTACACAAAACGAGAGATACCTTCATCAAAGAGAAGACCTTAACCAATTGTTCTTTTAACATAGCTGACATTTCAACATCTAGTCTTGCTGCATCGAATTGATTTACTCTCGATATAGATATTGGGATTATAGACTGCAAAAGAATACATTGATATCCAAAAAGGCATTAAATTTGAAATAAGGTTATCCAGAATGGAATCAGGAAACTTTACTTGCACACACTAAAAACATCAAACACAATGTTCATGCAGGACAAATCAATCCACACTAGCAGATACTTTTATACACCATAAAATACACACAACTACTGAAATGAATCCCACAAAAGCTTTCATACAGGTTATCGTAACGTCTGGTTATTTATTTATTTTATTTTTAATGAGGTGTTTTTTTTCTGGAATCAATTCTCTAAAGCAATAACAACACCTTCATATGCTAAAATAAATACAAGAAAGCTAACGAAGCTTTCAGAAAGTAATTTACGAAACCCAAATTCCAAATGACATCAGAATTCAAATAAAGGTAAAATAAGAAAGCCTAGTACCACCAAGAACTGAAATTGATAAAAGGGAATAGCTTGAGCTTAAGAATGAAACAGAAAATACAAGAAAGTATGAAGTGAAAACTTACACTTACGGCGAGAAAAGGTAAAAAATACAGTGGTGATAGAGGAAAAAAAAAGTGAAAGAACCTGATAAGAGTTGGAGAGGGAGAAGGGTTGCCACTGGGGAAGTAATTGACGATAGGTGTTAACCCAGGCATCTTCTGGTGGTGGGAGATCACCGCCACTCATTGAAGATCTTTTTTATTGTCGTCGAATCGATTGGGATGATGATGACAGCTAAACTTACTATATTAGGGTTCCATTTTCCAAGAGATTGGGGATTGGTTTTGCTCCGTTCAGATTCCAGTTCACAAAAGGGGCGGTTAGAGAGTGAAATATTTTGGCAGCCACAACCACAACCTGAGGTTCGCTTCCATATGCGCCTTTTTAGTTTTTACTATTTTCAGCGTTTCGATGAAACCAACTTCTTGCTAGCGGTTTAAATCAATTCGATTATTGTACCGATTTGTACAGCAATCAAAGAATTTAATTCCAAAGAATTGAAATTTACCTCAAAATAATATATATATATATATATATATATATATATATATATATACTTAAAATGTATAACAAAAAAATATTTTTTTTATATTTAACTCATATATTCTTTTATTAAAAAATTTAAGACATCATTTTAAAAAAATTGAGACATTATTTTAAAAAAATGGTATGTCTTTAATTTTCAAAACTCGTCTCATATTATCTTATTTAATTTTTAATTAAATAATATTAAGTGATATATTATATTTGTTATTAATGGAACTCAATGAGATAAGTAATAATATAAAAATAATAAAAATATACAATAAATAATTATTAATAATTTAAATTCAAAAAAAAATACAGTAACATATGTTTATAATTAATTTCATTTATATTGCAATTTAAATTCGATGAAATAATATTTAAATTAAAAACATATTATTATATTATAAGTTCATTAAAATACTAAATAAGACATTAGATGAATTATTAGATGAATTAAGACATACCATTTTATATCTCTATTTAGATCATTTTAATATTAAATATCATCAAATTAAAATTGTTTAATATTATTATAATGTTATTTTTATTATTATAAATTTTAAGAATATTTTTTTTAATTTTTAAATAAAATTTAATTCTTAATTTTTTAAGATTTAATAATTTTAGTTTAATTTAAGAAAATTTTATCTATAATATTTTCACGAAAATAAAAGTTGATCCTCAACTTTTTAAAATATTTTTAACTAAATTATGCCGTTATAAAATCAAACGTTGTCTTAATGTCAAGGTTAGAATACAGAGTACAAAAACCCAATTCTATAATCTACATCCCGAGATATTAAATGTACCATATTCAAAAAAGTGTGGACAAGGGCAAAAACTTTGTAGTTACATTAAAAACGAAAGTTTAATTTTTATATTATTTAGTCTTTTTATTTTTAAAAATAAATGATTATTTTTTAATTAATATTAATATATTATTTTTATAAATTATCTTCACCAATAAAAAAATAACTATAAAATTATTAAAAAATAAAAATAAGAAAGTTTTCATCTGTTATGCTTCTGCATCTTATCCTGACAAGCTCTTAAAAAAAAATATGTAAATAGAATTTGGACGTGGCATCAAACTAACCTCCTTATGTCAGATTGGTGAACCAACCAAACAAGCAAACTTTTTAAGAAAAATAAATTTAATTATCTTAATTAATAGATAATTATTATATCAAATAAAAGTGCTCAATTTATTATCTCCTATTTGGTTCGATTCCTATCAAATATCAATTCAAACCTAGTTTTATGAGTTTAGTTTGGGGAAGCTACTATAAAAATATTCTCCTAAAGACAAACTATTATCGTAATTAGGAAGAATTTTTAATTTGTTTTTTTTTATAAAAAAAAACTGATAATTTTTCTTTTCAATCAAGTGGTAATGAAAAATTAAATATGGGCAGTATCAAGTGATTCAGTAAGCAGATAAAACAGGGCTTAAAAAAATGTAATATTACTAACCAGAATATCATTTTCTGCATGGAAATAAAATATTTTAAAAGGATTAGTACAAATAAAATAATAGCTGTACATTTTTATACACTCAATCTCTCCAAATTGCCCTTACTGACCAAGACGCTCTCAACCTCATCAGCTAAACCCACTTCGCCCAACCTCCTCAACCCCTTACCCAAAACCCGAACCATATACTCATCCGGTCCAAATAGATCGGGTCCCCAACCACTCCTCTTCATCATCTGATAAATTCTGACTGTTGATTCTCTTCTATCAGCACCAATCACCGCCTTCACCAACTTTATCAGACCCTTATCATCACAGTTAATTTCTCCCTCATTCCTTTCCCAATCAAATATCAGACGGTCTATGTCCTCCACCATCCCACTCTTCGAAAGAGCCAAAACGACTTCGGCTATGAGAGACAAGTCCGGGTTGTATTCTGATCGGACAGTGGATAACACTTGAAGAGCCAGAACGCACTGGTCTTGTCGGAGAAGCTCTTTCAGAGTGGCGAGAAGGTCGGACTTGATCAATCGAGATAGGGTTTTGGAGGCAGCGAGGGGAAAGTTGGTTGGATCAGATCGTTGAGCTCGTTTGAGGGCTTGAACGGCTTGGATTGCTTCGATGCTTAGTACGCGGCCTTTAACCAGAGGTCCACGATTGTCTCGTGGACCGCACCGTATGGTAATGTTGGGAGATGTGGAGATTTTCGGAATTAAAATGGGATTTAGGAGGTGGGGTTTGAAGAAGCGAGATGGGTTTGGGTGCAAACCGGCAGCCATGGATATGGGTAAGAGCAGTGAGCTGGAGAGCGACAACGGGCGGTTGAAGAAGGACTGAAACAAATTGATATTTCTGGATTTGGGGGATTGTGACGGTAGTTTTATCCTTTCGTTCGGGAAATTTACTAAATTATTTTAAATATTTATTTTATTATATTATGTCTACATGTGAATAATAATCAAAATATCTTTTATTTTAAACTTAAGGTATAATTATAATTTTTATCATTATATATATTATTGTGTAACAAATTAGTAAAAAATTTATACGTCGTAATTAGCCGAACGAAAATTGTATATAAAAAAAAAGACGAGTGTAGTTTTATCCTTTCGTTCGGGAAATTCCACTAAATTATTTATAAAATTATTTTAAATATTTATTTTATTTTAAAATAAGGTATAATTTTTATTTTTATTTTTATATATATTATTGACGTAATGGTAACAAATTAGTAAATTGTTTATACGTTGTAATTAGCAGAACGAAAATTGTACTTATAAAAAAAAAAGATAAGTGTAGTTTTATCCTTTCGTTCGGAAAATTCCACTAAATAATTTTTACAATTATTTTATTATAATTATATCTATTATATATAAGCGGAAGGAAAATTGTTTTAAAACAAATAGAAGTGTCTCCTTAACCACTCGGACATAACGATATCCTTGAATTTCATAATATATATTGTTTATTATTTATTATATACTAAATTATATCGGTAAAATTTCAACCTTATTCAGAATATTTTTTAAAATTAAACAATAGTTTGTGTAATAAATATTGCACCAATTTACCGTAAAAGCTGAATTATATTTTTTTCACCTCTTTAATACAAAATATTAAATATTTTATTAAAAAATATATTTATTTATAAAATAGATTTCTTTTATTTATCTTTTTTAACAATTATTAAATTGAATCAATTAATTATTATCCAAAAATGATTTACTCAAGATTACTAAAACATTGTTTTAATTTATATTATAATTTTAAATCTATGTTGTATTTAATAACTCTTTTTACTAATTTTAATTTATTATATATAATAAAAATTTAAACAACATTATTAAATAATAAGAAAATATAATAATAATAAATTTTAATCTAAGATATCTAATTAAAGTAAAATATAAACTAAAACAATATTTTTAGATTTTTTATCTTTTATTAAAAAATAATGTGTGAATAGCATCACGTTAAATAAACAGCATCCCAATAAATTTGGCAGGACACTTTTTTATCGCGCTATGTTTAGTGCAATATTATCAGTAGGAATTGAGCAACTTTTAATACAAAAATTATACCATTTTGGTGCAATGGTACTGGCTTGGAGGAGATGCACGCAAGTTGTTTATGCTTGCAGCGTACATTGGTCATTGGTTTGAGAAGGAAGTGTAATCAAGGAGCGGATATGATCACAAGTCAGAACCAATTTTCGTTAGTAACAATATTAACATACTAATGAAGGCTAAACACCGCCTCCTCTTATCCTTACAGCTCTAAAATTACTGTCTAGATATCTGAATGTAAGCCATCTGAGTATAACCATTGAATACAGACGTCTCAAGCTTGGCTAGTCCAAGCCGATGGAATAAGCCATATCGACCGTCCTCAATAATAGGAGATTGTGAACGAGCTGGATCATATCTAGTTTGATGTGTGAGGGATGGACCTGCAACTGGAGGAAGCTCCCAGTACACATCAAGAATTGATTCCAAAAACCGGCTGTTTTGGAAGTGCTCAGCATAGGAAATTTGCTTGTTGCTGTGGTTAAAGTTATCCCGCATGTACCCTCCAACACCCCACCATTCATCACCAGGTCCACATAGCTCTTCTATATTAAGTGCTTTCTCCCAAAAGCTCTCCCTTTTCTTCCTAATCCTGGCTTCGTCACTTTCTTTAAAGCAGCTATGGCCACCCCCTAAAGCAACAAAATAACTTTAAAAAGTCCACTAAGGGCCAACAAAAAATTGCAAATATATAGTTTGTAATATGTGATAACTGATAACTGACAACTAGTTACTATGAAACTAAATAAAAAACAAAAATATTCAAAGAAAACAACAAAAATAACACCCTTAAAACTTATAACTAATAAAATAACACTTTTAAAACTTATAACTAAAAACATAGCACACCTAATGTTCAGATCATGTATTTTTACTATAAAAAAATAAATCTATCATTTCACGTTAAACGTCATTAAAGTTACTATAATCATTTAGACCCGTTTAACATTGAATACTTTCTAATTGAACACCATTCAATATTAATTATTGTTATTTTTGTTATTATAAGTCATTTGGGGTATTAGTTTATGTAATTTCCCACATTTATTTTATTCTCATTAGACATGTTAGCATATCGGTTTACGGAAAAAGACTAACCTACTGTAGAAAATAGCAGAAGCCTGAAAAAAAATGGGAATTCAAGAAGGACATGCACCTCTTATATAGGACTGATCACAAATTTGCCTCAAGGAATAATGATCTCCAGTTCCTGTATCATAGTTATCCTCAAAGACCAGATGTCTGAAGCCAGCTTTCAGAGCCTGCTCTACTCTGATCATCAAAGGATGAAACTATGAAGAATTCAGCAAATAGAAATTCCAGATATGGTACAGCAATAAATTAAAGGAGCAGTATCACCCCCAAGATATTATCAATACCTTTTCAGTTCGTTCTGATGGTCATCAAAAAAGATAAGAACCCTACTAAGGTCAGTAACTCCATGTTTCTTCATCACTTTTTCCCAATCAATATTTCCAAAATCAACAAAATCCTTTCCAGCAAAGTATGTGCAATTACCATCAACATATGCCGCTCCCTTCTGCAGATACTTTTCAGGATGCCGAGGTGTAATAGAGATGATTGGCGTCTCTGGCATTGCTTGCCGCAAAACCCAAGTAGAATGTCCCTTGAAAACACCACTCTCAATCATCATATCTGGCTTTAGCCAACTGGCAATGAACCAAAGTCCAAAACTGTGATCGAAACCCATGCCATACATGTTGTTCTTGATTGGCCGCGTTTCATATATTGGAACAAATTCTTCTAGGCCCTTTAATAAATCCTTAGATGTCCATTCCACTGCTTTTCCATGTTTCGATCTGCCTTTTAACAAGGACAATAACAAATGAACCAATGCAAGCATTAGACTTAGATTTCTTACATTTTATAAATAATACAAATATTAAATGAAACACCTTTCATATTTTAAAATGCACATAATAATCTACTTCAAAGAGAATGAAATAGATTTTTGCGTAGTGGAGTTGATAATAGCATTCACATTCCACGTTCATGTACAAAATTTGATTCTTGAAGGTGTCCATATATACCATCAATAAAGGCGAGATTACACATGCTATAAAACCAACGAGGAAAAGGCCACAAATTAGCAGCAGATTTGAAAACTGTTAAAGATAAAATGTTCGTTTCATTATAATTATTTTTTCAACAAGAGGTTAGTCTTTAATACACTTTTTTGAAATTAATGGCTTGCTGGCAAAAGAAAAGAAATGAGAGAGAACAAATTAATTTTCTTGAATGGAATACATCAACTTCCTACAATATCAGTTAACCATCACAGATCTCATAGTCATATATAAAGTACATACAGCTCATAATCCTGTGCTATACAAGTATTGTTCAAAGCATTCTAATAATCTAATCTCAAACTAATTTTTATAGTCTCGGAAATCAAACCCAAAATTAGATTAACTTGACAGAACCATGTGACTAGCTTCAGAGCAAGCTTGGCTGATATAGAAGATAATAAAGAACTAAAAAGAACACTATATTCTCCAAAAACCTCAACAATTAAATATAGAACTCCAAAAGCAATGGCCACAGGCCACCTTAATCGAATTTCTGCAAGTTCAACCTGATACTAATATCATACTTAAGTCTTTAATAATCCTGAAAAGCTGGGAAAATCATTAGCCTAGGCAGTTCATAAAGAAAATGTGCAGTGCGAACAACCATGTCTTCTGTTTTATCAGCTGCCAAACTGATTCTACACTAAATAATGTGCAATTTGCGGTGACAATCAAAATAAAGTTTAATCTAACCACAAATCCAAAATCTCTGGTATCGAAAAAGAAAGACACCATTTACAGCAAATAAGAAGAAAACTAAAGATCTTACACCATGGCACGCCAAGGAGTCCAAAATCCGACTCTAGGCCATCGAACCCGAAGATCCCAGATCGAGAAACCTGATTGAAAGGCGAGAAGCAAACGAAACTGCGAGAATGGAAGATCAAGGAAAATATCAAGACAAGCAAGAAAATGAGGGCGACGAGACAGGGCAAAATGGATCCGAATCGGGTGAAGTAATTGGTAAGCCGCGTCACGAACAATGAGATGGGCAGATACTTCTTGGTCTTGGAATCGTCGGCGGCGGGTCCATCGTCGTAGCTGTGTGACGTGCCACGGCGGGAATGTGATGAGTGGGTGGGTAGCATTGCAAAGTAAACGAGATTGGGAGGCGAAGATGAGTGGAATATGTGGGGCTTCAGGGTAATAGCTTTCGGTTCTGGCCTTTTTGGAAGAGAAAGGTGAATTTGAGATTTAAGAAGCAAGAGAATTGCACACTTCCGAACAGAAGGTATTTTATCTCGTAAAAATTGAGAAGCTGATGATTGATGAGTTACATCTTCTTTAAATATAATAGTATGCTATAATTTAGAATTATTATTATTATTTATTTTGTTAATCTTTTAATATTTAAATTCATATAGTAATTGTGTATTTTAATCGTTAAGTTAAATTTTTGAAATGAAATACTACAAATTGTTATAAAATTTTATACCGTAATCTATTAGCTAACTGCTATTTGCAATTTGTTTAGCTTCTTTTTTTTTATACTTTTATACAATAATTTTATATTTTTATGGATTTTATATTTGATTACATATCATAATTTATAATATTTATAAAAGATAAAATTTTATTTTTAATATTTGTATTTTTTTCGTGTAACATATAAGTATATAATTTTTATAGTTTAAAGATGTAATATATATATATTAACATAAAAAATATTATTTTTTAATAAATAAAAAAATATGTGAACATTATATGTTTCACATATATTTATTAATTTAAATAAACATTAAAAAATGCCCTTTCTGAAATAAATATTGAAACATGTATTGATAGAATTAATAAAAGTATATATGAAATATATGTTCATAATTATAAAAAGTTAAATATATATTTGATGATTGCGCGAAACTAATATAAAACTTTGTATGGTTTATACTGTATACTTAAATCATGAAAATACTTGATTTAATTGTATCATATATTTTTATTTATGTATAAGTGTTATTTTTAATCTTTAAGAAAAAGTATATTTTTATGATGTAAATAAATATTTTTTGATATTATACAAAAATAAACATATATTTTTCTTATTTAGATTAAAAATAAATTTATCGTTTATATATCAAATATAATATATTTTTAATTAATTTCAATAATGTTATAACATATTACACCTAATAATTAACTAGGAAAAAACTAAACATTAATTTAAAGTTCACTTAGTCGTCATTTTAATTTTTAATTTTTTAAAATTTTAAAAATTAGATGTATTGATAATTCATTTTTAATTTTTATTATTTAAATTTTAGAGTTTAGAATTTAGTTTTAAAATTTGACAAAATCTTAAAAATTTAAAAAGGTAATTCTAAAATTTAATTTATATTTTTTTATTTATCAATAATAAAAATTAATAATCCAAACATATTTATTCATACTCAAATCTAATTAAAATGATTAAAGGTAGTGTATTCAATTAGAATTTAGAATTTTTTTGATGGATTTTAAATTTTAAAAAGTCTACATATTAGTCTATATATTTAATAGACTTTTAAAACCTTTAACATGTACTTAATTAAAATTTTAAAAATTCAATTAATATTTAAAGAGAATTTGATAGATTTCAAATTCTAAAAAATTTACATATTTTAAAGAATTTTAAATATTTAAACATATATTTTATAAAACTTAATAATGGAACCTATTTTCTAAATATTTTTATAAAATTTAATATATTTAATTATTTTATCATATTCAAGCTTTTTCACTATATTTTAATTATTTTATAATTTCTTAATTAACTTTTTACTATTATAAAAAAATAATTAATATTTTATCATGTATTTTTATTTAAAAGTTTAATAAAACCTATGCTCATATTTTAGATTTGAAAATATCAAAAAAATTCATAAAAATAAATGCGGACATGCATTAATTGAAAATGACATATACCCAATTTAGTTTATGATAAAAAGTTATTATAATAATATCTTTGGTTTTTAATAGCTATTAAAGAAAAATTATTCATTTAAAGTTAATATTTAAGAATTATAAAAAATAAATAGTTAATTGTAAATAAATTTAATTTTTGTAGATATTAGACTTCTTGATATTTTATGTGATGTTATTAAAGAAAGTGTATCTTTTGATTGATGGTTGAACTAAGTAAATATAAAAAAGAAATAAAAAAAGTCACAAGGGAAGGAAAAAAGAGAAAAGGAAATAGAGAAACAAAGAGAAAAATAAAAAAGAAGAGAAAAATAAAAAGTGAAAAGAATTAAAAAAAAAATCTTTAAAATCTTACAAGAGAAGATGTTACTCACAAAAAGTCTTATTTATGCATAAAAAATATTTAAAATCTTCAAAAGTCTCTGATTAAATGAAATTTTTAAAATTTATTGATATTTTAAACACCTTAATCTTTTTATAAATTTCTAAAAAATATTAATTGAATATTTAGAGATTTATATAAACTTTTAAAAAGTTTTAAATGAATACATCTAAACTTTTAAAAAAATTTAAAATCTATTAAAATATCCTAAAATTCTATTTAAATACACCCTTATAAATAGCAAAGTTTGATGAAGAATAATGAAAAATAAGTTTAAAATTTAATTTTAGTTTAAAAAAATGAAAAATAAAAATTTGGTTATGAAATAAGTAATATTCAAATTTCACTTTATATTTTTTAAAATTAAAACTAAAAATTAAATATAAAACCAATTTTACTTTAAAAAAAATTAAAAATTTAATTTACAAATTAAAAAAATTAAAATGGTTATCAATTACTTTAATCTTTCATATTCATATTTATCAAATAGAACATAATTGAGCCATATTTTTAGTCAATTTCTGATTTAAATAGCTTCATTTTAAAAAAAAAATTGATCAAATTTTTTAACTAACAACAACTTATCTTAAAACTCATAGTTTATTTAATAAAAAATTAAAATAACATAATAACTTTAATAAATTAAGATCAATGTTAAACTCCAACACATCCAAGGAACCAACAATAATTAAATGAGTATAGAATGGGCGTAGATGATTTAGGATTGGGTAACAATTTTTTAAAAGTTTTTTCATGTTTCATATTTTTTAACATTTATTCAAAAAAATATATTTAATTTTAAAAAATTAATTACTAACATAATTCTTACTCTATTATATTATTAAAATGTTTATATTAATTTTAAAGTTTTTAACTACTTAGCACATATTTCTAAGTAAAATAAAAAATATAAAAGTAAGAATAAATAAAATTCAATATAATTATTCCAATTATATTATGTTTTATTATTAAAAATATATTTTATATGTAATTATATATATATATATAACAAAGTAATATTAATATATATAAGATTTCGGTTAATCATACTTTAAGTATTACAATAATCATCTTTATCTCATTTCTTATCAGGTACGATCATTTTTGGGAAAAAAAAATCTTTAAATTTGTATAAATAATCACAATTTTAGTTATCTGTAGTTAAAATATTTATCCTTAATGACGACCCCATCGATGCTCCAATATTTATCGTTTGCTACCCCATTGAAACTCTAGAAATTACCATCAATAACCACGTAAGAGGTACATTTAACATGTTACATATAAAATATAAGCGAATATAACATATTACAAACAAAAGTACAAGTATATATAACATGTTATAATGAAAAAATACATATAGATATAACATGTCACATTCAATGAGTTATCTGAACTACAATAAATATAATATGTTACATATAAAGATACATATGAATATAACTTATTACATCTAATAGGTCACCTAAACTCAGTTGAGTCATCGAAACTCTAATGAGTTGTAGAAACTCATATGGGTTACCAATGACAACCATCGATACTTTTCCAATGATGGTTGTTAGAGATATTGTGGATTTAATCTTATTTTTATTTTATTTTTAAAATATTATAAGAATATTTTGAAATTTGTGATATGAAATTATGAGTTTTAAAATAAATTTTTATTAATTTAAATTTTTTTTATCAAAAATATAAAAATGCTATATATTATAACAATATTCTTCATTTTTAATACTTATTCTTGTACCTACAAAATAATTTAATCTTTTTTATTTTAAATGAAATAATTTAAGCTATATTCTTTTAGTCATGGAACAATTTAGATTCTTGTTTTTTAAAACAAAAACAAAATATTCTTATTCTTTTGAATTTACAATAATCAATGATAATATATACACTACTACATAAATAGGCATTAAAGTCGGTTAAAAACTGACTTTAAACAAATTTAAAGTCGGTTCACGGCATGAACCGACTTTACAGGTAACATTTTCAGATTTGTTTTTATTTTTATTTTTATTTTCGTATTATTCAATATATATATATATATAAAAAACTAAAATATAAATAATAATACAAATAATTAAAAATTTAAATATATTTAATTACTTGATAATTAAATTTATTACAAAAACAAATAATGCATAAATAATACATATAGTTAACTTAAATTACAAATAAAATAATGTCGTCAAAGTATAATTATTATGCGATCAAGGCTTAGAATCTTGATTGGCCTTCACAAGCATTATGACAAAAAAACAACTGATTCATATAACAAATATTCCCCTACATACATGAGCACGTAAAATATCCATCAAAAAAGCAGTTTAAACTTCAAACATACGAATGAAGAAATTAAATCATTATAAATATTACCATAAAAAAGATATTACCACGTACAACGACATTTGACTAACTCATAGTAGCACTTTATTAATCATTTGTCTATATATATGAAGTTATCTGGAATCTCTACTAGTATTTTATAATGCTATATATAATGAACTCTAAATATGAAATCAATTGTAACTTTGATTTCTTACTTGGCTTGTGTGAGTTTTGATGCCTTTAAACATATAGAACACGTTCATGGGCACCAAAACTCATACAAACCAAGAAACAAATCGGAGTTACGTACACCTGATTTGTACATTAAGAGTTCATTATATCATTAAAAATACTAGTAGAGATTCCAGATAAATTCATATTTATAAACAAATGATTAATAAAGTGCTAATATGAGTTCGTAAGGAAAGTAGGAAAGAGAGATGAGATGTAGTTTGGACCAAAAATAGGTCCATAAAACAATGCATTCCCCTAAATACACGAGCATATGATTAATCATCATCAAACAAGTGATTTCAGACACAGGAATAGATAGAGAAATTAAATCATTAAAAAATTTACTGTTATGTTATCATATGCTATTCAAGATCATCAGAATCTTTTCCTGAATCTTCTTGTGATGATATAATTTGAACCATATGTTCTGTCCATTCCTCTCGTAAATCATCAAAAATTTGCTGGTCATAACCCGTATTGTTCCAACCAAAGAACTACATGTATTCAAAATCAAAATAAGAATATAATTTCATTTATTTACAAAAACAAACTCAAATATGTTAAAAACTTGTATGTATATGGGTAAAATATATTACCACATCATCAATTGGAATTTTGATATTTGTGATGATTTCGCTTATAAACTTCATGACATAATAACCACACATGACTCCATTATTTTGTTGTGGAACCTACAAAAAAAGTGCATGTATACATGAATTTTCATATTCGAACATCCTTATTATTTAATTGTAAAATTAATAAAATTATTAATATTGAATTGTACATACCATAACTTTTGTCCATATAAGCTTATGATATTTTTTAAGGGCAATGCCCCTAAACTTGTTCCACAACTTCCATGCCCTATCAAGGTATAAAACGATTAGTTTTTATTAAATATTACAAAAAATAATAGAAGAAACTAATATGTAACTATATATAACTCTTACATTTCAACAACTGCTTTTGTATCTTTACTCAGTTCTATGGAAGCTGAGTCACAGTACCAAGCATGATTATTGAACATATCAATGATTACCAACATCCAATGATCTTGGCCTTGTTCAAACCTTAATGGCCAAGGGATTATCAACTTTTGATTTCTGTTAAGCGTTAATGCTCTATGACATAATTGTTTTGCTCTGATGCTAACATCCTTCTCTTGATATTGATTGACATATAAGGAATCATAGAACATTGCTAAATGTGATGAGTGATTATGTTGAAGTCGATAATAGCACGCCCTATATAAAATATATATATATATATATAATTAGATAATATAAATATAATTATATATGTTCTGCATAAATAAAAGAAAACTAACTAGATTGAGGACTCACCTTGTCCACACTTGAATTATACTTAAATCGATCATTTGATATTCAAATATTTGCAATAAGCACTCGATCGATATATAAGTTTGGCCGAGGTCTACACCAGAAATTTCAATAGGAAGTGGCACAGTCCATCCATCATTTATGCTAGATGCCCTCCCAACAATAGTCATCAAAGTGCCAAGATTTCTACTGAACTTTAACGCATAGTATGACTATACTTTTTACAAGGCTTCTTCTTAAATGACTTGGTACATGATGATTGGTCACTAGTCATAGATTTAGCACGAGATACTTGTTTTGTATCTCTTAAATGTGCCGCATTTAAGAGTTCTGGTATAATAGACTAGCAAAAAAGTATCATATATGTATTTTTAGTAACAATATAAGATATAATTAAATAATAGTAGTAAACAAGTGTTATCTTTTAAGTTAAAAAATAGTACCATGTCAAAATTTAGAACAACTTGAATCAACGACCAAGCCACATACTGTCCAACCGCCTCTTGGACTGTGGTAGCATCAGAAGGCACAGGTAGTGGACAATTATGAAACAATGATTGATCAATTACTATTCGCCAATGATTAGGCAAATATTGATTATGAATCATCCGATCATCGCTCAATTATTGTACCATTCCAATAGCAATATAGTCCGTTGACGAAGAATGTTTCAACAAACATTTCATATTCTGTAAAAAATTTAAGTGTTATATATAAAAAATAAAACATATAATAAGAATTTAAAAATAATAGATTATATACACCAGAAATTAAAATCTTACCACATATGATTCATCAAATAGAGGAGGACTCTTATGTGGGGTAGCTATTAGATGTACATTCTCACCAAAATGTTCATCTTGGTTTGATTTATGGTAAGAATGTGCAGATTGCATTGGAGAAAATGAACCACTACTTGATTGCATATGCATTCCTGGCATATAGTGAGGACCAATAGGATGGCTATATCTCATACTGGATGTAGTTTGAGAGCAATGAGATTGTGTGGGTGGCATGCCTGGCATGGATGGTGGCATGCTTGGCATAGATTGTGGCATGCCTGGCATGGAAGGTGGTATGTCTGGCATGTATGGTTGCATGCTTGGCCAATATGGCATGCCCTGGTTGTAGCATGATGCCATGGCTGATAGTTGTTGTGATTGATGTTCTTTTAGAGTGGCAATCTCACTCATCACTGAGGCCTTAAAGGAGTTGAATTCTTCTTCAATTTTAGTGTATTTCTCCTTACTTACCGCCTGAGGCTTATGTTTTGGAATTTTAAAATACTCCATAGAACCATCATATTGGCTACCTCCCCTAACATGACCAGGATGCTCACGTCCGAATGCATGATATAAAGCATCTCTCCTAGGCTCTTCGATTATTTCACCCCTGGATATTTTTTCTTGAACAGCTCTCTACAAATAATAAAGCACACAAACATATCATTCATTATTACATCAATTATTAAATATCATTCAAACTTTTTATCAATTGAAATTACTAACAAACTTATTTAATTTTTCTTCTCCTTGTTGACTCATCGGTCTTGCATTCTTCGTTTTGGGAGTCTTTGTTTCTATGTACAATTCAATTCGGGTAACAGATCTACCCAATTCAGCTTCCTACATAAATTAGGAAATTTTTATTAACAATGACATGAAATTAAATTGAGAAAAATTAATATAAAAATATTTATAATATTAAGATAAATTAATAATACCATTCTATATCTAACTTCAGGATTTGAAGACCTCCCAGTATGGTTAGGAAGAATGTTATGCATTTGGACATTCTGATGATCTTCTCTAATAATTTGAAATTCATCTGAACGTCTATAATCCACAAAGTCTTTCCAAACTTGAGGTGTAATCCAGGGGTGTCCTTCAGGGATTTTGTAGATCACATTCTCATCAAGTGTTTCCAAATATGGAAACAGATAATTTTTTGCCAATTTGGAAGTTTTGTATTCCTTCCACGCCTTATTTGCAATCTTATAACACTTGTCTTTCCAACTGTCATCGACTTTGTAACGATTCTATAAAAACACAGTACAAAATATTAGATATAATACACCTAATATAATATATATATTGATTATAAAATATAACAGACTTACATAAATGGTTATCCATATTTTGAACTTTTCTACATCGTCAACCTCAGACCAATGATTTATATTGATTGGTATACTGGACTTTGCCAGTCGTCCAATAGAGGATTTCAATTGTTGACCATTTTCCCCTATTGGATTACTAGTAGCATAAAATAGAACAAGTATTCTATCATCTGGATTAAGTGGAGCATCAGGTATATTCGCCCAACCCCTTCTTTTCAAATACCCCAATGGATCATTTGGATCTACAAGCTGAATATCCATGAAATATCTGTAAACAATGAAGAAATATAAATTAATTGACAATTTTAGGAACACACATATATACAAGAGTTATTACAACAATATAGAACATACATTATTTTTAATTAGGTTGTTGATCGTATACATATATTCCTTCATAATCACTTTGAGTCCATGTCGAAGAATCATTATCATTAATTAGATCATCACGTATATTAGGCAATTTATTTTAGAAATTACTAATATTGGTTAATGTATCAAGCATAGAGTCATCATCTTCTACAACATCACAATGGTAAAACTCTTTTTATGGAGGCGTTAACACAACAGACCATCTTGGATCAATTTGATCACTCACGTAAAATACTTGTTTTGCATGAAGTGCTAACGTGAAAGGATCATCAGTGTGACTTATCCTGGATAAATTTACAAGGGTAAATCCAAAATCATCTATTTTATATCCAACATTGATAACATCTTCGACCCAATCACACAAGAAAATTGTTTCATGGAAGACCTCATAATCCAATTCCCAAATCTCTTGTATTATACCATAATATGTTCTATCAGAAAGTACAGGATTAACATCTTTTGAACTGGAAAATTGCATAGTTTGTGCAACCATCTTCACCCCACTATTTTGATTTACTCGGACTTTGTCCCTAGCTTGAGTCATAAACCTCGATCCATTTATTGTGAAACTATGAAATGATTTGACATCAAATTTTGGCCCATGTGCAAGTCATTGTAAACTTTTTGATATTTTATGATTGGGTTTCTTGAGTTCATCTCGAATCTATGTATACAAAAACACAAAATGTGTTTAGAGCAAAGTTTTAAAACATTGAATAGATATAGGAAGATACATGCATGAATTTTTGTTTGTGACACTTACATGGTTGCGAAACCAATTAATAAGCTCTCGCTTATGTTCATCATACAACCATTTTTCTCCTTTTTTTTTTATAATGGGGATCGATCTTCAATAAGTTTAAATGCATCCTGTAATGTTATTAAATATATATTAAGTTATATATCATCATTAATAGTTAAATAAAAAATGATTTTTGCAATCATGAAACAATGAACATCACTTACTCTATGTACGGTTGTGCCTCATTATTATTTACCAAAATGATTCGGTGTGCTTTTTCCCATCGAGTGCTATCAATAAATAATTTCTTACTTCCACCAAGCATAGGGTTACCTACTTGGATCATGTGACGTTCTAAGAACAACTTGTGCGTAGGATTCCCAATTTCAGTGCAATCACTAAAGTATTCAGAACAAAACTCAATGGCCTCTTCAGCAATGTAGCATTCCACCATGCATCCTTCAGGTCGATATCTATTATTTACATATCCTTTAAGGACTTGCATATATCTCTCAAAAGGATACATCTACCTTAAGTAAGTAGGACCACATAATTGAACCTCTCTAACTAAATGAACACATAAATGAATCATTATATCGAAGAAAGAAGGAGGAAAATATTTTTCAATTAGACACAAAGTTTCTACAATTTCTTTCTGTAAAGAATTTAACTCGCCAATTGATATAGATTTCTTGCATATTGTATTAAAGAATGAACAAAGCCGAATTATTGATATTCGAACATGTTTTGGAAGAATTAATCTAATAGCAACTGGTAATAACTGTTGCATTAAGATATGACAGTCATGTGATTTCAATCCATACAGTCTCTTATCGGTGATAGACACAAAATTTCTTAAGTTGGATGAGTAACCATCAGGAACTTTCACACCTTCCAAACATTTACAAAACACATCTTTCTCTTTTGTTGACATTGTATATGATGCTGGTGGTAAGTATGTTCGATTCTTATCATTTTCCACCCTTGGTTCCAATTCAGGTCGTATGCCTAGTTTCTTTAAATCCAATCTTGCTTTAATGCCATCCTTTGTTTTTCCAGGTATATTAAGTAAAGTGCCAATCAAGCTCTCACATACATTCTTCTCAATGTGCATGACATCTAAGATGTGACGAATGTGTAGGTCTTTCCAATAAGGTAATTCCCAAAATATTGATTTTTTTTCCAACAACCATGGTAATTCGGTTCAAACTCTTTTTCATTTTCACCAATTTCATTAGTTGACCTCTTTTGTTTCCCTACCTTGGTGAGTTTTTTTTTCATCTTTCCAGATCGTTTGAATGTCTTCCCATTCAATTGTCTTAATATCTCAATACCTCGCAAAGGTCGAGTTGCATGATCATGATCTTCTTCACCATCGAACGGTTTCTTTTGGTATCTAAACTTGTGTCCATATGGCAAAAGTCTCCTATGTCTTCTATAAGACATCTTTCATCCGTGAACAAGATAATTTGCAGAAGTTCCATCACTACATATAGGACATCACTTGTAACCTTTTGTTGCATGTCCTGATAAGTTTCCATAGGCAGGAAAATCATTAATTGTCCATAAAAGGACCCCCTTCAAGTTAAAGTATTCTTCTTTATGTGCATCGTAAACATTTACACCATCATTCCACAACATCTTTATATCATCTATCAGAGGCTGTAAATATACATCAATATCAACACCGAGTTGTTTTGGTCCTGAGATCAATAATGTTAACATCATGAATTTTCTTTTCATACACAACCGGGGAGGAAAGTTGTATGTTACCATAATTACTGGCCAACAACTATATCTACTACTGAGGGAACTATGTGGATTAATTCCATCAGCAGCAATGGCAAGACGAAGATTGCGCAGATCAGATGAAAATTGAGGAGATAAATTATCTACTACTTTCCAATTTGGAGAATCACAAGGATGATGTAGCACCCCATCATCAGATCGATTATCTGAATGCCAAGTCAACATCTTTGATGTATATTTACTATTGAACAACCTTTGAAAGCGAGGAATCAGAGGAAAGTACCAAAGAACCTTTGCAGGCACGCCTTTCTTATGTGTTGTACTCTCATTTGTACCATGCTTTCATCTCGATTCTTTACACATAGGAAAATCCTGTAATGTCTCATATTCTTTTCTATAAAGAATGCAATCATTAGGACAATCGTGAATCTTATGATATTCAATGCCAAATCGACTAAGAGATTTCTTCACTTCATACATTGAAGATGGTAATTCAATACCCTCAGGAAACATATCGACTAGTAGATTTAGTAATTCTGTGAATCCTTTGTCAGAAAAACCATGTTTTTCCTTCACATTGTACAAATGAACCAATTCCGACATTTTAGTGTATTTTTTGCATTTTGGATACAACGGTTTTTCGGCATCTTTTATAAGTTTATTAAAGGTTTCGGGATCATCCTCACGTAATTCATCTTCAACACCATGAAACATATTTTCTATCTTTACATTATGATAAGATGTATGTAATCCACTCACATTCTTATTATACTTTTCCCCATGAGTATTATCAATATTTTCTCCATGATAATACCAACATTTATAGCTCAATAGAATACCATTACAGATAAGGTGATACTTAACCTCATCAAATTCATGAAATCGCTCATTTTTACATTTAACGCATGAGCATCGAATCATATTACTTCCAGTATTACTAATTCTACAAGCAAATTTCATGAAACTTTAACTCCAGAAATATAGTCTTGCTCAATTCTACACTTTGACATCCAAGATTTGTCTATTTTCTATTAATGACATTAATTAAACATATTACTTAATTATGTATATAATGAATATATTTCAAGTATTATTATATATAAATTTCCTAATTATTAGAATATATATCAAAACATACATAATGTAAAACAATTATCATTTTAATCATTTTACAAAACCATTTCTATACAAATTAAAAAATAAGCAACATGTTTCATGAATATATAAAAATCAATCACGCAGTTGATTTTAATTTCTAAGCATGTTACTATATCATAATTAAAAAGTAATATTAATTATATGTATATAAATAAATTTATCCACGCAAACCCACACAACATTTCAGATATTATTGAATACATACAATAAGTCAAACATTATTACAAGCAAACTAAAAAACATAACTAAATCAAAAATTTATACAAAATATAAAACAAACTGATCGAATAATAAGCTAGCTGCATTCTGCATAAACTAAGTCAAACATAATAACAAACAAGATATATACCTAAATCAATAACAAAAAATGGGTATAATTGTTTTTTAATATTTTGCTAAAAAAAATAGAAGAACTGACAGATAATGTGAGAAGAGAAATATAACTTACAAAACGACGTTACAAATGGTGGTCGGAGGTGGCCGAAAATTTAGAACGAAGGTGGCGCACGGTGTAGATTTTGGGAGAAAATGGAGAAGAGTGAGGAATAAAATGGAGGAGAGAGGAAGAAAACTGGATTCTGCATAAAAAATGACCCGAATGTGAATATATTAGGTGGATAGCGTCGGTTGACGTAGAGAACCGACGCTACGTCACATGGATAGCGTCGGTTCTCCACGTCAATAGATGTTATCCACGTAACGTAGCGTCGGTTCTCCACATCAACCGACGCTATCCACGTGACGTAGCGTCGGTTCTCCACATCAACCGATGCTATCCACGTGGATAGCGTCAATTCTCCACGTCAACCGACGCTACGTCACGTGGATAGCGTCGGTTGACGTGGAGAACCGAATTTAAATTCATTATAAGTCGGTTTTTTCTAAAAACTGACTTTACACAACGACTTATATACCCTTTTTTGTAGTAGTGATATAATGACTAAATAAAAAGCCTATACATAAATGATATTGTCCTTAAAAAAGAGGTATTTAATTTTTATATGAATTAGTTACTTATTTGGTTTTAATTTTACTCACAAAAAATATGTTTTTTTATGTTATTAGAAAAAGATGCGTGCAACATATTTTTTAATATATTAAAAAATATATTTTTTATGTTAAAAAAAACATATATATACCGTTTGAAGAAACATATTTCTAAGAATATTAATATGCGGATACTCCTAATGGGATAAATATATCCAACATTTTATACTCATTTATGTCTTGTTGATCTTATAATTCTATCTCTTATACATAATTTACATATATTTTTATCTCTCTTTAAAATTATATATACTTATATAAGAGATTATGATATATAATTAAATAAAAAAATTGATAATTATTATTGCAAACCAAGTACCAGACTTCAATCTATCAGTCGGTTTAATCCACGTGTTATTTATCTCTTAATAACCTAAACACATAATATATATTATTTTTTATTGTTGGAAATTTAACATAATATCACCTAAATTGTTATAAATTAAAACAAATATGGATTAAATTGTTTTATTTAAAATAATAAAAATTAAATTATTTTAATTAAAATAAAGATGAAATTATTCTAGAAAAATGAGTATTAAAAATATATTTAACTGTGTGTTTTTATATATATAAAAGGATATACTATTAGTTAAATGCACATACAGAGGTAAATGTATTTATTATATTAACATATTAATAATCTTTTTATGTAATTTTATTTTAATTATATATAAATTTATATTTGAATTAGGTTCAATTAATATTAAAATGAGAATATTAATCTCAATATAATAAATAATCAATTAAAAATATTTAAAAAAATGACGTATAAGTTCAAATAAGAGAAAACTTTATAAATAATAATAAAATTGTAAAAAGATAATAAACATCAACATTATTAAAAATAAATATTAAATTTTTATAAGAGACAAAATAAATCATAAATAAAGTAACATATATTTCTATACATTAGAATATTTTCATATTTACTACTTTTCATAACTTTAATAAAATATTTACGTTTATAAAAATACATGATTTGGTGATGTTTTGTTTTTAATATTAATAAATATTCATGATAACAAAATAAATATTCAAATCATATTAAAATAAGTAAATATATCATAATGAAAATCTACTAATGTATTGAGGTCAAATTCTACGGTACGATGTTGTTTGCTTCATGCCACAATTGCGAGTTCAATTGACCCACGACCATGACTCACAAATTCAGCAACCCTCGTGACTCATAAGTTTAACAGACCTTCGTGACTTTATTTTTGGGATAAATCTAAAATGTGTCATACCATTAAAGATGACACAACTCTTATGTGTACGTCACCACTTAGCTTCTTAAACGATATAGAATATGTGCAATGACTTTTGCTACATCATACAATTGGATCATGACTTTGATACCATGTGATACATAAAGATTCAACTACACGATACAATATTATTAGCTTCATATTATAATTGTATATTTAGTAGACCCTCATGACTTTACTTTTGAGGTAAACCCAAAATGCATCATATCATTAGAGAAGACATCCTTTATGAATACCTCATTGCTTAACTTCCTAAGTGATGTAGGATATACGTAATAACTTTGACTACATCAATATCAGGATAATGTATTCATAAGGAGTGTATCATTTCTAATGATATGAAATTTTGGGTTTATCCCAAAAGAAAACCCATAAGAGCTTGTTGAAATGGTGAATCATGACTATATGTCTGCTGAACTTTCTATTATGATTTAAAATGGACAATATCATACCATGGAGTAAAATCTTCTCCCATCAGATGGTATTAAAGCCATGATCCAACTGGGTTATGTGGGCTAAATGGTGAGGTATTCATAAGATGTGTGCCATTATGATTGTAAACCCACGTAGTTATGATCTAAAGTATACAGTAGATTAAGACTATGCATCACTTATTCACACCATTACGCCAAAGGAGATTATTAAAGTTGGTTAATAACCAACTTTAAATTAGGAGACTTAAAATTTAAGTCGGTTCACATGGTGAACCATTTTAAAATTCTGTATTTTTTTACACACTTTACTAATTTTCTACTATCCTTAGAACTTGTATTCAATCACATAATAGCAGAAAAAACCAAAATCTATTTAAAATAGTTTAAATACTACAAATAATTGAAAAATTAAATATTAATTAATTACTTGAGAATTAAATTTCTTACAAAAAAATAACTTACATACATACACACACACACACACACACACACATATACATATAACTTAAAATTACAAATAAAATGATGTCACATCTTTTGTCATTGATTTTGTGATATTCCTACTTTATTTCAAGGAGAGAAAGCTTAGTTTGCTTAGAATCACCAACAATGTCCCATAAATTAATACTTTTGTCACTTGGGTTGGTTGAGTTTTAATGCCCATAAATTAATACTTTTGTATTTCCTTGGGGTGAAAACAACAATTACTCTTGGAGATACAATTATTCTTGGTGGTTTTTCTGTACTTGGCTTGCCAGTGACTACCATGATGTTTTCATATGCTATTCATAGTGACCAGGAACTAAGCAAGAGAGATGAGATGGAGTTTGGGCAAAAAATAGGTTCATATAACAATTTATTCCCCTAAATACATTAGCATATAAACATCCATCAAACAAGCTGCCCAAACTTTAGAGACAATAATAGAGAAATTAAAGCATTATAAAATTACCATGATGTTGTCATTTGCTATTGAAGATCATCAGATTCTTTTCCTGATTCTTCTTGTGATGTTATAATTTAAACTATATGTTTTTCCCATTTCTCTTGTAAATCATCAAAAAAAATCATATCATAACCCGACTTGTTCCAAAAAGAACTACATGTATTTAAATTCAAAATAAGAATGTAATATCATGAATTTACAAAAAATAACTTATATATGTTAAAAAGGTATATTGGTAAAAAAGATTACCACATCTTTAATTGGAATATTGATATTTGTGAAGATTTCGCTCATAAATTTTAAGACAAAGTAACCACACATGAAGTTTATAGCATAATCATAACTATACTTTTTCCAAGGCTTCTTCTTGAATGGCTTAGTGTGTGATGATTGTCCACTAGACATAGATTTACCCCAAGATACTTGCTTTGTATCTCTTAAATGTGCCGCATTTACTAATTCTAGTATAATAGACTAAAGAAGAGATATTATATATGTTAGTAACAATAAAAAAATTATAATATAATAAAAGTAGTAAAAAAAAGTGTTATCTTAAGTAAAAAAATTATTATAATGTCAAAATTTATCACAACTTGACTCGATAGTCAAGCCACATATTGTCCAACCACTTCTTAGACTGTGGTAGCATCAGAAGGCACATGTAGTGGACAATCATGGAGTAATGATTGATCAATTACTATTCTTTAATAATTTAACAAATATTGATTATGAATCATTGGATCATCGCTCAATTGTTGTACCATTCCAATAACAATATAATCTGTAGATGATGAATGTTTCAAAAAACATTTCATATTCTGTAAAACTTTAAGCGTTATATATAATAAAAAATAAAAAATAATAGACTATCTATATAAAATTTAAATCTTATCACAAATGTTTCATCAAATAGAGGATGACTCCTATGTGGGGTATTTATGAATATAATAATTAAGTTAGTTATGTTTTCTCATATTATTTAGGTTATTAAAAATATAAATTGATATTTATTGATTTTTTTTGTATGAAAGTGTCCTTAGACGGGACCCAAATTATTTTATTTAATATTAATTAACTAATATCCTTAAACGAGACCTATTAATTAATTAAATATTAAATTTTAGCTTTATTTCTAAGTAAATAGTAAACCATCTAATCACAACTTTAGGCAGAGTCAATTAATTAGACTTTATTCAATGTGTCCAAATTAAACCTAAGAATTTAATTATCTAAGTACTAACTTTCAAGTTTTAAAACCATTATTAAAAATATATCGTTAATACATTTTCGAATAATAGTTCTTATAAAAAACTTTTGAAATAAGGTTTTACTCTAATTATCGGGCGACTATACCAATAAATAAAAGAGTATTACTCTAAATCAGACTTGATAATTAAACTTTAAAATCTAATTTTCAGATTTAAGTTTGTAATAAAAAATAATATATTTCTCTCTAACATTCTTAATATAAAATCTTGAATAAAAATAAAATCAATTTATTTTATAAAGATGTTTTACCTATTTAATATTTGGCAAGCATAACAACATTATTATTATATCATATTTACAAACAATCAGTCATGTTAAGTTTAATCACAAACAAATTAAATATAACATATAAGAATAAAACATAAAAAGATAATTGTAAAGAATCCATTAAAATTATACCTTTAAAAGAATCTTTACAATAGTTTGATGCTGATTCTATTGTTGTTCAACCTCCAAAAAGTATTTGCATCTCCGCTTATTGAATAAAAAACTAAAAATCTAGAAAAATATAGCAAGTTCTTCTCAAAAAGAGAAACTCTAAAACCAAAAAAAAGAGAGAAAGATAGAGCTCATAAAATTGTGTTTTTTACAATGGGAGAAGATGATCCTTTTATAGGATAGAAAAAGGCCAAAAAAGGGGGAAAATATTTCAAAATTTGAATTTGGATGCATTTGGATAGGTTGGCATGCTTATGGGGCACACAAATTTCAACAAACGAGCAGTTGGTGCAACGTGTATCGAGCATGTGTTGGGCGTGCGCTCGCGTGTGTGGGCATGCATAGGCACTTCTACGCATGGGATTTGGAGCAAATGGGCGACTATACGCACGATTTTGGCCATTTTGACATTTTTTACAATTTTGACCCATTTGTCCACATAATCTTTCCATACTTGGGTTCAATCTAGGGGTGTTCTTCAGGGATTTTATATAGTTCTACTTCATCAAGTGGTTCCAAATTTGAAAACACATAATTTCTTGCCAATTTGGAAGTTTTGTATTCCTTCTATGCTTTATTTGCAATCTTATAACACTTGTTCATCCAAGTATGAGAGACTTTAAAATAATTCTATAAAAAAACACATTTTAGATGAAATATAATACAAAAAAGATATAATATATGTAAGTAGTTATAAAATAAAAGAGACTTACATAAATGGTTTTCCATATTTTGTACTTTTCAACATCATCAACCTTAGTCCAATCATTTATATTGATTGGTATACTTGACTTCACAAGTCTACGAATAGAAGACTTCAACTATTAGTCATTTTTTCCTAATGGATTACCAGTAGCATCAAATAGAACATGTACTCTATCATCTGGGTTAAGTAGAGCATCAGGTATATTCATCCAACCCCTTCTTTCCAAATGCCTTAATATATCATTTAGATATACAATCTCTGGTATCCTAGGATCCATGAAATATATGCAAACAATGATGAAATATAAATTAATTGACAATTTTAAGTCCAAACATATAAACATGCAAGAGTTATTGGAATAATACAGAACATACATTATATTTAATTAGATTGTTAATTATATATATATATATATTACTTCACAATCATTTCGAGTCCATGACGAAGAATCATCGTCATCAACTAGATTATCACATAAATTAGGCAATTTGTTTGAGAAATGACTAATATTGGATAATCTATCAAGCATGTCATCATCTTCTAAAGTGTCATAATGGTAGAGATCTTTTTATGGAGGCATTAACACAACAGATCATCTTGTGTCAATTTGATCGCTCACGTAAAATACTTGTTTTGCATGAAGTACTAACATGAAAGGATCATCAGTGTGAATTATCTTAGATAAATTTATAAGGATAAATCTAAAATCATATATTTTATATCCAACATTGATAACATCTTTGACCTAAAGATGAGCAAAACTGGCATCGCCGATCCTACCAATACTTTGGTTTTATATTTATAAAACTCTCGCAAGTGCACGAATCATTTCATAGAAAATGATAAGTATACTCCTAAGGTCGATCTAAGGAAGGAATGTATGTGGTTTTTAATTTATTATTCAAACTTTTAAAAACGAAATTAAATCCTAAATATCCTGTCTCGATATTTTGGGTTTTGTGTTTTTAATCTACTGACATAAAAATAAACAGATAGAGATTCAATAAACATTTATGAAAATTTTATGTGTTAAAATAGTGGAGTATTTATGGATATAAGAACTAAGTTAATTATGCTTGCTCATATTATTTAGGTTATTAAAGATATAAATTGATATTTATTGATTCTCTTTTTTTATATGAATACCACCTTTGGTGGGGTTAGATATTCTTTGTTAGTTAAACAAATCAATTAACACCTATAAGTGGGGTTGATAACTAATTTGATTAATTAAATTAATTCCTTTTTCTAAGAGATTGAAAATGAACCATTTAAATGCCACCTTTGGTGGGGTTAGACAGTTTAAACTTTATTCAAGGTGTCCAAATTCAACCTAAGAATTTAATTATCCGAGTACTAACTTTCAAGTTTTAAAACTACTACTAAAAACATGTTGTCAATACATTTTCAGATAATAATTCTTATAAAAACTTTTGAAATAGAGCTTCACTCTAACTACCAGGCGATTGTACCAACAAATAAAAGAGCACTACTCTAAATCGAACTGGATAACTAAACCTTAAAATCTAATTTTTAGATTTAAGTTTGTAATGAAAAATAATGTATTTCTCTCTAACATTCTTAATATAAAATCTTGAATAAAAATAAAATCAATTCATTTTAGAAATTTTTACCAATTTAATATTTGGCAAGCATAACAACGTTATTATTATATCATGTTTACAAACAGCCAGCAAAGTTAAATTTAATCATAGACAAATTAAATATAACATGTAAGAATAAAGCATAAAAAATAACTGTAAAGAAAATAAAATTCTTATAGTATTTTGATGTTATTCCTATTGTTGGAAAACCTCTAAACGGAATTTACACTTCCATTTATTGAATTAAAAAGCAAATAAATTACAAAAACATAACTAGTTCTTCTCAAAAAGAAAAGAACTCTAAAACTAAGAAAAACTAACTAAGAAAAAACTAAAAACTAAGAAAAACTAAAAACTAAGAAATGGAGAGAAAGAAAGAGAGAAGAAGTGTGTTTTTTGGTGTGATTTGAAGTGAAGAGAATGAGGGTATATATAGGTGAGGAGGGGAAGAAAATGTGGGTGAAAAAATGATTAAAAATGGTGGAAACGTGGAATAGTGAATAATGACATCATAGTTGATGTCATGGTGACGTAGGGTGCGATGGTGCACGCGGAATGGGGCGTAAATGGGCAGCGGCGATCGTGGACTAGAGCAGGGGCGTGTAGAGGCGTGCGCGGAAAGAAGCAGGGGCTCGTAGAGACACACGCGGAATGGAGAGCAGGTGAACGTGGACTAGGCGATGAGCGCGGCTGCTCAACACAACTGGGCACACTACGCGCGTTCGCTGGCATAACTGCGTGCACGATTTCCTCCTTTTTGACCTTTTGACCTTTTGACCCATTTTGTCCAATTTTTCCATCTTTTTTGACTTTTCCTCATTTAATTTATGAATAAATTTGTGATGTATTGTCTCTGGTATTTTTCTTTGAGTCTTTAAGTTACTTTTTTAATCGAAAATACCTGGAAAAAAAATAAAAACACCCGTGATTCCGAAAAGATAGATTTATATAGAAATATGATAAAATCATATAAATATATATATATATATATATATATATATATATATATATAATCAATTAAAGTGAATAAAATGGTGGTAATTTTAGTGTTTTTTGAGCATTTATCACCTAATCACACAAGAATATTGTTTCATGGAAGATCTCATAATCGATTTCCCAAATTTCTTGAATTATACCATAATATGTTCTATCAAAAAGTATAAGATTGCCATCTTTTGAATTGGAAAATTGCATAGTTTGTGAAACCTTCTTTACACCACCATTCTGATTTACTCAAACTTTATCCCTTGCTTAAGTCGTAAACCTCAATCACATTAATTGTGAAACTAAAGTATGATTTGACATAAAATTTTAGACCATGTGCAATCCATTCTAAACTTTTTGTTATTTTATAATCAGGCTTGTTGAGTTCAACTCAAATCTATACATATACAAATACGAAATGTGTTTAAAAAAAAGTTTTAAAACATTATATAGAAATACTAATTAATTCTTGTATGCGACACTTACATGGTTGCGAAACCAATTAATAAGCTCTCGCTTATGTTTATCATACAACCATTTTTCTCCTCTTTTTTTATAATGAGATTCGATCTTCCTTAAATTTAAATAAATTATATAATTTTATTAAAGATATATCAATTGGATAAAATTAATAACTAAATAAAACATAATTTTATTTTAAATGAAAAGGTTGAACATCATCACTTACTCTATATACAGTTGTGTCTCATTATTATTTACCAAAATGATTCGGTGTGCTTTTTCCAATTGAGTGCGATCAATAAAAAATTTCTTACTTTCACCAAGCATAGAGTTACCTACTTGGATCATGTGGTGTTCTAAGAACAACTTGTGCGTAAGATTCCCAATTTCAATGCAACCACTAAAGTATTCAGAACAAAACTCAATGGCCACTTTAGTAATGTAACATTCCACCATGCATCCTTAAGGATGATTTCTATTATTTATATATCCTTTAAGGACTTCCATGTATCTCTCAAAGGAATACATCCACCTTAAGTAAGTAGAACCACACAATTGAACATCTCGAAATAAATGAACACACAATAGAATCATTATATCGAAAAAAGGAGGAAATTATTTTTAAAGTCGACACAAATTCTCTACAATATCTTTCTATAAAGAGTTTAACTCGCCAATTGATATAGATTTCTTGCATATTATATAGAAGTATGAATAAAGACGAATTATTGATAATTAAACATGTTTTGGAAGAATTGACCTAATAGCAACTGGTAATAACTATTGCATTAAGATATGATAGTCATGTGATTTCAATCCATAAAGTTTCTTATCGGTGATAGGCACAAAATTTCTTAAGTTGGATGAGTAACCATCATGAACTTTCACACTTGCCAAACATTTACAAAACACATCCTTCTCTTTTGTTGACATTGTATATGATGGTAATGGAAAGTATGTTCGATTCTTATCATTTTCTACCCTTAGTGCCAATTCAGGCCGTATTCCTAGTTTCTTTAAATCCAATCTTGCTTTAATTTCATCCTTCATTTTTCCCAATGTGCATGACATCTAGGATGTGACAAATGTGTAGGTCTTTGCAATAAGGTAATTCCTAAAATATTGATTTTTTATTCCAATAACCATGATCTATTGATTCAGTAACATTTCCCTTTTCACCCATTTTATTAGTTGACCTCTTTCATTTCCCTCCATTAGTAAATATTCTTTTTTCATCTTTATATATCATTTGAATGTCATACCATTCAATTGTCTTAATATCTCAATACCTCGCAAAGGTCTTGGTACATGATCATGATCTTCTTCACCATCGAAAGATTTATTTTGGTATCTAAACTTGTTTCTAGATGAAAAAAATCTTCTATGTCATATATAAGACATCTTTCATCCGTGAACAAGATAAGTTACAGAAGTGTCATCACTACAAATAGGGCATCGCATATAACCTTTTGTTGCATGGTCTGATAAGTTCCCATAGGTAGGAAAATCATTAATTGTCCATAAGATGACCCCCCTTCAAGTTAAAGTGTTCTTCTTTATGTGCATCGTAAACATTTACACCATCATTGCACAACGTCTTTAAATCATCTATCAGAGGCTGAAAATATACATCAATATAAACTTCTGGTTGTTTTGGTCCTAAGATTAATAATGTTAATATCATGAATTTTCTTTTCATACACAACCAGGGAGGAAGGTTGTATGTTACCATAATTATTGGCTAACAACTATATCTCCTAATAAGGGAACTATGTGGATTAATTTCATCAACAGTAATGGCAAGACAAAGATTGTGTGGATCAGATGCAAATTGAGGGGATAAATTATCTACTACTTTCCAATTTGGAGAATAACAAGGATGACGTAGCACCTTATCATCAGATCTATTATCTAAATGCCAAGTCAACATCTTTGATGTCTCTTTATTTTTGAACAACCTTTGAAAGTGAGGAATCAGAGGAAACTAGAAAAACACCTTTGCAGGCATGCCTTTCTTAGGTGTTGTCTCATTTATATTCCATCTCAATTCTTTACACATCGGACAATCATTTAATGCCTTATATTCTTTTCTATAAAGAATGCAATCATTTGGACAAGTATGAATATTATGATATTCCATGCCAAATCGACTAAGAGATTTCTTTACTTCATACATTGAAGATAGAAATTCAATACCCTCAAGAAACATATCTATTAGTACATTTAGTAATTCTATGAATCCCTTGTCAGAAAAACCATTTTTTACCTTCATATTATACAAATGAACCAATCTCGGCATTTTAGTGTATTTCTTGTACTATAGATACAACAGTTTTTTGGCAAATTCCAGAAGTTTTTTAAAGGTTTCACGATCATCCTCGTATAGTTCATCTTCAACACCATCAAACATATTTTATGTTTATACAATATCATAAGATGTATATAATCCATTCACATTCTTATTTATCTCTTCCTAATGAGTATTATCAATATTTTATCCATGATAATACCAACATTTATAACTCAAAAAAATACCACTAGAGATAAGGTGATACTTAACCTAGTTAACATCATGAAATCGTTCATTTTTACATTTAATACATGGGCATCAAATCATAATAATTTCATTATTACAATTTCTACATTTAACATGTGTACCGTCGGTCCTACATGTCAACTGATGCAACATTTTTAATTTTTTAAGTTGGTTTATCAGCGTATCGACTTTAAATCTTGATTTAAATACCCATTTTTGTAGTAATTCACTTTAACATATAAAGATACATTATCATTATTAGAATTTTTTTAACAAAATTTAAGAGTCTTAAACATGTATATTTATCAACATTTTGTTAACATTATTCTCATAAAAATAAATTTAAAATTCATGAGAAGAAATAAGTATATGTAAAAGTTTAAATAAAATAAAATAGAAAGTAAACAAACTTAAATGACCATATTATTTTACAAAAAATATAAAAGTTTAAATAAAATAAAATAGAAAATAAACAAACTTAAAAACTTAAAACTTAAACTTAATTAATAAAAGGTTACAAACGTAAAACTATTATCAGAGAGATTGAGTTATTGAAGCAATGAGATAATATGAGAGCGATGTGAAAACGATTCCTCTTTCTGAAAATGAGCTCGTCTTTTATAACCGAGTAATGTACTATGTGGAGATGCTTTTACTATTCAATGAATAGTAGTTTGTCTGCCAGTTGATACTGCTGGGAGTTGATTACTCTGTTATGAACAATAGTTTGTTTGCTACCAGGTACTGTTAGAGATGTCTTTCTATGCTGAATAGTAGTTGTTGTGACATTCCAGACAAGTTAATACTTTGGATGAATAGTGCGTTGTCGTCACTATTTTAGTGAAATGAACTATACTTTGTTGGCTGATAACTATATTTTATATAATTATTTTCATCTATTTTATTAATTATAATTGTTATATTCTTAATGTTTTTAGTTAATTTTAGTATAATAAATTAATATTTACTGTTTTTTATATATTTTAAGAAAATTAAATAATTTGTAACGAAAACATACTTAATTGTAAATTTGTGTCCAAAAATATAATTTCAAATAAAAGAGTGTTTAATTGCAATTTATAAAAGTCAAAAATATAATTAAATTAAAATAAGGCTTTATTTTAATTATTAAAAGTTTAAAAATTTAATTTAAATTAGAAAAGGGCTTAACTATAATTAATGTGGGTCAAAATATAATTTGAATTAAATTTGTGGGTCAAAATGTAATTAATTAAATTTTAAATTTCTACGCAGGTGATAAGAAGTCACGCGCCCTAATCCACGCGCAACACGTGGACCGTTCGATCAGAGAAGAAATGGCTATGATTCGCGCGTCTGTATCACACTCGACCAACTCGCGTGGGTGCAGATCCTATCTTTCACGTGGCTCGATGCCTGAGTGGGGCTCACTTGCCACGCAGGCCGGCGTGCATGTGGGACCCACGTGTCTGACGCATCCAACCGCTGTCCCCCCCACGTTACGTGCACCTCTGATCCCGTGCACTGATCTCTGCGTGCAATCGAATCTCAGCGAATGAAATGTTGCCATGTGTCCGCACTAACCCTTGCAGCGAATCAGAAGATGCCACATATCCCACTTCATTTTGCAGCCAATCATGTGTTGATATGTGGCATGTTACGATGAGCGCAAAAGCGGAGGATCACACCCGCGTTGCAACCGTTGTCTCCCATGCGACAATCTATCGTGCGCCTGTTTCCTGTAGGCAATGAAATTTTGCCACGTGTCCGCATGAAATCCTTGCAGTGAATCAGACGCTGACACGTGGCATGCACTTTGAATTAAAAAATCAAAACGGCACCTCTGTGTCTACGCGTGATTTTAAATAACATTTTAAATATCAAAAATCGATACGCGTGATTTTTATTTTTCGATACAAATTTTTACGCGTTTATTAAAAAAAATGTAATATTTTTTATGTATTGTTTTAGCTATAAATAAGGGATAGTATGATAGAGTAAAAAAGTTTTAGAGAGTTTAGTTTTTGAGATTTTTTGTATTGTTCGGTTTTGGACTACAGAACACGCATAAGCTATTTTTTTGGCTTTTGTTGTGTTCTGCGTGTGCCAAATATTTGTTCTAAGTGATGTTTTAATTTTCTGTGTTCTTCATTTTATTTTTCTGAAACTGTTGTAATTTTTATTTTAAATTTATGAAGTAATTTAATTTTTCTAGGGTTGCATTTGATCTAAATTTATGATGCTTTTATTTTAATTATTTTTGAACGATTTATAAAACGTTTGAGTTGTTTATTCTATTTTGTGCTTAATGCTTTTGATTATTTACGAATTTTATCAAATGATCTATGGCACATAGATAAATTTGGAAGAGCCATTTTTGTGTATATTGCTCATAGATAGAATGACATGTATGATGAAGGATATGAATATACCCTAATTATATGTGTGGACATTTGAGAACTTAGAACGTAATGAATCTTGGTGAATTTAATTCTCATAGGAATATAGTGAATTAATTTAACGATGTGTGTTTGTATGGAGCTCGGAAGAGATGTATAAATAAAATTAGAAGTTTTCGGTTGACAAATTAAATGTACTAAAAAATATAAATCAAAAGAAAATAACATGATTTGAGTTGATCAATTTAGTGAAAAATTGCAATCCTAGATTTATTTTATTTTGTTATTAAACTCTTTTCTTAAATTTGTTACAATCAACGATCATTTCGAATAAAATTAGAGAGAGATAATTTTAGTACTCAACAAACTGTAGTAACAAATCTCCGTGGGAACGATAACTTACTTATCAAATATTATTACTTGTGACTGTGTATGCTTGCACGTTTTTATGTTCTCCAAAAGAGACAACATTGGCACCGATTGTTATTTTGTCATCTTTTTGTGAAAACAATAGTAACTGCCTTTGAAGACTCTGATGGGCCTTTACAAATGGGCTTCTTAACCCGTAATACTAAGAATGGACTCACATGCCCAAAATTTAAAGAAAATAGGCTCGTAGGCCCAAAGTTATAGGACCAAACACATAGAACAAAATAATAAAATAATTAACATAGACTCGTAGGCCTAAGGAACAAAATGGACATGTAGCCCAATAATAGTATTAGGCCAAAAGACCCAGTTTAAGGATGGGGTTTGCTAGTCTAGAATAGAATATCTTCACTTGCTGTTTTTAAGTTTATTAGATCAGTTGATGAAGCTTTTGATGAAGGTGGGACTGTTTCATTGGGTGATTGACACTTATTGGAATCTTAATCTTATTTCTTCACTTTAGAAGTTTCCCCAAAAGATTGTGATAATTTCTTAATGATTTCCAAGAGATCCTCCTGGGTTTTTGCTTAAGATATTAAGGCATTTGTGTATGCCTTTTGTACTAATAAGAGTGAAGAATCTTGGAGTTCCTTCACTTGGGGCTCTCTATGACCCTTTTGTAGAAGCCAGTTTTCAATAGTTGGTTATAATAGAGTTTTGGGGATCTCCAATGACGACCACTATTTAACTTGAAATAGGCGGGTAATGGTTATTACCTTAGATGTAACAGGTTTTAAGACCTATTGACAAACCCAAGGAAGATAGAATTTTGAACAAAAAATACACAGAGGAGGGAATTTAGCCTCTTTTGATGTAGGTTTGTAATGTTTTTGAAGTGATTCATAACTCTCTTTTACAAGAGAGATGATAATAGAGGAAATGTTTCCTAATAATTTCCACCAATCAGAAAATCAAGAAGGAAATTTAGATGGATTGATAGTTTTGTTGATAAAGAAAAATAACCAAGAATGTTGGTTATCTTCGTTTTGGATAAGGAGTGCATTGAACCATGCCTAGTAATAATCCCAATAATTGTATGATGTACAATATGGGAGGGAAGATGTATTGTTGACTGGAAATGATAGTGATTTGGAAAGATCATTCCCCCAGTCTATTGGAGATATGATTTTATGAATCTTAGTAGTTGGGAACTACACTTTTGATGATTTTGGATAAAGGAAGTGTTTGAATTCAACACTGCCAATGATTTCCAGAACACTTTGATAGTATTGTGGAGTTTTTGAATTGGTAAATGGCCAATAAAAGAAACATTTTCCAAATAATTTTTAGCTTGCTAAATAAGGATTCTGATCATAAAATCATTTTTCAGCAATTGCAACTTTTTGAGTTTGTTGTTTTAAAATATACTCAGAAGTTGGTTTTGAAATAGTTTTGGGAATAACTTCCCTTGTTCCCTTTTGAGGAAAATAGGTAGAGGTTGTTATCCTCCTTTCTGGAATAGAAATTGTTCCAGTTGATTCTTTTGAAATTATTTTTAATTTGGAAGGCATCGCTTCCTTTTCTTTACCTTTGGTGGTTGGGGACTCTGTTTTCAAAAGTATAAATGGTGCATCTAATCCTAGAATGTTGGCATAGGTTGCTTATAATGCTTTTGAGTCCTATGATTCTTTGAGGTTTAGTATCCACTTTTGGACTCATTGAAACAAAACTTCATCTAATGGGGATAGTTCCGGTGATGATTCTTCCAGTTGTTGCTAGGAGGATGGTTCTACTTATGTAGTTTTGGTTTGGGCCACTTGGGACCAGGTGATAATTGGTTTTGATGATGAGATGTTGGTAATAGAAGGGTTTAGAGGAGGTTCCCTTTTCTCCTTTTCTTTTTTTCTTTCTACTTATCTTTAAACCTGTTTTGGAAGAACTCTCTAGTTATAAAGTCTGGTAACAAATTATTTTCTCCTCTGATAAATTCAATATCAAAATTAATAATACTTAATAATGCTTACCATATGGAAAAAAATTGTTTTGATACAATGTTTTTAACCTCTTTTAAAAAAAATTATTTTGCAGATTTACAATTAATTCTTACTAAAATATTTTGATTTTGATAAATACGATTGAAACTTTGAAATACAAATTACTATTGGTAATACTTATTTTTTGATAGTAGAATAATTCTTTTGACAATCATTCCAATGACCAGAGATAAATTGAACTATAAGTTCTTTATTATCTTGGACTTGTTTTAATATCCCACCATAGCCAAGTTCACTGGCGTCAGTTTCTGCTATCTTGGGAAGTGTTGAATCCACAAGATGTAAACAAGGAATTTTTTGGACTTATGTTTTTATTCTTTGCATAATTTTGGTGTGTTCTAAGTCCATGGATCATGAGTTTTCTTGAGCCTATTATGTAGCCAATCTATTAATATTGGGACAGAAACTTAAAACATAATTTAAGCTATCAAGAAATCTTTGTAGCTAAGTTTTATCGATGACCTTATCAAAAAAATTAGTGGTAAATTGAAGAGACTGTTCGATTGGAATAACTATTCCATTGGATACATTGTGTCCAAGAAATTTGATATTGGTTTTGAAAAGTGTCATCTTCTTGGCTGATAGAGACAATCCACTTTTCTTTATGATATGAAAGAAATTTTTGTGATGCTTGTTGTGTTGTCTGACATTTTTAGAAAAGATAAGTACATCATTGATGTATACAGTACAGAAATTTGAATAAGGATTGAATATGTCATTCATATTCCTTTGAAATTTAGAAGGTGCATTTTTGAGCCCAAAGAGCATGACATTCCATTCATATTGTCCAAATGGAACAGTAAATTTCGTTTTATATCTATGTTTTGGTTCGATTTGAATTTCCAATAAAGCTAACTTCGTATCAAATTTTGAGAATATTGATGAAGAATGGAGCTTTTGAAGAAGGTATTTTTTATTAGGAATAGGATACCTAATCCATTTTGAGGCCTCGTTAAAGGGTTTGTAGTTGATGACCAATCGAGGTCTCCTCTTTCAATCTCAGCTAATTTGTGGACATAGAAAGTCGTACAACTCCACAGTGATTTGGATTTTGATATCAATTTCTTAGATAAGAGATCTTCAATCTCTTTTCTACAAAGTTGTTCAATGTCAGTATTCATTTGAATTGGCCTTGCTTTTGTAGGGATATATTTCTCATTGAAAGATGATTCGTATGGTAAGTCTACCATATGTTCCTTTCTACTCCAAAAAGCACTAGGTAATTCATAACAGACTTCCTTTTCAAAAGAGTTTTGGAGTTTAGAGATTTTATCTTGAATCTATGGAATTTGAAGCTCTTTCTTAACTAAATGAGATTGAATTCTGGATTTTAGATAGAGAAGGTCCTTTTTTCTATGGTTAATAAGAATATAAATCTCCTTTTGATGGATGGAATTGGCTTTAATAAGGTTGAGCTTTCTAGTTTTTGGTTCTTTGATGAAATGAAAACTGAAGGTCTTCTCTTCGATTTTGAAAGAAAACTTGTTACTTTTGACAAGATATAGTGTAATAATATTCATGAACGGTGTTCCTAATATGATTAGATAGCCTATATTGGATACGATCACAAATTAAGTTTTGATAAGGAATGATTTGTTTAGGATTGCAACATCTGTTTTACCAATTATATTCATTTTTGATTTATTGGTTGACGTGAGTTGTTCATCTGTTAGTTGATAAAATCGTTTAGGAACAATTAAAGATTTAATACAATTGATATCAACACATGTATGAAATAAAGCTATTGTCTCAAGTTTTGATTGGTCAGGGAATACTAGGGTAATAGATATTTTGTATTTCCTAGTGGTATTTTGATTCAAGTTTTTCATCTAATTCACTCATATTGGTTCATGTTTTGACACCATTTTTCTCAAGTAATTTAAACTTGAGGTCATATTCTTTATGTTTTTCTTTAAGCTGTGGAGTTCTAGCTTAATAGTTTTGATTTCAATTTTTAATTCTTGAATTTGACTTTCTAGTTTTAATGTTTTGTTCTTTCGTTCCAAAACAACAATGAGGTTGTAATAGCCTATGCTGGTACTTGGAAGTTCTGAGGATTTTGGTAATGGTTAGGCTTTGGCTAAGTTATTAGTCAAGTGATCCATATATAATTTTGTAATATGAGGGTCGTTTAACTCAAGTATTTTTAATTGAAGTTGTTTACCTTCGTCCTTAGTTAATACATTAATATTTTTATTAGGAATTTCAGAGTTAGTTGATGCTAACTCATCTTCCTAAGGATTTGATTCTTCTAAGTCATCTGACCAAGGTTTAGACTCAGATGATGATGATTCATCTACCATTAAGATAGAGATTTTATTTTAGGTGTCTTCTTCAAGGTTTAATTCATGAAGTTTTTTAGACAACTAGCAATAATTGGTAATATGGCCTTTTTTTTTACCACATTTATAACATTTAAATTTTTTAAAGGGTTTATTATGAGATTTGGATTCCTTATTAAAATTTATTTTATAAGGTTTCTTATAAAAAATCATCATTTTTTTAAATAATGGTTTTCTGGATTTTGAAAATTCCTTATAAGTTTTATGAGATTTTTTATAAGGTTTGGAAATAGTTTTACTGCAGTTGCCACCGCAGGTTTGATAAATAGAGAAGTTGTTATCAAACTACTTATAGAATGATCTAATTTATCTTTTGGAGATTTTCAGCTCCTATTTCATTTGTTTTTAGATTTTCAAATCTTGGCAGATTTGAAAACCTTGTGATCACCACACAAATTGTGTGTGCAATGAATACACAAGTATATGTATTGTAATAAGTAATATAATGATAAGTAAAGATCGTTCCCATGAAAATTTTATTAGAAATTAATTTCTAAAACTAAAAATAATAAAAATCAATTTTTTTGTGTTTTTATATTTTAAGGAAGAAAAATTAAAATAACTAAAAATAATTAGCAATAATTAATTAAATTAGATTTTGTGACTAAAAAGATATATGAGAAAATATCTAGGAATATTTAATCCCCCAATTTTCTAAACATGTGAATTGCTAAAATCCCTTCAATATAATATAAATTAATTACATAATTAATTGAATCGTATTCCTCTCTCAAGTAAACTACACACCATATAGTAATTAATTTAATCACACTCTCATGCCAATTAAATTGCATACTACTCATTAGGTTCATCAATTATGGATCACATATATAAGAATCATACATCTCTTCCTAGAAACTATGTATATTATTTAATTAAGACAAACAATTAAAGAATTCTCTCAAATATGTTTAATTGCCTCTATAGATAAATTTTTGGCCAAACAATCAATAACATAAAAATTAAATTAAATAATATAATTAAATAAATATTATAATTGGGAAAATTATTAGATTATCGCATGGTGAAAATTGGGTTCATAAGATCACTAGATTAATAAATTAATTACACATAATTGTGTTCATAAAGCTCATATTTTTTTATAAATAAAGACATAAAATTGATAAAGAAAAGAGTAAAAAAAGAAATACAATCAATCTCTTGAATTGTAGTATTAATTTTCTCTTAAATCTCCACCAAAATTGTGTCGTTACTTGAATTATTCTATATTTCTCTCTCTTTTTAACTCTAAAAGTTGATCAAAATTATGCTAATGGAGGCTAATTAGGGTTTATGGAGTGATTAGAGGCTTAAATAAAGCTCATGTATGATATGAAATGTACGATCAACTTCAAATCAAGGGTTACGATCAAAACAAGCAAACTTGACAATTTTAGCCATTCATAACGCGATGTGATTCACGGGCGAAAAAAAGGAGCGACACGTGATAGGGGAGACTAGTTAGAGTTAACGCTTGCCAAGTTAGAAACACGTGGCGCAATGTGATTAATGGGAACGGATGGCGTGGCACACAGGTGGAACGTGTGGAGTAATGACATGGTGACATGTGGCATGGTGCGTTGACTGATTTCCGAACTCGAATTGAACGTCGTGCTGAAACATGATGCGTGTTTCGTCCTCTTCACACGTGGGGTGACGTGATTTTCTTTCCATGCTTAGGTGACATCCACATGGCTTGCCCAGTCAGCTATTTTGCTTGCGTGGTATACCATGTGGAAACTTTTGATTGGTCTTGTAATAAAAATCTTAAAAAATTCAAAAAATTATATTTTCACCCCTTTTCACTAAAAAGTTTATATTTTAATTTTTTTGGCCATAAAAATATTATTTATTAAATAAAATAAGTAAATATTAAGTAAAAAGTGTGCTAATGACTTTATTTTCATAGAGTCATCACCTTGGTTTTAAGAGAAGCTGATCAATTCAATGTGATTCCCATATACTTCACGAATTTTGTTTCTGGTTTTCTCACCTAAGAGTGGAAAAAGTCTTGCTAAGAACTTCTCTTTCCAGAAAGGTTGTGTAGAATCATCTCTTAACATGACTCTGCTCAGAAATAAAGTTTTATAATTTTGAAAATTACTCATCTTCTTACATCTTATGTTTGAAAAAAGATCAGAATTTTTATCTTTTAAATGGGATGAATATCCCATAAAATAGTGTGATATAATAAAAAGTAATGTGGAGACTACATCCTGAATAGGAGCTCCATATTGATCAAGTATGGGTTCAGAACACTCACCAGTCAATATCTTATTAAACATATCTGATTGTTGTTGTTTTGAAAAATGATTATCCCACCATCCTTTTAGTTGTTTGAGAAGCCAACTGTTAATAATTCAACAACTATTTTGTTAGTTGTACCATTTTGAGTCTTATACGCATTTAACGCCATCGTCATTTGCTGTAATACATTTAATATCTTATGTTTTGTCATTCCATCTATATTCCAAACATAGATAGAAGACGTGTTATACTTAGGCTGGGTAACTTGACTAGGTTAGGTACCTATGTGTGTGGGTACCTAATTGGACTAGGTTCTTTCCAAGCTAATTTTTGGATTTGAGGAGTTGGTTCTGAAAGAGTACCTTGGGAACTATCCTCATCAGAAGTAATAAGTTGTAAGTTACTAAGAACATTAAGAATATGTGTTAGTTGTTTTTTTGGATTTGAGATTTATGGAGACTCAGGTACAACTAAACCTAGTTTTATGTTTGAAGCTTAGTATTCTAGTTAGAGTTTATAAATGTTGCTCTATTTTTGAAGTTTATCAAGCTTAGATCATATTTCTTCCTGGGATGGTTTGGAGATCTGAAAGGGTTTGAAGATAGGGTTTTGAACTTTACTATCTACGGTTTAGTAGGAGGAAGAGGGAAGATGAGTCTTTTGATTCTTCTCTACCCTAGTGAGTTGTTTACCTAAAGTTTTAAGGATGATATTGGTAAAGTTGTTTTGAGTAACTATGTTCTTGAGATTAGCTGCTTGGTTCTCTTGAGGGTTCTTAAGAGGGAAGACTTCTACCTTACTATCTGCATATGGAAAGGTAATAGGTTTCAATGGAGGATGTTCAGTCTCTATCGATCCATTTGGGGTTTCCTAAATTGGTGTTTTCTTTTTTATGTTAACCATGTTAATCGAGTTAAATGGTTCAACTGGTTTGAGGTCCCTATATTCATCATCTAATAACTTATCAAAATCTTTTATTGTGATTTCTTGAGTATTGATTTCCAAAAAAGGAGTTGTTTTGGTTTTTATAACTATAGGTTCAAGTACTATGGCTAAAGGTTTTATGATAATGTTGAATGGTTTAGGGTCAATTATAGGGAGAGACGATTGATGTTTCTACCGGACTAATTGGTTTAGGGTTAGCTATAGTATCCAATCTTTTTGTTACTAAAAGCATCTATATTTAGACTTAGGATTTCTTTGTCTAAATTTTTTTGCTCTATTCTTAATACATTTAATTCATTAGTCCTAGTTGGTATAGTTGGAGCTTGGAACATAATTGGTGATAAATGAGGAGATAACTGAGGTGAATCATTTATAACAGAAGTTTTGTCAACAGTGCAGACTGGTCTAGGTACTATGTACTAAAGTCTATTGCTTTGAGTTTTGCCCTAGGGATATTTGAGGTAGATGACCTAGGTTTGGTTTTAAGTGGTAAATCCATAGATGAGAAGTTAGAGATACTTGTTGTAGAGACAGAAGAGTATATCAAACTGGTAGACTTATCAAAACTAAGTTCGATACTACCATCTTTATATGAAATGACTTCCCTAAGTTCTGTATTTTGGACAGGTTCTAGGGTTTGATGGATTTCAGATTCTAGTTGGGTTACTCCTTCTAGTAGCCACCTATTTGGAAATACCATTTAACTCTAATGAATGGGTTTGGGAATTGTGATGTTAGACCTAGAAAGATTTACTTGTAAGAGAATGGTTTCTCCCTTTTTTGATTGTTGAATGTGTCTGGTATCCCAATCATACATCATAGCTTTGTAATGAACCCTATAAATTAAGGCTACTAGAATTGCTCCTGGTAGTATCCTAGAATTATGGGTTTGAATTTGTAATATAAGTTACTTTTATACGTGTGGGTCACTTAAGGAAACTAAGAAATTAGGAAAACAATTGAATAATACAGGTCCTAATCCTAGGCTTATTTCAACTGTTTCTAATAAAGAATCCTTGAAATCTATAAGTCTAATGTCTCTAAGAACAACTAGAATTGTTGAATTTAAACCATCTATGGTGAAAGGTCTTAGTTCAACTTGAACTAATCTGATATGAACATATTTGAAACTTTTTTCAAATTTTTTTTGTAATGATGCTTTTGAAAATAGTTGAATAGTTTCAAAAGGTGAAGAAAGTTGGATGTTCCTTTCCTCAGTTTAATGATGTAATCTGTATTAAAAAGATTCATCATCTTTGTTTTATAAATTTGATCTTTGTTGTTGACCTTTGAGATCTTCCAATGATCAATTGATTTTGTAAAATTTTCAATAATGAGTTCATTACTATTAATGATATCTTTGTTCATCGAAGAAGAAGACGATGATTTTGATAATACATGAGAAGATGAAGAAAAGTTTAAACTAGGCATAATTAAAATCAAAATAAAATGCTCGTAAAATATGATGATAAACTAATCATCAATATAATATCTTCAAATGTTAAACAATAATCTTAATCTTTAAAATTACTGTCTAATATTAACTATCAAGATACATGTATTACAGGCATGGAATTAAGTCACGAAGATATGCTAAGTTATTATACATGAAACATTTAACATGCATTTTTTGTTCTATCTTTTCATATAAAAGCTTACATACATGTATTCTTGTTTGAAAGTTTTAATTGATGAAAATTATAAAAAATTATTAATTTAATTAATTTTAAGAGATGATAATGACATGAATTATAAAAAAGATTATTTCCTTTGTTTCACGAAATATTACCATTTATTTTTATTATTTTTTTATTGTTTAATCAAAAGTTAAAATTATGTTAATTTAAAATAAATTAATAAATATGCTAACAAATTGTTACATTTATATTGTTTGTGTCACCCAATATCGAATTATAAAAATATTTCATTTATATCACTCTATCACTTTTATCCATTGGACCATTAAAAATACAAAAAATCAAAAATTTATAAAAATATTATTCATTGTCTTTCTCACAATGTTTTAAACAAATAACCCTATTATAATAATTTCTAACCTACCTCTTAATTGAATTATCAACTACAGGATTTGTTTGCCAATTGTCCATTTCTTCTAAAATCGTGCTTACTTCAATCGCAATATGAAGAAAAAATTAACGAGGCTTATGTTAATAACTAATAGATAAGACCCTAGCTCAACTATGCTTATATGGGAATCTAAGAACAATTTGGTGAGGAAATATTTCCCTGTTGTCAAGATATAAGACGCATAATTAACTAAACCTAATAATCATCCCCGTTAAAATCAAAATCGTTAAATAAAACAATTCAAGAACTTCATCGAATTATATCTGATCACAAAAATCATAACCTAAATTCGCCAAACAAAATTTTCAAAGGAAATCTATAATAGAAACAAATTGTGCATGTATAGAGAAGGAAACAATAAACAACATAACCCAAATCAAAATCAAAATGAAGATACTATAGAGAAGAAATGGTACCAAGAAATAAACAATTCTAATTAAATGAAATTATATTTCTCTTAAATTTAAAAATTAATAAATTAAAATGAAATATAATTATATAATCATTCGCATTCATTTATAAGTAATTATATAAAATAAAATAATAAAGGGCAAAGCAAATATAAGTGCAATATAAATAAAAAATAACATTTTTATTAAAAATAAGGTTAATGATTATTTTTCATATTATTTTATTTATATAAATCAAAATAATAAATTAAGATAATTACATGATTAATAGGTTAACAAAATATTGATTAAATTATTAAAAAGTATCAAAATAAATTCCATAAAATTTTAAAAATATAGTAAAAGTCTAATTCAAACAAAATCTACTTGAAGAGAAACAAAATAAAAATAAGAATAATAACACAAAAAATACAATGCATAAAATATAAAAAAATATTTAAAAGATAATGACATTTCATAATATTAGAAAAAATTAAAGATAAATAAAATAGATCTATTTCATTTATTAAAAAAATGATTATCCAAATATTTGAAGTAATGATATTAGTTATCATGAGTAGTAACAATAAAAATAATACCCTTAAAATTTAGAGTCATAGCAATACCCTTTTATCCATCTCATACAATTTTTACCCTTAAAAAAAGTATGTTATATTATTTTATTTTGAATGATATCCAATTGAAATCTATTCAAATTAAACTATTATCATTTAGATCTGTTTAATGTTTAACATCGTTTAATATTATCGAAGTACTATTTTTGTTTTTATAATTGTAAGGTTGATACTTTTTGTAATATCTTAAAAAGCTTTAAATTATATATGATAAGATTATTAGTCTTATTTATAAAAGAAATTAACATAAGATAAAATACATGATTTATTTTTATATTATATTTATTTTATAAAATAATGACAATATATATAATTTACGGGAAAAAAATTGGACAATATTGTTCGATATGAAAAATGATATTAAAAAAAATATTATTTTATATATAAAAAGTCTCGATGGATAAGGTTTTGGTTTTTTTTTTAACGTGAGGACATAAATATCATTTTTTATTAATTTTTTTAAGCTTTAGTTTTTAGTTTTTTTTTAAACTTTTTTAGCTTAAGTTTTTTTTTCTTATACATCTACTTTTATGATAAATATGCAGTGGCTCTTATAAATTGTAATATTTGATAGTTTTATTGTTATAATATTTATAGTATCATCATTGAATAATTTTTTAAACCACATAAAAGATTATTTTTGTAACAGTGAAAGTTGTTACATTTTTAATTGGTGGTAATTAATGTTATTAATGCTTATATATTTAATTAATGAGTGAAGCCCGATCAATTCCTTTATAAATAAATTATATTTATATTAAATCATCATTGTAATATTAATAACAACTAGTAAAATAATAAATCAATATTTATTTAAAAATTATCATTTTTGTTCAAGATTATGTGATTACAATTTAAAAAAATAGTCTATTAATATATATTATTTTTAAATAAAAATAATGTATGCATGTATTGGATGGTCCAAGATGAACATAAATAACTAACATAATATTAACCCAATTCGTAAATATAAATCATTATTTATATCAAACAATAATCTTAGTTAACTCATTTTTATTTATTATCTAATGTATAATTTATATATATATATATATAAATGAAGCTAACTATGTTTATCAATACAAATTTTTATGATCATTTTATAACTATAATTATTTTTATTTATCACGACTATCTAAATAAATTGTGTTTATATTATATAAAACAAGTAACACAATTTTAAAAGATAATGTTTATGATTACAACAATTCTATATATGCAAGTCTAAATCTTGCTTTATGGTATTATAAATTTAGAATATTAATCCATTAAGTAACCATATATTCATGTTATCAAATACATATTTATTTTTAATTTTATATCAAAATATAGATTAAGTCGTATAATATCTTATATATTAATATCTTCAATGGATACATCAACAGTATTAAGTCGTTCTTTATTTTTAAATTTTTTTTACACCACTAAATACTAAATTATTTATATAATAAATTCATTTTTTATGAATAATTATTTTATATAATACAATTATTTTTATTACATTAAGAGTAATAATTTATATCGTTTATGATTACACATTTAACAAGTATTCATTCAATTTACTTATGAACAATTCATACTTTTGTTAGTTTTTTATACTAATAAAAACCAAAAATATTCATATAATATATACATTTTGTATTCTTTTTTACATCACAAATACCAAAATGTCCATATAATAAATATATTTTTCTGAATAGTTATTTTATAATAAAATTATTTTTATTACATTAAGGGTGACAATTCATACAATCATAAATATCAAAATATTCATATAATAAATATTTTTTATAAATAGTTATTTTATTTAATGCAATTATTTTTATTACATCAAGGGTGACAATTCATACAGTTTATTATTATTTATTTAATGAGTGCTTGATCAATTCATTTATGAACAAATTATTTCTTGAACTAATAATTTTCACATTGAAATCATATTATATCTCATTTTAATTAAAAACATATATTAAACTACTATAAATTATTTTTGAACAAAATATTTTATTGTTCATGTAGGATATTAATTGAATAAATTCATATATTATTATGTTATATTTGAATTATTTATTAAATAAAATTACACAATTATTATCAATATAATAAATCACTTATGTTTGTGTTACATTTGGATTTTATTACTAATAAAACAGTTGCTATTATATATTTACTTATCATTAAAGTAACAAATTAATTAAATATTTATTTTAAAATTATTTGTGCAAACCACTTATAAAACATTTTAACATAAAATTTTCAATTATAATATAAATAACTTAAAAATTTATATTTAAAAACTTTATTTTTTGTTTTATTTTAAAATAAAAATTTGAAACAATAACAATTATCGTTAAACAATTAATACTACTATATATATTTATTAAATGATTATTTTTTTATTTTATGAAATAAAAAATTTAAAATAATAATAATATTTTTTTATTAATTAATATTTAATTTGAATCGTGTAGTATTCATTAGTGTCCAAAAACTAATATTAACATTAAAAACATAAAAGTTGTTTTTGTATTCCTAACCCAATTTTTGTTTAATTTAGATGCAGTTAGAATTTATTAAATATTTGAAATTCAAAATCAAGATTCTAAAAGACACTCGTTGACAATAGCTTAATATTTGGATTGTGAACAATTTATTTTTAAATTTTAATTAAATTTATATATCGATTTCTAAACTTTTAAAATATACAATTTGATTTCCAAATTTTTAAAAATTATAATTTAATCCCTAAATTTTTAAAGCGTACAATTTGATACCCAAATTTTAAAAACTTTGTACATAGATATCTAAACTTTTAAATCTAATAATTTAATATTAAACTTTTAAAATTTTATACATAAGTCCTAACTTATTCGAACCGGCGTATCATTGAGATTTAAGACACAAAAATAATTCACTCAATAATACTTCTTTCTTGTTTCTCTTGGCATGGCATACTAATAGTTGGTTTGTTTTGGTTGGTTATAATTAATAACTCAACACCAAACTTTACTTGGAGGGATGATTTATCTTGTTCTTAACAAGTTTTATCTATATTAAAATTTATAATTATAAAAATAATATTTATTATGTTTTGTTCATTAGTTTTTTTTATTAAAAAAATGTAGCACATTAATACACATTGAATACTATTCTATTTAATACCGTTTAAAATAAATTATGATTATTTTTATCAGTTTAATATTAAATACTGTCCAATTAGTATAAATTTTAAAGATGTAATTTTTTGTAATTTCTCTTTTATATTTGTTTTTATTATTTGAGCTACCATACTATTAACTTAAATAGGGTGTGGTTATTGTCATCTCATTTTATTATTTTCATAACATATTTATTGTCAATTTTAAAAATGATCAAAAATACCCTTAACAAATCACTATTACAAAATTGATTATTCATGTCATTTTTGTGCCAATTTTAATCACGTACAATGCAAATATAATTGAAAAAAATTTGATCAATTATCTTATCCCATCATGCAAAACAAGTTTTTTATGTGCCAAATCCAATTGACACAAAATGATTGGTTCTATTGACACCCCTCAAAAAGAGTTTTACCGTAGAAATAGCACCATGAAATATGTACTTGACTCATTGTCCAACCTTAAAAGTTTCACTACTCGTGTTTCAAATATAAATCTGAATTCTAATATTTCACGAAAGAATTTTGTTTACTTAGGAGTATTGACCACACACATAATTCTGAGTTTTATGTGATGATGATGATTCATTAATGTGTCTACATAAAGAGATTAATGGTACTTACATATATAAATAAAAACATATAATAACTTAGTAGCACGTTACTTGTAGAAGGTATATACAATATGTTTATTTAATAATTTTATTATTTTTTTTTCATGTTTATTGTCTAATATATAAATTTTTCATAACTAATATTTTTTATCTCCTTTGTTTAAGATCATGAACAACATGTTTGATGCCAATATGAATGTTTGGGTCAATCAATATAATGATATAGAGATGGAGGATTTTGAAGATATATGCAAGACAAAACGAAGGAAAAGGGTGGTACAATATATCTTATCAAATTGATGACCCAACTGCTCCCCTAATTCTTGAGATTTATGAAAATGGAGATCCTATAAATGATATAAGGGAATAATGTAAGACTAAGATTGATAAATTGGTGAGAACCACAATACAAATTATTATCCTCAATATGAGAAAAATTGAAAATCTAGTAAACGAAAAATTTGGAAGAGTATTAAGGTAATACTTTAAAATTACAATGAATGTAATAATTCATGAAAAATATTGGTAGTTATAATTTTATTAAGGCCTTTTCAAATTAGGTATGAGAATTGGAAAATATATTGCTATTGGATATCGGGTTTTATATAGAAGCACGAGCATATTGGTGGGTTATACGCGAATGTAGCCATGTTAAATTTTTCACAAAAAAATTAGTTAAAAGGACACATTATTTTATTTTAAGTATGTTATTATATGTGTCAGTAATAAAATTTTAATATATTCATAATTTAATTCACTTTTCTATCATTTTATTCATTTTTTAAGTATTTATGTCCACATTTATTAGTGAAGAATAAAAACGAAATAAAATATTTTAACTCAAAATAAATTACATACATATAGTTTTAGAAAAAATATTATATAGAATATATTATCACATAGTATAATCATTTATCCTAATTATTCATGTTTATAATAATAAAAAAATATAACAAGTATAATAAATCAACATACTTATTAATAGAAGCATACAATATATGACATAATATTTTATGTCTTTTAGTTTTAGTTTTTAAAACATATATTTTATTCATAAATATATATATCAATATTATTTGACATCTTAGTTTAATAATGTTTTTAATTTATTTAAAGTCTTTTGTTAATATTTTTTTAAACTTTAATATCTAAATTATATTGATACTTTAGATTTTAATATGTTTATTTTATTTTTATTTTTAAAGTAATATTAATTAGTTAATTTAATATATTTATGTATAAATTATATTGTATTTTATTTTTAAATTTACATAATTTTTATAAAAAATTACAATGAATTGTTAGCATAAAAGCTCTAAATTTTGTATATAATAATAAAAAATTAATCTACAATCCTCTAAAAACTTTTCCCTGCTCCGCACTTGTATGGAAAGACTATAAAGCAAAAGAACTTAATGTTCATTATGTAAGGGTTTACGTAAACCCATACACAAAGTCACTAAAAATACCTTGAATTAAGGATGTTCATTAAAAGATTTTGTTATTATAAACAAAGTGAGAAATTTTAATAGATTTATTATTTTTCATTATGTCTTGTAATATATTTAACTAATAAAATTATTTTACATTTGTCCTTAAATCTCTTATAGGAAAGAAACGAAAAATCTAAAAAGGCATATATCGAAAACAAATTTCTTAATAGGAATGGGAGAACAAGCATTCCTAGAATCAAAGTTAATATGAAAATGAAATTAAAATACTAAATGATATCGCAATGTGTCAAATTTATGCATATATTAAGTATATATTTTAATAAATGAATAAAAAAAAAATTAGGTCATGAAATCACTTGTGTATTTGTTCTAGCCATGAAAGTGTCTAAGAAAGAATCTAACAAGGAATTAATGAACCAGAAACAAACATTACTTGATTTGATAGTAAGTTAAATATTATAATCCATTAGTGCTACTTGCTCCTAACTATTACCACTAGTTAAAAAAGTGCTAGTAAAAGGATTAGGTCATTTTGTTGATTATAAACAAAGTGAGAAATTTCAGGTATACTTTTAATAGATTTATTATTTTTTATCATGTAATATATTTAACTAATAAAATTATTTTATATTTGTCTTTAAATCTCTTATAGGAAAGAAGCGAACAATCTAAAAAGGCATATATCGAAAACAAATTTCTTAATAGGAGTGGGAGAACAAGCATTCCTAGTAGGGGTATCCATAAAACGGGCCGGACTGGACCAAATCGTAAAATCGGATCGGATCGGACCAAACCGAACGGTTTTACTAATCAAACGGTCCGGTCCGGTTTAATAATATATTAAAAATTTCACATTATTTTTCATTAAATTATAAAAAAATCGGACCAAACCGTTTTATAAATCAAAAGGTCCGGTTTGGTTTTTATTTCTTAAAACCGTTTCAAACGGTCCGGTCCGATCCGGTCCGAGTAATATGAACGGTCCGGTTTGATTAAATTTTTTATAGGAAAAACCGGACCGGACCGGACCATGGACACCCCTAATTCCTAGAATCAAAGTTAATATGACAATGAAATTAAAATACTAAATGATATTGAAATGTGTCAAATTTATGCATATATTAAGTATATATTTTAATAAATGAATAGAAAAAAAAGTTATGTCATGAAATCACTCATGGATTTGTTCTAGCGATGAAAATGCCTAAGAAAGAATCTAACAAGGAATTAATGAATGAGAAACAAGCATTACTTGATTTGATAGTAAGTTAAATATTATAATCCATTAACCCTACAAACAACACCAGAGGAACCTAGTGCTACTTGCTCCTAACTATTACCACTAGCTAAAGAAGTGCTAGTCAAAGGATTGTTAGGCAGGCCATTGCCGACTAGATAGATGCTAGTCAGGGTGTTTCCGACCAAGGTCCCACCGAAAAAGGCTTCACAAACTATGTCTCCACTTTTCCACTAAACCGTGCTACCCACACCAACCCTCTTTCACCTTGGTATGCACCTATGATGTCTAGACCTAATCCTAGACATTCATAATTTCAATATTCATCACTTCTTATGCAAGAAGGTATGGTGTAAGTGTTATGGGATGCAAAGTATTTGAATAATGAGAAAATAATTATTTTATACTACATGCTACTTAAATGAAGAAAATAAATAAGATGGAAGAAATTTCCTTGAATAATGCTCTCAATCTTCTCTTCACACTTTTTCTCTCCTAAGATGTGAGCTCCAAAAAAAATTACGAATTGTGAGGAGTTCAAGAGAATGATGAGCTTGTATATATAAAGGTGAAGAAGCAATCTCATCCATCCTTTTAGTGCCATAACTACTTCAACAAGCATAAAGGGTAAAGGCTGTAAGCCAAGGATTTAAATTTTGAATTTCCCTCCAATAAGAGAGAATGATTGACTTTTTAAATACAAATGTTGACTTTGATATAACTCTTTGACATGAAGTCTGATTGGAATTTTGAAAGTACTGCCAACAATAAGAAGCTACACCACATATTTTGAGTGGCCAAATATGACTTAAAATCCCTTGTTTGGATAGATAAAAAAGCAAAGGAAATTGAGCTCAATTGAAAAGGATTATAGACCTAAATATTAATAAAAATTACAATCAAATCTTTTCCTCTAAAGGCTATAAAGGTTGATATTAAGTGTAATTTAATGTATTCCATGTGACAAAAAAAATGATCATAATAAACAAAGAGCCTTATAGACTAAGCTCAAAAAACTTTGAGTCATTTGATAAGCATTATCAAAAAATAATCTAAATTAAGAGATAAAAATTGAATAATTATCTCTTATTTATCCTAAAAAAGATAATTACATATAGAAATAAATTCTACTATATTAAAAAATAACTATCAAATTAACTCTATCTTTATATATACTTACTTTTATACACAATCACATGTAATTTGAATCTAATAACAGATAATCACATCTAAACATTATATTTCCTATAAATTGTAAAGTGAGAATATATTTCATATAAGTTTCATCATGTGATAATGTATAATAAAAATTATTATGATAAAAATTATTATGATAATATCATTAAGTATATAAAAATGGTTAAATTTGACAACTTTTTGTAATTACTCAAATTATGTACTCATTACCAAAAGTACTACATTAACATGAATTAATCCACACAATCCATAAATGACACCGTCGACTCCATTTGCATTAACAACTGGCACTACTACAATATGTACTTTTAGTCTCGAAATTTTAGCCTCGGTTCTTTTAAAAACCGAGGCCATAGGTTTTTGGCCACGGTTTGATAAAAACCGAGGCTATAGTGTATACATATAGCCTCGGTTTTTTAATAACCGTGGCTATAAGTTAAATTATAAAAAATATGTTAATATTAAAATACTGTATGTAATTAATTTAAAAAAAATACAAAAATTAATTTATAATTTTTTAATATTTCTTTATTATTAATTTAATTTAATTTAATGTATTTTTATTTCTTATAATATATATATATATATCATATGTTTTTTTCTCTCTCTCACATATTTTTCCTCTTTTAATTTTCTCAATGTTATTTCCAGTATTTACGCGCATTTTTTCATCTTTTTCTCAGTGTTATTCTCAGTATTTGCGCGCGTAGTAATATATATATATATTAATATATAATTTTTAATTAATATATATATATTAATATATAATTTTTAATTAATATATATATATATATAATTTTTAATTAATATATATATATATAATTTTTAATAAATATAAATATATTAATATATAATTTCTAATTAATATATATATATATAAGAAATAAGAAATTTTTACCTGATCGAGCGCGCGAAGTCTAAGTAATATATATATATATTAAGAAACGTACGCGTGTATCTAATTAATATTAAGAAACGTACGCGTGTAATCGTTTCTTTAATTCTCAGCAACTACGCGTAATCGGATGTCTCTCCCAATATACGGAAATCCATCGATCTCTCCCAGCAAAACCAGCAAAACCCAAATCTCTCTCACCAACAAAACTCAAATCCGTCGTTCCAATATACCGATCATCGTCGCACCGCGTCGCACCTAAAGACCGATCATCCTCCTTTCCAACACCTCCCTCTCGCACTCGTTCCTTTCCAGCAGCTTCTTCTTTTCTCTTTATTTCTTTTTTGTTCATATTCGACTCATCGTCGGCCATTTGTAGTGTCGTCGCTCACAACGTAGCTCCTGGTAAGTGTGATACCCTCAATTTTTACAATATCAATTCATATGTGTTGATTCTTAGTAGATTATTTATGCGTATAATACATTTTAGTTAGAGTTATTTTTTTAGTGTTATACAAATCCATCTCCTGTTATCTAATAATTGCCTCTGAATTTTTTTTTCATTGTATTGCATCAGATTTGAAACATTTTTAGGGATTTAGGAACCGGCTATTGTTGTTGAGTTTAGCTTTTGGAAGAATGTTTATATACATGCCGATGAGCCTATACAAATTTTCATTTGCAGAAAAGCTAATGGATTTACAAATTTTCATTTGCTGAGTTTATATTTTAGAAATATGTTTAGATTTTCATTTGATGAGTTTAGATTTTCATTTGGTAGAACCGTGAAGGAATTCTGTTCAGAGGGACTCACTCACTTAATAGGATAATGAGCAGTTAGAGCAAGGTCTGTAGTGTTTTATAGTTAGAGCAAGGTCTGTAGTATTTTATAGAATAACGGAGAGAAGTTCAAAATTTGATACAGATGATGAACAAAGAAGAAAATCATGTGCCTACTGTCTAGTAATCCCGTCAGTGTCATAGTTCTGAAAAATCAAACATCCAAGTAGGTCATCGCATGGAGTCCGCGTATTGATGGGAAATTTAGAGGATATATGAAAGAAAATTTCATACTATTTCTTTCTCTGAGGTGATACTCTGCTCTGCTAATAAAAGCGACCTACTCTGATCTAGCCATGCCATGCATGACTAAAATTGTTATGGATGAATGTGTCAACCTATCAGTAGTGTGATTATCTTGTGTATAATAAATTGGTTTAATACCTAATTCAAAAAATCCGAGAAAATACATGCCAGATAGTGGATACGGTTTTTTGTTTATTTTCTCTGAAGTTCAGTTCCAGCCTTTTTAATTTTACCCATGTAACAATGTGATGTGCAATGTAAAACGGAGAGTCCACTAGTAAAATCAAATAGGATGCCAAGAGATCCCACATTCATGAGGACAAAATATCTAAACTCATCAAATGAAAATATCTTCTAAGAAGCCTACTTTGGTACCAACAAAAAAACCAATTTCATATACATATGACCAAACTAGTGGGTTTCCGAAGCATGTTAGATTTCTTATAGTTGCATGCTCATCTGCATCTTCGGTTAATGATCTTGCTGTTAAAGTTCCAATGGAAGTTCAAATCTTAGGCAATGAACTGCCTATTTTTCTATCAGTTGAGTGTGTAGAACAATTTTACACAAAGGTGGAGATTGGCTATTCAGTTGTCAAATTGTGGATACGGTTAGTTTATTTGATTTTAATTTATTTTTAAATTTATGATACGTTAAAAGTTATCACTTGATATTTTATTTTGATTGTATTCTTGTCATTAATTTTTGAACTTATTTCATAGGCGATGCTATGATGAGTTGAAAAAAAAAACAATTGAATGATGTGATTAAATTTATTGATCCAAGTTGGTTGTATGTCATTAAGAAGAAGAGAACACAAACTCAAACTGCGAGACAAGTTTTTGAAAGGATGCAAAATACTCAAGAGGGAGATAAGTGGATTATTCCATATAATGGAGGGTAAGTTGATTAGTTGTATAACATGTATGCAAAATTATGTTATGTAATCAAATGCATTTATTAATATATATCTTACTATAAATTGATGTAGGTATCATTGAAGAACTTATTGTTTGAATATGAGGTATTATTTATATTCATGTAATCTGGATATTGGTATGTTTATATATATTAGATGTTTATATTCATAGATATTATCCCACGGTGTCATTAATTATACATTTTTATGACATTATAATCACGATGCATGTAACCTATATATTAAGAATAAATAAGTAGAGAGGATTATTATGTTTTGGATGTTGTATATGCATGATTATATTCATGGAAATTGGATGTTGGTATGCTTATACTAGATGCTGTTTTTTTATGAGGAAATTAATACATGCTGCCAAGGACAAAGATTTTGAAGAAAAACATTATTACAATGGGACTTACTCTTTTTCACATTGATTTAGATTGTAGACTAATGTTAGCAGCTTTAATTAAAGTTGTTTCGTGTATTTTTTTATATTTTTGGAATTATTTAATTAGTTAGTTTTTATTATATGTGTTTTATTAAACTCTTAATGTAATATCTTTTTTAAATTTAATATAATTAATTTTAATTTTTTTAATTTATATTTGAAAATTTAGTGTAATAATAATTCATTTTGATTATCTATGGTCTCGGTTATATAGCAAGACCGAGGCCATAGGTGGCACATATGGCCTCAGTTATTGAAAAACCGAGGCCATATGTGCGACCTATGACCTCGGTTATGAAAAAACCGAGGCCATATGTGCCACCTATGGCCACGGTTATGAAAAACCCGAGGCCATAGGTCGCACATATGACCTCGGTTATAGAAAAACCGAGACCATAAGAGGGTATCTATGGCCTCGGTTATTAAGAAACCGAGGCCATAGGTTATGACTTTTGGTCTCTCTCACTTAGGCCTCGGTTCTTATAACCGAGGCCATAGGTCTATGGTCACGGTTAAAAACCGAGGCCATAAGCACATATTGTAGTAGTGTGGGCACACCAACCACAACCTCCCATACTCTAACAATTTCCTTCCCGCCTCTTTCTCTATCCAGAACCTAAGAGAGGAATTAAAGCCATTAATAAAATAGATAATTGGGCACTACCTACTGCATTTATATATAAACCTACAAATCCCTAGTCCCTAGTTAGCTATTCATAATAACACAATTGTAATAATTCATTACATGGCATAACCAACATTAGTCCACTGATCTCTTTGCTTTGAAACAGAGATAGCAGACCACTAAATGGCCTCCAAGGATTCTAATTCAGACTCCTCACCCCCAAACCTTTCTTTCGCATTAAGACCAGCATCAACAATTAACAACATCAACAAGTTTGTCCGAAGCATATCCACCAGAAACTCTTCTTTGTCCCACTCAACGTTCCTTTACTCCCCACCTCGTCGTAGTACTCCTTCCCCGCTTGAAAGAGGCCATGATTCCCCTATCTACTACCCTCTCTCTCCCTCCAAAAGCCCCGACTGCGGCCGTACCACATACCGTTGTATCTCTTCGGTACTCAAAAAGGACGGCCAGATCTTGTCCATTGCTGCTAATTCCAATGGCCTTGTTTACACTGGCTCTGGTACCAATGTGATTAGGATTTGGAAGCTGCCTGAGTTCTCAGAGTGTGGACAGATCAAGACCAAAACTAAGACTAATATGGTGGTGGCACTTGTGGTTTCACAAGAAAGGGTTTATGCTGCTTATGGTGATGGTAAAATTAGGGTTTGGCTTAGGACTTGGGATGTTCGAGGGTTGAAGCATGTTAGGTTGGCTACTATTCCCAGAACTTCTAACTCTGTCTGGAGCTTATACAATATTGCCGGAAAAGATAAGACGGTGAGTTTTTATTTTTTTTATTTTTTTAAATTAAGTCCTTTTTTTTCCTTGATGGTGAATTTTGAAAAATGCTATGGTCCACTATCGGTGGGTGCCGATCAAGGCACGATCAGTTCAAATTCTTTGCTTTTTATGCTTCTAATTAAGAGGGATCCACTGTAATTAATAGAGCACGATTAATGGTTACGTATGTTATTCATTATTTTTTATACTCCATCAATCATATATTTTTTCTTTTTTATTAAATATTAAATATTAAATATTTATTATTTAAAAAAATTACATTAATTTTAAATTTTATTATTTTATAATAACATATTATTTTATATTTACTTAATTAGTATATTTGATGATGTGATAATTACATATGCACTAATAGATGCATTTATTGGTTTCCGTTGTGGTCTTACGACTTACTGTAATGCGTACCTATAATATTTATTTTCACAGGTCATGTATATATATATATACATGTATGAAAGTAGAATACCATTATTATTAGTTATTTGGGAATGTGATGATTAGAATATTACTATAAACACTTGCTATTTATGAATTAATAATTTCAATTATTCAGTGGATGTTTATTAAAAAATGAAAACATTATTATTATATTTAATTTGTTTGATTTAATTGTTGAAATCAAATAAAAAATTAATATTAAATTTTTGATTTAAAACTAGAATGAAATATAAAATATATTATTATAATTATCATATTTTTTTTAAAGTATTATTAAAATAAAATACATTATTAAAATTTTTATTTTTCTAAATAATTATTACTTAAAAATATTATTTAAAATTATTTATATTTCTAAATTATTATTAAAATAAAATAGATTATTAAAATTATTATTTTTATAAGTAATTGTTACTTAAAAATATTATTTAATATTAATTATTTTTCTTAATTATTATTAAAATAAAATATATTATTAAAATTATTATTTTTTAAATAATTATTACTTAAAAATATTATTTCATATTAATTATTTTTATTAATTATTATTAAAATAAAATATAAAATAATATAATAAGAATTATCAGAGGTAGTAATGAAATTGTTATTCTTTTTCTTTAAAAATTGATTTCATTTTATTCTTAATTCAAATAATTACATTGCCACTCCTATTTTTACGCATGCCATTATTGTAAAGATTATTGCATTCACTAATAACCTTCTGTCTTATTAATTGATTGATAGAATTTTCCTGAAAAGCCACATTCCCAAGTCATATATTCTTAACAAGAATATGCACTTAGATATTTTTTTTAATGGACAATTAAATTTTCTTTTAAATAAAAATTTAACTTCATTAGTTCTATTTTTTTGAAATGGCACTTGTATCTCATTTTTATATCATAGTTTTATATTTTGATAGAAAATGATTTAAGAGCATTGTTTTAATAAAATGGAAATTAAATACACCTGTATCAAAGGGTATTTAAGTCACTTTTTATTAAAAAAAAAACTCAAGTATTCATTTTAATAAAAATATACTTGAGTGCACTTTTATGTTTAAAAAATTAGTACTAAGATTAACCAAAGTTTGTGTTAGACATAGCTATTTGTGTTAAGTACATGGTCTATTGATTTTTTAAGGCTAATGTTTATTTAATGGATGTTAAATTAATAATTAAATTTTTTCTTTCACATATATATCGATAAAAGATGGTTTATTTATCAATATAACAGATAAAGCATATGGGAGCTATAACATCAATGGCGATAAATGCATCAGAAGACATCCTTTACTCAGCTTCAGTAGACAAAACAGTAAAGGTTTGGCGAATCTCAGACTTCAAATTCATTGAAACCATCCCAGCCCACTCCGGTCCCGTCAACGCAATCGTCGTCGCCGATGACGGGATCCTATACACAGCTTCCGACGACGCCACTGTAAAAATATGGAGTCGAAATTTTTGCCTTGGCGACCAACTCCACTCTCTTATCGTCACCCTCCCCGCAAAACAATCCCCAGTCAAAGCCTTAACATTAACGCCAGACGGTGGCGTTTTATACGGAGGGTGCACGGATGGGTACATACACTACTGGCAGAAAGGTTGGTTTTCAGGACAAATGCAGTACGGTGGGGCACTAAAAGGTCATACCCATGCGGTTATGTGCTTGGGGAGTGTCGCTAATTATGTGGTGAGTGGGTCCGCGGACTCTACGAGTAGAGTTTGGGCTAGAGAACTAGATGGGTCCCATACATGTTTGGCTGTTTTGGTGGGACATAGAGGACCTATTAGATGTGTTGTTACGTTTTGTGGTAAATTAGGGGAAGATAGAATTGAAGATGGTTGTACTTTTTGTACTGGTAGTCTAGATGGTGTTCTTAAGGTGTGGCATGTAACTTGTATGATGAAGCCAGTAGCTAGCATAACTTCCGGTACAGAAAAAAGTGCAGGTGGTTGTGACTATTTTGAGTTGTGAACTAATTAAATGAGTTTATGTAGAGACTTAATTAATATGTAATGATATTATCAAATATTTTCTTTAAATTTAGATTAAATATTAACTATAATCCTTTAATTTTATTCATTTTACACTTTGATATCTTAATTTTTTTTAATATTTAATTTAATAATTTTTTTAATTTAATAATTTTAATTCAAATCATTAATTCTTAGTTAAATATAACGTCTCATCACTATTACACAAAAATAGCCTCAAAGGTAGATGCAATTACGAGAATACACTAAAATAAATAAGATGTTTTCACGTAATAAAGTGCATTTAAATGTGTTTATTCCCTTTGTTGAGATTGATTCGATTTTATAGAGAGAAAAACTAGAAAAAAAAGTCAGAGAATTGTGTGAGAATGTATGGATCTCTTAATGAGTTCATGTATATATATAGAGTCTTACACGTATAAGTGTTGATTATATACAGTATATATATCTAAGCGTGTCAAGGGCACATAAAAGTAAAAGCAAGCATATTTATAGTTTAGGGTCGACCACCCCATAGCTCGGGCTGGTGGTCAACCTTACAGATACCAAAACTTCCCAGGATAGGTCTCTCCCAAGAGTGTATTCATGGGTGCGGGTACAGACAAGTTCTTTGGGGATGACTCGTCTTATGGCTTGGGTTGTCTACTAGACTCAAACTGTAAGATGAGTTGAGCTCTAGGTCGATCTATATGTCTAAACATCCAGTCTTTCTACTCTTTCAACTCAAGTTTTGAACTAGGGTGGAAGAGTAATACCCGGGTAGTGGATCTGAACCGTTCAGCTCCCCTAATAAATGTGTGTAAGTTGATTGGAGAGATAAATGTGGGTCTTTCTATAAGGAGGTGCTTTATTTCATCATTTCTTGCACATAAGACAAAAATCAAGAGAAAAAAAATGCTTTGTCGACTTAGCTCGAGCCATAAAAAGTTTTCAATTCGGTAGTATGAAATCAGCTCGACACATAACTTACTTGCTCGGGTTTTTAGAGAGAAAATTTCTCGAGTCTAACACTTTTTTACTTTCTCTTCAAGTCGATTTAAAGAATCATTCCTTTTTTTTATTTCAAACTCGACCATAGGTAATTTCTCCTTCTCGTGCATGATGAGCACAAGATCGGGCATGCAATGTCGATTTTGCTGATACTTTGGTTTTATTATTTGTAAAACTCTTGCAAGTGCACAAATCATTTTATAGTAAATGATTAGTATAATCCCAAGGTCGATCTAAGGAAATAATATATGTGGTTTTTAATTTATTATTCAAAATCTTAAAAATGAAATTAAATCTTAAACATCTTGTCACAATATTTTGGTTTGTTTGTTTCCTAATCTAATAATATAAAAATAAACATAGATATAAATTCAATAAAAAATAATGTTAATTTGTATCATTCATAACAGTCAAGTATTTAAGGATATAATAATTAAATTAATTATATTTGTTCATATTATTTAGGTTATTAAAAATATAAATTGATATTTGTTGATTTTCCCTTTTTGGTATAGAAGTGTCCTTAGCAGGGCTCAAATTCTTTTGTTTAATATTAATTAATTAATATCCTTAGGTAGGGCCTATTAATTAATTAAATATTAAATTTTAGCTTTATTTCTAAGAAAATAACAAACTATCTAATCACAATTTTAAGCAGAGTGAGTTAATTAAACTTTATTCAAGGTGTTCAAATTAAACCTAAGAATTTAAGTATCCGAGTACTAACTTTCAAGTTTTAAAATCATGATTGAAAATATATTGTCAATACATTTTTAAATAATAGTTCTTATAAAAACTTTTGAAATAGAGTTTCACTTTAACTATCGGGCGATTGTACCAACAAATAAAAAACACTATTTTAAATTAGATCGGATAATTAAACCTTAAAATATAATTTTCAGATTTAAGTTCGTAATGAAAAATGATATATTTCTCTCTAAATCCTTAATATAAAATCTTAAATAAAAACAAAATCAATTTATTTTATAAAAATGTTTTACCTATTTAATATTTCTCAAGCATAACAACATTATTATTATATCATATTTACATACAGTTAGCCATGTTAAATTTTATCATAGAAAAATTAAATATAACATATACGAATAAAACATAAACAAGATAACTATAAAGAATCCATTAAAATTATACCTTAAAAGAATCCTTACAATAATTTGATGCTAGTTTTGTTGCTAGAAAACCTCTAAACGGATTTGCATTTCCGCTTATTGAATCAAAAACTAAAAATCTATAAAAATATAGCTAGTTCTTCCCAAAAAGAGAAGAACTTTAAAAATAAAAACTAAAAAAAACTTTCTAGAGAGAGAAAGAGCTCATAAAATTATGTGTTTACAATGGGAGAAAATAGTCCTTTTATAGGTGAGGAAAAGTCCAAAAAAAGGGGAAAAATATTTCAAAATTTGAATTTGGAAGTGTTTGGACAGGTTGGCATGCGTATCGGGTGCGAAAGTTTTGATAGATGGGCATTGGGTGCTCGTGGGACAAGATGCAAGAGTGTGTTGGCGCACTCACGACACGACGCGGGTGTGGAAATCGGTATAGCGTGTGTCGGGCACGTGTGGGGCATGTACTAGGCGTGTGTTGGATGGACGTGTGCTAGTTGTGTGTGAGCGTGTACCAACCACGTGCGGGTGTGTGCTACGGGTGTGCCGGCGTGAGCTGGGCATACAAACGGAATTTTGGCCCATTTGATATTTTTGACCCATTTTGTCCAATTTTTCCATCTTTTTAACTTTTCTTCATTTATTTTCTCAATATATTTGTGATATATTTCCTCTAGTATTTTTTTCGAGTCTTTGAATTATTTTTGAACTAAAATATTTGAAAAATAATAAAAATACCCGTGATTTCGAGATACAAATTTATATAAAAATATGATAAAATCATACAAATACAAATATATTTAATTAATTAAAGTACATTAAATCATGATAATTTTAGTGTTTTTTAAGTACTCATCAGTGCATTACCTTTTTATGTTTTGTAATATTTTGTAGAGATCATGCACAAAGAAGAGACCTCAAGCTTGGCTTCTTGGGAAAGCCTACAATATCCTACTTACCCGGGCCAACCATAGAATGATGACATGAGGTCCTCTAATGAGACGATCTCTTTGAGCGAATGGGATAAATCCCAGCCTCATCCCTCTACCTCTACCTCTCATGCATAAGCCATACCAACTATTAGGTTGAACGTGCCTCAGACCCAGATTTCGGTCACTAGGTGATGGAGGACGAAAATGAGGAACATAAGGGTTAGGGAACTCACAGGTCATACCAAAAGTTGGGTGGCCAAGGTCAAAACCAGTGGTTTGTCACCTTAGGATGAGGAAAGGTTGAGAAAAATATATGACATCCTCTTCTCGGTTAAAATAATGATTCCAATGCCGGGGGCTTGTGATAGTGACCCATATCCAGTTGTGTGGATGGTCTTTCACAAGAAAGCTTTATCGTTGGGGGTCAGGTGTCCTCTGTATCCTTTCATATGAATATTTTTGGCTATGACTTAGCTCACTTTGGGTCAATTGATGCCTAATGACTCGAGTTACCTGTTTTGCCTTACATAGATATGTAAAGAGCTCAAGATGGATCTAGAGATGATCGAATTTAATGAAGCCTGCGTGTTGAAGCACAACCTAACATACCCGAGGAAGGTATATACGTTAGTAAAATAGGACCGAGGTATAAACGTGGTCCTCTTTGAGAATGAGAAGCATTGTAAGGAATATTTCTTCTATGTCTCAGGTTGGTGGGAAACTCCAATTAGTGATATAAAGCTAATAAGGAGCACTTGGACTGATACGAAGATCGTGATAATAGATATAGGATCTTTCATGATGACCATGGGTGAGGAGGCGAAATAATGCTTGGTTGATATCCAAAACTATCTGCTCAAGAAAACCCCAATGAGGCAACTATTAAGCACCCTGTGTTTTATTGCATGTGGATTGATGAGATGAGGCTCATTGGAGCCCCTCATAGTATCATTCGTAAACTTTGAGCTTCCTCTAAGTGCCAAACGCCTCCCACAGACTATAAAGGAAGGTTCAAGGTGGTCCTTGACAATGGTGAACAAGCCCTGAGACTTGAACCTTTTTTTCGTTCTTATTATTTTTTTTATTTTCTCAACTTCGTAATACTAATACCTCATTGCCTTTATCTTTACAGATACTATGGAGTTTAATCCTAATGCTCTCCTGGTATGACTTGAGGGCAAGGTTGCTCCTTAGAGGATGAGCTCCCAAAAGACTGCACCTTCTTTATAAGGGAGGGGCTCTTCTAAAAGGAAGAAAATGAGCAAACCTTCAAGGTATGAAGGCCTCCACACTTGATGAGAATCATCGAGCTCTACAAATTCCAAGTAGACCAATCACAAGGTCTAGGAAGACACAACTCGAAAAGGCTTTAAATGGGCTCATTTAAGAGGTTATGCATAACCAAGGGGAACTAAATTGAGAGTGCAAGGATTGAGACAATCCTAGGAAGGAAATTAGGGCAAAATTGGCAAAATAAAACTAAGCACGTTGTTGTGCCATTTGGACTTTTTTGGGTAGCTTCATTTTCAGCCCTTAGATGAAAACAAAGGCTAAGATGTAATATTTTATAGGATTTCTTTTGGATAGCTTGTTTTTTAGCCCTTGGATGAAATCAAGGGTTAATATGTAATATTTTCATAGAATTCCTTTGTAGTCAGTTACCCCATTTTTTCCATGATTTGGTCCATATTTTCTGCTACCTTTTGTGCTTTTTGGTTGTTTTTATTTTCAACCCTTGGATGAGATCAAGGGATATGATGTAGTAGAGCTTAGGGTTTGTTTGTATCCTATTAACAGCAGCTCAGCTTCTAGAAAAACACAATTTGAATGAAGTTTAAATTTTCAGATCATTTGAGAGCTCATTCGAGCTCTTTGTTCCTTTTTAAGTAACTTATCAAGGGATTGGCAACCTTTGTGGCGTTGTTTAGCATCCAAGAATTTGTGGTGAATAATATCCATACTTGTTAGGGTGTCATTTATGCTAGACTTATCAAGGAAATAGTAGCTCCTTGTGGCATCTTTTTTTCTTAGAAAAATGGTGAGTAATATCCATTGATTTGTGGATAAACCCTTTACTATATAATTTGAAATTAGCTAGGTCCTAACCCCTTGGTTCATATCATTTGGTATCAGAGCTTTAGGTGCTAATTTTCAGATTCCTATCCTTTATATTTTTTCTTGTTGTACTTCTAATACATAGGAAAAAAAACGAAAAAAAATATTAGTGTGCTGTGTTATTGCTGAAATTTATTCTCCAGACCCTAAAAATATTGCTCTTCTTTATTTCCACGTTTTTTTTCTGCATTTTCCTTGCAAATTCTATTGTGTCCAAAATATTTCAGTAATAACCTTGCATATTCTTTAGTTTCTGAAAGTATTATGAATTTCCTTTCATATTCTCCATTTTCCTTGCTTATTCTGCTATTTCTGATATTTTTTGCAGTTTTTGGTTGTTTTCTAGTATTTCTGTGGTAGTTCCTGTAGAAATTTCATTTCCCCTTTGTGTCGTAATTTATGTTCTATTTTACGTATCTTAAAAATTCCTTAAACTCATATTGAAAGTGTTGTATTGATTTACTCTTGAGTTATTAGCATATTTGTTAAAAAAAAAAAAGTGGCCAGAATTTATTAAAAAAAATAAACAAAAAAGATAGGCCAAATTGCATTTACTAATTTATAGTGAATATTAGAACTCATAGTTTCCAGAATTTTACCCTTTGATTATAAATCTCTCATTGTGTGTTTAGTTCCTTTGAGGAAATTGTTGTTTTCCAATTGTGTTGATCTATTGATTTTCCTTGTGCTTACTACTCTAAACACTTTGAGTTAGTTTTCTTTGTGCTTTAACAAATGGGATATTGTGAACTACTTTTTTTTGGGTATTTGATAATTCTACAAATTGTTTGGAATTCCTGGAGTTGGTTGTTTTGATTAGGAACTAAGAGGATTTGAGCGATCAATCTGAGCACTAAACACGTGAGGTATTGTGTGAACTTTCATTAGTTCTATTTGATTACACTAACCTCTTGTTGTGTAGAATTGCAAAAAAAAAATGTCCAACAGGGGTAGTCCCGAAGGAAGACCAGATATGATGTTCATGATGAGAGCGTTGCAATAATCTTTTAAGAGGATGAACAACTTGGTGGTTGATATGAATGAAAGATTGGAAAGGTAAGAAAATTCCTTAGCAGCTTTACAACAAGAAACACTTTTATTCAATGTTAGGAGGGTTAATAGGCAAGCTTATGTTGGGGATGATATAGAGGAAGAAGATTGAAAAGAAGAATTGGAGGAAGAAGAAGGAAGAATTCTTAGAGGAGGAAGAAATGGGAATAGAGGAGGAAGAAATGGTAGATGAGGTATGTGGAGACCCCCACCTAGAGCCCAAGATGGATTTGATAGAGATCTAAGTAGTATAAAAATGAAGATACCATAATTCCAAGGAGAGAATGACCCAGAGTTGTATTTGGAGTTGGAGAAGAAAGTGGAGCACATTTTTGAATGCCATAACTACTCCACGAAGAAAAAAGTAAAACTTGTTGTAATTGAGTTTTATGTCTATGCATTGAATTGGTGGGAGCAATTGGTCATTAGTAGGAGGAGAAACCGTGAAAGGCCCATAGATAATTGGGAAGACATGAAGGCCATTATGAGAAAGAGTTTTATGCCTAGCTACTACTATAGAGAGTTACACCAACGCCTACAAAGATTGACTCAAGGATATAAGTGTGTTGATGAGTACTACAAGGAAATGGAAGTGGCGATGGTAAGAGCTAGTGTCGAGGAAGATAGATAGGCCACCATGGCTAGGTTTCTTAGTGGGTTGAATCCGGACATTACCAACATTGTGGAACTTCATCATTATGTGGAGATGAAGGACATGGTTCACATGGCAATCAAGGTGGAAAGGTAATTAAAGAAACAGAGTTTTCGATCCCAACCATCAAGGTCTAGTTCTATTACTCCAAAACCAAACCCTACTAGTCCTTGGAAGTCCAATGAGAAAAAAGATAAAGTAACTACATCCAAACCAAGATTTGAGCCTTACAAAGCCAAAGATATGGGGGCTAGCAAGGACAAAGGTAAAATCGACACCCCAATTTGTAATCGTGACTTAAAGTGTTTTAGGTGTCTTGGTAATGGTCACATAGCCTCTCAATGTCCAAACAAGAAGGCAATGATCACCTTAGCTAGTGGTGAGGTAGGAACCGATAATGAAAGTGAAGAAGATGAGATGCCATCTGTAGAGGAAGCTAGTGAAGAGGAGATAGGACCCATGGATGGGGAAACACTTGTAATAAGGCGATCTTTGAGCACTCAAGTCAAGAAGGATGACATTGAACAACAAATAGATAACATCTTTCACACAAGGTGTCATGTTAGTAACAAAGTGTGTAGTGTTATAATAGATGGGGGAAGTTGCACCAATGTGACTAGTACTACCTTAGTTGAGAAATTAGGATTGCCTACATTTGAACATCCTAAGCCTTACAAGTTGTAATGGTTAAATGATAATGGGTAAGTGAAGGTTAATAAGCAAATATTAGTGAGCTTCTCCATTGGAAAGTACAAGGATGAGATGATGTGTGATGTGGTACCCATGCAAGCCGGACATATCTTGCTAGGTAGGCCTTGGCAATATTATATGAGGGTTACACATGACAGATATAGAAACAAGTATTCGTTTGTGAGGAATGGTAGAAACATCACACTTGCACCCCTTTCACCCAAGCAAGTGTTTGAAGAACAATTGAGGATGGTTAAGGAAAAAGAACAAAAAGAGAAGAATGAAAAAGAAAAAAAGACTGAAAGAAAAAAAAGTAAAGAAAAATGAGAGGAAAGTGGAAAAATAAGAGAGAGAAAAAATGTGAATTTTTATGCTAAGGCAAGTGAGGTCAAAAGGGCTTTTTATTCAAAATAGTCCATACTTGTACTTTTGTACAAGGAGGCTAATTTTTCTATTAACGATCTTAACCAGTCTTTGCCTAGTACCACTATTTCTCTTTTGCAAGAATTTGAGGACATGTTCCCTGAAGAGATTTCGAATGGGGTGCCACCAATTAGGGGGATTGAGCATCAAATTGACCTGCCTATAGGAACAACCCCAAAGAAACTAAGGAGATTCAAAGGTAGGTTGAAGAGTACTTGATCAAAGGTTAAGTCAGGGAGAGCCTAAGTCCATGTGTTGTTCTCGTACTACTCGTTCCTAAGAAGGATGGATTAAGCAAGATGTGTGTTGATTGCCGAGCCATCAATAACATTACGGTAAAATATCGACATCTTATTCCTAGACTAGATGACATGTTAGATGAGTTGCATGGTTCTTACATTTTTTTCAAAAATTGATTTGTGAAGTGGATACCATCAAATTAGGATGAGAGAGGGTGATGAATGAAAAACCGCTTTTAAAACTAAACATGGATTGTATGAGTGGTTAGTCATGTCCTTTGGTCTAACAAATGCACCTAGCACTTTTATAAGGCTTATGAATCATTTTCTACGTGCATTTATTGGAAAATTTGTTGTTGTCTATTTTGATGATATTCTCAGTTACAGTAAAAATCTTGAAGAGAATGCCTTACATCTTAGGTATGTGCTTTAAATTTTGAGAAAAGAACAACTGTATGCTAACCTGACAAAGTGTGTTTTTTGCATGGACAAGTTAGTTTTTCTTGGTTTTGTTGTTAGTTCTAAGGGGGTAGAAGTATATGAGGAAAAAGTTAAGGCTATTCAAGAATGACCCACACCTAAATCTGTAACCGAGGTTAGAACCTTTCACGATTTGGCTAGTTTTTATTTTCAACCCTTAGATGGAAACAAAGGATAAGATGTAATATTTTATAGGGGTTCTTTTGTTCTCAGCTGCTCCAATTTTGCTCCATATTTTTCTTAATATTTTGCTCCACATTTTGCTTTAATTTTTGGAGTGCTATTTGGAATGATTTTGGACAGCTTGTGTTTTTAGCCCTTGGATGAAATCAAGGGTTAAGATGTAATATTTTCATAGGATTCCTTTGTAGTCAGTTATCCCATTTTTCCATGTTTTGGTCCATGTTTTCTGCTACCTTTTTTCTTTTTGGCTGTTTTTATTTTCAACCCTTAGATGAGATCAAGGGCTATGATGTAGTAGAGCTTAGGGTTTGTTTGTATCCTATTAAGAGCAGCTCAGCTACTGGAAAAACACAATTTGAATGAAGTTTGAATTTTCTGATCATTTGAGAGCTCATTCTAGCTCTTTGTTCCTTTTTAAGCAACTTATCAAGGGATTCACAACCTTTGTGGCGTTGTTTAGCATCCAAGAATTTGTGGTGAGTAATATCCATACTTGTTAGGGTGTCATTTATGCTAGACTTATCAAGGAAATAATAGCTCCTTGTGGTGTCTTTTACCCTCAGAAAAATGGTGAGTAAGATCCATTGATTTATGGAGAAACCCTTTGCTATATAATCTGAAATTAGCTAGGAAGGAAAAAGTGACCATTGATGATCTCATGCTCAAACTAGAGCGTTTGAATGTCTTTGAGCCTTCACATCATCCAAGGATTGACACATTTCACCATCTACTAGCTTAGGTCCACAAGTATTGGGCCACCTGTAAGGGATTTGAGGAAGGGGAAGGATGTTGTCAATGATCACACTATTGACATGGATGAGGTGACTGCAGCTCAACCACTATGTGTGCCACTTTCCTTTTATGGCACACGAGAGCCAGCTTGACATTAAATGTGAGGATGTAAGCTCTGAGGTCGTGATTAGTCGCCTAATGTACCAGGTGTGAAAATCTAACCTCGCTCATCATGTATATATATTTTTGTTATTATATATATTTCTTATATTTGACCTCGCGTCGTTGATGAGTGCTCAAAAAGCACTAAAATAACCATGATTTTATGCACATTAATTGATTAAAAATACATATATTTATATGTTTTATCATATATTTATATAAATTTGTCTTTTTCGGAATCACGAATATTTTTATTGTTTTTCAGGTATTTTGGCTTAAAAACGCAATTTAAAGACTCAAACAGGAATACTTGAAGCAATACATCACAAATATATTAATAAATAAGTGGGAAAAGGTCAACAAATATGGAAAAATTGGACAAAATGGGTCGAAAAGGTCAAAAATGTCAAAAATGTCAAAAAGACGAAAATCGCGCCGCCGCGCCGCCCGGCCGCCGCGCCCCACCGCCCGGCACCGCCCCAAGCAGCAGCGCGCGGCACTGTTCATCCACGGGTACTGTTCATCAGACTCGGCACTGTTCATGAGACGCGGCACTGTTCATCAGACTGGGTACTGTTCATCAGACTCGGCACTGTTCATCAGACGCGGCACTGTTCATACTCGGCACTGTTCATACCCGGTACTGTACAGCCGCGGTACTGTTCATACCCGGTACTGTGCAGCCGCCCATGTCATGCTGACGTCATCAAATGACGTCAGCAATCAATAATACGCGTTTTTTCATTTTTTTAACATTTTTTTCTCTACTTTTTCTCTCCATCCTCACCTATAAATACCCCCCTTCCCTTCACTTCAAATCACACCTTAAAACCACACTTCTCTCTTCTTTCTTTCTCTCATTTCTTAGTTTTTTGAGTTTTCCTTAGTTTCTTTCTTAGTTTCTAAGTTTTTCTTAGTTTCCTTCTTAGTTTTTAGTTCAATTCTCTTAGTTTTAGTGTTCTTCTCTTTTTGAGAGGAACTTGTAATGTTTTTGTAATAATTTAGTTTTTGATTCAATATATGGAAGTGCAAATTCCGCTCGGAGGTTTTCTAGCAACGGGAATAGCGTCGAAGTTCTGTAAGGATTTTATTTTCTTTACAGTTATTTTTATGCTTTATTCTTACATGTTATATTCAACTTGTCTGTGGTTAAATTTAACTATGCTAGCTGTTTAGTAAAAATGATGTAATAACGACGTTGTTATGCCTGCGAAATATTAAATAGGTAAAAATCTTTAAAATGAATTGATTTTGTTTTTATTCAAGATTTTATATTAAGAATGTTAGAGAGAAATATATTATTTTTCATTACAAACTTAAACCCGAAAATTAGATTTTAAGGTTTAGTTATCCGGTCTAATTTAGAGTAGTGCTCTTTTATTTGTTGGTACAATCGCCCGGTAGTTAGAGTGAAACTCTATTTCAAAAGTTTTTATAAGAATTATTATGTGAAAATGTATTGACAACATGTTTTCAATAGTGGTTTTAAAACTTGAAAGTTAGTACTCGGATAATTAAATTCTTAAGTTTAATTTGGACACCTTGAATAATGTTTAAATTGTCTAACCCCACCAAAGGTGGCATTTAAATGGTTCATTTTCAATCTCTTAGAAAAAGGAATTAATTTAATTAAGCATATTAGTTATCAACCCCACCCATAGGTGTTAATTGATTTGTTTAGTTAACAAAGAATATCTAACCCCACCAAAGGTGGTATTTATATAAAAAAGAGAGAATCAATAAAATATCAATTTATATCTTTAATAACCTAGTTAATATGAGCAAGCATAATTAATTTAGTTATTATATCCATAAATACTCCGCTAATATAAATGATAAAAATTTGCATGAATATTTATTGAATCCGTATATATGTTTATTTTTAGATAATTATTTATTGAATTTGTATCTATGTTTATTTTTATGTTATTAGATTATATTTAATTAATCTGTATATATGTTTATTTTATGTTATTAGATTAGGAACACAAAAACCAAACTATCGTGACAGGATGTTTAGGATTTAATTTCGTTTTTAAAAGTTTGAATAATAAATTAAAAACCACATACATTCCTTCCTTAGATCGACCTTGGGAGTATACTTATCATTTTCTTCGAAATGATTCGTGCACTTGCGAGAGTTTTATAAATATTAAAACCAAAGTATTTGCGAAGATCGGCGATGCCGATTTTCGTTCATCAAGTTTTTGGCGCCGTTGCCGGGGAAGGAATAGCGTTTTTAAATTATTTATCAAAATTTTAAAAACATTTTTTTTACTGTAAATAATCGTGATATTTTAATAATAATCAAATTTCAAAATTCATAATAAATAAAAAAAAATAATAAAAAATAAAAAAAAAATAATAATTTTTTTTAATTGTAAAATAATTTAGAAATTTGAAATTTGAAGTAAAAATTTTTACCGTTCATGAATAGTAAAAAAAAAAAAAAATTAAAATTCAAAATTCAAAAAAATTTTAAGTTAATAAGAAATAATATAGCGTGAATAGTAAAATAAAATTACCGTTCAAAAAAAAAAAAAAATTCAAAAACTTAAATTTCAAAAAAAAATTTTATATAGCGTGAATAATAAAATAAAATTACCGTTCATGAATAGTAAAAAAAAAAAAAAATTTACTTGAATTCATATCTAATTAACTAAATAGCATGAAAAGTAAAAATCTAAGGGAGTTCTGTCTAGGAGACTAGTTCTTGAAGCCTTTGTGCCACTAGTCTTTCCTGGGAACGTTGCTCTGGCTAGGAGAATGGTATTTAAGGAGCCGTTTGCACCACCATTCTTTCCTGGGAGCACTCTTGGTTAATACTAATTATGTTACAAAAAATAATAATTAAAAAAAAAACAAAAATTTTTTTTTTTTTTTTTTTTTTTTTTAGTATTTAACTAGTTTTGTTTAGTGCTTTGTATTAAATAACATGTAAATTTTCTCTAAATTTTTTATTTTGTTGACAGGAGTTTTAAAATTTACGTTTACAATAGTCTATGCGTGGTAGGAGATCCTTAGGAAACCCCCTAACACCATATGTAAATAATTTTCATAAATTTAAACAAGTGTCAACAAAACTGGATTCTACCCATCAACCTGTTTTTGAGCCAAACATAGAACCAAGTCTTAATCCTTTACTAGAACCAAAAGAAATGGAGGAAAACCAACCTATGAGGGAAACCACGATGAAGGAGTTTGCAAGACCGGTGATTGGCACGGCAACTGCCGCTATCCAGTTGGGAGAGGCTGCTCGGAATTATGACCTTAAAAATATTCATTTTTCTATGCTTCCTTCCTTTTATGGATTACCTAATGAAGATTCTCTTTCCTTTATGAGAGATTTCTATGCTACGGTCCAAACATTCCCCCTCGGTATTCTAAACGAGGATCAACTTAGGATGAGATGTTTTCCCTACACTCTAAAGGATAAGGCCAAAGCTTGGTTGATGTCACTTCCCCCAGGTTCTCTGATGACATGGGGTAACATTTACAATAAATTCATGGGAAAATTCTATTCCCATCAAAAAACATCAGAGTTGAGAGGAAAGATTGCTACTTTCTCTCAGATGGATGGAGAGCCATTCCATGAAGCTTGGGATAGGTTCAAAATGTTTCTCACTCAGTGTCCCCATCATAGCTTTCCCCTGCAGTTGCAGAACCAATTCTTTTACGATGGACTTACACAACAATGTCAGTTCATTGTCGACAACGCTGCAGGAGGAGCAATAGGAGAAAAAACTGCCTCAGAGACGTATAACCTTTTTGAGATGTTGGGTGCTAATTCCCAACAGAAAAGCTCCCGAGTGAGAAAAGCTGGAGTTCATGAAATCGACTCCAGTAATGAAGTTCAACAACAACTTGTTCAACTGACTAAGCAAGTTGCCCTTCTCGCTACACAAACCAACACCAATAATGAACAATATGGTTTGTACAGCAACATGGGACATGGTACTGAAGCCTGTCCATATCAAGGAGAAACAACTGGACCTGAACAGGTCAATGTGTTGGGAGCATATCAACAAAGACCAAGGTTTGATCCCAACTCAAATACCTATAATCCTGGGTGGAGAAGTCATCCAAATTTCTCCTGGAGGCAAAACAACCCTCCTTTCACTCAAAGCTCAAACCAGGCAGGCCAGCAATTCCACCCACCTATTCCAAGAAGCATTCCCAATAAACCAACGCTGGAGGACAACTTGAATTCTTTTATTCAAGTCTGTAGGGATAATCAATCTAAAACCAATCAACGATTGGACTCTGTGGAAGCTTCTATCAAAAAGGTGGAAGTTCAAGTTGAACAGTTAGTTGAACATTTGCAAAAAGGCAAAGACTAATTTGAAACTTAAATGAATTCAATGAAGAGGAGACATTGAGTTTTTCATTCTGCAATCTCCAAGCAACGTCTTACTAGAAGACGATAAATTTTAGTCCTGTATGGGAGGTCACCCATTATTGTATTTTCCTTTGTTTTAGTTTGCGTGTAATAAAAATTCAGATGAAATAAAATTCGTTTGTTTCAAAAATTCTGTCCATTCACTTAAATTTAAAAAAAAAAAAAAAATTTTAGGTTCCTTGCACTTTTTGCTTTTACGTTTTATCAAGTTATAAATATTTCTTAGAGATAGCTACTAAAAGCAAAATGTTGATACACAATAGGAGGAGGATCATTTTCAACTACAAACAACCATGGGAGATGCTGAAGATAGGCGGAAAAAGATGAAAGAATATACAATGCCAATCATTGGCAATGTACCTTCCGGTATCCAATTACAAGAGGCTGCAAGGAATTATGAATTGAAAAAGATTCATTATTCTTTGTTGCCTTCCTTTTACGGTATCCCTAATGAAGACCCTTTGCATTTCATTCGAGAATTCTATGCTATTGTCCAAACCTTTCCACTACATGCAATTAATGAAGATCAACTTAGGATGAGGTGTTTTCCTTACACTCTCAAAGATAAAGCTTGGTCATGGTTCATTACTCTACAGTCAGGTTCTCTTAAAACTTGGGAGGCAGTCTATGAAATTTTTATGGGTAGGTTCTATTCCCATCAAAAGACTGTTGATCTAAGAACAAAGATAGCAACATTTTCTCAAATGTATGAAGAGCCCTTTCATGAAGCTTGGGAACAATTCAAACTCCTTTTCATTCAATGTCAAAATCATAGATTTCCATTACAGCTACAAAACCAATTCTTTTATGATGGATTGACACTACAGAGTCAATACATGGTTGATAATGATGCTGGAGGTGCTGTAGGAGAAAAGACCGCAGAGGAAACCTATAATCTTTATGAGCTGTTGGGTTCTAATTCCCAACAAAGAGGTGGTAGAAGGAAAGCAAAGGTCAATGAAGTCGGCTCTGATAATGAGATAACCTTGCAACTTGCTGAATTGACTAAACAAGTGAAATTCCTCACTTCCCACCAAATTTCAAATCAAGAGGTATGTGAAGTGTGTTGTTCAATTGGGCATGGTACTCATAATTGTTCAAATACTTGTGATTCTAGTGTCGATGCCATAGAGGAAGTCCAATCTTTTCAAAGGTATCATCCAAACACCTATAATCACCCAGCCTACACCCAATATCCAACACTAAGGTTGGATAACAACCACCCTTACCCACCAAGCCAATCTTTTAAGCCAACCTTAGAAGATAGCTTGAATGCTTTTATTCAAGTTAGTCGTGACAACCAATTGATGACAAATCAAAGGTTGAACACCATGGAGGCTTCGGTTAAAAGGATTGAATCTAAAGTTGGGCAACTGGCTGAACAAATGCAAAAGAAAGAACCAGGAAAGTTGCCCAGTCAACCAGAACAAGCAAAGGATGTTAGAACCCTTCGAAGTGGTAAGGTAGTCAATACCAGTTTACCTGAAATCTCTAACAATCTACCTTGTAGTTCAGGTAACAGAGAAGGCGATACTCAAATCTCGCAAAAAGGAGAAACAGGTGTTAAACTTAACAAGCCTTCTGAAAAACTCATTGGGGGGTCATCTGACACCCCCAAAATTCAAAAGACAACAGAACCACACCAGATACAAGTACCTTTTCCCCACCGGTTGAAAGAATCCAAACAAGATAAGCAATTCAATGATCTTTTTAATATGCTCTCTAAAGTAAATATTAATTTACCATTATTAGAAGTGATCATGAATGTGCCTTCATATGCCAAGTTTTTCAAAGAGTTGAACACTAAGAAAAGGAGGTATGAACTGAATGAACGAGTAGTAGTATCAGAAATTTCTAGCGCTGTACTTCAGCACAAACTACCCCCTAAGTTGAAAGACCCTGGAAGTTTTATTATAAACATAACTATGGGGGATAGGAAGGTTGCTAAAGCAATGCTTGATTTAGGTGCTAGTATAAATTTGATGCCCTACTCTATATTCTTACAACTCAATCTAGGGGATTTAAAACCCACAACTATGTCCCTTCAACTTGCAGATAGATCTCTTAAATATCCAGAGGGAATAGTTGAGGATGTTTTGGTACAGGTAGACAAACTGATAATACCTGTTGACTTTGTGGTTCTGGATATGCAAGAAAATCCAGCATTGGACAGAGAGCACACAATATTGCTTGGTAGACCATTTATGGCAACTACTAAAACTATTATTGATGTCCAAGATGGAAATTTGACAATGACAGTCTTAGGAGAGACTGTTCATTTTAAAGTTTTTGATTCTTCACCTTTCCCTTCTATTTCTGCCATTGATGAAATATTCGATGTTGATCCTTTGGATAATCTTGTCCAAAACACCTTTTTCCGAACCAGAATAGAAGACAAGCTTGAAACCGTTCTTACACTTGAAAAGGTTGAAGAAGATTTAGATGAAGAAATTAAGGGGTACCTTGAACAACTAGACAATAATGAAGTGATGACAAAATCTAGTACACTTTTAAATCTACCCAGTTCTTCATCTATTAAAGAGGCCAATCCACCTGAACTTGAACTCAAAGACTTACCTGAGCACTTAAAATATGTGTTTTTGGGAGAGGGAGAAACTTATCCAGTGATAATTTCTTCAACCTTGACCAAACCACAAGAAAAGGAACTCATCAAAGTGCTTAAACAGTTTAAGAAATCTATAGGTTGGAGTATAGGTGATATAAGAGGCATTAGTCCAACAATGTGTATGCACAAGATCAACTTGGAGGATGGTGCTAAACCTGTACGAGAGGCCCAAAGAAGACTAAACCCAAACATGCAAGAGGTAGTTAAAAAGGAAATTCTTAAATTATTAGAAGAAGGGATTATCTATCCTATTGCAGATAGTAAGTGGGTTAGTCCAGTGCATGTGGTACCAAAGAAATCTGGGATAACAGTTGTTAAGAATGACAAAAGTGAATTAGTGCCCACTAGAATAATCACTGGATGGAGAATGTGTATAGATTTTAGGAAACTAAATTTATATACGAAAAAGGATCACTTTCCTCTTCCATTCATTGATCAAATGTTGGAAAGATTAGCTGGGCACGAATTTTACTGTTTTTTGGATGGACTGTCTGGATATTATCAAGTACCCATAGCACCAGAAGATCAGGAAAAGACCACATTTACATGTCCTTTTGGGACATTTGCTTTTCGCAGAATGCCATTTGGGTTATGCAATGCCCCTGCCACGTTCCAGAGATGCATGATATCCATTTTCTCGGACATGGTGGAGAAATTCATTGAGATTTTCATGGACGATTTCTCTGTCTTTGGGAACTCATTTGATGATTGCTTACATAAATTGACTTTGGTTTTAGAAAGATGCATTGAATGCAATCTAACCCTTAGTTGGGAGAAAAGTCATTTTATGGTTCAACAAGGGATAGTTTTAGGACATATAATTTCAAACAAGGGTATTGAAGTTGATAAGGCAAAAGTTGAATTGATATCCAAACTACCTCCCCCTACATCTGTGAAGGGGATAAGAAGCTTCTTGGGACATGCAGGATTCTACAGACGATTTATTAAAGATTTCTCTAAAATAAGTCGTCCATTATGTAACTTGCTATCCAAAGATGCTGATTTTGATTTCAACAATGACTGCCTTACTTCCTTTAATACCTTGAAAGATAAACTCACATCTACCCCTGTTATAATGGCACCAAACTGGTCTTTACCCTTTGAAATAATGTGTGACGCTTCTGATTATGCAATAGGAGCAGTCCTGGGACAAAGAGTGGATAAGCGTTTACATGTCATCTACTATGCTAGCAAAACACTCAATGATGCCCAGATGAATTACACCACCACTGAAAAGGAATTCTTGGCTATAGTATTCTCTTTAGACAAATTTCGGTCTTATTTAGTAGGATCTAAAGTGATTGTGCATTCTGATCATGCTACTTTAAGATACCTATTAAGTAAACCAAATGCCAAGCCAAGATTAATCAGGTGGGTATTACTCTTACAAGAATTTGACCTAGAAATCAAGGATAAGAAAGGCAGTGAAAACTTAGTAGCTGACCATTTGTCTAGGTTGATTTCTGACTTCAATTCTCTTAAAGATGAGAGTAATGAAGATATAGTTGAAACCTTTCCTGATGAACAGTTATTTTTCATAGGTCCAAACCCATGGTATGCTGATATTGTAAACTATCTTGCCACTGGTGTTTTGCGACCTAACACTTCATATCAGGACAAGAAAAGGTTTTTTAAAACTATTAAGGACTATTTCTGGGATGACCCTTATTTATACAAGATTGGTCAAGATCAAGTCATCCGGAGATGTGTACCTGAAGAAGAACATAAGAGCATTCTGACTTTTTGTCATGAACTTCATTGTGGGGGTCATTTTGGAGGAGAAAAGACAGCCCGTAAGATATTACAGTCTGGATTCTTTTGGCCCACTCTTTTTAAAGATGCTCATATGTTTTGTGCACAATGTGATAGATGTCAAAAAACAGGAAACATAAGCAAAAGAGATGAAATGCCTTTGACATCTAATTTAGTTGTTGAACTCTTTGACATATGGGGGATTGACTTTATGGGTCCTTTTCCCCCATCTAATGGTTTTCAATACATTTTGGTTGCTGTGGATTATGTGTCCAAGTGGGTAGAAGCTATCCCCACCAAAACCAATGATGCTAATGTTGTTGTGAAATTCTTGAAAGATTTCATATTCAGTAGGTTCGGAACGCCTAGAGCTATAATAAGCGATGGAGGTAGCCATTTTTGTAACAAACTCTTTGATGGAGTACTAAACAAGTACAACATCACACATAAGGTAGCTACTCCATATCATCCTCAAACTTCCGGTTTAGTGGAAGTAAGTAATAGGCAAATTAAGGGAATACTGGAACGCACTGTGCGTCCCTCAAGGAAGGATTGGGCATTTAAGTTAAATGATGCCTTATGGGCATACCGCACCGCTTACAAAACACCTATTGGGATGAGCCCTTACCGGTTAATCTTTGGGAAAGCGTGCCACCTTCCAGTTGAACTTGAACACAAGGCTTATTGGGCAATTAAAGAGCTAAACATGGATTTAGATAAAGCAGGTGAAAAACGAGTACTCCAGCTTCATGAGTTGGAAGAAATTAGGAATGAAGCCTATGAGAATGCCAAATTATACAAGGAGCGTACTAAGCGCTATCATGACAAGAGGCTAGTTCCTAAGACTCTTCACCCTGGAATGAAAGTTCTTTTATTTAACTCTCGTTTGAGATTGTTTCCAGGAAAGCTAAGATCAAGATGGGATGGACCATTCAAAATAGTTCAGGTATCTGAACATGGAGTGGTAGAACTATTGGACTCCAAGACACAAAAAACGTTCAAAGTTAATGGCCATCGTGTCAAGCCTTATGTGGAAGAACCAAACAACATTGCTGAAATGGATTGCATTTGGCTGAGTAACCCTTAGCACCAAAAAGATACGTCTTGCTAAGACGTTAAACTAAGCGCTGGATGGGAGGCAACCCATCATGTTAGGTAATTTTTTGTTATTTGTTTTATTTACTTAATTTTATTGTTTATTTTAGTTTACTGGTTTGTGAATAATTTTTAAAATTGTTAAAACTAAAATATTTGTTGAGATGTTAGAAGTTCACAGCGATCTGTCTGTATACACTTTAATGATGAATATGATGGATGCACCTGCATTTCTTCATTACTACTTACACATTCTCAAGAAATAGGTAATCTTTCTCCTCTTTTCTCTTTATCTTTAATTTGCAGTTGTTACATTGAGGACAATGTAAGTTCTAGGTTGGGGGTGGTGAAAAGTTACCATGCTTAATAAAAAAAAAATTATATATATATAAAAAAAAAATTATCACAAAAATGTATCATTTCTTTAAATCAAATTTAAGTAAATAGTTAAGTCTTTGGTACTGTTAGATTAATTTTTGAAAACATATCATGAAATATTTTGTAATTATTTTTGATAATTAGTTAGTTTTTGTCATAACTAGTATTTCTTGATAAAATGTGGAAATTATATTAAACCCAAAATCGGTGTTTATGAATTTTTTTTAGTGGAGACTACCCTTGTGAGATATAATTTGAGCCTAATTTCTTTTATTCAGAGTGAAATATATATTTTTTCTACTCCAAACACATTTCTTATTTATTCAAAAAGTTTAGATGATCTCTATAGGTATTAGCATTGAATGTATGAATTTTTTCTCATCTTAATAGAGTATCATATATTTTTGATTATTATTTTTGTTTAGATTAAAACGATTTGAGTAGAAATTGATAGTATATGCTTATATCCCATTCATGCATGACTGCTACAAAAACAAGAAGACATATCTGGGGTTACCTAAACCAAGATCAAACAGAAAAGCCACAAAATTAACCACTCACCAAAATCCAAAAAAAAAAAAAAAATGTACAATATGTACATGGGTTGACTCTCTAAAAAATACATATATATAAAAAAAAATGTATAGAGAGATAAAAAAAAATAGTATCATCTACATACTATGACCCACATTGCCTACAAAGTTGTGAGTAAAGGCTAATTACAAAAGAAAGATATAGGAAGTAATTCCCTAAAAAGTCATCGCAATTTCTTCATTTGTAAAAGCATATATCTTGAAATTCTTTCTTAATGAGTTGGATTTATGCATGAAAATAATTTTTGTATATGATATCTTTATAATTTATACATTCGATTCCTTTCATGAGATCAATGTTAAAATAACACTTTGAGCCTTTATTCTTTATACATATGCGAACATATTAGTTTATTTCTATACATCAACTCTTTCGCATATAAATTAGTATGAGTGTTTGAACCCATAGGATTCAGTGCTTTGAGAGTATTGACTTGTGAGGAATAGAGTCGAAGCGAATTCTGATTCATGACACTGAAATTGGGTAAAATTAAATTGATACATTTTTGAAATGAAATATGAAAATGATTTTCGACTAATTATTGTAATAAAATCATGATTGTTTAAAGAGATTAAAATAACTTATGCTTGAGATTTTAATTATGATCTTAAAGGAGATTAAAAAGTATGAGATATTTTTGTGATATGTTGTGTTCTTTTATTCTTAAATTAATTTTTGATTGTGTTGTAATTTTAATTTTTGATTTGATTGTTTTTATCTTTACATTTAGTTCAATGTTTGTGGGTATCATTACTGAAAACCCTCACGAGACTCAAACTCGTCCACTAGGGCAACCTAGGGGTTTAACGGCTTGTTGCATAGGCTAAATGCAACCGTTTCAATCCACGAAAGTGATTTAGGATAGTTTAAATTTTAGCTTTTATCGCTTCTCTTGCTAAGAGACTAGCAAGAAGCTGGTTGGGGGTTGTGATGAGTGCTCAAAAAGCACTAAAATAACCATGATTTTATGCACATTAATTGATTAAAAATACATATATTTATATGTTTTATCATATATTTATATAAATTTGTCTTTTTCGGAATCACGGGTATTTTTATTGTTTTTCAGGTATTTTGGCTTAAAAACGCAATTTAAAGACTCAAACAGGAATACTTGAAGCAATACATCACAAATATATTAATAAATAAGTGGGAAAAGGTCAACAAATATGGAAAAATTGGACAAAATGGGTCGAAAAGGTCAAAAATGTCAAAAATGTCAAAAAGACGAAAATCGCGCCGCCGCGCCGCCCGGCCGCCGCGCCCCACCGCCCGGCACCGCCCCAAGCAGCAGCGCGCGGCACTGTTCATCCACGGTACTGTTCATCAGACTCGGCACTGTTCATGAGACGCGGCACTGTTCATCAGACTCGGCACTGTTCATCAGACTGGGTACTGTTCATCAGACTCGGCACTGTTCATCAGACGCGGCATTGTTCATACTCGGCACTGTTCATACCCGGTACTATACAGCCGCGGTACTGTTCATACCCGGTACTGTGCAGCCGCCCATGTCATGCTGACGTCATCAAATGACGTCAGCAATCAATAATACGCGTTTTTTCATTTTTTTAACATTTTTTTCTCTACTTTTTCTCTCCATCCTCACCTATAAATACCCCCCTTCCCTTCACTTCAAATCACACCTTAAAACCACACTTCTCTCTTCTTTCTTTCTCTCATTTCTTAGTTTTTTGAGTTTTCCTTAGTTTCTTTCTTAGTTTCTAAGTTTTTCTTAGTTTCCTTCTTAGTTTTTAGTTCAATTCTCTTAGTTTTAGTGTTCTTCTCTTTTTGAGAGGAACTTGTAATGTTTTTGTAATAATTTAGTTTTTGATTCAATATATGGAAGTGCAAATTCCGCTCGGAGGTTTTCTAGCAACGGGAATAGCGTCGAAGTTCTGTAAGGATTTTATTTTCTTTACAGTTATTTTTATGCTTTATTCTTACATGTTATATTCAACTTGTCTGTGGTTAAATTTAACTATGCTAGCTGTTTAGTAAAAATGATGTAATAACGACGTTGTTATGCCTGCGAAATATTAAATAGGTAAAAATCTTTAAAATGAATTGATTTTGTTTTTATTCAAGATTTTATATTAAGAATGTTAGAGAGAAATATATTATTTTTCATTACAAACTTAAACCCGAAAATTAGATTTTAAGGTTTAGTTATCCGGTCTAATTTAGAGTAGTGCTCTTTTATTTGTTGGTACAATCGCCCGGTAGTTAGAGTGAAACTCTATTTCAAAAGTTTTTATAAGAATTATTATGTGAAAATGTATTGACAACATGTTTTCAATAGTGGTTTTAAAACTTGAAAGTTAGTACTCGGATAATTAAATTCTTAAGTTTAATTTGGACACCTTGAATAATGTTTAAATTGTCTAACCCCACCAAAGGTGGCATTTAAATGGTTCATTTTCAATCTCTTAGAAAAAGGAATTAATTTAATTAAGCATATTAGTTATCAACCCCACCCATAGGTGTTAATTGATTTGTTTAGTTAACAAAGAATATCTAACCCCACCAAAGGTGGTATTTATATAAAAAAGAGAGAATCAATAAAATATCAATTTATATCTTTAATAACCTAGTTAATATGAGCAAGCATAATTAATTTAGTTATTATATCCATAAATACTCCGCTAATATAAATGATAAAAATTTGCATGAATATTTATTGAATCCGTATATATGTTTATTTTTAGATAATTATTTATTGAATTTGTATCTATGTTTATTTTTATGTTATTAGATTATATTTAATTAATCTGTATATATGTTTATTTTATGTTATTAGATTAGGAACACAAAAACCAAACTATCGTGACAGGATGTTTAGGATTTAATTTCGTTTTTAAAAGTTTGAATAATAAATTAAAAACCACATACATTCCTTCCTTAGATCGACCTTGGGAGTATACTTATCATTTTCTTCGAAATGATTCGTGCACTTGCGAGAGTTTTATAAATATTAAAACCAAAGTATTTGCGAAGATCGGCGATGCCGATTTTCGTTCATCAGTCGTCTGGCTCTTTTTCAATTGCAGCTACTTTATGGTAAAATAGGGCTTGAGGTGTGAGGAATTTAAAGCATGAGTTCACACAGGAAAAAGAGAGCCATGCCTCCACTTGGGCCAAATACGTGGAGCTACTGGTAAAGGTTAACAAATGGAAGGGTGAGGCCATAAACAAGATGGAGAAAATTTCCAAGCCAAGTCGTTTTTGAGCTAAATGAGAACTCGAGGCATTTTACAAAGCTTAAGGAAGCCTAGAGAAAGGACAATCCTATGATTGAGGCATGTAATCACAAGCTAGCTGAAATAGAAGAAAATACAAAAATTGAGCTTGATACGATGTACAAATAGCTCTCATCGAGCGTTGAAATAGGGTATCAGCTAGCCGTGGACTTTTTTAAAAAGAGGACAAGAAAAGAGACCTGGGGGAGTACTACTACCAAATTTTGGTTATCTCGGTCACTCCTTAATATATGCCTACTCAATCCTAAGATAGGGCGAGGAAGAGGACTCAGACTCAGGTAAGAGTGGTAACGGGCCCGAGGTAAGAGGTGTAGAAGATGCCACCTTATTCTCCATCTTTCTTGTTTGAACCTTATGGATTATGATTGGGCTAACAAACATTCAGCTCAAGCTTTAAAACTGGAAAATTGTAGACTTAAGGGCGAGGTGTTGGAATTAAAAATCAAGTTATCGAGGCTCGAGGATAAGCTAAAACTTTAAGAAGAGACCTAGTGCGAGTTTTCCTCTTGTAAGGAATAGTTATCCCAAACTCAAGATCAAGAGAGAAGGACCATGACTAAAATGGTTGCTCTTATGGATAGGGAGTCCTATTGGGAAGACTTCTACATGAAGCGATCTAAGGGGGTCTTCCCAAAGTGATATGCATTGTTGAGGAATTGGAACATTTTTGTGCTCGTTCTGAGTTCGATCCCTCCTAAAACAGTGGCTAATGTACAGAAGAAAATTATCAAGATTTAGGACGAGCTATTACCCTTGGTAAAGAAGATAGATGACCCGGATAGAGTCGTGTGTCTAAGCATTTAAGGAATTTTTAACTTTGGGAGGTGGGGCTATGTATTAATAAACTTTACAAGTGTTATAAGCTTGATCAATAAAAATGCCTTCAATAAATTGTGGTTGTGATGCAAGACAATGTTTAATAAAAATACATTTTTCTTCAAATGTATTTTCTTTGAAAGGACGAACTTGTAAGGTTTGGTTGATGCAATAAACAAGTGATTCTGCTCGATTCTCACTTTAGGGTCAAAGCATTCTACCTAGTTCGTGACCAAGGTGATCAGTTTATGCCATGCAATTTTGGGAGAGTGTTTTACCTGGCCTATGACTGAGGTGATCAATTATCACTTTGGTGTTAAAGCGTCTTACTTGGTTCTTAACCGATGTGATCAACTTATGGCATGCATATATTAGGGGGATCGTTCTACTTGGTCTATGATTGAGGTGATCAACTCTTACTTTGGTGTCAGAGTGTTCTCCTTGGTTGCTAACTGAGGTGATCAACTCATGGCATGTATATTTTGTGGAAGAGCATTCTACTTGGTCTATGACCGAGGTAATCAATTTTTACTTTGATATCAAAGCATTCTACCTAGTTCATAATAGATGTGATCAACTCTTGACATGTATATTTTGGGGGAGAGAGTTTTACATGGTCTATAACCGAGGTGATCAAATCTTACTTTGGCATCAGAGCGGTCTCCCTGGTTGTTAACTGAGGTGATCAACTCATAACATGTATATTTTAGGGGAGAGCATTTTACTTGGTCTATAATCGAGGTGATCAATTCTCACTTTGGTGTGAGAGCGTTCTACCTGGTTCCTAACTGAGGTGATCAACTTTTGACATGCATATTTTGGGGGAGGAGCCACTTCTTAGGAGAAATAACTTCATATATATAGATATAGTACATGAAAATAGTAAATGGTACATTAAAAGTGGTATTTTTTTTAAGTGCCAGGAATTCCAACTTGTGCCATTCGTAGCTCCTTCAATGCCTATCAATAAGTAGGCCTTCTAGTGTCTTCTGCACTATCTGATAAGGGTCTTCCTAATTTGCACTCAACTTCTTGGCTATCCATTCCTTCTTATTGAATAAAACCTTTCTAAGAACCTAATTGCTTATGGAAAAAGCTTTGAAACACATGACCTTGTTGTAATAATATGGTACTTTCCTTTTTTTCTCGGTTATTTTCCTCAAGGCCTCATCCTTTTTTCCTCTTCTTGTTGGGATCATAGCCTTAGTTCCATATACCAGTGAGAAAGGTGTCTCGTTAGTGCTTTCTCAGGGACTAGTTTTGATAGCCCATAATGCCCCAAACAGCTCCTCAACCTATCTTCCTTTTGCATCCTCTAACCTTTTCTTTAGTAAGTTGATTATTAACTTATTAGAAGACTTTGCCTAGACATTTTCTTGGGGACACTATGGCATTGAGTGACACATCTTGATGTTGTATCTAACGACGAAGTCCTTGATGTTACAACTTGTAAACTGTCTTTCATTATCAGTGATGAGTTCCTTGGACAGGCTATAGCAAAAAATTATAGATTTCCAAATAAATCGAATCACCTTCTCCTCCCGTATTCTTCCCAGAGGTTCTATCTTAATCTATTTAGAAAAGTAATCAGTGGCTACAAACAAAAAAATTCTTTTGGCTCCTAGCTTGGGGTAGAGGTCTTATTATATTGAGTCCCTATTTTAGAAAGGCTACGGGCTGATTGCCTTATGAGACAAAACCAGCATCGATTTAGCAATATCGATTTTGCAGATACTTTGGTTTTATATTTATAAAACTCTTGCAAGTGCACGAATCATTTTATAGAAAATGATAAGTATACTCCTAAGGTCGATCTAAGGAAGAAATATATGTGGTTTTTAATTTATTATTCAAACTAAAAAAAAGAAATTATATCCTAAACATTTTGTCATGATATTTTTATTTTTGTGTGTTTTTTAATCTAATAATAGCATAAACAAAATATTCATAGATAAACTCAATAAACAATTATACAATTTTTTAATATTCATAACAGTGAAATATTTATGAAAAGAGTAATTAAGTTAATTATGTTTACTCATATTATTTAGGTTATTAAATATATAAATTGATATTTATTGATTCTCTATTTTTATATATAAATATCACTTTTGGTGGTGTTATATATTTTTTGTTAATTAAACAAATCAATTAATATCTTTGGGTGGGATCGATAATGGATTTGGTTAATTAATTTTTTTTTCTAAAAGATTAAAAATGAACCATTTGAATATCATATTTAATGGGGTTAGATATTTTAAACTTTATTCAAAGTATCCAAATTAAACCTAAGAATTCAATTATTTAAGTATTAGCTTTCAAATTTTAAAACCATTACTAAAAATATGTTGTCAATATATTTTTGAATAATAATTATTATAAAAAAAATTGAAATTTTTAAATTTTATTCCCTTAAAATCCTACTCAACTCTATAATTGCAAACCAAGAGAAATTGTAACCCTAAATTGCCTATAAGACTACATATCACAACCGACTAGGGGATTATCATTTTGAATGGAACAAGCACCCAAATGGTAATGGTTTCTTTGTAGTTCATCTCTGTTTTATAGCATTTCCTGATATACTCAATGTTTTGTGTCTTATACAAATTTCAAGAAATAACATTTAATCTAATAATTTTGTTAAAATTTTAGTAGATTTCTCCCAAAAAAATTCTTAAACATATTTCTCTCCATCTCTATCTACCGGCTGGTATGTAACCCTAGGGAATATGGTACCATAAATGCTAAGGGATAATTTAATTCTCACTTGATGGTAGCGTGATGCTAACAAGACCTTTTTTTAGGGTGAAATTTCTATTCTACTCTATTTGATGATGAAGAGGAATGACGAACTTAAAGTGCAAAAACAAGGGTTTTTTGAGGTATTTGGTCGTATACTTTATATCAAGTAATGTTCATTATATATTGTTGTAATACTATTATGTGTGCTATTTAGTTTTAGACATATCACTTGATAAATGAAAAAAAATAAGATACAAATAGCTACACGTTCTTTTTCATATTTATAACATCTTAATGAGCATAAAAGGTTGTGACTTAGTCAATCTTGCTAATTGTAATTTCCTGTTGGCCAATTAGTCTCTACCATTTATTAACCATGATAGCTCTGTAGGTAACTCATTCATGTTATACCCCTGTAAGTTTTCACTTTCACTTTCATCTTTATTAGTATTAAGTCATATTTTCTTCGATTAGACTTCCATTGTTGCCTAAATCCCCAAAGTAGTTTGAGATTATTTACCATTAGGCATTATTCTAAATGGTTTTCTTTTCTTTTTTTTAGTGGTTATGACTTTGAGATTTTGTATTCTTTTCATTCCTCACTACTACAAAATATATATATGATCTCGGATATTTAGCCTCAATTTTTATAAAACCAATGTCATAGACATACCTTATGGCCTCAGTTTTATCAATAATTGTGACCATAAATTAAAATACAAAAATTAATTAAATATATACAAACAAATTTATATAATCACGATTATTAAATGACTGTGATCTAATTAAAATAATAGAGTTGTCAGTATTTTGAAAACCAAAATCAAATAATATATTATGTGTTATTCATTTTAAAAATATACAAAAATTACTTTATAATTTTTTCATTTTTTCATTAATTTAATTTCATATATTTTCTCTCTTTACACCATACACCAAATTTCTATATCTAATTTTTTCTTTTCTTTTTCCTTCTTTTTTTTTTCCTCTTTTTCTCTTTTTTTCCCTTTCCCTTCTCTTTTTCCTAGCCCTCACTCTTTCTTTTTTCCTTCCCCTCTCAATTCTCTAGCTAGCTTGATCCTTCTCTTTTTCTCCTCTCAGCGAGAGCGACGCAATTAAGGTTTGGCGATCTCTTTTCTTTTTTCCTTCCCTTTTTAGCACTCTAGCTCCTTCTCTTTTTCCGTTCTCAACGAGAGTGACACAATTAGGGTTTAGTAATATGCCAGTGCGAGAGCGACGAGAGCAGTTGAGTTAGAGAGATGAACGATAGAGATCTGAAAGGGGGAGAGAAAGTGTGCTACAATTAGGGTTTTGAAGTTGATGATTTCTCTAATTTGATCTGTTTTTATAACCTTTTATTGTCATCTCCATTTTACTCAGGCATGATTAGGAAAAGGGAAATATTGTTTATCCTTTCAGTTGAAGTAGGTCTGATATTTGATATGTTTTTATAACCTTTCGAGTATGTTATTTCCGTTGGATTTTGACAAAGTTTTTGTTCTCTGTTTTCTCTATTGTGTTTATGTTTCTTATCTTGTGTTTGTCTTTGCTTCTCAATAGAGCTTTGTGATTATATTTGTTAAAAAGACCATGCAGCTTGAGCACTTAAAAGACTTGGAATAGAGGATTGTTTTGAGGGAGTGATATCTTTTAAAAGACTTATATTTGTCACACTACTTTGATTTTATTTAAAAAACCTACAAAAAGTTTATTTTTCTTTTTTGTTTTGGGAAAGATTCTGTTAAGAAAGTTTATTTTATGAACTAGTCAAACATGAATATATAGCTTTCATTTATCTTTTTCAATCTTTTCAATTTTCTCTCTTTTTATCTTAGTGTTGGTATAGTTCTAGAATTATTTGTGGAAGATTGAGTATGCATTTATTTGTTACTGTTTCAGATTATGCATTTTTCCTATTCATTTTGTTATTGGTTTTTTGCATTCTATCTATTATAGGTAGAATACAAAGATCATTTTTCAGGAGACATTAGACTTGCATTGGCAGAAGCTCCAATGGTGTTAATGTTGGTGCATGGTGCATAGTGCCTAGCACTGGTGTTGGTGCATAGACGTTGATGCTAATGTTGGTGCTTGGTGTCTGTCGCTGGTATTGGTGTCTGGTGTTGGTGCTTGGCATTGATAATTGTAGCTCATATTTTATATTACATACCTTCTTTATAACTATGACATGTAAAACTTGGTATGATAAGGTGAAAGTAGTGCATGATTGATTGCAAAGCAAGCTATTTCATATTTTGTTTCTCATTCTCAATATTTTGAAGTTTAGTTGCTCTCTAAATAAATTCATCTATTTTTTGGACCCTGTGGCTATAACTAACATTAGTTGCAAAAATCCAATTGGCTATTATATCTAGAAATGTTTCTCAGGCTAATGCTTCTATGAAATCTAGTTAGTTGGTATTTCCTTTTATTATATTATTTTTCTCTTGTTAACTTTTGGCTACTCTAGCTAGGAATGTTAATCAAGCTGTGGTTATTGCTATTGTTGAGCATGGGATCGCACTCTTGGTTGTTATAGCAACACAACAATATAAAGTTCATATGTTGTTGTGTAGCTGCTCGAGCTCCTAACCACAACTTGGAATAGATTTCAGAAGAATCAAGTTCTTTTTTTTATGTAATAGCAAACTTGGCATGGATTTTTTTCTTTTTGCTAATGTTATTATAAATGTCATAGCTTTTCTTGTGAGTAGTTTTAACCCATTATGAATGACTTTATCACATGTTTGGCAGCATGCTTACATATATAGATAACACTTATAATTTAATATATATATATATATATATATATATATTAAATTGATTTTATACAGTTGATGAGGATCGAGGATTTGTGAAAATATGATAAATAGTATTATAACTTTTTTAAATTATAAGTGTTATCCTACCTTTGTTCCCCCTTGAAGCTCTTGTTAATTCTATTTATGGCACTTTCTACTTTGAATTTTTTTTCTTAATTATGCTTTTGTTACTCAATTATTGCCTTATGTTTATTTTTGTCTCAAACATATGTTGTTCCTCTTGTACGCATGGTTGTTTTCTGGTATTGGTGCTTGGTGCCGACACATGATTTTTCTCCTAAACAAACATAAGATTAGTTACTTATGTTGTCTGTATATGTGGATGTGGGGTTTCAAGCAAGAAGTAAAACACAGTCATCTGCCATTTAACTTTTGAGTTAGCATAATTATGTTCGTTGATTTTTTTGCTATTTTCTTTTTCATGGTAGGCACTAGGTGCATGATTTTTCAATGTAGGCACCAAGCATGACAGTACTAGGCACACCAGCACACCAATGCACCAGGCTCACAAGCACTAGCACAACACCTAGCATACTACCTTAACGCACCAGCACCAACGTAACACCCTGGCGTACTAGCACCAGCGCCTATGGTATTTGCCTTTACACTTCTGTTGAAGTCATTATGGACTTGATTATGTTGATTTGAAGTACACTTAAAAATGCTTGTAATTAATAGTAAAAAGTCAGTTTGTAATAATAAGATTTTATTATGTTTTAGTGTATAATAAACTCTCAAATGTAATTATAATTATAATTTTAATATAATATGATTTTTAATATTGTAATTAATAAATTTATTGTAATTTATATTGATTTTTAATATTGTAATTAATAATTGTATTTTTTTTAATTTATGCATACCCTATGACCTCGGTTATTGAAAGACCGAGGCCATAAACATGTCTTATGGCCTCAGTCTTGTAATAACCGAGGCTATAGGTAACATTCTATGGTTTCTCTCACTTAGGCCTCCATTCTTATAATTGTGACTATAGATCTACGATCATGGTTAAAAACCAAGATCATATGTACTTTTTTTAGTAGTGCTTGTTTTATGTATCTTATTTATTGATTGTTTTTAAGGTTATATTTGGTTATGTGTCATAAATTCTTGTCTCTCCACTTAAAAGTTATACCTTTATAAATTGATTGAAAACTTGCAAGGAAGAAAGAACAAAAAGGTTTAAGTATCAAATATACATATATTTTGATGCTTTCTTCTAGGTTAGATTAGAACCATTATCATTCATGTGTGTAAAGATTGGAGATGAATGGCATAAAAATATACCATTGAGATTGTTAAAGTTCAAAGTTTTTCCATAATATTATTAATATTTTGTACCCTAGTTTATAAAAATTAAGGCAATATACATACTAAATATAGATGTTGGCTCATAAATTTGGGATGTATCTATGCATGAGATATGGTGTTTTAGAATATATAATCTATAAACATTTCTATTGAAGATTTGGATACATATGAATAATTACAAGAAAATTAATTATTCTTCCGACTCAAATAGATAATGAGGACCCAAATAAGAGGTGAAAATGTCAACCCATATAATCTTTATCAATTTTACCAAAAAGGCTTTACAATGTAAATTAAGTCATTAATACAATAAAAGTATAAAGCAACATGCTCAATTCAGCATACAACAAAAACAAATAGTAGATACAAAAATAACAATCTAAAGAATACACACTAGTGATGATATGTCTCACAAGCTTTTGTCCAAACTAGCAACATACATACATGGCAAACAATACATAACTTGTGATATAAGCATACATATTGAAAAGCTAAAAGGATTTGTAATCACTTCAAGACCTCGTATATAAGAACATATTAGGTAAATGATGATTTTACTTTCACAGCATGCAATCAAACATACATAGTAAACCCTAATAAAGAGTTCGACACTTGGAATAGTTTTAGGGTAGGGACATACAAACTCCTTAGAGACTCACACTAAACTTGCATATAGATAAAATAGTAGATTATACTAGCATATAATCTAATCGTGCATGAATACAAAAAGAAGCCTAAGATCCTATACATAATTAGGTTAAAGAGAAATTAACTCTTTAAGGACTCAACCCAAACAAGAAAACATTAAAGAGATAAACTCCTGACAAATAATCACACTTGCAGTAAAAATAATCATAGATAAATAGTATAAAGTAGAAGCAATATTTAATAGACAAAAAACTAGCAAAAAATAATAAAAACTTTCTAATCAGAGTTTAAACTTTAATATGTAGAAACATACATAATTTAAACTCTCATTATACTAGCCACACATTAGAACATGCAAAACACTATATATAATGAGGTAAACCTACATAGGGATCCTATATATATGGTAACATTTTCAGGTTACTTAAGATAACCACTAAGAAACAAACAATTCACTAAATAATAAAACAGTTATAAATCTGAAAGAAATAAAATCACTATTACCTCAATTATTGAGACTCTATCTGAACTATCTATTGCTGCTTTTGCTTGCTGCTTCTACAACGACCTGATTTGACTCCCAAATTCGACTATCCTCCAAAGCCTATACCATCTAATGTGGTGTAATCAATAACTACAAATTAGTAACCATAAGTGTAATAACTCACACTTTTGAGGACCACACTTAAACCCAAACACCCTATCTCTTATTATACACATCAAAAGATAAGAAAATTGAAAGCATTTAACTTAACTTATTCTCACAAAAAAGTTCTTACAACATCAATAAAATAGTCTTAAGCATCTTAAGAATGTTATTTTACTCTAACTAGCAAACACCATCTCGAATACTCACAATTCACAATCAAGATTTTACTCGCATAATCACGAATTATTAATACTGAATAACACTCAAGGTATTAGTGATCCGAAAATAAAAAATAAAAACAAAATTTCAATTTGTTAGAGCTCCGCTAAATTTTTATAAATACCAAACATGAAGAAATGGGGAGGTATTTATAGAAATTTTCAAGCCATAGCCAACTTCATCACCATCCATAGAAAGGTCCACAACGAGGTGCCATGTCGAGGTGCCAAAACACTCATTTCCTGTTTCTAAAAATTGTCAGAGTAATTTTCATAAATATCTACACCTGAAATGAACCAAAAATATGAGCAAAAGCGTCGACTTGCTTGCACGCTAGCTTGTTGAAAACTAATACTCCACCTAGTATGTAAACTACGAAAACCAATCTTGTAATGTGTATAAACACACTCACATACAAAATGTTTATAATTGTGTGTGTGTGTGTGTGTGTGTGTTATTAATCTGCATTAACTAACCTTGCACAAATGAAGACAAATATACTAAGTAAGAATAAAATAGACAGTGTATTTTGTACACAAAAAGCCAACACAAATATGAGTACAACGTGAGACTTACAACTATCTTATGAGAGCATTGTATGGTAAAATTTTATTCTCTCTCTGAATATATAGTTAACCATGTTCTTGCTAATAAGAAGGCACCAACTTAGATGATGAAGATTTATATAAGTCTTGTAAGTTTTTTGTGTCTTTGTTCGCGTTCTTATGTGCAAAATATAAAGTAAGTTAGTGTGTCCAGTATAAGGCTTGCTATTATCGTGATAAGATATTATTATATTGTGACAAAACATACCATTATACTTGATAATTTATTAATGTCTTTTCACACTGATGAGCGAAAACCGGCATCGCCGATTCTTGCCAATACTTTGGTTTTATATATATAAAACTCTCGCAAGTGCACCAATCATTACCAATCATTTCGAAGAAAATGATAAGTATACTCCCAAGGTCAATCTAAGGAAGGAATGTATGTGGTTTTTAATTTATTATTCAAACTTTTAAAAACGAAATTAAATCCTAAACATCATGTCACGATAGTTTGGTTTTTGTGTTTCTAATCTAATAACATAAAAATAAACATAAATACAGATTCAATAAATATAATCTAATAACATAAAAATAAACATAGATACAGATTCAATAAATATAATCTAATAACATAAAAATAAACATAGATACAGATTCAATAAATATAATCTAATAACATAAAAATAAACATAGATACAGATTCAATAAATATTTATGCAAATTTTATCATTTATAATAGTGGAGTATTTATGGATATAATAACTAAATTAATTATGCTTGCTCATATTATCTAGATTATTAAAGATATAAATTGATTCTCTCTTTTTTATATGAATACCACCTTTGGTGGGGTTAGATATTCTTTGTTAACTAAACAAATCAATTAACACCTATGGGTGGGGTTGATAACTAATTTGGTTAATTAAATTAATTCCTTTTTCTAAGAGATTAAAAATGAACCATTTAAATGCCACCTTTGGTGGGGTTAGACAGTTTAAACTTTATTCAAGGTGTCCAAATTAAACATAAGAATTTAATTATCCGAGTACTAACTTTCAAGTTTTAAAACCACTACTGAAAACATGTTATCAATAAATTTTCACATAATAATTCTTATAAAAACTTTTGAAATAGAGTTTCACTCTAACTACCGGGCGATTGTACCAACAAATAAAAGAGCACTACTCTAAATTAGACCGGATAACTAAACCTTAAAATCTAATTTTCAGATTTAAGTTTGTAATGAAAAATAATATATTTCTCTCTAACATTCTTAATATAAAATCTTGAATAAAAATAAAATCAATTCATTTTAGAAATTTTCACTTATTTAATATTTCGCAAGCATAACAACGTTATTATTATATCATGTTTACAAACAGCCATCAGAGTTAAATTTAATCACAGACAAATTAAATATAACATGTAAGAATAAAGCATAAAAAATAACTGCAAAGAAAATAAAATCCTTACAGAACTTCGATGCTATTCCCGTAGCTGGAAAACCTCCAAGCGGAATTTGCACTCCCATTTATTGAATCAAAAAGCTAATAAATTACAAGAACATAACTAGTTCTTCTCAAAAAGAGAAGAACTCTAAAACTAAGAGAATTTAACTAAAAACTAAGAAAGAAACTAAGAAAAGCTTAAAAACTAGGAAATGAGAGAAAGAAAGAGAAGAGAAGAATGATTTTTAGGTGTGTTTAGAAGTGAAGAGAAGGGGGTATTTATAGGTGAGGATGGAGAGAAAAAGTGAGTGAAAAAATGTTAAAAAAAATGTGAAAACACGGAGTGCAATTGCTTATGTCATTGATGACGTCAGCATGATGTCATGGGGGCGGCTGCGCGCAAAAATGGGCAGTGGCACGCATAGATGGGGCGCAGCTGGGCATAGGCGCGCGCAGGTGGGTAGCAGCTTGGCGCAGATGAGTAGCAGCTTGGCGCAGATGGGTAGCATCTTGGCGCAAATGGGTAGCAGCTTGGCGCAGAAGGGAGCAGGTTGCGCGCGCGCATTGCTGGGCGTGCTGGGGCACGCTGGGGACGCGACTGGGCGGTACGTTTTCCTCCTTTTTGACATTTTTGATCTTTTCCGACCCTTTTTGTCCGATTTTTCCATTTTTGACATTTTTGACTCATTTTGTCCAATTTTTCCATATTTGTTGACCTTTCCCCATTTATTTATTAATATATTTGTGATGTATTGCTTGCAGTATTCTTCTTTGAGTCTTTAAGTATGTTTTTAAGCGAAAATACCTGAAAAATAATAAAAATACATATGATTCCGAAAAAGACAAATTTATATAAATATATGATCAAATATATAAATATATATATTTTTAATCAATTAATGTGCATAAAATAATGGTAATTTTAATGCTTTTTGAGCCCTCTTCACACACTAAGTAAATGCCCAATATATTAATATTTATTATTTATTCTGGTTTCTTTTTTCTTCGTTGCTAGATAGCTTATCATTGCTAAGGAGCTAGGAAAAAAAGAAAATTATTCTTCTTAAGTACCAGCTTGGTATATCAAGCTGGTTAAATTTGTTTATTAATTTATATAATATATATTTCATTGTAGTGTTTGTTTTCATAAAATGTCAAACAATGCTCGAATGTGTTACTTTTCATCTAGTTAAGGTTTAGTTTAGTCTTCTTCCGTTCTTTATGAATGTTTTGGCAAAAAAAAAGTGCCATATGGATCCTTTGTTTAATTTATAGCTAATGTGTAAAATTTTACTTTATATTTAATTCAATTTCTTATTTAAATTGCTACAAAGATTTTTTGATTGAAAAATATGTTTGGAAATGTTAATAAGTAAATGGTTAAATTATTTGTTAATGAACACTTTTTTTCCCCTTCCTAATATTGTTGTGTTGGAATTACCTTTCAAAATACCAATTTTTTTTTAAATAGTAGTAGAAGCCAAAAGGCATTTAAATAGTCCTCTTTTTCAAGAAACTAAAGCAATTTAAATGCCTCCTTATGCTAAAAGGTTATATGTTTTTCTAGCAAGTTGTAAAATAGCGCTTCTACAAATGCCTTCAAATGTTACCTCTCTTTTTTAGCAGCGTCTCCATCCAAGGCCTATGCGTTTTTAAAACGCATTCAATTTGCACTTTTGTAGTAGTGATGTTAAAAACTCTGTTAAACAACACATCTAGTTTTTTAATTTTTATTTATTCTACACTTTACTTTTTTAATTAATTTTTTCGTAAAATTTAAGCCCTAATTTTTTAAATTTGATAATTTTGATCCTAATCTTAATTATCACTAAATTATAATATTTGATGTTAAAAACTTAAATATAATACTCATATTCATGATGGCCATTTTAATTATATTATTTTTGTGATGCAATATAACTTTTGTGGATATGTAAACTGTATTAATATAATATTCATCTTTGTAAAAGTAATATAGTTTGCATATCCGAAATAGTAAATATTGTACTGCAAAAGCAATATATTTAAAACGGTCATCACCTGTGACACAAGTGTTTAACAATCAGAGTCAAATTTAAAAAGTTAGATAACAAATCTTGTGAAAAAAATAGTTAGAGATCAAAGTGTAAAATGAGTAAAAATTAAGAAATCATATGTATTATTTAGTCAAATTTTTAACATCAAATATTACATTTAACCAAAAATTAATAATTTAAACTAAAATTATCAAATTCAAAAGGTTAAGAAACTAAATATTATGAAAAAATAGTTAGGAAATCAAAGCGTAAAATAATAAAAAGTTAATAACAATGAGTATTGTTTAGCATTTAATTTATAATTAATTATACTTTAATATTATCAAAGTAAATAGATTTTTATACTACCAAATTTTGATTTGTTACTTTTATATCATTAAATTTTGTAAAATGATATAAAATCGTCATTAATGTTTTATTAGTTAACAAGAATTAATGAAAAGTTATACGTATATCGATTATATTTTTATTATATTTACAAAGCTTAATAGTATGAAAGTAACAAAAAAAGTTCAATAGTATTTTTATAATATTTGTGAAGTTTAATGGTATATAAATAGCAAACCAAAGTACAATGACATTTTTGTAACAGATCATCCGTTTACACTCTCCAATTTTCATTTTTGTTTTTTCTTTAATGGATCATTTAATGCTCCAAATATTTCTGTCATTGAAGAGCTCGTCGATTATTGCTAGAGTTGGTAACGATGCTAATGCTTTAATAAGAAGCACGACTACAAAAAGGATGTTATGGTCCATAAGCTCAACACACAATTTCAATACAATACACCATTTATTTGAGTGCTATTAAGAGCTTAAAAGTTCCAAACACAGAGAAAATCATTTTTTGATCAGTTTGGAGCTTTAAGAACAATTTCAATGGTTGGAGGCAAGATCTTTACTTTAGTTGTTTTTTATCCCTTTAGTTTATTTATTCCATATTAGATTCAATCAATTTATACTTACATTTGGTATTAGAGCTCATATTACCTCTGTCTTGATCAGTTTAAAATGATCTATATTTTCCTATGTTTCACCGAGCACCTTGAAATTGGGTTTTTTGAAAAGCTCAATTTTGATGCATATTTTAATTATAAATGATTTCATTATTGATTTTTCAATGATTCTATGAATTCAAATGTGAAAAACAATGAAGAAAAACCGTTCGCATTCATTGGAATGTATTAATTAACTTTTTATTTAAAATGACATTTTTTATTCAAAATGAGACCATGAATCACTTGAAAATTCAATTATGAAAATTTTGATAAAAAGTAAGACAAATTTCGTCGCCGAAATCATGAGATATGGCTAGGTATCCGTTCTGATCGTAACCAGGTTGAGTTGACCCGATTCGAAGTTGAAGATGGCTTGCTAGGACTCAAAACTGGGTTTCCTTGGAGAGTGTTAAGCACCTAGTCCACTAGGCCACAACACATTTTATGTTATAATACATATAGGGCTTATTATTATATGCATTCAAAATTTAATTTTTATAAAAAAATTGGGTTTGCTTGGAATCAAACTTGGGTCTCTCGGAAGAATGCGAAATCTCCTAGGTATTGGACTGCAACACATTTTGTGTACACGATTTATTATCATATATATTCGATATTTAATTGTTAGTAAAAAAATTTGAAATATAATTTTAATGTGATTACTTAATCATATGTAGAATATTTATTATACATGTGACATTTATTTAAATAATTTTTGGTACATTAAAATTAATGTTTAAATTCATTATGCTTAATTATTCGTTTTGGTATTTGTATGTATAAATTTTATAATTTATTATATATATGAAATTTGGTTAAATAATTTATGTATAATAGAATTAATTGTTAATGGCTCTTTATGAATTTAATTAGCACTTATATTATTTATTTTGCTTGTATAATTTATTGTCATTTATTTATACATGCAATCTTCAGATAAATAATATTTGTACATTTGAAATTAAATTAATATTGTTTATGATTTTATGCAATAATTGAACTTAAGAATTTAGTTAATGTTTAAGTGATTCATATAGTTTAATTAATTATGGAGTAGCAATAACATATTTAATTAATTAAAACTATAATAAGGTTTATTTAAGATCATATTTAGAAAATAAATATTAATTGTGATTAATCATATGTGATATAATAAATGTTATCCAACAAGAATTTTTATTATATTTTTGTGTAATTAATTAGGATAGAATATCAAATTATATTTTCTAATTTAACCACAAGAATTAAGAAAAAGAACATAATTTGATAGTTTTATCATAAAGTTAAGATGAATTTAATTGAATTAAAACTTTAGCCCACGGGCAAGTTTTATATCACTAGATTCATATTTTTCACGATTTACATTAATAAAGAATGACTTTAATTTAGGTCTCAAATTTTAATAAACATATAATATTTAATCACAACTTTACAACCTGTGAATTTCTATGATATTCGTTGTGACATTACCGAATTAAAAAGGGATAATTATAAATTATGGAATGAAATAATTCTCATTCATCAAGGGTAGATGAATATTGATTATGCTATTAGGAAAAATGTCCACCTAAAATTACTGAAATCAGCACTCCAACAAATAGCACGCTTTATGAACAAAATGAGCAATCTAATCGCCTTAGCATGATGTTCATTAAGACTAAGGTCTATACTGGTATTCGTGGTTTTGTTGATCAACATAACAATGTTTGGGACCTGTTAAAAGTCATTAATGATCAATTTGTCACTTCAAATAAGGCTTTAGTAAGCACCATTATTATGAAGTTCTCTTCCTTAAGAATCATCAGTGTGAAAGGTGTGTGTAAGCACATTATGCAAATGAGGGACATTGCAACTCAACTTAAGAATATCAAGGTTGAGATGTCAGAATCCTTCTTATTGTATTATATCCTTAACACTCTCCCACATCAGTACGAGTCATTCAAAATCTCGTACAATACACATAAGGATAAATGGACAATCAATGAACTAATGACCATATGTGTTCAAGAGGAAGGGAGGTTTGTTATGGAATTTGGTGAAAGTGCAATGTTGGCTACAACGTACGGGAAAGGCAAATCTCAATACAAACAAAAAGAAAAGGGGATAATTCCACCTCAGGTTGATATTAAGAAAGAAGTCAAGTGTTTCTTCTATAAAAAAAAAAGGGACACATGAAGAAGGAATGTATCAAATTCCAAAAATGGCTTGAGAATAAAGGTAATCTAACCTCGTTTGTTTGTTATGAATCTAATATGGTTAATGTTAATATTAACACCTTGTGGATTGATTCTGGATCTACAATCCATGTTGCAAACTCCTTATAAGGTATGTGAAATCTAAGGAAGCTAGTGGGAAGTGAGTAATAAATCTTACCTTGTAACAAGATGGGCTCACATGTAGAGGCTGTAAGGATATGCAATTTGATTTTAAGTAGTGGTTTTATTTTAGAATTAAAAAAGACCTTTTATGTTCTAAGTTTCTCTAGCTGTGCATGTTCAAGCTGGCACTAAAAGATTTATTATTGACGAAGACTCTTCTACATTATGGCATAAGAGATTAGGACATATCTCCATAGAATGAGTTAAAAGATTAGTGAAAGATGGGGTATTTAATACTTCAGATTTTACTGATTTTGAGACATGTGTGGATTGCATTAATGGAAAGCAGACTAACAAGTCAAAGAAAGGTGCCAATATGAGTTCAAGCATATTAGAAATCATACATACAAATATATGTTATCCAAATATAGACCTTCAAGGTCAGAAATATTTTATCACTTTTATTGATGATTTTTCTCGATATATGTATCTCTATATGCTTCATAATAAGAGAAAGACTATCTCAAAAACGTCATTTGAATTATGGAAAGGTTGGAAACCGAGTTTGCGAATATACATATGCATATTTTTTTAAATTGTTATGTGTTCTTAAATATACTATAACTTAAAAAATATGAACTTAAATAAATTTGAACACATATCAATTAATTTAAGAATACATGATAATTAAAAAAATACGCATATATGTATTCATATGTTTTATTTTTGAATTTTTTTCATTTTTATATTTTTGAAATATTTTTCATAATTAATAGACTTATAATTCCATGTCAAAAAATTAATAAATTTTTATATACTTTTATCATAATTATAATTATACTACCCTTCATCCATACACTTCATCCATACATTATTACCTTATAAAATAAATAGGTACATGCAAATAAAATAAATAGGTACATGAGTCCTTGGATTTTGAAGGGAAGTTATTTCAAATATATATAATTTTTTTATCGCAAATATCCTAATATTTTAAAATACCACATATAATATCTAATGTTAAAATTATAACTAAATTTTAATCATTATACTAAGTATTTGCTTTGTGTAGGGATAATCTATTAACAAACATATATATTGATTTATACTAATTTCTTCGTCTAAATCATTTAAGATAATTAATATTATCTATTATATTAATATAAACTCGATAATGAAATCTTAAAAAAAATTAATTTTACCATACCCAATTTAATCACATTTTTCTATCAAACTCTATTTATGCAAGTGATTAATTCAATTTATTTATTTTTAATAAAAGAAAATATTTAATGATATTTGGATAATTTAAGTTATAAGATTTTTTTTCAGATAATTGATCCAAATCAACAAACTCTCCTTAAAAAAATTTAATATAAGTCAAAATTTAGTTAATATTGTTTCTTAAATATTAATTTTTTAATTGAAAATTAAAAAAATATTAAAAGTATATAATTAAGAAATTAATCTTAAATATTAATATCGTTAAGAAACTAAGGATATTAGTGATAATATAAAAACATAAGGATATTTGTAAAAGTTATAAACGTTAAAGATATCTATGACTAAAGACGAAAACTCAAAAATATTTGTGATAATTTTTAGCATGAAAAATTAAAAAATTAATGGTAACACCATTAATAAATTAAGGATATTAGTGATAATATATAAAATATTAAGATATTTTTGATCAAGTTATAAAATTTTAAATACATGTAATAAAAGATAAAAACTTAAAATATTTGTAATAATTTTTTGCTTTCAAATATATATTTTAGTTCCTTATTTTAAAAAATACAAAGTATCCAACTTATTTTTAAAATATATATAAATTGAATTTAAACTAATTATTTAAATTTAATTATTATTTATTATGTAAAAGACATGTGGTAGAATTAAGAGGGAAAATAAGTAAGCTTAAATTTGAAAAGAATGAAAATTTTAGTTTCCTCTAAAAAAAAAAACCATAACCCTCCTTATTTGGTTCTATCAGTAAAGTCTTATTTGGTTCTCCAATTTGATTTGATTGTTTCATTTATCTTGTCTTTAGGGGATTGGTGGTTTTATAATATTCTTGACAAAGGTTCTAATTTTTTATCATATTTTGAAATAATTATTATGTAGTATTCAAAATGTTAAAAAGTTTTTATTAATACATAATATTTTAAAAAAATTATTTGAAAAAATTCAAATCCACTTTAGTATTCATATTATCCAATTTTGTATCTTTTATTACCTTATTCTTTGTTATTTAATGTAATAAAAGGAAAGTATACTTCATAGACATCATTTCAACATATGATCAAAGAAAACGAAGCTTTTGAAAAATTATAAGTATTGTAAAAGCCTTGTTTTAGAGATCCATTTGTTTGCATTACATGTTTTTCCTCTCACCTCCTCTCTTCACTTTCTTCCATGTGTATCATATGTGTTAGATTTATTATTTATAAAAGTTGTTTTGGTTATTGAAAAAAAATGGGAAATAGAAATAGTTAATTTTTAAGAAAAAAATTAATATTTCTATTATGAATAAATTTACTTTTTTATGTTTATTAATAATAGTTAAAATAAAATAAAAATGAATAAAGTTACGTTCACTTCTTCAACTTAATTTTTTTTTATTCCTACACAATTAATACATATTTATGAGAAATCTTTAAGCAAATAAGTAAAAAAATTATACATTTATTTAACTTATTTTTTCACATTGGTGTGAATATTTCATATATTCAAATATTATATTAAAAATTTGATTTACTTTTTTTTTCTTTGTAAAATATGTTAAAATTAAACCATTAAATAAGAATAAATGGCATCTTATTTAAAATTAAGGGGCTCTTTTAGTTGATTAATTATTTATAAAAAATAAAAAGTTAAATCATAACAACATTTTAAATTATTTATATTTTAAATATATTTCATCACTATTTATTTATTTTTAATTTTTATTTTCACATACTTTTACATATTTTTATGAAAAGACTAGAGTTAGAAATACTCTTAATTATATTATTTGTATTTTATAAATTTTTAAATGATATCTCTTTTATATATATTTTTAAATTAACATATAAAAGATAAAAAAAAATTATATATATATATATTAATTTAAAAATAATGTAAGTAAAAATAATAATTTAATTACTTATACGTAATTTTCATAAGAATGTGTGGAAAGTGTGTGGAAATGAGAACGTGATTTCCGTAATTGCTTTCCACACCAAAAATAAAAATAAAAACGTCATCGACGGATGATTTACCCACGCGACACTCACCTCGCTGGCGTTCGTCTCTGATTCTGTCCCCATTTGCAATAAGCTTCCTTTCTCCTTCCTTCATTTTTCTTTTCGTTCTTCAAAATCTCTCTCAAAGTTTCTAAAGATCAAATAGCTGATTCCTCGCCACAAATCCCAGAGAATTTCGTTCACCGCCTCGCAATTTGTTCAATTTGCAAGTTATATGACTCCAAGTTTCATAGCAACTCCATTGCCATTTCAATTGCTCATGGGGGTTTCGATCTGACGAAAGAACCTTCAGGGGCTGTAATTCTGAAGTATTTGGATCAAATCCGCCCGGATCTCCATTATAGGGGTGACAATTTTGAAAATTGGTCTTCCTCATTAATTTCCGTTTTTTCCCCTTCTTATTTGGTTATTTTGGCGACGGATGGATTCTAGTCGGAGAGCGGTGGAATCATATTGGAGGTCACGAATGATTGATGGGGCTACGTCTGATGATGACAAGGTCACGCCCGTTTATAAATTGGAGGAGATTTGTGAGCTCCTTCGATCTTCGCCTGCCAGTATTGTGAAGGAGTTATCGGACTTCATATTGAAACGGATTGACCACAAGAGCCCCTTTGTTAAGAAAAAGGTATAAACTTTCCTTCTTCCTTTTTTTTGTGTTTTTTCAATTTGTTTTGCTGAGCTTTTGATAGGAATAGATCTGCTTGGTGTGAAGTAAGGTCATTTTTCTATTTGGTTGCCGAGGACATTTTGCTGAAAATTAATAATAATTGTCCTTTGTTATGTTAATTACGGTTCGGCTTTTTCCCCCTTTTTTGGGAGAAATAAAGAGCTTGAGCACTTTAATGAATCCTGGAGCAATTTTTAGCACATAAACCGAGTGTTATGTTGCATACAATATTTCAGTACGCTGATTTTTTATTTGTAATCTTTCGTTCTAAGTTGTCATTGTTGTTCAGGCACAACAAGAATTTAAAATTAAATGACACCTAAGTTATGAGTTTATAGTATATGAAAATCGGTTTTCATCTTTCTAGATTATTAAAAGTGATGTTGTCATTTATGCAGGCTCTTAGGTTGATAAAATACGTTGTAGGGAAGTCTGGTGTGGAGTTCAGGAGGGAAATGCAGAGACACGCGGTGGTTATACGCCAGTTATTTCACTACAAAGGGCAGCTGGATCCTCTGAAAGGCGACGCCCTTAATACGGCTGTGCGAGATACTGCTCATGAGGCTATTGCTGCCATCTTTGCCGAGGACAATAATAAGCCAGCACCTGCTGATGAACATCGCAGAAGGATAGAAGGTTTTGGGAACACAAATTTTAGTAGAATGGCATCAGAAGACAAGAAATCTTTTATCAGTGAAGTAGTTGGTCTTGGAAGTGCTTCTATCAAGCAGGGACTGAGTAGCTTTACACAAAATCACTCATTGAAAACGAATGAAAGTGGAAGCTATAAGAGTCCTACTCTGCATAGGTCATTGACCATGGAAAATGAGTACACAGGGAGATATGATTCAGTTGACCATCAAAATGAGAGGCACGGTAATTTTGGGATGTCAAAGGATGTATCCAGTGGACCTTGGAACCAGGATTCCCGGGTAGCCAAGACCGACGTACCTTATGGCAATTCTAGTTCAATTCACTCTGAAAGTAAAACTCTTGAGGAAAAGTTGTTGGAAACAATTGTAACATCCGGTGGTGTACGCTTACAACCCAGTCGAGATGCCATTCAAGTTTTCCTTAGGGAGGCTGCTAAATTGGACATGCTGGCTTTAAGTCAAGCCCTTCAAACAAAGCTCCAAACTCCACAGTGGCAGGCAGGTGTTTATGTTTATGTATTAAAAGAACCACATGTACATGCACCTGCATATATAGACACGAAGACAAATTAAATGATGTGCCTTAGTGTATGATTTTACCATTCTTTGGTTTTCTTAATCAAATCTAACATCTAAGGTTGCTCCACGTCTATGTTGCCCTTTTTTGGTAAAAGACCGAGTTTTGTATTTTTCCTGTTTCAGGTTCGTATGAAAGCTGTTTGTGTTCTTGAAGCAATTTTGAGAAAGAAAGATGATGAAAGGCATTCAATTGTAGCATCTTATTTTAGCGAAAACATCAATGCTGTGTTGAGCTGCTCTGAGTCTCCACAAGCTTCTTTGAGGGAAAAGGCCAACAAGGTAAATTATATTGAGATTTTTTTATATTTCATTTACTTATTTTTTATCAGAAATTAGTGGAAAAGAATCTTTAACCAATTTTAGGGTCTTAAAGAAACATTGTTTTCTATGATGTAGAATAAAAATGCTGTCCAAAGAATCATAAACTGTATTTTTGAAACTTTTTGGTGGTTCTTATATTACAAATCCCAAACTACTGGTTAATTTTATTGTCAGAACGGATGGGCAGGTCACGTGTCAGAGTTGCCAAAGATAGTGTTGAAAATAGCAGTGCTTTTTTAGTGCAATATTGAGTGAGAGGGACCTGATTTCTAAAGTGCAGTTTTTGAAGTTTGTTCCTGACTTGATTTGAAAGTCATTAGTAACTATCAGATCCTTGGAGTTGTCCAAAATAAGTTTTTATCAAACACCATTGGTTGATACAAAATCTAAATTCATTTATTTTAGCTCCTACCTCAATTTTTAAAAATGTATTCAGAAGTGCAGTGCGATTTATTCATCTGTGAATTTTCACTTGTATCATTTACAGCAAATGATGTTCCCCATTTGATTTTCAAATATTGTGTAGTTTATGATGAAGATTTGGTTGCGCTGTACAGGTTTTGAACCTCCTGGGTGGAGAAAAGGGAGGTGCTGCTGCAAATATTTCTGATAATCTTGTGAATGCCGAAAGTACTATTGTCCATCAGATGCCTAACTTGATAGATACCAATGATTTAGATGATTACAATGGAACAAATAATTCAATAGAAAAATCAAGTGATCAAACTATCCTAAACCCAACAGCCCCAATCCTACCCATTGATGATTTACTTGGAGATGCTCCCAGCAGTTCTGAAGGTTCCAGAGTACAGAAAAATTATGATGATCCTTTTGCAGATGTGTCTTTTCACACTAGTGAGAGTAGAAAACATGTGGATGAAATATTTTCTGGAATTACCTTTGATGGCAAAGACGATGGTAATGAGAACCAGATTTTAGAAAAGAAAAATGGCCCTGAACTATTTGATGTTTTCGGTTCCAATTCTGAGTTTCCACAGCAGAAAGATGTTAATAATTTAATGGTTAATTTATCCATTGATAAAAATGGCCCAGTCTCAAAGCAGAAAGAAAAATCTACTGGAGTGCTATCTGAAGCTATTCTCTCAGGTTCAAAGAATCTACCTGTTCATCAGATTCCTAATAATGCGCTAAGTGGCATTCTTGGTTCTCAAACATTAGGGATGGATGCTAATGTTTTATTCCCACAAGGTGCTCTGCCATGCAACGCACCTCCTGGTGTCATGCTCAATCAATCTTTCCCTTCACAACAGATGAACTATGGTGCTATGGGAAATCTGATTTCACAGAACCTAACAACAATCTCTAGTTTTCAACACTTTCAGAACATGAATGCTCAAAATACAGGTTTTGGTAATGTTGCTGGAGTGAATGGGGGATATTCCTCACCTCTTCCTGACATATTCCAACCAAATTTTCCAACTCCAGTGCAAAATCCCTCTAGCAGTTCAAAGAAAGATGATACAAGAGCATTTGATTTTATATCAGTAAGTTTGATGCTTATAGTTCAATGATATAACATGCAGCTTATGTAATTTTTTTTCCCCTATCAATAATGGTTTGGGGTTACGATAATAGAAATGCCTTAGATGGTAACTTTTATGGTCTGAAAATTCAGAATTTAATTGCCTACTTGAATATTATACCATGGATCATCTTAGAGATGGATTTTAGGTATTATAGGCGGCTGTTCATTAAAGTTCAGAACTTGTATGCCATTTTCACCTCAATTTCTTTTAAATTTATTTGGCTTCCTTCATATCTTCACTATTGGTATCTAGTACTCCTTGTTAAACAACGTCAACTTCCTAACTAATATGCTGTCATATTGGGTCAAGTTATGAGACTAAACATTGAGTGGGAAGATATGATATTAATAATTCATGGTAACAGGTCATGTAATCTCATGTGTTATGATTCATGAAGCTGCCCTTGTGACCAAAACAATCGCCCCTGCATAGAAATTATATGTGTTCTGTCTCACTTGATTCTAGTATCTGATTATTTAACCATTCTCTGTTTTCTAGGATCATGTTGCAGCAGCTCGTGACTCAAAGAGGGTGATTTAAATCTTATTATGATCTTATGCGTCAAGAAGAAGACCCAGTTATTATGAAGTTGAGGTAGGTTGAATTAAGCAGATAATTTTCTCAGAACTAAGGTTTTTGAATATTCATTTGCAATAATGGAACATAAGATTTGCCTTACATTTTTCATCTAATTGCTTGTAAGTGATGATATGCAGGGAGGCGCTCATATTTGAAGAGTGAAAATGGTTTACGTTCATATTTGAAAGAGTGAAAATATTTACACTTTACAGTCATATTTGAAGAGTGAAAATGGCTTCGAAAAGAGCGAGAGAATGTTTTGTAGTTAGTTGGAACATTTTCTAAATTGTCCTTGAGGTTTGCTATATCTTCAGTTATGCTCTTGGGGTTTATTAAATATCACAAATATCCTTGTGTGTTAATGATGTTAATACTCCTGTTTGAATTTTACTATTCATTGGCTCTGATACCATTTTCCAACGGATCAATACAATATTTAAGATTTTTAATCCGGAGTTAAAATTGACCTAGTTGATGGCCTTTGTATATTGGTTGGTGATAATAAATTATTTAAAAAACTTATTATTTTCCTATATAAATCTAATTTTCTTCTATATTCACTACAATTGCATAGTATGTTATGTTTTTCATTATATTGGTTACTTAATTATAATCCTGATTCTATTAATTGTCTTTTAAAATTAAAAATTACTCTTTTATTTGTTAAATCTAATAATTCTAATTTATGTACTAATGATTCGATATTCATATTTTTAATTGTTTAAATCTTATTTTCTTGTTTTTAAGATATTATACCTTGTTATAAGCGAATATTTCAACAATCAAGATCCTTAATTAGCTTAAATCTATAATCATCATACCTGAATTTAATGGGTCTATCACGGTCTTCCCTTCTGTTCGTCTTTTTTTGTTACACTTGTTATGTCTCAGTTTTGCTCACATCTCAACACCCTTTTGATAATGGTGAGCTTTTTGTATCCGTACATGAATGGTGTCCAATAGTTGACTTACCGGAGAAGAGTAATAAAATTCCATTTTATTCAAAATATAATAATTATTACAACTTAAGGCTAACTAAGAACCTTGAAAGGGGTACTTAGCCGCTCATAGTTACTGGATACAACATTATTTCCTATTAACAAGTCTACACCTGTTTCTTGTTGATATATTGTAGGAATATGAAAGTTTTCTCCTCCTATTATTATATCAGTATCTTTTAATACTTGATTAAGTTTTATTATAGTATTATTAGCAATTCTTACAATCAAATCTTTTGGTGCTTGTTTCCAATTGTCCTCTGGAAATACATATTTACTGGCTACACACATACTAGCTCTTGTATCTATATATACATGTAAATGGTAAGTGTTATAACCTTTAAATTTTAGTCATATTTTAATATAAGTACTATTTGGATTTGTAATACTATACAAATAATTCATTTTCTAAGTCAGTTATTTATTTTTTAGTTTCTTCTAATAGATAAATATTGTAAGTATCATCTATATCAGATTGCTCAATTGGTTTTAATTCCATTTTGAAAGTTTCTTCTAAGATTTTTGCTTTATGTGAAAATTCCTTTTTAAATTCTTTTTTATGTTAGAAGTCTATTTGGACATTCATTTGCATAATGTCCTTCCTCATTACAGATTTAACATCGGCATTTCTTCTTTCCTGAAGGGCAATAATTCCTTTTTTCAGAAGGTTTATAAACATTTCTTCTAAAATATATTTTCTTGTAGTTTTCTTTATTGAATCTTTTTATATTTTTGGAAATTTTGTTTTCTAAATTTATATTTTTTAAATCTTTTATATTTTTTATATTTTTGTTTATAAGATTTTATATTGCATCCATATTTTCCTAGCATTCTAAAATCTTTTATATTACAACAAATTTTATCATTTCCTCTTATTTGTTTATATTCTTTTCTTTCTTGTCATTTTATAATGATCTAATCTCTAAGACTACTTATTCTTCCTCCTAGAATATCTGGTATAGTTTCTCTATTCCTTTGTTCTCAATTTTCTGTTAAAGTTTTATATAATGTTCCAAGTAATTTTTGAAAAAATATTTCTTTATAAATTGTTTGTATAGATGGTGGTAATTTATGGTAATACATTTCATATTCACAAATAAAAGAATCTATATAACACATGTTACAAATTTCCATATTTGTTAGATGCCATTTAACTTCATTGATTTCATTTTCATTGGATTCAGTGATAGTCCTTCATTTATCTTCCCCAATAAATTCTTTGTATATTTCATTTATTATTGTATCTAAGTATTCTCTTCCTGTGGAAGCATTTTCTTACATTAATAAATGTTATTGATCTGTTAAGTTTGAAAACCAAACTTTTACATTTCCTGTCATTTTATGTGCTATAAGCACTCTACAAGTTGAAGGATTTGTTTGAGTAGTTGGAGAAGTTTGTATGAGAACGCTCATTCCACTAGACCATTCATCTAAAGTTTTTTTTCTATCTCTTATACAATCTAAGTTTAAAAGTTCAGATTTATAATTATCATGGAATTTAAACTCTGGTGGAATATTACCTCTAGTTCCCCAATGCAGCCCTTCCTCTATTTTAGGTGGTTGTCTTATTCTATATGTAGTATCAGGTTGTTCTCATCTTTGTCTATTTCTCTCTTCCCTATGTAGATCAGATGTTTCTTCTTGGTAAGGGACTGGTAATGAAATTGGTTTCATATGACCTTTTGGGGTTATTTTCTGGTTCTGAATCAGTTTCACTGATTATTGTCATATCATCTTCTTCTTTGTTAGTACAAAGTTTTCCAATATAATGTTCTTCTATTTCTTCATTGGTTAATGTCAATAATTTCACTAATGCTTCTATATCCCTATTTTTAGGGTTCATAAATTCTTTTTCTAATTTCTTTCTATATTCCATTAATTTGGAATTATTTCTTTATTCTTAGATTGTTCCTCATTTTTTCTTTTCTCATTTTTAGGAATCAAAGAATCTAATTTCCTTGGTGGTTCTTCTTTTAATCCTTCTAAAGGATCGTATTTATGATCTATTTTTAGATTGTATATATCTTTCCTTAATTTTGAAAATTCTTTAGGCATATTTTGTTATAGTTTATTACAACCATACTCTTTTATTTTCTTTAATAGTTCTCTTTGTATATCTATTATTTCTTTTAAATATTTTGTGTTTGATTCCTAGACTAGATCCATTTACTCTGTTAATAATTGTATAGTTTCAAATAATATTGCTTGATTTTTTGCCACACCTACTAGGCTTTCATTTATTTCTAAATGTATATTTTTTATTTTTTTCTTTAAACATGATTTTTTCCCAATATGCCTTCATTATTTTAGCTTCATTTTCTAGTTTTTAACTTCTTGATTAGAAGTTTCCCCTTCATGATCTATAAAAGTAAATCTTGGTATGCTATTAGTTTTATTACTTCTTCCTGTTATTAAGGGTTTTTCTTTAATATCTAATTTCCATTCTTCTGGTATTTCAAAGTCGGTTAGTATTGCTGGTTTTATTATTTGTCCAAATTCCTTAAAATTTTTATCTATTTCTATAAATTCATTTTGTCCATATATTAAACTATTATGACTATTTGTTAAAGAATATGCTACTAGATAATGTATTGAAAATGGGTGATTTTCTTCTTTCATTAAATCTCCTCTTTCGAATTCATAAGCTAGACTTAATACTTGGTTTAAATTTTTATCTTGTATATTTATAGCAAATCTAAGATATGTTGTAAACTTTAGTTTTTGGTATCCTAAATTTCCATGGATCATTCCTAATAAAGCATATTGTCTATTTATTATTCTGTTGTCTAACAATGCTATTTTTATTGGTGTATCTATTCCTTCTCTAAAATGAGCTTTTATTAGTATTTGGATTCCTCCTAAATGGATATATCCAATTTTTTCTTTATCCTTACTAGGAATTTTTGATAATTTGTTTAATATAGTTTCTTTATCAATTAATGGTATGTTATACCTTCCTTTTGCATCTGTAATTTTAATACTCATCTCTTTATTACTTATACCATAATAAACTATATTTTTTTCTATGAAATATTTTTCTCAATAAAAATGATGGGTCTTTAAATTCATCTCTTTCTTTAAGATTTAATTTTTCTTTTTGAATTTCTTTTTACTTATTACCATTTCCTGTGAAAAACATCCTGAAATGTCTTCTGTTTTTATATCTAATATTTCTTGGTTTATTTACTCTTCCATTTTTTTTATATATAAACTTTAGGGGTATTTTTGATAAGTATTAAATTTAACTTCTGTTATATTTTTAAGGATATTTTTCAATTTTTTAAAACCTGAAGGGTATTTCTGAAGATTTCTTAAACCTTAGGGGTATTTTTGATTTTTTTTCCTAGTTAGCTAAATGGCTTTTTTATTATGTAATTGAGGGACGTTGCAAGCCTATACTTTTGTAGTAGACTTTTTGAAGAGCTTGTTATGTTTTTGTCTCATCCTCAATGGAAATACGTGTACATTAAAAAATAGAGCCAATAAAAATCTCTTAAATATGTTTTATGTACCTGATGTTTTGGATCAATAGTAAAAATGCTCACAACGTTTAGTTACATTAATATTTATGTTCTTTTGATATTTTTGTTAACTGAGTTAGTTTTTTAATACCATGTTTATCCATTAGTTTTGTAATGGAAATGACCAAAAAGACAAATGTCAATGGAACTACATGTTGGGGATATTTTTACAACAAATTAAATATTAGAGACTTTTGTTATCGATACGAAGGGTGGGGTGACACCAAGGTTACTAAACTTATGTCTTTTGGATACTTGAGTCCCTAAGTTTAACTAATACACTTAGGTCGCATTTTTAGGAAAACAAATATACTTTACTTCCTTATTTTAGAGACTAAAGTGTCTCGTTGTAATAAAGCTTAAGGATTGAAGTGTTTCAAAGATATAAGTTTATAGATCTTTTTGTGTATATGACATCCTAAATTTTTAAAGCATGAGTATTGAAGTGTACTAGCTGAAAAATGATGACTATATTAAAAAAAAAGAGCATTTAGTAAATATTTGTGCCATTGGAATGAACTGAATTATATATTGCAATCCCAAGTTTAATTTAGCTGATCGCTTCAAATAGTTGTCTTTCTTAGTTACATAACAATACGTATGTGTCATAATATATACACACACAAAATGCCGCATCAACTTTGTGCTCAATTTATTTTTTAGATGGAAAGAAAGTGCATCTAAAGTCTTAAACTTGGAAGTAGGTATACGAAGCAATGTTAGACAACAAAATGAACATAAGACGGTTATATATTTGACACAGGATCTTCAAGGTTGATCCATGCCCAGGGTTCCATTTTCTTCGTTCTTAAGAGTTGTTTTGTAACACCAAGCCGGTCAGAAGAATAAGGAGAGGGTATCTGAAAAAGAGGAAATAAAAGAAAAAAATTAGAAAAAAGGTAGAACATTTAAAAATAGCTAGTCGGAGGTAGTGGTTAATTTTACCATGCATGGCATGTACTTGTTGATTGCTGCTAGCATTGCTGCATGATCTACGGCAGATACCTTGTCACAGAAAAGGAGGAAATTCAACTTCTGAATTTGTTGTTCAGAATCAAAGAACAACGACATATGTCAATGGAAGAATGTGGTGAATAGAATTATTATAAGATATGTAAGTTCATCCAATGTAATTGCTTGTACCATATGAATATGATTCAGTGGGTTTGCTTTGAATATGAGCAGAGGACAATTACAGGCTCATTTGAATGTGTTTATTTTAAAAGTGGTTTCAAGGAAAGTACTTGGATGTTTGGTAAGAAATTGTAAAAACATAAAACCTTAACTGTTGTCTCAGGGGTAAAAACCTCCTCTAATTCTCAGAATAAATTAGTAAAGAAATTAAGTTTCTAACAAAACTTTGGTTACAATTGGATGTGTTTGTCCTTGAAGTGGTTTCAAGTGAAGTGATTTAATTAAAACTAGTTTTAAAAGAAGAATTTAGGTATTTGAGATGAAAATGCTAAAAGTAGTTTTGAATGGTACTTTGATAATGGATACGAGCATGTATTCAAAATTATTTATAAAAAAAAAGGTCTATTTAGAACCATTTCTCCTTTTGGTTGAAAGTTCTTTAAAATGGATCAAAGCATTTTCAAGAGTATTTGAGAGAAGCACTATTTATAGAAGTGATTTGACTTTTGAAAATAGTGGTTTTGAATATATGCTTCCATAGTAAAATAATTATCAAAATTTAACTCAAAATTATTTCTAACATTTTTATTTCAAACACTTGAATATTTTTTTTAAAACCACTTTTAACTAAACCAATATTTTAAACTATTTGTTTTGAAACCATTTCTAAAGGAAACACATCCAAACGGACTCTAAGTATCACTTCTCTCAAAAATATAAATGGTGATTTTTAAACTTTTGAAAGTAGTTTTCACAAAGATTATAAAGTGTTTTGATCCATTTGGAAGCAGTTTGATTCATTTGAAAATATTTTCAATCAAAAGTAGAAGCGATTTCCACCTGACCCATAATAGGAAGTTGATCAAACAGTAAGAAGTGAGTACTTTCATCAGTTAACGATCAACTATAACGAACCTTCAGGGGGGGTGGGGGAAGAGTAAAAAACGTGCTTACAGGAAGTAACATTAGAACTGTAATTGGGATAAGATTAGCAATGTCGTGGAGTGTTCTCTTCAAGTTCATTCTCTCTCTCCTTGAAGCTTTGTGGCCACGCAATTGTTTAAAAAGAAGATCTGCAGATATCAATATGTCTGCAAAAAGCAATTGAGTACCCATCCATATATCCTTCAAAAACAATTCAATTTAAGCTTATTAGCCTCAAACTAGAATGTAAATAACTAAAATCTGCCTATTAAGAGTATAAGGCTTAATATTGATCTTACAGAGCTTGCAGATGCCAACTTGATGCTGTACATTCTAACTAAACTCTGATGATAACTGTTTGATTTTGCCGCAGACTTCCCCTCTATAGAATTTACAGTTTCTGTTCCAGAAGTGCAGGCTACCTTACATATTCAGCCGCAGTAACATTTGTTAAGATTACTACACCATTAATATTCGAGCACTATTATGATTCATAAATATATTATAATTTCAATTGACATGACAATACAATTTTCTAAGTCCAAATATCCGTACCAATAATATTCTACCATGTCATTTCAGATATATCTCAAATATAAATAGCATTTTCCTTGAATCAACACAATTTTTGTACTTATGATTTCAGTCATTCATAACACTATTTGTTTCAAAAGCACAATCCATAAAAGTTCAGAATTTCCTCTTGAATTGCTCATGTACATAAAGCACTTCATGATATTCATGTTGCTCTCTTATGTGTTCTCAGCACTTAAAACAAAATATACTGATTCTTTGCTTTTTACCCTCTCAAGTGTACATTAAACATAAATATCATCAATTCCATACCTCTTTGGCTAGCAACCTGTGAAACACTTTTTCCTCTTATAACATCTCATTTCAGTATAATGATGCTTTGAGTAGAAGATATACTGATATACTCTCAGACATTCATACCTTTCTTGATTTATCATAAGAAGCCCAGTGATCGTCAAGACAAAACCTAAGCAGGATCTGACTGAAAATTTTACAAGACCCTAACTTAGAAAGCTAAGCCACCATTTCAGCAAACAAAGATAATGAAACAATTTAAGTGCTTCTCTAAAAAGTTGACAATGTATAATTTTTAACCTCTGGTGCAAAAATGCTTTCAAATCAGCATCTAAGGGCTGTTGACTTGAGCGATTGAAGTGAGAAAATCCAGAGAAAACATCATAGCATGCAGTAAAAACTGCATGTAAAACAATCTCTTTCTCTGCTTGAAGAACATGTTGCTTCAATAGTCTTCTCTCTTGATTACTTGTGCAAGAACTTGAAACATAGAAATTAAGCCATCCAATTTCATCAGTTACTAGCTATAGTGAAAAAATTCACATGTTAGGATTTATCCATGTAACATCTATTTCTTAGTGTTACCCAAGAGTAAAGGAAACAAACCTCCATGAATGATTGATACACTGATATTGATGAAAATTCAGGTAAATGAAAAGGCTTCCACACTCCAAGTAGCTGCATATAACCAAATGAAAATCTCCCACAGTGTCAGTACTAAAGATGACACTGTATAGCTTGAAAATAATGAAACTTACCCAACAAAGTCCTTAACTGGCTCATCAAGATCTTTTATGCCCTCTTTTGATAAGAATAGTCTAGTCCCTTTTCCAAGATAAGCAAAAATTCCTAAAGTTGCCAGAGTATTTGCTTGAACCTGTCAAATCTATATAACTTGGATCAGTTAATTAAATTTTTGTGACAAATCTTTGAACTTGCTAACTCTCATCTTTGAAATTCTAATACAGTGATTACATTTGACCATTATGCTACTGTGGAATATGTTTATAAAGCATGGATTGCATGTAATTGACCTTGTCCTGAAATGACTGGCCTCCCGACATCAAATTTTCTCTATGGAATGCGAGTGAGAGTTTTTTCTGAGCCAAACCAATCCAAAATTCGAGTTCTTCATTTGTCCTGCTGGGAAGAATCTTATTACCAAAATGGAACAGGAAATCCAGCTCAAAACCGGCCTCAGTCGCCAAGTGATGCAATTTCTCAACTGGTACACTACTGTGTGCTTGATCCATCAGTTCTACCATTACATCTTGAGTTGAAAGAATAAACTGACGTCAGGTAAGACGGCCTAAACCTAATTTCGCTACTGCAGTGCAACAGGTTATAGCCACAACCATCCCTGCAACACCACTGAATACTTTGTGTTTAGACAATATTAGTAAAATCTCACAGGGAAACGACCTTTTGATATGCATGGGAAAAGGTACATATATGAATGAAATACGAATATATGGCACAGTTAGCTGTCTTTCATGGATGAGAATAAGAATCGTAGACACAAAAATGTTAAGCTAAAAGCAGGAAACTATATGCACAAACCTTCCTGCATATTCCATAGACCATTTCCTCAACAAGGGAGTGAAGAATCCTGCAATACGTTGCGATTCAACCACTCTAAACCATTCTACTAATTCAGAATGCCTCATATGCAGTTGACTCTCAATGTACTCGCCAACCAAGTTAATTTTTGGGGTCAACCTGAAATAGATGGAGGTCAAACCTGTTGGGACAGAACGGGTAAAAATAAATTCAACAAAATAAAATAATGATATTGATAATTTAATGTTATTCATACTTTAATTTGGACTACGTTAATAGGACAAACTTCAAAAAATATTTCTTACACTAATAAAATTAATAGGTACAAAATGAGAAGCAATACAACAAATTGAGATAAACCCAAAATAGTGACACACAATTTTTTCCCAAACTCACTATTTTGTCGCTCTTCTTTTAGAAAAATATTCCAAATATTTTTCTAAAATATTCTCTCTCAATTTCTTACACACAACACTATTTTTTATCAAAAGAACTTATTCCTTTGGCTTTATTTTGCTTCTCTTCTTTGGTGTATCTCTCTAAAGCAAAAACATTGTCTATTTATAGACAAAATTGTAGTCATCAAAGTCAAATGACGATGCACCTACAATTTTTTACCTACAAGTGATACTAGTTGCGCCTACAATTTATTACTTTCTTCCCCTTCCATGGGTAGGACCTACAAATATGCCCCTTCTGTAGTCAGGTTCCACCAATCCAGCAGCTAAACGATAGTATTCAAAATTCTGTCTTGGAAGAATTTTCGTCAACATATCTAATCCATTTTCCTCTGTATGGATCTATTCAAGCTGTAGTAGCTTCTTCTCCATTACATCTCTAATCCAGTGATATCTCACATCAATAAGTTTTGATCTTGAATGAAAGGAGACATTTTTTCTAAAGTGGATAGCACTCTACTATTATAAAATAACTAGTAACTATCTTGTTGCAGTCCAAGTTCTTTTTAGAACTTTTTCATCCATAACAACTCTTTACATGCTTTCGTTGTTACTATAAACTATGCTTCGTAGTGGACAGTGCAACACATTTTTGTAACTTTGACTGCTATGACACAACTCCCCCTACAATTGTAATCAGGTAACTTGAAGTAGATTTTCTAGAATCCTTATCGCTAGCCATATCTGCATTTGTGTATCTAACTAACACAGGTTTGTCATTTCCAAAACATAGACATATTTTGGAAGAATCTCAAAGATACCTAAAAATCTATTTAACTGTAGCCCAATGTTCCTTTCCAGAATTTGAAAGAAATCTATTCACAACTCCAACTACATGAGCGATATCTGACTGTGTACAAACCATGACATACATCAGACTTCCAACTGCCGAAGCATATGGAACTTTTTTCATCTCTTGCTTCTCTTTGTCTGTAGAAAGGCTTTACTTAGAAATTAGCTTAAAGTTTAAAATGATTAGCAAGAGGACAACTAATCACTTTAGTCTTGTCCATATGAAATCTCTAAAGTACTTTCTCAATGTACTTCTGTGAACCATAATTTCTTAGCGCCTCTGTCTCTAATAATACTCTTGCCAAGAATCTGCTTTGTTGACCCTAATTCTTCATGGAAAAAGACTTATTCAACTACTTTTTCAAGTTGTTGATTCTGAAAATATTCTGACCAATAATAAATTTATCATCCAAATAGAGCAAAAGAATAATGAAATCATCATCAGAGAATTTCTACACAAAAACACAATAGTCTGAAGTAGTTTTTTGTAGCCTTGCTCCCCCATAAGAAACTCAAACTTCTTGTACCATTGTCTCGGTGTCTGTTTTAAGTTGTAGAGGTTTTTTTTCAATTTGCAAACATAATCCTCTTTTCCCTTCTGGTTACTCCATGTATATCTCTTCTTTAAAGTCACCGTGTACGAAGGCAATTTTAACATCCATTTTCTCAACTTCAAGGTCAAGACTTGCTACTAATCCCAACACAGTACAGATGGATGTCATTTTCACAACTGGTGAGAAAATCTCGTTAAAGTTAACTCCTTTTCTTTGGCTAAATCCCTTGACAACTTGTTTGGCTCTGTATCGCAGACTCGAACTATGTTATTTATACTTCACCCTAAACACCCATTTATTTTTCAAAGCTCTTTTCCCTTTGGACAGCCTCATCAGCTCAAAAAATTTGTTCACATACAAGAACTTCATCTCATCTTGCATGGCTTCAATCCAATTTTGTTTGGATTCATCATCCATGGCTTCTTTATAACTCTCAAGTTATTCTCCATCAATGAAAGTTACATACTCATCTGGATGATATGTGATAGAGGGTCCTCTCAGTCTACTACTTTTTCTCAGTGGAACAGGAGAAACCATAGATGTTGGTGCTAGATAATGAATATCATCATCTCCTTCGTCTTCAAAACCAACTTCTATGGGAGCATCATCTTCATCAGGTGGATAAACATGGTCTTCATCTCCAACTTGTCTTGGCACTAATGTTGAAAGAATTAATTCCAAATTTGATGAGTCATAATTGAAATTATGAACATCCTTCTTCATTTTGACAATATCTTTAATGGTCTCATCTTCAACAAATACAACATCATGACTTCTAACAAGTTTCTTTACAACCGGATCATAAAATCTATAGTCAAATTGATATTGACCATAGCCAATAAAAATACACTGTCATACCTTTGCATCAAGTTTGGATCTCTCATTCATAGGGATATGAGCAAATGTTTTACAGCCAAATACCCATAGATGATCATAGGAAACATTAATGCTTTACAGCCAAACACCTATAGATGATCATAGGAAACATTCTTTCCTGACCACACTTTATCTGGAACATTCTGAGAAGAATACAAGGTGAAACATTCAACACATGTGCAACTGTGAGTATGGCTTCACCCATAAAGTTTTAGGCAACTTTGCATGTGAGAGTAGACATTTAACTCTCTTCATCAAAGTTTTGTTTATCCTCTCAGCTGAGTCATTCAACTGTGGTTTCTTTGGAGTTGTTATCTGATGCCAATACCATGCTTTTTGCAGTAAGCATGAAAAGGTCCTGTGTATTCTCCACCATTGTCTGTCCGAATACACTTCAACTTCTTCCCAGTCTATCTCTTAACTTAGGCATGAAATTCTTTGAAAACATCTAGCATCTGATCCTTTGTCTTCAAAAGATATACCCATGTCTTCCTTGAATGATCATCAATAAAAGTCACAAAGTATTAAGCATTACCAAGTGACTTCGGCATTGGTCCAAACAAATCTGAATGAATCGAATCTAAAATATTATTCATTCTAGAAGGAGGGAAACTCTTGAAAGCAACTTTGTTTTGCTTTCCTGCTAGACAATCAACACATTTCTCCAAATGTACTTCATTCATTTTGGGTAGTATCTTCTTTCTGGCTAGACTTGTCATACCTTTTTCACCCATGTGATTGAGTCTCCTATGCCATAATTCAAATGCACTGTCTTTCTCCACGACATCTACTGTGTCGATAGAAAGCTTCGCTTGCATTATATACAGAGTTGTATGCTTCTCACCTCTAGCCACTACTAAGAAGCCTTTTGTAAGTTTCTGTTTTTCATAAATGAAAGAGCTGTAATATTCTTCATTTGCAAGTTTGCATACAGAGATCAAATTCAAGTGCATATCTGGAATATACCTGACATCCTTCAAAAATAATCTGGTTCCATTCTCTGTTTCTAAACAAACATTTCCTCTACCAATAACCTTTGACAGGTCTTCATTTTCCATTCTAACAACACCAAAACTTTGAGGTGTGTATGATGAGAAAAATTCTCTATCCAATTTAGCGTGAATTGTAGCACCATTATCAATCACCCAACTGGTCTCGTGTGATGCAAGATTGACAAAATTTTCATCATAAATGATATTGAACTCGTCTATGGTATTTATTTGCTCATCATTACTGTTGTCGCCTTTTTTCACTGCTTTACCTTTGTTCGTTTTTTGTTCCTTCTTGAACACCCGACAAAATTTCTTGATTTGACACTTCCTTTTATACTGATGGAATTCAACATTGATATATTTGTTTGATTTTCCTCCACTCTTGCTTCTGGGTTTTTGTTCTCTGTATTGTCTCCTTCCTCCCGACTCTATGATAAGGGCTTCTGAATCTCTCTCACTGTTTGTTTCTCATATGACAACAGGGTTTCTACAATAACTTCAAACTCTATCTTGTCCTTTGCATAAGTCAGAGTTGTTGTGAGATGATTATATGATGAGGGTAGTGATGTCAGCAACATCACAGCTTTCTCTTTATCATCGAAACTCACATTGAATCTTGTTACATGAGAAAGCTTTCTGTTGAAATCACTAACGTGTTATATCATACTCACATTATCTTCCTTCCTCATCTGATATAACTCCTTCCACAAATAAAATTTATTTGCAAGGTTCTTTGATATGTCCACATTTTTTAGAGTCTTCCATGTTTCTTTTGCATTCTTGTAATATTTTGGTTCAATATTTTGCAACACACTATCTGAGAGATTTAGACGGATTGTACTGACTGTAATCTCATCTATCTCCTTCCACTGTTCCTCGATGACGATTGTTGTCTTCTTTTCTTTTCCCAGCAACGCCTTATGGACCTTCTATTGAATGACAATATCCTTCATCCTCTTTTGACATAAAGAGAAATTATTATTGCTATTAAATGTCTCAATATCTAACTTCTAGCTTGATATTTTTTTTCCCGCTATATTTCTTTTTCTGCAAATAAATACACCCTGGACTTAATAAAAACTTTTCTGATATGGCAAATCAGTCTATGCTACAACCACAGAGCATATTACGAATTTTACTAGACCAACTTTGATACCAGTTGTTTGGACACAAAGAGTAAAAATAAAATAAATTTAATTGAGTAAAATAATGACACCGATAATTTAACATGGTTCATCCTTTAATTTGGGCGATGTCCATGGAACAAACTCAAAAAAATATTATTTTTATTAATAAAATTAATGGATACAAAGTGAAAAGCAGTACAATAAATTGAGATAAACCTAAAATAGTGACACACAAGTATTTTCTAAACTCATTATTTTGTCATTCTCCTTTTAGAAAAATATCCCAAGTATTTTTCTAAAATGTTCTCTCCTACTCTCTCATACACACAACACTATTTTTCACTAAAAAAAATTGTTCTTTTGACTTTGTTTTGCTTCTTTCTTTTGATGTGTCTCTTTAAGATAAAAACATTGTCTATGTATAAGTAAAATTGTCTATTTCTTATGTGGCTAAAAATTTGTCATGAAACTGACCAAATTTTAATTACAAAAATATATTTTATTATTTTTATTTTTATTTATTAAATTTATCATATAATTGAACCTAAAATTTTTATTTTCTTTCTAAGTGAACTATAACAAAACCAAAGTTGTCGGGAGTAATATTGACTTATTTTGCATAAACTTACATCTCTTTAACAGGGCTAGGATTGCTGGAATGACGATCACATATTCCCTTGACCATTCCTTGAAATTCAACTTCAGCGCTAGATAAGGCAACTACCTTTTGCTTTTTACTCCTCCATGTAACAAGATTACCCCCCACAAAAGTAAAGTACCCAACAATAGATTTCCTATCCTTGATATTCCCTGTCCAGTCTGAATTTGTATATCCAACGACTTCCAATTGACCATTCCTTGAAAACATAAGTCCTTTCCCAGGGGGGATTTTAAGTAACGAAGTATTCGCATGACGGCATCCATATGGTCTTCACTTGGGCAGTGCATGAACTGACTCACGACACTCACAACATAAGCAACATTAGGTCGAGTATGAGATAAATATATGAGTTTACCTACTAACCGTTGATATCTTTGTTTATCTGCTGGTACTTGGTCCACATATTCTCCAAGTTTATGATTTTGAACCATTGGAATATCGACAGGTTTACAATCTAGTAGCCCTACCTCTGCCAGTAGGTCCAGAGTATATTTCCTTTGGGAAAGACATATGCCTTGTTTTGATATTGTTACCTCAATACCTAAAAAGTATTTGAGCCTTCCCAAGTTCTTCATTTCAAACTCATTTGACAGTTGTTCTTGAAGCTTAGAGATTTCTTCTTTATCATCCCCTGTAATGATCATGTCGTCTACATAGACTATAAGGGTTGTTATCTTCCCCAATCGATGTTTTAGGAAAAGAGTGTGGTTCGAGTTGCTTTGTTGAAAACCATATTTCTTCATTGTTGAACTCAACCTACCAAACCATGCTCGAGGTGATTGTTTTAGTCCATACAATGCTCGTTGTAATCTACATGCAGTTTCTTTTCCTGATGTAACAGTATATCCATGTAAATCTCTTCTTCAAGATCACCATGAAGGAAGGCATTTTTTACGTCAAGTTGGTGCAATGTCCAATCTAAATTTGTTGCAAGAGATAACAAAACTCTAACAGTTTTCAGTTTAGCCATAGGTGAGAAGGTTTCTTGATAACTTATCTCATATTTCTGTGTATATCCTTTTGCTACTAGCCTCACCTTGTATCGATCAACTAACCCATCTGGTTTATACTTAATGGAGAAAATCCACTTGCATCCTACCATCTTCCTCCCTTGAGGCAACTCGCTTAACACCCATGTGTTATTCTTCTGTAATGCCTCAAATTCTTCTTTTATAGCTTGAGCCCATTTTGGATAAGATAAGGCTTCTTCAATGCTACTTGGAATTTGACATGAGGAGAGTGTTTGTGCAAACACCCTGATAGGTTCTGATAACCCTTGAGTAGATACATAATTGGCTATTGGATACTTGGATTTTCGTTCTTCTCTTTCTGGGGAGTATCGATTTGGAGGTTTGCCTCAGTTGTGTCTGAAAGGTAGACCATAACCAATAGATGTATCTATAGCATTAGTTTGTAAAGGTGTCATAGGATAGCTTACCTCAGGAGTATTCTCAGCAGGAGGATCATTGGGTACTAGAGAGTGCAAGGGTGCATCAACTACTTCATCTTCTGGAGATTCAATTATTACTTCAACTTCAGTTCTTGTAAGTTCAAGTTCGAGTCTAAGTACGGGCTCCTCGATATTGTTGGCATGATCCGAGTATACTGGATTGTTACTAGTATCTAATACTTCAACATCAAGTCAATTTCGTTCTTCACCATAACTCTCCCCCTGAATAGGGTAATTGGATACCAGTGATGGGAAAAACCATTCAGATTCTAGGAAGGTGACATCCATGGTAATATAGGTTTTTTTAGTAACCGGATTGTACCATCGGTAGCCCTTTTTTTGTACGTCATACCCCAAGAATACACATCGGAAAATACATGGATCCAACTTAGTTCGTTGATTTTTATAGAGGTGGACAAAAGCAACACATCCAAAAAAATTGGGCGGAAACATCAAAATAGTAGGTAAGGGAACATGATCAGATAGCACCTTTAATGGAGTCTAAAATTGTAAGGTTTTGTGGGCATACGATTCAGTAGATACACAGTTGTAGTAAGGCCCAAGCAGTTTCTAAAATATGCCTATTCTTCCTCTCCGCAGTCCCATTCTATTGTGGAGTTTGTGAACACAAGGTTTCATAGAGAATACCATGGTTGTCCAAGTATGTCCGAAATTGTTGATTAACATACTCCCCTCCATTATCAAACATAAGAATCTTAATTTTTTCATAAAATTGTGTCTGAACCATGGTATGAAACAAGTGAAATGTAGAAAATACTTCATCTTTATGTTTGAGAAGGTAAAACCATGTCATTCGTGTACAATCATCAACAAAAATAACAAACTAATGATGACCCGATGATGTAGTGACTGGGGAAGGTTCCCAAACATCAGAATGTACCAAAACAAAAGGAGTCATACTTTTATTCATGCTCACAGGATAAGACGCCCTATGACTTTTTGCTAGGATACAAATATCACACTTGAAATCTGAGTGTGTGATATTTGAAAATAAACTAGGGAGTATGTGCTTTAAATACCCAAATGATAGATGCCCAAATCGAAGATGACATAACCAAATCTGGCGTTCCTTGTTACCAATAGTGTTTTGCATGTGATTGGCTCTTCCTGAACTGAGGTCATCCACATAATATAACCCTCCCCTCATAGTACCACACCCAATGATCTCCTTGGTGAGAATATCATGTAGAAGACAAAAGGTAGAATACATCAATACTACACAGTTAAGATATGAAGTGACCTAAATTACAGACATTAGTCTGTTTGAAACAGAGGATACAAGTAATGTATTAGATAATGATAATGAAGGAGATAGAGTCACTGTTCCAGCCCCTGTAACTGGATAAGTGACCCCATTGGCATTGGCAACACGGCTCCATCTCAATTGGGTTGTATTGGAGAGATATTTTGGGTCAAATGTCATATGATCTGTAGCTCCAGAGTCGAGAATCCAATCCTCATTATCACTACGAGTAGAGATGTGAAATGCTTTACTTGAAATACCTAGATCCTTGGAAGATTCGGCTTGAGGAATAAGTGATGCATTATTGGTAGCCACAGCGGCTCGCCCAGTGGTGTCCCGTTTCTTCCGTGCTTGAAGATCATTCCACCATTCTGGATACCCATGTAGTTTGAAGCAGCTTTCACAGGTGTGTTTGGAGTTTCCACAATGCCACATTTCATGTCAAGAGATGGTAGATTTCCCGTGGATTTCTTGCTACCCAAAGAAGTTCCTATTTTTGGTGGCATCAGATTATGATGTCCCTTGACCCCTTTAAAAGCCATAACTATTCCGGGTGTCGTATCTGCACATGTGATCATTACGGTATGTCGTACCTTTTCCCAACGTATGAATCCATATGCTTGTTCCACCGTAAGGAATGGTTTGATTTAAAGTACATCACTTCGAGTGTTGTCGAGTCTATCATCAAGTCCATCAAGGAATGTATATACTCGATCTTCCTGTACGATGGAGTTGTATTTTTGTATGTCAGTCGCACACTCCATTGGATTAGGACGATGGAAATCAATTTCTCTCCATAACCCTTGAAGGTCATTGTAGTATTTTTCAATGGATCCACTCGCCTGCTTCATATGAGTAACTCGACGGTGAAGATCATACACTTGAGACGTGTCTGTCCCATCATAGTAGGTGGTAGCAGTAGAATCCCAAACCTATTTCGCAGTTGGGAATCAAATAAAGTTTGCAATCAAGGAGGGGTCCATCGAATTGATCAACCATCATTTGACAATGGCATTTTCAGTGCGTCATCTCCTGAATGAGGGGTCGGTTTCAGAAGGTTGAGGAAAATCCCCATTAATATATCTCAGTTTATTTTTTCCAGAGATATATATCTCTACTACCTGGGACCACAAGGCATAGTTGGATTCTCCCAACTTGATAATAATGAGAGTAGTCAATGCTTCAGTAAACAGAGGTTGTGAGCTTATCTGAGCTCTAGTTAGAACTTTCGTCATTTTTGCCGTCAAATCTTCCAATATGAAATTGGTGGTTAAATCTCTAGATTTCGCCATGAAATCTAAATTTTTTTTCCTTTTTTTTACACTTCGTACACTATATATAGAACATTTCGTAATTCTAACTCATTTTTCTTCTCCATTTGCGCAACCCTCTGCACGCTGCCCTCTGCAGCGCCTTTCTTCTTCTGATGGAAGAACCCTAGCTGACTACAACATCCCGCCAGAGGTTCAGACGGTTTTACCCCCCCTAATTTCCCATTCGCGCAGCGACACCCTTCTTCTTCTGATCTTCCTGTGCGAATCGATCAAGATGGTCGAACCTAAACTTTTCTCTCAGATTCACCGAAATGGTGCAACCGGAGGTTCAGACGGTTTTACCCCCCTCCCCACCTGGTCCTTTGTCTCCGTCTCTGTGATAGTTCGTACATCAGCCAATGGACATAGCTACAAACTGCTACCTCAACGTCGTTTTTCGCTGCGAGCTCTAGCCGGAAGTCTGAGTTGCATTATGTTCCTTTTTCAAAATGATAGTTTTCTCTCGAAAACAAGTATTGTTGAATACTAGATCGTCCTCTTTGTCTTTTCTTCTTCTTTTTTGTTCGTTTCGATTCAGATTTCCAAAACACGAAAACACCTTTTTTTTCTTCTTTTTTTTTCCCAATATTGCAACTGATCGTTTTTTTTCCAGCCAACTATACACAAAAAAATCAACGATTCACGTAAAAGGGCTTCTCGCCTAAAAGACGCTCACTTTGAAATTTTCAAAACCACTTCTATGGATACTATACACAAAAAATCAGCGATTCATTTTTCTTCGAGGAAATAATATTGGTACAGTTTCACGAGTAAACCAGAATTGCCACACCAAAAATCAGAGATCAAATGGTCTGAGAACATAAATCAGCGTAACAGGTAATTCTATTAGTAAGCAATACCTTGCTTTGATACCATGTCAATATTGTATTTATGATAATTATCAGATATATTTCATATTATTTCTGTTCTGGTTTCTATGTACAAGAGTATAGTATTTATATATTAAGAAAACGGAAAGGAAACAAATTACAACATTATTAATTTCTACCACATTGGTGCTTGTTATCTACCACAATTTATTACATTGTTGTCTGTCACACTACTCACGTGCCAACATCTTTCACTATTTCTTGATAACAAGATAGACTTAGTGTTTGCCGTATGAACATAAAACGTCAACTCCTACGCTAGGGAGGACTAAACTAGGCATTTAACAAGGTTGAAAAAAGAAAAAAAACATTTAAGTATTTAACAGAAGTCAGAAGGTCACTTGCTGGTTGATACCATCATTGAATCAGAGCGTTGTAAACTTTGTTGTGTCAATTTATGAAGATGGATGGCTCTCCTTTGTTACTGGGGAAAAGATACATGTTGTTCTAAAATAATATTTTTTTTCCATTTCAAAATATATGTTTTTTAACATGAAATGTTTAATATTTTAAAATAATAATATTAATTAAAAAATATTAAAATAATGTGATGTTTTTAATTAATTTTTTAAACTAAATTACAACAACTATAATCTAAAATAACAAATAACATAACTTAAAATATCTCTACATCCGCTTGCTATTAAATAATATGATATCATATTATTTATAATTACAATTTATATTCAATAAAAAAAACTTTTAAGTTCATTATGATTATCATATATGTGTTTCAAGATGAACTTGGTTTCAAAAAAAATATTTATAAGTATACATGTCATAACATAATTGATATATTATTAAGTGGTTACTCAATTACCTATATTAATACTATACTCTGAAATTATTTAGATGGATATATTAAATTTTATTAATCTTTATATTTTTCATATTTATGATATGTAAATAATATAAAATATTTTTTCTTATTTCAACATCCCAGTTTATCCATTTAACATATAATTTAATAGATTAAGTTACATATTAAAGGAAATGGTATAATGAGAAAGTGAGATTTTGATTTCAATATAGAGAAAACAATCTCATTAACAAAAAAAACATACAATTTACACAAAATGTGGCATTTGGTTCGTAGAATGAAATCGAAATCGAAATCGAAATCATAATCGGAATGAAATGAAACGAAAAGAAAACAATGTTATTTGGTTTGACCACTATAATCAAGCTCAGAATCAGGATTATAGTGTTTGGTTTGTCACTTGAATGGAATGAAAAAAATTGTAAATTACCTTAATACCCTTACATTCAATAAAGTTTAATTAATGTCATTTAATTACTATTTTTTTGTCAAACAAAATACATTATTAAAATCATTATTTTTTAAAATAATTAATACTGAATTAAAAAGAAAAAAATATTATTAAAATAATTATTTTTTAAATAAGGTTTAGGGTTTTGAGGTTTGAGATTTGGGATTTAGGGTTTAGGGATTTAGGATTTAGGGTTTAGGGATTTAGGATTTAGGGTTATATTTGTGGGTTAAAGTTTAGGGTTAAAATTATTATTTTTCTAAAAAGGGTTTAGGGTTTTAGAATTTGGGATTTTGGATTTAGGGTTTTAGAATTTGGGATTTTGGATTTAGGGTTTAGGGTTTTAGGATTTGGAATTTGGGTTTAGGGTTTAGGGTTTAGGGTTTAAGGTTTAAGGATTTAAGATTTAGGGTTTTGAGATTTGGGATTTGGGTTTAGGGTTTAGGATTTATGGTTTGGGGATTTAGGTTTTAGGGTTTAGAATTTTAGGGTTTAGGGTTTTAGGATTTGGATTTATGGTTTAGGGTTTAGGGCTTGGGGATTTGAGATTTGAGTTTATGGTTATATTTAGGGTGGGAGTAAAATTGAAAAAAAATTGAGATGGTAATGGAATCATGATTCTTGAAGGTGATAATTTCTTCTCCTTTAATAATCGATTTTATTTTGTACCTTCCATTCAACCCAGTCAAATACACAAATGAAAGGAATCAATTCTGATTCATTTCCATTCCCTTTAACCAAACATCACCAAAACAAAACCAATACAAAAACACTAATAGCTAGCAATATTTTATCATATAGAATGATTACAAAATCCAATCTCAACCCTTTTTGCCAAGTACATTTCCTACATTAAAGATGCTTAATTGCAAAAGAAATAAAACAAAGGTAAACTCCAAATTGTTATCTTGATGTCAATCGATATAAGAGACTATAATTTCAAAAAAAGAAAAAAAAAATAGTATCAATAACCTAAAATGTCTAAAGAGAGAAATATCTAAAGAAATGAGATTAGGCTTCAAATATTCTTCTACTTTTTTAATAAAGCTATTTTAGTCTTGTTCTAAGTAGTATATTTAATCTTATAATTTTTTTTAAAATTAATTTAATTTAAATTTTTTAAAAGATATTTTTTTAATGATAAAATTAAATTTTTATTAAAAATAATATTTAGTTATAACTCTTAAAAATAACATTAAAAACCATACAATATATCCTTTTTCTTCTTTATTAACAAATAAAAATAATTTCTCTCTCATTTGAGTATCTTTCAATGTATCTATTTTTGTACATTAAAAGTATTATTTTTCCTCTTATAATTTGTAAATTAAAATAATTTTAAAGATAAAAATAAAATTTATAATGTTAACATAAATGAATTAAAAGTACATAAATAAAATAAGATAAAAGATAAAAGAGAGAGAATAAAAGGACAGATACATTAAAGGAAAAAAAATAAGATAAATTGAAATGAAATATAGAAATTAATATTTTTTAAAAATAAGAGTTTTTTTTTAAGTAAAATCAAATTTTATCATATAAAATTTATACTTTTTTAAAATTTTTGAACTATGTTGATTTTATTTAAAAATTAATACTAAACTTACATACTTTAAAAGAATTAGAGGAATATTTTTCACCCTAATATGTAAAGAAATACAAGAAAAAAATCTCCATCCAAAATCCACTAAAAAATATGAAAGAAATGTTATTTGTTACCGGTGTAGTATATACTCTTTACTCTTTCTATTAATTACTTTTTAAAATAAAAAAATGACATTAATCTTCAATATCATTGTCATATAACATCACATCGTACTAGAATGAATAATTTTTCCAACAAAACAAAAAATCATAAAATATATTTAAAGCCTAAAAAGAAAGGCTCTCCTTCCGCTTTAAAATCCAAAATCCAAGCCATCCTTCATTGCTAAGACCATTCGATCAAAAACCAATCAAAATTAGGGATACACTATAATCAAACAGATAATATGGCTCACAAGTGGACCAGATACGAGTTAAGAAAGTCAAGCTTTCCAGCATATTAATGTAAAAATGGAGATCAACAATGGGGAGCAGATTTGGCAGCAGATATGATAGGCTTACGGAAATGGAAGGGGTTGTCAATAAAGGAAGAAACGAGCAATGAATGGACTGAGCGGTAATAGGAGAATCATACATGAACGTGAATAAGGAGATGGAAGGTGGATAAGGCCTGGGAAAGCAAAGATGAATGTTGTTGGCGACTAGGGAGAAAATGGGGTTTGGGGTTTTAGGGATTGTAGAGAGAATTCAGTCATTTCCCCCCCTCTAAATAAGCCCGAGAAGACGAATAGTAAAATTATTTATTGAGGTAATTATACTGAATATTATTTTTTGAACTGTTAGTTTTTGTTTGATGGAATAAATCATTGTAAGCATTATCCCCGTTGTAATAACGATGATTTTCTTAAAATTATATACTTTAATTTAATAAATATATAAATTTATTTATATATTTTAATTATTTTATAAATTTTATTAAGTTAAAACTCAAACTATTCTTCTATAATATATAATATATATCTTATTTTATTTTTCAAAACCAAATTAAATACTTAAATTCAAAAAAATTAAAATTTTATAATTAATTTAAATTAATTTTTATTATTTTAAATTAATTTATAAGAATATTTTATCAAAATTATTTAATATAAAAAAAACTTTTACTTATTGTTACTTACAATTTATTGATAAATTAGATTTATCATTGGTGTATTTTTGTATTCTTCTTAGTTTTAATACTTGATTGGATCAATTAACATAAATGTTCTTTGAAAATCATAAAAATTATAACATTTTTTGAAACTCTATGACATAATAAAAATAAAAATATTTTATATCCAACCATTTATTCAAAGTAAACATAATTTCTTCAACGTGTCAATTTAACTTAATATTTTTATCAACAACAATATTTTTGATATCTAATAAGAATAAAGAAATTATAACTTAATCTTGTACAACCAATAATTTCATCTTCAATATCACCATAATCTTTAAAAACTGAGTTAAAAGTAAAAAAATAAACTAAAATGGGGTTAAAAAAAATACAATAAAAGGGAGAGTGATATACTTAATAAAGATGTAAGCAGAATTTTTAACACCAAGTTAATAGAAAACCTGCATTAAGTTAAGGGAAGCCAAATGACCATGGTTTCATGTAATTTTTTATTGAAAATAAACACCTATCCAATGAATGAGATAATTGAAGGATGTAAAAATAAATAAAATAATTGAAAAATGTAGAATAATAAATTGAATGTTTAAAGGATATAAAAAAAATGTTTAGATATTATTTTGTGGTTAGAATTATTTTTTAATCTTAAAAAAAGTGTTTAGATAATTGGCTTGGTTATTGATACCATTTTATATTTTATATTTTGTGGTAAGAAAGAGTTTTCTCTTTAAATGTTTGTATTCTTATTCAATTTGTAAGTCTTTTTGAACGATATTATAGTATTTTTATTATATATATAATATAAATAATTTATTTACTTATTTAGATCTAATATTAATAAATTTAAAATTATATATTTTAAATTTTAATATATCTTTTTACTTAACCGAAGAAACACGTACTTTTTAAATAAGAATATATGTTCATTCCATTCTCTTATAGTGCTGATATTTTGGTCTTTTTTTTTTACATCTCAATTTATAATAATTTATAACGTTATAATTAATGTAATAATAATTTATTGATTAAAATAATTAGATTAACTTTTTTTAATCAATAAATAATTATTATAGAATTTTTGTTTTTTAACATTATTGGATTGGTCATTGGTGAGTGCCGTGGTGACATTAAGACGTTGTCGTTTGGACTTGAAGGTACCGCGAATCAATTAGGGCTTTTCAGCCAGAGGCCTATAAATAGAACAGAGGTCTTGTTTATCATGCTCAATTAAGCTATTCCGCAAGCAAAAAGATTAGTTTACATTTTGTTTCCTTTTCTATGCTTTATTTTTCTTTAAAATCTTTTACGTTATATTGCCCACTGTTCTTCATATTGGTTATTTTCTTTAAGTGTTTTGACAGGTTACTCTATAAGGCGAAGGGGAAAAATATCAAGATCTGAGCATATGATGATAGAAATTGGTATTAATGCTGATTGGTTATTCCATGAAGCTTCCAAAATTCGAGCTTTTTAAAACTGATGCTCTGATTATTTATTTATTTTTTCCTACCACCTTAATTGTATGATTTCTACATTTTCTTTTTCAAGATTTGTTCTCAAAAAAATTTCCTAACCATAGGTAAAACAAAGTTGACAATTGCTTTTATGAGTTCTTTGATATTTGTTATCGATGCTGTACAAAGATCTAAAGATCAATTTCGACGATTTTTGGTTATTTATTTGACCTATACTATCTTTTGATCTTTACTTCTGTTTGGAATATTTTGAAAATTGATTTTTTAATAGCATCTTTCAAATTGTTAAAAGACGTCTGGATGTTTCTAATTACTGCAATTGATAAAAGATTTTATCAAGAGTTACACACATTGTTGAGTTGAACCACATATGATTCTTGTAATAATATGAAAGAATGAGAAGGGATATACAGAGTGTATTATATTGGCTTGGTTATTGATACAATTAATAATAAAAAAGAATATGACTCTATTAACTAAAAAAACTGCACTTGGTTAGTCTCGACCTCAGTGAAGTTAATACATATCAGGTTGGCCTGTGATGGTAATAAGTCTATGCAGTTGAAAAGCTATACTATTTGGGATTGTGTGCTGAATTTGATCTATAGGTATGGGGATGCTGAATTATTACCAGAACTGAATCTCTAGAGCTTTCACATGTTGGCTGCAAAATTTCCAACTTAATCTTTAGTAACATTCTTTAGTGAGCTGCTGCCATAGTCATAAATCATGAAGAGAATAATAGTAGGATGAATTCAACTTCACAAGTGATGCTTACCACTCCAATGTTCCATTCCCTATTACTCAAGTCTTTGAATGTAGCTTCATCCATTTCCTGCAGTTGCACAATTTCGTTATTGAAACTCAAACTACACCATCAAGTCTTTCTTAGTTTCTAATCCTTAGCTTTTGGCCTAACACTGGGACCTTTCCCTTTATCTTGCAGTAATACAATATCTTTCCTTGTTTAAGAAAACAAGGTAATATTCTACTACTTCAATAGCAAAAATGAGAAAGATGACTAGGCTAATATGAAAAATAAAATTAAAAATTTTGCTTCTGGGATTTTGAGATGTGAAGAACAAAACTTACTATGCTATAAATGGGAGGCACCATGGTCTCTCCTTTAGATTTCACGGATGGCATGACAGAAAACCGTGGTGCCAAGTCTTGTGACCTAAATATCCAACTGCAAGAGGGATATAAGAGTTTAATTTGACAATGAATGCAAAGATGGAGAGTTTTTATTACATGAAAATGAACACTTTAATTTTTTTTGTTAGGCACTTAAAGTCTTGGAATTACAAATATGAAAACTCCTATTTGAAAAATTAGCATATCTAGTCCATTAACTATTAAAAAATGATAAATTTACATTTCTAGAGTGTTTGTTTTTGAAAAGAAAAAAAAAAACGAGACTCAGTTAGGATTTACGTCTAAGGACACTATATACACAGAAAAAAAAATACTAGTTATTTTTTTATTATTATTTATTTTTTAATTAAAAAAATATGTTAATGTATCTATTTTGATAAAAATATGTTTAAATTATTAATTTTTGTTGATATATTTAATATTAAAAACTTAAAATTTAAAATTTAAATGGGTGACTTGTTTCTCCTCTTAATCAATGAATGCATCCTCCCCTTCTCGCCTAGCATCTGCCTAGAATGTACCCATGCTAGAACACTAGCAGTACATACCCTATGGAAACAAAGATGCAGAGTTGTGCCCATTCCCTAATTAACAAGCGAAACCAGTAATTTCTTGATGTATCATCAGTGTTAAAGTATATCTGCAGAGAAAAAGGGGAAAATAAAAAGTTCAAATTTAACTCATAAACTGACCAAAATTAGTGCATTATCACAACCTAAGCCCAAAGTCATACCACAGTCTCAGCCATTGCAACTATTTGCATCGCAACCTGAAACCTTCTGTTTACACAAATGGTTCAAAATGTGGAATTAATATTTTTAAAATAGCATAATTTTTAAGAATTAGTTGAACAAATTATGGAAAATGCAAATTGCATATGTTAGCCATACGTACTTAAACATGATGTATTTTGAATAAACTGCGTCATGCATCTGATGAACGTCTTCATATTCTATAAAACTAAGCTGCTCCCTCAAAACTATAAGATTTTGAGATATATGGTGAAAAATCATGTAGAAATTTATAAGATAGTTAATCAACAAGAAGACCTGCACTCACCCAAAAAAAAAAAAAGGTATGCACATTACTTTAAGAACTTCAATGTAAGATTGTGAAAATAATAAAGAAGGATCAAATGAATGCAGAAATAAAATTGCTTTGTTTGGACAAGAAACTTACAGAGAAACAGGGTACAGAAGCTCTATAGCCAACAAGAGTCAAGTAAAAGACACATCCAAGAACACCAGCAGTGCGACGCTCACTAACTGAAAGACGCTCACACATGATGCAGTAACCATAAGAAATGAGCAAGAAGGACACAAAAGAAGCTGTCTGGAAAAGCACTCCAGTTACATATACTCCAAATGACATCCACAAGGAGCATATCTCAAGGTAAAAACATGAATACCTGCATTAAAAAAAAATCTTGAAAGGCTCATTGTCAAATGTTGCAATGCATTGGTTGTTATAGTAGTTCCATAACATGTCTAAATACTGTCACTCTCTCAAATTTATCTCAAAGTCACAAATCCTCTACACAAAATACCTCACAAGTTTCTTATAAAATAATATACATCGGTCATAGTAAAGCCATATGCAATATAACCATGTAAATAGGAGTGGGAAATGGGAATAAGCAAACCTTGTAATGGAATATGAAAATTACAGATGTTTTGCTATAATTGTTAGTATTATATTCCCTGAAAGTTCACATTTTTCTTGGACAAAAAGGATTGCTGATTTAGCTATTGAATTGATTGGACTGTAAGCTCCGTTATGTGCTGGTGGTTTGCATATATGTTTTTGTTTTGCTGTTTCTGCTTCTATTATTATGCTTTCTGAATCTAGTTACTAGTTTTGTTTGTTATGTGTGCTGGTTTTTGTGGGCTTTATTAGTATTTAGGTTGTGGTTTTTCTACTGGTTTTCTATTTTTTGTTCTGTTTGTGTTTTGTAATCTGATCATGTTAGGACTTGGTGATTATTATTGGTTGTTCTAGAGGATTTGTTTCCTTTTGCTCGTTACCAAGATGGATAACGCTGGTAAGTCTTTAGAATTCCCTTGTGAGCATTTGAGCACCAGCCAGGTTGCTAGTAAGTGTAATATCCGACTCGTTAAGCTACTAATATTAGTTTATTATAGGTTTTAATGCCTTTGTTCTTGGTTTGTAAAAGTTCTTGGTTTTAAGCTTGTAATGACTTTCTGCTTTAGCTTCTTAATAAAATTGGTTGTTATGCTTTGATCCAAAAAAAAAATTCACATCTTTTTGGCCAATTAATCTAATTTTTACCTTCTTACAAGGCTCGAAGATTTAACTTTCTAAAGATTAAAAAAGAGCTTACCAGAACAGGAAAGACATTGTAAGTTGCAAGACCTTTATTAATGGAACAATTGCGAGCGTCCATTGCAAAGTATTTGACTGCTCTAGCACAACAATTAAAAAAAAATTAAACAATTATAGGAAACTGAAGAACTGCTTCAAGATAAACTGAAAAACTAAATTGATAAATTCAATCAGCTTAGATAGCGATAAGTAAAACTTACCAATAATTATGGTTTGTATTTCAAAAAATACAAATAATTGCACATTTCGAAGAAAGAGACCAACCAAAGTAATCAAATTAACTTAAAATAATTGGGCATTTCAAGCATTTGATTTGTTAAATGTATCAAATGATTGTTCATCTATCTCAGATATGAGCCCTCAAATTCATTTATAGATTTTGCTTACAAGTGACAGTGAGTATTAGATGTATAAAATGATTGCCCATATCTTATAACCTCCTTATGCTTAAGCCAGAATTAGTAACCAAAAATTTCTAACATGCTTGCTATATAATCTAAAAGGATATAAGACCATAATCAAAATTGAATCCCTCACTTTTGTCTGTTTATTCAAAGCTAGATATAAGATTAACTAAGACAGAAATGATTGTTTTAAATAACACCAGATCATCCATTATCAAAAAGTCATGTCAACACTCCATTCAACCAAAATGGGAGCTTGGTAAGCCAAGACAAAGTCAAAAGAACTCGCTGCCCGAATATCAAAAACACCCATTTTACAATTACTGTCATTTACTTGAAAAAAATTATAAATTTAAATCTAAAAACAGAAGCAACTAAACTGAAATAGAGAAGAAACAAGAGGAACAAGTAGTTTAAGAAGGTAACCTGGAAATGGCGGTTTTTATAAGTGTTGAAGGTCCAAGAACAAGCGAAGACAAACCAAATTAACAAAGAGGCTAAATAAACCCAAGGCAAAGGCCGAAAGGACTCGTCGATTCCAATTCTGACATTCTCATTAACTTCCATTTTCAAGAAATTCGCAATCTTTTAGATTTTAAATTTTTAATCTCATATCACAGAGAGAGAGAGAGAGAGATTTTAGCTCTTTCAGTTATGTCTAATGTTCTCTGCTATATATACGCTGCCACGTCCTAAACGTGTCCGTTTGATTTGTTCTCTGAGCTTAAAAATTTAATTAAATGTAATAAAAAGCAGCAGTAAAATTTCCATATTTACAGTTAAAATCGCGAAGATTGAGCAAATTGTAGTCAACAATGTAAAGATTCTGAAGAAGTTGGTGGCTACAAGTGCATGATCATGTCACACAACAAAACCATTCTCCTTATCTCAGGCCACTTTTTGGTGTATCAACTAAACTCATACATTCTTGACCCAAAAAAAAAACACTAAACTCATTTAGATATCATTTAAAATAGTAAAATGTAATATTATGAATAATTAAAATAGCTGGGTTTTGAGGATCCAGTAAAAACCGCCAAGTTAGCTGTGGTTTGAACAAGGACGTGCCTTGCACTTCATGGATTATCCGTGGGTATTTACATGATCGGATTGTATTAAAAAAAAATTAGTTAGATGGGACATGGATTTGAAAGTATAGAATATTATTAAAATTATAGATAAATATATTTTATTTTCTAATATTTTATATTTAAATATTATATATAAACATTAAATTACTATTTAATTTAAAAATAAATATAAATATTAAATTTTTATAATAATGATCAAGCATATTTTTTATTCTTTTGATTTTCTTAATTATTATTATAATAAATTTTGTTAAAGTTACGTTAATTTAAAATTTAAATTTATATATATCAATAAATTATAAATAAATTTTACCCAGTTATTACGTTATCAAATCCAATTATTGAAAAATACACTATTGTGGTCCGCTATTGAGCTTTAATTACGATTAAATGACTTTATTTGTATAAAAGAAATGATATTCGGAATTAAGATATCTAGGTTTATCAAGCCACCGTGAGTTTATTTAATTAATTAATTTAGGTATATACGACAACTACTTTGTAATTTAGGTGGTTTATAGCAACTGCCGTAACCCACCTTGAAATTCTTTTTTATTTATTTTTAAATAATTTCCATTCTCACTTGGGAAGATGGGCCGCTGGATTTTTAGAATAAGGCAGTATAGTATAATCATTTAATGTGCTATTTTCTCTAACTCGTAATTAGGTGATCGACCTCACTAACAAAAATTGTTCCCTTCAATCTTACTCCAATGAAGCTTTTACACCTCATATACTTCGTTTTTTTTTTTAGTTCCAATCCTGTAAAACATCAGTAATATTAGATGGTGTAAAATTCAATTAGATGCTTAAATAAGTATTTATGTAATTGATAGAGAAAATGATAGAATCTAATAAAAATATTTAATAAATGTGAACTTATTTATAGGTATGAAAATATCATAATATTATAATAAATAATATTTTAATTAGATATTAATTTACACGTTAATGGATACACATATTTATCGACATCAAATCATTAGTATATTTAATTAAGAGATAATTATTATTATAGAAAAATATTCATTTAATATAATTTTTATTTAATTTAAATTATATGATGATTGTGTGTTGATTAAGTGTTAACTATACATTGATCATTTACCATTCAATCATGACGTGAATTAATGATGATTTGACACTTATACTTGATATAGATTCTCTCAACATCAATCTCTAATTTAGTAGTCTTTGACAAGTAAGGAGATTTATTCCTACAATCAAAATATGCAAGGATGTTATTTTAAAAGTTTTGTAGTTCATATCTTGGTTTGAGTGGCATGATATTAGGCATAAGATCACAATCTTTCTAAAGGAATGTTTTGTTGCCTGAATTTAACCTCTGGATTGAGACATACGAGTAATCAAAGTTACAAGAGTCAACTTTTGTGGCGAATCGAAGCGGGGTGGACAAGCTTAGTCGATTGATTGGAAGTCTCCCAACACGAGGATCTTGGAAACAATCTCAGATCTTTGATAATCAATCTAAATCAAGGTGAATCAAGTCCATAAGTATCTTGCAAGCATTTTCACGACTACTAGCCCAGACAATGCTTGAAGGCATGCACAGATTTCCAAGGTGTTCAATTGACCCCAAATTTTGTCGACATGTAAACTAGACCATGATCTTTCCAAAGGTGGTCTTAGATTTTTTTTTATGATATATGAATCTCGAGATATGACCAACATAGTTTGACAATAATAAAAGATGGTTAGTTGGATGATGGTTGTTGAACGATGATGGGCCATCATAGCGGTTGGGTCGCTACTCTACTAGATGGTTGAGGTCTGGGAAAATGAGGTTAATTGTCACTATTCTACTAGCATGGCAATGTGCTATTCCTATGCGCTAAACATCTAACTTCTTTCCATTTGAAGTTTGTAAGAAGTGCATTTGGTTAAGGGTTCAAAGCGTAGATCTTATTGAGTCTAACTTATGTTATATCCTAAAAATATTATTTAAAATATCTTATTGAGTCTGACTTATGTTATATTATATCCTAAAAAATTATTTAAAATATTTTCTAAGTGTTAGGTTGGTCTATTTTGCATTGTATCATTCTTAAAAGTCTCCTCGTTACTCTTCCTTATTTGGTTGACTTATGCAAGTATAGAGTGTTTCTTAAGTGTTAATAAGAGATAATGTAAGGTTATGAAATTAAATGCTTTAGAGTTTTCCTTTTGAATTTTAGGGTAAAGTTATTATCATATCTTATTTTTTTTGTTTTTACAACATATTTATTATTAATTTTAAAAATTATAGAAACTACCTCTAATAAATTTTAATTAATACATGATAAATACATTAAATAATAAATATATGAAAGAAAAAATGATATTTTTAATAATTTTTAAATTTAATAATAAATAAAATGTAAAAACTACAAAGTGAGACGGAGTAATAACCCCAACCGAATTTTATACTTATGAGTTGAATAATAAGTGGGCTAACGTTGAGAGTGCGTGGGTTTATTCAGAGCTCTCTTTGCTCCAAGTCAGTTCAAATCATTGTAAGGTCTGAACTCTTTGGGCCCAACAACAAACCCTTGGACCTTTGTCCTGAAGACTTGAGCTTATTTTGGACGTTATCTTGAAGGGTAAAAGGCCAATTCTAATTATATATCACAAAGATTATAAATATGTACCCACTGTGTAAATTTATGAGGAATATATGATTTGCACTTTAGAGGTATATATATGGAGAATTTTATGGGATGTAGGTTAATTTTCTCAAACTGAAATATTGATAGAATGATGGTTATGATTGTAGTTGTTAAAATTCATACTCGTTATACAGAACAAAATCCTAAATGATGAGATTACGCATACATAATTATATCAATTAAAAGTATTAAATATATTTAAAAAATTAATAAATTACCACATTAAAATTATAATATTAAAAATATATAGATAATTGCTTCCTTCTCATTACAACAAATCAGTGAAGAGTAAAAATCACATTTTTAGTGTGTAAATAGAGGTGACACTAACCGTCAACATAAATAAAAATTGTTAGAAAATTTGTTAAAGTGTTATAAAAAGTGGGAAAAAAATAAAAAATTTCTTATTTATTAGTTTTATTATTTATCCATACAATATACAAAAATATAAGAAATGTCCATGAATTAATCAGTGAACTAGATAAATGGTCTCTAAGTTTCTTTCAACTTCTACACATTAATTCACTTATTTTTTTTTTATATTAGAAATGTTAATATGGTATTATCATCTAATTTTGCACTATTCATATATTTTATATCCTGTAATATGATTATAATTGTTTTGAAAATTAAAAAAATGATTTAATTTTTTAGATAATCTTGATATGTGGTAAAAAAATCTAAGTGATGTGGATACAAAAATTGGTGCAAATTTATATTTCCTAGCATTCTTCGTTCTTAATTTGATTCATTTACTTTTTGAAATTTACACTTTGATTTTCAAAAAAATTTCTTATAATTTTATCATTTTACTTTTTGGTCTATGAAATTTCTAAAACGAATATAATAAGCCTATAAGGATGAATAGCTTATTTTTAAATTTTATCAATTAAATTTTGTAACCTAAACAAAGCGATTAGACATTCAACCGTGTCTAAAAGTAAAGTACAAAAACTAAAAAGAAACACATGATATTTTTAGGTAGAAACAACCTACGCCATAACTTTAATATAAGAGGAAAGTCATTGGTCCAACGAATCACCTAAATTTTCGCTATAAGAACCAAACTTTCACGTATAGACTCTATCTTATACTACCCTCCCCTCTGATATTGCTATAATGACCTAATTTATAAGCACTTACTCTATTTTCACATTTTTCAAGATTAGTGTGCACTGTATCTAAATCAACGTTCTAATCAGCTCTTCGCCAATCAAATACATTTACGAATTAACTTGCAACCAAGGTTAGCATTAAAAACACAAATATGTATGTGTGTTTTAGAATGGATTTAATAATGAATAATCCTAACTAGACGATTCAATCATATATCTATTAAACCAAATCAATTAACAAATCCTAGAGTAAGAAGGTTAGGCACATGTTTAATAAAAATAACTTTTTGAAAATTCAATAATTAAATCAAATATTCATGATCACACAAAAAATTATTTGATCTAAAGCATAAAAATTCCTAATTAAAAATAAGCTATATGAATAAAAAATATGAAATAGATAGGCTTATATCTATATTAGTATGATCATATGAAAATATATAAAGAGATGAAGTTTAGCCTAATTAAAAAGGAGGAAAAGAGAAAAGAAACATGATCGTTAAAACCTTGTACTCCTCAAAAGAGGCTTTGTAGTTATATGTCTAAATGTAAGAGGAGTGACATATTTATAGAAAACCTAAAATGAAAAATATTACATAATTGATATGGCGCAATTCTACAGATAAATGGTTGCTGATTGGGATTGAAAAAACGAATCATAGAAGACGAAATATGTTAGTTCCCAATAACGGGATCAATCCTTCCTCTATTAGATGGATCAATCTCTCCTAAAAAATAGTTACGTCAACTTAGCAAGGGATCAATCCATCTAAGGTGAGGATTGATCCCTCTCTCTAGACCTTATTTTAAAAGTTACACAGATAGAACACAATCGACTAAGGATCAAATTAGATCGATCATTCCAATGGGAATCGATCCCTTGTGTAAAATTGGTGTATTCAATTTTAGGTAGGGAAGGGAGGATCGAAGTGTGATTGATTACAGATCAATCTAAAGTAAGGTCGATCCGTCTAATAGGGGGATCAATCACTCTATTTAAAAAGGCTAATATCTTTAACATGCAATATCAAAATTTATCTAATCAAGAACCTATATGAAATAAATTAAACATGTACGCAATTCTATGTATGATAGTTATAAAAAATATACTTAAATTATGACTATCTAAAATCTAAGCGTTTCTTTGACTTTTCTTAAGAGACTTGATAGTGAGCTTAAAGATAAGATTACATACATATATTTTATCCACACAAATAGTCGACACTCATAGTTCTTACAAACTCTTCATTTAGCATTTTCATGTGTTAAAACATCTCTCTTACTACATGACACACATAGGAATAAAGTAAACATATATTGATGTTCTAGACTTCATAATAGAACTATCATATGATTTTGTGAAACCATCTTTGCTACAAGTCAACAAGTTTATATGTAATTGAAACCACATAGATAAGACATATGACAATTAGGCTTGAAAGTCTCATTGTACATTAATTCAGTTTACATAAAAATAAATGAAGCATAGAGATAAATCATATAGTGCATGCATTCATATTCTCCTCCTATATGTATAACAATAATCACTCCCCTTTTTGACATACAATAGGGAAAAACAATGAGAAAAAATTACATGTGTAAAAAATGCTTGTGGGTTATTTATGTAAATATGTTATAAGGTTAAACTCATTCTAAATATAAAAGTGCAATGTAAAAGAAAAAAAAATTCAAACTCCTTCTCAATATAATGATTTCCCTCAAGTTATATGACTCTTTAAAAGTAAAATCAATTAAATAATTAATAATTGAGGAGAAGATAAAAAGAAAAAAAATTAAATCTAAATTATTTTTATTTTTATTATTTTTTTATAGATAGTTACATAAGGTATTAAACTTATTTAATCACAACTAATTAAGAAAAAAAAATTGTTTAAATTTTAATTATTTATTGTATAAAAAAAGCATGTAGAGTAGAAAAGACACATAAACACACTTAGCACATTGATAAGTGATAAAAAAATACTTAATATATCGTAATTTTATGCATGCTTAATAATTATAAAGATTTGTATTTGTTTGTTTTACTATCATTTCACACAAATCTATCCTTTCAAAATCATAGGTATATTTTATTGTTTTCAAGTATTTCTTGTATTAAATTAAATCATCTTTAAGAAATATAATTGAAGCACTTCATTACAACTTGGAAGATTAAACGAAATATTTGTAAAACATTACATATGTTTAAAAATTAAAAATTAAATTAGATGAAAATTAGGGTTTTAAAGTGATGCAATTTGAAGTCTGCCACGACATGAATTTTTTGTGAGCCACGATGTAGGTCAAAAGAAAAGATTAAATATGTCCTAGATAAGATGTGAGCAGTGGCATGAAAACATTGTGTGTCGCGGCATTAAAAAACAGATTGTACTCAAACTGTGTACATGTTGTGTATGTCGTTGCATGAATAAAATGTATGTCGTGGCATCACGTTAAAAGTTTCATTTTTTTATCATTTTCTCATTCTATAAATAGGACCATATTTCTATCATATAAAATATTTCCCTTCTCATTTCTTTAAGATTTTCTCTAATTTCTCTCTAAGATTTTTACCTTTTCTTTTTGTAGTTTTAAGTTCTTCTCTCAATTAAAGGTTGACATTTTTTTAGTTTATATAATAATTCTAATTTTAATTCAATAAATAACATAATAATTATGTCTAAATGTTTTTCAAAAAACAATTGTAAGGAATTCTATTAAGGTATATTTAAATGTATTCTTTTTAAAATATATATGTATTATTTTTACATATTATATGTTTAATTTATTGATAATTTATTAAATTATGCATATCTGACTATAAATAGTGTGAGATATTAGTATGTTGTTACATTTGTAAAATATTAAAGTAGATTAAACATTTTTATAAATTAAATTAAGTTTGATTTTATCATCAAGATTTAAACTAGAGTTTGTAAATAAAAAATATATTGACGAAATATTTTTCATAATAAATAAGAGAGTTAGATTTAAGATTTAAATTATCTGAATCTGATTTATAATTACACTCTTAAATTTTTTGATCTATATAAACTGTATAGTTAGAGTGAGCTCTATTTCAAATATTTTTATAAGAATTATTATTGAAGATATATTGGTGACATATCATTTATAATAGTTTTAAAATTTGAAAGTTAGTTCTACATACTTAAATCATAAGTCTAAAACATCTTGATAAAGTTTAAATTGTAGGTCTGACCAAAAGTGTCAAGTTAAATGGTTTAATAATTTATTAGAAAATGAGAGTAATTTAATTAAGGTTTAAATTGTGACTCTGACAAAAGATGACAAGTTAAAATTTAGTTAACAAAGAAAATGATCACTACCTTAAGATATTGTCATACCTACAAGAAAGAATCAAAAATATTAATTTATATCTTTAATATCCTACTTAATATTAAATAAGTATGATTAATTAACTAACATATTCTATAAATTCTACACAGCATGATAAATATTTAATTACTTAAATATTTCTTGAATATATCTTTATTTTTATGTTATTAATTTATAAACTCAACTCAAAATAATCGTTATTGGATATTTAGTTAATTTAATTTTGTTTTTAAAGAATTTATTAAATGATTTTAAAAAGGACATGATTCATTTTTAAACCGATCTTGGAAATATACTTGTCATTTTTTATAAGTGATTCGTGCACTAACAAGCTATTTTATAAATTATACAAAATTGTACACCTAATTTTAGCATATCAAGTTTTTAATATAATTACCGGGTAAACCGATAATAACATTGAAAACTAGTTAATTTTTGCAAGCATCACACATATAATAATATATTGACATTTACTTAAAAATAGTGTACATGTTTGAACTCTACAAATATGTCAATTAGTTATTTATAATCAATCAAGAAGAACTCAAAGAAAAAAGTATCACCTATCATGTAAAACTACAATTGAGTCTTTAATCTCACAAAATAAAATATATTTAACAAGAGAGAACTTTACAATTTTTGTTTCTCTTTATTTTATAAAAGATGTATAATTTTATATTTTTACTTTTTAACCTCTTTTCACTCTTTCTTTTTGTGTATATCAAATACATTTTTTTATAAGCATAGTCACTTTTTTCACAATCTTTTTAATTTATTTTTTCACAAGTATGAGACATATACCTAATATGATGAATTTCACATTAGTTGTGAGGTAGTCTTTTCTCACTGCAATAGCGTTACACATTATAGTAGATAACCCTCTCACTACTAGGTGTCTTCTCATGATAAAGTTTTAGAAAATAAGATATAGATCTCAACACAACTTTGCGGTGAAGAATAGTTGAAGTCCTATAATCTTTCAAGAGAAATTATAAATTCAAGCATAACATACAAGTATGTTCATGAGTGTAAGAGTAAGTTCATGTTAATATTGATCATCACATGTAAAACTATATGTGTGTACAAAAGTTAAAATTGTAAAATCATTTATTCGATAAAAATCAAAATGAGTTGAGTCACTAAAGACAAATTGTATGTGTGTAAGTGTTAAATAAATTCATTATCTTGTTAGCCAAAAAAAGGATTCTACTTATAATTTTTTTAAAACTTTTAACAATTAAAAAATAAAATCAATGCCTACAAAATTACTCATCTAGGGTCATACAAGCACTTTACAAAAAGAACCTATGTGAAACAATAAAAGATGATCGGTTGACAAAAAAAAAATTTCCTAAACAAATTTTCTTAAATTTTAATTTCTCTAAATCTTTGGGTTTTGACTCAACTACCTTAGATTTTATAAGTATGTTCTTTAACTTATTTGTATTTTTCATATTCATCCCAAATAAATGTGCAATATGCATAGTAAGATGATGATAATAAGCCACATAATTAAATATATTGATTTTTACTTGCCTCTTTCAACCTTAGACTTCATACTTCCTATTAGAATTTTTGAACATACTGTTATAATTTTCATTCACCCTGGAAAATAATGCAACTGCATAGATGGAATATGGTTGAGTCCTACTATGTGAAACATGGAAAAGATTATTTTATATAAGTAGTATCAGTAGAAATAGAGTTATATGTTCTTACAAATATCTTACAAATATGATTTTTGACGTGAAAGATATGGAGCTCATATCCTTAATTCATATACCTTTTAATTCAAGATAATAATGTTATTTTTGTTGTTTTAAATTATAAGGTTATTTTTTTAAGTAATTTTTCAAATATATATTGAAACAATTTTATATTATCATAAATTAAGAAATACAATATTAGTTTTTGGCATATTATTAACATAATCATCCCACCAATAATAACATTTTATTTTTTAAATACTTTCAATTAAAAAGATAAGTTATTCTTAGGTACACCAAGTTTAATAATAATAAATTTAGTCACTAAATTACATATATTGTTACATTTATAAAGTATAATTGTATAAACGATATTATTCAATTTAAATAATTTTAAAATTTTAAAAACAAAACGAGATTGAATCGAATAATAAAATGAATTGAATTGTTAAAAATAATATAATTTTTTAATCTGATCTAATTTAATAGTTTTTCAATCCAGCCACACGATCACATTCCACAATTATATTTAATGTGTTCATTTTGCTTTGTAAATTATATTTATTTTTCAGAAAGTTTAATTATAAAATAAATGGGTCCAACAACGGATTCCTCGTGCTAGACAGGATATATATAGAAAAAGGAAGTCAACTAATATTGTTATTTGGTAAATAAGAGGGGTTTGCTGTTCGGCTGTTCCTTTTGTATGCACGAGTCATAATTATTGTCATGTTTTAAATTTCAGCTTCCTCTATTATATATGACTTGCTGCTATCAAATAATTCGGAGAAAGATAAGTGCTAACATCTAACCCCGTTGTATGGATCTAGAAAGTATTAATATCATCAACTTAATTATCAAACCATACTAATAATAATACAGCTATGTTGACACCTCATTAATAAAAAAAGGTATTAATTAAACAACTTAATTTGGTGCTTTGAAGAAGACTTGTCAAGCCCAATTTTGTGTAATTTTAAATTACTTTTAATTTGGAAATTATAAGATTCAGTTTGATTCCGGTACAATTGAAATATATAAATCAATTATTAATGTGGTGTTAATTATTTTACTCTGCAATTTGTATATACAAAAAAGCTTTATTCATATTTTTGCAAATTAACAACTAAAAAGAATGAAATCATAAAGATTTTGAAACTAGTAATAAAGTGAAGATAACAACACATCCTTAAAGCTACGGGTGTATACTTAATATTAATTTTACTTTATATCTTAACCGTATAATTAAATATAAAAAATAGTATTAATTATTATAATTATTTTATTTATACAATTTAATTTTCTATCTTTTTAGTTAATTTCTATTAATCTTATAATTTAAAATTATAATTATTTAAATCAAAAATTTTAAAAATATAAATTTTGTTCAAAAATAAAATAAAATTTTATATTTTATTAATTAAAAGAAACTAACAGGCAGCCCTCTCCCCCTGTCCCATCTCTCTCTCATACTTATTATTTCTCTTTCTTTTACTCTTTCTCATTCTCTCTCCTATTTATTATTTTTTCTTTTAATTTTATTTTTTATATTTTATTAATAAAATAATATAAAAAAAAACAAGAGAGAAAGAAAGAAAGAAAGAAAGAGACGAGGGTAGTTGTTTTTTTATTTTTTATTAATAAAATATATAATTTTTATTTTATCTATAAAAAATATCAATTTAATTTTTTTTTAATTTAATTAATTATATTTTAAATTATAAAAATAATAAAATTTATTTAAAAAATTACAACATTAAAATATATAATTTACATAATTATAATATTAAAATGACAGCAACACGTAACAGCACTGTTATACAATATACACAACTACTCATCTTATAAGGATATATTTTGGCAAACAAAATAAAACAATCACTCTGGCCATAAAGTGACGGGTCCTACTACTTTTACGATCGATTATATTGGTCAATCATCGGGCATTCGGGCCCATTTTAATTGATGCTCCATTTATATAATTAATTTTACAAGTATTTATGTAATAAATTATTCTTATATAATAAGTAATATACTAAAAATATAAGTTAATAAAAATAAATTTTATTGTTTCAATTAATAATTATCTATAATATTATTTACCATATAATAATAATTTAATGTATAAAAGTTTTTATTAATTTTGGATTTTTTAATGCCAAAAACAAGTACACATATGCACCCAAGGGTATGCTGGAAAATTTGCATGGTTTTGTGATTTTTGCTCCGGATGGTGGATATTAAGAGTAGACATTTTTTCAAAAACCCTAAAACCAATCGAATTTAAAATTAAATTAAATTTTTAAATTTAAAAAATTGATATAGACAATTCATTTAGAGAATTTTATTTCATAAATTAACAAAATCCAATCAAACTACTATTTATATTATAAATATATAAATTAAATTTTATTATATAAAAAATATTAATTAATGTATTTATCATTTTTTACAAATTTAAAATTCTAAACCTAATTATATTCATGTAAAATAAAATATTTTGTTTTTTTAAGAGAATATTAGTTTTAATTTTTTTTAAAATATATGATTTAGTAGTCAAATTATGATCTATTTGTGAAATTTTAAAAAATTTAGAGATTAAATTGTAGGATTTAAAAGTTTAAAATCTGTAAATTTTTAAAAATTTAAGAATTTATGCGTAAAGTTTTAAAAATTTAGAGACTTATATATAAATTTAATTAAAATTTGAGAATCAATAATACAATTTAATTAGTTTAAAAATGAATCATTGTTACATAAAAATTAAACCTTATTTTCATATGTTTTATAACCTCCTGTGACTTATAAAGTGTCAAACTAAAATTAAAATATGTGAATCGCTTCAAAACGAATTTAACCTTCAATATTTTACATATTAAAGTGATAAAATAATTAAAATATATATATTTACATTCATGTTAACATATAATAATAAATAAATAATAAGTATATATTTTATTTTTTTCATCACTTATTAATTAAGGTTTGATTAAAAGAGAAAAAAAAAAGAGATGTTAAAATGTTGTAGGATGAGGACCAATACTTGTAGCATATCAAAACGAACATTATCTTGTGAATTGTGATCATATGGGATTATTTTGAATTAAACGTGCTCTCTGTAGATTGTCATAAAAGTCCAGTATTCCTACCTAAATTTGTTAAATGGATTCATTTTTACCTTCTTTTGCCAAAAAAAAAAATCCCTTTGGAGTGTGACGACACGATCGTATCATTAATTTGTTGAATATAAAAAAATATATCAATCATAAACTATCAGAAAGTATGTTATTTACAAGCTCGAAATTGAGGAGCATGATTCCAAGTTTCGAACTATATATATATGTACCTTATTGTTCAACGAGGTGATATTACTCCTTTATATTCAGCCCAGTGTTAACTAAATTGTCTCATAATAAATGGATTCATTTCTATCTTCTTGACTCATTCATTTAAACATGACAGATAATCACCAAATCTATAACTTTAACAACTAGAATACAAACAATTGACATACCAATAGAGACATAAGAGATTAAACTATATATATTTTCACTTAAATCCAATAATATATGGTTTGACATAACTTCTTTATAAATCCATGTTAATATATTACAGCGTATATTTTTTATAACGTAAAACATATATGATTTTATATGTTTAAAATATATATATATATATATATATGTTTTTCTTTAAATAAATAAATAATTTTTTTGAGTGAGTTAAAAAGTAAAATCAGGTGAATAATTATACAATTAGAGGGATAATCTATCTATGTTATATATATAAAGTTTAAATCATATCTTATAAATATTGAACCAAATTTATTAAGTATTTAATGATTTCTATTGTTCTTAGTTCGTATAATTTAATTAATATTTATTTTTTAGTAATTAAATAATAAATTATTAATAGATAAAATATTAAAAATTATCTAAATTAATCTTTTTTACACAAGGTTATTTATTCAAGTAACATAAAAATTACATTTTTTAAGTTAATTATTTAAGTTTTATTCTTAATCAACTAAATAGTATATATCAAGTAATACACTATTGATGGTTAAAATATTATCTATTATTTAGGCTACAATTATTTATCTTTTTTATACAAAATTATTTACCTTAAGTAACATAAATAATAATAATTTTTTCAATTAATTATCTCAACTCTTATTTTTTATCAATTAAGTAATATAAATTAAGAAATAATTTGTTAATAGTTAAAATATTAATAATTTTATAGATTATAGTTACTTATATTTTTAATACAAATCTATATATTTAAATATTATAAATATTTTTTTTCTTATCAACTATCTTAATTTTTTTTATAAATTAAATAATAAATTATTAATATATAATATATTCATAATTATATAGATTAAAATTATTTTATCCTAACTAACATAAATAATAATTATTATTTTAATTATCTTTCTTTGTTTTCTTCTTTTGAGAAATCTACTTAATTATCTCATGTCTTGTGAACAATTATCATTTATTTTTTAATTAATTTTAATTTTTAAAATTAGTTAATTATCTTAAATTTTATTATTTATTTATTAATTAATATAAATTAAATTATCGATCTAATATAATATAATTTATTTTAAGTAACTTAAATAATTATGAGTAATCATGTTAATATATTTTTTATTAATTAACTAATATAAATAAAATAATAAATTATTATTAGTTAAAATATTTATAATTATTTATTTTTTAATTTATCTTAACTAACATAAAAAATAATAATTTAATTTTATATTAATTAAATAATAAATTAATATACTTAAGTTTGAGTAATATATAACAAAAGTGCAAATGGCTGTTTTGGAAAGAAAAATAAAATAAAATAAAGACTGATCTCAACGGACAAAAATAAACAGAAACGTGGACTAATGACATCCCAAAAATAAACAGAAACGTGGACTAATGACATCCCAATAGATACTATTATTATTATTATTGGAACGTTGTGTGTTTGTAACTAGCAAAGTAGCAACTAGTACCATTTTTAGTGGAGACCATCCTTTTATGATAAAATAACAAAAGTCAATTATTATTATTATTATTATTATTATATGGTTCGATTCCCATAAGATATGAGTATGTATGACCCATTCCATTCATAGGTCCCACCTATACATATTCTGTCTATAATATTCCCTCTTCAACTTTCAAGTGTCGTTTAGTGAGTAAGTTACCAAACCCTAATATTCTTAATATTCCCAACCTTTTTTTTCCTTTCTAAAATCACACTTATTTAAAATTAAATGCACTATTAATATTTATATTATTTAACTCTACCTAATTTTATTCTTAAATAAAATTTTCATCCAATTTGATATTTAAAAATATTAATATGATATCAAATATAATCCAAAATCATTTATCTTTTTTAAAATAATACCACTCAAAATAAGTAATAATCTTAGGAAAATAAAATAATGGCAACAACAAAGAAGCTACTAAAATATATTTTTGTGCCAAATTTTGTGTTTTTTTAAAATAAAACTAAAAAAACTTTGTTCAATGAGTTTTCTTTTTTTCCTTCTCTAAAGACATACCAATATTTTTAAAATAAAATTTAAAATTCACTCAATTTATTTTTACACCATGTTTTTAAGTGTGACGAGAAAAACCTTTTAGTTAAAAACAATAAGCAAAAAACAACCCATAAACTAAAACAAATGCATTTTTTTTTATTTTCATTTTATAAAATATTTATTTTAATTTAAAAAAACAAACGAAAAAAATTAAAAACAAGGTAAGATACATCCATTTATTTCTTTATAATTATAAAAAAATTAATTTAAAATTGGTGATCTGTAATCTTTTTTTATTTTTAATAAAGTATATTTTAGTTTTATTTTCAAAAACAATATTAGGTGCACAAAATGAATGTTAGTAGGTTCATATTATTGTCATATTTATTTTCTAAAAAAACATTTATTTATATGGAGTGATATAAGATTAGATTGGCTTATGTTATAGGTGATGTAACTTTCAATTCTATCATCATTAATTTAAATTTAAATTTTATTTTTATAATATTTATTTATTTAATAAAAAAATAGACTTAATTAGATTTTAAAAAGATAATCTTTTTGGATAAAATCAGATGCAATATTAATGTTTTGAAGTATTAAATTAAATACAATTTTGTATAGTGAAAAAATTGGATAGAAATAAATAATATGAGTATTAATTAGGGTTTTTAGTAATTTGATCATTCAATTTAGTTCAAATAATCTAATTAAATTCAACTCAAGTTATATAGTTTTGTCATTGATTGATTTTAATTTAAAAATTATTGAATCCATCCATCATGATTTAATCTATTCTTAAAACATAAATATTCACGACCATATTTATATAATTATTTTAATATAATAATTTTATTTGATAAAACAGATAAATAAAAAATGGAAAAGTTATAAATTTTTCCTTCTCACTTCTTGCCAAAGCAATTCATTTTTTTAAATTTTAATTAAACATTTCTTACTTTCCCACTCAATCATATTTGATGTAGGTAATATATGCTTAAATTTATACGAAATTAAATAATAAATAATTGTGTTAGTTTATGTTTTATTTAAAATATATAATTGAATACATTATCTTTGTTTATTTATTGTTTAAAAAAATCCTTTTAAATTCAAAATTTAATTAATTATTAAAATATAAAATTTAATAAAATAATTATTTATTTATTAAAAACAAATACATTTTAAAAGATTTGATAAATGTAAAAACAAACATTAAAATTCAAGATCAGATCCATCCAATTTAAAGAGTTTGTTTTGAATTAATTTTACATATTTTAATATTTTATTATATTGTATTGATTATTAACTTTTAAGAATTTGATTTTAACTAAAATTCAAACTAACACATAATATACACACTCTTAGTACTAATATTACATTTTGATCACACTTATTTAATACATTTTCAAAATATCCCCATTCAATCCTGTTTGGACATCTGAGTCGGCCCAAATATCAAGCTTCATATCAAGTCCAAGTCTAGTCTACGACGTAAGATATAGAATCCTAGACATCCCACTAATAGGACAAACCAAGCCCATATAGCCTTAACCCCTATTAAAGACCGAGCCCGATATCAACGTGAGCTTAGACCGAGCTCGATGTCAGTGCGAGCATAGACAGAGCACGACGTCATCCCGAGTTCAAGAAAGATCGAACCCAAGGTCATCTCGAGCTCGGTCACAACACGACCTCGTGGAAAGCACGATTGAACCCAAACTGGATCCATGACATATTATACCTTATGTCAAATCATGTCCTCCTGACATGTATTTATATTTACACATTATTTTTTGACATCTGTACTATTTATGTGCTATAAATATATGGATCACTTATGATGATCCACATATTCAACCTTTGTATTAATATCTCAAATCTCTCTCTCTAGATAAGTCCTACTTCCACAACAATTTGGCACCCACCGTAGGGCACAGATTCTCAGGTCAATCACAAGTTTTTGACCCCATATCCCGTAGACTCACCTTGCCCTTAGAGAGAAATTGGGAATTAGTAATTCACAAATCGATATTCATGGAAATAACACGGTTCGAAAGATGATTAGATTCGATTGATGCCAAAATAATGGCAACTCAAGGAAACACACCACATACCACCAATAGGAAAGGGGAAGAAGGTAACACCCTCTATCAAGAGTTATCTCGACAATTCCTCGAGTTAAGAAAAGAACTCGATGAAACCCGAAGAGAAAACAGAACTCTCCGGTCCTTGGCAGACGGAAGGACCTCGGAAAATTCTACTACCAAACCAACCACGGGGGAGGCAAGGAGATGCAGTTTGTTTGAGCCTCATCATATCGAGCATGAGGTTGAAATACATTTTTCCAGCTCAACTCGCCTCGATGAGGAGCAATGGCTCTAAGAAAAGAGAAGTTGGGAAACACGACTACAAGTTTTAGAAAATAACAACAAGAAATAGGATGAGGCCATAGATAGCATCGCCTTACATAACGACTCCCGGCTCGTGGTCAATCAGTTCCTGGGAACATTTGAGGCGCGATATGGAAAGATGAAGAAATATTTGGAAAGACTAAAATAAGAATGCGCAAAATTCTTAGTGTTCAACATCGAGCAGATAGCTCGAAATGAGAACAGTCACGCCGATGCCCTAGCCACTTTGGCGTCAATAAGAGAAACCAAATACGACCGGGTGGTATCAGTAACGGTACTGGCATAAGCATCTCTCGAAAACTGAAAAAAGATTGGATGTGTGGACGACAATCCATCTACAACATGGTTCGCACCGATCTATAATTTCTTGGATAAAGAGGGACCTACCCAAAAACCGCATGTCCACAAGGAAAATCACAACTAAAATAGGCCGGTACATGATCAAGGTGGGAAAATTGTAACGCAAAACGCCACTCGGCCAGGGCTTCTTATGCATAAACGCGAAAGGAGCCGAAAAAATAATATACGAAACACATGAGGGGGATTATGGCACGCATTCTTAGGGTAGAAGATTATCTCAGCGAATTATAAGACATGGTTATTACTGACCCACTATGCTTGTTGATTGCATTAAATACGCTCAAAGGTGCAACAAATGCCAAAGATTTGGCCCCTTGACCCACACAACGCCTAATGATATGCGGGGAGTAGTAATTATCTGGCCTTTCTACAAATGGGGATTGGACATAGTAGAACCTCTGCCCATAGGCACGAGCCAGAAAATTTTTCTCCTTGTTGCCACTGACTATTTTTCAAAATGGATAGAAACAGAAGCCCTAGCCAAAGTACGAGCGGAGGGGGTAATCAAGTTCATATGGAGGTCCATAGTTTGTCGATTCAGCCTCCCCAAAGAGCTCGTTACGGATAACGGGCGCCAATTCACCGATCGTAAGATCAAGGAATTTTCTCTCAAATATAATATCAAGATAGGCCATTCAACACCCTACTACCCCTAGGCCAATGGTTAGGCAGAGTCCTCCAACAAATTAATCATCAACCTTTCAAAGAAAAAACTGGAAAGAACCAAAGGGAAATGGGTGGAGAAATTGCCCGATGCGCTCTGGGCTGTTAGAACAAGCCCCCAAGGGAGCACCAACGAAACCCTCTTATCCCTAGTATATGGAACCGAGGGAGTAATACCCATTGAAGTTACGATCCCTACCCATAGATCGAGCACAACAGAAGAGAAAAATGAGGTAAAAAGGATGAAGCTTTAAGATGGATGATCGAATAGAAAAGAACAATAATAGAATATTACAACAAAACCGTGCGCTTCAAGACTTTTTCCCAAGGTGATTAGGTTCTCAGGAAGGTTTTCCCTAACAAAAAAGAATGGATGGTTGGTAAAATTGGTGCTAGTTGATAGGGACCTTATCAAATAATTGAAATAACATCACAAAGGGTATATGTATTGAAAAGCATCGAAGGCATTGAGAAAGGTACAAGCTGGAATGCCAGACACTTAAAACGATACTATTTCTAAAAATATATGTATTAACCTACCCATCTCTTTCTTTCTTTTGTAAACAGCGACGTGCCTATATCTATGAAATAAAACACCTCAGCACCTGATTATTTACTCAAAGATCTCTCCCTTAATATGGATATCAAGTGCTCATCACCTAGATCTATATATCTGGTAGAGCACCCCAACAATGAAATAAGTCGAGTTCCCCACCTCGGTCAAGAACCAGGTCGGTACTCTAATAAAAAAAACACCTCGATCAGAAATCAGGTCAAGCTCTCCCTTAAAATAGGCATCAAAGGCTCATCACCTAGATCTATAAATCTGGTAGAAAGCCCCAATAATGAAGGAAGTCAAGTTCCCCACCTCGTTCAAGAACCAGGTCAGCACTTTGACCAATAATATATATATATATAACTATTCTTACAAATACAACAAATATTCATTATACATAAATACATGCAGATCCGATTGTTCATTTATTTAAACATCAATCACTATACATCTCTCACATGGTCCATCACTCAGTATGGACATTTAAACACTCTTTAAATGTTTGGACACACGTCTAGTATCAGGATCATCAGTCTCTTCAACCAAAGGCAAACGTTTGGCCTAAATCTCGACCACCCTCTCACGAGCATATGTGGCAGGTTCAGGGTATGTCATCATCATTACAAGCAACCCTCGCTCTAGATCTTCAGTAACCTCCATGGATTTAAGAAAAACTTTTTCAGATTGCTTCTTATAAAAACCTGCCCAATACGACTCTCTACCAACCAGACTGACCATACTAGTTAAGGTTTTCTTTTCACGAGATTGGGTTTGACATAAATGCTCCCTACAAGTAGCGAGCTCACACTTGATCTCTTTTGTAATACTTTCAAGCCTCACAACCTCAGCTTTTAGCAACCTAATCTCGTCCTCAAGCCTATCACTTGCAACACGAAGGGCTCGAAGTAAGTGCATATTGGTCCGGTCAACGTCCATAATATGCGAGCTAAAAAGTTAGATGAATTGGGAACACTTCTCAAACACATAAATAAGATTAACCTTCTCCAACCCTTTTATAGGGAAGAAAAAACTAAAAATAATATATATATATATATATATATATATATTTCAATAAATGACAAAAGGTAGGTCCACATCATCAATACACAATAAAGAGACCAAATTACTATATTTATTAACAATAAATCCATCGATACAAAATCCAAGTACCAACATGCGACTATACAAACCAAAATATCATTGAGCTCAAAAAAATAACATAAATTAAAATAAAAAATAACTAAGGATCAACTTTCCCTTTGTCATGAACTTATGGGCCATCCTCACCATCAGAGGAGCCCAATCCTCCTCCCTCCTCCTCAACTGATGAGGCTTGGCTGTAGACCAACGTAACAAGTATATCAAGAATGCGATAATAGTACTTGCTTAAGCCTTTCTTCTTAGCCTCTGTCTTGAAAGTCTCCATCGCCATCTCATAAGCCCGCTTGACTCTAGACTCCAACTTTTGGGCCATTGCATCCATATCGGTTTTCGCTTGACATCGCACTTCTTCAACAGAAGACTCAGTTTGTCTCTAAGCATCCATCATCCCCTCCTTGAGCTTAGTCACGCGCCAGGTATAAAAATTTAGCTCAGACGTAGCCCATTTCAGCTTTTCCTCCTTATCAATCGCCTTGTTATCCCACTTCGTTGTTTTCACCAATAACGCATCATATTTTGAGCGTGACGATGCATGAGCATGCTTCTCCTTCACAAGCTCAGGCTTCAAATAATCCACGTTTTGAGCTCGATCAAAATAAAAAAGCATAATCAACTGTAAACAATATATATATATATATATATATAACACGCACCTGATACATCTAATGTAGAATAAACTCACCAGCATCAGCTCCCTCACAAATAGCTGTGAGCTGCTTCTTACATGCATCCACAGATACATGGCTCATACAACGGTCAAGATATTCTGGTGCTAAGCCCCTATTTAGTACAATCCTGTCCACATCAGCGGTAAGATCCTCCACAACAGCCTTCCCCTTCCTTAAATCCTTCAGGGATTTTCCAAATTCTTTGGATCCGATACGAGGAGTGGAGGACCTGCCTTGCTTACACGTAGGCGATAAAGGAGGACAAACATTCAAAGGCTCGGGGTCATGACCAACCTCATCAATACCAACTTTTTTCTTCTTTTTCTTAAGGGATGAGGTATGACCTTCATGAGACGATTTCCCCCTCTTCTTACCCACCGAGGAACCTCTTCCCCCAGGAGTAGGAGTGGCACCCGTGGGTGAGCTTGTGCCCCCTAGCGCAACCTTGATGAGAATTTAATTCCATACGAGCTGTAAAATAAAAAAATTATCCGTGTTAGCCAGCCCTTAAAAAATAATAATACATATATAAAATAATAATAAGAGAATGGGGAAAATATTATAGGGCATGAACAAAAGGGTTACTATTATCCAACACCACCTTGAACCCACCCCCAAAATCTACAAAAGGAGTTCTACGTTTAAATGTAGCTCGGGCTTTAAGAGGAGCTCGATGTTTTTGATTCACCCGAAGAAGAGGCTCTACAGCACCATGCCTCATTAATCCGCATGAAACAAAACGTGGAGTGTTCAATAGAGTCTTTCAGTTTGTCTTCTAAGGTAGATAGTTCTGGACATCAGCCAACCTATATTTCGCATCAAGGCTCAAGGTCGTGATAAGAGAGGCCATGTTTCTAATGACGACCTTAGTGTCATTCCAGACACTCCTAACCAACCTCGCGTCATTAGTAGGGGACTCCCACCGACCCGATACATAGAAAAAATACTCCTTCAATTTTTTCTCATTTTCAAGAAGGGATACGTTCACCCCACAATCATTCTTAATGAACATATACACCCTCCTTGGGTCTATGAGGTTCTGTTTAAGGACATACACCTCATTGAACTATGCCATCTCCAAATTCACCCCAAGCTCTTGGCATATCAGCGTTAGGTAAAGAAGATATCTCCACCCATTAGGCATCAATTGCCCCAGTGCAAGCTGAGTACTAACTAAAAATCTCCTGATAAGAGGATACAAAAGAAACCTTACTCCAAACCACAAAGCCTTCTCATGAAAAACGGTCCACCCAACTGGAGATGCATCACCATCACAAGCACCCTCGAGAGGAATCATTATCTGAACGATTGAGGTGATGTCATAGGTCCTCCTTATCCTCTCTTCATCCTCAGGCAACAACTCGCATGTTTTTGGAGCGGTTACCCAGCCCCTGACATGACCTATTGATTCACTAGACCCTATTTTTCTATTTTTCTTCCTCCATGTCCTAGATACTGAAATCTAAGTTTGATGCACACTCAATCTCACGGTTCGAACAATCTGGGGATGGTGGACAGAGGTAGATAACTGTGATAAAGACCGACTTGTTGCATTAAAAGAACCCGGGCTAGAGAACCCTAAGTCTCCACTTGTACTGGCATATTGTGGACTCTCCCATGAGCCCGAGCTAGAAGCTAATGTCTCTTCCCTTTGCATTTTGATAAAAGCTATGAAAATATAAAGACAAAACAATAGTTGTGATAAAGACCGACTTGTTATATATAGTTGTGATAAAGACCGACTTGTTATATATACACTTTTAATTAAAAATATATATATGAAAAATAATAAAAATTGAAAAAATTAAAAAATTAAAAATGAATATGATAAAAACGGAAAAACAGAAAAAAAGGAAAAATGGGGTTGGGCTAAGGAGTTAAGTTGAAGTTAGTATGATTAATTCATATTTAATAAAAATATTAATAAAATAAAATATTTTTTTTATTGTTTATATATCTAAAAATAATTTAAATTTAACTAAATATAAAAATAATTTTATATGTATAGTTGTAAGCTTATATGTATTTTTTAATTAGTAGTTATTAACGAATTTTGATTTTAAATAATGTAAGATTATAATAATTAATGAAAAATTTAATGTATTTTGTGGTGAAAATTAAGTGTATATGAGATAATAATACGGGTATTTTGACTCGCAAAATTTAAAGTGGCAACGTAGCTCCCCTGAATCATTTCACACGTCATTGTTACAATTTACATACAACGTGCAATATTTTCGTTGCTTCTGAAGATAACGGGGGGGTTTGTCTTATCACTTATGTTCTAGTCATTGTTGAAATATTTCATGGTAGGTTAAGCGTCGCTGTGAAGGAGCGCCGTACCTTCAATTTTCTTACAAAAACCCCATCACTCTATTCTCCTTCTATCTCTGGCTAAAATCTCAATTAGGTACGTTTATCTAGATCGAAAATGACAGAAACAAACAATTTAGAAGCTGAAATCACCAGCAATTCTTCATCATCATCTTCTTTATCATCTGGGTTTTGCCAATTAACTGAGCAATCCAATAAATCGGTTTCAAATTCACATAATTTGGCTAATTATGAGAAGGAAATTACATTTAAAAGAAAAAGAAGAGAGAGTAGCAACAAAAAACCAGAATACAGGGGAGTTCGAATGCGAAGTTGGGGAAAATGGGTGTCTGAAATTCGAGAGCCTCGAAAGAAATCTCGTATTTGGCTTGGAACTTTCTCAACTCCAGAAATGGCTGCTCGAGCTCACGACGTTGCTGCTTTGAGTATTAAAGGTAACTCGGCCATTCTCAACTTCCCTCAACTAGCTGAGTTGCTGCCTCGCCCTGTTTCTTTAGCTCCTCGTGATATTCAAGCTGCTGCGACTAAAGCAGCTGCTATGGTTGTGGAGATTCATGACTCGCAAACGGAAACTACACATTCGTCGTCTTCCTTGTCGTCTTCTTCATCAATGCAATCACTGTCTTTGAAATTAGGTGAAGATTCAGAGGAGCTCTCCGAGATCGTTGAGTTGCCCAATATAGAGGAAGAAAATTTTGACTCGCCTGTGTTGTCGAACGAGTTCACTTTATTTGAGTCTATTGATAGGTGGCTGTATCCACCTTTAGTATCGGAGGCAGACTTTTCTGATCAGATGTTTGCTGCTGAGGCTTTTATTCCGATCAACTTTTGAAGGTCTAACTTGGGAAGTTCCAGCTTAATTAATTTCAACGTATGTGTCAAAAAAATAAAATTGGAAATTTTAACATCAAAACTGAGACATGCAAAACTCAAAAAATAATGTAAATTAAAATTTATTTCAAGCTTAGACAGATAGCAAATTTTTTTTTTTTTTGTATAATTAACATTATAATATTTTATTTAAAAAAGTTCAATTATTTATAATTATAAATTTTGTTTAAAAATATTAATGTTTATACCTATTTACATATTTTTTAATTAAATTATATTTAATATGATTTCAACCTTAGAAAAAAATAAATCTTATACCTAGGCTGAACCCATATATTCTTTATTTTAGCCATGTCACTAAGCGTAAGGATTAACTAGTAATTTTTACTTATTTTCAGCAGTGCAGGGGCACGTATATATTGATTAACGCATGATTGATTTTACCTGCTAACTTCCTTTTATAATTGCATTTGTTATTTGTATAAAAATTATAGAATTATCTTGTGTCAACTCATTTTGCTTTGCTGATTGTAGTATATCATAGTGGTTTGATATTGAAAAAATTACTTAGTATTTTTTTTTAATGATATTGATATAAAAGCACTTATTATTTTCTTAATTATATTTCATTTTAATAATAAAAATTTAATATATAATTAATAGTAAAAATAAAATAAATATTTTATGTATTTTTTTTTAACATAATAATAAAAATTAATGTTAAAATATCTTTGAAAAAACGATTTAAGTTGAAAAGTATAAGAGGCAATACATCAAACATCGTTCCGTTGAAAGATCTAATCGGTTTATACTGTATATATGTACGGAAGAGTTCAGTGGTTTACAGAAAGAGAGATAGTGGGGTTAATAATTAAAAATCATATTTTTCGTAAAATATATTAATTTATTAATATTCTTATTTTATTAGTTGTTTGATAGTAATTCGTAATAAGATTAAATTTATGATTATTTTAATCTATTAATATATATATTTTTTATTTTTTTATTATTAAAAATAAATATATATGATATTGGTATATATACGGGGTTTGAGCAAGGGCAGCCTAAGGCCCACAGCGGCTGCTTAGAGCCTCAGTTCAACGACTATTTTTTTTATTTTTAATTTTCAAAATACAATAATAAAAATAAATAAAAGCAAAGTAACCATTTTCTTTATTTTATTACATTATGATTAAAATGTGATATTTTATTCCGTTATTATTAAAATAGTAATTCTGACGCAACATGAATATAATTTTTAGATGACCAAAATGTAAATGCGATTACATTAGAATTTAGTTTTTAAATAAAATAAACTACAATACTTGAAAATTAAGGTAAAAAGTTATTGAAGAAAAAAATATAATATAAGATTTTAAATAGGAATATTTTTTATTTAAAATAATTTCTAAGATCAAATTTATCAAACATATTAAAGAATTGTTTTTTATGTTTTTGGTTTTAAAATTATTATTTTTTGAAATAATGAATCAAACAGTTTATTATTATTTTTTAATTATAAATTGTTTTTTTGATAATAATTTATAAATTAAACCATAGAACAAATCTTAAATTGTATTGAAAAAAAGAAAGTACCGTTGAGGTGCTCAAAAGTAAATTGATGACTCGGTATGCATTAGAATAAGACAATCAAGGTCGACAAAATTGAATATGATGCTTCATCTTAGTAATATGATGACAAGTGGAAGGAACCTCCAACTTCCCGACACTAAAGATAAGATACACATTTATCTTATTTTATGGGTGTTTTCTATTGTTTTAAAATATTTATTTTTTTTATATTTTTTAAAAATATTTATTAATATTATATTATATTAATCTAAAATATTGCATACTTATCATTTAAAATATTTATTTTTATTTTTTTATTATATATATAAAATAATAAATAAAAAAAGTTTCACCTCATGTATGTAAAAAAATTTCAATTTTGCGCTTATTTAGCAAAGACTTTGAAAAATAATAATAAAGTACCTAATACTAATACTAATTGTATTGCTTGAGATCACGTAATCAATAGTAGTCCAAACTTCTATCATGGACACAATTATTATAATTGTTCTTTCGATAGACGAATTGATGAAAAAGTTTATTAACTAAAAATTATTAGTTTGAGTTAAGGATAGGTCAAATATATATTTTTGGTATAGAATTTAATTACTTAAGATTTTAGTTATTTGTATTGAGAAGTAGAAATTTAAATAATTAAATGATATCATATATTCTTTTCATTTAATGAATATATATATATATCTTACGTGTGTGGCTGGGTACGTACATAGTGACATGGTTATATGTGATAAAATTGTGCACGAATTGATTTAAACAGAAAGTATATCACTACAAAAGTTACATTATTAGGTTGTTACATACAAATAGAGGAAAGTCGTTATGCATATGTCGATCTAGATTTCTAAGTAATTTTATTGGGTACTCATGGAGAGGGATGATCACGATCACATCGAGATCTTGTACTCTTATTAGGTTTTGACATCTATGATCCCGCAGTTTAATAATGAGGTACTATTGTCAACTAGGGTGTACATTTTACCAAGCTTATTGGGTCCAGGCCGTTGTTAAACCAACCATGTACCTCGCCTTACCTTGACGGTTTATCTATACTTATTACGTCGTATGTATGTTACATATTTAATATCAAACATTAACTCTCATATTCTCTTGATTTTGCGAAATCAAGGGAATATTATTTGGTCGTCCTTTTATTTTGAATAATCCCCAATTAATCAATCGAATGTATCTTAGCTTATAACAGTCATTCAGACAATACAACTTTTGGTCGTGAGGTTGTTTTAACCACGGATAGTATTCTTTTAGTTAATTTTATTCCGGTTTGAGACCTTTTAGCTTCTCGTTTTCCCTTTATAAATAGGGGAGAAGTTTTACTTTTATCTTAACTGTTTTAACTTAGTAAAATTATCTCCAAAGAATTTTAGCTCGCTAGTTAACTGGACGTTGTGTTTTTCCTTGATAAGATCGTTTAAAAGTTACTTGGTAGGGATTTCATCTCGATCGTATAGCGAAGTATATTAGAAATCAGGTTGTTTATTATATCTTTAGTTCTTGATTCGAACGATCTCCTCGTTATTTGGGTAATTCCTTATCTTTTCAACTCCTATTTTATGTCTCGTAAGGGAAAAGAAGTGGATAGGTCTTCGAAAGAAGACCCATCAAAAAATATATCCCTTGGATCAGGTCGTGTATCCTCGGGGTCGTTACAAACCAAACGACCTGAGATGACAAGGCGTAGTGACAGCAAGCCTATTCGGAGGACCGTTAAGGAAGGAATTCTCGCTCTTTCTGCTTCCTTGGGATCCAAGGCGATATCTACCTTATCTTAATGGGGTTCAATTCTTGTTATCAGGATCCCATGTCCGCATCTTCCAAAGTGCCTTGCCCTACAAAGAAAAGGGGAAATAAGGGTGAGCCTACTTATAAAACTAAGGATAAGCATCATATTGAAAAGATGCCCAACATCCTTATGACCGAGGATTTGAAGGAGATTAGGCAAACATATGATCTCCCAACTCGTGTAGGTATAATGCCAATACCTCTCCACCTATGTGATGCTGATGATTCTTCTCTGGGATGGTGGGTGATACACTTAACGACCTTTAAAATAGGTCTCTACTGCCCCTTTCCTAAGTTAGTAGCCCACACCTTAAACACATTTGACATAAATTTTGCCCAAGTAAATCCAAATGGATGGCGAACCCTTTTATGTCTCTCAGTAGTCACTGGGGAGCATGGAATTTAACTCACTGGTGATGAGTTGAGGTGTTTGTATTGTTTAAAGAAGAATGGTGTAGATAAAGGGATAGTGTATATATCTTGCATCATTGGCCATGGATTGCACCTCAAACTCCCCAATAGCAGCACTAGCTAGAAGGACAAATATTTTTATATCACTGGGGACATATGGGGTGACAAGGTGGATTTTCGGTTTGATACACCTGGAACCACCATTTTAACATCTCGCAAACTTGGGCTAGTAAGCTCATAAATAAATTAGATGTTGGTAGTAAAGAAAAGATAAGGTGAATCGAGCTATAGAACACCTTGTAGGAAGTTTATCACAATATCCTGAGTGTAGCTCGCTTGAAGAAATCTGGGGTGTGGCGAGATTATTCGAATGAATATCAAGGTCGTTTCCTATTTACGAGGTGGTTTTTCAGCTAGTAATTCTGGTAAGGTTACTCATGTATACATCTTTTTTACAGGCATGAACTACTCGCATGTAGACTTAGAAGATCTGATCAACACCATAGGCATTCAGAATTTGGTTCCCACGTACCCTCACTTGGAACCTATGTCCCCTTCCCTAACTCAGGATGAGGATCCCTTCACGGAGTTGGAGGTCACTCCAACTACTGAGGTCATGATGCCTCAAGCGACATCATATATTCCTAGCTCATCCTTACCTCTAGGATCTGTGGTTTCAAAAAAGAGGAAGGTCGGGGAAGAGTATACCCCCATAATGCAAGCTATGGACATGGATGACTTCAAATTTGATGAGGTCATCCTAAAGGATGCAATTGTCCTAGATATCCCTATCATGTACATTAGTGAGGGGATTTTTGGGCAAATGGATCTTAAAAGAGATATGTTTTAGTATTTTGGGGCAGATGCTGAAAGATCGCAAGTCAGAGCAGCCCATAGGAGCGAATGAGGCACCCATGGGGAGTTAATTGTAGATCGTCTCTTTGATGTATATGTTCATTTGCCCCCATTTTTTTTTAATATTTTTGATTGATTTTTTTTTTCAGGCGATGTGTTTGGCGAGAGAGGGTGAACTATCCTCAGAGGCTACAAGCGCGAGGTTCATGCCAATCACCTAAAAATAGCGAAGCATGAGAAGATGGAAAAAGAAAAAAGATTTCTTGATGGACAAAAAAGATACAAGGATTTTGAACCTTGAGAATGAGGTTGTCGATAAGTGGAGAAGCTACAAAAAGCTGACTGTTATGAGAGGGGGGAAGCAGCCAAGCATTTTGAACAGGTCGTGAAAGAGGCTGAGGAGAAAAATTACGTTCTACAAGAGTAGCTGGTCACCATGTCGAGTCAAGTTAGCTTATTGTCTACGATGCTGGACACCTTGAATGCACCAAAGCCTATTGCAATGGTGCGAGCTTCGTGGTAAGCAATCTTAGGACTCAAGCTAAAAAGCTAGATTTGACTGCGCCTTACTTGGCTTTGATGTGAGCTTTTCAAAATAGTAGGTCCAAGGCACTTGGAACTACTTCTCCACAAACTTCACCTCGTAATACAGAGGTCACTCCCAACTGTCCACTCGAGGGCCTGGTAGAAGAAGCCACCCCGTGAAGGATTTATATTTTTATTTTGTAAAGTTAAAGTGTAATTGAATATTTTGGGATTTGAAATTGACTTTATTAAATGTGGATATTTATTTCTATATATATATGTTTCGATTGAAATGTTTTGTTTTCATTTATCACTCGCATGATGCGTACAACTCTGAGCATTTGAGGTCGCATTTATATAGGTTGAATTTAAGAATAATACTAGATTACCTAATAGAATTCATCCTCGTGTAATAGGCTGTTTGACATACGAATGGATTATAGCAAAGTAAACTTGGATGATTTGTTTGAAATGGGGTCGTTGCTATCTGCAAAGGCACTCCCCATTATAGAGGAATGATATGTTCCTTATAGTAGAAAGGTAAATCCAACAACCTTACTTACTATGCAAGTTGTACTTGATAGGGAGAAACGAGCTGTTTCTCCTACTCACAGCAAAGAGGTTAACCAGGCCTTCCTCAAAGTACTGAGGGGTGACAAAGATGAGAAACATCTGATGTCATCTAAGTTGTCTTGGGGTGAGGTGTCTGCTCCCTTACATATGAGCAGATCATGTGTGGATAAATTACCTCTGAATGAAGGGTGGCCTTGTTAAAGGAAGGCATTAACCCTCTGTGTAGTACACATCCTCAGAGAAAAGAGAAGGGTGAGGCTAGTGGTATTAACTATCTTTTCAAAAGTGGAATGTTTAATTTTCCTCATGCGTAGGCAGAATTATATCATCATTTTGGGATACCTGAAGATCGCTTATTTATCTATACAACCCACAAGAGAGAGGGAGGAGCGGTATGACATATGATAACGAGACATATGTTTGATGTAAGTATTTTTCTATTAGTACTTTTGATGTAAAATTTCATGGAAATGTTTTTATTTTTACTCTATGCGACATGTTTCTGATCGTAGGCCATAACCTTCGCGAAAGATTCAGAGAAAGAAACTGAAATGTGTTGGGAAGCGACCGACTTCGTGGGTCAAAAATTATGCGTGTTGAAATCTCGTTGCAAAGTCCTGGAGCAAGAGTTAGCGGACTCTTGTGAAGATTTGAAGTTGTCACATCTGGAACAAAAAAGGTACAAAGAAGAACAAGATGGACTACACAAGCTAGTTGAATATTGGAAACACAGGGCCTTTGACAAAAAACAGCCATGAAGTTCCTATCACGAAAAATGTAATATTCGTGTAATAATGTTAGCAATAATTTATAATACCAGATCGCGTTATTGATTTGGTAATTATTATAACTCATATTATTTTTTCTTTATTCCTATTTTGAATAATAAAGTTATGTCTAGTGCTTATACTTGCCTTGCAATATGATAAAAATTGTGGTCAACATCTTATGTGTGGGTATCAGGGGACTCCTTCTCCAATCATGAGGCATAAGACGTTTCCTGCATCTCATGTGGGATGGTCAGGGGACTCTATCTCCAATCATGAGGCATAAAACAGATCCCGCATTTCAAGTGGGGGGTTAGGGGATTCCACCTCTAATCTTAAGGCATAGGACGTGTCATGCATCTGAGCGAGAAGGTCGAATGATGTTTTTCAACTTGGGGGCATAAAATAAGGTGCCTAAGATATGCGGTGTGGGGAGATGAACACCTACCCCATATGTATACTGTCGGGTATATTTTGCATCTCAAGTGGGGGGGGGGGGGGGGTTAGGAGACTTCACCTCTAATCATGAGGCATGGGATGAATCTCGCATCCCAAGCGAGAAGGTCATTCAACTATTTCTAACTTGGGGGTTCATTAAATAGTTATAGGTGTGCATCATGCAAGGGTGAGCATCCATTCCCTTGCATGTGCTCCTTGGAATGTATTTCACATCTCAAGTGAGAGGGTCAAGGGACTCCACCTCCAATCATGAGGCATGCGATGAATCTCACATCCCAAGCGAGAAGATCGTTTGACTATTTCTAACTTGGGGCATAAAATAAATTCAACTGATCAAAAGATATTGAACTTGTCATATGTAAAACAACTTTACATGTAGTATTTTTTTAAGGAATTATCCATTCCAACTCAAGGTCTCCTTTATACCATCACATTCTATCAAATAAGAGCCTGTATGGGTGATATCATATATTTGATACGAACCTTCCCATATTGTGGCAAATTTTCCTGTATTAGTTTTGATTTTGTTGCCTACTCTCTTCGCAAAAGCCAATCTCCAATACTAAAGCTCTTGTGCTTAACAAATTTATTATATCTTTTGGAGTGTTCTTTTTTGTGACTTAAGCCTTATCAAGGATTCTTCCCTTCTTTCTTAAGTTAATAACAGGTCTTCCTATTGACGTTCTGGGAGTAGTCCTTGTAGCCTAAAGGACTCAGGGTAGTTCATCAACCCATTTTCCTTCGGCTCCTTCCAAACATTGTTGTAGTATAATTATGAGTGTCTTATTAGACGATTTTGCTTGATTGTTCGCTTGTGGTCGGTAAGGGATGGAATGAGATAATTTGATATCCTTCTTATCACAAAAAGATACTAGTTTTTTCCGAGTGAATTGTCTACCATTATCAGCGACTAGTGTGCAAGGTAATCCGTATGTATATATGATGTTGCACCATATGAATTTCTCCACATCCAATTTCTGGATTCGAGCTAAAGGTTCCACCTCTATCCATTTGGTAAAATAATTAGTTGTCACGATGAAGAACTTTCTTTGACTTGAGGCGATAGGAAATGGTCCCACTATATCTAAACCCTATTTCTAAAATGGCCATGGGCTAACAATATATTTTAGGTGGGCACTTGACCGATGTGGCACATTGGCGTGTCTTTGACATTTATCACACCTTTTGACATAAGAGATGCAATCCTTGAGAAGGGTAGGCCAATAATAACCTTGCCAAATAATTCTTTGTGAACGAGTTCTTCCTTAAGAATGAGCTCCACATTGGCCGTCATGTAAATCACTAAGGACCACCTGAGCCTCGACCGTGGGTAAGCATTTCAACCATGGGCCACCATAATATTTTCTATATAAGACCCCTGGATGATGGCATAGTGTTTTGCTTTTGTTGTGAGTTTGTGGGCTAAGTGTTTGTCTTCTGGGAGAATACTGATGATGAGGTAGTTTGTATATGGCTTCAAACAAGACACATGAGTCATGGACATGATGTCCAACTGAGTTTGATCTTTTATTTCACTCGTGCCAATGCTAGGGCTCGACAAACAAGAGACCAGGATGACTCTCTTTGAATCTAAATTTACCACAAACGCCAACATAGCCAAGGACTTAGCATGGGCGTTTCCTCCTCGGGGAATTTGCTTGATCTCAAAAGTTTTAAATATAGCTTTCGCTTTCTTCACCTCTTTTACATAAAGTTTCATTCTTTCTTCTTTTGCTTCAAAGTCGTACTTGACTTGGTTTACCTGCAACATGAGTGGCTTTGGATTAATACCTTCTTAGCTCTAAGGGTTGTTAATTGTTGCAACGCCAAAAGTAAGGCCTCATACTCAGCAACGCTGGTAGTTGCATAGAAAGTAGTTCGAAGGAATTTTTCTATTAGACCTCTCGTTGGAGTGAATATTACGATTCCCACTCCTGCTCCTCGTGAATTGCTTGCTCCATCCACATATACCTTCCATAATTTTTCCTCGGGGGGAGGCACTCCATCCACACTAGTTGATTTTACCGCATGTATGGAATTACACTCCTGGGTATTCTCTTGTGTCCATTCCATGAAAAAATCTGTGATGACTTGTCCCTTAATAGTGATCAAATGTTTATAGTGTATCTTGAATTCACTCAACTCAATGGCTATTTGAGAAAGATGGCCGAAAAGGTCCGATTTACCCAAAATGTGTTTCAAGGGGTATGGTGTGAGGATATCGTTTTTGAGCCCCTGTCAACGAATGAATCACGTAATACATCGGGTGGTGGGTTCCCTTTCTATCGACCATCAATACAACGTTGACGGATTTTTCTATGAATGACATGTATATATATAAATCTTCTCCTGCCATAGGATTTGCCAAAATAGGTGCTTTCCCCAAGTAATCCTTAATGGATTGAAATGCTCGCTTGTATTCACTGTCCCAAAGGTATTCCGTGTTTTTTTTTCAAAAATCGAAATAATGGTAGACATTTTTTGATGCACTTAGAAATAAAGTGACTTAAAGTTGCGATACATCCGTTCAACTATTGAAATTACTTGAGGCAACAAGGGGACTTCATGTTGACCAAGGCCAATATTTTATCTGGATTGGCTTCTATGCCTCTTGATGTCACTAAGTACCCCAAGAACTTCCTCGAGGCTACCCCAAATATACATTTCTTTGGGTTGAGACACATTTTATAATTTCGAATGATAGCGAACACCTCTATAAGGTCAGAGATATGGTTTTTGGCACATTTGGTTTTAACCATCATGTCATCGACATATACCTCCATGTTTCATCCAATTTGGTTTTGGAACATTTTGTTCATCATTCTTTGATAGGTGGCGCCAACATTTTTCAGACCGAACGACATCTTAGTGTAGCAAAATGTCCTTTCTTCTATAATAAATGCCATTTTTTCTTCATCTCTAGGATGCATTCAGATTTGATGGTAGCCTGAATAAGCATCCATAAAACTCATTGATTCGAACAAAACCGTAGCATCTACCAATTGGTTGATATTTGGCAAAGGAAAACAATCTTTTAGGGTTATCCTATTCAAATCACTGGAATCTACGCACATTCTGTGCTCTCTTCCAACTTTATTCACTAATACCATGTTTGATAGCCAGGTTGGGTACATAACGTCGCGAAGCCAATGCACATTTTTCAAGGACTTGATCTTCTTTTTGATAATCTCATTCTTGTCTCTGAAAAATATCCACTTTCCTTGTTGGACCGGCTTTTTGGTATGATCAAGGCATAACTCATGGGAGATGATATTTAGGTCGATGATGAGTATGTCCTCAAGCTTTCAAGCAAAAAGATCCACATTATTCTTCAAGAAATCAATAAGAGCAGCTTTTAATGAAGAAGGTAGCTTAGAATTGATTTTTATGGATTGGTCATTCTTCGTTTCCCCTATATGAACCAAGTGATATTCACCGTGGACTTCCATCATAATATGTTGACCTATACGTAGTTTATTATTTTTTTCGGGATGACCTTCACTCTTTAATTGCTATTTGGAAGACGAGGGTAACACATTCTTCATTGCAGCACTGTAACAACTCTGTGCCTTATCTTGTTCCCCCTTAATTTGTCTCACCCCATCAACAGTAGGGTACTTAATTATCTGGTGGAATTGAAGGTACTACTTTCATTTAATGTATCCATGGGCGGTCTAAAATTGTATTATACGGTGTGAGTATTCAATACGACAAAGTTTGTCATGGTTATAACGCTTTCTACTGACACAAGTAGACGCATAGTCCTTATTAACTTTGCTACACTTCCATTGAATCCAACCAATGGAATTTATTGCTGAGTGATCTCTCTAGGATCGATACCCATATCGAGCAAAGTAGACATGTATAAGAGGTCAGAGGAGATCCCGTTGTCGACTAGTATTCGATGGACCTTACAATAAGCGATTCTCACGGTGATTACTAAAGGATTGTCATGGGGAATTAGGCATTCTCGACCTTAAAAAGTAATTGGGTAAACTTGGCCTTTAGGCCTTATACTGTAGACCAAACACCCTGTATCTCGGGCCTCTCTTGCATGCCTTTTCCTGGAGTTACTTTTATGGCCGGCCATGGTAGATCCACCGTGATTGGTGTGTATTATATGTACATCTCCAGGTGGGATGGGGTGTGCTCTATTTGGCTCCCTACTAATCAGGTTGGAGGGCACTCTGACCCTTTGATTAGGGTTGTCTCATTGAATCTCTTGCTGAGGGGCTTTGGTTCTATCAATGATGTCTCTTAAGTATCCTTCATAAATGAGGTGCTCAACTCTCACTTTAGGTGGTGGCAATCTTGGGTCCAATGCCCCGTGTCCCTATGGAATGCACAATACTTGTTGGGGTTTTTGAGTGTGGCTTTCATGGCGGGTGGCCAATTAACATTGTTGAGATGCTCCATTCGACGCACTACTTCAACCAATGTGACGCACAAGGGAGGTCCTCAAAAGAGAGATAAGGACAGCCCCAAGTCTCCGAGTTACCTCTCTGCTTTAGGGTGGGATTGAAGTGGGGGAAATTGGGATGTTTATCCTCATGTGGCCTTTTGTATTAATGGGATTGGTCCTACTTAGGTTTCTATTGACCAAACCTTTGCTTGATTCCATTTCCCTTTCCACATTAACAAATTTTTGAGTTTCCTCATAAACTGTCTCGAGAGAGTATGGCATAGTTTTTGTCAATTCTATAAAGAGACCATTATCACGTTTGATTCCCTTTTGAAGGTCTCTTGGCTATGGAATCAAGGAATTGATTGATCTGCATCTTCTCCGTTTTGAACCTCCGTATGTAGGTTTCGATTGTTTCTTCTTCCTCTTGGATTATTGAGAACAAATGATGAGACTATTTCTTGATAAGTTTATTATAGGCATAGTTAGTGACGAATACTTTGACCAGAGTGTCAAAGCTAACAATACTCTTATTTGGAAACTCCATGAACCACTATTGGACCGAGTCTTGGAAGGTAGCCATAAATAGCTTGCAATACATTGATTTTCACTTGTCTTCGGATAGACTCACTACTGCCATGACCATTTTGAATTAAAGGACATGTACCACCGGATCCTTGGTTCCTTTATACGCAAGACACTTGGAAGCATTAAACTTTGGCAGAGGCAACGTTAACTCTATGATATTCGAGAAAGGTTACGTAGATAACAGATTGCAAAAATTCTTAATATCACCCCACGACTTTGATTTTTCCTACCCGTTGAGCCTATCATTAACTCTCGCCTACATTTTTTCTTCCATCTCTTTTAATTTTTGGTCCAATTCGTCGCCCCAGTTATAAGGATGAATTGGCTGAATTATAGGTGAATTTATTTGGGAGGTCCCCTTAATGAAATGAGGATCAAGAACTATTAAGGAATGTTGGTCAATATCGATGTGTCGATGAGGATCACGGACACAAGATACACATTTCCTTCTAGAGGGTTGATGTGTTACCCGAGGGCTACTAGGTGTGTAAAATGAACTCCCTGTGTCTAAACATACATTTTGTTCTAGTCGGGTGGCTCGTGTGGATGGACCCACATTGCATAGGGTTGAAACCTAGTTTTTGTAAGTTGAAGTAGTTACTAAATCATAGTTTGTCAATGACCTGAAAGGCGATGAAAAAGGTGCCTTATCATTGAGGTCGAGTTCTTGGGCCAATAAAATGGGGGTTTCTATCTGTTCATCGATCACGGGTGGACTATCCATTTGACGACGTTTAAATCAAAGAAAATTAATTCTCTTAGTATAGGATGAGGTCTCAAATTCCATCTACAGACTAGAAAGATTTAAGGCCCCACGGTAGGCGCCAAATGTTTTGAGAGAATTTATGTATGTAAGATTTAGTGATTTGTAGTGAGAAGTAGAAATCTAGATAGTTGAATGGGATCATGTAGTCTCCTCATTTAAGGGGTATATATATGTATATTACATCTCACGTGCGTGGCTGGGTATGTACATAGCAAATTGGTTACACTTGATAAAACTATGCACGAACTGATTTAAATAGAAAGCATATTGCTACAAAAGTTACATTATTAGGTCATTACATACAGATAGAGAAAGGTCGTTATGCATAGGTCGATCTAGGTTTCTAAGTAACTTTATTTGGTTGCTCATGGAGAGGGATGATCATGATCACATCGGGATCTTGTACTTTCACCAGGTCTTGACATCTATGACCTCGTAGTTGGATAATGAGGTACTAGTGTCGATTGGGTTGTACGTTTTACCAAGCTTATTGGGTCCAGGCCGTTGTTAAACCAACCATGTAAACTCGCCTTATCCTAGTGGGGTACCTATGAAAAAAAGATTAAAATTTGTATTAATGTAATTGTAATATGAAAAAGAAGAATTAGAGCTAATTCAATTTAGCATTATTAAAATTATTGAGCTTTATGAAAAAGGCATAAATATTGCATTTAACTTTTATTTAAGAACAAAGTAATAATAATAAAATAATAAAGAAAAAACAAAGCATCGTATGATGTGTACTTCGTTGGAATTTACATTGATCAAATAAAATTATTTTTATATATTTTTATGTTTGGTTACGTTATATATATATTATTGTACAAATATTTTAAGAATTGTTATTTTGTTCTCTTTCTATAATATAAAAATTTATTATTTTAATTTTATTTTTAAATTTTGAATCCTAAATTTTAAATCAAAACTTAAATTCTAAACCCTAAAATCTTAGAATCCTAAAGGCCTAAAATTCTAAACCTTAATTTTTGTTTTCAATTTTCATTATGTGATATTGGATATTGATATGAGGAATTAATAATATGTGTTTGAAAAACATTAATATTTTATTATTTTATTATGATTAAATGAAACAAATAGGTTTGATTATAACATGTGTATATCAATATTTGTATAAATTTATATGTTTGGAATCAAGGATATATTATTTTGTATTTAAAGTGTTTTAAGCTTCAAAATGTATAAATTTATCAACATATGAAGAATAACACTTAAAACACTTAAATTGCATCTTAGGAACTTAAAAAAATAAGGCAAATAAACCTGACATAAATAACCAAGTTGGTAAGCTATATAAGATACAATTCAAGAAAAATTGAAGCCTATCGCGGTGAAGCTTATAGTGTATTACGATGCATATAGTTCAATATGGATTTATTAGATACGCATAACATGTGCTGTGACATGGATTAACATAGGTTGTGGCGCAACCCTCTCTTATCGAAATGGACGAAGTTGAACATAATGTATGCTACGACGGTTAAAAACTTGTGTTATGGCGTGTCTATATTAATCTAGCCCCGAGCCATATGTACAAACCTTTCTCTATAAATATATCTTTTTGGCATCTAGGTTTTGTACGTAGAATATTATTTAGTTTTTTTTAATTTTTGCGGTCGTTGTTTCTTATTTTCTTAGTATTAAGTATAGTTTATACATAATTTAGATTAAACAAAATAAATAAGAGACAATAACATAGATATTTTTTATATCAAGAAATAATAAAAGATTGATGAAGATTATGAATTACTTTGAAAATCAATACCACAACTTTAGAGCATGATACATTATTTAATTTGTATTCTTATATCTTTTCGGATCAATATTTTATATTTCTTAAATTTAATGATTTTAATTTATTAATTTCATGCATATTTGGTTGATTATTATAATTAACATTTAGTTTTGTTGCCTTATTTGTGTACATTATCTATGTAAACATTTTTAATATTTAATAAATATAAATTATTTATTATTTTAAGATTCATTATAAAATTTATTATTGATTAATATATTGATAATATATTTTTCATAATAGATTCAAAATATGATAATTAGGTTTTAGATATATCATCTTGATCTAATTTAGACAACTTGATTAAGAGTTTAAATTGGCGATCTTAATGAAGTTATCAAATTAAATGGTTTATTAATTCTTTAGGCATTAGATATAATTTAATCAAATTTAATTAGTGACCCAACATAATACATTAAATGGTTTGATTAATAAAGAATAATGACCCATCAAATGTATTGTTTGTATTAAAAATGGATAATTTATATTTAAGTAACCTAAATAATTTTAACAAGCATTATTAACTAGTTAAACATTCCCATTAGGTTTTAAACATATATCTACCTTGAATTTGTTTGAGTCAAATCTATCTTTAGTTATTTTTATTATTTTGTTATTAGATTTTTATTGTCAAAACTCAAATATTATAATAGAGTGATTTTATTTTAGTATTTGTTTTTAGGAAATTTGACAAATTATTTAAAACCACATAGTTTATCTTTACATAGACATTGAGAGTATATTTATTTTTTATTATAAGTGATTCGTATACTTTCAAACTTTTTATTAAATACAATATTTGATTATAAAGTTTTTGTGCATTAATCAATAATAGAACTTCACTACCATATGTTAATAGTTGAGTATTATTTTGCAAATAATATGGATTTTTTTCTTCTTATTTTACATTTTTAGATTAAATAATATTTTTAAGTAATAATTATTTTAAAAAATAATAAATTTTTAATAATATATTATGTTCGACAGATAAAATAATAATTAAGTGACATTATTTAAACATCACCAAAATATTAAGATAATTTATAATATTTTTCATTTCATCCCAATTAGAAACCAAAAACTATAATACTAATTTTTTCTTTGATTGAAGTGATCAAATCAAATAATGCAATATTAATATTGTTTCCTTTATATTCAATTTCATTACTATTATTATTCTCATTGCTTTTCAATTCTATGAACTAAACCTGATGTTAAAGTGAGAGAGAAACATTAACAATTAGAAAACGGTCCATAATCCCTCAAAAATAGAGAAAGTATTACTCAAGTTTTTTAGATTTAAAAATTTATTTTATAGAATATTAGTTTGGAGAGAATAGATTAATTAAATACAAATAATATTATTTTAACGGTTATTTATTAAAATAATTTTATTTCTTATTAAGTCATTAAAAGCCTACTAAAATTTGATTATTTAATAATGATAAAATAATACTTAATATGAAAAGAATTTTATAAAATATTCGTTTTAATATTTGGTTATTATCAATATTTTATTTAAATATTTTTATTTTTTAAATTAAAAAAATATATTTAAATATTTTTTATAAGAATATTTAATTTTTTCTTAAATATTTTCATACTAAATTTTATTTCTCTTGTATAGCTCTTGTTTTATTACCTTTTAATCCCTTGATAATAAAAAATATTATTTTAATAATAAAATTATAAAATTTATATTATTTATTATTAATTGGTATACTTTATCAAAAGATTAAAAAATATTTTTTAAAATCTGAAAGACTAAACTATACCAAATTCCTAATTTAAGCTACTTTTATAACCCATTTTTCTTATAAATATTAAGAAGATAAGAACTTAGAATTAGATGAAACATTGAGTTTACTCACGTGTACATGAAAGTGTAAAAATCTTGAATTTTATGCTATTTTATTGGGTCAAAAATTTGTTATTGATTGTGATTTGAGTTATAATTTTATTGAATCAGAATAAATGAGTAGTGGGTAAAAGTGAAGGACTTCGTGGGCTTACTTGAGCTTCCCAGCCCAACTTTTGAAACAATTTAGTTTCTTATATTTTGAAACCTATTTTATCTCAAATTTATGTAAATATTAAACACTTAATCTAGGCCTAAAATATTTTTTAAAAGCCTAAAAGCTATCATTTTAAATCCCGAAAAATAAAGTAATAAAAAAGAAGAAGAATAATATATTAGAAGAAGTGTTTTTTTATTCATATATTACAAAAAAAAATGTCTTGTTTTATTCCTATAAATATTTATTCAGAGTTGTTTTAGTGTTTTTTTTCCAATCACTATTATTATTATTTTCTTCTCTTTCTTTAATGTTATTTTAGTTTGTTATCATCTTTTTACGTCTTAACACCTTTTTTTCCCCAATTCGATTAATAAATTAAGTGGTATTTTGACTCTCTATCTCGAGGGTTTGTTGTTATATGATTTTTTTATTACTCTATTTTTAGTGTTTTTGTTTTCATTTCTTTTCAATAAATTTATATAAAGTTATATATATAAATAAGTCTAAATTTCATGCTGTTAAAATTTTAATATATATTTTAAAATAAGATTTAATTTAATTATTTTTAAAATTTTATAAATTATGTATAACACATTTTATGACTAATATACAATTTTGTAAGTGTATTTAGCTCTCCCACTAAAAACTTCATGGTTACTCCCTTGGCTGCGGTAAAATGTATTAAGGAATTACTTTCATTAGTTATCGAAACTATCATTACTTCTAAAATTCAGAGATGGTTTATGGATAATGATAGTTTTTTCTATTCTTTTTGGGATTATTTTATGGATTATTAACATAATTATTTAATTAAATTAATTATATATAAATAATATAGTCAAGTTAATATATATAATTTTATTGCATCATTATGAGTGTATCTAAAAATAGTACCTTGTTTGTACTTTTTACGGTTGAAGATGTCGTTTCTGTTTTGTGAACAGTGTTTTGTCGGATACTATTGTTTGTTATTTTGTTTTTTAATGTTGACGCTATAGTATTTAGTACTATTACATGAGCTTTGATTCTAACGGGCTTTTACAACATAAGTACATTTAATCGTAAAACAATTTTTTTCATTTACGAGGCTCGTGAGCTATTTTACATAGTTTTGAATTTATATAATTGGAGAAAAAAATCCTAAGACCGTCTTCATTCTCATCTTCAAGATTTACCAATGTTTTCGATTCGCTTTAAGTTGAGACATTTAATGTTGTTTTGTTGGAGACTTCTACTTTGATGGAATCCTTCGTTGTGTTTTGTAATATCTGCTACATAATAGTCATATATTCTTTATGAGTTTAGGCTATAGTAAGTAATGTATTGGAATGAGACTTTTGTGAGTAAAACAATTGATGTTCTTGAATTTCTTTAGTCTTTCCTACTCCATAGCCTTGTTTTGTTAGCCATTCTTCCGTGGTAGGTTTTAAGATAGTTCGTGGACGTTGAATGCTATCCACCATTTTACCTTGTACTTTTTTTATTACTACTACTTTGGAAAGTAGTGGTTCTAGGAACCAATAACATACCCATAGAAGATAGAATTTTATACAAAATATACATAAGATTGTGAACCTTTTCTCTAGGTTGGAAGGTTGATAATGGGTTCTGAAGAGGTTGAGCTATTTTTGACTTGTGGCTTTAAAATCTCTGGGGAAGAACGTAAGAGTTTCCACCAATAGGATAACCAATAAGGGAATTTTGTAGGGTTGATAGTTTTGAGGTTGAATAAGAATAATCACGAATGAGAATACTTTTGGTTTTGGATTAAGAAGGCATTATACCAAGTTTGTTGATAATCCCAGTAAGGGAAAGTTTTACAATGGTATTGGGTGGTTTTAAGGCTGATTGGGAAATTTTTTAGTTTGGATAGATCATTTGTCCCATTCAGATGGAGACACTAGTTTTAGGATTTTACATGTGAAATAAAAGGGATTTGTTTTGTTGTTTAGATGGAAGAAGTGTTTAAATTCTACACATATGATGAATTCCAGAATACTTTGATAATACTCTAGAGTTTTAGTAATATCCCATGGTTTGTAAAACCATGTTTTCCAAACATTTTATGAAGAGAAGAATAAGGATTCTTGTCCTGGAACCCTTGTTCTACTCTTATAACAATATGAGTTTCTTGTTTTAGAATATACTCAGATGGTTTTGAAAATTATTTTTGAGAGATTACCTCTCCTTTCCATGGTCAAGGGATTATAGTGGAACCCATTTGAGAAATTATATCGAAAGATAATACTCTCCCTGTTTCTGTTTTAGCATTAATTATTTTGGAAGATGGTTATTCCTTTTTATGGATTTATAAGTTTTACCTGTAGAGATTAGGGCCTCTAGTTGTTTTAGACCTTCGAATTTGTATCTCCTTTTATGACTTCAATGTCAAAATAAAAAATACTTAATATACCTTGCCACATAGCAAAGATCTACTTAGAGGAAATGTTTTGAACATCTTTTTGCAAATTTTCTTTTTCATATTTACAATCAATTCCTAATAATTTTTTTGATTTAATAAGTTAGATTGAAATTTTGTAATACAAAAAACAATTGATAAAATTTCTTTTTTAATGATGGAATAATTCTTTTGACAATATTTCCAGTAACCAGAGGTGAATTGAATAACTAACTCCTTCCTCCCCTGGGTTTGTTTTAAGATATCTCTGTAGCCAAGATCATTGGCATCAATTTCTATGATTTTAAGCAGATTGGGATCTGCTAAATGTAAGCAAGGGATATCGAGGACTTTTTGTTTAATGTGTTGAACGATGTTGGTATGCTCATTCATCCAAGGTTCAGGGTTAGTTTTAAACTTTTCATGGAATGGTTTTGCAAGGCGATTAATGTTAGGACAAAAGTCCAGAACATAGTTTAAGCTTCCAAGAAATCTTGGAAATTGGGTTTTATCAGTGATCTGATTAGAAAATTTATTAGCAAACTGAAGGGATTGTTCAATAGGGGTGATGGTTCCATAAGACACAAGGTGTCTTAGAAACCTGATCTTGGTTTGAAATAAAGAGATCTTCTTGGTAGATACAAGAAGACCACTCTTTTTGATGACATAGAAGAAAGTCTTAACATTTTTTATGTGATCTTCTATGGATTTTGAGAAAATGAGTACATCATCGATGTACACAAGGAAAAATTTAGAGTATGGATTAAAAATATGATTCATAATCCTCTGGAACTCAAAAGATGCATTTTTAAGCCCAAAAGACATGTTATTTCTTTCATACTGTCTGAAAGGAACAATGAATGTTGTTTTATATAAGTGTGATAGCTTGATCTAGATTTTTGAGAAGCCATACTTCATATTGAATTTTGAAAATATATATAAAGCTTATAGTTTTTGTAAAATATTTTTTTGTTTGGAATCAGACATCGAATCCATTTAAGGGCTGTGTTTAAGGGTTTACAGTTGATGACCAATAAAGGTGTTCTTTATTCGATCTCAGAGGCTTTATTGACATAGAAAGCCATACAGCTCCAAGACGGCTTAGATTTTGAAATCAATTCCTTGGACTTGAGATCATGAATCTCTTTTCTGCATAATTGTTCTAGTTTGGCATTCATCTAAATTGGTCGAGCTTTTGTGGGAATTTCTCTTTCATTGAAGTTGGGTTCGTATGGTAGATCTACCATATGTTTCTTCTTATCCTAGAAAGCGTTTGGTAACTTCGACCAGATTTCTTTCTCAAAGCATTTTTGTAATTTGGAAATTTGTTGTTTTATAATATCTTTTTGTAATTCTTTTTCAATTGTATGAAATTGAATTTCTTGTATTAAATGTAAAACATCATTTTGTTTTCCTTTGATAAGAGTAGAAATCTTATGGTTATAGATATAGTTTGCTTTTATAATGTTAAGATTTCTTATTTTAAGTTTTTCCTAAAAAAAAAGGGAATTCAAGTCTTCCATTCTAAGTTTTAAAAGAGATTTTGTCATATTTGAGAGATAATTGTGTAATAATATTTATAAAAAGGTATTCCTAATATTACTGAGTGATGGGTATCAATAACTAGGACAAAAGAGATTTTTAAAATGAAGTTTTGGTTTAAAATGCTAGCTTTAGTCTTATCATCAATTTGCATTTTTGAACTGTTGGCTGAAGTTAGTTTTTCATTGGTTTTATTATGGAAACCTTTTGGAATGAGTCTCGTTTTATAACAGTTTAGGTCAGCACCGGTATCAAAAAGTACGATCGTGTTTATTTTAAAATTATTAAGAAATTCAAGGTTTATGACCATTATGTATTTTCTAGTAGTTATTTCTTTTAGTACGAAGATAAAGTCTTCTAAGACTTTTTCTATGCTTTCTAGGTTTTTGGGAACAAAGTCTTCATCTGTATTAGAGATGACTCCTTTGTTTTGGTTAGAAAGTAGAAGCTAAATGATTTCAAAATCCTCTTTTTATCTTGTTTTAAGTTGTTAGATTTCTATTTTAATAACTTTGATTTCAACCTGAAGATCATGAATAGAAACCTGAGGCATTTTGTTTTGTTTCTTACGTTCAAGTATGGTAGTTAGACTGTAACATGCTATGCTTGTAGAAGGAAGTTTTGAAGGTTTTTCGTTTCGTTCTTCGTCTAAAGAGTTGGTTAGATGATCGAGATATTGTTTTGTAAGTTCATGGCTATTAACATGCTGAACAATGTTAAAGAGAAGATGTTGTTCTTTAGTAAGCATATTAGTCTATTTTAATTCTTCAGAGTTAGTCAATTTTGTGCCTAACTCATCAATTTTAGGGTTTTGATCATCTGATGAGTCATTAGACCAGGCTTTAGACTCAGAGGTTTCAATTAAGAGGGCATCGATTCTTTGGAGGGTCTATTCCTTGAGTTTTAATTTCTAGAGTTTTCTAGAAACTCGACAGTATTTTGCAAAATGAGCTTTCCTACCACATTTGTAGCAAATGTTGTCTTTTTGGTTAGTTTTGAAAGGAGATTAAGGTCTTTTATAGGGCTTCCTGGAAGGTTTGTAATAAGGTTCCTTTTGGGTTCTTTCGAAAGGGGTTTTGTATTTTTTGAAAGATTTATAAGGTTTTGAATATGTTTTGGAAAATTGTTTCTCACTGCAACTACTGTACAATGTTTTTTTAGGAATGGAATTATCAATTTGTTTTTACAGAAAGAGCCTAGTTATTTTATGCTAGATTGAAGTTCTCAATTCATTTTTTTGTAACTTCAAATATTGACAAACTTGAAGTCTTTGTTTTTGGGCGAAACTAATTATTTCATCGTAGGTGAGTTGGTTATAGGGAATTATGTGGTTCCTATAAGTTTTACTAATTTTATTTCTAACCTTTTCTCCAAGCAGAGTGAGAAGTCCGACAAGGAACTTTTCTTTCCAAAAAGGTTGGTTTGGGTCTTCCCTAAGCATAACTCTGTTAAGGAATGTTGTTTTGTAGCTTTAAAAATTGTTCATCTTTTCGTATTGAAGGTTTGAAAGAAAATCAACGTTTTTATCTCTTATGTGGGAGGAGTTACCCATGAAATGCAATGATATTGTAAATATGAATGTTGTTATTGCATCTTGAATAGGTTCTACGTGTTGATCAAGAATGGGTTCACCACTCTCTTTAGTTAGGATAGCACTTAAGATATCCAACTATTGTCATTTAGTGAGATGGAAATCCTACCATCCTTTTAATTGTCTTGAAAATTCTACAATAAGGAGTTCCACAACAATTTTATCTGAGGTTCCTGATTAGGTTTTATAGGCATTTGATACCATGCTCATTTTTTATAATAGGTTTAGGATTTGATACTCAGTCATGCCATCTATGTTCCATTCATAAATAGAAGATGCATTGTATTTTGGTTGTATAACCTAGTTTGTCTAGGTATTTATTTCTAGTTCAGAGGACCTAGTAGGTATTATGGTTATAGGTATAAGGTTTTTCCAGTTTAGCTTTGCAATTTATAGAGGTGGTTCCTGA